>OU893354.1:1205000-3913234 GCA_918026875.4 Diatraea saccharalis | reverse complement strand
CTTTTTGGCCTCGTTGTAGGAGCTCCTTAACCTGCTCTCCTCCTCAGGACGACGCACACTCCTGCGATGATTACGCAGAAGGAGACGTCTCTTCGCCAAACAGTCCCGCCTAAGGGTCTCCAGCTCGGCCGACCACCAGTAGACCTGATTACGTCGTCTGGGGCCGGCGGAGCGAGGCATAGAGGCGTCGCAAACCTGGGTGAGAGCACCCTTGAGAGACTCCGCCCCGGCATTTATATCACTTGTCTCCTGTGCGTCCAGGATCCAGGCCTGGACAATAGAGGCTTCCTCGACTGACTCAATGTCCAGTTTGGCGAGAGCCCAACGAGGAAAACTGAGGCTCTCACCAGTCCCAGTAGGCGGAATATTGCTTGCCGGAGGGGAGATCACAAATTTAATATATTTGTGATCTGATAGGGTCTCCTCCTCCGTAAGCACTCGCCATCCTCTAGCACGTGTTGCCAGGGTTGGGGTCGCGAAGGTCAAGTCGACAATGGAGCCAACGGTCCTACCTTGCCAGCGCCTGACGCAAGTGAATTCGCGACCCCTGTTTAGTATCGAAAGCCCTGCATTTGTTGCCCAATCCACTATAAGGTTGCCTTCCGGAGAGTTACTGGGGGAACCCCAAGCCGTATGCTTGGCGTTGAAGTCCCCCAGAACTATCATATGTTGCGACGACAGCCGACCCATTGCCGCCCCAAGTCTGTGGACCCAGTCCTCATACTCGTCAAAAGGTCGGGTCGGGGAAAAGTACACCCCTACGATTGTGGTCCCGCCCCACATGATGGCCACATAACCCGAGCCCCTTTCCCTAAGCACAAAGGGGGGGGAGAATGTGGCCGTGGTGGGGATCACAATCGCCACAGAACCATCCGTGTCGGCAATCCAATTGTTGGACTGGGGGACGAAGTATGGTTCTGCACACACCAACATGTCAACTCTTTCCCTGGCGGCGCTCTGTAGGACCAAGTCCTGAGCGCCAGCACAGTGGTTGACGTTGCTTTGGAGGAAGCTCACTGGGACTCTATCCATTGACGGTGTCGTGAGCTACCTCCATAGCCACTTCTGGCCTGGTCGTCGCAGAGCCGTTCCGGGTTTGTCTCCCCTGGATGGGCTTAGGGCGCAATCCCGGAGACGAACAGTTTCTACTTCCCAAAGCGTGATTGTGGGCAAGTTTCGCATCTTCACAGTTGACGCATCTGGGAGGTGCCGTACATTCGGGGGCCCTGTGTCCAGGCATACTGCATCTGAAACACAGGGAACTTCTGTCCGCCGGATTTGGGCACATCTTACGGGTGTGTCCGGTGCGCATGCATCTGAAACACCTCATAGGGCGAGGCTCCATCAGGCGCACACGGACACTGCTCCAGCCTACCAGCAGCCTGCCCGCCGATGCTATTGTCTTAGCCGCTATGATGGGACAGCTAACAATAGTTGAGAAGAGCCCCCCAGGGCCGATCTTGAGGGCTCCCACCTTCACTTGTGTCGGCTGGCAGCCACCGTATTTGGCAACTGCATTGGCGACATCATCCGCCGTGATGGAGTCGTCTAAATCCGCAATGCGCAGTTCGGTGCACTTTACAGGTCTAGAGACCTTCGCGACTCCTTCCAGTACTGAGGAGAGCTTGTTGGCGAACATCCTTACCTTGTCCTCATCGATGGATTTGGACAGTTCGTACATTCTGGCCCCAGTGGCTGTACGCTTAAGCCTGAGGCCATTCGGATCAATGCCGATGGTGGGGAGATCAACCTCCTCTCTCACCTTGGCCAGTACTTTGGCGTACGTTACACTAGAGCCCTCCTTGTCGTGATTGTCCCCCAGGTCTATTACCACAGCCGACGTTTTGGGGGCTCTAATCTTTCGTTTCCTAGGTGCCTTCTTCTTAGGAGGGGGCCCCTTCGTCTTGGGGGAGGGTCCATTATTCTGTTGTCGCTTCGGGGGAAGGGAAGAAGGATTTGTTGGAGTCGATGCCTTCTTCTTTTTCCCCTTCTTGACAACAGTTGCCCAGCTCTGTTGCTCGTTGTCATTGGTGTCAGTTGGTTTCCGAGGCGCAACTGTACTTTGTGCAATAGGGGGGGCAGTCGCTCTAGCCGGAGCCTCTCCTGCTCTTTTCCGTTGCTGTTGTGGAGGAGCAGCAGAGGAGGGGGGAGGGAGAGGGGGAGGAGCATCCTGTTGTTGTTGTTGTGCAGGGTTGCTTCTCCTGTTCTTCCTTCTCGTCCTTTTCTGGTTCGTTTTCGAGGGGACCGGCGGCTGTTGTTCGTTCGGTCTCTCTCTCGGTACTTCCAGAGATTCGCCCGCTGAGCTCGCGATGGTGGACTTCACGAGCTCTCGGGAGGCCACTCTGAATTGGGAGTCCGTTGATAGAGGGGGGCGTAATACGTTCAGCGGCAGTAGCCGGTCTTCGAGTCTCAGCATCCTCTCCTCCATCATAGTTCTCACCGTATCAATCATAGCGCGGATTTCCGTGGAAACTCCTTTCGGCGCTTCGTCGGGAGTCTCAATAGCGACACTCCGCGCAGGCTCCTCCTGTACCACAATCGGGGGAGACTTCCTCTGTCTCTTCCTGGAAAGGCCCTCTTTGTTTAGGAGCACGTCTCTCTCCGCGCGCTCCCGTTTTAGCCCCGCAATCTCCTGCCTGACCGCGTCAAGTTGACTGCTGAGGCTGGCGTTCTCCGCCCTTAGCTTCCTTATTTCCTCGTCTGCCGAAAAGGATAAGGTCTTCGACAGGAGTTTCTTAAGGTCGTTAACAGCGCCCTTAATCGCCTTCCTAGTGGTGCCCTTGAGGTTGCGTGACTTGTGGCATTGGGAGGTGACTACCTCAACCAAAGAAAGTGCCTTCTTCTGCACCTCAAGGACAGACATGTCACTTGTGTCATCAGGGAGTGTGGGGATGGAGGGCGTCTCATCTTCCCACTCCTGTTCTGAGTCCGAGGCCACGTTGTACTCCGAGCCTGAACCAGGATTCAAAGCATTCTTCGCCGCCGCAAGACCGAAATAATGTTCTTTCGCTGGGCGAGGCCGGGATTGATCAGGTTCAGGTTCAGTGGAGGGGGCCAGCTCCAGCTCCTCTTCGTCCTCACATAAGTGGTTTGGAGGGTCATACGGGATCACCGGGGTAAGGTCCGGGGGGGATTCCGCGTCATCTGTAGACTCGACCGCTTGGATCTTGTTAGGCGGCTCGGTCAGAGTCTCTGTGCTGTCTCCGCTATTAGCATCAGAATCAGACTCTTCTCGACCCCTCTTGCCAGATGGGTTTATCTCATTTGTAATTGAGGGGGTGGAACCTCCACATGCAGAGGAGGGACCTCTGCTTTTGGCCTCTGGTGCCGTATCGAACTTTAATTGCAATGGTGTCAGTGCAATCGATATAGTCCTCCTGCCAGTCGAGTCCAAAGATTGGGTAGATCCGAACTGGGGTTGCGATGTAGGCGGCTGCATTGACTGCAAAGGTTCAGGGGGCTTCGCAACAGGATCAGCCTCTGCCTGTGTCTTCTTTGCAGAGCGCGTGCACATGCCTAAGGAGGAACGGGAGCGAGTTATTCTTTGCTCCACGTTCATGTCGTCGCCGCTGTCACTGTCAGTCTGGACTGAGAGTGAGGATCGGGTTTTTTTAGCAAGTTTACCCGTGTCGTCAAATCCAGTGGGGGTCCTGGTGGGACCTTTGGCCGTCTTGCCGAAATCAGCAGCAAGAGTAGCAGATGCTCTGCCTCTACCTCCACCGCCACGGCCGCCACCTCTACGTTGATCCTTAAAGGGAGGATCTTTGTGTACCGCTTTGGTCTCGGGTGTAGAAGAGACCTGTACATCTGGTCGACTTGAGCTCTTAGAAGAGCTGTTTTCACCACTCCGCGCTCCTCCGCCCGCGCCAGGCCCATCCCCTCTGTTCGGGGAATCCGTCTCGGCACACCGCTCACTTCCGCCTGAGCTAGGCCCACCGTCTACTAAAAGGGGTTTGTTTTTATAAAATTCTGCCATTTTAGTCCCACGAGAGTGGTCGGAAAGGAAGGTCCATTCGCACAGAGCCGCCATGCACGAACAAGGCTAGGGTTGCGAAGGTGGGGGGCGCCCGGTCCCCACCTCCGGAGGACGCGTAGCGACCGGCAAAACCCGCCGGCCACGAACCCCTCGGCCGCGTCTACCTTGGGCTGGGTGTTTTTTATTGTGGTTGTCTCCACTTGAGGACACCCAATGAAGGGCAGCCCCACCCCGGCTCCGCGCTTGCGGAGTAACGGGGTCGGCCGGTGGTTGCCGAAGCACCGACTGATCATGACTTCATGACCAGCCGGCCCACCGCCCTCGCTGGCACGGCCGCTACCCAGGTTACCCCCGGGGCGCCCGCCCAGCCCGGACCGCGTCGCCGCCTCCCGGCTTACCGCCAGGGCGCCGACCCGGAACCCTCACCCAAGAATCAGGAGTGAAAACTCCCGACACCCCTCAGACGACCCAAAGCGGGTCAACGACGACCCCCGCCCGCAGGGAGGATCGAACCCACCACCACCACGCCGTCAGCCGCTACCCGGAATAAGTCCAGGACGCCTGAGCGGCCACGTTGCCCGGGGTGCACCGCGAGGAGGTTGCCAGACATCGCACCCCTAACCTAACCTAACCTAACCTAACCTAACCTAACCTAACCTAACCTAACCTAACCTAACCTAACCTAACCTAACCTAACCTAACCTAACCTAACCTAACCTAACCTAACCTAACCTAACCTAACCTACCTAACCTAACCTAACCTAACCTAACCTAACCTAACCTAACCTTTTTTTTTTTTTTTTTTTTTTTTTTTTGACGGAAGGAAATGCATGAAATTGCATACCCGCTTCCCACAGCGCGTGGTCCACGGGTGATGTGGGGCTCTCCCCGGCAGACGGCCGGGGCCTACCCACTAAAACCTGCCGATGTCCCTCACAAAAGAGGACGGTAATGGGATCGGCCGAAGCCATGCACCACTATCCGCCCTCGGAAAGACCCGCCCAGACGGGGCAGGTCCCCTCTCGGGTTAGGGGGGAGGCTCAGGAACATCCGAGTCTCGCCCCCACAGACAGGACAAAGGGCGTGCAATGTCCGACGGCGCGCAAACCGCCAGACTGCCCCTCGTCAAGGACAGGAGACACGCAACTGTATCTCTCCTGCCCTAACGACTGTCTCGTGGGGACACAAATGGGTTGCCCCACGTGTGTCCCTCTCCCCGATAGCCCCGGTGACCATCCCTCCCCCCGGTACACCGTTCCTTAGTCGCGACTCTGGCCGCGGCCCCGCCGGAGCCCGATCACCCCACACACCGAACGGTGTGTGTTGCAGCCGGGCACCGACGACCCCGCGGCCAGAATGCGAGATGGAAAGCTTCCTCCCCCACATACGTAGGTTGAACTCCCTGGTTCCCCTAACTACCAGCCATCCCGCTCCACATCGGCAAGCCAGAGGGTTAAGGTAGGCTGGTAATCTTCGCGGATTCTGAGCCTCACATACGGTCGCACACAAGTGCACGGCCGCCATGGAAGGCCCGTCCTCCGGTCCGCACGGGGAAACGCAGGGTACGGAAGCCTGGCTCCCACCAGGAAACAAGAAGCCCGCGGCCCCCCTGCCCGCCCCAACCGGCAGCGCATCCGGGACCCTCTCTAAGGAGAGGGATGGAAGCGACGCCGACAGGGGCGGGCAGGGGGGGAAGGTAAGTGTAGAGGTAAGTGTTTGTGTAATGTGTAATTGTAATTAGTGTTAAGTGTGTGAGTGACAGTGTATGTGTGTTACTGCTAGTGTGTGAGTGTATGCGAGTGTGTCCGTTAGTGTGGTGTATGAGTGTGTGATGAGTGTATCGATGACCGCCCCTCCGAGGCCATGCCACCCCCGAGGGGGTGTCTCACGGCCCCGGAGGGGCGATCACCGGCACTCTAAGTGTAAGTGATGTTAGCGTAGGTGTGTAGTTGTATGTGTGGTGCGTAAGTGTGGGTGTACGCGCGAGGTCCCCAGCCCGGGCGAGCCCGAGCTAAGGAGCCCGCACGCACACCGAGGGGCGCGGGCCCCAAGTTCCTGATCATGGTGGTGGGAGTTGTCGCCCGTATCGGCGACGCCTGACTCCCACCCTTCTGCTCCGGCGGGTGTTCGCCGGAGCCGCCGCCTCGCGGGCTCTCTCCGCGTCCTCCTTCTGCGACATCACGGTCTCGCAGAAGGAGGAGACCGCCTCCCAGGACCTGCGGCTGCTCAACATGGAGCGAACCACGTTGTGGAGCGACAGGTCCTGGCCCACCACCAGCGTCAACGCGTATCGCTGGGAGGACCACGCACTGCACACTTCAAGGGTGTGCTGCGCAGTATCCTCCGCAGCACCACACTCATGACACTGGGGTGTGTCCTCTCTCCCAATTCGGTGCAGGTATTTGCCGAAGCAACCGTGCCCCGTGAGCACCTGCACCAAGTGGAAAGTACCTTAACATGCCATCGACCTGGGCGAGAGGCCGACTGAACCCGGGCTCTCCCACTGCAAGGGACGGCGGTCCAGTGCAGTGGGCCTACCGTGCAAAACCCCCCGTACTACCCTCTCGCGTGGTCCGGCACCTGGTATCTTAAAACGTAAGTCCCAAGTGAGCCCGGACCGTTGGGACCGAAGTCCTCCTTCTGCGGTCAGGAGGTTTCCCGGGTAGTTCCGAGGAACCCTCCCCTGACAGATGGGGTCGTGCAATGAACAAAGGGTAGCCAGCCCTTTGTTCGCCCCGTTAGAGAGTATAGATGCGCTACTGTGCAATCTAGACTCCCTTTTCCGTCAGCCAAACACTCCGTATACGCCGCTCCTCGGCCTCCCCCTCGGGCTATACCCCTCGGGCAGCCCCGGGCGCCCCTCTGGCACCCCTTTTGAGCGATGTATCGGAGTATTCCCGCCGCTGCCATGGTGTCGGCCGCTGGTCGACGTGGCCCCTCCTCACATCAACTCATTGCGTCAATGCGGTGAGTGCCCCGCCGAGCCGCAGCCGACTCCATCCCTTCGTCGCTGACCGTGGCAGGGCCCAATGGGTCCCACCACAGCCAGCCGCGCCCCCCCCGCCGCCGGGCCCAGCCGTCGAATTCGTCCGAGGACTCACCCGACGACCGACCCGGCGGCGCCGAGGGCGCGGCGCCGGAGCGGCGGCACAGCCGAGGCCCGGGACCCCGCCCACACTAAGCGTGTGTGCGGGGGCCCGCGCCCCCGGCCGCGCCGCCGCCCCGGCGCGAGATGGGGTCGCCCCCCCTCTCCCCTCTGGAGAGAGGTGCTTCCCAGGTCCGCTTACTTCGCATCCCCTCCCCTCGTCAAGGTTCTCATAGGAGAACGATGTTGAGGGGCCGGCGAGTAGCGAAGCCGCTCCGCGCTACACCTCCCGGGCTAGTGGGCACACTAGTGTGTGTCCATTTCGCCCGCGCCGGTGTTGCGCGGTCCCGCACGCGGCACCCAGGAACTGGGGACCGGCCTAATCCTCTTCGTGGGGGGATGGCAGCTCTTACTGCCCATCCGATGTCCGTGAGGGAGTCCAGCGCTAGCGCAAACCGCGCATCGCGGCTCCCTATTGCAGCCCGCTGCTCGGTGGCCCGCCTCCCCGCACTGGAAGCAAATCCCAGTGCGGTCCACCGTGTCCGGACACTGCGCTCGCACGTGACCAACTCCCATGCACCTGAAGCAGCGCACTGGGAGTGGCGGCAGCGCACGGATGCCCACTTTCCCCCACCCAATTCTGACCCCTCTCACGATCAGCGTTTTGGCCGCCTCGGCCGGGACCTTGAGGTGCACGACGCCCATGCCTCCATAGCCTGTCCGGATCGGGCCCACTCGTACATTTTCCGGGGCACATCCTCCCTCCTCTGCTACGCGCGCTCTCACCTCCTCCTCCGTGACGGTATCGTCAAGGCCAGTTACCCGCACGTCCATACAGCGCACTGGCCTGGTGACCACTATATCGTCCCCGATTGCCTCCCGGAATTTGGCTGCCAATTGGTCGGCCTTCAGCCCCTTATCCTCTCCGGCCACTTCAAACAATCTGGCACCCGACGCCGACACGCGTCGTCCCATGTCCTCGATGCCCAGGTCCTTCAATTTGATGGCCTGCCTCGCCTTCATCAACACGTCAACGTATGTGACGCCCCGTTCCTTCGCCTCAGGGGTGATCGACACGCTCACCGCGGCGGTCTTAGGTACGCGTATCTTTGGCCACCCATCTTTCTTCTTCCTGTTCTTCTTCTTCTTCGACGTCGCAGGTGCTCGCGGCGTCGAAGGAGGTCGTCTTCCCTTCTCAGCACTTACATCCCCCGTCCCTCCGCCCTTGGGTGTTACGGGCGTAGAGGCAGTTGTGTGTGGGGTAGGCGGGCGCTGCTGAACCGCATCCGAGAAGGTTTTCCCCTTCCGTCTCCTCTTTGTCACCTTCTTCCATCCTTCGCCCTCCTCCTCATCTTCGTTGACCGAAGATGGGTGAGGGCTCTGTCCTTCCGTAGTTATCGCCCTTCTTCCTTTGGCTACTGTCGCAACTCGCTTATCGGTAGCCAAGGGAGGGCGGTAGTTCGGCGCCGGTAGTAATCTTTCCTCGAGTCCGGCGAACCTGGCACTAACCAGCGTACCGACGGACTCCAGGAGGGACCTCCTCAACTCCTCAGACACGCACTCCGGTATGATGGTGCTCCTGGCTCTATCTTGGAGAGCCGCCATATCTGCCTTCAGAGTTTCCATCTCCTTGTGCATGTTCTCTATCTCTTCCCTCATTCTCTTAATCCTTCTCTCGTTCACTTTCTTTTCCTCTTTCATCTTTATGTTCTCCCTCTTTAATTTCCTTCTCTCTTCTTTGGTGGCCACATACTTCCTGTAGAGTTCAGTCAACCCATCCGTACTGAGTATAGAGGCCAGTATGTTGACTTCCTCCTCTACTTCGCTGATGGTGACCGCCAAATCCTTCTTATCTTTTTCCGTCACTCCCCTCATTCCAGAAACGACCGACAGAATGTCCTGCATTCCGTCCACTATGTCCCTCACTGAGTTCTTCTTGTCTCTTTCCAGTCTCTCTAAGTACTGTTTCGCCTTCTCTTTCAAGTCTTCAATTTCCACGAGGTCAGGATCTAGATCGTCTGCCTCTTCTTCCTCTCCTGTCAGTTCCATGCTGGAAGAATCGTTGATTTGACCAGCATCGGAGCTGGCCTCCACCACTACGATTTCCGAACTCTCCTCTCTTGTCACTTCTGTGTTTCCTTCCCGTCTCCTGTTCTCATCGTCTCCTTCTTTACTTCTCAGTCGGACGACACTCTCTTCCGTGCTGTCCGATTGATACTCCACGTCTGGGTCCAATCGGCGTGGTGTAGTCGTGGGCTTCACCCTCGACTTCATCGCTGCCACCACCTTTGTCACCGGTGACTCCTTTGGATCCCCTTCTCTATCCACTCTATCTATTGGACGTTTCTGTCCGGCTGCCAAAATGGGTGACGACTGGCAGCTCGACCCGTCCATCTCCTCTTCCTCAACTTCGTTTCGGCTGTTATTTTTCGGAGCCAGCTTCTCCTGTGATTGGCTTGTGCACTCCTCCGAGTGTGTGCAGCCTGTTGCCGGTGTTGACGCGCTTGCGCCATCACCGGCAACAGGGAGGGATTCTCCCGGCCATCGGGTACCCTCCGGAGGTAGTTTCTTTTTGTCTACCAACCTTTCCATGTTTATTGCCTCTTACGGGTGAGGCACCCAAACTCCCATCTCCCTCTTTGGTTTTTTAGTGAGGTTAGCTCCTCTTGGCCCCCGCCCGCAGGCAGCGGCCCTCGGTCCCGCACCACGTACGGGATAACGAGCGTGACCGGAGGTGGCTCAGTAGAGCCATTTTTATGTCAGTACGTCGTGCAGGCGCGGGTTAGACCGCACACGCCCACCCGACGCACCGACCCTCCGCCCACTACCACAACGACGCCCCAAGTCGCGGCCCACAAGAGGCCTTACCACCCCCTATGCTCCGCGAATCACGACGTCCTCGACCGCCGCTACCAGGAATACGTCCCGGACGCCGGTCGAGCCTCCGATCCGCGCCGCCGCTACCCGACTTACTGCCAGGACGCCGGCGCGGAACAACCTCATAGCCCTAGTTGGGCTCCCCTCTCTTGGTCCTGGGTGGACCTTACCTCCCCCCTACGCGCAAGACGCTGGAGGGCACAGAAGCCCCAAACCCAAGAACCCCCCCCTCGGCGGCCGCTACCCGGAATGTCCAGGACGCCCGCCGAGCCCCGTCGTCTGACTTCAGCCGTGGCGGCTCAAAGTATCGAAAGACACTTTGAGCGGCCACGTTGCCCAGGGTGCACCACGAGGAGGTAGCCAGACATCGCACCCCAACCTAACCTAACCTAACCTAACCTAACCTAACCTTTTTTTTTTTTTTTTTTTTTTTTTTTTTTTTTTTTTTTTTGACGGAAGGAAATGCATGAAATTGCATACCCGCTTCCCACAGCGCGTGGTCCACGGGTGATGTGGGGCTCTCCCCGGCAGACGGCCGGGGCCTACCCACTAAAACCTGCCGATGTCCCTCACAAAGAAGACGGCAGTGGGATCAGCCGAAGCCACACACCACAGTACCGTCTTCAGAAGACCCGCCCAGACGGGGCGGGTCCCCTCTCGGGTTAGGGGGGAGGCTCAGGAACATCCGAGTCTCGCCCCCACAGACAGGACAAAGGGCGTGCAATGTCCGACAGCGCGCAAACCGCCAGACTGCCCCTCGTCAAGGACAGGAGACACGCAACTGTATCCCTCCTGCCCTAACGACTGTCTCGTGGAGACACATATGGGTTGCCCCACATGTATCCCTCTCCCCGATAGCCCCGGTGACCATCCCTCCCCCCCGGTACACCGTTCCTTAGTCGCGACTCTGGCCGCGGCCCCGCCGGAGCCCGATCGCCCCACACACCGAACAGTGTGTGTTGCAGTCGGGCACCGACGACCCCGCGGCCAGGGTGCGAGATGGAAAGCTCCCTCCCCCACATACGTGGGTTGAACTCCCTGGTTCCCCTCACTACCAGCCATCCCGCTCCACATCGGCAAGCCAGAGGGTTAAGGTAGGCTGGTAACCTTCGCGGATTTTGAGCCTCGCATACGGTCGCACATAAATGTGCGGCCGCCATGGAAGGCCCGTCCTCCGGTCCGCACGGGGAAACGCAGGGTACGGAAGCCTGGCTCCCACCAGGAAGCAAGAAGCCCGCGGCCCCCCCCCCGCCCACCCCCAACCGGCAGCGCATCCGGGACCCTCTCTAAGGAGAGGGATGGAAGCGACGCCGACAGAGGCGGGCGGGGGGGGGGAGAGAGGTAAGTGTAGAGGTAAGTGTTTGTGTGTTGTGTAGTTGTAGTTAGTGTTGGGTGTGTGAGTGATGGTGTATGTGTGTTATTGCTAGTGTGTGAGTGTGTGCGAGTGTGTCCGTAAGTGTGATGTGTGTGTGTGTGATGAGTGTACCGACGATCGCCCCTCCGGAGCCATGCCACCCCCTAGGGGGTGTCTCACGGCCCCGGAGGGGCGATCACCAGCACTCTAAGTGTAAATGATGTTAGTCTGTATGTGTGTAGTTGTGTGTGTGGTGTGTGAGTGTGGGTGCACGAGTGGGGTCCCCAGCCCGGCAAGCCCGAACTAGGGAGCCCACACGTGCACTAAAGGGCGCGGGCCCCAAATCTCCTGGTCATGGTGGGCGTTGTCGCACGTAACGGCGACGCCTAACTCCCACCCTTCTGCTCCGGCGGGTGCCCGCCAGAGCCGCCGTCTCGCGGACTCTCTCCGCGTCCTCCTTCTGCGACATCACGGTTTCGCAGAAGGAGGAGACCGCCTCCCAGGACCTGCGGCTGCCCAACATAGAACGAACTACGTTGGGGAGGGTCAGGTCCTGTCCAATCACCAGAGTCAGAGCATAGCGCTGCGACGTCCACGCACTGCATGCCTCAAGGGTGTGCTGCGCGGTGTCTGCCGCAGCACCGCACTCATGGCACGCCGGTGTGTCTTCGCGCCCAATTCGGTGCAGATACCTCCCAAAACAGCCATGTCCTGAGAGCATCTGCACCATTCGGAAGGTTAGCCTTCCGTGCCGCCTCTCCTTCCAGTCCTGGAGGACGGGTTGGAGGGCAGCGAGAGTACGGAGACCGACGGTCGAGAAGGCGATTCTTTGTGCCCATATCCTCATGACTTCCTCCTCAACTTGCCGCCTCGCCGCGACCATCTCGTCAGGAGCAAGGCGGTCACCTCTCTCTCTAGCCTCAATGCGGGACTTGTAGACTTCCGATAGGACCCGGGCGTCCAGGTCCCATGGGGGCATGCCCGCAAGGGCACAGGCTGCGTCTCCCGAGATGGTGCGATAAGCACATATGGCTCTAGAAGCCACGACCCTCTGAGGTCTCCTTAACAGAGCTCTGTTCTGGGAGTTGAGGGCGCTAACCCAGACTGGAGCTCCGTAGAGGGCCATGCTTCTAACCACCCCTGCGTATAGGCGACGGCATGTCGCATTGGGCCCATTCAGGTTGGGGAGCAGCCTTCCCAAGGACATTGCAGTCTTCTCGAGTTTGGGCACTAGTTGCTTAAAGTGCTGGGTGAAACTCCATCTCCCATCCAGCACTAGGCCCAAGTACTTTATATGCCGGCTAAGAGCGATTGAGACTCCGTCGATTCTTAGTTCAGAACCTATTGGTGGTCCTCTCCGTGGGCCGTGGAACAAGATAGCTTCCGTCTTGTCCACGGCCACCTGCAAACCTAGCATTCTAATGCGTCGTAAAACCAGATTCGTACCCACCTCAGCCAGGTGCCTCGCAGCTCTGAGGTTCCTTCCTCTTGCTGTCACTAAGGTGTCATCAGCGTAACAGACTATAGTCATGCGAGGAAGGAGGGCGCCGCGAAGCACCCAGTTGTAGCCTAGGTTCCACAGGAGCGGTCCTAAAACTGACCCCTGTGGAACACCACAGACCATCCTCCTGGTAACGATCTGGCCTGAACTGTCAGCGTATAGCACCGATCTATCCTGCAGGTAGTTTTCTATTACTCTCACCAAGTAGGTAGGAATCCTATGGAAGGTCAGAGCATCCCTGATGCACTGGAAGGGGAGAGAGTTAAAAGCATTGCGTATGTCCAAGGACACCGCAATTAGTACTTCTCCTCTTCCAGTGGCTTTGTCGCTCTCACTCTTGAGAGCAAGGACCGCGTCTACTGTGGATCTCTTTCTTCGAAACCCAAACTGTATTTCAGATAGATCAGGTCCCTCCCGTTCTAAATGAACCACAATGCGATTCGCGACAACCCTCTCGAAGAGCTTACATGCTTCGTCAAGAAGGACTACCGGCCGATACCCCGAGGGGGAGTCCGCTGGTTTGCTGTCCTTCCGAAGCAACACCAACCTTCCTTGCTTCCAGCACCTAGGGAACCTACCCTGAGTTAGACAATCGTCCATCAGGGCTCTGAAGTGTGGTCCTAGGTGCTTTAGTGCTAGTCTAAGGAGCTTTCCAGGGACTCCGTCTGGTCCTGGAGCCTTATTCTTCAACCGGAGCCTTTCCAACATATCAGTCATCTCCCCGTCCGTGACCGGGGGGATATCAGTACTTAATTGTGCTGGGTCTGACGGCTGGTTTGTGAGACAGAGAGGGTCCACAGAAGGCGGGGTCGACGGAAAAAGGGTAGAAACTACTCTGGTGAGGAGTTCCGGGTCCATTTGATCCGTGGAGGGTGGGTGTTGTTTTAGACGATTTCTAATCATTTTATAAGGACGCCCCCACGGATCTCTGTTCAGGTCCTCTAGGAACTCCTCCCAGGCCGCTGTTTTTGCACGGCAGATTGCGTCTTTTAGCTCCCTCTTGGTGTTGGCATAGTCTCTCTTGAGTCTCCCTTCTTCAGTTGAATCTCTCCTTCTTCTGCGATGACTTCGAAGGAGAGCTCTCCTCTTCTGCATACAGCTTCTTCTTAGTGCCTCGAGCTCCTCAGACCACCAATATACGCGGGTGCGCTGTTTGGGGCCCGTGGAGCGAGGCATAGAGGCGTCGCAGATCATAGTGAGAGACTCTTTAAACCTGTCTGCCAGTTCATCTACATCCCTGTCCTCCATCACTGTGTCGAGGACCCAAGCTTGTACAAGCGAAGCCTCGTCCGCAAACTCCGCGTCCAATTTGGCCTGTGCCCATCTCGGGAATCGAGAAGTGATGTTACTCCTAGTCGAAGGGGTATGGTTGGTCCCCACTGAAGGGGAGATCACGAATCGGATATAGGTGTGGTCCGAAAGTGTCTCCTCCTCCGTGAGAACCTTCCAGTCCCGAACTCTCATCGCCAAGTCAGGGGTGGCAAAGGTTAAATCCACAATGGACCCCACAGTGCGGCCCATCCATCTTCTCACGAAGGTGAACTCCGTACCCCTATTTAGGATATCAAGACCTGTGGTTGTAGCCCATTCGAGTATGAGTTCACCCTCGGGGGAGTCACTGGGGGAACCCCAAGCCGTGTGTTTGGCATTGAAGTCCCCCAGTATTAGCATATGATGCGTTCGTAACCTGCCAACGACCTCTGTCAATCTGTCCACCCATACCTCATACTCCCTGTAAGGGCGGGTAGGGGAGAAATAAACCCCTATAATAGTGACCCCGCCCCACATTATTGCCACGTACCCTGACCCCTTTTCTCTTAGAGTGAAAGGAGGGGAGAACGCAGCCGTGGTGGGGATCACTATTGCAACGGTCCCATCTGTATCCGCTATCCAGTTGTTGGCTGTTGGGATAGTGTAGGGCTCCGAAAACACAATCATGTCGGCCTTCTCATTGGCGGCGCTTTGCAGGATAAGGTCCTGTGCGCCAGCGCAATGGTTGGCATTGCTTTGGAGGAAGTTCACGGTCGCTCTATCCATCGGATTGCGAGTGAACTACCTCCATAGCCATTTCTGGCTCAGCCGACTTCTGGACTAACTTGCCCCGGGTGGGTTGGGCGGGTCTGATCATAGTCGTTGGGCAGCTTCTTCCGCCCATTGTATGATTGTGCGGTCGCTTCGCGTCTGCGCAAACCAGGCAGTTCGGTTTTGCAGAGCACTCGGCCGCTTTATGACCCGTAGAACCACACCTAAAACAGACCGCACTGCGGTCAGCGTCACAGGGGCATGTTCTCCTCGTATGCCCCGCGTTCATGCACTTATAGCACCTGCTGGGGGAAGGTTCCAACAGCTGAACGCGGGCACTACTCCAGCCTACTAAAAGTCTGCCCTTTTCCGCAAGTGTTTTTGCCGCCTCAAGTGGGCAGCGGACAGACGCGATGAACAGACCTCCAGGACCAGGACGGAGAACGCCGACCTTTATCTGTTCCAGTTGGCAGCCACCCTGGGATACTATAGCCTCGGCTATGTCTTCAGGTATTATGGAGTCATCTAAGCCGGTAAGTTTTACGTTGGTACTCTTAACCGGCCTGTAGACTTTCGCCATTCCCTCCAGTGCAGTTGTCAGTTTAGCTGCAAACTGTCCGATTTTCTCCTCTCCAATTGATTTGGGTATCTCGTACTTACGGGCTCCAGTCGCCGTACGACTCAGTTTGAGACCTCTTGGGTCGATGCCCAAACCGACGAGATCCACTTCTTGCCTAGCTTTGGCGATTGCCTTGGCGTAGGTTACGTCCTTAGCTATATTGCCCTCCGGGATATCAAAAACTATCGCAGTGGTTTTTGGTATTCTAAGGTTACGTTTCCTGTTTGTTCTCGACTTTTTAGGAGGAGTTTTGTCAGGAGCCTTTCGTCCTCTGGTCTGTTGTTGGGGAGAGACAGAGAGATTACTTGCAGACTTATTTGTTGCCGCTTTATTCTTTTTGCCTCTTCGAACAACCTCTGTCCACGGGACCTCTTTTGTTGGCGCCTCAGGTGCACTGGTCTCCTGAGTTTTGGACGTGGATGATCGGTTATCCGGCGACTTCTTATTGGACGCCGGTAGGGAACCGGGTATCGACGTTTTCGGCCTATCAGCTTTGTTGTCTCTCGACTGAGCAACAGGTTGCGTCCCTTGGGCAGAGTTTGTTGCTAGGCTTGATTTTTCGACATTCGATTGGATAGCCTTGCCCTTGCCCTTGCCCTTCTTTGATTTGGAGGACCCTTGTGCGGTCGAACCAGTCGAGACTCCCGTCTTGCCCTCTTGGGAGGGTTTTGAGGTGGTGTTAGCCCTGTTTTCGAGGCCCTCCCTTCTCCTGTCCGCTGCCAGGGGAGGTCGGAGATTCTTGGGCGGCAGGAGCCTATCTTCGATCCCCTCGAATTTTGCGTCTATAATTTTCCTGAGTGACCCGATCAGGAAGTTTTGTAATGAGCCAACTTTAACAGAAGATAGCGTATCATCTTCGTTAATTTCCTCTCGGCGCACCAGGGGGGGAGGGTGCTCTAATGCCTTCTCGTTGCTCTTGTATTTGGCTTTGATTGCCTTGACTACCTTGTCCCCTTCTTCTCTTGTTTTGCGCAATGCAGCCACCTCCAGCTTAAGGTAGTTTAGCTCCTCTCCTAGCCTCTTGTTGTCAGCTCTGAGAGTAGCAATTTCTCCGTCGTTTGTTATTTCCAAGGCTTTCTTCAGTAGTGTGCCGATGGTCTGCGTAGCCTCATTGAAATGCCTCATAATGGTGCCTTTGATATTACCGCACTTTTTGGCATTTGTGGCTATCCTCGTTACTTGTTCCATAGCCTGGTCGTGAATATCATTCATCGACATTCTGTCTGACAGCTTAGGTAGGGAGGTCCTATCGATCTCAGAGTCTGAGTCCCTGTCTAGCTCGTCCTCATAGTCACCGTCGCCATCCGATCCGTTGAAGAAGTTTCCCTTAGCTTCTTTTTTGGCTTTGTTTAATCCGACATAGTGGCTCTTTGCTCTGATGGGAGCCTTGTCCACTTGCATACCCTCGTAAGGCTGCAATTCATTGTCCGAAGACGTTATTGAGCCCTCAGTAGCCAGCCTCTTAGTGTCATGTCCGGTTAGCGTATCGTCGCTGCTCTTGCCATCCAGACTACCCTCCGAATCACTCCTATCGCCTCTTGACCTTTTATTCCCCGGTGTGTGTGTGGGGGTGGGTCTGGCCGATTGAGTTGGAGGGGGGGGGGTGGGTGGGGTATTTGGTATGGGAGTAATTACTACCCTTGGGACCGCTGTACTCTCCTCCTTACCTACCCCCTTAACAGGGACGGCGTCGAAGTTAAGTTTGACCGGGCCGCCCACACCCCCCTCTTGAGATGAGTCAGGGGTGTCCGCCTTACGAATGATAATATCCGATAAGATTTTGACCTTTTCCGTTTTCGTAGTTGAGTCCTCTACCTTCGTCATAGACCTTGTGTTGGGTCTCTCCCTGCAGCAATTGTTATGGGAGCTTTTGGGTGAGCGCTCCCTCGCCGCGTCAAAGTCAGAGAGAGTTTCGGTTGAGGAGTATGAGCTCCTAGCTTTCTCCAGACTACGTTGTTTACGATCCCTTGAAGGGCCGCTTGATGTTTCCGTCTTGGTTCTCGCTCTACCTCTGCCTCTACAGCTACTGTTGCTACGAAGGCTTAGTCTCCGTTCTGAGACAGGGGTTTGCGTCAGATCCTCAGTTATGGCTGTATCGAAATTCGGTGTAAAGCCAGTTGTTTCGTGGCCACTAAAGCCAGCGTCACTATTTGGTGCGTTCTCGCTCGCACCAAGCTCCTCCCCTCTGTGCGGGGATCCCTCAGCAGCACGCCGCGCAACTACGCCCGCGCAGGGCCCATCCCCTCCGTGCGGGGACTCCACACCAGCATCCACACTCCGCCCACTTCCGCCCGGGCTCGGCTCATCTACGACATCAAAAGGGGTTTTGTTTTTATTTTTAATTAAATTCTCCATTTTGCGTCCCACGAGAAGAACGGTACGTAGGTCCACCCGGGCAGAGCCGACTTACCCGGGTAAGGCTAGGGTTGTGAAGGTGGGGGGCGCCTGTTCCCCACCTCCAGAGGACGTGTCGCGACCGGCTAGAAACCGCCGGCCACAAACCCCTCGCCCACGTCCAGCTTGGGCTGGTTGTTTTTTATTGTGGTTGTCTCCACTCGAGGACACCCAATGAAGGGCAGCCCCACCCCGGCTCCGCGCTTGCGGAGTAACGGGGTCGGCCGGTGGTTGCCGAAGCACCCACTGGAACATGACTTCATGCCCAGCAGGCCCACCGCCCTCGCTGGCACGGCCGCTACCCGGGTTACCCCCGGGACGCCCGTCCAGCCCGGACCGCGTCGCCGCCTCCCGGCTTACCGCCGGGGCGCCGACCCGGAACCCTCACCCAAGAATCAGGAGTGAAAACTCCCGACACCCCTCAGACGACCCAAAGCGGGTCAACGACGACCCCCCCCCGCAGGGAGGATCGAACCCACCACCACCGCGCCCGTCAGCCGCTACCCGGAATAAGTCCAGGACGCCTGACGGGCACCTCTTTGTCACTCGTTGGCGCCACCCGGGGGACACGTGCAGGGTAACTAAGGGCCAAACGCCTGCGGACGTGAGTGACTTGGAAATTGCATACCCGCTTCCCACAGCGCGTGGTCCACGGGTGATGTGGGGCTCTCCCCGGCAGACGGCCGGGGCCTACCCACTAAAACCTGCCGATGTCCCTCACAAAGAAGACGGCAGTGGGATCAGCCGAAGCCACACACCACAGTACCGCCTTCGGTAGACCCGCCCAGACGGGGCAGGTCCCCTCTCGGGTTAGGGGGGAGGCTCAGGAACATCTAAGTCTCGCCCCCACAGACAGGACAAAGGGCGTGCAATGTCCGGCAGCGCGCAAACCGCCAGACTGCCCCTCGTCAAGGACAGGAGACACGCAACTGTATCTCTCCTGCCCTAACGACTGTCTCGTGGAGACACATATGGGTTGCCCCATGTGTCCCTCTCCCCGATAGCCCCGGTGACCATCCCTCCCCCCGGTACACCGTTCCTTAGTCGCGACTCTGGCCGCGGCCCCGCCGGAGCCCGATCACCCACACACCAAACAGTGTGTGTTGCAGTCGGGCACCGACGACCCCGCGGCCAGGTGCGAGATGGAAAGCTTCCTCCCCCACATACGTAGGTTGAACTCCCTGGTTCCCCTAACTACCAGCCATCCCGCTCCACATCGGCAAGCCAGAGGGTTAAGGTAGGCTGGTAATCTTCACGGATTCTGAACCTCACATACGGTCACACAAGTGCACGGCCGCCATGGAAGGCCCGTCCTCCGGTCCGCACGGGGAAACGCAGGGTACGGAAGCCTGGCTCCCACCAGGAAACAAGAAGCCCGCGGCCCCCCCGCCCGCCCCACCGACGACGCATCCGGGACCCTCTCTAGGAGAGGGATGGAAGCGACGCCGACAGGGGCGGGCGGGGGGGGGAAGGTAAGTGTAAAGGTAAGTGTTTATGTATTATGTAGTTGAATTTAGTGTTTAGTGTGTGAGTGATGTTGTATGTGTGTAACTGCTAGTGTGTGAGTGTATGCAAGTGTGTCCGTAAGTGTGATGCGTGTGTGTGTAGTGAGTGAGCCGTAACCGCCCCTCCGAGCCATGCCACCCCCGAGGGGGTGTCTCACGGCCCCAGAGGGGCGATCACCGTCACTCTGAGTGTAATGATGTAAGTCTGTAAATGTGTAGTTGTGTGTGTGGTGTGTAAGTGTAGGTGCGCGCGTGGGTCCCCAGCCCGGGCAGAAGCCCGAGTCAGGGAGCCCACACGCGCACTAGGGGCGCGGGCCCCAGTTCCTGTCATGGGGAGTTGTCGCCTGTACCGGCGACGCCTAACTCCCACCCTTCTACTCCGGCGAGTGCCCGCCAGAGCCGCCGCCTCGCGGACTCTCTCCGCGTCCTCCTTCTGCGACATCACGGTCTCGCAGAAGGAGGAGACCGCCTCCCAGGACCTGCGGCTGCTCAACATGGAGCGAACCACGTTGTGGAGCGATAGGTCCTGGCCCACCACTAGTGTCAGTGCGTACCGTTGGGAGGACCACGCAGAGCACACTTCGAGGGTGTGCTGCGCAGTGTCCTCTCCAGCTCCGCAATGCTGACACAGTGGGGTGTCCTCCCTTCCAATTCGGTACAGGTACCTCCCGAAGCAGCCATGCCCCGTGAGGACCTGCACCAAATGGAAAGTAAGCACACCATGCCGCCGTTCCTTCCAGTCCTGGAGGACCGGTTGGACGGCCGCAAGGGTGCGGACCCCAGCGGAAGGGGACTCAAGTGACCTGGACCACTCCGTCATAAGTGTCTCCTCAAACTCCCTTCGCATTGCGACCATCTCAATTGGCGCTAAGCGATCACCACGGGCAAGAGACGCTGTCCTGGCCTTATAGACCTCCGTGAGCAGCTCAGCTTCCAGCTCCCACGGAGGCATCCCTGCCAGTGCACAGGCCGCACCACCGGAGACAGTACAGTAGGCTCGGATGGCTCTGGACGCTACAATCCGTTGGGGTCTCCTCAATAATGCCCTATTGTGGGCATTGAGGGCATCAACCCAGACGGGAGCGCCATACAGAGCCATGCTCCGGACCACTCCGGCGAACAGACGGCGGCATACCTCATTGGGACCTCCTAGGTTAGGCAATAATCTGCCTAGTGAGGTCGCTGTTTTTACAAGTTTGGGGGCCATCTGACTAAAGTGGTGCGTGAAGCTCCACCTGCTGTCCAGCCAGAGGCCCAAATATTTGATATGGGGATCAATACGAATCCCCACACCATTTACTCGTAAATGTGCACCAGTCGGCAGCTTCTCGCGTGGGCCGTGGAATAAGATCGCCTCGGTCTTGTCCACGGCCACTCGCAGGCCCAGCCTCTGAATACGGCCGATCACCAGCTCTGTCCCAACTTCAGCTAGGCGCTTCGCGGCTCTATATGTGCGTCCTCGCGCCGTAACCAGTGTGTCGTCTGCATAGCAAACGACCGACATACGGGGGAGGAGCGAGCCACGAAGCACCCAGTTGTAGCCTAAGTTCCACAGGAGTGGTCCGAGGACCGACCCCTGCGGAACACCACAAGCCATGCGACGGCGTTGTATGGAGCCAGATGCGTCGACAAACAACACCTCTCTCTCTCGCAGGTAGTCGATGACGACTCTGCGGAGGTAGTGAGGCACCTCGTGGTAGTGTAGTGCCTCCTCAATGCATTGGAAGGGGAGAGAGTTGAATGCATTTTGGATATCTAGCGATACCGCAATCAACTTCTCACCCCTGTCGGCTGCATAGTCGCACTCCTTGCGAAGTTTCAGGATGGCATCCACCGTTGAGCGGTGACGGCGGAAGCCATACTGACGCTCGGACAGGTTGGGTCCCACCATTTCCAGATGCTGGACGATTCGGTCTGCAATGATTCTCTCGAATGCTTTGCAGACCTCGTCCAGCAACACGACTGGCCTATAGCCCGATGGAGACTCCGCGGGCTTACCCTCTTTCCTAAGAAGGACTAATCTGCCTTTTTTCCAGTTGCCTGGGAACCGGCCCTGTGCCAGACATTTGTCCATCAGGGATTTGATGTGGGGTCCCAGGTGCCTGAGCGAAAGCCGAAGAATCTTACCCGGGATACCATCGGGCCCCGGTGCCTTCTTTTTAAGGCGTAGACGCTCCATGACCCCCTCCATTTCCCCGTCCGTGACCGGGGAGGGGTCATTGTCCTGTCTCTCAGTAGGCCTTTGGGAGAGTAAGGGAGAAATCGCCGGAGGGGACTCAGGGAAGAGAGCCGAGACCACTCTGTTGAGGAGTTCTTGGTCCATTTGATCCGTGGCGGGTGGATGCTGTTTCATCCTATTGCGCACCATTTTGTATGGGCGCCCCCACGGATCGCGGTTGAGGTCTTCCAAGAACTCCTCCCAAGCCGCTGCTTTGGCTCTACAGATGGACTCCCTGAGGGCCTTCTTAGCCTCCGCGTAGTCCCTCTTTAGTATGGTCTCCCTGGTTACGTCCTGGCCACTTCTTCGCCTGACGCGGAGGAGAGCTCGTCTCTTGCGCATGCAGATTTGTCTGAGTTCCTCCAACTCTGCCGACCACCAGTATACCTGTGTACGCTGGAAGGGGCCGGCAGAGCGGGGCATGGACGCATCACAAATCTCCGTGAGGGAGTTCTTGATGCAGTCTGCATGCGCGTCAACATCACTCTCCTCCTCTCGAGTCTCCAGGATCCAGGCCTGTACGATGGAGGCCTCCTCGACCATCGAGATGTCCATCTTGGCGATGGCCCATCTGGGGAATCGAAAGCCGTCAGCCGGGTTGGGCGATTGGCCGGTGTTTGCCGGAGGGGAGATCACAAATCGGATATACTTGTGGTCCGATAGGGTCTCCTCCTCCGTGACCACATGCCAGCAATTAATTCTGGAGGCCAGTGCAGGGGACGCGAAAGTGAGGTCCACAATTGAACCAACGGTACGCCCCATGTACCTCCTCACACAGGTGAACTCGCGTCCCCTGTTGATGATCTCCAATCCAGCCGTCGAGGCCCAATTGAATATAAGATTCCCTTCCGGATGGTCTCTGGGGGAACCCCAAGCCGTGTGCTTGGCGTTGAAGTCCCCCAGAACCATAGTGAGATGAGAGGCCACTCTACCGACCGCAGCTCCCAGTCTTCTGACCCACTCCTCATACTCGGAGAAGGGGCGCGTCGGTGAGAAATACACCCCAACTACCGTGATGCCGCCCCATACCACTGCTACATAGCCAGATCCCCTCTCCCTAAGCGAGAGGGGAGGCGCAAGAGAGGCAGTGGATGGGAGTACAATAGCGACGGAGCCGTCTGCATCTGCAATCCAGCTGGTAGATTGGGGGACAGTGTATGGTTCCGATATGACCACTAGGTCTGCCTTAACCCTGGCGGCGCTCTGCAGGACGAGATCCTGAGCGCCGGCGCAGTGGTTGACATTGCTTTGGAGGATGTTCGCTGGTACTCTAAACATTGGTGGTAACTTGAACACCCTCCATCGCCACCGTAGGTGGAGCCGTTATTTTCGCAGTCCTGCTGCCAGGGAGGGGCTTAGGACGGACCCTGGGTGCGGAACAGCTTTTGCTGCCCATGATGTGCTTGTGGTTGCGACCCGCTTCCTCGCACACCAAGCATCTGGGAGCTTCGCTACAAGTGGCAGCTTTGTGCCCAGGGTTGCCGCATCTGTAACAGACAGTGCTCCTGTCAGCCTCTTTAGGGCACTTCTGCCTCGTGTGACCCGTGTGCATGCACTTGTAGCACCTCATCGGGAGAGGCTCCAAAAGTTGCACACGGGCACTACTCCATCCTACCAGGAGTCTTCCTGCGGATGCTAGGGATTTAGCCGTGACCACCGGGCAATGGGCTATGATCATGGATAGACCACCTGGCCCCCTTCCAAGGGCACCTAGTCTAATCTGATCGACCCCGCATCCGCCTTGCCTGGATATGGCCTCCGATACATCTTCAGGCAGGACTGAATCGTCCAGGTCGGTGATGCGAATATCCGCCGTTTTCACCGGCCTGGAAACCTTGGCCACCCCATCAAGAACCGTGGAGAGGTGAGTTTTGAGGAGCTCTGCCTTGTCCTCATCCACGGATTTTGGAAGCTCCAGCTTTCTCGCCCCTGTGGCCGTGTGGCGAATGCGTAAACCCAATGGGTCAATGCCAAGGCCATTAAGGTCGATTTCTCGTTTGGCCTTGGCAATGACCTGTGCGTACGTTGTGCCGTTCTCCTTATTTTCCGTGCCAACATCGATTACTACCACAAAAGATTTTGGCACTTTGACCCCTTTTTTCTTCTTCTTCCTCTTGGAAGTCTTCTTCGTCGCGGAAGGCTTTTGAGAGGAAGAGGGGGGGAGCGGGGAGTTTACCGTGTTGGAAACCTTTTTCCTCTTTCCCCTTTTTACAACCTCCACCCAGTTGTCCTTAGGAGCCTGAGATTGTGAAGGCCCCGGTTCCGTGCGTGTTGACTGGGGAGGGGTGGGGGCAGATGGGGTCTGCTTCCCTTTCGTCCTGTCCTTAGTCGAGGGAGAGGAGGAGGAGGGGGGGGGAGCAGGGGTAGGCTGAGGCTGACGTATCTTCTGCTGTGCCGTCTGTTGGCCTTGCTGAGCAGCCCCGCTCTTCCCTTTCCTCCTTTTCTTCGCTTTCTGCTTTGTCTCCTGTGGGTCGGTTGCAGGGCTAGGAGCCGAGGCCGAATTGTTCCCCCCTGTTGTGCCCTCCGCAGAGGGTCTGACCAGCTGCCTAAGGGCAGTCCTTGCCTGGCTATCTGACGCTAATGGAGGACGGAGAATGTTTGGTGGAAGAAGACGCTCTTCCAGTCCCCTAAGGCGCCTGTCCATTAGGTCTCCAACCGCTTTGAGCAACAAATTCAGTGTCTCCTGAGATAGGCCACTATTCTCAATGTTGTCACTGCAAGGGGCACTACGGGGAGCCTCGCTCACCATGGGCTCTGCAGTTGCAGCTGTATTTTTAGGCATTGTTTGCCTTCTCCCTCTTTGTTTCCTAGAGACACCCTCCGAGTTCAGGATGATGTCTCGTTCTGCCCTCTCCCTCTTCAGGGCGGCTATCTCCGTCCTGATGAGGTCCAGCTCTCTGCCAAGTCGCACGTTTTCAGACCTCAGGTGCCTGATCTCTTCTTCTGCTGACACTGTCAGGTTCTTGGTCAGCAGCTTCCTGAGGGAGGTGGTGCTCTCCTTGAGGGCCTTTTTAACAGTGCCCTTCAGGTTTGCAGACTTGATGCGCTGCTCGTCAATGGTGTCGATATATGCCATCGCCTTGCTGTGCACTTCAACCACTGAGGATCCCGTAGGCTCGACTTCAGTGGGAAGTACCTCATCATCTTCGTGTCCCTCGCTGTCCGAATAGTCGTCGTCCGAGCGAGTTGCCAGCTTCCCTTTGGCAGCCGAGATCCCCGAATGGTGTTCAGTCGAGGTCTTAGCCGTTCGTGTTGACGAGGGGCGACGGAAGAAGGAGTCCGTCTCCTCCTCCTCCTCGTCCGTACCATGCAGCGACTCGTATAAGTCAGGGACAACGACCTGCGAAGCATCGATCGCCTGCTTCTTATGTGCGTGATCGGTAAGGGTGACCGCGCTACCACCGCTGTCCTCACTGTCGGAGCCCTGGTCCGAGTCTACTCGTGCCCGTTTGCCCAGAAGCGAGGATCTCGAGCCCAATTGCAAGGAGGATGAGTCCTTATGTAATGGGGCTTGTGACAAGTCCTTATCGAGGGAAGTTGCAGATGTAGATGCAACCCTCGTCATTGTAGAGGTCGAACCTGGAACATCGAAGAACAGTTTGACTGCTTTATTACCTCCAAGAGCAACCATTGAGGTGCTTCGTGATATGTCCGATAAGGGGATAGAGATATCCCTTACATTCACTCGATCTACCGAATCCGATGAGGATGCCAACGGAGTCGAGGGGGGGGGGTGATCCACCAGCTCGCTCGAATCAGTCAACGCAGGAGAATTAGTAGTCGACTGAGCCCTCGTTTGCGAGCGCGTAGTTCTCCTATGTGGTGAACGGGATCGAGAGCGTGAGCGTGATCTTGAGCGCTCACTGGAGCCCGTTATGTCCTCCACTGATTTGTTGACAGAAGAAGCACCAGAATGGCGTTTACCACTGTCAGTCATAGTCCGCATTTCGGTTGATCTGTCAGACTCGACCGAAGGGTCTCTGGAGCTAGAATGAGGGATCTGAGCCCTCTTTTCCTCCGACACACCTTCAGGAATCTTCCCGACAACCGGTAAGGGATTTTTGCCCCTACCTCCTCCACGTCCAACATTGCGCTGACCCTTTGAAGGGTCTTTAGCCAAGCCCAGCCTACTCTGGAGTGAGTTCGCCAGACCTTGGCCCTGAGAAGGGCCTTTTTTCTCACTTCGCGCACTTCCGCCCGCGCAAGGCTCATCCCCTCTGTGCGGGGAATCATCTACAGCACCACTTCGCTCGCTTCCGGCCGAGTCAAGCCCACCAACCAGGATTAAAAAGGGTTTTATAAAGTTTGATAATTCCATTTTTGTTCCCACGATTAGAACGGTATCAAAAAGTCCACCCGGGCAGAGCCGACTTACCCGGGTAAGGCTAGGGTTGTGAAGGTGGGGGGCGCCTGTTCCCCACCTCCAGAGGACGTGTCGCGACCGGCTAGAAACCGCCGGCCACAAACCCCTCGCCCACGTCCAGCTTGGGCTGGTTGTTTTTTATTGTGGTTGTCTCCACTCGAGGACACCCAATGAAGGGCAGCCCCACCCCGGCTCCGCGCTTGCGGAGTAACGGGGTCGGCCGGTGGTTGCCGAAGCACCGACTGATCATGGCTTCATGACCAGCCGGCCCACCGCCCTCGCTGGCACGGCCGCTACCCGGGTTACCCCCGGGACGCCCGCCCAGCCCGGACCGCGTCGCCGCTACCCGGCTTACCGCCAGGGCGCCGACCCGGAACCCTCACCCAAGAATCAGGAGTGAAAACTCCCAACACCCCTCAGACGACCCAAAGCGGGTCAACGACGACCCCCCCCCGCAGGGAGGATCGAACCCACCACCACCACGCCCGTCAGCCGCTACCCGGAATAAGTCCAGGACGCCTGACGGGCACCTCTTTGTCACTCGTTGGCGCCACCCGGGGGACACGTGCAGGGTAACTAAGGGCCAAACGCCTGCGGACGTGAGTGACTTGATGGAAAATGCTTTACGCATACCCCGACACGTGGGCGCGCATCGGGGTTATGTGGGACTCTCCTCTGCACTGCTATCAGGCGATAAAAGCTCACCTGATCGAAGTGCAGAAGCCTACCCACTAAAAACCACACGATGTATCCTCACTGCCGGGTTGACGGTCTGGGATCCTTGCCGGGAAGCAACCACACCGCCTCGGCGCGGCCCGGCCTCTAAAGAAGCCGGGCCACCTCACGGTTCGGGGGGATGCCCGGATACATATGGGCATCCCCCCCGAAGGTGCAGAACTGTGCAATGCAGACACAAACCGCCCAGTTTATGCCCGCTGGTCCCGCTTAAGGGAATGCGGCATTGATGTTATACCGCCGTCGCCGCAATCCCCTCCGTCTACTGCGGATTGAGTTCGCCTGAGCATGACTCTCGCGTTCCCTCTCCGCCGCCTCCTTCTGCGACATCACCTCCTCGCAGAAAGAGGTCACAGCCTTCCATGAACTGTCACTTTCAAGCATAGCTTTTACCAAGCCTGGCAGTGAGAGATCCCGTCCAACCTCCGCAACCAAAGAGCGGCGCTGTTCAGACCACGCAGAACATACTTGTAGTGTATGTGCTGCTGTGTCTTCGACTTCGCCGCAATGGTGACAATTTGGGGTCTCTTCCCTGCCGATACGGTGCAGGTACCTGCCGAAACAGCCATGCCCGGTCAGAACCTGCACGACACGGTAGGTCAGAGAGCCGTGTGTTCTTTGCACCCATTCGTCTAGAACAGGGCGCACCGCCTCTATCGTCTCTTTGCCAAACTGGGGATGGTTTAGAGAGTCCTTCCATTCACGCAGTACAGTCTCTTGCGCAAGTTGTTGTATTCTGCGGACCTCCTGGGGAGCAAGTCGCTCGTCTCTCTCAATTGCCTCCACTCGACGCTGGTACGTCTCCGCTAAAACTTTAGCTTCGAGTTCCCATGGTGGAGTGGCTGCGAGAACACATGCGGCCTCACCAGCTACAGAGCTGTATCCGCGGATAGCCCTTCTTGCCATAACCCTCTGCGGGCCCCGTAATAGAGTCTTGCTCTCTTGGGTGAGAGAGTTGACCCACACCGGCGCGCCGTAAAGAGCCATGCTTTTAATCACACCGGCGTATAAACGGCGGCAGCTTGCGCTTGGACCGCCCACATTGGGCAGAACCCTGCATAGCGCCGAGGCCGCCTTAATTAACCGTGGTGTTAGCCGGCGGAAGTGCTCGCAAAAGGTCCAGCGAGCGTCCAGGGTGAGGCCCAGGTATTTGACATACGGTTTGACCTCAATCCCTTCGCCGTCAACTGGAATACTAGATCCAGCCGGTGCTCGTCTGCAGCGACCATGGAAGAAGATAGCTTCCGTCTTGTTGAGGGCGACCTTGAGACCCAACAGTCTTATTCGCCCTACAATCAGCGTGGTGCCCACCGACGCTAGGCGTTTTGCGTCGTCGAAATCTTTGCCCCGGGCTGTTACAAGAGTGTCATCCGCGTAGCAGATGACACTCATTCGGGGCAGCAACACACCACGTAGAACCCAGTCAAAACCGATGTTCCACAGGAGTGGACCAAGTACTGACCCCTGTGGAACACCTTTTTCGACCGAATGCTCCAGCAGCGCACCTCCTTTGCCATGGCATAGCACTCTTCTTCCTGATAGGTAGCTCCGTATCAGCCGCTGGATGTATCGCGGCAGCTTGTGGTAGCGGAGGGATTCCTCTATTACAGCAAAGGGGAGCGTGTTGAACGCATTAGCGATATCTAAAGATACCGCCAATAGACACTCACCCTTTGTTTCAGCCTCTCCACACAACCTCTTAAGCTCTAGGATAGCGTCCACTGTGGATTTTCCGTAGCGGAACCCGTATTGGCGGTCTGAGATATTTGGACCGTTATCTTTCAGGTGCTGCTGAATACGAGCCGCAAGTACGCGTTCGAATAGCTTGCTCGCCTCGTCCAGCAAGACTATCGGACGGTATGCCGCAGGAGAATCGGGGGAACGTCCCGCTTTCGGCAAAAGGCATAATCGACCCTCCTTCCAAGGCTTTGGGAATGTGCCGGTAGCCAGACATTGGTCGAAGAGATCCCTCAATCTTTCGCCTAGGTGTTTTAGGGACATAACTAGGACACGTCCGGGCACCCCGTCAGGTCCTGGAGCCTTATTTTTTGCCCTTAGCCTGTCCACTGCGGCGTCGAACTCTGCTTGTGTGGTGAGCGGAATCTCTTCTTCTTGTAGGGCTAATTCTAGCTCGGGTGGCATCATCGCCGGCGGGCTGAACGGTTCTTGGGACGGAAAAAGTCCCGAAACCACTCTCGCCAGCAACTGCGGCTCCATCTCCTCCGTAGCGGGTGTTTTATTCTGCAGTTTATCCCGTACCATTCGGTACGGGCGCCCCCACGGGTTGGCATCTAACTCTGCAATAAACTCCCGGCGCGATAGATCCTTGGCATTGTTGATGGCGATCTGCAGGGCCTTCTTGGCGTCCTTATAGGCAGCGTGCAATCGTTCTTCCTCCTCTGCCGTATGACGGCGTCGACGACAGCGTTTATGTGCACGTCTAGCGGCATTGCTGGCAACTCGGAGAGAAGAAAGTTCGTCCGACCACCAGTAAACTGCCTTCTTGTTAGGAGGCGATTTCGTCACTCGTGGCATTGCTGTATCGCACACGTTCGACATGGACTTGCGGAAGGCCAAGACCTTAGCGTCTACTCCACCAGTTGACGGAGTAGGATTCCAGCTCTCCACTATCGCCGCTTCCTCCAGCTTTTCAACATCTAAGCGGGAGAGGGCCCATCGAGGAAAACGCTTATCCCTTCTCTCGTTGCTATGAGGAGTTGTTGCCGACCTTTGGGAGCACACGACTTCAAATTTGATGTAGTCGTGATCGGAAAGCGTCTCCTCCTCCGACATCACTCTCCATCCCACTATCCGCCTAGCGATGCTTGGGGTGGCCATTGTCAGATCCACTATAGAACCTCCGTTGTGTCTCACGCAGGTAAAGGTAGATCCCACATTCATGACGGAAAGGCCAGACGACGTAGCGAATTCCGCCACTATTTCGCCTCGTACATCCGTGACGGGGGATCCCCACACCGAGGATTTTGCATTAAAGTCCCCCATCACGATTACTTGTAGAGGTGCGAGCCTCCTCACTACACCGGCAAGTTCTGCGACGAAGGTTTCCAGCTCAGGAACTGGACGGGTGCCAGAGAAGTAAACCCCGATGATTGCAATATCGCCCCATGTTGCGGCAACGAACCCGCGCCCCCTTTCCCGGACCAAGAGAGGAAGCGAACGCCTGGCTGTGATGATAGCCACCAAGCCGTTCAGATCGCCAACCCAGTGTGGTTGTGGAGGTACAGAGTATGGCTCTGATGCAACTGCCACATCCACCGACAACTGTGCCATCGACTGCAGGAACAGGTCCTGCGAGGTGGAACAGTGGTTTAAATTACTTTGAAGGAAGTTAATTTGACGCTGTCTGTCCATCAGGTTCAATCATCTCAACTTCCTCCACTGAGTCACGTGCCACTGCAGAAGAGGGGCCCCGGGTCCGCTGGGCCGTTTTCTGTTCCGTTCGTGGCGGGTTACATCTTCTCCCTCCCATGATGTGCTTAGCTGGCAACTTGTGCTCAGTGCATATCGCACAGCATAGCTCAGCCGTGCATCCCTCAGCGCGATGTCCAGCCGTACCGCATCGGAAACAGAGTTCACTACGGTCGTGCTTAGACTGGCATTTTTGCCGCGTATGGCCAATCCCCATACAACGGAAACACCGCATGGGTTTCGGCTCCAGTGGTTTAATTTGCACTGAGCTCCAACCTATCAGCAGCCGACCAGAGTTAAGGATAACTTTGGCAGCTGCCAGTGGACATTTCACTATTATCGAGCCCAACCCACCTGGTCCAACTCGGATCTCGCTTGCTCTTATAGTGTCAGCGGAGCATCCTCCTTTTATAGCCACCGCTTCCACTACATCCGATTTTTGGATAGAGTCATCCAGACCGGTAATGCGCAGATCAATGCATTTCACCGGTCTGGTGACTTTTGTGTCCGGAAACATTTCCCTCAGTTTGCTCGCAAGGGCGTCCGCCTTGTCCCCACTCGAAGCTCCTGGGACTTGCAGAATACGTGCCCCTGTGGCAGAGTGTCTTACTCGAACACCCTCGATACCAATATCTTGGAGCTTAAGTGCTTCTCTCGCTTTCCTCAGCACATCGGAATAGGTCTGTCCTTTTTCCAGAGCTTCAGGAGCCAATGTCAAGACCACCGCAGTAGTTTTGGGAGGCGCCAGCTTAGCCTTTTTCCTCCTCTTAGCTTGCTGGGGTTTAGCCTCTGGGCTCTTGGTAGTCGTCGCCTTTTTGCCTGCCGTTGGTGTTGTGGCAGTCGGGGCTTTCTTCTTTTTCTTCTTCCCCTTTTTAGTGACGGTCGTCCAACCACTGTCATCAGTGGGGACCGTGGGACTCACATTTGACTGTGTCGCTTGTCGAGGTGCTTGACGACCCAGGGCTTGGGTATTCTTGCTCCTCGATGCAGGCACGGATTTGGCAGGTTTAGGAGGAGTTTCGGCTGTTACAACCTGTTCGGGCGGTAACTGTTGCGCCTTTTTCTTCCTATCAGCTGCTAGTGGTGGTCTCAGGATGGGGGCTGGAGGTAGCCTTTTTTCCAAACTGGAAAGGCGAACATTGAACATTTCCCCCAACGAAATAGTCAATGAGCGTTTAAGATCTTCGAGCGGGTCCTCGGTCGCTGAAGCTAGCCTCTGGGAAGTTGAGGGTTCCCGAGGACACGAGTGACGCTCGGAGAAGGCTCTGCGTAGGGCCTTCATTTCCGCTTTCATGTTCTCGACTTCTTGCCGGAGCCTCGCATTGTCCGCTTGCAAGCGTCGAGTCTCTTCTGTCAATGTCCGAGTGGTAAATGCCTCTATTATATCCCGGAGTGCCTCGGATGCGTCCAGGATAGTTTTCTGGCATGTTCCCTTCATATTCTTTGATTTCTTAACGACGCCAAGAATTACTCCTACTTCGTTAAGTGCCTTTTCCTTGAGCGCTGACGATGGCATCGTAGACGCAAAATCGTCAAGGGATGCCGTCTCAGGTGGTTTGGATGAGCGGGTCTCTGCAGGCGTCGGAACGACATCGACAGCATCAGCCTCCATCGCTGCTAGTCGTTGTTGCCTTTGCTCCTCCCTAGCTTTACCAACTCCTATATATTTGCCAGTAGTCGGTGGGCGGCCTCGTCCTCTGCGAGCTGTGGCAATCTTGGGCATTGTCCCAGATATGTTGGTCTCGGTGTCAGAATTGGATTCTGCGGAATCGAGAACTGCACGTGGTCGCTTACGACTGCTTTCAGCCGCATCCGTCGTGTTTTGTGATGTCATCGACATTCGTGATGACCTTATGTCGTCCTCAGAGTTATTGGTATACTCTTCATCGTTGTTGTTCTTTGTACTCGACAATGAGCACGCAGAAAACACCCTCTCGTCCTCATCCGAGGAAATTGCGTCCGAAAACGTCTCTCCTTCGCCTTGTACGGGCCCAGCATTAGATTCGGCTCGGTTGTTTGGCGGACACAGAGCTTCGTCCTTATCTTGCGAGGTGCCAGGAACTGGCACAACGCACCTCTCCAAAACTACTACAGGTGATTTCCAAGGCTCTTTTGGTTCACCTGCTCCAATGACCGAGCTGGCCCTGCTTCCTCTATTACCGCTTCTAGACCTCGCTCTCGGGGTCGGCTCACAATGTACCGATCCGGAGTTCGAGGCGGATCTCCCGCGTCTTGGTGCGTCCACACCCGCACCCGGCCCATCTCCTCTGTTCGGAGATTCAAACTCAGCACTCCGCTCGCTTCCGCCCGAGCTGGGCCCACTGACATCAACTGGGTATTTTTTGTTTTTAGTAAAAGATTCCATATTGAGTCCCACGAGTATGGCAAGAACTAAAAAGTCCGCCCAGACAGTGCTGCCTTGTCCAGGTAAGGCTAGGGTTGTGAAGATGGGGGTCGCCAGTTCCCCACCTCCAGAGGACGCGTCGCGACTGGGAAAAGCCCCCAGCCACAAACCCCTCGGCCGCGTCTACCTTGGGCTAGCTGTTTTTTACTGAGGTTGTCTCCTCTTGGGGTCACCCAATTAAGGGCAGCCCCCGCCCCGGCTCCGCGCTTGCGGAGTAACGGGGTCGGCCGGTAGTTGCTGATCGAAACAGCACCCGACGCTCACGCCACCGTGACACGCCAGGCCCACCGCCCTCTCGCTGGCACGGCCGCTACCCGGGATGCCCAGGACGCCCGCCCAGCCCGAACCGCGCCGCCGCTTCCCGACTTACCGTCGGGGCGCCGGCACGGAGCCCACACACGCGAGGCTTCTCGCGTGGCGGAGACAGAACTCCGCCGCCCTCCCGTCGTCTGACTTTAGCCGTGGCGGCTCAAAGATACTTTGAGCGGCCACGTTGCCCAGGGTGCACCACGTGGAGGTAGCCAGACTTCGCTGAGAAATGCATTCCGCATGTCCGCTCCCCCCATGCGCTGGGGTTCGCGGGGTCTGTGGGACTCCTCCTGTGGTCCCACCCCCAGAATGGGGGCTAGACAAGAAACAGGAGTTTACCCACTAAAACTCAGCGATGTCCCTCTCATGGTAGGCGAGGCGCGGGATCGGCCCGAAGGCCATACACCGCGCAGTTCGCCCCCATTTCGGCCCGCCCTGAAAAGGGCAGGTCCCTCGCGGGTTGGGCGGCACATCTCAGAGACACTTGAGACGTACCCCCCCAGACAGGGCGGAGACGTGCAATGCCGGCTAGTGCGCGAACCAGCCAGCTGCCCCCGACTAGGGACTAGAGATGCGCGATTGTGCAATCTCTAGTCTCTTTCCCATCTATTGGAAGGACCCACACAGGCAGAGCCCTTAACGTGGATCCCTCCCCCCGTACGGTCGCAGCTACCACCGGAGTACGGCCCGACCACAGCCCTGAAAAGGGCGCTATCAGGCCTCATCAACCGGCTCCGCCGCTCCTCTCTGCGCAGCCCCGGAATGGTACCGCCCGGACCGGCGGCCACACACACCAAAGCGGTGTGTATGGCGGCCGAGCCGGGCACCCAGACCGGGGCCATAGAGGAAATCCCCTTACCTGCGAAACGCAGGTCGACTCCCCATGTATCTCTCACTAGCAGCGACACAGGCGCACCCGGCAGACGTAACCCTGCCAGGGAACCAGTCAGCTGCTAGCCGCTCCAGCCGTCCCCCCCCCAAGAGAGACAGACACGCTAACGCATGTCCGTCACCTCAGGGAGGTCCTCAGCTGGTACCGCACGAGTACCACGGGGCACGGGAACCGACCGTGCCAACCTCAGGACGGGGGTGGGCGCGCATAGCGACGCCTTCTGCCCCCCGTCCTACGACTGCGGCGAGAGCCGGCGAGTGCTGCCTGCTCGCGTGCTCTCTCCGCGTCCTCCTTCTGCGACATCACGGTCTCGCAGAAGGAGCAAACCGCCTCCCAGGACCTGCGACTGCCCAACATGGACCGAACCACGTTGTGGAGAGTCAGGTCCTGTCCTACCACCAGCGTCAGCGCGTATCGTTGCGAGGACCACGCACTGCACTCCGCAAGGGTATGCACTGCAGTGTCCTCAGCAGCGCCGCAGTGGTGACACTGTGGTGTGTCTTCCCTACCAATGCGGTGCAGATACTTGCCGAAGCATCCATGCCCCGTAAGCACCTGCACCAGTCGATAGGTGAGCACCCCGTGTCGCCGCTCCCTCCATTCCCTAAGGACTGGTTGGATGGCCAATAGGGTGCTAACTCCAGCGGGGAGGGACTCGAGGTCCTGGGACCAGGCCTCCATAAGGTCCTCTTCGTACTGGTGTCTCAGCGCCACCATCTCGACTGGGGCGAGGCGGTCTCCCCTTAGCAGTGACTCTTTACGAGCCTTATATACCTCCGTGAGGAGCTTGGCTTCCAGCTCCCACGGAGGCATGCCTGCTAGCGCACCAGCGACGCCGCCAGAAGTGGTGCTATAGGCACGAATGGCTCTTATGGCAACCAATCTTTGGGGACTCCTCAATAGCGCCTTAGTGTGAGCACTAAGGGAGTCGACCCAGACCGGGGCACCGTAAAGCGCCATGCTTCGCACCACTCCTGCAAACAGGCGGCGGCATACCGCATTTGGACCCCTTAGATTGGGCAGCAATCTACCAAGGGCATTGGCGGTTCTCGTCAGTTTTGGGGCCATTTGTTTGAAGTGGTGGACAAATGTCCACCGACTATCAAGCCATAGGCCTAAATATTTGATGTGGGTATCTATGCGGATACCCACATCATCGACCAACAAGTGCGCATCGCTTGGCAGCCTGTATCTAGGACCGTGGAATAAGACGGCCTCTGTCTTTTCCACGGCTACCTGCAGTCCTAATCTCCTGATGCGATCTATAACTAATTCGGTCCCGATCTCCGCCAGTTCTTTGGCATCATTGAACGTCCTCCCCCGTGCTGTGACCAGAGTGTCGTCTGCATAACAGACGACGCTCATTCGGGGGAGGAGCGTGCCCCTGAGTACCCAATCGTACCCCAGGTTCCACAGGAGCGGCCCGAGGACCGACCCCTGTGGAACGCCGCACTTCATTTTCCGATGCACGACCTGACCCGTGGTGCCAACATAAGCGATCTCCCTATCACGGAGGTAGTCCATGATTATTTGGCAAAGATAGTGCGGGACTTCATGAAACGCAAGTGCATCTCTAATACACTGAAAGGGGAGGGAGTTAAAGGCATTCTTAATGTCTAACGAGACTGCAATCATTAACTCTCCCCTCTCAGTGGCCATCTCAGATTCCTCCTTGACTTTCAAGATCGCATCAACGGTCGACTTATGTCGGCGAAAGCCAAATTGTCGACTCGAAAGATCTGGGCCTATCGACTCAAGGTGCTGGACGATGCGGTCTGCAACTATTCTCTCAAACAGTTTGCAGACCTCGTCCAGCAAGACTACAGGGCGATATCCGGAGGGGGAGTCTGCGGGTTTTCCCTCCTTCCTTAAGAGAACCAGGCGGCCCCTCTTCCAGCATCTAGGAAATCTTCCCTGTTCTAGACAGCCGTCTAGAAGAGAGCGGACGTGATTTCCTAGATGTTTCAGAGATGTTCTGAGGGTCTTGCCTGGAATCCCATCGGGACCAGGCGCCTTGTTTTTGAGCCTAAGTCGCTCCACTGCGTTCTCCATCTCCCCGTCCGTGACCGGGGAGAAGTCGCTGTTTCGAACCAACGGAATTCTTGGAGAAACAAGTGGGAGAATAGCAGGAGGAGTTTCAGGAAACAGAGCCGAGATTACCCTGTTGAGGAGTTCCTGATCCATTTGCTCCGTGGAAGGCGGGTGCTGCTTCATCCTGTTACGGATAAGCTTATACGGCCGCCCCCACGGATCCCTGTTTAGGTCTTCAAGGAACTCCTCCCAGGCCGAGGTCTTTGCCCTGCAGATAGCATCCCTAAGGGATCTTTTTGCATCTGCGTAAGCTCTTTTGAGCCTGGATTCCACCACAAGTTCTCTTTGACTCCTCCGATGGCTACGGAGCAGGGCTCTCCTCTTACGAAGGCAGTCATGTCTCAACCCCTCCAACTCAGTCGTCCACCAATACACCTTGGTGCGTTGTTGGTGGCCAGTCGAGCGAGGCATCGATGCATCGCATATCTCCCTTAATGCATTGCCTATAAGGTTAGCACTCTCATCGACATCCGTTGTGGGATTTTGGGTATCCAGCACCCACGCCTGGACGATCGCAGCCTCCTCTGCCATGGATATATCCATTTTGGCGAGAGCCCATCGAGGAAATCGGAAGCTCTCACCAACGTCAGACGCTCGGCTGTTGCTTGCTGGAGGGGAGACCGTAAATCGAATATATTTATGGTCCGAGAAGGTCTCAGCCTCCGTAAGCACTCTCCAACTATGGGCTCTTTCTGCCAGGGCAGGGGTCGCGAATGTGAGGTCTACTATCGAGCCTACCGTTTGACCACGATAGCGCCTCACACAGGTGAATTCGCGACCCCTATTAAGAATTTCTAGGCCGGCAGATGCAGCCCAGTCGTGTATTAAGTCACCCTCGAGTGAGTTCCTGGGGGAACCCCAAGCAGTATGCTTGGCGTTGAAGTCCCCCAGGATCAGCGTATGATGGGTAAGTAGTCGCCCCACAGCCGCTTCGAGTCTGCTCACCCAGTCCTCATACTCCGAGTATGGGCGAGTAGGCGAGAAATACACTCCAATGATGGTGACTCCACCCCACATAATGGCAACGTATCCCGAGCCCTTTTCCCTAAGTACAAAGGGAGGGGAAAACGCTGCCGTGGAAGGAACCACCACCGCAACCGAGCCATCGATGTCCGCAACCCAGTTGGTGGCCTGTGGAATGTGATATGGCTCAGCAAAGACCAGCAAATCAGCCTTCTCACTGGCGGCGCTCTGAAGGATGAGATCCTGAGCAGCCGCGCAGTGGTTGATGTTGCCCTGGAGAAAGTTCACAACAACTCTATCCATCGACGGGATTGTGAACCACCTCCATGGCCGATACTGAAACCGACCCTTCCGACGATTTGCTGGCCTTGCTCTTCGGAATGTACTTAGGGCGTATCCCAGGAGCCTGGCAGCTTTTGCTATTCATCGAGTGTCTGCTGTTTAGACCAGCCTCTGCACAGACAGAACACTTCGGAGTCGCTGAGCATGAGTTAGCCTTATGCCCAGGCTCGCTACATCGGAAGCAAAGATCGCTCCGATCTATATCGATGGGGCATCTCTTTCTGACATGCCCAGTGCGGAAGCATCTGAAGCATCTCAGAGGACGGCTCTCTAAGATGGTCACACGGGCACCACTCCAGCCAACTAAGAGACGGCCAGCGTCAGCCACCTTTTTGGCTGCTGAGATAGGACAGCGTATCAAAGAGGAGAACATGCCGCCAGGGCCCACTTTCAGTGTGCCCACGTAGACCTGCTCCGTCCGACATCCTCCCTGTTTCGCGAGAGCCTCCGCTACATCGGCCATTGTGACAGAATCATCAAGGTTGGTGATTCTGACATCAGCCATCATTACCGGTCTGGTAACTTTGGCCATTCCCTCAAGCACAGTCGAGAGCTGGGATGCGAAAAGCTCCACCTTGTCCTCAGGGGTGGCCTTGGGGAGCTCATACTTCCTCGCCCCTGTTGCCGTTCTCGATATTTTGAGACCTAATGGGTCGATACCAAGACCGGAGAGGTCCATTTCCTTTCTAGCCTTAGTAAGGACACTAGCATAGGTAGCCCCCGTTTCTTCGTTTTCGTCCCCTACATCAATGACGACCACTGATGTTTTGGGGACTTTTGGCATCCTCTTTTTGGGCTTCTTGGAGTTCTTGGGGGGGTTGGCAGGCTTTGTCCCTCCCTTTTTACGACCCTGTGAAGCACTGGCAGGAGAGGAATCAGCTGGAGTAACAGCTTTTTTCTTCCTCCCTTGTTTCACTACCTTCACCCACTCTCCCTGCGAACCTTGAGGTCGCTGGGGGGGGGGAGGCAAAGGATGTGTGTTTGTAGGAGGCAGAGGAGCCTGGACTGACACACCTTTGGCCTTTCCTTTCGAATTCGAGGTGGCAGAGGTGGAAAGAGGAGCAGCCTGCTGGGTGGCACTGCCCTTCTTGCTCTTCCTCCCCTTCGAGGACTTCTTGTTGTTCCTTGTCTGTGAGGGCTGCGAGGAAGTGCCGGCTACCTCTACCGGATGCTCTTCTGTGGAGCCAGTAGAAGAAGGTTTGTGCATTTGCCTCGCAGCAGCTCTAAGATGGGAATCAGTCGAGAGTGGAGGACGAGTTGGGTTAATTGGCATGAGCCTGCCCTCAATTCCCCTAAATCTCTCCTCCAACAATGAGCCAACCGACTCGAGAATCAGATTGACTGCCTCTCTAGGGATGCCTGCAACCACATCGGGATCAGGCTCACTAGGCTTCGCAGGGGGGGTTGATTTCTTGCGTCTTCCCCTTGAAATACCCTCTTTATTCAGGAGAGCGTCCCTTTCGATTCTCTCCTTCTTCAAACCAGCGATCTCCAGGCTGATCACGTTCAGCTTATTACTGAGGATCTGATTCTCCGCCTTTAGTTTTCGGATCTCTTCACTCGCTGAGAAGGACAATTTCTTAGTGAGGAGATCTTGCAGTTTCAGTACAGCTTCATTATGGGCGCGCCTGACAGTGCCCTTAATGTTGCTGGACTTAACCATCTGCTCATGTAGGATCCGTACCAAATCCATCGCGTCTCTTTGTACTGACGAAACAGAGGGAGCGTCATCGGGAGTACCAGAGATAAGGTTCGAACACGAGGCTTCATTGTCCCAGAGAGGCTCCCGACCCTCCGGACCCTCCGAACGTTCTGAACCATCAAGACAATCCATATTGGCCTCACCGTCTGAGTGGTGTAGCCTTTTCCTCTTCTTTTTGGCACTAAGTTTGCCATGGATGTGTTCCTTAGCCACAGCTTTGTCCTTACGGAAAGGGGCTGTCGTGACATTTACAGGTCCAATCGAGCAAACAGATGCAGCTGAGGAGATCTCAACTGCTTCTTCTCTATCCGAGGGATCAGTCAGCATTTCATCGTGAAGATCTCCTACGGGACAAGGCGAGAGTGTGGGACCATGTGTCTGTCCCTCCGTCAGCGTGTCGTCGCTACTGGCACTCGAGTCCGAAGCCGGTCGATTCCTCTTTTTTGCCGACGAAGAGGAAAGTGGGGTCGGGTTTGAGGGAAGAGCCGCAGGCATCGTTACCATATCAGGCGATAGTAAAGAGTCCTCACTAACAAACGTCTGTTTGAACAACTGCTCCTGTGTGAGACGGACCTCTTCATTCTTGTTAAAAAAGGAGAGGTGAACAGGGCCTACAGCAGTTGTCTTTCCGGCTGAGTTTATAGCTGGGGTGGAGCTACCCAAGCCTGAAGGAAGCTGTGTGCCAAGGTTTTGAGCAGGCGACAGCGTCTGAGCTTCCTGTTTCGTCCTAGAACGGGTACACGGACCGCTTAAGGGAGAGCGTTCCCTTAACGCTCCAGTGTTTCCAGTCGATCTACTAGCCAGCGAAGAAAGAGATCCTCTGCGATCAGTTCTAGTAGTATCCATCCGAGTCGGAACCGGACTCCCAGCAAGAGATGTCCGAGATCCTTTATTATCGGCCTTAGCCGAATTGTCCAAGCAAGGAGGGTCAAGACTCTCACTCAGAGAGCGAGAGGACCGTAATGTCATCCTATCCAAAACAACGACTGCCTCCTTAGTGGCCTCCAACTCCTTAATGGCGGGGGTTTTAGAGGGTCCGCTCTGTACCGGCTTTCCCTTGTTGAGATAACCCCTGCCCTTACCGGCACTTCCATCATCTGTGTGCTGCTCCAACGGGGGAGCTATAGCGTGAACAGGCGTGTCTGGTGAAACGCCAACCTGCTCTAGACTCTTAATAGAGCCTGTATCAACACCACGCGCACTTCCGCCCGCGCTGGGCTCATCCCCTCGGTTCGGGGAATCTAACACCGCACTCCGCTCGCTTCCGCCCGAGCTAGGCCCACCGTCGTCAACTGAGGGGTTTATTTGATTTTTATTAGCAACATCCATATTGTTCCCACGAGTAGTTCGGAAAAACCATGTCCACCTGGGCAGAGCCGAAATGCCCAGGTAAGGCTAGGGTTATGAAGGTGGGGGTCGCCCGTTCCCCACCTCCAGAGGACGTGTCGCGACCGGCTAGAAACCGCCGGCCACAAACCCCTCGCCCACGTCCAGCTTGGGCTAGTTGTTTTTTATTGAGGTTGTCTCCTCTTGAGGCCACCCAACTAAGGGCAGCCCCCACCCCGGCCCCACAGCAGTGGGGTAACGGGGTCGGCCGATGGTTGCTGAAAACACAGTACCCGTCGCTCACGCCCACCGTGAGACGACGGGCCCACCGCCCTCGCTGGCACGGCCGCTTCCCGGGATACCCAGGGCGCCCGCCCAGCCCGAACCGCGCCGCCGCTGCCCGACTTATCGTCGGGACGCCGGCCCGGAGCCCACACTGCGAGACTTCTCGCAAAGCGGAGGCAGAACTCCGCTTGCCCACGCACGTTCTGACATCAGCCGTGGCGGCTCAAAGATGCTTTGAGCGGCCACGTTGCCCGGGGTGCACCGCGAGGAGGTTGTCAGACACCGCTCAGCGTGGTCGGGAGAAATGATACTATGTTCCAGGTTGAATAATTATATTTAACTAAACAATATTCGTCTTATATACTACTTAAATCTAAGAGGGGGATATTAAGGTACGTGATATGTAACTGCTAAGGCAGCACATTTATCGAACGTGAATTATTTGCATATTAGTGCATTCTATCGAGATCACGTTCACAACATGATTCTTAATATCAACATACTACACCTCCCCTGAAAAGGTTAGGTGTCCCTCCCCTGAAAAGTACAATTCTTACTTTACAAACTTTTTAGTTCTATTCTTGTGTACTAGATATTCTTTGTTATTTTTTTTATCTTTATATTTGGCCCTATTTCTTTAACTACTATATACGGCCCTAAATACAAATCATTCGTTTTATTATAATTCTCATTTTTAATCCATATTAATTCACCTCTCTTATAATTTATTCCCTTAGATGTTAAATCATATTTTATTTTCCTATTTATCTTTGTATTTAATAAATTATTTCTAGCCTCTGAATGTGCTTTTTGTAACCTAAATTTTAATTCTAAAGGATAGTTATCATATACATATAAAGGTTCCATCGTGTTTTTCAAATTACTAGGAACATTACATATTTTTCCAAAAACTAATTCATATGGAGAATATTTGGTACTTGTATGAACCGATGTATTATATGCAAAGCACCAATATGGTATCCAAGTACTCCAATTTTCTGCCTGTTTGTTTGTTTGTATCCTTAAATAACAACCTAAATGTTTATGCCAATTTTCTAGGGATCCTATACTCTCGTGGTGATACGGAGTTGAATTTACTTTATTTATTTTAAGCAGTCTACATACATTTTCTAAAGTAGAATTAATGAATTCTGTCCCGCAATCAGTTGCTATACATTTAGGTATGCCATATCTTAGAATAAAATTTTCCACGAATGTTCTAGCTATTGTATTAGCAGTTTTATCCGTAATAGGATAAGCTTCTACAAACTTTGATAATTCACATTGTAATGTTAAAATGTATTTATTTCCTACGCTATCTACATCTAGAGGTCCTACAATATCTAAATAAATCTTTTCAAAAGAAGCAGATGCTGTGGTTGTTATGCTCATTTTTTCTCTGTTATTTTTGTTACAAAATTTTTGTCTTTGACAATCTTTACAGCGATTCACATACTCGATTATATCTCTATGCATATTATGCCAAAAATATTTCTTTTTTTATATTATTAGTCATTTTAGTAACACCTACATGGCCACTTGTAGGCAACAAATGATAGTCATTAAGAATAACACGAATTAGCTCCTTATCTGAGATTCTTTTTGCCCCGTTAACTATACATAAACGTGGTAAAGCTTCATTTTGCGTAAATCGATGAGCTAATGTTTTTATAATTTCCTTTTTACTTCCTTCTTTCATTAAAAAAACCTCTCTAATATTATAATTTCTACATAATGTAATCAAGTCTTCTATCGTTGCGTCTCGGCGCGCCTCCGTTAGTAAAGAATCTTGATTTATGTGAATTATAGAGTTACAAAATAATATATTTGCGGTGCAAAATCCCTTTACATTTTCCTTTGTCAATCCTTTAAATTTTTTACATGCACAAATGTCTAAGCTCACGTTCCCTTGTGTTTTTTTCAACACATCAACCACTTTAGTTTGCTTATAATCAACATAAGATTCATCAGTCCCATGAATTACCTCATTATTTTTTCCCAATCGCGATTTCATAGAACGCGTCAATACTCCTACAAAATTAGAGTTTAAATTCTTTAATTCATCTGATGTTATAATAACTCTAGACAAAGCATCCGCCGTCACATTATCCGATCCCTTTATATATTCTATTTCAAAGTCATACTCCTCAAGACATAGTCTAAACTTAGTTAATCGATTACTTGGATCCGTCATGCTAAATAAATGAACTAAAGGTCTATGATCCGTATAAATTTTAAATTTTCTACCATACAAATAAGGCCGAAAATGCTTGACAGCCCATACTACAGCTAATAATTCTTTATGGTAATTTCTTTCTGAAACATTTAATTGTCGACTTGCATAGGCGATAGGCTTATTGTTACTATTCGATAATACGGCCCCTAAAGCTACCCCTGATGCATCTGTTTGTAATTGAAACCTATTCCCTTCCGAAAAATTGGGATATTCTAAAACGGGGGATGAACTAAGTGCTACTTTCAAAGTTTCAAAAGCTTCTTCACATTCTTTTGACCATAAAAATTCAACACCTTTCTTACACAACTGATTTAGGGGAAATACTATCGAAGCAAAATTCCTAATAAATTTCCTATAAAAATTGGCAAATGCTACGAATCGCCGAATTTCATCAACATTTTTAGGAACTGGAAACTTTTTTAAGACCTCGATTTTACTTTCATCTGGCAATACTCCCTCTGGCGTGATCACATGACCCAGATAATTAATTTCTTTTTTTAAAAACTGACATTTTTCGGGATTTAATTTTAAATTAACTGCCTTTAATCTTTCAAATACTTTCATTAAATTAATATTATGTGAATTTAGGCTCTTCCCAAAGACGATTAAATCGTCAAGATACAAAAAACAGACGTCGTAATTAAACCCCGCTAACGCCATAGACATCAACTTAGAAAACGCGCTTGGGCTTGTTTTAAGACCCATAGGTAACCTTTTCATTTGATATTGCTTATCGGCCGTAAACGCTGTTATTTTCCTGCAGTCCTTTGCTAAAGCCAATTGATGATAGCCTGAAGACAAATCTAGGTGAGAATAGTACAAACATCCCGATAATGAATCGAGAATTTCTTGTATATTTGGTAACGGAAACTTTTCATCAATAATTTTTTTATTAAGAAGCCTATAATCTATCACGACTCTCCATTTTTTTCCCCCACTATTATCTTTTTTTTTCGGAACCAGCAGTAAAGGAGATGACCATTCACTCGTACATTCTTCTATTATATCTTCACTCACCAATTTTTTTACCTGTCTGCCTAATTCTTCTTTCTGAGCGTGCGGAATTCGGTATGGTTTCACATATACTGGGGTTGCCTCGTCTTGCAATCTGATTTTATATTCAAATAAATTCGTAACAGAAAGTTTATCACCCGGCATATGAAATATATCTGCATATTTTGCACAAATCTTCTCTACAGACTGTCTCTCTTCATTACCCAAATATTCTTTTAACTTTAAACATTCAAACAACTGCTTAACTCTTTTCACTGACTTCCCTTTTTCTACCTCAAAAGAACATACTGAATATTCGGAATAACTATCTACCCTAGGCTTGAAATTTTTCAATTCTACTTCATCTTCTTGCGTGTTTAAAAACCGCACGGGGATCTTCCTATTGTCGTTCCTCACAATACCCCCTGCTATGAATACTCCTGACATAATTTCCTCTGGCAAAACAACATATTCACCCTGTAAGTCCGTAGGGACATACTTCACAACCTCACATCTTCCTGGGATTGTCGTTATGTGATCTCTCCCTAATATCATATGTACTTTTACCTCATTACCCGATTGGGTCTTCAACAGGAACCTCTTATTTTCATAATCAATACTACATCTATTTTCTAATAAAAAATCCTCGCCTAAAATTCCATCATTCCTACAGTATAACTGCCTAAATACGTAGAATTTGTGCCTAAAACTGTATCCTTTAATAGATATATCTAAATAAACATATCCTAATGACATTAAATTACCGCATACCCCCTTAATGTTTATTTTTTCTGGTACCAATTCTACATTACCTATCTTTTGTAAACATTCTTCCTTTAAAATGGAAATACTAGCCCCCGTATCTATTAAAAAGGAAATTTTTTCTTTATTACTGTCGAAAATTATATAATTACTTTTCCCGTAACTACAGATTTCTAAAGAACCCTTATTCGTCACGAAAAAAATCTTCATTATGATTATTATTCGAGCACTTCGGCTCTGACTCAACTAAATGCACATCTCTCCGGTTTATACGCGCCGTCGTAAAGCCGTACCTAGCATTTCGCTGATTCATACGCGCCTGACCTTGCTGACTACTGTTTACATTATTCAATCGCACTCGACCTTGCTGACTCTTGAAATTGTTCCGCGAGTTATAGTTATTGTATAATGGTCTATTACGCATATAATTAACCTTTCTGTTATTTTTCGTGTTTTCGAAATAGTTAATAGAATCATAAGAAGGTTTTGGTATTGAATCTTCTTCCTCTACAGCTACCATAATGGCCTGCCTGATTGTATTTACAGACCTAGACGAAACAACAGTACTTATACGTTGGTTATTCAGCCCATCGGCAAAGCGTTTAATTGCGGTTTTTTCATTAATCGGTCTCAAAATTTTATATGCTGTTTCATCACCCTCGGCTTGAGTTATTGTCAAGTCCGCGAATAATTTTTCTATTTCGCTCCCAAAGCTCTCTACACACCTATTTCCCTGCTTACATTTTGACAGCTTAGATAATATTGCGGTATATGATTTAACTGGCAACAAATACTTTTTTATATCTCGTATTAAATCTACCACGGACAGATATGATTGATCTAATCTAATCTTTGCTTTACTAGAAAGACGCGTTTTTAACACAAAGTTTACTAAAGCTATGTGATCTTCGCTTTTTATGCAACCACTGTAAAATTCCAACCCATCTATAAGTTGGTTAATTTGGCCTTCGTCTGAGTCCACTACGGGCAGCAGTGTAAGTGCTGTTTTTAAATCAAATGCGGCCATGTTTTCTAATTTGTGTGAACTAACCAAAGATTCTATCTCCTTAAATAACTCTAGAAACTGTACCGCGATTGATCTGGCCAAGTCTAACTCCACAGCGTCTACTTCTTTTTTACATACTTGTATATAAATTAAATCAAAAGACTTCTTTAAATCCTTCGCCTTAATAAACTTATTTTGACCCTGTATACAATAACGCTTATCTTTACTTAATTTAACAATAGAGTCTCTAATCACCTTTAATTCCACCAATAAATCTGATAAACTTGCCATACGTTAGTTATTGATTTTCCTTAATCTTCATGCGCTCAACGTCGCATTTATAGTACGTCGTGCAGCCCGGCGATCCAACTCTTCCAGCATATATTCATTAAAATATTTTATAGCCTTTACAATTATGACAGCAGCAATGACCACAACAATTGTCAATAAAAATATTTCTGTCAATTCTATGCCAACGGTAACTCCTTGCGAAGTAGTTGATGTAGAAGGTGCCTGGCTCACAATAATATTATCCTTTGATTGTTGGGTTCCCATGATGGTATCTTGACAATTATCGCGACAGTCTCTCCCGATACTCCATTCAATAGCGGCACACGGTAAAGGTACTAATACCAGTTTCGAGGTAAAATATAAAACTTACATTATGAAGTCCGTCTTGTAGCACAATAATCACACTTTTTACTAGGGCTCGACATTGTCACGGTCGCCATGAAATAGCGTCAGCGTGGGTCGGGAGAAATGATACTATGTTCCAGGTTGAATAATTATATTTAACTAAACAATATTCGTCTTATATACTACTTAAATCTAAGAGGGGGATATTAAGGTACGTGATATGTAACTGCTAAGGCAGCACATTTATCGAACGTGAATTATTTGCATATTAGTGCATTCTATCGAGATCACGTTCACAACATGATTCTTAATATCAACATACTACCTTTCCGAAGCAACCATGGCCGGAAAGTAACTGCACCAGGTGGAAGGTTAATGACCCATGTTTCCTTTTACGCCAATTGTCAAGCACAGGACTAAGTGCCTCAGCTGTGCGTCGCCCTAGGGAACCCGTAGCAGTTTGTTGCAACTGCACCGTCCATCGCTCCACAACCAGTTGTTCCGCCTCGCGTCTGATGCGTACTAAATCTTCAGGACTTGGGTTCTCTCCGTGTCTTCTGGCATCTGCTCTACTATGGTATAACTCCGCGAGAACTGAAGCTTCAAGTTCCCACGGAGGTATCCCAGCCAGAGCATTAGCTGCCGCTCCTGAAATCGTCCTGTACGCTCTTATGGCTCGTGTAGCCACGACTCTCTGGGGCTGGCGCAGTAGTGCCTTACTTTCCGCTGTTATTACATTTGCCCAAACCGGCGCGCCGTATAAAGCCATGCTTCTGACTACACCCGCGTATAGTCTCCTACAGCTAGCGCTCGGCCCACCGATATTAGGCAAAAGTCGGCTAAGTGACGCTGCCGCCCTTATAAGCTTCGGAGCTAGCCTGCGAAAGTGTTCCTCAAAACGCCACTGGCTGTCCAATGTCAATCCGAGGTGTTTCATATGGGCACCTACACGTACCGTTTGTCCCTGCACTATAATGCTAGTGTTTGCTGGTGGTCTACCACGGGGCGTATTGAAAATCATGGCCTCCGTTTTCGATAATGCCACCTTTAAACCCAGCATTTCTATTCGGCTTACTACCAGAGCAGTAGCGACCGCTGCACGTCTTGTCGCATCTTCGAGATTTTTGCCTCTTACAGCAACTAGCGTATCGTCCGCATAACAAATTATTGACGTTCTGGGTAGTAACGCACCTCGCAGAACCCAATCATATCCTAAGTTCCACAGGAGTGGCCCAAGGACCGACCCCTGTGGAACTCCGCAGCACATAGATCTGGAGACCAGACGACCACCCTCTTCCAGATACAACACTTCCCGATCTTGCAGGTAACTTGCAATAATCCGCTGCAGGTATTGAGGTACATCATGGTATCGCAGCGCTTCTAGTATTCGGATGAAAGGGAGTGTGTTGAACGCATTTGCGATGTCTAATGACACCGCAATGACACTCTCCTTATTCCGTTTCGCGTCATCTGAGAGGTGTTTCAGAGCCAATATAGCGTCGACCGTACCCCTATGCTTCCGAAAGCCATATTGGTTTTCTGAAAGATCGGGGCCGCTTGATATCAAGTGCGCGTTTATTCGTTCTGCCAAAATGCGTTCAAACATTTTCCCAGTTTCGTCTAATAAGACAACGGGGCGATATGCAGACGGGGAGTCTTGAGGGCGACCCTCTTTCCGTAGTAAGCAGAGTCTTCCGCTTTTCCAGATTTTCGGGAATCGCCCCGTTGCAAGACAGTCATTCAGCAGTCCAAGATATTGTTCTGACAGATGCTTGAGAGCTAAGGGAATAATTCTCCCGGGTACTCCGTCCGGACCGGGAGCCTTCCTCTTAGAACGGAGCTTCTCAACACTTGTCTCCAGTTCGTCCTCGGTAATAGGTGGAAAGTTTGGCGAAGATGTTAGTACGCCACTTTCTGCCGGAAGCAAGAGAGGAGGGACTTCTTCCACTCTTTCTGGGAAGAGCTCACTTACCACATCCGATAGAAGTTCTGGCTGGAACGATTCCGTTGGGGGTGGTCTCTTGTTCATCTTGTTTCGAACCGTTCGATATGGGCGCCCCCACGGGTCTCTATCTAAGTCGCCTATGAACTCTTCCCATTTTTCGCTTTTCGTCTTGTGAATTGCCGTTTTTAGAGCGACTGCTGCCTCCCTGTAGGCACTGTAGAGCTGCTCCTCTTCCTCAGGTGTATGTCTGCGTCGGCGACAGCGAGTGTGAGCACGACGCGCTCGTACACTGGCACTCCGGAGTTCGGCTATCTCAGACGACCACCAATATACAGACTTTTTGTCTGGCAGATCTTTTGAGCGAGGCATCGATGTGTCGCACACGTTGGTAAGTGCTGTACGAAAGTACTCTGCTCGATCATCGACATCAAGTGCATCGTTTTGCGGAGCACACCACGATTCAACAATTGCCGCCTCTTCTGCTAGGTCACCCCTTAACCGCGTCGTTGACCAACGCGGAAAGACAGAATGGATGTTTCGGCGGATAGGTCCAGTCCGGTTATTGTTATGGGTGGGAGATATTTGGAACCTAATATATCTATGGTCCGACAAACTCTCTCCGTCCTCTATCACACGCCAGTTCGACACTCGCGGGGAGATGGCAGGGGTAGCGAACGTAATGTCCACTATCGACCCCCCCTGCCGCCTAACACAAGTATTGACATTGCCTCGATTCAGAACACAGAGGCCGGACGCTACTGACCACTCCTCGACCAGTGTGCCCCTAGGGTCAGTGACGGGAGAACCCCAGGCCGGTGATTTGGCATTGAAGTCTCCCATCACTAAAACCTGGGCAGGTGCCATACCCCCGACCACTCTTTCCAGGTTATTGAGCAGTGTTTCAAGCTCGCTTATATGCTTGGTGGAGGAAGAGTATATCCCAATTATACCCACATTTCCAAACATTACGGCCACATACCCCGGACCTCTCTCTTTAACAACGAGGGGTATTGAGCATGAAGCACGGATGACAATTGCTGCCATGCCATCAATGTCACCGAACCAATTAGAATTGGGGGGAACTCTATATGGTTCTGAAACAACTCCTATATCTATTGTCCACTCTGCCATAGCCTGTGTGAATAGATCTTGGGAGGCAGCACAGTGGTTTAGATTCCCCTGTAGTACATTAATGGGCCACCTATCCATTAAGAGTATTAATGTTTTCTACAGCCGCGTCACGTGTCGTAACAGTAGGAACCCTGGTCGATGGGGTTCCTTTCCGTTTCGTTGCAGGAGGGGAGCACTTCTTGCTGCCCATTATATGGTCAGAAGAGCGTCCAGCTTCCGCACATACGACGCACTTTCTATTAGCTGCTGCGCAATTTGCCGCACGATGACCTTCCTCTCCACAACGGAAGCAGAGTTTGCTGCGGTCGACATCAGCTGTGCACCGTTTGCTGGTGTGGCCCACTCCCATGCAGCGGAAGCAACGCATTGGTAGTGGTTCCAGCACCTTAATCTGTGCCGAACTCCAGCCAACGAGTAATCGACCAGCTTTCACCAACGTTTTTGCCGCCTCCACTGGACACCGGACCAGGACAGAACCTGTGCCGCCGGGACCAGAACGAATAGACCCAACCACTACTTGCTCCGCTGGACATCCTCCTTTCACCGCAACAGCTGTTTGAACCTCGGGTTCATCAACGGACTCATCCAACCCGATCACACGAATTTCAACCCGTTTGACGGGCCGAGCAACAGTGACTGAGCCAGAAAGCACCACTCTGAGATGTTCAGCCAGTTTGTCGGCTTTGTCTGCGCTGGCTGATCCAGGTACCTTTAAGATACGCGCGCCAGTCGCCGTCTCCCTAATCCGCATACCTGTAATACCTAGACCTACTGCGTCAATCTCTCGCTTAGCCTTTTTGAGCAGGGAAGAATATGTCTCTCCTTTTTCTTCCGCTTCCGGTTGCATGGTAATGACAACCGCAGTCGTCTTAGGAGTATTAAGCCTCGTCTTATTAGGTTTTTTGGACTTCCTTGACTTTTTAGGGTGTCCTTCTGTCGCGTCCTGGGGCTTACTTTTAGCCTTGGGATTCGGTTTTGGAGCGGAATTTTCGGCTGGTTCAGGCAGCTTTTTCTTCCGCTTGCGCTTCCGCTTTACTTCTGTCCACTCTTGGGAAGCCGCAGGTGGTGGCGGCGGTGGCGGTGGCGTTGATTGAGCGGCATCTATGTCTCTCGGAGTAACAAGGGCAGGAGCAGGATGCTTTGTCACCTTGTTCCTCGTAGGCGCTCGGGAGGCAGATGGAGGTGCACGATCCGGGGCGAGCTGAGGCGCCTTAGCAGCCTTCCGGTTATCTTTAGCTACAGAAGGCTTTGTCGTCATTACTGGAGGAAGCCTGTCCTCTATACTGGCCAGTCGGCTGTCCAAGGAATCCATTAATGAGCGTTTGAGCTCTTCCATGGCGTCCTTGTCCATTATGGTGCGTTCTTCACGCAAGGCCGTTCGGCTCTCGCAATAGGCCTGCTTGAACGCATTTAAGTCCGCTCTAAGTACGTCGACCTCATGACGCAATCGTGCATTATCTGCACGAAGTCGACGGGTCTCTTCGTCTGTTGTCCGAGATGATAGTACCTCGACAATTTCTCTAAGGTTGTTAGAGGCCTCCACCATTGCTCTGTGTACCGAACCCTTGATGTTTTTTGATTTACGGGTCATGGCAATAATAGCATCAGCCGTCTTTACACCCTTCCGTCTGAGGGACTCTATATCCAGAAGCAAAGGTTCCGTTAATGGTTCAACCATATCCGAGTATTCCTTTGCTCCTGACCTAGTGCCGGCGGATACTGCATACGTTGTAGCGTCCATCTCTTTCAAGTTTTGTTGCCGAAGCTCTTCTCTTGCCTTACCCACGCCTACATATCGTCCATGGGTAGGGGGTCGTCCGCGGCCTTTATATGCAGTACTGCCTGCTTTCGCGGAAGCAGTAGGTGTTACCGCCTCACAGTCAGACTCTGTATCGTAGACAAGGGACAGCGATCTTTTGCGACTTTGTCTTTTACGATTTGGTTCTACCATATCGGTCTCCGCAGCAGTGTCATCCTCAGCTAAGTAGACCTCCTGATCACTTAGAATATTGCTGGCAATGTCGCTCGCCGTCTCTTCAAGCGGGCAGGGTTCGTCCACATCCAAGATCACAGCAGATGCCAGGGATCTGTTATCTACATCTGCGTTGTATTCCTCGATAGTCGGTGGTTGGCTCTGGTCGATTTGCTCAAAACCGCTGGTTTCCGCTGCAGAGCTCGATTGACCTACACAGCTATCTACTACTTTAGCCGGCTCTGTTGAAATCGGACGCTTGGTCTTGCTACTAGATTCCGGACTACGAGAGTCCTCCGAGTAGCACGATTTCATTGAAGAAAGCGATGGACTTCTGCTGCCCTCTTCTATCTTCCTTTTAGAAGCTCCGCTAGTGGACGCGGTCGGAGTCGGTGCGCGCGTCAATACGACAAACGGAGTCTTTGGTTTCCCAATAGGCTTCTTAAATGATTCAGCCTCTTCGAGTGTATCAGCGACAACGACAGGTGATGGTGTCGCATTGGTCCTTTTCAAGGCGGACCTTGTTATCCTTCCTTCGTCCTTCTCGGACTCGCATCTAGCACTCTCCGCCTCCTTAGGCGTATCAGCGACAGGTGATGGTGTCGCGTTAGTCCTTTTTAAGGCGGACCTAGTTTGCCTTCCTTCGTCCTTCTCAGACTCACGTCTCGTTGTGTTTTGTTTATTTAAATTTAAATTTTCACTCATCATTCTGAACCCACGAGTGCGGGAGAAATAAAACGTCCACCCGGGCAGAGATCCCGCAATACCCGAGCAACCCTAAATGACCCTGGAGGTCGGGAGGTATCCAGGGTTTGGCGCTAGCTGGCTGAAATAACCCGTCAGCCACCCGAAGGCGCCCCGACGTCACGTGTCCCAACGCCGGGACTTTGGGGATTTTTTAGAGAGGTTATCTCCTCGCAGGGACACCCAATAAAGGGCAGCCCCCCCGGCCCCACTCCGCGTGAGGTTACGGGTCGGCCGGTGGTTGCCGAAGCACCCGTTGGTCATGACTACCACGACCCAACGAGCCCACCGCCCTCGCTGGCACGGCCGCTTCCCGGGATACCCAGGGCGCCCGTCCAGCCCGAACCGCGCCGCCGCTACCCGACTTACCGTCGGGGCGCCGGCCCGGAGCCCACACCCGCGAGACTTCTCGCGTGGCAGAGACAGAACTCCGCCGCCCTCACGCCGTCTGACATTAGCCGTGGCGGCTCAAAGCTACTTTGAGCGGCCACGTTGCCCAGGGTGCACCACGAGGAGGTTGCCAGACTTCGCACCCCAAAAAGGTATAGTCTGACATTCCGTCAAAGTGTAGTCCCAACCATGATTCCATCTGGTTCGGTCACCATATGCCCCTCTGGCAGTGACCAAACCTAGAAACCACAGCCGAGTCCACTTCCGCTAACAATTTGCAGATCCACCAGTGTCCGGCCAAGGCCTCATCACCGGCTTCACCGCGCTAACAAAAGCCCTAGACGCAGTCTGATCAGGCTCAACCACCACCCACGGGTCGTATTCCAGGATACGTCCCCCACGCAAGTCAATGGTCGAACCCGAGGACCACGAATAAGACTACCCACAGGTGAGTCGTTATCATCGGAACACAAAACGCCGAGATGACAACTCGGAACAACAATAAATAAGTGAATAAATAAATAAATAGATAATAAATAAATATATAATTATATAATCCCAGGCATACATGCATCCATACATACAGTCACACTCAATAATTTCGCTCTCCCCTCCCACTGGAAGGAGAGAGCAAAATTTTGGGGCGAATAGACCCAGACAGCCCCACAGGATTTAGATCCGAGAGCTGCTCGTCTTTGACTAGGCACCACTCTCCGAGTGTGGATCACAGCCGAGTCTATCCTATCACCGATTAGAGAACATGCACTCAACCGATGACGTCCCCTCCTAACTCCTAATCCCTCGACAGCGGAGCAACTGGACAGGCCACACTAGAGTTAGGACACCCAACCGTACCGTAAGTACGCTAACTTGTCAGATGCCACTACGCCGGGTAATCGTCCCACACAGAAGGTAGGGATCCGCCGGAGGATGGAAAGAAGTTGCCTTCTCCCCCACTCCGGTTTCTCCCACGGTACTGACCAGGGACAGACCCCCCCAGACCAAATTAACAACTTGTTCCGCAGATACAAATACGCTGCGGATACTCATTGCCAACCGGTCCTAAGTGAATACGGTCAACAGATCACTCCGTCATCGATTGGAACACAAAACGCCAATCGATGACACCCTACTCATCACGTATACATCCTCAACAACATACTTCTGCATACATATATACACTCTGTCTCTAAATTACCCACTTTCCCCGTAACTCCCTAACGGTCCCCTATATGTTTCCAGCATATAGGAGTGACTATCGCCTACCCCCCTAACAACTGAGTAACCCCAGAGTCGCCTCACCAGGCTTGAGCATCACCCAACATCACGGGGCACATGAACAATCCCGGGCAACCGATCACCATAAGGTGATCCGACGGTCCTCCTCAGGCGCGGCCGATCAATGTGCCCTTATGGCCAAACAAATGGTCCAACAGGTGCTATTATCAGCGGAACCCTAGGTGGTGAACGAAACAGGATTACCCTGCCATCAGTCTGTAATCACAAAACTCGGACTGACAGCTCCTAATATCACCATTCATCAATGTACACACATATACATACATACAACCGAGCATATACTCTCGCATTGATACTCCCTCCGTTTGCCCCAGCCCTGTGCCTCTACTCCTAGCTAATACATCCACTGCACATACCTGCATGCAAACATTCGTACGCATACATCATTCTCACACCTTTCACATTAACCTTTCGCTGTTCAGCCACGATGACTGCACTCGCTGGCACGGTCACTTTCCGCGATACGCAGGGCGACCGTCCAGCCCGAACCGTGCCGACGCATCACGACTTACCATCGAGGCGCCGGCCCGGGACCAACTTCTCGCACGTATCCGCACGTAGACGGAGTTTATCTCCGTCATCCTTACATACAAACACTCATCACTCAAAACATGAGTCGACGAGCACACTGCTCCCACTGATACGGTCAATCGCTCTGGTACACGCTTCGCACACACATACAGGCATCGATCATTCAGCCTAACCCGTGTCACCGCTACCCTTACCGTCGGGGCGCCGACCCGGTATCCACATTCGCACGTATTCCGCACGTAGACGGAGTTTATCTCCGTCATCCTTACATACAAACACTCATCACTCACAACATGAGTCGACGAGCACACTGCTCCCACTGGTACGGTCAATCGCTCTGATACGCGCTACGCACGTATATACGGGCATCGATCATTCAGCCTAACCCGTGTCACCGCTACCCTTACCGTCGGGGCGCCGACCCGGTGTCCACACTCGTACGTATCCGCACGTAGACAGAGTTTTGTCTCTGTCATCCTCACAAACAAACGCTAGTCCTCCACAACATGAATAGCCCTCACTCGCGCGTATTCGCGCGTAGACAGAGTTTAACTCCGTCATCCTCACATACAACTTGTGAGTCGCCTCAGAACATAAAAATCCAAGGCCACTCCCACTTGAGCCGTCAGTCTTGGAACACAAAACGCCAAGACGACGGCTTGTCTGACATTAGCCGCGGCGGCTCAAAGAAACTTCGAGCCGCCACGTTGCCCAGGGTACACCACGAGGAGGTTGTCAGACATCGCACCCCAACCTAACCTAACCTAACCTTTTTTTTTTTTTCTTTTTTTTTTTTTTTTTTTTTTTTTTTTGACGCTGAGAAATGCATTCCGCATGTCCGCTCCCCCCATGCGCTGGGGTTCACGGGGTCTGTGGGACTCCTCCTGTGGTCCCGCCCCCAGAATGGGGGCTAGACAAAATACAGGAGTTTACCCACTAAAACTCAGCGATGTCCCTCTAATGGAAGGCGATGCACGGGATCGGCCCGGAGGCCATGCGCCGCGCGGTTCGCCCCCATTTCGGCCCGCCCTGAAAAGGGCAGGTCCCTCGCGGGTTGGGCGGCACATCTCAGAGACACTCGAGACGTACCCCCCCAGACAGGGCGGAGACGTGCAATGCCGGCTAGTGCGCGAACCAGCCAGCTGCCCCCGACTAGGGACCAGAGATGCGCGACTGTGCAATCTCTAGTCTCTTTCCCATCTATTGGAAGGACCCACACAGGCAGAGCCCTTATCGTGGATCCCTCCCCCCGTACGGTCGCAGCTACCACCGGAGTACGGCCCGACCACAGCCCTGAAAAGGGCGCTATCAGGCCTCGTCAACCGGCTCCGCCGCTCCTCTCTGCGCGGCCCCGAAATGGTACCGCCCGGATCGGCCGCCACACACACCAAAGCGGTGTGTATGGCGGCCGAGCCGGGCACCCAGACCGGGGCCGCAGAGGAATCCCCTCACCCGCCTACGCAGGCCGACTCCTCAGACTCCTCTTACTAATGGTGACACAGGCGCACCCGGCAGACGTAACCCTGCCAGGGAACCAGTCAAACCATTAGCCGCTCCGGTTGTCCCCCCTCCAACTTGACAGACACACTATTGTGTGTCCATCCCATCGGAGGAGTCATCAACCGGTTCCGCACGAGTGCCTGCAGGCACGGGAACAGACCGTGTCCAATTCTTCACTGGTGGTGGAGAGCACAACTTACTCCCCATCACGTGATTTGCAGGAAGGGATAGGGCCGCACAAACTACGCAGCGCATCTTCCTGCGACATCCCGCCGCACGGTGTCCTTCCAAGCCACATCTAAAACAGATGTTGGACATATCGGCATTGGAAGGACACGCCCTTCGGACGTGCCCTGTGCCCATGCACTTAAAGCAGCGCATGGGCAGGGGCTCCAGACGCTGGACTCTGGCAACCGTCCATCCCACAACCAGACCCTCGCTAAGCAGCACGTTAGCCGCCGCCACCGGGACCCGAACATGTGCCACTCGACCTCCTCTGATTCCGCTGGTTAGGGGGCCCACGGCAATCCGATCCAAGGGGCATCTCCCCTTGGTCGAGATCGCTACTCGAACCTCCTCCAGGCTAACTCCCTCATCTAGGTCCGTTATCCGCAGGTCTAAGCGTTTAACGGGCCTGGTCACGTTCAGTTTGTCCCCGAACAATTCCCTCAGTTTGAGGGCAAGCTTGTCTGCCTGCTCCTCATTGTTGGCCCCCGGAATCTTGAATAAACGGGCCCCGGTGGCAGCCACTCCCATTTTAACCCCAGGGATTCCCAACTCCTGGAGTTTTATGTTCTTCTTGGCCCTGCTAATCACGTCCTCGTACGTAACCCCCTTACTTTCCTCCTCAGGGGGAATAGAGATCATGATGGCTGTGGTCTCAAAGTCCCTCGCTTTCATCCTGCCCTTCTTTCTGTGTGATGGGGGCGGCTTCTGTACAGCTGGAACTGGCGCCTCCTTCATCACATGCCTCCTATCCTCATCCTCATTGTCCTTCTCCTCCTTCTTCCTTTTCCTCTTCCTCTTTTTCTTCTTCCTGTCCCCGTTCTTCACTATTTGGGCCCAACTGGGACCCTGGGAGGCCTCCGTAGTGTCTGAGGCAGGAAGCGTTCCCTCCGTTTCTGCGTCGTCCAAGAGTTGGTGCACAGCAACCCCAATCCGGGTCTGGCAGCATGAGTCAGTCCTTACGACTTCCTTCCCTGCCTGTACTCCCACATGACAGCCATCCCGAGGTACAGAGGCCTCCGTTTGGCAGTGTGTGTTCGTCCTCTTTATGCTATTTGCCGCCTGAGTTCCTATGTGACGGCACTCTCCAAGCGCCTTGGTCTCAGTTTGACAGCAGGTGTCAACCCTCCCAACCTCTCTAGCCACTTGAAGGCCTACATGGCGGCTCTTCTTAGGCTTGGGAGTCTCCGTCTGACAGTATGAGTCAGCCCTCTCAGCTTGGATATTCATTTGCACCATGACCCCATGATTCCGCCTATCAGGCATCATCTGGGTGCAAACCGTTTTGACCTGTTTAGGTGGGGGGTTCTCCAACTCCTCCACTCGTTCCTCCAGAATACGAACATCCGACTGCAGATGCTTGTTCTCCTCGTCCAAATACTCCCTCCTCTCTCTTATACCCTCGAGATCGCTGTTGCAGCACTCAAGGAAATCCGTCAGTGTCCTGAGCAAGCTGACTTTGTGGTCCACACTGTTTCTGACAAACTCAGAGGCTTCCACTCCGTACTTGCACGCCTTAGACAAGGCGCCCCTTTTTGGGGTCACCATCAGATTCTCAAACTGGGACTTCATGGTCTCCAGATACTCCGAGTCCCCCCTCTCATATTCCTCAACAACATCTTTAAGATGTGTTGCCAGCGATTCCATCCTCGTTCTCATTCTGTCTAAAGTGTCCAGATCACCCTCGAAGCTCTCTCTGAACTTGTGGATCTCCTCTGTAGCCTCCGACTCTTCAGACTCATCCTCTTCGCCGGTCTTTATGCCCTCATCATTGTCCTCACTCACCCTCTGTGAAGAGTCCTGGTCCTCATCCGTATCATCCTCTATCGCCTTCTGCGAAGAGTTGCTTTCCCCCTCCATAGACTCATTGTCAGTATCCTCCGACACAACTTTCTTCTTCTCAAAAATCGACATGACGATTTTGGTTGCTTCCCTCATACAGTCTTCCTTAAGCTCTCTGAGTATCTTCACCCTCTCATCAATACCGCCCGCGACAAGCTCCCTCTCATCTAAAGATTTTATATTTATGTTAGATTCTACCATTTTGTTCCCACGATTAATAGGCAAGAAAACGTCAGCTCAGACAGAGGCCATGTGTCTGAACAAGCCTAGGGTTATGAAGGCGGGGGTCGGCCGGTCCCCGCCTCCAGAGGCCGTGTAGCGACAGTCCCTCCGACTGCCACTCATCCCCTCGCCCACGGCTAACTTGGGATTAGACGCTTTTTATCGTGGGTTCACCACGCAGAGACACCTAACAAAAGACAGCTCCTCCGGCTCCGCTCAGTGCAGAGTGACGGAACGGCCGGTGGTTGACGATAAAATCACGCCACCCACTGCCCATGACCACCATAGACAGCAGGCCCACCGCCCTCACCGGCACGGCCGTGACTCAGTATAACTCCAAGACGCCCGTCCAGCCCGGACTGCGTCGCCGCTACCTGACATATGGTCAGGACGCCGACCCAGAACCTCTCCTCACAAGACTCCCTTGACAGGGAAACTCCCCGGAACGCGACCAAAACTCGGTCTTACCGCCCCCCTATGCACCACACGACGGCCCTGAAAAGGGCCAACGACGACCCACCCGAAGGGGTCGAACCCTCCTCCTCCCAGCCCGTCAGCCGCTACCCGGAATAAGTCCAGGACGCCTGACGGGCTCCCTCACATGTTCTGACATCAGCCGTGGCGGCTCAAAGATACTTTGAGCGGCCACGTTGCCCGGGGTGCACCACGAGGAGGTTGTCAGACACCGCACCCCAAAAAAGGTATAGTCTGACATTCCGTCAAAGTGTAGTCCCAACCATGATTCCATCTGGTTCGGTCACCATATGCCCCTCTGGCAGTGACCAAACCTAGAAACCACAGCCGAGTCCACTTCCGCTAACAATTTGCAGATCCACCAGTGTCCGGCCAAGGCCTCATCACCGGCTTCACCGCGCTAACAAAAGCCCTAGACGCAGTCTGATCAGGCTCAACCACCACCCACGGGTCGTATTCCAGGATACGTCCCCCACGCAAGTCAATGGTCGAACCCGAGGACCACGAATAAGACTACCCACAGGTGAGTCGTTATCATCGGAACACAAAACGCCGAGATGACAACTCGGAACAACAATAAATAAGTGAATAAATAAATAAATGGATAATAAATAAATATATATATTATATAATCCCAGGCATACATGCATACATACACACAGTCACACTCAATAATTTCGCTCTCCCCTCCCACTGGAAGGAGAGAGCGAAATTTTGGGGCGAATAGACCCAGACAGCCCCACAGGATTTAGATCCGAGAGCTGCTCGTCTTTGACTAGGCACCACTCTCCGAGTGTGGATCACAGCCGAGTCTATCCTATCACCGATTAGAGAACATGCACTCAACCGATGACGTCCCCTCCTAACTCCTAATCCCTCGACAGCGGAGCAACTGGACAGGCCACACTAGAGTTAGGACACCCAACCGTACCGTAAGTACGCTAACTTGTCAGATGCCACTACGCCGGGTAATCGTCCCACACAGAAGGTAGGGATCCGCCGGAGGATGGAAAGAAGTTGCCTTCTCCCCCACTCCGGTTTCTCCCACGGTACTGACCAGGGACAGACCCCCCCAGACCAAATTAACAACTTGTTCCGCAGATACAAATACGCTGCGGATACGCATTGCCAACCGGTCCTAAGTGAATACGGTCAACAGATCACTCCGTCATCGATTGGAACACAAAACGCCAATCGATGACACCCTACTCATCACGTATACATCCTCAACAACATACTTCTGCATACATATATACACTCTGTCTCTAAATTACCCACTTTCCCCGTAACTCCCTAACGGTCCCCTATATGTTTCCAGCATATAGGAGTGACTATCGCCTACCCCCCTAACAACTGAGTAACCCCAGAGTCGCCTCACCAGGCTTGAGCATCACCCAACATCACGGGGCACATGAACAATCCCGGGCAACCGATCACCATAAGGTGATCCGACGGTCCTCCTCAGGCGCGGCCGATCAATGTGCCCTTATGGCCAAACAAATGGTCCAACAGGTGCTATTATCAGCGGAACCCTAGGTGGTGAACGAAACAGGATTACCCTGCCATCAGTCTGTAATCACAAAACTCGGACTGACAGCTCCTAATATCACCATTCATCAATGTACACACATATACATACATACAACCGAGCATATACTCTCGCATTGATACTCCCTCCGTTTGCCCCAGCCCTGTGCCTCTACTCCTAGCTAATACATCCACTGCACATACCTGCATGCAAACATTCGTACGCATACATCATTCTCACACCTTTCACATTAACCTTTCGCTGTTCAGCCACGATGACTGCACTCGCTGGCACGGCCACTTTCCGCGATACGCGGGGCGACCGTCCAGCCCGAACCGTGCCGACGCATCACGACTTACCATCGAGGCGCCGGCCCGGGACCAACTTCTCGCACGTATCCGCACGTAGACGGAGTTTATCTCCGTCATCCTTACATACAAACACTCATCACTCAAAACATGAGTCGACGAGCACACTGCTCCCACTGATACGGTCAATCGCTCTGGTACACGCTTCGCACACACATACAGGCATCGATCATTCAGCCTAACCCGTGTCACCGCTACCCTTACCGTCGGGGCGCCGACCCGGTATCCACATTCGCACGTATTCCGCACGTAGACGGAGTTTATCTCCGTCATCCTTACATACAAACACTCATCACTCACAACATGAGTCGACGAGCACACTGCTCCCACTGGTACGGTCAATCGCTCTGATACGCGCTACGCACGTATATACGGGCATCGATCATTCAGCCTAACCCGTGTCACCGCTACCCTTACCGTCGGGGCGCTGACCCGGTGTCCACATTCGCACGTATCCGCACGTAGACAGAGTTTTGTCTCTGTCATCCTCACAAACAAACGCTAGTCCTTCACAACATAAGTAGCCCTCACTCGCGCGTATTCGCGCGTAGACAGAGTTTAACTCCGTCATCCTCACATACAACTTGTGAGTCGCCTCAGAACATAAAAATCCAAGGCCACTCCCACTTGAGCCGTCAGTCTTGGAACACAAAACGCCAAGACGACGGCTTGTCTGACATTAGCCGCGGCGGCTCAAAGAAACTTCGAGCCGCCACGTTGCCCAGGGTACACCACGAGGAGGTTGTCAGACATCGCCTTTACGCATACCCCGACACGTGGGCGCGCATCGGGGTTATGTGGGACTCTCCTCTGCACTGCTATCAGGCGATAAAAGCTCACCTGATCGAAGTGCAGAAGCCTACCCACTAAAAACCACACGATGTATCCTCACTGCCGGGTTGACGGTATGGGATCCTTGCCGGGAAGCAACCACACCGCCTCGGCGCGGCCCGGCCTCTAAAGAAGCCGGGCCACCTCACGGTTCGGGGGGATGCCCGGATACATATGGGCATCCCCCCCGAAGGTGCAGGACTGTGCAATGCAGACACAAACCGCCCAGTTTATGCCCGCTGGTCCCGCTTAAGGGAATGCGGCATTGGTGTTATACCGCCGTCGCCGCAATCCCCTCCGTCTACTGCGGATTGAGTTCGCCTGAGCATGACTCTCGCGTTCCCTCTCCGCCGCCTCCTTCTGCGACATCACCTCCTCGCAGAAAGAGGTCACAGCCTTCCATGAACTGTCACTTTCAAGCATAGCTTTTACCAAGCCTGGCAGTGAGAGATCCCGTCCAACCTCCGCAACCAAAGAGCGGCGCTGTTCAGACCACGCAGAACATACTTGTAGTGTATGTGCCGCTGTGTCTTCGACTTCGCCGCAATGGTGACAATTTGGGGTCTCTTCCCTGCCGATACGGTGCAGGTACCTGCCGAAACAGCCATGCCCGGTCAGAACCTGCACGACACGGTAGGTCAGAGAGCCGTGTGTTCTTTGCACCCATTCGTCTAGAACAGGGCGCACCGCCTCTATCGTCTCTTTGCCAAACTGGGGATGGTTTAGAGAGTCCTTCCATTCACGCAGTACAGTCTCTTGCGCAAGTTGTTGTATTCTGCGGACCTCCTGGGGAGCAAGTCGCTCGTCTCTCTCAATTGCCTCCACTCGACGTTGGTACGTCTCCGCTAAAACTTTAGCTTCGAGTTCCCATGGTGGAGTGGCTGCGAGAACACATGCGGCCTCACCAGCTACAGAGCTGTATCCGCGGATAGCCCTTCTTGCCATAACCCTCTGCGGGCCCCGTAATAGAGTCTTGCTCTCTTGGGTGAGAGAGTTGACCCACACCGGCGCGCCGTAAAGAGCCATGCTTTTAATCACACCGGCGTATAAACGGCGGCAGCTTGCGCTTGGACCGCCCACATTGGGCAGAACCCTGCATAGCGCCGAGGCCGCCTTAATTAACCGTGGTGTTAGCCGGCGGAAGTGCTCGCAAAAGGTCCAGCGAGCGTCCAGGGTGAGGCCCAGGTATTTGACATACGGTTTGACCTCAATCCCTTCGCCGTCAACTGGAATACTAGATCCAGCCGGTGCTCGTCTGCAGCGACCATGGAAGAAGATAGCTTCCGTCTTGTTGAGGGCGACCTTGAGACCCAACAGTCTTATTCGCCCTACAATCAGCGTGGTGCCCACCGACGCTAGGCGTTTTGCGTCGTCGAAATCTTTGCCCCGGGCTGTTACAAGAGTGTCATCCGCGTAGCAGATGACACTCATTCGGGGCAGCAACACACCACGTAGAACCCAGTCAAAACCGATGTTCCACAGGAGTGGACCAAGTACTGACCCCTGTGGAACACCTTTTTCGACCGAATGCTCCAGCAGCGCACCTCCTTTGCCATGGCATAGCACTCTTCTTCCTGATAGGTAGCTCCGTATCAGCCGCTGGATGTATCGCGGCAGCTTGTGGTAGCGGAGGGATTCCTCTATGACAGCAAAGGGGAGCGTGTTGAACGCATTAGCGATATCTAAAGATACCGCCAATAGACACTCACCCTTTGTTTCAGCCTCTCCACACAACCTCTTAAGCTCTAGGATAGCGTCCACTGTGGATTTTCCGTAGCGGAACCCGTATTGGCGGTCTGAGATATTTGGACCGTTATCTTTCAGGTGCTGCTGAATACGAGCCGCAAGTACGCGTTCGAATAGCTTGCTCGCCTCGTCCAGCAAGACTATCGGACGGTATGCCGCAGGAGAATCGGGGGAACGTCCCGCTTTCGGCAAAAGGCATAATCGACCCTCCTTCCAAGGCTTTGGGAATGTGCCGGTAGCCAGACATTGGTCGAAGAGATCCCTCAATCTTTCGCCTAGGTGTTTTAGGGACATAACTAGGACACGTCCGGGCACCCCGTCAGGTCCTGGAGCCTTATTTTTTGCCCTTAGCCTGTCCACTGCGGCGTCGAACTCTGCTTGTGTGGTGAGCGGAATCTCTTCTTCTTGTAGGGCTAATTCTAGCTCGGGTGGCATCATCGCCGGCGGGCTGAACGGTTCTTGGGACGGAAAAAGTCCCGAAACCACTCTCGCCAGCAACTGCGGCTCCATCTCCTCCGTAGCGGGTGTTTTATTCTGCAGTTTATCCCGTACCATTCGGTACGGGCGCCCCCACGGGTTGGCATCTAACTCTGCAATAAACTCCCGGCGCGATAGATCCTTGGCATTGTTGATGGCGATCTGCAGGGCCTTCTTGGCGTCCTTATAGGCAGCGTGCAATCGTTCTTCCTCCTCTGCCGTATGACGGCGTCGACGACAGCGTTTATGTGCACGTCTAGCGGCATTGCTGGCAACTCGGAGAGAAGAAAGTTCGTCCGACCACCAGTAAACTGCCTTCTTGTTAGGAGGCGATTTCGTCACTCGTGGCATTGCTGTATCGCACACGTTCGACATGGACTTGCGGAAGGCCAAGACCTTAGCGTCTACTCCACCAGTTGACGGAGTAGGATTCCAGCTCTCCACTATCGCCGCTTCCTCCAGCTTTTCAACATCTAAGCGGGAGAGGGCCCATCGAGGAAAACGCTTATCCCTTCTCTCGTTGCTATGAGGAGTTGTTGCCGACCTTTGGGAGCACACGACTTCAAATTTGATGTAGTCGTGATCGGAAAGCGTCTCCTCCTCCGACATCACTCTCCATCCCACTATCCGCCTAGCGATGCTTGGGGTGGCCATTGTCAGATCCACTATAGAACCTCCGTTGTGTCTCACGCAGGTAAAGGTAGATCCCACATTCATGACGGAAAGGCCAGACGACGTAGCGAATTCCGCCACTATTTCGCCTCGTACATCCGTGACGGGGGATCCCCACACCGAGGATTTTGCATTAAAGTCCCCCATCACGATTACTTGTAGAGGTGCGAGCCTCCTCACTACACCGGCAAGTTCTGCGACGAAGGTTTCCAGCTCAGGAACTGGACGGGTGCCAGAGAAGTAAACCCCGATGATTGCAATATCGCCCCATGTTGCGGCAACGAACCCGCGCCCCCTTTCCCGGACCAAGAGAGGAAGCGAACGCCTGGCTGTGATGATAGCCACCAAGCCGTTCAGATCGCCAACCCAGTGTGGTTGTGGAGGTACAGAGTATGGCTCTGATGCAACTGCCACATCCACCGACAACTGTGCCATCGACTGCAGGAACAGGTCCTGCGAGGTGGAACAGTGGTTTAAATTACTTTGAAGGAAGTTAATTTGACGCTGTCTGTCCATCAGGTTCAATCATCTCAACTTCCTCCACTGAGTCACGTGCCACTGCAGAAGAGGGGCCCCGGGTCCGCTGGGCCGTTTTCTGTTCCGTTCGTGGCGGGTTACATCTTCTCCCTCCCATGATGTGCTTAGCTGGCAACTTGTGCTCAGTGCATATCGCACAGCATAGCTCAGCCGTGCATCCCTCAGCGCGATGTCCAGCCGTACCGCATCGGAAACAGAGTTCACTACGGTCGTGCTTAGACTGGCATTTTTGCCGCGTATGGCCAATCCCCATACAACGGAAACACCGCATGGGTTTCGGCTCCAGTGGTTTAATTTGCACTGAGCTCCAACCTATCAACAGCCGACCAGAGTTAAGGATAACTTTGGCAGCTGCCAGTGGACATTTCACTATTATCGAGCCCAACCCACCTGGTCCAACTCGGATCTCGCTTGCTCTTATAGTGTCAGCGGAGCATCCTCCTTTTATAGCCACCGCTTCCACTACATCCGATTTTTGGATAGAGTCATCCAGACCGGTAATGCGCAGATCAATGCATTTCACCGGTCTGGTGACTTTTGTGTCCGGAAACATTTCCCTCAGTTTGCTCGCAAGGGCGTCCGCCTTGTCCCCACTCGAAGCTCCTGGGACTTGCAGAATACGTGCCCCTGTGGCAGAGTGTCTTACTCGAACACCCTCGATACCAATATCTTGGAGCTTAAGTGCTTCTCTCGCTTTCCTCAGCACATCGGAATAGGTCTGTCCTTTTTCCAGAGCTTCAGGAGCCAATGTCAAGACCACCGCAGTAGTTTTGGGAGGCGCCAGCTTAGCCTTTTTCCTCCTCTTAGCTTGCTGGGGTTTAGCCTCTGGGCTCTTGGTAGTCGTCGCCTTTTTGCCTGCCGTTGGTGTTGTGGCAGTCGGGGCTTTCTTCTTTTTCTTCTTCCCCTTTTTAGTGACGGTCGTCCAACCACTGTCATCAGTGGGGACCGTGGGACTCACATTTGACTGTGTCGCTTGTCGAGGTGCTTGACGACCCAGGGCTTGGGTATTCTTGCTCCTCGATGCAGGCACGGATTTGGCAGGTTTAGGAGGAGTTTCGGCTGTTACAACCTGTTCGGGCGGTAACTGTTGCGCCTTTTTCTTCCTATCAGCTGCTAGTGGTGGTCTCAGGATGGGGGCTGGAGGTAGCCTTTTTTCCAAACTGGAAAGGCGAACATTGAACATTTCCCCCAACGAAATAGTCAATGAGCGTTTAAGATCTTCGAGCGGGTCCTCGGTCGCTGAAGCTAGCCTCTGGGAAGTTGAGGGTTCCCGAGGACACGAGTGACGCTCGGAGAAGGCTCTGCGTAGGGCCTTCATTTCCGCTTTCATGTTCTCGACTTCTTGCCGGAGCCTCGCATTGTCCGCTTGCAAGCGTCGAGTCTCTTCTGTCAATGTCCGAGTGGTAAATGCCTCTATTATATCCCGGAGTGCCTCGGATGCGTCCAGGATAGTTTTCTGGCATGTTCCCTTCATATTCTTTGATTTCTTAACGACGCCAAGAATTACTCCTACTTCGTTAAGTGCCTTTTCCTTGAGCGCTGACGATGGCATCGTAGACGCAAAATCGTCAAGGGATGCCGTCTCAGGTGGTTTGGATGAGCGGGTCTCTGCAGGCGTCGGAACGACATCGACAGCATCAGCCTCCATCGCTGCTAGTCGTTGTTGCCTTTGCTCCTCCCTAGCTTTACCAACTCCTATATATTTGCCAGTAGTCGGTGGGCGGCCTCGTCCTCTGCGAGCTGTGGCAATCTTGGGCATTGTCCCAGATATGTTGGTCTCGGTGTCAGAATTGGATTCTGCGGAATCGAGAACTGCACGTGGTCGCTTACGACTGCTTTCAGCCGCATCCGTCGTGTTTTGTGATGTCATCGACATTCGTGATGACCTTATGTCGTCCTCAGAGTTATTGGTATACTCTTCATCGTTGTTGTTCTTTGTACTCGACAATGAGCACGCAGAAAACACCCTCTCGTCCTCATCCGAGGAAATTGCGTCCGAAAACGTCTCTCCTTCGCCTTGTACGGGCCCAGCATTAGATTCGGCTCGGTTGTTTGGCGGACACAGAGCTTCGTCCTTATCTTGCGAGGTGCCAGGAACTGGCACAACGCACCTCTCCAAAACTACTACAGGTGATTTCCAAGGCTCTTTTGGTTCACCTGCTCCAATGACCGAGCTGGCCCTGCTTCCTCTATTACCGCTTCTAGACCTCGCTCTCGGGGTCGGCTCACAATGTACCGATCCGGAGTTCGAGGCGGATCTCCCGCGTCTTGGTGCGTCCACACCCGCACCCGGCCCATCTCCTCTGTTCGGAGATTCAAACTCAGCACTCCGCTCGCTTCCGCCCGAGCTGGGCCCACTGACATCAACTGGGTATTTTTTGTTTTTAGTAAAAGATTCCATATTGAGTCCCACGAGTATGGCAAGAACTAAAAAGTCCGCCCAGACAGTGCTGCCTTGTCCAGGTAAGGCTAGGGTTGTGAAGATGGGGGTCGCCAGTTCCCCACCTCCAGAGGACGCGTCGCGACTGGGAAAAGCCCCCAGCCACAAACCCCTCGGCCGCGTCTACCTTGGGCTAGCTGTTTTTTACTGAGGTTGTCTCCTCTTGGGGTCACCCAATTAAGGGCAGCCCCCGCCCCGGCTCCGCGCTTGCGGAGTAACGGGGTCGGCCGGTAGTTGCTGATCGAAACAGCACCCGACGCTCACGCCACCGTGACACGCCAGGCCCACCGCCCTCTCGCTGGCACGGCCGCTACCCGGGATGCCCAGGACGCCCGCCCAGCCCGAACCGCGCCGCCGCTTCCCGACTTACCGTCGGGGCGCCGGCACGGAGCCCACACACGCGAGGCTTCTCGCGTGACGGAGACAGAACTCCGCCGCCCTCCCGTCGTCTGACTTTAGCCGTGGCGGCTCAAAGATACTTTGAGCGGCCACGTTGCCCAGGGTGCACCACGTGGAGGTAGCCAGACTTCGCACCCCAACCTAACCTAACCTTTTTTTTTTTTTTTTTTTTTTTTTTTTTTTTTTTTTTTTTTTTTTTTTTTTTTGTTTAACGTATGGAAAATGCTTTACGCATACCCCGACACGTGGGCGCGCATCGGGGTTATGTGGGACTCTCCTCTGCACTGCTATCAGGCGATAAAAGCTCACCTGATCGAAGTGCAGAAGCCTACCCACTAAAAACCACACGATGTATCCTCACTGCCGGGTTGACGGTATGGGATCCTTGCCGGGAAGCAACCACACCGCCTCGGCGCGGCCCGGCCTCTAAAGAAGCCGGGCCACCTCACGGTTCGGGGGGATGCCCGGATACATATGGGCATCCCCCCCGAAGGTGCAGAACTGTGCAATGCAGACACAAACCGCCCAGTTTATGCCCGCTGGTCCCGCTTAAGGGAATGCGGCATTAGTGTTATACCGCCGTCGCCGCAATCCCCTCCGTCTACTGCGGATTGAGTTCGCCTGAGCATGACTCTCACGTTCCCTCTCCGCCGCCTCCTTCTGCGACATCACCTCCTCGCAGAAAGAGGTCACAGCCTTCCATGAACTGTCACTTTCAAGCATAGCTTTTACCAAGCCTGGCAGTGAGAGATCCCGTCCAACCTCCGCAACCAAAGAGCGGCGCTGTTCAGACCACGCAGAACATACTTGTAGTGTATGTGCCGCTGTGTCTTCGACTTCGCCGCAATGGTGACAATTTGGGGTCTCTTCCCTGCCGATACGGTGCAGGTACCTGCCGAAACAGCCATGCCCGGTCAGAACCTGCACGACACGGTAGGTCAGAGAGCCGTGTGTTCTTTGCACCCATTCGTCTAAAACAGGACGCACCGCCTCTATCGTCTCTTTGCCAAACTGGGGATGGTTTAGAGAGTCCTTCCATTCACGCAGTACAGTCTCTTGCGCAAGTTGTTGTATTCTGCGGACCTCCTGGGGAGCAAGTCGCTCGTCTCTCTCAATTGCCTCCACTCGACGTTGGTACGTCTCCGCTAAAACTTTAGCTTCGAGTTCCCATGGTGGAGTGGCTGCGAGAACACATGCGGCCTCACCAGCTACAGAGCTGTATCCGCGGATAGCCCTTCTTGCCATAACCCTCTGCGGGCCCCGTAATAGAGTCTTGCTCTCTTGGGTGAGAGAGTTGACCCACACCGGCGCGCCGTAAAGAGCCATGCTTTTAATCACACCGGCGTATAAACGGCGGCAGCTTGCGCTTGGACCGCCCACATTGGGCAGAACCCTGCATAGCGCCGAGGCCGCCTTAATTAACCGTGGTGTTAGCCGGCGGAAGTGCTCGCAAAAGGTCCAGCGAGCGTCCAGGGTGAGGCCCAGGTATTTGACATACGGTTTGACCTCAATCCCTTCGCCGTCAACTGGAATACTAGATCCAGCCGGTGCTCGTCTGCAGCGACCATGGAAGAAGATAGCTTCCGTCTTGTTGAGGGCGACCTTGAGACCCAACAGTCTTATTCGCCCTACAATCAGCGTGGTGCCCACCGACGCTAGGCGTTTTGCGTCGTCGAAATCTTTGCCCCGGGCTGTTACAAGAGTGTCATCCGCGTAGCAGATGACACTCATTCGGGGCAGCAACACACCACGTAGAACCCAGTCAAAACCGATGTTCCACAGGAGTGGACCAAGTACTGACCCCTGTGGAACACCTTTTTCGACCGAATGCTCCAGCAGCGCACCTCCTTTGCCATGGCATAGCACTCTTCTTCCTGATAGGTAGCTCCGTATCAGCCGCTGGATGTATCGCGGCAGCTTGTGGTAGCGGAGGGATTCCTCTATTACAGCAAAGGGGAGCGTGTTGAACGCATTAGCGATATCTAAAGATACCGCCAATAGACACTCACCCTTTGTTTCAGCCTCTCCACACAACCTCTTAAGCTCTAGGATAGCGTCCACTGTGGATTTTCCGTAGCGGAACCCGTATTGGCGGTCTGAGATATTTGGACCGTTATCTTTCAGGTGCTGCTGAATACGAGCCGCAAGTACGCGTTCGAATAGCTTGCTCGCCTCGTCCAGCAAGACTATCGGACGGTATGCCGCAGGAGAATCGGGGGAACGTCCCGCTTTCGGCAAAAGGCATAATCGACCCTCCTTCCAAGGCTTTGGGAATATGCCGGTAGCCAGACATTGGTCGAAGAGATCCCTCAATCTTTCGCCTAGGTGTTTTAGGGACATAACTAGGACACGTCCGGGCACCCCGTCCGGAGTGTGGGACTCGCCTCCACCCATCGCCAGAATTGCGCTGGTAGGGGGAGGAATACCCACTAAAACCCCCAGTCTACCAGCTCCCGGCAGGTGGTGCGCGGCGGATTAGGGCACGGTATCTAAGATTAAGTCCCGCGCCCCGCTCCTATCACCACCCCCGTGAAGGCCCGTTTTACCGGACCCCGCTTCGTGGGGCGGCGCTCGACCCTTCTGGGAGCGCCTAGATTTCCTCCCACTGCGACGTCAGGGACATCGCCCCTCTCGGGGCCGCCGATGCAGCGTACCCGAGGTAAAGTCCCCGGGGTCGCCGCACCAGCGGCCAGGGTAGCGCATAACCTCCTCAGGTGCGCTCGTTTCGCCACTTCGCCCCGGCCCCTCGTCGTACTTCTCTCCTTCGAGAGGAGTGGAGAGGGGGTAGGAAGGCGACCATGTAACGCCCTTATAGGCGCCGGCAACAAACTGACGCCAACACAATCGCCGGCATCGACATCACCTCTCAGGCCGATTTTGCCCTCGGCCAGAGGGGCTATGTGGGTCCCGTAGGACGCAAGACATTTTCGGGGAAGCTCCCCTTCCTCTACTATGCGTCTTTTGTGGGGAAATTCCCCGTCCGCTACTGTCGTAAGTCGATGTCCTCTCAGCACCGACCGGTGGTGCACTGAACCGTGTCCGTTCCGGTCGGCTCAAAACTTGATGCGGGGAAAGAACAATCCCCCCCTATCACTGCCGTAAACGGCGCCTTCATAGCGTCGACTGAGTGGCCCACTACACCGTGTCCATCTCAGCCGCCGCTCCAACATTACTCCCCCTAGGGGACCCTAGATCATAGGGCACTCGTGCCCTCGAGACTCCGGGGGAGCAATTCCTCCCCCCCATAACATGTCGAAACTCTAGCCCGAGATCAGCGCATATAGCACATCGCGCTTCACTCGCCCCACATTTAGCGGCCTTGTGTCCGAGGCCTCCGCAGCGAAAGCACATGCCGGTTCGGTCGGTGCTCGAGGGGCACAGAGCCCTTGTATGCCCGACGCCCATGCACCGGAAGCAGCGCATGGGCAGCGGTGCAAGAACACGAACTACGGCATACACCCATCCCACCTTAATTTTGCCGGCCTTCCCCAGCTTCCTCGCCGCCATCGCCGGACATTTGACGTGAGCAACGCCCGTGCCTCCTGCTCCAGGCATCATTGGCCCGACATATACATCACGGGGGTCACAGCCACCCTCATCCGCAACCGCTCCTCGCAGTTCCTCCACTGTTACAGATGTATCTAGGCCCACCAAGCGTATATCCGCCCGCTTGGTGGGACGCGTGACAGTGGCTGTCCCCTCTAACACAGCGCTAATGCGCTCCGCCAATTTGTCGGCTTTGGGACCGCTTTTTGCTCCGGGCACCTCTATCAGCCACGCACCGGTGGCAGTTCTTCGGAGCTTTACTCCCTCTATCCCCAGGTCCCGAATTTGCACCTCGCGTTTGGCCTTGCCAATCACCTCTGCGTAGGTCAGACCCTGGGCCTCCGCCTCCTGCGGGATGGTGATTTGGACGGCTGCGGATGAGGGAACTTTCACCCTTCCTCTTTTAACGGGAGTGTTGGGCTGAGGCTTTGAAGTGCCTCCCGACTTGGTAACTCGGCCGCTTCCCGTCCCACTCTGTGCTGTCTGTGGCTGCGTCCTCAGATTGTTACCCCTTGAAGCGTTCCGTCCCTCCCCTCTGGAGGGGGCCGCTGGGGTCCGTGTCCTCTCAGGCGACGCAGTCGTCGTCAGCCCTTTCCGCTTCATGTGTGATGCCGCCGTTCTAGGTTGTGGTTGCTTCTGCACTGTCGTCTGACTCGTTCGCTGCAGTGCAGAAGCCCTCTCCCTCTTTTTGTCTGCGGCCAGCGGTGGCCGCAGGTTTGGTGCGGGGAGGAGACGTCCCTCGAGGCCCTCAAAACGAGCATTTATTTTGTTCCCCACCGCCACCATAATCCTCTGCGTCATCTCCTCAAATCCCCTTACTATCTCAGGTTCTGAGAGGGCGGATTTAGGAGATGCCATGGTCTTCACTGAATCCCTTAGGGAACTGACCTCCTTCCTAAGGGATTCCATCTCCCTCACCAGTCTGGCGTTCTCGCGCCTCAAGCGCGTCACCTCGTCGCCCTCCGGCTTTTCTTTGTGGAGGCCGTGCTCCTCTATGATTTCATAGAGGCACTTACACACTGCCCTGACCGCCTGTTTTTGTTCCGGCACTAGCCCCATGGACTCAGTCGCCGCCTTCAGTACTATGTCCACGTGTTGTTGTGCCCTTGAGCGCTTGGGCATCGTGGACGGGCCGACCTCTACTTCGGTTTGTGGGGAGGAGTCGCTTTCCCTCAGGCGGTGCGGCGAGCGTATCCTCTCGCTTTCGGCCGCACTCACGCTCATCTCACTCCCCGCATCACTCCCCTCACATTCAGTGCGAGCACTGGTCCTCCGCTTTCGCCTAGCGCCCGCCGCCACACCACGTGCGCGGCCTCTCACCGCCGTTGGAATTTTGGGCGCAGGGAACGGGAATTCCTCTTCTCCCGGTATATTGCCATCTGTCGTCTCAGTTGTGCCCCTCTTTCTATTCGGGCGAGGCTCCCTTCCCTGTGGCAAATTCGTCCTCATCCTATCTCTAGTGTGGCCTTCCTGGTCACACGAGTCATCCGAGGTAGGGGGGTGGAACCCCTTTTTCCCATCACGCTGAACAAAGCCAATCCGGTTTTGGGTGGGACCTGGCCCACCCTCCGTCAAGTCAATCAGAGAACCCTGGCTGGTAAGGGTATCCCTGCGGCTCCTGATTGAGCCCCCGTCACAACTACTCCGTTCGTCGGAGCTTCCACTTGGTTGGCCCTGAAAAGGGCCTTTGGGGTGGCCCTTAGAAGGGCCTTTGGGGTGGCCCTGAGAAGGGCCTTTTGGGTGGCCCTGAGAAGGGCCTTTTGGGTGGCCCTGAGAAGGGCCGTTTTTAGGAAGGTATTTTAGATTTTCTGCCATACTGTTCCCACGAGTATGGGGGAAAGGAATGTCCACCCGGGCGGTGCCCCCTGCACCCGGGTAACCCTACACGCCACTGGAGGTCGGGAGGTATCCAGTGGTTGGCGCTCGCTGGCTGACAAACCGTGTCAGCCACCCGCAACGGGCGCCCCGACACCACGTATCCCAGTGCCGGGACTTTCGGGGTTTTTTATTGTGGTTTTCCTTCCACGTAAGGCCGCCCAATTAAGGGAAGCCTCCCCCCGGCCCCACCGAAGTGGGGTAACGGGTCCGCCGACGGTGACCGAAGTCCGTCCCTGACCAGTGTTAGTGGACCAGGGACCCGCCGCCTCCGCTTGCGCCGCCGCTACCGAGAGTATTTCTCGGACGCCGGCCAAGCCCCGATCCGCGTCGCCGCTGCCCAGCCCCTCGCCAGGACGCCGACGCAGAACAACCTCACGCTCAAAAACTGAGCCCCCAAGCGTGGTCCGAGGACCTTTCTCCCCCCTATGCCAAGCAACGTTGGGAGAACGAACATCTCCGACTCGTGCCGCCGCTACTCAGCATACGGCCAAGACGCCGGCACGAGACAACCCACTAACACGTCCCTAAAGACGCCCACTTCACTTCAGTCCCTAGAGACTATTCCCCCCCCCCTCGGCTGCCGCTACCCAGAAACGTCCAGGACGCCAGCCGAGCCCCTAATATCACGTCTCAGAAGACGCCCCTCTCTTCAGTCCTTGAAGGACTCCCCCCCTTTTCGGCGGCCGCTACTTGGAATACGTCCAAGACGCCCGCCGAACCCCCAGCGTCGGACTCTTGGCCATAGGGACCGATGAATCAGCTAATGCTGAATTCATCCTTCCCTATGCCCGGGGTACACCGGCCCGCGACAATGGTGGATCCGCTCCCAATGGGAACTGATCATCCATTGTAGCAGGCGCACGAGGAGGTGTTCCGACCACGCCAGGGAAATGCTTTACGCACTGAGTGTGGGACTCTCCAGCCGCACGGACCCGCCCCCGAAGGAGCTAGTCAAAGGGCAGATGGCATACCCACTAAAACCCTGCGGACCACCATCACCGCTTGGAGGCATCACTATGGGACCGTTTGCACTACCACAGCTTAGCCAGTCGCGGTCGTCCACCTATGGCAGACTCATTCTCTTTTCAGACCTTATGTCTGTAACATTCTTCGCCGCCTTGTTCGCCGGCGTCTGATCGGCTGAGAGAGGGGATCCGCCTCCCTGGAGCGCTCCTCCTCCTCTTTCTGCACCATCATTTCCTCACAAAATGTTTCTACTGCATTCCACGATCTCTCATCGTCTGCCATCTTGTTCATGATGGCAGGTAAAGAAAGGTTATTCCCCACTATCGCAGTCATAGTAGACCGCATTGTTGCCCACCTCGGGCAGTGCTCCAGCGCGTGTTGTGCCGTGTCCTCTGTAAAGCCACATTGGTGGCACTCCATGGTCGGCTCTCTTCTGGCGACTTTATGAAGGTACCTCCCGAAGCAGCCATGCCCCGAGAGAACCTGTGTGAGCCGGAATGTGAGAGTACCATGCCTTCTCAAAACCCACTTTTTTAGAATGGGGACTATCGCTTCCAATGCCCGGCGCCGAGATCCCGGGCAGGCATCGTCTAACTCCTGCTGTAATTCTTCGCTCCATGTGTCAAGAGCTTGCTCTTTTGCCTCTCTACGCCATCGAACTACTTCGTCGGGTGTCGGTCGCTCTCCCTGACTTCGAGCGTGTGCCCTCCGCCAGTATATGTCAGCAAGAACTTTTGCCTCCAAATCCCATGGAGGGGATCCCGCAAGCGCACATGCTACTGAGTGCGAAATAGTGCGGTACCCTCTGCAGACTCTAATGGCCATCACTCGTTGTGCCCTATGAAGCGATGCTATCTCCTCATTGGAAAGGCACCACGCCCAAATTGGTGCTCCGTAGAGTGCCATAGAGCGTATAACATTTAAGTAAAGGCGACGCGCAATCACGCCACCACCGCCAATATTAGGTAAGAGACAGCTGAGGGCCCCTGCCATACTTATCAGTTTAGGAACTAAGCGGCTGAAGTGTTCCTGGTACTGCCATCTACTTTGGAGTATAATGCCTAGATATTTTAGCGCCGGCTTAATTGAGATTCCAACACCTGCAACAGTTATTTGCGAATTGGCTGGAGGTCCTTTTCGCGGGTTATGGAAACATATTGCCTCCGACTTATGAAGTGCCACCTCGAGACCTAGTCTGCGAATTCTTGCAACTACTGCCGCTACTGCAGCCGTTGCGAGTATGGACGCCGATCGAAAGTCCTTCCCTTTAGCTGTTACTAGGGTATCATCTGCATAGCAGACTAAGTTGACACCATGTAAATTTGCTCCACGCAGGACCCAGTCATAACCGATATCCCACAGGAGCGGTCCAAGGACAGACCCCTGTGGGACACCGCAGGACATGTGTCTTTGTCCTATTCCGTCTCGTCCTTCATAAACTACGCCTCTGTTGGAAAGGTAGTTCTCGATAAGGCGCTGGATGTAATTGGGCACATTATGGTACTTCAGAGCTTCCAATATTGTTCGCCACGGCAAAGAATTAAAGGCGTTAGCGATGTCTAATGACACCGCCAATAGCACCCCGCCATTAGAGCAAGCTTCGTCTGACAAATCGCGAACTTTTGCTATAGCATCGATTGTCGAACGCTGTCTCCTAAAGCCGAATTGGTTATCGGCTAGATCTGGGCCGACCTCCTCCATATGATCTAATAGGCGATTCGCCACAACACGCTCGAGGAGTTTTCCTGCTTCATCGAGGAGGACAATTGGTCTGTAGCCAGACGGTTCGTCAGCAGGGCGTCCTGCTTTCCTGATGAGAACTAATCGGCCTACTTTCCATCTTCTGGGAAATTTCCCCTCTCTCAGGCACTTGTTAAAGACATCTATGAGGTCAGACTCTATGACTTTAAGAGCTAGCACCCATGCTTTGCCATGAATACCATCAGGTCCCGGCGCCGTGTTTTTCACAGCCATTTTTAGCACCGCTGCGCCAAGTTCACTTTCTGTTACTTCAGGGATTTCATCATCAGAAACCACAGAGCCTTGGGCGACAGACGCTGCCATTCGAGGTGGGTTGAATGTGGACTCCGTATGATCTGGAAATAGACCCTCTACAACACGACTCAGAGTGAGCGGTGGTAGGGTGCTGGTGGCTGGGGGAGACCAGGAATGGAGTTTGTGTTTAGCCATCTTGTAAGGGCGCCCCCATGGGTCCCTCTCTATAGAATCAAGCAACTCGTTCCAAGCCGCAGACTTAGCGTCACTGATGGCTATCTTTAGATTTTTGACAGCTTCTCTATAGACAGCGTATAGTCTGTCTTCTTCGCCAGACTCTTGATGGCTTCTCCTTCGACACCTTTGATATAGGCGACGCTCTATAACGCATTGGCGACGTAAACGTGCTATATCTTCCGACCACCAATATACTTGTCGCCGTACTGGACCAGTGGCATTAATACGTGGCATGGATGCATCGCAGATATTAGCCATAGCTTTGCATATAATGTCAGCCTCTCTTTCCGCATCTGCTGGCTCCTCTGACCTAGGGTTCCAAGTCTCTACTATGGCAGCCTCACGGAGTAAATCCCTGTCCATTTTCTTTAGCGCCCATTTGGGGCCGATCTGTGATCGCACGGGGTCATCATATGTATTAGACATCGAAGATAGGGTGAAAGTTATGTATCGGTGGTCAGAGAGTGATTCCTCCTCCACCACGACTTCCCAGTCCTGAATACGGTGTGCTAGCACTGGTGATGCAAAAGTAACATCAACCCTCGAGCTCCCGTTTCGCCGGACACACGTAGGGACCGTTCCACGGTTGATTATGGATAGACCATGTTCTGCAACCCATTCTTCCAAGGTCTCACCCTGAGCATCAGTTGTAGTAGATCCCCATACCAAGGATTTGGCATTAAGATCACCCATTATTATCATTGATGAGGAGAGATAGCGCCTTATGAGTGCACTAGCTTCGGTAAGATATACTTCAAATTCCGCCAATGGTCGAGTTGGGGAGAAATACATTCCAACTACTACTATATCGCCTATTGAAACCGCTACACATCCACGACCTCTGATAACTTTATCAAGGGGAGGGGAGAGAGCGGGCGATTGCGTAGTGACAGCAACAAGATTATCCTTGTCCCCGACCCAGTCTGACCTGGCCGGAACTCTATAAGGTTCAGATACCACCGCTACATTAAACAACCCCTCTGCTATAGTCTGCAGGAACAAGTCTTGAGACGAAGCGCAGTGGTTGATGTTAGCCTGTAAGAATCGTATGGGTGCCATTAGTTGGTTTCCATATCTGGTTCCGCGGTTCGCTCCTCTACGGTGCCAGTCTCCTGTGACTTGGCCGTGGCCTCAGTCAAAGGTTTACTTCGCGCTCCTCTCTTGGGCGGTGGCTTGGCACAGGCCTTGCCCCCGCAGAGGTGATTTGCTGGTTTACTAGCGGCTTCACAGATGGTACAATGTGGAGCTGCAGAGCAGTCTTTAGCCAGATGGCCAATTTTACCACATCTATAGCAGTCATTACTGCGATCAATTTCAGATTTGCATTGAGCCTTAACATGCCCTTGTTCAAGGCATTTGTAGCACCTTCGAGGTCTAGCCTCAAGGAGCTTCACCTGAGTCGCCACCCAGCCTACAAGAAGGCGACCTTCTGCCATGATCTTTTTGGCTGATGCCAAAGGGCATTTTATAACTGCAGTGCCCATACCTGATGGTCCAGGTCTAATGTTTCCCACTTTGATTGACTCTGTAGGACAACCTCCAGCCTTCGAGACAGCCGCTGCCAGATGCACAGATGAGACTGAATCATCAATTCCAGACACTCTGATGTCTGCATTAGTTGTAGGTCTCGATATCTGAACAGGCTCATTAGCAAAGAGCTCTTTGAGCTTAGCCGCAAGAATGTCAGCTTTGTCTGACTTGTCCTCCCCCGATATTTGTAAAATTCTTGCACCAGTAGCCGCAGCTCTGATTTTAACTGGCGGTATACCAAGTGCCCCGAGGTCAATTTTGGATTTGGCCTCGGCAATAATCGCCTCATAGGTGACACCTTTCTCCTTTGCGTCTGGCTGTATCGTCAATACTACCGCCGCTGTACGAGGAGTGCGGAGTTTCGACTTTGGCTTCTGTTTCGGCACATGCTGAACCGAAACCTTTTTGGGCACTTGAGAATGCGACTGGTTTCGTCGAATATTGTTATTACGACGCGTCACCTCTGTCCACTCTGTGGCAGTCGAATCTGTCGTCATTGTTGTTGTGGTCACATGAGGAGCAGGGACTGCTGGTGGGGCTTGGAAGGGAGTATTCGCAGTATTTTTTCTCCCTTTTCTCCTGCTCTTCGTTTTCCCGCCCCATATTGGGGCTGTAGGACCAGACAAGACATGTCCAATATCTTGTTCTGTATCTTGAGTAGGTACATTGTCTGTACCTGTCTTTTTCCCTTGTTTTGCTGTGATTGCAGCATAACTATCTTTGGCTGAGCGAGTCTTGTCAGAGGCCAACGCTGGACGTAACATCCTCCCTTCAAGAGCTTTCAGCCGGGCATCAACCATGGACATGATGTCCCGAGACACCTCATTTCTGTCAAATACAGGTGGCGGAGTACTAACAGTCTCCTGTTGTGGTACGCCAACACTTTTTCTAATTTCAGCTCGCAGTTCTGCGAGTTCTTTACGCAGTTCCCGAATCTCTTGTTGCTGAGATTCGTTGGCAATCTGAAGCCTTTTGCACTCATCAGTCGCCGTTCGCTTGCTCAGAGCATCCACAGCTTCGCGTATCGCTACCGCTGACTCCTTTAGAGCACGCTGCAGAGTGCCTTTCAGACCTTTCGACACTTTGGCTACTTTTTCCACTACAGCTACATTATCCGCGACAAGTTTGCGCAGATGTAGAGCTGTCTCCTGCTCAGGGTTGAGGGTTTCGATAACCACCACAGGAACCTTCTTTAATCGAGTTTTGGCAGCTGCTTCAAGCGCTGCTTTCTCAGTTTCTTTGCTGAGTTGCTCTGCCTGAGCTTTCTTATACTCAGCCCTCATCTTACCATATCCAATATACTCCCCAGTAGTTGGGGGCCTCCCTCTGCCACGCTTCGGAGTATTAACTTCCTTGGGACGAGGCTGGTTTATGTCAGAACCGCTGTCTGAGCTACTCTCCACATCACTTCGTGGTCTTTTTCGCCTCCAGAATCGAGGGGAGGTTTTGTCAGAGCTTACTGTGAGCATTGTCTGCGCCGAATCTGATTCAGTGAGTACGTCCTTATTTAAGCTCTTAAAGGACAGTGATCGGCTTCGGGTTAGAACTCCACTAGGTCCAGCCTCTACATCATCACCAGGCTGCTCTTCAGTCCTGTCCTCTTCGGACCGCATCATAACTACATCCATTGAGGACATTATCATCTCTCCGTCTTTCTCAGACACATTCATCACTCCGTCCTTCTCGGACTCATTCAACACACCGTCCTTCTCGGACACATTCGTCACACCGTCCTTCTCGGACCTAACGTCGGAATGGTTTTTTGTTTTTAAATTATTTTTCTCCATACTGTTCCCACGAATATGGGGGATATAAAATGTCCACCCGGGCGGTGCCCCCTGCACCCGGGTAACCCTATTACCTCCAGAGGTCGGGCGGTATCTGGAGGTTGGCGCTAGCCGGCTGATGTACTCCACCAGCCACCTATTAAAGGCGCCCTGACACCGCGGTGCCCAATGTCAGGGCTTTGAGGTAATTTTTTATAGTGGTTTTCTTCCACACAGGACCACCCGATTAAGGGCAGTCCCCCCGGTCCCACAGGTGGGATTACGGGTTCGCCGACGGTGGCCGAAGCCTGTCCCTGACCGGTGTTAGCGGACCAGGAACCCGTCGCCTCCACTCGCACCGCCGCTACCCAGATCAGTTCTGGGGCGCCGGTCGAGCCCGAACCGCACCGCCGCTTCACGACTTACTGTCGAGGCGCCGGCCCGGAGCCAATTCTCTCAAGACTCCCTTAGCAGGGAAACATCCCGGTACGTGACCCGAAAGTGGGTCTTACCACCCCCCTATGCTTATGACGACGGCCCTGAAAAGGGCCCACAACAACAACATTCATTGCTCACGTTAACCATAAGTCAACGAGCCCACTGTCCTCCTCGCTGGCACGGCCACTTCCCGCGATGCGCAGGGCGCCCGTCCAGCCCGAACCGGGCCACCGCATCACGACTTACCGTCGAGGCGCCGACCCGGAGCCAATCCACTCAGTACTCCCTTAGCAGGGAAATACCCCTGTACGTGACCCGAAAGTGGGTCTTACCACCCCCCTATGCTTATTGCGACGGCCCTGAAAAGGGCCTACGACAACGACATTCATTGCTCTCGATAACCATAAGTCAACGAGCCCACTGCCCTCGCTGGCACGGCCACTTCCCGCGATGCGCAGGGCGCCCGTCCAGCCCGAACCGGGCCACCGCATCACGACTTACCGTCGAGGCGCCGACCCGGAGCCAATCCACTCAGTACTCCCTTAGCAGGGAAACACCCCTGTACGTGACCCGAAAGTGGGTCTTACCACCCCCCTATGCTTATTGCGACGGCCCTGAAAAGGGCCTACGACAACGACATTCATTACTCACGTTAACCATAAGTCAACGAGCTCACTGCCCTCGCTGGCACGGCCGCTTCCCGCGATGCGCAGGGCGCCCGTCCAGCCCGAACCGGGCCGCCGCATCACGACTTACCGTCGAGGCGCCGACCCGGAGCCCTCATTCGCGCGTATTCGCGCGTTGACGGAGTATTGTACTCCGTCACCTTCGCTATTCTGACTTTAGCCGCGGCGGCTCGAAGATGCTTCGAGCGGCCACGTTGCCCAGGGTACACCACGTGGAGGTAGTCAGACATCGCGCGTTACGCATACCCGCTACACCCAGCGCGGGCTTCACGGGTTATGTGGGACTCCTCCCGTGGCCCCACCCCCGAAGGGGCTAGACAAGAAACAGGAGTTTACCCACTAAAACTCAGCGATGTCCCTCGCATGGAAGGCGATGCACGGGATCAGCCCGGAGGCCATACACCGCGCGGTTCGCCCCCATTTCGGCCCGCCCTGAAAAGGGCAGGTCCCTCGCGGGTTGGGCGGCACATCTCAGAGACACTCAAGACGTACCCCCCCAGACAGGGCGGAGACGTGCAATGCCGGCTAGTGCGCAAACCAGCCAGCTGCCCCCGACTAGGGACTAGAGATGCGCAACTGTGCAATCTCTAGTCTCTTTCCCATCTATTGGAAGGACCCACACAGGCAGAGCCCTTATCGTGGATCCCTCCCCCCGTACGGTCGCAGCTACCACCGGAGTACGGCCCGACCACAGCCCTGAAAAGGGCGCTATCAGGCCTCATCAACCGGCTCCGCCGCTCCTCTCTGCGCGGCCCCGGAATGGTACCGCCCGGATCGGCCGCCACACACACCAAAGCGGTGTGTATGGCGGCCGAGCCGGGCACCCAGACCGGGGCCGCAGAGGAAATCCCCTTACCTGCGAAACGCAGGTCGACTCCCCATGTACCTCTCACTAGCAGCGACACAGGCGCACCCGGCAGACGTAACCCTGCCAGGGAACCAGTCGACTGCTAGCCGCTCCAGCCGTCCCCTCCCCGAGAGAGTTGGGCACGCTAATGCGTGTCCATCACCTCAGGAAGGTCCTCAGCCGGTACCGCACGAGTACCACGGGGCACGGGAACCAACCGTGCCCGTACGGAAGGTGGAGAGCACCTCTTGCTCCCCATCACGTGTCCGCTTGGCAAAGACGCAGCCGCGCAAACCACACAGCGCGCCTTCTCACGACAACACGCCGCCTTGTGCCCCTCAAGGCCGCACCTGAAGCAGACTCCAGAGCGATCCTCCTTGGAGGGGCACATCCTCCGTACGTGACCCGTACCCATGCACTTGAAACAGCGCAAGGGTAACGGGTCTAGGCGTTGGACCTTGGCCGAGGTCCACCCAACCAACAGCCGTCCCTCCTCCATCAAAGCATTGGCCGCCGCCACAGGGCACTTGAGGAGGGCCATATTGAGACCCCCCACGCCCGCACTAATGGGCCCCACCGCAATCTGATCAGGGGAGCAGCCACCCTTCTCAGCCACCGCCTTTCTTATGTCTTCTGGGCCGACTGAGTCATCCAGCTCAGTCACTCTCAGTCCGATCCTCTTTGTGGGTCTCGACACCTCTACCGAGTCCCCCAGCACCTCTCTAAGCTTAGTTGCAAGCTTGTCCGCCTGAGTCCCACTGTCCATCCCCGGCAACTTCAAGATTCGGGCACCAGTGACAGCCACACCCATATTAAGTCCCTTCTGTATCCCTAGCTCAGGAAGATCAATCTCCTTCCTCGCTTTTGCGAGGACCTCCTCATATGTTACCCCCTTGGCCTCCGCCTCAGGGGGAATCGACAACACCACAGCTGTGGTGTTTGGGACCTTTAGTTTATGTCGTCCTCGCTTCCTGTGGGAAGGAGGTGGCTTCTGCGCAATGGGAGCTGCCGCCTGTGTAGGGGAAGAACCCACCTTATTCTTGCTCCTTTTCCTCCCAACCACCTTCGCCCATGTGTCTCCTTCAATCGTCTTAGACATATTACTCCTCATGCCAGTTTCTGAGGGGGCTGCACCTTTCTGTGCCCTCTGTGGTGGTGGTTTCGACTTTTGTTTGTTTCTACTCTCAGTAGCTAATGGCGGTCGTAGCGGGGGGCGCAATGGGTTGTTCCACGCCTCCTCCGTCAGACAGCCAGCCTCTTTATGTCTTCGATCTATTATATTTGTCTGACATTCAACCTCTCTGCTCAAAATGGAGCGCTCCACCTGAAGTTCAGCATCCTTCATCGGCTTCTTCCATTTGAGAATCTTCACCTCTTTTTCCAGTTGATTAGCTTTATCCTGGGCCTCAAAAAGCACCACTGAAAAGTGTTTCATGAAAATAACACCCCTCTCCAATGATGTATATGCTCTCGCAACTCTGAGAATATCATTCTCGTCACCTATATTATCCTCAGAGAGGTTTTTGTTGATCCATCTCATTAATTCATCAGCAGAGGTTTTCATTTCCCTCAATGCATCCTCCGAAGTCATATCCCTCTTAGCGCTATATTGGTCCATTTTCGCCCGTATCCTGGCCTCTTTGTCCCTCTCATTCCCAGAACTGTCCGACGAAGATGAAGTCGAACCGCTGCTCTTTTCTTGTTTCGAACATCTTGTCCTACTCCTACTCCTCACCCTTGATCCTGATCCAGATCCACTTCCCTCTTTCATCGACTCCGTGCGTCCAGTGAATCTGCCTTTCTCATCTCTATGTAGTTCTCGCTCATTCGCCCCCGAGCTAGGCCCCCTCACATCTTTAGTTTTAGTTTTGGTTTTTAAATTGTCTTCCATTCTTAATCCCACGAGTATTAAGCATACACAGTCCACTCGAACAGAGGCTCAGTATTCGAGTAAGCCTAGGGTTGTGAAGGCGGGGGTCGGCCGGTCCCCGCCTCCAGAGGCCGTGTATCGACAGCACTACCAGCTGCCATCCATCCTCTCGCCCACGGCAAGCTTAGGCTTGGCGACTTTTTATCCGTGGTTATCCCCACCCAGGACCGCCCAGCGAAGGAAAGCCCCCCCGGCTCCGCTCAATGCAGGGTACGGGTCGACCGGTGGTTGTCCTGAAAAGGACGCCTGCTCGCTCGTGGCACCACGACACGACAGCCCACCGCCCTCGTTGGCACGGCCGCTGCCCGGGTTACCCCCGAGACGCCCGCCCAACCCGAACCGCGCCGCCGCTACCCGTCTTACCGACAGGGCGCCGGCCCGGAGCCCTCACAAAGACTCCCTCAAAGGGAAACGCCCCAGAACGCGACCCGAAAATTGGGTCTTACCGCCCCCCTAGGCTCCACACGACGGCCCTGAAAAGGGCCAACGACGACCCTCCCGAAGGGGTCGAACCACACTCGTCGTCCACACCCACCAATGTGTCAACGAGCCCACTGCCCTCGCTGGCACGGCCGCTACCCGAGATACGCAGGACGCCCGCCCAGCCCGAACCGCGCCGCCGCTCCCGACTTACCGTCGGGGCGCCGGCCCGGAGCCCACACTCGCGAGACTTCTCGCGAACGGAGACAGAACTCCGTAGCCCACGCACGTTCTGACATCAGCCGTGGCGGCTCAAAGATGCTTTGAGCGGCCACGTTGCCCGGGGTGCACCGCGAGGAGGTTGTCAGACACCGCACCCCAAAAAGGTATAGTCTGACATTCCGTCAAAGTGTAGTCCCAACCATGATTCCATCTGGTTCGGTCACCATATGCCCCTCTGGCAGTGACCAAACCTAGAAACCACAGCCGAGTCTACTTCCGCTAACAATTTGCAGATCCACCAGTGTCCGGCCAAGGCCTCATCACCGGCTTCACCGCGCTAACAAAAGCCCTAGACGCAGTCTGATCAGGCTCAACCACCACCCACGGGTCGTATTCCAGGATACGTCCCCCACGCAAGTCAATGGTCGAACCCGAGGACCACGAATAAGACTACCCACAGGTGAGTCGTTATCATCGGAACACAAAACGCCGAGATGACAACTCGGAACAACAATAAATAAGTGAATAAATAAATAAATAGATAATAAATAAATATATATTATATAATCCCAGGCATACATGCATACATACATACAGTCACACTCAATAATTTCGCTCTCCCCTCCCACTGGAAGGAGAGAGCGAAACTTTGGGGCGTATAGACCCAGACAGCCCCACAGGATTTAGATCCGAGAGCTGCTCGTCTTTGACTAGGCACCACTCTCCGAGTGTGGATCACAGCCGAGTCTATCCTATCACCGATTAGAGAACATGCACTCAACCGATGACGTCCCCTCCTAACTCCTAATCCCTCGACAGCGGAGCAACTGGACAGGCCACACTAGAGTTAGGACACCCAACCGTACCGTAAGTACGCTAACTTGTCAGATGCCACTACGCCGGGTAATCGTCCCACACAGAAGGTAGGGATCCGCCGGAGGATGGAAAGAAGTTGCCTTCTCCCCCACTCCGGTTTCTCCCACGGTACTGACCAGGGACAGACCCCCCCAGACCAAATTAACAACTTGTTCCGCAGATACAAATACGCTGCGGATACGCATTGCCAACCGGTCCTAAGTGAATACGGTCAACAGATCACTCCGTCATCGATTGGAACACAAAACGCCAATCGATGACACCCTACTCATCACGTATACATCCTCAACAACATACTTATGCATACATATATACACTCTGTCTCTAAATTACCCACTTTCCCCGTAACTCCCTAACGGTCCCCTATATGTTTCCAGCATATAGGAGTGACTATCGCCTACCCCCCTAACAACTGAGTAACCCCAGAGTCGCCTCACCAGGCTTGAGCATCACCCAACATCACGGGGCACATGAACAATCCCGGGCAACCGATCACCATAAGGTGATCCGACGGTCCTCCTCAGGCGCGGCCGATCAATGTGCCCTTATGGCCAAACAAATGGTCCAACAGGTGCTATTATCAGCGGAACCCTAGGTGGTGAACGAAACAGGATTACCCTGCCATCAGTCTGTAATCACAAAACTCGGACTGACAGCTCCTAATATCACCATTCATCAATGTACACACATATACATACATACAACCGAGCATATACTCTCGCATTGATACTCCCTCCGTTTGCCCCAGCCCTGTGCCTCTACTCCTAGCTAATACATCCACTGCACATACCTGCATGCAAACATTCGTACGCATACATCATTCTCACACCTTTCACAGTAACCTTTCGCTGTTCAGCCACGATGACTGCACTCGCTGGCACGGCCACTTTCCGCGATACGCGGGGCGACCGTCCAGCCCGAACCGTGCCGACGCATCACGACTTACCATCGAGGCGCCGGCCCGGGACCAACTTCTCGCACGTATCCGCACGTAGACGGAGTTTATCTCCGTCATCCTTACATACAAACACTCATCACTCACAATGAGTCGACGAGCACATTGCTCCCACTGGTACAGTCAATCGCTCTGGTACGCGCTCCGCGCACACATACAGGCGTCGTTCGTCCAGCCTAACCCGTGTCACCGCTACCCTTACCGTCGGGGCGCCGACCCGGTGTCCACACTCGCGCGTATCCGCACGTAGACAGAGTTTTGTCTCTGTCATCCTCACAAACAAACGCTAGTCCTTCACAACATAAGTAGCCCTCACTCGCGCGTATTCGCGCGTAGACGGAGTTTAACTCCGTCATCCTCACATACAACTTGTGAGTCGCCTCAGAACATAAAAATCCAAGGCCACTCCCACTTGAGCCGTCAGTCTTGGAACACAAAACGCCAAGACGACGGCTTGTCTGACATTAGCCGCGGCGGCTCAAAGAAACTTCGAGCCGCCACGTTGCCCAGGGTACACCACGAGGAGGTTGTCAGACATCGCACCCCAAACCTAACCTAACCTAACCTAACCTAACCTAACCTAACCTAACCTAACCTTTTTTTTTTTTTTTTTTTTTTTTTTTTTTGACGGAAGGAAATGCATGAAATTGCATACCCGCTTCCCACAGCGCGTGGTCCACGGGTGATGTGGGGCTCTCCCCGGCAGACGGCCGGGGCCTACCCACTAAAACCTGCCGATGTCCCTCACAAAAGAGGACGGTAATGGGATCGGCCGAAGCCATGCACCACTATCCGCCCTCGGAAAGACCCGCCCAGACGGGGCAGGTCCCCTCTCGGGTTAGGGGGGAGGCTCAGGAACATCCGAGTCTCGCCCCCACAGACAGGACAAGGGGCGTGCAATGTCCGACAGCGCGCAAACCGCCAGACTGCCCCTCGTCAAGGACAGGAGACACGCAACTGTATCCCTCCTGCCCTAACGACTGTCTCGTGGGGACACATATGGGTTGCCCCACATGTGTCCCACTCCCCGATAGCCCCGGTGACCATCCCTCCCCCCGGTACACCGTTCCTTAGTCGCGACTCCGGCCGCGGCCCCGCCGGAGCCCGATCACCCCACACACCGAACGGTGTGTGTTGCAGTCGGGCACCGACGACCCCGCGGCCGGAGTGCGAGATGGAAAGCTCCCTCCCCCACATACGTAGGTTGAACTCCCTGGTTCCCCTCACTACCAGCCATCCCGCTCCACATCGGCAAGCCAGAGGGTTAAGGTAGGCTGGTAATCTTCGCGGATTTTGAGCCTCACATACGGTCGCACATAAATGTACGGCCGCCATGGAAGGCCCGTCCTCCGGTCCGCACGGGGAAACGCAGGGTACGGAAGCCTGGCTGCCCACCAGGAAACAAGAAGCCCGCGGCCCCCCTGCCCGCCCCCAACCGGCGGCGCATCCGGGACCCTCTCTAAGGAGAGGGATGGAAGCGACGCCGACAGGGGCGGGCAGGGGGGGAAGGTAAGTGTAAAGGTGAGTGTTTGTGTATTGTGTAGTTGTAGTTAGTGTTAAGTGTGTGAGTGACGATGTATGTGTGTTACTGCTAGTGTGTGAGTGTGTGCGAGTGTGTCCGTAAGTGTGATGTATGTGTGTGTGATGAGTGAACCGACGACCGCCCCTCCGGAGCCATGCCACCCCCGAGGGGGTGTCTCACGGCCCACCCCAACCTAACCTTTTTTTTTTTTTTTTTTTTTTTTTTTTTTTTTTTTTTTTTTTTTGACGGAAGGAAATGCATGAAATTGCATACCCGCTTCCCACAGCGCGTGGTCCACGGGTGATGTGGGGCTCTCCCCGGCAGACGGCCGGAGCCTACCCACTAAAACCTGCCGATGTCCCTCACAAATAAGACGGCAGTGGGATCAGCCGAAGCCACACACCACAGTACCGCCTTCGGTAGACCCGCCCAGACGGGGCAGGTCCCCTCTCGGGTTAGGGGGGAGGCTCAGGAACATCCGAGTCTCGCCCCCACAGACAGGACAAGGGGCGTGCAATGTCCGACAGCGCGCAAACCGCCAGACTGCCCCTCGTCAAGGACAGGAGACACGCAACTGTATCCCTCCCTGCCCTAACGACTGTCTCGTGGGGACACAAATGGGTTGCCCCCACATGCGTCCCACTCCCCGATAGCCCCGGTGACCATCCCTCCCCCCCCGGGTACACCGTTCCTTAGTCGCGACTCCGGCCGCGGCCCCGCCGGAGCCCGATCACCCCACACACCGAACGGTGTGTGTTGCAGTCGGGCACCGACGACCCCGCGGCCGAGAGTGCGAGATGGAAAGCTCCCTCCCCCACATACGTGGGTTGAACTCCCTGGTTCCCCTCACTACCAGCCATCCCGCTCCACATCGGCAAGCCAGAGGGTTAAGGTAGGCTGGTAATCTTCACGGATTTTGAGCCTCACATACGGTCGCACATAAACGTACGGCCGCCATGGAAGGCCCGTCCTCCGGTCCGCACGGGGAAACGCAGGGTACGGAAGCCTGGCTGCCCGCCAGGAAACAAGAAGCCCGCGGCCCCCCCGCCCGCCCCAACCGGCGGCGCATCCGGGACCCTCTCTAAGGAGAGGGATGGAAGCGACGCCGACAGGGGCGGGCAGGGGGGGAAGGTAAGTGTAAAGGTGAGTGTTTGTGTGTTGTGTAGTTGTAGTTAGTGTTAGGTGTGTGAGTGAGAATGTGAGAAACTATTGTTAATAACTGTGTAACATCATGTGTACCATATTCTCGCAAATAAACATTTATAATTTTATTCTAATAATGAATTTCATGAAACAGATTTAGAAGCGAAAGCTAATTCTGTACAATGTTTAAATATTAATGAACTAGAAGAAGAGTTATTTTTACACAGATATTCTAGTTTAACAAAACTAAAGAGAGTTCTAGCTTATTATATGAGATTTATATAAGTATATAATGATTTTTTTTTTTATAAATTTCCAATTTATTTAACGACCAATGAATTAATACAGTCCATGAATTGTTGTATTAAGATTTCGCAAAATTTTATTTTCAAAAAGAAAATAATTTAATGAACTATCGAATGATGAAATTGTTTCTAAGAAAAGTCTATTGTATTTGTAACGTCCATTTATTGATGATATTAACATATCTCTATATCTCGAGTAGTTACGAGGAGTCCTGTAGTAAACACAGTCTCGTTAGTCTTAGGGACAGGCGTCGTATAAGAGATATGCTTACTCTTTACGATATCTATTCGGGACAATTAGATTGCATCGGGTTAATTAACAGAATGGTGTCTTTGAATGCATCAACGAAACGGTCGCGACACACGGAACTATGTCATATACCCCTTGTAAGAACAAACTATGAGGCTAATGACGTGACAGTCAGATTACCTAGAACTTACAATAAATGCTTTTCCGGAATTGACCTTTTCTCTATGTCCAGAAATGCATTTAGAGCTGCTTTGGTCAAGTCTATCAGTGTGGATCGTCATCGATTGAGATGATAATTAATTCTATTACTATTATTGTTTATTGTTGTTATGATTGTTATTATTATTATTGATTATTATTGTTTATACCTAATCGAGTTGATTTAATTAATAATTATTTTGTCTGTTTGAGTTGTTGTTATTTGCGCCATGTAAGCCAGACAGTAGAATGTGCCTCTGTACCGTAGGTATCTTTGCCTGCCTTACCCACTCGACGCGCGGTCGCCGTGTGTTCAACTCGGCCCCGTCTTTAGAGTTAATTACGTAATTATGTAATTATGAATTGAAGTTCTAGTTACGCATACTTTATTTAAACACATAAACTCATCCATACACACACATGCACACACACATACATACATACACCATATTTGTCGTGCGATATAATTTATAAATATGTATATTTTTGTCTAATACATATATTTTCTTTGTCAACTGCCCTCATTATGATTATATAATTATTAAGATTTGTAAACATAATAAGTTTCTATAATTGGCGTCAATGTTGCATACTTATTTTTGTATAGAAATAACTAAACTGCTGTTGAAACTTTGTTGAATAAATAAATAAATAATAAATAAATAAATTAACAGTAGGTGGTAGATTAAAACTACTTGTATTCCTCATGATGTAAAGCATCCTATTGTTATTTCTGGCAAATCACAATTGGCTCAACTAATTATTGATTACACTCATAAGAAATTGTTACATGAAGCGCCACTACTTATGATAAATATTATTAGATGTACTTACTGGATTACAAATATAAAATCGCTTATAAAGTTCCATGTCAAGAAATGTGTTGTTTGCGTAAGATATGCACCAAGACTTGCTGCTCGATTGATGGGAAACTTGCCATTAGTTCGAGTCAATATTGCTAAACCATTTTCTAATAGTGGTGTAGATTTCGCAGGACCTTGTGAAATCTTCAAAAGTTAGGAATGCTGTTATATATAAAGCCTACATTGCAATCTTCATTTTTACTTCAACCAATTCTATACATATACATTTGGAATTAGTTTCAGAGTTATCAACAAGTGCTTTCATTGCAGCTTGTGGAACTAATTTCATAGGCGCGAATTTTCAACTCAATAAAATGTTAAGTAAAGCTAAATCATTGCCAGTAGAGTTACGTGAGATATTAGCTTCACCTTATTTCGGGATCTATGGGAGGCGGGAGTGCGTTCAACTAAGTATCATATCAATTGTCTTATATAAAAGATACAAAACTCACGTTTGAAGAGTATGCCACTCTTTTAACACAAATAGAGTGTTGTCTTGATTCCCGTCCTATTTCCGCTTTAAGTAACTCGGTTGATGACTACACAGCGCTAACCCCTGGTCGCTTATTAATGTTAGGTCCACCTAGTGTAGTTCCTCATGAAAATGTGATTGATTTTAATATTAGCAGACTCAATCGTTGGCAATACATTGAACATATGTTGCATTCATTTTGGAAGAGATGGCCATGAATATTTAGTAACATTGCAGCATAGATATAATTGTACTCTCCTCAAAATTCTGTTAAAATTAATACCTTATTGTAAAAAAATTATATTTGCCACCATCGAAACCACCACCTTGGTAGAGTAGTAATACAAACTCATCCGGGTAACGACGGAATAGTCCGTGTCGTTACTAATAATTTTAAGAATTAATTCGGCAAATGATTATTCTTTTTTTTTGTCATGAAGTAAAATGTCATATAAATTAGTTATATCAGCGGCCATTGGAAGTTTTATTTCTGAATAAATTCTTTGTGCAATAGCTTAATCGATGTTAATCCTAAATTTTATATGTTGCGGGTTATTGAGTATTATAAAAATAAAAAGAAGGTGGTACAATTACTATTTATTATTTTATTACCCTATTGTGCACTATTTAATACTATAAGATGATTTCGGAACATAACTTATCAATTTATTACCAGAACGTGAGGGGCCTGCGCACAAAGTCTCATGCGTTTTTGACTAATGTATTAAATAATAATTTTGATATAATTTTCATAACTGAATCTTGGCTTAACGATTCATTTTATAGCTCTGAGTTCTTCGACGATCGATATGAGGTGTATGGGTGCGATCGCGACGTTCAATCTAGTCAATCTAGTGGTTGCACTCGCGGCGGGGGGGTGGTACTAGCGGTACGACGCGAACTTAATGCGATTTTGCAATCTGCCTGGTGCGCGGCGCCGCCCGCTGACGAGCTGTGGGTGAGCATGCCGCTGCGCGGCCGCCGTAGTGTGGACACCCTTGAGGGTCAAGTAGCTCCAATACCAATACTTTTACACGTTGCTTGTACTTATATACCTCATGGTGCGAATCATGAAGCGATGTTAAACTCTTTTTATGAACGAACAGAAAACTTAATTCACTCTCATTCTAAGGATGTTTTTCTTGTTCTTGGGGACTTTAACGTTTCTAATGCACATTGGCAGTATAACAAACAGCTTGATTGTATGATCGTGCAGGCTACTAGTGATCCATTAACGAACTTAACTAGTGATTTTATGAATTTATCAGTAGTCAATCAATACAATAATCATTTTAATAATAATAAACACATATTAGATTTAATTTTTTGCACTGAACATTGTTCTGTAAAACTGCCTCACTCCCCGCTCGTACCGGAAGACGTTCATCATAAAGCACTCGAAATAAACCTAACAATTAACTTGCCGGAACCTTTAAATTCTGCTTTGTTGACATTACTTTACGGAGGCACCGCTGAGTATTAGTTAATTTAATTCAAATAACAAATACAAGCTATTACCATAAACAAACTTGTATCCTGGCCTTGATTTAACAGAACTCAAAAATGTCACTGCGAAGGACGCCGCCTCATCAATCACCAAAAACAGACAGGAATCTGGCTCAATATTCTTCTGATCCCTCCCTAAACAGTACTATAAGCAAGGAAGGCTCCCGTACTATTAACGATAATATTATTCAAAGAATTAAACGGCCAAGAGAAGAACTATCATCACCCGATCAGTTTTCAGTCTTTAAGGATGAGATTAAAGACCTGATCAGCTCGTTAATCCACGCCCAAAGTCAGCAACTGTGTTCTACCTCTAAACTGAATGAGATAACGGAATCAAACGCAAAAATTGACTCAGCTATCTCTCTTTTAACGGAACAAAACGAGGAGTATCGTGGGAAAATCGCGGTTCTCGAGGAACAGGCTCGAAAAGACCGCGAGTATATCAGTATTTTAGAAGATAAAGTGGAAGACCTACAACGAACCTCTCGCAAAGCTTGTGTAGAAATTAAGAATGTTCCTAAAAAGACCCAGGAAACTAGGGCTGTTCTAGTGCAAATGGTCCTAAGTCTATCTAAGTCTATTCAATTAAGTATGACGGATCGAGATGTCAACGATATATTCCGTTTAAGACTCAGAGGTGATAGCGAAAAAAAGCCTACAATTATAGTGGAATTAAGGTCTGCATCCCTGAGGTCCGACTTCCTTAAGAGAGTGAAGGAGTTTAATGCTGCAAACACAGGATGCTATTATAGAGCTTACAACTGTTCTAACTAAAGAAATAGACAGAGGCAATAAATGTCTAGTGGTTTTTCTCGACCTAAAGAAGGCTTTCGACACCGTCTCTGTCTCCATTCTCATACGTAGGCTAGAAGGCATTGGGTTTCGAGGTTCTGCACTCTCACTTTTGAGCAGCTACCTTCAAAATCGGAAACAGACTGTAAAAATAGATAAGCTCTTAAGTGAGGAAGAACACGTAACTTATGGTGTCCCGCAGGGCAGTGTCCTCGGCCCAACGCTCTTTTTAATTTACATTAACAATCTTTGCAACCTTAGTAGCGTTGGTGGGAGGATACTGTCCTACGCTGACGACACTGCTATCATTTTTGTGGGTAAGAACTGGAAAGAGGTCAGAGTGAAGACTGAGATGGGACTGGCTATGGTCAGTGACTGGCTCGGCGAGAATCTTCTTACTCTCAACACCCAAAAAACGAGCTATGTATGTTTTGCTCCATACATAAACTCGCAACCCCCTCCTTACTACGTAATTAAAACTCACTTCTGCGGTCCCCCCTTTCATAATAACTGTAACTGCCCTATAATTAAAAAACAAAGCAGTATTAAATACCTCGGCATTATTTTGGATCAGAAACTAAGTTGGTATCCACATCTTGAACTTACAATGGGTAGGATAAGAAAGCTGAGCTGGGTGTTTAAATCTTTGAGACAAATAATGTGCCCAGAACTTATCAACAAAATATACATTTCACTTGCCCAATAATTTACTGTATCTCAGTATGGGGTGGTGCAGCAAAATCCTACTTTATAAACCTTGAGCGTGTGCAAAGATCATTAATTAAAGTGATGTTCTCCAAACCACTGAGATTTCCTACTACCGCACTATATGAACTTTGCAAATTGCTCTCTGTTAGGAAACTTTACATCCTAAACATGATGCTGAGATATCATAAAATATTACCATTTGATCGTGGTAAGCTTACTAAGAGAAGAAGTGATATCATAGCACCACAATATCCTGCTAAAACAGCCTTCGCTAGTCGCCAATACATATCTCAAGCACCTCATGTTTATAATAAAATAAATTGCAAACTAAAGATCTATAGTATGCAACTATTTGAGTGTAAGGGTACTCTTAAAAGATGGCTTACAACCATCAGTTTTGAGGAAACGGAAGACTTGTTGGTTAGGCTAGTGTAATTAAAAAACATGTGTGTATTTATGGGCATTTGTATATGTTGAAGCGTTAGGGTTGTAGATGGGGGGTGAGAAGCACCCCCAGGCTTCAGGTATAAAGAATAAAAGTAATAATAAAGTTTAACAATCTTTATTTTAGTTCTCAGGGGGTAGGTTAAGATATTCGCTCGTTATGGTTCTTGTTTCTATAATTACGAGGGGAGGACTTAGCTTTTAAGTTTTGCAATTAGTGAGGACTTCGCGGGTTCGGCGTCACGGGCCGGGCAGAGGCTGAGAAGGGTGTAGACCCGACGTCAGCTCCGGTCAGCAGCACCGAAGGTCCACGAAGCTCCGGAGGACTGGAGTTGATGAAGAAGTAAAACTAGCAGTAGAACTAGCAGTAGAAACTAGCAGTAGAAACTAGCAGTAGAAACTAGCAGTAGAAACTAGCAGTAGAAACTAGCAGTAGAAACCCCGATTTCAGGGTTATTTAGCACTTACACACAATTTGAAATAATCAAATCACAATGAAAATTGGACTCGCGAGAAGTCATTTTAAATACTATGCCACCACTATGAGCCGCGCTGCGCTCCTATGTCTGCCTACCTCCATAGTACAATTGTTAACATTGTACCTTCAACTATTTTTAATTATATTTTTCTTTAAATCTATTTGTATTAAAAAAAGAATTCAAAACAAGGACAGTTTATTAAGTAAACTGTTACAATGTCTATGTATGTATTGTATGTGTATGTATATGTATATATTTATATATGTATTAGATAAATGAAATATATATATCGGTGTAGTTTGTATTAAATCTAAAGTACCAAGATACCCATATAATTGTTAAATTAAGGTTGATGTGGACTTTTGTATGTATTTATGGATAAATACTTCAGTGAATATATACAGACACGCTCACACGCACACGCACAGGCACACACTCGCGCGCACACACACACACACACACACACACACACATACACACACATTCACGCGCGCGCACACGCACTCACACACACGCACGCATGCACACAAATAGCTTTAAAAACCTGTTTGATTATATGGAAGAGCGGGGCTTCTCAACACAGGTATCTTTGGATTACTTTCGAGAGAAGCCCCGGCAACTGTATTGTTAAGATTTTAAAGTAATAAAGCTATTTTTTTTTTTTAAACAAAATGGAATAAAAAAACCTATGTATTTTAGAGCTGACTACGATTCTATCAGAAGTAGCTTGGAGTCAGATTGTGTTTTCAAGGGATATGATGATGATGTAGATTCAAAATTACTTCTTTTCTATAAAATTTTAAATGACTTAATTAATAAATACGTTCCACTTCATATACAAATAAATACAAATAAATATCCTCCTTGGTACTCATGACCCCTTATAAAATTGACTATTGAAAAACAAAAATGTCACAGAAAGTGGAAAACATATAGGAATCAAGCTGATTATAGAATTTTTTCACTACTTCGTTCTCGTTTAAGGAAATTAGAAAATGAAACATATCACAAATACATTGCTTTTTCGGAGGACAAAATTAGGGAGAATCCCCGCTTTTTCTGGTCATATGTTAAGTCTAAGCGCCAATCGGCTGCTATTCCTTCAAAAATGACATATAATAATAAATCAATTTCAACCGGCAATGACATTTGTGACGCGTTTAACACATATTTTCAGTCTGTTTTTATTAGTCCCACAGATAATTATAATATTGAATATGATAAAAGTAATATAGCGAATGAAACATCTATCGATCTCGGGCTACTGATATTAAATGAAAATATTGTATTCAAATACTTAAAACATATTGATGTTAATAAGAGCGCCGGATCTGATGGTATACACCCATATTTCATATCAAGTTGTTCAAAGCAATTATGTAAACCTCTTTTCATCATCTTTCAAACATCTCTGCGTTTAGGTGTTTTTCCGAATACGTGGAAAAAAGCTCTTATAACACCTATACCTAAAAACAAAGATAAGGGTAATATAACACAATACCGTCCTATTTCGAAATTATGTGTTTTCGGCAAACTATTGCAAAAAATAGTGACTTACTATCTATCTAGTTCCATACAACATTTAATTTCAGAAAATCAACATGGGTTCATAAAATCACGCAGCGTTAATACAAATATGGTGGCTTTTACAGATTTTGTTCTCGGCGCAATGAATGAGAACAGACAAGTGGACACTGTGTATACCGATTTCTCCAAAGCATTTGATAAAATTAATCATAACCTTTTAATACAGAAACTTTGGAGATTAGGTATACATGGAAATTTACTCAGATGGTTTGATTCTTACATAAAAAATCGTTACCAGGCTGTTAGTCTGAAGGGCTATTGTTCAACTTATTTACCTATACCATCTGGAGTTCCTCAGGGCTCACATCTTGGTCCAGTACTATTTTCTTTATATATAAACGATATTAATGACTCGTTGAGCAATTGCAGTTATCTGCAATATGCAGACGACACAAAAATTTTTAAAACTATTTCTAGTTTAGATGACTGTTATAGTTTACAATCCAGCTTGGATTCGTTGTCTTTATATTGCGCTGAAAATCAATTATTTCTTAACACTGATAAATGTCGTATTGTATCTTATACGAGAAAACACAAGCCGGATATTTTTGAATACAAAATCAATAACACAACTTTGAAAAGAGTAGATAATATTCGTGATTTAGGTATAATGATGGACAATAAGCTTTCGTTTAAATTACACATAGAATCAATTGTACAAAGATCATTTCGCAACTTAGGTTTCATAAATCGGGTTTCTAAACCATTCCAAAAAAATCAAACGCTCAAAATACTTTATTATTCTTTTGTACGTTCAATTTTAGACTTTGGTAGTGTTATATGGAACCCTTATTATAAAGTGGATGTTGACAGAATCGAAAAAGTGCAGAGGAAATTTCTAAAAATATTAAATTACCGTATACATAATTACAACGAACCATATATAGACTCTTTAAAACGTCACAAAGTTATATCTTTAAAGGACCGTCGAAAGCAATTTGACTTAGTGTTTCTCTATAAACTATTGAATTATCACATAGATTCCCCACATCTTTTATCAAAAATTAACTTTATTAGCAGAGCTCGCTTGCCCGTTCGTTCCTCACGTTCTCTAAATATATTTGTGCCACCTCGATGCCGCAAAAACTACACCCGTAACAATTACTTTACCCGCTGTCTTCATACATACAACTACGAATTCTCGGACTTAGATTTATTTAGTAACACTATCGCTAGTTTCAAATCACAAATTATTAATAAATTTAATTAACGCTTTTGTAATTCACATATTTTCTTCCTTTGTAACAAATAGTAGTGTACTTTTAATATACCTATAACTGTTACCATTTACTAAGCATAAGCATTGTTTGTAGCAAATTCTGGGTACTATTTGTCTTTTAAGTTTAAATATGCAATGTCATGTCACTTTATTGTAATGACTGTTTGTACCAAAATAAAGAGAAAAAAAATGTAACAGCTACGTAACACTATGGTTTGCAATAAACATTTAAGTATTGAGTGTTGACTTCAAAAAGAGAGAAATAATACTATAAATTTTTATCTTCAATGGGGATGACGACTGGGTAAAAAAAATGCAATTCTATTTAGCCCGTCAATCAGATAATAGAAAAATATTAGATACGTATTTTTTTTTTACTTCAATTTAACAAGAAATAGCTTAGATAACAGCCATTAAAGTTGAGTAGTGGGGGCTCGCTACGTCACAGTTGAGTAGAGTACGTACCCTAACGTGACGTCATGCGAAATTTCAACTCAATGTAACGCCGTAATTTTATGATTACAAAAATAATAAAAAAATACGTGTTTAATATTTTTAACACTCTACCTGACGGACAAACAAACAAAAATTTGTCATCATCCCTATTAAATGGAAAACAAAAAAAAAATAATGGATACACCAATATTTTGTTTGATGTCGGTGCCAGATATTTACATGAAAAATATTATGTGTGGTCAGAGAAAATAGATTTTCTGATAGTGCTGTTTTACTTTTTACTACACGTCTGGCACCGACCTCAAAAAATTGTTGATGTGTCAACTTTGTGTTTAGATTTTATTGAAGATAAAAATATATGGCATTGTTTATCTCTTTTCAGTCGTTTCTCATTATTAAGATTTATTGAAGTTGGTTTAATTTTTTATTTTGTCCTTTTTTATATCAATACTTTGGTCGACAATCACACCATATCGACAGCGAAGTACCAATAGCTCCCTTAACTGTCGTTTTTCGATAAATGTATTTTTTTTCGAAATAAAAGAAAATGTATAGCAAAATGGCAGTTAGGAGCTACAGGTGTTGGCAATTTAACTTTGAAATGTATGTTTTTGTTGGGGTATTTATTACTTTATTAAATATATACTATCTGTTTTACCGCCACTTCTTGTTCTTATTTACTTATTCAATAATAAGATTTTGAGAAAATAAAAGATGACGCCACTTCCAGATATAATTTATTTCAAATTCTGTACAACACTTACAAATTATTACGTAATTATCATGCATTAACAAATAATATCAGTCTAATACACATACATAATCGATTTTAAAAAAAGCACCATCAAAAGTTTCGCTTTTTCACAAAAAGCGCCATCTATTGACAAACATTATAAAATACAATGGTTTGTAAACCTAACCCGACACAAGTATATTTCCGGTGATTACTTTAAAAGGCTACATTTAGGCAGTTCCAAAAATAAAACAAAAAAATATACGGAATACTTATTACTAAGACTCCGCTGTATGTCCGTATGTCATCAGGCTCATGTAATTAATGAACCGTGACAGTTGGACATATTATTTATTGCCGCTATAAATACAGTGGGGGTCACGTGGCACGAGCGCCATTGTTTGGGCGCTTCAAAATCGTTATATAAATAATACACATAAAAAACTTTACTACACAAAAATGTATTTTGAAATTTATACACATTGACGCTACCATGAAACGGACATGTGTCCAAATAATAACTAAGAAAAAGATATTATTTGGGTCGTGTGGAATATACTCATCAATGTTAAGGAAATCCACCCAAACAGCCGACAGAAATATTTTTACAAATATTTATACTTTAGATAAATATGCAAATTTTTTTCTTATCATTATATTTGATTAATTTTGCATTCAAAACGCTATACTGGTAAATATTTTTATTTTATTCCGTTATTATTCTTTGAACATTGATGAAAATACATTCTATAGTAGCGAAAAAGTGATATGCTTGAAAAATTCATCAGGCCTGTTAGGTCCCGGGTAGCTCAGTGGTATAGAAGTCGCCCGGAATGCGAAAGGTCGTGGTTCGAATCCCACCTTAGAGGAGTTTTTTAAGCATTTTTCATTATACTTATATAATACTTAAAATTATGATATTATTGCTTGATAAAAGTATATTTGATAGGTAATATTATATTATATTGTGACTAGTTTATATGATATTCATATTGTATTAAACATAAGGTACCTACATACTTATGTTTATTTGGACGGTATATAAGTTATAAGTAAGATTAATCCAGATTCCGTGTCCCATATAAAGCACACTTAAAGTGGTGAAGCCGAGTGAGATTCGTGTGTGCGTGAACAATGATGGCGGCGCGTGTATAATAGCCGCTTTTTTCATTTGTGTGGGTGTCAATAATAACAGTGTTAAATACTGAGAAAGTATTTAAAAAAATAGTTCTCGAAATCAAACTAGATGTCGCTACGGTACTTTCTCTTTTTATCCATGACAACCCTTCCAGTTTTCTTTCATGTATAAAAGTAAATTAGTTTTCAAAACTCAATAAACAACTCATATTGTATTTGTATCTAAGTTTCGAACTTTGCATGTTTCAGTTTTTTAATATGTCAGTTAATAGGAACGGAAATGACTGACTTCGGTCCATTCGTTTCCTGCAAAAATCAACTTTTGCTAGAGTCGCCATCTAGTGGAGGTGCTTTTTAGAGCTTTCGTTTTTTTCTTAAAATACTTCCTCATTACGACAAAATGTTGAAAATGTTTAGTTTCTTAGAAAATTGTTATTGAATTTATAAAAGTATATGACAGCGTCTTAATTACATATATAATTAAAATACGTTACTACTTTCAAAACCCGCCGCGACAATTTAATATTTATTTACATAATTATTTGCTTTAAATATACTAACAATCAATATTATTCAGTAATACAGATCATAACTTTATTATTGAGATTACAATATAAACAAAACAATGGACCCGTATAGTATTATTAGAGACTTACACTTTATTTGTTCTGGAAGTTTCTAGCTTACCGTCATTAATGTATGCAAGACTAGATTCCATACTTTGACGCTAGATGGAGTCACTCAAATCACAGGTTAGGTATTATTTGTATAATATATATATTTATTTGAACTTTTTAAATGATCAAAGAATTACTCAAATATTTTATAGCACGAAAATTTATAGAATTAGTTCTGATATAATATATGTCGCATCATCTTTACGAAGATCGTTTGATTTAGTTTATTTTTTTATAAATTGCTAGTTGCTCGATTGTGGAGAGAGTGTGATCATCAGTGGTCGGAATTAGGTAGAGTTATTCATGTACTTACACTGATTTCATACAGCGAAAGAATAAAGTGGATATGCCTCAAATCCCGAGACTAATTTTAAAGAGCAGAAAAAATCCCGTGTATTTTTTAAATAAAAAGTTATTTACTTTTACACAATTTAAACTACTGCACGCACGACGTTGCCAAACTTACATCAATGACATCGGATGTCCAAAGAATTAGAAATTGTCCATTAGAAATCCCGGGAAGGTCCACATTAATATCAACATTTCGATCCAAGTACAGAAATAACTCTACCTAATTCCGACCTCTGGTGATCATCGATACTTCTAACTTTGACAGTTCATTAACAAAAGCAAATTGCCGCCATTTTGGCACACATTCTGTTTCCGATAAGACATCCGGCGACATCGCGCTCATCTCGTTATATTTTCGTATGAAAAGTTATAAAATGGAACACGTCCACGTCGGTATACACGCGTGCAGTGTTATTTTAAAGATAGTCCTCCGATATGGACGATCTATTCGGGCTTCGTAATAGCACCTTCTGACTACACGCCGTGTGTAAAATACACACTGTTTCATAATTCATCTTGTGTATACAATGTTTTCAAAATTTATTTAATATATATCTTGATCCAAATTAATTAAAAAAAAAACTAACCTCGCAGAGTTAATTGTCAGTTCTTCTCGAGATTTCTGCTGCATACTTACCTATAACCGATGGTATTGTATTCATGGTCCATTTACATGAGGACACTGGACTGTCTCAACTGTAAGGACTTGCATAAATAAATCTGATAATATTAGAACTGATAAAAATATCGAATAGTCTTTCATCAGATTTGCACCATAAAATCGCACAATTCTTTAAAATTCCACAACAAACCTATTAATAATGAATTTAAATATAAATTGCATGTAATCTTAATGTAAATACACTACACTACAGATGACTTCTTTGTTTCAACATAAAGTCCAAAGCTACCGTAAAAACTATTAAAAACAAAGATTATATAAACATATACCCTCTTTTAAGTCGCTCACTGAATACTACATTTTTTTTTAGCATAACAGTTAAATCCTTTGTATTATATTATTACAGTTAAGTTTTTTATTTTTTCTTTAAATTATCTATGGGATGCTTCCACAATAATGTGGCGTATTTTCGAAAAAATGGTTTTTGAATTTTGCCACTATACTATTCAGTGAACGAAGAGGAGTATAGTTAGATAGTTAGTGTCTGACTTAAACCATTGGCAGACTAATTTTTACTGGTGTTTTCGCCATTTTTTACATGTAATAATTAATTTATCCACTTGACATTGGCAGAATTGTGTGAAATTCGCAGATAAGCCATTAAGATAAGCCATTAATTAAAAAAAAGAAGAGCAAATTGAGAATTGCATAAGTACTGAAGTTACTCCTCGTTTTATAATAAGACGAATATAACAGTTTCAATATTTAGTTAGTTCATCGTCCACTTTCAAGGAGCCGTTGAAGATCTTCCCGTCGGCGGTGAGTCTCGTCTGCAGCGCCCCCCCGCGGGATTTGTCCAGAACAAGTTTGGAACGGCGATGCGGCAACGCGTATATCAACTTCTCCCAGAACCACGGGTCCCCCCATTTCAGATACGTGTTCGTAGACAAATACGCACGCAACTCGGCGTCCATATCGTTTTCCGAAGGCAAATCTTCCAACACTACGACTAGGACTCTCGCTTTCCTCTCGCGTTGGGACCTCAAATGTGCAGCGCGAAACTCCAGAAGAGCCCAAGAGGATTCCAGGAAATTCTTCGACAGGACAATGATCGTTCTTCTGGACTGTTCCACCGATCTCGCGATCTGGGCCGGTATCATATCGCCCACCAACCAATCCCGATAGTGAACGCACAGACGGAGGTTTCTCTCTCCCTCCAACTTGGGCACCAATTCTTCGGCGACCCAACGGGCGTCCTTTTGCGAAAACGAGACGAACGCATCGTATTCCATGTTGTGGTCGAGCTCTTCCTCTTTGAGCATTTTCAGACACCAACCTTTGGAGAACAGAAACACTCTGATCTGCAAGGAATACTTGTAGGCCAACGCTGCGGCGACGGCTATTATAACGCCGAAAGCCGCTAGGGCTCCGCCTAGTATAATCGCCCTTTGGACATCGCAAAGTCTCGCCGTATTAATTCTCCAAGGCGACTCGCCCCCGATACAAGTGACGTTCCCGAAATCCGGGATCTTAACCATGTTGATTTGCAGAAGATTCACGCTTTCCACATGGGAGCAATCGCAGACGAACGGATTGCCTTGCAGATATACAGATATATCTCTGATCAACTCCGCAGGAGGATGCCTCAAGAGATTATTGGACAAATCCAATTGTTTCACCGATTCTGGTACACCAGAAACTTCAGTCAGCCCTGTTCCGCTTAAATTCAAGAAGACGACGTAATCTGGTAGAGTCTCCAAGTTCTTTGGCGGTCTGCGTAATGTCAGATACATCTTTGTTAGTCCGAATTCATCGGGCGCAGGATATTTCTTCGGTTCCACATCACAATTCAGTTCCAGAGACTCGGTGGCGGGACGCACGTTGCAAATACAGTTTTCTGGACAATCCTCGTCTCTCAGCGGACAAATCAGCAAGTCCGGAGTCAGATCCCTCACTAGATATCCTTTGAGATGTGGGGGGGATGAGCACGTCGCGTTCCCTGGATATAAATTGGGTTCAGCGACCAATCGTCTGCTTCCTCTCAGTCTCCTGACGAAGGTGTACAGTTGGCAGTCGCACTTGAACGGGTTCTCGTCCAGCAACATGACGGAGGACGTGTTCTTGGGCGTTTCCTCCAGAGACAACCAGGTGGGTGCTTCGGATACGTCTATGGTTTCAATCTTGTTCTGTCTCATGTCTATTGTAATGTTGGCGTTCAGGAATTGGACGTCCTCCCTCTGCAATTAATGATAATAATCCTATTAATATTATAAATGTAAAAGTTTCTTTGTTTGGATGTTTGTCCGTCAATCACGCCGAAAATACTGAACGGATTTTGATGAAATTCGGTATACAGATAGGGTGTTAGCTGACTTAGATAATAGGATACTTTTTATCCCACTAAGCATTTCCCTATGGTCCACGCGGGCGAATCCGCTGGCGAAAGTTAGTCATTCATGAATTACATTTGGTTAATATAACATTTTAGCGTATTATATAGCTCTTACTATATTTTTTTTGTATACATCAACATTAGTATTTAGTCTTTTTATTATATAGTTCATGTACTTCTTTGCCTCGGGTTGCCTGGAAGAGATTGCTACGTAGCAATAAGGTCGCCCTTTGTAATCTTTCTCTTTTTTCGATCTTCTCTGTATTATGTCCTGTCTAGCGTGCAATAAAGAATATTATTATTATTATTCTTAGTAGTATGGTCTGTGTGTTAACATTTCTAGTTTCTGTCTGAACTAGATGTTTTATATATTGGATTAATTCAAAGTATTTAAGCAGAGCCCAAATCTATCATTGCATAAGAATTATGTAAATTACTGATAAATTTAAGATAAATTGTAGTAAATGCTGTAAAAATTCCCTAGTGAAATAGAAATATAAAAAAACCCTTTAAAAATTAAAAGAACTAACAAAAATGTCTTAACTAGGTCAACCTGTGTGACAGACGAGTAGAGCTTAGTTTAATTATATACTTACTACTTAATCAGCAAAACATTCTATTTTAAATATTAAAAACAAAACAAACTAATGACCAGTGGTCGGAATAAGGTAGAGTTATTCATGTACTTACACTGATTTCATACAGCGAAAGAATAAAGTGGATATGCCTCAAATTCCGAGATTAATTTTAAAGAGCAGAAAATATCCCGTGATTTTTTAAATAAAAAGTTATTTACTTTTACACAATTTAAACTACTGCACGCACGACGTTGCCAAACTTACATCGATGACATCGGATGTCCAAAGATGTCCAAGATTGTCCATTAGAAATCCCGGGAAGGTCCACATTAATATCAACATTTCGATGCAAGTACATAAATAACTCTGCCTAATTCCGACCTCTGGTAATAACAAACTCACCAGCTCTAATAGGAGTAATGACATTTACAAAAACCATGTTATTACCATTGTAAATAAAGAGAGAGTAACATTATCATTTAATAATGGGAGTAAGATAATTTTTGGTATATGTCTTAGACAACGGCCATTCAAGTTTAGGAAGTGGTGGGACTAAGTATAATAAAAGTATAATAATTATATTAAGTATAATAAATTAGGTATTAGGTAAAATAATTAGGTATTAAGTATAATAAAAGTAAGTAGGGTGCATATATGATGGATTATTATATTTTGATTAATTTTGCATTTGAAAAATATTAAAAAAAGAGAGAGAGAAAGAGAGAGAGAGCAGTCGACTGAATTACGAAAGGTCGTGGGTTCGATTCCCATCTCAGGGTGCAAGGGACCAAATGGATTTTTTAAGCATTTTGTATATATGATGGATGTTATATATGGATACGTACCGTGAGTGTGGTGTAATTGTTGTACCGCAGATCCAGTACCCGCAGCTCCTGGATGAGCAGGAACTGCCAGTCGTGGCACACGCGCGCCATCTGGTTGTGGGACAGCGACAGCACGCGCAGGCGGGACAGGGAGCTGAAGGGGGAGTAGCGTTCCACCTGCATGTACCTGGGGGGGGGGGAGGGTACAGATACATACACTCATACATTCATTCATCTTATATATATAATAAAACACAAGGTTCTATGACAAAGGTTATTTATTCAAATAAACGTTGAAGTATATAAGTGTTTGGTAAACAAACTTATATACGCGATGTAGAAATATATGTAAACTATCACGTATATAGAAAACACTTACGTCACTGCCATCTAGCGATCATAAATATATACAAACTGACAAACCAATGTCATTATTAAAGGACATTAATTAACATTATGCGTTGGCATAATATAGTAGTTTATGCAACTGTCATATAATATGGGGTATTAACACACGAGAGTTTTTTATCATCATCACCAGCCCTTTTACGTCCCCACTGCAGGGGCTCAGGCCTCCCTTATGGATGGTTAAGGAGGATGGGCCATGACCCTCCACGCTGGCCCAATGCGGATTGGAGGATATTAACGACTGCAAATGCACCCGGGACCAACGGCTTAACGTGCCTTCCGAAGCACGGAGTAGTGAGAGAATAATTTTTTGGCTACCCATCCCGTGACCGACCCTTGCGAAAGTTGCTTAACGACAACGCGATCGTTGTCGTTAAGCAACTTTTACAGGCATTTACAGACATAAAAACTTTCCTTTTGAAACACTCTATCTATGAAACAAAAGTAGCTCGATGGCGTATTGGATAAGCGCCGCGACTTGCGATAAATATTATATATAACGGCGGGTAGTCCGAAGGGGCTATTACGAAGCCCGAATAGATGGTCCATGTCGGGGGACTATCTTTAAAATAATACTGCAGCTGTGTATACCAACGTGGACTTCTTCCATTTTATCACTTTCCATACGAAAATATAACGAGATGAGCGTGATGTCGTCGGATGTGTTTACTCGACGATTGGGAACAGAATGTATGACAAAATGGCGGCAACTTGCTTTTTATTTACCAACTGTCAAAGTCAGTGTTGCCATTCTAATAAAATTGAAAGTATCGATGATTACGCTCTCTCTCTACAATCGAGTAATTAAGTAATCGAGTAACTTACAATTTTAAAAAAGTAACTAAATCAAGCGATCTTCGTAAGGATGATGCTATATATATATATACATATAAACAGACTCTCGTGTGTTAATACCCCTCCTTATATGACTGTTGCATAAACTACTATATTATAAGTTTAAATAAAGACAAATAAGTGTTTAACTGTTCCATTAAGGCAGTGTTCACACTCACCCCGCGTCTTCAGTCTCCTGATTGGACAGAGTGAGGCGGTTCTGAGCTAAGGACAGAGTCTGCAAGTTGACAGCGCCCTGGAAGGCGTCGTCCGCGATGCTCCTCATCTGGTTAGCATCGGCCGAAAACGAGATCAGTCTCCTTAAGCCGGCGAATAGTTGTCTGTAAACACGTTAATTTTTAAATTAAACATCAAGTGAATGTTAAAGTAAAAGTATTAAAGTGGTAAACGAGAAATCACTGATTATAACTTTGTTTTTGTTAAGCAACTTTCACTATGGTCGGTCACGGGATGGGTGACCGAAAAGAAAAATATCTCGAGCTACTTCGTGCTTTGACAGACACGTTTAGCCGTTGGTCCCATCTGCATTTGCAGTCGTTAAATCCCTCTAAGACGCATTGGGCCAGTGAGGTAGATCATAGCCCATCCTCCATAACCATCTATAAGGAAGGCCTGAGTTCCTGCAGTGGGGACGTAAAAGGGCTGGTGATGATGATGATGAATGAATGTATGTGTGAATGTACGAGTGTGTGAATGTGAAAATGTATGAATGTATGCAACAAAAAGAATTCACTAACATTCACTAAAAAAGGAATTCCCTATTCAAATGAAGTTTATCAAATATCTCTTATAATTAAACGCTTATTGTACCTTTATGAATTTTATTATTTGTAGATATTAATTAATATTGCATTCTAAATGCAAATTAATTTTTCGATTTTTTTTTTAAGTCTATTTTTTTTTATTAATAAAACCGTTTGTTAAGATCATAAGTGGGGGCCGTCCATGAATCACGTGAGGCTTGAGGGGGGGGGGGATTCGTTAAAATTCACCAAATATCACAAGGGGGGTGGGGAGTGTAGTAATATATCACGAGTATTTTTTTTTTAATAGACGTGATTTGGTTGAAGGTGGGAGGGGATAGTCTTAAATCTCACCATGTATCACTAAGGGGGAGAAGAGGGGGGGGGGGGTCAAAAATGTAAATAAAAAAATCTCGTGATTAATTGACGGCCCCTAGCCTATACATTAATACAGGTTGAGAATTTTATCAAAATCCGTTCAGTATTTTTCGCGTGAAAGAGCACCAAACATACATACTTTTGAATTTATAATATTAGTATTAAACTCACGCGGGCAAAACTTCTATTCGGTTCCCGTTCAAATTAAGCCGCTGCAGCGCTCTAAGCGGCCGGAATACATCACTATCGAGCACTCTAATCGCGTTATCCTTCAAATCGAGCACTTGTAGATTCACGAGGCCGTCGAAAAATCCTTTCGGAATCCCCTGAACACCAGAACCGGTCACCACCAGCTCTTGAAGTTTCACATCGCCGTGTAATAAGGCCGAAGGTAATGGTGAAGTCTTGCAGCGATCTATAGTAAGCTTCTTGAGGGAGGGTAAATCGGCTAAAGCTCGATCTCCGAATGTCATCTGATTACTGCCGAATTTTATCATAATCTGTAAAATAAATAACTTTTTGTTTGTCCGTCTGGTAGAGTGTTAAAAATATGAAACACGTATTTTTTTTTATTTTTTCGTAATCATAAAATTACGGCGTTACATTGAGTTGAAATTTCGCATGACGTCACGTTAGAGTACGTTTTCTACTCAACTGTGACGTAGCGAGCCCCCACTCCTCAACTTTAATGCCTGTTATCTAAGCTATTTCTTGTTAAATTGAAGTAAAAAAAAAAATATACGTATCTAATATTTTTCTATTATCCGACTGACGGACTAAATAGAATTGCATTTTTTTTACCCAGTCATCATCCCTTTTGTGTAATTAAATTTCCAAATTCAACAACACTTTAACCCTGCTTTGGATACACGTCTACACGCCATCGCGTCCGATACAATAATGGCCCATAAACTAGCAACTACCTACAGTAGGACTAGTCAAATCAGCTTTTCTTTTATTATACACAATTACAATATCCGCTTCCGCTCAAGTGACATTATTTTACTTTTGAAGAATAAAGCAATGCAGCTCTTTCCGTGGCATTATTATCTAACTATTTTATAGCTAGATAATCGTAATCACTTTCAAAGATATAAATAAATAAAAATAAAAAAAAGCCTTTTATTTCCAGACTTACATTAAGAGTGAAGATTAGTTGCTGTTATAGGTACCTACAATTGGTATTTATATATTTTACTAGAATGAGTTGGTACTTATATCTAATGATATCTATGTACTAATATATTCTATCTTCTAATTATTAGTGGAACCTAGGCCTGCCAGACCGCCGGGAAATCCGGGATTGTCCCGGAATCTTGCCTCTTGTCCCGTGTCCAGTAATTAGCGCTTATTGTCCCGGATTCTGGAAACTTATTATTTTTTTACAAAATAAACGAAGTGCTCAATTAGTTTAACGTGTGATTTACTACCACAGTGTTTCATCTCAGAATTATAACTGGAGTTAATTATCTACTTAGTACATACCTATATCTAATAAAAGTATGTATTTGAAAATAAATGGCGTTTTTCCTTTTAAATACAAATACGAAAAAATATATATTTAAGATATTTTCTATTATAACCATGAGCCAACATATTTTTTGTAGAATTGTCCCGGATTTGATAAGTTACTATCTGGCAACCCTAGTGGAACCCCTCTCAGGTAAAGGCCTCCTCCAAAGTTTTCCATTTTTCTCGATCTTGGGCCATTTGTTGCCATTTTCAAAGATATAGCGCGGACCAAATGATATATCGGAAAATAATATTATAACGTATACTCAATATCTTTAGAAAAACGTCAAAACAGAATTTAGTACGTGAACGTCATTCAAATGTCAAATTGAAAGGGATTGTATCTCTTTTAAAATAAGATAATTACGCCTCTGGTATGTTAGTGGAGTATGTTAAGTTGTTCCTAAGGATTCACTTTTTAGTAATTAAAATAAGACTTTAATTAAAGATTTTTATTCTAATAGTTACGCCATCTTTACACACACCAATATTTCCTTACCATAGACTCAACTTCTATCTTTTAACTATCTTTTAATCATAGACTACTATTCTCAATATCTTACAGAGTATAACAGTTTGTTTATTACGCTGTGGGAAAATTTCCTTCAATCTCCTTGTAATCGATAGAAAGCACAATGGGCTATATATAATTAAATAATAAGTTAATTTTATCAAAGAAAAAGTTTATTAATGTTGTGTATACCTTCACGATTTTTTAAACCCCCCCCCCCCCCTCCTGTCACATGTTTGTCTTTACAAATTCTACTAAATATTGTTCTAATGTCACAGTTCGTTGCCCCCCCCCACTCCCCCTCCTAACCTGTGACGTAATTTATGGATGGCCCCTTATTATATATGTTGTATATGTTGGTGTAAATAAATAAATAAAGCTCAAGACACAAGACAAACAGCAAAAAACTAAACATTGACAAAAGACGAAAATTCAAAAAATATATAAATCATAAAATAAGTATAAAAGCCACCTAAAAAGGACCATTCGTCTCGTTTAGAGTATAAATTATATTAACACCTCTTCCATCGCCTGCAGTCCCGTGATGGCCCCCGTGGGTATCTCCTCCAGTTTTGTGGCCACCAGAGTGAGGACCTTCAGCTTTGGTGTATGAGAGAACACGCCCGGGGACAACCACTTCAGAGGGTTCCGAGACAGGTCCAACTCTTCTAGACTCTCCATACCTTAAGGATAATGAAATGGTATTTATATAACTAAAATATATATATATATATATATATATATATATATATATATATATATATTAGTGATGCAACGGATAGTTGTTTGGCCGGATACCAGATACCGGATATTCGGCCTGACCACCAGCCGAATATCCGGTATCCGGCCGCCGAATATTCGGCCTGCGGTATGATACCTACATTTTAAGTTTCGTAGGTCCGCGTCGCGTGCCGCCCGCCCGCCCGTGCAGGTTTAAACTTGTTTCGTAGTGGTTCACGCGGGACAGTTCTTAGTAATGGAAATTGTTTTATCGTGTCAGTCAGTACGGAACAGCTTCATTTAAAAGTATGCTCGCGTAATTTTTCATAAGAAAACAAGTTGGTGGTGTTAGAGTGGTTTTGAATTAATTAACTTTTACCTACTGTGTCATTAGTGTGCTCATGAAAAATGGCAACAAGAAGGTCTCCGCTTTGGAATTATTTTGAGATAGATAAAGAAGAAGCTAAATACGCTATTTGTTTAATCTGCAAATTAAAAGTTTCACGTGGTGGAGAGGGAAAGAAAGCTGGAACCTCGTGCATGAAAAACCACTTGAAAGCCAAGCATTCTGATAAGTTTAGCGAAATTTATGGTGGTTCGTCTTCAGATGTCGGAACTGCTATTTCTACGAGCTCAACTGCAAGTACATGTGCCGCGGCCTCTCAACCGTCCTTGCAAAAACAATTAACTTTAGCTGAAACTGTTGAGCGAAAACAATATTGGGGGATAAATGATTCGAAGTCGAAGGAATTTCACTATTTGATAGGCGAAATGATCGCGTTGGATAACGAACCACTATCCATTGTTGACCGAGTTGGATTTAATAGACTCATGCAGAAAGCGCTGCCTAGATATAAGTTGCCCAGTCGCACTTATATGACTGAAAAAATAATACCGGACATATACGAACGAATTACCAAAAAAATTATGGAAAATATTTTAAACGCTGCAGTGGTTTCCATTACGTCAGATATATGGACTTGTGACCAAAATAATGAAAGTTTTTTGAGCTTCACCGCCCATTGGATATCTCCAGATTTCAAACTGGAACATGGCGTTTTGGCAATGAAGCCCTTTTCAGGGTCTCACACCGGAGAAAACATAGCTAACGAACTTAACATTATCGCTGCACGTTGGAATATCCCGTTAAATAAAATACACGTTATTGTACATGATAGTGGGGCTAACATGATAAAAGGAGTTCAAGTGGCTGAATACGATTCAGCTCGGTGTTTTATTCACTCTCTCCAGCGGGTCATTACCGAATCACTTAAAACTCAACCTGATTTAATAGAGATGCTGAATGCCTCAAGACGAATCGTAACTCATTTCAATCATTCAGGATTAGCACAAGAAAAACTGAAGGCAATTCAAACAGAGTTGAAGTTACCAGAACATCGGTTGGTGCAAGATATCAGTACACGTTGGAACTCGACGTACTATTTACAAGAGCGGCTGCTAGAACAGAAACGCGCTATTTCTTTGTATATAGCCGACCACAATAAACTTAGCAACTTGACTCCTCAGCAATGGAGTTTAATGGAGCAATGCATCATTCTCCTCAAACCGTTCGAGGAAATAACGAAGATCACGAGCTCAGGTTTGTCATGCATTTCAGAAGTTATACCTCATGTGGCGGTTTTGATGAGGTACATTCAAAAAGAAGAAACTTCACGCAAAGTCCCTAACTTATTACAATTTCTAACGTCCCTGAAAACTCAATTGCAACAACGCTTCGAACATCTTGATGAAAATCCAAAGTATTTCCTGGCTACATTATTGGACCCCAGGTTCAAGACCAATTTTTTTGGGGTAATACAAGCAGAAAAGGCTCGCCAAAGACTCTTATTGGAGAGTCTAAAACTATGTTGCAGTGAAGAGGATTCAGTCAGCAGTGAAGGCGATTCACCTCCAATGAAGAAAAGAGCAGGCTATGGCATGGGTATTCATGAAACATTTTGGGACTGCTTTAATGAAGTTGCCAAAGATCAGACTGAAGACTCTGGTAAAAGTGCTATAGCCAATCAACTTGACTTTTACTTAAAGATGGTTCGTCTTGATCGACAAAGTAACCCTTACGCATGGTGGGCAGCAAACGCCAAACAATTCCCGATTTTGGTTAAATTTGCCCAAATATATCTCTCTTCTCCATCTAGCAGTGTATACAGTGAGAGACTGTTTTCAGAGGCCGGGCTTATATATGAAAACAAGAGGAATCGTTTGCTTCCTAAAAATGCAGAAAATCTTGTTTTTATAAATCACAATTTACCTTTAGTGGATTTTCAATACTAAATTATTTAATATTACATTACTAGTAACAAATAAGTAACTTTTTAAAATATCAATATTATCACCAAATTACTTAAAATAATTGATTTATTATAAAAGTTGTTTAAAATAATAAAAAGCTTGGATTACAACTGTTATCTTACTAGTTACAAATAAGTAACTTTTTTTACTATGAATATTATCACCAAATTAATTAAAATAATTGATTTATAAAAGTTGTTTAAACTAATAAAAAACTTGGATTACAACTTTACAACTGTTTTTTTTTATTATGTAGATCTAACAACAAGTTTACTACCTATCCGGTATTCGGCCGGATAGTACATTACCATCCGGTATCCGGCCGGATAGTAAAAAATGGGCCGGATTAGCCGGATACCGGATAGTAACCGAATATTCGGTGCATCTCTAATATATATATATATATATGTAGCAGAATATCTCCAACATCGTTACGAAGAGCGTTTGATTAAGTTTCTTTTATTTTAATTGCTAGTTACTCGATTACTTAATTACTCGATTGTAGAGAGGGCGTGATCATCGATACTTTTATCGATGACTTTAACAGTTCGTTAACAAAATCAAGTTGCTGCCATTTTGTCACGTATTCTGTTTCCTATCGCCGATTAGTAAACACATCCGACGACATCACGCTCATCTCGTTATATTTTCGTATGAAAAGTGATAAATTGGAACAAATCCACGTCGGTATACACGCGTGTGGTGTTATTTTAAAGATAGTCCCCCGATATGGGCGATCTATTCGGGCTTCGTAATAGCCCCTTCTGACTATCCGCCGTTATATATATTGTACAGATAATGGCATATCAAGTTACCACAATATTGAATTGAATCCTAAGATTAACTGGCAGAAAATGCCTACGGCATCAAGTCCGCCATTGTACATTTGCGCAAGAAGTATAAATAAATAAAACGTAGTATTCTCACCAATAAAGGAATCATTGTGAATCCCGCTGATCCTGTTGTCCCACAAGTGTAGCTGCGGCACTCCCCTCAGTCTAGTGAACGCCGCCGGAGGCACTTCCTCGATCAGATCTGACGACAACTCGACGAACTGCAGCGACGGATGCGCGGGAAACTCGCTGGACTCGTCCAAGTCGCTGGACTCGTCAGTCGGCAGCTGCAGTTTAGCACCGCGCAGTCTAAAGTCGCGGAGTGCCGGGAGTGCCGTCAGGACATCGTAGGGGACTCTCGTTTGATCGGCTGGAAACGAATGTATCTACGCTTAAGATAAGATAAGATAAAAACACTTTATTGTACAACACACGACAGAAATAAATAAAGAGAAACTTACAAACATTAAAATATTTGCACAATAGGTGGCCTTATCACTTAACAGCGATTTCTTCCAGGCAACCTATACTGGAAGAAGCAATAATAACAATAATGTAGGTAGGCTGTGCGCATTACAAATAAATTCAATAATATTAATAGAAATAGAAATAGAAATATTAATACAATGAAGAAGTATTAAAAAAAAACATTAGTTCCCGAAATAAAACCAGAAATTAAAATAATCTGTTTAGGCGATTCGTAATATTAGGCGTTTCCTAGTTAAGCTATGCCTTGTTCTAGGTTAGTGAAAACGGATGTAGAGTACTCAGTTATTACATACTTAATGTATGTTTATTTTTAACGAAAAAATGTCAAGTGACCGCGTCTGAAGCAGAGATCCACGTAACGTACGTCATAGTATATATGACTAGCTTTCGCCAGCGGCTTCGCCCGCGTGGACCCTAGGGAAATGTTCAGTGGGATAAAATTATCCTATTGTCTAAGTCAGCTAATACCCTATCATTATACCAAATTTCATCAAAATCCATTTAGTAGAGTAAAAATACTGGGTAAATACAGAAACACTCGAAGCCCTGGCCCTGCACTTGATTTTACTGTGTAATCCGCGTAATCTACTCATAAATACTAAACGAGAACAGACAAACATCTTAAAGCTACTTCAAAAATTATCGCTACATATTAAAAACAAAATGAAAATATATTTATTCAACATTTACAATATTTCGTTTAGGAATTGCCTATGATTTTTGCACTGAGCTATGCTCGACCTGCAAATACCCAGTATATTGTTCACCTAGTGGCCGCCAGCGACTTCGTCCGCGTTTTCCATTATTTCTTCGCTCCTAATAGTTGCAGCGTGATGTCATATAGCGTAAAGCCTCCCTCGATAAATGGTCTATTCAACACAAAAATATTTTTTCAATTCGAACTAGTAGTTCCTGAGATTAGCGCGTTCAAACAAACAAACAAACTCTTCAGCTTTATAATATTAGTATGGATTATTATCGTTTATGACGGGAGCTCAATCCAGGTGAATGCAATTATTGATGTGTACGAAGCTCAATGCTAGTTATCTATAGGCAGTTTCTTTTCTTCGGTTCACTGTAGTTTATAAAATGAAAACACCGCACTTTTCAACATAAGAGAAAAATTATTTTAACACACTCGTGTAACATTAATTTGTTTATCTATAATTAGGTAATATTTAGCCTTAAAGACTATTTAGAAACAATTTATTTAATATTCGTGGCTGCAGTCCACACGTGTCTCAAATTCAAGAAGTTCGAGAAGACCGCCAAAACGGTAAAACTTTTTTATCCAATTTTTTGCTACGCAAAGGAATTTTTGTTCATTCTGCATTAAACAATTAAAAAGTATTCAGTAAATGCCAAATATTACGATTTCACAAAGTATACAGTGTTTTGATTTTTTAATTTTAATAATCAATGTAATAGTACTCGTATAATAATTAACTTTACACATTATGCATTATTTGATTGATATGCCAAGTTTAATGATATGATTATGTCTGTCTGTCTCTATGTGTGTGTGTGTTTGTTTGTGTGCATATAATATGTCGTTACCAGCTTTCATCAACACCAGCATAGTGGTATTCCTCAGGCCTTCCACGTGGCGCGAGGTCAGTGCCCCCGCGGGCGCCATGAGCGTGACCTTCAGCGCGTCGGTGGCGCCGAGCCGCCGCAGGAGGCACGCGAACGCGTCCGGCACCGGACACCCGGACAGGCTCACGCTGTTCAACGTGTCGTTGCTGGATATGCCGATGGTGGGCATCTCCGCACACAAGTCCTTCACGTCCTGTAGATTGGCAATCGTTTGTGGCATTAGTAATATTGTTACGGAGCGCGGAGGTTTGTCGACGCATTACTATTATAGATGGCGTTATACGCTAATGAATCACGCTAATAGTGTTGAAACTACCTGTGTCATATTGGTATACATTGGAACGGTGGTAATAGAACAGCCACTGGAGAAGAAAGGAACGGGTGGCTGTTCAAGAACTTTTTGGTAATGCCTTTAATAATTAATACATCGATAGGACCGAGGACAACCTTAATGAATTTAATTGCATTAATTTTTATGCCGAACCCTAGGGCTGTCGAAAATGAAAAAAAAATATCGATAAAAAATATCAATAATAAAAAAAATATTGATATATTTAATTGTAACAGAAACTTGTTTATTAATACAATTAGAAAATTTTTACCATAATGTAATGATTAATTTGTTTTACGATTTAATTCGCTTTGTCTGATTAATTTTAGAGAAGGTAATAATTTATTATTTTAATTTGATTTGTGATCATTAATTTATTTTATTGAAACTGTAATTACAATTCTTAATACTATTTAATTATATTCCAAATACTTAATTTTTGAAAATTGAAAAGTTAAATTCTAAAATAACACGTTTAGTTATTATAAAAGACACATGCTGTTGGTTTATGATCAGAATCGAATAACTTGTTAATACTATTTGTAATGAAATTGATTGTAATCTGTTATGTGTCGTAAATAAATAAATAAATAGATAGATTGATGAATTGATATTTATCGATATATCAAAGGAAAAATATCGATATATCGATTAAATCGCAATAAACACGAAAGTATTTTACCAGTGTTCCTTTTAATTAGACAAAATTACAAATATATCAAGAATATAGTCATAGACAATATAGTTTTTGTTCGTTCGATCCTATCTCCTTCAGTTTCGGGTTTCAGCGACTTCAGTGCCATAAGAATGAAAAAAATATCGTTTTCGATACAATTTTCGATACTGGATATTTGGTATCGATATTTCGATACATCGGTTCAATATATATCGGTTTTAATATCGATATATTGAATTCAAAATATCGATACATCGATATTTTTTCTGCAAGCCTACCGAACCAATAGTAACAACATTAAGACTGTTCGTTGCATTATCATATATCACAGTAAAAATTGCGCAAACTATAGAGTGATACTACAGTTGACACATCAAATAAGGACTATTATTATTTTTTTAAGGTGAATAATTTTAAAGTTATAAAAGTAAATAAGCGCAGGTACACTTGTCTAATTTTAAAATCAATCACAATTCCTTTGACATTTGAAAGATGTGCGCGAACTTCACGTTACAACTATTACACATGTGTTTAAAAATATTGAATGCAAGATATCATATATTTTCACTTAAAACTTTATGTTACATTATTCAATAACTCCCTAACACAATCGCTATACTTTTGAAAGGTGGTGTGATAGATTTTGAAATGAGAAAATTATAGAGCGCGGAATAGAAAAAAAATACAGTATATTTATCTTTACATTACCGGAAAATCTGTCGGAAGACTGGCTTTTGTAATTTAATATGTATAAGTGACCCATCATCAGCCTTTTTACGTCATAACGGCAGTAGTTCAAGGAGTACGGATGGTTAAAAAAAAAAGGGCTAAAACCTTCTATGTATAACTAAACGGGCTGTTCGGATACTGGAAAACTACTCGCTAAGTCGTCGAGTACTCCTTCTGAGGGAGGAAGACGGAAAAGCGCCCCCAACGTGTCACGATTATAGTTCAGAACAGCTCGAATACGAGGATTAGAAGTCTTCGGTTAAAACCCTTCACGCTGACCCGACGTGGAACGGAGGATATTTGCCACTAAAAACCCATCCCATGAATAACCCACCTTGCACGTGATCTTGGCGAAGTCATTGGTGAGCGCTCGCACGTGCACCCCCCCGCACTGGTAGTCCTGCTCCCACTCCACGATGGCGCACGCGCACGCGGGGGGGCACCACCCCGCCCCCGCACCCGCACCCGCACCCGCCCCCCGCGCAAGCGCCAGCCACGCCAGCGCCAACAAGGCGGCCATGCTACCGGGACCGCCGCATGCTTACTGGAATTACACAATAATTTTACATCACAATGATAAATATCTGAAAAACGATCCACCGATCCCAGGTAACCAGAGGTAAAACTCGAACCCAATGAACATTTATTTGATGAGTCTTCGAGACGTTCTATCTCTAATACGGGCTTGATTGCCGGCAGGTGGGGACATGGTTTGGTGAGGTTCGTATATGTCGTTACTTCTGTTAGAGCTGGTGAGTTTCTTTCTTTCATTCTTCTTATCATTCGAAAGGATGGTAGGTAAAAAATCGTTGGATGTTTAACTTTGTCGGGTTAATGTAGTAAACGCAAAATATGTAGTAAACGCAAAATATAGAAAAGGAATTTCCTTTCGAAGAGTTGCAAACTAAAGTGAAGATAGAAGCGTAGGAGAAAACCTGGTGGCATCGTTCGCACAATTCTTTAAAACGCCAGAGTGGTACACTAGTAACTGATTGTCACTTGTCTTGGAAAAAGTTAGGGGGAAACGACCACGCAAACTCGACTGTTTGGCCACGACAAACGTGGAATTCTTTGATTATATACTTGTCTATGGGTCACTCGAACCTTGCGCGGAAATAAAAGAAAAACTTCGGGAAAACGCCACTATGAACGCGAATTAAAAGGCGCCATCGAGGAGACCCCTAAGGATCAGTGGCTGTAGTGCTTCTCTGAGTAGTTCATTGACTGCCGTTTTAAGGATTCAAATATTAAAAACATTGTAGAGACTTTATAAGAGAAAATACGTTAATATTTTTAAAATTATTTCATTTACGAGAACCTACATCATACTCGTTAAGTTTAATTAAATCAAAATTATTTATTCAGTCTAGGTTGTTACAAGCACTTGTGAAAGTCGAGAGCTACGCCATCGGTTCGTTAATCAACGGCGGGAGACCTTGTACCGGGAAGAACCGGCAAGAAACTCGGCAAGGGTCGCTTTTTTACCCTGTTTTATTTCATACAGAGCGTCAAATTTGAAAAATAACTTCATTAAAATATGAAGTCACTTTCCATTACAATATTAGAAAATATAAAAAGGAAACAGTATTTACGTCAATCGAATCACCGATAAATCATTTAATATACATAAGAATAAGCCATATTTAACACCAAAGAGTTTGTCGTTTAAATATTCATTAACAGTATAATATACTTTACTGAGTAGACAATCCTTAATATGGGTTTTAAACTTAGATAATGGTAAATCTAAAATTTCCATACGAATTTTATTATAATGTTGATAGAACCTTCTTTAGCCTGTACGACGGCATTAATGGAGCGAAGTCGCAGGATAACTGTTACTAAGGATAGCAGAATAAAGTGACTTTTGCAGGATAACTATAAATAAATATATTATTAATATTTGTAAAAGTTAGTTTTGATACAACGGAGTCTGGTTATTGATGTCAGAGGTTGCATCAGCGCGGATCTAACGCCGCCCGCCGTTGTGTAATACGACCAGTTGTTGCGAATTGCTCTATGAACCAAGTGCTAGATACCTTTTTAAATACCGTACGCAATACGGTTCATATTATAATTAACTATTTTAGGTTCTCCTTTACTGAATACTTCTTCTACTTTCTACTACTTTCGTGTCTACACAAAATTTGTAGGCAATATGACATTCGCAAAGTGTGAGAATTGATTTATATTACGGTTATAATGAGTAAAGAAAACTGTAACAAACAAAAAATGAATATAAAAATAGTATGTCTACATAAATAAGTATAAAATTAAAATTGCTAAATAAAAGAAATACATACCCCTTTTTGGGTTTCTTAATAAAAACATGGACGCATTACAGGATACAATTTTTTATATATATAATTTATAATTACTATTTTAATTGCATTTTCATTATCATAATATTGATATTTAAATTTATACGATTTAAAATAATATGTTCTTTTTCTTCTTTTTAATTAATGGCGTTGCCCCTTGTGGATTTCGCCAGAATCCAGTGTTTCGTTCAGATTACTTCATAATTTAGTATTTTATAAACTCTGCTTTTTGTATGTTGGTAGTGAAAGGTCACAAGAGAAGATTTTTTTACATACTGACATTCATATAGAGCATATTTGATTAGTCAAAATGTCAAATTACGAAAGTTGAATAGTAAAAAGAAATGATGTTGAATACAAAAGACAGAGAGTTTGCATGCTGAAACCTAGGACGAAATAAACGGTGGTACGGCACACCGTTACAAAAGGGTAAAAACGGTATACTATTACTAAGACTCCGCTGTCTGTCTGTCACCAGAAGCCAGCCCTGCGATTCTATAAAAATCCAAACCCGTATTCGAATTCACTCAGGTATCCGAATCCACTTTAAAAAGCGGCATCCGCCCAACCTTGAATTGGTTATAACGTTTCATGGCATAAGTGAAGTGAGTTTCTAATTGACATAACAATAGAATATCTGAGACGCGTATATTCAATCAATTTTGATTTGTATTTTTATAGAAAAAAAATGGTATCAATAGAATTTCTAAACTATGCCGTGAATTCGAATTCGGGTCTGTATTATTTCAGAATCGCAGGGCAGGCTGTATCTAAGAACCGTGACAGCTGGACAGCTGCAATTTCATATATGTACTTCTGTTAAATACTAAAAATAATAATAAAATAAATATTGAAGGGGCTCCCATATAATAAACGCGGTTTTTTTTCATTTTTCATGGATGGTACAGAACTAGGGTTGCCAGATGGAGACATTAATATTTGAAAAGATCGCGATTTTGGGATCACAGTCGGGCCAAAAAAATACTAATCAAAAAATCAAAGTATTATTAATTAAATTTCAAAATAAAAGCAAGTATATACTTTTTGGCAATGAGATCACATAATAATAAAACATATAAACAGCATATAAACAATATACCTACTTATTATATTTTTTTATAACACCATATGAATTCGATTTTATAGAATAACATTTTTTGTCGGGACATATCTGTTTTTTTTTCGGGTTTCTGAACATCCGAATAGTCTGGACAATCCAGACGAATTCCGAGCATGTGGCAACCCTATACGGAATCCGTGTCTGGTTCTTTCCTTCGCTTATTTAATTGTGGAGATTTACCAACTGCGGAAAAACATTAATGTTTTAATTTATAGTTATTATCAATTATAACTCCGACCGTTCAAACAATTATAAAAAACTTAATGGTGTTAGCAACGTAAGAGCAAGACAATCGCGTTGAGCGGTTTGTTTGTTTGTTTAAGCCCACTAGTCTATTATTAGACATAATAGACTTGTGGGCTTCGAGTTTTTTAGCGTGGCTCGGTGGCGTATTAGATAAGCTCTGCAACCCGGAATCATTTTTGTGAAGCAACCTTCACAAGGGTCTGTCACGGGATGGGTGACCAAAAAATATTCCGTACTTTGGATGGCACGTTAAGCCGTCGGTCCTGGCTACATTTGCAGTCGTTAATACACTCCAATCCGCATTGGGTCATGGTCCATCTTCCTTAACCATCCATAAGGAAGACCTTAATGAAAAACGCTTAAGAAATCCACTTGGTCCCTGGCACTCTAAGATGGGACTCGAACTCGTGACCTATCGCAATCCGGTCGACTGCTCTAACCGCTGAGCTATCCAGGACCTAAAACGACTGACGAATCTTTCAAGCACTTGTCACTTTTTACTTTTGCTAGAGAGCGTATTTTCATCAATGTCCAAGCAATCCACACAAACAGCCGAAAGAGATATTTTTTATAAAATATTTAAACTTGAATTAATGAATGAAAATTTTCTAATTATTGTATGTATTTGATCAGTTTTGCATTCTCAATGGTATATAGGTTCGAGGCCAACAATTTTTAAACATTTTTCACAAAGAATATAATTGACTAAATAAGTTCTTTTTTTTAAGCATGACGTATATTGCCCAGATTCCAAGATGAGCAACTAAAGCCCCCGTATTATGGTGTATCTGAGACAACGGAGGTACCACAACACCCAGACCCGAGACAATGTAGAAAAGATCATTTTCTATATTGACCCATCCGATAATCGAACCCGGGACCTCAGAGATGGCGACACCTTGAAACCGGCGTGCGAACCACTCGGCTACGGAGGTCGGGATCGAATATAAAGAACCTATATATTTATTTTATTTTATTAATTTTATTTTATTAGGAAAACAAACAGTGATATTAAATCTAGTACATTATACTGTAACTGTTCACCAATTACATGCTTTCACTTATAAAATTATTGTTTTATAACGCTTTAGTAATGTGAAGAAATCTATACAAAAAGAAAAAAAAACATATAATACAATTATTAACTTCGTAAATAACTAAATTTTTCTTTTTAATGTGAGGCAACCGACTCTAGCCAAAATCTAATACGGCCTTTTTGAAAGCAAATTATTAATTTTATTTTTGTTTACACAAAAAACTCAATGTGAATTTTAATAATTTTTGATATACGCAATACGCGTACCGGTAAAATATATATGTTCAAAAAAGAAGTAATTTAATAAAACTCTTCCTTAACAATTTCAGATTTTATTCCATTGTATTAAGATCCATTATAGTTCTCGTAATATTGTCTTATTTACTATCCGTGTTCGCTGGTGATAAGGTGCTTAATCGTGTGGCATTATTACATCAAATTAAACTATTGTGTCTTCTTTAGACATTGACCTTTTGCTGTGAGATTTGGTAAAACAAGTTTCGAAGGTCAAATTTTCTTTTTTCTAATATTAAAACATCAATTCAATGTACTATGAGCGGGCAACTGACGCTACACTGACATTGTACATCTATAGGACAGTAAAAAACTGATTCATATGTTACTAAATACATAATTTAATAAATACGTATAAGTATTTCAGTTTGAGACAATGATTAAAGTCCACTTTATATAATAATCTGCAATATATATTCATAAAATGTGTGATCGACACCAAAGTTATTTATTCGAACTCTGTATATATGTATTTTTATGTTACTGTTGCCCTTAGATGGCCTCTACAGTGTAACCGGACTAAAGGACGGCGAGTTCCTTAGGACCTCAAGCCGAGATGACGATCGTCCTCGAGACTATCTACTCGGAGGGCATCACCTCACGGGTGTCTCCGATGTAGAGTCGCCCTGGACTCTCGAATCGGACGCTGGGGTCGGGATGATTAGAGGGCGCCTCTATATATATATATATCGTCATTGCAGCCTACGTCACCCGCATAAATGAAAGAATTTTAAATATAAGTTCAGTAATATAGAGCCTGTTCAATGAAAACAAACAAATCAAATCTTTATAATATTAAGTATAGATAAATTGAAATCTAGAATATCTGCAAATTAATGTAGGTAACATTCGTTGTCAGAAGAAAATAATAAAAAAAAAACAACTGATTGCGGCTATTTAGCCGGATGACCATCCGTCCGGACAATGGGATTTTATTCTGATAAATATCAATACAATTGATATAATAAAGTCGGTTTTTTTTTTAATTTAGCGCTGGTAGCGTAGAATGGGTGACCAAAATATAATTATCTTGAGCTCCAACGTGGTTCTACTTATTCTAGCCAGTGACGTAATTATACTTTTTGAGTGAGGCCCTTGGCAAATTAATCGGATATTGTACTTTCTTTTACTAATTGTGTAATAATAAGTGTCAGGAATAAGGATACTCCTCTCAAGTCAAGTCAAAAGTCAAAATAATCTTTATTCAAATAGACTTCTTAAAAGTAACTATATCCTTTTTGAAGGTCCATTCTATTTGTATATATGATTTCATTAAAATTGGTTCAAAAGTTTATGCGTCTAAACGGAACAGACTAAGTTACTTTCGCATTATAACATTAGTATAGATATATACCGAGACCTTGTATTTGTTCGACTCATCTGGCAACTCAAGGATATTTTTAGATAAGTAGATGTTAATGCATAAACAAACAGACATCGGTATCGAAGTACAGAGATGTGTGGCTGCCAGATCCTATTTAAAAAACTGTACAGTTTACAATCAACAATTTATAGTATAAAAAAAGCTTATTTGACGTCATTGGTATTTCTGACGTTAAATATTGAAGCTTACGAATTTTTCTATTTATCAATATAAAAGCCATATTGGTATGTGTGCTCTACCTGTTTATAATGGATCATATTATAGCCTCTACATCATGTCTTAAATAGTTTTTGGTTTAAAGAAATTATCTATCAATAGTGAAACAATCTTAAAGTAATAATGACATTACAGTAAGGTTTTAAACGATTACATTTTAACATTTTTTTTTATTATTTATCGGGCTATAAATAGGTATGAAGATTCCCTATCGGTCCTCCTCGCGTCGTTCATCCTTAATGGCGAGAGGCACGACATCGCTGAATGACTCTCTAGTGGACTTTTGTTCGTCATCTTGCCCTGTCTTCGGCGATATGGCCTCATTGACTGTGGTGTTGAGTGTTCAGATCTGATTTAACCAACGTGAAGGATTTCTTTCTCGCGTCTTCATCATCATCATCATCAGCCCTTTTACGTCCCCACTGCAGGGGCTCGGGCCTTCTTTATGGATGGCTAAGGAGGATTGGCCATGACCCTCCACGTTGGCCCAATGCGGATTGGAGGGTATTAACGACTGCAAATGCAGCCGGGACCAACGGGTTAACGTGCCTTCCGGAGCACGAGGTAGCTCGAGACAACGTTTTTTTGGTCACCCATCCCGCGACCGACCCTTGCGAAAGTTGCTTGACAACAACGATCGCGGGCCGCGGCGCTTATCGTCTACACCATCGAGCTTGTTACTCACTCGCGTCTTCGTTCATCTATTTTTCCCATTTTTATAGATTATCCCCTCTCTTGCGATTTGTCGAAATGATTCGCAACTTCTCCGCAAACAATGGGGGACAATCCCATCCGTCAGATTACTAGAAAAAACAAAAATCTTTTCGTTTCGTTTATCGATTTAATTATGTTGTTTTTTACAGTCATTAAAAATAAAATGATTCTTTGCTACTACATTGTAGAAAATCTCGTATTAAATTCTCGTATAACACACATAGCTAGTAATTAATATAATTAAACATAATGGGCCAAGGACAGACCCTTGCGGTACACCCTTAGTTACCTTCATCCAGCACAGATAACAACTGCTACCGGTTGCAGCCTATATTAATATGATAGGAGATGCAAACCACTTTTGTAGGTGGTCTAATATCAGCTATTATTAGATGGATAGTGTACAATTATATCAAAAGCTTTACTGTATTCAATATCAATCATGGAATTTTTGAATTCTTCACGAACTTTTTTTGGTCGTGGTTAGGTTTCCCTACCCAAAGGGCAAAAACGGAATAACTTTTACTAATTGTAAGACTGCCGTCCGTCCGTCACCAGCACGCGTAGTATGACAAACTCGAGAAACGCTTTGTCTACATTCATTTGTCAGTTTCTCGGGTTGAGAGTGAGATATTGTATGGGCGCACCCGAGAAAAGTGACATTTGAATGTAGACAAAACGTCCTCGACTTTGTCATGCTACGCGTGCAGGCTGCATCTCATAAGGGGGCGTCCATAAATTACGTGAGGTGTTTTTTCAAATTTTCTGACCCTCCCTCCCCCCCTGGTGACATGTCGTGAGATTTTATACAATCCCCTCCCCCATCCCCAAATCTCACGTGAGATTTTTCAAAATGTGTGTTTCTTATTTAAACACGTTGGATTTTTTTAATAAAAAGAAAAAAAAATAATTCGCTTCGTACTTTTATTTACGACTAGTTAGAGACTAGTAATCCATATTGCTCTCATTCATCGAGTCACACGTTCAGCTGACAGTGGCGCGAAAACAAAGGACGGGCTACATTGTACCGTAAATTCAAATTAAATTGAGCTATTTGGTATAAAACGAGTACCTATAGTGGTTTGACAATCAGGAGTGATGTATAATGTCAAAGTACGAATGAAATTATTTTCTTTCCAACGAATCAGTGAATGATCTCAACCTTAGACTTGTCACTCTATGAGGGATTCCCCGCACCGAGCCTTATTTTAAAAATTGCGTGATATTTGCCGAGACCCCCCCTCTCTCCAACGTGAGATTAGATGAGATTTGACTCGACTCCCTCCCCCCCTTAAACATCTCACGTAATTTATGGACGCCCCCTAAACCGTGATAGTTAGACAACTGAAATTATCACAGATGTATATAGTTTTTGCCTACCACACAACAAACGTTTTTTTATTCTTAAAATGGTACGGAACCTACCGCTCGCAAGTCCCAGCACTTGACCGGTTAATATGATTATATAAAAAAGATAGATATTGATAGAATGTGGTACGATAGAAGTGTTATTTGAGATGACGGCTATTTAAGAAAATGGAGACAAAAACAAGTGAATTTGATTGCAAATCTGGAGACTTAATTCTGAAACTGCAGAATATTAAACGAAGACGAGCGTAGAGGTTCAATTAAATAGAACCTACCTACATTAAAAGTTAATAAAGATTCCATGTCCTTGAAAACTTTTAGGCTATTTTACCAGATTAGGTAGACGAGTCAATCACTCCTTTCGTTGCGTCTTAAAGTATAAGGATAATATCATTTTGAAGATACAAAATCTAGTTTTTGAATAAAAAGTGGCCTTTTGGTTAATTTCGATGTCAAATCAGCAATTTATAGTGCTATTAATAAACTAGATTTAGCGTCAGGGTAAATTAACGCTAAAATAGCAATTTAAGTGTTTGCCAAAATTTATATTATACAGAGAAAACCAAACATACTACCTTCTAGGAGTTAATATCTCTCCTGTAGATCCTCGCACTAAGTTAACCTTTGCTAAGTCTGCGTTTAATAATATGAATTTCGACTAATACTAAGTGCAGTCTCAGCTTAAATTCACTCCAACAACACTGTTAGGTTTCACTGATAAAACAAGCAACAATTTTATAAAAAACGAGCTGTGAATCTATCTCTTAATATCCTTTTTCCCCGCCAAGGTTATGATAATGCAGTCACAATGTGCTATTATCAGATCTGTTATTTATTACTTATTGTTTTAAAAGTGCCAACAGAATTATTTTTGTTAACACAAAGGCACCTAGTTATGTGTTGATACAGCCAAACATTAATTTGGCAAGTTCAATTCATTTGAAATTGATGAATCATTGTTTATCTTGATGTCTAAGATTAAATATATACAGTAACATTAGTTCATCTTTCACTAGAATCATAACATAACAAAAAAGATAGGTTAAATTAGATTGAATAACACAAATTTCCGTTTTGAATACTACAATAAAGCTACTACAGACTACACGGTGACAATAAAAAGAGATTACGTACCATAAAATAGTCACGACAAGCCTCCAATGACCTTAAAAGCCTCCTTTATTGCATATACTTTAACAAAATTCATTTGCATCACTCACAAACACTTCCATACACTGTTGCATCGAGCCTTTGATACGTATACGCATTAGAAGTACGATACAAACAAAAACATTAAATACAAATTATTGTTTAATTTACAAACGTCCGTTTAGAGGTACAGTTTACGTCAGATTGAATTTTAATAATAGCTAACTCAACACGGATCTAAATAAAACGAAGAAGCTATTATAAACTTTACTGCTTGAAAAATAGAGACAAAAATTATTGTGTAGTAAAGATATACAGTTCAAGGCGTAAGTAGCGGGACAAACCCGTCTCGTTCTGGCGGCTTAGTTAACAGTATTCGCCGTCTCGCTCGTGTTGCCATTCTGCCTGCGTGAGCGCGTTGGTGTCAATGCTTTGCGAATTTAAATGGGATTGTTTCACGTGTTAATTTGCTGGTTATTAAATAAAGACTAAAGAAGTCGCATATCACGAATTCACTGATAATAATGTAATTTTGGATTAAACAAGTAGCCTAATTAAACTGTGATTATATATGCGACTATTAAATATTATACAACATTTTATTTATTGTGTACATTCCAAGATAAGTACCTTAAACATTTGTTATAGTTTACTAGCTGTTTTGCCGCGACTTCGCCCATGTAAATAACCTATGTCACCCGCCTATAATGTAGCGAAAGAATTTATATGATTGTATCAGTATTTCCGAAGATTACCAGCCATAAACAAACAGACAAACCAAGTTAGAAACTATACCACTTTACATATAAGTATGTTCATACCTGTATAGGTACTACATCAGCTAGAGCCAGGACAATATGAAGATATTCATTTATCACATTAACCTGACTGTAACCGAACCCGGGACCTCTCAGATGGCGACAACTTGAAAACGTCGTGTGAGCCAATCTACAGTTCATCATCAGCCCTTTTTACGTCCCCACTGCAGGAACTCAGGCCTTCCTCATGGACGGTTAAGGAGGATGGGCCATGACCCTCCACGCTGGCCCAATGCGGATTGGAGAGTATCAACGACTGCAAATGCAGCCGGGACCGACGGCTTAACGTGCCTTCCGAAGCACGGAATAGCTCGAGATAAAAATTTTGGTCACCCATCCCGTGACCGACCCTTGCGAAAGTTGCTTAACCACTACGATCACGGGCCGCGGCGCTTATCCACTACGCCACCGAGCTTGTGTTTGCACCGTGTTGCTTAATTAATAGAATTAAATATCTGCCTAATTAATAGACCAAAATTCGTATTTTTGGGACCTAGACAATGTTAAATACCGATGAGTTAAACGAGTCTCTCTTTTCCAGGCACATTTCGAAGGTTATTTGTTTCAGTCGAGACATTGCCATTTTCCTCGGGATTCGGGTCATCATCCAGAAAGTCGGGGAATCCAGACTAGTCCAGACAACATGGCGACCCTAGTTATAGCGGATGTTATAATAAAACATAAGGTTTCCATTTGCGAATGTTAACTATAAACTAATACAAAGTTAGCTTCAAAATTAAGCTATTTCAAGTTTTTATAGTTTAAATTAACTAACAGGACAGATTTGTCTGTTTGTTTACATTGAATAGACACGAAAACTATAGAACTGATTTTATAAATTCTTTTATAATAAATTTAGATTGTAATTAAGCGCGCAAAGTCACAGGAAAACAGCTAGTATTAATTAAGCATTTTAAAAGTAAACTAATATGTAATTCGCTTTAAAATTCGATTTGAAAGTCGCAATATAACATTACTTTTATTAAAGAATTTGCAATAACTATAATTTGCTTCTTTACGAGGAACATACGCTATTTATAAGTTTTCTCATAAATATTATACACGTTCTTAAATCTACAATAAAAATAGTACCATATGTTACAGGTGAATTATAGAAGCTGCAGCCGGAGATTTCAAAGAAAACCAAAATTTACTTAATACTAATTTAATGAAATAAAATTACATTATATTTCTTAATAACTAACCTAACTATGTGACCCGATCGATGGTTGATCTAAAAGTGAACTCTATTACTCGGCAGTCGGATTGCCTCCACGTCCGTTGTTGCTCCACGTGCCGCTGCATCAGCAGTTTTGGTAATATTTCGGTCACTCCAACAATGGGACCGTGTGCAACGATGTTATATGTCAGCAGATTCCTTTAGTGAGTGTGACCCGACTATAACAGGTGTAGCATTTCAAATGTAATTGTTTATTATAACATTGGTTGTACCGCTCACTGAATAGCGCAGTGGCACAACTAAAAAACCATAATTTCGAGAAAACGTCACAACATTGTGGTGGGATCCCACAGATAATTTAAAGAAAAAATAAAAAGACTTATCAGTAATAATATAAAACAATTGGATTTTCATAAGCTTCGGAGAGCTTTTTCTCTCGAAATTATGGTTTTTGTGTTGTGCCACTGTACCAGTACCATTCAGTGAGCGGTATGTATTCATTAAAGTGAAGACTTAATGTCATGATGTTATATATTCTATAATTACATAGTTAAATGTCAGCATAATTGTCTCCTATGCTAGGGTACAGCTACAGGCCTCGCCTAAGCATTGAGTCAGATAAGAAGCACCCATCATTCAAGCCCAGTACGGATAATAACAGACCTATAATATAAACCAGATCTATTTAAGGTTTGAATGGATATAATGGATATTTGGAATTATATTTAGTCTTCACATCACCTAAACGTTGACTGGCAGAGAATGCCTAAGGCATTACGTCCGCCTTTGTACTTTATTGCATAAATTATTAAATAAATAGGCTCCTACTGGCCGAGCTTGTTCCATCGTAGATTTCTTCGGGCTTTATTGAGTCAAGACTAATGAGTCTTCTACTATTAGAATAATAGAAAAATTCTACTATATAATTAGTGCAACGTCTCCTCCACACATCAATAATTTTTTTTTTTTCGTTTTGTTTTTTGTTCCGTTATACACGGAAATTTTGCCAACATCCCGTAGTGAGAGAGACACGTGATTTAAGAGACAGGGAACTAATTGTCTAACTTTAAAATCTATCGCTGTCGCTTCGGTTTGAAAGATGTTGTATAACCATTGCTTGTTAAAATTAGACAATCAGGGGGCTGGACTTCAATTATGGCGTCTTTTGACACTGACTAGAAGAATGAGCAAGAAACCTTCCAGCTCTAACAAAAGTAACGACATTTACACAAACTATATCATTACCAGTATAAATCAATTACGTTTGGTTACACGCAACTAATTTTAGGAGTGACTTTCCATTTAATTATATTAACCTTTAAAGAAATAAATATTTTGACTGTTGCCTCTCAATACATCTATGAAAATATTATGTACGCATGAAAACATTACGATTCCTTCACAAAAAACCCGGCTGCGTAAAAACGAATTTTAAAAAATTAACTTAAATAAAAACTAAAAAGAAAGAAACAAGCCCAGTAGTTTGGAATTCTGTTAAGTAATACAGAACGTCGGGGCCCCATACATTTTTTTATATTCTTTCTTGTTTTTCTTGAAATTACTAAGTTTCATTTTATACTTTTTAGTAACGATTCGTTGACTTCGTTATAAGATGATAAATTTCGCAATCTAGTCATTTCATTGAGATTATTAAGTAACTTGCGGTGGTCTAAGCTACTGGTGATACTGATTAGTCCCTCTAGAGACCTAACTCGGCTCAAAGCTCATATGCTTTTTTTTACCATAAATATTTGTTCTTCATACTTTTTCACTGTTTTCTTTGTTTGTATATCGTTTATACTTTAATAAACGTTTAAATAAAAACTTAAATCAATAAGTAAGAAAATTACCGATATTGTTTTGTTAAACAACTTTAAATCGTTATATATCCTAAACTATTATTTAAAATGAAAAATGATAAAAGGAACCTAAAGATGGTTTTAAATTACCTATTCAACGACACCCCACTTGACATAGTTCATCGATTTTTATTTTTTTAATTTCGACAATATGGCGTCTGGTTGTCGCTGTGGTGAATTTTGCTTACTGTCATGTCTTTAGTGACACGCGCAAGGTTAAGACGAATCGATTGACGTAAGAATCATCAAAATCGGCCTACGCATTTGGGGAAGCGGCTATAGATTTTCAAAAATGTAAAAAAAAAAACTGTTGTATGGACATACTCGAGCGCGTCAGATATAAATATCATCCATGTCCTACGCATTTTTAAAAACTGTCGTATGTTAATCTGATCGTTTCCATGATGGGGGTGGTTATACGTAAGGGTTGAAAATTAAAAAAAAAATTATTTAATCGAGCGCGTCAGATTTTTTGAGGGGATGTCAAGTGAACCTAAAAAAAAGCTCTCATATAATAATCTGACGATTTGGATGTGACGCAAACGCGTGATCATTATTAGAATGTGCAAAAAAAATCGCTATTTTGAAATACTCAAGCGCGTCAGATTAAGATATATATGGTTCATCTTTATGCCCCAGACGTGATATCACATAATCTGACGATTATCTGAAGGGATTTACTTAAACTGACACTAAAAAAATCATTGAGCTTAATTAAATAGAAAAGCACCGGAGTTAGCATGCAAATAAAAAGTGTATGTTTTTTATGTAAAATACTTATATTTATAAGAAAATGATTATATGAAAATTTAATTTTTACAGTATTTTTTATTAATTATTATCTTCATCGCTAGAATCATCTTCCTCTTCTTCTCCTAATAAATATGTATAAAGTTTAATTCACAAAATTTACATTTAAATAAAAAAATAAGCAAAAACTTTGGAAATACGATGTAAACAATATCACGCCACGAACGAGTCTGTGTCATCAGCTGCCATGGCGTCATGGCAACCGAAACCAGAGTGGGGATGGAATGAGAGAGTAATAGACAGAAAAAGAGAGAGAAATAGTGATGCGAAGAAGGAAATATAGGTATCACGTAGCTTAAACGCATTAAATGTTATCGATGAATTTTTATTACTTCGGCTTGTGACAATCGTCAGATTATATATTTTTCGTAATCCTTGAATGATTCCCTTCAAAATAAAATAAAATTAGCCACGCTCGAGAATGTCAAAGTGACGTTTTTTTTTACAACTTTATAGCCTTCCATATAGCCTTCCCCCTTCTTTACGTCACTCTCAAATTGTCAGATTAGAGGTATGTACACCTTTTAGCATGTAACTAGCTCACCTTACCTTAATCTGACGCGTTCGAGATTTTCAGATGATCAATTTTTTTTACTAATCTGATCCTTCGTCCTTGCCGGGCGGCCATTTTTATAGGGCTCATACTTGGTCCAGGTACTTAACTGGGTACAAGGTATCCCCCTGTATATTAATCTGCCGCGCTTTAGTAAATCCCGAAATCCCCGCTTCGGCTCCCCTACTATAAAGAACACACTTAAGAGTAAAGACTATTATAAAGTTGATGATTATTTTAAGGATTGCAATGCATGGAATTGATAGTCTATGAACAACTAATGACATATAGACTTTAAAATTTGTATTTATTATTGTGATAATACATATTATTTTGGTAATGACATGATTTTGTAAATGTCATTACTCATGATAAAAAGCTGGTGAGTTTCTTTCGCTTGTTCTTCTTGTCAGCTAAAAGACGTCCTGAACAAGTGGTAGGGGAAAAATGTTTTTTGGACGATTCAAAAGTGCTTGTAATAGCCTACTTGAATAAAGATATTTTCATTTCATTGGTGTGCCATACAGGTCTGTGATCTAAGGCCTGGGGTTAGAGCTTTCCGCCGGCGGCTTCGCCCGCGTGGAACTATACTATGTATTTGGATATCGATTGATATCATGACATGGATATAATTCACAGAATAGTAACGTTTTAATTAACCATACAAACTTCCACTCACATTTTCATCCCTTTACTTAGTTTTTCGGGATAAAATAGAGCCTATGTTACTTCACGTAGGTGAAAGAATCTTCAATATTGGTTCTGTAGACTCGGAGCCTATTGGTTGCAAACAAACAAATCTTTCCGTTTTATAATATATGTATAGATGATACCACGTTTGTTAATTACAGTAGGTAATCAAAGAGTTAATGATATATAATTATAATTTATCGGAGAAAGTACAAACTCCATATATAGGTAGCAGATAACACTAGCTGTCTGTTTGTTTTCTTTACGCCTTTTGCTGGTGTAGTCTAAAATCTTGCCTTCAAAACGAAATGTCACAACTAACAACTTTTAGACAGGCCGAATGCGGAATAAGGGACGTTAACGGTCGCATACCTGTTGTCGGAACTGAAGTTCATTCGCCTTCTAAAACGTGAACATGCTATAGCAAAGTTTCAGTTACCCATCCTAAAGCCTTCGTTAAACTATCCCTATACTAACAATATAATAGAAATATTAAGAGATAAAGCCGCCGATTGTACCCCTATATTGTATAGGTTAGGAAAACTTACAGCTGTAATTACACACAATAGAAATTAATTAAACGTCTATAAGCCATTTACAAGTTTTCACTTATAATAACAGAAAGAAAAAAAAAACTGAGAACAATGCTAACAACAATGACATTACAGTATATAAAAAATAATTTTACAAAAAAAATTAAATTACAAATTTAAACACTGTGGTCGAAGTAGGAGTTGGTTAACATTCGCCTTACTACTGCAGGTTTTGTGTTGAATATGTCAATTGAGGGATGCTTGATAGCAAAGTCATTTAACAATGCACCAGCTCTACAGAAAAAGGAATTTCGTCTATAATTCGTATTACATATCGGGATTCGAAAAGGGCGATAAGCTCGAAGCTGTTTCTTTGGAACATTAATGAATATTTCACCAAGTAAAGAGGGGGAATGTATGTCATTATTTAAGATTTTACATAAGTATACCAAATCCGCGATGTTTCTACGCATCTGCAGCGGTAGAAGATTATATTCTTTACACCTAGTTTCATAGTTTGGATGGAAAATCCTACTTTTATACTGCAGATATCTAAGAAACTTTTTTTGGATCCGTTCAATTCTATCTATATAAATGTTATAAGTCGGATTCCAAACTTCTGACGCATACTCGAGGATGCTACGAACGAAGGAACAATACAGTACTTTAATTGGTTTAATGTTATTGAATTTAGTACAAGATCGAATGATAAATCCAAGTGCACTAGATGCCCGCTTCACAATATATTCCACATGTTTGTCTAGTGAATAGAATAGATCTTTATTTGCGTCAAACATGGTATTTAAAGTTTTACAAAAATAGGCAGTTCAACATGTTTCGCTATTCTCATTAGCATGCAAATATATTAATTAATTACAATACAATAAAAATAAAATAATTATTAAAAGATTATAAATTTTGATATAAATGTCATAAACCCATTATTATTATTATAAACATTATTACATGTCCAAGTACTGCTTAACACTATAAAAATTATACTCATTCAGCCATCTAAACAACTTTGTCTTAAATAATTTTACTCTTAATTGTTTAATGTCAATCGGTAATTTATTATACATCCTTACACACATGCATAGAGAATTCTTATTGTATTTTGCCGACTTAGGAATTTCATCCAAGACAAGTCTATTAACATTCCTACGAGTTCGCGTATACAATTCGATTGCTGTACAAAACAAATCAGGATTTGACTTAACGAAAACACATGCTTCATAAATATATAGTGATGGTAATGGCAATAAACCAAGCTCCCTAAATAATGGTTTACATGAATCCCGTGGCGATTTATAAGTTATTGCTCTTATGCACTTTTTTGTGCAATAAAAGCTCTTTCAAGCTTAGAACTATTACCCCATATAATGAGACCATACCGCATAATGGATACAATGTACGCATGATAAACTGACAACACCACATTTCTATTCGTAATGTTTCTGAGACGTTTTAGCACATAAACAAACCTATTTATTCTGTGACAGACATTTTCAACATGACTATTCCAACTTAGATATTTATCAATATTTATGCCAAGAAATTTCGTTTCCGTTATTTCATTAATTTTTGAATTTTTATATTTGATAATTAATTTAGATGTGAGATTAGTATTAAAATTAATAAAATTTGTCTTTGTTAAATTCATTTGTAAATTATTATCTTCTAACCATCCACCGATAGCTTTTACTGCGTTATTGATGTCAATTTCATGATCTTTAACATTAATATTACCAATTTTATCACTTGACCTTACTGTAATGGAAATGTCATCGGCAAATAGGACACAACTGTGGTTTGTTACTTCTGGGAGAGAATTTATATAAATTAAAAACAAAAATGGTCCTAATACGCTTCCTTGTGGCACACCACATTCATTGCATCTATATTCTGAAGTAAATGATACTATTTCATTTTTTTGGTTAAGTTTTGTAATTACTACACTTTGATAACGATCCTTTAGATAAGAGCAAATCCAATCCAAAGGAAGACCCCTAATTCCTGCGGATTCAAGCCTATTTAAAAGCGTGTTGTGCTGAACAAAATCAAAAGCCTTGCTCAAATCAAAAAAGACTGTCGTTGTGGCCAATTGTTTATTTATACCTTTTAATATCGATTTTACGAGTGTGAAAATAGCAGTAGTTGTTGATTGATTTTTTTGGAACCCATACTGTTCAGGTCGAATTATATTAAATTTATCGCAAAAGTCCGACAATCGACTCAACATACATTTTTCAAAAATCTTAGATAGTATTGAGACTAGTGTAATAGGACGGTAGTTCCTAATATCAGACTTTTCCCCTTTTTTAAAAAGTGGCCTAATTATAGACAATTTTAATATATCTGGATATATCCCCGTAGAAAAAGATAAATTGATTAAGAAAGTAAGAACACTAATAAATTTGTCTATGCTAGCTTTTATTATTTTTGTAGATATTTCATCATGACCCTCAGCATTAGTATTATTTAAAGACATGACTTGTTTCTTTACTTCAGTGTCAGACATTGGCATCACAAACATTGAATATGAATTCATTTTATATATTTTGTCCTTATGTGTGCCTACTTTATTCTCATAGTTATTATTTGTAATATCGATGAAATAATTGTTAAAAATTGTAGCAATTTCCACTGGATCCGTGATCAATTGGTTTTCATGACTGATGCAATCGATACTAGTAAGATTATTTTTTAAATTACCAATTTCATTATTTATAACAGTCCAGGATGCTTTGCAGGTATTTTTACTTTTATTGATAAATCTAATATTGCAGCTTTTTTTTAAGTGGGATATACACTTTTTAAGAATACAAGAATACTTTACATATTTTTCTTTATTAGCAACTGTTTTATGTCTGTAATAGTTATATCTCAGCAACCTTTTAGTTTTACAGCTAATTATTGATCCTTTACTAATCCATTCTTGCTTTTTGTGGTAATTGTTAATTTTAATTCTTATTTTAGGGAAGCAGAGATTATAAAATAAACCATACAGATCCTGAAATTTTTGAAATGCTTTATTTATATCACTCTCCGCAAAAACATCCGTAAAAGAGAGCTTTTCTATGCATTGATTAAACTTTTGTATATTTTCACTACTGTAATCCCTTCTAAATATGAAATAAGATTTAATGCTTTGCTTCAATTTAATTGGAAATCTCAAAATCTGTGCCGTTTCATGATCAGACAGATACAACTTAAGCACAGAGGATGTGGCGTTTTTTATGTTACTTAAAATATGATCCAAGCAAGACGTTTTCCGAGTTGGTTCTTTAATATGAACTGTTAAATTAAAGTTAAGTGCTAGATCGTTTAACTGATTTGTAATTTTGCCTGGTTTTAAAGTGTTTATGTTGAAATCACCAACTATAATTATGTTTTTATTTCGTTTATATTTTTTTTGAATGGTATTAAGTAGACACTCCAATTTCTCCAAAAATAAAAAAGGGTCACTTTTGGGAGTCCTATAGATGCATAATATAATGATATTTTTTGATGGTAACTCTACACCACAACATTCAAATAATTTAGAGAGTGAAAAACTGTCCAAAAAATGCATATCTATGAAATCCAAGTTATTTTTCACTAATATACAAGTACCTCCCCGTTTTTTTCCTTCTCTACAGTAACATGAAGCAGTAATATAATTATGAATTTTTAAGTAATTTTCATAACCTCTCATAACAAAAGTCTCAGAAAGGCAGATTATATCTGGTTCATTTCCATTTTCAGCAAGTTCCAATAACGTCAACTCTAACATTTCAATTTTTGATAGTACACTAGCGATATTTTGATGAAAAATTGTAAAATAAGTCCGATTTTTACTATTTAATCGTTTTTCGAAAAAACATTGAACTAACACTAGTTTTGTTCTCTGAAATAGTATTACTTATGGGTAGTGCGGAGCTATTTCTATTTATTAATTGCGACTTAAAGTAATAAGGTATTGTACCCTTTTTATGTTCGCATTTAGTATTTTTTTGTGGTGCTAAAATATCTTTGTCTAATTTTTTAATTAATTGCATTTTAAAGTAATAAGGTATTGTTCCTTTTTGGTATTCGTTTGTAAAGCGGTTCGGGTTTGCATTTGATTTGTTGCGCATTATCAATTTTTTTAGTTGTTTATAGTCTAAGAATTTCCTTTCATAATCTAAGCAGTCAACGATATAGTTAATTTTATTGCCTATGTCAATTAGAGAACATTTATACGGTAGATTTATGAAATAGCTATTTGAATAGATTTTACAAATATTTTCAATCCTGTGATTCAGTATAGAAACATTGATCGTGTCACTTTGTAGTACTTTTAGAACTATAACTGGTATTTTTTGATAATTATTAAGATACTTCTCAATTTCCGCCAATACACTATGTACGTTGTGGTCGTGTTCACCTATACATATAACAATCTTGTCATTTTCCCGCAGTTGAGATTTTTGTGTATCGCTTAAAATATTTCTTGTCAACGCATTCGGTTTTAGATTGGCGAATACTTGATAGTTTTCATATTTTGTATTAACTCTCATGTTTCGCAATACCGTTGCAAGGCCAACACATTGCCGTGCACCATATATGTATATTCTGTTTCTTGGTTCAGAATTTTGCAATGTAATATCGGTTTGCACATTACTATCCATAGGGTCAACAGATAGTTCGTCATTTATTTCGTATTTTGTCGTATCTGCATTCAACTTTTGATCAACAAGTATATTTAGTTTTTCTTTAAGTTCTAGTATTTCCTTCCTACTATTATCTAATTGTTCTTGGAGATGTAATATTTTCAGCTTCAAAGACGTTGTCGTCAGTTGCCTCGATTGAGGCGGCGTATTATATGTCAGGAATTCAATATTCGTTTTTAATTGCGAGTTATTGTTTTTTTCAGATCTACAATAGCTTTTATTGATTTTGTCTAAGTTCCTGCTGTCTTCTCCTGGTGAACAACAAATATTTTTCAAAATATATATTTCTTTAGTTAGCTTATTAGTTTGTTTCTTAAGTTCACCATTTTCTATGATAATATTTTCAAGTTCATTTTGAGTACTCGCTAAGTCAGTTTTTAGTTGGTCAATTACTTTATTTAATTCCTCTATTGTGTCATTTGAATGTTCAAAAATTTCAAAACTTCGTGACAATTTTGTATTCAAGTCACAAGACTCACTAAAAGTGTCATCGTCGGTGAGAATATGCGAGTCAATTTCTGACGATTCTCGGCCAGCGTATGAAGTAGTGGGTGTAGTTGGCGTTTTCACTAGTATATTATTTAATATCTCATCTCGCTTGACTTGTTTGGGCAGTTTTTTTCTTAATGTAATGTGCGAATTCGCGTGTTCAGTTTTACTGGTAACATTTGTAATACAATGATTACACTTTATCGATGTTCTTTTATCAAAATCCATAAGTTTGTATAAAATCAGTATTTGATATTGTCGCATCGTACGAGTATATCACAAGAATACAAATCACATCAAAGTGATTTTCCATTAAATATTATTAAAAGTACGTCCCCTTCTGTGTCTTATTATAAATATAATAATAATGATTCGATTATATGATAAGATTCCATTATAATGTTAATATTTTAACTTTCGTTCTAATTAGAGTTCATATAATAAAAACTCCTGCGGAATTGAAATAGCAATCTCACAGAAAAAGATATTGCTATAACCTTTATCACTGGAGTTTTATATTTTACACTTTATTTATTAATTATTACAATACTGAGCAGAAAAAAAGGATCATTTAAAAGGGTAGGTATCCATAATTAAGTGATAACAATTATAAATAAGTGATTCAGTAGAGTCTTTATATGTGCAGGTGTATAATGAAAAACTTCATCAAGTTTCCATAATAGATTATTACGGTATTAAGTAAAATGAAGTTATTCATGTCAGTACATGAATAACTTAATTTTTACCTTTTCTGTGCAAATAAATAAAATAAGCGTCGTCATCTCTAAATTAAAGCTTTAATATACACTTCCGTTAAGTTGAAAGTTTACTGTTACATTATTTTAATTAACCGATAGATAGGTATTTTTATTAAATTATTATATTTCTCTGTTAACAAAAATGCCCATAAATGCGTTTTGTAAATTGTAATAAATGACATCCATGCTTCAAAACACTAATACGATTGCGCTATAAGCGAGTTATTTACAACAAAATGAATGTTTTCATTGAATAAAAACAAAATCAAAGCCAAATTATAATATTGGCGCCATCTAACGTTGGCTTAATCTAACTAATCTTAAACAGGTCGTTTATTTCTTCGCTTTGTCACAAGCAAACATAACTTTGCCCTCGCTACTCATCATGACGTTCAAAGTTGCCTGGGACACTTTCTCCTTAGGATCTTTAGGTCTCTTCCTTGGCATCTGATCGGTCAGTTTCTCCCAAAACCTACTATCGTTCCATTTCAAGCAGTTCTTAAAAGATTTAGATAATTCTTCATAATTTTCTTCTTCCCTCACGATATACACTACACGTCGTCTCTTTTGCCGGGACTCGGCCAACTTAGCCGCTTCCAATTCGAGAGCCGCCATCGAGTTAAAATAATTTTTCGACAGAAGCACCAAGATCCTTCTGGATTCCTCCACAGTTTCTGCCACTCTAACGGGTATCCAATCTCCAATGTCCCAATCTTTGTATCTGGCGCTGACCGTATAACCTTTACTCTGAAGTGCCGGCACTAGAACATGACACACGAACTTCTCTTGGTCGTCATCGTAGGATATTAGCACATCAGTTTTTTTCCCATCGACATCTTCTTCGTACACAAACATACTCCACCCTTGATCGTAAATGAACCTTTTGATTCTATCAGAGTTATAGTACATGAGAATAGTAATCAATGCCGATAGCAATGCAACGCCAGCGCTGAGTCCGCCGACGATCTCGGCCCACAGAACTGCGCACAAATCCGATGGAATCACAGCGAGTAGTGGTCCACCGTTTACGCACACAGCATCCTTTCCATCAACCGCCGCTGCATGTCTTAATAATACCCTAATATCTTCTTTGTTTTCGCAAATGCATTCGAAAGGGTTACCGGCTATATACAAATTTGTGTGCCTGTACGATATTTCTTTGGGTATAGTTTTTAAACGATTGAATCTCAAGTCTAATTCTTGTAAATTGTCTGGTAGTGGAGGTACTTCATCGATGCCTGTATAAGATAGATCTAAATAATGTATTTCTGGCGGTAATTTTGGGAAATCATCTTTATTTATGTGTTGCAGTTTTAATTTTATAGACTTTAGATTATATAATTCTGGGTTTGGGAATTTAGATGGTTGAATTGTACAATTTAAATATAAATACGACCATGCAGGATGTGAAGTACATTTGCAGACTTCCGGACAGTTTTCTGATGGACAGGTGAGAGAATCGAGAGGAACCTGTTGTAATGGAAGGCCGTTAAGCGATCGAGGAGACAGACAGACTGCCGAATTCAATATAATGTTCTTGTTGTGCTGTTTTATGTGTCTCAGGAATGGGTAGAGATTGCAATCGCAGTAGTAAGGGTTTTCGTTTAGTATAATAGTAGCCGTGTGGAGGTTCTCGCTGATCTCCACTGTTGTAATGCGGTTGTAGCCTAAACGCACTTTTACTTCTGGTGCCAGGAATTCGGTGTTCACTTTCTGGAAAACATCATGGATTATGATATGATTTCTTATTCTTTGTTATGTATTCAAACATTGGTTGAAAGCTTTTATATTAGCGCTAGAAAACAACCGAAACAAAAACATGAGTTTCCCTTTAAAGAGTAAAGTTCAAAAATTCTAAAAAAATACGTTGCGTTTGGGGACGTATTAAATTGTTAGGTTTGGAGCGGTCCCCCAAAGCGCCTAATTTTTGTTTTAGGATTATTTATACATATATAGGTACTTTAAGATGAGTTTCTTTTCTTATTTTATCCTTTTTTAGGTACATACTTATTATAATGTAGATTCTTGCAGAAAATTTTAAAAATCTTTATTTAAGGTAAAGGTTACATTTAAAGTCAAGCAACTTTCATTTTACTTATTATTTACTAGTTACTTATTAGTTATTTGTTTCTTTAACTAATAATTGTTACTTAATGTTTACATTAGTCTTCAACTCTTTAATATCATATTTTTCTCATCAACCGAAGATAATAACACTCTCGATTAAGTCATTCTCTTTCATATAAGACCCCACTCAAGTATATTTGCAGACATTCAGTTATTTTTCCAAATTATAAAAAAAACTACATTGAAATCGCTTTATCCGTTCGTGCGCTATGATGCCACAAACACACAAACACACACACACACACACCTACTATCTTTGCCAAGTCTCTGTTTAATAATATGTATGTTGACTAATACTAAGTGTGCAGTCTCAGCGTAAATTTACTCCAAAGCTAAATCTTGTTTATTAATAAGTCAAATAATGTTGGATGAAGAAATATATTTTTTATTTACTCTCGACAGAACAGAATAAACCAAGGGGCCGTCCATCGAGTGAGGTACGGGGGGGGGAGAGCGGGTTCGTCAAAATCACGAAATATCACAAGGGGTGAGGGTGTGTGTAGTAATATATCACGTGTATTTATTTTTCCCTCAAATACGCGATTACTAAATCGAATAGTGACGTGATTTGGTGTAGGGGGTAGTCTTAAACCTCACCGTGTATTACCAAGGGGGAGATGGGGTAAAAAAATGCTGAAAAAAACATCACGTGATTAATGGACGGCCCCTAACTGGCTGCCAATATAAATACATACCTTCAACTCCTGTATCCCGTTCCAGGTGAGGTCGATGTCTCTCAAATGTAGGAGCGACACGCGCCAATCGTCGAAGACCACTTCTATACCGTTTCTGCTCAAATTCAAGTACCGCAGCTCACGGAGATGCCAGAACGGGGATCTGTTCTCTATCTGTATAGGCGATTGGAGTAGCGAGAGTCTGTTGTTGCTGAGACTCAGGTTCTGGAGGTGGCGGAGGCCCATGAACGTTGCGTCGCTGATGTTGGACAGTTGGTTCGTGTCTAGCTTCAGTGCGAGAAGGTTGGGGAGACCGGAAAATGTGGACCTGGAGATATATAACATTTTAAAAGCGGAGTGGATGATACGTAGCGACATCTAACTCATCGCATTGACATTACCACAATCGATAGCAAGACGAACTGCAAGAAGTTTCAACGCCCAGTAACAAGATGGCGCTGTACCAATGCAAACATTATAGAATTAAGACACTACAAAGAAATCTACATCGCCCAGAAGGAGTTTCATTACCGATTCGCATAAATAGAATGTCCAATCTACATCGGTAGGACCGCGGTCCCTGGGCTAACAACGCCTAGCTCGGAGGGAGGCAATTACACGTTAGTCTCCCTTGCCAGTTTTCTCCATCATCCAGTAGGGACCACACCTTCACCATAAAGGTTACCATAGTGTAAAACGTTAAAAGGTTATATAATTTTAAAATCAGAATAACTCACACATTTCTTGAGAGATAATCGGAATTGTGTTAGCAAAGTGATAGTTTCATATATCTTCGAAGGCTATTGAGGAACACCAAACGAAATGAATTGTCTATGATAATATTTATATCATTCGATTCATTACTCTTTCCAAAAGTAATTGTGACTAAAATTAACTCAATTCCGCAAATTAATATCATAGCCGCTATACATTTGAAAGGGGACTGTGGTAGATTTTAAAATTGGACCGCATTGTTTAATTTAAGCTTTATTCTGTAACAAGTATGCGTTCGTGAACAGATTATTACAAAGAATCGACTCAATCAGGCTCAATAGAGCCTGAGAATTGTAGGCTATAAGTATAACTTAAAATGTTTTATGCACAACATATATGTTACAGCTTTTCATATCGTGGCAAATCTTATGGTGTGCTCTGATCCTTCTGTTGCAAAGTACAATAAGAAAACAGAGCTTTTATCATTTGTATCTATTACAAGCAAGGAACCTAACACGACGCTGTAAACGTAGGGTTGTCAGATGGAGAGACTAAAATATCTGGACAAAATTTTTTGGGATCACAGTCGGGACAAACAGATACTAATAAAAAAATCCACGTATTATTGATTAAATTTTAAAATAAAAGCAAGTATTTACTTTTTGACAAATTATAAGATCACATAATAAAACATTTTTGTCATTGAATAACATTTTTTGTCGGGACTGGAAATATCTGGACAATCCAGACGAATCCCGACCATCTGGCAACTCTATGTAGACGGGTAGTCTGAATATTTTGAAAGATATTTATAACTAGCTGTTTTCCCACTAATTCGCTCGCATGAATAATGGTTATGTAGTTTCCAGTACATTTTTTTAAAATCTATCCAAATAAACAAATTTTTGGTCTTCATAATATAATGTTGAATACCACTCACTCGGGTAAGTCTTTTAAGAAATTCTCAGACAAATCCAAGGTTTCCAACTTCTTCATCTTTTGAAATACTCCGGGTTGTAAATGGTCGATTCTATTACGGCTCAAGTTTAGTTCTTCCAAGTTCTTTTGGTCTACGAACAGATGTGGATTTATTGCCGCCAATTTGCAATCACTTAAGTTGATGTTCTTGATCTTTTTGGACCCTTTGAAGACATCTGATGGTAGATCGTTGAGTGTTGTCCCTTGTATGTCGACTGTGTGTAAGGAGGGTAGATCGCCAAAAGCTTTACTGTCTAATGTCAGGTTCTCTCTACCCATACTTAGGTTTATCTGGAACGGAAAATATGTATAGAGGTGACTGACTGACTGACATAGTGATCTATCAACGCACAGCCCAAACCACTGGACGGATCGGGCTGGAATTTGGTATGCAGGTAGATGTTATGACGTAGGCATCCGCTAAGAAAGGATTTTGATCAATTCTATCCCCAAGGGGATAAAATAGGGATGAAAGTTTATATGAACCTTTGTCAATTTTAAACCGATCGAGCTGAGACTTTGCATGCATAAAGCTACTATGACGTAGGCATTCCTTAAGAAAGGATTTTGATAAATTTTCATATTCAGCCTCAAACCATAGACTAGTTTAATGAATAAAAAAAGATAGCGGTACTATAATGAGCTTTATTTTTAATTTTATGTTTATGCGTTTATAAAGTGCGTATTTACAGAGGCGTCTTTGGATTTGTAATTAGAATTTTTCGATTTGAGTGTAGATAAACATCCTAATACTACATTTAGGGAAAACAATCTCGTTAGATCTCGGCCTTTCTCGAGAACGAGATCTCGGCCTTTTTTAGCGAGATCAATCTCGGTCGAAAAATGGACGAGATCTCGCGAGTTTAAATTAGATTAAAAAGTTTCAATTTGGTTTTACACTTATATTGTATTGTTAAAAAATAACTGTTTTTTGTTATGAGACTTTTATTTGATTTTACAAAAGAAGACTGATCGTTTATTTCGTTTTGTAGTTGATTAGATAAGTCAAAGTTCACGACTATAGATTATTAAAAAAATATATATATTAATGTTTTAGCTTTATACTACTACTGTTTGGTTAAAAAAGAACTGTTTTGTTGTTAAAATGTTTTTTCAATGCAGTTGCTCATAAAGCACTATTTTTTCAATCCATTGTAAACACCGAAAGTGAGTCTTTAAACACGTGTTAAATAAAAATGTACTGAAATCCTTTACTGCACACGTGCTTAAAAGTATTTTTTTAATTCTATTTTCGGCCGAGCATTAAAGAAATTTAAAAAAAAATTGATGAAAATATGTCAAACTTTAGAGGCAAAAGTATTTCAAGGAGCCTAGAACGAATATATTCAAATAAAAATGTATGACACGAAAACATGTTCAAATATCACGTTTAATTTTAACAAATAATTTTTACCTTTAAGAGCCATATTACATCGCAACTGTGATTTCTGCGTGATTTTTCTCGGAAACAAAAACAAATTAACAATTTTGACTTGTCGAATAGTGAAGAATAACTCTTGGTATAGAAATTAGTGGCTCAACTTTTTGGAAATTTTGCTCATCTTTTTAATTAAATCCAAAATACCAGAGAAAGTTTTTCATAAAATGCGCAAAGACACTTTTTTGAAGTCCTGGATTGAGCTACTGTTCTTAACAAACGAAATAAAAGAAATAGAATGATATCTCTTATATAGTCGTAAAGTAAACAGTAGCTCGAAATTTTGAAATAGCACTGATTAAATATAGAAAAACAATTATATTACAAACCAAAAAAACATCAAAAATTGCTTGAAGTTAACTTTGAATTTCTCTTAGCCACAACAATATTATTTAACAAAATTTATGCCAGATTAATGACTATTTCATAAGGAACAAAGTTATCATAATTTTAAAGGATAAATTTATTATATTATTTCAATAAATACGATAAATGTAAACGCAAAATCACTACAAAATAAGATGCAGCGGCCGTCTGAGCTCAGTACCGCGCGAGCGCTCCTCAACGTTGGACCTGTGTCGCATTTCTTCGCGCCATTTTTCGATCTAGATACGTTCGAGCGAGCGTAAATAGAGCAGTATAGTGGGACTTCCAACTTTGGTCACGAAGTTCGATTTATATGGAATTTATATAGCTTATTGAATTATTTCTAATACACATTTGTTATTTTCAGCATAGGTCGAAAGACCCCTAGGTATATTTGTATAAGAAAGTTAAAATATATATTTATATTATGAAATGCAAATAAAGCAAGGTACTTCTTCTCTCAATACACTTATACTAGTACATAAAATTGGAGTGCATATTTGTAATATTAAAATAACCGCTTTTCACTAAATACATTTGTGTGTATACATGGTACATATACAAAAATAATATATTTTATCTGTCTGTCTGTTAGTTCTGGCTAATCTCTGAAACGGCTTGGCCGATTTTGAAGAGACTTTCACTAGAAGTTGATTTACGTAATGAGGATTAACTTAGACTTATGGCTCGATGCAATTCGACCGATATCAAATTTATCGGAGATCCGCATATGAAACAACTTTTTCTAAATTCAATATATTTTTAATCCCGGACGCAAAAACGACGCGGTGTTATAAGTTTGACATGTCTCTGTGTGTGTGTGTGTGGTGTGTTTGTGTCTTTTTGTGGCATCATAGTTCCCGAACGGATGAACCCATTTTGATTTTGTTTAAAAGGTGTATTAGTCGGGAGTGTTCTTCACTTTGATGAAAATCGATACAAGATGGCCGCCGCCACAAAATGTCGGATCACATATTTTATCACCATTCCATCAATATGGGTATCAAATAAGAGGGCTTGAGTAGTAGAATACTGAACACTATGACAAATTTCAAATCCAAGATGGCCGCCACCAAAAATGTTGGATTACCTACATATTTTTCACGACTCCCTCAATACGGACATTAAATAAAAGGGCTTGAGTAGTAGAATACTGTTTACTATGACAAAATTTTATATACAAGATGGCCGCCGCCACAAAATGTTGGATTATCTATTTATTTATTTATTTATTTTGTACACACATACAATTTCATATGAACAAATGTAACAGACATTAGTACAAGGGCACTGCTTATTTCAAATTGAAATTTCTACCAGCAGGCCCAAAACAGGAAAAAGAAATACAATAAGGTAGTCAGTGTGTACCTCCTAAATAAATTAATATGGAATAAAAAAAACAAATTCAAATACCGGGAAAGAGAGAAAATAAAAATACATAACGGTTCAAACATTATATAAATAATAATATATATATCTATAATATATAAAGATTAATAATACCTACACTATTCAATATCAACAACAGGAAAGATAATGATCCTTTACTCTTTTTTTGAACACAGAAATAGTGCGACTGTCACGTATATCGGCAGGCAAAGAGTTCCAGAGTCTAGCAGCATGAACAGTGAAGGAATATGAAGCAAAATCCGTTTTGTGTGAAGGAGTTTCAAGTCTTAAGGTGGGATCTGCAAAGAGCATCAGGAGAACGGAGAACGGAGAAAGGAGAAACGCTCACGCAGATAGGAAGGATAGACGGGATTATACAGGATGTTGAACAGAAGACAGACAATCCTGACATATCTACGCTGACGAATGGGAAGCCACATGAGCTGCTTACGTAAATGTGACACATGATCATACTTACGAAGACCATAAATAAATCTAATCGCTAGATTTTGAAGTCGTTCAAGTTTGTTTAATAACTCCTCAGTGGCATCCAAGTAACATGCATCTGCATAGTCAAGAAGAGGTATAATTAAGGATTGTGCTAGTAACACTTTAGTTTTAAAAGGTAAAAAGTTTTGAAGGCATTTAAGTGTGTGAAATGAGAAGAAGGTCCTACGACTAACCTCAGATACATGGGCAGTCCATGATAGATTTGAATCCATTGTAATTCCAAGATTTTTTACAGTGTCTGTTAACTCGATCTGAGTCCCATCCAAAAGCAGGGGTGGTAAAGATAATGCAGAAATAGAATTAATATTAAACCTGCTACCTATCACAATGGCCTACCTTAACCTCCTCAATCGCAAATCAAACGAGCTATCCGGCACCATCGAGCTTTTCATTTGTTTATATACGGATATTGCCGTATTTTTTTGTAAAATTCAATATATTTTTATGATATGGTAAGTATGAGCAAATGAATCGTTCCTCGATATTATTGAACAGAAAATCAAAAGCAGATCGAGCGTTCTACCGCCTTCATACATTTGAAGTGATACCGCAGACCATGAGATTTGTGACCGATATTGACAGATAGTACAATCTCATGAGCAAACACTTGAGTTTTTCCATACATTTTATAAGTGCATGCGATTCGTGTGATATCGTTCATTCATATCGAATAACATCGCATCTAGCCATGAGAAAAGAACCTTAGGTTACTTTCCATTCGCATAAAGCCGCGGGCACAACTAGTTTAATATAATTCTAATTTACTACTTTTCCAAACAGGAAACAGTCCATGTTTCCTATGGATGACGAAAATATTTCGAAATCGTCGACGAAAAATATGGCACGCATATTTTTTAATTAATATTTATAATTTTATTGATATATTGTCATCGCTATTTATATTTATAGCCTATGATTTGGCTAAACTTGTTTCTTTTAATTTTTGTCCGATCTTAGCAGTCGTGTTTTTAATTTTTAAATAATTTTTATATTTTATTCATTTTAGTGAGCAGTTAATTTTGTATACAGATTATATATTTTTAATGGACCTTTAATTTGATACCCATAAAGTTATGATTATAAAAAAACATACTTTTTTAAATGGCGTCACACGTCCCCATACCTATTTAATATTAATAATTAAGCTAGTTTCACTGATACTCTATGTATTTTGTGGTTACTTAGGATGATGTTTCTAATGATACCCTGTACATTCATATCCGTTATATCTTTCAAAAGTTATGGTGCAATAAAAATACTCACATACATACATTAATTCTAAAAACAATAGACTCCTTTTCGAGAGCAGTCGTTTAAAATATTCGGGAATCGATAATGAATCTCACCATAGAAATACTAAAATAAATACAAAAATTGGGAAAAGTATCAAAATAGCTTGAACGTGGTTTCAACACAGTATTGTGGACTCGTGACCTTGAACAAGTTCTCGAGAACTCAAATCACAGAGTGAAAATTTGTCATATGGCTCTTAATACATACTTAGTTTTATTAATCTATATATTTGTTTTATTTCCTCGCAAAAAGTATTGAAAAATGTTGTAAGAAACTTGAGCGTAAAAGGTTTTTCGAATTCGTGCCAATTTGGCCCTTATTCGTAAAACCTTACTTTCCGCACTCGTATCTTAAATAACTGTTATTTGGTATTAGAAAAGAGGACTGGTTGTTTATTTCACTTCTTATTTAAAATACATCAAAGTTTGTTACTTAAAAGTTTATTTAAAAATATTATATTAAATATTTCTTTTAGCTTTAGACTAATATTGTTTTGTAAAAAAAGAACTAGGTATATTATTGTTAAAAGACTTATTTGATATCACAAAAGAAGATTGCTTATATATTTAATTTCTTGTTTGAAGAGATACGTAAAAGTTTATTTAAAAAAAATTACTTTAGGACTTACATTGTTTTGTTTAAAAAGATTACTGTTATATTATTTAAAGTTTTTGTTTCTTTGTTAAAAAAAACGGGTTGTTTATTTTATTTCTTATTTAATAACATACGTCAAAGTAATCAACTTAAAAGTTTATTAAAAAAGAAATGTTAATTCATACATGCATTAGTTTTATTTTAGTTTTAGACTTCTATTGTTTTTAATAAAAACTGTTTTTATTATATAAAAATACTTATGTTATATATTAGATAAGAAGATTGGGTTATTTATTTTATTTGTTATTTGATTAGATGCATCAAAGTTTCCTACTTTAAAGTTTATTTATAAAAAATGCTATACATATACTACAAAGAACAAAACTTTTTGAAAAAAATATATGTTTATTTATTTATTGTATTTTATCTGATTCATAATACCTATAATTCTTATTATTTTTTCGTTAAATATTTAAATAATCACAGTATTTGGCAGTTTTGAATTTGTTAAGCACACAAAACAGCCAATCTCGCGTGATCTCGAAATCGGCGAGATCTCGCCTGAGCTCCAATCTCGCGAGATTGCATTCCCTAGTCTACATTGTGGAATGCAATAAATAAAGTAATGATCCAGTTTGGTTGCACTCACTTCTGTTAGTTGTGCGAGATCAATGAACGCTCCCGCGTGGAGTGTAGTCAGGTTCGTGTGTACGAGATGTAACCGCACCAGGTTCGGTGTCCCGGCGAAACTGTGAGCTCGCAACTCTCTTATTGGGTTCCGGGATATATCTAAATAACGCAACCTGGACAACCCTGAGGGACAATCACTGCATAGTATAAAACAAAGTCGCTTCCTCTGTTCCTATATCTTTATGTATGATTATATCTTTAAAACTACGCAACGGATTTTGATGCGGTTTTTTTTCATAGATAGGGCGATTCAAAAGGAAGGTTTTTATGTATAATACAAGCGGACGATGCCGCTGGCGGAAGGCTAGTGACCTTTAAATTATTTAGAGTACGTGAGACAGGCTTGGTAGGAATTGATTCTAGCGTTAGGCTACGACATTTTGGGTATATTATGCGACATTTTACTACTACTTTGTCTAGAAATCTATATATATAAAAATGAATCGCAAAATGTGTTGGTAAGCGCATAACTCAACAACGCCTCGACCAATTTGGCCAAATCTTTTTTTAAAATGTTCGTTGAAGTTTAAGGATGGTTTTTACGGCGAGATAAATTAGAATTATTGCTGGAAAAACCCTAAAAATAGCCCTTTTCTTTTTCCCATACAAATGATTCTATCTATATATATAAAAATGAATCGCAAAATGTGTTGGTAAGCGCATAACTCAACAACGCCTCGACCAATTTGGCCAAATCTTTTTTTAAAATGTTCGTTGAAGTTTAAGGATGGTTTTTACGGCGAGAAAAATTAGAATTATTGCTGGAAAAACCCTAAAAATAGCCCTTTTCTTTTTCCCATACAAATGATTTGTAACTAAAACGTAGTCAATTTGAGCTTTATTGCTATGGTATAAAGTTCATATTAAATTACAAGCACTCACTGTTGTCTAAGCAATGTAGGTGTGTTCCTAACGTCAAAGATCATATCTATCAAAACAATGTGCGTGTGTGCGTTGGAGCACAGAATACATAGTTGGAGGAGTTTAATGTCGCGTTCCGAAACTCGCGTTTCTTTTGTATTAGTTTCGGCACGCGAGATAAAATGCATCAGTTTCCACGTCATTACATCAGTCAAACGAAAATCGCGTTACCAACAGTGTTTTATTATTTTTAATATCCAAATTTTAAATCAATAAAACAATTCGTACGGCTTAAAAGGATTTGACTTCAAGTCATATCAAATTTAAAAAAAAAAAGTTGTCCCAGGGGCAATCATTAAGTGTTTGTGGTATTAATCTAGAAAACCCATGTTTCTCACATGGTCAATTGTATGTTGCCTGTTCCCGTGTTGGAAAACCATCAGATTTTGTTTATCTATGCGCCAGGTAATCAAACAAAAAACATCGTATACCACAAAGCACTACAATGATAATAATAATAATTATGATTCACATGATTAACAATAAAGCGATTACTTACTTTTAAATCCTTATATATGTTTTATTTAATTATTTTTTATTCACAACGCCCTATCACCAGGGTGACGGTTCTGTTCAGGAGAATTTTTTTAAATACGTAGGCAAAAAAACTGCCACATTACAAATCTTTTTGACAGGACGAAGTCTGTCGGGTCAGCTAGTTGTAAATAAAATCTTGTTTAATTAATAACAATAAAGTTTATAATATTTGATAATTTTTGCAACATTTTTAAAATTTCATAATGAAAAATTAAAAAATATATATATATAAAGGATTAATATTAATTATTTTATAAATAATTAATATTTTTTAATATTGTTACTTGTAACATCTGTTTTCACTAATGTAGTATAAGGCATAGCTTAATTAGGTAACGCCTAATATTAAGAATAGCTTATACAGATTAGTTTAATTAAAAATAACCATTTTTTTCTTGCATAACACACATGAGATCTGTCATATTACGCAAATGCCTAGCGCTAAGCGTTCCAAAACGCAATCATAACTTTAGGCGATTTCTAAATACACAGGCGACAGATTTGGGCGTCTCCTAGTTCTAGTGAAATGGGCACAAGTGTCAGTATGTAATGTTATTATTTATTTATTAAACTTTATTCACCAGTAAAGAAATGGAACAAAAGGCGGACTTAATGCTAATGGCATTCTCTCCCAGCCTACCTTTAGAGAAAACGATGCGAAAGCGGCATAAAGTAAAAATTAACTATGCGTAGATATAAAGTAGAAACTAACTGACTGGCGAAAAAAAATTACCTTCTAGAGCATTCGGTGTGATATCTTCAATCAGGTTTCCCCACAGATGTAACTCTGTTAAATTGACCAAGCCTTTGAACACTCCAGGTGGTAGTATCTTTATATCGGCGCTGCTCAGCTCGAGATTGTGCAGGGATGTTAGCGGTGGTGCCGGCTGGAGGGTGACCGGTGCATTGTGCAGCCGGAATTCTTTGAGGGTCTGGAGGGAGGAGATGGCGTCATACGGCACTGATGTCTGATTGGCTGAGGATGTTAGAATTAGAGGTGAAGCGTATTCTACCAGATCAAATGCGCGTATTTTTAAATACTAGGCGGCTCTTATAAACCTATTTCCTTTTTCCTTTGCGATCTCTTTCAATTTGACATTTGGAAGACATTCACGAACTTCACGCTGCAACTATTAGACATGTAAAAGCGATGGGGATAACGTTTTTCTCTAAATTTATTGAATAAAAGATATCGTTGATTGGAATTATCTAATGTTAGAGTTACTACTTTAAGTTACTAAGTTGTTATCATGTTACTTGACCATTCAGATCATTCCACAAATCCAACCACTTTTTTAACAACGGATGCTACTTAGAACTTGCATACTGTCTTATAAAGATGCCTCTAACTCATTCAGGTGTACCACATTCAGGTATTACGTAGCCGAGTAATTTGCACACCAGTTTCAAGGTATCATCATCTCTGAGGGCCGCGGTTTGATTTTCGGTAAGATCAATGTAGAAAATGAACTATTTTATATTTCCCTGAGTCTGTCCAAAGTTCACAGTTCAATGTATTTATTTGCTAAGAATAGTTATTACAAGATATTAAAAAAACTATAATTATAGCTATTCAGTTAATAATAATTAACATGTAAAATTATTGAGTTTGAGGAATGTATTTTTTTTTCACGAGCCATTCTCGCAGTCTTTTTGCCATTAAGCTCACAGATCCATTCTTATATTGTTCAGGAATCTTATTATAAACCTTAAAGCACATGCAATAACAACTTTTTGACTTAATGAAGTTTCCGGTTTGTATTCCAAAACAAGTCTGTCACTATCTCTAGTATTTCTATGGTACATGTCTATGGCTCTTTTAAATAAACCGGGATCCCGCTATACAAATTGAAAAAAAATCGAAAATGTACAAACTGGCCTGTCTGGGCGTTGTAGTATTTACAGAAGTGCCTTACCTACTTAATTAATATTCATATTTTTCAATATTAATATACGTTGAAATTATTAATAAAATTATACACACCAGCATCCATTATCACTAGCAGCTGTAGATCACTCAGATCCTCAACATGCTTGGCTCCGAGTGACCCCTTGGGGGCGTTCAGTATCAGTTTGTCAGTCCCGGCTGCCCCCAAGCGTTTGAGAACACACGCCACATTGGTGATGTCACAATACGAGAACGTTGCGCTCGACAAAGACTGATTATGAAATAAGTCAATGACAGGCACCATATCGCAATTGAAACTACCCACCTGAAAAAAAAAACTATCAATAACTTTATATTTATTAGCTGTTTTCCCGCAACTTCGTCCGCGTAAATTATATAAGTATATGGTTCATACTTTGAAGGTAAGATCACATACATCTTTCACCTCCTTCACTTTTATTACTTTTCATACACGTTCGCTGATTTTTATAGCTGCTGACATCACCTTCCTACAGTTGGCTTTCGATTTGCGCACTTCCATTTTTATTCTACAACCTTCCATTTTCTTCTACATACTTCCACTTTCTTCTACATCCTTCCACTTTCTTCTACATCTTTACACTTTCGCATTGTATACAGGAAAGTAGCCCAATATAGAATGTAATCACTAATATGTAAAATTATTAATTGTTAACATATTCGTTCGGATTATTTCAAATTGTATTAGGCTCGTCGGTCGTAGTCGTTAAGCAACTTTCGCAAGGGTCGGTCCACGGGATGGGTGACCAAAAAATTATTATCTCGAGCTACTCCGTGCTTCAGAAGGCACGTTAAGCCGTTGGTCCCGGCTGCATTTGCAGTTGTTAATACCCTCCAATCCGCATTGGGCCAGCGTGGAGGGTCATGGCCCATCCTCCTTAACCATCCATAAGGAAGGCTTGAGCCCCTGCAGTGGGGACGTAAAAGGGCTGGTGATGATGATGATGCTCTTCTCAGAGCAGTCGTGGTCAGGCATGTTGTTTGCATTCACGCAGCATTCCACTTGCCCTCAACTTCCCCCAGTTTTAGTTAGTTATTTAGTATACTATTCCATATTCAGTTGCTTTATATTTCTACAAAGGGCGCTAGTAAAATACCATTTGTAAGGCACACTACTCACGAGACATCGTATTTTGAAGTAATCGTTGATAGCTCGCAAATTGAATCTGCCGTCGCTGGTTTTACAGCTGTATCTATATTCATCCCCCTCTATACTGCATGTGCAGTTGTCAGGACAAGCGCGCGCCCCCCACAACAACAAGAGCAGGACGAATATATACCTGCAGAGAGAGATCTAAAATTAATAAGGAAGTATTTAAAAAACGAAAGCACTAAAAAGCACCTCCACTTGATGGCGACTCTAGCAAAAGTTGATTTTTGCAGGAAACGAAGGGACCAAAGACAGTCATTTCCGTTCCTTTTCTCTCAACTTTTACAAGTGCTTGTAACAGCCTAGACTGAATAAATAATTTTGATTTTTTAAAATAATATATTAAAAAACTAAAATTTGAAAAGTTCGTAACTTAGATATCAATACAAATACGAAAAAGTAAAAATAGAACAAGAGTTTTTTATCGAATTTTGAAAACTAATTTACTTTTAGACATGAAAGAAAATCGAAAAGGTTGTCATGGAGAAATCAAGAGCGTACCGTAGCGACATCTAGTTTGATTTCGGGAACTAATGTTTTTAAAATACTTACTCCTTGAAAACATCGAATTAAGACACTAGGATTGGTATTTAATTTAGATAAAAAAGTATGGCTCCCTGCTACTGTTGTATATTTATGTTAAGAGCCATGAAGTTATGTTATTATAACAGATAACGGTGGAACTATACGACGGAACAGACGATTTCTAGGAATTAATAAATGTAAGGTCAAAGCCCATTACAATGATAGAGATACAACTGTCCGTTAAATTGCAGTAATATGTACGATGATATTTTAATATCTTTACCTATGATAAGCGAATGTACACGCTTTGAGCCCTCTCAGTATAAGGATTATAATATCAGAGATAGAACACAACTTCGTTGCCCTTCTAGATTCCTTTAATATAAACCTTAAGGGGGAGGATGTAACGTGTGGTATAGTCATAAGTACATAGAGTAAAGACTATTGTGGTCTATGGTCTGACGCCATCTTACGAGTTATGTTGTGAGAATCGTTAATAATTTTTTAAAGTTGTATTTATTATTGTGATAATACATATTATTTTGGTAATGACATGATTTATGTAAATGTCATTACTTATGATAAAGAGCTGGTGAGTTTCTTTCGCTTGTTCTTCTTGTCAGCTAAAAGACGTCCTGAACTAGTTGTATGGGAAAAATTTTTTTTGGCTGATTCAAAAGTGCTTGTAATAAGCTTACTTGAATAAATATATTTTCAAGTAAAGAAATATAAGAAATATTATTTTGTTATCATTCACGACGACCTCTACACACTCCTTTGGCTATATTGCAGAGAACTTGTCTCTTTGTACCGCTATATTGTGTAATAGACGAAGTTACGGCTTACAGGAAAACTTTTCAGTTCGCGGAAAATCTGCAACGGCAATTTTTTTCCCGCCTTAAACAGCGCAATAGTATAAAAGTAATTCTTTCGTTCCCTCCTTCGCGAGAAAATATAAACAAATGAATTCGCGATACAAATAAACTAAAAGTTAACATTCCAAATTCATTATCGGTCTCAAAACTAATGTACACACGTGGCAAAAGTTTGTTTATTAAAGCAGGACATTTATATTATATTATTCTTTTCGGGGACAGCGGGATGAACAACCTGAAAATGAGACAATCCCGATCAAAGCAGGAAGTATGGTCACATTATGCGTAAATTGTAATGTCAGTAATAGGAATTATCAATTTTGTAAATAAATTTACACAGTAATGTCAAAAATGAAAATTAATGCTAGTAGCAATGTAACAAAAAAATATAACACAATATGGTCAAAGTATTTCATAAGACTTCCTTAACTTAAGGTCCAAAGAGTCTACAAACAAAACGTCTCATGGTGGAACATAAAACTGTTAGAACTGGCAAATGCTTCCACGCGTATCATGTAGCTTCAGGTAGACGAAATAATTACGAAAAGAAAAAACGAAGTATGAGAAAGTATTTAAAAAACATTAGTTCTCGAAATCAAACTAGATGTCGCTACGGTACTTTCTTGATTTCTCCATGATAACCCTTCTCTTTCATGTATAAAAGTAAATTAGTTTTTAAAACTCAATTAACAACTCATATTCTATTTGTACATTTTCGTATTTGTATTGATATCTAAGTTTCTAACTTTGCATATTTCAGTTTTTTAATATGTTAGTTAAAAGGAACGGAAATGACTGTCTTTGGTCCATTCGTTTCCTGCAAAAATCAACTTTTGCTAGAGTCGCTCTCTAGTGGAGGTGCTTTTTGAGTTTTCCTTTTTTCTTAAAATGCTTCCTCATTGCTAAACAAAAGAGTTCATGCATTCCAAAAAGCGATTGCGGCTTTAAAAGTAATCCGTAAATCGCTATACGTTTCAAAAGGGTTGTGATAGATTATATGATTAGCCTACTGGTGAGGACTCCTGCAAGTGTTTTAACCACAGAAATATATCTAGTTAGAAGGAAAAAGTGTACGTACTTCGCGTGCCGAAACGACGTCTAGACAGCTCCATTGCTCGCCGCGAGGCTCAGTCCACTTTCGATTGCAATCGGTGTTGGACGTCAGGTGTGAAATTTAAAATGACGCGGTGTTCGATAATTACCTGCTCAAACACCACCAATATAGTTGGATCTTATAGTCGAGGTATTTCCTTCCATCGATAAGTAACTATTTGTCTAGATATGTCTATTTTGAATTAAAAATCATTAGTTTTGTTGCTCCGTATTATTTTTATCAAAACGATCATGTGTCCAGTAATAGCTTTCCATTGCGGCTTTAATTTGACAGTCCAAATTAGCTGTGCTTGTAAAACCATCGATGTATAATTCAAGGTCAATTTGTTGGAGGACAAATTATAATTTTTCTGCCAAAAATGGAGAATAGTGCTGTACAGTGCGATTTTTTTACCCGATTAATAAAATATCGTTTTTGAAAGCAGAAGAAATGATAATTAATTTTATATTGAATTGTACTGTAATTTTTGTTTTAGTTTTACGTATGATCCTCATATTAAAAATAAATGGATTGAAGCAACAGGACACTAAGGCAAATAGTAGGTATATTTACTGGACATGGAAACTTTAACAAACACCTATATAACATGGGTTATTCTGACAGTCCTCTGTGCAGGGCGTGCATGGAGACTAGGCTAGGTAGCCTAAGGATACTATTGGAAGAGATCGAGATCTTACGGGCTTCCTGGAGGAGCTGGGGTGGCAGGACTAAAGCAACCGCGTGTCACGCAAAATAGGCACTGAGTGTCGAGTTACGGAAAAGCCCGCCGTGAAACATAACATAACAGGACGTAAAAATGTTTAGCGTGTCGGGAGGGGGTAGCGGTTACTACAAAGTGTTTGCCCACAGAAAAATGCCGATTTCTATTCTATCGCATAAAAATCTTTTTTGCGCCGATTCACTAAATTACATTCGTGAGTTCGTGTCATATAAATAATATTTAAGCAAAATGGTACAGTCTGTCTATAAAGTCATGAAAAAAATTGAGGACGCTGCGATCGTGCACGTAGCAACCCTGTGTAGTGAGACAAATGATTTTGATAGTAGGATTTTCTTTATTTATAGTAAAATAAACCGGATATTTTTTTTTACTTTAATTTCCCCAGAAAAGGTAAAGAAAGGCGTATAATTCGTAGACAATGAGTTTATTCTACATTGAAGGATTACAATATAGTAATCGTAATTTTTGATAAATCTTTTTTTTTATAATTGCCAAGTAGTTTTCTCGTTTTACTGCAATGTGTGCTTGTGTTCGATTAAAGCCTGTTACTTTGACACTCCTTGTAAGAAAACCCAATCTATTTCAGAATTTAACGCAGGACTTCTAGGCTACAATTAAAATCCAGATCGGTTTTGGCAATCCACTGAAGTTTTCTTCATGTAGGTACCTCTTTTTTTCACAGAGTAGAAGAACTGAATCTTTTGTCGAAGTGCACAAATGTTGCAGTTAACCATTTATTTCTTAGGACGACTATCTATGTTTCCCAGGGGTTTCAAATATGCCACCATTTTTATAGCCTTCATCTACAATACGTATCACTATATTCTCTGATTTTCCTGAAAGTAATTTTTAAAAATGTAATACCTATAGGTATTTGGCAAAAAGAATTGAATCGCCACAATGATCAAATTAATGCTATAATTTTAATAATATAAATCACAAACTTTTGATTGGCGTACGTAGGTAAAAATCGTACATTCCTAACAGGTATATTTTTTATTCAGATTAAAAATCAATGATAAATTTGATTATCCAAAAGTATTAAAAGTTCGGACCGCACTACAATATAGCCTTCTAACATTTTCAATCTAACCTTTAAATGCGTAATGTAAACAATAGTAATTTTAGACTTAAATTCATATATTTAGTAAATTTGAAACTTCTGGTAACCAAAACTCAATCAGTTACACGATTACATACCAGCCATAACTGCCGTTCGAGCATAAACATCCTATAAATATGATAAAACGTGTCCAGCTTCTTGTTCCAATAAACATCACTGAAAAACTTTATAAATAATATCCTGAGCTTCACTCCGATTAATTCTCTTCATTTTTAACACTTTTCTACGGAGTTTAGAAGAAGTAGCTTCAGTTTAATCAAAACAAATCAAAAATGCAGAAAATCGAGCTAAAAAATCAAGTTGTTGACAGTCGATGTACTTTGATTCAGTGTTGTCATACTTGTGTCTAATGTTAGTTCCTCAAACATTCTTTTCATGACTTTATAGACAGACTGTACACGTTGGTCTCCGTTGATCGATATCGTTTTTTCAATCGATAAGAATTGACCGTTTCAAATACAACATGTATTCGATGCAAGTGAAATTATGTCTTCCATCACTAAATTAAGATCGTGACGTCATGATACCTACACAAAATCTGGCACGCTCGGTCTCCATATAAATCGACGAAAATTTTCCTTCTAGATTTATTTTTGTGGTTTTAACGTACTACTAGAACTGATTAATTTATTTCCATGATCCGTGGACTGAGTACAGTTCGGAAACGTTCGTTTAGATTAGAACAATAATTTATCTCTTATATATTCACGGCAATGACCTCCAAACCGATGCTTAGTACCTATAATAAGATAAGCTTCACGCCATGTTGATTTCATTATACATACAAATTAATAGTTATGTTATAACAACAAAGATTACGCGGTTAGTTTTATAATCATAAACTAAAAGTGGCGAATATGATAGAGTTTAAACAAAAAAAAATTAGAATTACCGCCATCTATTGGCAGTTAAAATCCGACTAACTGTAAGAGCGAGTCGTATTCGCGCACAAAGAGTTCCAGACCGTTGAATAATTAATCTATTGCCTGATTTATTATTATTATTTATATATAGGGTGGACCACCATATTATAAATTATGTTAACTCTAAATTGTATTGATAATTAAATAAATAAAATAAAACTAAAAACTCGTTCAATTCTTTAATATAGGCCCACCATCGTCACTATACAAAGACAGGACACAGCGAGATAAAAAGCTCTTGAAAAGGCACCTAAAAATTATGTAGAAGTCATGGGTAGCCTTGGTTACGAGGCACACGAAAATAGGTATATTTATGTCTTTTGAGTAAGAGCACCAAGTTTTCGAGTCATTACAATGTGAAACGAAACTGCCGTATCTAAGCAAGTATGAGGAAAAGTTTTATATGACCCGACATTTAGTCGACATTGTTTAAAACTTTAATTAAGTTTCGAGCAGATGTTATCCAAAATTTTTGTCTGATTAAACCGAGTGAAATTTGAGTACCTGCGTGAAGGTTTTCTTGGCGATAAAAGTCTATAATAAAATTAACAACGTGACAACATTTCGGTAAAAGTGCGGGACGTCCTACTCTTAAAATGTTTTTGTCCATAAAAGCAGCTAACTTTCGTAGTCTTGGGGTACATAGCCTGCTCTGAAGCTTTAAATAAGGTACATTTCGGCAACATCTAAATGATTTGCTGTTATTATGTGACCGTACATATGTTTTTTATTAAAACGCATCTTATAAATTTACCTATTTTTTGTATACTGTACATTATATCAAGACTTGTTTTTCTATATATTTTTGTATAGATACAAAAATATATTGTAAAGTATTTATTTGGCAAATATTTTTAGCATAGCCTTAGAATAAAATTGGTTTAAAAAGTTGTAAGTTCGTACAATCTCGCCTTAAGTCTAAGCATTCATATCTGTTAATATACCTTAAAGTACTCACATTATATTATATTACACTTCAATAAAACACAAACATTTTCACACTTATTACCAACGAATAAAGTTCATTTTTGCAGCCACAAATATAAACAGATTCTTCCAGTCCGACATTTGTTTTGATACTGACTTATGTTCGTCTAACAAAACAATTATCACATTGAAAGAGAGGGAATCGTTAACCATTCTATGAGATAGAAAGAGACATACAATATCATATGGAATTAATAAAGCACTAAACTAATTTTAATTATTTATTTGCAAAATATTATAGCACGAGAGTTCGCGACAAGAATATTTAAGAGTTTTGTAACCCTTTGTTGATACGTCGTCAGTGAGTTAAAATCAAAATAATCTTTATTAAGATTACTTTTGAATTATACAACATTTTTATCCCTATCACTTGTTCTTTTGACTGATAAGAAGAACGAGCAAGAAACTCACCAGTTCTAATAAGAGTAATGACATTCACAAAAATCGTGCCGTTAGCAAATAAACTTCTTTTCCTTTTTGTGCATTTTATACTGTCAAAATTTTGCCCACTAATGGAGACAAAAATCAAACATAAATCAATTATTTTTCAATAAATAATAAAGTAATTTTTGGCTGATATGATTTTTGTAACAACATTTAAGACGTGATGAGTCACCGTATTCCACAATAGTGTGACATAATATTTTAATATATTTTTTTATTATAAGTAATGTTACGATGATAAGGATGCCTCCGCCACCTGCTATTTTTCTAATGTTAAGAAATGCATGCCATTGCTTGCATGGGTACGCAAGGCACTAGTCTGCTTCTAGAAACATCTTGTACGTATCCAAGGAATTCCTTCGATGTCCCAATACAAAATCTCACTAGCTCCAAAAAAGACGTAGATAAAACATTTCTTATGCAACGCGTGCAGATGTTCCAACACCTGATATCCGCACTGGTGATCCTTAGTGCTTCCACATATTGAAGTATCAATCGTCTGTAATCTCTTGTACATTTTTGTATCGAGCTCCCAGTCTATTGCGATTATCTGTAAGCTCGGTGTGTCAGTGCCATTTGTTGCCTCTATAGTTATCTGTTTTTGTTGTAAATGTGTTAGTTTAATGATATTGTTTTAAATTTTTTACATAAAAAGGTCACGAGATGGGTGACCTCCGTGCTTCGGAAGGCACGACAAGCCGTTAGTCTATAACGTTTATATCATTCATTCAAATCATCAGCGATTGTGATTTTAAAAGTTATACAATTGAATAAATATTTTAAAATTAGATAATTAGGCCATTGTTTAAGTGACGTTTAAGTACAGTTTGAGACGTGCTTAACTTTAAATACTCAATTCAGACACCGGGTGTTTGTCTTTTAGATTAAAATAGCATTAAACTAGCTTTACGCGTGGTATACTTGAGTCCTTGTACTTTTACCTTTAGAATTATACCAAATTTAATCTTAATTCGTACAGCCCTGTGACATGATTCTATAAAAATCGAAACCGAAAATCAAATGTGGAAGTATTAAAAAAAAACATTAGTTCCCGAAATTAAACTAGATGTCATTACGGTACTTTCCTGATTTCTCCACGACAACCCTTCCGTTTTTCACGTATAAAAATAAATTAGTTTTCAAAACTCAATAAACAACTCATATTCTATTTGTACATTTTCGTATTTGTATCGATATCTAAGTTTCGAACTTTGCGAATTTCAGTTTTTTAATATGTCAGTTAAAAGGAACGGAAATTACTATATTTGGTCCATTCGTTTCCTACAAAAATGAACTTTTGCTAGAGTCGCCATCTAGTGAGGTGATTTCTTTTTATTTTTAAATATTTACTCATTCACTCGTGTGTCCGAATTTACTTCAGAAGTGGCCGCTCAACCAGTGGCGTAGCTACCAAGGGGCTAGGCGGGGCAGTGCCCCGGGGCCCTCAAGCTCAGGGGGCCCTCGAATCTTTACCAGAAAATCTCAATCGAACACAACTTTTGAAATTTTTTCCCATTTTCAAAATAAATATGACAACTCGAGTTTAATCATGGCAACGCAGTTGTGAGAAATTCCAAAGTTATAAAAAGGGAATTCCCCTAAATTAGTTGTGTGGGTTGACAGAGTTATTAATGTTTTTATCAATTTGTCGGAAATCCATATCTGCATATTATTATTTATTGATATACGTTTTTGTGATTCGCGATTGTGAACTTCGAGTCTAGATTTTTTTTACGAGAATAGTTAAAAAGTTAATGTATCAGGAGTAAGTAAGCGTATGTCAATAAATTTTTTGTACTGGTCCATACAAAAGTTCAATTTTATTTGATTAGAGTACGTATTATGTTACGTATAGAAGTCTATAGATTTCGGCTACTCACTCACTATGTAACTCAAAATACAGTGAAGAATACAAATCAAATGCGGTAGGGGGCCATCTATTAATTACGTGGTTTTTGGTCATTTTTTAAACCGTCAAATATGGTATCACTGGCTGCTATAATAATATAATATAATATAATATAATATAATATAATATAATATAATATAATATAATATAATATAATATAATATAATATAATATAATATAATATAATATAATATAATATAATATAATATAATATAATATAATATAATATAATATAATATAATATAATATAATATAATATAATATAATATAATATAATATATAATATAATATAATATAATATAATATAATATAATATAATATAATATAATATATAAATTTATAAAAATTCAATTTTTATAGAAAAAAATGGAATCACTAGAATTTTTACACTAAATGACACACTAATCGGCCCGAAGTAATTGTTGCGTGAAATAGTAACATATACAAGCATACATCCAAACAAACTTTCGCGTGTATAATTATTAGTTTATTGTCGCATATGTAATGTGATTGATCTGAGAGGTCATTACATATATTGATAACGTTTAATTAACACAATTATAATAATATACATCGTCGTGTTGCGACAGCTAGTCCGCGGTCTAATTTAAAAATCTAGCTATTGTGTTAATGATTAATGGTATTGTGTAACTTTTTTGGAACAAATAATTCGTTTAATGATATAAATGTTACAGACAATTCATTTCGTTTGAGATTTTAAAATAGCTTTCAATGATATTTGTAACTATCACGCTGCTTATCCTCCGCTTAGACAATTTCTATTAATGTCTTAATATGTCAAATTCTTGTAGCGTCAAGTTCGTAAATATCTCTGAAATGTCAAATTCAAAGTGATTGTAATAGATTTTAAAATTAGATAATTAGACCACAAACGTATAGTCGTGTATTTAAACCACGTAATATAGGCACTCAATATTAGAAATAAGTTTCCAACTTTGTATGTTAGTAGAGTAGAATTTTTGGATGAAAATTCTTTCACCTACGGGAATTTACATCATATGCGTGTAATATACGGCTTAATTTACGTGGGTGATATAGCGCTTAATTTACGTGGGTGATATAGGGCTTAATTCATCGAATATGTAACTAGACCGAGTGAAGAAGTCGGTCACATTTCGATGAATTCTGTTTAAACTTGAAAAACCAGAAGTCCATATCTCGATTGTCAATAGATGTTGTTCGCGGGAATACCTTTGATGGCCAATGAGCAGAAGTTAGTTGATTCGGTCGCCGATCCTACCGTCTCTATTGGTATTTATGTAGTCCAGACATAGGATTCCCCACTATGAAGGAAACCACTCATCTCAACACCGACAGCTTCCTCTTATGTATGGCGAAAACTGTTCTTTGCAATATTTATTCACAATTAAACACAAAAAATAATAAAAATAATCCGATATATATCACAACGAAAACCGATAATTTGAAGAACAATAATATTATTATCAAGTACTCATGTATGTTTCGCGCCTAATTTGAAAGCAAAGACTAATTTGGAATAATATATTTAATATTTGTGGTTGTAGCCCACACGCGTCTTAAATTCAAGAAGTACAAGAAGACCGCCAAAACGGAAAAGCTTTTTAAATCCAATTTTTTGCTACGCAAAGGAATTTGTGTTCATTCTGCTTTGAACAATGTGCACGGACGTTATATGCCAGGGTCGCGAAACCAAATATCGTCATATCATAGCTCTAAGATGTCGTATCCTATGGTCAGAATGTTATTACTATTATTGTACTACTTTAATTGTGTAATGCTAATAAATACTCGTACATATTATATATTTAAACATCTTAAAATATAACACAAGCTTTCTTTATGGATGGTTAAGGAGGATGGGCCATGACCCTCCACGCTAGCCCAATGCGGATTGAAGGGTATTAACGACTGCAAATGCAGCCGCGACCGACGGCTTAACGTGCCTTCCGAAGCACGGAGTAGCTCGAGATAATAATTTTTCGGTCACCCATCCCGTGACCGACCCTTGCGAAAGTTACTTAACGACTACGATCGCGGGCCGCGGCGCTTATCCACTACCCCACCGAGCTGCACACTACAGCAGCTACAGCAGATATACACTCACAGGCACAATAACCGCCCAACAGTTTTGTTTTTTGTTAAAAGGGTACTCTAGCAATTAATAGAACACTACACCATTATTTAATTTGAAATTATAGTGTTGGCTCATTGATTTTGATTGTAAAAAATGCCACTCGATACAACTGATGTAGCTTTTTTCATTGAAGATTTTCAAAAAATCAATTTTCGTTAAGAGCCCTTTATTAAAAGACTTTTCCAATATTTTTGTTATTTCTTTTACTTTAAGTATAGTTTTAACATTCCTTTCATAAAATATGATTTCTGCGAATTGAAAGTATAGTAGGATAATAGAAGGTGAGCGGTTAATTATGCCACTGAGTGTATTTATTATAGTTGTGATCTAGTAACAGAAGATGTTACATAAACGAGTCAGTTCCAACAGCTGCCCATTTCGGACATACAATAATAGTTATTCATTTACATAACACCAATATTCATTCAAATTATAAAAACATTTATCCAACAACCACTCCCTTAATCGTATTTTAAACACATTTCCATTAATACTTTTTAATCTTAGGGGCAGTTTATTAAATATTTTGACTCCAGCAACATAAGTGCTTTTGTCAAGTATATAACTAGAGGATGAGATAGTACATATGTCATGCTTATGTTGCGATCGAATGTTAGTTTTTGTCATTTGCTTTTCGATAAAGTACTCACTATGATTCTTAACAAAAACACAAATTTCTAATATATATATGCATGTCAAAGTTAAATATTTATATTTTTTATAAATAGGTCGTATTGATTCCATACAATGAATTTTATAAATGATTCTTAAACATTTTTTTTGTAACATAAACGTAGAATTAACATTAACAGAGTTTCCCCAAAATATTATCCCATATGTCAAGAGTGGATATACATAACCATAATATACGTTTCTTGTAACGTCAGTAGAAGATACATTCGTCAATATTGATAATACATAACATTTTGCTGAGATTTTTTTGTTAATTTTAATAATATGAGACTTCCAATTCAAATTGGGATCGATAGTAACACCCAAAAAATTTATTTCTACTGCTTCTTCTATTTTCTTATTGTCAATTTCTATACCCAAATCTTGCACAACTTTTTTATAATTTCTAAATTGCAGAATCTTTGTTTTATCCAAGTTCACTTTTAGATTGAGAGTCGATAACCAAATCATCACAGTTTTTAGGGTGTTGCAAATTTGAATATTAAATTCCGTGTCAGTTAGTCTATCTTTCGGTATAAATATTGTAGCATCATCAGCAAACATAACACATAAGTGCCTAACTAGTAATGGTAATTCGTTTATATATATCAAAAACAATAAAGGTCCCAAAACGCTGCCTTGTGGGACTCCTATTTTATTATTTTCAAAGTCAGACTGAACTATAGTCATTACTTTTGTTTTTTTATTAAAAGTGTTGAGAACTGTAGCTTGACATCGGTTTTTTAAATAAGATTGTAGTAATTTATGAGCATTACCTCGAATTCCGACATGTTCTAATTGCGATAAAAGGATATTGGGCATAACACAGTCAAATGCTTTGGAAAGGTCTAAAAATAGACCAATACATGTATTTTTATTATTTACCTCAGTCCAAATTTGTTTTAGTATTTTAAAAATCGCTAATGTGGTATTTTTTCGCTTTTGAAACCCGTATTGATTAGAATTCAATATGCTATGCCTCTCAAGAAACGACATTATTCTACTATAAATAACCCTTTCAAATAACTTAGCAAAATTAGATAATAGTACGATGGGCCTGTAGTTACCCATTTCAGTCTTGGAGTCTCTTTTATGTACAGGCTTAACCAAGCCCTTTTTCAGATCATCTGGGAATTCTCCTGTTTCTAGAGTCAAATTAATGATGTGAACAAGGGGTTCAGCTACAAATGGAATACTTGTCTTTATTATTGACATTGGTATATCGTCATGACCCGTGCTTTTTTTATTTTTAAAACATTTAACTATTTTTATTATTTCTTGCTCATTTACAGGAGTCAAAAATATGCTATTTAAATTCGAATGTGTAAGTGGTCTATATGAAATGTCAGCTGATAAATTAATTGAGGTGTTCGTATAAAAAATATTAAATTCTTTAGCAATGTCAATTGAATTACTTATGATTTTTTCGTCTTTTTTAATTAAGTCAACTGTTTCCTTAACACGATTTGTTTGTGTTGTATTTCGTTTAATAACTTGCCATATGGCTCGACTTTTATTACAGTTTTGTTGTATATAGTTGATGTTAGTTATACGCTTTGATCTTTTTGTTACTGACTTGAGTATTTTACAATAAGTTTTATACCTTCTTCTAACTTCAATATTATTTGTTCTTTTTGTCAATAAATACATGTTTCGTTTATTTTTACAGGAAGATATAATACCCTTGGTCTTCCATTCATGTGAACGTTTGAGTGTAATTTTTTGTTTTTTTAGAGGAACACAAAGGTCATAGATAAGGCGAAAAATTTTTATGAATTCATTGTAAGCTTCATTAACACTGTTTAGACTCAAAATCTCATTGAAATTTATTTGTGAAATATATTTAGCAAACACCTCACCAAACTCCTCTGGACATCTTTTGTAAATAAACCAATAAGGTTGACAAAAATTTATATTAGTTGAAACAGATATGATCTGATAAGTGTGGTCAGATACTCCAAGATCTTTAACAACTGTTTTGTATTGCTTGCAATTTGTGTATATATTATCTATACACGTTGCAGAGTGAGACGTGATTCTTGTAGGGACTGTAATTGACGGATACAATTTAAATAATCTGAACATATTTACTATGGTATTTTTTTTATTATTGTCCACAAGGATATCCACGTTGAAATCGCCCAAAATGAAAATTCTAGTAAATTTATTCCTAGCTCTTGTAATCATTTTACGTAGTAGTAATTCCATATTGACCATGAAAGTGTCTAAGCAACTTGTCGGCGTTCTATATACACAAATTATTAAGTAATTTAAATCATTTAATATTATGCCACAACACTCGAAGTGAACTTCGATAGACATTTTGGATATAAGAGGTAGCTCTCGAAAATTAACTGTATTTTTGACATAAATTGCAACACCTCCTCTACTCATTCTACTCCTACAGAAGTGCGCTGCCTTAATGAAACCTTCCAATTTAAGAGTTTCAACTTCCACTACTTTTAAAAACGTCTCGCTCAAACAACACACGTGTGGATCCTCCTGATTTAGTAATATTTCTAATTGATCTAACTTAGCTTTTACACTTTGTACATTGAGATGCAATATATTCAAAGTACATTTATTCAAGTTATCATTGTCTACGAAATAACACCGAATCATCATTTATTTGATTTTTCCCTTGATTTTTACCATCATATTTGTTTTTGTTTTTTTGTTCCATTTTATTGAATAGTTTTGGAATAGTACTTTGTACATTTTTCTTTGGTATTTTATTTAGAAGTACATTTGAGTTTTTAGTATTCTTAAAATAATATGTGATGGGTTTTTGTATTTTATCATTCAATTTTTTGTCATTTATATCGGTTTGGTTATTGCGAAATTTGGTTTTTGATTTATTTTTCATATATTGTGCATATTTAGTTTTATAGTCTAAGCTTAATACTTCTCTTAACATTATTCTACTTATTAGTGACTTTCTATTTCGTGTATAATAATCAGGATACAATGATACAAAAGAAGTATGATTAAATCTGGTACAAGCGAATCGCAAAATATCATTTAGTTTTTTAACATTTACATATCTATTATTATAAATTTCACCAACCAAAACGTTCGTATTAGAGAGTAATGACAAATAATAGTACAAACAAGATCGACAACTAAGAGGATCACAGTCATCAGATCCACCTAATACTATGACAAAATCAGAGTCAGAAAAATCCTTACAAAAAGAGTGCGATGACTTCAAAATTTCACTTAATGGCGCATTGGGTTTAATTATTGACGTTACTTTGAATTGACTTCCAACTAAGTTTTGTAACAGTCTGCTTATTCCTTTACCATCTTGATTTCCCAATATTAAAATTTGCCGCTTAAATCCCTCTAAGGCTTGATAATTTCCGCTTAAATTTAAGTTCGATGTTGAGGCACGCACGCAAGGTGTCTTCGACTCACGAGGTTTTTCGCATCCCCCATCAATTTTTTGATTAATTTGTTCCGTATTGCTTCTAATATCTTCTGTAGCTAAAGAGTTTAATAAAATTGAGTTTTCCTCATTACTGGTACCCTGCAATTGTCTTTCATGATTGATTATTTGTTTCTTCAGTGTACTGTTTTCAACTAAAAGTTCCTTTATATTACGTTCAGCTATTTCTAGTTTATTATGTAAGGTATAAATTTTCTTCTTTAATCCTTCAACCACTTCAGTTTGACTATGATTTAAGCTATGACCACTTTTCAAAGAAATGCATTCCTCATCTGATTCATCCGAGTGTAATGACTCGAAAGAGTTATCTGTTGAAATATTTATTTTATATTTATTACGCTGAGTCACAAAATTGTCATGATTCGATGTTGTTTTAATTATAGCAGACGGTTTATTATTTAAGTCATCAATTGCCTCCTTACAGGTCAAACAATTCCATGCATTCCTGTCTTTCATTAAATAGAATATTTTTTCTGATACATTTACACAGTCTATATGAAATATCTTACTACAATTTAAGCAACTCAACAATTCTCTATTCATTATATTTTTATTACAATGAGAACACATTTTGGTCATTTTTGTTGTTAAGATTCATAAATTAATTGCAAAAATCTTCTCGATACCGAGGATCGATCTGACGTTCAGTAGTTGAGACTCACTGCGTTAACAGTCTCGGCCAAACGGCTCTCTATAGTGATGACGAATTTTCAATATAGCTTGTCGGTACACTGACCTGTACTATGAATCAGATACTGTAGATGTAGTTAAGTTCGACTTAACCATCTGAACTGCTTCACCGACAAAACTGCCTTACCGATAATTTATTTTCGCTTCGTAGGTAATTCAATAAAAAAGATCCTTTATTCTTCTTTTTTAATTTGGTTATTGTAGATTTTTGTTAGTAAATTCACAAAAAAAAAACATTGCTTTATTTATTTGTTTGTTGAGTAGTAGTTCGTTAAATCACGGAACGACACTTGCACCATCATTTGCTTGCAATGTCACGTAGCTTGAATATATCACCAATTTTCAGTTATAGCACTATTTATCCTTAGAATTTTGCAAAGATAACATTTATCCTGGTTTATTAAACCCTAATATTTATTTTTTTCAAGTATCACTGTTATTTTTTTACGAATTATAATTTTAATTTTAAATTGTAGCGAATCACAGAGCCAATGACGTACGTGCTAATGTCCTACAGGTTATGCACTTTTAAATATTAATCCAGATAGTCCCAAAAAGGACTATTAACATTATCAAACGATTTGCTAATAAAAATATAAGACTTCAATTTGTTTGTTTGCAGTATCATCATCAGTCCCGGACACAGGCCTTCCTTATGGACGGTTAAGGAGGGGCTTAACGTTCGAGATAATAATTTTTCGGTCACCCATCCCGTGGCCGTCCTTTGGGAAAGTTGCTTAACAACAACGATCGCGGGTCACAGCGCTTATCTACTGTGCCTCCGAGCTACTGTTACTCGTTGTGTTAACTGCAATAAAATTGTGAATTGAAAGAAAGACCACACACCCTCCACACGCAAAACAGCGCAATTTGGTCGTCGAGTTGCGGAGACGCCCGTTGTAGGAAGAAGAAGAAGAAGAAGGAAAGAAAGTAGTTTTCATTTGTGCTTGAAAGATTCGTCAGTCCTGTCAGGTCCTGAGTAGCTCTGCGGTTAGAGTAGTCGCCCGGATTGAGGACTCTCATGGGTTCGAGTACCATCTCAGAGTGCCTGGGTTTCATTAATTTACTGCTTCCCGCATTATCGACCAATAAAAATGTACATACTTCTCGATATTATCGAAAGTGAGTGAAAAACATTTGCATATAATATTATTTAATGTTAACCCTTCACATAACAGCTACAACAATGTTTAGAGTGGCGGCGGCGGCGGGTCAAATAGACCCCTTTAATAAATCTGTACGTGAGCTGCGCTCAGGTTTACCGACAGTTAATATTTAGAGTGGGCGGAGTCTGCCACGCCACCTACGGTTTACAGTTGGAATTACGGTAGGGTTGCCGCTGGTAGTGTGAGTGGACCCGATATGAAGCGCCCGTCTAAACAAAAAATTACGATTTTTACGATTCCGTTACTGTTATAGATTCTTTTAATGATGGCCTCTTGTTATAGCCGACTCGTGACTTATTTGTATATTATTGTATTGCTTTTTAAAGATAAGAGTGTCAATAAAGAGAGTGCAATCAAGTTGTGGGCGTTTTCTGTAATCCTTTTTTTTAGAACCAAAGAATAAAACGGGATCCTATTACTGAGAGTCTACTTTCCAGTGGTGTGTCTGTGTGTCCGTTCGTCCTTCTATCTGTCTGTCACACGGCTGTAGCTGATCTTATGAGCCGCGCTAGCAACATCATCAATAGGCTGATGATGACATCATCTAGGCCCAAACCCAGTACGGATTGGTGGGTATTAATGATTGCAGATGCAGTCGGGATAGGATATTTTTCAATATTAATTAAACTTTATTCAATATAGTGGATTGCTAATATTTTATAACTGGTAGGTGCAGCTTCCGAATGACAACCCTAGCGAAACCACGCCTACTAACAACGCCCCGCCCCGCCTACACGTCAGTCTTACACCGACCGCGCGCAGATCAACATCTAAACACAACAGGTGACTGTTTGAACCGTTTGCAGTAGATCGGATACGGAAGTGACAAGTGTAAAACCGGTGAGAGTGCGAGTGTGAAGTGAAGTGTATTCAATTACATGCTGCCCGTTATTTAGGTAAGAGTTTTATTTGACACATCACATTAGATTATAACCCGCCCACTTAGTGGTTAAATGTCATAAATATATAGGTTCCCATGGGAACATAAAAGTTCCTATGGGAACCAAATGAAGAGAACTGTAGACAAATTAAGCCAAAAAAGTTATTTTATTATAATGCATTGGCTGTTTCAAGGTTCGTATTGCACGGAAAATAACGTTTTTCATTTGGAAATCTGCCCTTTCTTTTATGATTTTTCCTAGACTTTTTTCTGCTTTATCCACTTTACTTGTCTCGAGAAAAAAAGAAGGAAAAAAGGATCATAGGAAAATTTCATAAGATGGACTGAGTATATTATATCTAGTGAAAATCTATTCAGTGGATTTTTATAATTATCTTTTTGTGTATGAAAAAATAATTAAACCTAATTCTTGTTTAGATCAATTCGATTTCTAACAGCCATAATTAGCTAGTGAGTAAACCGCATCTAAAATCTTTTAAAGCATTGAGCGAAAATTTTTTTTATTCAAAAATCCAAGTCGCAGCACGCGATTGCCAGCATTTTATAAAAAAAAATATATATTTAACATATTCCCAAAAAGACTAAATAAAATCTTCAACTCCTCCTTTTCTTAGTTACATTTTTACACAAGTATCTTACAGATAACGGGATGTATGAACGGTCCGACATCACAGACTCTCTTATATACATAATATGTAGATTTAACTTTGGCTTGTCCATAATGAATAACTAATCATTCTGAGCTGATGGGTTATAGGCCTTCCATATGGATGAAAACGAATAGTTAACGACACATGATGCAGTCAGCACTAATGGCTCGTGATAACATAATTTTTGATCACCCATCCTTTGATCGGCCCTTGTGACACTCGCTTAACAACCGTAACGTATACGCGCTCATTCAAAAACAACAAACCTGTTTTACGTTAATAACCTCTTTTGTTCTTAAAATAAAATACTTTTTGTCGATTGTCAATGTTCTTTTTTCATTGATAACCGATTTTTACTCTGTGCTATTTCAATTTCCCGCCAAAAATGTTTCCCGCCGCCGCCGCCGACCGCGAGACGTCACTCCGCGCATTGACTACCAATCTCCGCAACAGTAATCTATTTAAACTCCGCAAAGGACTGTATCTCAATACGCAACTTAACAGTTTGCTGTCAATATGTTACCAATAAACAGTTTCCAACTTTATCGCTCACCGAATAGAGTTTTCGTTCGGTTAAATTTGTTTCATTCGATGGCTCAACTTATATTGTGAAGGTAAGTCGGAAGATTATAATATTTTTGATTCGCGCGCCGCGGGGTGGCTTGGTAGGGTGACCACGTTGAAATCAATATTTTTAAGGATAAACAATGTTACAGAAAACGGTACTCCGGCTGCAATAAGAATTTTCTTTGAACGATTCATAATACAACTTTATCCTCAAGTTTTTTTTATTAAATTATGAATATTAGGTACATTTAAAGTTTGTATAGAGAAAGAGTGAAGAAAGCCAATATTATAATGCATTATATACGTTCCCTGGCGGCATTTGAGTTGGTCTACCGTTTTATATTGCCAAAAATATATTTTTCACATGAACACACTAACTTCGAAGAGCTTGTATTTTAAATTACATAATTTTTTTCAATAAAAGTTTTTATCTGTGGTGTTAATTCCATTTGTTTACATTTTCCACTTATTGTTATTACGTGCATTAATATAGTTGTTTTTTACAACCTTTTAAGAGATATATCAGCTAAATGCTTTTCTTTGTTAGCATGGTTGCTCTTCTTGAAGAATGTCTCACGTTTTGCCGTAATATTTTTCGATCTTTTTGGTCCATGAATTTTAGGGTCGATTAAAATCCAAACTTGATCTTTAGTTTGGGTATGTAAGACCCTGTCTAATAAGGTTTTGTATCATTTCTACGGCAAGCTATCTAAATTGAAAAAAGATAGTTGGTTCCGGAAACTCAAATATAGACCTCAAAGTCATCGGATTTGTCTGGAATTGATTCGAAAAACTTCACTAAACTAAATATATCCTTCATCGTCATTAATTAAGAAATTCAATTGATCCCATTTTTCGTCTAAATATACAAAACATGATTGAATCATACGTGTCTCAGGTATTCTATCCCTGCGTCATTTCGAATCTCACTTCACGTATGCCACGAAACGTTAATACCAATTCAAAGTTAGGTGGATATCGCTTTCGAAGTGGTTTCGAACACCTGAGTGAGTTCGAATCCGAATTGTAAGCATGGTCGCCCTACTCATGTGAGTGACATCCGTTTGATGTGCGCCGCCCGCGGCGTGGCGCGACCTCGCGACACAAACGACACATTATAACTCTGATCGAACCAAATATATTTATTTAACTATAGTAAACCAGCCCGGCTTTACGTGAGGAAGCAGAAATATGCGATTATATGTAATTAATATCTAGGAAATTTTGTATCTCACCAAAAACATAAATGTGGATTATTATTTACAATGCCATACTTAAAAATATTCTTAATGAAAAATCCACTTTGTCCCTGGAATTCCATCTCAGAGAAATGGAAAAAACTAACATAAATGTAGAATTGATAGCCAAATTCAATGTGTAAGTTCACAATATGAAGTTTTTTCTAAAAAATAATTACATATAATATGTATAAAAGAAAACGTAATACGTTATGGAATTTATGATTATTTAAGTTATGAGTTTTAATAAATTAATTACGCTCCACTTACATATAAAAATATATTTTATTTATTATTGCAAGCCTTACAATTTGATTTTTTTAATTATATTAATATGTAGATACACAACATATACCAAAAATGTGAAGCTACTGAAACTAAAACGTTTGTCTTGTTGAATTCACTGGATTTTTAAGTCAGCAACTTTAAAAAAAATCTTTTTATATTTTATATAATTCTTTTTAAATTTCAAAATTAAATAAAACTTTAGTCAAATCGGCTCATTCGTTTAGGAGATATGATACTGTAAGTACAAAATGATTAAAAAAAAAATCTCTTTTTAGTCAGCGCTTCTAGCTTAAATATAAGTTTTTTATTTAAGAGAGTAGTGCGAGAATATTATCGTGTCCTAGTCTGATTTAATTATATATATACATATATTTATTTGTTTGATTATATATTAAAATTAACTAAACTTTTGAACTAAAATTTCGTCAGGTAAGGGAAAGGGCAAAGGAAAACGAACAACAGCAAAGAAACTGGAGCCTAATGAAAGGAGTTTGGTCGATAATAAAACTCATAATGATTTACAGAAACTGTACCGGGCACGATTACCAATTTCTACGAAAAATACATGGATCTAAAAAATTGTGCGATGACGAAGTTATACCTAAACAGTATATTCAAGATTATTTACAGTTACCCTACACTATGAAAACTGATTTCTTAGATGACATAGGTACTTAATAAGAGGAGGAAGAGAACGTGACTAGTGATGAAGAAACTAAGGAACATAGTATAAAAACTGAAAAACCAAATAAGATAAATAAAAAAAAAGAGATAAGCTAGATACAAGAGTTTCGTGCTCAAAAATACAATGTCGTAATTTAAGAAATTCAGATTTACAACCCACAGCAATTGAAAAAAAAGAGCAAAAGGAAGAAAAGGCAGTAAAAATAACATTACGAAAGAGAACGGGAAGCGTTAAACAAATACAAAAGAAAAAAAGTGGTGAAGCAAAATAGAGAAAAATAATAAATCATTTCAAAGATATAGTAGGTACTTATTTTGTTGATGAAAACAATTATGTTGGATTATTTTATTTTGTTGTTATTGTCATGAATAATTATGTTTCGATACTTGTTAATTGTAAAAGTTTTCTCTTTATATCATTACTAAAACTTTGTCTACTTGCACACGATTTTTCTTTTTAGATTTAGAATAATTCTATTGCCGTCAGTTTATTTCCAATTTATGAAAAAAATAATGTTTTTATTTGGCCTAAACTATGCTTCTTCAGATTAAAGTTTTAGTTTATGGACATCTAAAACTAAACTTATACTAATCTAATCTAATGCTATTTCGATATTTTTTGTAGATTTCCTAAATTGGTTTAGTTTGTTATCTTTTTTAAAATCATTGATTGACAAACTAAACCTATAAATTATTATGAAAGTAGTAGTTATTCATGAACCCCTTACTAATAAACCCTATTTAACTTAAACAGTATTTAAAAGTGATGCTGTCCTGTTAAAGCAATATTGACATAAAAGTCACAGCATCACTTTAAGCAATATCTAAGTTAAGCTGAAGCTAAACAAGGTTTATAAGTAAGGGGGTTAATTCGTAGCTAAAATGATTGATCTTTCAGTAGATCTTTCAGTGTGAGTACTTTGGTACTATTTGAATAAGGAAAATGAAACAAATAGGTGCTTAATAATTATTGCATTCGGAGACTGATTTGTTTTGTGACTTTGATCTCAAAAATAATTACGATGTTATTAATTGAAAGCAATAAAACTGTTTTTCTAATGTGGCTTTTTCATACTGAAAGCCTTTTTCACAAACTAGCAGTAAATGTAAAGATTATTCTATTTTAGACCTTATATTTTTAGTACTATACGTTAAATTTGGAGAAATGCAACGTGAGTTACTTTAAAGCTGTTTATATTTTTTTTCTACAAAAATCAAGGTAACTCGATATTTTTTCGAAAAAAGTGATGTAACCACCATGTCATTATGGAAACTATAAAACTAGGCTTCATATGGTTTATTTATATTAATAGATCTAAACATTTTACAGAAACAGTTAAAACAGTATTTAAATCTGATTAGTACATAAAAAGTTATAACTATTTTTGTAATTTCAATTTTGTTTTTTGACTCTCCTGTAAAGTAGCCATTTGGCGGTTACATTAATTCATATTACGGTTGACGATATGTTTATAGTGTGTATGTATATATTTGTATTTTATATATAATATTTTGGTATTATTCGTTAGGAATTGTAGCTTTATTTGTTCTTTTATGATACTGCCTTTTGAATGCTCTGTACATCTTCACCGGTATGTTTGGTAAAGAATGCCTTTTTGGATTAGATAAATAACTAGAACCAGCGCGATAAACAAGGCTTCCGAATAAAAAAAACGCACTCAAAGCGGTTGCATTGATTCAGGAGTTACGGTGCCACAGACAGACAGACAAGTCAAACTTATAACACCCCTGTTTACAAAAACAGAATAAAATAAAGCTTCCCGTAGATAAAGAATTTTCATCGGTATTTCCGAAGAAACAAAGTTAGAAACTTAACCTTTTTGATATTGGTATATATTTATAATGGACGCTTTTATTTATAAAAAAAAAACAATCAAATTTTCCTTTTCTATTCCATCGGCAAATAAGCATATCCATTCTCTCTAAATTATATTATTTAAAATATATATATTTCGCGCCAATACTTTTCTACTTCTTAAGCTACAATACAACGCGCAACCTCCATTTTCAAAAACAAACTATTTTTCTTTTTTTATAAAACAGTCATAATTCCAGTCTATATTTATCAATATTTACTTATGTTATACCACTTTATCAGTGTTATAACTCGAACAGTTCAATCAATCTAATAAAACAAAAAGAAAAGGTAATTAAAGATTTTATTTCATGTATAATCCCGCAACACGGGATCGGAAAAAAGAAACGGGATCCCACAATGCCGAGATGTCGGTATCCCGAGATTGGAAGCAGGACATATTAACGGACATTTAGAATAAGACACGTGAAATGATACTTAATAATTAAGGCCCCGCTAATGCACTACAATAGTCTTAATAGATTTAGCACAGATCGCTGGCGCTTGTAAGTAATCCTCAAACATAAAGCCCCCGCGCCCCCGCGCCCTTGGGGATTTGTAATACATCTGTTTGCCTTTTCATTACCCTGCCCCCAATTTTGATGCGAGGGTTGTCGATCGTGAAATAGCACTTTATTTTATTTTAATATACTCCATTATAAACGCAATGAGTTTTCATAGTTATATATAGAATGGTAGTTTTAATAAATAATTATCTATTCTTTGTGCTAATGTAAATATTATTATATTCATTATACATTAATTTATATAAGTATATTATCCATATAAACCTTCTTCTCCTTTTAAATCTTCTTACGCGGGTGACATAATTTACAAGGATAAAGTCGCGGGAAAACAGCTAGTAAAAACTATGAATATCTTCAAGAGAATAAAAAACTACTTACATTTTTAGTAACAAAATTTAATCTTAGTGTAACAAATGTTATAAGAAGATAAAAAACACGATTTTTGTTATTTCAACGACAAAAATATATATATTTTTATTTATATATATCGTCGATGAAAAGTTAAGTAAACTGCAATGCCGCGTCCGCACGCTTGCCAAACCTCAACAAGACGCAGCAAACTCAAACGTGTGGATAGAGTGTTTGCCTTGGTTTGTGTTGATTTGAAAGCATTTGTAGTCGATCCGATCGAATATCGGTTTTTTGTCACAAATCAAAGGAAGTTTCCGCCAGCGCTTGCGGCGCGTCCACACGTTTGCGCGTATTCAGTCTCGTTTGTGTGTTGGCGGTGAGTAGATGTACGCTTGTATTGTGTAAAATCATGGGTGACTGGTCAAGTGAAGATATTTGAAATTTTCAGGAACTTTACCAGGCAGGACTATGCAAAAATAAACTAAACCAAATGTTATGGCCGATATAACCTCAATATCCATCACGTCCGTTATGCTTGGCTCTTCAGAACACACTAAGTCACTCGCAAGCGTGTGGATGGCGATGTTTGATTCCCTAAATCAAGCCAAACGTTTGCAGAGGTTTGGAGTTTGCGGCAAGTGCCAAACAAGCGGTCACGGCATTACAAATAGAATGAACTTAGATTCAATATAAAAGCAAGTAATAAATATTATAACATTTTTCAGGCAACTAGCATTTCAACGAAATATCATTCAGATGTTTTATTCAATGTGAAATAATGTAATAGGGATGATGACTAATGTTTGTTTGTTTGTCCGTCAGGTAGAGTGTTAAAAAATATTAAACACGTATTTTTTTATTTTTTTCGTAATCATAAAATTACGGCGTTACATGGAGTTGAAATTTCGCATGACGTCACGTTAGAGTACGTTTTCTACTCAACTGTGACGTAGCGAGCCCCCACTCTTCAACTTTAATGCCTGCTATCTAGACTCTTCCTTGTTAAATTGAAGTAAAAAAAAATACGTATCTAATATTTTTCTATTATCCGACTGACGGACTAAATAGAATTGCATTTTTTTTACCCAGTGTCATCCCTATTGACAACCCTAAACGTCCGCGGGGTTATTATCCACTTGAATATTTGATAACCCGTCAAATGTTGATGCGTTAGCCGTTTAGCGTGGGCACGACTAAAGGGTTAAGTTGATCCAAAAAATATACATCCAAACAAAGAGCTTATTGAATTTTAAAACAAGTTAGTAATAATATTGCTCTTTTAAATTACAAGTATCCATTACCTTTGAATAGTTGTGTATAGATCATGGGTGGCCAACTTGTTTTGACCCAAGATCGACTTTTCACTGACGACACCCAGTACGATCTACCAATTAATTTACTTTTTAAAATCTTAAATGAAACAGCATAGTTCATACATAATAATGTTTGATTTTATTTATATTTTTTGAATTACCACTATCGACTGGACTAATAGTCGCGATCGACTGGTTGGCCACCCATGGTATAGATGAACTCAGTTCAATCCTTAAATACCCACTTGATTGTCTTACAGAATAATAACCAATATTAAAATGTCACCTATTTCAAGGTGCACGAGATAGTATTCGAACCCTTAACCCTTCGCTCACACGGCGATCTAACCAATGCCCTACCCGAGACTTAATCTCTGATAAAAATACTTTTCTTACGTACAACTGGTTAAGGACGTCTTTTGGCTGAAAAGAAGACTGTGCAAGAAATACACCAGCTCTAACAGAAGTAACGACATTTACAAAAACTATATCATTACCAGATCAGCATTAACAATATGAATCATTTGTATGTAATAAACTTATCAAGTCCTTTGGAAGTACGAATTTTTACTCAAATAAGTTTATTGATGTTAGCGCGCTCAGTCTGCGATAAGCTTGTTAAGCAACTGTCCCAAGGCCCGGTCATAGGATGCATGACCAAAACTTTATTATCCGTAATTCCTTCGTGCTTCGGAAGGTACGTTAAGCCGTTGGTGTCGGCTGCATATTATGAATTAGCAATATATTTTGAAGCAGCAATATAAAAAAGTAAATTGGATGTCGACAAATAAAATGACATGTCCTAATCGTATTTATAATTTTATTCGTGAGTCGATTCAAAATGCAACTAGGGCTGCGACATTTACGGAAAGTTATAAAGGTTCGAAACGATTTAAAGTTCTATGGATAACGTAACCGATTATATAAATTATGGAAAAAGAACACAAGTAACTCTGAATTGAGATTAGAATTTAATAAAGTCCGAAATAAAGTTCACAGAGTATTAGAAAATAAAAGAAATTCATATTACATAAAATTAATAGAAAATAACTTTAAAAATATTAAAAAGACTTACCAAATTAATCAAATGTTGGGACGAGTGACATTGTGGAGGCACACCGTGTCTGTGTTAAGTGTAAATTGTTGTAAACCTAATATTAGTACAGAGTGGTAAGTGTAAGTTTTACGCTAACGCGTTCACTAGTGAGCGCGTTAAGAATTTGTATGGAGATTTGTAGTTCTTGATAGTTACCGCTAGGGGCGCTGTGCCGGATTCCATACTAAAATCTTAACGCGCTCACGATCGACAGTGAACGTAAACGTCAAAAAAACTTACACTAAGCGCTCAAATATATAAATTGGCACAAACCTTCGTGGTTTATAAATGCTGTAAAAAAAAACTTAAAAAGTGTAACTATGTTTAATATTATAATGTAAATAAAAAAAAAATACCCATCAATGTATACTGATGCCTTATTTGATGCTGTCCATAAGCAACGTCTGAGCCCGAGCAGAGGTACACTAATAGGCTGGTGATGAGGAATTTTATTGAAACCAGTTTCTAATAATGTAGCACTTTTTTCTATCACACGTTAAGCAAAGCTATTTTTTTAATTAAATCAGCATCAACCTAAATCTCCTGTATAATTTTAACCTGTTATGATTCAGGGCCCAAGGGAATTATTAACTAAAATCAGTGTATTGACGTGATGCAAAGAGTCTGATTTATCAACTGCTATAGTAAAATTCAAGTGTTTTACATCTACCTACATATAATATAACCTTAATTACGTTTTGAAGTTTTATTCGATTAAACCTCTATGCTGTGGGACAGAGCTGCGCTTGACGATGAATTTATTATTTAACTAGTGGCCGCCAGCGACTTCGTCCGCATTTTCCATTATTTCTTCGCTCCTAATAGTTGCAGCGTGATATTATATAGCCTAAAGCCTTACTCGATAAATGGTCAATTCAACACAAAAAGAATTTTACAATTCGAACCAGTAGTTCCTGAGATTAGCGCGTTCAAATAAACAAACTCTTCATGCGAATGTGCCAGTCTTAACGGCTGTTTTGGCTAGAGAGTTGCAGCCTCGTCAGGTGCGCCAACCGCTCGTCTCCCGTTTTCCTAACATTTCCCTTCACTGCTCTGCTCCTATTGATTGTAGCGTGATGAAAAGTATACTATAACCAGCTCAGGAGTATGAAAAATAATTGTACCAAGTTTCGTTAAAATCCTTCGAGTAGTTTTTGTTTCTATAACGGTTATACAGACAGACAGACAAAAATTTTACTGGTTGCATTTTTGGCATCAGTATCGATCCCTAATCACCCTCTGATAGTTATTTTGGAAATATATTTTATGTACAGAATTGACCTCTCTACAGATTTATTATAAGTATAGATAAGACTGGATACGTCTTTTGACTGACAAGAAGAGCGAAAGGAAAGAAAACTTACTACCTCTCAACTACAGTCACGACATTTAAATAAATCAATTTCGTGACGAAACGTGAGTATAGTGTGACAGATCTGTCCGCATGGACGTTATAAGGGTTAACCAGTGTGGGTCCATTAGGCCACCGGAGACCCCGTGTTGACATCGAAGGGTTAAAGCAACAGGCGGCCATTTACACTAATTATAATTGTATAACACACGTCTCGTTTTCTTTGTCCGTCTGTGCGGCTCCATATTAAATGGGAGACAGGGCCCAAAATTGTAAAATGGAATATATTATTTTGCTTTTTATAACGTGTACATTATTCAAATAAAAATGCCTATACATAGTTTTAAATATAGGAATTTACTTTTTTGGGTTTTTCTGGCACAAGGTGTAAAAAATCAACCAGAAATTTATTTACTTTGCGTACGCTGCCTAAACTATAAAAGATAGAACCATAAAATGTTCTAATTTATTGTAGATCTTATAAATATCTACAAAAAGTCCGCGACACACTATACCCACACACTATACCACAATATAACACAACAACTATTTTTTATTTAAAAATCTTGAATTATTTTTGACTACACGTTTTAAAAGCATTTATTTTACTCATGCTACGATCAAAATTAGACGTTTGGTTTTGAAGTTATATAACATATATGTATGTATGTTTGTTACGCTTTAACGCAAACACAAACGCTAACTATTGAACTAATTTTGATGATGAAAGACGCCCCAATTTACATACATAGTTTGCCGCACAAGTAAAAGTTGTAAGTGAATTTATTAGGACAATGTTTTCCTAACACATCAGCTGTGACAGATATATAATAATAATGTACTTCTAGTACATAGTACAATGGGATAATTACGTATTATTACGTAGCCCCGCTAATATCTTTTGGAGGTTTTGTACCAATAGGGATGATGACTGGGTAAAAAAAAAATGCAATTCTATTTAGTCCGTCAGTCAGATAACAGAAAAATATTAGATACGTATTTTTTTTACTTCAATTTAACAAGAAATAGCTTAGATAACAGGCATTAAAGTTGAGGAGGGGGGCTCGCTACGTCACAGTTGAGTAGAAAACGTACCATAACGTGACGTCATGCGAATATTCAACTCAATGTAACGCCGTAATTTTATGATTACGGAAAAAATAAAAAAATACGTGTTTAATATTTTTTAACACTGTACCTGACGGACAAACAAACAAACATTAGTCATCATCCCTATTGAATAGTGAAGGAGGACTAAAGGGATTTTTACAGAACAACTGTCACAAAACAAGCGTTCCTATTACCAACTTTACGAATGTTACATAAGTACATCAGCGTTATTCGCTTATTGTGTGACAGTGTATTCTGATACTCCGCTAATAAACTGTTTACATGTTTTGGGTTAAATATTTAAATTATATCATGCCTTTCTTGCTATGCAGGACACTATATATTGCCCATCTGTATTAGAAAAAATAAAAAAACATATGTTTAAAAAAACACACTTGGCCAGTTATGTTTACTTCATTCATTACAAACAGAAATACAAACCTACTCTATTTATATAAATATTGGTGTAGTTTTTTTAACCTTTATTTTGTACCTTTAACAAAAGCATCAAGCAGTGTAACAATGAAATTTAGTTTGAAAGTTAACCAATCCAATCACACTTGAAAAACAAACCTATAAGGCCCGGCGCACACTCAGTATTCACCTCTGCAAACATTTGAATAAAAATCTTGTCTTGGAAAAGTAAATTCTAAAACTAGAAAAATTGTTTAGATTTATTAATTCTTCAATTTGTTACTTTCTTATAGAGGTCGCCATATTTAATTTAAAGTGACGTCACATACTGTAATTGGCATACAATCGAGACGCTTACTGATAACTTAATCATCATATTATGAGAAATATAATATAATTTAATTAATCAATTGTTAATTTAATTAATTGTTTGATAATTATACTTGTATGATGTGATTTTATAATCAATTTATTTGCATGCTATTGTTGATGGCTAAATGGGCTGGACTCATTAATATTGTATTTCTACCTATGATGTACCTCATTTAAAGGCAAATAAATATTATTATTATTATATTATTATTATAAATAATTTAAAAATCATGAGAGTACTAATGTAAATACCTACATACATAGTACCGGTCTAAGTCAGAACACACCTCTTTTTGCATAGCCATAGACGAGTAAAAACTTATCATGGCATTGCACTTATTAAATGAGAAAGTATTAAAAAAGCTTTAGTTCCCGAAATCAAACTAGATGTCGCTACTATAATTTCTTGATTTCTCCATGACAACCCTTCCGGTTTTCTTTCATGTATAAAATTAAATTAATTTTCAAAACTCAATAAACAACTCGTATTCTATTTGTACTTTTTCGTATTTGTATTGATATCTAAGTTTCGAACTTTGCAAATTTCAGTTTTTTAATATGTCAGTTAAAAGGAACGGAAATGACTGTCTTTGGTCCATTCGTTTCCTGCAAAAATCCTATAGACTTGTTAAATGGTTCATTCGGTAAATTTTGTTGAAAGCCTGCATGCGTCCGTCGCTGCACACAGCACACAGCTCATTGTTGGCTGGCTGTAGCGCATACGCTGCGGTGTCTATGTGTGCGTCGCGTCGGCCGTCGCTCGATGCGACATCGACATTGTGGCGCCATCTTTGGTGGTGTGATACCTATTACCTTAAGTTTTATCTAATATTCATAGACTTTTTACGTCATAATATCTACGTATATATATCTTGCATCCCTGCGTCCGTGTGGTGAATGCATAGGGTCTAGCTGAAAATCGGCGTCGGTCTGTTTCTGGAAAGTAAACAGACCGACAAATGCCGAGCTAGATACCCATTTGGTGCAGTCGTGGGACACAATATTATTTATTTTATTATTTAAATGTTGAATAATGTTAAATATCTTATTGCTTGTAATTGTACGTTTAATCTAATGTTTATTGTAATATGTATTAATGTGATAAATTATTATATTTTAGTGTCCTATGTGCATGCGCCGAATAAATGAATTTGAATTGAATTGAACAAAAATCAACTTTTGCTAGAATCGCCATCTAGTGAGGCACTTCTTCATGATTAAAACCAAAATACTATGAAAAATATGATTTCGTTGAAGGGAGGGCAAACAAAAGATGTGGGCAAAATGGAAACTTCTTATAGTAGACAAAGTATATGATCTATCACGGGTGCTGTTACACACGGAGAGACACGTAGCTGAATGTGATTTAGTCCGATTCGCACCAGCCAGTAAAATGTACAAGCTATGTGTTTATTTGATACGAAGATATTACACTATGCTTTGATTCCTTAAGATAAGTAAGAAATAAGATTATTTTGCGTACTACAAACCGAGTGTACAGCAAATAACAGAGAAAGGCAAAGAAATAATTATTTCTCAGAGTCTCGAAGAAAAATACGAAAAATCAGCTATAGAAGACTGCTTACGACTTCTGTCGTATTGTAAATAAATACGTAAACTAGAAAATATTTTAAATTCTAAGTAATAATTGCAATAAGCGCCGCGGCCCGCGATCGTTGTCGTTGGGCAACTTTCGCAAGAGTCGGTCGCGGGATGGGTGACCAGAAAGTTGTTGTCTCGAGCTGCTCCGTGCTTCGGAAGGCACGTTAAGCCGTTGGTCCCGGCTGCATTTGCAATCTTTAATACCCTCCAATCCGCATTGGGCCAGCGTGGAGGATCATGGCCCATCCTCCTTAACCATCCATAAGGAAGGCCTGGGCCCCTGCAGTGGGGACGTAAAAAGGGCTGATGATGATGAATAATTGCAAAACTTAAACTTATGTTATATATTCCATTGCCTTTGCCTTTAGAAAATCCATTTTGCCCTCATTTAGCGGACAAGTTGCTGCATGCTGCAAATTAGCGGTATTCATTGTTATGCGGACGACAGCACGATGGACTCCTTCTATAACGGTCGTGCAGGTATTTCTCGGGAAAGTGTCATTGAGAGCCGGAATCAACTTGTGTCTGTCTTACTGGGGTCGACTTAATTTGGTCCATTTCAACCCTACTAAGACACAGGCTTGCGCGTTCACCGCCAAAAAACCAGCAGCGCGCTTGTAGCCCCTCTGGTGTTGCAGGTGTCCATGGGCGGCGGTAATCACTTACCATCAGGTGATCAGCTGCTCGCCTGCCCCCTATCCAATAAAAAAAAAGTTATAACTCGTTTCTGACTAGAATATACGAGTAGTTATTGTTAATTAAAAATTAGTTTTCGTTATTTAATTACCTTTCAAGAACAATATAAATAAGAGACATAAGCAAAGTACATTTCTATTTATTACTACACAAAGTTAGCCCTTCCATCTTGCCCTACTTTCCCCTCCATATTATCATGAGTAAAAAAGTAAAGTAACCCAAAAATATCATCAATGCCTTCCTTTTTATACTATTAAGACATCTATACTTCTATACTTAATATTATAAAGAGAAAAACTTTTGTTTATTTGCATCGAATAGGCTCCAAAACATCTGGTCCGAATTTACAAATCCTTTCATCTAAGGGAGCTACAACATGCGCGAATAATATAGGTTGTAATTTACTCGGGCAAAATCACGGGACAACAGCTAGTGTACTTATAAGATCGGTTCTTTGTCCATATCTCTATTTATGTAATTTTTTTCATAGTCAAAGTCAATTATAAATAATGAATTAAAAAAAAAATATTTTCTTTAAATTATTTATATTTATTTTATACTTTTTAGTTCTCTGTCGAGTTCATCTATCGAGCTTGGTGGTAAATTTTTTTTTTACTCGGCGACTTGGCCATGAATAAAAGTCTTTTTTTTTTACCAAAAAAAAACATAAACAAAGTCGAGGTCTAGTGTTAGGGTTCTTAAGAGACTAAAGTTTGGCTATAGTATTTATTTAAGTAAAAATAACAATTATATATTTTAATTATATGAAATGAAACCATACTGCGATTCGCAATTGGTAAGCGCCATCTATTATTCCAAATTGGAACTAATTATATTATGTAAGTACATATATAACATGTAATATTTACTTTAAATCATGCTATAATATTAAACTATATTTATTGTTTATTTTAAATACGTTTATTTATATATTTATTATATCTCGACACGTAAGAATCATCAAAATCGGCCTACGCATTTGGTCTCTAGAACGCCACATAGAAACAAAGATACATACATACATAGACTGATAAACACATTACCCTCCTTTGCGTCGCGCAGTCGGGTAAACAACTTTATTCCACACAATACAACAATAAGTATAATATTTAAGAGTCCTATTGAATAATTCTACTTAAAACAACATCGAAAACACTTTTAAGAAATGATGTGCGCGGGCCCTACGCAAGTGGTCTGCCCTCGGTTCATTTAGCTAATTGCAGTCATTGTTTGCGGACGAGCCCGCGGGGCGTCGCCTGTATGCGACATTGAGGGGGGGACACAGGATAACTCAATATTTATTTGGAAAAAAAGACTTAATGAATATTGACAATGACAATAAAACAGAAAATAAGTTTTATTTTATATAACACTAGCTGTTCCCGCGTGATGTATAATAATAATATATCCGGTTAAGTGAGAGTTGGATTCGCACATGAGGGGTTACGTACCGAAAACGAGCATTTATGGGAATCCCCTGTACTGTACCTTAAATTCTATTATTAAACTTTATCCTAGCCTCTCCCTAGACTAAGATTTGTTCACCCCCTGCCTGAAATATTTATTTTTACGGTAACAGAAATACATCATCGGTGAAAGAAACTGTCAGCTGTTTTAACTATCACGAACACAGCCTGGTGACAGACGGACGGACGGACAGTAGAGTCTTAGTAATAGGGTCCCGTTTTTACCCTTTGTGCGTTCCAAATACTTTTTTGTTCTACAACGTAGGTTATCCTGGAATTTGGAAGCCGGTACAAAAAGTGGAATCAAAATGGTACAAGAAGAACCCTTAGTATACGTTGTGATGATATAAATATATAGATTATATTTAGAAAAAAAGAGAAAAATGCTATTAATGCAATTGTGAGTTGGTGTGTTTGTATATAGAAGTATGAATATTAATAAGATACGCGTAAGATGTATCTTCCCGTAGGTGATTTTTTTTTTAAATTGGTCCTACAGTTTCAGAGCCAATTAGATGCAAACAAAGAAAGAAATCTTTCTTCTTTGTAACATTAATATGCCGGCGTCATTATAACCTTACTAATGGCGATAACTCACGCGGGCCTACTGCGTATCGGTGGGTGGTGACGAATGCAGATGCAACTGGGATTATTGCATTTTAATGTCTAAACATTATAACTGTGCGTATCATCAATACCATTCTATTTACTTGAGGATTGTATCTTAATATTCACTGGCGCCCAACGTGAGGCCCGATGTAACTTGTCTTTTGACGCGCGGAGGAACACAAGACAATTTCTTTATGAAGAATGTTGAAAATAATCTACTTTGCCACTGAGTGTGCCGGGGACAGAGTGGATTATTTTAAACAATTTTTTATTAAGAACATTTTTCAGTATAGCATTGTGAATGTAAATCTATACTTATAATAAATCTGTAGAGAGGTCAATTCTATACATGAAATATATTTCCAAAATAACTATCAGGGGGTGATTAAGGGATCGATACTGATGCCAAAAATGCAATCAGTAAAATTTTTGTCTGTCTGTCTGTCTGTATAACCGTTATAGAAACAAAAACTACTCGACGGATTTTAACGAAACTTGGTACAATTATTTTTCATACTCCTGAGCTGGTTATAGTATACTTTTCATCACGCTACAATCAATAGGAGCAGAGCAGTGAAGGGAAATGTTGGGAAAACGGGAGAAGTTACTCCATTTTTTAAGCTTCCGTCGCGTGTGCAACCTTAATGGTTAAAGCTACCCAGAAATCATGTATGAGGAAAGTTCTCCTTAAAATTATATAAAAAATATCCCACGACAGCATATGTCTATCTTTTATGGTTGACTCACAATAACACGTGTAACTCCCGATAGCTTAGCAGTTCGAAGCTTTCTGATTGTATTTGTCTATTGTCTTAATTAAATATAATTTATTCAGTAATCGCGCGTCCTATGACGTGGTTCTTTTGTAAGTTAAATATATCAAAACAAATTATTTGTTGGCCTTACATGACACTCGGCCAGGCTTTTACAACAAACATTTCAAAAACCTAAGGTTTGTTATTGTGGGGAGCTTCTGTTGATCTTGACAGAATTTTTAGAGTTCAAAAGAGGTGTATTCGTGTCATTTGCTATGCTTGGTTTAATGATATTTGTAAACCACTTTTTAAGAAGCTTAATGTTTTGCCTCTACCCTGTATATATATAAAAGATGTATGTTTATTTGTTCATTTCAACTCCAAATATTGGACTAAACGTGTAGAAGTTATGCCCCGGCAAACTAGACAAAAATATATAAATTTATTGTACCACCCGCCTTGTCATGAGGACATTTATAAAAATAATGTATACAACATGTGCATAATTATATACAATAGTTTGACGTTAGACGTAAGAGTTACCAGATGACATGAAATTTTTGAATATGAATGAATTTAAATCAGAATTGACAAAGTGGCTTATGGAACACAGCTTCTATAGTGTGAAGGAATTTTTGGCTTTTAAGAAAATAGCATGATTAAAATGTTTGCACGCCTGTTCTCGGGTAGAATACTCTACCTCAATCTTTAATTTTGTGACCTTTTAACTGTATTCTAGCAAATGAAGATCTTATCATAAGTAATACAAGTCAAATCAGTATAGGAATATCAAGTAGATTGACGCCCAGTTGCACAAGCGTTTAATAAGGTTAATGAATGTGTTATTTTTGAAAATTTGTTTCGGTAATGTCGTTTTAAACTAATAACGATTTTAAAGGGCGTTTGTGAAACGGACAGTAGGTGTGTATTTTAACGATGCCAAGGACATTATTATTACAATAATCCTATCTATAATATATAATTAATATTATAAATGTGAAGTCTTTGTTAGGATGTTTAGATGTTTGGATGTTTGGCAGTTTGTCGGTCAATCACGCCGAAACACTGAATGGATTTTAATGAAATTTGGTATACAGATAGGGTATTAGCTGACTTAGATAATAGGATACTTTTTATCCCACTAAACATTTTCCTAGGGTCCACGCGGGCGAAGCCGCTGGCGAAAGCTAGTATCATATAAATTGATTCCAAAATTAGTAGCTAAAGCACTCATATTATTAAACATCTGAAACAACAGACACGGGATCAATATAGAAAAGATAATTTTTAATTTCACGCGACCAAGAATTGAACTTTGAGATTGCGACATCTTGAAACCGACGTGCGCGCCACTCCAACATGAAGGCCATCAATAATAGCATATCTATATAAATCCAGACTCAAAAAAAAGGAATTGTATAAATTTGACGTTTTGTAAGTCTGTCTGGTTGTGGATAGCTAATAAAATAATGAATCGATTTGAGTGCGATTTTTTTTCTATATAAAGAAGCTAAGAACAAAGCTTTTGAATAAAAAAAAACGCAGTTTGTTTTAGCTAGGACCTACAGGCACTTTACCAAGATGAAGTTGTTACTTTTTATCAATAACTAGCTTTCCGCCAGCGGCTTCGTTCGTGTGCTATTGTATTGTACATAAAAACCTTCCTTTTTAATCGCCCTATCTAAGAAAAAAACCGCATCAAAATCCGTTGCGTAGTATTTAAAGATTTAAAGATTTATACTGTGGAGTGATTTGCACTAACAGCATCCTAGCTTGTAAGCGAGTAGGCCGATATAATTAAAGCTTGTTACGGGTTCGGTGCTTGGGTCAATTAATAAGGCTGCTTAGCTTGAGTATATATTTATTAGTTAAATAAGGGTAATAAGAAAAAACCCTTGTCGGGCTTCTAGTTAACCTTTGGAACGTCCAAAATACAGATTACAATTTAGTAGTTACATATGTTATATAATTTGTATCACCATATCACATTATTTATCACAATAAATGAATTATTTTAAAATTACATAGTAAAATTTATACCATTAATATTGTATTATATTATAATTTCATCTTGTGCCTAGAAGAATTTCTTACGAACTGACATCCATAAAGAGTATAATTGATTAGTCAAAATTTTAAATTACGAAAGACGAATAATAAAATGAAATGATGTTGAATTTCAAAAACAAAAAGTTTGCATACGGAAACCTAGGAAAACAAACGATGGCATGGCACACCGTTACAAGCTCTCTCTTTTAAGCTTGTGTTAATTGCCGAAAAATAAAGTGAGTGTACGTGTGTGTAGTTTTTGTATTAATAAATAAAAGCTTCTAAAATATTAGAGAACGTTTACTTAAAGCAAGTTTTTTTATTAATTGGTAAAATAATGTCGATATAGTTTTAATAACTACTAATACGAATTCTTTTTAAGTGTTTTTATATAAATTCAAGCTTAATCCGTCGTTTTATTAACAAAAATTATTACGAATGTCTATCCGGATGAGTGGTGTAGCAAGAATATAGGTGATACTTATAGTAATGGTAAAACAATTATGGACAAATTTATAATCATTTAGGCGACTCCGCCCGCGTTACCTGGTATAACCACTGAGCTACCCAGGACCTAACAGGACTGACGAATCTTTCAAGCACTTGTTACTTTTCGCTACTAAAGCGCGTATTCTCATCAATGTTCAGGCATCCACCCAAACATATATTTTTACAAATATTTAAAGAAGAATGTTTTTTTTTTTGGTACTTTTATCCGAAAAATGTAATGTAGTGGTTACAATTTACAAAGAAAATTATAGCATTATAGCATCTAGACTCAATCCTTCATCTTTGATCAAAGTTTCAGGCCTGAAAGTTCCCCGTTTTAGAGAATTAAATTTTAAAAAAATGGTATGGTTTTTCTAGAAACACTAGTATGCACAGCCATAAAACTCACAAAAAATAAATAAAGTGCAGATAATTAATACAAACGCAAAGGGATCTTTGTCCACAGCCTAGATTTCGATACGGTACTTTGGGGTAATTACGAAAGTGGGGCAGTTCCGATATTGAAATTAAACAAAAAGCAATATGTTTGTTGTAATTAAAAGATTTTTTATCCAGTAAAAGCCTGTTTAATAGTCAAACTTTACCGGTTTTTGACATTTAGAGGTCTGAAATAACAATAATTCCAAATAGATTGAGTCACAACTTAGTATAAATCTATAAATCCTGACAATTGTAACTATAACGTATATGCTAAAGCGAAACGTGGCCCGCAGTGGATTAGGTAACTGTTTAATAAAACAGAAGTCGACAGATTCATCTCGGATTTGTACATTTAAACAAACAAGAGGGCGACTTCCGGTTCCGGCCACGCCCCGGTACACGCCCCCCACCTACTGTATCCCCCCTCCGCGTACATCACTGAAAATGGTGGGGGGCACATTACTAATGTCATGAATTCGTAAGCGGCTCTGTCTGTTACACTTTATTACCAAAAATCGCTGAACTAAAACTCAATGTTATCTCGTAATAAGATGGCATTGACCTCGGGAGCTAGCGCCGCGGCCCGCGATCGTAGTCGTTAAGCAACTTTCGCAAGGGTCGGTCACGGGATGGGTGACCGAAAAATTATTATCTCGAGCTACTCTGTGCTTCGGAAGGCACGTTAAGCCGTCGGTCCCGGCTGCATTTGCAGTCGTTAATACCCTCCAATCCGCATTGGGCCAGCGTGGAGGGTCATGGCCCATCCTCCTTAACCATCCATAAGGAAGGCCTGAGCCCCTGCAGTGGGGACGTAAAAGGACTGATGATGATGATGATGATGATTATGCCTAAATATATTTTAGGTATGTGTTTTTATTTTTTTGTTTTGTTTTATTTTTTGTTTTGTACTTCTACTCTCTTTATCGCCATACATCTTGCTTCCTACTTTCTGTCTCGTAGACTAGTAGAGAATGTCCTTGGCATTAATTCCTCCGTTTGCTAAAAAGATTAAATAAATAAAACCATTAATCTTTGTATTTAAAAACCTTCATGGCAATTGTTGAGAATACGCTCTACGAATAAGTAACAAGTACTTGAAAGATTCGTCAGTCCTGTTAGGTCTCGGGCAGCTCAGCGGTTAGAGCAGTCGCCCGGATTGCGAAAGTCGTGAGTTCGAATCCCATCTCAGGGTGCCAGGGTACCAAGTGGACTTTTTAAGAATAATTTTGCTAAGTTGGCGTAATTAAGGAAAGTAATTTGGACTTCAACTACAACCATTTATGATACAGCTCTTGTTATTAGTTCACTTCGATAATAAATATATACAACGTGTCCCAAAATTCAACGATAAGCGGGCGCCAAGAGGTAGACCTGCTCATGTGTACTTATGGAAAAATAAGAAAAAAAATTATATCTTATTAATCTTTTTTATTATAAAATAAAATTCGAAAATTTTCGAAATAGTTGTAGCGAATAGTAGTGCTACTTAGGTATCCGATACCAAAAAAGATTGAACATAATTGAGAAGTTGTGGTCGTGGTAGTTGAAAATATCATAAAAGGTGTAAATCTTCGAAGATTTTCGAATTTAATTTTATAATAAAAAAGATAAGATATAATTTTTTTCTTATTTTTCCATAAGTACACATGAGCAAGGGTACCTCTTGGCGCCCGCTTATCGTTGAATTTTGGGACACGTTGTATATCTGTCACCATTGATGTGTGAGGGAGACATAGCACTTATAACATTGTATGTACTTCACTAATAATTGACGCCTGGATAAGAAATAAATAAATATTTATTACAATCCACTTGTTGTCATGATTGCTGAGAAGATTTCATTTTCAATAAATCTTAATCTCATAGACAAACACGCTTCATAAACCCGTATACGCTCATTCGAAAATTCACTCCCACGCTCCTCTATAATACTCTATGATTGACAGAAATCAAATTTAATTTCGAGCGAGCAAGCGTTTGCAAATACGCCGCAGGGCGCGCCACCGGAATACTGATAGACTTAAGAGATGCGCGGCTGATTTTTAAAAATATACACACCGAGCTTTTTTTATTAAGAGTGGATTATGGTAAAAAATTTGCCGAGCACGATTTGGACCCGCGGGTACAGTGTTCCGTATAAATAAAATATTTTAAACGCCAATAGATTTCACAAGACACATGACATTATCAAATAGATCGCTTGCTATTGGAAGGTGATGTCAGAAGCTGAGGAAGATGAGGAAGAGCAGTGAAGAATGGTGTTTGGATGAAGTTTGGTGTTTCATAAAAACCCTATGAAAGTTCTAACGGGTTCGATGGTTAGGCAAATGAAAGACTGACTAAGCTTGAGAACTTGATTTATTTACGGTAATAAAAGAAAAAAGAAAATCCGTTTCTTTTAAATATAAAATTTATGAACACATTGAAACTTATAAGTTATTCACTTTACCCATTTTTGTTTAAACGGATTATATAAATATTTTTAAATAAAATCTTATGTTATGTATGGATGGGTAAAAGAATATTTACTGACATTCATATAGAGCATATTGGATTAATCAAAATTTCAAATTACGAAAGGTGAATAATAAAAAAAAAACGTTGAAGATCAAAGACAAAAAGTTTGCATGCTGAAACCTAGGACAAAATAAACGGTGGTACAGCACACCGTCACAGCACAGCATTGAAATGAAATGAAATGAATATATCTTTAGTAAGCTTCTTACAAAACACTGAAACTAGAACGTGAATACGGAACCAGCAGCGTGTCTGAATCGTCATCAAATCTATCTATCTATAACTCAAAGGCGACTGACTGACATAGTGATCTATCAACGCACAGCCCAAACCACTGGACCGATCGGGCTGAAATTTGGCATGCAGGTAGATGTTATGAGGTAGGCATCCGCTAAGAATGGATTCTGATCAAATCTACCCCCCAAGGGCATAAAATAGGGGATGAAAGTTTGTATGAAACTTTGTCAATTTTAAACCGATCGGGCTGAGACTTTGCATGCATAAAGCTACTATGACGTAGGCATCCCCTAAGAAAGGATTATGATAAATTCCACCCCTAAGGGGATAACCCCTATTTTATGTTACTTTATTTCAGGTATTTTACACGATTCCTTTATTTAATAATCCAAGTAACTTTACCATATGGACGAAGTCACAGGGAAAAGCTAGTCAAATATAAACGCGCCACACCCGTTCAAAATGAATTTTAAATATATATTTATCAGATTTTTCCTTGAAATTGTACAATAAAACTAATTTACTTGTCCATGTATCAGTCTCAGTAAGTAGCCTATCGATTTTGATTCCCTTGAAGTGTAAAATGCGTTTTTTTTACGGCGTTAATGGATAATAAAAATATTAATTTCGACGTTCTCAGTTTTTTCTAGTTTCAAGGAATTGTCTCTAATCGTTCGCTTCGCTAAATAAAGGTTTTTTCGACAGACAAACAGATGGACTGAAAATAAAGTGATCGATAGAGGTCCCGTCATTTTTCTTTTAAAGTATAGACCTCTCCTTTGGCCACCATTTTACATAATGAAAGCCAAATTCAAATCATTCAAACTAGTTTCGGAAGAAATCTGCTGGACGAAATTAGTCTGTTTCGTAGAAGACACCGATATTCGTATAAAAGTGTGTTTTCATTTGAGATTATGGCCCGCATGCGGGGTGCGGATAATCTTCATAATACATTCAATAAAATCATTAAGTATTATCTAAGTATTATAAGTATTATATATTAATAGTATATATATATATATATTATTATATAATAGTATAGTATATATTATATATTATATAAGTATTATATAAAATCATTGTTTGGAGGAGCACTCGCTTTACCCAAATTATCGACCAATGAAAATTACCTCAGGGTTTTGTTTTCATGTACAGAACCCTAAAGAGCGGTGTGTTATTCATGAATTTCTATAATGCTTGATTGCAAATAAATTCAATGAAAATTTCGTGAGGTGATATATTAAGATAACACAGGAAAATTGATTTTTCATCAGATATTTTTGTTTTTATAATCGAGATTGAGACGACACTCGCGGTTCTAATTTACTAACCGAGTTTTAAATGGCAAAGTATTTAAAACAACTAATTCTCTATATCGAAACAAGATAGAGTTACGTAGTTCGATATATAGATTAACGTTGTCGCAGTTCGCGCGCCGTTTTCAAGCTCCCGGCTTCGATTCCCGGTCGGATCATTGCAGAAAGTATACTTTTCTATATTGTTTTGGGTCTGGGTTGTGTTGTTGATTCACTTGTAGCATAATGAGTGCTTTAGCTACCTACTTTGGACGTGAGATGTAATGTTGGAAATTCTGAATTCTCTAACTGATTTTAATTAACTTGATATTTTAATATTTTTGTGTGTTTGTATTATATGTATTTAAATTATTTATTATTTATGATATGTAATATGTTTGTTATGTATATTCCATTATTTTGTTTTTTTTTAATTGTATATGTGTCTGTATTGACTTTATTGTTTTTTTTTTTGTAGCACCGCCTTATTAATTTATCTATTCCATAACTTTCCGGTTGACTAGTAGAGAATGCCTACTGGCATAAAATCCGCCATTTGTACGTTTTATTTGTGCAGAGAAGTTTAAATAAATAAAAATAATTTTGCTTTCAATTGGTTGAAAAACTCTTTATTTCAATATATTTGCATTTATTTCTATACTAAGGAAATATTTGTTTGTATGTTTGAATTGATAAGGCTTCTTGTTGATTTCAGTAACACGAACTTTCAAGTACAACTGTAGTCGGTTATCTAAGGGTTCGTTGCGAGGAAAATTATATTAGACGTCTCATCTGCGGTGGGACAAGGCGGGACTCCCCGCCGCGACGGGAAATGATGCCGGGACACTGTTCCGCTGAAACCTGATTAAGAGACGTCCTGACTTGGCGGCTTTTTATTGAGTAACTTTCATCGATTGCGAAGTTACATCGAAGATAAAGGGCGTAAAGGCAAAAAGAAAATAGTAATAAACGAAATAGATGAGGCGTTAAAACTATAATAGGTAGTAGCCTCTAGTAAATGGCAACACTAGCCCATCTAGTAAACAAACTGATATTTAAAAACATTACGTCTTTTGGAAATGAATGCTTCCAATCCTTCTTACATACAAATATGCAGCTATGATGTATTATTGGATAAAATTACCCTCTTTCTATTTATACATTAAAAAATATTATATTCTTACTATGCTCGCTCAGTATTACATTACTCTTTGCTCTCTAGTCTGTCGGTCAGTTGCACAACCGTCCATTATGGTTTAATGACGCCTTTAAACTCTAATGAATGTCAAATTTGTATCGGTAATGTCGCCTTAAACTAATGACAAATTTAATGGACGTTTGTGCAACTGGCTGATATTTTGGAGATTATAAATTACTGTTTACTATATATGCTAGTGCTGCTATCTTTTGACTTGGCTACTTTTTACAACGAATTAAAATATTAATCAGAGTAGAATCCAATGATATTTTAAATTTTAACTTGCACATTATAATTAAATTACAAATTACATTTTTGAGTAGCTCGGTGGCGTAGTGCTTAAGTGCCGCGGCTCGCGATCATTGTTTTTTAAGCAACTTTTACGGGATGAGAGACAAAAAATTATTATCTCGAGTTCCTCCGTGCTTCGGAAAGCTAGTTAAGCCGTTGGTCCTGGCTGCATTTGCAGTCGTTAATACTCTCTCATCCGCATTGGGCCCGCGTTAAGGGTCATGGCCCATCTTCCTTAACCATCCATAAGGAAGGCCTGCAGGTGGGACATAGTAGAGCTGATGATGATTGTTTAAATATATAAATAATTTCAATAAGGAATTTTTAATGATCTTATAAATAAATAAATTTGAGAATTGTCTACTGAACTTGGCACCCATTTACATTTGATCCAAGGCAACACAATATTTAGTTTAGATAATGGAGTCTACATTGCATTTAGCTATCGAATTTCACATTTATATTTTTGTTGGGGTTGTTATTGTAAAATGAATTGAAATCTATTACACACACACCTAGTCCTACTATATTTATGATAAAATATTAAATGAAAACATTAATTTCTGTTAGAATTGATCCTTCATTTATAATTCAAAGTGCGTCATCGGCAAATATCAATTTTGTAAAAGAATATTCTCATTGAAGGGGAATCAGGAAGCAGTCCTGTGACGTCGGGGGATGGTTTTTTACATTTTAAAAGTGAATCAATTCTTAATAGAATGACTAAAGCTCTAATTTAATTTTGAATACGAGATTATATGTCATTTTATGCATAACGATGTCTCGAACCACTCTCATAATAAGAACTTCGATATATCACATAAATAATACTCAATACTTAAATGTTTATTGCAGACCATAGTGTTACATAGATTTTACAACATAATAATATCAGAAACAAACTATGGCCCCCGTCGGGCGCAGCAACACTATAGAGAGGAGGACTTCATATCAAAAACAAAACAAGTGGTCTGGCAATTTAATTATCGTAATTCTAATCAAAGACAAAATAAAATATAATAAAATGATAAGTTAATTAATTATTATTAACGGTCAAAATAAGCAAGATTCACCGAAATCTAAGAAGCAAGGGACCTCACCATCAAATTAATGTCACAAGCGACTTGCCGCTTCGTCTGTGTCCTTAGGTTTGATAAAACTTGGTGTCAGTGGAAGAAATTTGTCATCATATGATAATTTTTATAGTTGGCCTTCGAAGGGACATGGCTTTTCATGGTCCACCTACCTTATTAAACAGAGACTTGGCAAAGGTTTACCTAGTACGGGATTCTACGGGAGTAATATTTACTTTCTAGAATAGGTATAGTAGGTTTGCTTGGTCTCTGTGTAATATGAATTTGGACTAATACTAAAATTGCAGTTTTAGCGTAAATTCACTCTGATGCTGAACAAAGTCAAAGTCAAAATAATCTTTATTCAAATAGGCTTCTTAAAGCACTTTTGAATCGTCTAACATTTTTTCCCTACCATTCGTTCAGGACGTCTTTTGGCTAATAAGAAGAGCGAGTAAGAAACTCACCAGCTCTAATATGAGTAATGACATTTACAAAAACCATGTCATTACCAGATCAATACATTATAAATAGAGAGAGAGAAAGAAAAAAAAAACTATGGACTTATAATGATAACATAATCATTTAATAATAATGGAAACAAGATAATGAGTTTAGAAGTCTTATCTGTTATATAATCGGATACCTTATAATAAGCTTTTTTAATAGTGTTTTTTTAATAGTAGATTTAAACTGATATCATGATATCTAACCTTGTTTATTAATAGCACTGATGCAATATAATTATGAGAGACTCGCCAATCGAGGTAGAGTAGGTGCGCTACATGTAATAGAATCCGTCACGTGTTAATTGGTGACGCCGCCGGAGTCTCTGCCATTATTCTCCCACGGCATCCCAAGCTTGTGGGCTTATTGTCTAATTCCAACATCAATTGCAGTTCCTTTCAAAAGTATAGCGGTTGTGGTAGCGATTTATAGAATTATATAACGTAGAATTCGCTTTTAAACGAATGATTATTTGAATGGTCAAGAAACATAACTAAGCAACTTAAAGTTAGAAATTTTTGAATTCCAATTAGCGATAGTGTCCATTCAACGTATTTTGCAAAACATCGCTATAACGTGTCAAATAGTTGTCGCGTAAAGTTTGTGCATATCTTTCAAATGTCAGATTGAGATTTTTCCCTTTAAGGTGCGGTGCGGTGATGCACTGATGGCTCAGCAGCCCCCGTACACACTGCCTTGGGGCCTGCACTACCACCACAGGTAACGTAACACTCAACTATACTAGTGTAATAAAGAGAAAAGATTTGACTGTTCGTTTGTTTGCATTGGCTTCGAAACAGCTGAATAATTCAATAAATAGGCAGAACTTGCTAATAGTGCAGTCATTCAACTGATCCGCCTCCGTTTTCTGTAAAACAGTAGCTTTAAAATGATAAAAATAACAAACCCGACTTAGTGCCGATATGCGCTTTTACCCTGGGGGTGTATGCCACCCCGTCACGGCGGTGAAAATTTAAAAATTAAACATTACCTCAGTAATCGAAAGATATACTTATTTTAAGCACAAATTAATTAATAAAGTTTAACCGATAAAGTTATTCGCGATTGAAAATGTCAAAAAAAGCACGGTATCGGTGTCGATCGATATCTGTATCGGGATCGATCGATGTCGGTATCGGGTTCGATCGATATCGGTATCAGTAACAGGATCGATATTGTATTAGAAACAGTCTTGCCTTTTTTTATGTACTCAGGGACTCGGGACCGGGACGACGCGACCAGTCCCCGTACGAGACGCACACGCCGGCACACACGCATCTGTACAATAGACACCACACCACGCTGCACGACACGCATCACGCGCAGTAAGATTCATAAGTATCTTGACCTCGATTCGACCTGCAATGCGGAGGTTATGCAATTTTGCAAAGGCCAGTCATAGGATGGGTGACCGAAAATTTACTATCTCGAGCTTCTTCGTGCTTCGGAAGTCACGTTGTTAGTCCCTCGTGCGTGTGCAATCGTTAACACCTATAATGCGCACTGGGCCGGCATCGTAGATAGATAGATAGACAATGTCAGATACTCCCTGTCCGATTCCAAATTTATTCTATGAACCTATAGGGAAGTAGTTAATGAAGGGTATGTTCCGATATACACTGCGAGCACTGTGCAGTGGTCTTACTGCTGAAAAATCCGTTCCGTTATGGACTGCCAGTACACTGCTACAGTACCCTGGGGAAATTTATGACGTCATGAATTGCCGCCATATTTGTACTGTGAGCACTGGAGATTTCGAGGTGCAGTGCTCGCAGTGCTTTTGACCATGTGATCAGTCGAAACAGATAAAATAAAATACTTACGTTTATTATAAGATGGATTTGATTGATAAATAATTTTTTTATACAATTTTCCAATTTTATAATATTTTCTTTTGAAAAGAGGGAATCTTTATATTTATATTCACCTTGCATTAACAAATTTGAAAATGGCGCCAAAAATAGGATTAACAGTATACTGGACTGCGTTCCGTTTTAAAAAGCCAACTAGCTATAAAGGAACGGGCTTCCAGTATACTACATTGACGTCATACTGTTCAGTGGTCGCAGTGTATATCGGAACATACCCGAAATAATATTGTAACGGCCGCATACGTTACTCTAGGTACAAATCTATTATCTCTGCTTAGGGATTGCTCACTGACCTTTTCGAAGTCTAAAGCTACTTTCAAATCCAATTCGTGTTCGTTTTAAATAAAAACGAATGCGTTCTATCGCCATTCTTATAGAAAATGTATAATGTAATATGTTTTAATAAACTCAATCCTGAAGTCAGTTCCTGAAGACGAAATCCGTATATCGATGCCGGAACTTCAACGTAGAGCTTCGACAATATTAGCCCCTTTTAAACATAATATATTAGTTATAACTAGATGTATATCTCTAGTTCTTTAAAGAGGGCATTTAAGTACATTTTAATAAAAACTACAATCTCTATTGAATAGTATAAATTTGAAAATTTGCACAGATAATGACACGTAATGTTCAATAATAAAATTCTGCAATTGATCGAGCGACTGGTCGTTAGTGGTGTACTTACCAAAAGACATGGCAAATTCCTATCCTATGTTATAGCTACACAAAGGATAGATTTTAGATTACTTAATGTTTACCTGATAACATTATGTTTCAATACTAATGGTATTTTCATAGATATACGAGTTACGGTAAATGTGTCGAAGAGACGTCGGAAGAACCACGAGATACCAGGGAGGAGACAGTCACCAGTACCGGGGAGCTGCACCACTGGGATGAAAAACTAGGTGCAGTATTAATAATTCGTATGTGCAGAAGAGAGCAAGATAAAGCCTTTGGTAGCGTTACGTGCTATGGTTCGAGATAAAAATTAATGAAATCTATAGTTCATAGACCGATTCTTTATTTAATTAATAAAAATAAATGTAACAACAAAATACACACTTCACTTTCAGTATTCACGTCACTACTTTTGTTCCACAACACTATTCACATCACTAGTTCTCCTTTCGAGCTTTGCTTTCAATTCGATCCACTGTCGTATTTAGTTCACTGGTAATTAAAAGACTGCCGGCACGAATAGCCCACCTCGTATTTATAGAGGACGAGGTAAGACTCTACTAGCATCTAGAATGTTCTAGGTTAGGACCTAGAATATTCCAGGCTGGCCTCGGCCCTACCGGTATGTTCGAGGCATTACCAAAAACTTCCGGCTAACCGTCCCTTTCTTCCCCAGTAATTGTCTCTTTCTTCCGATGTGTTAGCGCGAGTCAGCGGCGCATAACGCCATCTTACAACAAACAGATACAACATCACGCCGCTGCGCTCACATAACATAACATTATTATGAGTAGTAGCAAAATATGTCTGTGCAGAAGAATCGACGACGTCGGGGTATATTAATAGGCTAATGATGGTTTCTGTGCAGTGAGCAGTTCTCCGTGCAGTTCGACAGCGGCCAGGAGCGACGCCGCTTCACCACATCAGCATGTGACCACCACACACGCAGGCAATCAAATTGTTACCATACTATTCTTTCAGGCCAGAGTCCCTTATAAATAAAGACGTATGAAGGTAAGATAGATTTTTTAATGAGCACTACACACCACTTTATAAATTCGTCGGCATTAGGCTCGGTGGTGTAGTGGATACGTGCCGCGGTCGCGATGGAGTTATTAAGCATTGTATGGGAGATCAAATAAAATATTATCTCGAGCTACTCCGTGTATCGGCAAGCATGTTAAGACGTTGGCCCGGCTGCATTAACAGTCCTTGATACCCTCCAAAACGCATTGGGCGAGAGTAGAGCCATCTCCCTTAACTATCCATAAGGAAGGCCTAAGCTCCTGCAGTAATGACGTGAATCAGGCTCGGGGCCGGACCTTAGACTTTATTATTCATCGCGCTATTAGACGCGACTTTACACTGACCTGCGCCGACGTTTCGGCCGAGTTACGACGAGACTAGAGCAGCCAATCTACACTTCTGCATCCGAGGATGAATCTTCTTCCACCCTCAGATTTTTCATCCAACTACCGTCTCAAACAACACTAAGGTGTCCCTATTCCGCACATGAGCCGTTTTCTGAAGATTTACCGATTGCGAAAAAGAGTTTGCGTTTTAGTACAACGCCTGTGACAATTTATATCCGTCTCTCCCATTGAAGTTATTAGGGTGTTTCTTAATTTCAATCGCTTCACGCACTACTCTTGATTAAAAATGGAAAGGACTTGCGTACAGGAAAACTAGAGTCAGTGATTTGTGCAACTTTCCAGTAGGTGTTCCGCAATGGCAGACTTACTCGACTGACGGTTTCTGACAGCTGCTATGTGTTCTTTAACCCTGTCTTTTGTAAACCCTCGGCGATGACAAAGGCAGAAAATCGTCGTATTTTGTTGCTCTCTCTCCATCTTTGTCTTTTCCATTTCTTCCAGCTCTCTCGTTGTCTCTATCTCGCTCTTTGATTTTTGATTTCTTGCATTATGAGAAGAAGTCTCTCCAGATTAAATTGAGTCGTTGTCATCGTCCAGGTGGCGGCGGGCGGCGCGGCGCGCTGCAGCTGTGGCAGTTCCTGGTGTCGCTGCTGGCGGAGGGCGCGCGCTGCGTCGCCTGGACCGGGAGGGGGCTAGAGTTCAAACTGCACGAACCTGAAGAGGTATCATACGAACGCGCATGGAATTAATAGCCTTCGCTTTGCTCTAATTATATGTACAGACTTTGAAAGTTGTATTTATTTTTGTGATAATACTTATTATTTTGTAATGACATGATTTATGTAAATGTCATTACTTATGATAATGAGTTGGTAAGTTTCTTTCGCTTGTTCTTCTTGTCAGCTAAAAGACGTCCTGAACGAGTAGTAGGGGAAAAAATGTTTTGGACGATTCAAAGTGCTTGTAACAAGCTTTTTTGATTAAAGATATTTTCATTTCATACAACTACTAACAAGTTCATATTTTTTAATAATTTTGGATTTTAAACAGGTCTGTGTGAGAATTTTATAATTAACTATGTGCTGTAATGCAAAATAAGGCACTCAACTGCATGCCTAACACCAAAAACTAAACAAAAATTAAATAAGTGTAGCGACTTCATAATATCAATATGGATTTGTTTAACTTCATTTTTCTGAATATATATTTTTGACTATATTATGAGATGGCTTTAAACAAATTTAAAATGATAAGGTATTTGAAGAGTATCAGGCACTAACCAAGCAAAGACTTCAAGCTGTATGTTGTTTTTCCTTGCTGCTAATAATGTGTACGGCGCAGGTAGCGAGACGATGGGGCGCACAAAAGAATAGACCAGCCATGAACTACGACAAACTGTCCAGGTCTCTGCGGTATTACTATGAGAAAGGCATCATGCAGAAAGTAGCTGGTGAGATTAACAAACTAAAGCAACTTATAATCATATATTTTGAACGTCATATGCTTACAAGTATACTATTTAAAAAAAAGATTAGTTCCCGAAATCAAATTAGAAAAGAAAGCACCAAAAAAGCACCTCCACTAGATGGCGACTCTAGTAAAAGTTGATTTTTGCAGGAAACGAATAGACCAAAGATAATCATTCCGTTCCTTTTAACTAATATATAGAGAAACTGAAATTTGCAAAGTTCGAAACTTAGATATCAATACAAATAGAATACGAGTTGTTTATTGAGTTTTGAAAACTAATTTACTTTTATACGTGAAAGAAAACCGTTAGGGTCATGAAGAAATTAAGAACGTACCGTAGCGACATCTAGTTTGACTTCGGAAACTTAAAACACTCCCTCATCGCTTGTTTAGGTGAACGCTACGTGTACAAGTTCGTGTGCGACCCGGAGGCGCTGTTCAGCATGGCGGCGGGCGCGGGCGGCGGGGGCCGGGCGCGCAGCCCCCCCGCCCCCGCGCCCGCGCCCCCTCTAGGCGGGGGCGGGGCGGGGGGCGGGGCGGGGGGCGCGGGGGGCTACCACGTGCTGACGCAGCTGTACGGCGGCGTGTGCACGCAGTACCTGCAGCAGCAGCACGACCCGCGCCGGTACTACGCCCCCCACCCCCACCACCCGCCGCACTACGACACGTGAGACGCGCGCGAGCGGCGCCGATTCTATGGGACTTTACGTTATGATGATAAGAAACACGCCGATTTGGGACGAGGACACGCGGCTGCAGCTCTGAGTCTGAGAATGCGCGACTGAGTTATTACAGCTGTTGTCTAATAAATTTTTAAATTATTTCAAAACGTAATACACATTTAAATTTGTATAATTGATAAATATAAATGTATTAAACATACAAATTGAAATGAGCGGTCTGACCGCGGTCACCACCGGCCAACGCTGCCGCGGGAGTCCAGAACGAGACCTTAAGTCCTAATAGGGACGAAGTTATCATCATCATATCAGCGTGTAGCAGTCCACTGCTGAACGTAGGCCTAACCCAAAATGCGCCACAAAACACGATCTCCCGCTTTCTTCATCCAGCCACTGCCGGCCACCTTTTTGAGGTCGTCAGTCCATCTTGTCGGGGGTCTCCATTCGAGAACCCGTCTGCTCCACCTTTCGTCAGTTCTGCGACAGATGTGGCCAGCACATTGCCACTTCAGCTTGCTACATTTCTGGATAACATCCATACCCCATAGGTCTTGACTACTAGGATGCATTGGTTGGATACTCGGGTCCTTAGGCATTGTGTCAGTGTGGACGAAAATATATTACGCAGCTTCCCAAATGCTGCCCAACCCAGCTGCACTCTCCTGCTGATTTCTCGCTCGGAATTGTCTCTCCCCAACCGCAGTATTTGTCCAAGGTAGATGTATTCCTGGACAACTTCGAGCGATACACCATCGACGAAAACGGGTTGTGGGATGACTTGTGTGTTGAACATTATTTTAGTTTTTTCCAAATTTAACCCGAGACCCACACGTCTCGACGCAGCATTAAGACTGTGCAGCATTTTTTGCAGATCCTACAGCGATTCTGCCATAATTATAATATCAGCATGGCGTAGATGCATGAGCTATTTAAATTTAAATTCACCGTTTAAATTCATGCCAAATCCTTTCCACTTCAGGGTCTTGAAGACATCCTCCAGTGCGTTAGAGAACAGTTTCGGGGAAATAACATCCCCCTGTCTCACACCTCTGCAACTGAATGAGTCTTGTTTGGCGGATTTGTACTTGTATTGAAATTGATGCTGTATTGTATAGGCTTTTCAATACCTCTACATATCGCCAGTCGACTTGGCATCGCTGCAGGGATTCCAGAACAGCCCAGGTCTCGATGGAGTCGAAAGCCTTCTCGTAGTCCACAAAAGCCAAGCACAGCGGTTGGTTATACTCCTCAGACTTCTGTATAACTTGGCTTACTGTGTGTATGTGGTCTACGGTACTGTAGCCATTCCGAAACCCAGCCTGTTCCGGTGGCTGGAAGGCGTCTAATCTTGCAGCAAGACGATTTGTGACGACTCTCGAGAACAACTTATAAATGTGTCTCAGAAGTGTGATCGGTCTATAGTTCTTCAAGAGATATTTATCTCCTTTCTTGAAAAGCTGAGCCATCACACCTCTGCTCCACGCCTCCGGGGTAGTCCCATTGGTTATGACGGTATTAAATAACTTCTTTAGTTCTCTAAGCACAGATACCCCTGCTATCATAAGAAGCTCGAGAAGTGATGCAGGGTCGAAATGATACGAGTAAATACAAGTACTAAAAGGAAAGCACTAAAAAAACACCTCCACTAGATGGCGACTCTAGCAAAAGTTGATTTTTGCAGGAAACGAACGGACCAAAGACAGTCATTTCCGTTCCTTTTAATTAACATATTAAAAAACTGAAATTTTATTCTGAATTAGTTTACCCTCTTTCATAGACAGAGTAATGCTACTGGTTATTAATAGTATCAAATCTGCTATAAAAATGACGGCGACGACGATAGTGAGGCATTTTAAAACTTTTCGATACAAGTAAGTATCGATACATTTCGCTCGATACCGAGTAGGTATCGATAACTCGTGACCGATAGAGAATATGTATATCGGTCATGAGGTAAAGTTTGTTACCCGACTGCGCGACGCAAAGATGGGTAATGTGTTTATCAGTCTATGTGTGTATGTATGTATGTTTGTATCTATGTGGCGTTCTAGAGACCAAATGCGTAGGCCGATTTTGATGATTCTTACGTCAATCGATTCGTCTTAACCTTGCGAGTGTCACTAAAGACATGACAGTAATCGAAATTCACCACAGCGACATCCAGACGCCATATTGTTGTAATGAAAAAAAAAATCCATGAAATATGCCAAGTGGGGTGTCGTTGAATAGGTATTTTAAAATCATCTTTAGGTTCCTTTTATCATTTTTCATTTTAAATAATAGTTTAGGATATATAACGATTTAAAGTTTCACAAAACATTCTCGCTAATAATCTTACTTATTGATTGAAGTTTTTATTTAAAGTATAAACGATATACAAACAAAAAAAAAACAGTGAAAATGCATGAAGAACAAATATTTTTGGTAAAAAAATAAAACATATAGTAGCTTTGAGCCGAGTTAGGTCTCTAGAGGGACTAATCATCAGTAGTTTAGACCACCGCAAGTTACTTAATAATCCTCACGATATTAACGCCCTCAATGAAATGACTAGATTGCGAAATTTACCATCTTATTACGAAGTCAACGAATCGTAACTAAAAAGTATAAAATGACAATAAATAATTTAAATAAAAACAAAAATCCCGACTGCGTAAAAACGAATTTAAAAAAATACATGAAAGAATTAACATAAATACTTTCTTTTTAGTTTTTATTTAAGTTAATTCTTTCATGTATTTTTTTAAATTCATTTTTACTTTTGTTTTTGTTTATTTATTTTTGTTTTTCTTTAAATTATTTTATATTCTGATGTGCCATTGTTTATATTACGATCCATTGGTATAATCAGTAGACCTATAGCCCTGTAATTGATTGGCGCCATTTAAATATTTTCGATCAGCCAATTAGTTCTACCATACGGCTAAACAAAGGTCATTAAAATTCCTTGCTATGATCTGTTAGGGTTATACAAGATGTACCGCGATTCAGACGTCAACGACGTTATCCTTCGCGTATATTTACTACGATTTCGGAATTTTTTTCTACAATAGTTAATTGCGACATATAGATGTTTAAATTTACACGGACATTGGCAGATATATCGATGGCGGTACTTCTTTCATTCCCACCCGCATCCGCACAAACGTCAGTTACTCTGTGAATATGGGTACTCATAAAATATAAAGTACATCCCGTTTTTAGCAATCATTCTGATGTATATATATACAATAAACAGGACTGATAAAGATTTCACACAAAGTGGTACCAGGGAGTCAATTCTACTAAATAAATTTTGTTTAAATCGAACCGAAAACGGATCGAAACTGAACGAAACTACAGTTTTTAATGGTTTTCCTATTCTATAAGTGACATAGGTCACAATTACAGTTCTATTTTAGCTGGAATTGTATCTTATGTCATTTAGTAGAATAGAAAAACCATTAAAAACTGTAGTTTCGTTCGGTTTCGATCCGTTTTCGATTCGATTTAAACAAAATTTCTTTAATAGAATTGGCCCTCTGGTCAGCATATGATAGTGTCGCGATTGGCGCTAATTCTCCCCTGGACACCATCTAGTGAAGTCATTCATGATTCTATCGCCATAACTTAATTCTATGAAGACGACAAAAAAGACAAATACTCACTGATCGCCGATCACTCAGTACACAGCGCGGAGGTCAGCGCTGCTATTCTGTATAAATCCGAGCAAGAATTCGAATTCACTCAGGTATCTGAATTCACTTCAAAAGCAATAACGTTTCGTGGCATAAGTGAAGTGAGTTTCGAAATGACATAAGAATAGAATATCTGAGACGCGTATGATTCAATCAATTTTGTTTTATATTTTATTATAAAAATGGAATTCATAGATTTTCTACGCTAAATGACGTGACTTCGGAGACGTGAGCGAATTTGAATTTGGTTTCGAGTTTTTACACTATCTCTCTGCAGGCGCTCGAACACCTGATGAAAATCTTGTAGTAATAATAAAAATAATAAATTAGTAAATTATAAATATAAACATAATAATAATAAAATCATTTATTCATCTCAGATACCTTTACATAATTAATATAGTTTTAAATCTAAAGTAATAGAAAATGAGACAAAACGGTTTATGGCTCAGTGACGGTGAGTGCACCCACAGCCTCTGTTATTCTATCATAACCACATAGTGAATTCAAAATAACCTCCTGCATTTTTATAATAAGGAAGCTAAATTTATGTTACACAAAATTAGAGGACAAGTACCAAGTAATATACAAGACATCGAGACACTTGACTATACAACTCTCATTTACACAATTCACCCACCCAGACCCAACACAAGAGACTAATGCATCCGATTATGAATGAGCCGATGGCTGATTAGGAAATGGAAAACACTTGGATGAGTAACAAATACTTATATGGAATAGCGCTGATCTGCCCTGCGATTCTGTAAAACTCCAAACCCGAATTCGAATTCTCTCAGGTGTCCGAATTGACTTCAAAAAGAGGCATACACTCAACCTTGAATTGGTAATAACGTTTCGTAGCATAAGTGAAGTGAGTTTCGAAATAATACAGGAATAGAATATCTGAGACACGTGTATTCAATCAATTTTGTTTTGTATTTTTATACAAAAAAAATGGAATCAATAGAATTTTTACACTAAATGACGTGAATTCGGACACATGAGTGAATTCGAATTCGGGTCTGGATTTTTACAGAATCGCAGGGCTGATGATGAAGCCGGAAGGTCATGGGAATAACATATCCACATCGAGATCGTCTCACTTGTTTATTCAAGATCTCTGGTGCAATAAAACAATGTTATAAGACGAAAAAATTGTATTTATTTTTACGAAAAATATTTAAGAAATCCACCACAAAGGACAATGTTCAGCACCCATACATTTTTCGCCTAAGAACCTCTAAGCATGTACTATCACTTTTCGTGTTCTAAAGTATCTGTATTTACGTCTAAATACATGTTTAAGTAACGGACACTTCTAAGAAATGTATAAATCAAAAAATATATTTTGGATTTGAGGTTATAATTTTAACAATTTTAGCGCGCGGATAGTTTTTTTTTTAATGTTTGTTTTACTTGCTTTTTGTAGGGAAATGTATGTCTACTTTGCTTTAAATATAGCTAGGTTCTGTAGATACTTACTTAGCTTGATTTAAAAACAGTTTCGGAGCTTAGATTCCAGGTTTGTGGTTACTGGTTGTTATCGAGATTTCATAACAGACATTTAGTAAACTTCACTATCTTATTGCTTACGAAATTAATCTACAAAAGTCTGCATGCCAGCAACATAGCTTTTTAGGGGTGGATATTTTTTAAAATCGGTTATAACCTAGTTTTAGTTTATGTACCTATCCTTTACATGCTGGCATAATATTGGTGTATTCTAGATATATGATAATTAATGACAGTTCCCTTTCTAGCGGAGTCTAGTGAATTCATAGTTTATTTCTAATCTTATAAACCTATCTATATTTTACAATCTTGGGTACATAAAAACAATGGAATATTAATATTTTTTACACTACCTACTTACCTAGATATATATGTATGTATATAGATAAGTAGGCAGTGAAACTATGTAGTTCCACGCCCGTATCCGCGAAAGGATAGGCCGAGATGCATTTATGCATCCACATTTCGCGAGTTATGTTTTTGTTCTACGTAATAGATGGCGATTCTTGCTGTATCAGGAGCATGTCTATACTCCATGCTGCAAACGAGAATCTACTAACAGAAAAGTGCAATAACACTGCTAGAACCGAGAATAGACTACATCGTCGGTTGTTTGTTGTTGTTGTCAAACAAAACTTCAAAAGTTCAAAACAGTCAAACGTATGTAAAAGAATAAATGAGCGCTTCAAGCCGCTTAAAAATCTACGAACATTTTGAGTCTCGTTGTAATGTCAAGCGCTTTAAGTGCTCATTGGTTGATTCAAATATGGTGGCAGCATTTATTGAAGCTTATCAAATGTATTGATATTACTTTTTAATGTAATTACAAAAATGGGCAGTGTCCGTTTGATTTTAAAAGCTGATATATTAATCATAAAATATGACAAGAATTATGATATACAAGATATTCTTAGAGGTTCATAGGCTAATTTGGACATATTAATTCAAAATACATTCAGTGTATTTGTTTACAGCGTTGTACTAATTAATTATTGGCACCCACAATATCGATACCAATTTATTATGGACCCAATACCTTTTGTTACATAAAAAAAATCAATGTCCATTTCATTAGTGCCTATACACAACGTTCTGCATGTCATAGGCTATTAGATATATTGCTCTGTAAATACATCGATTATTACTCAGCAAAAACACTGATAGGGTAATAATACGTATTACGAAAAACAAACTCCCCCTTTACACGTCTGTCTGTATGTACGACTCCGATAAACTGGTGGGCTAAATGTCTTATTTCAAAGGTATATCAGTTGTGATTTATTTATTTATTACAAGCTGAAGACTTAATACTGTATAAAGTTATAATCACTTTTGGAAAGATTTAAATTTAAATATAAAAACGTCACAAAACCCGTCGAAACATTGCAGTCCGCATTAAACTCTTTCGTGTGACATATCTCAATAGTTTTCTATATCGATATCATTAGCATGATGATATCGATTGTTCAATATCTTTCAAATAACCAATGTTCTTTTGTATCGGTAATGTCGCGTGCATTAAAATTGTAATAACGAAGTAGGTTTTTAAAAAAAAAAACATTAGTTCCCGAAATCAAACTAGATGTCGCTACGGTACGTTCTTGATTTCTCCATGACAACCTTTCCGGTTTTCTTTCATGTATAAAAGTAAATTATTTTTCAAAACTCAATAAACAACTCATATTCCATTTGTACTTTTTCGTGTTTCGTATGTTGTATATCTAAGTTTCGAACTTGTCGAAATTCAGTTTTTTAATGTTTTAGTTAAAAGGAACGAAAATGACTGTCTTTGGTCCATTCGTTTCCTGCAGAAATCAACTTTTGCTAGAGTCGCCATCTAGTGAGGTGCTTTTTTATATGCCTCATTAAAAACGCCTGCAAGTGCGTAAACTACCCTCTTTTAAAATCCAACATAATTATAATTTGTTTGTAAATAAATTTTGATTATTAGATAAAACATCCATTTATTAATATTCGTGTTTATATAAATAATTTTTTTATCTGTGATACTTTCGTTTTACTTCTTGGTATAAGGATTTACTTTCAGGATATAAGTGTGTTTTTGTAGCATATCTAATTGTATTTTTTAATGTATAGGTATTATATCAATAAGTAGCCGATAAGAATTGCTGTCAAAGTAATTTAATACAAGTTTTCGCACGTGGTACCTAGGGAACCCTTTGGCGGGATAACTATTTAATGAGAAACTTTTCTATATTTTCTCGGGTCTGGGTGTTGTGGTACCTTCGTTGTATAACATACTATATAATACCCCTTTAGCTACATACTTATTTTGGAATCAGAACAATGCATGTGATTTTGTCTAAAATGTATATTTATTTAATTTTGAATTTGTTGTTTTATGAATATATAAGTCCACCATCATTAATAATGAACTAGTTTTCCGCCAGCGGCTCCGCCTGCGTGCTTCTATAATGCTATTAATATCATAAATATTCAAATTTCTTTGTTTGGATGTTTGTCCGTCAATCACGCCGAAACTACTAAACGGATTTTGATAAATTTTGTTATACAGATAGGGTATTAGCTAACTTAGATAATAGGATACTTTTTATCCCACTAAACAGTTCCCTAGAGACCACATGGGCGAAGCCCTGGCGGAAAGCTAGTATACATATAAAAAAACCTTCCCCTTGACATTAAAATAAGTCGTTAAGTTTAAAAGATTACAGCTTAGAGACAGCGGGATGCGACTATATTTTATAATATGTATGTTTAACGCTTAAATACAAACCAATTTTTCACAGTATGTCATTGTATAATTTTACTGTAGATAAAAGAATTTGTGCAATATTAAAAATGTAAGTAGGTACTTCATTAATAAATAAGATAATTCAAATTAATATGTAAGCTGTTTAAATACACAATGAATATTAATTTCAAGAATCATGTGAATATTTCATTAAATAATTGTGGAAATTGCTAATTAGTTTCATTTAATTAGAGGTTAAAGTAATATTTTGTGCTCTAGGGGAAAAGTGGATTCATTTTTTCAAATACTCTGGATTTTATTACTAAACCCATTATGAAAAATGGTTTAGAACTGAGGGGGGGAGGGACTGGCGACAGTGAATCTTCAAAACTCTTCCAAACTTCTTATCTCAAAATTATAACTAAAAAAAAACACTTGATATATCACCTGATATAGTTTGCAAAATATATATATCTATTATTTTCTAATTTACCCCATTTATTTTTTATTATTATATGAATATAACGAAAAATGGATCAGAAATATTCATAATAATAAATCGTTGAACTTTTCTAAGTTGATACTCGGTGATAAAGTAAATAAATAAATAAATAAATAAATAAATAATTTGATAAAATAAATTGTCGTTCTCAGATCTTGTCCAACTATTATGTGCTCATATCTTATCTCAATTCCCTCGAGCGTCGTCGGGCACATTTTACAGGACGATTCTGTAAAATGTGCCCGAGTTCACGTCGTTTAGATTAGAAATTCTATTGATACCATTTTATGTATAAAAATACAAAACAAAATTGATTGTATTGTGGCGCATCTGTTTTATAATCTTTGTCGACCACTCTGTGGCAACGTAATCTATGATTTTTGTATTTTGAAGTGCCACTTACAAAATACAAAAATCATAGATTACGTTGCCACAGAGTGGTCGACAAAGATTATAAAACAGATGCGCCACAGTATATACGCGTCTCAGATATTCTATCACTATGTCATTTTGAAACTCACTTCACTTCACTTATGCCACGAAATGTTATTACCGATTCAAATTAGAGCGGATGTCGCTTTTTGAAATGAATTCACACCTATTAATAAACAAGTGATTGTTGACTTGAGGCCACACAGATACTCTTACTCTAGTATTTCTAACCCATTTTTAGTGTCATTTCATCCATTATCTTTAGTAACTCGACGGCTGTTCCACAAATTAAATCTTTACCTGTTTTTCAAAGCTAAACCCCACGAGGCTCATATCAGACTCTTAAATTTCACTAAAGGGCAACATAAAAAAATAAAAACTATAAAAAACAACACCACTCGTATCAAGATTTTAATATAAAAACTTCAACATTTACAAGGCATTTATACAACAACATAATATCGCATCGGTGTGTGCGTTAGTACATTAACATCCAGATCTGTTGCGGGCAGATCGTGGTCGCCATTTCATAAAATGCCTAGACACATCATTGAATAATACATTCACCTGAACTAAATACAATGGTACACAAAATGATAATTCAATTAAATTTCTTTTTTTTTTGGAATAGGCATTTTATGAAATATAATTAAAACATCTAGCTACATATAAAAGTAATCACTGAGGTATAAACAGATTGTCTTCGCCATTCTGGTCCTGAATTCAGCTAATGTTTAAGTAATAATAATATTTCAATAGAACGTCAACTAATTGCGTTTTGCCATCGCACCATCTACCTGAATTTCAATTATTAGTGCTATGTCTCCCTCACACATCAGAAGTGACAGATATATTTACTATAGTTGTGACACAGCTTTTGTTACTAGATAGTAACAAGAGCTGTGTCACAAAGGGTTGTAGTTGTAGCTGTTGACTTTCCATAATTACGCAACATTAGCGGAATTGTCCAACTAGTCAAATGGTGAATATTCTATTTCTTTGAACGCTAATCACGCTTAATCCTTTAAAAAAAACTGTTATTTGCTTACAAACTCGGAAAAAATGCCGTGATTATCGTGGTAAAGTGAAAAAAACTAAAGTCTGTTAAAGGTAGTACTCATTATAGTAATTTTTTTTATGAAATAAATAAATAAGAGTAGAATTAGCATTCAAAAGAATATACTGTCGACCATTAAGGGGATGTGATAACACTAGAACCTAATCAATAAATTGAAATCTAAAAAAAAAACTATTTTTTTTTTTCAATATATTGACGTGTATTTTAATTGAGGAATTAATTAATAATAACTGCCGTGCTAATAAACAATTAGGATCTTTTACTTGTTCAAACCCTCGCTGATTTCTCTGTTAAGACGGCAAAATTTTAAACCTAACAACTTAATAATTCATTGTCGCCACAATAACTAGCTAAGACTTAATATAAAATACATTTTGCCATCAACAACAACAACATTATATTATATAGATTGCACAAAGTTTATAATTAAATATAATTTATTAGTTTTAATTATCCACATAATCGTATAACAATAAGAATATATTAAACAAAATGACTATAAAATAAATAATTCAAGCTTTTTTGTTTCATAAATAATAATTTGCCAATTTTCCATTAAACCTTGAGATATATTTAAATTATCTAGATAATATATTATGAAATTATAGAGGTCGATAAGATCAGTCTATTTTTATATATACACAAGACAGAGCAGCAGATTACCAATTAAGTCTCACTAAATTAATGTTTAAAGTAGACTAAATGAACTTGATTTTTTGTTGTAACTTGAGGTGTTGTGTACAGTACAATTCAAGTATATTTAAAGTGACATAGAGCAGAAAATATTTATATAAAGCCAAAAAACCTTTAAAAACTTAAGACATACGACAAATATTATTTAAAAATAATCATAAGGCACCATGCTAAAATTTACGAGTATGTTAATGACATTATTTATATTTATTTTTGAAAATATTTAAAGACAAGTGATGTCACAAATTCAATAAATTTCATATATGTAATATTATTAATTAATTATATGATCAAATTCTCTATACCTTAGTAATATCTCTGATTGTATTTGAGTAACATGGTCATTTAATATAATGACTAGGGAAACGAAAACAAAAACATTTACTTAAAACGAACATTTAACATTTTGCCTATTTATATTTTGCCTAAAATATAATGAAAAAAACTTAAAATATATTTATATTTTTTTTTACCTGCAACATAATTGTAACGAAACGCCACTTTATAAAATAAACCATTCATTTCTAAATCACCCTGTAAACTGAGATAGCGTTATATTAAATCTTAAGACAGTTTACGAATTGTCCAATCTGCAATCATTAACAAACGCAAAAAAAAATTGCATTATTTTAAACACGCAACAATTAAAATGTAGCCATACAATATTAGTTTGCTATTGAATAATGTGAGTTGTATCATGAGTTTGAACATTAACTTGACGTATTAAAGTCTATATTTCAACAGCATTCCATTGGCTTTAGCTTTAATAATATCTATAAAAGTTTTAGTACTGTCTGTTTGTTGAGAATGACATTAATTATTGTCGGTTCGATACAAATGTATTCGTAACAATATATTTAAGTATATCATAGAATTGACGATATTTTAAAAAAAAAATCTATTATTATTAATATTAAAAGAGTGTATTTCTATTGGAGTTTAATTGTTATTCGATATTGGAAGGGCTTTATTCGTGCAAATTTAAACCTAACGGACAACTTTTAAGGTATAAAATGATTTTGGCTACAGAGGCAGTCGCGTTTTTTTACATCCGGGATGTATTTACATCAGTGCTTTGGCTAGGTCTCTTAATGATGTTTTGATTGCGTCGTACGTAGCGAACGATATGCCCACAGCTATGGGTCCCTTCACCCAGTTCATACTCAGCCCCTTGAAGAAGCCACGCCAACCTTCCGATCTGATCGTGTGAAAACATGTATTTAGATACATATTATATAATTCTAAAAAAAGAGTAGCAACTTTCGCAAGGGTCGGTCACAGGATGGGTGACCATAAATTATTAATTCGAACTCCTTCGTGTTTCGGGAGGAACGTTAAGCCGTCGGTCTCGGTTGCATCTGTAAAACATTAATACCCACGAGTTCACATTGGGCCCGAGTAGACGGTCATTCTCCTTAACCATCCATAAGGAAGGTCTGAGCTCTTGCATATATAGTAACATAACTCTGTATACTCTATCACATAATACTTTAGTTTCATATTTTAGAAACGGCTTATATATTTTTATCGTAAATATGATAAAGTAAACGTCCGGCTCGAAGGATCAATTTTCTAAACCGTGCCTTAAAATGTATAGTGATGTTTGTTGTAATTGTTACGTGTAATCGAATAAATAAATAAATAACACAAAAGTACAATTCTTCATTTGACTAAATGAAGTAGCCAAGGAATGATCAATAGCAAATCGCAGCAACTATGCCCGCGCGAATCGGACCGGTTAATTCGCCGGTCCTTCGAGTCGGATAACACACGTAACTTTCGCTCGTCCTTCCTGTCTGCTGAAGAATGTCCCGAACGGGGGAGGAACTAGATTATCGAGCGGCTCGAGGTCGATCTATTATGCGGTTGTCGATGAAAGGTTATCTTGTTTTCGAACACATTGAACCGAGGGAGGGAGAGGGACAGGGGCCAAGGAAGACCTGGAGAGATCAGGGAATGAGTACTCCCGTTCGCCGAGGTGCCTTCCGCGTTCACTCGTTCTTCACAGGCCACGGGGGCGAGCTCCGGTCTAAGGCTCGACGTGTAGTCTCCCTGCGCTATCAAAAAGAAAAGCTCGAGGCGAGAGAAGGACGTCACACAGAAGCCCCTCAGTAGGCCAGAAGCTGCGACGGCATACCGACCTGTAGACGTGCCGCACTGTGGCCGGCACGGTGGCGCAGTGCGGCGCGGCGGTCTGCATGCGGCGGCGCACGATGTCCAGCGGGTACGAGGCGGTCTGCGCCAGCGCCCCCGCCGCGCCCCCGCAGCACGCACTCGCCAGGGCACTGCGCCCGCCCCCCCAGCGGTCTGCGGTCCGGGCGGGGGCGTTAACTGCGACAGTTCGATACCGCACGCGCACGTAAACACGCTCACCGACGAGCGGCCTGAGTAGAGGTGGGCGCTTAAACGAACGAACGCTTAAAAGCGGTTTTTCACTAAAAGGTTATCACACGTCCCGTCATCTATCGAGTCGTGATTTAACTACTAGCTTCGATAAATTTTTCTATTTCGGCATTTTTCTAATGGACGGCAGCACTTTACATAAACGCACTGCAGTTTACTATTACGCGTAATATCCGTCTAGACTTTTTTGCAACATCTTTTTTGGTCGATTAATCCCGACGCTTTTTTAAACGGAACTTAAAATAAAACAGTACGCTTTTCGTTATCGGAGTAGGCGCGCGTTGTGTTGAAAGTTAATCGATTGCGAAAATTAAACTTCATTGTATTGATTCACAGTCCTAAATCTGTGATTAAGTACGAAGGAAAATTCATTGATTAAAATAAAATACAAAAAATTGGACTACATTTTGTTTACTCACAACGATTTCGTTTTATTTGGATTTAGCTCGTTAGCTTTGAAAAAATATTTATTATTTTAATCAAAGCAAGTTAGTTTTATAATACCTAGAACACAACATTCCACACTCATTATAACAATTTCCAAACGTCAGTAGAAAAAAACGTTTAAACTATAAGCAGTTTTTAAAAACGCTTATTAAAAATAGTAGAACGTAACAACGCTTAAAAATTTTAAACCGTTTTTTCCACCTCTACGCCTAAGTGAACTTAACAGGACCCTCGGTAACGCGTATCGCGTCGAGACAAGTTATGCCGTGATGTCAAGTTAAAGATCTACATAAAAACCAAGATCTACAAGTTGTTGTGTGTCGATATTAAACTACTAGTGGCCGCCGGCGACTTCGTCCGCGTTTTCCATTATTTCTTCGCTCCTAATAGTTGCAGCGTGATGTTATATAGCCTGAAGCCTTCCTCGATAAATGGTCTATTCAACACAAAAAGGCCCTCCATGACATCATCGATGTGGCGGAGAATTAAAAAAATGTTGTAACAAAAAATTTTCATCCTGTACTTCTGAAAACACATTAAGCTGTTGGTTTTGGCGGCGTTTACAATCGTTAACACCCACCGATCCGCCCTGGGCCCGCGTGGTGGGTCCCAGCCCATTCTCCTTGTTCGATTCCACCCATAAGGAAGGCCTGTCCCGAGCGCGGGGCCATCAATAGACCGGTGATGAATGAAAATCAATACATTACCGTGATATATTTGCTTGAGCGTGTCGTAAGTGAAGAAGGAGACGCCCGCATACGGTATCACACCGAGGACAGTCGCCGGGTACCCCCTGCAATATGTTTATATGTGGATAAACAAACGGACCGAGTATATTGTATGGCTACGGAGCGCAGCGACGGTTCGTCTACGCATTACTAGATGGCGTTATGCGCCAATGAATCGCGCTAGCACTGTTGAAACTGCCTGTTTCATATAAACATACATCGAGTCGGCGAGAACACTGCTGCGACGGTCACTGCGGAAGAAAAGGACGGGTAGCTGTTCTAGTTTTGGTAATCCCTGGAATATACCAGAAGGGCCGAGGCCAACCTATAATGTTCTACGTCTAAATACGTAGCGGACTACCCGTCCCAGAATTCTTTCAGTAACTAGTACATTCATATTATTCCATATATTTCCCCCCTCACCTGTATAGCGCGCGGGCCCCCTCCTCGGCCCAGACGCGCGCGAACACGCTCCCCCCTCACCTGTACAGCGCGCGGGCCCCCTCCTCGGCCCAGACGCGCGCGAACACGCTCCCCCCTCACCTGTACAGCGCGCGGGCCCCCTCCTCGGCCCAGACGCGCGCGAAGACGCTGCGCAGCGTGCGGTACCTCCCCCCACTCCCCCTCACCTGTATAGCGAGCGGGCCCACTCCCCCCCTCACCTGTACAGCGCGCGGGCCCCCTCCTCGGCCCAGACGCGCGCGAAGACGCTGCGCAGCGTGCGGTACCTCCCCCCACTCCCCCTCACCTGTATAGCGAGCGGGCCCACTCCCCCCCTCACCTGTACAGGGCGCGGGCCCCCTCCTCGGCCCAGACGCGCGCGAAGACGCTGCGCAGCGTGCGGTACCTCCCCCCACTCCCCCTCACCTGTATAGCGAGCGGGCCCACTCCCCCCCTCACCTGTACAGCGCGCGGGCCCCCTCCTCGGCCCAGACGCGCGCGAAGACGCTGCGCAGCGTGCGGTACCTCCCCCCACTCCCCCTCACCTGTATAGCGAGCGGGCCCACTCCCCCCCTCACCTGTACAGGGCGCGGGCCCCCTCCTCGGCCCAGACGCGCGCGAAGACGCTGCGCAGCGTGCGGTACCGCGCGCGGCCGGTGACGGCCATGCGCGCGCGCGCCATGTCCAGCGGGTACGTGAGCGACTGTGACGTCACGCCCGCCAGGCTGCCCGCCACCAGGTGCACCACGCGGTGCTGTCTACATACACACATATATGTCGCATCATCTTTACGAAGATCGTTTGATTTAGTTTCTTTTATTTTAATTGCTCGATTACTTAATTACTCGATTGTAGAGAGACCGTGATCATCGATACTTTTAATTTTATTAGAATGGTGACACTGACTTTGACAGTTCGTTAACAAAAAGCGAATTGCCGCCATTTTCGCGAACATTCTGTTTCCGATCGTCGAGGAGTAAAGACATCCGACGACATCGCGCTCATCTCGTTATATTTTCGTATGAAAAGTGATAAAATATAACACGTCCACGTCGGTATACACGCGTGCAGTGTTATTTTAAAGATAGTCCTCCGATATGGACGATCTATTTGGGCTTCGTAACAGCCCCTTCTGACTACCTGCCGTTATATACACAATGATTGTCATCTGACGAGTAATAGCAAAAAGAAAAACGTAATCTTTTATGCAGCATTGTTTTGTAACTTAGTTTAAATGGTATCGGTTTGAATTAGACGATCATACGAATAAATAAATAAGGGGGCGTTCGAGTATTACGTAACGCAATTAGGGGGAGGAGGGGCTCGTTCGACGCTTTACGCGACATTGTTGTTTTTTTGCAATTGAATACAAAAATAACAAATTAAGACCATGTAAAGTTGGCAAAGGACATCGCTTCAGTCAGAATTATGAGAGTGAGGTCAAACTGTAAAAAAAGAGCAATCAACTTTTCAGGTTTAGCCACTCGAGTGTTACGTTTATGGAGGGGAGGGAGGGTCAAAAATCTTCAAAAAAAGGGGTGTAGACAACTGTTTTGTATTTTATTTTTATATGTATATATGAAATGCATCAATAAAAATGTATAAAAAAATGTATCATATAATAAGTTAAGATCTGAAGATAAATTTAATTTTTAAAATTTCCCGCGATTTACGCCATCTTGAGATATGGCGTCGCTATGACGTCACGTCCCCCTAAAACTAATATCGTTCTATGTACGCATAAGGTTCAATTCTCTAATTTCTAATATGAGTATAATTAATTTAAGCAATATTATAAGTATACTCAACATAAAAGTGTGATTATCGATAATAGTACAGTAAAAACTACCAGAAAAAAAAATGTATTTATTTTCGTTTACTATCTACACCTGTATTGCGTAACATAATACTTGACCGGCCCCTAATGCCCCTTTTAACTAAACTTAGGAGTCGCCCAACTCTGACATCTAAATATGTGGGCGTTGTCAAAAGTGATAATGCGTTTCATCAATGACGAAGAGACTACTAACGACTTTAGACAATATACATTTAATCTTTGGCTATAACGGATGTGTCAAGGGATAAAATCAATTTAGCGAGCTGGAATTAAGACATAAACAACGTGATTTCTTTTTTTAATTTTCGATCTTATGCTGTGTAAATACAAGACCACGTATATTTTTTGGTGAAACGACGAATCTGCTCACGACACTCTTAATATTAAGTTTTAGGTCAGTGAAAACGGCCGTAGTGAAGTAATTGTGTACGGATAAATAATAAATTAAATTAAATCCATTTATTTGGCACAAAATTTAAACAGAAGCAAACGCATAGGCAATTAATTCTCTGTCCCAAAACGCTTCCAGCACGTGTAGCATGACAAACTCGAGAAACGCTTTGTCTACACCCAAATGTCACTTTCTCGGGTCGAGAGCGAGATATAGTATAGGCGCACCCGAAAAAAGTGAGTGTAGATAAAACGTTGTCGAGTTCGTTATGCTACGCGTGTAGCTCAGCATATACTGGTCTTACTGGTTGGTTTACAATAAAATTACTTCAACTTTAAACAATCCAATCACTTGACATTAGCAGAATAGTGCGGAACGCGCAGACAGCAATACTTTTCTTTAAATTCTGTGTGACAAGTTATAAACGCACAAACGATCAGTGCAAAGTTTTCCTTTTTTATAAGATCGTTTCATAGGTCTGATCACAACTTATCACCGAAAAAATACACATTTTATAATCACAACTTATTATCGAAAAAAAATACCACAATGATTAACTCTGATAAATGCGGAGAAACAGGAGCAGAGCAAGATGATGCAAGATCCACATAGAGACAAAAAAAATACAATGATTAAAACTCTGACAAATGCGGAAATTTAATGCGGAGACACGGGAGCAGAGCGAGATGTTCAAAAAGCCATATTCACATAAAGAGACACAAATTTAAGTATACACACTGCGCCTGCTGCGGATCGTCCACTCCCAGCGCGCGTTTCCACTGCTCGTGCGCGGTGAACTGCACCGCGGCGTAGGGCACGATGCGCGCCATCGTGGCGCTGTTGCCGCGCCACAGCGCCGCCGCGCCCTCCGCGCGCGCGCTGTGCGACAGGAACGCGGCCGCCGCGCGCCACGAGTACGGCGTCTGCCTGCGCGACAACGCCACACCCACGCGTTACTGCACTGGCCAGGCCCGTGTTGAGCACAAGGGCGTTACACCCCCCGCACCGTGGGTAAAGTGCGCGATATCTACACGTTACTGCACTAGCCAGGGCCGTATTAAGCACAACTGGCACCCGAGGGCGTTGCGTGGGTAAAGACGGGCCTGACACTAGCGCAACTAAGAACTAGAGTTGTTCTAAACGACTAAAATATATTAACGTGCTGACACTAAATGTTATAAAAAATTAGGGTGTCAATGATGAAGTATTAAAAAAAAACATTAGTTCCCGAAATCAAACTTAAGAAAGATGTCACTACGGTACGTTCTTGATCTTGCGGTTTTCTTTCATATTTAAAAGTAAATTAGTTTTCAAAAGTCAATAAACAACTCAAATCCAAATTTTACTTTTTCGTATTTGTATTGATATATAAGTTTCGAACAAATTTCAGTTTTTGAACACTTATGTCAATTAAAAGGAACGGAAATGACTGTCTTAGGACTATCCATTCATTTCCAGCAAAAATCATCTTTTGCTAGAATCGCCAATAGTGGAGGTGCTTTTTAGTGCTTTCGTTTTTTTTTTTAATACTTCCTCATTAATGCGTTTATCTATTACCGCGATAAGTACATAATAGAAATTTGTGCGCGACAAACGCATTAAATCAAGCAGTACACTAAATCTCGTGGCACCTTATTTAATTATATGTCAATCTTTGAACTGAGCGCGTGCTATATGTATAAATAAGGTAGTGTCACCTAATAAGACCCAATGTTTTTTACCACTGGAGTGCAAAAACCTCAACCTTGACGAACGTTTTGTAACCTGCCTCTGCCTTTAATGGTCAGTCGATGCAGGACTGTAATTGAAACGCATTCTTGTTCGCTATTTTACATCCCAGCTGCCATAACAAGTGGGCCTTATTAGGCAAAATTACCTTAATAATTTATTAATATTTTATTTTTATACATGTGAAATAAAACTAAATGAACTGTGTACATTTGTTATCCCTCCACTAAAATTTGTCCTTATATTTATTAACATTATTATCCCGAAATCACATTCGACTGTTTTCATCGCCTACACCTGGCAACCCTGGCAGCTACGGCGGTTTGAAGATTTAATTACCACTATTCACGTGGACTCTAGCGCAGTCACTATCGCCGCTAGAGAAATAATAAAAACCGTATTGGATGTGCTAATAGGTGTGCTGCATAGATATGACGTTGAAATTTCAAAATTCAAGATGGCGGATTAGACAGCGACCATTTTATCCGGAAAATTGATAATTTTTCACGACTTTTAATTTATAGAGCTGATTTTGGCGTTTTTGATAACAATTTTCAGAATATTTCTAATAAAAAAAAACATGTATACAGCTGAAGTGTTGCCAGATGAAAAAAAACTGAAAATTTTTTGATAACGGGATTTTTGAGGAACTTTCGTGAAAATGTTTTAATACAAAAATTTACTATTAAATATAAGAGAATAAAAAACTACAAGCTGATTTATACAATATTTTTTTTAAAGTTTTGCTTGGGTTTTTCGACTGATTACTTCTTCTTTCTATTGCGTGTAAAGTGGATACCCCGTTTTCTTTGATGTATGGTGCTTTGTGTACTTAAACACCTTTTATTTGAAGATAGAACTTAGTAACTTTTCAAACTGTAAACCCGATATAACAAGAGACGGACTTAAAACCCCACCGCCCCGATTCCACTAGATACTTTATTATAAAAACACACATTGATTAAGGAGCTGTTTTTCTTATTAATGATTCATCATACTCGCTCATGATACAGTGAATAGGGATGATGACTAATTTTTGTTTGTTTGTCCGTCAGGTAGATTGTAAAAAAATATTAAACACGTATTTTTTTATTTTTTTCGTAATCATAAAATTACGGCGTTACATTGAGTTGAAATTTCGCATGACGTCACGTTAGTGTACGTTTTCTACTCAACTGTGACGTAGCGAGCCCCCACTCCTCAACTTTAATGCCTGTTATCTAAGCTATTTCTTGTTAAATTGAAGTAAAAAAAAATACGTATCTAATATATTTCTATTATCCGACTGACGGACTAAATAGAATTGCATTTTTTTTACCCAGTCGTCATCCCTATTGTCGCCGCTGAAATTGTGTTTTTGTTGATAAATCGAGCCGGCAATACTTATTATACATATCCTTAACGACCCACGATGTATTAATAGGTATTTTATGGGATGAACCACATACCGAGATCGCATTCAATATAATAAAAAAACTAAAAATAACCAAGATTCAAACGAACGCATTTTGATTCAGTCTTTGGCCCGTTTCCAATAAATATAAAATGTAAGATATTTCAATAAAATTATGATATTTTTTTTCTAATATTACAAAGAGAATAAACTTAAACTTTTGTTTTAATTCTATTTTCCATTCCAAAAGATCTTTCACAAATTTAAAGGCTTCATCATCGACGACCATTGAACATATATTTCATAGACAGATATCATTACCAGTGCACCCACTGCTGTAGTACATGCCTTAACATACCAAAGTCATAATTAATATTCATCATCATCATCATCACCAGCCCTTTTTACGTCCCCACTGCAGGGGCTCAGGCCTTCCTTATGGATGGTTAAGGAGGATGACCATCCACGCTGGCCCAATGCTGATTGGAGGATATTAACGACTGCAAATGCAGCCGGGACCGACGACTTAATGTGCCTTCCGAAGCACGGAGTAGCTCGAGATAATATTTTTTTTGGTCACCCATCCCGTGACCGACCCTAGCGAAAGTTGCTTAACGACTACGATCGCGGGCCGCGGCGCTTATCCACTACGCCACCGAGCAACTTTATTTTATAGTTAATATTATCTTTATTCAAATAAAATTATTAAAAGTATTTTTACGCGGGACCAATACAGACCAATGTTCAGGCAATCCACTCAAACAGCCAAAGGAGATATTTTAAACATTCGATTGAGATGATTTGTTATAATTTATTGTATTTTATTAGCATTTACATTGAAAACGAAGCATGTTATCATTATAAGACCATCGTCTTTTCTCTCTCTCTCTCTCTTTTTATAATGTATTGATCTGGTAATGACATGGTTTTTGTAAATGTCATTACTTCCATTAGAGCTGGTGAGTTTCTTGCTCGTTCTTCTTATCAGCCAAAAGACGTCCTGAACGTGTGGTAGGGAAAAAATGTTGGACGATCCAAAAGTACTTTTAAAAAGTCTATTTGAATAAAGATTATTTTGACTTTGACTTTGCATAAGTTCTTTATAAATAATTAGCTGTGCCCGCGACATCATCCACGTTGAAAGAAGCCTAAGTTAGTCCTCATTACATAAGCTATCTACCAGTGAAAATCCCGACAAAGCCGGTTACTTTAATTTTGAAAACGGACACTTCAGTTTTATTTATTCATATCTGTTATAGATGAACCAATGTGGACACTCACGAGGTCTGGAAGTTGATCTTGGCGCGGTCGAGCGGTGCGATGGTCGTCTTGGCGAGCGCGCCGGCGGCGGCGCCCGCCACCAGTGACGTCACCACCGCCGTGCCCCCGCCCACCTCGCGCTGGGGGGGCGCCCTCTCTGTAACAAACGCACGAAGCGCATAAATATACAGGGTTATATTATAAATATACAAGTAGCTCGGTGGCGTAGTGGATAAGCGCCGCGGCCCGCGATCGTAGTCGTTAAGCAACTTTCGCAAGGGTCGGTCACGGGATGGGTGACCGAAAAATTATTATCTCGAGCTACTCCGTGCTTCGGAAGGCACGTTAATCCGTCGGTCCCGGCTGCATTTGCAGTCGTCAATACCCTCCAATCCGCATTGGGCCAGCGTGGAAGGTCATGGTCCATCCTCCTTAACCATCCATAAGGAAGGCCTGAGCCCCTGCAGTGGGGACGTAAAAGGGCTGGTGATGATGATGATATTATAAAGTTACTACAAAGTTGATGATTAGTTTAAACAGCCTTCATTTTGTTCAATACCTATTAGTCCTGCAGACATTGTTGATTGTATTAATTATTATTGTAATACATACGTACGTACGTGTATTTTGATTAATGATATGATTGGTTACTTCAGATAAAGAGCTGGTGAGTTTCTTTCGCTTTTTTTTTATTGTCAGCGAAAAAACATCCTAAACAAGTGGTGGGGAGTATATCGGACTTCAAAATCCAATAAGTCGATATTTTATTGTGATATATATCGGCCTGAAGTTTGATGACATATTTAAATTTGATACAAGGGGTTTTAATACAACTCAACACTTTATACAAAAACAATCTCTCAAAAACACACACGAAAGAAATCTCAGCGTAAAAGTGTCTCTGACACACTGGTACACAGTTGCACAAACGTCCATTAATGTTTAATTACGACTTTAAGCTCTAATGAATGTTCTAAAATTCAATATTTGAACATATAGTGAAACTAATGCATAAATTGTAGAACTGGACGTGGAAGTGAAATTGCTAAAGAAATTAATGAAACCAATGTATCCAATACAAGATACTAGTATTGTATTAGTAACCAATGTATTAGTAAAACCAATGTATCTATATCTTCAAGTATTTCTTGCTTTATTCATTAATGAGAAAACGATGCTACACCAGCCCTTTTACGTCCCCACTGCAGGGGCTCAGGCCTTTCTTATGGATGGTTAAGGAGGATGGGCCATGACCCTCCACGCTGGCCCAATGCGGATTGGAGGATATTAACTACTGCAAATGCAGCCGGGACCGACGGCTTAACGTGCCTTCCGAAGCACGGAGTGGCTCGAGATAATAATTTTTCGGTCACCCATCCCGTGACCGACCCTAGCGAAAGTTGCTTAACGACTACGATCGCGGGCCACGGCGCTTATCCACTACGCCACCGAGCTACTTATATATGTATAAAATACTATTTTGACGTGTAAATACAACTGTATAGTGAGATAAATAAGTATTATTAGATAACATTATGCTTGTAAAAGAGATAATGAACTCTATATGTCCGATAAGTGTAATATGTTACGCAATATTATCGTAATCGGCTTCTTATCCCGTTATTGAATGGAGCAATGTGTCCTAAGCTTTGATCCGGGGTCATGTAATATACAGGGTCATTTGTAAAACACCAGACTGTTTTTTTTTCTTTTTTATGGGATAGGGGGTAGACGAGCAGACGGATCACCTGATGGTAAGTGATTACCGTCGCCCATGGATACCTGAAACACCAGAGGGGCTACAAGCGCGCTGCCGGCCTTGGAGGGAAGGGTTGAGGGGTAGAGGGAAGGGAGTAGGGAGGGGTTGGGCCTCCGGTACCCTCACTCACACGACGAAACACAACGCAATCGTTGCTTCACGTCGGTTTTCTGTGAGGCCGTGGTATCACTCCGGTCGAGCCGGCCCATTCGTGCTGAAGCGTGGCTCTCCCACGGTTAAAAATGTAAAAATGTACGGTTAATATACAAAACGTTATATTGTATCAACACACAGAATAAAGCAAAGTCCCTTCCCGCTGTCTGTGCGTTGAAATCTTTAAAATCACACAACGGATTCTAATAAAGTTTTCATTGATATACAAAACAATTCAAGATGAAGGTTATCACGAATAATACAGGACGCGAGCAAAGCTGCTGGTGGTAAGCTAGTTGTAATAGTATATTATTTGTATAGGGCCGACTCGTCCGTATAGGCAAACTAGGCACTGCCTAGGGCACTCGTATATCGAGAGGCAATGCCTATCGACGTTTATCGACGAACAGATTAGTATGCTCTAATTATTTGAACCTTAAATTATAAAATGAATTTTGTTCATTAAACACGACCCCATGTCGGCTATATTATAAAAAATATAAATATACAATTTTCAGACCGGCAGTACGAAAGGAATTACTTTTGTTATAAGCAAAACTACACTCAAATACTTATAATACCGGATATTAGACCGGGTATTATAAGTATTTCATAAAGCAGCGCGATAGTTTAAAAGTGAAAACTACACTCTTCAATCATGTTCATCACCTATGTAGTCTTTTATGTTGTTAAGGGCTTCTTTTGTGTTTAGGTCCTGTTTAGGCCGGCGCTGTCTGTGAAGGGCGTCTATAATGATAATGTCTTTATTTACAATAAATAGGGTTATACATATATCATCATCATCATCATCAATTCAGCCGAGAGACGCCCACTGCTGGGCATAGGCCTCCCCAGAGATCTCTAAAGCAATCGATCCTGCGCCTCCCGCATCCAGCGGCTTCCCGCGACCTTCACCAGATCGTCGGTCCACCTTGTGGGGGGCCTCCCAACACTCTCTAGGACCTTATCGCCCCAACGGCCGTCAGTCCTGCGCGCAATGTGCCCTGCCCACTGCCACTTGAGGTTCGCAATTCTTTGGACTATGTCGGTGACTTACGTTCTTCTGCGGATCTCATCATTTCTGATTCGATCTCGCAAAGAAACTCCGAGCGTAGCCCCTTCCATCGCCCTCTGAGCGACTTTGAGCTTCCTTATAAGGCCCATCGTAAGCGGCCACGTCTCGATACCGTATGTCATCACTGGCTCATATACATATATACAGTGACGATATTAAACTTTGAGTGAGAGCTTTGACCTATTTAGCCAACTTTTTTTTTAATGCTATTCAAGTTGAATAGCATTAAAAAAAAAGTTGTAGGTATTACTTAGACTAAACTTAAAATATTTCATAAAAACATAAAATTGTGTCAAATTTAATAATATCAATTATAGTAGTACATGTTACAACCAATCAAAATATTACAATAGGGATGATGACTAATGTTTGTTTGTTTGTCCGTCAGGTGGAGTGTTAAAAAATATTAAACACGTATTTTTTTATTCTTTTCGTAATCATAAAATTACGGCGTTACATTGAGTTGAAATTTCGCATGACGTCACGTTAGAGTACGTTTTCTACTCAACTGTGTCGTAGCGAGCCCCCACTCCTCAACTTTTATGCCTGTTATCTATACTATTTCTTGTTAAATTGAAGTAAAAAAAAATACGTATCTAATATTTTTCTATTATCCGACTGACGGACTAAATAGAATTGCATTTTTTTTACCCAGTCATCATCCCTATTGTGTCAAAACTTCAGTAAATTATTACTGAAATCGACTGAAATAATTAAAGTAAACAATTGGAAAAATACGTAAAATACACAAAAAAAAAACATTAGCATACGACCTCTTTAGAGATGTTGTCTAATGGCTGGTTTACACGTAATACGATTCGAGTACGTATAAACACACAAACAAGTAGTGAGTAATAGCATAGGTAACTACTTATGAGCTTAATTGAATTTAAAATTAGAGTGTACTTTTGACTTATCTACATAAGTACGTGTAAACTAGCCATAAAGTAAAGTGTACGTACCGTGCGCGTGCGCGGCCCTGTCGTCGTGCAGCAGCGGCACGCGGCTCTCGTTCACCGCCGCCATCTCGTGTGATCGCCGCGTATCACATCACTGATCACAAACCTGAAGTAATCATTATAATTTTTATATTTATACTGAAAAATAGTCTTAATGAAATATGCTAAAAAATCCACTTTGTCCCTGGACTCGAACCAATGATTCTCCCAATTCGGGCGATTGCTCTAACAATTGAGCTACCCAGGACCTAACAGAACTGATGAATTATTCAAGCACTTGTTACTTTTTGCAGGTTTCGGAGTTACACATTTTCGGAGTTTGTGTAATACAAACATTACACAAACTCTTTGTCTACTTTAGGGCTCGTCATTAAAGGAGAATTATACTTAAACAACTATAAAATATGGTTTTCCTGATAGAGAAAATTGTCTAGGATGTACCCACAAAAAAAAATTAAAAATGTGATTTTTCAATTTTTCGCTATGATTTCACAGTATTGTTTATTTATTTATTTAGTTTGTATAATTTTAATAATTCAATGCAACAAGAATTAAAGTTTAAACACGTCTGAATGATCAGATAATTATCCAAAAAATATTTAGCTTGATAATTACGAACCATGTTTTTTTCTCTACTACACAGCGTATTTTCATTCATCCACCCAAACAGCCTAAAGAAATATTTTGGCTTTCGATAAAGATGTAAACTTGTTATAATTATAAGTATTTGATCAATTTAGCATTCAAAATGCTGTACATGTTTAATGAAAAATGTTTAAAAAATCCACTCTATCCCCGGCACTATAAACCCTCATACGAAACAATAGGCGACAGTGATATCCAAACATTTATGAATACAATACACATCAAAGGTCAGTGTATGTCGGTTGTCCACAACGACAATAATATCCGATCTAAAATCTTTGTAACTATATGATTTTACGCGACTCTGCCCGCGACAATTGTATGCGGCCTACAGAGCCCTGGGCATACAATATCACAATGCCAGGGGCTAATAGGGTTGCCTCGTCACTGGATTATAAAGGGATTGCTAGCAGAGGCGCTGGTTGACAGCTCCTCAGCTGTTATAAGATAGCGTATAGGCATAAGAAAGCGTCGTGACGAGACTGGACGTGGACAGTGCTATTATGCAGCACTGGACACGCGTTCGTTACACCAAAGACACAAACTTATCCCATAATAATAATAATTTCAATACAATATAAGTAACATAGCTTATTAGTAAATTGCTACTGACATTATGGACACCCCATGAATAAATCAATAGTATTTAAACAAAAATAGTTCCCGAAATCAAACTAGATGTCGCTACGGTACTTTCTTGATTTCTCCGGTTTTCTAACATGTATAAAAGTAAATTAGTTTTCATAACTCAATAAACAACTCATATTCTATATGTACTTTTTTACATTTCTATTGCCCCTTGAGGGGTTTAGTCATATTATAAATTATTATCAGAGGTCGGAATTAGGTAGAGTTATTTATGTACTTGCATCGAAATGTTGATATTAATGTGGACCTTCCCGGGATTTCTTTATTTCTTTCTTTCATTGATGTAAGTTTGGCAACGTCGTGCGTGCAGTAGTTTAAATTGTGTAAAAGTAAATAACTTTTTATTTAAAACATCAAGGGATTTTATCTGCTCTTTAAAATTAATCTCGGGATTTGAGGCATATCCACTTTATTCTTTCGCTGTATGAAATCAGTGTAAGTACATGAATAACTCTACCTAATTCCGACCATTGATTATTATATATACTCATCACTCTTTCACGTAAAAACTACTGAAAAGGTTTTGCAGATTTTTGCAATACGGGTACTTCTAAGGCTTTATATCCCAATAGACAGTTCCCTGGGGACCACGCGGGAGAAGCCGATAGCGGAAAGCTAATATTTGAATATATGAAACTAGTGGCCGCCAGCGACTTCGTCCGCGTTTTCCATTATTTCTTCGCTCCTAATAGTTGCAGCGTGATGTTATATAGCCTAAAGCCTTCCTCGATAGATGGTCTATTCAACACAAAAAGAATTTTTCAATTCGAACCAGTAGTTCCTGGTTAGTGCGTTCAAACAAACAAACAAACACTTCAGCTTTATAATAATAGTATAGATATTGTAATACTAGATTTAAAATATAAAAAGCACCTTTATTAACATTATCACCTTTTAATTACTTCCAAATTACGTTTTAATTGCTCTAAATTGAGGAGATAAGAGTTTCTTTAAAGACAATATATGTATACAATGACTGTACGTACAGTATGTTATCATATCAGCCACATAACTAAAATAGTAAAGTCACTTGACAAATTAATACCTTCATATCTTCTAGTTGAAATTAGATTGTGACGGGTATAAACGCGATAGATTTCGATAGCTAGGTTTTTCACCTACCTGTATTTCAAATAATATTCTAATAAAATATTAATAATAATAATAGGGTGCCTGGAAGAGATCGCTGTTTAACGATAAGGCTGCCTTTTGTGTACTCTGTATTGTTTTATTGTGTAATTTCGTTCTGTTTTCCTGTCTGTATGTGTGCAATAAAGATTATATTATTATTATTAAATTTAATGAAACTTTAAAATAAGAGTCTGTTCTTTTCAACAACTCTATAAAGGAATGTTTAAAAAAAACTGATTTACTATGGCTTTCCTTGAAGTTTAATCTTGTAAATTATTTTGCACTCCTCTCACATTATCAGTTTATAAAAAAGGCAGTTTGACAGAAATAAAATTCATTTTAATCAATGAGGAAGTAATTTAAGCACCTCCACTAGATGGCGACTCTAGCAAAAGTTGATTTTTGCAGGAAACAAATGGACCAAAGATAGCCATTTCCGTTCCTTTTAACTAATATTAAAAAAAAAAACCGAAATTTCGAAACTCTAAGTTATCAATACAAATATGAAAATGTACAAATAGAATATGAGTTGTTTATTGAGTTTTGACAATTAATTTACTTTTATACATGAAAGAAATGGAAGAGTTGTCATGGAGAAATCAAGAAAGTACTTTAGCAACATCTAATTGGATTTCGGGAACTAATTGTTTTTTAAATTCTTCCTCATTGTGCTTGTGCAATAGAATAGTGTTCATAACGTATTATGGCCTAGAGCATAATACTTAAAATCATTACAAAAAGTGGGTAAAAAGCTGGTGAGGTTTTGTTAGTTCTTAAGTTTCTTCTGCTTTTAGCTGACTAAATTTAATTGTAACAGCGGTTCATTTGCTAAAAATGTAGAAGAAGATATCGAAATAATATTATTAATGGAAAATGCTTAAAAATTCCCTGGTACTCTGTATCCCTGGTAAGATGGAAAATTAGGAAAAATACTGAGTACCAGAGACAAAGTGGATTGTTTAAGCAGTTCTCATAAAAAATATCTTCCAGTATACCATTGTGAATTCAAAATTTATCAAATATAATACAAATAATATTAAATATCAAATGAAAACACTACTTACACTTCCACTGTGCTATATACTTAAAAATGCAATTAAATGATATTGAATCATTAAGAAAATATTAATAGAATAGAATTTCCAGTAACTGAGAACATTCAATCTTACTAAGTATCCAAAATAAGAAAGTGATCAGCAGCCTACCACTGCAATTAAAATTTCAAAAACTATGCGATATAATAATTTTTATCATAAAACATTTTTAGCTATTTATACTTGTTAAAATTATATGAAGACATTTAAGAATAAAAACTCGGTGGTAGGAGTAGCTCGGTGGCGTAGTGGATAAGCGCCACGGCCCGCGATCGTAGTCGTTAAGCAACTTTCGCAAGGGTCGGTCACGGGATGGGTGACCAAAAAAAATTATTATCTCGAGCTACTCCGTGCTTCGGAAGGCACGTTAAGCTGTTGGTCCCGGCTGCATTTGCAGTCGTCAATACCCTCCAATCCGCATTGGGCCAGCATGGAGGGCCACGGCCCATCCTCCTTAACCATCCATCAGGAAGGCCTGAGCCCCTGCAGTGGAGACGTAAAAAGGGCTGGTTGTATTGTATAAGAATAAAAACTACTCAGAACATTATCAATTATCAGCAAACTTTAATTGGTAAAAATAAATAAATTAATAAATTTTCTTCGGGGTAATCACGAATGCAGGGTAATTCCGAAAATGACATTAAACAAGCAATATATATATTCTATCTAATTTAAAGTATTTTTATCTATTAATTTTTCTTTTGCTTGTCAACTTTATCAACAGTTGATAAAAAATAATGCTGATTTGGAGGTAGTTCATCATTTTCCTGCTTTCGGTATTACCCCAAAGCACTATATATCATTTTTGTTATTATTCTTTATACTGTAAGTTTTATACAACACGATTTTTATTTACCAATTATATTTTTACCAGTGAGACCACCAATTTGTTTCCATGTAATATTCTCATACAACAATCCTCTTTAAGAATATATTCTTGAAAATCATATTAATACAAATCAAATAGTCCAACTGTAATTTTGTGGAGTAAAAATATAATAAGAAATCTAGCTAAGTAGTGTATATCTTGACCAAGAATGATTCTACTTGTGTAATACTATCGCTCTATGCAACCTTTCAAATTTACTGTTAATATATTATTTCATATATGTGCCACAAATTAAAATTATATTAAAGTATTACATTGAAGCACAATTGTTTTTCTCAAAGTTCAAAGTCTATTTTTTGACCTTGAAACTATTTGTTGGGGCCTACAATAGACTGCAGAGGCTCTAGCATTCTATAAATAGTAATGTTTGTTTAGTCCACAATAATTCAATAACTTACTTTAGCCAGAGTTCCATACACAACCAACTGGAGTTTCAAAGTTTTAAATTTGATCACTGATATCGTTAAACTGGTTCGAATAACACAAAATTACTCGGAACTTTTTGTGATAAATTTTCACACTTCACTTTAGACGCTTTTGGTGAAAATTTCTTTAATAAAAAATTGCAAAAACATCACGCATTATAAATCGCACTTTGCTCGCTCACCTACAATGACATAACAGTGACATAACAGCAGACAACTTGACAGAAGACAGCTGACTTCACATTGACGGTAACATTTTACTTATTATAAGCAAAGGGATCTAACCCATGTAGTTTTATTATATTTTATAGTTATAATTTTATTTCCAGAAATGTTTCCACATAATGCTTTCCATAATCTTAAATGAGGAAACACAGATGGAGGATTCAATCAATAATACAATTAAATGCTTGGTCAGTCTCAAAAATGGTTGTAGACATAACTCCTCACTTCAAAGTCATCATCATATCAGCCTGTTGCAGTCCACTGCTGGGCATAGGCCTCCCCCAGAGTGCGCCACAAAACGCGATCTCCCGCTGTCTTCATTTCCCGCTTTCTGAGGTAGTTGGTTCATTTTGCCGGCACTATGTTTGCCGAGGCGTGGTCTCCATTCGAGAACCCGCCTGCTCCACCTTTCGTCGGTTCTGCGACAGATGTGGCCAGCACACTGGTACTTCAGCTTGCTACATTTCTGGATGACATCCATCATTTTAGACTTCCTGCCGGATGATCACATTCAAAGTCAAAGTCAAAGTCAAAATAATCTTTATTCAAATAGACTTCTTAAAAGTACTTTTGAATTGTCCAACATTTTTTTCCCTACCGCTCGCTCAGGACGTCTTTTGGCTGATAAGAAGAACGAGCAAGAAACTCACCAGCTCTAATAGGAGTAATGACATTTACAAAAATCATGCCATTACCAGATCAATACATTATAAATAAAGAGAAAAAAAAGCAACTATGGTTTTATAATGATAACATAATCAATCATTAATTAATAATGGAAGCAAGATAACTTTTGATATATAATGAGTTAAGAAGTAATCACCTATCCAGTTGCTGGATCATCTCAAGTCCAGTTCCGGATTTTATCCCTCAGAGTGACTCCGAGTATAAACCTTTCCATAGCTCACTGAGCTACATGATGTCGGTAGGTCAACTTCACTGTCATGTTCCACGGTTCGGCACCATAGGTCATGACAGGTAATACACACTGATTGAATACCCGGGTCTTCAGGCATTATGGCAGTATGTCCTGCTGTCCACCAACCCAACCCCAGTATTTGCCCAAGATAGATGTATTCCTGGACAACTTCGAGTTATACACCATCGACAAAAACGGGTTCTGGGACGACTTATATGTTGAACATGATTTTGGTTTTGTCCAAATTCATCCCGAGACCCGCACGTCTCAAAGCAGCATTGAGACTATGCAGCATTTTTTGCAGATTTTGCAGCGATTGTTAGATCTAGTTTGTTTTTAAAAATTATAATGAGAAAATTAATTGTCCTCCTCTCCTTCGAATGCTTAAGTTTAGAGTTGTATTAATGCCCATTCAAATTTTACCAATCAAATCTTCCCAAAGGGCCCCGACTATGAGTCGTTCTGTTCTGCATTAGAATTTATGATTTGTTTTATTTCTGTATCGATTATAAAACTAGGTATTTCAATTGTGTAGTTATTTAGTATTACTTAACAGGAATTCTAAACTTGTTTCTTTCTTTTTAGTTCGTATTTGAGTTATTTTTTTCATGTATTTTTTAAAATTCGTTTTTACGCAGTCGGGTTTTTTGTTTTTCTTTAAATTATTAACTTTCATTTTATACTTTTTAGTAACGATTCGTTGACTTCGTTATAAGATGATAAATTTCGCAATCTAGTCATTTCATTGAGATTATTAAGTAACTTGCGGTGGTCTAAGCTACTGGTGATACTGATTAGTCCCTCTAGAGACCTAACTCGGCTCAAAGCTCATACATATGATTTATTTTTTACCAAAAATATTTGTTTTACTTGTTTTTATGATAATTAGGTATCATTCAGGTTCATGTGTGTCTAAAGTAAAATGATTAAAATAATAATTCTTAATACTATAAAGATTATATCTTATATATAAAATGTATTTGATAACATACTAAACTATAAAAAATAAATAATAATATATAACCATTGAGAAACTTTGTATTTTGTATGTGTTTTGTACGATTTTTTTCATATATTATTAGTTTCAATTACCAAAAAGGGTTCAATTTATTAATTTACTGTTCGATCTTAGAATAAGAAGAATTTTAGAAGACAAGGTTATAACGAATTATCAAATTTTTTTTTTTAGAAAAAACGACATGTTTTTTTTTCTCGACAATGGCTGAGAGGTGCGCCTTAAAAATTAAGGGTGTGAGTACTTTTACACCCAAAACTCACCATGATTTTAATACCCCATACCCTTGCCGTCTCCTGTAAGAAAAATAAAATTGACACTGCGTCTCCATACTTACCCAATGAGGAAGTATTTAAAAAAAAACATTAGTTCCCGAAATCAAACTTGATGTCGCTACGGTACGTTCTTGATTTCTCCATGACAACCCATCCGATTTTCTTTCATGTTTAGAAGTCAATTAGTTTTCAAAACTCAATAAACAACTCATATTCTATTTGTACCATAGAATTAATAAGTACTACGTACAACTAGAATGCTTACTGTGCGTCTAAACACGCGCTGAGTGAGAGGTCATAAATCTTGGTTTGTCCCTTTCTAAGTAGTGTAACCATTCTTACCTGAATACATTGGACATTAAAAGAAAATATTGATTATTGAAATTGAATAATATTAATATGAAGCAGAAAAAATTCTTATTCAATCTCAACTCAACAATAATAAATTTTGAAACTATGGAAATCAGCAATTTCATAGGAAAACCTCCCCCCCCCCCCACTGGGGGAAGACCTAATAATAAAACGCAATCAAAATAGTATATTTTATTATGACTGTATTGTTTACATTTTAAAATTAAACATTACTTAACAAAATTGTTTTGTGCAATTTATGGCGTAAAGTAGCGCGAGATGTGCCAATGGCCTTGAATGTGAGACCTTTGCCATAAGTTGACATTCTTTTTATGAGAATCTCATGCCTTTGTTGGATTTATTTTTGTTCAATTGCTGATGAATATTTGGGAAACAGTTTGTTATGACAGATTGTACCTTTTCATAATTTTTACAATTTTCTTTTAAAACTGCTAAAAGTGACTTTAAATTATTAATCTTTATCTTCATGTCTCTTCTTTTGATTTTTGCCTAGTATTAATATCAAGTTTTAACTTCTTACATGAAGGACTTTAGTTAGGCGTATAACTAAAGGCGTTTAACACATTATTTTTTTTGTTATCAGGAAAAATCTGTAATGAAATTAGGTAGGTACATAAAAATAAGTTATAATATGAATTGTTGTTTTAACTTATTATTTTCGATATAATGTTGTTTATAAATGAGTGCTTTAATATTAGGTAGGAACCTTTGGCAAGATTGAAGGAATCACTTCTGATTTCAGCCTTTTTCGAGCCTCTGTTCGGTAATCTTTGGGTTTGAAATGAAGTGTACAAACCACACAGCTTTCATGTAAGTTCCCAGGTATCAACCATTTTTTCTTTAACTCTAAATCCGATGGCAAACTGAAAATTTAAATTAAAATGTATATTTTATAGTAATAATTTGGTTTGGTTTGGTGTGTAAATAGATATTTGCAAAAGATCGATCAAACGATAAGCCTACTGACCAATAAAATTATTAAAGGATACCCATTTATGAGCCTCCACATGCTTGCTTAATGTAGGTAGACTTGCAAATAGTGAATAACCAAAGTGTTAAGTGATACAACAATTTTAAATTTAGTACTTAATTAGGCAATAATAGGGTCTATGCTTATACTACGTACAACTGGAATGCTAACTGCGATCTTTTTGACATATCAAAATGAACCTTAATGATATGTGGATAAAGTGTTTTTTAAATAACCATTATCTACATAGAGAAATGAGCTCAAGTGAGACATCTTTTTTCTTGGTGTGTCTCTGTCGCACAATTGCCATGTGAAATATTGTTGATATAAAGGTGGTAAATTCGTGAAAACTGTTTACACAGAACAAAACGTTTTCTATATGAATATTATATTTGACTTGTTTATAAGTTTACTAATAATATAAATGCAATAGCTTTTAGGTCCAGATAAATCAAAGTTTTTATATTTCACGACATTTCAATATTGTAGGCATGTTTTATTACCTTTACGTTATGCAACACTAGGGAGGTCGCGCGGGGCGCGGTATTGGTGACAGACGTGTTTCTATTGTTCTCTGACTAGTTAAATTTAATCCGTATTGAAATCACAAGTTTCGTCACAAAGAAATAATCAACGTAATCTGTAACTCAAGAGCTATCAAACGGTGCATATTGAAGGGAATAAAGTGAAACAGTTTTTGAATGGTGACCAGTTTTATATTTTACAACCGCCAATTTCATCTTTAAAACCTGCCGTGAGTAATACATCGAGTTAGTCACGGTTCACCGACTTCGTCACGGTTAATTTAACTACATAAAGACTGTTCAAAAGTGATAGTTAATTTTGACACATCTCTTAATGTCATATTGGTGTATTGCGTATAACGTCAGAATACTAGCAACTCAACGGGAAGAAGATCGAATCTCTGGAGCAAACATATATTTTTTTATTTTTTTTTATTTAATTTTATTTTTATTCTCTTACAAATATTAATTTAAGATCACAATGTCGAACGGTAAAATGTGTGGAGGATGTCGGCGCGTCATAGAGGACAGACGCTTTTTATACTGCGGCGGTTGTAAACAATTCTATGACCTAGACTGTGCAAATGTATCAGAACAGCGCTTCTACAACACTTTCACCAAAGAGCACAGAGAGGCATGGAGATGTGTGCTTTGCAAGAGTGGACAACCGAAAACCGACAACACTAATACTCCTGTTCGTGCTGGTGCTGACGGTGTTACGGTTCAGCGTGGAGCTTCAGTAAGGAGTCCTGAACAGTTGGATATGTCTATTGTGGAACAGCCAATGTCTCTTAACGACACTACTCACAGTATGAACATCGAAGTTATCGACTTTCAATCTTTTGTGATGGAGATGCGCGCTTTTAGACAGGAGATGCGTGATGAGATTAGGTCAAATCGGTCGAGAATAGAGCGTCTCAGCGAGACCGTACTTTCCCTGTCGGATAAGGTTATCGAGTGCGAAGATCGTATTGTGATGATGAACGAGAGGATTAACAGCCTGGAAAACCGCGTTAGTAAGGTGCAAACTGACACCTCACTCGCAGCATCCGTCGAACAACTGAAAGCGGAATTGAATGACCGTGACCAAGATTTATTATTGAACGACGTTGAAATTTCCTGTATACACGAACAAAAGGGAGAGGGGCTACTTCATGTTGTCACAGTTTTGGCGAGTAAACTGGGTGTTAACTTGGCCCCACAAGACATCGTGAGTGCCACACGCGTTGGTCGGGCGCCTGAGCCGGTAGAAGCTGAAAAGTCGCTCGTAGCCCGCCCGCGCCCCATCGTGGTTCGGCTGGCGCGTCGCGTTGTGCGTGATCAACTGCTGCAGGCGGCGCGTGTCCGCCGGGGTGCCACGACTGAGGGCACAGGACTGCCAGGTACATCACGCCGCTACTATATTAATGAAAGGTTGACAAAAGCAAACAGGCACCTATTCCGTCGGACGCGCGAGCTATGTAGCCGGTTAAACTGGCGATATGTGTGGACGAGGGATGGCCGTATCTTCGTGCGTCAGTATTATGGGAAGGACGCTCCTCGTCTTAGGATCCGCACGGAGGCTGACCTCGAACGTGTTTTTGGCCGAGACGCGGTTAGTGCTGCTAATAATAATGTATCTGCCTGATGGTCCCAAATATGATTCTATTTTTGATCCGTTGAATTTACATCCATGTCATTGCTATATATTGACTAGTTTTGCTTTACTTATATGTTGCTGTACTTGCTTACTTTTTTTAGCTTTAGTAGATTATTATTTTGAGCAGTGTTATGCTAAGAGAATGAAAATTAAACTAAAAAATACTTTTATTTTTAGCCATTTAAACCACAATGATAAAGTATCGATTGTTTGCCTTAATGCTTTGCTTATAATGTTTAGTTTAAGGCTTGTATATATTAATGCAAGGCGCAGGATTTTGATTTTTAAGATAACATCATTCGGTTTTACTTATTGTCATTTGTCTGGTAGTTATTATTTTGTTCTAGCAATTGGGTGTACCGCTGCGATGCAATATAAAACTCATAATGGACAGCTTCATATAAAGCGTTATAATATTATTATTGCTTGCACCCTACACGGAAATTATTTTACTATAATGTTATTATGACTTGATAGTTACCTTGGTAATCGGTTTCAAGTGGTGCGTTTGCGTAAAGAAGATGGATCTTATCTCACATCAGAGGTTAGAGCGGTAAGACGTGGTGTACCTCAGGGTTCCATCCTTGGGCCTCTTTTGTTTATAATATACACTGCTGATCTATCCTTCTCAATAAAAAAATGTAAACATCATTGCTACGCCGATGATGTGCAGTTATATATAGCCGGGAATCCAGCTCGGATGATGGAAGCCGTCTCCAAATTAAATGAAGATTTGAATAATATAGCAGTTTGGTCAAATAATAATTGTCTCGTATTAAATCCTTCTAAGTCCAAGTTTATGATTCTAGGCACCAAACAACAGATTAATAAGATACTAACCAATCCTCCTGTTGTTAAGATCTTGGGTAAAAATATTGAATCAGTCAATGAAACTGGGAACCTGGGAATTGTTTTTGACAGTCAGTTGCGCTTTGAAAGTCATGTATTGGGTCTCGTTAGAAACTGTTTCTACCGTTTAAAGGTTCTGTATAGGATACGACATTTTCTCTCGGAAAAATCACGAATTATACTCTGTGAATCACTTATTTTATCCAAACTGAACTACGGTGATCTAGTGTATGGGTCACGGTTGCTATATAGGACTCGGAAAATTATACAACGTGTTCAGAATGCATGTGCTCGCTTCTGTTTTCACATACCCCCACGAACACATGTGTCACCTTTTCTAATCAAGGCGGATATGTTAAATATGGAGTCACGTAAGCGTTTGCATCTTGCCATGCTTATGTTCGACATAATGAAGTCGAAAAACCCGGAGTATCTATATTCAAAACTAAAGCAGTCCACTTTTCATCATCACTACGGTTCCGGTGTCCAGCGATATATACGGGCTCCTTTGATGATGCATCATCACAAGACTGTGAGCTTCACTGGTAGTTTCCGTTATCAGGCGACTAAATGCTGGAATAATATACCTCCGCCTATAAGATTAATCACATGTAGACGAACTTTTAAAATGCATTTGAGATCTAGGTTGCTAAAAAATCAAGTTCCCGGCAATTAGTCGCTTGATGGCGGTAGTAATAGTAATATTAACGATTACTCTGTGACTCTGAATGATCTTGACAAATGAATCAAATTAATAATGGGTATTACTATCTATTTATTTATTTTATTAATCTATATATCTTATACGTTTATCAAATATTTTAGTTAGTAAGTATTTATTAGTATTTATGTAGTGTCTGGTTAGTATTGTAGTTTTTTTTATCAATTTCTTTGTGTGAGTTCTTGAATTTTTTTAATATTTACAGTGCGACCACTTACAATTGGGGTAAAAACTGAAAATCAGTGCTTTGCTCTTTGAGTAAATACACACTGAGTTTTCGCCCATTTGCATCGCTGCGGTACACATAATGTTTGATTGTCCTGTTTTTGATTCTAATATTGTGTAAAATCCAAATCGTAAAATTTTGTGTATGCATGATGCAAATAAAGAATTTATCTATCTATCTATCTATCTAAATCGAATTATCTTTTCACAGGTAAGTATGTCATCAGTAGAAACTAGGGTGACTATACTTTACGTATAGAGATGTAAAGTACGTACGTAGTATAAGCATAGACCCTATTATTGCCTAATTAAGTACTAAATTTAAAATTGTTGTATCACTTAACACTTTGGTTATTCACTATTTGCAAGTCTACCTACATTAAGCAAGCATGTGGAGGCTCATAAATGGGTATCCTTTAATAATTTTATTGGTCAGTAGGCTTATCGTTTGATTGATCTTTTGCAAATATCTATTTACACACCAAACCAAACCAAATTATTACTATAAAATATACATTTTAATTTAAATTTTCAGTTTGCCATCGGATTTAGAGTTAAAGAAAAAATGGTTGATACCTGGGAACTTACATGAAAGCTGTGTGGTTTGTACACTTCATTTCAAACCCAAAGATTACCGAACAGAGGCTCGAAAAAGGCTGAAATCAGAAGTGATTCCTTCAATCTTGCCAAAGGTTCCTACCTAATATTAAAGCACTCATTTATAAACAACATTATATCGAAAATAATAAGTTAAAACAACAATTCATATTATAACTTATTTTTATGTACCTACCTAATTTCATTACAGATTTTTCCTGATAACAAAAAAAATAATGTGTTAAACGCCTTTAGTTATACGCCTAACTAAAGTCCTTCATCTAAGAAGTTAAAACTTGATATTAATACTAGGCAAAAATCAAAAGAAGAGACATGAAGATGAAGATTAATAATTTAAAAGTCACTTTTAGCAGTTTTAAAAGAAAATTGTAAAAATTATGAAATGGTACAATCTGTCATAACAAACTGTTTCTCAAATATTCATCAGCAATTGAACAAAAATAAATCCAACAAAGGCATGAGATTCTCATAAAAAGAATGACAACTTATGGCAAAGGTCTCACATTCAAGGCCATTGGCACATCTCGCGCTACTTTACGCCATAAATTGCACAAAACAATTTTGTTAAGTAATGTTTAATTTTAAAATGTAAACAATACAGTCATAATAAAATATACTATTTTGATTGCGTTTTATTATTAGGTCTTCCCCCAGTGGGGGGGGGGGGGGAGGTTTTCCTATGAAATTGCTGATTTCCATAGTTTCAAAATTTATTATTGTTGAGTTGAGATTGAATAAGAATTTTTTCTGCTTCATATTAATATTATTCAATTTCAATAATCAATATTTTCTTTTAATGTCCAATGTATTCAGGTAAGAATGGTTACACTACTTAGAAAGGGACAAACCAAGATTTATGACCTCTCACTCGGCGCGTGTTTAGATGCACAGTAAGCATTCTAGTTGTACGTAGTACTTATTAATTCTATGTCTACAGTATGATCACAGAATATATATACTCTGCGGCATTATGTTCCTAGGTTGTCACAGTGTATGGTGCCATATTCGAGTATTGTTTTTATATGCGAGGCGTTATCTTGTTGTGTTGTTGATGAAGATGGAGAAATAATAATAAAAAAATAACTTTCTAGTGTATTCTCCTCCGTAGCAGAGTGATTTGCACGCCGGTTTCAAGATGTCGCCGTATCGGAGGCCCCGGTTTCGATTCCTGGTAGTCAATGTAGAAAAAAAAACTTTTATGTCTTGAGCCTGGCTGTTTAATATTATAAAAAAAAACTGTTTTAGAATTTTGCCTTGACCCTTGTAACTAATGAAATGTAGTAGCTAAAGTTTATTATTCTGATCAAAATGGATAAAATGAAACAAACATACATATAAAACACGAATTTATTTGCATAAGTTATTTGTGAAATATTAAAAAAATAAACATACATTAAATAAAATCTTTCATACAAAAAACATAACTTCTACGTGATACCATATGGTAACTGGCAACATTCACACTTCTATAAGGCATACAATTTTCCAAATGGTTACATTTTGTTATATAAATAAATCAGCTCCATTGATTTCATTTTCCGTGCGAAGCTGTTTACTACATTATGACGTCACAAGGCGTCCGGTTCTTTTAAAATCATGATGAGGGGCCATCCATAAATTACGTCACACGTTAAGGGGGAGGGAGGGGATGGACAGTGTGACATTGTGTGACAAGGGGGTGGGAGGGTTTCGTGACGTCACATTTCAAAATCTATTATAATCTAAGTGTTAAAACACGAACTTTTAACTATTACTTTACAAAAACCTTGTAAAATATGTGACATCACGCTAGGAGGGGGGAGTCTTACAAATGTGACCAGCTGTGACTACACGGAGGGAGGGGCAAAAAAAAAAGTCATGAAAATCGTGTGACGTAATTTATGGATGACCCCTTTAACGTCAATCTGATAAATTATTGAAATTATTCATCTATTCATGTACAAATCATTAATTTAAACATATTTTTATAAACTTATAAAGGGTTATTTAGAAAATCCTTGAAGTCTATATATTATACCTGTATATTTTCAAAATAACCATTTATAAGTTAAAAAATATATATATCCGAGGTTAAATATAACTGTTTTTTTTTACAAAAACTGTTTTTCTAGTTTCCCTATAGTTAAATGTTTGTTTTATCACGCCATTAGCAATATTTACATTTTAGATATCAGAAGGCCTACTCTGTTTCTCCGAAAACGAAAATTTTTCTATTTTCGTAACCCTAATAAGACTCTAAAGGCACACGTTTTGCCGATAATTACTAATGAAAACCCTGACACTTCTGATGCATAGACAATATTGACGCGTATGATTAAAAAAAAAAAATCTAAGAACAAACGTAATTTTTGTAATTTTCGTTCGCAGACATACAGAGTAGCCCCTCAGATACAAGCAAATTTATTAATGAGGTAACTTAAGTGGTTTGCGACGCGGTTGTAAAGCAACTTACACAATGGCCGAGCTCGAGATGGGTGACCGAAAATTTATTATCTCTCGCTCACTTCCCCGCGCTTCGTTAACACCCACCGATCCGCAATGGGACCGCGTGTTGGTTAACGCCTATAAATTTATGCAAAGAGAATTAATTATTAATTCATAAAATAAATGTTCTTGTTTATTATGTTAGATATGTACTTTGAGGTTGATTCACAAGTGCCTCTGCATAAATATTATTATAATAAGATTAAAGAAGAAACTCGTTAAGGACACAAGAAACAATGAAGAAGTATTAAAAAATAAAAATATTTCCCAAAATCAAACTAGATGTCGCTACGGTACTTTCTTCATGGCAACATCTCTGGTTTTTTTTCTTGTATATAAGTAAATTAAATGTTCCACTTGTAATTTTTCGTATTTGTATTGATATCTAAGTTTCGAACTTTGCAAATTTCAGTTTTTTATCTCTGATCCATTCGTTTCCTGCAAAAATCAACTTTTGCTAAGGTCGCCATCTAGTGGAGGTGCTTTTTTAGTGCTTTTTTTTGTTTAAATACTTCCTCATTGCGAGAAGTTGCAACAGATGTCACTACCGGCTCTCGTAACAACTGTGGCGACATCTGACGGAGAAAATCTTTATTGTGAAAGTGACAGATCAGTGATTCAGCGTTTAGTCGCTGAAGTCGTCAGAGTCGTCGTCCTGCGCGGAGCCGCGGATGCTTTTCTTCTGTATGTGTAGAGATTGTTTCTTAGTCTCCGGTGGATTTAGGAGATCTCCAGAATATTCTATTACGTCGCCCCTGTATAGTGAATAGAATCAATTATAATATTGTTTAGATATAGAAAAGAAATACTTCTTTAATCTGGTCTGTATGTTCGCAGAGTAATCGATGCATAAAGCTGGCTAAAGTTTAATATAGAAGCTTAAAACTCAGATAAAAATATAAAAGTACTCTTTCGCGATATTTTAATTTTTACCAAATTAACCAGGGCTTAATTTTGACATACCAGTCAAGAGCTTAATTTTGACAGATCAATCAGATAATACTTTAACCAAATCAGTTTCATTTTAACAGACCAGTCAGCTTCACTGTGACAGATCAGTCAGAAAAAATTGATGTATCAATCTGCAAGCTTACTCTTGAACACAATCTCAATGTCAATTTTAATCCAATCCAATAACTATCTCAATTTTCATCAAATCTAAGCTCAAACTCTTGAAACATGCACTTGATATCAATTAGTGTACCGAATCATAAGAACGTTCAATAGTAAGCAGGCTGATATTAACTTGGTCATATCAATCAGGTGATCATTTTGCAGATTAATCAGATGATCACTTTGGCAGATCAATCAGGACTTCAAGATATAACAATGCCGACAGTATCAGTCACCTGGCGAGCCTCCACTCGAGCATGTCCGTGTGGAAGTCGTCCCGGTTGCCGAGGTCAGTGAACCCGACGATGAAGTCCTTAGTCTTGTTCTCCTTCACTATGGCTATGGTCGGTATCACGCGGATCTTGAGTCTACCTGCAGATAACATTCACAAGTCAATAAGGATCCTTCTATTGATTTTGCACGGAGAAGTAACCTCCAAATATGCTGTAACAAGGAAAAGCAATTTTTTTTGTTTTATGTCCCCACTGAAGAAGCTCAGGCCTTCCTTATGGATGGTTAAGCAATATGGGCCACGCATGACCCTCCACGCTGGCCCAATGCGGATTGCAGGTCGATAAAATAAATTTTCGGTCACCCATCCCGTGGCCGACCTTTGAAAAGGTTGCTTAATAACAACAATCTGCTCGTCCACTATGGGCCAGTGTACGGCGCCCACTCACCAGTGAGGAACGGCGCCCTCTCAGCGTCCAGCTTGACGAACCTGGTCTCGACGTGTTTCTTCGCGAGCAACTTAAGGTGCATATCCACTATACGACACCGCGGAGTGTCATTCTTGTAGAAGTGGCACACGACGTTACTGCTCTTGTTGCACACAGTGAAGAATTCCTTTTCCCCATCTATCTCTGTGTATTCGCCATGACCCTGGGGGGGAGAGATCACGTGGTCGTCAAAAAATAAAATTTATATCGTAATATAAACATTAAAATTTTAATTTTGAGTCATAATGTCGCACTATTATTTTATTATCTTAAAATTAAAAGTCGTGATTTTGTTTGTCTGTGTGTCACGTGACTTGAAACATGACCCGCCATAGCGTGACGATACTGTGGCGACAACTATCGGATTAGTCATAAAGATATTCCTATTAATTATAAATGAAACTCCGAGATGGCGCTGTTCTTAGCTCATTTACATCTTTTATTTCGTAATCGATCGTTAGATGGCATTATTTTTTTTTTATTGACATATTTTAATCTTTTACTCTATGCATCCAGTGTACATATCACAGTGACGTCATAAATATGACAGCGTTTTCGCGGGTACAAAAGAAAGTTTTAATTTTGATTAAATTTTATGGCAAGAAAACTGGTTTATTTTTCCGAAATATTTATTTTATGACTTTTTAAATGAAAATAAACACAAGTATTATTTCAAACAGAGTAGAATACCTTATTAAAAATTACGCAGTTTAAATCTACTATTTAAATCTGCCCAAGTGCGATTCAGACTGGCGCACGAAGGGCTCCGTACCGTCATCCATTAAAAAAGTTAAAAAAAACATGTTTGTTGTTTTCTTTGGAGTTTTTCGAAGTTTTCAAGTTAAATACAATAGGCTAGTTGACAACAACTTTTTATTTTATAAATAAATAGTCCATTAATATCTGAGAAATAATGTAGAAGTAACAGCGTACAAATTCAAGGCACTAAGTGACGTCATACGGTGCTACGGTAGCAAATAACGTATTGGCGTCTGGGCAATCTATGTTGTTTGTGCATATGTTTATAGCTGTTATAATGTAAGTTGTAACGTTTAATAACGTAACGTGTAACATTCATGTATGTTACTAATTTAATGCCATATTATTTTACTTAGTATTTTAGTAAAATTTTGTAGTATATTTTTCCTATATATATATACATATAATCACTCTTTTATTCTTATTATTTTTATATTGCTTGAATTAATTTTTTTTTTTTTTTATTTATTCAGGAACAAACAGTTACAACAAAACATATATGAGCAAAATAAACATAACAACATATGAACCTTATAGTTCCATACATATGTACTTAACTTAACATTACGGATCGGTAAACATAAACAAAACATATTTATTAAAGCGCATGTTTAAACAAATATGAAAAACATTCAGGCATATAGTAATTAATAAAAAGTGTTGCTTATTATGAAAAAGTTATGAAAATATTTTATTATTATTATTTTTATTAAAATATTTTATGCTCCGTGTCACGTGACCGCAAACAGCGCATGACGTCACGCCCTTCTTACACATATTAGAACTTAGAGATTTCAACCTTATGCATAGATAGAACGGTATTAGACTAACGATAATGGAATCGTTCTTCTTATCAGCCAAAAGACGTCCTGAACGAGTGGTAGAAAAAAAGTTTTGAACAATTCATAGGTACTTTTAAAGTCTATTTGAATTAAGATTACTTTGACTTTGTATGGTGCAATCTTTTAAACACAATGGATTTCATTGGATTTTCATCAATATACAGTGATTGAAGCAGAAGGTTTATATGTATAATATAGAACAGGAGTATGCGGGCGAAGTAGTAATTAATAATAAGATAATGTTACATTAGCGAGCCACTCCTGCTTCTGCTTAGCCCTCTGTTTCATCTCAGCAATGCGCTGTTGTCTGATGGCCTCAAGATCGCCGCTGTCCAGGGCGTCCAACCTACCGACAAAATAACCTTCAACACCAAATAATGTTAACTTATAGAATAGAATAGATTTTATTTGGCAACACACATCACATACACAATTTACATACAGTTTATAAATATGACAGAAAAATGACAACAAAAAAAAAAGGAGAAACACAAAAAGAATACATAATGAAGACACTGAAAAAAGTAAATGTGTCATGGTGTGTTTCGCCAAGCTGGCCTCAGCTCAGTATGAGCAGTAAGCGGGGCTTACTGCACTGATATTCTGCCAAAGCCAGCAGTGACGACACGGACCATAATATTAATTTATTAAAGATTAATTTATTGTCAAATTCCATTCATTACAACAAAACCCAAATAAAACAGACAGAAAAACACATTGCTCTCCATATGTTTATTGTTTCTGTACATCAAATTATTCCTTAACCTGGTCCCTTACAGCCAAAAACAGAGATCAACTGGATCAAGGTGTCCATGAGCTATAGAGAGAAGTACGCTGGGAGTAAAGCTCCTAGTCAAGATTTAGAATACAACTATACGTAGAAGATCTAAAGTGGTTGATATACTTAAACAAATCTATCATCTAAACTAGGGATACATGCGGCACAGTCCAATAGAAAAGTGGAGTCAGCAGATCACTGTAAGATATCCCAAGGGGATGTGCAAGAAAACAAGGACACCCAAACAAAAGGTAGGAGGACGAAATCTGCCAGAACCTGGGATCGTACTGGACAAGAGTAGCCACAGATAGGAATTACTGGAAGCAGTTGGAGGAGGCCCATGCTTTAAGGCACATCAACACAAGGGACATAATTTAACCAAATTTACTCTTTTATGAAACTTGTTACTTGTTTTCAGCAATGAAAGGCTATTTTATATTTATTTATATCAAATTATTGTATGAATATGTGGTTCTATACAACAAAACGTAGTACTACACAGAAAGATTGAGAAGTATGGACAGCCATACATTGTTTTTTGCAATGCTGTCATGATATCATTTGAATTCCAATAATGATAAAATTTAATATTTTAAGGTTAAACAATAATTTAGGTGTTTGACATTAGTAGGCTCCCAAATAAGTGATTAAACAAATATAAATTTGCAATTTTCACCTCTCGATCTCATGGTCGAGTTGCTTCTCCATATTCTGAGCCACTTGGTGTATTATTTGCTCCATCTTGATGTGGTTTATGTAGCCTGAAACAATTTACAATAATACATTATAAATAAAACTTACCAGCAAATTAAGTTTTGTGTGCATGTGTTTTGCGAGTGTTAAGTATTTCAAGTAGTTACTAAGCTGGACATGAATCTGTGAGCTGTCACTCTGCAGGCAAGTGTTCTACATATTCTACTTGTATATTTTGCCAGCAGCCAGCAGCTTAGCCTGTGTGGTCCTGTATTACACATATAAACCCTCCTTGTGAAACACTGTATATTGATGAAAACTGCTTTTTAATATGTTGCGTAGTTTAGAAAAACTCAGCGTACAGACAACGGGAATATACCCGTTATTATAAGTATTTAATAACGCAGCGCGATAATTTAGATGTGAATAAGGGAAGCACCTTTGTTTTCTACTACATATACCTATTATTTTTCATTTAAGTATTTGTTTTTGGCAGTTTTTACGGAAAGTGAATTAAATCCTACGTTATAATATATTGGTGAGAACTTAAATTCAGTTACTTATTTATATAAACATAAATTGAGTCCGATGACCTCATCCTTTGCACATGTGCACAAAATATATTTTTTCCCGGATACTTACTATTTATTGATGCCAAAAAGATCTTCAATGAATGATATAGGAATAAAATCCTTTATTATCACCTGGGCGAACTATATAAATGACAATTTCTTTAGCACAACGTAAAACAAAAAAACAAACAAGGAAACACCAACACCGCACACTGGCCAAACTGCACGGGTGACAGTGACAATCAGTTAAGCACAATAGGGATGGCGATAAACGAAAAAAATCGTAACGTCGATATTAACGGAATCATTCATCGATGTTAACTCGCGTCCGTCCTCATGCGAATGCGTCATATAAGTAATTATAATATTAGTATTTTTCAAACACTTGTTCCCTTTTTGCTACTACAGAGCATATTTTCTTCAATGTTCAGGCAGTCTACTGAAAAAAATATTTTTACAAATGTTTAAACCTTCGATAAAAACTAATGTCTCACTATAACGGAGAAACAGACTATCAGACGGATGTACAGACGGAGGGATGGAAAATAAATTCTTAGCATTTGTTCTGTTTTTTATCTTCTTCTTCTTTGTTCTTTAGGTACGGAACTATCGAATCTCATTTTATAATATCGTAAGTCATCATTATAATATTGAGTAGCTATTTATCCATCGAAAATGTTTATGAATTATTTCTGGTGAAGATTTCGTTTACGAGATATCAATTTTAAGTTTAATTTGTTAAATCTCTATGCCCGAATACGGTCAAATTGAAATTGATATTCAAATGTATATTTGCGTGTTAGACAATGTAATATAAAAAAAATATGAGCCATAGTTAGAAACTGTTTGTACAAAGCACATATTTATTAAAATTAAGATCGGCATTGTTCGTATGTTCGTAGCCTAATTATTTTGAAAAAAAATACATAAATATATAATTAATTAAAACCACGTTTTAATTTTACAAAACACTAAATGGATTGATTGTATGAAAAAATGTAGTCAGCTCCTGGTCTATATACTAAAAAAAAACATAAGAAAGTTGTATTATAGTTCCCGGATGCTTACCATACTGGGGAAACTATATTTTAGAGATCGATTGACCATGCATTTCTGACGATTAAGTAACCTATAAGGGACAGCCCTACATGTTTAGGCTATTATCTCTCGCTCGGGTCTCGAGTGCACCTACTTACATATATATTTATACTATGATATGGTTCTGTATACAGCTAAATTTATTTGTCACCGATCTCGTCGTAAACTATTCTAGAGAAGTTTATGTACACACGGCCGCACGTCAGTCACTACCACAACATGTCAAATTATCTCAATTGATTTTGAACTTTACATGGAGTCAATTAAGGTTTAAAATCAAGCGGACAGACAGTTCTGTACAGCCTGGCACGCTGTTAACTAGCCACGAAATTATATAATTCATTATCTCGCGATAGTTTTGAAAATAGGGGAGTATAATATTACTGAAATTATTTTCTTCAATCGTTTAATTAATATCCAATTCACAAACAACACCACTCACTCATCATAATGGACTTCTTGACTGTTGTGGGATAAGTGTTTTAAAATTTTCACATATCAAACCACTATCAGATTAATTTTTCTCAAAATATGCTATTAAATAAAGAAAAACACATTTCAAATAGAAATGCCCGCGAAATCAAGCAAGTCCATTTCAACGTGACATTCCATTTCAATAATTTTTACTGTACGTACAATTGCACAACAGGTTGTGAAGTTTTATTACAAAAAAAAAATAGAGACATTGACGTCTGGTATATTAAAATGTGACGTCATCGATGCTCCATCATGGCGACCCGCGTTTCGGTTTTTGTTTAATCCACAAATTATAAATTATTACTCAATTTTGCAAAAACATGTCATATCTATTGTTTCCATAGAAGTTACCATGTTTTAATACAATTCAGTCACCTGTACGAGATTTAAATGATGTTTAATCCAAAGCATGTTCTGTTTATAAGACGATTTACGGGCTCTTCTTACATAAGACCACCAAAATCGAGTTTCAAGTTCCTGGTTTCATCAAAATAGTATAAATATGTGAAAAATAAATTATGTGGTGAAAAGTGGAAGTCTCGCCTAAGTCGACAGCGCCGTTAACGCCCTACATAAATTATACAATTCAACGGCGCACATACTTAAATACAAAGTTATATAACACAGTTTGTCAAAATAGTTTTAAACACAAGTCCATTGCAGACACATTCAACCTCAACCTAATATCATGAGGTCGTTGGCACAGCTTTGTATAATCTGAGTCGAGATTCCGATAGCGCAGACACCAGAGTATCCCCATTCAGTTGTACCGAACACACGTCCAGAGCTGGTTCAGCAGCAGGGAGCGACATGGTCCTCGCTCCATCCAAACCGTGAAGAAATAAAGTGGATTCACTTTCAGAATGTGCTGCTATCCAGGAGGCGCCCGGAGCTCTGACCCATGTAGCTCTAGACATCAATGAAGACCTCGCAGACCCATTAAAACTCTGCTCGACATCAAATAGCACTTCTCCACTCGGAACACTCGGTTTTAATTTACACAATGTTAATCTAGACCTTTCCCCATTAGTACCAGGCCTACATGATATCAAAGCTCTATGAGATTCGTTGTCATAACATAAAGACATGAAAGGCCCTTCGATAGGCAACGCCCGCGGTTCCCATTGCCGCATATTAGCTACCCACAACCAGCAAGAATTTAATTGGCACGACAGTAAACCGTATTCCGTAGAACATAACGATACGACTGGCGATACGTCGCTAGGATTAGACAGTCTCTGAATGTAATTACTGGAATTTCTAACGTCGTACTGGTGTATCACGCCACCAACTCCACCGACGTAAAACTCGTTGCTCCTCATGTGGTCCCATGAGCATGACCACAGAGGGAACCCGCACTGAACAGTAATGCTCGGGATTCCGCGTTCAACTATTCTCGCGGTACTATCTAGACCGACGCTCAGCAACAAGTCTCTCGGTTGAGAATACGTAATGTCCCTGATAGGCTTAGGATGAAGATGCACGAATTGCCCCAACTTGTAATCAACACAACTAACTTTCCTTATCCCGTAGCCAGGAAACAAATAGTTAGTGCTCTTCTGTGACACGTAAAGCTCGTACGTTCTGCAGTTGTACGTCAGAACTCTACAACCGCCGTCTTTGCAAATCTCCAAATTCTTTTCTAACGCGAACCTCCATGATTTGCGCACTGGTTGCTCTTTGGTCACTTGTGACTTAAATAATGAGCTGCGTAACACGTCCAGCTGTAGCATGCACGCTCTGTGACCTATTCTAGATTTTTGAAGCTCCAATTCTGTTCTAGTCTTTTCAGATTGAAGTATATCGATCTGCTTTTGTAGCGCTGTGATTTGTGATGTGTCTGCAGCTACTAATCTTCTAGCGTAAATATGCCTGATATCTCTCATATGCGCTTTACTCTTACACGTAGGGCAAGCTCTCTCCTTAGTCGATTGCGCTTTCAACCATCGTTCGACACAACTCGAACCGAACAAATGTCCACATTTTAGTGCAACCAATCTATGGTCACCGGTATTCCCCCAAGAATCTAAACATATTGGACAAGTTTCACCATCCAACTCAACCGACTTATTGGGGGAGGAAACTTTTCGAATCTTCGCTGGCGGTTCTTCAATAAGACTTTCGGCTTCCCTGACATGTGCTTCAGGAAACGACATAAGACTGGTTGATTCTTCGTTAGTGGATTGTATGGCGGTGCTGGCATTGCTGTCATCATTCGTAGAACTTTGAGGTTGTGCCGAACTCGAATTATCATCCAAGTCTTGCCCGCGTCTCCAGACGGGAGCATGATAATTGGTTGTTGACGAGTCATTACTGTCCTCATTGGCTTGTTGGGTGTTAGTTTCAGAGTCTTGAGCTGGTGGAGGAATGTCTTGGTTGTCTGGAGATGGAGGATATAATAAGTTTGGGCTCCCAGGCGATTCGGGAATCATAATGCTTGGACTCGGCCGGGAAGAACCGCTTGGATCTTGACTCATATTGTTTAACCATGGGGGCTACTACCTGGAACAATAAAATTTTTAGAAATGAGTGGATATATTATAAAAATCAAGTTGGTTTTCTGAATCATGTTCCTAGACATTTTCACAAGTTTTAAATTATTTAAAATTTTAAATATAATAAGAATTAAAATGGTAGCTGTGTTTATATAACATTAAAATGATAATCTTTTGAGAATATACATGCCGACAATGGAAAACAAACACATAGTAACCAAAGCAAAACCAAAAGTGTTATTTAGAGCAGAAAGACTTTTATTGTTTCTCAATAAATAATTCCTATTAATGTCCATGGTAACAAATAAGGTGTTCCTTATTCATTTGTTTTTTCGAAAAATATAAAGATTTTCCTCTCTAAATGTCCATTTTGGTTTTGCAGGTTAGTACGTGTTTGCTTTCCAGTGTCGATGTAGTGGTGTACGGAAGAAATTCAAGTTGTATAATGTTTCATTAGTCTACCCGTCTTTATTTTATTTATTTATTAGGTAACACAACAGATATTAATCAAAATATATATGAATAATAAGTAACAACTGTGTAGTACTAAATTAATTATACTAAAGGTGTTTACACAATGAGATAGGATAAAGAAAAACATAAACTATTATTATTCTTTTTTACTAATATGAAAGAAAACAGAAATAATGGGTATAAATCAATCTGGATGATTAAAAAGATGCGACATTTAGGTCTACCACAACTTCCCTAATACATTTTTTGAATTTAAAGAGATTGGCATTAAATATGCCTGATTAACTGGGAGGATCTCATTATAATTTCTACACCTATGAGCGATGGGATTATGATAAGATATGTTATTTCTATATGTCGGTATGACAAAAGTTGGATGCCTGCGCCTTGGATTATATTTGAAATGAATGTTAATAGATGAAAGAAGATATTCTGAGTCAATAACGGAATGAACTAATTTATGAAGAGTTATTAAATCATGTTGATAATGACGTGTGTTAAGAGATGTAATATTGAATTTACTTAATCTGTCCTCATATGACATCAAACTACGGCTGGTACTGATCTTATACTCAATAGTTTTGTGAATTTCTCAATTGCCATAGAGTGATTATTATAGAAAGGATTCCAAATCGTCGAGCAGTATTCGATTTTACGTCTTAATAACAAGTAGCGAGTTCAGTACCAGGTTTAAACCAGTATCCAACTAAAATAAGTCAATACTTCCCATTTGACATTTTCTTTTCTGTCATTGACAATTTGTTTTATGAGGTCAATGGTTTAAACCAAATGTTAACTTCAGTCCTTCTTTATAATAGTTCAGCATATCTTTAATGAAACAATGCATGTATATACAACAACATTTTAAGTCAACACTCCAGATAAGTTTAGATGTGCAGCAAAACAAAATATAAGATAATTGTTTAGATTGCAAACTTAATTGTCCTTAGCTTTATTATCTAGTCTTTATAATTAAAGCTAAGTAATTTCAAAGTAAATAATAAAAAGAGGGTACGCTTGCATATACAGCTCAGACCAACAGCTGAACGTGCCTTTTCGAAACACGAAGTAGCGAGATAATTTTTTTGGTCACCCCTCCTACAGCCAGCCCTTACGTACGTTGCTTAAATAACCGTATTGCAGACCGCACGCGATGACCACCAAGTCATCGAGCTTTTTAAATTTGAATTGAAATAAATGGTAGCTTGAAAGATGTAAACATTTTTAAAATACCGGTTAAATAAGTACCTATTCTTTCTCACCTATTATTTACGTGTAAACGCAGCGTTGATAATCTCTTATTTGTAAAAGATATATAAAATACATATGTTTAAAATAAAAATTTCTATAAATTAAACTGATCTGTTAAATCCAAACAATTTTTCTTTTTCTTTGACATGTGACTGATGAGTGAAGTTTAAAATGTCAGGCGGCATAAGCATCTATGGTTGTCAATGTCAAACATAGAGTTTTCATTTCATATCATAATTATAGGTATTTTATTGCATTCATTTCATTTTGATTTTACATGTAAAAAATAATTTGTTCACTTGACATTGGCAGAATTTTGCGAAATGCGCAGATAAGCCATTAATTAAAAAAGAAGAAGAAGATATTTTATGCAATGTTGTCATCACACTCATTTTGAATATTCGCGATCGATTGCTGTTTGTTTATCTTCATGTCTAAATACAAAATACCCGTGTGCGATTTTGTCAAAATATTAAATTAAAATTTATTCATTACGGATATCTTTGAAATATGAGTAACGATCTATAAAGTAACAAATAAGTGAAGATGTTTGAGGATATTATTATTTTATTCTGTGCTTTTTTCTTACTTAAACACCATAATTCAATATTTTTTACAAATACCTATAGTCATTTATAATATTTGTATCCGAACGTATATATTTTTTTCTACATAAACCATAGACTATCACAATCTTTTATTTGATTGGCTCTAAGAAAATGTGTCATTAATTTGACCAATAGCGCATTCCTAACCTATATCAGCCAATGAGAATGTGAGGTTGTCGACCTACTTAAAAATGTCATATTGGTAGCTCTACTATTTATTTACAATTGTTTAAGGTTGGTAGTCGTCAGTCGTAGAAAGACGGCAGGCTAACGGGTTCTGTGTCGTTCTTGTTTTTCATTTATTCTAATAAACGAGCTTGTTTAGTCACTAATTTCTGTGAAAATTAAATGCAACTATGGTGTTAAGTGTTACGAATTGTTAATTTAACGCAATGGGAATGCGGTGATCAGTGATATTATCGTTTACAAGTTGACGTTCAGTGAAGTAATGGCGCTGGTACAAGTGTGCAATAACAAAATGTTTGTGTGATTATTGTTGACAGTGAAATAAATTACATACGTAATGCCTTCGACTATCGGTTAGTATTTAACAAATGGTTAATCTTGAAAAAGTTTTCAATAGCGGTTATTTATCTACACTCATTTGGCGAAGTTCGTAGTTGGTCGATTTTTAAAAGGGGTCAATGCGAATTTGGTCTTGTTTCTGGGACAGTGTTGGTCAATAGACATTTCGTTGGAAGCTAGTGCTGTTGACATTATATCGTATGTCGCAAGAACCTAGCCTGAATGTAGGTCACGCTGCGGCGGGGGTCAGATGCGCGCGCAGCGTGACGTCACAACATAAACCCCCTCACTCAAATGGACCGCACCCCCCGAAATAAACCTTCACTTTCAAGATTACCCCCATACATTGTATAGTCGTTTCCTTGTAGTATGTAGACTTTGATCATGGATCTATCTGATCAAATGCCAGGTGAGAGTACCAGAGATCTTATAACATAATCTATAAGTCTAATTGAAATAAACAATTTCATTGTTATTTAAACTGAGTATGTTATATTGAAATTGTATCTGATTTTCTGTCAAAATATTTGTTTTTATATTTTCCATAGTATCAGTGTTATCTGTTAGAGAGTGTGTTCAGTATTTGAAGTTTAAAAATACAGTAAATTTTGTAAAAAAAACATCAACATCTTGAAGGAAAAACACTGTTCTGTTTTCACTGGTTCCTTGGATCCGTCTGGTGTTTTATGTTGTGGCTCTTTCAGAGTTAATTTATCTCACTTCAGTTGTCTTTTTGTTGAAGAGGTTGAAAAAATATGCTCAGTATGGCATGTTAAAAGCCATGAATACCATATTTGGGCACAGTTCTACAAGTATACAAAAACAAATGCAATTTTTGTAATGGGTACAATCATATAGTCTTGTTTAAATGAGGTACAATTTACATGTGCTGATTAGAATGCTGCACTTGGACATCCAAATCATTAACTGTCATCAGAAATGTCAAGTTAAATACATTATGCTATTTGATTGTATTATTTTTCAATAAAGTGTTATCCGTATTTCATTTTACTAAAAACCAGATTAAGTTCATACACAAGAAGTCAACAAAAAATTGGTCGACTAAAAAATATCCTGTCAAATAACTTTTAAAATTATGAGTCTTAAATTGTCGGTAATCTGCTATATAGATATATGCACATACTATAAGCATTTTTATGAAGGATGGATATTATTTTTACACTTATAACAAGAGAACTATATTTCTAGACGTGATGTTGTGCATGTTAAAATGGTTCTAGTAAAAACATGATTGCACCTATCCTAATTCTTTTTCTGGTTATTCAGTTTTTCCACTATAGAAATATAAATCACAAATCCATTCATCCAAAGCCACAGTCAAATATAGTTTACAAAAAATGATCATCTTCAGCAGTAGTTTACTGGATTTTATGTAAATTGCTTCTGGAATTCTGGCAAGATTATTATGGCCAGGAATATGACAATGTTAATATGAGTTAAGTCAAACTATCTTTATTAAAGTTTTTAAGAGACATGGTCTCTCTAATATGTAGGAACTTTTTATAAGTCATATGAATAAAGATAGTTTCACTTGACTCTTATTAACCTTGCAGTTTTCTTTCCATAATTACCTTATCATAAGCCTCCATTATGAATGATTTTGACATTTGAATCTAACATAATACTCTTAACTTTCTTGACATTTAAATATGAAAATGTTGGGTCGGTTACTCTAAACCAATTTTTCTCCCAAGGAAAATGTTTAATGCTCTATCCCTGCCACCGGGCAGAGAGGCACAGATTGTGTGGCACTCTACTCTGGTAACGGACCTACTAAACAGGAAACCAGAGCTAGGTCTATATACAACTGCCTCATTGGATGTTTCTTTCAGACTACCAGGTAACGATGAAGAGATACCCCGACACTCCTGCAGCTTGCAGGGTTCTTGGCCTGAGAGATGAATATAAATGTGGTGATGACACTCGTGTGCATTGTTCGAAGGCTTGGTGTCGAGTGTAGCGGTGCGGTGATGTTGGGCGCCCCATGAGCCGGCTGCTGTGCTGGCTGTGCGCGCCCCCACGAGACATGGGCGCCGCGCTATCGCATGCACAGGTGACTATACCTACACTATATTATACACGAGGCTACCCCAGTTCTTACAGATTCAATGTAATTACAGTAGATCTACTGTATTTTAGACTTATCTATTTATATTGCATATATTGTGCTAATGGAAGTGTGTGATCTCCCAATACATGCAAAGACTTGCTTAAAAAGTGATGTATATACATTATTTTTTTTTCATAATATGTAATAGTTATATGCCAGTGAAAGGTTCATCAAAATCAATCCAGCTGTTTCAGAGATTAGCCAGAACAAACAGGAAGACTGACAAAAAAATATATAAATTGATATTTATGTATATGTAATGTGTATACATATATATGCATTATATATAAAGCGGTTAATTTAAAATGTTACACACAGACACACCAATTTTATTTATTTGTAAAAAGTATTTCTGTTACTGCAAAATAATCCTTACTGCTTCCATACAATAATTTTGCAAGCTTATAACGCTTGTAACTATAATATTCATTTCATCTCCTTTCCAACACCGACCTTTGCTTACTTCACAGTCTAATGAAGCCATTTTCCAATAAGATGTCTTTGCATGAAATAAAACAGGGAGAAAGAGTAGCCTTTGCTGAGTTTCTTGCCGGTTCTTCTCAGTACATGATCTCGAGCCGTACATTTCCGAACCAATGGCATAGCTCTCGGCTTTCACAAATTCTTGTAACAGATTAAACTGAAAAATTGATATATACTTAAAAAAAAAATTAGAAAGAGAAGGCGCGACTATTATGTTTATTCGAAACGTTTATTCACCATTAGCCTTTTTACGTCCCCACTTTTGGACGGGCCATTGGACCTTAAGGAGGATGGGCCATGACCCTCCACGCGGGCCCAATGCGGATTGGAGGGTATTAACGACTGCAAATGCAACCGGCACCAACGGCTTAACGTGCCTTCCGAAGTACTGAATAGATATATAAAGTAACTCTATATACGAATTATTTGGTCATCCATCCTGTGATCGTTTATGAAAGTTGCTTAGCAATTACGCCACCGAGCTACTCGAGTTTTGAAGACACGGATATACAGTTTTGGCTATCGATGTGATATGATATGTATATCGGATTTTAATTAGAGATGCGCCTAATATTAGTGTCACTTAATAACCGAATACTGAATAATCGTATACCGAATACTATTCAGTTTGATATTTACCGAATCGGATATTCGGCCGAATTACTCGGTTTACCATTTCATTGTTTACGTAAACAGGTTTTTGAAAACAAATGTTGATTCGAAATTTACTTGGTGTATTTTATTAGTCTTATTAGACACATTCTACATAGGACTTCTTAGACTTATAATATAACATAGTTCATACATAAGAAGTTTTGTCTTTTATTACTATACCGTGTTGTGTAGCCAAGAAAATAGAACTACTCGAACCGAATATATTCGGCGCCAAAATGAGTAATTCGGCCAAATATTGAAAATGATACCGAATACCAAACGAATATTCTGCGCATCTCTAATTGCAATACATTATTGATATATCTAACTTATACCTAATAAGTTTAAATATCTTGTGCAGGATGGAGAGGCTTGCGACGGCGCCGGTCTGGCGGCTGCCCCGCCCACAATGGCGGACGTCATTAAGTGAGCGAGACAGTTATATTTTATATATATATAACTATAACTTTTCCTTTGTAAATGAGAGTAATTTCATATGCATCATTCTTTGCCAACTTGTATTTAAATTCGACCCCTGGTTATAATATATTATATTATCTGAATATCTACAAACTCGCTTGAAAATGAGTAAGTATATCTCTATTCTAGTTATGTGGTTAATATATATAATGTACAATATTATCTATAATCTTCTTATTTATAATCAAGTTAGGAATGTCAGCTTTCATTTGGAGTACTATATTTATCTGTATGTATAAAAAAAAATACATACAGATAAATATATTTCGATAGCGAGCTGCCATCTTACATCAGCTGAGAATGAGCTAAAGCCTTTGGAACACACAATACTGGATAGTCCAATTGTGCTATGTCTATTACAAAAATAATTATTTATTAAAATACCTGTGAATTTCGTATATTTATACCTAGTTTATACACCGTAGTATAATATAATGTAAATATAAAAAATTGGGTAAAATAACACAAGTTTCTTAACTAGGAACTGCCTTTAGTTAAATTACAAGTCTATTAGAGAAAAAACTTGGGACTTAACTAAAATAAGAAGATGAACTTACATAAGCTAACCATTAACATATGTATTACAGACTGAAAGCAATTTAATAATATAAACTTTATTTGAAGCTGGCTCTTAAAGCTCTCTCCGTATGGCAAAATTTTGAAAAGTTTCATGAAGAGTTTTCTTACAAATTTTGTTACTAAGGTTGTAATATATGTTAAGTTTGGCATTCGGTCTGTTATAAAGAAGACGTCCAAGGGGAAACAGAGAATCTGGAAGAGGAGGAATGTAATGCAAAAAGTGTGTTCAATACATGTTTCTTTCATTAATTAATTAAATGAGTGTCGTGATCGTGACCGCAGAGAGAGGAAGAAGAAAGCGGGTGGGACGGGGCTGGGCACGCTGCGGAGGCGTATAGCGGCCGCCGCCAGGCGCCCGAGGGATTCCCGGCCTGACAGAGGTATCACACATACAGACACAGTAAAATCAAAAAAGTATGCTGACTCGAGGCCCGAGCGAGCGACGATAACTTAAAAACGTAGGAATGTCGCTTATAGGTTATTAAATTGTCAGAAATACGCAGAGTATACGCGGGCATGGCACAGTCATGTCATGAGTTGCCACTCATACCATGAGTACCTTTAATAACGATAAATTTTGAAAGTGTCTGCAAACCATTTAAGGTGCATATGTATAAAAGCAACGTACTCCTTCGTTTACTATGTTATAATAAATAGTCTAAACAATTCAACGAATAGACGACGTTAATAACCGAATGATGATGATGATGTCTGACCGACAGGATGTGAGCACGCCCGCTATATCCGCTCGGTGGTGTCTCGTTGGCGACTCGCGGAGGTGTTCCTGTTGTGTGAGGAGTTGGAAGCTCTGGCGGCTCTGAGGGATCTCGTGACACAAGCGGAACTAGCGCGAGAGCCCGCGCCCGCGCTACCCGCCGCTCTGGCGCGCGCCTACCAGGACAGGTGAGAGCAGTACCGGCCCCGACACACCTCCCTGTGGTACTCGTACACACTAATTAATCTGACATAGGGGTCAACACACTTTACTTTTGTACTCATATATACTTATCTTGTAAGTGAACAAATAAATAAAACAATGGTCCAACGTAATGCTTTGTGGTACACATACACACTGAGCTTACACGCAAACTGATAAATGAAATATAGGCCCCAATGCACTTCCCTGTGGTAAACACAACACAAACCCTAACATACTTCACGTTCATACTGTCTTGTTATAAAATCAGTAGCCTAATAATAATATTTATTTGCTTTTAAATAAATACACTGTAGACGGAAATACAATTATTGTCTAATTAAAAAAAAATGCAATCTTCAAGAAAATTAATGGAAATCTAAGTTTTAAACCGGATTTATCTAAATAAATGCGTGGAAAGATCGCAGTTAGCATTTAACTCTTTTATGTGACATTTCTGAATAGCTTTCGTCGTTTTTCTATATCTTTAAAGAAAACTTCACAATCGCAATTGCTATAACATGTCAAATAGTTGGAGCATGAAGTTCGTGAACATTTTTCAACTGAACTGAAATTGTAAGAAATTGTGACAGATCTTGAAATTCGATAAGTCCCACTTTTATAATATTAGTATAGATATTGTATAGGGTCGTCCATTGATCACGTCGTGTTTGTAACCCTCCCCCCCTCCACCACGGTCGAATCCCCCACTATTTGGAACCACACATGATTAATGGCGGGCATCGTGTTGCAGATGGTGGTGTGACGTGGAACTGGTGGGCGCCGGGTGGGCTCTGTGCGCCCACCGCTGCATCCTCGTCGCCAGGTCCTCCTACTTCCGGCGGCTGCTCGCCAGATACCCGCCGTGAGTGCTTAGATTACTTGTTGATTTTAGTTGGCACACGTCGACTTATCATCGATGAGAAAGCGTTCTAAACTGTTAAAATCATGCCGCCAGAAGGCGGTTATATGTTCGAAATATGTTCACCGAAGGTGGAATCAGCCTTCGAGGTCCAATGATCGATCATTCTAGAAGCGGAAGGGAGGTGTTACTTCAAGTGATAACTCCTTGTTCATCAGAATCTGCTTATATAAATAACACAACATACATTGCAAAAACTAAGTAACCTTTGGCACTTGTATTATGGAAAATATATGAAATAACCACAACACCCAGAACCGAGACAACGTAGGAAAGTCCACCTTAGACTACTTTACTTGACCAGGAACCGAGTGTATTCTACGGCAGAGAAACGTTATTAGGTAACAAAGGAATTTAAATCCATAAAGTCCATAGATCACGTCAACTATTTTTGTAGGCCACGTGATTACACTGGTCTGTAAAAAAAAACGAAAGTTAAGACACAAGTCTGTAATTTGTAATTTATCACGTGACCCTGTAGGTCATACATAATTTGAAACTTTTCGAGTGTCGTGTATTTGTTCAAGAATGCGTGATTTTGATAATTATTTTTTAATGTTAAACTTTAATTATTAATTAATATTTTGTAACCTAACATGTTAACTTATACAGGGTTGAATTTGAAATGAACGGTCAAGAGACACAATTAAACTTGTTAATTTAGCTTGAAGTAACATTTACGTCTATTATGCGATGTCGTTCTTTCGATATCTTTCAAAGCAAAAAGAATATCTTGCAAATATAATTAATACAAAATACTTAAAAAATCCACTTGGTACCTGGCACCCTGAGATGGAATTCAAACCCTTTCGCAATCCGGGTGACTACTCTAACCGCTGAGCTGCTCGAGACCTAACAGGACTGACGAATCTTTCAAGCGCTTGTTACTGTATTAAGAATTTTTTTCAAGTATAGCATTGTGAATGCGAAATTAATCCAATATAATATCTTGCAAATGTCAAATTGAAAGAGATTCCGATCGAACGGAAACAAATGGTTGAAAATAAGTGTATTCTGTTGATAATTGAGTATACCCAACGGCAGTTTATTTAGATTGTATTAGACGGGTATTAACGCGATAGATTTCGATAGTTAGGTTTTTCATCCACGAATATTTCCCGACGTTTCGACCAGGTTACATCGACCATGGTCACGGGCTACGTCTCATCTTCTGAAAAAAAAATCACTGGATTGAATTCCATCGGACGCGGGTACTTTCCGCAGATCGCCATTTCTATTCGCGGATTGTGCGTGAGACGATTGAAATTAAAAAAACATCACAACAATTTCAATCGCGAAGATGGTTTTAAATTATCAACAACGTGGAATCCAGTGATAAAAAACTTTTCGCGGTTGCCGAACCACCAGAATACGGCTGCGATACAAAATAGGGATTCCGTTAGTACAACACTAACGGCGAGTTCTACAAAAGTTCATTAAAATTTACATCAGTTTAAAGCGCTATTACCCATACAAATTTGACATTTATTAGAGCTAAAAGGCATCATTAAACATTAATGGACGTTTGTGCAACTGACTGTAAACTTCATATTCTAATGAAGTCACTTTTCAATAAGACTTCTCTGTGTGAAATAAAACAGTGAGAAATACAGCCATATTTTATGCGTGGATACGTCTATGTATGAATGGATATATGAGTAATTGATAAAAAAATAAATAAACAAATTGAAGACACTAAACACTAAATAAATAAATATTCGTTGCGTTCATTTGTTGAATGAAAAAAGTATTCACTAGCGCCAACAGATGGCGTTAGTGCATATACTCCTGCTGACAGAATGCCCCTCTCCCTGCAGAGCAAGCATAGTTCACTTATACGCCAACAGATGGCGTTAGTGCATATACTCCTGCTCACAGAATGCCCCTCCCCCTGCAGAGCAAGCATAGTTCACTTATACGCCAATAGATGGCGTTAGTGCATATACTCCTGCTCACAGAATGACCCCCTGTAGAACGAAAACATAGACGTAGCCACGTCAAAAAACAGCACTTGCTGAGTTTCTCGCCGGTTCTTCTCAGTACAAGGTCTCCCGCCGTAGGTTTCGACTTTCACAAGTGCCCTGTAAAAGCTTAAACTGTATAAACAAATTTGACTTGGTAGGCCGGCGTGCCGCGTGCCGCTGGACGGCGGGCTGGCGGGCGCGTCGCGCGCAGCGCTGCACGCGGCGCTGTGCGCGCTGTACGCCGCCGGGGCCGCGTGCCCGCACCGCCGCGCCAACAGTCAGTACTGTAGCCGAACTATATTATTACACCTCCTGCAAAACCAAGCTTGAAGCTTCAGCTATAATAGGGATGATGACTGGGTAAAAAAAATGCAATTCTATTTAGTCCGTCAGTCAGATAATAGAAAAATATTAGATACGTATTTTTTTTTACTTCAATTTAAACAAGAAATGGCTTAGATAGCAGGCATTAAAGTTGAGGAGGGGGGGCTCGCTACGTCACAGTTGAGTAGAAAACGCACCCTAACGTGACGTCATGCGAAATTTCAACTCAATGTAACGCCGTAATTTTATGATTACAAAAAAAATAAAAAATACGTGTTAAATATTTCTTAACACTCTACCTGACGGACAAACAAACAAAAATTAGTCATCATCCCTATTCTATTGACAATGCAATAACTCTATTATATACACAACAAACTAGTTGACATATTTAAATGTTCGTGACAGTTATAGATGTGCACAGTATTCGTTATAATGAGACAGTATTTAAAAAAAAACATTAGTTCCCGAAATCAAACTAGATGTCGCTACGGTACGTTCTTGATTTCTCCATGACAACCCTACCGGTTTTCTTTCATGTATAAAAGTAAATTAGTTTTCAAAACTCAATAAACAACTCATATTCTATTTGTAGTTTTTCATATTTGTATTGATATCTAAATTTAGTACTTTTCAATTTTAATTTTTTTAATATGTCAGTTAAAAAGAACGTAAATGACTGTCTTTGGTCCATTCGTTTCCTGCAAAAATCAACTTTTGCTAGAGTCGCCATCTAGTGGAGGTGCTTTTGTTTTTTTTAATCCCATCCTCGTCGCCACGTGTTGTATATCGAAGGAGCAGGTGATACGTTAGACAAACAAGCTAGTTAGTTGCACACTGATTTATTACAATATAAAGAAGGGCGTGGCCCGTTCTAACTACCCACATACATACATAACACTTCTTCATTAGTTAAGTATTGCGTAGTTATTCAATGAACTAATTGACATTGAGAAAGTATCGAATCTATATTTCAAGATTACGAGTTAAGATTGAAATCATTGGATTGGATTGAGATTGCGTTCAAGAGTACTAAGCCTACACGACGCCCCCATTTATTTTCCTGGGTATATTAGGACTATAGTGCCCATTAGGGGGCGTTGTAACCCACTTTGGGAAACTATATCTGCTACTGTTGAGGTAACATTGATAACTTTTCGGGTTCAGGATAATAATTAATGCCCATTAAGTTCACAATCCGACTTTATGTAACACAGTAAAATAACAAAAGTAATCCAACTACAAAATTCACACTTCAAATTCACTAATTCACTTCACTACACTATTAGATCGTTCACCGCACTAGTTCTCGCTTTCAGATCACTTGTTCACTGTGGAATCCCGGAACGGTTAGTCCACCGAATATTTATAGGGACCGATGCCACATCTAGAATGTTCTAGGTGTTTCCTTAGCCCTACCGGTGTATTCGAGGCATCACCAATAAGTTCTAGAACGACTACCCTCACAATCCAACTTTAATTAACACAATAACAAAAGTAATCCAACTACAAATGTTACACTTCTAGTTCACTATTTCACGTCACTAGTAACACTTCACTACACTATTAGATCGTTCACCGCACTAGTTCTCGCTTTCAGATCACTTGTTCACTATCGAATCCCGGAACGGGCAGTCCAAGTCCACCGCGTTTTATAGGGACCGATGCCACATCTAGAATGTTCTAGGTTAGGATCTAGAACATTCTAGGTGTTTCCTCAGCCCTACTAGTGTATTCGAGGCATCACCAATTAGTTCTAGAACTACTACCCGTCCCTTTCTTCCTCAGTGACTGTCCCGTTCTCGCCGACCCGTTATACACCTATATGACACAGGCAGTTTCAACAGTGTTAGCGCGATTCATTGGCGCATAACGCCATCTAGTAATGCGTAGACGAACTGTTGCTCTCCTTAACACTATACATTGTTCATACTCGGGCCTACTACGGATTGGTGGGTGTTTACCGCTACAGATGCAACCTCTATCGCTCTCATCTACATTATTTGACTCATCTACTTTTATTTACCCCGATCATACAGACATACTGTTGATATATATAATTTGTATATATTTGTAGAGTACGGGAACGCGGGCGTTGATCTGGACATCATCAACGGTGATATCTCCAATGGTGAGTTTCCACTAACTGCAAACAGTTTTTGCTTATTTATATACAGGGTGTAAAAATTGAAATCGGTTCTTGGGAACCATATCATCGATTTTAGTAACAAGAAAAAGTACATTAATATATATAAAAAACAAAACTAGGTAATTGAACTTGGTGTTTTGAAAAAAAAAATACTTGCATTATTCCCAATTACACACCAATTGTGTAGATCTTTTTCACCCATTTTCACTAACCTAGAACAAGGCATAGTTTAACTAGGAAACGCCTAATATTACGAATATCTTAATTCTAAAAAAATTGTTTATCCTTTGACATATTCATGACCTGTCATGCTTAGCGCAAGACAGCGCATAACGAATTTCATAACTTTAGACATTGCTTAATTTTTACCTTAGGCGATTCCTAGATATTTAGGCGACTCCTAAGTTTAGTGAAAACATAACGTTTTGAATAGAATATCGGATATTTTATATTTCCGACAGTCGGAATTTGTAAAATAGTGACCCCGTAAAAATTCCATTATTAGCATCACACTGTCCTACAGGGATTTCTCTTCGGTCCCTCGTTTCTTCCCTTTTTTTTGTTTATCAAAACATAGTTAGATATATTATGTATCTATATTTTAATAAGTCCGATTTGTCGTGGTGTGATTGTCAGGCGGAGGAGGGGGAGAGGGAGAGGAGGGAGACAGTTGCGGCTGCGCTGAAGGGGGAGGGGGACTCGCCGCCAAACTGGGGATCTCCTGCGACTCGCTGCATCGCGACATGAGATACCTGCTCGAGGCCGGTCTGTAACACGTGCCTAGTGTCCGACCGAAACCGAAACCGAAACTTCCTTTTCAGACCATATTTTGAGGGACAAATAAAGAAAACTTTTTTATAATTTGTCAGTCTTTATTAAATAGAAAATAGAAAAAATCGGATTACGTATTCAAAGACGCCTCTATAAATACGCACTTTATAAACGCATAAAAATAATATTAAAAATAAAACTCATTATAGTACCGCTATCTTTTTTTATTCATTAAACTAGTCTATGGTTTTAGGCTGAATATGAAAAAATGGCGCGCGCATAAATTACCTACTTTGTTTAATTTCATTTGTTCCTATGAGTTAATATAAAGTAGTGTATGAAACTGCATATAACTTGTGTATTAAAACACTCGAGTCGACCTATTATATATATATATATACAGACTCTCGTGTTATAATACCCCTTCTTATATGACAGTTGCATAAACTACTATATCTTGAAATTACAAAGCTTTAATAACACACAACTGGCAACCCACAATATATGTGGCGCAGAAATAGTTCCACAAATTTCTGCGCCACATGTGATCAAACACAGCGCGAGAATGCAGTTTCGGTTTCAGTCATAGTTTCATAGCCTCCGAAACCGAAAAACGTTCTTTTTTTGCCGAAACTCGACCGAAACCGAAGCCGGACATTCGGTCGGACACTACACGTACCTATAATATATAATTGTAATCATTTAATAGCATTCAAATTATTCAATTTAAAAAGATGTTATCTTTAAATATGTATTTTTTTAGTAGCTCGGTGGCGTAGTGGATAAGCGCAGCCCGAGATCATTATCGTTAAGCAACTTTCGCAAGGGTCGGTTACGGGATGGGTGACCGAAATTTTTTTGTGCTTCGGAAGGCATGTTAAGCCGTCGGTCCCGGCTGCATTTGCAGTCGTTAATACCCTCCAATCCGCATTTGGCCAGCGTGGAGGGTCATGGCCCATTCTCCTTAACCGTCCATAAGGAAGGCCTGAGCCCCTGCAGTGGGGATGTAAAAGGGCTGATGATGATGTATTTTTATGAGATGTCACCTTGCACTTGACTTTTTATTGAACCATTGATTTGTTTATTATTAGAAAGTCTTGTTATATTATAAAAGAATGTTTTTTAACAAAAAAATTGGATTTATTAACTGATCAGTGCTAATAAAATCTAAAAAAGTCGCATGTGCTTAGTATTCAATATGGCACTTGATGGGCTCCGTCTGGGTGTTTATGTTCAGGTGAGATGTCCGACTGCCGGCTGTCGTGGGGTGGGTACGAGCTCGCCGCCCATCGGATAGTTTTAGCCGCCAGGTCGAGATATTTCAGGTAAATATATATATAACGGCGGGTATTCAAAGGGGCTATTACGAAGCCCAAATAGATCGTCCATATCGGGGGACTATCTATAAAATAACACTGCAGGCGTGTATACCGACGTGGATTTGTTACATTTTATCACTTTTCATACGAAAATATAACGAGATGAGCGCGATGTCGTCGGATGTGTTATCAGAAACAGAATGTGTGCCAAATGGCGGCAATTTGCTTTACATTTACGAACTGTCAAAGTCAGTGTCACCATTCTAATAAAATTAGTAGTATCGATGATCACGCTCTCTTTACAATCGAGTAATTAAATAATCGAGTAACTAGCAATTAAAATAAAAGAAACTAAATCAAACGATCTTCGTAAAGATGATATATATATATATATTTATTTATTTATATCACTTCAATGTTATATACACATCAAATTTAGTTGATATTTTTGAATTTTTGTGACAGTTATAAGTATTTGTGCACAGTATTCGTTATAATAAGAAAGTATAAAAAAAAAATTAGTTCCCGAATTCAAACTAGATGTCGCTACGGTACTTTTTTGATTTCTCTATGACAACCCTACCGGTTTTCAAATGAAATAATGTTTTTGTGTGGGAAAAAGCACATATATTGATTAAGTAAAATAGATTTTAATAAGTCAATATCTTTTGTCGTATATGGAAAGTGTAGGTTTATTTTTTGTTAATATTTTATGCTCATAAAATGTATAAAACTGTTTGTTCCTCAATAAAATTAAAAAAGAAAAAAAAGATTTTAGAGTAAGTTGTCTGATACCCTATTTAAAGAGGTGTGGGGTATTTTGTTTAATTTTTTTTTTATAAAATAAAATTTAGGACATTACTCCATGTATGTGCTGTCTTAGAACATCGAATATATGATTAGATGTTTCCTATATTGGCGCGTGGGTTGGCTCAGATACAAAACTATATAATATTATTGAAAACACTTTGATTATATTAATAGGGATGATGACTGGGTGAAAAAAATGCAATTCTATTTAGTCCGTCAGTCGGATAATAGAAAAATATTAGATACGTATTTTTTTTACTTCAATTTAACAAGAAATGGCTTAGATAACAGGCATTAAAGTTGAGGAGTGGGGGCTCGCTACGTCACAGTTGAGTAGAAAACGTACTCTAACGTGACGTCATGCGAAATTTCAACTCAATGTAACGCCGTAATTTTATGATTACGAAAAGAATAAAAAAATACGTGTTTAATATTTTTTAACACTCTACCTGACGGACAAACAAACAAACATTAGTCATCATCCCTATTACGGATCTTTTTAAATGACATTTACTAACCGAATCAGCCACTTTTTTATTCCGTTAGTTATTTTTGTAGTTTTAACACGCCCCGGGGCATCGTATCGGGTCCGAATTATGGCGTCGGCGAACTAAAACAAAATAAGATCTCACTTTGAAGGGAGGCGTTATTGCTTCGGTCGTTTTTTAGACTCTGACCGGGCAACTAGTTGTGTTGTTGATCGAAGCCCAATATATATACCTACTGGCTTTCGCCCGCGATTTTGTCCACGTGATAAAGTTACTTTGAACAGCATTTCTAACGAATATTTATTCAATATATTGTGTAAAATATCTGAAAAAAAAGTCTTATCCTGTTAGCTTATGCCCTTAGGGATGGAATTTATCAAAATCCTTTCTTAGGGGATGCCTACGTCATAGTAGCCTTATTTATACAAAATCTCAGCCTGATCGGTTTAAAATTGACAAAGTTTCATACAAAATTTCATCCTTAATTTTATCCCCTTGGGGATAGAATTGATCAAAATCTTTTCTTAGCGAATGCCTACCTCATAACATCTACCTGCATGCCAAATTCCAGCCCGATCCGTCCAGTGGTTTGGGCTGTGCGTCGATAGATCACTATGTCAGTCAGTCACCTTTGAGTTATATATATTTAGATTATTTTCCCTTGGGAATGCGTCATTTTCCCGCGGTAAAAAGTAGCCTATGTCCCTTCTTGGGCATTAAAATATCTCCATACCAAATTTCATGCAAATTGGTTCAGTGGTTTAGGCGTGATTAAGTAACAGACAGACAGAGTTACTTTCGCATTTATAATATTAGTATAGATAATGAAATAACCTCCGCCTCGATCGTGTGTGCAGGAGCGTGATGTGCCGGCTGGGCGGGGCGGGGGCGGGGGCGGGGGCGGGGCCGGGGGGCGCGGGCGTGGTGTGCGTGGACGAGAACGTGCTGCCGCGCAGGTTCGCCAGGGCGCTGCTGCACGCCGCCTACACCGACCAGGTACTGTACCCGCCCGGGTACACCGCCGTGCTCGACTGTACACGACCGGGTACACCGCTGTGCTTGCCTGTACACAGCCGGGTACAAAATACGTGTTTAATATTTTTTAACACTCTACCTGACGGACAAACGATCAAAAATTAGTCATCATCCCTATTGTTATTCTATTTTAAGCAAAGACTTAAATTAAATTATTCCCAATTTTCTTCGTTCCGGTACAAATGAATGAGAGCCCATTCAGGTGTCATGTTAATTCGTACGTGTTATTTGTTAATATTTACAGGTGGACCTGAGTCTAATAGGCAGGAACTCATCGTCTCCCTCCTCCACAACCACCAGTGGCAGCAGTACGGTGAGTTTGATATTTATTTATATATATTTCTACACCGATCACACGGAATTTATAAAAACTTGAATCTCCCATCCGGACCAAAATATTGAAAAGGTCTCTGTTTTGAAAAAAGCATTCTAAGACCTTTCATTGTGATTGTATTTATTTGTTTTTCACCAAAATGTGTTGTGGAATAAAAGACATCGGTCACGTGACATTTTGAGCAGTGACGTCACATTTCAATAAACACGAGTACTGTTAGCATTCGGAAGGTAGAGTTCGACGTTTGGATTATCGAAATGTGACGTCACACGATGCCCGTGTCATGGCCGCCCGTGTTTTCGTTCTTGCGATCCACAGGTCGCAAGTTATGTAATTATTTTACTTTATTATCTAATAAATTTTATAAAACATGTCCTACGTTTATAAGGTTTTAGTAATCTGTTATTGAATGTAGTCTCAATTATAAGGTTCTCTTTTAATTCGAACAGATTAGTGTTTTCACCCCCCAGATAATAGCTAGTTTAGTCCCGCGGCGACAATCACTCCACAAAATAGCCGTTTACCCTTTGGGGGCAATCACCCATAGTTCAACAACCACTGGCTTTTGGACGTCAGGGGAGAATGAATAAAACTAGAGTTACAGTAGATAGAATAGGAATACTCAAAACCTGTGAGGGGGGGGGGGGGGTGGCGTTATCATCATCGGCTTCCTGTTAAATTGCCCAGTGCTGAGGCCCAGTTAGTATAGGTGGGTGTTAACGTTCTGCAAATGCAACCGCGACTGCCCTAAGCGCGTTAGTGAATGTTCTGTCGGTCACCCATCTCACACCCGGCATGCGTGTGTGTGCAGCAGTCGTGGGGGGGCCGCGGGCGCGCCGCCTCCACGCAGGCGCTGGACGACGCCTTCCAGCTGTACGAGATCGCCAGGTACCCGCAACGCCCAGACACTGCACGATATATACGCCTGTTAGCGTTACGCTTCACTCGCCTTGTCAAAATAAAATCTAGATAAGAGAAAAATAGATACGTATTTTTTTTTTTGCTTCGATGAGGAAGTTTTTAAAACAAAAATATTAGTTCCCGAAATCAAACTAGATGTCGCTACGGTACGTTCTTGATTTCTTCATGACAACCCTTCCGGTTTTCTTTCGTGTATAAAAGTAAATTAGTTTTCAAAACCCAATAAACAACTCATATTCTATTTGTACATTTTCGTATTTGTATTGATATATAAGTTTAGAACTTTGCATGTTTCAGTTTTTTAATATGTCAGTTAAAAGGAACGGAAATGACTGTCTTTGGTCCATTCGTTTCCTGCAAAAATCAACTTTTGCTAGAGTCGCCATCTAGTGGAGGTGCTTTTTAGTGCTTTCTCTTCTTTTAAATACTTCTTTATTTAAACAAGAAATGGCTTAGATAATACGCATTAAAGTTGAAGAGGGGGGGCTCGCTACGTCACAGTTTTGTAGAAAATGTACAAAAGCGTGACGTCATGCGACATTTCAAATTATCTCCGTAATTTATTGATTATGCAAAAAAATAAAAAAAATGTATTTAATATTTTTCTACTATCTACCTAACGAACAAACAAACAAACGATTACTCGTCATCCTTATTGTAATTAACGATATCGTTCATTCAGTATCTTTCAAAAGAACGTAATTGCAATCACTATTACATGTCAAAAAGACAGTCTAAAATTTGTGAATACCTTTTAATAAATCTCAAATTGAAATTGCGTTAGATTTTAAAATTACACAATTAGCTTTTGTGTAGTGTGTTGCTTGTTATGTATTACACATCACACCTGACGCCCTATTCCGTTTGTTCTCGAACGAAAATAATTCGAATCCGCTAAGATCATCTAGATATCAGAGACAGATAGCCTATCTGTCTCTGTCTCTTACCTTTGTTGAATTATTAATAATCGGAAAATGTGTTTCTTTGGAGGACGGAGGAGTTTTCGAAAATATATAACGTAATCTCGTTTCCGGAGAAACAGAATAGGTCTGAAGGCGTGCAATCACCTATCTGATCACGGGATATGACATCTTAATAATAATAATAAATTATTTTTTTACCAGATACATTTTTACGTGCAAAGGTTGGCTCTTTCATTTATGTGCATCCATAGCTAAAGGTCTTAAAACAATGTTAAAGTTATAAACAATTAAAACTATACAGACAGACGGAACGTCTTAAAATATAATGGCGATATTTAGTTTCATTTTACACTTTGCCACGTTTTTTAGCGGATTTTGAGATAAATGAATGAGTTGGAAACGCCGCTGTCAAATCCACATTCACCATTCTTGATCATTCGTTCTTCCTTATTGTTTAATATTTAATGGACTGTAGTTTTTTTTTTACTTAACCAGTTCCGCTATAGGTGCTTCACCTATCGACCACGATGATGTCTCAGGCCTCCTAGGGTTCGTTAGTTTGTCAAGACTTACCGCGGAAACCCAAGTATAAACCCTACCACACCAAGTCGTCGATAGTCGAATCAAAGTAAACTCGCATAAAACCAGTTTCACTTCACAATTTATTAATCATTCATTCAGCTAGAGATAATTTTTTTTCGGTCACCCATCCCGCGACCGACCCTTGCGAAAGTTGCTTAACGATAACGATCGCGGGCCGCGGCGCTTATCCACTACGCTACCTAGCTACTCTAATTTATTAATATTTAAATGTATTTACTGCGATAAGGTGTTTTTTCACCACAAAAAACAAACCGATACGAAAACGAGAGTATGAAAAATTCGATCAACCTTTTTAATTCGAAAAATTAAAAGTGAAGTGAAAAGTGAAAGGCAAAATAGGAATACCCATTTTCCACTTTTTTTATAGTTAAAAAATGTTGCCAGAGCCAGCCTTGAAATTCACTACAATTCTTAACACTTATTAAAGCGCATGTCCAAATAAGAAAATGAAACTAAAACATCGCTTAGTGAATGTTGCCATGTTAATGAGAGTTATAATATGTGTTTATATTTTTACGCTTGCTTTTTAAACCGTTACTCGTAATCAAATATGACTATAAAAAATATTACACAATTTGTTAAAAAGAATTATAGTTTCATGTGGATTTTTTAAGAAAATCAGTGCGCTTTTTTTATTTATTAATATGTCAATAGAATTTTGCACTATCTAGCTCTTTTTTTTTGGTCATATAAGGGGTGCCCTTACATATATACGCATGTGTTAGGTTCCTGGAGATGCCTATCGTGGTGCAGGGCTGCGAGGACGCGATAGTGGAGGCGCTCTCCCCCGACACCCTCCCCCACGTGCTGCGCTGGGCCTCCGCCCCCCACGCCTCCCACTGGGTGCACAGGTCAGTATATATAAAAGCGAAAGGTCACTCACTCACTCATTACTAAATCTCAGAAACTACAAGTGCTAGGAGTTTCAAATTTTGCATGCGGGTTCTTTTTAGGATATAGATGCTTATTAAGACGGGATTTTATGAAATTCAACCCCTAATGGGGTAAGTTAGGGGATGAAAGTTTTTATGGAATTTTCTCGTTTCTGGACTTAAAATTTAAATCATGCGGACGAAGTCGCTGGCGGAAGGCTAGTCAGTAATATGTATAGTTGGCTTATTTAAAAAAAATATATGACCGGTTTTTTTATTGAGTATTTAAAGTTAATCATGTCTTAAATAGGATCGCTTTGGAGATCTTTGGGGGAGGTTTATGCCCAGCAGTGGACGTCTCTCGGCTGAATTGATGATGATGATGTCTTAAACTGTACTTAAACAGTTTTTTGTTTCTGATTTCGGTTTTTTTTAATGGTCATTAGGATTTTTAGCCGCTGAAAGAGTAAAAATTAAAGAGTTGATCTGTTAGCACTCGATATGTGCGTATGTATGCGATATTTGATATATGTCGTGCATATGGAGAGCTGAGATTTGTTTAACCTCTTGAGTGTCTCTCTCTCTCTACCGGACATATGGCTAGCATGTCGTGAATTTCAAAAAAAATATTACCTTGACTACTATAGCTCACAAAAACCGTTATTAGGGCATTCTATTACAATAATAATTACATAATACGCACATCATTGTCTTCGCTATAAAATTTCTGATCGTGTAAAATATATTATTTAGTTAGAAATACTCACGTTTATGCGTAAAGATGAAAAACAAATGACGATTATGATTTTTCGACATGCTGACTCCAACAACGAAAGATGAAATATCGGATTCCTTCACATGTACACTAACACAAACACTGTCACATTATCACACATATATTCACGCATCTATTTCATAAGTTACTCGTTTCTAAACAATCAACTGATACCGTAAAACAAAAATTTACATTACGTTAGCGCGAGAATTCGTAATGTCGGCCATTTACTGTCCACCGGGCCGGTTGACCGTTGGTGCAGACGGACCACGTGATATCGCAATGGTACCGTTGACAAAAAATATATATGAACAAAATTATGTAATACATTTGATGTCATTTCGATTTTGTTGATATTGACATTAATAAAGATAAATAATTATATCCTAATCAAAATTATATTAATATTATGAACGTATTTTAGTTTTTGTTCACTAATAATAATGATAAAACGACCAAAAAGGGTTTTATTGATATTTTTTTCAAATTGTGCAAATATTGTTAATTTTCTAAATAGTATTGTTCCATACCAACTTACTTTATAGGAGAAAACTTATTAGCTTAAATATAATGCAGCTTTAATTTTAGTGTCAAGTAGAAATAAATACACAGTTGTAACCGTTCATGACGACAACGTTAGAACAACATACCTGTGATATACAACAAAGGTCCCGGCTGAATGCTAAATGATAGCCTTATCTAAAACATTGTTTTTTTACGACATTGTTTATTACTAAATACCTATTTCTTACGACCAGCTACACCGTAAACGATTTGAATAGATAGTATCTTTACCTGGTAAAGTATAATGGTCAACAAAAAGATCGCAAAGGCAAAACTAAACAAAAATGTCCTGTGTTTAGGGACTGTTATGATTTTTTACAAACAAAATACATGTGCTTGCAATATAATCAAAATCTTTTGTCTTGTGTTCTAAACTGACAAAAAATACGGATTTTATGAATACAAGAAAGTAATAATGTTTTTTCATATTATATGTTTTATGTGAAATAAACAATGCAATGGTTCTACAGAGAATGTTCTCAAGAAACGCATCTCTATATATGACTCTTTAGATATACCTACTCACGTCCACTTTCAAACATCAGTGTTGGATAGATAATGTCAATTTATTTTTATTTATTATGAAATAAAAAACGTCAGTTTAAAAAAAGAGTGTGAGTATTCATATGATTCTTACTACTTTTTGTGTAGTAATTGTTTTATCTATTATAATTGATAATAAAATTGTACTTTAAAAATACTACCGACAACTCGCGGCTTCACCCGCGTAGTGCGCGTGCGAAAATCGGGATAAATAATAGCCTATGGGATAAATAATATATTCAGGTATAACCTATATTACTATAAAAATGTCATCCAAATTCATCGAGTTCTTTTTTCGTAAAAGAGCAACAAACATACATCCATACTAACAAACTTTCGCATTTCTAATATTATTATAGTAGGACACATCCAAACAATTTTTATGCTGATGGTATTTCATTACGTAATACACCAAAATGGCGGTTGGATTTGACAGCTATTTTGTTTGAAACGAAGTTATAGTATAAATAACTTCGTTTCAAACAAAATATCTCAGAAAAATGAGTAACGATTGGTTACGTTATGTTCCTAGATAAATAATCTCACTACTAATGATCATTTCAAAGGAAATATAAGAATATTTCACAGTAATATATGACAAAATATGGTCGACGAAACGATGAAAATAAACACACTTCAAAAGTTACAGCCCTTTTTCAAGCATATTTTTTGCTTTTTTTTATCTTTTCTTACTTTACAAATAAACTATAATTATTTCTTAGTAGGTAATTATAAAAATTCATACCGTTTACGTCTCGAAAACATCACAATAACACTCACAAAACAGTCACAATAACAACGTTAAATTTCACTTCGACAATGAATGTCAGACAATTTGTTTTTATTACTTTTGGGTTGGCTTGGCGGTCCGAATCCATCTAGAATTGTTCCTAGTGTATTAAATATTAAGTAAAGAAACGAAATGTAAAGTCGGACCGTGATTCGGACTAAGCTAAGAACAAAAATCAACGACCAATTACATCAATCCGCTTATGCACATAGGGTGTGCGTCCGACACTTTAGACCATTTTATTTTACGAACATACGTATGTGCGTACGACACTCAAGGGGTTAATACTAGCTTTCGCCAGCGGCTTCGCCCGCGTGGACCTTAGGTAAATGTTAAGTGGGATAAAAAGTATCCTATTATCTAAGTCAGCTAACACCCTATCTGTACACCAAATTTCATCAAAATCCGTTCAGTAGTTTCGGCGTGATTGACGTACAAACATCCAAACAAAGAAACTTTCACATTTATAATATTAATAGGATTAATAGGATAATAGGATTAGATCTTTTGAAGCGGAAGTGTAAATAGTTTCTCTTTATTTAGTTACTGAAGTTAAATAACTAGGTATAAGACAAGATCACACACATTGCTCATATTCCAAGACGAGGAGCTAAAGCCCTCGTTTTATGGAGTATCTGAGACAACACCCGGTGGACAATGTAGAAGAGTTGATTTTCCCGAGCTCGAAACCGGCGTGGGCTTGAAACCGTCAGGCTGTGTCGTGTGTGCAGGCAGGCGATGCGGTACCTGCGCGACGAGTTCGTGGCGGTGATGTCGTCGCCGGCGGCGGCGCGGCTGCCGCGCTCGGCGCTGGCGGCGGCGGCGGCGTCCCCGCACCTGCAGGCCGCCGAGCCGCACGTGCTGCGCGCCCTCACGCGCTGGGCCGAGCGCCCGCCCGACGCCGCCGCGCCCGCCGCGCCCTCCACGCCGCCGCCCAGAGGTCAGTGAAACCCGCCGATTACGCCGATTTCGCCGAATACGCCGACACGCCAACCACGCGTCCCACGCCGTCACCGAGAGGTCAGAGCACGTGGCCGCACGTTGCGTCGACCCCGCCGACTCCGCCGATTTCGCCGATCTCGCCGATTTCAGTCGCCGCTGCCGCGAGGTAATGGACGAGTAACGGCATGTCTGCGATTAATAGTTTCGGAGATGCTGTGCCGTGACAAATTCAAACTGTGAAGTAACGTCGCATAGTGCATAGGTAACGTATATAAAAAAAACGTATGAGCATCTGATTAATATTTGCGCGTATGTGTTTGTAGTTTTCATGATGAAGGTTGTATCATTTTATGTAAGTAATTCGGTATGTGTGTTATTTGGTATTTATAATATTGACATTTAAATTTTTCAAGTAAATTATTGTATAGATTAATAACTTCATGAACAGTAAATTTTTTTTTAGGCTAAACCGAAATTTTAGTTTTTTTTTTTTACACAAGCTGGCACGTTGTTATAATTTAATTCATTTTATTTACATTAATATCAATATTCGGAGAGAAATTTATGAAAACTTTAAATTATTATCTGATAAATAATACGAGTTAATGGTCAAAAGAGAGAGGGGGGGGGGGGGGGTAGAGTCTCGCGATGGCGTGGCTATGTCGTAGCGCTCAACGTTATAATGTACCAGGATCCAATAAGTCGCGGGAGTTAAAGTAGCGCACGCTCGCTCGGGGGTCAACGGCGATCGGTCGCCCGCGGGAATCACGAACGAACTCGCTATCCGGCCAGTCTACCGAGACCTCCGCGCTTACACTACCCGTTTGTGTGTAATAATCATTTTATTTGCTTGAAAACATGGTACATAAGGTTCTCATGGTATTATTAAAGTTCAACATGTTTTTGCTTTTATTAACAGCATGCAAATCTTCTTAAAATTAATTAAATGTCATAATTGTCAAAAATTTAATTATACGTTATAGAAATTATTTATAATGCGAGCACAATCTTACTAAAATATATACAATATTAATATTAAATTATACATATTATATTGATTGTATATCATTATCAAAAAAATATTCATTAATATTATAATAACATTTATCTACTAATAGTTTCGTCAATGCATTTTTAAATTTAATAATATTGTAATGTTTAATTTGTTCAGGAAGCTTGTTATACAATCTAGGAGCCATTTCAATGACACTTCTTTTCATGAGAGCTGTTTTACAAATACTTGTACAGATCTGAGGTTTCCGAGGACGAAGTGTGTATTGATTCTGTTGTTCCTTAATTTTGAATAGCTCTGCATTTTTCTTTACAAAAATACAGCATTCCAATACATACAAGCATGGTAAAGTTAATATATTCAAAGACCTAAAATATGGCTTGCAGCTCTCCGTTTTCTTCAATCCACAAATTGCTCTAATACATTGTTTTTGGGCCCTCAACAATACTTCTCTGTAGGTTGAAAGTCCCCAAAATATAATACCATACCGTAAAATTGACGCCACGAAACCATGATACGCCGTTAGTACAGTTTTTTGGTCAGCTATTTTTGATAATTTGTACAATGCAAATGAAAACTTATATAATTTCTGGCATACCTCAGTGGAGTGCGATTCCCATGACATATTACTATCTATTAAAATACCTAGAAATTTAGCAACTTTAGTTTCATTAATCATTTTGTTATTATAACTAACAGATAAATTTGGAGTATACTTCCGCTGTGTAAATTGCATCAAATTGGTTTTATCTAGATTTATTTTTAATTTGTTTAACTCGAGCCATTTAATAATATTTCTGATAGCTGTGTTAATATGGTATTCATAACTTGCAATATTTTCACATTTTATAAATACGGTGCTATCGTCTGCATACAATATCATTGGAAATGTAGTAATGTTAACTATGTCATTAATGTATGCAATGAACAATAAAGGACCCAAAACACTTCCCTGCGGAACACCACATCTGACTGACCTAATAGGGGATCTGTAAGTTATTTCCTGCTTAGAATACATACAAATTTGTGCTATTTCAGTATATTGAAGTCTATCTTGCAAATATGATTTTATTAAGTTTAGCGCATTCCCTCGAATACCATAACGATCTAATTTTTCTAATAAAATGCTGTGATCAACAAGGTCAAACGCATTTTTCATGTCCATGTAAATAGCACATGAAGGTACTCGTTTATCTAGACATAGAATAGATCTTTTCACTAAATCATAGATAGCTGTATTTATAGTAGTATTTTTACGAAACCCTTTTTGCTCATTTGCTAGTATATTATGTTTTTCAAGGAACTCATAAAGTTGACTATGAACAATTTTTTCAAAGATTTTTGAAAAGACTGATAACAAAGCTACTGGCCGATAGTTATTTGCAATTTCTTTATCACCCTTTTTAAAAAGTGGTTTTATGACTGTTATTTTTAAGTTGTTGGGGAATATGCCTGCTGTAAGACATAAATTTATGATATGGCTCAATGGTTGTGCGATTAAATGACCAACATACTTTACTACTTTTGTGGAAATATCGTCAAACCCAACACTATTTGTATTTTTCAAAGATAATATTATTTCTAAAACCGTATCAGCTGTCGTAGGACCTAGAAATACAGATTTTAAATTAGTATTTATGTGAGTAAGTTTGTGTATATTTAAATTATTACTGTCATCATTATTTTCATTAACATTTTCAATTTGAGTAAAATTAGAGTCATTAGTTTTAGTTGTATCTACGAAATAGTCATTAAATGCTTTTGCAATGTCAATAGGTCTAGTTAGGCATTCATTATGTAGTCGTAATTTTAATACGGGTTCTTTAGGCATAACATTCTTAGAATTTTTAATTATTTTCCAGGTAGCTCTTGTTTTGTTTTTTGAGTTTTTTATAAAGTGGTCATTTTTTACGCGCTGTGTTTGTTTAATTATATTTTTTAACCTTCTACTATATAATGTATAAGCAATCTTATTATCGTTATTTTTGCTCAACCTAGAACGCCAAAGTAACTGTCTTTTTTTTCTACAGCAAACCCTAAGCCCTTTTGACATCCACTTTCGTGTGGAGTTTATTGTCCTTTTTATAATTTTGTAAGGAAAACATAGATCATACAAGCATTTAAATATATCAAAAAATGTGTTGAGCATAGTTTGTACTACCCGTAGTGCAAAACTATGCCCTTTTAAAATTAAAACCGCTTACTGACAGTCAAACTATGATAACGATTTATTACGCGTATGTGCATTCTCTAATTAGTTATAGCATAACAGTATGGGGAAACAGCGTTAATGCTAAAAGAGTACTCATAGCACAAAAAAGAGCAATAAGAATTTTAGCTGGAATTAAAAGAAGGGAATCAGCAAGGAAGCATTTTGTGAAATATAAAATCATGACTGTAATATCATTGTACATATATAAATGCTTATTAGAAATTCATGAAAATAGGGAAAGCTATGTCAAAAGCATGGATATACACAAATATAACCTTAGAAACAAACACAAATTGATATTACCTAAGGTGCGACTCACCAAAGTACAAAAACAAGGAAAATACAATAAATTACTTATGTACAATAAACTACCAATTTCAATAATGAATTTAGAGATTAATAAGTTTAAAAGAAAAATTAAAATGTTCTTTGAAAAAAACTGCCTTTTATACACTTACAGAATTTATTAATATGCCATTGACTGAATCCTCATTTTCGTAGATTTTAAATGATAGTAACGTTAGAAATAATATCCGATTGAATTAATAATTTAATGCCAATTTATTTTAATCATGTTTTTTTATTAATATTATTATTGAAATTCTACACATAATACTTATATTTGAAATAATTTATTTTATATTTATTAATAATCATGACATTATAACAGTTTATATCATATTCTTAAATGACAATGAATGTATATTAATGACTTACCTAGTGAAACATTCTCTGTTACAAGGCCAATAAAGAATTTGATTTGATTTGATTTTATGCACTCTTAGTATATGCGTCCAATGGTTTATAAGAAATAAACACGTCCGATGTATGTAGGCGTCCGAAGGGAAGGGGCACTAATGTCTGTACTGGGCGTGTGTGCAGCGGAGGGGGGCGGTGGGGGGCGGCGCGCGGCGGCGCGGGGCGCAGCGCTGCGGGAGCGGCTGCGGGCGCTGCTGCCGCTCGTGCGCACCGAGCATCTGCCGCCCGACCACGAGCCGCTGCTGCAGGTAACTGTATTGGCCCCACCGCTTGTGTCCGGTTCTATATATATATATATATATATATGCGGCGGCGCGGGGCGCAGCGCTGCGGGAGCGGCTGCGGGCGCTGCTGCCGCTCGTGCGCACCGAGCATCTGCCGCCCGACCACGAGCCGCTGCTGCAGGTAACTGTATTGGCCCCACCGCTTGTGTCCGGTTCTATATATATATATATATATATATGCGGCGGCGCGGGGGCGCAGCGCTGCGGGAGCGGCTGCGGGCGCTGCTGCCGCTCGTGCGCACCGAGCATCTGCCGCCCGACCACGAGCCGCTGCTGCAGGTAACTGTATTGGCCCCACCGCTTGTGTCCGGTTCTACCGTATGTGCCTTACAAGACCGTCTGTCTGTCCGCCAGTTGGTGCGGCGCGGCGTGGCGTGCGGCGTGGCGCTGCCGCCGGACAGCGCTGCGGCGGCGGACGCGTGGCTCGGCCGCGGCGCGTACCGGCCCGCGCGCTGCTTCCTGCCCTACCTGGACGAGCTCAAGGTGGGCGTGTGTGTGTACCCTGCAGGGTAGCCCGGTGAATACCGGGTATACCCTGCAGGGTAGGCAGGTATATACTAGGTATACCCTGCAGGGTAGGCCGATATACACCTGCCTACCCTACAGGGTAGACGAGTTTTATTTACCCGTACGTGCACATATTGGTGGCATAAAGTTATGCCTGTTTACAGAGACTATACAGTTGTATCCTGTAGGGTTATATGCTCTGGCTACTTTCTATTGTCATCTTCGAATGGCTTATTGAATAATTAATTGAAAGATTTCATTACGGCAATATTATTTTTATATATATGTAATTTATAGATATCGAAATTAAATAACATTATTGTACAGATACTAGCGCCACCAGTTCCCAAATAATAACATTTGTTTGTTTGAGTCTATGGCTACTTTTTCATAGACTATTTTTGTATTAGTAATTTGTCTATGTTTTTATGGTAATAAAAAATTTGGAAGTTTTCATCTCAATAAATATGGCCACGTGTTTAAATTATATTGTTTTGTTCCTGTTATTAACAATAATATAATTGATGTTTGTGTGTGTATGTCTGTACAGGCACTACTGCAGCATCAGACTCCTCCCGAAGCTGAACTGTCGAGGTTGAGACGAGTGAAGTTATCACAGCGGATACCGGACACCCTCTATATGGTGAGTATAATGTCACTGACACTCAAATCGATTACACGACACTCGAATCGATGTCACGACACTCGTATCGACGTCACGACACTCGCATCGATGTCGCGACACTCGCATCGATGTCACGACACTCGCATCGATGTCGCGACACTCACATCGATGTCGCGACACTCGCATCGATGTCACGACACACGCATCGATGTCGCGACACTCGCATCGATGTCACGACACTCGCATCGATGTCGCGACACTCGCATCGACTTCTCACATCGATATCACGACAACAACATCGATACTTTGATGATTTATACTTTGAAACAAATTTAGGATACCTCCTCTACATGTAAAGTGGGGATGACTTTTTTTATAGCGAATATTCAAATTATAAGGGGATCCGTTGATTGATCAAAAAGGAATGGGTGTTGTTGATATTTGTATTCTGCTTTTGAATTAATTATATGTTTTGTGTGTGTTTAGATTTTAAAATTTCTGAAAACGGTTTCTGAAAACGGGCAAGAAATAGAGATAATATGCTTTAGTGAAACTTTCTGAAATCAGGAGAGGAAAGAAACCTCCATTTAAGTGGCTTCTGCCTAGCTGATTATTATAGTAGATCTAGGATCCGACGGGGTGGCGTATGCATCTTATGCAAAGATTACTATAGATTCAGGAAAATTCCATTTGTAAAGGAACTAGCTATTGAAGAATCGTTTGAATGTTGTGGCATTGAAATTCCTCAGATAAAATGCATAGTTATCTGTCTTTATCGAATACCAACATCGAACCCTAATATTTTTCTTAACCGATTTGAGACATTGCTGTCAAAATTAAGGTATAGGAGAAATACAAACATTATAATTGCGGGGGATTTCAATATAAATATATTAAAAGAAAGTCATATTGGAACTGAGTATATTAGAATAAACGAAAATTATGGAACATTTATACATATTACAGAACCAACACGTAAAAAGTCTTGTTTGGATCAAATTGTAAGTAACATTCCATCAGCAATTGGAAAGACACATTCCATATGGCTATCAGATCATGATACTTGTCAAACCCTTACTTTTTCAGTGAAAAATAAAGTCAAAAAATTTCAAATAAAATACGTTTACAAAGGGATTTTAGTATGAACAATATGAAAAAAATTGCTGAAATTTTGTCAAACTTGTCCTGGTTAGAAATATATGAAAACACAGATCTTAATAACTCATTTAATTTGTTCCATGAAACGCTGACAATGTTTTTCAATTTATGCTTTCCAGTCAATAAAGTATTACTTAAAATAAATTAAATGCCTGTAATTGGATAACAAATGGTATTAAGAGATCATGTGTAACAAAAAGAAAATTACGTTTTCATTACTATTTAAACAAAACTCAGTCCAGTAAAAGAAGATATCGAAATTATTCTTCTATTTTGAAAAAATGTATTAATAACTCAAGAAGACTGAACGGTGAATTACGCATACTCAACAGTAAAAATGTATGTAAAACAACATGGAATCTCATCAAATCGTATGATCAATCACAGCTAGATAATAAACATATAATAAATAAAATTAAAGTTGATGACATTGATATAACAAATCCTATTGACATTTCTAATAATTTTAACGTATTTTTTACCAATCTTAATAAACAAACCAATTTGACTTCTCGTAATGACATAACGTCCCTAGATACAAACTTATTCCTTTATCCATCTTCACGCGATGAAATATTTAAAATATTATGTCACTCAATAACACATCATCGGTGGGATATGATGAATTACCAACGAAAGTTTTAAAATACTGCGCTCTTATTCTTTCAGAAGTATTAAGTTACTTGGTGAATCTATCAATGACTGAAGGCACATTCCCTGAGGCTCTTAAATTATCAATTATAAAACCTATACATAAAAAAGGCGAAACAGACAGAATGGATAATTACAGACCCATTGCTTTAATACCAGTACTGGCAAAAATTTTTGAAAAAGCAATGCACACTAGGCTTTATGACTATTTAGAAAAATTCCACATACTAGCTGAAGAACAAAATGGTTTTAGAAAAGGTAAATCAACCTCTTTAGCGGCATTTAACGTAATAAAAAATGTAACAGAAAATATTGATAACCATATTGATACTATGGTGGTATTATTTGATATGAGTAAAGCTTTTGATTTTGTTTCGCATAATATACTTTTATCCAAATGCGAGAAATATGGTATACGAGGGAATGCATTAAATTGGCTACAAACTTATTTACAAAATCGCTCACAGTATGTTGAAATTAAATACGTTAACGAAAATAAAGAGGAAGTTGTATCAAAGTCCTCAATCATGGTAACTAACATAGGCGTTCCACAAGGAACTATCTTGGGACCATTGTTATTTATTATTTACATTAACGACCTTCCTGGTGTGACTAGACATAAATGTAATTTATTTGCGGACGATATATCAGTAGTGATACCTAAAGACCCTGAAATAGCGTCAGCGTGGTCGGGAGAAATGATACTATGGTTCAGGTTGTAGATCTCCAATTAACTAAACAATATTCGTCTTATATACTACTTAAATCTAAGAGGGGAATATTAAGGTACGTGATATGTAACTGCTAAGGAAGCACATTTATTGAACGTGAATTATTTGCATATTAGTGCATTCTATCGAGATCACGTTTATAACTTGATTCTTAATATTCACATACTACACCTCCCCTGAAAAGGTTAGGTGTCCCTCCCCTGAAAAGATCCTTCTTAGTTTAAAACTACTATTACACAACTTTTCACGTATCACTATAATTAAGAAACTTAACAGGAACACACATATAATATTTATATAAACTTCAATTAATTTAAAAATCATTCAGCTCACTTCATAAAAAAAATCTATAGCAAAATACATTAAACTACCATATACTTGTATAACATAACTCGGATAATTCTCCTATCGTTGCGTCTTGGCGCGCCTCCATTATTAAAGAATCCCGATTTTATAAATAACAATTTCAACAAAAAAAAAATTCTTATCATTAGATAAACAATAACAAACTATGAAAGAACATTGAATTTTGAAAATTAACAATATAAATTAACATTTATGCGCGTACACAACTATAATGCTGACTTTGGAATTAAATCATGTCACTACCGCGACCTTGCTGACATATGAAAATATTACATAACTTATAGATTATCGATTTTATAAAGTTATAACTTATATATAAACATATTTTTTGACATTTAATTACCAATTACCATTACAATTTTTAATGAATCAAATAAACCCAAATCACATACTATCAAAATCATTAATTAATCAAATAATAAACTATCTATTTCTAAGTAATGCCTATTGCATTTCTATCGTATCTTTCATCTACAAACATTTGTTCGAAATAATTCCCTTTTATGTCTATATTTTTACCTTCCGGGAATTCAACAAAGTCATCCGAATTATTTCCGGTTTTATTTATTATACTTTCATTATAACTTCCTTCGCATTTACTGTTATAATCATTTCTATTAATTATTTCTTTCGGACATTTCACTATTAAGTTTGGTAGGACCACTTTATACTTGTTTATTAGATTCTGCAAATTCGCAAACCATTTCTCATCAATAATCAAGCCTTTAACATTTATATCTCGACAAAATACCTCAAAATCTTTAATAAATCTTTTCCCTTCGAAAAGCGACGAGGTTTTAATAAACATGGCTGATTTTATTGGCACATAAACACATAGTCCTTTTCTAGAAAAAATACATTTTTTATCCTTAATGTCCTTATCAAATACATCCTTGATGCATATATCTACATAATAATTCGTTTTTTCATTAAACTGTTCTACAGGCGCACATTTCTTGCCTACTTTAAAATTCTCGATTTTACTTTTATTTTTAATTGGTTTTTTCTTAATATCCTCCAAAGAAAAAATATTTCTATTTGCTATATCAAAATAGTTCTCATCTATATGAAAAATCTCTTCATCTAACTTTAAGTTTAAACTTCTATCACGCTTGATCAAATTATCTAAGTCTGTAAAAGACTTGCATGAAGAGCTGCTCTCTTCAGCTACATAGTGAGTTTGCTTATCACATGAAACTCTAAAATCTATATCTGACCTTAGTTTGCTTTTGCGATTCATTTAAATGATTCATAACTTTATTATTCTTTATACCTTGAGAATGACTACTCGATTTAGAACACATTATTATTGGCTACTATATAAACTACTATTCTCATCTAACGCTGCTTGTATCGCATCTTTTAAATATTTAAAATTTCTAGCAATTAATATTAAACTAATACGACTATTATTCAGTCCGGCTGAAAAACATCTAATAGCTAACTTTTCATTTATAGAATGCAGTATTTTGTATTTCGTTTTATCATTTTCCGACTGTGCTAACGTTAACTCGTATAATAATTTATCTATCTCTGAACCATACGCTTTAATAAATCTTTTTCCTTGCCTACAATTAATTAATTTTATTTGAATATTAGATGGACACTTTTTCGGCAGAAGACATCTTTTTATGTCCGTAATCAAACTATCAACGTTATCATAATTAGACTTTAAATAAAACTTTTCGACTAATGACAATCTAGTTTTCAGGACAAAATTTATCAATAATTGTTGCGAATTTTCATCAATAACACTACTATAGTACTCAATATTATCTATCAAAGATAGTGTAACTTCTTCTTGTCCCGAAATTATAGGTAATAATTCTACAGCCGTAAGCAAGTCAAACTGCTCCATTATTTAAAAATTTACACTTCTACAAACTTACACATTACGCAGCATTTTATAACAATTATTAAATTACGATACGAAATACTTACATTTTTACCATTGAGATATAATATAATATACGAAAATTATCAATTGCTCTTCAGACACCATAAACACTTCTTCTTTTCCTTCTTCTATATCCAAGCTTCACATTTTGGCTTGTTACATTCTTGAGTATCAGATACTTCTTTCATATTTTTTTTTTCTTCGGTTATCCGCCATTTCTTCTTCGTTATCATTTAATTACTTTTTGTATTGCAAACATAGCAGTTTCTTCAATGACTTCTTTTAAAAATTTCTTGCATCTTCTCTTATATCCAATTGATAACAAGTTAATTTAATTTCTCGGAGTAATAATCACTTGCTGTCTATCCCATTATAAATATGTAGGAAAATAACTTACAGCTTGACCTCCGTCCCATGTCACAACACACACCACTACTTTGTAGACTCGGACCATCGTGGTCACGGTCGCCATGAAATAGCGTCAGCGTGGTCGGGAGAAATGATACTATGTTTCAGGTTGTAGATCTCTAATTAACTAAACAATATTCGTCTTATATACTACTTAAATCTAAGAGGGGGATATTAAGGTACGTGATATGTAACTGCTAAGGAAGCACATTTATCGAACGTGAATTATTTGCATATTAGTGCATTCCGTCCAAATCACGTTTATATCTTGATTCTTAATATTCACATACTACAACCCAAACGTAAATTACAATAATGACATTAATAACACAATTAACAAGATTACAGAATGGCTTATGAAGAACAATTTAAATATTAATATAAATAAAACAAAATATATTAGATTCTATAATAAAAAACCCAAACTAAACAACTTGACTATACTTATTAATAATGAAGCTATACAAGAATCAAACGATGCTGTTTTCTTGGGTATAGCAATTGACAGTCAATGTTCATGGAAAGCACATATTAAGAAAGTATGCACCAAAATAAACAGGTTTTCATACGCATTATGGCGATTGACGACGCAAATAAATCAAAAAGCTTCTTTAATTGCATATCATGGATACGTAGCATCCAATCTCAGATATGGAATAGTTCTTTAGGGAAACTCAATAGATTTAAATAGGGTTTTTATATCTCAAAAGCAATGCGTACGAGCTATATGTAATGTACCACCTTTGACGTCATGTAAACAGTTATTTCCGAAACTGAACTTATTAACTCTTCCTTCGCTGTATATTTTGGAATGTTGCGTTTTTGTAAAAACTCACCCATGTCTGTTCACACGTAAAGATATAAATTCTACTAGAAGTAACAGATATCCTGGAAAGCTCTTGTTACCTAAAATGCACACCGCCCTATTTAAAAGAAACTGTTATCCCAGTTGTGTGAAAATTTATAATAGATTACCTCATTCATTAACTAAACTTAATTTGAATATATTTAGAAGAAAATTATCAAACTGGCTTAAAATTAAATGTTTCTACTCAGTCAAGGAGTATCTAAATAGTAAGATTGACATACAATAAATATTGACTAACCTGTAATTGACATTTTTATTTCTATTTTATTAATTGAATTTCACGGACATTGTGTTTGATAGTATCTGATATTAGCTTTATTTTTGAAATCATTGTAACATTTTAATTTGTTTGACATTATGTGAATGATAATAATATAATTTAATTAATCAATTGTTAATTTAATTAATTGTTTGATAATTATACTTGTATGATGTAATTTTATAATCAATATATTTGCATGCTATTGTTGATGGCTAAATGGGCTGGACTCATTAATATTGTATTTCTACCTATGATGTACCTCATTTAAAGGCAAATAAATATTATTATTATTATTATTATTTAAATATATTTATAATTTACTCTTCCCGACCCCTCGACGATTCGAGGGGGGGGAGGATTCCCCCTGGCAGAGGAGGCCAGACGGCCGGGGGTCAGGGCGACAAAGAGAGAAAACGGCGGACGATCCTTGCGTTATCGAGCAAGATCGCCCGCTGGAGCCTCGCAATCATTGGTCCGTCACGGAGTCCCAACCTCTTCAGATGGTCGTGAAGAGAAGTCGGGACTAGGCCATTCGTTGACACTACGACTGGGATGATCTCAGTGGATGACACTCGCCACATATCGGTAACCTCGTGCGCCAGGTTCAGATATTTAAGTTTTTTATCTGATTCGGCTTTCACGAGGTTTTCATCGAATGGGACGGTGACATCCACTAAGAACACCCGAGATTCCGCCCGGTCCATCAGTACGATATCAGGCTTGTTCGCAGGAACAGTCCTGTCCGTAATGACGGACCGGTACCAGTACAATCGAGCGCGGTCGTTTGTTCAAGAGCGCGCGCGGTTCAAGAACTGGCTCCGGCACATACTTATAGTACCTTTTCGCACCTCATAGGCACCTTTTCGCCTATGAGGCCGTATTTGAAGGGTAGCTCGAGATGGAGTATTTTGGCTGCTTGGTCATGTCTGTGCAAATACTCGGTATTAGCCAGTACAGGACAACCGGAAGTAATATGCCTGAGTGACTCACCGGGCTGGTGACAGGCTCTACAAACATCCTCTGTCCCATCCTTCAGGATATACTTCCGGTAGTTTCGGGTCATAATGACCTGGTCCTGTATTGCACAGACAAAACCTTCGGTTTCCCCAAAGAGGTCCCCGAAGCGCAGCCAATGCACGGAGGTTCTCGGATCCACATGACGCTCGTGTAGCGCCTTGTAGAACCTACCGTGCAACTCCTTCTCCCTCCAAATGGCCTCTCGGTCAGTGGTGCTAAGTACTGCCGGTTCTCGCCATTGCTCGGTGGCCAAAGAGAGAGGGGTTAGTCCTACATCACATGCTTTGACATCTCTATGCAACTCACTGGATTCCGATTTCGCCAGGAAGTAGTTACGGAGACTGTGTATCTCGCGGTTGTGCAGGGTTTTCGCACTGAGCAGCCCACGACCGCCGCTCTTCCTCGGGATATACAGCCTCATCACTGACGATCTCGGGTGGTGCATCCTATGGAGTGTCAAAGTTGTGCGGACTTTCCGATCCAGGGCGTCCAATTCGGTCTGAGTCCATCTGAGTATGCCAAAGGTGTACATTAGGACTGGCATGACCCAACCGTTGATGGCCCTGACTTTGTTGACGCCTGATAGGTAGCTTTCAAGCACCTTAGTCAGGCGTCCCAAAAAGGCCTCCTTAACGGATTGTTTCACGTCCGCCATATGCACACCCAGATTCTGTGACATACCCAGATACCGGTATGTATCAGTTTCGGAGAGGGTACGGATGGTGGATCCATCCGGTAGGTCCACTTGGTTGGAATCACTTATCCGACCTCTATCCACATGGATAACCGCACACTTGTCCAGCCCAAACTCCATGCTGATGGAGCTACTGAAATCCTTTGTGATTTTCAGCAGCTCCGCCAGCCTCTGAGCATTTGGGGCAAGCAACTTGAGATCATCCATGTAGAAGAGGTGTGATATTTTGAACAATCCTCTCTTCAACTGAAAACCTGTCCCTGGTTTATCCAGCAAAGTGCTAAGCGGATTTAGGGACAGGCAAAACCAAAGTGGACTCAGACAATCGCCCTGGAATATACCCCTCTCAATCTTTATTCGGTCTTCCGCATCCGACAGCTGCACCCCGAACAGACTAAGCTGCGTACTCCACTGCCCCATACAGGTCTCGAGGAAGTTTCGAACTGTACAATCGATCTTGTACAGCTCGAGGACCCTCTTCAACCACGTATGGGGAACCGAGTCAAACGCTTTTTTGTAGTCTATCCAGGCTGCAGAGAAGTTGCGTCGGTTGCGTTTGACCTGTTGGGCCACGACCGCATCGATCAGGAGAAGCTCCTTTGAACCGCGGCTCCCGCCCCTGCATCCATTCTGAGTGTCCACCATGATATGATTGTGCTCAACGTGAGCATCAATTTTAGCCTTCAGAATGAATGTCAGTGCTTTGTAGGTGGTACACAAGCACGTTATGGGGCGGTATTGTGACGGATCCGCGGTATTGGTGGACTTTGGAGCTAGGTGAGTGACCCCAGTTGTTAAGAAGTTTGGGAGACATCGCTGTTCTAGGGCGTCTTGGAATTGGCGGGCCAGGAATGCGTGGCACGAGCGGAAACTCTTCAACCAGTAGTGGTGCAGTCCGTCAATCCCTGGAGTTTTCCAGTTCGGAGCTTTACGGACCGCAGCCAACACGTCATCCGACTCTATGGTGATGGGGTTCATCGCATCTATCGATGCACACGCTTCCTCTATAGGCGCCATCCATTCGCCCTCTATGTGCTCCACAGGCCGGGACCAGATGTTCCGCCAAAAGGCAATGACATCTGTGACATTCGGTCCTTGGACGGTGGAGGGGCCAGCTCGTGTCTCCCATGTACGATAAAACTTCTTTTGGTCACTCCCAAAGAGACGATTCTGGCGAAACCTTGCCGCTCTCTCGGAGTACCGCCGTATCCGACTTCCCCAAGCCGCAATTTTCTGTTTCAGGTCATCGATGCGCTCCGACACTTTTCGCATTAAGGTGGGGTCTGCAAGACTGAAATCGATCCCCGCCATTGCCATATGTACAAAATGCATCACCCTCGGCCTCGTATTGCCTGACCTGAAACTAATCAGTTTGCCGATGAGGACTCTGGTCTCAGCAATACGTTTCTCAATCCTCTTACGCCACGCCGGAGTCTCGCTGTGCCGGGCATTGGTATGCCGTTCAGCTCTCCCAGTGGGCACTTTGGCGCCGATGAATCGACAGACCGCCAATGCGGCGCCAAATAGGATCGAGTTGGTATCGCTGAGACTGCCGCTTTCTTCCAAGTATGGAAGAAGCATTTGGCTTACTGCCTCAACGACATCCCGATTTTTACGACTTAGGGGTATCCTCGGGATTTTCGGCCTCTCCTCAAGTGGGAGCTCGCGAAATTCGAGAATCGCCTCTTCAAGTAATCCCCTGATCTGCTCTAAATTCTGGGCGGTTGCGTCGTCTACCCTTCCCGTTTCATCAGGAGCAGGACTGGCCACTGTAGCATTGGGGTCGCATATGGTGCTGCGCGCAATGCTACTCCGCCTTCTGCTCCGCCTTCTGCTACCGGGACTCATAGACGACACAACCTCGAGTCGTAGTTGACCGAGTTCTGCTGGAGTAAAGATTTCTCTCCGAAGAATAAAGCGAACTCGATCTGCCAAATTTTGCGCCGTAACGGACAGCGAAGGCTCCAGGGTATGAAACGCAGCAAGCAATCTTGCCCGATAACCCGTCCCGCCGACACCTGTCTCTGTCGCCCTGTAGTACGCGCGCATGATGTTTTCGTTTTGTGGAGTAGTCCACCTCATGCGGCGTACTCCACCAGCGGCGGGGACCGATTGCTGGGTCTGTGAAGACCCTGCCGGACCCAAGCCAGCTGGTGGTGATGGTGGAGTGGGCCGGCGAGATGGTCGTACCGGCCCTCGGGGTTGGCTGGCTCGCATTCTGCTCGGCCCGGCGCCAGCTCCGGGCGAGCCCTGGCGACCCCCAGGCAGCGGCCCTATACGCGCTCTATTTACTCCACTCATCATAGTACAATAGGCTTGATACATCAGGGGTCGCCCAATTCCCTGATGGGTCCGTTAAGATAGATTGCACCCACAATGACGGCAGATGGAAAAGAAGCACGGACCAACACTTCTCGCCTATGAGTAACATTTTAGGTGCGGACTAATTGCACTGATACGGCAAATCCTCTCACTAAACTCGCCGCATCAGTGGGCGATGGGGTCGTCACATCCCTACGCCATTTACTATTTCAATGGAGCAGTACTTGATATCATTCCAAACCACTGGGCTTGATTTTTTTTTAGCTTTTAGTGTTTTATTTTTTCCACTTCTTTCTTTTGTTTTCACGCAGTCGAGTTTTTTATTTTTTATAATTAATATAAGTTCATAACAATGATATATGAAATTTAAATTATTATTGATATATACTTTTTTTACTAAGTACTATAGACAAAACAAGCAGCCTTGCATGATTGATGTCACATTATGTCATTCAAAAATAAATAAATGAAATGCTGTGAATACATATAATTTTTAATTAAATATAGAAATATAACAAATTGGCGACGAGATGTCGGAAAATATAAAAAAAAAAAAAAAAAAAAAAAAAAAAAAAAAAAAAAAAAAAAAAAAAAATTCTTTCATTATTGTTATGGTCGTAAATTTACGTTGATCACCGACCACAAACCCCTAACGGCTATATTTCATCCACACAAGACGCTTCCGGCTATGAGTACCATGAGGTTATTTCATTATGCCCATTTTTTATCAGGATTTAATTATGACATAGAATATCGAAAATCTACAGACAATTCAAACGCAGACTACTTATCAAGATTTCCGGTTGAACATTCAAAAAAACCATTACATGACCAGCACAGCCTTTTTCAATTAAGTCAAATTAATATCCTCGAAATTTATCCAGAGATGATAGAAAACGAAACAAAAAAAGACTGGGAACTAAAAAAGCTACTTTTAGCTTTAAAATCTGGACAGACAGTTAAAAGGTTTGGCTATAATGACAATGAATTAACTCTTCAGGGAGATTGCATATTGAAAGGAACCCGAGTATTCATACCGGAAAGTTTACGCTCCAGAATGCTCGAAGAACTACATACAGGTCACATAGGAATCGTTAAAATGAAATTATTAGCTCGAAGCTACATTTACTGGAAAGGTATGGATCGAGACATTGAGAATAAGGTTAAAGCGTGTCGAGCATGTCGATTGCAACAAAATGAGCCCAGCAAAACGCTAACCCATCACTGGGAAGAAGTAACTACACCATGGGAAAGAATTCATATTGATTTCGCAGGTCCAATTCAAGGTACTTATTTATTGATTCTAGTAGACGCTTACAGTAAATGGGTGGAGATAATACCGACAAAGACTATTACAAGTACCTGGTGTATATCTAAATTGAAAGAGATCTTCTGCACATTCGGCATCCCCAACATACTGGTATCAGATAATGGCAGGCAATTTGTGTCCCAAGTATTCAAAAACTTCCTATCAGAACAAGGCATTGTACACAAAACATCAGCACCATACCACCCAGCCACGAATGGACAAGCAGAACGGTATGTCCAAACAGTCAAAAAGTCATTGCGTAGTATGGCGGGGGAGGGTGGTGATCTAACTGAAAGGTTACTTCAGATCAAATATTGTCTCCGACGCACTCCTATTAGAGAAGATCAGTCACCATATCAGTTGATGTTTGGAAGAGTTATTCGTACAAAATTACAGGCGATGGTTCATAAGCCGAAGCACAATAAGGGTCCAAATGCAAGTAGAATCAGGGCTACTAGATGTTTTTCCCAAAATGACAGAGTGCAGGCACGTAACTATAGTGGTTCTAGCAAATGGGAATTCGGTAAAATATCCCGTCGGACTGGCCAGCTACATTACGAAGTGCTGACAGACTCCGGCGAAACGTGGCGTCGTCATATAGACCAGCTGCTGCCGGCACCTCTGGTGCGGTGAATTCAATGGCGGCCGAGGACTGATATATACTTTTTTACTAAGTACTATAGACAAAACAAGCAGCCTTGCATGATTGATGTCACATTATGTCATTCAAAAATAAATAAATGAAATGCTGTGAATACATATAATTTTTAATTAAATATAGAAATATAACAATTATTAATTTTGTTTATATAATATTTCAAATTATATTTTCCTATATTAAATGAAATTGGCAATAAATTAATCAACGAAAATATATTCTAGAGTACATCTTTTTATTTTATATTATGATCAGAGGTCGGAATTAGGTAGAGTTATTTATGTACTTGCATCGAAATGTTGATATTAATGTGGACCTTCCCGGGATTTCTAATGGACAATCTTGGACATCTTTGGACATCCGATGTCATTGATGTAAGTTTGGCAACGTCGTGCGTGCAGTAGTTTAAATTGTGTAAAAGTTAATAACATTTTATTCAAAAAATCACGGGAGTTTTTCTGCTCTTTAAAATTAATCTCGGGATTTGAGGCATATCCACTTTATTCTTTCGCTGTATGAAATCAGTGTAAGTCCATGAATAACTCTACCTAATTCCGACCACTGATTATAATATATGGACGTTTAAGAATTAAGTGTCTATACCAAAAAAATTAACCTTAAACTAGACAAAAGAAACGTTTTCAGCTTCAGATAAGAAGTTATCAATATCTTTTAATCATTTAAAAAATTATAAATAAATCCAGGAATATTTTTTGAATATCTATTGGAGTTCTAAAAATCTGTGTCAAACATAAAATAAAATAAACTTTATTAATTATTTGACCGTTGACATATTACACAGTAGTTCGGTGGCGTAGTAAATAAGCGCCGCGGCCTGCGATCGTTGTCGTTAAGCAACTTCCGCAAGGGTCGGTCACGGGATGGGTGACCGAAAAATTATTATCTCACTACTCCGTGCTTCGGAAGGCACGTTAAGCCGTTGGTCCCGGCTGCATTTGCAGTCGTTAATACCCTCCAATTCGCATTGGGCCAGCGTGGAGGGTCATGGCCCATCCTCCTTAACCATCCATAAGGAAGGCCTGAGCCCCTGCAGTGGGGACGTAAAAGGGCTGGTGATGATGTGATGATGATGATATTACACAATGTAAAATCCCCGTAAATTACCAAAGCGCCGCCATTTTTGTGACGCAATTCTTGTTCAACACCGAGTACCGTCAACAAATAAACACTGTTATAGAGTTGGATTGTATTGAGGTCACACATAACTTTTGTTATGTGTTTTATTTTGTTTTCTATTCTTATTGTTATTTGTAATATAAATAAATCTCATTTTATTAAAAATAAATATTGTCTATCATTTTATAATTACTTTTGGCGATGTTTTAAAAAAATCATTAAAGGGCAAATGTAGTTGTTTTTTTCATATTTTATCTGTTTTTTAAATACTACATTATTAACATACAAATAAGTGTCTTTCGAAAATTCTTGTAAGAAATTAACAAGTTAAAATTAATAAAATAAGTATTAAATTGTTCATTAGTATGTCAATGATTAATTTTGTCTCTCGCATTCTGTGCTATCTGTACTTTATATTTTCAAATGACGTCGCGCGGGTGTTATTTAGACGAGCGGCTCAATAGTGATGATGACAATTTTTTGTTTGTCTGTCCGTCAGGTAGAGTGTTAAAAAATATTAAACAAGTATTTTTTAATTTTTTTCGTAGCCATAAAATTACGGCGTTACATTGAGTTGAAATTTCGCATGACGTCACGTTAGAGTACGTTTTCTACTCAACTGTGACGTAGCGAGCCCCCCCTCCTCGACTTTAATGCCTGTTATCTATACTATTTCTTGTCAAATTGAAGTAAAATAAATACGTATCTAATATTTTTCTATTATCTGACTGACGGACTAAATAGAATTGCATTTTTTTTACCCAGTCATCATCCCTATTCGGCTAGTTTTTACGGAATAGAATCTCGAGTGCTCGCATTTCACCTACAACGGTACCATCTGCCTAAACTCAAATATTATTAGGGCGACGTCTCTCTCGCACATCAGCGGCGACATACATATGTATAATAATATCGGGGCATCGTCAGGCATATAGGAACTACTAGATTTTTTGTTACTCATTCTCAATGTATTCAAAACTAGCTTTCCGCCAGCGGTTTTGCCCGCGTGCTCTTGTATTATACATAAAAACCTTCCTTTTTTTAAAGCTAACCCCCAATCTATATCAGGTCATTTCATTTTATCTTTCTTTTATTTCTTTTCTTTTCCCAGTATTTAGGACACCTAGTCAATGGGCATTATTATTTCTGCCCTTGTCTTTCCTTATAATATTTATAACCTTTCCTTTTCTTGATTTAGTTTACATCAATTTGTTTTACTTTAATTTATTTATCTTGCCTTTTTAATATTTTTATTTATTTCTAATCCAACTTTATTTTATATATTTTGTTTGGCCATGTTCGACTGTACCCTAAACTTTCGTTTTTACCCCCCTCCCCCCCCCACACCTCTACATCAAACTTAACTACCTATTTTTTGAGAATTTGTATCTCCATATATATATTTGTTACAAATTACCACCATTATCATCACCAGCCCTTTTACGTCCCCACTGCAGGGGCTCAGGCCTTCCTTATGGATGGTTAAGGAGGATGGGCCATGACCCTCCACGCTGGCCCAATGCGGATTTGAGGGTATTGACGACTGCAAATGCAGCCGGGACCGACGGCTTAACGTGCCTTCCGAAGCACGGAGTAGCTCGAGATAATAATTTTTCGGTCACCCATCCCGTGACCGACCATAGCGAAAGTTGCTTAACGACTACGATCGCGGGCCGCGGCGCTTATCCACTATGCCACCGAGCTACTCAACAAATTACAATGTTATATATATATATATATTTTATTAATTCTGTTACATTATTGATCTATTGTTCTTTATACTACTTGTCATTAATTGTATTACATTATTGATTCATAAAGCTTTCCCTTTGAATCACCCTATCTATGATATAAAACCACATAATAATCCGATGCGCAGTTTTAAAGATATAATCATTATCAGTCCCCTGTCCTTATCCCAATTCTATTTGGGGTCGGCGCAGCATGTCTTCTTCTTCCAAATCTCCCTATCTGACGTCATCTCACTAGTAACTTCCTTTCTCACCATATCGTCTTTCACACAATCCGTCCATCGTTTCTTTGGTCTTCCTCTTCCTCTTTCTCTTCCTTTCTCACAATATTTTCTTCCTCCTTTCGCATAATATGGCCATACCACGACACAACTTAATACATACTATTTTCCACATACTATAAAGATATAATCATATATAGGGATAGAAGAAGCGACTTTGTTTTATACTGTGATGTTTCTGTGGGATATATATCGGACCTGCCCTCACTCCGTATATGAACAATAACAGGTGGCGGCGGCGGGGGGCGTGGGCGGGGGCGGCGTGGGGGCCGCGGGGGCGGGTGGGCCCGGCAGTGGGGGCGGGGGCGGCGAGGGCGCGGCGGTGGAGGGCGCGGCGTGGGCGGCACTGCGCGCCCGCATGCGGCGGCTGCGTGCGGCGCCGCCCGCACTACGGGCGCTGGCCTCCCCGCACCACGACAAGCACGCCATCCTCACGCAGGTGACGTATCATATGTGGGACGCGACTGGTGGACTAGTGGTACTGCCCAGGGGCCGTAGCCATCCGCCGAAAACATAATGATGCATTAAAGGGGGTGTAAACGCAATATCGAGCTTCTGCCCCGGCTGAGAGAAATTTTTCCTTCGTTTTAGTTTCGGAGCTGGTAGTTTTTCTTGCTTCATAATCTAAACCGGCGGTATTTAGTACGACCCGATTTACCACCTTTGGTCCTGGCTGACTCGATGTTGCACGTCCCTTTCCCTTGTTTTCGGCGACCAGTGTTTTTGCGACTACTGTTAGTATTGATATCAAAATAATAACATCTAAAATAATAACACAATGGGTCTGTAAATACAACTAGCGCCATCTCTTGCATTGTACATGAATCTGTTGTTTGCTACCTATGGTTTGATTGACATATAATAAATTCATTCTGTCAAAAACTGTCACACGTGTTTTCTATAATCCTTTAACTTCATTATGATGACATACCCACAGATACTTTATAAGAGAGAATTCCGATATACATACAAATCTTTCTCTTGAATCACTCTGTATATTGAAAGAAGACCGCATTAAAATACGTTGTGTATTCAAGATCTCAGCGTACAGACAGCGGGAAGTGACCCTGTTTTACACTATCGGCCGGTTTCTGAATTGTGAAAAGTACAAAATTATTATCAATAACTGTATGAATTGTTGCTATTAATTCTTGTTTTAATTAATCAAATGGCGCTATATTTTGTGTAAATTGCGTCGTTAAGAATTTTAATTAATTTTTTATATTAAAAGCTTTAGTGCATTCACTTATCTGCGCGTTTCATTAGATTATTGAAAATTGGTAACCTTAGGCGTTGCAGTTTATATTTTCAGACTGACTGAACATCGAATAATAACTTAAGTTTTTTTTACGCTTCACAAGGCAAGAAGTTTTATTAAACTGTTAAAAGAATTAAAATGAGAAACGAAGACCTGTTCAAGTGACATTTAAGTTGGTTTAAGTACGGTTTAAGACGTGATTAATTTTATAATATCAATTCAAAAACCGGATGTATGTATAGATTGTTCTAACTCCCGATTCGGCCGGACAGTTTCGTTGCGAGTGAGACATAAGAATTTAGTCCACTTGTGTGGAACAGAAAGGAGTTTGGACTTACTTTTCGTTTCTTCGATAACTCAGGGTATTAAGCCGCTGGTCGTAAGTCTCCCGCGTTGTTCTGGGATGATTTTGTTGTCGTCCTAACTGCTCCTTCACACAGCGTTGATTTTCTATGTATTTGCTGTATACACTTTCGCGCTACAAGATTTGGTTGGAATGGGACCTTACGGGATCGACCATTCGCTATGGCGGCGGAGATGCAACAGACAGTTCTCAGTGACTGTCTGTCTACCCTCGATTGTTTTATATTTGTCCAAGTTAGGGAAAGGTAGGTAGGCGGATGAATAAAGTTGTGTTACCATATTTAATATCTTATTTGTAACGCATTTTGAAACCGAACACCACTTAACCGTGTCTCAATTAAATAATCTCTTAAAGATAGGATATATGTTAGATAGATATTTGTTTTAAGATAGGAGATTTAAAAATATGTTTTGTTATGGATTCAACACAAATATAAGAACATAATTGTCTCATATATGGTACAAAAACCTCCGCCAGACTAATTTTCTTGAATATATGAACGATTTACTTTAAATATAAATTATTTTTCGCTATTAATAGGTTTTTTATTTTCATATGAATGTGTTATGTCCTAACAGATCGCGTTACGCGCCGTCCGCGAGATGTCGCTACCGGACTCGTGCGCCGATCTGTTACTCAACGACAGTGACGACAGCGACAGGTGGGTAGTGGACGAGTGCCGCGCAATCGTTGTTGTTAAGCAACTTTCGCTAAGGTTGGTCACGGGATGGGTGACCGGAAAATTTTTATCTCGAGCTCTTCCTTAGTTTTTATAATCGCCACTAGATGGCACCGCTATTTGAAATCATGGCAAACACGTTGCTAGATTAAAAAAAAAGATAAAAAGAAATGATTTTCAAGTATTATTGTTATTATTATGTAAAATTTAAAATCTTTGAATTTCCTGTATATCCTCACCGATTGACTTGTAGAGAATGCTCCCGGCATTGAGTCCGTCATTTGCTTTGATGTGGCAATAAAAGAATGAATAATTTTTCGTATTATATTATTGAAATAATATATTTAAATATTAATTTAAATTAATTAATAAACTGTAGGTATATTGACTAAAATATATCAGCACTCAGCGGGCGGAGTTCGATTCCTGCTCAAGTCAATATAGAAATGTGGAATATTTATTTATTTAACATCAGATTCAAATGTACTTTATTGAATTTTTTCAATCAATTTTAAGCCTTAACTTCATCATAGATAAGTTTAAAGTCACTTGAAGATGTGTATCACAATTTGGCAAAAATTCGAAGAAAAATGTTTAAAAATCTTTCCAGGCTTTTTATAACATATTTCTTTAAAATATATTTATCATTATAACATTGCCAATTCAAAATTGATCAAATATAATATATATATATATATATATATATATATATATATATATATATATATATATATATATATATACTTACAATTTATCAGAGAGAGAGAGTGGGACTCGCCGAGTGAGAGACGGAGATGGGACGACGGCCGCGGGCCAGATTGTTGCAGGTAAATATATACAGTACATATATACAGGGTGGTGACTGATTAAACTCTGTCGTACAATCACGGAGACTAAATTGAAGTAACTAGCTTTCCGCCGGCGGCTTTACGAACACAGATATGATTACAGTGAAAAATTGAGTAGAAAACGATGGTTACTGTGGTAACATTTTAATTCCCTATATTCTACTACCGTTTTCATCTCTTTATTTGCTGTTTTTTGGTATAAAATATAGTAACAGAATTTGTAAAATATAATATTAGTATAGAAAATACCGGCTACCCCAAGCAGTGTTGTAGCTAGATATTAAATAATGTACTTCAGATCAGAGATATCTTAAAATTTTGATTTTTTTTTTGAGCTTTTCAGTAAAATGCATATACGTACAGTCACTCACAAAAGTCTCCGTTGGCCTACTAAATTTATTTTCGTCGATAAATATTTATAATATTCTTATACAAATATTATTAATAAAATCTATAAATTACACGGTATGAAATTAATAACATTATAAGTTCCAATAAATTAATTTCACAATGCAGAGAAAGCAAAATTAAAATATGCATGTTTTTTATTTTCTTTGTACATTCAGAGTCCAGTCATGGTTCAATTTGTCGCGTCATTTCATTTGGGATGTTGTTTATCGGTTATATTAAATTAATTTTATGGTATAAACTTATATTTTACTTCAGCATGAAAAAGAAACGGAAAGAAATCATTGTAAATATCAGAAATATTGTAGTAAAATTGCTTGTTATTAGTTAAGTTATTAAGAAATTTATAAAAAATTAATGTCAAGGCGTTGGTCCTTGTTAATATTAAAATATGTACTTGCCACAGAGCTGGAGCGTAATAGTCCTATACAAGTATTTTATATTACTCACTGGGACAATTTCAAAATTGTAACCGATAGAAATAATGTTAAAGAAGAATATTTTTTATTTATTTGTTTTTTTTTTAATTGCGAAAGTAAATAAAATCTTGTGGCACAATTACGAAAATAGTGAACAGTGATCTACAGCGTAATCGATTATATGTAAATTTGAATAAATGGGTACAGTATACAATCAGGAAAACCTAGAATTTTAATTGAAAAAGTGAAAAAAAATAATAATTCAACAAGATTTGAAACGGATCTAGCGGCTAGACTGTCAAAAGATTTAAAAAAATCTGTACATTCCGAAAATGTTCGTAGAATTTTAAAACAGCGAGTTTTTTTTTAGAAAAGCCTACACAAAAACGTTTATTACTCCCATTAATCAGAAAAAGCTTTTACATTTGCATTACTGCATAAAAATTAAGATATAAATTTTTGGAAAAGGGTTCCATTCACAGATGAGAGTAAATTTAGCATTTTTGGATATGATATTGTGAATAGTGTAGCGTAGAGCTAATAAGGAGCTACGAAAGGAACATGTAATTTCAATTGTAAAACATGGTGGGGTCGAGTTATGGTTTGGGACTCTTTGGTTGCCTCTTGAGTCTGAGAACTGGTATTAATGAAACTATGAATGCTTCGATCTACCTTGAGATTTTACCGAAGTGTGTACGCCACTTAAAACTTGAAATAATTGAATTTTTTACAAGACAATCCGAAACACAAAACTGTGTAATTGAACATGTCTGGGAAAAATGTAATAGACTTTCATGGAAGTTCCAAGTGAATTTAACTATAAATAACAAAGATTCATTAAAAAATAGTTGAAATTTACTTAAATGAAAGTAAAAAATTTAGTTATATCTATGCATAAACTATTACAAGCCGCAGTTGACACAAAAGGAGGTCTTGCAAAATGTTAGTCTTATTACTTTTGATTTTTTTTTCGTCACAAATTTGATAACTTTCCATTTTCTTTGATCTAAAAATAATATTTTCTTTTTTACTTTACGTTTTCTTTAATCTCAATAAATATTATATTGTCTATATATTTTTAATTAAATACACTTTTCATTAATTTGTGAATTTATTCAAAATCCTAACTTTGTTGGGTGGCCGAAGACTTTTGTGAGCGACTGTACAAAGCCAATTGCTAGTGCGCCGGAACTTTATCCAAATAACACCAGACATCGTTTGAAAATTAAAAGTATAGATATCATTGATAATCCCCAAAAGAGCTTTGCAATTTATAACCCTTTGTATTATAAGATGGAAAAATATTTTTTGTATAGTAGTCTATATGTTGATATTATAGCAGTATAGTAAAGTGTACGTCTGTTTGTTCAGACGGTCTAGTGGCGGTGGGTCGTCGCGTTGCCTGTCGGCCGGCAGTCTGAGGGAGCATCACGACACAGGTAAACGATACCCGGTGTACAGGGTGATATTCTCACTCACCCTGTATGTAATATACAGGGCGAGTCTTAGGTAACGAGATGACATAGTGCAAGTTGAGTGATTGTTCGACGATATCGTTTTTGCTGAAGCCAATAGCTGTATCTGCATGACGTTAACATCCACCGATCCGTATTCGGTCCGCGTGGTGGGCCTATTATTCGGACACCAACTACAAGGAAGGCCTGTGCTCTAGCAGTGGATATATTAATATGCTGATAATAATGATTCGTTGAAGTATTATTCGCTGCATCATGGGATATATAAAATATATCCGTTTTCGTATATAATTTGACATATCGTACTTATCCCTTAGAGTTGTCTTATTGATTTGAATGGGCTTTAATTGTCCCCAATAGTCTACAATGGTCGCTAGCTGTCTACAATAGTCTCTAAGTTGTCCCTGATGGTCGCTAGCGGTCTACAATAGTCTCTAAGTTGTCCGTGATGGTCTCTAGTGGTCCCTGATGGTCTGCAATGATCTCTATTCTGCAACATTCCTTAATGATTTACAGTGGTCCCTTATGGTCTGCAATGGTCGCTAGTGGTCTTGGACCGAGACCATTCGGTCCCTAATGGTTTACAATTGTCTCTAACGGCTGTAATGTGTGAGTCGTATCGTTGATAGTTACGTATGTGTTGTGACAGATAACTCTAGACTGAGCGCCACCTGTCGACGTGACCAACAAACCAGAGCGGACATCGTTCAACACAAGTGAGTACTTGTATAATATTATTATGTACTATATGTACTTTCTTTATAAATCACTCTGTATATTGATAATAATTGAATTTAAATATGTTGTGTAATTTAAGAGATCTTAGCATACAGACAACGGGACGTGACTCTTGTTTTATACTGTTTAATATGAATTGACGACATTTGCAGACTTTATATTGCCTCGGGTGTGGGTGTTGTGGTACCTCCGTTGTCTCAGATACAACATAAACCGGGGGCTCTGGTTATACATCTCGAAATCTGAGTAGTGCTATGTAGTTTAATATTATTATGTATAGGTTTAATTAGTTTCGATGAGCGAACTAGATATGAATATATATTTATTATTGGACATCAACAGTATGTATTAATTAGTGTAGTCATAATAATAATAATTTATTTGCGTTTGAATAGGATATACAAAAGAGATTTAAAAGGTAATACAATTAACGCCTATTCAGCCATTAACAATAACATGCAAATGTAGTAAAAGATACTATAAGCACTGATCAATCCACCCAGGCTACCGTTCAGTTTCTATAGTCTAAGAACTCGCGCAACGAATAAAAGGAACGCTCTGCAAGCCAGTTATATAACTCTCTCTTAAATTTAGTTAAAGGTGTATTCTTTATAGATTCCGGAATCTTATTAAATATTGTTTGACACATACAGTAGCAGGTATTTTGAAATCGCGCGCTTTTTGGGACTATGTCAAGAACTAGCCTATTTTTTCAAAGAATTAGTTAAAAAATAAATTCAACAGCATAAGATAAACGGTATATAAAGACATGACATTTTAATTAAACAAAATTAAAATTAATAAAGTCAAAATAATCTTTATTCAAATAGACTTCTTAAAAGTACTTTTGAATCGTCCAACATTTTATTTACCACTCGTTCAGGACGTCTTTTGACTGATAAGAAGAACGAGCAAGAAACTCACCAGCTCTAATAGGAGTAATGACATTCACAAAAACCATGTCATTACCAGATTAATGCATTATAAATAGAGAGAGAAAAAAAAACTATGGTCTTATAATGATAACATAATCATTTAATAATAATGGAAACAAGATAATGAGTTTAGAAGTAATCACCTATCCAGTTGCTGGATCATCTCAAGTCCAAGCGTTCTTATCTGTTATATAATCGGATACCTTATAATAAGCTTTTTTATAGTGTTTTTTTTATAATTATATAATAATTGGACATTGAATTTTGAGCCAATTAAAATTCATAATAAAATATTCTTAATGAAAAAAGTGAAAAAAAAAATCACTTTGTCCTGTCTCTTAGTGCCGGGGACAGAGTGGATTTTTGAAACATTTTTTATAAATATTTTTCATTATACCATTATGAAAGCAAAATTGGTTGAATAGAATAATTATGTCCTTATGTGTTCTGATCATAGATTTAATATATTTATTCACATTAATTTAGTTGTTTTTTTGTAATAATTTTTAATATTATCCTTTTTTAACTTAATACTTTTGAGTAACAATAGCAATAAATTAACTTGCAGCCGGCCGTCGGCGCCGGCGGGGGCGGGGGCGGTGGCCGGGTCGGGGGCGGGGGCGGGGGCGGGGGCGGGGGCGGAGGGGTGGCTGTCGGCGTGCGTGCCGGACGTGGCGATGGCGCCCAACGCCAACACGCACCTGCTGGCCGCGCCCTACTGCCGCCCGCCGCCAGGTACAGGGGGGGTAGTTTAGTCTAAAATATGATGTGGTAGGAATAAGGAAGTATTTAAGAAAAAAATACTTTAGTTCCCGATATCAAAAGTAGATGTCGTTACGGTACTTCCTTGTATTTTCCATGACAACCCTACCGGTTTTCTTTCGTGTATAAAAGTAAATTAGTTTTCAAAACTCAATAAACAACTCATATTCTATTTGTACTTTTTCGTATTTGTATTGATATCTAAGTTTAGAACTTTGCATATTTCAGTTTTTTAATATGTCAGTTAAAATGAACGGAAATGACTGTCTTTGATCTATTCGTTTCCTGCAAAAATCAACTTTTGCTAGAGTCGCCATCTAGTGGTGGTGCTTTTTTAGTGTTACCTTTTAATATTTCTTAAAATACTTCCTTAATCCGTATTCGTCGATGTAACATAAAAACGCAATTTAACATATACAATTTGAGAAATAGAAATGATATCGCGTTACATAAAATTTCCATTGCCGTCTAGTAGTATGCAAACGTAGAACTATAAGGATATCCATATGTCGGCGTGTAGTCAGAAAGGGCTATTACGAAGCTCAAATAGATCGTCCATATCGGAGGACTATCTTTAAAATAACACTGCACGCGTGTATACCAACGTGGATTTGTTCCATTTTATCACTTTTCATACGAAAATATAACGAGATGAGCGCGATGTCGTCGGATGTGTTTATTAATCGGCGACAATCGGAAACAGAATGTGTGCCAAAATGGCGGCAACTTGCTTTACATTTACCAACTGTCTTAAGTCAGTGTTACCATTCTAATAAAATTGAAAGTGTCGATGATCACGCCCTCTCTAAAATCGAGTAATTAAGTAATCGAGTAACTTACAATTAAAAAAAAGAAATTAAATCAAACAATCTTCGTAAAGGTATGGAGATATTCTGCGACACATATAATGATATAGTCAATGCCAGATAAACGTGCAATAAAGGTCATTCGCCTCCTCTGTACCAATGTACTCTAATGGTATGGACAAAATGAACAAATCCTATGGATAATATCGCCCCAAGGGACTAATTAGACGTATCGTGGTACGAGACAGTCTTTGAATTCCGAGCTTGGCATATATCATAAACCTTTTTTTCACGTAGCAGTTTATAAATGCCGATGACGCAAGTTAACCATATAAAATGTGCAAGTTCATGAAAACATATTTTTCGTATACAAGCAATAAAACTATTGAGTTTAATTGTCTAAGTGATAATAAAAAGGAAAAAAAAATGATGCGATTTTGTTTAATTTTTAAGTTACTCGTTTTAAATGATGGGATGGGACTTTGCATGTATTATGAAACCGGTCCGAACACCCATTTAGTTTTATATGAGAAGCGATCGGTATCGCTTAATTTGTTGATTTCGTGGTAGGAGTGGGTTGAATGACCTTTATTTCACGTTTGTTTGGTACGGACTATAGGTGTGTAACAACCTCTTGTTTACCATTTACATTATTATAGATACGAATGTATAGTATCATCACATCATCATCACCAGCCCTTTTACGTCCCCACTGCAGGGGCTCAGGCCTTCCTTATGGATGGTTAAGGAGAATGGGCCGTGACCCTCCACGCTGGCCCAATGCGGATTGAAGGTTATTAACGACTGCAAATGCAACCGGAACCAACGGCTTAACGTGCCTTCCGAAGCACGGAGTAGCTCGACATATTAATTTTTTGGTCACCCATCCCGTGACCGACCATTGCGAAAGTTGCTTAACGACAACGATCGCGAAAGAAAGAATAACATGAAATTTACTTATGTTATTTTCGCAGAATACAGCGGCGGCGTGCTGCAACTGGACCTGGGCGATGGCGCCACGCATACACCCAGACCAGGTGAATATATATAGTAAATGATTAAAATTAGTGACCTAATACGTCTCTTAATTCAATAGACTGCAGACTATAACTTTTATTAAGCTTCAATATTTAAATTATACTCTCCATTATTAAGTTTTATTCGATATACGGTCAGTTGCACAAACGTCCATTAAGGTTTAATGACGCCTTTAAGCTCTAATGATTGTCAAATTTGTATGGGTAATGTCGCTTCAAACTAATGAAAATTTTAATGGACGTTTGCGCAACTGGCTGGTAGTGTTGTGTAACTATTTTTAATAAACCTCTTACGTTTCTGCTTAAAAACAAACCTTATACAGTGTATGTGCGCCTTTATGAAGTATAGAGCATAGACTGCGTAGTCTGTGATAAAACATAGACTAAGTAGTCTGTGATAAAACATAAACTAAGTAGTCTGTGATGAACAGTGGTCGGAATTAGGTAGAGTTATTCATGTACTTACACTGGTTTCATACAGCGAAAGAATAAAGTGGGTATGCCTCAAATACCGAGATTAATTTTAAAAAGCAGAAAAAATCCCGTGATTTTTTAAATAAAAAGTTATTTACTTTTACACAATTTAAACTACTGTACGCACGACGTTGCCAAACTTACATCAATGACATCGGATGTCCAAAGATGTCCATGATTGTCCATTAGAAATCCCGGATAGGTCCACATTAATATCAACATTTCGATGCAAGTACATAAATAACTCTACCTAATTCCGACCTCTGGTGATGAAGCATAGACACATAAGTCTATGATGATAAAATGTCTAATTTATAGACGACCGTTGTCCGAGCTAGACATTTAATAACATATTAACTACCGTGTTAGCATTATCATTTATGGACAACCTTACAATATATATATATTTATTTGTCAAATTTTTATACAAACATATGCAAAGGTTATAGCCAAGTCAAATCCCAACAAAAAGCTGCCTAATTCGGCGTACAAATATTACATAAAATGACAGGTTAAATTATGTCATGAATTCGTAATAAATGTCAATAATTATACGCGTGAATTAGTATTTAATTAGCATACAGATAATATTATGTCATTTAGATAGTGTTTTTTTCAGAATAATAACATTTGTCAAGTAAATATTTATACAAATTAGTTTTGCATTAGCGGAGAGTACCAATTGTCAAAGCATCTGGTAATTTATTATAGATGCGAACAGCCATGCAGTTAAACTACTGTTAACTTGCAGTCGTTGAGGTGGGACATATTTTACATTTATTTAATTGAATTATTTTATAAATTAAAATATTAAGCTTATTTATTTACCATCAGCTCCAAATTTGGAAGTCTTGTCTGAGATGAACTGGCGAAATAAACTGCGACAATAGATAGTGAATTGCACCCCTTTGATTTAATATCTACAGAACTGAATATGTCTTTCGGTTTTGCGATGTGCGATCTAAATTAAAATTTCACATGACTAATTAATGGATATCAAGCCGGTGGTATATCTTCATATATCTATTAAAAATTATTTTTTTTTTAGTTCAAGAGTATGTTAACGCAGTTTCAGTCGTATTTAAAAATCAGTGATATAGATAAAAAAATTAATAATTAAAAAGCGAAATTCCCGTCGCTGATTTAATTGTTTTTTATTACCCGAGTATTCTTTTAACATAATTATTTCAGTACAAAAATGGATGACGACAGGTTAAAAAAAAAAGATATTGTATTTAGTTCGTCAGTCAAATAATAGAAAAATATTATAAATACGCATTTTTTTTTGCTACGATTTAACAAGAAATGGCTTAGATGATAGGCATTAAAGATGAGGGGGGGGGAGAGATTAATACGTCATAACTGCATAGAAAATGTACAAAGGCGTAACGTCATGTGACATTTCAACTCGAATGTATCGTCAACAAATATATATATATATATATTATTTAATTATCTACATATATGATATATTGAGTGTGTGTTTGTATGACCTTGAAGGGTCCCGCGCGGCGCGAGCCCTCGCCGCCGGCAGGGAGAGGCGGGACTTCAGGGACCTCGCCGCAGGTACATATATATATATATATATATATATATATAAGATATTCTATAGTATGTATGATTTAGACGATATTGTCAGTTAAATACCATTGAAAAAAAATAATTAAAATAATTAAATAAACAAAATTTTTTTTTTTGAAAAAAAAAATTTGTTTATTTTACAAAATTCACACGAGATAAAGACTCCAATTATCAAAATCTTACATAGCCGTAGGAAAAGGAACGACATTTAATGTTCTTAAACACGATATCAAATTGTAAATCACTATTATTAAAGTAGTAGCTCGGTGGCGTAGTGGATAAGCGCTGCGGCCCGCGATCGTTGTCGTTAAGCAACTTTCGCTAGGGTCGGTCACGGGATGGGTGACCGAAAAATTATTATCTCGAGCTACTTCGTGCTTCGGAAGGCACGTTAAGCCGTCGGTCCCGGCTGCATTTGCAGGACGTTAGTACCCTCCAATCCGCATCGGGCCAGCGTGGAGGGTCATGGCCCACCCTCTTTAACCATCCATAAGGAAGGCCTGAGCCCCTGCAGTGGGGACGTAAAAGGGCTAGTGATGATGTGATGAGCTAGTGTTGTTTATATAAAACAACGCAATTAACTTGACCGTTTCACGTATGTATATATATATATATATATATATATATGTGTGTATTATTCCCGTGCAGTGTACTCTTCGTTCCAACCGCGCGCGGGCAGCCCCAGCGCGGGGCTGGGCGTGGGGGGCGCGGGGGGCGGTGTGGGGGGCGCGGGGGCGGGGGCGGGGGCGGGGCGGTGCCGCACGCTGCCCGCCCCCTGCCGGGAGCTGCCGCCCGCCACGCACCGGGCCCACCACGGTGCGTACTGTGAACTGTATATATATGTATAGTATAAAATAAAGGCGCTTCCTCTGTCCCCTATATCTATATGTATGCTTGAATCTTTAAAACTACGCAACGGATTTTGATGCGGTTTTTTTTTCATAGATAGGGCGATTCAAAGGGAAGGTTTTTGTGTGTAATGCCCTAATAAGTTATTACAATATAATTTGTTTTTATGAAATTTAGTATTGTCAGTTTTACTTATCGCCCGTTGCTCATACGTCCATTGAAATTGTCATTAGTTTAAAACAGCATTTGCCATACAAATTTGACGTCCATTAGAGCTTAAAAGCTTCATTAAACCTTAATGGATATTTGTGCAACTGACCGATTATCCGTACAAATTCGACACCCTTTAGAGCTTAAAGGCGTCATTAACATTTAATGATCCGTTTGTGTTCTTGTACACTTTAATCTTAACATATATCTAAATATATATAACTCAAAGCTGACTGACTGACTGACATAGTGATCTATCAATGCATAGCCCAAACCAATGGACGGATTGGGCTGAAATTTGGCATGCATAAAGCTACTATGACGTAGGCATCTCCTAAGAAAGTATTTTGATCAATTCCACCCGATTAACGTTACCACGCGGACGAAGTCGCGGGCATAAGCTAGTTTTTGTAATAGAAATGAAAATAAATTTCTGTCGATACAGTAAAAAAAAGAACTTTTTAATTAATTATTTGATTGAAATATAAACATATTTTAGATTACAGTTTGTGGTGGTTTTCTTTTGAGAATATAAATTGTTACATTGTACAGTGCCCATACTGACATAGTAATTGATAATAATTCTTAATTTTCGTTTAGGTGGAAGGTCCCGCGCGGGCCCATCGCTGGGCCTGGCCCACCTGCAGCACCCGCCCAGTACGTATGCACACATATACTTCATGTTATATTCTTCTTCTTCTTCCTCTTCTTTTTCCTCTTCTTCGTCCTCTCATTCTTCTTTATCAGCACTTGTCTGTCCAGTATTGGACATATTCCTCCCCCGAATACTTCCAGCGTGATCTGCAGAATACCATCGGCCCGTCTCGCCCTCGGTCTTTCTGATTTATCCTCAGGCTCCAATCGACTCATTTGTATATATTTTTTCCACTGTATATTCTTTTGCTCCAAGTAATAATAATTTAGTTTAATTTATGATACACCATGTGCTACCCATCAATTATATCAATCAGTCCAGTCTAACGTACGGTTGCCTTGAAAGATATTGCTTTTTATTATTAAATAAATAAATATTAAGTAAATATTTGCTTTGTATTCATGTTTTTCTTTGAGGTGAACAAAAAGTGTCCATCCATTCATTCATTCATTCACCTCATTCATTCACTTCATTCATTTAGTCATTCACTTCATTCATTCATTCACTTCATTCACTTCATTCATTCATTCACTTCATTCATTCATTCATTCATCAATCACTTCATTCATTCAATCATTCACTTCATTCATTCAATCATTCACTTCATTCATTCATTCATACACTTCATTCATTCATACACTTTTTTCATTCATTCGATCATTCACTTCATTCATTCATTCACTTCATTCATTCATTCACTTCATTCATTCATTCATTCACTTCAATCATTCATTCATTCACTTCATTCATTCATTCATTCATTCACTTCATTCATTCATTCATTCACTTCATTCATTAATTATATGGCCAGCCCATTGCCACTTTGATTTGACCATTCGCTTCCCCTATATCCACAACTCCAGTCCGTTTACGTATCTCGGTATTTCTGATACGATCACAAGGAGACATCTTTCGTGTTACATTATTGGGGAAGAGATCGAACTTTGCCTGCGGAAAATTATATATCAGAGTGTTTTTGTTTTATTTTTAATCGTTCACGATACGCGGGTCATGTAGGATATAATTTACGTAAGCGAAGTCGCGGGAGAACAGTTAGTTTAAAAATATACAAAGGAACGGATAAGGCGGTGGGAGTAGAAGACAATGTAGAGTACGGGGAATATTGTGCCCGCCGTGCGATTATTTAATAATCCAAACTCGAGTTCGAATCCACTCCGGGGTCCTTCTTCGGCATCCTCTTGATATTTGGATTGGTTATACGTTTCGGAGCATAAGTGAAGTGATAAATTCTATTGTATTTTTTAATAATTTAATTTAAATCGACATATAAACATAATAATATTTTTATCTACACTCAAATTGAAAAATTCGAATTACGAATCCAAAGACGCCTCTATAAATACGCACTTTATAAACGCATATACATAAAATTATAAATAAAACTCATTATAGTACCGCTATCTTTTTCTATTCATTAAACTAGTCTATGGTTTTTGGCTGAATATGAAAAATGGCGCACGCATAAATTACCTACTTTGTTTAATTTCTATTGTTCCTATGAGTGAATATGAAGTAGTGTATGAAACTGCATAAAACTTGCTTTTTTTATATAATTATTTATTCAGTTTAGGCTTTTACAGAGCACTTGTGAAAGTCGAAAACTACGCCATTAGTTCGCAAAACTACGGCGGGAGACCTTGTACTGAGAAGAACCGGCAAGAAACTCAGCAAGGGCTGTTTTTCTCTCACTGTTTTATTTCACACTGAGAAATCTTAATAAAAAGTGACTTCATTAAAATATGAAGTCACTTTCCATTACAATATTAGAAAGTTAAATACAATAAAGTTAAAATATCTAACACCATGCCTTTTTGTCATTTAGATATTCCTTAACGGTATAATACCCTTTACTTTGTAGACAATTTTTAATATGACTTTTAAAATGATTTATTGGCAAATCTAATACATCACTGGCATTAAAACATTCGAGTCGACCTATTATATATATAAACAGACTCTGTGTGTTAATGCCCCTTCTTATATGACAGTTGCATAATATACTATATTATAATAATTAGTTGTAAATGTATTTTGTTTATTTATTTATTTTTTATTGTAATTTAAATAATAGTTTTACACATCAAGTGGTGTAATACAGAATAAGTTGGACATTAATTGTGTACCATCTGTATGTATAACCTGTATTTGTAAATATATATATAAGACAAAGGTGATATTCTAATAAAAATTTTGAAATCTAGAAATTAAACCCATGTGTTGCTCTGAAAAAACAAAGATTTATTTTGATATTTTTATACTTCAATACAAAATAAAACTACCCAAGTGTATATAAACTACCTGAAAAAACAAAGAAACGACATTTAACTTTATTCTTCGATTCCTTTACTTAATCTATAATGATAATTCACTTTCGCACTATACCTAATGAAAATCAAAATCAGATAGCGCCATCTTTCAATCTATTCGGACAACAGTTTATCGTCTCCTGTCTGCTGACATTAAAAAGTGCGCCAAAGTTTAAATATACAAAGGAATCTTATTCCTTTACATATATGATTTGAGTTTCGAAATAAAATTGGGATAGGATATCTGAGACACGTATAATCGAACAATTTTGTTTTGTATTTTGTTAAAAAAAAAATTGAATCAATAGAATTTCTTTACACATGAATGAACTCGAATTCGGGTTCGGATTGTTACAGAATCGGCCTGCAGTTCAGAATCGCGAGAAAAAGCTTGTTTTAATATGATTAAAAAGTGTCGTCTCTGTACAGTGGGTCGCGTGGGTGTGTCGGGGGTCGGAGGGGGGATGGGGGCCGGGGTGGGGGTGGCGGGGGGCGCGGTGGGGGGCTCCCCCCCGCGGCGGCACGCGCTGCTGGCGCCGCCCCGCGACTACAGGTGCGTACTCAGCACGGACTAGTTTGTTTATACTATACTATCTATAGTCAGAGGCGGGTTTGGAGGCTTTTAATATTTTTTTTACCGCCGATTGTACCGATTGTTGTATTTATTAAACGTAAATTAAATTTTGACAGTATGTTGTGTGTACTATAAAATGTATTTCATTCTTTTCTTGACAACATCTATAGAATGTCCTTAATAGATCTCTTATCGCTCAAGTCTGTTGGTGTATTGCCAGATATATGCACGATAGAATTGCATTTTAAGTGGGATCGGACGTTTTGTTGCCATTCCCATTTTCTAAATCTAACGAAATCCCTTACAAAGATATGTAACTTTAAAAGTGTAACTTTTAAAATGATTTATTGATCAGGAAACATAATAAAAATATAAAGTAGTATTTCCGTCTTACGCTCGACTTGGACTATTTACAATTAACGTCAAATTAAAGATTTCATTCATTCAGTATCTTTTCAAAAAATATCACTAACGCAAACATTCCCACATATCAATTGGTTGTAGCGTGAAACTCGTGAATATCTTTCAAATGAAAAATTGATAGAGATTGCGATAAATTTTAAAATAAGACAACAGGGATGATGGGTTAAATAAAAATCGTATTTAGCCCGTAAGTCGTATAATAGAAAAATATTAGATACGCAATTTTTTGCTCCAATTTAACAAGAAATCACTTAGATAATACGCATTAAAGTTGAGGGGAGGGGGGGGGGGGGCTCGCTACGTCACCACTACGTAGAAAATGTGCAAAGGCGTGACGAATTTATGGATTACGTTAAAAAAATACCTGTTTAATATTCTTCAACAATGTGCGCGACGGACAGACAAATAAAAATAAGCCATCATTCATATCGTGTTGTTGTAATGCAAATCAACATTTTTATTATTATTATTAATGTAAGTTATTTACGGGATGGCCCCTGTGTGTCATTTATATATTTATATTTCATGTATTTATTATTACATTAGTGAACAGCGGTAAGGGTATCGAAGGTGAGACAACTCTTATGAGGGTAGATCGATATATCTGTTAATAACATCTACCCACCAAAATTTATTTACTCCGTGATGACGCTTTATAAATATAAGGCACACGGCTATTCCGTACATAACTTATACAATTCTCAAATCCTTAAAATGGTACACATGAACGCACATCATGACATATATATCCATTTGATTTTAAATTTTACTCCCGAAGCGTTAAGGTTTAAAATGGAATGGAGAAAATTTGTCAGTATTGTTTATAACCTGACACCCCCTCGACTGAACAAGTGAACGTTTCAGACTGGAGCCGACGTACGGAAGCTCGGGCTCCAGTAGTAGAGGGCACAGCCCCAACAACTACGCGTGAAACTACCCACAATTGACACCGACCTACCCGCAAAATGCCGGAGTGCACTCTCTATATAGCCATTGAACTGTAATAGGAAATATGTTTTAAATAATTCACAAAATGATGGATGATGAAGAAAAACTCGTCGATATATATAAAAATTCTATCTCTTTCTATTATACAGAAGAATCAACCGCTAGAGAGAGAGATTCATACTAATATTATAAATGTCTTATAAATCTAGTGAACCATTAAATTTGGTACAAGGATACACTGGACCTTAAAAGAGGACACATGATAGTTTTTATTGCGAAAATAAACTTAAAAGGGGTTGAAATGTACCAGAATTCCACGCGGGCAAAGCCGCGGTCGCAAAGTTGTTTATGATAATGTTACAATGTGAATATTGCCGAAAGCTCTTTGTCGTCGAATTTATTTAATACTAGAAGTGCCCGCGACTTTGTCCGCGTGGAAAGTAGCCTTGTTTACCCCTTATCGCTTAAGTTATCTGCCAGTGAAAGTCCCATCAAAATCGGTACAGCCGTTTCAGAAATGAGCCGCGAGAGACAGACAGTCTATTATTTTTATATGTACCATGTTTACATACATATAAATTTTAATATTACAATTACAAGTATTGAAAAATGACACAAATTGAATTAGTTTATTTTCGATGCATTAACTAATTCAACTCTCTCACTCTTAGTATATTACGCTTCTATATAATAGAAAGAGACAGAGGAACTATTAAAAGACAACGGTAGTTGTAATAAATAAATAATGTAAGCAACATTCAAACAAACAGATGATGAATGATCTAATAATATTATAGTACAATTATGGTTCATATTTACCGTCGCCCTATCCTTTTCTATCGCTTTGAACCGCTATTTGCTAGAGTGAGATAGATATAATTTCTCTTCTAACAGGTGGTCTGAGCTGATTTGAAGTTTAATGAACACACATTCTTCATAGTATTTCTTTGACTAAATCATAAATCTTAAATAAGAAGTTTTGTCTTTTAGTTTTATAAAATGACATAATATTCGGCACTAAATTCGAATAATTCGGCTGAATACCGAACGAATATTCGGCGCATCACTATTCCTTATTGATATGTAATGTCTCATTTTAATCTCGCTTAGATTTGTCATTTGTTCGTTTGAACGTTGCTTGTAAATGCAAACCATCCAGACTGCTTTCCATACATTTGTTTCTGTATGGTCGTGTATGTTCGTTGCGGACCAGTATGATGTGATCGCGTCATTATTATGATCTCATGTGTGTATGGGTGGACCATACATACTGTAATGCGGAGATTCCTTTGGTGTGTGACACGGTTTATATCTTGATTAAGATGACAACAGACGGTCGTGACCTTGAGCAGTTTTTATTGTGCGTGCGTTTCGTATCTACTCGCAAAAAAAAGAAAAAAAACAGTTTTATTTTAAAAATTTCAAATTTGCATATATAAAAAGATGTATAATTAAATGTTCTATGAAGTAGAAAGATTAAAAAAGAATTTGTTTACTAGTGCGCGTTTCAAAACACTTCACTTTATTTTTTTTTTAATATATATACCATATGAGTATGAAAAAAAATATTTAATAAACAATTTTAATATTTAAATGTGACATTTTGAAAGCAAAATCTCTTTCAATATATTCTATTGACCTTAATAAAGCATAGTAAAATATATTGTACTAATTTTTCCTGTTTTTTTTTCTTTTACAAGGTACCAGGCTGCAATTAAGGCCTACAATGTTACAATTTCGCGCTAAAAGACTATACCCGTTCGATCTTCACTCAAACATGCATAATACCGATAGATACACCGTGTTATGCTTGCGTGAGTAAATTTTGAACAGGAATATAGTGTTTTAGCACGAAATTTTAACCGCGCCCCAAACTGCCGCAGTTACCTTATTAATAATCTGAAAATCAATATAACCGAGGGCTTATTTGTTTTAAATCCGGAATATTTTCACCAATAGGTCATAAAAACTAGTGTTTTTTTTTATTTACATACTTAGTGTGAAAAAGACAGATATAGTTTTAAGAATTCAATCGTGTCACACACATTAGAAAGTTTCGCATAGGTATGTAATGTATTATAAATAGATAATAATATAATATATAAATAAACATGTAAATAGTAACAAATTATAAATTTAAGGTGCATAAAAATTTGTATTATAAAGATAGAACGTGGCGTCTGTGACACTCACCAACGCATATACAGCATGATCTTTTTTTTAAACCGATTAATTTTTATTTTTGTGGTGTAATTTTAACATAGTGTATTCCAATTAGCTACTTAATGAAAGCAACATTTAAACTACTTAAATTTTATATAAATGTAATATAATATTCACGTTTTTTGAATAGACGCCACTATTTAAGACGTTGAGTAGTGGTAAGCGGGAATCGACCAAGCCCTCTTATAATATATATGTATAAAATAAACTTATTGATTAGTTCTATTATATATAAATATTAAATATTGTACAATATAACTTATACATAAGATGTTTCGTCGATTTGAAAAAACCAAGACCCGGTACAGTTCAAAACAAAATTATTTATATTATTATAATTATTTCAATAATAGTTTCGTCTTCAATTGTATTATATAGATTTTTTGTCCACATGAAAATAAGTGGCCGTTATGAATGTAAATATGTTTGAAAAGGTTTATAAAGAAAAAAACTCATAAAACAAATTGGCGTTTATATTATTTAACAGCAACGGTGTGAAACGGGAAAACGGTTGGCGACTATCATTGGTCGATAAACTGAAAACGGTGGACTAATGTAAACGAACCATTTACAAGGGTATCGCTGGTGTGTTTGTAAATTATTCTATCCTTAAACTAGAATTTAACTAGCTAGTTTCTGCCGTTTGTGTTACTCACGCCACCTGATAAACTTTTATGTGATTATTTCAAATAATGTAACAGTTGAAATCTTCATGGTTTACATAATTTAAACTAGCACGCCACCGAGATATTGATAATATTTTAATTTATATCCATCAATTATTATGGGTTCTGAAAATTGTGAGTTTTCTTTTTTGCAAAAAAATATTAATCGAAAAATAAAATTTGTTCTATAATGGAACACCCTTTGTTTGTGTGTGAATTTCAAAGAAGAGAAAGGACCACGTTTTTAAATAGTATATACGTGTAATAAAGATATTTTACCGGCGATTAAAATAAATTATTTTGAAACAAACAAAAGTCAACCTTGTGTCGTATAGTCATAGAGTCGTCATTAGCTCGATTCAATACAGCTGCAAAGACTGACTGGATAATTAATTTTAAATATTATGTTCTGTGTATAGAAAAAAAACTAACGTTGAATAATGTTTGTGTAATTAATTATGGGTATTAAAAATGTCAAATAAATTTAAACACTTTTGAGTGTGTGCCTGCTGGGTGTCTTTTAGTCTGTGCCATTTGAGTTTGAATGAAAAAAAAAACTTTCATTCTGATTAATAGTATCTCCATCTTCAGAAAGGTAATTTGTACGTGTCTTAAATAGAATTATGTGATAAATAGAATCCAGCGTATAATAAATAAAATGCTTTTAAAGTAACCTTATGGGATTAGGGTGGGTACGCTGTCTGATGTCCTTGTCACTCCGTGCTGCGCCTGCAATTTGCTAGATTACGATGACGTCATAAATAATATATATTCTACCCTTTTTCTTTTTGACGCTGAGAAATGCGTTACGTATACTCGCTTCGCCCTGCGCGGGATCCATAAGTTATGTGACACTCTCAAAAAGCAGGGGTATACACAATAAAACTCAGAGATGTCCCTCACACGCAGGTGGCGCACGGCATGGATCTCAAATAAATCAAATTTCTCACAATCAACTCACGTTTCGGCCCACCTCTTGCGAGGTCCACTACGGCTTAGGGGAAGGCTCAGGAACATTCGACTCATCCCTTTAGACAGGACAAGGGTGTGCAATGCCCGGCGAGCGCGTGAACCCCCCGCGTCAAGGGCAAAGATGCGCAACTGTGCATCCTTAACCCTTTCCCGTCTCATGGAAGGATTCACATTTTATTGTGACTCGAGCTTAGTAAATATGATACATTTATCTCGTTTCACGAATCACACCTTATTTGGGGTTTATTTCTTTATAAAAAAACGGGAAAAAGGCTCATAGTACATTGTGCTAATTTAACTTTACTGACGTTATTAGATAATCAAGACATTCAAATATATTTTAACTAGTAATTATGTATAAATTTATTATTATTTTAATTTACGACAAACATGTTTTTTTTTTGCACGTTTACGGAACCTTATGTGCCGGTCTCGCCCGACTCCCACGTGGTCGGTTTTTTTTAAATTGTGAATGTTTTGTAATTTTTTCTGTATATAATGTTCTAGTCTTGAACAGGCGCACATTCAAAAGTAGACTGTACGTAAATATAATAAGTTTCATATTACATATTATATAGAGAATTCTAAATCTGTTTAAGTGGTGACGAAGTAAACGAAATGCGCACCCGTATTCGTATTGTTGGCATATTAAACATTAGTTTATGACTATTTTCAACCTTAACGAGTGGGCATTAAAGTGCAAAACGGAATGAGATAGGGTAACATTACCTTTAGTGATTGATTATGAATCTCGAGGAAAAATTAAACCAATATTACCTTTTATTTAAATCACTTATCGTATAAATATAGTTTATTGTGTCACGCTTGACAGAAAAATCTTAATTGTGACGTAACTTTTGGTGTAGATGAAAAATAAAATAATATCATCATTTGCGAGCTCATTTTGATGAATCTAACGCAACTTGTGACAACACACTGGCAACACAGCATTGGTTTGTTATGTAGCAGCAGTGTTTTTTGCGAATGTTCCTATTGTCAATGTGTCCCAGTAACTCATAAATAATCATTGACGTATCGAACACCAACGTTTCAGTTCAAAATGAGGAATTTCATCTCAAACCAGGCAGTATGTATTGATCCCTTTGCCATTAACTGGACAAAATTAAGTTGTGTCGTTGAAAACTGCGCAGGCGTCGATTGGGTGATCTTATTTCGTTTACGAAGTTTACGTTCGATCGCAACTATTTGTTTACAGGATGAAAATATTATAAAATGGGTTTAACAAAGGTGCATTTACCCGAGGGAGAAAATTCATTAATTTTTTAGACGTTTTCTCTCTTCATCTGATGATAATAAATCCGAAGATTATAATCTCAGCCCACAATAACGCGCAGTTAGATATTGACTTATAACCTGATTTTTTCGTTTTTTATTTAACATGACGCTTGATTGCGAGCTGGACTGCGCGTGTAAGGCACGTTTACCCTTTAGTCTCGACTGTATCTGCAGTCTCACTCTCACCGATCCTCACTGGTCCCGAGTGTAGATTTAAACATGTAGTTGCGAGCGAATGCAGACAGATTTGTATATGTATATATGAATTACATACAATAATAATTATTATAAATTAAAATACTGTGAAAACTGTGTATAAAATATCAGTGGTTTGTGAACTTTGAATTGTTATAGTGTTTGTTTATATTTGATGATTAATTCAATTATTTTAAATAACCGGTGAGACGCGGATGAAATGTCGTAAATAAAGAACATCAGAATTAAAGTTCCGTAATAATATGGCGTATGATGAATTTTCCCTTCATTCAGAGTCATTATAGTCTTCTATTAAAAACAGCCATAAACTAACTAGTCTGTGACAGCTTAGAGCTTCAACGAAATCTATATCTTCATTCCATATCCCTTGTGGGGAAAAGCAGAGACGAAAATGTTCAATGAAACAAAGCCTTTATTACCTATTTGAGTAGGTTTTATTCGAACGATTCTCTATTCTGTAACATCGTCGAGTTCGACGACGAATTTAAAGCTGTTTTTTATAACAGTATACCGCTAAGGGTTCACCACGTCAAACGATTAACGAATGTACCATTTAAATTTATAATGAGCCTTGTTTCAATAAGCGTAAGGTGTAAAATACAACGCACAATATGTCCGTCTCGCTCACACTCAGATACGCTCAAGCGCGTTACTTGAATCCAATCCAATAAATATATAAATGGAACATATTAATTATGTTTTTAATTTACTTGTTCTTGATAGAAATAATCGTGCATTTACACTCGAGTTAGAGTCGAGTGGAGCAAGTGTCATAACCAGTGGTCGGAATTAGGTAGAGTTATTCATGTACTTGCACTGATTTCATACAGCGAAAGAATAAAGTGGATATGCCTCAAATCCCGAGATTAATTTTAAAGAGCAGAAAAAATCCTGTGATTTTTTAAATAAAAAGTTATTTACTTTTACACAATTTAAACTACTGCACGCACGACGTTGACAAACTTACATCAATGACATCGGATGTCCAAAGATGTCCAAGATTGTCCATTAGAAATCCCGGGAAGGTCCACATTAATATCAATATTTCGATGCAAGTACATAAATAACTCTACCAAATTCCGACCACTGGTCATAACCTATGCAGGTATTTTTACTAAATAAACAAGAATTTGAGTGAAGTATGAACTGTTGAATAATATTATAATTAGATATAAACAGTTTCTTTTCAGCTATTAACATTCGAATTCTCGTCTATTGAATAAAAAAATCTGACTAAAGATTCGATTAGTTTATTGTTTCTTGATACAATTCAGACGCCATTAACTTTCTGTTGAATAATTTTGTAAATCTGACGTAGCACAATATATCATTATATCAGCCGGGTTTATTTTGTATAAATTGTGTAAATGAATGAGTCTGGTATGATTTGCGGCGGCGGCTCGATATGTCGGCGTTGTTGTTGTTAAAAAATTACTATGTATAAATAAATATTTATTCACAGATTTTTTCGTTTTATTTTTCAATTTAAAAACCTTTTTCTTTCTGGTTATGACTGAATTATATTCATTCTATAATCTGCCAGGTTGTATTTATTCGCACGCTCGAACGATGACAAGCCTAAAATGATAATAAATTCTCTGGTAGCGTGCTAATATCCGACTCGAAGGACCATGTTTTTGTTTTTCACTATTTCTTTTTTATATTTTCATAACGGTTAATATTATTATTACAGGAGAGTATATGATGGTTGTTTCAATAAGTAAAGACTCGTTACACACATTCGTAATAAATTGAAGCTTTCGTAGCGAGTGTACACCTTTAGGGCACCAATTAGTTTACAAGGGTCGGGAATCTCGGTGACCACAAAGTATTTAAAGACAACAACAGTTGAATATGGAATGAAACACACGGAATTGTTCATAGACAATGCAGCGTAATATAACGTGTGTATCAAAACAACGTATATCACTCGCGCCCTGATTAAAAAAATGTAAGACTAAAAGCAACTAATGTTTTCGTGGTTGGTTAGTAAAAAAAACACAATTATTAGTCATAATAGTACTTTATTCTGACAATAAACGGCTGAGCACCATTATCCCCCATCCCCCACCCCCCACTGTACATACATACATTTTTACATTAACATTTACACAGCGAGTGATTTATAACGCCAAAAGAAGATACATTTTCTTTTAATCAACATTAATTAATGCTGAGTAGACAATTTCTGTGAGTATATTTTATTGATAAATAAACCGATAGCAGACCAATAAAAATGAGCTACAACTTAGCTATTATTACAAATTATGTGAGGCTAGTTAAACAAATATTATTATTCTTAACGTAAGATGCTTAAAAGATCCACTTTGTCCCAGGCACTCTGAGATGGCACTCGAACTCGAAACGTAATCAAACAATTTTTAATATTGGCATTTTTAACCTCTGCAAATGTAATTTTTTTATAAAGAAAACACAAACTTTTTAATTTCTTTCACTTTTATATAAAAGGCCTTTTAAAAGTAAAATTCAATAATAAATGCATTCAGTACTATAATTAAAATGGAGAAAAATCTATAACTACAGAATAAAGCTGATATTGGTTTAAAACAACTTCAAGTAATTACATAATATTAAAATAATCGAGTATGTGTCATAACATCACTTAACATTTTCATTAAACCTTTGAGATTCCACGATGTGTATATAACGGCTAATGACGTCATAATGTTAGTATCCATTCGTCTAATGTTCGCGTAACAGAATCTCGACAACTTTCATTTTTAACCGACTTCGAAAAAGGAGATTCTCAGTTTGACCTGTACGCATGTTTGTACGCGATCATCTAGCGTTTGGCTGAACCGACTTTGATGCGTTTTTCAGGATAGTATTATTCACACTTAGGAGAAGGTTTAAGGTATATTAACCGACTAGAAAAATGGAGGTTCGCACATTGACGCGGTTTTCAGAAGAGTATTTTTCGTGTTACCTATTGTATAGGTAACAAAATGTCAATATCACTAAGAAGCATGAAATTGAAACTGTTCTTTGTTTTTTAAGTTTTGATATTATGCTAACTGAAGTCCAATGTTATTAGGGCGACGTCTCCCTCACACATCAATGGTGACACATATTAATAATAAAATCTTTATTTGCAAAAATATGGTTTTATAAGTTGTTATCAATTTTTGAATACCCAGCATATTTTGTCGTCAGGACGAAGTGCAAATATTACAAGTCATTTTTTAAGAAGAAATATAAAGCTATCAACATAATTTCAAGAAATAAAATACAAATTGTCACTAAAATTGAATAAAATTGATATAAAAAAAATGTCAGCATCTTTATCAAATAAGTAAAAAATAAATGTCAATTAAAATTATATAAATTATCCAAAATGTCAATGCCAATGATAATGTTACCTAGAAATACTAATTTACGATTATATGTCATACATTTTTATTTTTAAAGAATTAAAAAGTCAAACAAATGCTTTCTGAATTTAGTAAATGTCAGTGTTTTATATATATTTGTTATTCTTGTGATCTAGTAACAAGAGTTGTCAATAAGCTAACATTAGCGGATTTATCCCGGATGCCTGAAGTCGAGCTTTATAGTTGATTGTAAAATGAAACCAGATGCCATTTGTATCCCACAAAGGGGAGGGACCCACGCGGGTAGAAACTAATTAATGTTCCAACACACATCTGCCAATTATCACGCGTACATATTATCCAAAGGCCAAACTGTATAATGTGTTTGTTAATGACAACTGATACAGAATCGACGGCCTTGTCGCTAAAGAGCAACTTCCAGGCAACCGCAGGTCGTGGATTGTACTAAGTGTAGCTTCAGAATGCTCTTGTATATTTTTGTCACGACCTCTTGTACTATAAAGATAAAAAAGGCCTTGCTTTACTGCCCGTAAGTTTAAAAGTATAAAATTCGACTAACGTCACATATTTTAATCGTTTATTTTTAGGTCTGGGTGTTGTGGTACCTCCGTTGTCTCACATATCTTGGAATCTCATAAATTAATTTGATATTGTCATTATTTATAATAATAAATCGGCCGAATTATTTCAAACTTTGACCTACAATCACATTAGCGCCCTCTGGCGGGAGTAAAATAAAAACAGCATCTGTCTTATATCGATTAACATACACATTGGCAAAGGCGTCTCGAAACATGCCATGTTTAAAACCTATTTTATTTACAAACAGCTATATTTTATCTATTATGCACCTTAATACATCGCAATAAGAGTTATATTACAATAAGCATTCTAAGCACATTTGGCTAACAAGCTGTACAACTAGTACTATGATATACAATACGCCAAAATTATTTGGCTTTATAACATTATTTACTATATAAATATACACTTCAGTGAAACTATATCAGTAATCTATTGTATGAAGTCGTTGAAACAATAAAAAACGGAATAAAAATACGTTTTACACTCGAAAATTAATGCAGTATCAATGCTCTATCTCATTCTAACGCAAATACCAGTCATTTAAAAAATGCCTCCAAAAATTATACTTTCTATTAAACTGAGAAAGAATCTATCAAATAATTGTTATTTGAGTCACTGGTTTAAAAATAAAACTGTAAAATTTCCCCACTCGATTTCAAACCTTAACTCTATGAAAATAGAGTTTAAAATCAACTGTAGAAAACTGACATGTTGTTGTTATATCGAAGCGCTTAGATTCAGATAAAACTGTCCAATAACACCCAATGATTTTGAACCTTAATTCTTTACGGATAAAGTTCAAAATAGATTGAGTTTTATACCGAGATATTTTGCTATTTGTACATACACGGCTTAGTATCGAATATCAATCGGGATAAGAAAAAATACTAAACTAATTATTAAAAAATGGTGCATTCATCTTAGAGACAACGTTATATAAAGAAAGGAATTTATCAAAAATGTTATTTTGTGTTCATTAAAATTAAAATATTAAATTTGTAAATAATACAACTAAATTAAAAAGCCGCTATAATTATAAACAGAAGGTTCTCAAACTTTTATGAATATTCTACAGTTTTGTTCTCTGCTGCTATATTTCTTCCATATTCTCCAAACTCCTCAATAATTAATATTTATTATTATAATAAGATCGATATAAGGTCCGTTTTGGGAACTTTGGTAATCAATATCCGGATTACCTGTAAGTTGACTGTCTAATTTTAAAATCAGTCGCATTCACTTTAAGGTATAGCGATTGTAATAGTGATTAATTGAATAATGTCACTTTAAAGTGACAATTCAATATCTTCCAAATGGTATAATCAGCCAATCAATTAGGCGGCTAACCCTTCAATGAAATTGAATGGCGTCATTCAATTAAAGGGCTAGCCGCAGTTGGGTGATTATACCATTTGGCTGCGACACGTATATGCTATACACCATATATTCACGGCTTGAATATCTTCCAAATATTAAATAGAAAGGGGTTGCGTTAGATTTTAAAATTGGACAATAAGCCACTGGACATTTCCCTTCACTCAGATAAAACTTAATAAGTGCATGTTTCTACTTGTAAAAGAAAACCTAGAACAATACTAAAGTTATATCAACTTTAATTATTTTCTGATAAATGTAATTGGTTTTCTACACTCACACCCATTTACACTAACCTAGGACGAGGAATAGCTTAACTAGGAAACGCCTAATCTTACGATTCGCCTAAGCTTTTGACCCTTGACATATTTGTGACAGCTCATATACGCAAATATGTCATAACTTTAGAATTTATAGAGTATCATCATAACTTGAGACGTGGCTTAATTTCGTTAGGTGGTTCCTAGTCAGTGGTGAAATGCATTTTCACCTTAGGCGATCCCTAGATATTCGGGTGACTCCTAAGTTTAGTGAAAACGGGCATTAATTAGACATTTTAGAAACATCCGGTTTTTGCGAGCCTCTTTAATTTTTTTTTATTATTTTGAACGAATATTAAAATTAATAGTAACATATTTCTATTAAAGAAATGCAAAACAGTTTAATGATATGCAAAATATATCTTTACTTACTTATTATAATTGCTAATTTTCAATAACAATATTATGACACTCGATGCATTAATCAAAGAATTCCATGTACACTACCGGAATACCGACCAGGCTTCCGCATTCCGAAAGGAGAACGGGACACAGGCCCAGTGCGGATCGATGGGTGTCAATGACAGATGCTGTCGGGATCCAACGCGACAACGTATCTACCGCAGCACGGAGGACAACAAAACAAAATATGATTGGTCACCCATCCCGCGGCAGGCCTTTGAGAAAGTTGCTTAACTTCCACATATTTACATGATATCTTTAAATCGTCACGTCCGGTTGTCTACATAGAAATATATGTTATCATAATGTTATTACTCTAATAATATTCACATAAAATCTCCGAATAATATAACAACAGTTTATTATCAATATAATCAATAAGTTTATAGATATATATATGTGTGTGTGTGTGTGTCTGTTTGTGTGTATATTTGATTGAGATATCGCAAGGTTCATTATCGTCTGACAACTTAATTCGTATATAAATGATGTTTTTTAATATCTCTTTCTCCATCCAGAGGTTGCCTGGAAGAAATCGCTTCAAGCGATAAGGCCGCCAATTGTTTGCATTTTAATTAAGTTTAATTTATGTTTGTTTCTGTAAAAAGTGTAATGTCAACAATAAAGAGTTCTCTATCTATCTATCTACTTTTTTGTAAAACATTAGCTCTAATGGCTTTATTTGTTCTTATACATTAAAAACATGTTCCATAAAAGTTGAGCCACTTATTGATTTCACACAAATTAGCGTCATCTATTGGTAAAAATCAAAACTAACACCAGCCACATCTAGGGTTACCATCTTAAAATATTAAATATCCCGACTCTGTGCTACATTAAGCGGGCCTTTTTATTTTCTTTAACTTTCAACCCCTTTTTATTGACGCTGAGAAATGCATTACGCATACCCTCTTCACCCAACGCGGGTTTCACGGGTTATGTGGGACTCCTCCTGTGGCCCCACCCCCGAAGGGGCTAGACAAGAAACAGAAGTTTACCCACTAAAACTCAGCGATGACCCTCGCATGGAAGGCGATGCACGGGATCGGCCCGGAGGCCATACACCGCGCGGAACTTTCAACCCCTAAATCAACCCATTCAACCCCCTTTTTCGTTATAAATATATAGCCCAAGGACAACTCTATCACAGTACTAAATTTTATGAAAATCTGTTCAGTCTACGTCTTAACGTGAAATTGTAACAGACAGATATAAGTGTTGTAGAAAACACATTTATAGTAACAACACTCACTTAAACTAAGGGACGATATGAGAAATGGGATTTCTCAATCAATTATACAGACAGACGAGCAAATTGCCACAAAACAATAGATTTCCGCATTTAATTTTGAGCCTTAACGTAGTTACAATAAAGCTCAAAATAGGTTGTAGAAATTCATCATTTTGTAGTAATATAATAGCAATTGTAATTTATCGAATAATTAATTAAAATACAATTAACTCTCTTTATACGCTACAGAGATTCACATTTCTAATGGTTTAAAGCTGAAATGGCTTCGATTCCGTGTCGCACGAAACTAAGGCAGCGTACACACTGACGACTTTAAACGAACAATTTCATGACAAAATAATTCTTAAATACTTATCGGTATTTTGTGTAAAAGTAAATCTATACATATTATATAACAGTGTCGCGTCCCGCTGTCTGTACTCTGGGATCTTTTTAACAGTACACAACGGATTTTAATGCGTTTTTCATCGATACACAGGTTGCATATTTACATATAAACATATGAATGATACAGGAAAGCCGCTCAACGAAAGCTTGTAATTTAAAAACACAATATATTTCATATAAATTAATATTATAATAAATCGAAGAAAGATTTACAATATTTAACAATAATATCACCTTCAATAAAAGTGATACTACCCGCTGTAAACAACGTCGCAGAGCGCAGTCTGTTCTCATCCGTCGTGGTGTACAGAGGTTTCGTTAAACGTTCTAAATAACCGTCACTGACTGATGTTACAAACTACATTCAGTGCGTAATATTCAACCAGGATTGAAAAAAATATTATAATCTTTAATGTAGAAAAAAAATTACAGAATGTAATCGTTAAGCGTGATTACATTTTGAGATGGTGATTTTTTTATTTATACAAAGTATACGAATTTTAATGTTCTGTGGTAATATTATTATATAAATATGGACAGAAAACATTCAGTTATTTAGGAGGCGTCCATAAATTTCGTCACATAAAATTAATGATTTCTAACCCCCCCTCCCCCACCCCCTTCCTGTCACATGTTTGTCTGAACAAATTCTACTAAATAGTGTTCTAATGTCACAGTTCGTCGACCCCCCACCCCCCCTCCTCCTCCTAACGTGTGACGTAATTTATGGATGGCCCCTTAGTTGTGATGATATATAATAATAATTCTTTATTCATGCAATAAAAATGGAGTGTCAATACAAGTTAAGGAAATTATTATATAACATATAAGTCACAACGATATTAAAATAAATATTTATAACATGTTCGCCAGTGTGACCGCCCCCTAACTCGTATGATATCAAAGTGAGATGCATAGTCGTACGTTCAATGGGCGGTAACAGCTAGAGATCAGTTTCCGCCGCGTGAGGACGCCGCTGTCGCTCGCGACGGCGTCGACTACGAGACGACCCGGTCTGAACACGATGATGATAGATTAAATGTCAATTTACATGAAAATATAAAACTGGAAGATTATTATGTGCTAAGACTTCTTGGGGTGGATGGGTTAAGTATACTGAATAACTTTTACTATGGCAGCAACACTGTATGAGGAAGTATTTAAAAAAAAACGAAAGCACTAAAAAGCACCTCCACTAGATGGCGACTCTAGCAAAAGTTGATTTTTGCAGGAAACTGTTATAACCCAACATTGTACTGGAGAATAGCTGACTGTTCCATAGAAACTATGTAAATGTAAAGTGCAAGATTGCATATTCCATTATTATAATAATTTTAATATTTTAAAGTCAGTTCGACATTAGCAACCGCGAAGAGCAGTCCTCATTAGCTCTCCACGTTTCGGGATCTAGGAATCAGTGTGTTGGTTATCCTAATAAAAGTAGGAATAGTATTTGTGTTCTTTTTTATAAGACAAATAGAGCGAGCCGCAAAACAAAACGAATGGACCAAAGACAGTCATTTCCGTTCCTTTTAACTGACATATTAAAAAACTGAAATTTGCAAAGTTCGAAACTTAGATATGTAAATGTACAAATAGAATATGAGTTGTTTATTGAGTTTTGTAAACTAATTTACTTTTATACATGAAAAAAAACCGGAAGGGCTGTCATGGAGAAATCAAGAAGGTACCGTAGCGACATCTAGTTTGATTTCGGGAACTAATGTTTTTTTTTTAATACTTCCTCATTAGTATTAAAACTTTGTACGATGGCTGACAGCTGATTATTTTGGGCAAATTCAATGTTGTTTCTTAAGTTAAAGTTGTTCTGTGTACTTAAAGAAATCCTGGAACACAATAATATTTCACTTCGTATAAGTTATCTCTAGAAATGCGGGTATATCTATACTAATATTATGGACGTTTCTCATTCCGTTTGTTCGTAGAAATATTGGATTTTGCAATGCTACGGCAATGAGCAGTCCAAGAATATAGGTTTATATTACATATTAAAAAATCAAAAACCGAAGCTTTCAAATATTAAATTCTTATTTTCAGTAGTAATATGACATTGAGGAAAAATTGGATTGTTTTTTTTTTGTTTTTATTGAATTGGCTCTGAAATATCTGGACTGATTTTTAAAATACCTTCACCTACGTCTAAGCGGGCGAATTCGCTGGAAAAGAGCTAGCTTGGTCGTCTTACCTTGTGGTCGATAAGTTCGAGACCCTGTTGTGCCCTCTCCATGTTTGATACACGAATTGTCAGCATCTCCTATCGCAAGGAAATAATTATTCATCAGGGCAGGTAATAGAGAAATATTAGATATGTGTATATATATATACAACGTGTCCCAAAATTCAACGATAAGCGGGCGCCAAGAGTTAGACCTGCTCATGTGTACTTATGGAAAAATAAGAAAAAAATTATATCTTATTAATCTTTTTTAGTATAAAATAGAATTCGAAAATCTTCGAAAATTTACACCTTTTATGATATTTTCAACTACCACGACCACAACTTCTCAATTATGTTCAATCTTTTTTTGGTATCGGATACCTAAGTAGCACTACTATTCGCTACAACTCTTTCAAAAATTTTCGAATTTAATTTTATAATAAAAAAGATTAATAAGATATAATTTTTTTCTTATTTTTCCATAAGTACACATGAGCAGGTCTACCTCTTGGCGCCCGCTTATCGTTGAATTTTAGGACACGTTGTATATGTCGGAAAGTCAGGCGTGACCGGCGGGAAGTTAGGTTAGTCAACATCCGCCATCTGACTAGTGTTCGAGATATTCTTTCGAAATAAGATCGCAGATAGATCACAAATCAGTTATTGAAATGAATTAATTAGTTGTCTAATCGAAATACATTAATAATAACGTGATGCAAACAGATTGCGATACGAAACGAGGAGAGTTCTGCGCCTGCGTCCGCTCATTATGGCCGCACAACGTAAAGTGCCATCTTCGAACAAGCATAGACCACTCTCAAGCGATGACAGCCGTCAATGTCATAACTTGACGTTTCGCAAAGCACCATAGATCGTGACAGATGGCGTTTCGCACAATCGAAGCGCCTTCTCGCCGACATATATATATATATATAGGCATTCAAGATATGGGGGGGGGGGGGGTCAACTTAATATGACGTCGTTATTTATAGATTACACAAAAAAAAAATGTTAAATGTTCTTCAATGATTTGTCTGACGGACCGACATACAAATTAGTCACCATTCTAATTGATTTTCAACCCTATCATTAACGCATTAAGGTTTAAAATCAAGATTTATGTACAAATATAAAATATATAAAAAAATATTTTCATTTATATATTTAAAAGGTAATTTTTAAAGTTAAGTTGAAAATTTCCTTTAAGGGATTTATGCAATAAAAAAGTATTCAAGGGACTGTCCATTAATCACGTGATGTTTTTTTTTTCAGTATTTTTGAACCCCTATATTTTTGTCCGGTGACAGACGGACAAACACGGCGGGCATTTTGGTTAAATAATCCTAAGAAGGTCGAGACGAATCCGAAGGTTCCATGCAAATGTTACATTTTTTAAAATCATACTATGTGTACACATATGTGTACATCATATATGTGTGTTATGTGGAGAAATAAATAAATAGTAAACTGTGTAATATGTGGAGAAATAATTAATATTATTATTATACGCTTCACATTAGTTATTCTTTAATCTAACAACAAACAGAGGGGGTGACATTATTGTATAGAGCGTACCTCGAGCATGACGGCGGCCTCCATGTCAGCCATGCTGAACACTCCCGCGACCCTCGGGATCTCCTCCTCGTCTATGTCTGAATGTGTCACAAATAATTATTAATAAATTAATAATAATTAAGGGATGTTCGTGGATAAATAAATATCGATGTTTTAATAAACCCTTGAAAAATATTGATTTATTAATTGGCATATATGAGGTCGTTATTTACATTTACAATGTTATACTGAAAAATAATCTTAATGATAAATTTAAAGAAAAAATACTGTCCCTGGCGCTCCGAGATGGGACTCGAACCCATGACTAGTACCAAGTTTACCACTCTAATTAATGATAAGCCGCGATCCAGACGTGCCCAGCGTCAACTATCAAAAATGATCTGTGGAAATTTTAACGTCGCGATTCAGAACGGACCGAACAGTATCACTCCCGACTAACGCCATCTAGTCGGAGGCGAGAGAAACAATATTTATCGTTCATTAATAATAATCGTGTTAACGGGCCGTCCATTAATCACGTGATGTTTTTTTATTTAACATTTTTTGGCCCTCCCCTTTCCCCTTTGTGATGTTTAAGACTAATCCCCCCCTCCGCAAAACTAAATCACGTGTATTAAAAAAAAATACTCGTGATATATTACTGCACCCCCCCCCCCACTCCTCTTGTGATATTTCGTGATTTTTAACGAATCCCTCCCCCTCTTTCGAGCCTTGCGTGATTAATGGACGGCCCTTAAGTGTATAAAAGGTCCCTAGGGAAATATTTAGCGGGATAAAAGGTATCCTATTATTTAAGACGCGATTGCCGGAGAAACATCTAAATATCCAAACAAAGAAATTTTCATGTTTGAAAGTATACATCTATGAAAATATTATGTACGCAAGGAAATATTACGATTCCTTCACAAAAACAAGTAATGTTCATAATCTTAACATAAGAAATAAAAATAAACTTGCCGTTCCAAGCTTCAGATTTCAAAAAACTAGAGGATCATTTCTGGGTAAATGCATTGCTATGTCCAATAAAGTTTCACAAAATGTAATCGACCTACCCGTAAATAAATTTAAAATTCATGTAAAGAACGTACTTATGAGTTAAAGCTATTACAAAATTCCAATGCATGCAATTCATAGCCTGCGCTTTGTTCTATAACGACTAATTATATGTTCAACTTATGACCTACAGACTTTGAAAGTTGTATTTATTATTGTGATAATACATAATATTTTGGTAATGACATGATTTATGTAAATGTCATTACTTATGGTAAAGAGCTAGTAAATTTCTTTCGCTTGTTCTTCTTGTCAGCTAAAAGACGTCCTGAACAAGTGGTAGGAGGTAACAAGCTTAAGTAATACAAATGATAGGCCAACACTAGTATAGCGTTCACTGACCGTGGTGCGAGTACAGCGCGGGGCAGGCGGCGCGCTGCCGCAGCGCCACGCTGTGCGCCTTCAGCGCGGCGCAGCGCGCCCGCAGCGCCGCCTCCTGCGCCTCGCCCCAGGGGGGGGGCGCGCCCTCCCACGCGGGGGGGGACGCCGCGCAGTCGCTGCCGGCACATCATACATGCGGTCAAGCGAGTGATCTCTTCAAACTAGTGCTCGAGCGAAAACAGACATCACTCCAGACTCTGTGTACTCGAGTTATTGAGCCAACTCAACACTCCTTTAATTTATTAATCTGTACCGGTTTTTTTTTTCTTGATCACTTAAATAAATAATATTTCGATACTTTAATGTGCACTTTATTAGTTACTCACTCCTGAACTCGAGTGAGATAATGGATTGGCTCGAATGACTCGAGTAACAAAATCCCCCTTAAGTCTCAGCACCTGAGACAAACCGGCTAGAAACTTAACAAGAGCTCCTTTTTTTCTCCTCATTTTATTTTACACAGAGAAGTCTTGTTGGAAAGTGACTCCATAAGTCTCTTTATACAGAGTCAAAGTCCCTTTCTATTACAGTATCAAAAATAACAAGACAGACACATTTCAATTACTAATTAATATGCTAGTTGCCGAGTCATACATACACATTGTATCAATATACAGTACTCATAATAAATGAAACAACTTTTAAACGGTTTCATAGCGTTGGCATTTACTTTTTCATATAAGACCAAGGTGTTGATTGTCTTTTTTAATTAAAATTATAGCTACCTTCAAAAACGAATACTTTAGGACACATTCACAATACATTTTTTTATATATTATGGCAACGTTTGTTTCCGGGAAAATCTCAGGAGTAAAAATTAAAGATGTTGCTTCAATGAAATCAGAAAATATATTATATATTAAATATGTTTGGCGGTGGTAGAATACAAAAAAAAATTGACGCCTGATTTAAAACTACGTGCTGCATTGATGGTAAAATTCACGCAGGAACTATCCGTCATAAACAACGTTTACATTTAATAAATGACAACCCAAAAATACTTTGCGGCTGAACAAAAATTTATTCCTAGAATGATACACGAAGCTTTTGAAATTAAAAAAGATCCAATATTTAATAGATATGAAATTTGGCGTATACGTTGAGATCCAGTAATTATAAAAAGAAATCTCAATCCAGATCACACATTGCAAAACCAAATGATACAGTTAGTTCATTCAGTAAATATTAAATTGAAGGGAGTAATTCAGTTTCTCTTATCGGAGTTTGTTTCGCCAGTTCTCAGATAAGATTCCCAAATTTGGAACTGGTGGTAGATCACGGTAGCCAGGGGTAAATAAATAAGTCGAATGTATTTTTAATATAATTTAATTTAAAAAATGTAAACGTTGCCATTGTATTGTGAGTGTGTCCAGTAGTATTGTTTTCACCCATTACCACGCGCCATATACGTTTGTGTACACTCATTTGAAATTTTTTTTCGCCTGCATTGTGTAAGATTTTCTGGTAATTTTTGTTTTACAAACTTATATACCACTAGTTATTAATTTAAAAAAAATGAGGGTAGCGCGAAAATTTATGTGAAATAATTTACGTTCTAAAACTGATTGTACTCGTGAGTGATAAAGAAGGAATAGATTATATTTTTAAATTGCAAACAAGTGAGTTTTTCATTATTTTTAAGAATATATAGAATAATTGATTAGTATTCTAACTTACATAAATATATTTTCATCAATTTGAATCAATCATCGTATATGAAAAGTAGTATTTATGAACTGTACACAAGCGTGTACAATGGGCGGATATATACTATTTTTGTTATCGTTTCACAGCTGACACGAAGTCTCAAAAATGTCGAACAGAAAGTTTTTTTCTAGCCGTAACAAAGCCTTGGTGAAGCTATAGAAGCCATAATGGAACAGGAAAACGATCACTATGTGTTTGATATGGTGACATTACCCCCAGAAGAGGCTATTGTAACGGATGAAGAAGAAAGAAACAATGACGATCTTACTTTGTCAACACTTCCAAGCGACGTACCAGGTACTATTGAGTTAGCTATACGCCAACCAGTTGACGATATATTGGGCAGTGATAATGACAGTGACGATGAGCCCTTTGCCAACTATACTAGGCGTTCAAAGCGTCTGAGGAATAACAACTCTGATCTACCCGTGCGGAGAAAAATACTACCTATATGTAGTATGGCCTATGAAATCGTTGACGTTGTTCATAAAAGACGTAAAACTATTATAGAGACTTTGCAAAATAGTACTCCTGTTATGTTATTTGAAAAGATTTTTGATGATGATGTTATAAACTTGATTACAGGTCAATATAATAGACATGACTTAGATGTCAATAATTCTGAACTAAAAAAAATTTAATAGGAATTCTACTGATATCTGGGTGTCATGCATTGCCTAATGAACGAGCTTATTGGAGTTTCGATGAAGATCTCGGTATTCAATTTATCACAAATAGCATGTCTCGTAACAGATTTTTAGAAATCAAGCGAAATCTACACCTTGTCGATAATTCTCAAGCTGCAGGATCAAATGATAAGATGTTCAAGGTAAGAAACTTGTGCGATCTCATGCAAAGAAACTCTTGCCAGTGGGTGATTTAATCCATGAAAATTTGTCCATAGTCAATGATCAAATATTTTGGCCGTCATCTTGCTAAACAATATATCATGGGTGTTCACGCTGGTTCGAGAAGGGGATGAGAAATGGGAATGGAAACTCACCAATATAATTTTAATAACTGTCCTTCGATATAATATGGTTGGCGAGTCCACGCTGGTCAGCGGTTTTCACTTGCACTCGAGTTTTTTGTGGCCACAAACACAACACCTTTATTTGTTACACATGTATAATAGATACTTCACAGGTTTATATATGAGTTCCGAGGCAGTAATGTCGCCTATATTAATTTTCAATTCGGAGCACTCGCGAAAAACTTTTATGACGAATGCATCCAAAACCGGAACCGACCTTTTATATCAGCGCGCCCTTGCGGCGAACGTATTTTGGCGAGTGACAAGGACGGAGATATGGGAGGGGCAAGGAAAGAAAAGGACAGGATGTCCTTCAACGGAAGAACCGCACAAAATACTAATTATTTAAATTTATTATTTTATAATATTGATCAATTTCACATGTCTCTTTATTTATGAATATAATTGGGCTCGTAATTGGGCTGCAACAAGTTCAGACGGTTTTTGCTACTCTTTTGACGTTTATTGTGGTAAGTCAACAGAGCCATCCGAAGATACACTTGGCGCAAGAGTAATAAAATCTTTGCTGGAACGGATGCCAATAGTCGCAAATGAGCATATTTTTTCACCAACTACCAGTTGCTGCGCGATTTACGTTTATTAGCGTATAGATTTACGGATACAATACGCGAAAATATAACAAAATAATGTCCAGTTCTCGCTGTAAAAGTAATGAAGAAACACCCTAGGGATGAATATGACCACACATTTGATAAAACCAATGAAATAAAATAGGTCAAATTTCGATAGTGTGGAACCACTAGGAAAGGAAAAAAGGTGGTGCAATATTAAGAAACAAAAGATAGACGTAGATATACTCTGATTATTTATTTATTACAACAAAGGCATGGGTGGGGTTGACCAACTGGACCAATCCACAAAGTAAGTCTGAGGACACAGAAAACGAGTTTATGCGTTCGCACGAACATACCTGGAAACCTCAAAACCAAAAAGCCGCCAGAGCTTGTCCATTGTACCGGGATTAGAAAGAACAAATAATGGGCACAACCCAGAGCGTATCACGAATCCACTGCGGTGTGTAGTTTGTCATAAAAAAGGTCGTTGGCGTTGCCAGTTGTGCTAGAACACATTGTGTGAGGAGCGTCCATGTTTTGGCAGTTTCCATACCTAATCTGCCCATTGTACACGGCCGTGTACACCGTCAGAACTTCCCACATATATGTCGGCGGGTATTCCGAAGAGGCTATTACGAAGCCCAAATAGATCGTCCATATCGGAGGACTATCTTTAAAATAACATTGCAGGCGTGTATACTAATGTGGACTTATTATATTTAATTACTTTTCATGCGAAAATATAACGAGATAAGCGTGATGTCGTCGGATGTGTTTACTCCTCGGCGAACGGGAACAGAATGTGTGCCAAAATGGCGGCAATTTGCTTTTGTTAACGAACTGTCAAAGTCAGTGTCACCATTCTAATAAAATTAAAAGTATCGATGATCACGCTCTCTTTACAACCGAATAATTAAGTAATCGAGTAACTAGCAATTAAAATAAAAGAAACGAAATCAAACGATCTTCGTAAAGATGATGCGACATATATATATTATTTTATTTTTCTTGAAAACCCCTATGTAAACCTGTATTTAGTTAATATAATAATAGTGAGATTTATTTCAATGATTAATTTCAATTTGGACGTTAATGGGTTAATTAAAAAAAAACAATCAACACAGTCTTATGTGAACACGGAACCTGTAAAGGGTCTGAAACTGTTGACGACAGCCACGTACCGAAAAATGAACGAGTCGAACGACCAATCACAGCGCCTATATTTGCTGAATTATCGGGGAGCCCATTGGCTGCGTAGGCGCCGTCCGCACGGTGGGGACGATTCCCCCACCCGGCGCGCGGGCGTAAAACGCGCTGTGATTGGCCGGCCGCCGCGCGTCACTAGTATCTAAGTTAGATATTAAGTTTAGGATAAGGGTAGGGCCAAATTTGTACATGTTCGTAGTCAACAAGCAGTTCAGTTAGTAGTCAAGTCAAGTCAGCCAAGCAGTGTAGTCAAGCAGTAATAAGTAGTCAGTAAGAAGAAAATACAATAAATCGTCTATAGAAGAAATCCGTCTTTGTTTTGCACCATCCTCTACAGTCTGATCCATCGAGTCATCAGCATACTCAATAGTTTAGTCCTTCGAGGCGTCATCGTCGACAGAAACGTCAATAGAACTATATAGAAACGCGATGGAACCGTTTAAAAGTTGTTTCATTCACGGATAGTGCGCGTGAAAATATAAGGAATCAATATGTATTCATAATAGAATAAAATGGACGAAATTCAATACTCCAGAGCAGATTCATCCCACCTGCCAGTATCCCTATATACACTATTCATCATCAGCCCTGCTACCTCCCCCCTGCAGGAGCTCACGCCTTGGTTAAGAAACCCATAACCCTCCACGCAGACCCAATGCGGATTGAAGGGTATTCGTTCCGCAAATGCCTCCAGGACGGACGACTTAAGCTTTCCAAAGCACGGAAAATCGAAAAAGTTAACTACGCTACGCCATCGAGCTAAATTTTAAAAAATTTAATATTTTAATTTAGAAATCTTTTTTTAAACTGAATTTGGTTTCCACGTTCGTAGCTTTTTTTTTTAATTATAAAAAAAAACTTTCGATCTCATTCCGACAAAAATTTAATGGAAGAGACTCTTTAAAATAATAATATGCAGAATCACTCTATTACTAACGGATATACATACTGTAGAACAATCACACAAAAAGAAAACACCCTGTTGAATAAGGATGATGACTAATTTTTGTTTGTTTGTCCGTCAGGTAGAGTGTAAAAAAATATTAAACACGTATTTTTTTATTTTTTCGTAATCATAAAATTACGGCGTTACATGGAGTTGAAATTTCGCATGACGTCACGTTAGAGTACGTTTTCTACTCAACTGTGACGTAGCGAGCCCCCACTCCTCAACTTTAATGCCTGTTATCTAAGCTATTTCTTGTTAAATTGAAGTAAAAAAAAATACGTATCTAATATATTTCTATTATCTGACTGACGGACTAAATAGAATTGCATTTTTTTTACCCAGTCATCATCCCTATTAACACACTATTCTATTTTTTTTTAATCTGACTAAAAATTAAAACTATACTATAGATTCCAATTAATCGTAATCATCAGCAGCCCTTTCACGTACCCCACTGCAGGGGCTCAGGCCTTCCTTATGGATGGTTAAGGAGGATGGGCCATGACCCTCCACGCGGGCCCAACGCGGATCGGAGGGTATTAACGACTGCAAATGCAGCCGGGACCGACGGCTCAACGTGCCTTCCGAAGCACGGAGTGGCTCGAGACAATAATTTTTCGGTCACCCATCCCGTGACCGACCCTAGCGAAAGTTGCTTAACGACAACGATCGCGGGCCGCGGCGCTTATCCACTACGCCACCGAGCTACTTGCTACTAATCGTAAGGTAAAGGTATAATAATAATGAAAAGGTTTAGAACCACTGAATAAACCATGTATCGTAAACCATAACGATGGTATAACATCTCTCATCGAACTCAATAACGCAGCGGTTAGTGCGTTCGGTCAGCGATATATTGTTAAGCAACTCTCACAGTGGACGGTAATAGGATGGGTGGTCGAACAATTTTATTATCTCACGCTCGTCCGTGCTTCGGAAGGCAGATTAAGCTATCAGTCCCAGCTGCGTCTGCGGGGTGTTAACACCCACCGATCCGTAGTCGCCCGCGTGATGGGTTATGGCCCGTCTTTCCTGTTCGATTCGATTGAGAGGGGGGATGTGAATAGCCCTCAACTCCCAGTAAAACTTTTATACTTTTTTACGTACCTACTATTGAAAACAGTTTCGTAATACAATTCAATAATACAGGTGTAGACGGTAATCGACAATATTTTTTTTTGTTTTGTTTTACATTTATCGGGATGCTCATTGGCCGCGGAAGCCCCGCCCACCTGATGTGGTGAAGTCCGCCGTTTGCTGTTCTATGCTCTAATTTAAACAAACAATGAACACTGCCCGCGATATACGTACTGGTGCAGCCAGGGCCCCGGCGACAGCGTGGGCGAGTCCACCTCGTGCCCCCCCTCGCTGAGGCGCCGCAGCAGCCGCCACGCCACCGCCTCCGCCGCCTCTCGTTGGGGCCCGCACTGTACACACAAACGACGGCCGTTTTAAAACCAGGAGTCGTCAACCTTTTCATGGGACATCATTAATTAGAAGACTACTTAGTTATTATTTATGTTGTAATTCGATATTGGGGTCTCAGAGGGTGTCATGCGTAATACAAGAACTTCAGCAAGCGTAGTTCTCTAGCCTCTGCACCCCAACTCCACTCTCACCTTCACGTGGTAGACCCTGATTTCTGATCAAGATTGGGAACAAACCCCCAGTGGGAAGCGAGGGCAACAAACAGACGAGAGCAAGGGGGGGCTATCCGAGCGCTTCATGGTCGGGTAGTCTGAAAACCATTAGGAGGGTATGGTTTTCCAAGGGTTGGTAGCGGATGAATCTCTCACTAAAGATCAACGGTAGCACCCACAGTCCTAGCTAGTTGGACTACTCTCCACTCACCAGGAGAGAGAGAGAGAGAGAGAGAGAGAGAGAGAGAGAGAGAGAGAGAGAGAGGAGGGGGGGAGATAATTCGATATTACCCCAAATTGTTTAGATATATAGACCGTTTTTTACGTCATCGATTATTTCCCAAATCAATCTTTAAGGCAAATTCGAATCGTTTTACAAGATCGATTCGGCTGTATAACTTCAAAAATAACCTCTTAACCTCTATAACTTCAAAAAATAATATGTTCCCTCTCGTCAGAGCCCAAAACCTCAATGACTTAAAATACGCAACCTCTGTAACTTAAATAAGTAATCTCTGTATTGGCCCTCATTAACTTAAAGAAATGCTTCCACAGCCTAATATAATTTTTTTTGTCGATGAGTCACATACGCTGATAAATTAAAAGCTACAGAAGCAGTGAAAAATGAATTGAAAAGCAAAGAAGTTGCGGCTCAGTTTGGGATACATGAGTACATTATCAATCATCACTAAAAAAGGAGCTGAAGTCTTGAAGAAACAAGAATCAGGAGAAAGTCTCTAATGTAAAAGACGAAAAATTGCCGAAATTCCCAATTTAGAACAATGTTTGTTTACGTAGTTCAAACAGTGTCGAAACAAAAACATCAGTGTTAGTGGACCCATACTGAAAGAAAAGGCTGAAGAGTTCGCTAATTCGCTGAAAATCAAAAATTTAAATTACTGTATTTTAATGAGTCAGTCCTTCTGACGCATTCGAGTAAAAATAGGAACAATTGGTACATACATACATACCTACCTCTATATTAATCTATCCCTAACACAGACCCTTGATAACTTAAAACCTCTATATAACTTAAAATATTTTAACTTATCGAGTGGGAATTAACGCAAGCGTTACTTCATGTCGAAAAAACCGACATGAAGTAACGCTTGCGTTGTGTTTCGTCGTGTGAGTGAGGGTACCGGAGGCCCAACCCCTCCCTATTCCCTTCCCTCCCTATGATCATATTCGTCCTTCAAAGGCCGGCAGCGCGCTTGTAGCCCCTCTGGTGTTGCAGGTGTCCATGGGCGACGGTAATCACCAGAGGTCGGAATTAGGTAGAGTTATTCATGTACTTACACTGATTTCATACAGGGAAAGAATAAAGTGGATATGCCTCAAATCCCGAGATTAATTATAAAGAGCAGAAAAAATCCCGTGTTTTTTTAAATAAAAAGTTATTTATTTTTACACAATTTAAACTACTGCACGCACGACGTTGCCAAACTTACCTCAATGACATCGGATGTCCAAAGATGTCCAAGATTGTCCATTAGAAATCCCGGGAAGGTCCACATTAATATCAACATTTCGATGCAAGTACATAAATAACTCTACCTAATTTCGACCTCTGGTAATCACACACTATCAGGTGATCCGTCTGCCCTACTCCATAAAAAAAGAAGAAGAAAAATCGAGGTTCTACTGTACTTTCTCACAGTACTATTGAGTTATGAAAATTTAACATCGGCTACAATTAGTTTTTAGTTCTAAGAAACACTGTAGGTGGCGCTATACTGTACCTTTTCGTCTGTAGCCTGTGTTCTTACCACAGAACATAGAGAGAGAATAGAAGTAGTAAGTGGACGGGGCACGCGTCGCTGGCATATGCGCTTTTACTCATATGACGCCCTTTCCTCGGTTTTATGTTTGCCAGTCGTTCGTCAATCGTCGAGTGGTGATTTTACAGATTTTTTCTATAAAAAATGCCGTTTTGTGCTATTATCACTTGCAAAAAGCAAAGCAAAGTATACAATCTAACTAATGCAAACATTTCCTTTCACTGGTAAGTACAATTTTAGTGCTAAAATATAAAAAACGTAATAATTTGACACAATGTTAAATAAAATATACATTGATTGCTCAAACCAACATCAATGTTTCTGACCCCATTACTAAACAGCAATGTAAATCATTTTGTGCACTTTTGCAAAAAATAGTGCTGTGCCTCCATTTGTCTGAAATGTACCGATAGGCTGCTGCTGCTCGGAATCGTATTGTTAATTATATGGATCGTAATCGATAACTAAAACATATTTATTTAGAGCTTTTCTTTCATCATTTCATAACAACGTTATCGATAAATATATGCCATAATTATATAAAACTAAAAAATACTGTTTACAAGGGAAAATTATAGATGAACTGATACTGAACAAATGAAATAATGAACTGTCCAGGCACTTTTTTTACGAAGATTCGGTTAATTATTTACACGCAGATAAATATTAAAAATTACTGATGTGCTATAAATATCTAAGTTACGAAGTATATCACCGTTTTATGAACAATACATAAATTAAACGAAACTTCGTGAAAAGCTAAGAGTTGGCCTAATAGGTCTTGTTAGAAACTGGTGAAACTGGATTTCACTTATTTTGCATTACTTATATTTCAGTTTCCCTAATAACTTTACAACGGATTGCCTTGTTTACATAATTAATTTTGCCCTATCTGTTTTAGACCTAAACCTATCAAATGAATTTCAAAACAACATAATATCTATACAAACAAAAAATTATGTTTTCAACTAACGTAATATTGTTGGTGGTGTGAATTTAATTTACAAAATTAATTTTTAGGCGTCAATTTAATTTACCTTATTATGCTGATTCATAATCGGAAACTATTATTATAGAAATCGAGTTAAGAAAGCCACTTTAAAGAACCGCCCACAGAACAGCTTTTATCAGTTTTTTTGTTGCTCCATATTTGCACATAAGTTTATAGACGCATGTCTCAAACGGATGTGACTTTATATGTAGATTGACGTTTGTACGTACTTATCGCTTTTGTGTCTATCTTCAAACTTTTTTTGTCACGGCTTTCAAACTCATACTTGACCAGCAATTCCTTATTGTCCAGTCGTTGCAATTAATAATGTAGCTACTACTATTATTACAGATATAAAACTTAGAATAATAAAGTAAAACAAACATGGCTATGATCAATTTATTAGTGTAATGATCATATTAGTTATTATGAAATGAAATGAAAATATCTTTATTCAAGAAGGCTATTACAAGCACTTGGAATGGCAAGTTTATTTTTATTTCTACTTTTTTTTGTGAAGGAATCGTAATGTTTTCTTGCGTACATAATATTTTCATTGATGTATTGAGAGGCAACAGTCAAAATATTTATTTCTTTAAATATTTCTCTGAGAGATTCTCTAGACCGTAAATTATATATAGCGTGGACAGCTCTCTTTTGTAGAATAAAAATATCTTGAATGCTAGCCGCAGAACCCCATAACAATAGATTATACGTCATTCATTACACTATGAAAATAACTAAAATATACCAATCTTGCCGTTTCAACATTTGTTAAGAGTCTAATTTTCTTAACAGCAAATGCTGCAGAACTCAGTCTACTTGACAAATTATCAATATACCAAAATACCAAGGAACTTTGTCGATTCCACCATCTCAACTTTTTCACTATTTACATTTATAAGTATATTAACATGCCTCACATTAGGTAATGCAAACTTTATGTATTTCGTTTTATTTGAATAAACCTTTAAATAATTACTATCAAACCACTGTAGAAAATTGTCGAACTGAATTACATTGAACTGTTTCATGACAAAATTTAAAGCTCTTATTTTATCAACTAATATGTCACATCACTAATATGCACAATCGGAATGATACCAGTAAGAAAAAAATACAAATTAGGCTTAATGTAATTAATACAAAAATTCTGTTGTTTTCTTAATTTTTGTTTTTTTTACACTTTCCCTCGCTTAATTATATTACTCCACAGACATACGATAGAGTGTATCATTAAGTTTTCTTAGTTTTTGTACTGCGTTTTTTAAAAGATATTTTAATAAATTATGTAGGGAAAAGCCTTAATTTTTCAGTATTCACTTGGTTACAGCAAAATCTAATATTAATAGTTCGCACATAAAATGATGACCCCAATTTTTTTAAATGTGCATAATCTTAAAATATTTTTTTCCTTCTGGTATCCCCATATACAGCCACATGACAGTTCAACATTCATGTTAAAGTAAATTATTTATTATCACGTTGAATTAGAGTTTGTTTTTAATCGTGTGATTTCTTAGCTTAGTATCTTTTTGGGATTTGATTTATGTTATCGCGAACCTATCGCGTGGCGGTTTTTCATGTAGTGAACAAAATGATCATTTCATCTAATCTGTATTTGTGTGCGGAGAGGCGACACTCGGTTCCCATACTAAATTAATATCATTATGCTTCTAATCTCTCTCTATGTTCTGTGGTTCTTACCGTGTAAAGAATTGTGCAAGAAAATAAAATAACATTATTCAAGAAAAAAGTTCTTTAATTAGGATTCCCAGTCCATAACCCAATAGGTCATGGGCCCAGAATACTCTGCGACTTTTTTACTAAAGTGAAAAATTTCATCGTCGAAAAGAACCTAACTTCAAGCAATCAAAATGAATTTAGAAAAATTCGACGGGAATAATATCGGACAGCGGAAATTCCAAATTAAATGTGCTCTGAAGGCGAAAGGGACAGATATTTACACGCCAAAACCAGAGGAAGATACCGCCGAGCGGTTGAAGAATGACGGCATGGCGATGTTGACATTAACATCTTCTATGGATTTCAAAGGAGTAGCTCGGTGGCGTAGAGGATAAGCGCCGCGGCCCGAGATCGTAGTCGTTAAGCAACATTCGCAAGGGTCGGTCACGGGATGGGTGACCATAAAATTATTATCTCGAGCTACTCCGTGCTTCGGAAGGTAACGTGCCTTTGGTGCCGGTTGCATTTGCAGGACGTTAATACCCTCCAATCCGCATTGGGCCAGCGTGGAGGGTCATGGCCCATCCTCCTTAACCGTCCATAAGGAAGGCCTGAGCCCTTGTAGTGGGGACGTAAAAGGTCTGATGATGATGAAATGGATTTCAAACAGATCACATCAGTAGAAAACTGTGAAACCGTCATAGAAATAACGACAAAACTCGAATCTGTATACGAGCAAAAAAGTGAAATGTGTAAAATGCTGATTCATTTATTTATTTATTCAACAAAGTTTCAACAGCAGTTTAGTTATTTCTATACAAAAATAAGTATACAGCATTGACGCTAATTATAGAAACTTATTATCAGAGGTCGGAATCTTGCATCGAAATGTTGATATTAATGTGGACCTTCCCTGGGATTTCTTTATTGGTCATTTTGTAATTCTTTGGACATCCGATGTCATCGATGTAAGTTTGGCAACGTCGTGCGTGCAGTAGTTTAAATTGTGTAAAAGTAAATAACTTTTTATTTAAAAAAATCACGGGATTTTTTTCATCTCTTTAAAATTAATCTCAGTATTTGAGGCATATCCACTTTATTCTTTCGCTGAATGAAATCAGTGTAAGTACATGAATAACTCTACCTAATTTCGATCACTGGTTATTATGTTTACAAATCTTATTAATTATATAATCATAATGAAGGCAGTTGACAAAGAAAATATATGTATTAGACAAAAATATACATATCTATAAATTATATCGCACGACAAATATGGTGTATGTATGTATGTATGTGTGTGTGTGTGTGTGTGTGTGTATGGATGAGTTTATGTGTTTAAATAAAGTATGCGTAACTAGAACTTTATTGACGGGGCCGAGTTGAACGCACGGTGGCCGCGCGTCGAGTGGGTAAGGCAGGCAAATATACGTACGGTACAGAGGCGCATTCGTGAGAAGTTTTATCGATACGAAATGTATATCAAGGGTATGTTCCGATATACACTGCGACCACTGAACAGTATGACGTCAATTTAGTATACTGGAAGCCCGTTCCTTTGTAGCTAGTTATACTGGTGACTTTTTAAAACGGAACGCAGTCCAGTATACTGTTAATCCTATTTTTTGGCGCCATTTTCAAATTTGTTAATTCAAGGTAAATATAAATATAAAGATTCCCTCTTTTCAAAAGAAAATATTATAAAATTGTATAAAAAAATTATTTATCCATCTTATAATAAACGTAAGTATTTTATTTTATCTGTTTCGACTGATCACGTGATCAAAAACACTGCGAGCACCTTACCTCGAAATCTCCATTGCTCACAGTACAAATATGGCGGCAATTTATGACGTCATGAATTTCCCTAGGGTACTGCAGCAGTGTATATCGGAACATACCCCAAAAGTCGGAAGGTAAAGCTAGCTACTAAGCTCACCGTGTGCTGCGTCTCGGCGAGCGCGAGCAGCACGTCGTAGGCCTCGGTGGCGCGGTCGGCGGCGGCCACAGCGCTGCGCATGGCGGCGGCGGCGGCCTCCAGCTGCGCGCAGGCGCAGTGCAGGCGCCGCGCCGTCTCCGCGCAGCGCGACAGCGCGCCGCCCGCCGCCACGCGCGCCGCCTCCGCGCGCAGCCACCGCGCGCGCCATATGCACTCTGCGCAGTGTTACCGACTTACCGACTCGAATTCTTATAAATCCTTCCGTACAACTCCAAGGGCGGCTTGCGCATCGTCGTTAAATACAGTTTAAGAGCGACTTAAACGCATTTAGTCTGCTAAATATAATTAGCGTCTTGCACGACAAAAATTTAGGCACCGATCGCGTTTAACGAACTGTCAAAGTTAAATACCCAAAGATGGCTATTTAGCGTCGCTAAATACGTTTAGTAGCAATCGCGCGTCACCATTTTAAGGTTATAGAAATTTTACTATTATTTTATAAAAGATTGTAAAGAGTTCTTTAGGTAGTTTGTACGATGGATTTGTGGGAATCGTATTCTGACGACGATGAGGAGATTATAGAATATATCAACGGACCGAGGGAATCGTTTGAGAGAGCAGACTTATTTGGAATGTATTCAGATGACAAATTCTTCAGAAGGTTTCGTCTAACGAAAGAAACCACTATAATTTAGTTCCAGCAAATAGCCCCACGTTTACAAATCATAACAACACAATTTGACTATGTGACAGTTGAAAGCTCGTCAGTCCATTTCACGCATTTTTTTTTAAGAAATGCAACCATTTTGCTCTAAGTCAAGTGTTCAACTCACGTAAACGTAAAAAGGAACGCAATAAACTGCTTTACCGACTCCCTAACTACGATTAGTTAAATTGCCATCCAAATGGATGTGCGCAAGACCTTTTTAATTGTATTTAGGCTAAACATATTTAGCAAGATAAACACATTTAACTAATTTCTGTTTAGACCAAATGTTGTGAAAGCCGCCCTAAAAGTTGCTAGTCAGGTTTAGGTTTAAAGACATTTATTCTCATTAAGACATATGCGCCACTTACATGCAATTTACAACATACATTCGTTGTCGTACATACAACGTGTCCCAAAATTCAACGATAAGCGGGCGCCAAGAGGTAGACCTGCTCATGTGTACTTATGGAAAAATAAGAAAAAAATGATATCTTATTAATCTTTTTATTGTAAAATAAAATTCGAAAATTTTCGAAAGAGTTGTAGCGAATAGTAGTGCTACTTAGGTATCCGATACCAAAAAAAGATTGAACATAATTGAGAAGATGTGGTCGTGGTAGTTGAAAATATCAAAAAAGGTGTAAATTTTCGATGATTTTCGAATTAAATTTTATAATAAAAAAGGTAAGATATAATTTTTTTCTTATTTTTCCATAAGTACACATGAGCAAGGGTACCTCTTGGCGCCCGCTTATCGTTGAATTTTGGGACACGTTGTATAATAACTAAGTTGTTAACATTAAAATAAAATGTTTTTAACAAACAATACAATAACCCAGTTGAACGATCATAACACACATCCATTGCTATACATTTCACTTCACTAATTTTATACATTAACAGATACATAATTATACACTTAATTTACCATTGCACGCAACACAAAACCGATACAGCTACAATTTACAACACCACAATTAACTATTCGCAAGATTTGATTAATTAATTGGAGCAATAGTTTCCAACCATGTGCAATTCGAAAAGGGGCCGTCCATTAATCACGCGATGTTTTTTTCAACATTTTTTTACCCCCCCCTCCCCCTTGATGATACATGGTGAGATTTAAGACTACCCCTCCCTCCTGCGACCGAATCACGAGTATTTAAAAAAAAAAACCTAATTTTTACGTCACTTTTCGGTTTAATAATCGCGCGTCGAGGAAAAACTAAATACACGCGATATATTACTAAGCCCCCCCCCCCCCCCAAGCCGCACGTGATTAATGGACGGCCCAAAGTAGGTAGATCTACCGACTCCTTGCTTTCAAGGTTCATAAGGAATTTGCACTGTCGTATGACATATAATTTTTTTTTTTTACTATTTAAAAAAAAACACATTTTGTTGTACTTTCGATCGTAATGAAGCTTTTTCCGGAGAATTTTCACCGGATGCATTTTCACTCTCGAACGTTTTAGATAAAAAAAAATTCTTAATATTAAAATTACTATATTGCACTCTACACTTTTATTTCAAATACTGATCTTTTCACTTTTGTTTAATAATAATTATCGCTGCCATACATACAGAAGTAAACAAACATAAATAATAAAATGGCGGATGGTTATAGACAAGACAGGAACGCCGTCTCTCTAGTTGGTTTAAAATTCAAATATTCACCAGAGTTAAATAAAAATTAAAAAATTTGGTTGGTTAACAAGAAGTAAAGGTGTTAATATATTATTTTTACAAAAATCAAATAAAATTTTCGATAAATTAAAAAAGTTAGTAGATTTTTCATCCACGGTAGTAGATTTGTAAAAAAAGTTAAAAATAGGCAGTTAAAGTTGGTAGAGTTGGTAACACTGACTCTACGCGTCATTTTTTTTTTAAACGTTTTACCGGTCCTGGCTTCCATGGCATTCAGCTGTGTCTTTATATTGAGATAATTTATATATTTACAAGCGTTTCCTTTATATATCTGTATAAGTATCTATATATTTCTGGGATCTGTTATAAATCTTGTAATTGGCGGGATCTTTCACAGTTTTTTCAATATTTGTTGCTAATATTAGGCGTTGCATAGCGAAATTTGGACATTTCAGAACGAGGTGTTCAAGATCTGCAATTTCGTTTAGTTGACAATATTGACAGATGTTGCTTTCAGTCAGTTTTGTTTTAAACAAAGTTGCCGGAATTCGGCAGTGTCCTAACCGCAATCGGTTGATGGTGCTATAAAATTCTCTATCGACAGCTCTAAAAGGTATATACCAAGGTATATACCGTTAAAATATCCGACATGTATCTTGATAAAAACACTGATTTAACTGATCACCAGTGGTCCGAATTAGGTAGAGTTATTCATGTACTTACACTGATTTCATACAGCGAAAGAATAAAGTGGACATGCCTCAAATCCCGAGATTAATTTTAAAGAGCAGAGCCCGTTTTTAAATAAAAAGTTATTTACTTTTACACAATTTAAACTACTGCACGCACGACGTTGCCAAACTTACATTAATGAAAGAAAGAAATAAAGAAATCCCGGGAAGGTCCACATTAATATCAACATTTCGATGCAAGTACATAAATAACTCTACCTAAATCCGACCTCTGCTGATCACTATTTATTTATAATAGCTAGGAGTTCGTATTGCAATGAGTGAAAGTGGGTTAAAATATTAATTTTAATTGTGAATAATAAATAAATAACTAAGTTCCAATTTTCACTTTTTTTTTTAAATATGAAATCGACTGTATTAAAAAAAAACTATTATTACATGCTCTTTAATGATATTGATAATTTTTCAATACCTATCGCACAATATCTCCATCATCGTTACGAAGATCGTTTGATTTAATTTCATTTTTTTAATTGCTATTTACTCGATTACTTAATTACTCGATTGTAGAGAGGGTGTGATCATCGATACTTCTATCGATGACTTTAACAGTTCGTTAACAACTGTTGCAAAGCAAGTTGCCGCCATCTTGTCACGCATTCTGTTAGGCATTAGTAAACACATCCGACGACATCGCGCTCATCTCGTTATATTTTCGTATGAAAAGTGATAAAATGTAACAATTCCACGTTGGTATACACGCGTGCAGTGTTATTTTATAGATAGTCACCTGATATGGACGATCTATATGGGCTTCGTAATAGCCCCTTCTGATTACACGCTGACATACCTAATAAGTAACACTGAAAATATTTTTCTGAAAGCGATGTTAAAATGCGAACCTTAATTTTTTTTTTATCGATTAACCTAAAATCTCCTGTCTAAAAAATACTACGCCGAAAACCGCATCAAAATCGATTCATTCAAACACGAGATAATCGCTCATAAACATTCATACATAAAGAAGAAGATCCTTTTTTAAATCGGTTTAATTACTAAAAATAAGGCTTAATTACTTTTTGAACAATCTAACAAATAAACAAAAAACTTCTTCTAACGCTAACATACCCTCTTACGTACACCCGTACACACCCATTTTACATATAAAGATCTTTTGTTTCAGAATCTACATAAAACTAGAATAAAGTAGTTAAATATCTATTCAAAGTACTCTTACAAGTACAAAGTATTACTCTTTATTCGAATGGACTTCTTAAAATTACTTTTGAATCGTCCAACATTTTATACTACCAATCGTTCGAGACCTCTTCTAGTTGATAAGAAGAACAAGCAACAAACTTGCCAACTAAATGCCTTCTCGCCCAATAGGACGGCTTATTTAAAAACTTGACTACTACATAGATATATCTATAAAATCAATTAGTGAAATATTGTAACTTTAAAAATCTCTTTATTATACCTACCTATTCGAAATGGAGAAAACAGTCGTTCGATATTTTTTTTCGCTTTTTTATCATTTATAATAGAAAATCTAGAAAGTACTTCAAAATACGGGTGTATAAAATTTGTCAATTTTCATAATTTTGTTTCCAGATTAAATAAAAATAAGGAGCAATAAGAGTTTAATTGAAAATGAGAGATATTTTTTTTTATAAATGTCGCATCATCTTTACGAAGATCGTTTGATTTAGTTTCTTTTATTTTATTTGCTAGTTACTCGATTACTTAATTACTCGATTGTAGAGAGAGCGTGATCATCTATACTTTTAATTTTATTAGAATGGTGACACTGACTTTGACAGTTCGTTTATAAAAACCAAATTGCCGCCATTTTGACACACATTCTGTTTCCGATCGCCGATTAGTAAACACATCCGGCGACATCACGCTCATCTCGCTATATTTTCGTCTGAAAAGTGATAAAATGGAACAAATCCACGTCGGTATACACGCCTGCAGTGTTATTTTATAGATAGTACTCCGATATGGACGATCTATTTGGGCTTCGTTATAGCCCCTTCGGATTACCCGCCGTTATATAGATAACGGCGGATATTCAAAGGGGCTATTACGAAACCCGATAGGTCGTCCATATCGGGGAATACCTTCGAAATAATACTGCAGGCGTGTACACCGATGTGGGTTCATTCCGAATTATCACTAGTCATACGAAAACGTAGCGAGATGAGCGCGATGTCCTCGGATGTAAAATCTGAGTGAAATCAGGAAAAAGAAAGCGCGCCAAAATGGCGGCATCTTACTTTACGTCAATGAACTGTCAAATTAAAAAAGAAACTTAACCGACCTCTATTAGAGACAAGTCAGTGTTACCATTCTAATAAAATTACTTATTACGATAAAATATGCTGTTCTTAAATTATAAAACTACCTTATAACCATATTTTCGCAAATAAAAATATTATTACTATTAAAAGTATTACGATCACGCCATCTGTACAACCGAGCAAGTATTAAAACTTAAAAAAAGCTATTAATTGGCAGTTAGGTTTAAAATTAAACATATATATACATATATATAAATAATTAAATAACTTAATATAACTCACCAGTGTCATGGCTATCGTCATATGCCGCTTCCAGTGATAATCTTTCCGCATCAGCGCACCAACACTTAAATAATACAATAAGTTATTGAATACTTATTCATTACTTAAGGAAACGTTTAGCGGGATAAGAAGTAGCCTATAAATTATCCGTAAAAATCCTTTAAGTACTTTTTGCGTGAAGAAGTAAAAAACATCAAAATTTTTCTATATGGTCTCTGGTCTGGGTGTTGTGGTACCTTCATTGTCTCAGATACTGCATAATACGGGGGCTTTAGCAACTCATTTTGGAATCTGAGTAAAGTTATATTCAGAGGTCGGAATTAGGTAGAGTTGTTTATGTACTTGCATCGAAATGTTGATATGAATGTGGACCTTCCCGGGATTTCTAATGGACAATAATTTCTAACTTTGGACATCCGATGTCATCGATGTAAGTTTGGCAACGTCGTGCGTGCACTAGTTTAAATTGTGTAAAAGTAAATAACTTTTTATTTAAAAATCACGGGATTTTTCTGCTATTTAAAACTAATCTCGGGATTTGAGGCATATCCACTTTATTCTTTCGCTGTATGAAATCAGTGTCAGTACATGAATAACTCTACCTAATTCCGACCACTGATTATATTGTCTATATTTATTTATTTAAAATCAATGAGTTTCAAAATGCATCTTAAATACATTTGGCCAGATTTCAATTCACTAAATTAAGCGCTGTCTATTATTGTACAGTCGACAGCACCTCAGGTAAAACAAAACTGTAAAATTCCTCAAATTGATTTTAAGCCTTAACACATTGAGGGCAGAGGTAAAAATTAATTGTGGAAAATTGACATTATATATTATAGCAAGTGTGTCACTACTGTCTGACATATCCTTGTAGCAGCGAATTATACATTTTTTTAAAGTTAAATTTTCATTTATTTACGTATATGTCTAGAACAAAATTATTAGATGCAATGTTAATTAATATAATAATATCGTATTTAATACCTATTACTGGTTGGCAGAGCAAAATGGATAAAAAATATTTTCAGTATAAAATTAAACCCCACGACAAAGTTACGTCGTCGAAATCAAGTAGCACTGTAATAATAGAGGAAAGTCGAGCAATTTGGACCAATTTTTTTGCAGTCGCGTTTTAAATTTAGTTTATTTTTTGATTAGACAAATGTTTACGGTTATAAAAATAAAAAAGAACTACGAAATATGTAGGTCCAATGAGAGGTGCCGTGTTTATGCTCACCAGATGGCGCGATAGTCGCTTGAGGTCTGTTAAAATTTGGTGCCTACGAGATTGAACTTATCGAACGTGAACTCTAACCTCTCATTTGGCTGTTCTTTCATCCCGCTCTAATTTCACAAAACTTTTTCTTAACTTCGTTTCTAAAGCGCTGACATTTATTTTTACCCAGAATTTATAATTGCATTTATAAATCTCAGGCACCCTAAAATAAGAGCAAAATTCGTTTGTTTGAAAAAAAAACGCGTGTAGTTCAGTGACTTTTTAATATTATGAAGACCTCACGCTACACTAGCGCCTCTAGCGGCCAATTCAAAGCTGCCTCATCGAACTTCCGGTCCAATTTACCATACTTTCGCCTGATAATAACTTATAATAAGACAATGATTGACTAACTCCATTAGAAGCCCGGATCGAGGTTTTCCAACCGTGGCGGAAAATTGCGTTTCCAACTCCCCCCAACTCCCCCGCCCTCCTCCCCCCGTTACAGGCTACACTTATTTGTCAACGGAGTTTCCAACCCGAAGTTACGAAGCAGCCATTTGGAGCCCCCCCCCGTCTCCCCCTCCCCCCTTTAGTCCGCCACTGCAATAAGGTGTAATGTACTCACGCGTTCAATATCCGCGTGGTCATCTTGGGTATCGGTGGCGCGTCTCAGTCTGACTCTTGAAGCCAACTTAGTCTGACACCCTCCGCTGCCCACTGAACAATAATCATTAAATAAATTAACTAATATGTGTGTAATGATATAAACGTCCCGCGATCGTTGTTGTTAAGCAACTTTCGCGTGGGTCGGCCACGGGATGGGTGACCGAAACATTATTATATCGAGCTAAGCCGTTAGTTTCGGCTGAATCCCATTCAATTCTATCAATAGAAAATGCCATGAAATGCAATAGGGACAATATTAGGCCGGTGATGTGATGAACTGCTATTAGATAGATAGATAATTCTTTATTGTACAAATAAAGACAAAATACACTTATATGACGAAAACAGGAATAAGGAAACGTACAATAAGGAAGTATTTAAAAAAAAAAATAGTTCCCGAAATCAAACTAGATGTCGCTACAATACGTTCTTGATTTCTCCATGACAACCCTTCCGGTTTTCTTTCATGTTTAAAAGTAAATTAGTTTTCAAAACTCAATAAACAACTCATATTCTATTTGTACATTTACATATCTAAGTTTCGAACTTTGCAAATTTCAGTTTTTTAATATGTTAGTTAAAAGGAACGGAAATGACTGTCTTTGGTCCATTCGTTTCCGGCAAAAATCAACTTTTGCTAGAGTCGCCATCTAGTGGAGGTGCTTTTTAGGGCTTTCGTTTTTTTTTTCAAATACTTCCTCATTGGCGTCCTTATCACTAAAATCGATCTCTTCCAGGAACCTTGGGTTGGAGTTAAATATAAAAGACCTAATGATGAGGTCGTGGATCTCTAATCTGCATTGGGCTCGAACCCGAGAGGGTCATGTATTATAATTGCTTATAAGTAGAGTTATCATATCTCAGGATTTTTGAACTCTTCCCAGAAATGCAGTCGGATTTTACAAATATCAGGAAATTCTAATAAAATATACTACAATTTAAAGATCGCAATAAAAGGTTATACAAACTTAAAATAATCTTTGATATTATAACCCCCCCACCTCCCCCCACTATAAATGAAATGAATTTGAAGTAAATTTAAGAGAGAATTCCGACAGTGCAACAAAATTTCAGAATTTATCGTCTGACTTTTCTCAACTATAAGCTAACAATAGTGCTGTAGTGTAACATTGTACATACTAGTGGGTGCAGGCGGGTTCGCGTACAACGCGGGGGAGCCGCGCTCCCTCTCGCAGCTGTCCACGCTTTCCCCACTGTTGTTGGCCTCCCCCCCACAACACCTGAATATACATAAATATTAAATTCAATAAATATAATATAAAATTACATACGTAGCTAAGATTCCAAGATAAGTACAGAGCATCTACGACAACGAAGGTACCACAACACCCAGACACGATACAATATAGAAAAGTACATTTTCTACATCGACCAGAGGCCTAATTGTCCAATTTTAAAATCATTTGAAAGACATTCACGAACTTCACACCACCATTATTTGACATGTGCTGGCGATTGTGTTTACGAAAGATATTGAATGAACGATATCGCTGGTATGACGTTAACAGAAATTGTCTAAATATTACTTTAAGTTACTAAGTATACATTATGCTTCTTGAACATTGAATTCATCCTTCGCTCCGAAAGCGAAGTAAATAATTACATAAATCACTATATATAGGCCACCGGCACTACATGTCTTATTCCCTCATGTGTAAAGAATCACTTCGTATCAGCTCTTTTTTTAAACCTTCCTTCGACTGCGACAAACATTTTAAAATCGTTCTCTAGTTTTAGTGAAATAAACGAACAGCAATCGATTTTTAGTTTTTTATATATGTCGCATCATCATTACGAAGATCGTTTGATTTAGTTTATTTTATTTTAATTGCTAGTTACTCGATTACTTAATTACTCGATTGTAAAGAGAGCGTGATCATCGATACTTTTAATTTTATTAGAATGGTGACACTGACTTTGACAGTTCGTTTATAAAAACCAAGTTGCCGCTATTTTGGCACACATTCTGTTTCCGATCGCCGAGGAGTAAAGACATCTGATGACATCACGCTCATCTCGTTATATTTTCGTACGATAAGTGATAAAATGGAACAAATCCACGTCGGTACACACGCCTGCAATGTTATTTTAAAGATAGTCCCCTGATACGGACAATCTATTTGAGCTTCGTTATAGCCCCTTCGGACTACCCGCCGTTATATATATACAGATTTATGAATTCAGTGTTGTTCCCATAGAAAAAAATATTCAGTATGTTCAGTTTATGAGTTCATCCACCTTCTAAGATATACACAATATTTTATTTGATTTCGCTTGAAATGTGTTATTTTTCGATTGTAAGAATTAATTTTCAATAATTATAAGTTATAAGTGAAAGTTTTACATAATATGGTATGACGGATGACAGCACGCAACGTTTTTGCTTTTGGCCACCATGAGCGCTGCTATATACCTATTACGTTACCCCTACCTAGTACTTCGCACGAGTGGCGGACCAACCTCACCAGAGGCCCGGGGCGGCCATAGGACCGTAGAAACTTGATATTGCATTTACACCCCACCTTCCCCTCCCACCCGAAAAACATATGTTAGTCTACAACCATTTGGAGCCCTCCCTCTCCCCTTAATCCGCCACTGCTTGCGCTCAGCCAACAGATGTACTCGTATCATTATCGTAATATGTCAACAGAACATCACTCACCCGACTGGGTGTTGCTGACCCGGTGACGTGTCAGGCGTATCAACACATTCTGTGTCTTCAGCGCTGGAATAGGAGTTATAGAAAAATAAATTAATTCTATTTTAATACTTGTTTATTCTTTAAAAGCTTAAAGTTATCGGTTTTTGCATTTTTATATTTTTCGTTGCTATTAAAATTAATATTACTACAACATACCTATAAAAATATTTTCTTAGCTATTGATTTCATTATCCACCCATAGATGGCGCGTGCATAATTCTGCATCACATTAGTGTTAACGAAATGGTAGGATTATAATTTAAATTTTGTAATTTTTAGCTGTTGGTCATCCTACATGAATAAATAAATAAATAAATATTCATATATTATAACCAGTGGTCGGAATTAGGTAGAGTTATTCATGTACTTACACTGATTTCATACAGCGAAAGAATATAGTGGATATGCCTCAAATCCCGAGATTAATTTTAAAGACCAGAAAAAATCCCGTAATTTTTTAAATAAAAAGTTATTTACTTTTACACAATTTAAACTACTGCACGCACGACGTTGCCAAACTTACATCAATGACATCGGATGTCCAAAGATGTCCAAGATTGTCCATTAGAAATCCCGGGAAGGTCCACATTAATATCAACGTTTCGATGCAAGTACATAAAAAAGTCTACCTAATTCCGACCTCTGATAATCATACATCGTCCATGAACTACACAAGATTAGATATCACCTATTAGATATCATCGATACTTTTAATCGATACCGTATCGGTCATGAGTAGAGATGCAAGTTTAATATAAATATCCATATATCGAGTTCTATGTATATCGGTTAAAATCGATATCGATGTCTTCACAAAGCCGATATATCGACATTGAGCATTCATAAGGGAGGCCTGAGCTCCTGCAGGGGGGAAGTAACAGGGCTGATTATATAGATAGATATAGCTTACGTAAGTGTGGGCGGGGGGGGCGCGGGCTCCTGGGGAGTCGGCAGCTCTGATGGACTCAGCGCTGAAGATGTGTCATTCTGTACAAATAATAAACAAAATCTTAAGAATCAGTTTTGAATAAAGTAAGAGAGGAAATGTAACGTGTGTATTCCCACATCAGTGATCAAGGTGTCGTCTCTGAGATCCCGGGTTCGATTTTCGGTCGGGTCAATGTGGAAAATGTACTTTTCTATACATATTGTCTGGTCTGGATGTCGTGGTACATTTATTGTCTCGGATACTCCATAATACGTAGCCTTTAGCCATTCATCTTGGAATCTGAGCAATTGTGTAGGGGAGGGGGTGGGCGAGAAAAAAAACTCATAATTAAGACCAAATTTAATCAACGAATTATAAAAATCGTCTCAAATTGGAACACGTTTCAACTCTAGTCTCCAGTGCTCCAGTATACCAGTATCCAGATGGGTTTCAAGACCAGAACAATGGTTAGAACAAATTAATTGAAGCTTCTATTTATATAAAATTCAAGTTTTAATACTAAGTGAACACTTTTATTCTATACCAGCTGTTTCCGCCTGACTTTGCCCGCATAAATTTAAAAAACGGTCCAGTAGTTTTGGCGTCTATTCCATGGAAAAATAAACAAACATTCAAATTTTTTCTCTTTATAATATTCGTACAGATAAAATGGGAAAGCGATTTCGTTTTATACTATAACTAGCTTTCCGCCAGCGGCTTCGCCAGCGTACTATTGTATTATACATAAAGTCCTTCCTTTGGAATCTTTTGTAAAAGTTTAGACGTTATATATATTTGTCATATGTCCCTTAGCAGTTTGTAAGGAACATTGGCAGAAATAAATAAAACATTGCAATATTTCACATGACATCTTTCGGACTTATGGATCGAAACCTTAGTTTCAGACCAATTGAATGAACTCCGTATTACATTTTTCCGAAAATACTACATAATAAACTATGAACCAATAAAAATATCTTAAAATGGGATATATAAGCTATCAATTCTATTTATTTTGGTATAAATGTGGCTTATTAGGTTTCCAATTCACACCATAATCTCTATAGAGGTAAATATTTAAATAATCAGTTTAAAGAGTGTTATTCTGAATATAACTTAATGTGATTGTTGCTTTAGTGTATAATTACTAGTTTATATTTATTATAAATAAATTTGTTGTTTTGCAAATTTTTTTTTTTTTTTTTTTTATAAAATTGTATGTGAAATTGTGACCTGTCTTCCAAAATAGGACAATAATATTATATAAAAAAGCCTCATCAAAATCCGTTGCGCAGCTTTAAAGATATAATCATACACAGGGATATAGGGACAGAGAGTTTTATACTATGTAGTGATGAATGATTTATAAATTCATTAAAGAATAATTTGATCTCCAGCAGGGCAATTCTGCTAGTTTTGTCATAACTATAATAAATATATCGGTCACCAATGTGTGGAGGAGACATTGCACTAATAATATTGGACTTCAGGTGATGCGATTGTTACTTAAACATTAGCTGAATTGAGGACTTCTATAAAAATCTGTACCCGAATTCGAATTCACTCATGTATCATGTGTCTTTGTGTGCGCTTCTACAATAAGGCCCCAAGCAAAATACAACAATTAGATATCATGCAGTTTAAATCTACTATTAAAATAATACTTATTAAAAAAGCTTATTATAAGGTATCCGATTATATAACAGATAAGAACGCTTGGACTTGAGATGATCCAGCAACTGGATAGGTGATTACTTCTGAACTCATTATCTTGTTTCCATTATTATTAAATGATTATGTTATCATTATAAGACCATGGTTTTTTTTTCTATCTCTGTTTATAATGTATTGATCTGGTAATGACATAGTTTTTGTAAATGTCATTACTCCTATTAGAGCTGGTGAGTTTCTTGCTCGTTCTTCTTATCAGCCAAAAGACGTCCTGAACGAGTGGTAGGGAAAAAATGTTGGACGATCCAAAAGTACTTTTAAGAAGTCTATCCGAATAAAGATTATTTTGACTTTGACTTTTGACTTTGCGGGGCTGGTGTCAATGTTCATTACCTGTTCAGTCCTGGAGTTGTCGGCGTCGTTGTCCAGCTCGCCGGCCGGCTGGGTGGTGGACTCGCATTCATCTGTAACGTACAACAGGTTCCATCACTCTCTCAGCTTTATATTGGACTAGCTATGCCCGCGACTGTACCGCGTGGTAAGTACCCTAAGTTGCTCCTTATTACACAAGTTATCAGTCCAGCCGTTTTAGAGATTAAAAATATATATTTTGGTATATGTACCGCTCGGTGGCGTAGTGGATAAGCGCCGCGGCCCGCGATAGTAGTCGTTAAGCAACTTTCACAAGGATCGGTCACGGGATGGGTGACCAAAATATTATTATCTCGAGCTACTCCGTGCTTCGGAAGGCACGTTAAGCCGTTGGTCCCGGCTGCATTTGCAGGACGTTAATACCCTCCAATCCGCATTGGGCTAGCGTGGAGGGTCATGGCCCATCCTCCTTAACCATCCATAAGGAAGGCCTGGGCCCCTGCAGTGGGGACGTAAAAGGGCTGGTGATGTGATGATATGTACCGCATATCATATGCATTTAGTAAAAGTTATTTCAACATTACAAACAGACACTCTAATTTTATTTATTTGTATAGATAATGTAAGGGGCCTTATTATCTAATTTTAAAATTTATCACAATCTCTTGCAACTTGACATTTGAAAGATATTCGCGAACTTCACGCCACAACTATTCGACATGTGACAGCGAATGCGAAAGCGAAGTTTTTTGATAGAATATTAAAAGAACGATATCGTTAATTTGACATTAACTTTAGATGCAAATATCTATGAAACCTATTGAAAAATGTCAATTGAAAGAGCTGAATGCTAACAGCAATCTTTCCGACGGGTTCCTAACTTAAGTTTTTTTGTTTTTTGATCATTCAAATCATAATTTGTAGCAAAAGCAATTGCTGCTTTCAAAGATACGTCATTCCATATATCGCTGTACCTTTGAAAGGATTTTGAAATTAATTAGGCCACACTTTCTGTAAAACAAACGCAGTAAAGTAGGGATCATCAGTAAGGAAATAAGAAAAAATCGTGCGTAACGATATTGCCAGTTGAAAGTGATTTTTGATTTGGTTCGGACATGTATCATGACACAAATGTCTGGTAGAAAACTGCATGCTACTCGTACAAGTTGACATGACACATAAAGTATGTCCTTACTTAAAGTACTCTTTAATAGTTTTATGTAACAATGATATTTCTAATTTAATAATTTTGACATACATATATCCAATGTAATTTTATCAATATTTGCATGCTATAGTTGATGGCTAAATGGGCTGAACTCAAATTTTAATTCAATCTACGATGTACCTCATTTAAAAGCAAATAAATCATTATTATTATTATTATTATTATTATAAGTTCGAAATGTTAAAACGACTCCAAAGAAACGCAATTTTCTACAATTTATAATGCAACGGAGGCAAGAGCTGACTATGCCTCTGATACACAGATAATCTTCACGTATACGATTTTAATAAAATTATAAGAATTGTTGGTAAAAAACGAATAGAATAGGCCTTCAGGTGTCACGTTAATTCGTAGAAGTTACACTGATATACGACAAGAAAGGAGAAGGACGTAGAAAGCCGGCAAATACCGGAACACATATCTAATAGTAAAAGTGATAGCGTGTAGTGGGAAGCTGATGTCAGAAAACACAGAAGCCGACTAGCATGCAAAGTTTTTTAATAATGCTTCCAACAAGTATGGGCGTTCCCATCATTTCCCTTTAGTTTGCTACCTTCTGTATAGATCTTCGCGTGACTTTCCGTAAGTCTACCATCCTCCTCGGCGTGATTGCTACCGGGATGCTTCGATCTCTTAACGCAAGCTGCATGTGGTTTTTACGGTTTACCTAATAAAGCTGGCATTCTTATTGGATTCTGACGTCGACTAGAAGCAGCCGCGACAAGGAAACCGTTCTAACAGACTTGCACATTCTCTATGCAAAAACCCTACCTGGATGACTACATTTGTATAAAGTTATGACAATAAGATAATCTTGTTTGTAGATCTTAAACTTCACTACTCTACAAGGGATCTAATATCGTATTATTTGGCAAACAAGCCAACTCCAAATCAGCGAAGCAAAAAAAAGAAGCCCTCGCCGAGTTTCTTTCCAGTTCTTCTCGGTACAACTTCTCCCGCCGTAGCTTTATGAACCGATAGCATAGAGTTTCGATTTTCCCAAGTGCTTGTAACAGTCTAGACTGATGATATTGATTCGGTGTATTACCCGACAGTTCCTCCTCAGGTATAGCAGCGGTTTGCTTGTGCGCCGCCCGCCGCCGGACCAGTTCAGCTATGACCCCGTGCAGTTCCGCGAGCCTGGCGTCGTGGGCTCTAGCCGCGGTGGCCGCCCTCTGCCTCTCCGCCGCTAACGCCCTCGCTAGAGCGTCGCGTTCAGCTCTCAAAGTGGTGACGTCATCACGACCGCTGTTCTCAGATGCTACCTGTAAAGATAAGATTTTTTATGAGCTTCGGTGTAGTTATAAGCGCTGCAACACTCAGAGTAATATATAGTGATACAAGAACTGTTAATCTACTTGATAAAAGGGAATACGGAAACGACGATGAACATTAAACATTAGGAACAGAGGATATTTTGAGAGCAGCAGTGGTGGATAACCAATATTAATAATTCAATACAATAGTTCGTTAATAACATAGTGCACTAAGTATCGTATGCCGTAAGTCCACCGGTGCATAAGAATCAATTTATAGGTACACTTCTGAGCTAACAAAGCTTAATTCTAATCGGTTTTTCAGAGTTAAAATGCTAAACGAATCAAAATACACATCGCAAAATCGAGACCTTGACCGCGTAACTCACCAAAACATTAAACCCATTCTGTCCAGGAGCGGGCGGTGCTGTTACAGGCCTCAAACTGGAGTATCTCCAAGAGGACTCTCTAGAAATCTCCTCATCGGCAACGTTCGGACAGCAGAGGTACCAACTCCTGCTGCGTCGCACACCGGACGACGCGTCCAGCTCAGTCAGCGGCAACCTGCCGACTACCTCCAGCTCCGCTAGTAACGGTTCCTTCTCCTTCGGTTCGGGCATAGGGAATGTCCCAGCTGTCGAATATGTCTCCTCCACTTTCCTGCCATTTTCGGGTATATTGTACTCCGGTAAACTCCACTGTCTATCTCTCAGCGGAGGGACTTCTCTCACGGCTCCGTCATTGATTACTTCATTTGATTCTACATATTCGCTCAGTTCATTCGGGTCTTTCTCAATAGGGTCAGGTTTGGTCCTCTTGAGTTTCTCCAAGTCAGCGTAATAGTAAGCAGTCGAGCGAGGAGGCTCGACGCTCTGAGTTCTGATTCCAGCCAGGGTGTTGCTGTTCATGTCATGGTGGGAAACTTCAAGTCAGAGTTTAAGTGTTTCCGGGGAAGTTTTACGTCTCTTTCACATCATTTTTAAGCTCAAAAGTTCATGTATCTTCAAATTAGTATGGTAGTTTCTTCTATTTATTAGGTTCACGGGTTTGAATGAATAAAAATAAAGATTGAGGTATGGATTTCACGCAAAATTATTTAATTTTAAAGATAAATGTAATATATTTACTCCAAATATATTTTAAGGAAAATAAATCAGGAACAGTCAATACTGATCCATACCAAGTTATCTGCAATTAATTAAGTGTTTTAAGCACTCGCCCACCAGAAAATGGGGTGTTACATCTGTCACATCTACACTGACATAGTGATCCATTCTGAATCAGGATATATCCAGAATTCCAGATCCCATATCCACAAAAAGTGTATGCAAAACTCGCAATCTTATGAATATTGTTAATATTTTTACGTTTGTATTGGCGGAGATCGATGGCACAGTATTTAGAGCATTTGGTTTGAAATACGGAAGTTCAGGTCATGCATTGCCCTACGATTATACGATTTATATCTTCTATACTAATATTATAAAGCTGAAGAGTTTGTTTGTTTGTTTGAACGCGCTAATCTCAGAAACAACTGGTTCGAATTGAAAAATTATTTTTGCGTTGAATAGACCATTTATCGAGGAAGGCTTTAGGCTATATAACATCACGCTGCAACTATTAGGAGCGAAGAAATAATGGAAAACGCGGACGAAGTCGCTGAAGATATAACTATTAATTATAAATCAAATCACTAGATGGCGCTGTTAGCTTATTTATATCTTTTTATTTCGTAATTGATCGTTAGATGGCATTGTTCTTGTTTTATTGACATCTTTTAATCTTCTACTCTATGCATCTGTTTCGTGTAACATATCAGTGACGTCATGAATATGACGGACAGCGTGTTCGCGGATATAAAAATAGCTTGAATTTTTGATTCAATTTTAAGGCAATAAAAAGTGTTTATTTTACAAAAATATTTGTTTTATGGCTTTTTTTTATTAAAATGAACATTTAGAAGATTTTTTTCAAACGGAGTAAAACACCCTATTACGAGTATTATCAGTTTACAATATTCTTAATACATAATACTCCAATAATTTAGCTAGAAAAGTTTTTGTACGATAGCAGAATCATAGATCGATTTTGAAAAGATCGACCTTTATGTCATCGATTTTGAGGAATGACGAGTGGGTAAAAAAAAAATGCAATTCTATTTAGTCCATCAGTCAGATAATAGAAAAATATTAGATACGTATATTTTTTTACTTCAATTTAACAAAAAATAGCTTAGATAACAGGCATTAAAGTTGAGGAGTGGGGGCTCGCTACGTCACAGTTGAGTAGAAAACGTACTCTAACGTGACGTCATGCGAAATTTCAACTCAATGTAACGCCGTAATTTTATGATTACGAAAGAAATTAAAAAATACGCGTTTAATATTTTTCAACACTCTACTTGAAGGACAAACAAAAATTAGTCAGTTAGATAAATCCCTATTGTTAATGAAGACTTCGATTGGAATTAATTCATAAGATCGATTCTTTTGCTATAGATAGGAAACCCTAACCTTCGCTAGAGAGGCACTATAAGAAAAAGAATAGTATCGAAAATATACTGCCATCTGCGCTATGATTCTGTAAAAAATCCAAACCCGAATTCGAATTCACTCAGGTGTTTACGAATTCACTTCAAAAGCGGCATCCGCTCAACCTTCAATTGGTAATAATGTACCGTGGCATAAGTGAAGTGAGTTACGAAATGACATAGTGATAGAATATCTGAGACACCTATCATTTTTTTGTTTTTTTATACAAAAAATGGAAAATTTAGTTTATTGATTCCATGAGTGAATTCGAAATGGTTCGGGTATGGAATCGCTCCCCAGTATAAAAACATAAAGAACCTGTCTTTGTCTCAGACGCGCAACTAAACAACTCCAGTAATAGCTCTGTTGACAAATTCTTGATCAACAACCCCTCAATTTATTTCGAAGCTTCCGTCAAAGTAATTACAACTCTATTTCTAGTTCAATAAAGAGCAAAGTCCAATAACATTTGCCGGACGAAAATTTACAGACAATTTGCCGGCCCACCATCACACATTCGTGACATTATATGACTCATTGCGGAATATACCAGTGAATTGCTACAAAAAAAATTTACTCTTTACTTCCATAAATTAGGGGCGGGCCCATTGCGGATCGATAGGTGTCAACAGCTATGGTTGTAGCCAATACCTCAGTGTTTAACTAGGATTCCGAATTTAAGAAATTTCAGTTTTAACCAGCAATCCGTACTAGCTCAGACACTAACACCGTGATATAATTCTCTCCAAGGATAAGGCATTAACGTGTATGCGTAGCAACGGGGACACTTATAAGATTCTGGTGTAAATATCGGTCACCCATCCGGTTACCAACCTCCGAGAAGGTTGCTTAACATCGGCAATCGAGATTATCTTCGACCCTATCCACATTCCTAGTGTAGATCATCAAATCGGGCGGAAAATTCGCAAGTGTAACGCCCTCCCCCGCGGCGGTATAACAACAGGAAATTATACTGTACGATTTCGGCGACTTGGCAGAATGCCAAACTGGCTTCCCGACCATTAGAAGAACCCTCATACAGAAAACTATAATCGGTCAAGGAAACGGAAAGAAATAAATGAATGGAAGACCGTAGGAACTGTGTAGATGTATGACGTAACCAATGAATCATTCAAAGAGATAATTAGAAGAAAAAAATACAATCCCTATTCAGAAATCAGAGGCCAGTCAAAAAAGATGCCAAGACGATCAAGTTGACCGCGTATTAGTCGATGTCGATATCGGTTATCTACGACGTGGAAGTTAAGCAGCCTTCGCAATGGTCTGTTACACGATGGGTGACCGATTTTTTTTCTCTCGTACATTCCTTCAGTAGCACGCACGTATCAGCTGCATCTGCAGTCGTTAATACCCTCCAAACCGCACTGGGACGCACGATAGGTGATCGTTACGTAAAAAAATTGCAAAATCGAGGCCCTGATCAAAGGCAAAAAAAAAAATTGTACGATACAATAAACAAACCAACTTTCATTATCGTATTAAATATAGGTAGCTACAATTTTACACGTGCCCGCACATTACGTGATCTATCCTACGGATACAGGGTGATATAAAATCTTGAGCACGGTCAAGGTCTTCCCCCGCCGAGGGGTGTGCACCCCCCGCGCGCCACCCTGCAGACGTTACACCGTCGGCTGAACGGCTGAATCACCGGGTTTTTTAACTCTTATTACGTGACAAGCGTTTTGTCCCGGTTAAAGGATTGAGCTATTAACATAAGACGTACGAACCTATATATAAATAGACTTAATGATCCACCTCTTTATAAAACTACATGTATGTATATTTGTAACGTTTGTCTTGTCTATTTCGTCCTAGGTTTCAGCATGCATACTTTTTGTCTTTGATCTACAAAAGTATATCTTTTTATCATCCATCTTTCGTAATTTGAAATTTTGACTAATTAAGGGTATATTCCGATATACACTGCGAGCACTGCGCAGTGGTCTTACTGCTGAAAAATCCGTTCCGTTATGGACTGCCAGTACACTGCTACAGTACCTTAGGGAAATTCATGACGTCATGAATTGCCGCCATATCTGTACTGTGAGCACTGGAGATTTCGAGGTAAGGTGCTCGCAGTGCTTTTGATCACGTGATCAGTCGAAACAGAATCAGAAAATGATAACTTTCTAAATAAACAAAAAAAAAATACTTACGTTTATTATAAGATGGATTTGATTGATAAATAATTTTTTTATACAATTTACCAATTTTATAATATGTATTTTCTTTTGAAAAGAGGGAATCTTTATATTTATATCCAGCTTGCATTAACAAATTTGAAAAAGGCGCCAAAAAATAGGATTAACAGTATACTGGACTGCGTTCCGTTTTAAAAAGTCACCAGTATAACTAGCTATAAAGGAACGGGCTTCCAGTATACTAAATTGACGTCATACTGTTCAGTGGTCGCAGTGTATATCGGAACATACCCTTAATATGCTCTTTATGAATGTCAGGTCATAAAAAAATCATCTGGTGTGAACATGTTATTGCAATCGTATAAATTTAAATATATAAAATATTATAATAATGCAGTTATTAAGATTAAATTAGAAATTATATCTTGAAATATCGTCCAAATTTACATATTACAGGAAACTTAAAAAGGGGTATGTATCTGTTCTATTTAGAAATTCTAATTTTATATTTAGGTAATTTGCGAACTGTTTTTTATATTGACTTTTCTGTTTGTTACAGTTTTTCCTTTATCCTTTACTTTATTACCATAAAATAAATCAATTCTCAAGCTTAGTCAGCCTTTCATTAATTCGCCCAAGCATCGAACCCGTCACATATTTAACCCCAAAAAAGTGAGCAATGAGGAAGTTTGTGGCGAGCTACCCGCTCCAATTTTATACTTGGGCAACCGCCCTACATTTCGACGAAGAAACGCTCCGCTTATGCGCTTTGGGCCAGCGGCGATGACTGACGTCACGCATTACGTAGCTCGCCGGGCGTATGCGCATCCTTGTCGCACGCGCTCGCTTCGTGATGATGCGTGCCTGCTCGCGTCGTCGCGCCGTCGGCCGAACAAGAATGACTCTGCATATAGCTTTGCTTGCGTACGACCGTCACATTTCTATTAATTTATAATCTGCTTACTTTTGCTATTTTATACAATTCTTTTCTTGTAATTTAATTCTAATCTGTGTGTAAATAATATATCCTTCATTCTTAGTGCTTGTGCTTCTTTTCCTTCTCGTGAACTGTGTTGTTTTGTGCTGTTAAATTGAACATTCTTATCGGGTTCGACTCCCGAAATTTATGTGGGATTACTTCATATAATATCCTACATCTGGTGACCCCGACGTGATCTGAACACGCAACCCTTGCAGAACACGGAGGAAAAACCTATTTTGAGAAGGAGGATTGTTCCACGGAAGATATTGGATAAAACGGTCGGTGGTTTAAAAAAAACGGTGAGCGATTTTAAATTTTTTTTTCAACGATGAGTCACGGTGAAGATTTTTTCGAGTGCAAAGAGGAAGTTTTACGGGTAGGTGTTAGAGTACCACCTTTTTGGCCAGAAGAGCCTGCTTTATGGTTCGCACAGGTAGAATCACAATTTGCCTTATCAAAGATAACCAGCGATGAAACTAAATTTTTTTACCTCGTTGCACAATTGGACCATCGGTATGCGGTCGAGGTAAAAGACGTAATTACCAACCCTCCCGCCACAAACAAATACGACAAGCTTAAACAGGAGCTAATTAAACGCCTCTCAGCTTCGCAGGAAAAGCGTGTTAAGCAGCTTCTTATGCACGAAGAGCTCGGTGATCGGAAGCCCTCACAGTTCCTGCGCCATCTATCCGGTCTGGCAGGTCCATCAGTGCCGTCTGACTTCATCGTCACGCTGTGGTCTAGCAGGTTGCCACAGAATATTCAAACTGTGATCGCATCTCAAATGGACTTGCACATCGATAAACTAGGTGAGCTAGCCGACAAGATCCATGAGATAGCACCATCGACACCTCAGGTGGCCAGTACTTCTGCGGTTTTACCTACAACTCCTCTAAACGAGATGGCACTCCAAATATCTCAGCTGACGAAGCAGGTAGCTATGCTAACCACTCGATTGGAGAAGGCAGAACGATCACGCTCCAGGTCTCGTCAGCACTCCAGGAGTTACAATCGCTCTCGCAGCCGTTCCCGACCACCACAGCCACCACCTGACCACCCACACTGCTTTTACCATTATACTTATGGGGCTAAGGCAAATAAATGTAAGAAGCCATGCAGTTTCCACTCGGAAAACTCTCAGGGCGGTCGGAAGTAGCGGCCCATGACTGCCCTTCATCAACAGGCCGTCTTTTCGTCACCGATCGCGCAACAAAAATGCAGTTCCTAGTGGATACTGGCTCAGACCTGTGTGTTTTTCCGCGATCTGCTATCAAGACGCCCTGCATCAAGTCCAAGTATGATCTCGTCGCAGCGAACAACTCCATCATACATACTTATGGACCTGTGCTTTTACACTTAAATTTGGGACTCAGGCGAGATTTTACTTGGAACTTCACAATAGCAGACGTGTCTAAACCTATAATTGGGGTTGATTTTTTGAGCCACTTTAATTTGCTTGTGGATTGCAGGAACCAGCGCTTAGTGGATGGTGTCACGACCCTCTCAGTAGCAGCGACCACTATCCATTGCCCTGACGACATCGCTTCTGTCAAGGTCGTTTCTGGCAAGTCTGAGTTCTACGACATATTGCGTGAGTACCCTGAAATCACGAGACCCGCAGGTGTTCATTGTCCACCTAGGCACAATACGCTGCATTTCATTAGAACGACGCCAGGTCCACCCGTTTCCTGCAAGCCTCGACGACTTGATCCAGTTCGCACTTTGGCCGCGAAGAAGGAATTCGAGGACATGCTAGCTTGTGGTACAGCGAGACGCTCAGAGAGTCCTTGGTCTTCTGCTCTGCATCTGGTGAAGAAGAAGGACGACGGATGGCGACCGTGCGGTGACTACCGTGCACTCAACGCCAGGACGATTCCAGATCGGTATCCCATCCGTCATATTCACGATTTCTCTTACCAGCTCTCTGGATGTTCTATCTTCTCCACCATCGATCTCGTGAAGGCGTATAACCAAATCGCCGTAAATCCTGCAGATATACCCAAGACTGCCATCACTACACCTTTCGGTATGTACGAATTTCCGTACATGACTTTTGGTCTGAGGAATGCTGCACAGACCTTCCAGCGATTCGTCGACGAAGTCCTTCTGGGGCTTGATTTCTGCTATGGGTATTTGGACGACATTTTGGTATTTTCCCCCACTCCAGCCCAACATAAGGTTCACCTACGGCAGCTCTTTGATCGTCTGAAGCAGTATGGCATCTTGGTCAACACTTCAAAATGCAAACTGGGACAGCACGAGGTTACGTTTCTTGGCTATCAAGTTTCGGCAGCTGGTACGAAACCTTTGGAGACAAAGGTTGAGGCTATCCAGAGCTTTTCACCGCCACGAACAGTCAAGGAACTTCAACGATTCCTAGGTATGTTGAATTTTTACCGTCGCTTCATACCTAACGCCGCTCAGATTCAGGCGCCGCTAACGGACATTCTTGCCGGCCCTCGCATCAAAGGTTCGCATCCGGTTGAGATGACATCGGATAGGCTGAAATCCTTCAACGAGTGTAAGGAATCCCTCTCTCAAGCTACTCTGCTGTCACATCCAGACCCATCTGCCAAACTTGCCATAGTCACGGATGCCTCGGATATGGCTATAGGAGCCGTGCTACAGCAACGTATTGACAAAGACTGGCAACCATTGGCTTTCTTCTCTCGGAAACTGAGTGCTTCACAAAAGAAGTATAGCCCATACGACCGAGAGTTACTAGCGGTATACGAAGCCATCAAATACTTTCGCCATATGGTTGAAGCGAGAACTTTCGTGGTGTTTACGGACCATAAACCCCTTACTTTTGCCTTCTCACTCAACAGAGATAAATGTTCGCCTAGACAGTTTCGGTACCTCGACTTCATTTCTCAGTTCACTACAGACGTACGGTACCTACCTGGGCGAGAAAATGTCGTCGCTGATGCTTTGTCGCGAGTGGAGGAGGTGACTACATTAGGTACGACCATCGACTACCAGTCTCTTGCACGGACTCAGGAGGAAGACCCGGAGCTGCAGGAGCTGATCGAACGTGGTTCATCATTAAAGCTGTCAAAAGTAGCCACTGTATCCAGCGTAATACCAGTATATTGCGACATTTCCGGTCCTACGCCACGTCCGTACATCACACCCGAGTTCCGCAAACAAGTCTTTGATATGCTGCACAACTTACATCACCCAGGAAGTTCAGCTACTGTACGACTGGTAACACAAAGATTTGTTTGGCCAGGGATTCGTAAAGATTGTAGAGAGTGGGCTAGGCAATGCTTGCAGTGCCAGAAATGCAAGGTTTCCCGCCATACATTCTCTCCCCTTTCCCCTTTCCTTCCACCTTCCTCGAGGTTCTCCCATATACACCTCGACATCATAGGGCCTTTACCTCTGTCTTATGATTACAGGTACTGTCTCACAGTCATCGACAGGTTCACGCGATGGCCTGAGGCATATCCACTTAAGGACATCACTGCGGAGACCTGTGCTGCTGCCCTCGTGTCTGGCTGGATCGCCAGATTCGGCTGTCCTGAGCGGGTGACTACAGACCGTGGTCGTCAGTTCGAATGCCACCTCTTCGAAGCCCTCACCGCACTGGTTGGTGCGCGCCACCTGCGCACGACTGCCTATCACCCAGCAGCCAATGGCATCGTCGAGCGACTACACCGCCAACTCAAGGCGGCTATAATGTGCCATGCTTCTTCTTCTCAGTGGACTGAAGCTCTTCCACTGGTGCTTTTGGGCATGCGCGGCGCTTGGAAAGATGACCTCCAATCATCCCCTGCTGAGTTGGTCTACGGCGAGCCACTTCGCTTGCCTGGCCAATTCCTGTCTCCGAAGGACGACTACCTGACTGCTGATGTCACCCAGTACGCGACACGACTTCGCGCGTACATGGCGAAGCTCTCACCACGTCCAACTTCTTGGCATTCCACGGCTTCATTCTACGTGCCACGCGATCTTCACACTGCCACCCATGTCTTTCTCCGCCAAGATCGTGTTAGAGGAGCACTGGAGCCACCTTACACTGGACCATTCAAGGTCGTGAGCAGGCAGCCTAAATATTTCTCCATCGAATACAAAGGGAAGAACGTCAATGTATCGATTGACAGGCTCAAACCGGCATACATCACACGAGAAGCCCAAATTCCGGAGAAAACACACGAAGAAGCCAAACGGACGTCCAGTGGGAGAAGAGTTCGACTTCCAGATTTTTATCGACCGTAGTCACGGTCTGCCGGGGGAGTACTGTGGCGAGCTACCCGCTCCAATTTTATACTTGGGCAACCGCCCTACATTTCGACGAAGAAACGCTCCGCTTATGCGCTTTGGGCCAGCGGCGATGACTGACGTCACGCATTACGTAGCTCGCCGGGCGTATGCGCATCCTTGTCGCACGCGCTCGCTTCGTGATGATGCGTGCCTGCTCGCGTCGTCGCGCCGTCGGCCGAACAAGAATGACTCTGCATATAGCTTTGCTTGCGTACGACCGTCACATTTCTATTAATTTATAATCTGCTTACTTTTGCTATTTTATACAATTCTTTTCTTGTAATTTAATTCTAATCTGTGTGTAAATAATATATCCTTCATTCTTAGTGCTTGTGCTTCTTTTCCTTCTCGTGAACTGTGTTGTTTTGTGCTGTTAAATTGAACATTCTTATCGGGTTCGACTCCCGAAATTTATGTGGGATTACTTCATATAATATCCTACAAGTTTATAAAAAAAACGAAAGCACTAAAAAAGCACCTCCACTAGATGGCGACTCTAGCAAAAGTAGATTTTTGCAGGAAACGAATGGATCAAAGACGGTCATTTCCGTTCCTTTTAACTGACATATTAAAAAACTGAAATTTGAAATACCGAAACTTAGATATATAAAAAGTACAAAGAGAATATGAGTTGTTTATTGAGTTTTGAAAATTTATATGAGCTGATGGATGTATAAGAGCTTGGACGGAAACAGACTTAATACGGGAAGGGAGAAAGTTCTTAAGTCGATAAAGCGAGGCGACAGTGCAATGGATTTAACAGAGTAACACAATAAGGGTGCTGGTTCATTGTAGTTTAAAACATACAGTCTGTCTATTAAGTCTTAATAAATTACCTTGTAGAATTAATATTTTTCACGTGAGACTAGAAATGAAAAATTATATAGTAAGCTTTACGATATCGTAATAAATGTAGCATTTTGTAAGAGTGGTTTAATTAACTCTAAACGCGCAATGACCCTTCTGCGGACCCTAAGGGACCAAAGGACCACCTTTCGGGAACCGTTACTCTGGAGTATAGGAGACGTACGCTAATTAATCCCGAAGGATCATTAAATCTAGAAACAAAAGCAAGCCGATACATAAATAAAAACCATTCATAGAACGTTTTCGGTCAAGGTCTGCGGAGGGTGAGTGGTGGGGGGACTCCCCAACTTCCAGCCACTCTGTCCGCAGCAGGCCCTATCATTTGTTTGCATTATTTAAGTCGACACTCGGCTTCCGAAGAAATATGACATATCAGAGTAATAGTTTTGTAAGCACCGTCTCATATTTTTCAAAAGATTTCTGTCTTTTTTTTATATTTTAATTTTAACTAACGGAAATCATAAATATATTAAAACCAGTTTTAGATAGAACGCGTTCTTCCTAGATAGAACTAGTTTTCTCTACATGCTTCTGTTAAAACTAACCAATGTTAGATAGAACGTGTTATTCCTAGCTAGAACTAGTTTTCTCTAAATGCTTCTGTTAAAACTAACCAGTTTTAGATAGAACGAGTTCTTCCTAGTTATAACTAGTTATCTCTACATGCTTCTGTTAAAACTATAAGTACCTAGTCAAAACTAGAATTTACCATTCATATACAACTAGTTGTCACTTCGAGCTGTAGTTGAAATTGGCACTAGATAAACGACCGCTATAAGACTATAAGTATCAGTTAGCAACAACAAAAAAATATAAACAAACGAAGTTATTTTGGTCGTGTAGATCTCGTGGTTCACGCTACGCTAAGTTTCGTGATCGTCTTGAATCGAGAAGTTATTATTTTTATCGAGGACTAATTAAATTGCAAATGTTGATATAACTTAACAATAGCATGCAAATTAAAAGGCACATAGTGATGTATTTGAATTGATTAAAGAAAAAAACTATGTACTGTGATTATTATTTTTATTTGACGTTAATTTTCTCAATTATTTACTTTAATTAATTCAATCGATTGACTTGTGGTGTAATAATTTACTGAAGTTTTGACACAATTGTAATATTTCGATGCTGTAACATGTAATACTATAATAAATATTGCTTAATTTGTCACAATTTCATGTTTTTATAAAATATTTTAAGTTTTAGTCATTTTAATACCTACATCTATTTGTTTTGCATGCTGTTCAAGATGGCTTAATAGGTCAAAGCTCTCACTCAAACTTAAATAAGATCATTGTATATACAAACTGATAATAAATAAATTATAGAATAAACAAAGTTAATTCTCACTGACTCGCTACGGAAAAAGGCGTCTTGTCTATAGAATAGAATAGAATAGAATAGAATAGAATAGAATAGAATAGAATAGATATTTATTTGCCTTTAAATAGGGTACAATTTGATAGGAATTAATTAAAATAAAATTAGAACTTAAAACCTATTTAGCCATACAAAGATAGCATGCAAATATTAAATTTAATTAATTTTTCATTTCCGGTAAAAACAATCAAATTATTATCAAAATTATACAAAATTAACAAAATTATACAATTTTTATACAAAGTTAACAAATTCACTAAAATTACCATAATCATTATCATTTTGAAGATAAAATGTCACAATAATAAATGTCAACATAAAGAATTCCGTAATTAATAGCGTCAAAACAATAAAAAAGACACAAATCATATAGCAATTAAACTTTGTGTCAACTTATATAGCTTTGGCTATTAATTTATTTAGTAGCATGGTTTAAAAAATCATCAATAGAATAAAATGCCATTTCCAATAACCATTTACGTAAAGTAGATTTGAATCGGTTAGACGGTAAAAGTTTGAAATTATTGGGTATTTTGTTATATATTTTTTGGCACATGGCGTAACAGCTATTCTGAAATCTTTGAGTTTTAGGGACGAATTTCAAAACTAGTCTTTCAGGATTTCTTCTTAATCTTTGGCTCAAATCCTGTGCTTGTGTAAACTTTTTACTATTTAATTTTACAAATATGCAAACCTCTAAAATATAAAGACAGGGCAGTGTCAAAATTTGGAGAGTTTTAAAGTAAGGCTTGCAAGAAATATCCGGCTTTAGATTGCATATAGCACGAATGCATCTTTTTTGAGCAATAAAAAGAATTTTAGTATCAGTGCCCTTTCCCCAAATTAATAAACCATATCTTAAGATGGATTCTACATATGCAAAATAGGCCATGATAGCCGTATTTACACTTGCTACTTTTGTAAGTTTATATAACGCGAAGGAAAAGGAGTTCACTTTATTGCACACTTTTTCTATATGCTCTTTCCAACTGAATTTAGGATCAACTATTAAGCCTAGAAATTTTACATTTGGAGCACTCTGTAGAGTTTGTCCATTAAAAGATACGTCTACTGATTGAATTTTAAAATTATTGAAATTAATTATATTAGTTTTTGCTAAATTTACCTTAAGATTGTTATTCTGAAGCCAATTAATAATTGATGTCATTGTATTTGTGATGTCAAGTTTGTGTTGTTCTAAGGTACTTTTCGTTGAAACAATAATGGAAATATCATCAGCAAATAGTACCGTCTTAAATTTTGTTATGTCAGGTAAATCATTTATGTAGAGCAAAAACAACAAAGGGCCTAGAACACTGCCTTGAGGAACGCCACATTTATTAAGTTTTGGTTTAGATCTGTAAAGCTGAATTGTATTTTTTTTGTCAATCTGTGGTATCTCTACGAATTGCATTCTGTTAGATAAGTAGGAATCCAACCAGTTTAATGCAGGACCCCTTAATCCATAACATTCCAGTTTTTTTAATAGTATTTTATGAAAAACACAGTCAAAAGCATTAGACATATCGAGGAATATTACTGTTGTATAGTATTTCATATTTACATTTAACATAACTTCATTTACTAGGTCAAAAGCTGCATGAGTTGTTGATTTATTTTTTTGGAAACCGTATTGGTTGTCCTTGATGATTTTAAATTTTGTGAGGAAATTAGTAAGTTGTTCATGCATGACCTTTTCAAATATTTTAGATATGACAGGTAATATTGCTATTGGACGATAATTGCATATGTCATATTCGTCACCCTTTTTAAACAACGGTTTCACAATTGTCATTTTCAGTTTATCGGGAAATTTTCCTGTTTGTAGAGACAGGTTTATCAGAAAAGCTAAAACACTGCATAGTGCATTTCTACACAGCTTTAAGACTTTGATGCATACGGAATCATAGCCTTCTGACTGTGAATTTTTCAATGTCAGAATAATTTTGCTTATTTCATTTGCAGTTACTGGTGATAGAAATATACTATTTTGCAAAACTGTATTTAAAGAGTAATAATTTTTTTGGTCAATATTTACTGTACTATTATGTATAAAATTATTATTAAATATTGATGCAATTGTCGTTGGATTCGTTATTGCAGTATTGTTATGGATGATTTTATTTATATATCTATTATGGTTCAATGTTTCAGAAGTTTCATTCCTTATAACCTTCCACGTCGCTTTACAGATATTGTTACTGTTACTAATAAATTTTTTATTTGATATCTTTTTGGAATAACTAATACATTTTTTTAACAATTTACTATATTTATTATAACTCCATCTATTATTACTATTTTTATTTGTGTAATATTTATAACGTAGTTTCCTTTTTGTGATGCTACTTATTTTTAGGCCTTTAGAGATCCATTTAAGCTTGAAGGAAGAATTATGTTTATGTTTTGCTACTGGAAAACACAAATTGTACAAAAGAGTGAAAATGTCGTGGAATTCATTGAATGCAATATTTATATCTTTTTTATTAAAAACATTTGAAAACGAAATGCTACTTAAAAATGTCTTGAATTTATTGATATTTTCTACTGAGTAGCATTTACGATAAGTGTACACAAAGTGTGGGGTTTGAGTTTTACGATGTACACAAAACTTTAAAATCTGAGCAGTATCGTGATCCGATAACCATAATGGCAATACGTAACCAATTCCGTTGACAATGTTACTTATTATTTGGTCAAGGCATGTACTCCCTCTGGTGGCGACCTTTATATGCGAGTTTAGATTATACTTTTGAAGAATGTTACGAAATGTGGAAGTATATTGATTATTTTCCAACATATTAATGTTAAAGTCGCCAGTTACTATTATCCTTTTTTTGGGAAATTTATGCAGACATTTGTGTAGCAGCAAGTCAATTTTTTCGTAGAAATATTCAATATGACGTTTTATTTTAGATGGTATTCTATATATACATATTACTATAATGTTGTTTGAGATCAAATTCACTGCACAACATTCAAAATGGTAAATCATCGTAAGATCCTCAAAAAACGTGATCTTTTTGCAATCAAGTCCTCTTTTAATCAAAATACAAGATCCACCTCTCTTTGTTGGTCGTGAGTAGTTAGAAACTAGTTTATAATTATGGATATTTATATTATTTTCTTGACCAAGTTGTATAAAATGTTCTGTAAAGCATAGCACATCAGGATCAGTATTATTTTTCAAACGGGAAAGGGTTAATTCCAATATTTCCTTTTTAGAGCGTAAACCTTGTATATTCTGATGGAAAATTGTAAAGACTTGACCCGACTTATTCTCGAAAAAACAACTGCCTGTTGCACTGCGACCCGTCACTTACATATATCTACAGTAATTGATGTTTTATTGTTGTTGTTTAATTTTGAGTCTTTTGATGTTTTTTTAAAGTAAAATGGAATGGTCCCTTTTTTAGGTGAGTAGTCGGCCTTTTTTAAAACGATTTTACTTCTTTTTATATGATTTTTAATAAAATCATAAGATAGATAATGGTTTTTATATTCTATATAGTCAACACAAAGATTAATTTTGTCACATAAATAAGTCATAGGATTAACATAATTATAAAAAGGAAACATGTCAATAAACGAACAGTGTGGAAAATGTTTTGTCCAAAGTCTAATATTATAATTTAATGTCCATTCGTTTAAATAAGGATTATTATATATTGGAACTAAAATGACTGAATTTTTTTTTAGGTTATTTAACATTATACAAATATTGGAATGTAATAAGTGAATGTTATGATCATGACGGCCAAGACCCAGAATTACAATGTCACTATCATTCAGATTTTTCGTTATGTCATTCCAATTTTTCAATATTACTGTGCTAGTGGCGCCAGAAAATATGTTAGCGTAGGTTTTATACGCCGGTTCGCGTTTTTGTAAGTTCGATTTCATGAGGTTTACAGACAAGCCTCTTAACAGCTCATCACCAATAATATATATTTTCTTGCTGGTATCTTGACTTAAAGACAGCGCTTTATTACGTGGTGATTTCTTCGAAGTAAGATCTATTTTGGAACTAGTGGCGACATCTATCGGATCTATCGGTGGGCTGTTGGGGCTGATGTTGATTTTTATCTTTGATTCTTGGTTTTGTGTTGGCGTTTTTTCCACATGTGAGAACGTAATTTGATTATTATTATTTTTTGGCTTGAGCTTCTTTTTAGCTGTGGTATTCTTTGGCGTTGTTTTGCAGATGTGTGACAACTGATTTATTTTTAATTCATATTCTGCCAGTTTTTTTGATAGTTGGTGATTTTCGGATACTAAAATTGCTATCTCGTTTTCAGCTATTTCTAGTTTCTCTTCTAAATTAATTGTTTTTTGCTTTAGATCTTCCAATTTTTCTTTACAGTTTGATTGCAACTTAGAAAAACTTCTTGTTGACGACAGCCACGTGCCGAAAAATGTACAGATCGAACGACCAATCACAGCGCCTACATTAGCTGAATTATCAGGGAGCTCATTGGCTGCGTAGGCGCCGTCCGCGCGGTGGGGGCGATTCCCCCACCCGGCGCGCGGGCGTTAAACGCGCTGTGATTGGTCGGCCGCCGCGCGTCACTAGTAGCTAAGTTAGATGTTAAGTTTAGAATAAGGGTAGGGCCAAATTTGTAAATATTTGTAGTCAGTCAAGCAGTTCAAGAAGTAGTCAAGTCAAGTCAGTCAAGCAGTATAGTCAAGCAGTAATAAGTAGCCAGTAAGAAGAAAATACAATAAAACGCCTATAGAAGAAATTCGTCTTTGTTTTTCACCATCATCCACGGTTATACAGCATCGCCTACAGTTTGGTCCATAGAGCCGGATCAGCACCCTCAATAGTTTGGTCCTTCGAGAAGCCGGATCTAAACACGTATAGAACCTCCGAGATCCAGCCAACAGTGAATCAAGATGGTGCTTACAAGAAGCCAAGACGAAGAAAACCAACGTCGTGTCTTCGACCAGCCGCCGAGATCGCCCTCAAGTACACCGACCGTACGAGGACGCCTCGAAACGGGTAACGCCGGGGAGAGCCTACGCACCGCACCGCAAGTCTCGCAACTAGCGCCTAACGCGAACCGCGCTGGGGCAGACGTTGCCGGAGCACGCGTCGCCTTGGCAGTGACTACGCAGCCGCCGAGCGGAGCGGACGAACGCGCAGCACACCCAATGGACACAGCGGCGACTACTGGCATAACGACATCTGCGATGACGTCATCGGTGCAACCGGCGAGGAGAGTGCATGTCGCGCGTTCGACCCGCTCGGCAGCGAGCAACGCGGCACGCCGGAAGCTACGCATCGAGGCAGAAGAACGACTGGCTGCCATAAGACGCCGAGAACTCGAAATTGAAGCGGACCTCATAAAGAAGACGCTCAATATCGAGTTAGAAACGCTAGACGGAGCAGAGAGCGAACCCGAAGCTGAAGAACCGGCAAATAAATTGCAAGATCGAGTGTTCGAGTGGCTCGACGACGCGAACGTCGACCAACAACGGGGGGAGCTCTCAAGGACCGCCGTGGCTGAACCGCCACCTGAACGCGACACGCGACGCCCAGATAGGGAAGAACGAAGACGGTCGTCATCGCGAGGCAGAGGCATCGATCAACTCGCCTCTGTCCTCGAAACCCTCGTGAAGTCACGACCGCCGCCGCGTCAAGCATCGGATCTACCGATATTTTCTGGTTCACCGCTGGAATGGCTACAGTTCGCGACTGCGATGCGAGAAACAACGCGGCTGTACGAATTCACACCTACAGAGAATATGGCAAGACTAAGAAACTGCCTACGTGGAGAAGCTCGGGAAAACGTCGCATCATTGTTGAGCACCGCGACGCACCCCGACGAGATCATGCGAACATTGGAGCAATGCTACGGAAGGCCAGAAAGACTAGTGGACATGGCTTTCGCCGATCTACGGAGGCTGCCGAAGATTGGACCTACCGCGAACGATCTTAACATGTTTGCGGTAAAGCTACAGAACATCGTGGCCGTCCTGAGGAACGTGCAGCCAGAGTACCTGCTTAACCCACTGCTGACCCGGGAAGTCTTAGACAAGATGCCAAGTTACCTTGTATCGAGTTGGTGCAACTTCGCCGAGTCACAGCCGGGTCCGAACGCCGATCTACTAAAACTTTCATCGTTCCTGATGAAGGAAGCTGACCGCTGCATGCGATACAACTATGTATCGAACCTCACCGCACCCTCCACATCGCAACGAACACGTGAAACGCCTCGCCCCGCCCCCAGACCGGAGGCAAAGAAGAAGACGGTGTACGTCGCCACCGAAGAAGCACCGCAGCGCAGATGCCTTTCGTGCCAGGAAGCCCACACGTTACCTAGCTGCCCAAAATTCAAGCAGCTAACGTATGATGACCGATGGGAGCTGGTGAAGAAGGAGGGGCTCTGCTTTAAATGCATCGTGGGCCGACACCGTCGATTGAACTGCCGACAGAAGCTCTGCGGAATCAACGGATGCAAGCGACCGCATCACCGACTGTTGCACGCAGATGAGCGTGGAACGACGAACGACGTAGCTACGAGCGCGACCGACTCAAACGCGGCCGCGATGGAACCAGCCACCACCGAAACGACGACGGCTGCCACGACGACAAGCCGCGCCGTCAAATTGAAGATTTGCCCCGTGACAATCACGGGCAAACGTGGGAGCTGCGACACCTACGCGCTCTTCGACGAAGGCTCGACGGTCACCTTATTAGACGACGACCTGGCGCGACAGATCGGCGCCGACGGACCGACCGCACAGCTCAACGTCCGAGGAATAAATAAGAAGCAAAGTCACGTGCAGAGCCGTCGAGTGAAGATTGGAATAAAAGGAGCGCGCAGTGACCAGATCTTCAAAATCAACGCTCGCACCATGGTGGGCCTGGACCTCACGCCGCAATCGATACCAGCGGAGGCGATGAAGCTACGCCACCTTAGAGATCTCGACGAGCGAGAAGTCGTATACAAGAATGCGAAGCCTCGCATTTTGATCGGGACGGACAACTGGGAGCTCATAGTGACCCGTGAGCTACGGTCAGGAAAAACCAAGGAACCAGCTGCCTCCAAAACCGAACTCGGATGGGTAATCCACGGGACGGCGCCATCGAGATCGCTTCGCCGCACCGAGGATATCCTACATGTCGTCACGACCGAAGCATCAGACGACCGACTCGAGGAACTCGTGTCGAGGCACTTCCGGATCGACTCACTCGGAGTGTCGCTCGACGCATCACACGTCCGCGAAGAGGACAAGCGTGCCGTCTCCACGTTCGAACGCACCGTGAAGCACAAGGACGGCAGATATGAAGTGGGCCTGCCGTGGCGAAACGACGACGCCAAACTGCCACGGAGTTACGACTCAGCACTCCGCCGGCTCACCAACCTAGAGAACAAGCTGAAGAAAGATCCACGCGACATGGAAGAATACCAGCGGAGGATCGACAACCTCGTGAAAAAGGGATACGCCGAACCCTGCGACGGCTCCGAGGACGCAAGCCCCATCGCATGGTACCTGCCGCATTTCGCCGTCAAGAATCCCAATAAGCCCGGGAAGTTGCGACTGGTTTTCGACGCAGCAGCAAGAATTCGAGGTGTCAGCCTGAACGATCACCTACTCGAAGGGCCGGATCTGCTAAGATCGCTGCAGACCATTTTATTCCGGTTCCGAGAGGGCGCATACGCGGTGACAGCTGACATCGAGGAAATGTTCCTGCGAATCAAGATACGCCGCGAGGACCAACCCGCACAGATGTTCCTGTGGCGCGACTGCAGGCAGAATGAACCACCGCGCAAGCTGAAGATGACATCGATGATCTTCGGCGCATCGAGCTCGCCGTTCCTCGCACACAGCGTGAGGGACCACAACGCGAGACAGCATGCTGAGACGCACCCTGCAGCACTGCGCGCAATCACCGAAGCGCACTACATGGATGACTTCGTCGACAGCTTCAATGATCCGAGAGAGGCCCACGAAGTCATCACCCAAGTCGACGCAGTGCACCAGAAGGCTGGATTCTACCTGAGGGGATGGAACAGCAACAACAGGAAGCTACTACAAGCCGTGAACCCGGATAGTAGAGCCAAAAGCGGGACTACGACGTTTGGAGACGCAGAGAAGACATTGGGCCTGCTTTGGGATGCGAGTACCGATCGGCTGGGCTTCAATACCGCCCTGCCTAGAGTCCCACTGCCAGTGAAGTCTCGACAACGCCCGCCGACGAAAAGAGAAGCATTATCGACGGTGATGAGCATATACGATCCGCTCGGACTGCTCAGTTGCTTCACAATCACAGCGAAGATAACTCTTCAAAAACTATGGCGCCTCAAGACCGGCTGGGACGACCCTCTACCATCCGACTTGACCGAGGACTTCGATGCATGGTTGGCAAGCCTGCCAGCAATCGACCAACTACGGCTACCCCGTAGTTACAACGGGGGGAGAGAAGTGCGTCGCCGTGAACTTCATGTATTCTGCGACGCCAGCGAAGAAGCCTACGCAACGGCGGCGTATTGGAGGTTGCACTACGGACCCGGCCATGTCATCGAGACAGTTCTGATAGCGGCAAGAGCTAAGGTCGCGCCCTTGAAGACCCAAACCGTACCGCGCCTGGAACTTCAAGCGGCCCTCATCGGAACGCGACTAGCGAAAGAAATCAAAGAAGAACACCGTGTCAACGTCGACGACACCGTGTACTGGAGCGACTCTCAGACGGTGCTTCATTGGCTGCGGAATGGAAGCAAGCGCTACACTCCATTCATCGCACACCGTCTGGGAGAAATAACTGAGTCATCCAGACCGCAAGACTGGCGATGGATACCGACGCATCTGAACGTAGCCGACGTCGCCACACGCGCCGGTTATACGCCAGCCAACGAAAACGACCTGTGGTTCACGGGACCATCCTTCTTGAAATTACCAAGATCGGAATGGCCGAAGCAACCAACGGATCGAGAAGATGACGAAACGACGGAAATAACGCACGTCATCGCGCACACAACAGAGAGAAACGCGGCGCTACCGGAGATAGAACGATTCTCGACGTTCGAGCGACTGATCGGCGCAACAGCGCAAGCGCTACTCTTCGTGGAAAGATGTCGCGACAGAACGAAGACACTCAGCCGCGAACATTTCAACCGAGCGACAAATTTATGGCTGCAGCAGGCGCAACAAGACTCCTTCAGCCAAGAAATCGAGTGCCTGAAGAAAGGAGTCCCCGTAGCACGAACGAGCCCTCTGCACCGTTACGACCTCACTTGGGAGGACGGGCTTGTGAAACTGAACGGACGCATCAACAAGGCGGACGTACCGGAAACAGCGAAGAAGCCGGTATTATTGGACGGACGCCACGAACTCGCGAAGAAAATTATTGATCGAGAGCACAGACGAGCGGGACACTGCAACAACGAGCGAGTGGTCAACGACGTCAGGCAGCAGTACTGGATCCTGCGGCTGCGACCAACAGTTAAGAAAGTCGCAGCAGGCAGCCTTATGTGTCGACTACGAAGATCGAAGCCAAGGAGCCCGCCGACGGGGGATCTGCCCGCAGAACGTTTACAGCCCTTCAGACGTCCCTTTAGTCATTGTGGGATTGATTACTTCGGGCCAGTCACCATCAAAATTGGAAGACGAAGAGAGAAAAGATGGGTGGCGTTATTCACCTGTCTGACGATACGCGCCGTGCACCTGGAGCTGGTGGCATCACTCACCACTGACTCCGCAATCATGGCGCTGCGAAGAATGGCAGCACGACGAGGATGGCCCGCCGTAATATATAGTGACAACGGCACTAACTTCCGAGGGGCTGACACCGAGCTCAAGAAGGCGTACACCGAGTGGCTTCCCGAGCTGAAGAGAGAGGCGATGAACTACGATGCCACATGGAAATTCATCGCGCCGGGAGCACCTAACCAAGGCGGAGCCTGGGAACGCATGGTTCGCTCCGTGAAAACCGCGCTCAACGCCACATTAAAGGAACGAGCACCGAAAGAGGAGGTCCTGCACACTCTACTGGCCGAGGCGGAACATGCTGTCAATTCACGACCATTGACGCATGTCTCCGTAGATCCAAGCGATCCGGAGGCGCTAACCCCAAACCACTTCTTGTTGGGGTCATCGACCGGCCTTCCATACACCGGGCCATGTGAAGAGGGCGACCGCAGGACTTGGAGGGCGACGCAAGCACTAGCCGACGCCTTCTGGAAACGCTGGCTACGAGAGTACCTACCGACCCTCGTACCACGCCGCGACCCACAACGTCCACGAAGCAGCGAAGTACGGACCGGAGACGTGGTTATCATAGCCGACCACACTCTGCCTCGAAACACGTGGCCACGCGGCATCGTAGCCAATACCTACCCTGGACCTGACGGCGTGATTCGGAACGTGGAGATAACGACAAGAGGAGGAACATTTCGGCGGCCGACATCGAAGCTGATCGTCGTCGAACCTGCACTCTCCACGGAACGATGAGAGAGGACGCGCTGCGCGACGGGCACGGGGCTGCCAACCGGAGGAGGCTGCGGAGATCCTTCGCCGGGGGGAGACTGTTGACGACAGCCACGTGCCGAAAAATGTACAGATCGAACGACCAATCACAGCGCCTACATTAGCTGAATTATCAGGGAGCTCATTGGCTGCGTAGGCGCCGTCCGCGCGGTGGGGGCGATTCCCCCACCCGGCGCGCGGGCGTTAAACGCGCTGTGATTGGTCGGCCGCCGCGCGTCACTAGTAGCTAAGTTAGATGTTAAGTTTAGAATAAGGGTAGGGCCAAATTTGTAAATATTTGTAGTCAGTCAAGCAGTTCAAGAAGTAGTCAAGTCAAGTCAGTCAAGCAGTATAGTCAAGCAGTAATAAGTAGCCAGTAAGAAGAAAATACAATAAATCGCCTATAGAAGAAATTCGTCTTTGTTTTTCACCATCATCCACGGTTATACAGCATCGCCTACAGTTTGGTCCATAGAGCCGGATCAGCACCCTCAATACTTCTGTTTAAGTCAACATTTGGTGTAGATGATATGGACGAATATTCGACTTCATCGTCAGAAAGAACTTCAAATGAATTTTGTGTAGGTGTATTTATTTCAACTTTTTTCTTCAGATCTCGACGAGTAACATTTGCCTGTTCGTGGTCGTGTGTTGTCGATTTACGTTGGGGTGTTAAAGTACATCGATCACACTTGAAGGCCTTTTTACTTGCAACAGTCATAATTTTGAATCGACGAAATGTTACACTGGTACAATCTAAATGAAAATGACTATTGCACAGCGAACATAACAAATATTGCTTGTTATTAATTTGTTTGTTACAACCTGAACAGCTCAGAGCCATCTTGCGGAGAAATTGCACACTATTGCGTTTAATGCTTGAAAAGTACTGTATTAGTATACTTGTCAAGGTTCACAAAAATATTGATATGCACGTTTATTTGCCTCTTCGTTGGGTAGATGTCAGTACAAGTTAACAATAAGGTCAGCTGATGTGTTTGTGTGACAGCGATAACACCCTATTTAAAATTCTCAGTTCAAATATTGTAACGGCACACAATTTTCACATTATAATTTCAATTTCGATTAATCCTTCGATGTTTATAAAAAAGGCTTAGTTAAAAAATCACTGAACATGAGCGTTTTGTTATTTGTTGTAGATTCATACCTGATAGATTGATTTCTTAACAGATAGCCGCTTTCGTAGTGACACAATATGTATGGTAAATATTTCTTGATTTACTTTGTTTCGCACTTTGCCAATAATAACACATAGAAAACACCCTTGAATCAACTTGTTGAAAGTTTTAATAATTATTAAATTACAGAGCTCACTGTTTATCTGACGGCAGCGCCATCTATCTTATCCCAGATATATCTAGTTAGAACTAGTTTTAACCGATATATAATTTTTAGCATTCGTTAATTCTAGTTTTAATCAGTGAAAACCAGATCTAACTGGAGAAAACGCGTTCTATCTAAAAACTGGTTTCAACTGTAACGTATAAACAGGTTATAACACATCACACGGGATAGTATATACTGAAAGGTGTTATCGACTCCAGATGCAGCCGTGATCAGCTATTCGACGAGCCTTCCGAAGCGCGGAGCAGCTCAAATAATATCTGGTCACCCACATAATGATACCTTCAATAAACTCCAACTCGCTTGTTATAGTCGGGTCACACACACTAAAGGAATCTGCTGACATATAACATCGTTGCACACGGTCCCATTGTTGGAGTGACCGAAATATTACCAAAACTGCTGATGCAGCGGCACGTGGAGCAACAACGGACGTGGAGGCAATCCGAGTATTAGAGTTCACTTTTAGATCAACCATCGATCGGGTCACATAGTTAGGTTAGTTATTAAGAAATATAATGTAATTTTATTTCATTAAATTAGTATTAAGTAAATTTTGGTTTTCTTTGAAATCTCCGGCTGCAGCTTCTATAATTCGCTAGCCACTGCGTAAACGAGCAGTTCCCAACTGTCCTCCACAATATTGGTTACTCGCAGCTCATTTGCAGTCGTGTACTGGGAAGTAGGCACTAATGACGTCATCATCTACCTCCCCCTCGTTTGCGTTTGCGGAGGACTCGCACGTTAATGGGGTCACGGTGTCCTGACGGAAGGTTTCCTTGAGATTGGCTGATTGCGGCTCGATATATATGAAACGTTATGTCACTTTTTAGGGTTACGCATCCAAAGGGTAAAAACGGGACCCATATTACTCAGACTCTGCAGTTCATCCATCACCAGACTGTCTCATGCCGATATTATAACAATATATACTTAAAAATTAATAAAACAAATATTTACGGTAAAGAAAATAAACGAATTTTATATATAAAGTTAAAGCTAAAAATAAGCTATGACTAATTTATTAATTTTCGAAACACAATTTACACTTAATAAGTCGAAAAAAATCGGAATGCATAATTCAATCAATTTGATTTAATATTTTATAATAATACTTCATTTAAATTAAAAAAAAAGCTCATCTTTATCGAAAGTTTAAAAATATTTCTTTAGGCTGTTTGGGTAAATGCCTGAACGTTGATGAAAATACGCTCTATAGTAGCAAAAAAGTAACAAGTTCTTGAAAGATTCGCTGTTCGCTGGTCCCGAGTAGCTCAGTGGTTAGAGCAGTCACCCGGATTGAGGTAGCTCACGGGTTCGAGTCCCATCTCAGAGTGCCAGGGGCAAAGTGGATTTTTAGCATATTATCACTACACAGCATAATACTAAGTCGCTTCCTCTGTCCCCATATCCCTGTGTATGCTTAAAGCTGCGCAACGGATTTTGATCCAAAAGATAGGTTTTTATGTGTAATACAATAGCACGCTGGCGAAGCCACTGGCGGAAAGCTAGTTAAGAATAAAAAAAAACACTAAACCCAAAAATATCTTTAATTTCGTAAGAAGGGAACTTTTTTTTTTTATTTGTCACTCCTGACTTCAAAAGATGTTACTACAATTTTCTAGCCACATCTCTAGTAAATCATTAGTTTTAATAATGAAATAAAAAAATTGAAATTACATCTCACCATTTATATAAAACTATGCGTGAGAGAAAATCTCCTATCCAGACAAAAAAATTATAATCGGCTAGCTATTTTTCTACGACTTCGCCACGCAAATAATATCCTTTAATATTAGTGTGTATAAAAAAAGGTATATTCTCATCATAGAAGTATTTTATATATTATTTTATATGTTGCATTACTTCACAGTGGTCGCCGATAGATGGCGCTGATTGTTTTCTGAAACTCTGTCGTTTTATTCATAACCCTACAGTGCACGATTTTTTTTATTTGAACAGAAAAATAATATGAACTTTTAAATGTTACCTATGTTTATAGAAAAATAATTAAAAAAATCTATTTTCAATATTTTCGGATTTTTTTGAATATTTCAGTATGTACCAGATATGTCACAAAATACGTTTAGGGTGTATAAAGTTTTATATGTATATAACTTATTCTTAGCAAGAATAAAATAAAACAGCAATATTAATTATGTTATATTTTAGTTAAAAATTAAACTATAATTTTGTCAAATTATAGTAAGCATAGACACTACAATATATTAGAAAATAGGAAGAAATTGAGATCAGTAATCATTATGTGTAGTCTTTTCCTCTTGAATAAATTTTACTCTTTATTTATGAAATTTACATATGAAATGACATAAAACATTTTTTATCTTTATGGGCACAGCGCCACCTTACATTTTTCGCAGTTTACAAATGATTTCCCCTTACAACCAGGGAACTTACAGCGTTGCCTAGAAGTTAACCATAATGGGAAGTGGTCGGTGCCATCAGTCCTGGCGTCTTTGGGTGATACGACAGCTTTTGGCTTTGTTTTCATCCTTTCTTCCAGCATATCAAATCCGGAGATATGTAGTAATATAATAAAAAAACTTTGTGGTTTTGTTCTTTTGGAACTGTTCGATAGTGGAGCACTATTATATTACTATTCGCGCCCAAATCAGGTTCATTAGTCGGTCTCAGGTCAGGATCATTTTCAGTGCCAGAATATATTTCGAAAGCATAAGCGAAACCGTTGTCATCACACAAAACTAATAGCTTTTTTTAACCCTTATTTATGCGGTTTGTTGGAGAGGTATTGACGTAAAAAGTTACACGCTTTCTTAGCACACATTTTTCGTCTGCTAAGAGCGTTTCTCTTTTTGGGATGTTTTGTCATTTTTTTATAATGTTTCAAGTATTGGTCTTATACGGAAGAAGCGATCATGACCTGGTTCACCTCTGGCTGTAAAATTACGGTTGTCATTGAAGTGTATGAATCTACGAATTGTCTCAAAATGGGTGAGTATCATACAATAAGTAGCATGCCCAATTTATGATTTCACAACAAGCGTATTTTGGACTGAGGATTTAATCCAAGCAAAAGATAAATACCCAGGTACTTTTTCAGATTATTCTGAGTGACAACAAATGGTTTCGATGTATCTTTCTGAATACTATATTTTGTAGACTCCTCGATGATATGTTTTAGTAAATTCTCATAAAAAAATACGTAAAATATTGTAACGGCATATCAAAACTCGAAAAAGTTTCATCTAACATGCCCTCAACTATGAATGGTGGAGGTGGTGACTGGAAAGCTGTCTTTCGACAGATGTATCTACTTTATTTAGTAGTGTTCAAAGTAAGTTGACAAGAAGGTTGACCTGAAGATGTACTTGCTCTCAGACACTCCACTGGCGATCTAATTGAATCTGCTGCTGAAGTTGATGCATTGACATTACCAGAAACGCTAGTTACTGTAATGTTCAATGTGTTTCTCGCCTGTGACAAAGATTTATTGAGGGTTTGGTCAATGTAGTTATACTCAAGTAATTAGGGCGTTTTTTCCATTTCATTCATGACTCAATCTCATAATCTTATAAGATCATCATCACTATCTTCATCAGATATCTCTAGTTCATCTTCACTGCCCGATAACATACGTAAAATATGCTCAGTTTCGGTTGTTGTTACTCTTTTGCAGAGCTTCATCTGAAATCAATCAAGTATCATATAATAACCCTTATTGCAGAGTGACCCATATCAGTCACATACAAATAAAATCCAAAATATGCATAGATAGTAACTGATATCATAAAGTACTTATTTACCAATAAACTATAAACAATAACTTACCTCTTTTATATTTTTCCGAACGAAAACACTCTAACTTGGCTTTTTTTTTTTTCAATGGTAAAATTTTACGTTTTCAACTTTTTTCAAAGTGACCGCTAATTTGACTGCAGAATAGTTTTCTAAGTGCAGCGCAGCCCTATGAACGAATGTGAACTATATTTTTATGTACTATAGTGTGTAGTTACGCTACTTTCTATTAGATGGCGTGAAAAAGCGTCGTGTTACGAAATACAAGGAATAAATCGGTATGTACCATATGTGTCACACTATGCGCTGTAGGGATAAACTTGATTTGGTAGATGTTTTTGGAAAGATTATACAGTTTAGGGATGTCAAAAATGAAAAAAAATATCGATATTTATTAAAATATCAATATAAGCATCGATATATCAAAGGAAAAATATCGATTAAATCGCAATAAAAACCAAAGTATTTTTCCAGTATTCCTTTTTATTAGACATAATTACAAAAATATCAAGAATATGTCATAGACAATATAGTTCTTTTTTCGTTCGATCCTATCTTCTAGAGTTTCGGGTATCAGCGACTTCAGTGCCATTAGAATTAAAAAAATATCGTTTTCAATACTGGATATTTTGTTTCGATATTCCGATACCTCCGATCAATATATATCAGTTAAAAATACCGATATATTAAATTCAAAATATATCGATGTATCGATACTTTTGCTGCAAGACTAGTACAGTTATCTATTTTTAAAAGCATCATTTCTAAAACCTACAATGTATTACAATAATACCTTGGGGAATACAATTTCACTGTCTGCGTTCAAAGAATACGCAGGCAAAATCTAATTACATAATAAAACGTATTGCCTATCTACTACGTAGTATGTAATTTGATCATGCACCCACAACTAATAAGATTTAGCGAGACCAGGTATAGAAATGTACGATTTCTTTCTGGTTATAATCCTGATCGAGCAACTCGGCGAATTAGGGGGATAACGTAGCTAATCTTTACTTATAATACGACTAGATTTTGCCCGCTACTTCGTCCGCGTGGTAAAGTTACATTGAGCAGCATTTCTAATGAATATTTATTAAATATGTTGTGTAAAATACCTGAAAAAAATGTCTTATCCTCTTAGCTTATGCCCTTAAGGGTGGAATTTATCAAAATTCTTTCTTAGGGGATGCTTACGTCATAGTAGCTTTATGCATGCAAAGTCTCAACCCTTAAAATTGACAAAGTTTCATACAAACTTTCATTCCCTATTTTATCCCCTTGGGGGTAGAATTGATCAAAATCCTTACTTAGCGGATGCCTACCTCATAACATCTACCTGTATGTCAAATTTCAGCCCGATCCGTCCAGTGGTTTGGGCTGTACGTTGATAGATCACTATGTCAGTCAGTCACCTTTGAGTTATTATATATTTAGAAGATACTGTTTACCTGCTACATCTCGCTTTACCCACCCCTTCATTACCCATGTATTTTCTTAAAATGTCTTCTAATATAATGAATGGAAAGTCATTTTTCAATCTTGACATCTCTGTATGAAATAAAATAAGGTGAAAAAAGCAGCCATTGCAGTTTCTTGCCGGTTCTTCTCGGTGCAAGGTCTCCCGGTGTAGATTTACGAACCGATGGCATAGAGTTTCGACTTTCACAAGTGCTTTGTAATACTACCCTAGATTTTGATTTGAAGCCTAGAAGTTAAGATGATAATAACAAAGTTATAAACTTTGTAACTATATAATACTTTGTAACTATATACAGATTGTATCATAAAAACTTTTGCTGTAAATTGTCTACACGAACTTGAATCATACGAAGATCAAAGCATCATCATTGGTGTGGTTTGGGTAAGGTTATATTTAATTCTTAAAACATAGCAAGAGCAAATAATAAAAAATAAATTGCTTGCAAAAAAATAATTTAAATATTGCACTAGTTTTGATAAGGAAACTTAAATTTTAAATAAGAAAATGAGGAAGTATTTAAAAAAAAAATTAGTTCCCGAAATCAAACTAGATGTCGCTACGGTACTTTTAATTTACCCATGACAACCCTACCGGTTTTCTTACATGTATTTAAATTAATTAGTAAATTCATTTTCAAAACTCATTAAACAACTCATATTCTATTTGTACATTTTCGTATCAGTTTTTTTAATATGTTAGTTAAAAGGAACGGAAATGACTGTCTTTGGTCCATTCGTTTCCTGCAAAAATCAACTTTTGCTAGAGTCGCCATCTAGTGGAGGTGCTTTTTAGTGCTTCCTTCTTTTTAAATACTCCCTCATTACAGAAACTCATGACGCCATAAGCGACCTGTTAACATCACACGCTAGCAATATGATAATTAAAATACCACTGTTGTCTTTAAAAAAAATAATAACCCATGTTTGATTTTAGTAGTTATTTTAATCCTATTAATATTATAAAGGCGAAAGTTTGTAAGTATGGATGTATGGATGTTTGTTACTCTTTCACGAAAAAACTACTGGACGGATTTGGATAAAACTTTACAGCAATATAGGTTATACATCAGAATAACACATAGGGTACTTTTTACTGGGAAAACTTCTCACTCCCACGGGATACCGACTTCCACGCGGACGAAGTCGCGGGCGTCCACTAGTATTTAATATAAACCTACAAATACCCTTTTGATGATACACACTGAATCTTTAAACATACATTTAGTATTCGCGCCTTTTGATGTGTGGTGTGACCTTGTCCAAACTAAAACTCTCCCGACGCTACTCTGTGATATAATCACCATGGAATTACATAATAATAATAATAATAACATTTTATTGTCATATAAATATACATGACCTACCCATAAATAAATTTCAAATTCATGTAAAGAATATACTTATGAGTAAAGGCTATTATAAAGTTGATGATTATTTTAAAGACTGCAATGCATAGAATTAATAGCCTTCGCTTTGTTCTATAACGACTAATTATATGTACAAACTGTCCTACAGACTTTGAAAGTTGTATTTATTATTGTGATAATACATATTATTTTGGTAATGACATGATTTATGTAAATGTCATTACTTATGATAAAAAGCTGGTACGTTTCTTTCGTTTGTTCTTCTTGTCAGCTAAAAGACGTCCTGAACAAGTGGTAGGGGGAAAAATATTTTTGGACGATTCAAAAGTGCTTGTAATAAGCCTACTTGAATAAAGATATATTCATTTCATTTCATATAAATATACATCAAGGCAATGTGAAGTCGCTGACCTGCTAGGTATAACCTGAGTGACAGAAATCAGCACCAACTTCCATATTACTAATAACTAATAATTATGATTAACGATAAGATACATGAAAATCAAAATATCTTTATTCAAGGAGGCTTATTACAAGCACTTTTGAATCGTCCAAAAAATTATTTTCCCCTACCACTTGTTCAGGACGTCTGTTAGTTGAAAACACATCTAATCCAATACAATAATAGACATATAGAGAAAATTGTGTGAGATGAGTAGCACGAAGTTAGTGCATGGAAAGGTTAAAATACTTTGACTGTTGAATACGGATTCCGTCTTTTTCTTCTGTATTTTTGTTTTGGCTACGTTAAGAGATAGTGGGTGAAAATCTTTTTTTTTTTGTTAATTCCATTGTAAAGGAGCCTAGGTATTTGTACTGGGGACACACAAAAGTCTACATTATATATTCTAAATTAAGGCAATTTGGGCTCAAATTCTTTAACTACTTCAGAATCTCCATCAAGTTATTATGAACTTGATGATCCCTAGAATACGTCTTTCCGCGTCGAAAGCGCGCACTCAACTGAACGGAAACATAGAAAAGCAATGATCTCAAAGCAAATCGCGCTTTATTAATTGCGCGTTAGCAGCTGTACGGCCGGAACAAAATGTTATCCTAACGCCTGTCATCTGAACTTGGCCTAATTATATCAAAAATAAATTAATTTTAATTGAGTCAATGTTAATCCGCTGTAAATTATGATTTGATTACGGAAAAGCTTTAAGAGCCGTCTCCATCAGACCTTGTATTAAGAAGAGGTATTAAGAGCTACGCCCGCTCACTTATCTCTCTTAAGCGACATGAAGACTTCGCTAATCAGTCGAATATGTGTAAACAATTTCAGAGCATAAACAACTGCAGACTTATCAGGGTCAACATTGCAATGTGTGCGTCATTCTGAGTAATAGGTCGACCAAAATAAAATTGGATATCGCTTAAGCGTTTCAGCAGATTTCAGTTCGCAGGTCAAATCAGGTCTTACTCAGTCTGGATAGGTTTACGATCAATAAACGTCTCCGGCTGGTGCTATTACGTAACCAGAAAGAGAGCAAGGGAATCTGTGAAGAGTTTTCGAACAATTTAAGATTAGGGATGTCGATTCTTTCCGAAAAATATCGATTTTTAAATCGAAGCGAATCGTAAACTGATAAATCGGTTTACAAAAAATCAAGCTGTAAAAAATCGATTTCTAAGAAAAAGGTTTTATTTATCAACTTTCTTGTTTTTACAATGTAATATTAATCCGGTTTATAAATAATAAAATAAATATTTTAATTAACGATCTCGTATCAGTAAAAGTAGAGAATTCAATAATCAATATATAAGATTAGTTATTAAACAAGACATTTATTTTCTAAATGTATTGGTCACATTCAAAAGCAAGGAAAATAGATAAAACTAATTATAATTGCCTATTATGATTGAGGGGCCGAAGAGCCAAATTATTGTTCCAGCCTATCACGTTGTTCCCAGCAAAAGTAAGCGAATTGCGCGTTCAAAAACGATTTTTTATTAATAAATGCATACATACTATTATGATTATTGTACTACATAAAGCTCGAAAGGTCACAAAGTGGTTGGTTTTCTTATGTATTTTAACTTCCTAATTTTGCAAAACATTGTGAATTTTGTGTATAACTGTGTGTAAATACATGTTGTCACCCTTATAAATATGATGTGATTGTGTCATTCATTCACCAAAACTAATTCGGATGGTAAATCTTTGTATGAAATCAGTGGTTCCGAACTGGTGGTCCACCCAGAGGTCCGCGGCGTAAAGATTGAAAATGATCCCTAAGGTTTAAACGTGTAACGGTGTGCCATGCCACCGTTTGTTTTCCTAGGCTTCAGTATGCAAACTTTTTGCTTTTGAAATTCAACATCATTTCATTTTATTACTCGTCTTTCGTAATTTAAAATTTTGACTAATCAATTATACTCTTTATGGATGTCAGTTCGTAAGTAATTCTTATATGCACAACATGAAAATTATTATACAGATTAATACTGTATAAATTTTATTATGTAATTTTAAAATAATTCATTTATTGTGATAAATAATGTGATATTGTGATACAAATTATATAACATATGAACTAAATTGCAATCTGTATTTTGGACGCTCCAAGAGTTTAACTAGAAGCCCGACAAGGGTTTCTTATTTACCCTTATATAATTAATAAATATATACTCAAGCTAATCAGCCTTATTAATTGACCCAAACACCGAACCCGTCACAAACGGTTAGGTCATCACGATAACTGGCTTATGCGTCATGCTCTTGAACGGGTGCTGACAGTCTTGCTTCATTTTGTTCATTTATGTTACTATTTATATTGTGTCTGTTTGATTATCAGTGATTTTGTAAGACACGGCATATTGATCGATAAATTTCTTTTTGTAATATTTTATTGTAATGGAAAGTCACTTCATAGTCTAAAGAAGTCAATTTTTTATTGGACTGTACGAAATAAAACAAAGAGAGAAAAAATAGGACCGTGTTCAAACTAAAAAAAAGCAGAAATATAATACTTATCTTAAAGTGAGTTATTCAAGAAAATGCTATTGTAGTCGGGCGCCTATCATTTAATTAATAACCCACAGAAAACCTCCGCCCGACTTTTGAGATAGGTATTATTTTTCACTTTTTTAAAATTGGATGTCGGTACTTATTGTTTTAAAAAAATATATATTTTTAATAGGTAAGTAACACTAAAAATACTTTTCGGAAAACCGCGTCAAAATCGTTTCAGCCAAACGCGATATAATCGCCGACAATACATACAATAGGTGTTAAAGTGAGAACCTCCTTTTTTTAAGTTGGTTAAAAAGCAGTCTTTGCTGAAGGTCTCACCTTACGACTTTCGACTTTCACGAGTGCTTGTAACAGCCTAGACTGAATGATATTAAAAATGAACCCTTCAAAGATAAACTAATTGGGAATTATATTGCTTCAAGCTAAATTAGCGCGTAGGTCTGCGAACCGGGACTGCTCCAGCTCAATTTTGATCCGACACGAGGTTAAATAAAAACAAAATGTTCAATGTTATTTCATATATATTTTTTTCTATTTCTATGATCATATTTTCCCACCATTTTTTTTTAAGTTCCACAACATTGAGATTGTCATTACATAAAAAGTATACATCTATCGTCTGTAGACAACTCCAATAACCGCTTCCAAGCAAACAGACTCATCGTGTGTCACGCGCCATTAAACTGCGACCTTCAACTTGACTTAACCAAATTAAATCATTAGGACTTCAATAAAATTTTATTGATAGAACTATAATCATCTAATATTAAATCGGAGAACGGAGCACTACTTAAATATATGATTGCTCTCTTTTGAGAGCTGAAAGTTAAGGGAAAAGAGAAAACGAGACAAAATAGACGCGGCCGCCAATGAGATAGATAAGGACAGATCATTATAAAAGTGTCCCGTGTTCCGTAAAGCCCTTGATTTGACTGAAATATATATGAATTACAAATAGCACATAAAGTCGATTGCGTAAAAATCAGAAGTCGAATTCACTCAAGTGACCCAACTCACTTCGAGAGCGAATCCGTTTAACCTTGTCATATCCGTTTAATCATATTTTGTGGCATAAGGGAAGTGAATTTGAAAACGACATAGGGTTGGAAAAACTGAGATAAAAGTATGTATGGACCAATATATCTTGTTATGTATTTTTATTTAAAAAAATGGGATTAAAATTCTATGTTATAGTCTTTTTCGTATAACATGGATACGGTGAGTATTTGAAGTTTTTAGTGATGTGGCAATAAATATATATATATCTACAAAAACTCGATATGATTGAGTTAATTTCTCATAGGGATAATCGATTTTAAGTTCAATATAGAAAACAAGATTTAAGAATAATAATACTTATTCGTCATCAGGAAAATTAAAAATTATATTATAGTTAAGCTTAACTGTTACAACAACAATAAAAAATTGGCAAATGAATACCGAATACATATTTCGATTAAGCGACTTTATTATTTCAATCCCTATTAAAAAAAGTTCCAATTTTCGTTACAAATATTGATGTTTTAACTGGGTTAGGTTTCAGTTATGAGGAAGTATTTTAAAAAAACGAAAGCACTAAAAAAGCACCTCCACTAGATGGCGACTCTAGCAAAAGTTGATTTTTGCAGGAAACGAATGGACCAAAGACAATTTCATTCCTTTTAACCAACATATTAAAAAACTGAAATTTGAAAAGTTCGAAACTTTGATATAAATATAAATACGAATAGAACATAAGTTGTTTATTGAGTTTTGAAAACTAATTTACTTTTAAACATAAAAGAAAACAGGAAAGGTTGACATGGAGAACGTACCGTAGCGACATCTAGTTTGATTTCGGGAACTAATGTTTTTTTTTTAATACTACCTCATTACGGCTATTAAAAATTATTGATTCAGCTTTCCGATGTTGGAAATGTATTAAGAGAATGGCATGTCTTAGGGTCGGTGCAAATCTGCTATAAGATCCGACATCTCAAGGAAGTATGCGTAAGTAGGCAACGGACTATCCGGCGAGTGTGCGACCCTTGTTTTTCTCTGGTAGTGGAAATGTTTTATGCATGAATTTTTTGTGTTGGACTCCTTTCACACTGACCCGTCCTAAGGCTAGTCTAAACGCGGATCGCATGCCTCCATGCACCCACACTTTTGGTTGAAGAGTCTAGGATCCAGCAGGAATTGTACAGCGATCCAACAATGAAAAAAATTATACGCTTACGATAAACCTTTGTTTTGCCAATACTCTCCACACGTAAAGATATCTATTTATAAATACAGACTGACCATCATGTATGTAATCAAGGTCGAGAATCCGTCGAGTAACAGACATCAAACGTTAATACTTGCAGTTTTTTATTCGCAAATCCGCTTCTTAAATCCATTCAAGCTAACTCCATTGAGATATAGTTTATAAGCTTTTATAATTTAATCTTTATTGCAAAACAGCAAAGGGCTGACTCAATGTTACACTCTCAATATCCCTCAAATGCCAAATTAAATAGGATTGCCATTAATATGAAAATCAGACAATTAGACCCTTGCTCATGGGAAAGCTGTTCCAGCTGCCACAACGCAAAAATCGCGCTAACCAATCCGTCGTCGAATCCTCGGCATTATTACTGAAACAGTGATGTTATAAATTACTTATAACTAATGGTACTAATGTCTCAAACACGAGTGTTTAAAATTCAAAGGGGCACGCGACCTTGCCAGACATATTTGGTCGATAATCTCAAAAGTTCGAGTACAATGCATGCCTTCTTCAGCAGTGACGCAACCGGTTACGTAAATGGCCTGAAACTATCAATGTTTTGTTATACAACAAGGAAGGACACAGAACAATCTGCGGTTAGAGCAGACAGGAAAATAACAGCTCTTGATAATTAGCAGGTGGATTGTGCCAGTTCGATGAGGCTAATGTAACATTAAACCTTTGAAATAATTTATTTATTGATTGGCCAATAGAAGCATTGTGCGAAATAGTGATTCGACTCAAGTAGGACTTTATGACTCGAGTCACTCGAGCCGTTAAACTACCTCACTTGAGTTTTCGAGGCACTCGTATGAAAAGAGATTTCTTTTAGTAATTTAAAAAACCTTATATAATATATACAAAATGACAAATGATAATTTATGAGATCGGGTAAAAAGCGGGTTAAATAAATAAATTACGAGTAGCGAAGTGACATCTAGTGACAAGAGAATCGACTCGGTGCGATGAGTTGACTCGATAACTCGAGTGTTTTTTTTTCACTCGAGTACCAGTTTTAAAATGTGACTAGTAAAAGGGCTCGAATTGCATCACCAGTGCACAATGTTAATAGCATTATATTTACGAACAAAAAGAATCTAAGTTCCAACATAGGTATAAGAAAATCAATAGCAGTCATTGATTTTCTTATATCTTGGAACTTTTTCAATGAATTTATCCCCATTCGTCGTCACAGGAATATTCATATGCTCTCGCTTCTCTACTCTACACTGTTCAATCCCATGATACCCCCATATCTCAAATCACGCTTTAAACTTCTCATCTATGCACTTTACTCTTCTAAAGACTATCGATTGTTCATCCCTGTCAATCTCACTAAATTATATAGTCAATATTTTTCACTACAAGCAATAAAACTGTGGAACTCTCTACTGTACTTGAATTTATTAAATGGGTGAAATCTTTAAACTCTTTCAAATCGGAATTAAAATCCCATTTCGTGTCAAGAGTTTGGTTGTCACTTGTGTTTTGAGCATTTTGTTTGACTTTATGTACTTTTTTTGATGATACGAGTAATTCGCTGTTTAAACTGTTGTTTTGTATAATTTAAATTGTTATTTGTTGTATACACAAGCTGCTATTTAATTTTTTTTATTTTTTCCTATCCAATGCATGGTTGCCTGGAAGAAATCGCTGGTTTGTACGTTCTTATATAAATATTTACGAGTGTCTATGTAGTTTTCCTTTTTTGTACAAAAAATATTATTTTTATTATATCGATTAATATACGCGATATATTAATCGATTAACGAAAGAATTATCTCTTTTTTATCTTTTATTGTAATGAAAAGTGAGTTCATAGTCTAATGAAGTCATTTTTCATTGGACTTATCAGTATGAAATAAAACAGGGAGAAAAAGCAGCCCTTGCTTAGTCTCTTGCCGGTTCCTCTCACAAGGTCTCGCGCCGTAGATGGCGTAGCTTTCAACATTCACAAACTCTTGTAGTAGCCCAGAATAAATAAAAAATATATTTAATCAGATAATAGGCGTGTTTCCCCCATATTACTAATTCAAACTTCATGCAGCTTGATTTGTTTATCAACCACAAACATCAAACACAATATACATCGTCTTGATCGTTTGTCATACAGTAAAAAAAAGCGGCAAACTAATAGTAGTGTGTATAATTTATTATTTGACAATTATATCTTCATATAAACAACACTTTTAGCAAATGAAATACTCCTTCGACCGCATAGTTGTCGTACAAAGTGGCAGAAAGTTTCCGCTTTATATATAAATACGATATATCCTTTCAATCACAAAAAACCCACTACCAACTTATATAACGTAAGAATTCCAAAATAAACAAAAGAAGCATTCACAAAAATGCTTTATAATGCTCTTTCAAGTCACATCTAATTAACCAACGCTCATTAGTAGAATATTGAATAGTGAGGTAAATGGCGCCCAACATGGTACTTCTATTATCTAGAGTTTTTTTAAGTAACAAGTCAATAAATCTATGGTCAAAAACTGTGTTTATTATCGATATAATACGTACTATTATGGTAATGACATGATTTATGTAAATGTCATTACATATGATAAAGAGTTGGTAAGTTCCTACGTAAGTACGTCTTGAACGAGTGGCAGGGGAAAAAAATTTGGATGATTCAAAAGTGCCTGTAACAAGCTTACTTGAATAAAGACATTTTTATTTCATTTTGTTACCGAAATTAACATGTTTTTTAGCCCACTTATTGTTATATTTATTCAATACCAGCTTTCGCCAGCGGCTTCGCCCGCGTGAACTCAAGGGAAATGTTAAGTGGGATAACAAGTATCTTATTATCTAAGTCAGCTAATACCCTATCTGTATACCAAATTTCATTAAAATCCGTTCAGTAGTTTCGGCGTGATTGACCGACAAACATCCAAACAAAGAAACTTTCACATTTATAATATTAATTAATAGGATTTACAACAAGGCTCTGAGGTCTATTAGCTTGTGTTTTTAATCTAAGATTTAATAAGACCCACACTTTAACTACTCGGTAATATCGGGATCTAAGCAATATGTGATTTATCTAAATAAATTGACATTCTCGCCGCTTCCGAATTAAATAATGTGTCAGAGTTCAATAAAACTAATCTTTGAACGGATCCCATCTGATACATACGAATGTTTGTATGGTAAGATGTTGATGCTACTGTTCTTCTTGCAATGTTTTCACAATCTAAACCTCCTTTGAACTTGCACAAACATTTTAAAACCATAAGAACTGACGTCATTGGAGTCAGAATCTTCCATAGCCATTTTTTAATCTAATTATTGGACTTAAAATGAAATATAAAATTAATCCGTCTTAACCAGCTGACCGCCAATGGCTTCGCCCGCGTGGTCCCCAGGGAACTGTTTATTTAGATATCGATTCATATCATGACATGGACACGAATTCAATGACAAATTGAATAGTAAACAATAGTACCATTTTAGGGATGATGGCTAACTATAAATTTTAACTGTCTGTCCGTCAGATAAATTATTGAAGAATGCTTAAAACATATTTTAATAGGGTTCCATAACCAAAGGGTACTGTCTGTCTGTCACCAGGCTGTATCTCGTGAACCGTGAAAGTTAGACAGTGGAAATATAAACCAAAGTAAAATTAATATTTAAGGAGGATAATTCAACAAACTTGTTTTTTGACGTCACGCTTTTTTATATTTTCTATATAGTTGTGACAAAGCGATCCCCCCCTCAACAACTTCAATATCTAGTATCTATTATCTAAGCAAAAAAATATATATATATTGTATTTTTCTTCTATCAGACTGACAGACTAATTAGAATTTCTTTTCTTTTTTAATCAGGCATCATCTCTATTACAAAAAAAAATTAAATACAAAGTTGCTTAACAACAGTATCGTAGACCGAGCGCCTTAATCACTATACCATCGAGCACCCCTTATATGTCTGCGACCAAATTCAGGCAGCCTGTAGCGGTATCAAAAATAATGTTGAATAATCACAAAGGATATTATTCAATTATTCTTAACGTCAACTCTGAGCTCAGTTACAAGCTGTTTAATATTAATAAGTACATATACTATACAATTAACTGTTTCCAAGGCACTTCTGACTGGCTAACGTTGGATTTAAAAAATGGAAGTACCAAAATTAATGAAGTTATATCCCCTTCGTCTTCTTATTAACACTATTGGTAGGTTAGTTTTCACAATTCTACCAATAATATTCTGTCCATGAAATTTTTACAACACTATAATGACAACAACATATTTGCCAACCTGACTTTTGAACTTATAAAACAAAAGACACAAACAATTACAAGAAATTGTAAGGTTATTTAAAAAATCGGCAAAGTGCCATTCTTAAATTTAAAAATAAATTATTTTTTACCCTGGCAACATCCCTATTCAATGTGAAAATGCTAATATGAATAAATAATAAAAAGTTCTTTAAAGATGATTCCCTTTTAATAAGAAGTCCTAAAGTACAAAAAGAGTTTGTGTAGTGTTTTATAATTATCAAGATAATTATTGTGTTCATTATCAAGATAATTATTGTGTTAATTATCAAGGATAATTATCACTTGGAACCCTGGATAAAAGTAATTATAAAATTTAATTGGTAAATTATCTTAATTCATCTTAATTTAAAATTAAGACTGAGAAATTTATTGGAATTGCTAAATTTAGCATCAATATATTACATATATTAAATAATAATTGTATTTTATTAATTTCACACAATATAACTATATTGCCAGAGAATAAGTTGCACAGCCATTCTTTTTTGTTGGGAGATTTTATACTAACACTTAAATTACTGAAACAAATAGTTAGGTAGTGCAATAATACCTAATATGATGTAATTTTTATCAAAATCCAGATTAAGGTAGCGTAATTAACAAATGTTTACATTTATGTCTACAGAAAAAGAAAGATTAATAATAATGTCAAACGAAAATAATAAAAACCACACATAATTTAGCCCAATTTCCTTTATGAAACTTCAAGGACTAGTTTGTTTCATAATAAAAGTAAAAATTATTTGTCTAATATAAAGATTTATGAACAGAGAGCACTTTTATTTTTGACTGTTTATATACAAACTGATACTAAGTATTTAATAAAATTAAAAAAAAAGGGTTTAGACACATAAAATAAAAAAAAACACTCTCATGATTTGTTTTTCAGGACAAGATTGTTTCATAATAAAAGAAAAAAATATATTTTTGAGGATACAAAATAGCCTTTTAAAAATTCATCACAAAAAATTCCAAGGTCAATTCACATCGCGTACAGTTAACACATCTTTTGCGTGAAATCCATACAAGGAAATTAATACCAACCTTCACCGTACATATATCACAAGAAAAAAAAGTAATAAAACATCGACAAAAAAAAATACAATTCCCGATGACGTCACACACTGCAACACAAACTAGGTCACCAATTCACCATAAATACCGTTGCACTACACACACGCACACATGATATTTTTTCCGAACTTGCGAAACGTATAGGAACGCTTGTAACAATAATAATATTCGCGCGCCTTATAAATCTGAATGTTATCTTCACATATAGCCAGTAATAATTATTAGAACCGTCTATTTGATCGGGATGAACGGTTATATTGCATTTGTTTTGTTGACGTTTCACCGGACGCGAATTGACAAACGAGCATCCGTGACGTCGGGCGCCGCGCAATGGCGCATTTTCGAAGGGATGCCATCCACACTAGGCGTTTACCCTACTACAGATCAATTCTGCAAAAATATATAAAACTTATAAATCACTTACCTTACAATCAACGACTTCTATGTATGTTTTTAGAATTTTTAGTTTATTTATGCAGTTTCTGTTAAAAGAACACTAAAAGTGTTATTATATTTTTATTTAATCTTATATTTCTTAAAGGTAAAGGTTATACTTCAGTTTTATATACAAAATTGTTGTTTTTATTTTTATTCTATATTATTCAAATTTACTCTTATTATTAGATTTGATTAATTCTGCATTCATAACGGTATACTGAAAAATATTTTTAATAAGATGGATAGGGCTGGTGGATTTTTTAAACATTAAGAATATAACACCAATATTATAGCTACAATATAGTGACCAGCCCCCTAATTGTCTAATTTTAAATCTATTGTAATCGCTTTCAGTTTGAAAGGTGTTGCACAACCATTGCTGTATAATACAAATACTTTTTTTTCAACTGTCTTCAGAAACAAGCAATGGTTGTGCAACACCTTTCAAACTGAAAGCGATTGTAATAGATTTAAAATTAGACAATTAGGGGGCAGGTATCTAAAATCATTCTCCTACGTTACGAGAAATAGGAGAAGTCGCAAAAAGGCAGCTATTTTATCGGTTAACGTTATTATTTGGAACACAAAACTGTACTAAATATGAGTAATTAATTTCTGTAAAGCATCACTATCAACGTTTACACCTTAAACATGCATGGTAACAACGATGGTGAAATTTAAATTTCCACTGTACTTTTACTGGTTATTTGTGCTTTATTAGTTATCTTTCATTTAACAATCCACACCAGATAAAATTGTCTTATTTACATTATTTCATGTTTGAATGGTTTATTTTATCAACTTACAATGTCATCGAAAAGTTTAATTTCCCCTACAAATAACGGACTATTATTTACACTGGCAACATTACACCGAAATGTCAAACGACTATAAACAGAGGCACCACACGCGCCGTTTTCGTTTTCTCGAGGCGCGTACTACTTTCGTCCCTCTCGGCTCTATAACTTCGGAGAAAGTTGAACGATGTTTTGGAGCGACAGAGGGACTAGAATTGCGTACTTTTATGATACCGTAATCAGTTTGGATGCCCACACGTTGACAAATTAATAGGCAAATTGTTTCTCCTCACAACTTTGTCTCTACGGGTTCAAGGAGTCGGTATGCTGTTAAAAATCTTTGTTTAAGGCAGAACGTTAAGATAAAACGAGGTGGTTTATGTGCTCTCTGAATAGGCCCGTTTCATGGAAAAATTTGATAGACTACATCATTATAACACAACATGACACGATTCTGGGGCAGTCTGGAAGCATCTTCTTTTAATAAAGTCGAATGTTATTAAGTACTGAATTTCATCAGCTATATAAAGTGAAGTTTTGTAATACCTCACCTTATATGAGTGACTATGAAGTGACTATTTGCTGCTGTTTGTTTGAGAACGTTTCATTTAAAATTTATTTTAATAACTGTCTTCTTCTTCATTTTCATTTAATTTTTAGTATTTTATAAACTCTGCTTCTTGAATGTTTGTAGTGAAAGCCCAATCGATTTTTTGATGATATAAGACAGCGTTTTCAAACTTCAAGTCGCAGAAGAAATACCTACTACCATAGACTACTCAGACAGATAATACGCCCTTCTTTTGTTTTAAATTTCTAAATAATATGGCCATTATTATCATGAACAACAAACACCCGCTGATAAAAGAAATTTGCAGGCCCCTTCCATAAGACAAAAAAAAAAAATTCGCGCCAAAATCTCTTTCCAAAATAATACGCGCAGTCGCGCACCGCAGACTGTCACACACATGAAAGGCGAAGGAATCTATTCTGGCCGACCACCGAAAATAAAACCATCACTAACGCCTATTAAAAAAAATTACTTCCTGCCGAGAACATATTTTATAGGACAAAGCAACGTAGTTATGTAATTAATGCGAGCGTTAGATATGTCGCAACTGGTTCAGTCGCATAAACACATGACCGCTATTTATTTAGCAGTATTTTTGGCGGGAACTTAGGAGTTCTTTAATTTTAATAGACGAAGGGATCTCTTATTAATTCAGTTTTAAGTTGCACATAAAATTAAAAGAGAAAAAAGAGACGGAATCAACGAGAAAGACAGATAAGGCACCGAAACTACTGGCCCGATTTAAAAAAATCTTTCACCTACGGGAAACTACGTCATATGCAGGTGACATAAGCTTTAATTTAAAACGGGCGATGTCGCGGTAAAACAGCCAGTGGCATATAACAATGATACTCACCTCTTCGACGTGACTGAGCGACGATCTGCTACCCCAGTCATCCCAAGTTTCCCGTTCACCTAACAGAATTAAAAAAAATCTTTTAAAAAGACATCTCAGCTAGTTCATTTCTTTGTTCAAGTTACAGGAGTCTAGCACTTAAGCGGGAAATTCACTAGACGGATATGCCCGCGGGCAAGTCTGCAGACATGCCTGCCAGACCTCCTTGCTAAAGTTCATTGTAATGACTGCGACGGTCCTACATTAGCCAGATTTGCCTTAAACGAGGCCCGGCAGGCATGTCTGCAGACTTGCCCGCAGATATGGTCGCCTAGTGAATGCCTTGCTTTAAACAGAAACCTTTTTATCTCTAACTCCTCCATGTTTCAGCAACCACATTAGGCTAGTACCGGTTGGGCCCTTTCTATATTTGATGTAGTAGTTATCATGTGGGTATCCGAATAATGTAAAACCAAAATTTATATTTAGAGAAGAAAGCTTTATATTTTACAAAAAAAACTTATTTCCGTATAAATTGACTTAGGAACACCTTATTTATTACCATGGACGTTTATGAGAAATATTTTTCAAAAAAAAAAAAGGTTTTTCTTCTCTGAAGAACAATTTTGGTGTTGCAGCTTACTACGTAATAACCTTTCTCACGTTATATCTAAGATCCACGTGAGATTAGGAGAGTTGAATGAATGAATGAATACTTTTATTGTACACTATAATTAAATAAAAGGACAATCGATACAATTTAGTGGTACAATGCGGCGGCCTTATCGCTAAAAAGCAATTTCTTCCAGGCAATTGCAGGTTAGACTGGACTATTACTTAAGTGGATAGGCAATAGATGGTGCCTTATATGGCGAGAACAACATGTTTTCATATATAAACATACCTACATATGCACACATACATAAAATATACAATTATAAATATAAAAATACCTAAGCAAAGTATACGTATAGAATAGAAGTAGGATAAAAATGATAGCATATTATACTTAAAGTGATAGATAATATTCTTTAACATATTTTTAAGCAGTTAAGTGATGGAGTGTGTTATTTCTTTGGCAATGCATTCCACAAGCAAACAACCCAAACTGCAAATGACTTATCAAGGAATTTTGTGGAATGCATCGGCATCTGCAATTTTAAGTTCTCTTATGAAATCAAAGCGCGAGAGTGTGAATCGCGAGGGAACTTGAAGTGTTTCTTAAGATAACTTGGAAATTGAACAGAATGCTGTAAAGCAGGGAAACAATATGTGCATTCCGACGAAGACGAATTGGCAGCCATTTGAGCTTAGTGCAAAAATCAGTTTTATGATCATACTTGGGTAACCCAAATATGAATCTAATACAAAAATTTTGAAGTCTCTCAAGTTAATTTAATTGCTGCTCAGGTAAGTCTAGATAGCTGACATCAGAGTAATCCAGGATTGGAAGAAGAAGGGATTGTGCAAGTGCAATTTTAGTGGCCACTGCAAAAAAACTACGCAGCCTCTACAAGGAAAGAGTTTCGTATGCTGTCACTAGGGACTCAAGTGATACCATCAAACATTATTGCAGGTAAACATGAAAAAGATGGTGGCTTTTCAGGCAACCGAATATTCAGCTCTTTATTAGTAAACAAGATCACAAATGTGCCCACCTGTTCATATGTAATAGCACCAGAGTGAAAATTGTGACGACTTGGGGTTATCCGAGTGGTATTGCACAGGTTAGTTTGTGTGTTTGTCCTGCAATTTGTCTGATTTTCACTTGTTGTCATGGTTATGGTGTTGGATAGAGAAAACAAGGCTGGATACCAGATAGTCACCATATGTTTCATCTTTAATACAAAAGCTAAAGTTCCTAACTTTAAATAAAGCATTATATTAAGTGACATTTATAACTTACAGTAACTCGCTTCACTATCCACTTCTATACTTCTTCGATGCATTTTGAATATCCTGTCACATTCTGTAACAAGTGAGAAATTGTTTATATCTTAGTTGAATTTAAAACTCATTTAACCTACAGACTCGCTGATAATTTTTATTTTACATACACAAATAAGATCTCTTTATTGAGAAAATAAACAGAAATAACAGGTATGTTAGATGTTAATTTTATAATTATATCATAGAGTCAGAACACTGAAACAGTAACAGACTAGCCACACCTGTACATAGTATAAAACATGATGTTCCCGCTGTCTGTACGCTGAGATCTTAAAACTATGTAACAGACTCTAATGCAGTTTTCTTCAATATACAGAGTGATTTAAAGAGGTAGGTACTTATGAATAATACATGACGACGGAAGTGAAGATGCTGGAGGAAAGTTAGCAGTCGATAAATGGACGAAATATATTAAAATCATTTCAGAAATGGAAAATAGGCAATGGCCAGAATAATAATACTAATGGAAGATAATCTATTCCAGGGGTGGAACAGGCAAAGGGCATATTAGACAAACCGGAAGCGACCTTTGTCAAGAGTGATTTTGATAAAACAGGTTCTGATGTCGACAAATTTTATTTATGCAGAATCTAATAGGTATTCAAATACCACCTACCTGAACTGTTCAAGAAATCATTTTGCACTTATTCATCATTTTCATAACTACACTCTATTCTCGCAAATAATTTCACATTATACAACATTTTAAGACACTATTAGCACCTTTTATTTAGATAGAACAGTAAATTATCACTTAAGAACACATCCACACCCACTTTATTAAAAGTCACTACAAACTGAATATGAATAGGACTCTTGTGTATATTTAGTACTTATTACACAAAGGGCACTCATCGAAGCACTTTTTGTAGCTAGTTTGTGTTATTTTATTTATATTTTACGGGAAACTAATAGAGTTCAATAAACTCACTGTTTACAATGTTATGTCAAATCGATGGCCGGATTAGGTTCGTTTTAGTGACAGTTTTTATTGAAGTAAAGGGAAAGGGGAAAATCAAATTCCTATAAAATGTCTGTTACGAGAAACAGTTATTTAATCAAAACATAAATAGCAATTAATTGTTTTTTTATAATATTTAGAGATTATGTAATGAATAAAGCTTCTTAATATTATAGATAGATTTACGTTATTGTTATTAAATGAATACGAAAGTGACATAGTAAAGAACCAAAATTTGAACTTTTTAAAAATGTAAGGATTTATTTATGGCCTTGCACAAATGTTTTTAAGTTATTTTTAGCATAAAATCAAAATCTAATGTTAGTACTATTTGTACCAAGTAATATATATTACCGATCACTAAGCTTAATATTTAAGCTTTAAATATGCCTTTTATTGAAATATACTAATAAAATGAAGTAGAAAACTCTAATATGGACTATAATATTGATTTTCAGTTTACGTTATTTTTTTATATTTCTGGAAAACAACAGGTACAAATCAGACGAAAATCATTCATTTAAGTAACTTTATTATCAATAAACAAAACAATAATTCAAAAAAAGAAATTCCGATCCATCATAATATTTAACACTAAATGCACAATCACTCTTTCTTCTTTTTACTAGGCGATTCATCGTCTCTGTCTCTAGCGCTGCTCCGTCTCTTTCTATCCTGTTTCTCTTTTTCTTTTGCGTCACTATCATTTTTCTCCTCTTTAGTTTCTGACACGTATTTTTTTACACGCGCTGGCTCCGGTGAATATGCCCATAACATCATTTCGATATGTTCTTTTGTTGGCTGTTCTTTTTCGTCGAAGAGTTTTGCTTCTGCATGCTGAAAAATAAAAAGTACCTTTTGAATTTGTGGCTAGACTTGGCGGGAGCACTTCCGTGCCGCGAGATTAAAATTAATAATTAACAAGGTTTCTGGCAGCGGCTTTGACCTGTCACTCTGTATACTAATGAATACCGCATTAAAATTCATTGTGTAGTTTAAAATATCTTATAGTTCAGACAGCGGGAATTCACTTTGTTATATATAGTAAGTAAGTATATATAAGTAATGAAAACGGCTGGAATAAATACAATCTATGACTTTAATTAGAGTCGGCAGTGTAACAACCGCCGTATTAGCCATATCAATGATACACATGGCCACAGGGGCCCCTAACGTATGTTAGGAAAAAAAAATTCTTCATGTGGGCCTCCAACTAGTGTAACTATCGTCGTTTTAGCCATATCAATGATACTGGCTACAGGGGCCCCTAACGTATGTTATATTTTTTTCCTTCATTTGGTCCCCCAACTAATTTTGATACAGGCCCCCTAACTGTTTTTGATACAGGGCCCCTAACTATTTTTTATACAGGGGCCCCTAACTAATTTTGATACAGGACCCCTCCCAAGCACGCTACACCACTGACTAAAGTGAGCCCATTTCTAAATAAAATTAAAAAAGCTTGATGTCATATTGAAATATATTTCACACCTACTTTTAAGTTTCATACATAAATTATTGTAACCCAAGCTGTGTATTGATTTATTACAGTTAATATTTTGCTATCAGCAGGGCGATTCTGTAAAAATACGAACCCGAATTTGAATTCACTCATGTGTCCCAATTCACGTCATTAAGTAAAGAAATTCTATTGATTCCATTTTTTGTATAAAAATACAAAACAAAATTTATTGATTATACGTGTGTCAGATATTCTATTCTTATGTAATTTCGAAACTCACTTCACTCATGCCGAGGAAGTACAAAAAAAAAAGTTTATTCCCAAAATCAAACTAGATGTCGCTACTGTACGTTCTTGATTTCTCTATGATAATTCTTCCAGTTTTCTTTCGTGTATAAAGTAAATTAGTTTTCAAAACTCATATTCTATTTGTAATTTTTGTATTTGTATTGATATCTAAGTTTCGAACTTTGCAAATTTCATTGTTTTATATGTTAGTTAAAAGGAACAGAAATGACTGTCTTTGGTCCATTCGTTTCCTGCAAAAATCAACTTTTGTTAGAGTCGCCATCTAGTGGAGGTGCTTTTTAGTGCTTTCGTTTTTTTTAAAATACTTCCTCGTTCAAGATTGAGAGGATGCCGCTTTTTCAAGTGAATTCGGACGCCTGTATAAATTTATAATTCGGTTTCGGATATTTACAGAATCGCGGGGCAGCACGGTTCTTTTAAGGAAAGAAAAGAAAATAACTATTTTCAATCTGCATCAAATTAATCTTGATTGTCAGTCTCCACTGATTGAACTGAGGTCAGGCGGATTATCTAATGACATTTTGGAATTTTCATTAACACATTGAGAAAAGATAAAAGAGCATGCAATTAGGAAGTATTAAAAAAAGCACTAAAAAGCCCCTCCACTAGAGACTTTAGCAAAAGTTTATTTTTGCAGCAAACGAATGGACCAAAGATAATCATTTCTGTTCATTTTAACTAACATATAAAAAAAGCTGAAATTTGCAAAGTTCGAAACTTAGATATCAATACAAATACGAAAAAGTACAAATGGAATATGAGTTGTTTATTGAGTTTTGAAAATTAATTTACTTTTATACATGAAAGAATACCGGTAGGGTTGTCATGGTGAAATCAAGAAAGTACCGTAGCGACATCTAGTTTAATTTCGGGAACTAATTTATTTTTAATACTTCTCCATTGTTTAATTTGCTTACCTTTTCCTTCAAATCCTTGAGTGCAACGTTTCTGACTATATCCCAGGTCTTCCCGCCTTCAGAAGACTGAACGGTCCTTAACCGTTTGTATTCCCCGTTCACCGACACATAAGCAGCAATGAATGATTTCTGAAACAATATTCAATTTATTAATGACAAATAATAATAATGTACAGAATCATCTAAATACATATAACTCAAAGGTGACTGACTGATGAGTGATCCATCAACGCACAGCCCAAACCACTGGACGGATCGGGCTGAAACTTGGCATGCATGTAGATGTTATGAGGTAGGCATCCGCTAAGAAAGGATTTCGATCAATTCTACCCCCAAGGGGATAAAATAGGGGATGAAGCTTTGTATGAAACTTTATTAATTTTAAACCGATCGGGTTGAGATTTTGCATGCATGAAGCTACTATGACGTAGACATCCCCTAAGAAAGGATTTTGATAAATTCCAACCCTAAGGAGATATAATAAGGGATGAAAGTTTGTATAAATCTTCTTAGATTTTCGACTCATTGAACTGAAATTAAAGATTGGAGCTACTATGATGAAAATGTCCGCTTAAATAGGATTTTGATCAATTCAACCCCCATGGGGATAAAATAAGGATAATGGAGGATGCAAATGTATTAGTTTGAAGTTATCAGTACCTAATGGAACGAATAAATAAATATTTGTTGGAAATTATGCTCAAAGTAACTTTACCACGCGGACGAAGTCGCAGGCAAAAGCTGGTATTAAGATAGAAGTAAGGGCGCTTGTGCACTACACTGAATTTTCAGGTCCGGCGGTCCGATTTCTTCCGGTCCGGAATAACATGAAAAACCCGGATGAGTAGCTTGTGCACTTGTCCGTTTTTTTCCTGATCGGAGCGGCGCAGTGTAGTGCAGCTCTCTTTGAAGCTACACGTCACTTACGCTAGGTACGATGAGATTTTTGGAACGCCGGTAATTGCGTTCGAAGACGTAGAAAGGTACCTAAATAATGATCTGATCGTTTTACATAAACCATAATAAATTATGGCAAGACGAAAGCATTTTTTTTACTACTATCGGATGACTACTATCAGATGTAAAAACTTATACCCTTACTAATTTAGGAACAGCATTATTCACATACAATATATGTGACATTAGAATAAAATTACTGATAATGGTCTAGTACTTGATGTTTAAATTTTTAAACGTGCTATTTTATTTCGAAGTTTTGTAAAAACAATTTTCAGCGATTACAGAGATAGACCGATCGGTGGTGCTATTTCGTAAACAAATCGAAATTATGCTAGCGGAGAATTATGCTAAATGAACTTTACGCGATCAGTTGACTGTATTATATATAGTCATAATTTTATACGCGTGGTGTAGTTTTTTTGAGCAGAAATATTATTCCCTTAGAATACTTCTTTTTTAAAAATTTATTAATGACACAAACATACATTTAATTTTTTTTAAATGTGAAAAAGACATTGAGTGTCACTTAATTACTTTTGTTAATCTTCTGTTTATTCTTTATTATTACTTCTGTTTTCAAATATTTATCTATACTTATCAATTGTCTAAAAAAAAATTGACAATGACAAATTTCCAGGCAAACTTTCATCCCCTAATTTTCGTGATAAAATGTAGCCTATGTCCTTTCGTAAAGTAAAGTCTATTTACTATATTAATTTCCATTTAGATGGGTTCAGTTGTTTAGGCGTCTAAGCGTAACAACACTTATTTATCTTACCTTAAGCTATCGATACTTTTAATACGATTCTAAAATCTAGCTAAGTATCGTTACTAGAACCATACGCTGATCAAGTAGAACTATACCGAGTTTGCCAAAGCATATGCGGTGATATATACCAACTATATTAAATCATCATATAAAATATAGCATTTTATAATCAATAATAAATATCGATTATAAGTTTATTGGAAATTAACAATATTGCCGAAATAAATATCGATTCAAATCGATTATTTTTTCCCAAGCCTATTCCTTATGAATTTTCCGGATCGCGGACACAGCAGTGCACAAGCGTAAACACGTTTTTCATTGCCGCCATCACGGCACCTGAAAAAACCGGTCCGGAATAGAGAAAAGTAAAATTCCGGACGGTAAAATTCCTGACAGTGCACAAGCGCGCATTACCTACATATGGCCTGACATATCGGAGCTGAAAAAATCGGGCCGCCGGACATGAAAATTCAGTGTAGTGCACAAGCGCCCTATGAGTTGTTTATTGAGTTTTGAAAACTAATTTACTTTAATACATGAAAGAAAACTCGAAGGGTTGTTATGGAGAAATCAACAAAGTACCATAGTGCCATCTAGTTTTATTTCGGGAACTAATGTTTTTTTTAATACTCCTCATTCAATATTAATGCCATGTTAAAGTTACCTGTTGATCAGTGATACCATCAGCCATTTTCTCAGCTGTCCGCACGTGACCCAGCGATATGTACGGGTTGTTCTGCTTACTCATGTGGTTTGTATCGAAATCGTCCAGAAACTTCTCGAAGATACTTATAGCTTCCTTTATATTAGCCAGTTTCGTCTCATCGCGAGTACCTGGTGAACCACAAAATGTAATTGAGCTACCCATAAATATGAATTTAAAATTCATGCAAAGAACATACTTATGAGTAAAGGCTATTATAAAGTTGATGATTATTTTAAGGATCGCAATGCATGGAATTAATAGCCATCGCTTTGTTCTATAAAGACTAATTATATGTACCAACTAATGACCTACAGACTTTGAAACTTGTATTTATTATTGTTCAATATATGTATTATTTTGGTAATGACATGATTTATGTAAATGTCATTACTTATGATAAAGATCTGGTGAGTTTCTTTCGCTTGTTCAAAATCTGCTATTCTTTGCTGACATTGACAGTGATAGGGAGGGATACGCGGAAGGAATCGATACGTCAAGGTATCGATATCTTTGATTCGATGCGAAGCGGAACGTGATATTTATGTTTACATAGTTTTTTGTAATTAATACTATATATTTTTATGTTTATTATTTTACGTACTATTTATCTGTGTATTGTAGTAATATTTTATAAATATTACTTTTGTTATATCTATATTTTCCACCATATTTTAATACGTATACACAAATTATATATATGCCTCAAATACAACTAGTTTTTAGATAGAACGCATTTACATATATATAAACACACACACACACGTTATAGCACACACACACACAATACGTCACTACACAGGCCCTGTCATAATACCAGCGTCGGTACTGTGATAAAACACAGTAGCGACATTAGCTGAGACAGGGTCCTAATTGGCCTTCACACAATATTAATACACAGAACTAGATTTATAGACATGAATTTCTGTGAGTGATTGTCTGTCTTCTGTTTTTTTTTTTTTTTGTTGTTATTGTAATGTTAAGGTGTGAATGTCAATAAAAATATTCTTATTCTTATTCTTATATTGTCAGCTAAAAGACGTCCTGAACGAGTGGTAGGGGAAAAATGTTTTTTGGACGATCCAAAAGTGTTTATAATAAGCTTACTTGAATAAAGATATTTTCATTGCAATATTTTAAATTAGTTAAAGCTCGATGTAAAGCAACTTCCGCAAAGGTCGACCAAAGATTTCTCCATGTTTCATCGGCTCATGTTCGTTTCTGTCCTGGTTGTATCTCTCGTTAATAGTAACCTTTAATCGAGCAACTTTTAAATAAGTTGGAATTTGGATGGGTGACTGGAAATTATTATGCTATCGATTGGAGTCACATTACAAATATAAATGTTCTGAATCGACTTGCGTGGATAGTTAATTAGTTAGTCTATTCTGTCTATGAGTTTCTAGATATAGAGAAATCATCAGATAACATTAACTACCCAACGTGCGTTCGGTTTACGATTGCGAACGTTAAGCGACTTTCGAAAAGGTCGATTATAAGATGGGTAATGGATCAATCCAGTAATTCTTGAATTTATCCTTTATAAACAAAAAACCATTCCTGTTTAAAATATCAGTGTAGATAATGAAACACGCTTACATGTTAGTACTCTTTTAGCTCTCCCTATGAGGCCTTTGACTGCTAACTTCTGATAATCAGGGTCCCTTCCTTCCAGTTCCTTTATAGTACCATCAGCTGCATCCTTATCTTTGAATCCTAACCCAGGGACTGTGTCAGCAGGCAGCTCCTTCTTCTTAGGTTGCTCTTCTTCCATCTCCACGTCCGATGCGGAATCCTGCAAAGAAATAAACCATTTTTCTGCATAAATATGCTAAGCCCTGCTTTTGCTCTTGATTTGCTTAACTTGAATTTAGATGTGTGTTGGAAAAGCAATATGCATCTTTATTACTTACATCACAATCAGCTCTAGTGTGAAAACGTAACAGACAAACAGTCTCATTATTGTATTTCAGGATAGATTTGGATTTTTAGATTGAAGGTGTCCTGTTACTTGATTTTGTAAAGTTGACGATATCATCTCCGAGACTCCAAGTTCTATTTCAAATCAATGTGAAAATGATCCATTTCTCAAGGTGTAGTAGGTTAAAAAGCTTTCCAATTTTAGGGTTTCGGAGCAAGCTATAATCTATACATGACATTTATTAATTATATGTGGGAAAATACTGGGACGTGTGTATAGGCAAAGCAAATCAATCAGATAAGTATGAATCAAGGAAGTTCATGCAGAGGTCCTCAAAATAAGTAGTCACCTCTTCATCCCCATTCTTCTCTTCCGATTCTCTCTTCTTGTTAGTCTTCTCCTTCTGTTCAGTCTTCTGCTCTTTATTCTTGTCCAGTTCCGCGAGCCAATTCTCGAACACTTCCATAGCTTCTTTGATGTTCTTTATTTTGTCTTCTGCTTTTGTCACTGTAATTAAGAAGACTAAATATTAGACGATCGTTATTGCTAAGCAAGGTCACGAGATGGATGACCAAAGAGTGATTATCTCGAGCTACTCTGTACTTCGGAAGGCACGTTAGGCCGTTAGTTACGGCTGCGTTTGAAGTCGTTAATACTCTTCTTCCTTAGACATAATTAAGGAAGGCTTGATTACATACATTATCCAGATCCTAAATTAAGTAGCTAAAGCAAAAGAAATATGAAAAAAGAAGTCACCAAGAGATATAAGACTAAGAGATATAGGACTATATAGAAAAGTTTTCTACCAGAAGAGACACGAAATGAATTCGCGATCTGAGAGTATTTTAAAGTAACAAGCTGTGTCTGCATGATTGATACATGTTTACAGACAAACTGTTGGATTTTGATGTTTGATATGGAGATAGTTGCAAAATATGGCGGTCTTGTCTATTTCTGCTGAGGCAGTTATGTAAGCTGATATCAGTCTCACACTCAGTTGCATACACACCTCCATTAAAATTGACATTAGCATAGAGCAACATTACCGACACAAATTTTCAAATTTAGATCATTCTTTAGACTTTAAAACTTTTTTTTTAGATTCTTTAGATTTAATCCTCTTCAAATAATATTAGAAAATACATATTAGTCTAGTCAGAAGTGATGATTACAGATACAAATTTAAAACATACACTAAAGTTTCTGCAACTGCATGTGAGAATATCATTTCACTACATCATCATGGTGCTTAGAAAACTGATAACCCATTTAATAGTGACCATAGATTGAGACCCTGCACATTTTTGTTCACTTACTGGACAAGACTCGTTTGGCCCTGCCCAGCAACCCTCGCACTGTTAACCGACGGTAGTTCATCGGGTGCTCCTCCAACAGCCTCAGAGTCTCTTCAGCCTTCGCCTTATCTTTGAACCCGAAACCGGAGTCTTCTTTCTCGTCTTTACCCATTTTCTGTAAAACAAATACCGAATTGTTATTTATTAATAAAATATCAGATCAGTGAACGAGAAATAGACTAGATGTTAAGCAACTCTCGTAAGTACAAGTCATAGGATGGGTGACTAAAAAACATATTATCTCCGTTCTTCAGAAACTTCGGCTCCATCTGCAATCGTTAGCACCCACCATTACACACTGGACCTGCGTGGTTGATTATGCCCTGTTTCTTTTTATTCAATTCCATACATATCGAAGGACTGTGTCTCAGCAGAAGAGACAGTAATAGACTGGTGATGTAGATAAGATTATTAAACGAATGACTCTAATACAACGGATGCGGAAAATAATGGTGCGATGCTCTATTCGTATCTAGAAACAGAGTAATAAGCGTACCTATTGTTATGAGCCTCGCGGGGTTGAGTTTAAAAAAAGATAAAATAATTAATTTATTTGTGGAACAGCCGTCGAGTATGGATGATGGAACGAGACTGAGGAGTGTATGGACGGGATCGGCAAGCTATGAATGGGAAGTGATTGTGTAAACTAAATAGAGATGTATGGCATGCAAAAAGGGGTACAAATACTATCTATAACAGTACGCAATAAATAATTACTGAAAATCCATCGATCAGCTATTCCTATGCTAATTGCTAGTGACTAATTTTAAATCTTATAAGCCAGAAGCGGATACGAATCACATGAAAATAGATTTCTGCAAAATCCATTAAGTACAGCATGCTAAGTCATCATAATACACAGCATGATGCTTCACTAGCATGATGCTTCACTGTCTTTGATGAAACACGACACTGTTATAACATTGTCTTTAAAAAACTAAGTCCTAGGTGCAGCGAGGTGGGACGCGTAACCCACCCTTAGCCCTGACCTGAAGCTATTAATTTAGCTATTTATGTGTATTAAGTGGAGTTCTTCCACTTTTTCGCTAGTTGTTGCCAAATGTTTTGTAGATTGTAAATAAAAAAAAAGTTATCATTAAAAAGCATTTGTAAGTCATATTCATTATAAAGTGTCTTTATTTTGCCACACTATTTTTATCTTTGTTTTGTTTTTTACCATTGTTTTAAGCCCTTTAGCTATGGAAGAGCGGCTCTTTCTGGTACAGGTGTTATGCACTTAAAAGAAAGAGCCAACCTTTGAATTTAAAAAAATGTTTTTGGCAAACAAATGAAAATTTATTAATTTATTATTATTATTTTTTAAATGTTTAGTATAATTGAGTATGATACTCCCATGAAAGATTGTATACTTGATCAACTTCTATGGTGCGAAATTCCATCTAAAAGCACTTGCGGTGAATTTTCTAATCATTATTATGATAGTACAAGTAGATATATATAATTAACTCGTATTATCTTCTACAAATTTAGGATGTCCCTCATGTGGGCAATAGATAACACATTGACATTGTGTTATAAGCATAGTTTTATTACGACAGTGAGTATCGTGGAGCACATAAATAAAAGAATCATCCAATTCGGTACAGTCGGAACTAGAATTCGGAAGTTATGCGCGTACATACGTTTCGCCGATTCATTTTTATTCATCTATATTTAATAGCTCGCCCGGAGATTTTTATGTTTCGTTAATCATTTTTTTTATATAGTGTAAAAGGCAATTTTGGTCTACATTGCATGCATAACGTATCTAACTTATTTATTTGAATAAGGATTAATACTGTATGTTCGTAAATAACCTATCATTTTACTGTTTTAAGTATACGTAAAAAATGGTTATTGTGGGTTATCCTTGGAATATAGATATATACCGCCGCGACCTTCTTTGTAGATCTATTAAAGAGGTACAATTCCACTATATAATGTTTTGTTGTAACTCAAAAGTTTTTGGCAGCGTTTTCGAGGAAAGCTTCCGATCGGCAATATTTTATCCGACATATTGAACTAATATCGTTGTAATATCGTCAGTTTGTACAAAACCTAAACTTATTATACACTAAAACCTTCCTCAAGAATTGCTCTATCCATTGTTGATAACCGCATGAAAATCCGTCCAGTACTTTTCGAGTTTATCGTGATCAGACAGACAGAAGAGGCGGGGGAGTGATGATTTTCATTTCAATAATTTGCTTAACGTTCGGGGTCTACGTTTGAAACAAATAATAATACGACCTATAAAGTATTGATGTTAAGTTTACTTTAAACAGCAATAGAGTTTTTTCTAGGATATTTTCAATAAAACCTTTCCCTCCAGATGAACTTTCCATGACCGAAGTAAGTGGACTAGGAATACCTAAATCATGGGCAGAGACCGAATAAATACAATTCAGACACAGACTATATCATAAAAATGCTATAAAGAAGAAATTGAATTGAATCTTCACATATATAAATTGCGCAGATTCCGAATTAAGAGCTGACGCTGACGATTATGTAGTATCCGAGACAACGAAGGCACCACAACACCCAGACCCGAGACAACATAGATAAGTTCATTATGTACATTGACTCGTTCGTGAATCGTACCCGGACCTCAGAGTTGACAACACCTTCAAACCGGCGTGTAATCACTCTGCTATGAAGATCGGAAATGACACTGGGTAATTAGAATTTGGAAAAGTGAAAAACAATAAAAATATCATGGATACTTTTTTGTAGTGATAAAAAAAATAACACGCGTTGTCACCTCTATATTCATGGCATAGTGATAACATAGATTACGTCAGAGTACCAAAATAAATGAACATAAAATATTCTTTGTAGGTAACGTATTATACAAATAAAGAGGCGCGCATGATGTCACCTTTGACTACACGCAAGCAATTTACACAGACAGACATTTTAAAGACAATTTATAACGCTCGGTACACACGAAAACAATTATAGTTTTATGGCGAGAGCATTGGCCTCTATAAAATGTTAGTTGGAATCCCGAAGTATATTAAAAAGGCGATTCAATATTAAACTATACATTTTTTATTTCATCTTTGTTGAAGCCGAAAGACAAGACACGCCTTACACGATCAAATCGACCGAATGGTGATGTCAGAGCGCTTAGTGTAAGTTTTTTTGACGTTTACGTTCACTGTCGATCGTGAGCGCGTTAAGATTTTAGTATGGAATCCGGCACAGCGCCCCTAGCGGTAACTATCAAGAACTACAAATCTCCATACAAATTCTTAACGCGCTCACTAGTGAACGCGTTAGCGCAAAACTTACACTTACCACTCAGAAGACAAGAAAACCGGTGATTGCATGATAAAATGGAATATGCAAATAATGACTTTAATTCAGCTACGTTAACAATCAATTTCGTTTCAATAACAACACTTGATACTTGATTACAAAATAAGGACTATATATTTTATTCTACGCATATCCAAAGAGTGGAATTCTATATTACCAAGAACACACAACCCAAATCTATTCAAGGCTAGAGTGAAAAAGGCCATTCATTCATCTGGGCAAGCTCGTTCTATAATAGATCTCATCCATACCCCCAGGATGGATTATAATAATTATCTTAAAAGTGACTTATTCAATAAAATGCCATTAAAGTCGAGCGGAGGATTTCCGTAGGTTATTAAATAAATGATAGACGTCTGATTTTAATAGTATTTTCTTGAATAAGTCGCTTTATAGACAAGTGTTATTTTTCACTTTTTTTAACTTGGAAGTCGGTTCTATTTTTTTAGGATTTTATATTTCATGCATTTTAGTGATGCCGATTTTTTTTTATATATAATAAGTAACACAAAAAATTTGGTTCTGAAAAAAAAGTCACAGCCGTGTTAAAGTGCGAATTTTCTACTCCATTTTTTACTCGGTTAATATATCTAAAACCTTGTCCTAAGTCTGAAAAATACTATGCTGAAAACCGCATCAAAATCGGTTCAGCCAAACGCGAGATAATCGCGCACAAACACATACAGGTCAAACTGAGAACCTCCTTTTTTGTAAGTCTGTTAAAAATGCAGTCAACATTGATTGAATTTAATGTAGATAGTATCAATTAGTTGAAACGCCATTTAGATGCTATTATTATTATCTTTACATTAAGTAGCCGTAAGATACCCGGTTGGTCGGCATGACGATATAGGATAGTTTTCTCTCTTCTCTTTCTTTATTATATATGTAAATGTTTCTTTATTTCTTTATTATATAATATATTATGTAAATGTCAAACAAGGAAAGTATCACAACTAAGGTTTCCAGATAGCCGGGATTTCCGGAATTGCCCCGGAATTTTATTTTTTGTCCCGTGTCCAGTAATTTTACTTTGCTGTCCCGGAATGGAAAAATACTAGTTTTTTGTTTCACAAAGTATTCAAGTTATTATTTAAAGCCTTAAATAGTTACTTACAAAAGTTTGAAATACATTTTTTTTCTTTTAACGGTATAAGAAAGTAATTAAAAAGATTTTTGCAAAAACAGTGTTTATTTTTATTAACCAATAGTTCTAGGTAATTCCTATTTACTCTTGGACTCCTACTTAGTCTTGGATCGGAGATCAAACCTCTGATTTCGTTCGTGGCAACAGAAATGTCCAGGAAATGATCAGCCTGGATCTGGCAGCCCTAATCACAACACGCACACCCTATAATATATAGATTCTTTTTACATTGACCCAACCGGCTATCGTAATCGTAGAGTGTCACTTGGCGTGTGAACCGCTCTACCATCGAAGTACCTATTTCATACAGACAACATTTTAGATCTTATCAAATTATTACCTAAACATAAAGCGTTAACGGTACAAAAATGCTTTTACAAAAACTTGTTTAAACACAAGCACTTCTAGTATTATTAGGGTTTTTATTTTTGTTTTTCTCTCTGACATACGTATAATTGGCCAAATTTCAATCCGATTTACATTTTGTTTATTTTTTTTTTCTGTTTGAAAATGAATGCATCGGTGATTTTAATGCGGCCTTTTTTTTACTTTTCACAAGACTGTATCGACTGATACATAGCGAGTCTTAGTTTTTATCAAACTGCTATCGACTGATCATTAAAAAAACTAAATTCAGAAACGAAAACCTTTTTATGTGACGTTTAAGAACAGTTTGAGACGTACTTAACTTAAAGTACTCAATTCAGAAACCTTGTGTCAGTGTTGTGTTCCTTGTATTTTTTTCCATTATGTAAAGTTATTTATTAAACTTTATTGACTAGTATGTACATATCTTCATATCGTGTCTACATATCTGTCTGTCTACATATCGTGCAATTCCATCACTTTTACATAGGTATACAGGTCAAATCGATAACCCAAAAGTAAAAACTAGTGACCGTCTCTGGCTTCACTCAAAGTCAAGAATAATTTACATGTAACAAGCTCGATGGTAAAGTAGTAAGCGCGTTCGGCTTTCGATACGGAAGTTAAGCAACTTTCGCAAGGTTCACTCATAGGATGGGTGACTCATGAAGCCGTATGTCCCGGATTCATTGACAATCGTTAACACCCACCAATCCGCACTGGGCCCGCGTGATGGGTGATGGATCATTAACAGCAAAGGCCTCCGCCCCAGCAGTGGATGTATTCATAGGCAGATCATGAAGGAATTCACAATGCTGTATTAAAAAAATATTTATCTTAGTGAAAAGTACTTGAAGAAATTATTGCCGGAGATGGGATTCGGACCAGCTTTATCTAACCTACAAACCAATGCTCTACAAAGCTATCAGATAGCTCAATTAGTACATCTGATGGCCTGTTAAAAAAGATTCATATCCCGTATCGAGCACTTAAAACAGTGTTATTTTTTAAATAATTTTACTTTTTCTATTTTCTAGGCTACAAAGTTTAACGGTTATGTCAGTTAATCGCTTAAAATAAACATCAAAATTGTAAACATAAAATTAATTTTATGTGCGATTGTACCCGAATGACAAATTACCATAAATACTAGATTTGTATAGGCTTGTTTTGTATGACCTACCAATAAGGTTCTAGTGTTTATGACAATACGTAACCATGACGGTAAAGCAAACAAAGAATCAACAATACTTACGTTATAAATAAACTAAGTAGTCTTTAAATCCACAAAAGTCTGCTATTCACAGCACTCAAATTGAAACTAAAACACACATTCAGTCCACTCACTTCTTCAAGCGTTATGTATTGACTATTCGAATTTGGAATGGCAAAGTAAAAGCGGGAATATTTAATGCAATACGACTGAAAAAAAATGACATCTCTGGCTTGTACATTTTATTAACAAAGGATGCTTTTAAATTAATCGTGTAATACTTACGTAGTGCCGCGGATCGCCCAAAATACTAGTGACGTAATATCATTGCCGGCTTGTTTCAAGGTTGGGTATGTTTATTTCTTTCTGTGACATCATCACGTCCTAGCTTATGTAGGTAGGGATTTGTAATAGACCTTGGATGTCGTATTCATAACATTATTTTTGAGACCTTTATTTATATTCGGAGTCAAACAGAGGAAATAGTTTAAGGCTGAGATAATTAATGTTTATAGATTGACTTGTAAGATAATCATTATTTAATCACCATGATACGGTGTAAAAAGGAAACATGAGTTTAGAAACTTTTATAAAAAAAAGACGCGCTTAACTCAAACATCTTTTCTAGCATATCTTTGATAGTAAGAATGTAATAAAGTCTTAAAATGCACTAACATAAAAACGGGCCAAGAGCGAGTCGAACTCGCGCACGAAAAGTTACAAATCATTATCTATAGTAATAAAAAAATGGAAAAAATCACGTTTTTTGCATGGGAGCCTTGTTTTATTCTGTTTCGCTGTCTCTCCGTCTGTCACCATGCTGTATCGCACGAATCGTGATATATGAAAATATTTATAAAAAAGACAACAATAATATATATATTTTATTAGAATTTATTTTCAAAATGAGGAAGTATTTAAAAAAAACCATTAGTTCGTTCTTGATTTCTGCAATGACAACCCTTCCGGTTTTCTTTCATGTTTAAAAGTAAATTAATTTCCAAAACTCAAGAAACAGATCATATTCTTTTTGTACTTTTTCGTATTTTGTATTGATGTCTAAGTTTCTAACTTAACTAATTTCAGTCTTTTAATATGTTAATTAAAAGGAACGGAAATGACTGTCTTTGATACATTCGTTTCTTGCAAAAATCTACTTTTGGTAGAATCGCCATCTAGTGAGGTGCTTTTTTTGTGTTTTCTTTTTTGCTTAAAATTGCATTGTTGTTAACAACAGAAATACATAATATGTGAAAATTTCAACTACTACATAGTTGAAATTTATTATAAGAATTTATAAGTATAACGGTTCATAACATACATACAGCCTGTAGGACAATAGGGATGACGACTGGGTAAAAAAAATGCAATTCTAATTAGTCCGTCAGTCAGATAATAGAAAATATTAGATACGTATTTTTTTTTTACTTCAATTTAACAAGAAATAACTTAGCAAACAGGCATTAAAGTTAAGGAGTGGGGGCTCGCTACGTCACAGTTTAGTAGAAAACGTACCATAACGTGACGTCATGCGAAATTTCAACTCCATGTAACGCCGTAATTTTATGATTGCGAAAGAAATAAAAAAATACGTGTTAATTATTTTTTAACACTACCTGACGGACAAACAAAAATTTGTCGTCATCCCTATTCGGCTAATGTTAATGTAATATTTGCAACTCAATAGAATCTTAAGAATTTGCACTTTACCATCGTACTATTTACCTAAAGTCGAATATTATTGGTGCTATGTCTTCCTCACAATCAAAGGTGACAGATGTAGGTATAATAATATTGGACTTTTGGTAGATAGTGCAATAGGATAATACAAGTAGTTGAGATTCAATGAGGAAGTATTAAAAAAAAAATAAAAGCTTTAAAGAAGCACCTCCACTAGATGGCGACTCTAGTAGCAGTTGATTTTTGTAGGAAACGAATGGACCAAAGACAGTCATTTCTGTTCCTTTTTTAGGAACCGTAAGGTTGAATGTGTTGGTTCCTACTTGATGATGGAGACAACTGGCCAGGGAGACTAAAGGATAATTGTCTCATAAAACTAACATAACTAACACATTAAAAAACTAAAATTTGAGAAGTTCGAAACTTAGATATCAATACAAATACGAAAAAGTACAAATAGAATATGTGTTGTTTATTGAGTTTTGAAAACTTTTAAACTTTAACGAAAACCGGAAAAGTTGTCATGAAGAAATCAGGAACGTACCATAGCGACATCTAGTTTGATTTCGGGAACTAATTTTTTCTTCTCAATACTTACTCATTGAGATGCGATTATTACGTAAACGTTAGAAGAATCGTGACATACGAACCGAGCGCCAGCGTACTCTTAGTAATAGGATCCAGTTTTTACATTTTGGATACGAAACATTTTTTTTTATCGTAGGGAATGCTTATTTCCTATAGATAACTTGGTGTTCAAACTTCATGGAAACAAATCGTTATTTTGTGGTAAATTAACGAAGTTAGGGCAGATGAATCTCAGGTTATGGTCATTTTAAGATTAGGACCTAGTTTTGGCAATTTTAAGATTTCAAATAAACTTTCACACATCACACCTGTAAACGGTATTTGTTTTGCCATAATCCAACATTTCATAAACTGTTCAAAGTTATATATTTGCCTATGAGGTAGTCAGAACGTCTCGAAGTGCCAAATATCCAAAAATTGGAAATGGTCAAAACCGGGTCTTCTGCTTTACCTCAAAAATTCTTAAATTTTTCCATTTCTTGATGTATCTAATTATTTTTAAAAGGGAAATTAGTAAATATCTAGGTCACTTTGCAGCCGATGAATATAGTTTTCGAGTATTTTTTTATATTCAACATCCTTTATTCATATCTTCTTGCCGTGGGCAATGAGATAGACACAATATTTTGGTTTCATGCCCAATCTTTAAGTTTTTACATTATACTTTTTAATCTGTGCATTACGCAGTTTGATGTAGTTGTGCAAAATTACTATGAGTATCCTGTAGATGCTCTAAGGTTGTTTAAGATTTTCTTGTGTTGTTCTTGTTATAATAACAATACGAGACAATTTAAGAGTCAACGTCGCGAATTAAAATATTGATAATAATGATATAATTGGTAATATTTTTGGGTAACAACTGAATTTGATTCACATTTGATTGAAAACAGTATTGATTATAATAGTTATATTGATAGAAAAATTTAAGAAGGAGTTATTATCACGTATTAAGTTTATAATCTACGCTACTCATTATAAATTTCCAAAAAAGAGTTAAAATCTTTTGTATCGATTTGATTAGACAACGAGGAACTATTTTAAGAAAAAAGCACCTCACTAGATGGTGATTCTACCAAAAGTTGAGTTTTGCGTTCATTTATTTAACATTTCCGTTCCATTTATTTAACATATTCAATACAAATTAGATATCAATACAAAATCGAAAAATATGAATTTATTATTTATTAGAATATGAATTGTTTATTGAGTTTTGAAAATTAATTTACTTGTAAACACGAAAGAAAACGGAAGGGTTGTCATGGAAAAATTAAGAAAGTACCGTAGCGACATGTAGTTTGATTTCGGGAACCAATACACTTATATTTTTAATACTCCAGGTTAAGAATAAAAAATATGAGCATTATTCATAGAATTTCAATCTCAAGTACTGTGTTTGGAGCCTGTTATATTCTTTGCACTTGAACTTTTGTGTGAGTCACTAATTTTAATGTCTGTCTATGACTTTATGCTTTAAATATAATATTTATAGTATTAAAACGGCAGCAAGTCGATGAAAGTACAGCTGGTCAAGTACTAAAATATTACTTTCGTAGCTTAAATTTAAAATCACGTTAAGGATGTCGAAAAAATATTTATATGTAATAATAACGTAAATAAGTCAATTTCGCTTTCAGTTAGAAAAAAACGCAGAACTTTCCCCACTCTAGCTTATGTTAAAAAGTTTTCTGTAGTGATGAGACGTTATCCATTTTTTAAATCACGTAATGTACTTAACTGCGATCAGCCTTGCGATTCTGTAAAACTTCAAACCCGAATTCGAATCCACTCAGGTGTCCAAATTCACTTCAAAAAGCGGCATCCGCTCAAACTTGAATTGGTAATAACGTTTCGTGGCATAAGTGAAGTGATTTTTGAAATGATATTGGATAAAAATATCTAAGACACGTTTAATCAATCAATTTTGTTTATTATTTTCATACAAAAAATGGAATCTATAGGATTTCTGTACTAAATGGCGTGAATTCGGACACATGAGTGAATTCGAATTCGGGTCTGGATTTTTACAGAATCGCAGTGCAGATCGCCAATCACCGATACCAAAACTTTTTTGATAACTAGTTATTTCTACAACGCTACAAAATCAAAGCGAATTTTACTCTTATAGAAACGCGATAAAGCTCAATTTTGGGTTGGTTACTCGACCACTCCGAAAACGGAGCAATGTGGAATGTACAGTCATATACCTATTTCATTCACACTACATTATGATGTTGTTTCATTCACACATAACATAACATGCAACCTGCATTGTTGGCGATGTATATTATTTAAACGATTTACATTATGCGTTACATTCTATATGGTTATTAATATTGCATTACATGACCGTCAATGTATAGTGTTAATATCATAAAGCGACTATATATCGTTATGAATTGTGATCGCCGCTTCTTGGTAATCGCGGTTATTGTAAAGTGACACGCCCAAACTTCAACCTTAAGTGATTTGCTTAAGAGTGAATTCAGCTTTACTTTAAAGCGTTGTCGAAAATAGATATTTATTATATCACTAAATCACTAGTGACCGCGGTTCAGGCAAATCACTAGTTGAATAACTGTTTATCACAAATCACGTCCATAGCTAGTTTTCTGCGACAATCAATTTGAGTGAGAATCTAAGAACTTTACTTATTTGAGTTTCAATTTTTTTTTATGAAATGAGAAGTTAACACATAAATAAATTATTATAAATTACACATTGTTTGTTCCAATACACAAGAATTATTTTTGAGTGCAAAATCGATTTTATTCTCATAAAAGAAAAGGAAAAAGGAAAAAGAATTTTATTGAAGACGGAATGGCAACACTGTATATTTCATTTGTCATCGTGTTTTCTTTCTCAGTGTTTTCATTTTGCGTTTTCCTTCGGTTCGCCTTGCGTGTTTTGGTTAGGTTATCTACCCTCATTTTGAAAATGTGTTCTGTTGAACAGAAGCCTGTATTCAAAGAGCTCTCAGCCGATGACCCGGAGCCGCAAGTTACTGAAATCGAGTCGTTGTGTGTTAATTGTCACTCTAATGTAAGTGTTCCAGAAATATCACCGGCCGCAGCACTTTTTCTCGAAACATCAGCAATATTCTTTTAATGCTTACGTATTTACTTACAAAACTGTATTTTTAAATTATTTAGTGTCTACTTAAACTATTTTATTGGTGTTTAGTGTCCACCTACTAATTTTTAACATTTAAAAATTACAAGAAAACTTTAGAAATTCAGTTTTTATTTGTCTAAAATATATATTGTGACCGTTTTTCAGGGTAATGTATTTGTTTTTCATTTTAGTTTAGCTTAAAAATAATTTACTTAAATTTGTCCTTACTATTTTAATTCGAGTTTCCAGGTAATTCAGTGTTTGTCCCATACTATTAGATTATTACTATTAGACAATTTATAGTAAGTTAGTAATCAACCTACAGGAATGACATTTTAAAATAACACAAATATTGGTTTAGCCACATCATCGAAACTGCACTTTCGTCTATCATTATTTTTTGTTTTACCCTACACTATAATTTCAACAGGGTATTACTCGTTTACTACTTACGAAAATCCCGTATTACAAGAATGTGGTCATCATGTCGTTTTCGTGCGAAGAATGCGGTTACGAGAACAATGAAATTCAGCCAGGAGGGGCCTTTGCAGAGCTCGGGGTGAGGTGAGTGGTTTCTTGATAAACTAACTGTTTTCCAATGACTTCGCCTGTGTAAGTGTAGCCTATATTATTTGTGTATAATGTAGCTTCGTGTATGTGAAAAGAATTTTCATGATTGGATCAGTCTTTCCAAAGCTTTTCCTATGCAATTCTCAGTATTTGTGCCCCACCCCCCATTGACAAGTAAATAATAATATATACAAGTAAAATGGGTTTTCAAAAACGTTACATTTCTCTTGTTAAAGAATTAAATTAATACATGTGGGTAGTTGGTTTACACAATGCAACAAATGGAATTACTTAATTTCATGTTTTTAAGGACATAATATAATAATTTTAGTATTGTTTCTGGTACCCCCCAATATATCAGTCTGAGCAATTGCTTATTTTACTTACGGGTTAGTCCATTACTATTGTAGTCGGTTTCGACCAAAGTGGCATCAAAATGCTAATGACTAGTAAATATTGGCATTTATAGCTGAACAGATAGAAAAATTCTTATTAGAAAAAAACAGTCTAAAGTAGAACTACCCAAAGTTTCATTTCAAAATTATTCTGATAAAATTCTATTATATTTTAAGGACATTGCAGAGTTTGGCGTGATAATTATAAAACACTACACAAACTCTTTTTGTACTTTAATACTTGTTGTTATAGATGTATAACAATGCATATCTATAAACAGCTATAGTTTTTCAGATAGACAAAATTGTAATAATAGGCATATAAAAAAAAAACAAAAGTTGATTCAATTATGAATAATTTTTTTGTATTTAAAAAAATATTGCCATCAATTATTTATCTGATAATTCTCCAAAAATTAAATTATCTTGATAATTACAAACCCTGCTATATTTTTGATGTAGTAATAAAGACATCACTGTCAGTCAGTGAAAGCTGCCAGCGGTCATGTCTCATACTTTATTCATTTATAAAAAGCCCAGCTACCATATCCAGTTTGGCATCTAAGTGTTTTTATTATATCTTATAATCTGTTATACAATATATTTTTCCCTATTCCCAACAATAACGGTGTTGTTACATTTCAAGTCTACCCTCAAGTCTCATAGTTCATTGTACCGAAGATGGCTCTATTAGTGTAGCAAATGCAAATATCTGAAACTTAACTATAAAGTATGTGGTATGAGAACATTGGTACCTTCTGATAGACAATTTTTATTTTCTCTGTTGTTCGTAACGCAGATGGAAGCTCCGAGTTGAAAATCAAATCGATCTAAATAGACAGGTGGTGAAGAGTGATTACACCAGTGTCAAAATACCAGAAGTGGACTTTGAGATACCGGCTCAGAGTCAGAAAGGAGGTATGTTACCAAAGTTAGTTTGTGTAAAACTTTTGATAGTGGATTCTTAGAATTTGTGACATTGTAGTAGCATTACAATTACATTGGGAATTTACATTATAGTGTTGAATCGGTTTTGTACTCAGGTCTACATGATAAAATATGACAAATTCTCCAGTCTAATTTGTACTCTACCCTCAAAATATAAAGGTTTTAAAAGTTGAATCGGTTTTGTACTCAGGTCTATATGATAAATTATGACAAATTCTCCAGTCTAATTTGTACTCTACCCTCAAAATATAAAGGTTTTAAAAATTCAAGTGATGAATTGTATTATCCGACTTGCTATTGATTGTACATGACTCCACAGACTGCATTGTACAGAGTGAATGAATACAGTTGACTGTATAGTTATCACTTTTATCTCTTAACCTTCTGACAATAAGTAACAGTAGACAGTAGTGGCCAAAATCTGACTATAGGTAAAGTAAGTTACTTGAAATTTTTAACTGTTATTCTAATAATTATATGTTTTCCGTAATCAAATTCAAATTCAAAATCAAAACGGGAACACTGTTACTACGAATGCTGTCTGTTCGTCTGGCACCGGGCCGTATCTCACGTACGGTGACTGAATGCAGAATTGATCAAATGTAATAATTAGAACTAATTTTTGTTTTTAATGGAAGTTTAAATATTTCTTTCGGCTGTTTGGGTGCATTGAGTGAACATTGTCGAGAATACGCTTTATAATAGCGAAATATTAATAAGCGCTTGAAAGATTCGTTAGTCCTGTTAGGTCCTGGGTAGCTCAGTGGTTAGAGCAGTCGCCCGGATTGCGATAGGTCATGAGTTCGAGCAGTGGCGGACTAACCCTGTCGGGGGCCCGGGGCGGCATTAGGTCCGTACCTACAACTTTTTACAACTGGTGCAGAAACTTGATTTTGTGTTTACACCGCCTCCCCTGCTAAAACTACGAAAGTAAGGAAGATAAGGCAGTACAACCTCAATTTAGGATTTGATCAAGGGAACTTTCAGCCATTTGAAGGCCCTCCAGAGTAAGAGGCCCGGGTCGGACCGCCCCCTCCGCCCACCCCTTAGTCCGCCACTGAGTTCGAGTCCCATCTCAGAGTGCACGGACAAAGTCGATTTTTTATGCATTGTTAATTAAAAATATTTTTCAGTATAGCATTGTTAATGAAAATTTGTTAAAATATAATATTTAATTATATATAAAAAAAATCACTAAAACTGCATTATTCTTAGACATACCCGAGTGATTCACATGCCTGTTTCAATTCAAATGTAGCGCCATCTGTGAGGTCTCCGCTTCGATTGTCAGTTGGGTCAATGTAGAAAACTTTTCTATATAATCATGGGGCCTGGATGTTGTGGTACCTTCATTGTTTCGGATATTTTATATGGGGGTAGTAGCTTATACTCATCTCGGCGATCATCATCATCTGAGCGATGTTGTGATATTTATAAATATTTTAGTTATTAATGTTGTCCGTTTGTAGAAGTGACGACGGTTGAAGGTGTAATATCTCGGGCCATACACGGCCTCACACAAGACCAGGAGGCCAGAAGGGCTCAGCATCCTGAGGCTGCTGAACAGATTGAAGCGTTTGTTGTTAGACTTGAAGCGTTGAAAACTTTGGAACGACCGTGGACTTTGGAATTGGAAGATATCAGTGGTAAGTGTATTCAAATTAAAATAATACTTTATCAGTAATCTCACATAGGTATCGTAATATAATCTTAAAAGCGAAGTAGATTGGTACAATAAGGAAGTATTTTAAGAAAAAAAGAAAGCACTAAAAAGCACCTCACTAGATGGCGACTCTAGCAAAAGTTGATTTTTACAGGAAACGAATGGACCAAAGATACGAATGGTTCGATTAAAAAACTGAAATTTGCAAAGTTCGAAACTTAGATATCGATACTAATATGTACTCGTAAATGTAATACCTTCTCTCAATGATGATCGAAGTGGTTCGATAGCGTAGTGGATAAGCGTTATTGGTCGTTATTGTTAAGCGACTTTCGCTAAGGTCGGTCACGGGATGGGTGACCAAGTTATCTCGAGCTACTCCGTGCACTTTGAGCGGTTGGTCCCGGCTGTATTTGCTTCAATATTCATCTGGCCCAAGTGGAGGGTCACGGCCCATCCTCCTTAATTATCCATAAGAAAGGCCTGAGCCCCTGCAGTGGGAACATAGATGATGGTGATCGTTGATCGAAGTATTGGTCACGAGTCTGTGTTTGAATTCAACTTCCATTCGTTTTGAGTCACTCGCCGTCTCCTGTTCAGGTAATTGTTTTGTGGAGAACCCTGAAGCGCCCCGCAGAGATCCTCGATGTGACCGGACCGACTTCAAGCGTACTAAACAACAGGATCATACCCTGGGCATATTCACACACGAGGAGGTGAGTTAGTTATAACGTCTACTATGTAAGGTGTAATATTATTATGTGCCAGGACTTTGTGGGGTGGATTAGTTAAGTATACTGACCAACTTTTACTATGTAAGCAACATTGATTCAAGAAAAAAAATTTTTTTGTGAAATCAGTGTTGTTGCCATAGTAAAAGTTGGGCAGTATACTTAACTAATCCACTAATAATATTCCACCTATACAAATTTATTTTAAGACATTTTGTGAAGCTTTTTTTTAACAGTGTTGATGTAGCTTTTATACTATGGAATACTTTAAAAAAAAGCTAAGTTATGATTACAGCAAATTCATTATCAATTTTTTTTAAAGATCTTTAAAAACTTCAATAAAAAAAAAGTAAAGTTAATTATATTAATCTTCAAAAACCCTTATTTAACGCTATTAATAAAGGTTCTCTATAAAATTCTCCATAAAATTAATAATTGCTTTTATTATTGAAGCCTTGGAGCGTATCTATAATAATACTACATGCCATATCGCACTAATGTTTTCTGTATTCACGCTCTAAGGAACGTATCCCCTGCGAATAAGGGGCTTCTACTGTACATGCATTTTGCATTATAGTAGTTTATGCAAATGTTATTAAGGGGTACTAAGACACGAGAGTCTGTATATCTATATATATAAAAATGAATCGCAAAATGTGTTGGTAAGCGCATAACTCAACAACGCCTCGACCAATTTGGCCAAATCTTTTTTTAAAATGTTCGTTGAAGTTCAAGGATGGTTTTTACGGCGAGAAAAATTAGAATTATTGCTGGAAAAACCCTAAAAATAGCCCTTTTCTTTTTCCCATACAAATGATTTGTAACTAAAACGTAGTCAATTTGAGCTTTATTGCTATGGTATAAAGTTCATATTAAATTACAAGCACTCACTGTTGTCTAAGCAATGTAGGTGTGTTCCTAACGTCAAAGATCATATCTATCAAAACAATGTGCGTGTGTGCGTTGGAGCACAGAATACATAGTTGGAGGAGTTTAATGTCGCGTTCCGAAACTCGCGTTTCTTTTGTATTAGTTTCGGCACGCGAGATAAAATGCATCAGTTTCCACGTCATTACATCAGTCAAACAAAAATCGCGTTACCAACAGTGTTTTATTATTTTTAATATTCAATTCGTACGGCTTAAAAGGATTTGACTTCAAGTCATATCAAATTTAAAAAAAAAAAAAGTTGTCTGTGACCTAATCTACTGAGTTTGCTTTTGTCAACTGATACACGAAACAAATTCGTATATCGTGTTTTGTGCAGAGTGTTTACTTAGTTAGTGTTTGTTTAGTTCGTGATTAGTGAAAAAATAATTAAATCTTTTTGACAGGACGAAGTCTGTCGGGTCAGCTAGTATATATATATAATAGGTCGACTTGAGTGTTTTAATGTATAAGTTATATGCAGTTTCATACACTACTTTACATGCACTCATAGGTACAATTGAAATTAAACAAAGTAGGCAATTTATGCGCGCGCCATTTTTGATTCTATTGAAATTCAATTATTACATAATCATTAGCTGCATTGGCTTACCAAACGAGCAGTAGATTAAATGGTGGACGTCCAAAAGTACTTAAAGTCTTTTCTTGTCCGATACAGGTGGATGACAGCCAGGAATCGAAGCCATCAATAATATCGGACATGCTATTGTCACCGGCTGATCCATCGGTGGGTTCGTTCGATCAGCTCGCTAAAGATGAAGTGTTACAGTTCAGAACTAACTGTCCGGACTGTAACGCCCCAGCCGATACCAATATGAAATTGACAGGTGATTGTACTGTTATTTATAAACTTATACAGGGTTACTATAATTTATTAATGTTTTATTTCACGATGCTATTTATTAATTAAGGGACCGTCTATTGATCACGTGATGTTTTTTTTTCAGCATTTTTTTAAACCCTTTGGGTGATACATGGTGAGGTGTAAGACTAAACCCCCCCCCCCCCCCCCATCCAAAGCACGTGTATTTTTAGTACAGTTAGAGGAAAAAATAAATGATACACGTGATATAAATATTTTAAATAAATATTTAACAACATCACATACATTGCTCAGATTCCAAGATGAGTAGCTAAACTATCGTACTATGGAGTATCTGAGACAACGAAGGTACCACAACACCCAGACCCGAATCAATATAGAAAAGTTCATTTTCTACATTGACCCGACCGGGAATCGAACCCGGGACCTCAGAGATGGCGGCGCCTTGAAACCGGCGTGCGAACCACTCGGCTACGGAGGTCGTTAATATAGTACTACATCTCCTTTTCCCTTTGTAATATTTCGTGATTTTTGGCGATCCCCTTCCACCCACCATTTCAGCCTCACGTGATTAATGGACGGCTCCTAAGAGAACTGTTGAATCAGTCTTTTTTTTTGTTGGTTAAGCAACTTTGGCAATGGCCAATCTTAGGATGGGTGACCAAAAATGTATTATTTCGACTTTCGCGTTTTGGATCGCATTTTGAGCCGTCAGTCCAGGCTTTTAACACCCACCAATATTGGTCCGAGTGGAGGGTCATGGCCCGTTCTCCATATTCGATTTAATTTGATTCCATCAGGATAGCCTGAGCAGGGAGGATATTAGTAGGCTGTTGATGATGACGAGAGACTATGTATTGTTTCAGCTATTCCACATTTTAAGGAAGTAGTTATAATGGCCACTGTATGTGAGGCGTGCGGACACAGAACTAATGAGGTGAGTCTTATCCATATTAATATTATAAATGTGCAAGTGTGTTTGTTTAACCGTCTTCTATGTCAAAACGGAGCGACGGATTAGTGTGATTTTTTTATGTGGAGACAGTGGAAGGGGTGGAGAGTGACATAGGTTACTTTTTGTCTGTTTCTATTCTCACACCACCCTGAATTAAGGGGTGGAAGTTTATATGGAGTGTTCCGCAATTTTCAAGGCAGAAAGTTTTAAACTTGTTATGCCGACTCTTTTTTCTAAAGAACAATACATGCTAAATTTTTTTTTATTTACCCCCAATCCCCCTAAAAGAGAGGGTGCAATTTTCTATTTGACTTTCCGTAGTGTATAAGATAAAAAGCCATAAATTGATATACGGACTATTTAATTTATTTTCTTTTGAAAAAGAGGGGGTGATGGTATCAAGAAAGAGAAACTTTGTTACCCCGAATGAGACGCGAGCGAAGCCGCGGGTAAAAGTTAGTTATTTTATACAGGGTCAATCATCACTTACTGATTTGAGTAATTTAAAGAATTTAAAAACTTTCATATGACAATTTTAAGATCAATTTTCTCCAAAAAAATGTTATTCTATAGAGTAGAAGCATCTTTTTATTAATTAATTTTAATTGCATCGCGAAAACAAACATTCCCGTGACATTTCGAGCTGTGACGTCACATTTCAATAAACACGAGCACTAGTCGCAATCGCAACGAAGACGTCGTCTATAATAATTTAGTTTATTGAAATGTGACGTCACACGACGCCGTTTCCGTTCTTGTAATGCACAGATTATAAATCGCGAGTGAATTTTGCAAAAACAAATTATAATTACAATCTATTAATTTAAAAATGAAATTGCTCTTTTTAATAAGCTAACATTTTATTTAAAATATGCATAATGAAAAAAAAAGGTCATTATCATAATATGTGTCGTCAATGATATTGTTTTAGGTGAAATCTGGTGGTGGCATCGAAGACAAGGGTGTTAGGTTCGAGGTTCGGGTAGCGAGCAAAGATGACTTCTCGAGAGACATACTGAAGGTAAAACAAAATATTATATCGAATCTGCAATTTTGGATGTTAAGCTACCTTTATAGAGGTCGGTTATGGGATGGGTGACCGTTTAAATATAACCAGACGCCTTTCTTAGGCTAAGTGGCCCGTTGGTTTCGAGATTCAATTCAATATAGTATTTTTTTTTATATTTTTTGCCATTCTTTGTACTTTCGTTGTTTCAAGTGCTTTGGCTACTTAATTTGGTATTTAAGTAACATAAGTGATGTTCTATGATATAATATAATATATATATATATATATATATATATATATATATATATATATATATATATATATATATATAATAAAATAAGATATAATTACTAGGGCGGTGAAGTAGCATTCTATATTAATAGAAAAGATTTTAAAGTAACCTTCAGAAATACAAATACTAACAGCCAGTTTCCGAATTGAGAAAGCTAAAACTCTCAACGGATTATTTTCAATAATATAAGATTTTTTACGTTTTACATGTCAATAGCTCGGTGGCGTAGTGGATAAGCGCCGCGGCCCGCGATCGTTGTCGTTAAGCAACTTTCGCAAGGGTCGGTCACGAGATGGGTGACCGAAAAATTAACCAAAACAGTACATTATAAAAATTATTATCTCGAGCTACTCCGTGCTTCGGATGGCACGTTAAGCCGTTGGTCCCGGCTGCATTTGCAGTCGTTAATACCCTCCAATCCGCATTGGGCCAGCGTGGAGGGTCATGGCCCATACTCCTTAGCCATCCTCATAAGGAAGGCCTGAGCCCCTCCAGTGGGGACGTAAAAGGGTTGGTGATGGTGATGGTGATGACATATCAAGAAGTCCTAGTTTTTATGAAACTGCTGTTTAATGATCATAAAAGTTTTCGCATACGCTTGCGAACGCGGAACACCTGCGGAAACTATGCGAATACGGACAGGACTGTCGCTGTAGTGTGTGAATCATATACACCAGAGCTTCCCAAAACAATGTTTTCTTCTAGATCATTTTAAAAATTTACTAGTTTCGGTGGACCCACCAGAGGTTCCCAAAACAATGTTTTCTTGTAGACCATTTAAAAAAAAAATACTAGTTTCGGTGGACCTCCTGTTGCTACACTTTTACCATATTCCCAAAATTGGTCCAAAATGTGAAGATCTAACGATGGATATTAGATTTATTGCACGCAAACGTAGACCCTGTTGAACCCTTCGTGGACCAGCTGGACCATTTAGGGAATCATTGGTGTACACTCATCTCTTCTTAGTATAGAAAAAAGGTTATTCCTATTTTGCCTTTCACTTTTTTATATTTGGAAATGAGGAAATATTTTAAGACAGCACTAAAAAGCACCTTCACTAGATGGCGACTCTAGCAAAAGTAGATTTTTGCAGGAAACGAACGGACCAAAGACAGTCTTTTCCGTTCCTTTTAACTAACATATTAAAAAACTGAATTCGCAAAGTTCGAAACTTAGATATCAATACAAATACGAAAAAGTGCAAATAGAATATGAGTTGTTTATTGAGTTTTGAAAACTAATTTACTTTTATACATGAAAGAAAACCGGAAGGGTTGTCGTGGAGAAATCAGGAATGTACCGTAGCGACATCTAGTTTGATTTCGGGAACTAATGTTTTTTTTAAATACTTCCTCATTTATTGTCGGTTTTAATATCGGGGACTTCTGATTTCGAAAACCGGGGATAGATTGATTTCGAAAACCAATGTTTTTCTTTTCTAAATAATTCTTCATTTATTGTTTGTAATCAAAGATATCGGTCCGATATTAACCGGTTACGGGTAACGGGGGATGGGGAGGGAGGTTCCGTAATCGTAACTCGGTGTCGTGTGTTGCGGGGCGGGTATCAAAGGCGGAGACGTGTAGCATGCGCGTGCCCGAGCTGGAGCTGGAGGCGGGCGGGCGCGCGCTGGGCGGGCGCTTCACCACCGCGGAGGGGCTGCTGCGCGCCACCGCCCGCCAGTTGGGGGGCGCGCCTGGCCTCGTGGGGGACGCCCCCGCGCTCGCTGCCGGTGGGCTGGACAGGTGAGGGGGCACGATAGGCAGATTGGAAGCGCGTTACAGGAATGAACGATGGGCTGGACAGGTGAGGGGGGCGACAGGTGCAGAGTATGCTAGGCAGATTGGAAGTGCGTAACAGGAATGAACGATGGGCTGGACAGATGAGACATTACTGTACATAAACACCGATAATGAGACACAATAACACGAAGAACGAATAGTACGATCGGCGGCGACGGATATGGGACAGGAGAGGGGGGGGGGGACAGATGCAGAGCAGACAGAACAGATTAGACAGATGTAAAAGTAGGAAACAAAGAGTAAGAATGTGGATCAGGTGAGGGGGGGGGGGACGAGGGGCGATAGATGTAGAGCATGTCTAGGCAGATTGAAAAGTGCGTAACATAAAGAAGAATATGGAACAATGTGAAGAGGAGACATATTCAGAGAATGTTGGACAGATTGAAAGTGCGTATCATAGAGTAAGAACGTGGAGCAGGAAAGGGGAGGCAACAGATGCAGAGTATATTAGGCAGATTGAAAGTACGCATCATAGAGTAAGAATGTGGAATAGGTGAGGGGGTGGAGGGCGATAGATGAGTATATTAGACAGATTGAAAAGTGCGAAACTAAGAGTAAGAATGTGGAACAGGTGGAGGGAGGGAAGGGCGATAGATGCAGAGCATGTTAGGCAGATTGAAAAGTGCGTAACATAAAGTAAGAATATGGAACAATGTGAGAATGTGAGGGAGACATATTCAGAGCATGTTGGACAGATTGAAAGTGCGTATCATAAAGTAAGAACGTGGAACAGGAGAGGGGGGCAACAGATGCAGAGTATATTAGGCAGATTGAGAAGTACGCATCATAGAGTTAAAATATGAAAAAGGCGAGGGGGTAGGGCGACAGATGCAAAATATATTAGGCAGATTGAAAAGTGCGAAACAAAGAGTAAAAATATGGAAAAAGGTGAGGGGGAGAATTGTGATGGTTACCGAGAAAGGGCAACAAATGGGGTATAAATTAGTAGAGAACGAGAAGCAACAAACTGTACCTAAATTATAAACTAAGTATATATGAATGAATGAAATAACAAATGACATATGAATGAATGTATTAACTATGTTAAAGATTTATAAAATAAGTCAATAAATAAAATACTTATTAAATAAGTTAATAAATTAATGTATTGTAAATGTTTTAATCGAGTTTAAAGTATATTACATAAAATAAAAAATATTAATAAATGAATTAATGTTTTATAAATGTATTGATTAAATTTATGGTACATTAGATATATAAATGAAATGGCTATTAAGTGTTTTAATAATAATTAACTAGACCAATAATATTTATAATTAAAAATGGCAACAGTTGCCCCTCAGTATTTCTGTGCCCTTACACGGAGTCAGTTGTACAAAACTTATTTATAACATTTGTATGGCTCGTGACTTGCATTGAATAAATTGAATTGAATTGACACCTAAGTTGTTTTTAAGCAACTTTCGCTAAGGTCGGCCACGGGATGGGTGACCGAAAATGATTACCTTGATCTACTTCGTGCTTCGGAAGGCACGTTAAGCTTTGTTATAGACGTAAAGTGCTTGCGTCAAGATTGTTTACTAATCGTTCTGTTACCCCGGATTTGATGCGAGCGAAGTCGCGGGCTAAAGCTAGTTATTTTATACAGGGTCAATTATCACATACTGTTTTGGTTAATAAAGTATTTAAGAACCTTCATATGATAATATTAAATCATTTTTCTCCAAAATGTGTTATTCAATAAAGAAAAAACATGATTTTATTAATTAATTTTAATTGCATCACGAAATAAAACAGTCGCGTCACATTTCGAGCTGTGACGTCACATTTCAATAAATTACTATCTCGCATCGGGAGGCACGTTAACCCGTCGGTCCTGCCCGCATTTGTAGGACGTTAATACCCTCCAACTCGCATTGGGCCCGCGTGGAGGGCCTCTGCCCATCCTCTTTAACCATCCATAAGGAAGGCTCGAGTCCCTGCAGAGGACGTAGAAGGATTGATGGTGATTGATAACGGAATGATTGAACTCACGTCGCAGGGTGGTGAATATGCTGGACGAAGTGCTGGAAGGTAAAAGAGCTGTAACGATAGTTCTGGACGATCCAGCGGGCAATTCTTATGTGCAGAGCTTAAATGATGATCCGGTTGTACCAGACGATGGTGAGTATGTTTCCATGTATTAGACGGTAGTTCTGTTTCACTGTCAAGAGATGGCGCTGATTTGATTTTTTTTTCTAATATTTGTATCACCTATCGTTGCCTCAGTAGCTGGTGGTACGTTCGATCTGCGATGCGGATATTGAGCTTCCATCGCAAGGGAGGGTAATAGGATGGGTGACCGAAATTCTTTTTGTTTCGAACTCCTCCGTTCTTAAACGCATTAAGCTATTGGTCTCGGTTGCGTCTGCAGCTGTTAACATCGACCGGTCCTCACTGGGCCTCCCGTTTCCCTTCCATCCACCCCGGCAGAAGTGTCATTATTAGTCTGGTGATGGAATGGTTCTTCGGGGATGAAAGTACCGTCAAATATTGATTTCAACCGCACGACCGAAGCCGCTGGCGAAGTGCTTTTCTATACATATATTATTAAAGAGAAAAATTTGATTGTTTGTTTGTTTGCTTTGAATAGGATCCAAAACTACAGCATGCCAATTAAGCTAATGTTTATTTAATAACCGAATATCAACAGAACCTAGACTACTTGCATTGTACCATTGTACAATCTATCTGAGGTCACACATCAACGGTCACAGATCTAAATATATATATATATATATATATATATATATATATAACTCAAAGGTGACTGACTGACATAGTGATTTATATATAACTCAAAGGTAACTGACTGACATAGTGATCTATCAACGCACAGCCCAAACCACTCGACGGATCGGGCTGCAATTTGGCATGCAGGTAGATGTTATGACGTAGGCATCCCCTAAGAAAGGATTTTGATAAATTCCACCCCCTAGGGGATGAAATAGGGGGTGAAAGTTTGTATGAAACTTTGTCAATTTTAAACCGATCGGGCTGAGACTTTGCATGCATAAAGCTACTATGACGTAGGCATCCCCTAAGAAAGGATTTTGATAAATTCCACCCCTAAAATGATAAAATAGGGGATGAAAGTTTCGATAAATCATCTTAGATTTTCGACTGATTGAACTAAAATTAAAGATTGGAGCTTCTTTGATGAAGAACGTCCGCTTAAATTGGATTTTGATAAATTTTTCTCAAAGTAACTTTACCGCGGACGAAGTCGCGGGCAAAAGATAGTATATAATAATATTGGGCTTCAGGTAGATAGTACAATGTCGAGATTATATCGTGATGTGCTTATTACGTAAACATTACCAGAATAGGCCTGCTGGATCGATATTAAAGATTATGTCACCTGGAAGCTGCATTCTATGCGGGTGACACTGGATATAATTTACGAGAGCAAAGTCGTGGTAAAACAACTAAAGTACACATATACTATTTAAATTATGCGCTTCGGCTATATTAGTCGAGCTTCGGCAATCCTAATGTATTTTAAAGATATCTATATAGAGTTGTTATTACATAATTAATCACTTAAATTTAGATTAGGTCAGCCAATTTAAATATAAAAGTTTACTGTGTTTCTTGCCATCAGCTGATACCAAAATGAAAACCCCAGATTAAAGAAAGTCGAATTAAGATAAATCGGTTATACTAACTTAATAAGTTTCTGGCACCAGTAAGTAGAACAGTTTTTTTTAATAAAGCAAAATTCATCAATTAATCACAATTTGATATGACTTCTATACTCGACATTTCAGACTCAGAATCATTACTGTCGCTGCTGGAACCAATGTTTTAGTACCTATATTCAAATACGGTAATTTGGCGTATAACAGCTCTATACAATTCTTAATACTGAAATATTGCGTGCTGTCACTTCCATCACAGTCGAGGTACTGACGAGTTTTGGCGGCTAAAACGACGATCACACGTTGGTTTCTTGATCGCATAATTTAAATAGTACATGTGTCATCATCATCAGCCCTTTTACGTCCCCACTGCAGGGGCTCAGGCCTTCCTTATGGATGGTTAAGGAGGATGGGCCATGACCCTCCACGCTGGCCCAATGCGGATTGGAGGGTATTAACGACTGCAAATGCAGCCGGGACCGACGGCTTAACGTGCCTTCCGAAGCACGGAGTAGCTCGAGATAATACTTTTTTTTGGTCACCCATCCCGTGACCGACCCTTGCGAAAGTTGCTTAACGACTACGATCACCGGCCGCGGCGCTAATCCACTACGCCACCGAGCTACTTACCGTATATGTGTATGTGCTATTAATTGCAATGACCATTTCCTTTCCATGTCCAGGTTTGAAGATCACCCGTTACGAGCGTACGTTCGAACAAAACGAAGAGTTGGGTCTGAACGATATGAAAGTGGAAGACTACGAGGAGAGTTAACGCTAGTTGACTGGTAGAATATCTGTAGGTATTAAGCGAGCCATTTGTACAGTTGTGTGCAATAAAGTTTAAATAAAAATGAAAAATCGGCTTTAGTGTTGTGGTCGATATCGATAAAACATATTATCGATAAGTTAAATCTTAACGCTATATCGATATTATCTAATGTATTTATTTATTTATAATATAATTAAACATTGATATTGATAATAATATTACTTATTATATACTTTCCATAACGTGTATATGATTATCTGACGTTATGTCCTTTGTATTTTTTTACATTACATGTTTGGATGAAACTTATAGTTTTTTCATATATCTAATTTATGTATTATTGTGTATATGTTGCAGTCAACTGGCTAAAATAGTCTTTCGATTGGACGTCTAGCCATTTTATTGAATGTCAACATTCAATTTAATGCGCTAGCTATCCAATTTAACTTTAATTTAAATAAAATAGCAAATTTGGCACGTAAAGTTTTTCTAATCGTTTCTACGAGCTCAATTGTAATGTAATTAAAGTTTAACATTATTTCTTAAGATAGTTAATATAAAATAATGTTAGTTTTTTTGGTTGTTTTATTTTTAAAACGTATGTTTTTTTTAATCAATAATTGTGTCATTTTTTTTGTATTTACCAGGTCTGACTGTATCTATAATGTAAAATATAGATTTCAATGGGTATTTAAAGTAAATGGTTATTGTGTGAGACATCAGTTGTCTTATGTGTAGATATAATTTCATTATAATAAGTGGTTCTCAAACTTTATTTGCTCGTAGTCTACATTCAAAATTAGTAAGTTTCAGTTCTGCTGCTGCTATATTCTTTAAATATTGTTTTATTGACTAAAGCTCTGGTTCTCGAAACTTTATTTAAAATTAGTTGGTTTCATTTCTGCTTCTACCATATCTCTGCCATATTCTCAAAAGTCATTAAAATTTTAAAGATTTAAAAGAAGAGTTGTCTGTCTGTGGGTACTACTATTTGACCAGATTTAGTTATCTATCAAGCTGAAATTTCTTTGAAGATCTCGTTTTGTCTTTCCTCCGAGATATTATACAGATTTTGGATTCGTTTTATTTGTTTCAAGCTTTAGCGGTTTCGTTCTGTATTATATATATATATTTTAAAACCTTAATTTTGAATCACCCTGTATATCGATGAAGACCTTGACAAAAAACGTCGTGTAGTTATAAATACGATAGCGTACAGACAGCGGGAAGCGACTCTGTTTTGTTCTATATATAAATAGAAGATAGAAGATCTTTTGGTCCAAAATGTCCAACAAAAGATTGACTTAAAACTATATGTATTATTAAATCTTTCAGAATAACTAAAGCTTCAAATGTATATGCGAAAGAAAAGCCGATGACGGCGGTTTGTATCTACATTTGAAGTGGTTTTATGTTTTGAAAGATCAAATTGTTGTTTCTCAATCGTCCCGTCTGTCTGTCTTTAAAGGAATGGTCATTCGAGTTCCGTTTTATTTGAAAACTTGAGAAAAAAAAATGGCGTTGTTTGCTACCTCTAAATGTTTATTTTATAGTTGTCTGCGCCGTTTATTATTAATATTACTCGCGTCACAATATACAATAAAAAACTATACAAACGACTCAAGCGGTAGATAATAACCTTAAAATTCCATCTGCTCAATATAAAAAAAAGATCTCTCTCTGTCATCTGTAATGGTGTCAACGAAACTACGCTCCTCTCGAAAAATAAATCGCAGTGTTAATATATCACTAAAAATTAAATAAATAAACTGTGCTCTATATAAAAATATATATCTACGTAAGTCCACAAAATTTTCATAAATTCAATCATTTGGAAATCGTCCAATACTGTTTTATCATATTTAAGTTATCTGTGAAAATTTCAATGGTCGTGTTCGATTAGGTCGAAGGGTCTTTTCCATTTGGGTACAGAACCCTGACAATGAGATGACTACACATGTGTAAAGTTCATCCACGCCCATCATTCGGATAGTTGGAAGTCCTCAACTTGCGTTTTTCTCGAACTTTCCTGCCTCGCACAGTCAAACTCTGGAACAGTTTGTCGACAGCGGTATTTCCGGACCGATACGACCTTCAAACTTTCAAGCGTAGAGCATTTTCGTCCCTCAAAGGCCATGGGCGACGGTAATCACACCATCAGGTGACCCATCTGTTCGTCTGGCCCCTATCCCATAAAAAAACCGGGTGAAAACAAGGGGGGGGGGGGATCATAAAATGATCTCTAAAATCCATAATTTAGTCTTTATTGTGGGGAAATTTGGTTTAAATATGATTTAGAGTGTAGCCAAGGGTTGGGGTTGAGAATTGAGATATGTATCCTCTGTCTCTGTCTGATTCATGTACTGTCCTGTTGATCTCGTTTCACTTTCTCCTTGCGTGTAGTTTAGTTAATTGGTACAATGTGGTATTTGTCAAATTGGATGCTGAACATGAGCGAAATTCTCGGAATCTTCAAGTAAAATTCTTTTTCTTTTGGAAGACTAGTCTTGTTTGTTTCTTTTTTGGTTTTCATCTAAGCGTCTTAGTAATTTATTTTCTTTTTTCACAAAAACAACGGATGTACCACAATAGTGTGTGGAATAAAAAAAATTGGTATATTTGGGTTTTTTTTTTATAAAAGTGATTTCGGCCATTTTTGTTTATAAGTTGCCACTGTCCAAATTATTCGAACACCATTTTGTCAAGAGACTTGTGAGGGTATCTGCTGATTATTCGTATTGTGACATATATATCAATAAAATTTAGAGTTTTCTCCTTTTTTGAATCTTGAAAAGCCATTTTTATTTCTATTGTCTTTCAACCATCTAATTTTGGTGTAACATCCCAAGTTTTAGTTTCTGCGAGCAATATAATCTGAGTTTCCACTGCGCCAACGCATTTATAATCCTTGCTACTCTTTGTAGCTTCGCCATATTTTTATATCTTCTCTATATAATTGAGGCACTTAACGTTGTCAAAGTGTAGGACGCACATATTTAAGATTCCCTGTTCATTTGCATATTTATTATTATTTAAGTAGAGCTCCCCACTGTTTTGCAGGCCTTTTATGTAAATTTTTTTGCTGTAGACTTATGATCTTATTTCTGGCATGTTTTATGCTTTTCTTTATATACTAACTAATTTTGTTTACGGAATTGTCTTTTACAATTTTGATTTTATGATTTGTAACATTTTACTCGGTTAAGATTTTTGTAAATACATTTTAACAGTTCTCTGCTTTTGCATTTAATGTCGAGTCAATATGACTTCCTTTCGTTCATAATGAGTATAATAGGTCTTCTATATTATTGTTCGTAGATAATGAATTGTAGTCTATGTTTTGTATCTGTTAAATATTTTTGTTTGAGATCACTAATGCTGTCTTATTGCATGTATCACGTGATAGACTTTCTTCATCAATCATACGTGATATAAAATTTTGATTAGTCTATCAGAAGATAACCAAGCTTGTCGTAGAGAACGTTATGCTGGTGGCAGACCGTGACGTATCACACATTTTTCCCCATATTCTCTAAGTTTCTTGGATAAAACTTCAACTTTTTTTTTTATTGTAATATAAAATGAAAACCTAAATACAATATTATTTGCACCTGGTTAGGTTTGTTGTGGTGCTGTACACTCTCAGATTTTTTTATATAATTTAACATACTAAACGTTTTTTTTTAATGATCAATTAATATAATCTGTTAAAAAAAAAAACAAAAATATTGCAATCATAATTTAATAGGTTTTATTTATTGAACTCGTGCGCGACTCACCATTGCTGATAGCCAACCGGCTAGGTGTGCTTAAAACAACGCATAGGCTGATTGAGGCATAATCCCCACCATTTTCTTTTCCGTGTTATCACTGATTTTATTGTAATTCTGTACTACTGTTTATACAGGTTGTTATTCGGACGCGCCAAATCAGACGTAAAATACTTTTTTGATTTAGTTTTCAAGTTTTTCTGATTGATTTCATTTTTTATTTGTAATAATAAATCGTTAATTAATCTGGGTATTATATATTCAGCTGTTCTTTCTTCATAGTAGTTTGCCGATTTTATCTTTATGTTTTTGTTTGTAATATGCCTAGTGTGTGTTTTATGTTCGACGAAAGATTTACTGAAATTAAAATAGTTTTCTGAAAGTTTCTGCAAGCTTTTGAAGTATATTGTGCCATAATATCACTAGAACAGTAGGTATTATTAGAGACAACTTTATCTAGTTTATAAATCGTTTAATGTAATATGTATTTGAAAACTGATTTCAATAGATTTTCAACAACTTGTCGAAGAGTTGAGCAGTTGACTTGCTGATTCATTGAATACAAACCACCGGTGTTAGCACAGTAACTAGTTATTTTGAGTTAATAATTCATGTGCCTAAATTACACGAGCATGGTCGGTGTGGGCAGGCGGGAGGAAACGGGAAATACACCTCTTTACAATTTTTAATGTGGCAGTGTTGCCAGCATGTTGCGGCCTCACAAAGATTCTAAACAAGTTAACAAACCTTAAATGCAATTATACCGACATGCTATGGCATTACAAAAAAATATATACATATGTACTCAAGTATAGTATGTAAACTTCAATGGGTTCAATTAATGTGCAAGACCTTATTGTACAAGATACACGACATTGAGCTAACTATATTTAAGTATTAATTCTCAAACTATAAGAATAGCAAGTTAATTCTAACAAATTTTCAAATTGGATCTAATCTGAGTTTTGCCATTTGCTTCTACAGATTTGACATGGCCATCATGACCAGGAAACACTTTAACAATTCTAGCCATTGGCCAACACATTGTAGGTACATTATTTTCCTTTAAATTTACAAGATTACCAATTGTTATATTAGGTTTAACATCTAACCACTTGTGTCTGTTTTGCAGAACATTTAAATAATATTTATAATGCATAAATAAATAAATTCAAAAAATACCAATGTCGCCAAAAGGATTGTTAATTTGGGTGTATTTTTTCCAAAACTTGAGTCTATTTTGTGGAATATTACAAATTTTGTGTTCGGGGTACATTTTTAGTGCGTTTCCTATTATTCTGGCGTTATCTCGTCGCAAAACTCTTATGTCAATGTCAAAGAGACAGTGACAGCTCAATGACACCTAGGGATTCCCGTAATACAATCGATAATTAATGATGTTAATGGTATTCGATATTTTTTTTTGTCTAAAAATATTTTGGTAGAATTTTTCATGAAAAATCTGATTTATGCTCACAGTTTCTAATTCATTCATTATATCAGTTTCGCAGTTTTCTATCATAGATATCTGGCTGAGATCTATCGAAGATTTCAAAGTGAATATTGCCATTCCGTCTTATTTATTCCACTGTGCTGTCGTATCTGAAGGTTTTTCAATATTCAAAACTTTTGCCTTCAATACCCACTTCGCTTAAAATTTTTGCTGTCAAACTTCCCAACTTTAATTGACTTTGTGACTTCCACATTGAATTTTAACATGTTGCTCTTTGCACTCTTGAACTATTTACGATAATTAGCGTCCTAGGCCGATAGACCTTGTTGGGTATGAACCGTGCAAAGGATAAGAAACTAGCAAGATTTATAATATAACTACTGAAAGAATACAGCGGAATTGCGTTAAGTTTCCGACACAGAGTAATGAGAGAGAGAACACAGTAGCGCCACGAATCGGCGTAAACTTCAACTTCTATTTCATATTTATGTGGCTACTTTTAAATTTATATATCATTATTATGTTTTAGGTTATATTCATACTGATTATCGACCGGTTGCTAGCTGGTGGTCATTTTCTTTTTCCCTCTGTACATTAACGCCTCTTGTATTTACTTCGTATGCTATAAATATTTCAATCTGGTTTTTCTCATTCCATTTCTGTCGAATTTCATCTTGAATATGGTACAATACACAAACGCCAAATATTTTTTAAACATTAATTGACTTATATCTCCTAAGTTTGTATGGTATTTTGTTGTTTACGGGATTTATACGATATTCAATACATCAGTTAAAATCAATGGAAATCAACTTCTTGATATAATAAATTCTTAAAACACGTTAAAACTCTTAGTATAGTTATACTTGGGACATTCAACTAGAGAGTAAATGAGGGTGCTAAGATGGTAATTATGGATAGTAGGGTTTAAGAGTATGCTTAGTCTTGGTGATTACTCTATTTCTTTTTTCACATCTCAATACACATTATAGAGTATCTTGATAGATTATTATTAAAGTATATATAGTTGGCAATTTTTAATTTTGTTTTTGGTAATAAACTTCTTTGTTTATTTTGAAATTAGATTATAGGTATGGGTTTTGCTTAATTCGTTTATTTGTATATTACTTTCAGAAAATAATGTACTAAGTTCCATAAATACAGTCAAAGGCAGCCATGTTTAACTTTCTATGGGCGACATACAAGGGACAACTGCCATAGTTTGAAATGGTAAAATTTGTTATTTGTAGTAGCCTTCCTGCGTTGATGACGTCATATCGTCAATTATTTTGACTTAAAATGGCGTCGTTGTTTGTATATTTAGAAAATTTGTGTCTTGTTGTAAGTATTTTTTTTAGTAAGAAAGCGACTCTTTATAAATAAACCGAGGCAGTATGATAGCGTTATTGGATCGTTTTGTATGAAGTTGACATTCTTTAGTAGTTACGTTTTATGGTTAAAAGATACGTAGCGTTTTTCGTTAGGTTTCGTTGGTGGATGATTTGAAAATTGCCGAGCTTTCCCCAACATTGTCGACGATTACCGAGCTTCTATTCGATTTTTCGAGAATGAAAAATTCATACTCGAGCAATAGTTTTAGTTATTATCGATGGATTATGTTAAATGTATGAGTTTTATTATGAATGTCGAAGACAGTAATAATTATATACGGAACTGCTTCTATTTTCATACGTTAGATTAAAAAGATATCGAAAACCATGGGCATCACTATTTATCGATTGTATTACGGGAATCACTATCTGTCAGTGCGCTGTCACTGTCACTTTGACATAAGATGAGATTCGCGCCATTATACCGCTCGTGTGAATTTGTTATCTGATGAAATTGTGTTCTGAAATACTTATTTATCGAGTACTCGATATTTCAGCGCTGTTTCATGCGCCATGTTCACAATTGCTCCGTTATTTCACCAAAATTCATCATCTTGATTGTGTTTTTCAATTTTAAAGACCTTTTTTACTGGTTTAGATTAAAGACAAACAAATATTGTTATTTGTAGAATGAAAACCCTCAATTCCCGACAGGAATCCAAAAAAAAATTTTTTTCTTATAATTTGGTAATTTAAAAGGGTAATAATGATTTTCGATAAAAGGGAGCAGTCGCGTCAGGGTCACCAGTTTCTAATTTATATTTGCGTGTGTTAGACTTTTCTCTATTGATATGTACACGTTTACAAATAATGTATACACACCTAAAGGGGTTTTCAAGCCTGTCGTCAAACCGTAAATGATAAATGAAAGCATCTCGACTACTCTTCACTGTTGTTTCGACCCATATCTATCCGGTAGTATGCCCTTCATTCACCCACGTTTCATCCTAATAGTAAATTTTTTGATTATTTGTTTTTGCATTTTTTGATAACTCGTAGATAATTACGTCGCAAGAAAATATTTCATCGCGATCGAGCAGTAGGCTGTTTCTGCTTCTTTAACAGAATTTAAAGCCATTTTTTTTTTACTATATTATACAATGGTGTCCTTTTGAAAACACCCAAAGTTCCATCATCATTGATTTCCTTCTTGGGTATTTCATTTTGGGCAAAGAAATTGTGGACTTTACTTCTTATAGTACTTTTTGTGGAGTCATCAATCGTGTCGACAATTAGCACACGTTGCTTCAATTTCTTTGGGGATTTTAGTACACCGTTGTCGTTCTTCTCTTTCACGATCCTATGAATGGAAGCCTAATGTACATCCAAAGAAGATGCAACAGCCTTCAATATGTCACTTTTTGAAGCATTAGAGTCTGCGTTTACTATAGATTCATACATATTTAGTATCATAGTAGAAGAAAAAGCCGCCGTTTTCTTTTCTCAGTCAAATGTTTTGCAGAAACTTAAAAAAACATTTAAAAAAGTAGAAGACTTTCTACTTTTTTTCTCTTTGCTTCTGGGTCATATTTAATTGTACTTTTATGCGTAAAATAATTGACTTCGTAACTTGAATGAAAACTATGAAATTGTTGATGTAAAGTTAAAATTCACGCTTGGTGAATAACGAGTTAAAAATTCAACTTTAAAATAAAAATGTGAACAGGTGATTTCATGGTTTCTAAGTAGGTCTAAAAAATTCTCCAGTCTCGCTGCTTTCATAATCATTTAAAAAATAGATGGGTTACTTTGGCTAAAATCGACTCTCAAAGACCTTGTGCTCGATACAAATTCTACATCGTCTAAAAAAGGTTTCCTTTTAATTTTGTAAACGCAATTCTGTTATTTTTTATTGTTTCTTTTGCCTGTCTAAGTTTTGTTCTTAATTCGGAAACGTCGATAATGTTCTTGGCGTAAACCAATTCGTTATAGTATCCACAGACGAAAAAATCTATAGGGTTCAATTCGGGGGGACCGTAGCGGCCATGCAATGGGCCCTCCACGGTTCCATCTATTTGGAAATCTTTCAGACAAATTTTGTCTAACATTTCAATCAAAATGACATGGAGTGCCATAGTTTTGAAAAATCATATTCCTTCGAGTTAAAAGGTCTACATATTCTAATAAGTTGTTGAGATCAAGAAATTGGAAATAGTTCAGAATGTTCAGGTGAAAAATGTGCGACAGCGCGCGCGCGCAATGACACAGATCTTTATTGAACTTGACTTACATAAGTGCTAAATAAGGAATTTAAATTGTGTGCCAACAGATACATTTGTTAAAGCGTTCTTTGTATGATTTTCAACAAATTCCTCGAACACTCTGGAAGAGTTATCAAATTTATTATTATCTTGAACTACTCTGCTTAGAACGTTCTTTGAACCGTCGCTGGTGGTCGCTGTATGACCAGGAGTCAAAATACTTGTGTCAGGTGGGGGGTAATAGAAAAATGTGCCTCAAGAAGGCAGGGCTGCGGAAATAAAAGGAGACTCAACTTTTCTTACTTGATTCCATTCCATGTTGAAGGTGTGCCCCATCTGTGGGATGTTACTTAGGTATTTTAATTACTGAAGTAGTATTATTTATATAGTAGTTGTGGAGTGCAGAAAGATGAAATCTTGAGATAATTTAACACCATTTATTCACGTACACAGTTAAGTAAGTTAAAGTGGTTGTTATTGGACGTTAGTTGTACACGGTTGCTAAATTCGCACTCATTTTATTAATATAATAATTCAATAACGTAAAGTGAATGATGACCTCAATAATTATGTAAACAAAGCAAAATTGTACGGAACCGTACAAATAGAATGCCGATGTATAGATAAAATAATCCATATGCATGGTCCGTTGGCAAATGATTAAAAATTAAAGTAATAGTAGATTACATCACATATACGCCTCAAATTCCCGAGATGAGCATCTGAAGCCCTCGTATTATGGTCAATCTGAGACAACGAAGGTAACATGACAGTTAGACCCGAGACAAGCTACCGACAATGGAAACCGGGAATTCAAAGATGGCGCCATGGACACTGCCATGCGAACCACTGCTACGGAGGTCATAAAACAATCCGTATGCATGATTCGTTGGCAAATAACGGGTTTTTTTCTAACACTACACTGCTATCGAGTTTCGATGTTCCGGCGCTGTTTCGCGCTAAAGTTTTGCGGGTAGATGTTATTGGAATATATCCGTCTACCTTCTATCGAGTCCTTTTACTACGGTACGTTAACTCGAGGCAAGGAGTTCTATTACGACCGTATGATTCTAGCATACATGATTTAAGACTCGAGCAAGAAGAATAAAATACTTGTTACAAGCTCATTAAAGATTTTTGCTGTGTAGCCTGGTTTATGTGCCATCTTAATTCGTTATTCACTGTTATTATGGTCAAAATGAACAAATCATATGGATAATATCGACACAAGGGGCTAATTAAACGTATCGTGGTACAGGACAGTCTTTGAATTCCGAGCTTGGCATATACAGGGTGTGGCGTAAATAGTGGTCCACCGTTAATGATTCGATTTAACAGATAATGTACTATAACCTACCTAACCATTTTTACCCAAGGGTTCCGGAGATTTGGCCAAAGCAAAATAAAACAATTCATACTAGACATAATTTTATTAAAATCTTTAACATTGTTAAACAATATTAAAATTACACAAAATGTTCAAAATGGCCCCCATTTGCAGCGATACACGCTCTGCAACGTCGAATGAATGATCGTTTAATCCTTCTAGCATACCCGCTCGCGCTGATTTCTCTAGCTGCTGTCTGGATTCTAGTCCTCAATTGCTCAATACTAGTAACTTGTTCTTTATAAACTTTTTCCTTTAGGCAACCCCAATAAAAGAAATCCAGGGGATTTAGGTTTGGCGAGCGCGGTGGCCACAATATTGGACCTAAGCGCTCTATCCACCTATTTTGATACACCGTATTCAAGTGCTCTCGTACTGCAAGAGCATAGTGAGCGGGTCAGCCATCGTTTTGCAGCTACATGTCTTCTTGGACTTCAGGGGCGACATTTCCCAAAAGCGACGGCAAGTCGCGTCGGCAAAAAACTCAAATACCTCTCCGCATTTAAATTTTCTGGCAGCTCGTGTGGACCAATAATCTGTCCGTTAATGATTCCGGTCCATAGATTTATTTTAAATTGATATTGTGATTTATCTTGTCTTATGAGATGCGGGTTTTCGAGCTGCCAACTATGCAGGTTGTGCAAATTCAAATAACCATCTTTTTTGCAGGATGACTCGTCGCTCCATATTATTTTATTAAAAAACTGCGGGTCTTCCCGTATCCTGCGTAGCATTTGTCTACAAAATGTCACTCTCAAAGTGTAGTCACGTGGCAGCAATGACTGTACCCTTTGATAGTGGTATGGGTACAGTTCATGTCTTTTCAGAATTCTGTGTACGGTTCTAGTAGATATGCCAGTTCTCCGACTTAAGACACGGACCGATGTGGAAGGTTCTTCATTAACCAAATTCATTATTTCTTCGTCGTAGTGCACTTGTGGTCGTCCTTCACTTGTACCTCCTACACCTGTGCCAGGTATCCTCCCCTCGGTGTATGCGTTATGCACTCTCCCAAAAACTCTATGGTCCGGATGTCTTCGATCGGGATATCTCTCCCGATAGAGTCAAGCTGCTTCTCTGCCGACACCTCTGCATTCACCATAAACAAAATGCATGTCAGCATATTCGCGTGGTGTGTATCGAGGCATTTTGATTTGTCACTGCACTGCACGTTGTCGATGACGCAACCATATAAGATATGCAAGTTCACGAACTTTATGGGGAAGGCATTATATTACTAATCTCATTTCTTTTTCTGAGTATTTAGCATAAAAAATACGAAGTAGTTTTTAAATAGTACACATTTATTTGTATTACATAGAAAAGGATACTTCCCGTCATAATTTATGGTTTATAAGCTTTATTTCTATTTCACTAGATATTTCATATTTGTATTGTTTGCCACTGTACAGTGCGTTGTGCGTTTTACATCATGTTTATCGAATCACCATGTATCATGTTGAATACAACTATAATAATAGAAAAACAAAAGTATTTAATGCATTGTCTTTATTTCAAAATATTTCTTTTTAACAAATTATAAAAATAACGTCTATATCATCACTTGATTAGGAAATGGCAAATACATTAGCATTTCCTAATCGAGTGATACATCTGTATCTGTATTTTTCAGTATCAGAACTTGAGACATTTATAATAAAATTACCCACAGTTCTGTTCATATGGTGATACAGTCCCGTCATTTTCATCTCTTTTTTTTTACGTGCTCGTCACAATTCCTCCATTTATCATGAGCTATTCGTTTTATAGCATCGTTAAAAAATGATTTTACTTTCGACAGTTTCAATGTATTATTGTATCGAGCAACATATCCTTTTAAGTATGCCCACACAAGCTCTATCGGATTAAGCTCACAATGATATGGAGGCAATCGTAAAACTGTAGACATGGATATATAATACATATAATTTTCTTAAAGTTCACATGTTTATATTTATGCCATCTATTCTATGTTACATATATTGACAATAAATGAGTAAATATTAAGTAATTTTACCCCCGCCTCTTTTGCGATCACATCGGTAACATATTTTAAATAGCTATCTTTGACAGATTGCACAATTATAAGCAAATGTGCTCTGGTGTCACTTTCGTTGAAAGAAATGTTTTTTCGATCAACCAATCTATTATTTCCTGTTTTCCAAACCCCCGGTACACCTCCCCCGCTTTAGAAAATGCTTAGTACTAAAGATATAAATGTTGTATAAAGAAAACTTTGATTTATATTAGTTAATGATTTCTCACTGAATGGTGGTGGTGGGGGGAGGGGGAGTGGGACCAAACATTATTCCTCAAATGGATCTTTATGATTTTCTGTATAATTCTCTTTACTGATTAGTCTCTCCATAACTCTCCAATGCGATTCAATTCGCTGTGTGTGTACCCCATCTGATGACACAAATTTGTTAGTGGGGTCACTGTGGTTTACTTTTTTGTGAATATAGCCATTTTCCTGAAGGCAGTCATAGGCTTTCCAAAAGTCGGTGTGAATGATTTCCTGAACAGGTTTTTTTATAAATGGTAATAGCACTCTGCGCATCGCCCATTGTTAGGGCAAACTTCCAGCTGCAAGTTATCACTCCCATCTTTAACAATCTTCTATGTTGCGGCCTCTATTATATTTGCGCCTCCAAAATTTGGACTCGTCTATTTGCACAATCATTGCTGGACCTTTAATTTTTTCTCTATCTTCATTATGCTCTAATTCATATACAACTACTGCTTCCACAGTAGTTGAACCAATCGGCTATTGTTGCTTGTGATAAAACTACATCTCTATAACGCTGGTTTCCGGCCTCACTAATTCATATGTATTATCAGAGCTATACAATACATCATATGAAATATAATTGTTAATGGCAAACGCACATTCTCGAACCATGTTCCAATGACACGGCATTTGCCTTTTCTACAGCGAAATTGTTCCACCTGGCCTGCACTGGTTTCTATACCCATAGGCTTTTTGTGGTATATGCACATTTTCATCATAGGCAATAACCCAAGATGCTCAGCAAACTCAATACACTGCTCAACAGTGCCTGTAAAAAATATAATTTCACAGTACAGTTTTTTTTGGCACATGGCACAGTAGTAGTTTTTTTTTTGGGATAGGGGGCAGACGATCAGATGGTTCACCTGATGGTAAGTGATTACCGTCGCCCATGGACACCTGCAACACCAGAGGGGCTACAAGCGCGCTGCCGGCCTTTAAGGGACGAATATGCTCTACTTTTTTTTTATACAATGAAATTTCAAACAATAATATCCGAAACATTATCAGCTAACTTAGATTAACATAAAAATAACATTATTAACCCACCTAAGGTCGAGAATATTTTTAAATGGTTCCACTGCAGTTGAACCTCCTCGGCACACAAATTATGACGCCTTCCACTGGAATCATTCACTCTGGATGTCGATGGACTTGGTTCTTCCCATGCAAAACCAGCTACTATTATTTCGTCTACTGAGGCGACATTATTATCCTATTATAGTTATAAAGTATTGAATGATATAATATAAAATAGATAATTATTAGTAAATTTATTTTATAAAGCTACTCTGATGTCACATAGTTGATATATCTAAACGTTGAAACTATAGTTCTCTAATAACTAAGAAGTTTATTATAATGTAGTTTATAAGAAGAGTATTTCAGTGAAATGTAGTGGACTTAAAAAAGATAGAATCCGTAAATGATTCCTCACGTTGCCAGTTTGTACACAAGAGAATCCTCGCCAGAAATCTACTAGGTACTAGTTTTTGTTTAATCAAACACAATCTTTGAATGGGAAGAGCTCTAACTTCACCAGCATCGACCCACGCTCTCCCGACGACGATATATTGATAAATCCGTCGTCTTTCTTTATTAAAATATTTTGTGACATTTTGCCAGTACTTGTCACTAATGAGTTCTCGTCGTTCGGAATTTCTTCTTCAGACACTTTCTCTTCCGGAACCTGTGTTTGTTGCAGCATTTTTTTCGTGGAATTGTCATTCTAATCTCCGGTTCGCTTTCCTGTTCTACAGTTCTTATTTGTAATACATATATTCCTCGTCCTCTTCTAAATTGACCATTTTCCGCTTCATAGAGGCTGATTTCTCCTTCTGGAACGTCGCTTGCCCAAGCAACTTATGCCCTTCTTTCGATTTCCTCGGCGTCTGTGGCGTTTGTGATGTGCTCCCGTAATCTTTGGACGTGGATGCACTTGCATGCCGATTCGGAGTATGCACAGTCGTGCATGAAATGGAGATGGTTTTCGTGTTCGGCAATTATGAAAATTCCCTGTATACTATATTCTCCTCCTCCTGTTTTTTGTGCTTTACTTCCATTCCATGAGAACTGTTGAGTAGTAGTCGAATAATGTTGTTTCTATATCTGTTTCCCAGACCATCGATTGGAGTTTCCCATATATCATGGGTAATTTGTCGTTTAAACACCACTCCGCGAAAGTAACGAAGGAACAATCGGTCAAGTTCTTCTTTTCTGTCTTCATATATATGAAAAATTCCTTCATTATTTTTTGTAGTGTCTGACTCACATTGAACAGCTTCATATTTTTCGTCTTCAGTGCGGCGTCGTTTATTAATTTTAGAAAAGGTTTCATTACTCTCAATGTCGAGTCTGTTTGCCAGAAGTTCTCTAACCATTTTATTAAAGGATTGTTCGTAATTGCTTTCTTCTGAGTCGTCACTAAGGTCTTCCCCTTTGTATTTTTTTTTCTTGTCTACGGGTTCCACTTCCAGAACATATTGCGTATTCTGGTCCTGTAAATTCTTTGTTTCTGCTTGTTCGTTGTTCGAATCCACAATCTGCACACACTCCTCGTTTTCTTCGTAAAAAAATGAGATTTTTATTTGTCTATTTTTTTTTTAGTTTTAAAAACCAAAAATTCACTTTGCTACTCTATTTTGAATATATTTACTCCGCTAGTAACTCGGAACGAATGCGAAAAGAAAGCCCGGTAAACGTCTTGTTATAACTCGTTGGAATTTTAATTCTACCGATTATCACAACGACGGCCACCCCAAATGAACCAAACGAAATGAGCGATAAGGCTATAAGGCTTAATCATGAACATTATCATGTGGCTTCGCCACGAAAGTTCGATTGCCTTATCGTAACGTGTGAGTTTAAAAACATTTAATGAATGAATAAACACTTTATTGTACACCACAAAGAAAAACATGAATTGACATTGACATTGTTGGATGTACATCATATATTTTGGATATGTGAGTTTTTTTTTAAATTTAGATTGACTAAGTGTATCCACCCTACATTATTAACCACAGGGTGTGGCTACAGTTAACCAATGTGTACACATTTAACCGCTATTTATGATTTATTAGTTTATTAAATAAAAAACAGTATAAGTGGAATGAAAATGAGTCTTATATTGTTTAGCATATTTAAATGTTGACTTAACATTAATAATTATGTTAAAGTAATTTCTTCTAAATTATGTAGCCACTAAATATACTAACTTATATTCTCGATTGAAATAATCAACGTTTTTTTAATCAATAAAAAATAATCATTAGCATTTTGGTGTCGTCATCTTGGTTTTTTTGTCGAGTTAACTTGCAGATCAACACCTTCATGATCTAATAATAAAGCTCGAAAATCAGAAACTTCAATCATCGGTGGCGTGATATCGTTATCTCGATTTTTAGAACTAAAACTCTCAATGATAGAAGGAGACTTGGAAGATTTTTCTTGATTTATCATCAATTTCTTGTACGACCTGTGACCTATTTGTTACAGTACTAGGCATAAAATCAACATCCATAAAAATGCAGTAATCGAATGGGAATATTCCAGTTTTCTTGAACACATTTACTATGTTTATCGGAGTTATACATGTCATATATGCAGAAGCAACACATTCAGCAACATTGTATATAGTTAGAGGTTGCATGTCTGATCATTTATTTTAAATTTGTTTACATACAATCTGACCGTCGGATATTTTAGCTGGCATTCCTTGCTTGCTTTTCGTATACTCATCCCAGATTTCACTAGCTGAAATGTTAATACATGGTATCCATATGTCGTAAAAAATACTGTACAGGAGATTTCTTCAGCTTAACTTTCCAAGACGTAAAAATGATGTAGACCGTAATTCGGCCGTCTTCGCCGCGATAAAAACAATGGTTGTAAATATTGTTCAGATGCTAACAAATATTATATTTTATTTATTTATTTTATATATGTATAAGTTTACCTCAAAACCTATACGAAAGACAAGCCATTAAAAGAAAGGTATGTAAAATATTTTATATAGGTAATAACGTTTGTAACTTGTTTATTTACAATGTATAAAAATACTAGCTATTGCCCGCGACTTCGCCCGCGTGGTCTAGTTTTAAATCCAGCAATGAAAAAATCAATAAAAACTTTCATCCTCCAATGTAGCCCCTTCGGGAGTGGAATTTTCAAAAATCCATCAAAAATTTCTTAGTGCTTCATTCCAAATTTCGACTTTCTACGCTCAGTACTTTCGGCTGCACGTTGTCTGTCAGTCAGTCTCTCGGTAACACTGGAAATTTTATATATATAAAGACTAGCTTTCGCTTGGTTGCCTCGGGCTGCAAGCAGCCTGGCGAGGTAACGAGTCGCTTTTGGAATCGGGGCTGTGAGGTTTTAAAATCCGCCTCTATTTATGTCTGGATTAGTTTGAAATTGCCTAGTTCTATCTTCAAATTAAAGGTGTTTAAGTACACAAAGCACCATACATCAAAGAAAAATCGAATAGATGTTGCCGCCGATGTTACCATTATTAATTCACCAAATAAATAGTACGAAGTGTATTTGCATCTATATTTTAAAACTTGAGAAAAACAAAAAACATACTTTATAATACAATTTGTTTTTGCACTAAAATATAAGCTTTAGAAAAGGTATGTCGGTTTGTAGAAACCATTATTAAGAAATTACCCAAATTTCTCAGTCTTCTCTAACTTTTTTTTTCACTGGGCGATTAACTTTTCTCGATGAGATTTATGGAACATCGATATCTAATCTTTCTAATTTAACTATTGGTTGCAATCCCAATTTTGTATCGGTTGTTTCGATCGCTTCCGCCTTGCGCTTGCGTAGATGAACTGCAACCCGTCTAATTAAACGCGCAATTTATGTATTAAAATTGGGAACCATCGCTTCTACGTCCAGAGAAAAGAACAAACGCTAATGATTTTAAATTATTGCACCGAAGCAATCGCGCTTTACCATCACCAACGAGTCTATTATTTTCGTCGACAACATGACTATTAAACACGAAATATAAATTATCGTGTCAAAAATTGGGAAATTAGCGTGGGTGACTATGAGCACTGATTGTCCGATTTGTCAAGTCGGTCAAAATCAAATCTGAAATCAAAACTGTGCGGGCTGGATTGCTCATAGCCAGCCTTACACGTTCACCTTTAAACCGAAGAGGAACATGCAATAAAAATGGCAATATATCGAGGAATGTAGGAATGTGACATATTGAAATGAAAATTTTTAGAGAAATGCTCAAAATTTTCATTAAAGGGTACTTATACAGCTTGGTATTATCTAATTTTGTGGTAAATCCATTTAGTAAACAACGAAATCTTTGCTTCAACACTCTAAAGCAACGTTCTACTGTATTGCGGGTTCTTATTTCTAAAAACTGATTACATTAGCCAGTTATTAGTTTTATTATATCTTTTCAAAATATTGTCCATTCACGTCAATACACCGCTGCATGCGATGGAACCACTGGGAAAAGCACTTTGCCCACTCGTCCTTAGGGGTCTCTTCAATGGCATCGCGATACGCAGCCACCGCTTCTTCAGCATTCATAAATCGCTTCCCTTTAAGTTTTTCTTTAATTTTTGGAAATAAATAAAAATCACAAGGCGCGAGGTCGGGGCTATACGGCGGGTGACCCAGTAATTCAACGTTTGATGTCGCCAAATAGTCGATCGTTCGCTTGGCGGTGTGCGACGAGGCGTTGTCGTGGTGAAGGAGGATCCTACTGCGAGGTCGTTTCTCTCGAACTTTTTCCAAGACAAGTGGCAAACAATTGGTAGTGTACCATTCTGCAGAAACTGTTTTTTGATCCTCTAACACAATTGTTGCAAAATGACCTATCCTTCCAAAGAACGAGGCCACCATTTTTTTTTCCCGCACTTCGATCTCTCTTCACTTTAGTTGGCAACTCCTCGAAAGGAAACACCCACTGAGCAGATTGTCTTTTGGTTTTAGGATCATAACAGTAAATCCAGCTTTCGTCACCTGTTAGTATGTCGAACACAGCATTTGAGTCACCTCCGTTAAATCTTTCAATCATTTTACGACACCAATCCACACGATGGAGTTTTTGAGCCTCAGTCAAATTATGAGGTATCCACCGGGCGCAAAGCTTCCTGACCGCTAAATGTTCGTGGAGGATTTTGTGCACTTGACTCATACCGATGCCTAAGCTTGTCCGAATCTGTCGATAGGTCACTCTTTTGTCAGTCTCTATCATACGCCGCACAACACAGATGTTATCTTCAGTCGTCGCCGTAGAAGGCCGTCCCTCACGTAAATCATCAGTGAGATTAGTGCGACCACGTTTAAACTCATTAAACCAGTTGTAAACAGTCGCACGAGATGGGGCTTCATCGTGAAAGGCCAATCGTAGTCTATCATAACTTTCTTGTTGACTTAAATGACATCGAAAGTCATAAAAAATCATTGCACGAAAATTTTCTCGTGTTAAATTCATGATGACGTGACACAGACAATTTTCAATTTGCCGCCAAATCGTAAAACAAATGACAAATGAATGAAATATATACTCAGTAATATTGGCAAAGAGTTATATTTTCAAATTTTAGAATTATTTTTTTATTATATTGTTTATAAGTGGCCAGTTCTAAGAACTTTCAGTTTGACCCTCGTATATAGTACTGTCCGATATTACCACAAACTTTTGGAATTCTAATATGTGTCAATAGTCCCAATCACCTACCTTAATCTACATATTGAATAAAACCCTGCTATTACATTATTCTGCTCGAGATCAGTTCGTGGCATTTTAATCCAATGAGCACGAAATGCCACTAGTGCCAAAGCTACTTGTTCACTTACAAGCGATATTGTTGGTTGACTCATTCCACTTAGGTCTCCAGCATTGTCTTGAATCTCTTAAGATCGCAATAAATTTCATTATAAATTTAAAACAAAACTAACAGTGAAAGATGTGGTTTAAAATAAAGTGTACATAGCTCGCGGCGGCGGGCCCATGTTCCTATTGCTGTTAATACTTTAATATGAGGTGGTATATGACCACCTCGTGCATCACCACCAGCTAAATCATTTTTTTACCATATCAATGATATAAAACGTAGTAGATCAGGAATACCTATATTTTGATTTAAATTCAGCTTCTTGTTCTTGCAGTAGATCGAATCGAATTTTATAAAATTTTATATGTCTATTAGGGCTAGCGCATACATACAACTGTTGTATCGACAAAACTGTTTCGTCGAGTTGTGTACTTTTCGTGATTCCTACTCAACTAAATAGTTTAGTTGATGGAAGTGCGCATACTATCGATTTTTTTTTCGCCTCAAATCGGAGCATTCAGCAACGCTCGAGTCAAGGTTTTTACAAACAATGTCTATTAACAAGAAAGTTTTACTCTGTGCTTTGCTTTATAGAAATTTTAAGAGAGATAGAAAAAGAAGATACTGTGTTCATCCTGTACTCAGTGATAGATTATCTAGTGGAATATTTCATACGTTACATTCTAAGCTAAAAGAGCACCCAGACAAGTTTTTCAAATATTATAGAATGAGTGAAGAAACGTTTAATGAAATAATTTCATTCGTGGCTCCTTTTATAAAACGCCAAGATACAATATGGAGATGCGCCATATCAGTAGAAGAGAGACTTAGTGTTACTTTAAGGTAAGTAATAAATGAAAATACATGTTTTATTTTAATAATATGTAATTACAGCCAGTACATAATTGAGTTTGTAAAGCTTAAATGGAATTTTAGTTCAAGTCGAGTAGAGGGCTGTGCGGAGAAGGTGTGAAAGTCGATATGAAACTTTGCACACTATCCGCAGAATGTCGGGAGCTTGTAGATGGGCATTGTCGGATATATTCAGGTCTAGAAACATCAATATGAGTTGTAGCAAATGCAGAGTAACCAGGTTGCTGACTTATTTGATGTACTAAATTTGTTGGTGTATCCTGTATGAAATTGGTTGTTGAAGGCTGTAACAAAATGTTACGTGAAGGAAGTGTTACGGAAGATTGAATATGTTGTCTGTTGGCTTTTATCCTTCGACATACTTGAAGTATTTCAATTTTGGCTTGAAATTTTTCGTCGTCTGTCATAGACTGTAACGTAGGAACTAAAGAGAGAGCAAAATGTTTGTCTTCGTCTAAATCATCTTTTAGTATGTTTAACAAAGATTCTTCAAACTTCGGAAGTGAGGTAACTTTTTTGTTCCTTTTATTTTGTTGTTTAGGTACGTTTGAGCCCATAATGTCAGAGGTTTCAGTCTCATCTTCGTCTTCAGCTACAGTGGAATCGAGATTACCATCAGTGGGTCGTTCTGTTAATGAAGATTTTAGAAATAGCAACTTTTCAAAATATCGATATTTTCGACGTTTCTTTGCCGCTTGTCCGGATGTTGTTCTTTGAGCCTTCAATTCTCTTGAAAAGCAGGTTCTCAAGTTGAGCCATTTTTGTTGGACCTCTGCACCTGTATATGTATGCAATAAAATGTAGACTTAATTATCTATTTAACAGATAATAATTACAAAAGTTGAAGTTTATCCATACTTCTATACTAATATTATAAAGAGGAAGGATTTGATTGTTTGTTTGTTTCTGTTACACTCTGTATATTTTTATGTAATACGTAATATATTTTTACAGATATCTGGCAACTGGCAACAGCTTCAATACCCTCTCATTTACATATCGAATAGGAGCAACAACTATAAGAGACATTGTAAGAGATACGTGTGATCAAATTTGGGCAACAATGCAACCAGTTTACATGCCTCAAAGGACAGAAGAAGATTGGGTTGAAATTGCAGACCAATTTTATACTAGAACTAATTTCCCTAATGTCATTGGTGCCCTCGACGGGAAACATATTCGGTTAATTCAACCAAATAACTCTGGATCTTCATTTTTTAATTATAAAAAATACCATTCTATGGTGTTAATGGCTTGGACTGATGCCGATTACAAATTTATTTATATTGATGTTGGTGCATATGGAGGTTCTTGTGATTCAAGTGTTTTTAAAAATTCAATTGTGGGAAAAAGATTAGAGGAAAACAGATTGAATATTCCGAATGGAAGAATATTGCCCCATGACGATAATGGGAAACAAATGCCATTTTATCTTGTGGCTGATGAGGCGTTTGGGCTTTCAAATAATATTTTACGTCCTTATGCTAAAAGGGGCTTATCTTATGAAAAAAAAGTCTACAATTATAGACACACAAGAGCACGCCGGATGGTAGAATGCACTTTTGGTATTTTAGCCAATAAATGGCGAATATTTCATAGAGCGCTCGATGTAAACCTAGATTTTGCAGGATCTATAATAAAAACATGTTGTGTACTACATAACCTCGTACGAATTAAAGATGGAATACAATTCACAGACACGTTGTATGATGCTCCACTAGAAAATATAATATGTCATGGTGACAACAGAGGTAGAAACCTAAACGGTGGTATAAATGTCCGACAATATTTAACGTCTTATTTCGTTTCTCCACAAGGCTCTGTACCTTGGCAATATGATGTAGTATAAAAAAATTTTTAATAAATAAATAATACAATGAACGAAACATACCTCGTTTTTTTTTATTTTCTGGGTCTAATTCCAACCATCCAGATACGACTTCCATGCAAACTTCCTCCCATAGCTTTTTCTTCAGATTGATGTCCGAGTACTCTTTTAAACTCTTTAAGTAAAGTGCAGGCCTTTTTTCTACGCTATTAATGAATTCCTCCGTATCCTCTGTTATAGTTCCCGCCATGGTGACAAGTGACGTGCCGCCGCTTTGAATGCTTTTACGAGACTGGCAGTCGCGAATCAACTGTTTAATCGACAGTCTGTGCACATCAATACAATGCAATACAAATTGAGCGCTTGATCGATAGTTGTACAACTTTCAAATCAAAAGCAAATCGATAAAGTTTTTTGATTGTTTTGTCGACCAACTATCGAGTTGACAGTATGCGCGCTTTTTAGTTTTTAATATATTCTTTTAAACATATCATTCACAATTAAACAGTTGTTCAACTAAAAGTTGTATGTATGCGCTAGCCCTTAATAGGAGCATTGTCTAGCAGACGAAACATTACTTATTTCCTCCAAATCATCTATTTCTTCTATAACATCGATATAATTATCTCTTTGTATACCAAAAAATATAAGCAGTTATAAACCCCGCGCAATTAAAATTACAACAAATGTTAAAATTATACTCTGTACACTATGCCCTGATTAATCGCTGGCTAAACTAGCTAGCACCATGGTGTAACTTTTACTCCGCGAGTAGATTCTGATTAGTTTATTCATTCCTTAATCTTGTTACTTTATTAATACTACGATTGGTAACTACTGACTTAATACTTGACGTAAAGTTAGTCTGGCTTTAGTCTATGTTAATTAATAAGAACATATAGGTATATAAAGCAAATGTTATCTTAAACAAAAGCTATTTGTATCTGGCACTTCGCCGGCCGCTGCTGCGTTACGCTCACTTTGCTCGCTCAGCTCGTGCGTTGTTTATCATACACTAACTTTACCTAACCCATATGTTATAATAAACCTATACAAGTGTCTATTGCTTAAAAAATCTACCTACATAAAAAAATATTTTTGCATTTCTGTCAATTTAAAGTATGCACATTATTTATGTAAGATTTATTTATTATATGAAAAGGGAACCGATGTCGTGGCCAAATATTAGAATCGACCAATTCATGGTGCGACCAGCCATTTCAAGTTTCATCACCATTACACCAATAATTAATTCAAATAGTGTATACCTGCCATCAGAAACACTATCAGTGTCATCATCCAATGATGAATCACTTTATTGTCTAACAACATTGTCATTATTTTCTTCACTATCTGAATCTTGATGCAGAATGTGTCTCTCTTCTTCAGTTGGTTCACAATCCCATTGGCCCTCCGATATATTTTGCAGTACTTCTAGTGTTGTACTTTCGCGATTTTCCGACAACGGAACTGCCTTCGTCGGAGCAAACAACATTTTGAAGGTCATGGCAGAAGCTGGATCCAACAGTGGCATTTCTTGGTCGTTTCAACCACCCGCTGCGCCTCACATGTCGGGAGTTTGGGAGAGGCTTGTGCGCTCTGTCAAGGTGGCTGTGCGTGCCATGTTACAAGATCGAGCCCTAAAGAAGAGCTCCTCCACACTGCGCTGTTGGAAGTCGAAGCCTTAGTGAACAGCCGCCCTCTTACCGATGTCCCAACTGATCCAAGCTCTCACTCCATTCCATTTTTTTTTAGGTTGTTCATCTTCATATCACCCTGTTCAGGGGGCCGTAGATGATGGGGATCTTCTCAGTAGGAGTGACTGGCGTAAGCCGCAACGTCTCGCTGACATGTTTTCGGCGCTGTTACAATTGCCCATCCAACTGCAAAAACTTTGGTTACTCGGGATCATGGCGCTTGCATCAGCACTGAAATATCGGGAGTTTGAGAAGTATTAAGCACAAAACTAACCTTCTAATGTAATTGTCCATGGAATTATGATAAAATTGGGTTATTTACATTCGGTACATAGCTCTGTCTAGCCGTTTGGTATGATGTTCCTGGGATGCAAATTGGGACAGCCATTGTATTCTAAAGCTAACCCTTAAATGCACAATTTTTTATTTTTCGTCGGAAAAAATGTTTTTATTTAGTTGTTTGGATGTATGATCTAGGAAAAATAAATAAAAAAAATCCAGCTTTTATTTTTACTGGTTTATATACAAAAATATACATAGTAGCCGTATGGCAACATTATGCATTTAGTTCAAAATTGACTATTGCATGTTGACTGAAACACAAACTAATAAATAAATAAGAAAATAATAACTAGGTAATTACTGATGAAATGTTGCGAAACAATTTCTGTCTTTTGTGTGGCATAGAGCGACTTTGCATTTAGTGCACTCGGTGCGGGAGAAGCCTTTGCATCCTGGCAATTTGCACCTATTTTTATTCTCACAACGTTTCTCGTGGTGGCCGACACCATCAGTTCTTACGTCTTTTGGGGGTACAAATTTCATTGGACCGCGTCGTTTTTTTGCTTCCAGCTCTCTTTCAATATTGGAACTGGAGGGTCTTCCTCTTTTACTTTCTCCATTTATCCTGTAAGCGACACAAAGTTTCAGCCAATTCAGACCTATAATCTGCCAAAGTAATTGTTTTGGAATTTCCTCTCTTTTCATTGACTTTTTTGTATACTACCCATGAGTTTATGACAGCTAAATCAATCAGGTGATAAAACAGTCGCATGTACCATTTTCGGCTTTTAATGCGAATTTTGTAACGCCCCAAAAAGCTGTCCATCAAATCCACGCCGCCCATATGAGCGTTGTAATGTTTTACGATTTGTGGGCACTGTACTGCTGTTTGTTTTTTCTGTTTTTTATCGTACCTAGTTATTGTTTCGACTGGTTCAGCTCCAACATATGTTGATGCCAATGTAACCGGCTTATTATCTTTCCAAACAATGGCAGATATTTCGACACCTTCATAATCGACAACTTGTTCTTCATATTTTCCACGAGGGACCGATACTTTCATTATTTCCGCTTTTGAAGGTAGTTTGCAATTCTGACCAAGGCGATTTCTTTGTACAGTGCCTACCGAAAGAATACCTTCATTCTTCAAATAGTGTAGTAATGGGATTGAAGTGTAGAAATTGTCAAAATAAATTATATGGTTCACATTTCTCGATACTGGACGGCACAAGCGAACTACGACGTTTCCTACGGCACCAAGGTCTGGCTCTCCTGGAGCGATGGCTGTTTCCTGGCCAGAATAAATCTCAAAATTATAGGCATATCCAGCCAGAGAGCAAATGACATACAATTTGAAGCCCCATTTATGAGGTTTGTTAGGTAGGTATTGCTTCATAAAATGCCCAATTTTGCTCGCACACATTTGTTCGTCTAACGACAGCCTTTGTTCAAATGGAACTTTTTTGAACTGGCCGTTGAAGTGATCTACTATAGGCCTGATTTTATGAAGTCTGTCGTGGCCCGGGTCGCCAACTGGCTTGTGGAGGAAGTTGTCGTTGAAATGCAGTACAGATCGAAGTTTTTCAAATCTGTTCAATGGCATGGTTTCCAAAATATTCTTGAAACCGTATGTAGACCAATAAGATCGAACACTTGGATAATGGAAAACAGACATAAATATAATTATGCCTAAAAACTGACGGATTTCAGCGTTTGTAGTTGGAGGACAGTTAGAAACTCCCTTTTGGTTGATGTATAAGTTAGTCTCTCCAATTATTTTGGTCAGAATTGTATCGTCTATAAATTCAGAAAAAAAATGGTACGGTGTCTCCAGTTGCAAAAACTTTGTAGGTAATTCAGAGTTTCCTCTAAACAAGACCTGGTCCTCATTGTAAGGTAAAGTACGTTTTTTCCTAATCACTCTACGACTTCTCGCCTTCCAAGCTGCAGCCCCTAGAATCCCGGCGGTTGTTCCAGAAGATGAATCTGGCAACGAAAGTGTGGACGATGAATTATTAGCCGGAAGCTCTTCTTCTTCCAAAACAAGAGTAATGTCAACAGTGTCATTGTTTAGATCTTCCTCAGGTTCATCATCTAAGTCCCTTATCAAATCGCGAACATCTGTATAATGATCGAGTTCATTTTCGTCCATTTCGGCATCATCTTCCGAGATATCTCCATTCTCAAGACTTCTGAGAAGTTCCTCAATGTCTTTATCTCGCAATCTGCGGGTCATTCTATAAAAAAACGGACAAAAAAGTCATCACAATGTACATAACTTTCGTTAGAATCCAAAATCTGTTCATATTCGGTTAACGCATACTGTAGACAAATGGCAACTAATCGAAAATCTTTCCTAAGTCAGTTAACGCATAATGTAGCCAAATGTCTACATACCCTTTTTTTACTAAAATTATCGTGAATATTCTGCAATATTTACTTTTTGTACATAAAATAGTTTACTTACTTTTCTCCGCAGATGATAACGTTTTTTCACTGAAGAAATAACACTTATGCTAACGTAAAATCAAAAAATAATAAACTACTTCGCTTACTTTTGCAAAACTTGAACTGCCGCCGACTCAAATGTCAAAATTTTAAAAAGTGACGCCGATTTTAGTGTTGCCAGTTGTTATTTCCAAAGACTACTGCTTGGCGTTTAGTATAAAGGTGCATTCAGGAACTTAAGGCTTTTTATTTTGAATCTGTGAGCTGTCTACTGTTTTGTAGACGTTTGGCAACAATATGCATTTAAGGGCTAAACCATTTTCAATATGCTTTGTACTTAATTTCTTTTTATTTCTTCACAGTCATAAACATTAGAATTGTCATCTTATCTCTGCTTATCCCACCAGGGTATTGGCGTGATATTAGAAATCTGTAAATTTTGGCATAAGATGCGATACCTCTGGTATACAAAATGGGACAGTGGTTGTTTTAAAAAAGAAAGTTTGCCACAAAGGATGACATTAAATAAAAGTTGAAATTAAATGCATACCATATTTTCAATTGCATTTCCCCTATATACTGGTAAGAGTTTTGATAGTGTTGGGCAGGCATTTTGTTGTTGCATATCCAAAGTTACAACAAGGGAACTTCACGTAACATTATATGATGTTATTAAAAATACAATTACCTTATCTGGTGCATCGTGGCCACGTTCTTGTTTTATCGCCTCCACATACGTAAGGTAAGTGATTCTTCTATGGTTTGCTGTGGTTCCTCTATATTATGATGAGGTTCCTGTAATATAAAATTCTGTTCTCAACAGACTTACTATGATATTGGCAGCATTGTCACAGTTTATCACATAGTTTTTTTTATTAAAACGTAGATAACACAATCAATTAACTTACTTACACTGAATGGATTTAAAGCTAAATGCCTATCGTCAACAGCAAAGCTTTCTCGACCCATTAAAGATATAATGCGCTCCTCCACTTTAGTGAGCTCAACCACATTTTCTACACCTCCATCAGTCTTTTGCCGAGCAGCAGAACGTAGAGCGGCTTTTTTTGCTGCACACTTTTTGTCAGCTCAATAATAATTATTATACAAATCATGTATAATTGTTTTCTTTACGGAATTGTTGTTTTTTCTATGGAATAATAATTCAGCTGCTGAACATTCAATATACTGTGTTCGCAAACCGCCATCATAGGAAATATCAAACCAGTGGAAATATGTATGTAAAACTGTACAATATCCCCCCACGAATTTAGTATTTTGGGGTGGGGGTGCGAGGCGGAGGGGGTTCCATTCCAACAGAACACCCCTACGGAAATGCAAAGTTGTAGAGATATTAATGATTGAAGTTTTTTTTTTTTTTTTACGAAATTTCAATTGGATTTATTTTGGAAACTTGATGAGTCTGCTTTAAATCCCCCTGATGAGGGGGGATTGTACCAACTTCTATTAAGTAGAAGAGGCGCTGATGACGGGTGGGGATGAGCGGAGGGGGTGGGCTTCGCCCGGGAGCTTCTTGTTGGTCCACGAGCCCCCTCCATAGGGGTAGAGAGAAGGAAAAGGGGATAGAGGGTGATGAGAAAGTGAGAATAGGGGTCGAAGAATGGTGAAGTAAGAATGGTGATTGTGAGGTGAGTAGAGAACCCCTGTTCCCGGATAGGAATGAATGATAAGCGAGTTTGTTGATGGATGCGTGTGGTTGTGATAGAAAGTGAAAATGATCAGAGGGTGCCAGGGTGAAGTGAGTTGAAACCGCCCCGCCGCACCGCGACCACTTCCCCCGATGACGAGGGCCATGACGAGGGTCATGATCGCGAGGCGCCGGGGCGGGTGAGGCACCCTGTGTGGTGCGACTCTCGAATGTGCCTGGTGTTAAGGTTGGTGCTACTGGAAATGCGAGAGTCGTCTTAAGCTGCCCCTGTCCTGGAGGACCCCTAAAAAGGGAAAGAAAGAAGGACAGGTGGCGAGCTGCCGTATTGCTCTGTGCGACTGCTGTGCCGGCCCGCGGTCCCCGTTCCGATGATGATGAGCTGGAATTGTTTAAAATTTAAAAATTTTCATGAGGTGCAGGGCCACAGGCGGCCCCGCTGGGCTTCGGCAGCTCCGGAGAGTCAGATGGTTATTCAATCCCACTGCGGTACCTGACTGAAAGAGAATTCGGGGCACCCGCTCGCACGTCAGGGAGGCGCGCCCGTGCCAGAGAGACGAACAGATGGACAGATGAATGGGTGGAGTCGCTCGGCGCGTCCGACTCCGGATCCGTCCCCCAACACCGCGGCTGGGCAGCTGTGAGGGGGGGAGAGAATAAGGGATCATTGGTTAGTTGTTTGCTACGCTGGGATTACCCAGACATTAGTCCGGCTCTGTTATCAGGCCGATCGCCCCAGGGCCCCATTCACCTTACTATTGGTGTTGGGGCGATCGGACCGAACAGTGCTACAAGGTTTGTGACTCATGGCTTATGGCCTTTTTAGATGCTTAAATTTGTAAACTGTAGTTTATTATCCTAGTTCCCTACCTAACCTGGGTGAAGCTGAAACTAAAATTACATTGATTGAATCCTGAATTATGAATTACACTGGAATAGCCTGTACTGGTTGCTTAATATATGTTTAATTAGTAGTTTACACTTTTACATTGGATATTTGTATTCTGTGAGTGTGTCTGTTCATATATTGATAGCTTAATGTTTAATTAATTGCTAATCACATTGTCCTAATTGTAATGCTCACTTGTTAATCATACATTGGATTTACTTTGCTATGGTTCAGGGGTTCCTGTAAGATTTTAATCAACTTTGATTAAATCATAATAATGATTGTATAATTGAATGATAGCTTGATATACTTCCAGACCCTTGCCCATGTTGTGTATTACAATTAGATGAAACTGAGACTGAAATTACGCTTATTGAATCCTGAATTATGAAATACACTGGAATAGCCTGAGCTGGTTACTTAATAAATGCTTAATTAGTAGTTAACATTTTAACATTGGATAATTGTATTCTGTGAGTGTGTTTGTTCATATATTGATAGTATATATATAGTTTAATGTTTAATTAATTGCTGATCATATTGTCATAATTGTAATGCTAAATTGTTAATCATAAATTGGGTTTACTTTGCTATGGTTCAGGGGTTCCTGTAAGATTTCAATCAACTTTGGTTAAATCATAATAATTGTATAATCGAATGATATCTTAATATGTTTTTAGGCTCTTGTCCATGTTGTGTATTACAATAGGTGAAAGTGACACTAAAGTTATATTTATTGAATTCTGAATTATGAATTATGCTGGAATCTTGTTTATATATTGATAATATACAGATAGCTTAGTGTTTAATTAATTGCTAATCACATTGTCATAATCATATATTGGATTTACTTTACTTTGGTTCAGAGGTTTCTGTAAGATTTCAATCAACTTTGGTTAAATTATAATGATTGCATAATTGAATGATGTGTTGTGTATAATAATTGTAATTGGGTGAGTATATATATATATCTGTTTTTTTTTTTTTTTTTTTTCCCTTTGCAGATTTAGCAATCTTAGTAAACTTAATGATCATAATAATTTTAGTTATTAATAATCTTCACAATCCTGGCGATTCTTACATAATTAACAATTTTAACATTCCCCTTATTCATTATTTTGCTAATGATTTTATTGTTCCTAATATTCATTCCTATCACTTTTAATAATAGTCGTTAATATTCCTACCAATCTTAATAATCCTAATAATCCTCACATTCTTATCAATCTTAACATTCCTTCTTAATAATCCTAACAATCTTAACAATCCTAACATACCTGAACAGATCTTAACCTTTTCCTTACTTTCTGTCGATCTTGACGTTCCCTTTCATTCATTATTTTGCTGATAATTTTATCATTCCTAATGGTTCTAATAGTAGTCGTCAATAGTTCCACCAATCTTAATAATTTTAACAAATCTGAACCAATCTTAACATTCTTAACTATCCTAACACACTTGAACAATCTTAACAATATTAACAAACAACCTTAACAGACCTGAACAAATCTTAACATTTTTACCGATCCTAACTCACCTGAACAAATCTGAACCAATCTTAACAGTCTTGTTCATTCCTCTTTCATTCATTATTTTGCTGATAATTTTAATATTTCTAATATTTCAACTAATAGTTGTTAATGGTCCTGACACTTTTATTAATTCTAACAATCTTATCAGTCTTAGCAATCTTAGCAGATCTGAACAAATCTTAACATTCTTACCGATCCTAACATACCTGAACAAACTTGAGCTTGAACCAATCTTACTCTTATCGCCTTTTATTCTTGTAATCCTGCCTTAATATTTTAATGATCCTAACACACTTTAACGAGTCTGAGTCAATCTTAACAAACTTAACACTCTTATCCCCTTTTATTCTTATAATCCTATATTAACAATCTTAACAAATCTAACACTCCTATTCGTCCTTTTGTTCTGATAATCTTATCTTAGCAAACTTGATTTCAATTCTGACAATAATAATGACACCACTGATTGCACATTTATTTATTTATTTATTTATTTGATTATTTATTTATTTATTTATTATTATAATTGAGTTATTTATGCATTAATCATTTATCGGTCGCCATTTGGAGACAAAATTCTAGTAATGATTCTTTATTATGATTGTTGTTGGTTGATTTTCGGGCAGAATCAGCTGTATCGGGGCTCTTTCCGGCCCGGATGGTCCGGCTCCATGGATTGGGCAGTAGCAAACTGAGTGTGGCTCTATTGCGGGGGCCGCTGCTGGCTGCCTTGCCTCTTCATCAGTCAGATGGTTGCAAGGAGCAGGATTCCTTCTGGTATCTGAAGGCATCTCGTAGATGTATGGAGAACCCATCCCACCCGAGGCCGGGGCGTGTCCGGATCGTGTTGCACAATGACTTGGGTGCCTGCCGTAAGGGGATCCATATTCCAACTGGCGCTGTTGACGACGCCGATTATCAGCTCGAGGATGATACATCCCGCCATGTCCCAATGTTGAGTCGGTGCTCTCCGGAGGGCCCCTCCCAGGGTTCTTAGAGAGGAGAGGCTGTTCCGCATCCTCTTCCGGGAGATGGGGGCCGTAAGGGCCGCAGATTTCGTCGCAAGGGGGCGTTTGGGGGAGTAGCTGAATGTGCCTCTGATGAGTCCCTTGGATAGGTGATGTCATTGTCGCCAATGTTTGTGTTTGTTAGGAGATGTGTGTGTGCTTGAGTATAGGCTAATTTATAATGCTGGTAGTTTTATCATTAATAATCCTAACGATCTTAACAATCTTAACGAACTTGAACAAATCTGAACTAATCTGAACCAATCTTAATATAATTGAACAGATCTTAACCAATCTTAACAATAATCCTAACGAATCTGAACAGATCTGAACCAATCTTAACAATTTAACAATCTTTTTACGCTCCTGAACCGATCTGAACCAATCTTAACAGTAATCCTAGCAAAACTGAACGGATTTGAACCTGTCTTAACAATTTAGCAATCTCAACAGTCTTATTACCTTTCATTCTCCTTTTATTCTAATATATCCCTTTACACCTGAACAGACTTGAACCAATCTTGACAATCTTAATGATTCTAACAAATCTGAACACATCTGAACCGATCTTAACAAACTTGACATTTTCCACTTTCTCGATGATCCTAACATACCTGAAAGAAACCTGAATCAATCTTACCGATCCTAACACTCTCATCACCTTTTATTCTTAACACTCTTGTCCCTTTTATTCTTATCTTAACAATCATATCAGTCCCAACATTCCCATTAATTTAATATTCCACTTTTATACCTTAATATTGATCTAGAAAGAAAATTAAATGTAAAAACATAGAAAATATAACACATAAATCATAAAATCACAAAGAATCAGAAAATAGGTGAAATCAACACTTAAGTTAATCAATAAATTGCCCCTGAGGTGAGGGAATGTGGAGGGGCCCACAGTCCTATAAGCATTGGTTAATTTGATTTTACTAATACTAATTATTACATCTAAGTCGTTAATTAATTAATGATAATTATAACAATCATTTGGATCTATTCGTTGTTCAAATCATTACAATTGGGAAAGGGATTCTAATGATAATTGCTAATAATAATTGTTGTTAGTTGATTTCCAGGCAGCAGCAGTCGGTCCGTTGCCCACTTTAGCGCCAGCGGCCCGGCCTGACAGTTCGGATGGCGGCGAGTATGGGTCCCTTTTGCAGAAAAAGATGCACTCTCCTACCTGAAGCTGGGGTGCAGCTTGCGGCTCCATGGCCACCACAGGAGGGCGGCCGGCACAGGCCGTCGGCTCAGGGATGACTCGGCATTGAGTTGTTGGGATTGTTAGGATGGCGGACAATCCCAACCTGATGTGTAACCGCTGGTTTCTAGGTCTTGCAGGTGAAAGAAACATGCTCTCGAGGTTGCCCGGGTTTATTGTCTTTCATTGGATTATAATTTCCAATGCCGTATTTGCACTTTGTTCAGATGCATCTTAACGGAACTGAACAATCTTAACACAATCTGAACAATCCTAGTAATTACACTAAAATGTCCGAATTAAGTGCGCGGTCCTCCAGCTTTCCTCCAAGAGGCACCGATGTGATAGTCTTTTAACGATGTTTCTGCACTCTGTTCAGTTGCATCTTAACCGACCTGAACAATCTGAACAATCTGAACAATCTGAACAAACTTAACAATTGCGCAGAAATAGCCAAGTTTCGACGAAAATGTTCCGCGTTTTTGCTCCGAGTACTCACATTCGCTGATATCTAGCTTTCCTCCAAGAGGCACCTTTGTGATAGTCTTTTAAACGATGTTTTAGCACTTTGTTCAGATGCACCTTAACCGAACTGAACAATCTTAACAATCTGAACAGATCTGAACAGGAGCCCGAAAATGGCCAATTTTTAACGAAATATGTTTCGATTTTTCACTCTGAGTACTTGCTGCGCAGTTTCCTAGCTTTCCTCCAAGAGGCACCGATGTGATAGTCTTTTTAGCGATGTTTTTGCACTATGTTCAGATGCACCTTAACCGAACTGAACAGTCTTAACAATTTTAATAATTGTGCAATACTAGTTGAACTTCAGCGAAAATTGTTTCGCGTTATCACTCCGAGTACTCACTTTCACTGATTTCTAGCTTTCCTCCAAGAGGCATCGATGTGATAGTCTTTTTAACGATGTTTTTGCACTTTGTTCAGATGCACCTTAACCGAACTGAACAATCTTAACAATCTTAACAATTGTGCGAAAATAGCTGAATTTCGACGAAAATGTTCCGCGTTTTCACTCCGAGTACTCACTTTCACTGTTCTGTAGCTTTCCTGTAGGAGGCACCGGTGTAAAAGTCTTTTTAATGATGCTTTTGCGCTTTGTTCAGATGTACCCTAACTGAACAATCTGAACAAACTTAACATTGAAATCTAAATTATAGTTTATTGTGTATGGGGAAGGAGCAACCGCGGACCCGTGCTCTCCGTGATACTTCCCAGGCAGGATGGTTTATTTATTTATTAGTTTAATTGAGTTTAGTTTAGTTTGAGTTTGGTTTGACCGAGTTTATTGATTTGATTTTATTGATTTAATTGATTTCAGGCCGGGAGCTGCACAATGGACGCGTGCGCTCCGCACCGGGTCCCGAGACCGACGGTTAATGATTGAAGTTTGAGGTTATGCGAATGTGCAAATACTCATATTATGGATTTTTGTGTATTAAATGTATTGAAAACTACTGACTATTGTGTGCATGAAAGTATTAACTATGTAAAAAATTAATGTAAAACATAAATCTGAACAAAGGGTAATTAGAAATAAAACTATTTCTTACTTAATAGGAAAATATTTATTGCGATATGTTATTGTACACATATTTAATACATTTTATTAATTCCTCGAATGGATCGCGGTTCTGTATTTGGTTTTTATGCCGCCACGAATATTCATATAGCCAGTCTGTAAATTTGCTTTTGTTAAGTTGCTGGCGAAATACTTTTTTCAGGCCTCGCCATTGGCTTTTTATTCTTTGACTGTGTGACTTGTCTGGTGCCACAAATTTATTTATAGGATCACTATGATTAACTTTTTTATGTATGTATCCATGCTCAGGAATGCAGTCATAGGCTCTCCAAAAGTCGGTATGGATGATGGAGTCTTCCTGAACATGTTTTTTTATCAATTTATCTGCTGATCTTTCATTATCGGGACACACTTCCAAACGAAGGTCATCGCTGCCATGTTCTATCATCCCCAAAACCCAGTGTCTTTCAATTTGGATTCATCAATTTGTACTATTTTGTTGGGGCCGCCAATTTTATTTTCAGCGGACTGGTTTTCTAATTCATATATGACAATTACCTGTCTGCAGTAACTATTCGTGCCTCATACTCCCATGGTGGGGTGCTCGCCAATGCACACGCCGCAGCGAAGGAGATGTACTCTACTCCCAGATGATGCGGTAGATGCTGGTGTCTCCTCACTTTCGAAAGTTGGAGCAGCTGGCATAATAAAGTCAGCCATCCCACTAGGACCAGCAACTGGTTCTTCAGCGGTAAATGACGGGAGCACAAACGGCTCAACAGAGTCCAACTCTTGCACTCGCGTAGTATAAGGAACAAGCGGCTCACTAGAGTCTCTCACTAGGTCACTATGAGGCACTGAAGAAGAGGCCGTAACAAGCGGCTCACTTGACTCCAAAACTTGCACTACACACGATTCTTCAGGCAAAACGGCTGATTCCGAGCCATGAGACTTCGAAGACACTATGGTAGTCACAATGTTGTATTGAAAGAAAAAATTCTATAAACTTAAAATGGCGTCATTTTGCGTTTCATTCTTCGTTCGTATACAGATAAAGCATATTTTCTCTTATTGTGTACCTAATAATATTATATAATAATTTTGCATATTACAACTAGAGTAGCAGCTTAAGTAAACTTGTCAATGTCAATATTGGTTAGGAAATTTTTAATTTTAATATTTTTTTATCATAAACTATGAAGTTCCGTAAAATGAAAGTACAGAATTACGTCTTTATTATAGATCTTTTCATCAAAAAATTACCAACTTTCATATCGTGGGGGGATATTGTACAGTTTAGCCAATAAGTATTGAGATATCGTTAAAAGAATTTTGTAAAATGAAAATAAAAATGCAATAATATACAAATAAATATAGAGATGCATCTGTACTATGCTCTGTAAATATGTTCTGTGTATAAGACTTGAAAAATATGAAGTTATTTTGTATTGAAGCCTTAAATCCTTAAAATGATTAATCATTAAATTAAATGCTATAAAAAACGTAAAACCGATGCTTCCAGGATTTAGCACTACCTCCCGTACTATTTAATTGCGCAGCTAACCTCTCCCACGGCTACCGTGCGGTATCCCGGACACTTGCCACCTTCGAAAAACTTTTGGCTATGGTTGGATTCTTTTCTAAAAAGTCCATTATAGCTTCAACTTGTGCTCGAGTTGGGTGGGAAGACCGTTCGTTAGTGCTGTTGATACAAGCAATAAAAATTAACCAGCATACTTAGCATGACGACTGGGAGTTGAGTCGGGTATAGATCGAGAAACATTACTCTTGTTGGGGTCTTGAAGAGTGTAGTTGATAATAGTTTGGATAAAGTTGAATAATAGTTCAAGTTAAACTCTGCACTGTGTAAATAGTTAAGTTTATTTAATTAGTAGATAAGTTTAGTTAGTAGATACATGAGTTGATCAAGTATAAATTACAACTAACTTTAATGTCGATACATATTATATACTTAGATTATTGACCGCACGCCAAAGTAGGTTGCACGTCAGCAGTAAATATAAATTAGTAATTGTACGTAATCGTACAACTCTTATATACGAGTTTTGTCGAGATACCGAGCGTGGTTTGACATTGGGACTCGTTCTCTACTCTAGACAAAGCTTTCTCGAGCCCGAGAAAAATAATTGCCACATAACATTATTATCATTATTTGTTTAAGTGAACACTTTACCGGTTTTTGATTTATTGATCGATTCTGTGCATAGAGTTAGGATTCTATGCAATGAAAAGCGTTTAAAGTGAAAAGTAAATATAGTCCTTTGTAGAGCGCTATCTCTTTCTACATTTTCATTGCTCAAAAGTCATCTAATAGATTATATGTCTTCCCATAAGCATTTTGCGGATGGTCCGTATATGGGTGTAATGGACCACAAACAACTTTTTCACTTGACCAAAAGATAAATAATAAATTTTTAATTTTATGATAAATTTTGTTATGAAAAATAGGTTGACATAATTTCGTCTCTTCTTGTATTTGCTAGCTCCAGCATCCTTATGTTTGAAACTGAATTATTTTCATTTATAGAGGCATTGATGTCATTGTCCTCTATCTCCAGTGATTGCATAGGATATCTGAAAGGGATATTAAAGGAATTTCTTGTAATGTTATTTAATGTATGGAAGATGTTGAATAATTGATTAAAGATTATCACCTAAAGTGCTCCAGAGTATTGTACAAAGTGCAGCAGGCATATATCATGTCGGATGCCTTTTTTGGGGCATAATGGAGGTTCCTGTCAATACCAAGGGATCTAAAAGTGCCTTTCAAATACCCATTTAGTCTCTCTACTACATTGCGGGTTCTACAGTGCCACTCTGTGTACCGCCACTTAGCAGCAATATTTGTATGTCGAATAGGAGTCATAAGCCAAGGTTCGAGGGCATATCCAGCGTCACCTAAAAGAAATAATTTCTGTTACAGGTTGCGAGCATCGAGATATAGTTTTAAATTTTAAGGTCTTCGTGATAATTAGATTTGTTATTTATTAAAACAATTATTTAAATTTCATATTGCTTATTATCTCAGTTTTGTGATTATTATTACTTTAAGTATTATTTGTTGATTATTACATTTAATGTCTGTTATTGCTTATTATCTCAAATTGGTCATTATATTTACTTGAGTTTTATTCGTTGAATATAACTTGAAAGTGTAAACAAATAAAACAAAAATATGATTTGTTGATAACATTATTATAAAATAAATATATATCAGAATATTGTCAGTGCTGTTTTTTTTTGTATGGTCAACAGCACGACAGGTTCTACAAAACTCATATTGCAATTGATTTAGTAGTAAGTGTGTTCAAATTTGTAGCAGAATAAACAAAATTGTAAAACAGTAATTTTAGTAAAACATGCATTTAAACTGGCTCCAAGATATTTTATTAATTGAATCTCTAATTAAATTATATTTTAATGAATTTTCTTATCTCAGTTTCAAAGGTCAAAAAGAAGAGAAAAGTGGTCGTTGTGCTCGCGACAATAGACTCTTGTCTACTCTTGACATGAAACAAAACCAATTATCAGTTACATTTGGTTCTTCATCTTATGGGCTATCAGAGCTGTTATCATACTCGGGTGCTTCGTCAAGATCTGTCTCACTGTCACTTGACTGTAAAACTTGTCTTTTTACTGCTTTTTCCTTTGATTTACTCTTTTATTTTATTTTGATTATTTTAATTTTCTTATTTATCGGTTTGAAATCATTAGTAAGATTTGTTTTTTCTGAAGTTTTTGTTAAAATTTTAGTCTTTCCATGTTGTCTACCACGACGAAGACTTTTTCTAGGAGCAGCTTTTGGAAAACGACGAATCAATTGTGGTCACAATGTACCGTTGTCATATCTAGATATTGTCATATATAAATTACGTGTCGTCAACGATACTTGAGATGTTTCTTATAAAGTTGCGAGCACGAACTTTTTTTTTGACGTACGGTATCGTCACTTACGAAGGCTGGCTATCGTAAACTTCGAATGTTTATTCACGTAGAATTTGTCGGTGGGAATACTTGCGTTAGATTATTCAACCATATTTTAAAGTGCTTTGTGTGATTGTTAAGATTAAAATTGACTTCAAAATGCAGCAGAGAGTGTTTGGATATCAACGTAGTCCATTATATTATTATCTAGCTTTTAGATTAAGTGAGAGAATAACAATGGAAAATAGAGAAACCACGTACCAACCAACTATAATAACAGTTTATATTTAATTACTAAGTTTTAAATAAAAATCAATTAAGTACTATAATATTTTAATTAATTCTTGCAGTGAAATAAGTCGTAGAGATCGACAAAGAAAACTAGTAAATGTGCTTGAAATAAGTGAAATAAAATTAGATTGGTGTTTTTTCAGGTATGCGACAGTGATTGTAAGATTTTAAATGTAAATTCCAAATATGGGGGGGCTACTCATGATGCATTTATTTGGGATAATAGTTTAGTAAACAGTTTTATGCAAAATTTACACAGAAATAATGAACAAGTCTGGTTACTAGGTAATTTAATTTATTTATTTACTATTTCTTTAATAATATTTAAAGCACTGTATTTTCCGCAAATAGTTGTTCCATAAAATATTTTTTAAATAACTGTAAATTATAAGTGACTATAAAATCACTACAAAATTATACTATATTTTGTTAGATAATAATAATTTTTTATTTTACATGTGATTCTGGATACCCTCAACGCCCCTGGCTGATGACTGCCATCAATGATGCGTTAGATGGCAGTCCAGAAGCCAAATACAATTCTGTTCATGGAAGAGCCAGGGTAACCATGAAAATACTTTTGGCCGATTAAAAATCGCTGGCGATGTCTGTGTAAAGATCGTACTCTACACTATGCACCCGAAAAATGTGCAAAAATAATAATGGCCTGCAGTGTTCTCCACATTTTAGCCATTGAATTTAATGTGCCTGAACTACATGACGACCAAGAAAGCCAACAACATATATTTTCTCGACATGTGTTTCAGGAAAATGATGCTGGAGATGATCTGGTTAGGGGAAGAGCAATAAGATCCATGCTGGTATAGAGAATCAATAGACAATGAAATCTATTGATCCTCTCTACCACATGAGTGTAGAATTTCTTTTAATTATGAATGTAATTATTATAATTGTACTTCTTTATCGATTATTACATATACTTTTTAGATTCATATTTTGTCACTTAATTTACTATATTATTTGCTCTTCTTAATATTTTTTTTTTATATTAATAATGTGTAATAGGTAATAATTTAGATTTGACATATTTTCTCTATTAAATAAAACATTTGGTGTAAAAAGTAAAAATCCTTTTAATTATACATTTGTGAAACAAATCAAAAGAAAACTATACTTATGTTACTGTCTTTTTCTTACTATAAAGATTATTTATTACTAAACAAATAAAATTAACTATTCATAATTACAATTATTTTAATATTACATGCTATGCTATTTCTATCTACTTATCCTTATCAAAATACTTTGTAATAACATTCAAACATTCTTTCATAAATTCCAACCATTGAGCTTGTGATACAAGCTCTTGATCTCGCTGTCTTACCCTTTCACGAATCTCATAATCATGCAACTCTATTCTTTCTTTCTCTAATTTCTCGTACGCCAAATCACGCTCTCTAGCATACTGTCTTGCATTCCTATCAGATTCTATAAATAATTTTGCTAAGCTATCTATTTTATTTCTTTTGGGAGCGGGTGGTTGCCATTCATCTGCGTCATCAATGGTCGGAAGTCCAATATCATTTGTGGCTGTTATTGGATGTACAGTAGGCTGGCTGCTAGTGCCTGGAGTCTTCTGTAATACATAAAACGCAATCATACATTAAACATAACTTTTAAATATAATTCGTAAGTAGTAATAAAAGTTTATATACAAATATTAAATGATTAAGTACATATAAGTACCTGTGGTTTCCTCTAATATTGTTTCATACTCGTTTTCGGTAGGAATGTCAGGTGTATGAACTTCAGTCTATAACAACAAAAAAAAAAACAAAACAGTAAAAAAATCCTGAAACGAGATTTGAATCTTAGTCTTAAGTATTTTAATATGATTTTCGTTAAACTTTTCAAAGCTTAAACATACATATAAGATATAATACAATTTGAGAAGACTAAGAATTATTTTTATTATAATATCGTGTTAATTATAATAGTTTAAAATTATGAAATGTGTGTTAATAATAAACATTTAGAATAAATAATAAGTAAACCTGTTGAAACCCAGCCTCCACAATCTCCATGCCAGTAGCTGCCTGTACTCCAATTATTTGCATGACTCTATTTTCTAAATCAGTCAAAGATAATTGAAGTGCAGGCCCACCACCAGTGCCACTAGCAGCTCTATTAATTTTGGCCCATTTCCTTTTGGTGTTATTTTTTTAATCGCTCCACACCTTCAATATAAAAAATAACTTTGAAACGTTCTAAATATAATAACAAGAAATTTCTTTGCCTAAAGCTAGACAAAAACTTGAGTATTAAGTGCTTAGGGTGACCACTTGAGAATGCATACCTTGCGCCACTTCTCCTCCGAGTGAAAATCACCCGTCCCTTCACTGTTCAATTTCTGTGTTAATTCCTTCCATTTTAATTGAATAAAATGTCGACCCCTAGGACCACCAGATGGTTTAGACAAATCTCCGTTTCTGTGAAACCAATAAAACTAATTAACTTTTAAGTTCATTCATCAGCCCTTTTTATGTCCCCACTGCAGGGGCTCAGGCCTTCCTTATGGATGGTTAAGGAGGATGGGCCATGACCCTCCACGCTGGCCCAATGCGGATTGGAGGGTATTAACGACTGCAAATGCAGCCGGGACCAACGGCTTAACGTGCCTTCCGAAGCACGGAGTAGCTCGAGATAATAATTTTTTGGTCACCCATCCCGTGACCGACCCCTGCGAAAGTTGCTTAACGACAACGATCGCGGGCCGCGGCGCTTAACCACTACGCCACCGAGCTACTCCTACTAATTAACTTTTAAGTTCACCAGTCACTAAATGTGTGTGTATATACAAAATCATAATGCTTTATTGATTTATATAAAGGCATAATAATTATTCACTTTACTTACTTTTCCATAAACTCTACCATCATTAAGTACTGTAAATGGCTTGTTCTTATTATTACCACAATATTGTAATTACACCGCTCCGCCTGGGATGCCCCTTGTATCAACTTGACAAAATCAAGTTAGTCGTTCGGAATTCATCATCATCAGCCTTTTTAAGTCCCCACTGCAGGGGCTCAGGCCTTCCTTATGGATGGTTAAGGAGGATAGGCCATGACCCTCCACGCTGGCCCAATGCGGATTGGAGGGTATTAACGACTGCAAATGCAGCCGGGACCAAAAGCTTAACGTGCCTTCCGAAGCACGGAGTAGCTCGAGATAATAATATTTTGATCACCCATCCCGTGACCGACCCTTGCGAAAGTTGCTTAACGACAACGATCGCGGGCCGCGGCGCTTATCCAATACGCCACCGAGCTACTCGGAGTTCAGAATTCGAAGGTTGTTAAACCTTGTACGTAGAATGTATTTAAAATTTGATATTAACATAGAGTAACATAACTTTATGAATACTTTTTGTCACATTATATATTTATTATAGTGTTTTTATTGTTTTCTTCAATATTATCAATTAATCACCTAAAAAGATTCTCGAGTTAAAATATCGTATATTATGAGATCTAATTTCAGAACGCAACATTCGTTCAAAATGGTTTGTGTTCGTTCAGTTGATCCCGTTCAAATTACATTAGGATGACGTCATCAGCGTTATCGTGTCGAGTTCACGTGACGACGGCGAAAGTGCTTTGCGCTACAAACTAACGTAATGCTATCGGCGACTCGATACGTTCACGTTACGAATACTTTACAAGTTCGTGCTCGCCCTACTGATGCTGATGTTGAAGGCCCTGGCTGACGTTGTTCTTGCTCCTGAAGTTCACCAGTCATCTGTCTTCCTGTTACCGCGGAGCATAAAAAGTCTTTATCTGTAAAGATGTCCGGGTTATATCCCGGGTTTTCGAAATCCACTCAGAATATTGGATTGGCTAAAAGCCTGCGACATAATTATGCTTATTAATCCGGGTATATTGTAGATCGTAACAGTTCATTCTGGGTTACTTATCATCCAATTATTCATGGCTGAGTTATATCTAGTCTTAAAAGATGAATAAATGGCAACATCTAGTGGCTGTATTGCTGCAGTGGGCTGGTAAAGCCAGCAAAGTCACTCCATTTAATTTTGCGTATTTGACGTCTTCAATATTGACATGACTTTCGTGGTTGTCGAGGATAAGCAAGACTTGGTTTTGGTTTTATTTTTTTTTGTTTTTCATTTGATTTATTTTTATTTTAATAAAAAAATCGTTACTGCAAACTTAAACTAAATAAATGGAAATTATATTAGGATCTACGTTATGATTTAATCAGATTCTTGTAAGAAAGAAAAAATATATTTATTTACACACTTGATGCCTAGCCACTTTGGGATATTCAGGATGTATGGTCTGTAGTTCAGAATATTCTACTGCCATGGTAAAATCCGGAATATGTAGGAAATTCAGTACTATGTCTGGGAAATAGGCAATCATTCTCGATAATGTGATTGCTTCATAATCTCCTGTCACTGATTTTTTAACTTTCAAGATAGAACAAGCTTCATTGAAACATTTAGTAAATTCTTTACTCTTCATTGTGGTTTTAATTCTATCAATGTAATTGCTTCTTATTAAACCAATTATGCACAGGGGTGTTATTCTATCAAGACTTGATTTTCTCAGAATATAAGCACGCATGACTTCTGCATTAAAACCCGCAAAAGCTATTGTATGATTAACCCAGTCATTAAGAGTATCTTTATGTTTAGAAAGAAATTCTAAAATACTTTTTTTAACATCTGTAGTGTTTGAAGTTCTAAGATTTTCCAAATCATTAGTGAAATTTTGCATTTTTTGTTCAGAAGATTTCATGATGATAATAGGTGATGTTATTGGTGAAAAGAAATATTCAGCTTTAGGTTCTCTTGGAGTTGTGGAACTAGAAGGACCCAAACTTAATTTTCTGTGTGATCTTTTCTTTTCCGCTCTCCTATTACTTACTGAACTGGTAGAGCTTTCAATCTATTTAAAGCTTTTATCAGACATTCAACACAGTTATAATTGAAGCCGATTTGTAGGCCGTCTTTGTGCAATCCATTGACGAAGTTTTGAAGAGAGGCATTCGAATACTTCACAAAATGCATCATTAATTTTACAAAGCTCTTGTTTGTCATCCATCAGCTCAAAGGATTCGTTATTATTAACTCTAGGGAAAATGAAAAATGGTAAAATTACATTTCCCAGAGCGTTCACGGCGAAGCAAACTGTCACAAGACTGCCACGTTCTACTTGACGCTCATGCTTGCTGTCTATTACTTTGGAACACTCTTGTACAGTCTGTAATAATAAAAAATAAAGTAGAATTGAAATGGCGTTAATTGTAATATTGAAAAATAAAGTGGAATGTAAGTTTCCAAAGAAATTTATCAAGAGGTTAGGTCACTAACAAATTTAACAAATATAAAACAAATTTTTCAGGCGCCAGACCTACCTGGAAAGCTAAGCCGGAGAGATTAGAATTTTTAATCGCAAGGGGGGCTTGTATATAGCGAACAACAAGTTTATTTTAGAAACTTATAAGTAATTCTAATTTTAAAGTTAAGTTGTCTATAATCTCCAAAGTCTAGATAATAAGAATTTTCAATTAATAAAAAAGTTTACATCACCGAGTTGCTCCTTAATGCATCGTGCTTACATAACTGCATCATAATAACATTGTGCTAAGCTGGCGTGCCCAAGATTGAGTTGTATCAATTGAGTGTGGCGTGGCTCATGCGGTAAGGTTATGATTCAGTACATCAAAAATTGAAGAACAAAAATTATATGTATAAACAAAAATGCCAAAGGCTGAAAAGAAATCACACCGTTGATTAAATTTCGGAAAACAAAACAAAGGAAAACTATATCGGTCGATTCTGTCGAATAATTACCGTTTTTAAACAAAAAACTAATGTGACATGGGGCAAGGTGGACCTCTAGATAGGTTTATGTTTCCACCTGCGAAGATAAAAATTTTGAGAATCGAAAAATACTATAAAATCATTATAATTCCAATAAGAAAAATGTTTACCATGATAAAATATTGGGTATTTTTATTAAAATACCGTAGATGTATCAAGACTAAAAAATTATAAAAGATTTCATATATTTCACTTTATAAAAATTCGTGAAGTGACAAGAAAGACAAATGTCTAATCTGACAGTGAAGTTTATTTGTATTTTTAAATTATAAAACTGTAAATTGACCCTGCGATGAGGCCCATTCAGCCGAGTTGTAAGAAAAATCCATGTGACGTAAATTTTACGTTACATTTCACCCTTCCCCGATTAAAGCATCGAGAATCGAGGCGCCAAAAACTACAACTCAAAATTTCAAAATAAATCTAAACAATGGCAAACTTAAAAGATAAACTAAAAGAAACTGCAAAAATGCAAGGAAATCGAACTGGAAATAAAACGTGTCGGCAGTCAACAATGACGGTGTGGTGAGCCAACATAAAGGTGACGGACCACACGTCCACTGATCACAAACCTTAAATGAACGAATCGAGGACAAACTCGATGTTCGCAAAAGCCAACAAATAATATAGATAGCAATTGCCACTATAAATAAAAAAACGCAGTCTGAAACAGACTCAAAAATGAAATAACAATGAGCGTGCGTATGTGTACGAGTGTGTGTTGATGTGTGTGAATGTAGGTGTGACGCGAGGTGTATTTGATGTGCTTGTGTGTGTATAGGTGTGGAGATCTGTTCGACTGTATGAGTCACAGACTCAACTAACTTATTGTCTATTATTTATCCTACCCTGTTTCATCACAGTTATAGATGTTATGGGCTTCATATTGTTTTTTTTCTCTTACTTTTTCAGGTTTTCAAAGAAATTCTTTCTTTTCAGGTTTTTCCTTAATGTCCGTAAAACCTGACCTAGGTGGGGACCCGTCACCAGTTTTGTACAGCTCCTGTCGATGTTTTGCCATCGTTTTTTTGGTATCTTTTTTAATGTTCTCATACCTAAGCTTTAAGCTCTTCGTACTACGTGCTGTTAAGCCTGTAGCGGCATTAAATAATGTCGCAATTTTATTCCACGCCGCTTCTTTTTCTTTATTCGTGACGGCGTCGGTCTTTTTATTTTCAATGATGGTGCGATGCTTTGCCACCAATTCGGTTAGCAATCTCACTTCGCTCATGCTGAAATTTGTTGCACGTTCGCGTTTAACAATATTTTACATTATTTATTTACTACAATTTTTCTTTTCGAACGAATAGAAAATAATAATACACAACCAAGCCGTCAAGACTAGGTTAGGTTAGAAATAGTAATTCACTTTTATTATGACAATCGCTGTCATTTCATGAAAGTATTCTGTCTCTTTCTAAGATCTGTAAATGTACATAAGTGCGTCTCCCTCTCGCAAATAGTTTATGAAGCTAGCCACAAAAAAAAGGTTGGATAGCTAACTGGATGTTAACTGAACTTTAAAAAATTGAATGTCTTTATTCGTTCGTTAAAATCTCAGTTAAAGATAATGGATAGTTAGTTATCTGACGTTTTAACTGCCTATTGAAAAATCAGCCCTTAAGAGAGAGTTATATAACTGACTTGCAGAGCGTTCCTTTTATTCGTTGCACGAGTTCTTAGACTATAGAAACTGAACGTTAGCCTGGGTGGATTAATCAGTGCTTATAGTATCTTTTTTTACTACATTTGCATGCTATTGTTAATGGCTGAATAGGCGATAATTGTATTTCCTTTTACATCTCTATTGTATACCCTATTCAAACGCAAATCAATTATTATTATAACATGGGGCAAGGTGGACCCCTAGGTAGGCTTATGTTTCCACCTGCATGGATAACATTTTTGAAAATCGAAAAATACTATGAAATCATTATAATTCCAACAAGAAAAATGCTTACCATGATAAAATATTGGGTATTTTTATTAAAATACCGTAGATGTACCAATATTAAGAAAAATATAAAAGAATCGGTAAGAAGTGACAAGAAAGACAAATGTCTAATCTGACAGTGAAGTTTATTTGTTTTTTTTTTTTAATTATAAAACTAAATTGACCCTGGGATGAGGCCCATTTAACCGAGTTGTAAGAAAAATCCATGTGACGTAAATTTTACGTTACATTTCACCCTTCCCCGATTAAAGCACTGAGAATCGAGGCGCCAAAAACTAAAACTCAAAATTTCAAAATAAATCTAAATAATGGCAGATTTAAAAGATTAACTAAAAGAAACTGCAAAAATGCAAGGAAATCGAACTGGAAATAAAACGTGTCGGCAGTCAACAATGACGGTGTGGTGAGCCAACATAAAGGTGACGGACCACACGTCCACTGATCACAAACCTTAAAAGAACGAATCGAGGACAAACTCGATGTTCGCAAAAGCCAACAAATAATATAGATAGCAATTGCCACTATAAATAAAAAAACGCAGTCTGAAACAGACTCAAAAATGAAATAACTAGTATGTGTACGAGTGTGTGTTGATGTGTGTGAATGTAGGTGTGTGACGAGGTGTATTTGATGTGTTTGTGTGTGTATAGGTGTGGAGATCTGTTCGACGCAAAGTGTACACCTTGTTTCATCACAGTCATAGATCTTATGAGCTTCAAATTGTTATTTTTCTCTTACTTCTTTCAGGTTTTCAAAGAAATCAGTTACGTTTTTTTTTATTTAAACTAGTTGTTTCTAGGGTTCTCAAACTTAGTGCAGGGCTCCTTTTCATAAATCCGCTGAACCAATCTTTCCCTGCAGTTGTCGGAACTCCAAGAGTTTAAAATCTTTTTGGAATTAATTGTTGCTTATTATATGCCAGCTTCATAACTGCTTGTCTGGTTAAGCCATAATTCATTTTGCTGCAAGTTAGAAGAAATTCAACAAGTGCTTTCTCTTCCTCGATTGAGAATATCTGAGCTGTTTTAAACTGATTTCCTTGTTCACTTATTTTAGTCAATTTGGACCTGTCTCTTAAATAATTTCGCAAAGAATTACGATCAATCCCATATTCTAAAGCAACACCTCTCAGAGACTTTCCTTTATCAATTTCATTTTATTTGTCGTATAAATGTTAAAAACTCTATTAAACAAAACCTCATTATTTACAGAGTTAGAACTTCCCAAAAAGAGTTATCGGCGCTAATACTTTACATGTCTTCCCATAAGCATTTTGCGAATGGTCATAATATGGGTGCAATGGTCCATAAATTACTTTTTCACTTGTCTTTAAGATAAATAATAAATCTTTAAGTTTTTGATAAATTTTATTATGAAAGTTTGGTATTTATTGTGTCAAAATATCGTCTCTTCTTATATTTGCTAGCTCCAGCATCCTTATGTTAGAAACTGAATTATTTTCATTTATAGAGAAATTGATGTCATTGTCCTCTATCTCCAGTGATTGCATAGGATATCTGAAAGGGATATTAAAGGAATTTCTTGTAATGTTATTTAATGTATGGAAGATGTTGAATAATTGATTAAAGATTATCACCTAAAGTGCTCCAGAGTATTGTATAAAGTGCAGCAGGCATATATCATTTCGGATGCCTTTTTTGGGGCATAGTGGAGGTTCCTGTCAATACCAAGGGATCTTAAAGTGCCCATTTACTCTCTCTACTACATTGCTACTACTACGGTTCTACAGTGCCACTCTGTGTACCACCACTCAGCAGCAATATTTGTATGTCGAATAGGAGTCATAAGATAAGGTTCGAGGGCATATTCAGAGTCTCCTAAAACAAATAATTTCTGTAACAGGTTGCGAGCATCGAGATATAGTTTTAAATTTTAAGGTCTTCGTGATAATTAGATTTGGAATTTATTATAACAATTATTTAAATTTGTTATTGCTTATTATCTCAGTTTTGTGATTATTATTACTTTAAGTATTATTTGTTGATTATTACATTTAATGTCTGTTATTGCTTATTATCTCAAATTGGTCATTATATTTACTTGAGTTTTAGTCGTTGATTATAACTTGAAAGTGTAAACAAATAAAACAAAAATATGATTTGTTGATAACATTATTATAAAATAAATATATATCAGAATATTGTCAGTGCTGTTTTTTTTGTATGGTCAACAGCACGACAGGTTCTACAAAACTCATATTGCAATTGATTTAGTAGTAACTGTGTTCAAATTTGTAGCAGAATGAACAAAATTGTAAAACAGTAATTTTAGTAAAACATGCATTTAAACTGGCTCCAAGATATTTTATTAATTGAATCTCTAATTAAATTATATTTTAATGAATTTTCTTATCTCAGTTTCAAAGGTCAAAAAGAAGAGAAAAGTGGTTGTCGTGCTCGCGAAAGTGGACTCTTGTCTACTCTTGACATGAAACAAAACCAATTATCAGTTACATTTGGTTCTTCATCTTATGGGCTATCAGAGCTGTTATCATACTCGGGTGCTTCGTCAAGATCTGTCTCACTGTCACTTGACTGTAAAACTTGTCTTTTTACTGCTTTTTCCTTTGATTTACTCTTTTATTTTATTTTGATTATTTTAATTTTCTTATTTATCGGTTTATAATCATTAGTAAGATCTGTTTTTTCTGAAGTTTTTGTTAAAATTTTAGTCTTTCCATGTTGTCTACCACGACGAAGACTTTTTCTAGGAGCAGCTTTTGTGGTCACAATGTACCGTTGTCATATCTAGATATTGTCATATATAAATTACGTGTCGTCAACGATACTTGAGATGTTTCTTATAAAGTTGCGAGCACGAACTTTTTTTTGACGTACGGTATCGCCACTTACGAAGGCTGGCTATCGTAAACTTCGAATGTTTATTCACGTAGAATTTTTCGGTGAGAATACTTGCGTTAGATTATTCAACCATATTTTAAAGTGCTTTGTGCGATTGTTAAGATTAAAATTGACTTCAAAATGCAGCAGAGAGTGTTTGGATATCAACGTAGTCCATTATATTATTATCTAGCTTTTAGATTAAGTGAGAGAATAACAATGGAAAATAGAGAAACCACGTAACAACCAACTATAATAACAGTTTATATTTAATTACTAAGTTTTAAATAAAAATCAATTAAGTACTATAATATTTTAATTAATTCTTGCAGTGAAATAAGTCGTAGAGCTCGACAAAGAAAACTAGTAAATGTGCTTGAAATAAGTGAAATAAAATTAAATTGGTGTTTTTTTCAGGTATGCGACAGTGATTGTAAGATTTTAAATGTAAATTCCAAATATGGGGGGGCTACTCATGATGCATTTATTTGGGATAATAGTTTAGTAAACAGTTTTATGCAAAATTTACACAGAAATAATGAACAAGTCTGGTTACTAGGTAATTTAATTTATTTATTTACTATTTCTTTAATAATATTTAAAGCTGTATTTATCCGCAAATAGTTGTTCCATAAAACATTTTTTTAAATAACTGTAAATTATAAGTGACTATAAAATCACTACAAAATTATACTATATTTTGTTAGATAATAATAACTTTTTATTTTACATCTGATTCTGGATACCCTCAACGCCCCTGGCTGATGACTTCCATCAATGATGCGTTAGATGGCAGTCCAGAAACCAAATACGATTCTGTTCATGGAAGAGCCAGGGTAACCATGAAAATACTTTTGGCCGATTAAAAAATCGCTGGCGATGTCTGTGTAAAGATCGTACTCTACACTATGCACCCGAAAAATGTGCAAAAATAATAATGGCCTGCAGTGTTCTCCACAACTTAGCCATTGAATTTAATGTGCCTGAACCACATGACGATCAAGAAAGCCAACAACATATATTTTCTCGACATGTGTTTCAGGAAAATGATGCTGGAGATGATCTGGTTAGGGGAAGAGCAATAAGATTCATGCTGGTATAGAGAATCAATAGACAATGAAATCTATTGATCCTCTCTACCACATGAGTGTAGAATTTCTTTTAATTATTAATATAATTATTATAATTGTACTTCTTTATCGATTATTACATATACTTTTTAGATTCATATTTTGTCACTTAATTTACTATATTATTTGCTCTTCTTAATATTTTTTTTTATATTTATAATGTGTAATAGATAATAATTTAGATTTGACATATTTTCTCTATTAAATAAAACATTTGGTGTAAAAAGTAAAAATCCTTTTTTTTAATTATACATTTGTGAAACAAATCAAAAGAAAACTATACATATGTTACTGTCTTTTTCTTACTATAAAGATTATTTATTACTAAACAAATTAAATTAACTATTCATAATTACAATTGTTTTAATATTACATGCTATGCTATTTCTATTTACTTATCCTTATCAAAATACTTTGTAATAACATTCAAACATTCTTTCATAAATTCCAACCATTGAGCTTGTAATACAAGCTCTTGATCTCGCTGTCTTACCCTTTCACGATCTCATAATCATGCAACTCTATTCTTTCTTTCTCTAATTTCTCGTACGCCAAATCACGCTCTCTAGCATACTGTCTTGCATTCCTATCAGATTCTATAAATAATTTTGCTAAGCTATCTTTTTTATTTCTTTTGGGAGCGGGTGGTTGCCATTCGTCTGCGTCATCAATGGTCGGAAGTCCAATATCATTTGTGGCTGTTATTGGATGTACAGTAGGTTGGCTGCTAGTGCCTGGAGTGTTCCAATGTTCTTCTGTAATACATAAAACGCAATCATACATTAAACATAACTTTTAAATATAATTCGTAAGTAGTAATAAAAGTTTATATACAAATATTAAATGATTAAGTACATATAAGTACCTGTGGTTTCCTCTAATATTGTTTCATACTCGTTTTCGGTAGGAATGTCAGGTGTATGAACTTCAGTCTATAACAAAAAAAAAAAAACAAAAGAGTAAAAAAATCCTGAAACGAGATTTGAATCTTAGTCTTAAGTATTTTAATATGATTTTCGTTAAACTTTTCAAAGCTTAAACATACATATAAGATATAATACAATTTGAGAAGACTAAGAATTATTTTTATTATAATATCGTGTTAATTATAATAGTTTAAAATTATGAAATGTGTGTTAATAATAAACATGTAGAATAAATAATAAGTAAACCTGTTGAAACCCAGCCTCCACAATCTCCATGCCAGTAGCTGCCTGTACTCCAATTATTTGCATGACTCTATTTTCTAAATCAGTCAAAGATAATTGAAGTGCAGGCCCACCACCAGTGCCACTAGCAGCTCTATTAATTTTGGCCCATTTCCTTTTGGTGTTATTTTTTTAATCGCTCCACACCTTCAATATAAAAAATAACTTTGAAACGTTCTAAATATAATAACAAGAAATTTCTTTGCCTAAAGCTAGACAAAAACTTGAGTATTAAGTGCTTAGGGTGACCACTTGAGAATGCATACCTTGCGCCACTTCTCCTCCGAGTGAAAATCACCCGTCCCTTCACTGTTCAATTTCTGTGTTAATTCCTTCCATTTTAATTGAATAAAATGTCGACCCCTAGGACCACCAGATGGTTTAGACAAATCTCCGTTTCTGTGAAACCAATAAAACTAATTAACTTTTAAGTTCACCAGTCACTAAATGTGTGTGTAAATACAAAATCATGATAATGCTTTATTGATTTATATAAAAGCATAATAATTATTCACTTTACTTACTTTTCCATAAACTCTACCATCATTAAGTACTATAAATGGCTTGTTCTTATTATAACCACAATATTGTAATTACACCGCTCCGCCTGGGATGCCCCTTGTATCAACTTGACATAATCAAGTTAGTCGTTCGGAATTCATCATCATCAGCCTTTTTACGTCCCCACTGCAGGGGCTCAGGCCTTCCTTATGGATGGTTAAGGAGGATGGGCCATGACCCTCCACGCTGGCCCAATGCGGATTGGAGGGTATTAACGACTGCAAATGCAGCCGGGACCAACGGCTTAACGTGCCTTCCGAAGCACGGAGTAGCTCGAGATAATAATATTTTGATCACCCATCCCGTGACCGACCCTTGCGAAAGTTGCTTAACGACAACGATCGCGGGCCGCGGCGCTTATCCAATACGCCACCGAGCTACTCGGAGTTCAGAATTCGAAGGTTGTTAAACCTTGTACGTAGAATGTATTTAAAATTTGATATTAACATAGAGTAACATAACTTTATGAATTCTTTTTGTCACATTATATATTTATTATAGTGTTTCTATTGTTTTCTTCAATATTATCAATTAATCACCTAAAAAGATTCTCGAGTTAAAATATCGTATATTAAGAGATCTAATTTCAGAACGCAACATTCGTTCAAAATGGTTTGTGTTCGTTCAGTTGATCACGTTCAAATTACATTAGGATGACGTCATCAGCGTTATCGTGTCGAGTTCACGTGACGACGGCGAAAGTGCTTTGTGCTACGAACTAACGTAATGCTATCGGCGACTCGATACGTTCACGTTACGAATACTTTACAAGTTCGTGCTCGCCCTACTGAAACAGACTCAAAAATGAAATAACAATGAGCGTGCGTATGTGTACGAGTGTGTGTTGATGTGTGTGAATGTAGGTGTGTGACGAGGTGTATTTGATGTCCTTGTGTGTGTATAGGTGTGGAGATCTGTTCGACTGTATGAGTCACAGACTCAACTAACTTATTGTCTATTATTTATCCTACCCTGTTTCATCACAGTTATAGATGTTATGGGCTTCATATTGTTTTTTTTCTCTAACTTCTTTCAGGTTTTCAAAGAAATCAGTTACGTTTTTTTTATTAAAAATGGTTGATCTGGATAAACTAGTTGCTTCTGGAGTTCTCGAACTTAGTTCAGGGTTCCTTTTCATAAATCCTCTGAACTAATCTTCCCTGCAGTTGTTGGAACTCCAAGAATTTAAAATGTTTTTGGAATTAATTGTTGCATGTTCATATGCCAGCTTCATAGCTGCTTGTCTGGTTAAGCCATAATTCATTTTGCTGCAAGTTAGAAGATATTCAACAAGTGCTTTCTCTTCCTCGATTGAGAATATCTGAGCTGTTTTAAACTGATTTCCTTGTTCACTTATTTTAGTCAATTTGGACCTGTCTCTTAAATAATTTCGCAAAGAATTACGATCAATCCCATATTCTAAAGCAACACCTCTCAGAGACTTTCCTTTATCAATTTCATTTTATTTGTCGTTTAAATGTTAAAAACTCTCTTAAACAAAACCTCATTATTTACAGAGTTAGAATTACCCAAAAAGAGTTATCGGCGCTAATACTTTACATGTCTTCCCATAAGCATATTGCGAATGGTCAGTATATGGGTGCAATGGGCCATAAATTACTTTTTCACTTGTCTTTAAGATAAATAATAAATCTTTGAGTTTATGATAAATTTTATTATGAAAGTTAGGTATTTATTGTGTCAAAATATCGTCTCTTCTTGTATTTGCTAGCTCCAGCATCCTTATGTTAGAAACTGAATTATTTTCATTTATAGAGGCATTGATGTCATTGTCCTCTATCTCCAGTTATTGCATAGGATATCTGAAAGGGATATTAAAGGAATTTCTTGTAATGTTATTTAATGTATGGAAGATGTTGAATAATTGATTAAAGATTATCACCTAAAGTGCTCCAGAGTATTGTATAAAGTGCAGCAGGCATATATCATTTCGGATGCCTTTTTTGGGGCATAGTGGAGGTTCCTGTCAATACCAAGGGATCTAAAAGTGCCCATTTACTCTCTCTACTACATTGCTACTACTACGGTTCTACAGTGCCACTCTGTGTACCACCACTCAGCAGCAATATTTGTATGTCGAATAGGAGTCATAAGACAAGGTTCGAGGGCATATTCAGAGTCTCCTAAAACAAATAATTTCTGTAACAGGTTGCGAGCATCGAGATATAGTTTTAAATTTAAAAGTCTTCGTGATAATTAGATTTGTGTTTATTAAAACAATTATTTTAATTTGTTATTGCTTATTATCTCAGTTTGTGGAACATTGTCCTCTTTGATGACGACCAGCGTATTAGAAATTGAAGATAAGCTTCGTTCCTTTTCCATTTCGTTCTAGTTTGCATCTTTGAAATACACTACTTACTCCAACAAATCCAGCAACGTTGAGTAAACAGTAAACCGAGACATCCATTAGATGATCAGTTGAAGGCGCTGTTAAAGGTCGACCAATTAGGAAATGGGCTGGACACAGTGTGGTAAAATCACTATACATAGGACTCACGGGTCGGGAATTTAGGATAGCTTCCACTTGTGTGAGTATTGTGCCAAATTTGTCGAATGTTAAATGTGCATTTCATACGAATTGAAGTAAATGATATTTACATGATTTCACTCCGGCTTCCTACAGTCTACCAAAATGAGGCGTATATGGATGAATAAAAGAAAATTTTATGTCTTGTATTCAAGATTATTATTAGAGCAAGTTGATAGAAACTTTGAAAACTCATTTGCAGCACCTACAATGTGTCTACCGCTATCAGAGAAAACCTGAGCACGTTTACCACGACGCGATACAAACCTTTTTAATGCGAGAATATGAGCATCAGAAGAGAGGTCGCTGGCAAGCTCTAGATGGATGGCGTGAGTGGCAAAGCAAACGAATAGGCAAATGTAACCCTTCACTAACTTTGAACCTCTTCCTTTACGGTTTAATGTGTACACTGATCCCGCACTGATTTAATTCTACCGCCAACACGAAAAAAGTCAGAAAGGCTATCTGTATGTCCGCAATTGACCAATAAAAGCGCGACGTTGTTGTAGCGACGTTCCATTTCATGCAACTTGCTCTGATTGTTGCCTAAACAACCTGATTACTAATATTCTGTGATTTCTGTAATTTCTATATTTTATATAGTTTACGCATCCACCTTGTTCTTTTACTGCCTGTTTTACTTGAAGGATGGCAGCAACATGTTCGTTTTTAAATTTGTTGCGCAGGTTAGTTTTGATATTGTTCATTTGTGAAAATAGCGCTCACAAGCCGTATCGGACAAAGGTAAAATCATCATCGCCTTTGCGAAATGGAGTGGATACTTTTAAGCTCCATCTGAATTAATAATTTTTGAAATGTGATCCCGAAATTTTCAGTGTTCATTTGTGTAGAATCAGAACTTCCTCCCAGTTCTAATAGATGCATTACTGTTGTATCCAATTTAAGCTCCCTATATTCAGAATCAATTAATTGGATACCAGATTCAGAAACCACATTTGGCAATTTACCAACTAATTTGGCCGAACTCGTAAAATTCTTGTAAGCAACGTTTTGTGGATCAAGAAATTGCATTTGCTCAAATAGTGCATCAAAATATTGTAATTTTTTATTGTTGCCGTGTATCTCGAGCTAACTATTCAATTAGTTTACTTGCGTTCACACCGAGATATATATCAGATATAAGCAAAAAAATTACTGATGATGTCGAGTCTAAATCCAAAGTATTTGTACTTCTCAAATATGGCATCTTCATGTAACAAGTCAAAAGTAGTACCAGCATATGTTTATTGTTTGTACTGTGAAGAAGTCGCCTTGAAAAATTACATTCATTTTTGGTATGGGTATAATATAATCAAGGGCATAAAAGTAAAGTTTTATAATATCATCTTCAAAATTTTGGGATAAAAATTCAGCTGAGATATTCTTGTCTTTCAGATATTGTCTTTGAAAGTAAAGTTTCAATGGATCCCATTGTTCAATAATTCTGTTGATGCATGCATGAAGTGATAACCAGCGTATTTCGGAATGCTGCAGAATTTTGTGATTTTCAGAATTGAAAAAGTTTTGGAAATCTTTAAATTCACGCTGTCGTCTGCTGCTATGAGCGAAGTATCCAAAACTTCTTTGAAGATCCGATTTACACTTCTTACTACTGCAAAGTACTTTTACTGACATGACTTACAGCCAAAGCGATCGAATGGCAAACACATTTTATGAACACGCAATGTGGATTAAAATCTTTTATATTAGCAATACTACCACCTTCCAATATTTTATTATTACAGCTAGAACCTTCGATGAAGTGACATCGGTACTTTCATCTACTACAACTGAAAAAATAGGATTTCTGGAGCGTATATTTACACAACAAGCGAATTCATCATGCAATTATTTTTCCACTGCTGGTTTCAGAACATTGTATGTTGATGCAGCAGCTTTAGTTCTTTTGCACGAAAACGAATTCGCAATTTCTGAGCCATGAAAACATTTTTCTGATAATTCACTCAAATGATCCATAACCTAAATGGTAAATTATGTTCTGCTAGAAATGCACACATTTTGATTTCAGCTTTCTTTGCCTCTTCTGTTATGGAAGTTTTGCCAGAGAATGTTTGTACCTGCAATCGAAATGTAATATTCTATTTGATTGTGACACGTATAAAAAATGTTATTCAGAAAATATATGTAGGATGACTGTCCAGTATATCCAATAATACATTTTTTGTGTTTTATCTAATTTACATGATCTTTCAAAATTGATAGCCGTGAAACTAATTTCATATTACATGCTTTACAAAAAGCAGCATTCTTGTCATATTTGGATCTTGATAGCCAGGATGGAAACAGAGGTTCCTTTTCCCACTTAGAATGATAGTTTTGGTCATATTTTCTTTTCATTTTTAATAAATTTAACTCGCACGACACAACTGACTGAAGATGGATGACTACGATGAACTCTGCAACAAGTACTACAACTTGAAATAAAATATCTATCGATATTCAGGGATTTCCATTGAATTCTACCTAAGTAGCAACACTAAGAAAAAAAGTGCATTATTTAAGAATGGTAGATTTTTCACACCACTTTGAGAGTGATTTTATACTGTGTAACCAAAATAAACTGCGCAAAAGTAACCAGTGTCTGATCCTGCTAATTTTCTGCTAAGACATGATAAAGTTCTGCTAAAAACTGATATCATTTCAGATCTGCGACACAATATGCTGGACCACAAATGGGGAGTCAAATCTGCTAAAGGTGCAGAATTCTGCTTAATCTGGTCACACTGTGGCCGCGGTCTCGTTTCGTTCGTTTGGTCGTTGGATCGTTAAATCGTTTTGGAATTTCACCAGTGAATCGTGTTAGCGCGTGAAGTTATACCTACCTATTGAGTAGCGTTAATCGTTAAGAGAGAAAAGCGTGATAATTAACACACTGGGCGCTAATTTAACCACCACTAGTCTCTAGCTATGACTCTAGTGGTGGTTTAATTAGATGAGGAGAAGTTAGGAAGCAAAAACTAATAGTAATGTGGCTGGTGATTTTTACATTATTTTATAGCATGTTTTCAAAATAATATACTCTTTTTCTTGTGCGAAGACGTCTGCGTTTTCGTAATTCGGATTTAACGACACCACTTGACAAATTAATTTTATTTGTTGGACAGCAATTATTATTCGCCTTTTTAGTTCGTCGATTGTTGGTATGAGTGACGGAGACACGTCGCACACGCTAGGCTCTTCATGTGACCCCAGATGTAGTAGTCTATAGGGGTTAAGTCTGGACTCCTCGCCGGCCAAGGAATAGGTCCTCCTTTGCCAATCCATCGGTTTGGAAAATTATTGTCAAGCCATTCGCGTACTTTAATTCTAAAGTGTGCGGGCAGCCATCGTGCTGGTAAACCATACGCTAGTCTGGACTGGTCGCTAATGGTACTTTAATAAAAATGCCGAAGACTTTATTTCTTAAAAACATTTCATAGGCCTCGCCATTTAAGATCTCAAGATCGATAATAATTTGTTGTATGGCTGGGCACGTGTACATCGTATAATATTGTCGTACATACTCAAACACATAAACACACACGCGCGCGCGCACACATACTTATTTTTATATACCTGTAAAAAATGTCTATGTCTATCTAAATATTGATAAAAAACTAGAAAATTATTATAAAAGTCATGTAATTATTCACATAATCATAGGATGATTTAATGATCGAATTATGTAATTAAAAAAATTAAAGTTCACGAGAGATTCGCACTGTAGCGGGAGTGACTAGTTAAATTAAGATTTATTATTTTTAACCCTTCTGGGAGTCGATAGAAAAGGTTTTGATTGTTTATACTTAACCGGTCAATAACCAAAGACCGAAGAGAAAGTGATCGGTGATTCTCTTACACCATGCAATATAGGGTAACGCAACCACGTGTTTTGTTTTTTTGTTAAAACAATTTGCTTACAAAATGGACAGCTGTGTTTACATGGGAAGACTTGACCTGTTAAATAACAGTTAAATTAGTATGAAACTTCTGCTAGAATAATAATTTTACTCTAGCAGATTTTATTTAACGAACGCAAACGTAAAAAGTCGTAGGTATTATTGTGATAAACCGGGCCCTCCTTGCAGGATACCGGGTTCCTCCTTATTTCGCGTGAGGTGAACCGCAGCGGGTTTTACCAGGTAGGGCTTCCACGTTAACCTGCCCTTTTCAGGGCGGGGTGGAAGAGGAGCCCTGGTTTGAGGCTTAAGGTGCATTTCCCCTGCGTTAACAAAAAAAAAAAAAGGTATTATTATGATAACAATGATTTTAAAAATGTTTCATAATTTACATTTTAAAAGAAAGACAAACTCAGATCGTAATATGTTTTCTTTCTTTATCGACAAAAGCTAGATAACCAATAAAACATCCGGTCGCCCGTTACAGGTTCGGGTATTTTTTCTTGCGACGAAACAATTGTTTCGCACGGTGTAACAGGTACTCTGTTAACAACTTATACCATGATGCATATTTTTGAAGCAAAGAAATGTTCTCTTCGTAAAATTTAAAGTCCTTTGTATAGATATATTTATACCTACCTTTTTATGTCTTTTTGTTCAACTTCTACTTGGACGACATGAATTATGCAGTAATACCAATTAACATTTTTACGAGGAAAATCTAAATATATAAATATAAGCCGCATCTAAATATTAAAGGCAAGTAATTAAAGTATTCTAAGCAACTTTCAATAATTATTTTGATTGTTGCAATATTCAGAATGCATTTCAAATTACTAGAAATATGTGAAGTAATGACTAAATGAAACAAAATATGTTTACTTATTTTTTTTAATATTAAAAACTAAACTATATGAAGAAATTAACTATGTGCCTGCTTTCGCAGGCACCACATTGGCAGCCAGTCGCTCGCTGTGAAGCGGTTGACGGCGGCGGTGCCAACAACCGTACCGGCGTCTGACGCGACATTTGTGTGCCCTCAGAAGATGACGACAGCTCCGAAATCGCCATCGATGTTGCCGCCGCTGCAGCCCACATGTTGACAACTATTCGCCCCGATTCATTACTAGGTAACACATTCTGAGGTTCGTATCTTGTATTGTTCACACGCCTAAGTGTCGGCGTCCGATTTGGCTTGACTTGAAGCTTTTTTCGTCTGAAAATATGACGTGTGAAAAATCGAAATCTATGTAATCCCGTGCGAAGCGAACACGTGCCGCTTTGTGAGCATCCGATAGTACAATTTTTTTTGCCGGTTTTCTATGCTTAACACCTATAGTTCGCAGCCCATTTCTTATTGATTGCATCACATCACCAGCCCTTTTACGTCCCCACTGCAGGGGCTCAGGCCTTCCTTATTGATGGTTAAGGAGGATGGGCCATGACCCTCCACGCTGGCCCAATGCGGATTGATTGCATGCTGCAATCGAATTCTTCAGCGAAAACCCTTGTGGGTGTGAAGGGTTCTCGCTCGTACACTGTCTTGAGTCGTTGAATACGGTACTCTGTCAGGACGGTTCGTCGTGGAAAATGGGGTCGTGTCTCCAGGACGCCCTCATTACCATATCGCCGAATCCACAGACGAACCGTATTTCTCTGTAATTAACAAAAATAATTATTTTTATATTTATTTATTTATTATTTATAGGTACAAAGACTTGTCAGCCAACAGACTAAAATCCAAAATGCCAACAAGTTAAAATTATGAAACAAAATTTTACATTGTTCATTCATTAAATATAAATAATAATACAAAACAAAATAAAAAAAACTTATACCAAATACAAAGTGAGTCAGACAATCTATTATTGTGTCAAAATAATAAAAATACATTTAATAAATTATTATTTCCAATGTCAATTAAAATTTACAAAAATCATTCATTACATATAAAATAAAGAATATACATATTTAATGAATTAAGAATTCCAATGTCAACATAAAATTTTACAACATTCATACATATAATTACAAAAAACATTTAATAATTTATGATTTTCAATGTCAATTTTATCATTAAGTCACTTTATTATAAATTATTTGTCCATGTCATCTAAAATAGCTCGAAAACTAGACATGAGAACTGCCAAACTATGTGCGAATATGTCAATTTCATCGTACCGAGCGACTACATCACCTATGAGTGTTATCGCGCGGTTAGTTGGAGCATATAATGCACGTTTGATGCGCGTTACTGGTCGAACCAGAAGACGCTGATTTCGACGTGGAGCCACCATTCCGTCTTCATTATGCAACAAATATCTGGGTACTTTATTTATAACCAAATTAACATGGTACGGATTTATTCCGATGTATGAAAAGAAAATAAAGATTATCATGACATATGAAATTATTTTCAATAATTACTTACCGACACATTTAATTCTTTTAGAATTTCGGCAATGCTTCGTCCTGCATTTCGCAAGTGAATTTCACTGCGCTCCACTACGGTTAGATTTCTTGACGAACTCATTTCTACTGTGTACTGGGTGTTTAGATGCCAAAGTTGCAACTAAATTAACAGACTGATAGTTTAACGAACAAACCTCGTAAAGGTCATAAAAAAACGTAGACGATAGACATTAGTAAAAAAAATATGGCTGTATCGTTGATACAGCCATATTTTATGCGTGGATACGTCTATGTATGAATGGATATATGAGTAATTGATAAAAAAATAAATAAACAAATTGAAGACACTAAATTAATAAATATTCGTTGCGTTCATTTGTTGAATGAAAAAAGTATTCACTAGCGCCAACAGATGGCGTTAGTGCATATACTCCTGCTGACAGAATGCCCCTCCCCCTGCAGAGCAAGCATAGTTCACTTATACGCCAATAGATGGCGTTAGTGCATATACTCCTGCTCACAGAATGACCCCCCTGTAGAACGAAAACATAGACGTATCCACGTCAAAAAAACAAACGGTCCATCTGGTTACATTGAAAATTATTAAGGGATTCATTTGCTCATTGGTTGAGAAAAAAAAGGGCGGGGCATGCTGTGGTTAACTTGTGCAAGCAACATTTTTCTTAAACGGGGTAGGCAGAAATTTTGTTGATTAGTACTACTGTACTACCTAGTCAAGTGTGGGCGAACGGAAGGCTTCATAAAAAGAATTTATTTCAAGATATTTATTACATTACTTTTAAACACTAGTGCTCATGATCGAGCCTTACTTAATACTAACGTCGGCTGATCCGACATCTAACTTGACTGCTAGAGTTACTAAAATATAATCATCATGAATTGTTAATGTCAGCTCTTTTATATCTGCATGCAACAAAGGTGTTGTTCTTTAATATTCACTGTAACTGTACCGGATGCTATTAAGGGTTTTGTTTTGGCTAAATGATTGCAACAAAGCATATAATCGATTTCCGAAATTTAATACAAGGGATACTTATGCTGCATACATATACTCTTTAATTATGTACTGACATCTACAACACGTGATAAGGGATTAGCCATCATAACTACTTTGCGTGTTATATAGTTTTTTAACCCGGCGTCATGGGGGTGGTAAATGCTTACACGGACGTGGGGGCTGGGTCATAATTACCTGGATATGAACTGTGTATATTTCGGAATCTATTAAAAATAATGAATATTATTTATTATCAGCATTGAATAAGTGTTATTAGGGTAATAAAAAACTAAAATTATAATGAAAATAGAAAGGTTTATTAATAAGAACTAGACTTTGAAAAATATACACTAATTTTTTAACAAATTTGGCTTCCTCTAGCAAAACTTAAAATAATTAAATTTTTTGGCAATATAAAATTTTTAAACAGCATTATTATTAATAACACAATATTAAACAATACAAATAACTAAGGACAATCATTATAATTAACGCAAGTGGGACAGAAAGGCACTATATGTTGAGGGCAAATATGTTTGTTGCATCCTTGACACACGTGAGTTGTCTTACGATCTTTGCTTGCAGGACATAGTTGACACCTCTTGCGAGCATTAGTTCTTTTTATCGGGGGCTCTTCCACAGGTTCGCCTGAAAACTGGCAGATTTTTTTGCGAAGTTCACGTGGCAAACTTAGAACGTTGCGGCGGTCTTTCAAGTGGTCACTGACAAGCGCAAGGCCTAGATTTTTCAAATAGCGGCGTCGTTTTTGGTTTGATTCATTGTTTATGCGGTGTAAAATGAGTCCGTTTATCGCTGCCATGTTTAACACCGCATAAAAAATAGTCAGCGGCCACTTCTTTGAATTACGACACACGTCATATGTAGCGCTCAACTCATCAGCGACGTCAACTCCACATTTTGTTTTGTTGTAATAAGTGTTGATCTCTGGTTTTTTCTTTTCGCCGGTTGAACTATCAATGCAGTCGTCATGATGAAGGCTTGACATCAGCAACACTACCTTCTTCTTTTTAGGTATATGCGACACAAGAGTGATGTCCTTTTGAAAGGCAAATCGGGAGGTAAAAACGCCTTTGCGCGTTTTCGTAAATTCAGGTGGAATTTCCTTTTTATTCTTACGTAGGGTCCCAACTGACGTTAATTTATGTTCACTAAGTAAGTGATGAACAAGTTCATAACTTGTAAACCAATTGTCAAACGTTACGTTACGCTTTGTCTTGGATATGGGCTGCACAATTCGATCTACTATATCAAATGGCTTATTACTTAAAGAATATGGACCATCAGGCTGCTTTCCCGCATATATTTCGAGGTTTTTGATGTAAAAGTTTCGAGCATCTACTAGAGCAATTATTTTTAGCCCATATTTGGCCGGCTTCGATGGTATGTACTGACGAAATTTACAGCGACCTCTGAAAGCTATCAGCATTTCGTCTATTGTTAGGCAGTCACTTGGCACGTAAGAATTTTTGCAGTTTTCAACAAAGGCTTCAAACAGTTCTCTAATTGGTGCTAAGTTATCAAGTCGTCTCCGTTCGTCGCGAGTAGAAAGGTCGTCAAACGTTAAACAGCTTTGTAGGAAATGAAAACGCTGTTTAGACATTACTAGTCCATAAATTTCTACTCCAGTGCCATCAGTAGACCACAAGTCACTCAAGTTTTGCCTACCAGAGCGGTTTAAGCCAGCAAGGTAAAGAAGGCCAATAAAAGCTTTTAATTCTGCCACATTGCATTCTTTTACATGCGTGTATTTTGACAAATTATTGCACAATGCTATTTTAGGACGGATGCGATCATTAGTGCATTTCAGAATATTTTGCAACATTTCCTCAGTAAAAAATAGGTTCCAGCATGCAAATTCAGACAAAGCAGCCTTTGCTTCCGGAGCTACCCCCGGCAACTGGTCAATTATATTTTCGGCTCTTGTTCGAACATTCTGTCGAAGAGGCTTACGAAACCAAGCCGTACCATCTTTACCAAAATACTGCTGGTTGTACTCACAATCACGATCCGAGGAACTTGTTGATGCATGATCCTCCTGCTGCAGATTTGCCTCAGATAGTACCCTTCGTCTGATTGTCGCCAATGGAACGTCGTCACTATCCGAAATGTCTTGCTCGGTATCGGTAGATTGACTACGCTCACTGACATGGTCTTCATTTTCTTCAGACTCCTGATCAGACGACATAACATCCGAGTCAGATTCTTCTAGAACCGCCATAATACGTCGTCTTTCTCGTTCTTCGGTGTCCATAATTATTCGTAATACGTACTGACAAAATAAAAAACGTGAAAACCACAAAACAATGTAGTAAAACAAAAAAAAAAGCATCAAAAACAACAATAAACCACTTAAACCGTGATTCATCAAAATGGCTTAAAATAGTTACACGGACTACAGGCATGGGTCATATTTACCTTTTTTTTGTCACGACACTTGTAGCTTCCAACGCGGCTCTCGCCCGACTGATTTCGCGGAATTAACGTGTACAGGGACTCAATAGCTCCAGCTACTGAGAAGAGCGGCAACGTCGCGCGCGTCTTTGCAAAATTATTGGTGATCTCCGAAAGCGCGGGTAATTTTGACCCAGCCCCCATGACGCCGGGTTAAATAAATAAAAGTATGCCATTGTTAGGAAGAGTGGGGCCTCCTTCTAAAGATATCATTGCATACTTACTGGGCAGGTATATTGTTTATGTGCTAAATAAGTTGATGGATAAACAGTTATTTTTTTTTATGGGATAGGGGGCAGACGAACAGACGGATTACCTGATGGTAAGTGATTAATGTCGCCCATGGACACCTGCAACACTAGATGGGCTACAAGCGCGCTGCTGGCCTTTGAGGGACGAATATGCTCTACGCTTGAAAGTTTGAAGGTCGTATCGGCCCGGAAATACCGCTGTCGACAAACTATTCCAGAGTTTATTATTATTTAAATTATTGGGCAGGAAGTAGCGACCAATTTAATTATCATTTATAATTCCCACCCATACGTTGAATGAAAATTATTTTACATGAAAGGTAGGTGTGTCTTCTTGGTTCATAATTTCCATACCCTAATCATTTATTAGTCCCACGAGTCCCTTGCCTCTTCGGTCTGATCTTACCATCCATCACTGACTCCAGGCATTTAAATCTCCTGCTAATTATTCTTGTTTACTATTTTCAATCAACGTTCCATTATGTCATTTCCGGCTCCAGATATATTGTAAGTACTATGATGGGTATTCCTAAAATTAAAGCCACTATATTTAAACTTTTTCTAGAATTAGTTTTAAAATATTGTAGCTTTCTTTGAAGTGAGCGCCATACGCTACAGGCAAAGATGGAAGTATGTTACCGTTATAAAGTAAAACTGCTTTTAAACTTCGTTTCAATCCTTCAATAATGCTGACATTAATCCTTAAATATCGTTATAGAATAAAACTGCTTTTGAATAAAAGTAGGCTATTGAATTGCGACGCTTACGATAAGTTGTAATTTTAACCTAAAGGTTCCCTCTATGTCCAATTGCCATTGATTTATTTCTGTGCCTGTTCCTTGGCTATGTGGTCCATTAGGTCATAGAAGGCTTCTTTAATAACGAATATGATGAAGGCGGTCCTTTTTGTTTTTTCATCGTCTTGTTGCAGTTATTGTTGTTTAGAAAAAGGGATATATTATAAATAAAATCAAGACTTATCTGACACATTAATTTCACTGAACTGTTCTTACTTATAAACAATGGGAAACTGCCGACTTAACCAGACTACTCAGGGGTGAGTGACATGAGTTCTCTAGATTGTTTTGAATTACTACCTTGGTTTTATAAATAATGTTTTAACTACGAAATAGAATAGAATAGGGTTTTTACTGACAGTACATACACAATTTACAACATGATTATTTACGATCAAACATAATATAATTTAAAAGACAGAAAGAAAAAAATTAACAGAAAGTGCTATGGTGTGTTTTGCCAAGCTAACCCCAACTTAGTATAAGAATCGAGCAGAAACTACTGCACTGGTATTCTGCTGAGGCTAGCAGTACAGAAAAATAGGACAAATAACAAAACACCACAAACTCCTAACGTGTAATGACCACACCGTATGGACTGCACAGCATCCAAGCGTTCTTTGATTTCGCTGCGCGATTTCCTTCCGAAAACAAGAATCGAATCACCGACCGATACTGCTCTTTTTTCATTTTTCTGAAGTCCGTGACAAGTCTGTTTTCGATCTCGATTAAATCAAAACTACGCGTCCAATTGGACTGAAATTTTGACAGTAGCCGTCTAATTTAATGTTCTACCCGACAGTGAATTTCTCATGGAATGGTGGCGCCGGTGGTAAGGCTAAAAACTTATCGGTCCGCTCTCGTATTAATAAAGGTTTGTCATTTTTTCTACTTTGTTTTCATATGGTACGACACAATAACTTCTCCTGTAAATCATAACGTCGCGCCGCTGTTTCAATTCAAAAAGACCTGCATCATGATGAATTTTCTTGGTATGATTATTGTATTTATCAAGTTTTAAAGTACTCTCTTCCCATAAAATTGATATCGTTATTTCATTAATATTCAGTTTAATGAATCATGATTGTAAGAGTTAATAAGTTCCTTTTCTCTTATCTGAAGGTCTATAATGGAAAAAAATAAACGTCTGTGTTAACACTATGTATATTTGCGACTAGCTAAAAAGATTTATGATTCACAATATATTACAACAAATTTGCTTACTCTACATTTCTATACTATATTACATATGTGTACCTTCAGTACTCCCCCCTTAAAAACAAATAATCATCACACAAAGACTAAGAAACTGGCAGCTTGAGTTGCCGTGACATTGTTCGGACTTGGCCGCACCAGCTGCCTCTGGACCCAGTTCCTGGCAGAGCTACGACGGTGATGCCACAACAGATAAACGATAGCTAAAGCGATCACTATAGCCAGTGCCACCACAGCCCAGCCGATGTTGTCCAGCTTCGATTGCACCTGTTGTGTCTGCGTTACCACAACCTCGTTTTTTTATAATGAGAATTATACCACAACCTCTTTTTTTTTATAATTCTCAATTCTGTTGTTTCTTGAATTACAGTTGAAACGTGCAGATGTTAGTTTCTTCTGGCAGGTTGAAGTCCACGCGTCTACGTTTTGTTTTAATAGTGCTGGCTGGCTTTGTGTCTGTGATGTTTAACCCAGAGGTGCAGGCCTCTTTGGTGCTACCTTAATAAGGTTAGAAATGACCTCATAGTTTAATTGTATGTCAATTAGGTATTTATAACTCATCGAAAACAATTTATCAAATTCTTTTTTCTGTGTTCAATTTTTGATTACTCTTTTATTACCATCCTAATGTTGTCATTCAGGTTACAGCCGGAGGATTCATGAAATAAAATATTATATTTTCTTAATCTATCTCGTTAATCTTAAGTTTTCATTTTCTGTTTGATCTGCTATTTAATTAATTTAAATTTGCTTGAATGAAGCGTTTTGGTTGTAGATGGGGGATGAGAAGCACCCCCCAGGCTTCAGGTATAAGGAATAAAACTAGAAATAAAGTTTAACAATCTTTATTTTTGTTCTCAGGGGGTAGGTAAGATATTCGCTCGTTATGGTTCTTGTTTCTATAATTACGAGGGGAGGACTTAGCTTTAAGTTTTGCTAGGGGATTTAGTGACGAGTTCGCGGGTTCAGCGTCACGGGCCGGGCAGCAGCACCGAAGATCCACGAAGCTCAGGAGGATTGGGGTAGAAGAAGAAGTAGAAGTAAAAGTAGAACTAGAACCCTGTAACATAAATACAGCAATTTGGAAAAATCAAATCACAATGAATCCATTGGATTCGCGAGAAGTCGTTTAAATACTATGCCACCACTATGAGCCGCGCTGCGCTCCTATGTCTGCCTACCTCCATAGTACAATTGTTAACATTGTACCTACAATTATTTTTAATTATATTTTTCTTTAAATTTATTTGTATTATAACAGGAAATTAAGACATCAGATAAACATTCAAAACAAGGACAGTTTATTAAGTAAACTGTTACATGAAATTCTTGTATAATTCAAGCCTTTAGACGGTGATGACTTACGGAAGCTAACTTGTATACTACAAGTAATTATTTCTCAGCCAGCAGTTTTATATTTTCTCTTCTTTTACTTCTTAAAATCATTTCAAATAGGTACTTTATAATTTTTTGTAGCCATCATTTATAATTTTGACTAACATTTCCTTCAAAAGACGTTGACCCAAAGTATTGATTTGTATTTCTTCCAGTGGAAGACTCCATATTGTCAACAATGTAATCCCGTTCTTGAAGTAAATCGGCGAGTCGTCTTTTTTTAGATTTATCGCTCAGGTCGTCAAAAGTTTTGGTAGGACGACCCGGAGTTGATGTTGAGGGTTTGGGGTGGCGGACAATCACTTTACACTTGAAATCTTCTACCACGTAAGCAGAATGGTTGGCCAGGAACCGTTCATGATTGCCTCCGGAACTTTTCCATTTTTCAGCAAATTTTGAAGAAGTTCTGCTGATATGGTTTCTTAACTCTTTCATGGAATGATCGCTGATATCCGATAATCCGTGTCTGTTCCTTAAATATTCATATAATGCACTGGTTCGATTTTCTTTTGGGTGTTCACGCCATTCTTCCAAAAACTCTATTTTCGAGATGGTTAATTCGATCTCTAGAAAAAATAAAAAAAAAAGAATAGTTGTAAATTTTTGTGAATTTTATGACTACTTAAAATCGAAAGCTAACAAATAAATCTATGATATATCAAAAAATCAACCCAGGGGAAAGAGGGGAGAGGTAGTTTCTGTCCCATCAAACATTAAAATCGATTAAAAAATATAATACTTTTGCAATATAGCACAAGTATTATATTTTTTTCACCTTGTAAACGATGGAAAAAAAACTGTAGGTACTTTAAGTTATAAAATAAAAAGTACATACCTTCAGCTACAAAATCCATCACAGATTTTTTTAACAAGTATAAAATTCACAAGCATATGACGTTTCTCGTTAGAAGCAAAATTGCAACTAAATAATACTTTACTTACCCCTTATTTATATTACTACCCTCATTGGCTTGTTAGTGATTGAAATGTGCAAAACATTTCTTAGAACCGGGATAATATTTCAATTTCCCTTCCATAGGGAGAAATAATATTCAACGGAAAATAGGACCTAGAAAAATATATTGATTTAATAATAAAAATAATCGCCTTTAGTTTATAGGAGGCTATAAAAAGACAGCATGTGTTTTTTGTGTTTTATTATGTTCTTTTTTTTAATTAATAGAGTCGAGTAACAAGCATCATGAGATTCTCTTATTTTGTAAATTACTATATCTCTTCATATATATATGAATACATTATTCAAAATAAAATCAACATTTGTATTATGGTGACAAGTGATGAATGAAAAATTTATATTTTCATAACAATATTCCAATAGTCTATATTAATCATGTGGCCTCTTGCGCGCAGTAAATTATTAATAATTGCAGCACCAGGTTCCACTTTATTGAGTTCCTTTGAAGTATATATAAGGCTTTTTTAAATCGCTATATTCTAAATATAATTTTCATATAGTTATATATGATTTCGTCACAATCTTCATCTGCAAAACATTACATGAAGAGTTCACAATTTTCACATTCCCCTCTTTTTCGCTTCAAGAGGAACCCACAAACATATGCACAAGCTTGTAGTTCAGCAGAATCTACTAAAGAAGTATTTTCATCTGTTATAAGTGGTGCGTGGAAAGTGCCTTTATATGAGATAAGCCCACACAACTGCTCATTGAATACCTTTAATTGTATTTTATCACAATCGCCGATAACCACCAAAACCTTCCTCCATTTTTATATTCCTCCAAGACCATAGTGGTCTAAACTCTTAAAATTTCACAGATTATAACCCTACAGTGTGTACACAAGAAGTTTTTTAAAATTATCTATAATTGATTCATTTTTATCCTGCTCACAATTGCCATGTACCAAGTGAGCAAGGTTTGGACATGATCGATGTTTTAAAGCTGCAATTAATTGTCCAACATTCGGATTACTATTTACTCCACAGTTCCCCCTAATGCATCCAAATAAACTTTCGAGGGGATCTTGTTGAAGTCTACGTGTCGCTTACGATTTAACGACGCTGTGTTTCAATCGCTCTATTGCATTTAACGACCATATCCAACCCTGCTGTTATGGTGTTCGTGGGCAACCTACAAATTCTTTTGCAAATAACTTTCTCATGGTGAAAAAAAAATTGAGATGGAGTGGTTTTTCACTTAAATTTGTAGCGTATGGCTTTCCTCCTCGTAAATCAGGGCTCTCGCTATTTGGACAGTCAAATAATTTGTCCATGTTTGCAATTAGATCTACTGTAATGGATACATCTGACGGCAAATGTCCCGAAAAATGTCAATACTTGTTTCTTTATAACAGCAGATCCTTACCTATGGCATTTCCAATAAAAACTTTTTCGCCTACTAAGTTTTTAACTAATTATACCAAATTAATTCTCATTGCATTACATATTGTACTGAATTTATAGTAATATTTATATCTAGAATAAGAAATATGTTTGAATATTGATATAATACGTATTACAGAGCACTGGCTCAAAAATTATGAATTGATTACGGGTTTTGAAAATTATAAGTTCATTCTGTAGGATAAATGCCATACAAGGAGGGTCTTTAATAATAATAAATAATTATTTAAAATTGAAAACGTGCAAAGAAGAATAAAAGTAAAAGAATTGATGGCAAATTATGTCAACAGCACATCAGGTGAAGGGTCATTAGACTTAATAAAAGACGGACTGTAGATTATAGGTGTTGTTGTAATTAGGTAAATCGCGACGTTATTCGTTCGTGTGGTCGTCTCACAGCCAAGAAGTCAAGGAGCCAAGTGGGGCTGCGGTGACGTCGAATGTCATTCGTAAGGCGTCGGCCAGCGCCGGCGTCGCCGTCGTATCCGGTGGAGTGGGAAGCCGAGCGTGCATCCGGCGCGCCAACATCAGGTTACACAATAAATTTCTCTTTATTTTAAGCCTTCTCATTAAAGACGTGTTTAAAGTCAATAGTGGAAATTTGACGTGTTGTGGTAACCAGATGTCTGTGATGTGTATGTATGTAAATGCTGATGATATTGTTACCTTCAGATATTTTGGTAAACATGCCTGCTGCAACAGAGTAGCTCAAAACTTGTGCAGCCAATTTTTTTTCATATTCTCTTTCATATTGGGATTTAAATGATTTCTCGAAAGTTAGAGTAAACAATACATTAATAACATTACTTTTTTTTTTATAATAAAGGCTTATATTTATTTTAACATACCGTATAATAGTTGGGCTAGATTTGATATCTAGTGGCTTTAACATTTTTCATTTCATAATACTAATTCTAGCAAAAGGTACATAAATAAGTTTTATGCCGTGTATAATTTAGTTCTGTTTTTGTGAACAATTTCCTGTTTATAAGTGTATCTTAACATGTGCTCCTAAGTTCTCTAATACTAAGCAAGGTCCCAAAAAAATACTCCGTGTTTTACCATTACTGGGGTTCCTTAACAAAATGTAATCCGTTAACTCTTATCTGGATGAATCATCACACCAAACTCTTAAAAGCTAAAGCACTCAAATCATCAAGATTAATCTTCCCGTCACATATCACAAACGAATCGTCTCCTAGGTACATCTCACCGAGTGGTAAGTGTGCTGTCGTCTCATAAACACAGTATCTAGTTATAAATATATGGTAACTATGGTGTCAATGATGTTGGTAAACACTGATCCTGTAGGTACTCCACCTGACTTAATAACGTTCACAGACAGCAAACGATACTGGTGTATTTATAAAATACCTGATCAAGCGGTCTATAAGCCTTCAAGTCCTATCCGGGTTTACATTCCTGCATCATTACTACCTGTCACATGCTCTAAGTCCATTGAGTCGAACACCATATAAAATGTATCTCTTATAAGCCATAGTGGTACTGTTTTATCGAATCGACTAAAGTCAGTCCAATCATTGGTTTCCCTTTATGATAACGAATCATATCATCGATATAAGCCATATCCCCTGTAACCATCTCAAGTCTATAAGCTTTCGGTGCAGTAGTAATCTTTAATAAACTTGATGGTAGAAAGAAGCACGCCTCCTTTGATATCACATCTAATGGCACACCCCATTCTCCACGAATCTTGTTATTATCAAGCGTAACATCTTGAACTCTAAAGAATGCTGCTGTGTCTGGTAGTCCTGTGTCTCGTCCTCTTCCTATCGCGTCCCAAGGTGCAAGTATCTCATTGCGTGCTTTTTTATTCTTGAGCACACATACTTTAGTCTTGTATCCTCTCTCAGTCCATGGAAGACCAGGAGACTTATCTTGAACCAGAAAACTCCGACTGCGATACTTATAAATATTCCTAACTATGGATTTAGTATACTTATGATCGTAAGACAGAATGTTGACTTTTATTTCCTCATGACTTGCGACTGATCGATGTAATGCACTTATAGCGTGGTCAACTTGAAAGCGACCAAATGCAGCGTTTGCAAACATGCATGCATCACTATCTAGTCCGTGGTGTCGTGTATCGATTTGAAAGCCCTTCTTAAGCGCCTACCACACGTTCATGCTTGACTACAGTTTTGCTTGCGCATGCTTCTCGCATGAAAAGACTGAACACGGACGTGTCTGCCACACAGCACAGTTAAGTACGCGCAAGCCACATTCTTGTCAACATCGGCGGCGTGGAAACATTGTTTCCCAATGAAGAAGTACTTCTTCTGCTATTATTTTGCAAGTGTTTGCTAGTAAAAAATTAAAATGCAAAAGTCTAAACGTAAACGATCAAAGTGGACAAAAAATATCTGTTGAATAGAAAAATTCACGAAAAACGATTGGCGGAATTATCGACGGATAGACGAATATGCCTATAGTGAGTTGTTATGTTTGGTTACGCCTCTCATTCAACGACCAAACACGGATATGCGTGAGAGTATATCCCGTCACGAAAGATTAACCGCTTGTAAGGGTGTTATTTTCCTATACAAAATAAAAGGGTAAAATAGTAAATTTGTGATATAATAAACACAGAGTTTTGTCTCAATGTCCAATTTATTAATTAACTAATTCTTTAGTACAGGTATATTGATTTATTATAATTAATAGTATTCATAATTTAAGTACCTATGTTAACATTAACACATGTCTTGGACATCATTTGAGATGTAAAAAAATAATAAATGACCTAAGTCTGAAAAGAGGGTCGCTTTCTGTTGGTTCGCGATGTTGATCGAATTTAACCAAAGTTCTACAATAATAATAAAAAAAACAACCTTGGCCCCTGCCGTTAGATGACAGTGACCTGGAGGGAAACATGAACAAACACAAATATGTGCGAGCGTCTGCCAACCAGCACAAAAATAAAAGACTTGTTTCACTAACCTTGTCTTCTCATTAAGGCAGGGATATAAACTCAACAATTGCTTGTAACTTGACCCAACGGCTACGTCCTCTTCACATGCTTCTCTAAGGTGAACATGGAATCCACCTCGCCGTTATAAGTATACAACGTGTCCCAAAATTCAACGATAAGCGGGCGCCAAGAGGTGCCCTTGCTCATGTGTACTTATGGAAAAATAAGAAAAAAATTATATCTTATCTTTTTTATTATAAAATTAAATTCGAAAATCTTCGAAAATTTACACCTTTTATGATATTTTCAACTACCACGACCACAACTTCTCAATTATGTTGAATCTTTTTTTGGTATCGGATACCTAAGTAGCACTACTATTCGCTACAACTCTTTCGAAAATTTTCGAATTTTATTTTATAATAAAAAAGATTAATAAGATATAATTTTTTTCTTAATTTTCCATAAGTACACATGAGCAGGTCTACCTCTTGGCGCCCGCTTATCGTTGAATTTTGGGACACGTTGTATATAAATTTGAAACGTCTTTTTATAGATCTACCATCTATAAAATGAAATGTAAAAGCTGGAAATATTATCTTCTTGTACTCTGCCACATGATATTTCCATTCATCATTTTATATATTCATTATGAATATAAAATAAAAACTTAAATCTCTGTGAATTCTAATAAATTCCCATCTGAAACAAAATGTCATGGATTACCATATGTTTCTCATAACTACAAAACTTACAAATCGTTTTATTTTAAAATTGTACTTACGGCGGAGTGCCAACAAAATAGCATCGGCTATTTTATTTAAAGATGTTAAACAAATAAAATCTTCTCCGCCAACCCATCCCGCCGACCTGTAAGATCATAAGGAAAATGTGATTGCGAGAATACAAGTAATTACTTGACCATCGCATGAGGATTCCTAGAATGGAATAATCTATTTACCATGTTATTATTCTAAATATCAGGATTCATCCAGATATACATTTCCTGTTCCTTATTTGAAATTTGAAAAAAAAAAAGAAAAGACGATCTATTTCTTTAGATTCGTTCCTTCAAAAAGCAACCTCGACGTCATTCTGCGTCCTCTATCAAGGACTCAATTTAATGGCACTGGAACCTGCCATTTGGCCTATCAATAATCTTTTATTGATACTAATCGATATTTTGTAACTGCAATATTTTGCAACGTTACACGCTACTTTAAGGTAAAACATTCTTTCTGAAATTAGATTAATCTACTATATTATTTTATCAATCTACTATATAGATAATAAAATATTACACCAGATATTTTAATGACAAATTAATTATAATTCTCGAAAATTTACAGTAAAAAGTATTTCTTTCAACTGTTTGTTTGTGTGAACATTGATGAAAATACCGTCACTAGTAGCAAAAGTACAAGTATTTAAGAAACTCGATATATGTCTAGGGCAAAAGAAAGGTCTAGGACAGCTCAAATAATTTAAATTGAATTTAATATTTTAACGCGGCACCATTGGCATTTATTACTGCGTCCAGTCTCGATCGCATTGAGAGTACCAAATTTTGACAAAGGTCAGAAGCTCGTAGCGACTCCCGAACTGTTTCACAATGAGTGATGAGTGCCTCCTTCGTCCTCTTGTTTATATTGTCCCACCTTTGGACCATTACTACCCACATATTATCGCACGATTCGAATGTCTGACTGTGCCTCTAGCCAGTTTTGAACCACGCGAGTGGTGTGGATTGCGCAATTGTCATGTAGAAACATTAGTTCTGGAATTTCCGATTGCGGGTGGGAGTTAAAGTCTTCTGTAGAAGTTCCCGATATAACTGCCCGTTAGCCTTCACAGAAACATTTTCCCCGGACCAGCGGCACTCATCCTAGTGATGTGCCATCTCGGAAAGAACAAAACTCAATTTAACCCGAGTTAAAATCCACATAACTCGAGTTGAACTCGAATTACGTAGCTCAAGTTAACTGGATGGACAAGTGGGTGAATGCTTTTTTTGAATTATTAGCAGTTTATTCCCTTAGCTTCGCATCAATAGTTAAAATAATATGGAATAGACAAATGATATTTTTATCTGTTTCAATTCTTTCATTTTCTATATCATTTATTTCTAAACTATTGGGAGAGTTTGTAATGTATAAAAAAATAAAGTGGCTTAAAATTGTAGTAAGTTTCAAAGAAATTTTGTTAAGAGGTCACTAACAAATTAAATAAATATAAGAAACAAATTTTTTCAGGCGCCAAAACCTACCTGGAAGACTAAGCCGGAGAGTTTGGAATTTTAATCACAAGGGGACCTTGTAAATAACGAACAACAAGTTTACTTTCGGTGTGCCATGTGTTTTAGAAACTTTTAGGTAAAATTATAGTTAAATTTACTATAATTTCCAAAAGTCTAGGTATTTTCTTTAACTAATAATAAAAAGGCTTACATCACCAACTTTGTCACTCCTTAATGCATCGTGCTTACATAGCTGCATTATAATACCATCGTGCTAAGCTGGCGAGATTAAACCGCGAGATTAAAGTGTATGAGCAACACAAAAATGATTTCGCTTAGTCAAACATTCACTTACAGCTTATTTCATAGCTGCAGTATTATCTATGAAAAAAGTTTCTACTTTTGCGCTTATTTGCTACTGGTCCATTACCCCTGGACAGCCAATGCAAAATTCAAAGCCGTGTGGTGTATTTGTATTTCTGAAGTTGAAATAGCTACAGATTTCAACTTATATTAATATATGTAATATGCAGTCAGACTTATAAAACTTTTGTTACTGTCTGATGTCCAAATATCAGATGTTAACGCTAAATACAGGGTGTTTGGCGCATCGTTTGCCAAAAGAAAATTCCGGATAGAAGCAGTCAGAAGCTACCTTCTCAGCTTAAAAAAAAAAATCCACACCTCACGGAATAATTTATGGATAAATTTTAGTTCTTTTCTTGAAAAAATCCGAAATTGAGCACTTAACTTCAAACTAAAAAAAAAGTAATTGTTATTGCCACCATTTTTTGGTTTTGATTTAATGTTCAATGTAATGCGGATCTCCTGGAATGAAAATAACGCAGTAGTACCATCACAACTTTTTTTTGTGAATTAAAATGTTTTTGAAAGAAATAAATTTTTATTTAAACTTTCAACTTTCGATTGCAATAAAAAAAAAACTACCTTTGATTATGATCTTCCAATTTTTTTAAAAGTTCTTTGGTCTATCTTCTTTCTAACGGCATGCAATATGCCACATAAAAGTTTTAATTACTTCCATAAATAAAAAAAACATGTGCATTATTGGGGTCGCATTAACCCTATATACGATTTGCAAGTTAAAAGTGTTTTTAACATGATTTGTGCAAATCAGATAAAAACTGTCATCTCTGTCTCTTTCTTTTCTACTGTCCCTTTCTTTTTCTCCATAAATAAAAGAAATATCATCAGGTCGCATGATTGACGTGCGACTTGGGACTTTTTGATTTCACTAATTAGATAGAAATGCTGTCTTAGTCGTGCTTAGTATTAGCACTCTGACTCTTTCTTTTATAGGGTACTAACTAGATTCAAGTATAAAATGAAACAAAACATTAAATTGAAATAAGTAAATCATTTATTTTGCAAAAATTACAAATTTTGTTCAAATTGTTGCCCTCCAGTCCGAACGCACGCGCGACATCGGTTTCTTATTTCCACGGTTGTGGTTCGCAGTCGCATTTCTTCTTTTATTTGCCTAAAAGCCGCCTCTATTCGTTGTTGTAAAACTTCTCTAGATGGGACCTCCGTAAAATACACGAGTTCTTTTGCTCGCCCCCAGACATAAAAATCTAACGGGGTGAGATCTGGCGACCGTGGGGGCCACAGAATAGGGCCATCTCTACCAATCCAGGAATTCGGGAACACCGCATCTAAGTATTCCCTGACTGATAACCTCCAGTGCGCTGGACATCCGTCATTTTGGAATACAATGGGTCGGTCCTCATCGTAAATTGACACCTCGGCCATCAGTTCAGGTAAATCATTTTGTAAAAAATGCAGGTAGCTATCTCCATCTAAATTTTCAGGTAAGTAATGCGGTCCGATTACTTTATTTCCTATTACCCCTGCCCAAACATTGATGCTGAATCGTCTTTGAAAAGACCTCTGTCTTTTCACCCGCGGGTTAGCATCCTTCGACGTCCAATGGTGTAAATTGTGGAGGTTAATTATGCCCTCTTTGGTGAATTTGGACTCGTCCGTCCACAGAATACTTTTTAAAAAGTGATGGTCTTCCACGTCTGTGTGCAGCAAAAATCGACAAAATCTTACACGATTTTGAAAATCTTGATTTTCAAGACCTGCAACCAATAAAATTCGTGTAAGAATGCATGACTGTCAATATTTTTATTTAATTTGATATTTACAGCTGAGAGCACAGTAAAAACCTTGAGAGATAAACTTTACAATGACAGAGTGACGTCATAGTCACTACCTGCTAAACAAAGGCCGCCCAAAAATTTTATAGGCCTTAGCGGACCAAAGTAAAGTGAGAAGTGCGGTGACTCATGTTAGCGTGCGTTGTAAACCTATTCAATAATTACTAACCTTGCACCGGTGTGTAATGAAATGCGTGTTTATTGTTCTGCCGAAGTACTTTCCACATCTTCCAGATAGAAATTCCTAACTCTGAAGCTACATTTCTAATGCTTCTGGTAGGATCTTCGTCAAACAGCGCCAAAATCTGTTCGTCAATTTCGACATTGTGGCGTACCACAATACCTCTTACTCAAATGATCGGCAAACTTCGCTCCATGTCGGTTCCATTCGGTTTACGAACTCGAGTTAGAGAGAATTCAACTCGAGTGGGTTAGAGTTACGCCCAACTCGAGTTAACTCGATTTGGATGAAGAACGAGTCTAATCTAACCCCACATATTAGCAGAAATTTGCCCAGATTCATTATTAGGGTTAACGTTATCGACGTCGTAGCGTGTTTTATCCACACGCCATAAATGCCGACTTCCTAATTGGCAAGACTTTAAACGTGTGAAAAATCAAAGTTTCGGTACTCTCGTGCAAATCGGATTCTATCAATTTTGTTTTGTTCGGTCAATATTTTTTTTTAGCGGGTCTTCTGTGATGAACTCCTGCTCTATGGAGGGTTCTCCGTATAGTACGGATAGTCAAACTCTTCAGCGAATGTTCGCGTTGGAATAAAAGGCGCAGTCGCGTAAACATTAACCATTTGCTGAGACAACGCCGTCGATATTAAATAGCGATGTTCGGATGTCTTGCTCGGGCGTCCACGTGTCCTTCTTCTTGTTTATATGTAAAACGATGTATGTACATTAAAAATTAAGAAACAGTTTACAGCTTTTCACTTTGAACGCCAATCACCTCGTGACAATATACAAGGTGTTTGAAAGCTGGGTGCAAAGCCTTAGAGGGGTGTTAGTATAGACCAGGGTTTCCCAACCTTTGTTTCGCCAAGCCTCCCCTAGGCAAGAATAGTATTTTCGTGCCCCCCTTAGGTAAGTTTCAACAAAAATAAGAAACGCACATTTTATTTAATAATAAAATTATTTATTTTTAGGTATTTTAAATAGGTTGAATAGAGTAGTACAATATATTAATTAAGGATAATAGATATTTATTAAACAACTTTTAATTCAAGTAATTTTAAAACAAATAAATAAAATCTTTTAAGGTACTAGCTAATGAGATACTTGAGCTTGCATGCTCTGTACCAGTTGGTCGATTTTGGGTTCAGTCTTTGCTAAAGCTATGGTTAAATCGCTATCGACGGCAAGGGTATTTCGCTGTTTGGTTTTTATTAAAACTAGAGCTGAAAAACCTGCCTCGCATAAATAAGTGGACGAAAATGGAATAAGTATTTTTAAAGCAAGAGAAGCAACTTTCGGATTAACAACGAATCGTTTGATCCAAAATTTTTCTAATGTCAATAGATGAAAGTCATCTTTCATGGTCGAATCAGCCTTCATTTCTAGAAATTCTTCTTGAACTTCTTCAGGTAATTGTAAGACTTCGACAACAAATGGGTTTCTGGTCATGTGCCATATTGGTGATTCGGAATTGATATCTCGATAGTATCGATTAAATTCATTTTCCAACGCTTCCAAATGAGTTTCTATTTCAGATTTCAAATTTTTACTCAAGTTTTGATTATTAATTTCTTCGGACAGCCGTGAAAAAAGGAAATACATTTTCATCAGATATCTTCTTTTTCCAAAGTTGAAGTTTTGATATGAAACCTTGAATATGATCATAGTTACTAATCAAAGAACCATTTCGGCCCTGAAGTTTCAAGTTTAGCTGGTTCAGAGCTCCGAATATATCAGCTAAATAGGCCAGCTTCCATTGAAATTGTTCATCTTTGAACAGTTGCAGAAAATTATTATTTTCTTTAAATTCAAGAAAGAGGATAACCTCTTCTCTTAATTCATAAAGGCGAGCTAGCATGTTGCCTTTTGATAACCATCGCACTTCTGTGCGGAATAGGAGGACCTTGTGGTCAGAATCGAGATCCTCACAAAGTAAAGTAAATAACCGACTGTTCAATGCGCTACTTTTGATGTAGTTTATGATCTTTATAGCCGAATTCAAAATCTGGCACAAAGACTGTGGCAAAGTTTTTGAGGCCAAAGCTTGCCGATGAATAACACAATGTGTACTAACTAACGTGGGGTTCTTTTCCTTAAGTTTTTGAGCCAAGCCTGATCGTGCACCTATCATTGCAGGGGCGCCGTCTGTGCAGAGTCCAATGAGTTTATTCCAATCCAAGTCATTTCTTTCGATGTAGTTTGATATTGCATCGAATATATCTTCAGATTTAGTGCCTGCTGATAATGATTGGGAATGGAAAATCTCTTCATCAATGTGATCTCCGCTGACATATCTAACATAAATGATTAGTTGTGCACAATTAACGATGTCCGTGGACTCATCACAACTAATGGCAAAAAATGGCGATAATTTGACTTTATTTAAAATTTGTAATTTTATGTCTGATGCCATATCGTCAATTCTTCGCTTGACTGTGTTATTAGAGAGAGATAATGATTTCATTTTTTGCTCAGATTCTACTCCTAACATTATTTGAGTGGCTTTAAGGATACATGGTTTGATTAAATCCTCCCCGATAGTGTGAGGTTTCTTTTGTTTTGCTATCAACAAAGCTAATTCGAATGAAGCTTTGACATGTTGTGAAACACCTTTGTGATAACTTCCCGACTTATCCAATCTCATGCGTTTAAGTGATTCTGCTTTAGAAGAAAAAAACTCTTTGGATTTCGAAGATAGAGTAGGATGTTGCTGGTTCAAATGCCTCTCAAGGCGACTGGGTCTCATACTATCATTGCTTAAAACTTTCATACATATTACACACTGCGGCAATTGTAGCTCGTCTCTTTCTATGAAGGTAAATCCAAATTTAATATAATCATCCGAAAACTTCCTTTTTTTCGATGCCATTTCGCGTCTGAAACAATGTAATAATAGTTTATTACTATTCACGTGCTGCGTGACGTTGGCAATACAAGGTACAATTTCAGCCCGAGATAAAGTTGACAATACACTTGCGAAAAAAAATAGGTAAGTAGGTATATCATGAAAAATTCCAATACAAATTAAAATTGAGAAAAAATCCTCGCGAATTTTTGTACATATCGCCTTTATTTATTTATTAAGATACACCAACAGTATTTACATTTATATATCATTATTCATATAATTATAAACAATAACTAATTTTATACGGAACTCGCGCGTCGTATTAAAAACTTTGACTCGAGAGTTCCATTTATGTTGATTTTGGGTAACTTGATCTCTGGCCGTGTGTACCTACCTATTTTTAGGACATAGCTATACCTATATTTACAGATTTACAAATAAGTACCTACTTGACAACTAAACCAGCACAATTTAGGTACAAACTCAAAACTAACTTATATGAGCAAGTACTTACATATTTTGTTGGAAAATAAAAATAAAACAAATATCGGGCAGTTTCATATTAGTACGTAAAAAAACTTACCTTTTATTAAGTCTCCTTAACGAAACAATTTCACACTTAAATATCCCCCTTAACAGATTTAAAACACAACTTGGACTTTTATGCGAACGAACTATTGACAGAAGCGAGTAGGTACGGCTGGGTACGGCACGCAATTGTTTTAGTGACGGACATGACAGATGGATGCAAGCGGGAAGTTGAGGGGAGCGTGTCACACGTCGTGTTGTGACTTGTAGAAACTTGAACAGCAGCGATTGAATGGCAATTAGGAACAATAGGGAATATGTTTTATTTTTCAATTGTTTCTATCGATTACTTTTGTTAATATAATACGGTAAAAAATATATTGCACACAGAAAAGTCAACATTTTTATTAAAAACTGTAATGACTGTTTTTTTTTTTTGGAAATGTAATCTTACATATTACGTACCTACGACGCCCCCCCTAACATTTCTCTACGCCTCCCTAGGGGGGCGTGCCCCCCTGGTTGGGAAGTCCTGGTATAGACCATCTAGAACATTTTGAGCTATATTGTCTGATATTTTTTTTTAGGGAAGTTTTACGATTTTAGTACCAAAATCCCAAAAAATATCAATCAAGTCCTAATAACGCAAAGTTTAAGTGGAAATGTTTATTATTTTTAATGTACTTCATTAGCCTAATGTGTGTTTAATGGTATCAAATAATTTTAAAGCACCGTTTTTAGTAAAAAAAAAATAGTTTCAGAGCATTTCAGCTTAACAGAAAACATAATTAAAAGAAGGAAATGGATTTGTAGTGACATTAAAAAAAAAATAGCTAGATGTGAGTTAGGAGATGGGCGAGAGCAATAAGCTTTTTAAAAAGCAACTGTTTTTTATTGACGAGTTACTTGCTCGAAGAGCTGAACAAGACTGATTCTTTATTGGATGTTTTACATACAGGCAACTTATCTTATTAAATACTTATAATCTAATTAACTTATAACATGAGTACGGAAGGTAATAAAGGAAGACGTTATGACCGTCTTTATGAATGGAGTCATTGTCTTGGTTTCCTGGTACGTGTTATCGATGTTGATGTTGTAGGTGTTTATGCCTACATAACTCGAGGCAAAACTATTTTTTTTCTTTAGTACCATAAACTTATCCTTATACGACAATTTACTGTAAAAAAAATATGAGATAATAATAAGTTATTTAACTGTAAATTTACGTTTTGCTGTGCGAAAAAGAAATTGTATTTATTTCTTTTTATTTTCATACATTTTATATGATATAAATTAGCTAAATTTAGTAAAAAATCATTAGGATTATCCATTTTTCTCCTACAAGACAATATTTTATTTATGTCTTTGCAGAAAGACCGTATAAAAAATTTCAATGTATATTAATACAACTTTTTTTTTTACAGTTTTTCATGTGTGGTACTTTTAATCGTATTATTTGTATCATTACTCAAAACAATCACAAGCGTTATATATTGTAGCAAATACTCGCTACAATATTTAACTTTTATAATTTCATAAAAAAACATCTTGTCTTTGCGATATATACTTGTAATGAAATGCTCACTAGGGTAGCATAACCAATTACGCCTTGAATATACCCGAAATTTCAGATATACATTATTTATGTTTTCACCAAATAAAAGCGCGTTGCAATTTTGGCATTTCCGGAAAATTCACTTTTTACACACTTTAAAGTAAAAGTTAGTGACGTACTGTAACACCGTGCATGAACTTTGTTTAAAAAACCTGTTTTATTGCACTGTATTATAAATAATAATAATAATCTATGATACCGATCACTGTTGCTTTTACCTTTACCACTACTTCTTATGTTATTGACGATTAAAGATTACGCGTCGCGGAGGCTTGTTCTAAGAGTTTCTTTGCTGAAAGCCAACCGGGAGGCAGAAACCGAGTCCGTAGTTGGGCACCGATTCCACAATCAGAACAAAGACCGACAAAATTATTAAAATTGCTAGTTTTTATACACAAATATTGCTGATGACAAAAATCAATTAATGCTATTTGGTAACTGTGTTATCCCTAAGTCAGCAACATTCTTAAGAAGCAATATCTTTTATATTTTGTTTGTCTTCTCTTATTATTAGTGAATGCTGCATTTCAAATTGCTGGACATTCCTCTTGTTTTGAATTCTTGGATCTAAAACAAATGCCTCTAAGCCTTCACAAAAATCTTACTCGCACTAATTGCCAGTTGTCTGCACACAGGACATAATATTAATTAACAGCACATAGATTGGAATGCGGCTGGACTTTGATTGGTGTTTCGGCATCCAAGACTTCAGATGGACCCGAAAAATTTCAAGAGACAATTGATGTCCAAATAAAATATTTTGTATGGTTGGTGTAGTTTTTGTTTTACCATCTTTATCAATGAATTTCATAGTATTTATGATTTTTTTTTTGTTTTATGCCACAATTCATTAGGCACTGAAGTGGGTATCACAGCCCTTAAATATGGTTTTCCTTTCTTTGCTTAACTAGAATTCATGCTGTCGAACAACTTATCAAAGATAATGAGTAAATCTGCAGTGTCCTCGCATTCGGCAGGCAATTATTTTCTCTGGAAATGAGAAGCAATCATGTATCATGAATAAAAGAGATGGAATCCAAACTATTGTACTTAACACATCATCACGATCATCTCAGCTATTATGACTAATACTTCAGGAGGTCCGGCAGTTTGCGGCGACAAAAATATAGATAGATTTGTTAACTCTCGTGTGACATATTCGGAGTCTTATCACGTCAAGTGTTTAACTTCTTCCACACAACCTTTGGAGGGAGATAAGTTTTATGAAAACAAAACAGTCAGCCTATCATGAAGATTCTTCTTGACATTCAAGAAGTACTACTGCTTTATAATATTTTATCATATATCCTATAATTATTAGAGTATTACCCACTTTATATTGCAAAGTTTACACATTTTTTTTCTTTTATCACGTGCTGTGAAGCGTAGAGTATGAGACTCTTAATCTCAAGGTCGTGGGTTCGGCGCCACGTTGGGCGCCACTGAAGCGTAAATTTGTAGATGGGGGGTGAGAAGCAGCCCCCAGGCTTTAGGGAAAAAGAAACGAAATAAAAACTTGTTTTCAACAATCAATTATTTTATTTCTCAGAGGTAGGTACAGATTCGATCGTATGGTTCTTGTATCTTCAATTAAGAGGATTTATCTTTAAGGTTTAGCGAGATTGATTACGAATTCGCGGGGTCACTCTATCAAGACCCCGAGAACTCGATTTCTTATGTATTTATATTTGTCCTTAAATTAATTTGTATCAAAACGTAAAAAGGAATGAAAACATGCAAAAGACAAACAGTTTATTAAGAAAACTGTTACAATTGTTTGGATAGTTTTGGAATCATTCTCAAGCCTTTGTAAGCTGGATTCTCAGCATACAACATATATGCTCCCACTTTCCTTTGATTGCAAAAGTCTTCCATTTTCATTGGTATGTAGTAAATCCCTTTGCAATAAATTGTTCCTAATACCTTAGTAAATGAAGAAGATCATATAATAGAACAATATCTGACTCATTTATTTTAAAAGTATCTTATTTGAGTTCCACCCCATTTTTTAACTTTCCGATTCTGTTTGTGGTTTAAGACACTGTTGTGGTGTTTGACCTGGGGTCAGCCATTGCATTTTTCTTTTACGGTTATTATCATAAAGAATCCACTTTTCATCACATATCGCAATTCGATCCAATATTCCTTCATTTTTGTACCGATTGAACATGGCAACACAAGTTTCAACATGTGTTTCTTTCTGCAGATCAGTCAAATCATGAGGCACGCATTTTTCGTATTTTTTATTTTATTGATTTGACGCAAATGAGTCAATATTGTCGGTAAGGTAACGTTAATCCATGCCGCTAATTCCTGGGTAGTTTGACTAGGATCGGCTTCCACCATCTCTCTTAATTCATCGTTATTCACTTGTGTGGGCGGTCTTCCTCGTGGCTCGTTCTTCAAGTCGAAGTTTCCATCACTAAAGCGTTTAAACCAAAATCGCACGGTGTGTTCATTAGCAGACCCATCTCCAAACGCAACATTGACATTGCGGGCTGTTTCTGCCGCGTTACTTCCGCGTCGGAACTCGTGTTCGAAAATCACTCGAATTTTCTCAGTATCCATCTTGTCTCTGTTGTCTTGTCCAAGTAGAATAACAAAAATAATTGAGTCGATATTCAAATGTTTCACATTTTTTAAAAGAACGTCATAGAAACCATGTGAATAGTTTCTATCGAAAACCTCAAACCATGAAAATTCTATGTCAATTCACGGAACCTATTACAATAAAACGACAATTTCATACTTTAAACCTAATATACTAAATTCCTTTATCATATCTTATCATATTGTTGTATTATATTGTATTGTCTGCACCAGCAACAGTTCCAGCATTCCTGGAGCGGGGATAGCATAAATAAAAATCTATTCTAGAAACTTGTGAGATGGATGGAACACTTCGCGTGCGTATTAAATAATGCACTTTAGGATTATTAGCAAAAAGAAAACTTAATACGCAAGATTTATCTAAGACAATTATTATCAAAATATGCCTTGCAAACGCCTTCTAATTTAGATGAAGAACATAGGTCGAAGAACAGGAAAAGCGATTGGAGCATACGTCCGTACCTTGTTTCCTCTCCATCTTAGTTCTTCTGCACACGTTGTACAGGTTTAAATACTATAATTATATAAAATTATTAAGCGATCGCAAACAATAAAAAATGTATTGAAAAACTCAACGTCCGGCGCGGAGGTCTTTACATGAATGGGTTTTAGCACGTTATTGAGATGAGACGGCTATAGTTGTATAGCGCATGTGTGATAAAGATGGGAGATGCGTAGATTTAAGGTGTTTGCAAGTGTGTTAACTACCCTCTGTTAAAATTAAATAAAACCGCCACATACTAAATCCCACATTATATATTTTGTTTTGATTATATTTTGTGGTTATCAATTTCTATAATATATAGTTAAAGTATATTTTATTGTTCCCGGCGTTGGGCCAATTTAATTTCATCGTAATGATGTTTACATGTCTCATATTTATGAGTAAGGTTAATGTACTTCGCCCATTATTTTGATTACTTTATAGGGTCCTTAAAGTATTGCGAAGTCTTAGGTGATTTTTCAGGTAAACCAAATCACCCGTAGGGCATGGAATACCGGAATGATTTTCATACCGGTATTGATACCGGTATTAGACTTTCAAATACCGGTATACCGGTATTTCGGTATTTTTTCGGTGTATTTTGAAATTACTGCTAAAAAACAGTAACTACTGTTTAAATAATTTAAAGAACGTTTAGTAAGTCTCCAAAGTAAAAACACTGAAACTATTCACTCCCTAGAAATCAAAAAAATAGTAGGTAATTAATGTAAGGTTATTAATTAAGACATACTAAAGAAAATACGTTCTTTGATCCTAGTATCGTTCATTTATTGTTTAATTGGCACAAATATCACAATCAGCTCTCTTATAATAATAGAACTTATAACATGTAAGTTACAAAATTTTCAAACAAAATCAAATTACAAATGATGTTACTTATTTTAAAATTATTTATATCAAAGGTGCAATTCAACTTAAATCTCAATCAGGTAGATCGCGTTTGTTGTAAAATTGAACGAAGAAAACACAATGCGTCCAAAGTTGCGTCGTTCAACGATGATCTTATTTTGTTACAAATGTAACTTGCAGATGAAAACGCCCTTTCTGATTCAACGCTGGTGGGAGGAATGCTTAATAGGTACTTGTAAGCTGCATCCAAAAATCTGCCTCTAGTACCTCCATTTTAAAAAGCTGGTGGAGTTAGAGTAGTAAACAAACGGCAATGTGCTCTCGCTTCAATAATATCAGCAGAACTGACTGAGAAAGCCGCGAGCCGGCGGCGGGCGGAGGGAGGGGAAGGAAGTGGCGTGCTCGGCGTGCGCGTCACATGATTAGTGATGGGACTGGATACTCGAATCGTTTTGAATCTACCGATTATTTGAATCGATAGTTGAACCCTGGGGATGGACATAACATAGGCGAAGGCGTCCTTATATATACAACTGCTGGGTGTGGGTTCCATAACGTGTACAACTGTGCTGTGAAATATAAAAAACCGGCGAGTGGAACTCGCGCACGAAGGGTGCCGTTGGAGAATAATATTCTTTATTTATTATTGATTTAAGAACCAATTCGGTATGATAAATTAATAAAAATATTTTGCTATCCGCCGTCCGATATTAGCCGTTATATATCAACGGCTGAGATATTCCAATTTTTGTCACTTTGTTGTATCAGCGCCACTTAGAGGATAAAACTTGTAACAGGTTTTAGTATTTGTTTTTGTAACGGCAACAGTTGTACACATTCTGTGAAAATTTCAGATTCCTAGCCGCAGCGGTTTCGGAGATAGAGCCCGCTGACAGGCGGAGACAGCGTAGTCTACTCAGTCATACTCAGTCCTTTGATCTTTTGGTACCCTAAAAATATGTGTGAAAACGTATCAATGACTTTTAACAGCTGATATTGCAAAAATATAAAGCTTTTTTTTTAAATACCGAAATACCGGTATTTTATCCTCAAATACCGGTATCAAAATACCGAAAAAATTGTCCGGTATACCGGTATTTCGGTATACCGGTATCCATGCCCTAATCACCCGCTTTGTATTTTATAGGTATCATAATAATTGTTTTTGAGGTTTCGTTGGATTTATGCATGTTTTCTATTGCTTTAGTCGGTGTTGTAACATCTTTACATAATCTGGATACGTCGCATCTAGTGCTGTTTGGCCTAAAACTAATTCGTATGGTGAATAATTGATTGTTGTATGTGTTATTTGCTAGCATCGCGGTGTAAACATATGTATTCAGGCCTGTTATCTTGGTTTTCTAGTTTTACATTTAATTTGTTGCAATCAGCAATGCCAGCGTATTGCTCAGGTGCTGAAAAAATAATAAAAGTTTCAAATCGAATATTCATTTCACGCCAGGAAGTAATTCTGCCAGTAGCTGTACTTGCGACATAGTTAACAAACACAGTTACGATATTGTGCGATTTTAACACAACTTTATTCTAAAAGTATTCGTGTGTGGACTATGATGGATGTGTGGATGATGAAAGTGATGATGCCATAGACTATTCTTGGTAAATCAAGAAAATAAATAACTTCTACTGATGATAGGTTATGGAAATGAGGACTGTAAAGTAGAATCAATTGATACACGAGGGACGGCTGAAAAGTTCTGAGCCGCAGATAAAAGACCCGATAAAAATCCAAAAAATAATTTTAGTCTCCTTCCACTTCGACGCATCTTTTAAAAAGAGCTTGTATCCCACTAAAAAAATAAGATGCACGTTTGCTGTCAAAATGCTCGTTTACGGCTGCTTTCATTTCTTCATCATCTCCAAATTTTCTTCCTCGAAGGTCTTTTTTCAGATTTTAAAAAGAAAATAGTCGCTGGGAGCCAGGTCTGGACTATAGGGTGGGTGATTAATTTAACAAAGCCAGTTTCTCGAAGGGTTTGCTTCGCAATTCGCGCCGTATGGATTAGCGCATTGTCTTGCAGAAACAAAACTCCTTTGCTGATTTTCCCTCTTCTTTTTGCCCCAATGAGATCGCATATTTTTTTAAAAGTGCTACATAATACGTAGCGTTAATATCAGGTAGTCGATGAGTAAAATCCCTTCCGAATCCCAAAAAATGGTGACCATGAGTTTCGAAGTCCACTTTTCAACCTTAAATTTCTTTGGGAGCTTTTCTCCCTTTTCTATCCACTGCATTGATTCTTGTTTTGATGCTGGATCAAATTGACGAATCCACGTTTTATTGACGGTGACAAAATAGGAATAAATTTCGTCCAAACAGTCCTTGCACAAGTCTATAAACTCCAAAGTAGTTTCAAACTCGACGCTGTTTATAGAACGGCGTGAGCATTTTTGGAACGTTGGGTTCCAAAAATGAACGACGGAACCCTCGTAGAGGTATGATACACAGCAAACACATACCAACAAAGACAGAGCAAAATCAAAAAGAAAAAGAAGAAATTTTAAAATATGACAAACTTATAAAAAGGAGAGTAGCTTCCCAGCCAGTCGTACAACTAATTTTAACATTCTATGCTTGCGAGTGAATGTCGCCTCAGGATATAAGTCAGCAGAAATTAAAATGGTTGTTGTACATGGCATGGTACCATTCGTCTCAAACACGCGCGTTGAATGTGTCCATCAGAAGGCAATGGCACCCGATCAAAATTAAAAAAACAATTAAATCTACCCTCATCGAAATAGAATTGAACAAATAATAATAAAGATTACAATAAAATACCTGTGAAAAAGACAACTTGGCCGTCTGTCCGATACAGCTATATACTAATGAAAATAACTTACACACACTCCTATAACAATGGAATATATGATATTGCTTCCCATGGCTGGAGAATTTTAAGTGATTCTGATTCTGTTTTGTGGTATATTTAAGCATAGTTGGTTAGTTGTAAATCATAAACTTCTAACATAAATTACCGGCCTAAAACAAGTTCTTCGTCCAAGCCCGCTTTAATGACAATAAATAATAATAATAAAGCAAAAGCACCCGCCGCACCGCTTCCGGAAAATAGGTATTTGAAGTTGTGGGTGTAGAATTAGCAGGTTTGAAGTCTGGTGACAAGTGCTGGATTGTTCTTTACACCTGTGCAGTATTTAGAGCAATTAATCTAGAACGTACGACGAGTCTATTGACCGAAAGTTTTTTATGGCTTTTCGCCGCTTTATAGGGAGACGAGGTAGAGTCAGGGTAGTTTATTTCGTCAATGGGAGAAATTTCATAGGTGCAAACAAGTTACTTAAGAGTCTGGACTGGGAACACATAAAAAATTAATTGGTTCTTAAAAAAATTGAGTGAAGGATTTTATGTTCCTAGTGCTAGAGGATTCTGGGAGCGTCTTATAAAATCACTCAAAGATTTGCTCCGTAGAGTACTAGGCCAAGCATGTCTCACCTACGTAGAATTAGAAACTGTTTTAGAGGACTGCGAGGCTACATTAAACAGTCGCATTCTTATGATTGCTTAAGTTCAGATAGTGATTGCTTAAGTTCTCTCACGCCTATGCATGACTTGCCATCGAATAACGTGGACCATTTTGATGAGATTGATAAAAGGAGTATAAATGTACGTCACAGATATGTATAATCTCAATAGGCGCTGTTTATCTTTATAAGTTACAATCAATAGTCATCAGAGTAGCAGTTGAATACTTAAAACTAAAATTAGATAACAGGTAGTGTCTAAAAATAATAATAATGATCAGAGGTCAGAAAGACTCAAGTCTATCTACGGTACAAAATCTCTTCACCTGGCAAACAATCTGAGCAGATGTATGAGGTAAGATCGTTTGTACTCTTAATACAATTTATTTGCGCCCATGATGCATTGTATCCACTCTTGGCCAGTTGTATATATCTTCTTTATATAAAACTCCACAAATAAGACACGAACAATCGTCTGATTTATTTTCTTTTCATTTCTTTGCCTCCCTTTTTACTGGCTTATTTGATTTTAACTTTGTTCTCTTTTTGTCATCTAAACTGCTTCTTTTACCGTTATCCTATTTTTCATTCAATTCGTACTTCTTTCCATTATAATGTCATTTTCATTAAACTTCCTCTTCTTTCCTCGACGCTTTTCTTTGACTGGAAACAAGTCGTTAGCATCTACATCAATACCGGGTCCCTGTAGCAAGCCATCAACATCGAGGTCATCAGTGATAAGTCCTAAGGCACTTGTAAAGTTGACCAAGACTGATGACTTCAAAATACTAGTGCTGCCAGCATTACTGCTCTCACCTTCAGATGCACTAAAACATCACCGACATTTGCTTTAATGGTAGAATATTTTACGATGCCCATTTGGAAGTGCTCGCAAGAATAGCTGTAGCAACCGCACCTTACACAAAAGAAAAACAATTGGTAGCTTTTTACTACAACTGGATCAGACCCGGATAGGTCTGCCGATGGGAATCGATGTTCAGATACAGTTGAAAGATACGTAGAAACGAATTATAATGCACCCACGTACCTTGAGAAGATCGATGACGAATTCCACCTCGATCGGGAACCGGCCGGTTCCTTTACTGTCCAGTATATCCGAAATATGTAGTTAACGCAGTCTTTACATCACATCAAACAGGAAACACAAGCAGACACACGCTTAAAAGATTTAGTCGTCCAGATGAGTGTTACGACGTTGAATGTAGAGATGTTCATATAAAAAAATATCGATATTTTTTTCGATATAATATATCGTAGTGTTCTATAGATACTTTGCGATATATTGTCCAAATATATCGATATTTTCGATATATCGTAAGTAATTTGTTTGTATTTAACTATTCTTACAATATTAGATAGGTTTCAGGTTGATATGAGTAAAAACAGCTAGGCTGAAGAAACGAATCAACTTTATTCATTAAAAATAAAACTTTATACTTAACTACTTACTTTTTTTTACTTAACTTTAATATTGGGATTTACAAATCCCAATATTTTTTCTCTAGACCTTGCAAAAACAAAATTTGATTCACTCTTTTGGCTTGCAGTCTGCATCTCTGTTGAGATAGGACCTGTGCGGCTTTTGAAAAAAGTTTTCCAGATGGAACAGACCTAGCCACCATAGTTCAATATTTAAATGCTATATTGTATAACTTTGGGAACTGTACTTTGTAATCTGCCCACACTTCTAATGGGTTTTCATTAAATCTACTAACAGGAGCCCTCAAATAAAGCGATAAGTCGTCGGATAGACTTTCGTCTGTTTTATTCGTTTTCCAATTCCGCTGGGCCAGTTTATGGTGATCACTTCAGAGGCTATAATCCGACAGGCTAATTTTATCGGAATTGTCAGAGTCAGATTCCGTTGCAGTACATAATTAATCCTGCTGATTTTTTTAAATCATATTTTTAATTTTACTAACAACATTTGCGCAGGCCAACGGATCTTCAAAATGAAGTTTTTTGAATCTCGGGTCCAATATTGTTGCAATAGCTAATGATGATACCTGTTCGATGGCGCCCATTCGTTTATTAATCTCGGTAAGAGCGCGTTTATGTACCTCCTTGATTAAAGGTTCTTCAATAATAAGGTTTTTCAGTTTTGATACCATGCAGTGCACTAATGGAATGACCTTGCTGCTAGAGCAATATTTATCGCCAGATATTTCCTTGGTCGCTGCTTCCAGTGGGCGTAATATGTTAAGAAGCGATGTTAACATTGTCAACTTCATACCAGTTAACATCGGCGGTGCTGTTTTATGACGAATCAAAATTTCGCTTACAGCATTTTTTAAATCAAGAAAACGTACAATCGTATAGTACGTGCTATTCCAACGTGTAGGGACGTCCTGAATTAGTTTTGTTTCAGCTTTAACTGATTTACGCAACTCGTCACTTGCCACACAACTTTGTTTAAAAAAAGTAACAACAGTTTTTACTTTGTTAATGTTGGCTGTAATTCTGGAATTCCCAAAATATGTTGAGCGACTAAATTAAGTGTATGCGCAAAGCATGGGATATGCTCTCTTTTCCCAAATGCAATTTCAACAGCCTTCACCATATTTGGAAGTTATTTATTTTACTATTTAACATGTCAATATTCTCTTCGTAGGTTGTCCTATTCTATAGGTAACTCCCTCAAAACCACTTGTCAAAGCGTGGAGGAGCATAGTTTTGTAAAAAAAAAATATGTTACATCATTAGGATAAATAAAAATTTAGAAAAAACATTAAGAATAGCCTAAATAAAACGGGAGTTAAATAAAAACAAAATATTAAATTCTATAAACATATTTAATGACTTGAATGAATTCTTCAAAAGCATCTAAATGTTTTTTTTTAAACGCCATTAATATTCAATGAACTACTTTCTACATTTTCTTTATAGTTAGTCTTGTGAAATCTTCTTTATAAATTTCGCCATTAGCTCTCTATGTGTTGGGTATTGATTATTTTCTGGAGCACTGTAATTAACTCGCTTGTGGATATAACCATGGTATTGTAAAGCGCAGTATGCACGCCAGCAATCGGTATCTATGGTCGTCCCTTCTTGTACCTACGTGTTTTTTTATTAACGGGTTTAATATCTTAGTAGATCACTTATTGTTAGGGCATTAATCTGGAGGGCAAAGCGCGAAGAAGCATAGTTTTGAAAAAAAAAATAAAATCTTGTTGTTACATCATCCAGATAAATTAAAATTTAGAAAATACATTAAGAACCTAAGATAAAGTAAATAAAACAGGAGTTAAATAAATACAAAGTATTAAATTTTATAAACATATTTAATGGCTTTAATAAGTTCTTCAAAAGCATCTAAGTGTTTTTTTTTAATTTCTAAACGCCATAAATATTCTATTAACCAATCTTCAAAATTTTCTTTATAATTTGTCTTATGGAATCTTCTTTTTAAATTACGCCATTGGCTCTCTATATGTTGAGTATGGGTGCCATCCTCAGCAATAAAAGGATTTTCCGGATCACTGTGATTAACTCGCTTGTGGATATACCCATGATCTTGTAAAGCGTCATATGCGCGCCAGCAATCGGTATGTATGATCGTCCCTTCCTGCACATGTTTTTTTATTAATGGGATTAATATCTCAGTAGACCTCTCATTGTTCGGGCATACCTCTAGTCTAAGTTCATTGGTATCATCGTCTACCATACCCAGCACCCAATGACCCTCTACACGACGTCCTTTATTATATTTTCTTTTGCCAAATTTACTTTCATCGATTTGGACGACTTTTCCAGGGCCACCAATTTTTGGTTTATCTGGCTGGTTTTCCAGTTGGTAAACCACAACTGTCTCACGGCAATAATTGAACCAATCGCTTATTGTTGCCTCTGAAACTGCCACTCTCCGACTTTTAATAGTGCATTCTATGCGAGTTTGGTAATAATCATAATCTCTGGCAAAGCAGTACATAAGCCTGAATATTAGTGGGAGTGGCAATTTAGTATTTTCAAACCACGTTCCTGTTGATCGGGATATATACCTGGATCTACAGGTATTTATTTTGCATAAAAACGCTCCTACAGCTCCTTTAGACTTTAATAAGGACATGGGCTTGCGGTGCCGTCTACAATTTTTTGTAGATAAAATAAGTCCTCGCTCTTCACTAAAAGTGAGACATTGGTCATCTGTTCCCAGTTTATCTAAAAAGAAAAAATTAAATGCTGTATTTGTTATATCATATATTTTTAAAAATGTTTTTTGAACAAACAATCAAGGTAAAATTTCAGATTCTATGGGACTCTTTGTTAGAAAGCAAAAGAATTAAAGACAACATATATCAATAATTTTTATAGGCTATTTTATGTCTGTGGTCTGAAAAAAAAAATAACCTCGAAATTTAAGACGATCGCTACGCTGCGCTTCGCGATCGTCTTAAATTTCTAACCTATCACGTGACCTACAGATATAAAACAATATTTGACTTTATCACTGAATTGGATTTAAACGGCTCCGGTTTATAAAAACACTCTAAGGGTAGAGCAGACTAGTACTTTGTGGGATTTGAAGTTCACTAATTTGGTTTTATATTAGCATTGTCTCTGTCATAACAACGAGCACTAAGATAATGCATAAAACACCTTGAACATACCTATTATTATTCTCCATATTCCACATCCTATTAATATTATAAAGGCGAAAGTTTGTAAGTATGGATGTATGGATGTTTGTTACTCTTTCACGAAAAAACTACTGGACGGATTTGGATAAAACTTTACAGCAATATAGGTTATACATCAGAATAACACATAGGGTACTTTTTACTGGGAAAACTTCTCACTCCCACGGGATACCGACTTCCACGCGGACGAAGTCGCGGGCGTCCACTAGTTTTCAATAATTCCTCAGTGTAGAGGTGCAATCGTAGTGGAGCATGACCTGCCTCTGATGATGAAGCCTGCGATTCAGTTGGTTCATCCTCCGGCACTGATATCGCTAATCCACTTCCCGAAGGAGTCGGTGGCTCATTAGAGTCCAACACAGACGTCACTTTACCACTCCCCGAAGGAGCCGGCGGCTCATTAGAGTCCAACACCGGTATCTCTTCACCACATTCACTATCACTACAATCAGTTGAAGACATGATGAAATAGCAATTACACAATAGTATTCACAGAAGACTCAAGCGAAAACACAGAAACACCAGCGCAACGCGAATCAAAGCTGTGGATAAACAAATAAGGCGGTTAGCTACTTGTTTAGTGTACGCGTTTCATTTCACAGAACATTTTTCATCTACAAACACTCAGTAGGTCATTTTAAGGTGCATAAACGATCTGCGAATTTAAAATTTCATAAAAAGATGCAATTTTTCCGATAAACTGTTCAATTTATAATTGTTTGTTACTTCATATTTTCTTTTTGTCACAAAATACATAAAAAATTATTACGATTCCATTGGTTGTCTGCGCATGAATCCCTTTGCTTTTCAATGTAATCAATTTTTAAAACAAAAACATTTGTCAAACATAATATAAACCTCGTTCAAAACAATATTTTAGACGTATTTTCAAAAAATTATATCTCGAATACTATATCACTCCACACTTTGATATTTTGGAAATTTATGTCTCTTTAGTGTATCTGTCTCTGTGTGTATAAAAAAATATCAACACAATCTGCGTAGTCGCCGATACTAAAGCTGAACCTAATTTTTAAGCAAAGTTTGCACAGAATGATGTTTTCCCAACATGACGTTTGTGGTATCAGAAGTAAATCCAATTGCATTTTGTATTGGAACATCATATTTTAAAAATACATCTTTAATTGTTGTAAAAATCTGTATTCTTGGTTACGGTCTGTAGGTTTTGGTTACGCTGTCAAAGAATGTTATGATGATTGCCAACTGCTTTATCTGAGTAAGATCTGTCGTTTCATCTATGATCATGTTAACAAAATTGTTTGTCGTTGTGTTAACTACTTGCTGTTTGTATGTGAATCCTGTAACTTGTCGTAAGATGTTTGTAGCTTTTTGCTCACCTATACGTACTTCTGGTAAGTATTTGGTTTCAGGAAACAAAGTTCGCATAAGTGCCACCAAATCCGTTATCAGTTAATGAAATTGATAAATCATGTTTTGCAAGAAAACCGCATATCTTCAGTTCTATTTCTAACACTTTATTAGAGTTCAAGTGTTCACTTAAGAACGATGGCATATTACCACAGAAATAAATCTAGTTAGAAGGAAAATGTTCGTCGATTTATATGGAGACCGAGCGTGCCACATTTTGTGTAGGTATCATGACGTCACGATCTTAATTTAGTGATGGAAGACATAATTTCACTTGCATCGAATACATGTTGTATTTGAAACGGCATACCGATTCTTATCGATTGAAAAAACGATATCGATCGACGGAGACCAACGTGTACAGTCTGTCTATAAAGTCATGAAAAGAATGTTTGAGGAACTAACATTAGACACAAGTATGACAACACTGAATCAAAGTACATCGACTGTCAACAACTTGATTTTTTAGCTCGATTTTCTGCATTTTTGATTTGTTTTGATTAAACTGAAGCTACTTCTTCTTAACTCCGTCGAAAAGTGTTAAAAATGAAGAGAATTAATCAGAGTGAAGCTCAGGATATTATTTATAAAGTTTTTCAGTGATGTTTATTGGAACAAGAAGCTGGACACATTTTATCATATTTGTAGGATGTTAAAGCTCGAACGGCAGTTATGGCTGGTATGTAATCGTGTTACTGATTGAGTTTTGGTTACCAGTAGTTTCAAATTTATTAAATATATGAATTTAAGTCTAAAAGAAGTATTGATTACATTATGCATTTATAGGTTAGATTGAAAATGTTAGAAGGCTATATTGTAGTGCGGCCCGAACTTTCAATACTTTTGGATAATCAAATTTATCATTGATTATAATCTGAATAAAAAATATACCTGTTAGGAATGTACGATTTTTACCTACGTACGCCAATAAAAAGTTTGTGCTTTATATTACTAAAAATTATAGCATTAATTTGATCATTGTGGCGATTCCATTCTTTTTGCCAAATACCTATAGGTATTTCATTTTTAAAACTTACTTTCAGGAAAATCAGAGAATATAGTGATACGTATTGTAGATGAAGGTTATAAAAATGGTGGCATATTTGAAACCCCTGGGAAACATAGATAGTCGTCCTAAGAAATAAATGGTTAACTGCATTTGTGCACTTCGACAAAAGATTCAGTTCTTTTACTCTGTGAAAAAAAGAGGTACCTACATGAAGATAACATCAGTGGATTGCCAAAACCGATCTGGATTTTAATTGTAGCCTAGAGGTTCTGCGTTAAATTCTGAAATATATTGGGTTTTCTTACAAGGAGTGTCAAAGTAACAGGCTTTAATCGAACACAAGCACACATTGCAGTAAAACGAGAAAACAACTTGGCAATTATAAAAAAAAAGATTTATCAAAAATTACGATTACTATATTGCAAGACAATGAGTTTATTCTAACTCATTGTCTACGAATTATACGCCTTTCTTTACCTTTTCTGGGTAAAAGTTAAAAAAAAAATCCTACTATCAAAATCATTTGTCTCACTACACAGGGTTGCTACGTGCACGATCACAGCGCCCTCAATTTTTTTCATGACTTTATAGACAGACTACCAGTTTGCTTAAATATTATGTATATGTCACGAACTCACGAATGTAATTTAGTGAATCGGCGCAAAAAAGATTTTTATGCGATAGAATAGAAATCGGCATTTTTCTGTGGGCAAACACTTTGTAGTAACCGCTACCCCCTCCCGACACGCTAAACATTTTTACGTCCTGTTATGTTATGTTTCACGGCGGGCTTTTCCGTAACTCGACACTCAGTGTTTATTTTGCGTGACACGGGGTTGCTTTAGTCCTGCCACCCCAGCTCCTCCAGGAAGCCCGTAAGATCTCGAACTCTGCCGCATGCTTCCACTAGTATCCTTGGGCTATCTAGATATGTAGTCCTTTGTCTTAATAGGCTCCTGCATTCCAGTATCACATGAGCGCTTGTGTGCTCATGTGATACTGAAATGGAGACTGAGGAGACAATCTCCTCAATCTCCATGCACGCCCTGCTCAGAGGACTGTCAGAATAACCCATGTTATATAGGTGTTTGTTAAAGTTTCCATGTCCAGTAAGTATACCTACTATTTGCCTTAGAGTCCTGTTGCTTCAATCCATTTATTTTTAATATTAGGATCATACGGAAAACTAAAACAAAAATTACAGAAGAAGGATTTTCTTTACGGCGAGTCAATAACAACTTTGATGCATACATATATTGCGTATTGCTTAAGCTGTTCCAATAAATTAAATAAATTCATAAATAGTTAATCACACAAGAAATTAACGATTAATGATTATGATTAATAATCTTAATCATTTTAAATTTGATTATGATTAATTAATCTTAATCACAATTTTTGATTATGATTTTTAATCATTAATTTTTAATCGTTAATCAGATTAACTTTGGGCCAACACTGAATTAAACCTAGTGATAAGGAAAATGTAAACCATTTTATCAATAAAACAGGAAATATATTTATAAAACCATATTTATTTCTTTTCATTGTTTATAATATTTAATTCCCACTTTTCAAAATGAAAATTCTTACGACTAAGAATATTATATTTTAACATAATATAAAATAAACAAAAAGGATAACGTTTTTTAGTTATATACTTTTAATTAAATCCAGCTTGTTCCATTGATATTTCCAGACTCGACTAGTAAATGCAGGTGTATTTGGTATCACATCATTGTTAGATAAAACAGTTATTGGTGTTCTTTGTATACTGGCATCACCTTCATATTTAATTCTTGCTGGACAAGTGTCTCCTCCAAATAATAATTTTAAAATTTCTTCGAATCCTGGTTCGAAATTTGAGTCGTTCCATAATAAAATTCTTCGTTGAACTGCATCTTGTAATGGGAATCTGTCATATTTATTAAAATTTCCGATTTGACCATAGTTAATACATGTATGAATCAAACAATCAAAAAAGTAATTTTTTCCTGAATTTATACAATTCATTTTTGGTACTTTTTTATCTACTAAATAATATATATTTTTCAAAAATGTAAAAATCCAATCACTATTATTGTCAAATTGAAAATTTAATCATTCTTCCACAATTTTTACTGAATCAGAAATATTTTAATAATATTCTCCAACATTATTCCACGGTGCAACGTATATCAGTTTATTCATTGATATTTTTCTTGACTTTAAAAATATTTCTCTGTATGATAAATCGACGACATTTTGATTTATATTATGGAAACATGTTGTCAATATTGCTTTATTTTAGGCATATATTTAAATGGTCCTTGTGTCCAATGTCCTGTATATAATATGTTTTTTGTTGGTGTAATTATAAATGATTCTATAAAATTTTCCAACCAGTTTGTACCTTTTTCTCTACTTTGACATCCTTTAAATTCATTATTTGTCTTGTCAGTTCGTATCTTAGTTTCATCGCTAGTTTGTATGCACGCGAATCCTCTCCAGAGGTCACTCCTAGACACGAATATATTCGCTTCGTCCAATATTTATTTTTGTTGAGTTTTTCACACTCTTTGAAAGGGTAAAGCTCTAGTTTTATAACCATCGATCCACGCTCTCCCGGCGACAATATATGTATTGATATATCCGTCGTCTTCCTTTATTAAGATAGATTGAGAGATTTTTCCAGTGCTCGTAACTAATGAGTGAGCTCGGGCATGATTGGCGACCATAGAGGAAAAGTCTTCGTCGTTCGGAGTTTCGTCCATGCTCTCTTCTGATTCCATTGATAAACCTCTCCTTTTCTTCTTGGATGATGGGACTCTTAATTCCACTTCCGGTTCGTTTTCTTCCTACACTGTCTTTTGTGCAATAAATCTCCGGAATAAATCTCCCACTACATACTCCATTTCCTCCTCTTCGTACAGGTCTACCATTTTCCGCTTCGAAAAGTGAGACTTTTCCTTCTGGAACGTCACTGTTTTGGCTGTTGGCCCATCTTACAATTTCGTCTGCGGTGTCTGCATCTGTAATGAAGTCCCTAATCCTTTGGATGTGGAGGTACCGGCATGTTGATCCGGAGTATGCACAATCGTGGATGACATGCAAGTGCTTTTCATGTTCTGCGATGACAAAGATTCCCGGTATTGAATATTCTCCTCCCCCGCATCGTCCATCTGTTCTTGACGTTCTTCGAGCTCCATTAATGCTGAGCTGTAATGGTCGAATAATTGCGTCTCTAAATCGTTCTCCCAACGCATCGATTGGAGCCTTCCATACGTCGTGGATAATCCTTCGTTTAAACACCACTCCCCGAAAGTATTGTAAGAACAATTGGTCAAGTCCTTTCCTTGACTTTTCATGTATAGAAAGAATTCCTTCATCACTTTCTGAAGAGTCTGCCCCACGTTGAATAGATTCATTTTTTTGTTTTCAACGCAGCGTCGTTTATTTTCTTCAGTAATGGTTTCATTACTCTTAATGTACTTTCTGCTATATCTATAGCTGAAGAGTAGCTATGTTTTAAAGCTACATAGCTACTCTTCAGCTATATACGTGTTTGCTTATCACGTGAAACTCTAAAATCTAAATCGGACCTCGTTTGCTTTCTCGATTTATTTAAATGATTCATAACTTTATTAATATTTACACCTTGAGAATTACCTCTCGACTTAAAGACATTTGTTTTGGCTATTATATAACATACTATTCTCATCTAACGCTGCTTGTATAGCACCTTTTAAATATTTCAAATTTCTAGCAATTAATATTATACTAATACGATTATTATTCAGTCCGTCTGAAAAACATCTAAAAACTAACATTTCATTTATAAGGATGCAGTATTTTATATTTCGTTTTATCATTTTCTGACTGTGCGAACGGCAACTCTTAATTATGTACTTTTTATAGGGATATCTTTAAGACTGTTAAATAAAATTCAAATTTATAATATTGTTTTTTATTATTAATCCAAAAATTATAAAATACTTTGATGTAGTATTGGATAAATATTATCTTTCCATAAAGGAACTATAACATTAATAAAATCTGATACATATTTTTCATCATATTGAATGTCCAATATTTGTACTTTCTTATTAGTACTGTAGTTGCAATCAGCTACACAAAAATAGCCTTTTTTAAGCCCTGTTAATAGCATTTGTAATTGCATCTGCACATAAAACTTCTGGCTTGGTTTCCCATCACATATATAATTTTTAAAGGTTTTTTCACTCATAGGGCACTTTATTTCTATAATGCTGTTTTCGCAGATCCCATCTGGTGAACCTGCTAGCATAGGGTAGTTTTTGGCTATCATTAAACCACATTTTTTATTTTTTTTTCCTAATTTGGCACTGACTGTATTTCTAACGTCATCCTCCAATATTCTACAACGCTTCGTGGCCGTTGTGTCTGGAATTTTTCCACCCAATATTACAGCAATCAGAGTACCATCACTGGTTTTGCACCGACTGAATTCGTACGCCCGTGAAGCTGTTATTCTTCCATATCTTAATTCATGCCATAAGCTGCTTTTATGTTGGTCTCTCGTTTCTTTTTCAATATTGCTGATATCACTATCAGTTAACACAACTCTGCTCAAAAATGTGTCACAGGATGTTTCTTTATATTTCTGCACTAATTTGTCCATAGAAAAACCTTCTGGTCCAGCAAAAACATAATCTTTTTGATATTTGATTATCTCACAATTGGTAAGTTTCCTTTTCTTACCTTCTGTTAAAAACTTTTCGAATACTCCTGTATTTGATGATAAGCTAGGCTTACCCTTGGATAAGTCTTTGGCAGTTATGTATTTAACAGTAGTACCAACCCTGGAAAGCTTTGATTTTATCCAATAGCATTCGATGGATGTACATGAAGGGTCTTCACTCCTGCGGTGAACCCACATTAGGAATGCTATTGCATGTTTACATTCTCCTTGCGAAGCCACACAATCATGACATTCAATTGATTTTACTGCCTCTTCCTGTTCATCAATCACTAAAGTCACTCCATACAATTTTGCATGTACTTTATGTTCTGGGCAGATTTTGCCTTTTACTATGCACAGATTTCCTTCCCGTTTAACCTGGACGTAACTTATAGCATCGTCGCCATATGATGCTCTGGAGGACCTAAAATAAAGAAAACCATGTTACAACTCAGATTACAACTATGTATTTGGTAGGTAAATATTAAAAGAATAATTGCAATATAACCTTCAAGCGTAATATTAGAAGTTTCATTGAAGGGTATATTGAAAAACAGAAAGTATACATAATATTTTGAAACATTTTGTCTTATGTTCATTCATTTATAAGTGATTTTATTGTATGATTTGTACTTACATGGATGTTTTTACATTCCTAAATTCTGACGAACAAAAGTCTTTATTTGACCCTAGAAACGCTCCTAGAATCAACAAGTCGACTCTTGGCAAATTCGTGCTGGTTGCCTTTGTAAATCCTGGTTCCATTCTTGTATTTTCACTTTCTATTTTATTTAATATATTTATGAAAACAAACCAAATTATCCACTTGCTATAGAGGGAAACTAAGAAGAGCTGTCATTGTAGTCGAACGTGACGTAATAACATGGCGGATTGTCGTATTTTGTGGTTTTATTTTATTAAAATATTAAATAATCTCACTCATAATTAAAAAATAAATACGTTTTTTGCAATCCATAATTTACATTTCATTACATAGATGCATTACTTTAGTGACTTTTGTTTACTGTCATCATCCCTATTGGTGGAGTGCCAACGATTGGGTAGTTTACACTATTTACATCTAGAGGTCTCACAAAATCTTAATAAATATTTTCAAAAGAAGCAGATGCTGTGGTTGTTATGCTGATTTTACTCTGTTCTTTATGTTACAATTTTTTTTTATCTCTGACAACCTTTACTATGACTCATATACTAAATTATATCTTTATGCATATTATTATGCCAAAAATATGTGTATTTTATATTATTTCTCATTTTAGTGACACCTACATGACCACTTGTAGGCGACAAACGATAGTCATTAAGAATTACAAGAATTATGTCCTTATTTTAGATTCCTTTTGCCCCATTAACTACACATAAACGTGGTAAAGCTGCATTTAGCGAAAATCGAAGAGCGTTTTTTATAATTTCTTCTTTCATTAAAAACTCTCTCTAATATTATAATTTCTACATACTGTAATCAAGTCTTCTATCATTACGTCTCGGCGCGCCTCCGTTAGTAAAGTATACCGATTTTACAAATAATAATTTCAACAGAAATACAAATTCAAATATTTAGATAAATTAATACAAACTATGAGAGAAAATTAAATTGTAGTCAAATTAAATTAAATGAACATTTATCATCATCATCATATCAGCCGAGAGACGCCCACTGCTGGGCATAGGCCTCCCCAAAATATCTCCAACGAGATCGGTCCTGCTCTTATGTCCTTCTATTTATATTATATGCTATTTACATATGAGAATATTACATAACTTATTGTTTATCGAATTTAGTAATGTCGTGAGTTTCATATAAACATACTTTTTGACATTCAATTACCAATTACCATTACAATTTTTAATTAATCAAATATTAAACTATTTATTTCTAAGTAATGCCCATTGCATTTCCATCGTATCTTTCATCTACAAATACTATTTCAAAATAATTCCCTTTTATGTCTATATTTTTACCTTCCTGGAATTCAACAAAATCATCCGAATTATTTTCGGTTCTATTTATTATACTTTAATCATATCTTCCTTCATATTTGCTGTTATTATAATTTGTATTGATCTTTTGTTTCAAACATTTGACTATTAAGTTTGGTAAGACCACTTTATACTTATTTATTTGGATTATGCAAATTCGCAAACTATTTTTCATCAATAATCAAGCCTCAAAATACCTCAAAATATTTAATAAATCTATTCCCTTCAAGAGCGACGAGGTTTTTATAAACATGGCGGATTTTATTGCTCATTATTAAATAAATCCTAGATGCAAATGTCTATATAATAATTGGTTTTTCCATGAAACTGCTCTACAGGCGCACATTTCTTGCCTACTTTTTAAATTCTCGGTTTTATTTTTAATTGACTTTTCCTTAATATTCCCCAAAGAAATATATTTTTATATGCTATATATTATAAATTTTATATATATTTTTCCTGAATTTGGTGGTCCTACTATACATATACAATTCATTTTGGTACTTTTTTATCTACTAAATAATACATATTTTTCAAAAAATGTAAAAATCCAATCACTATTATTGTCAAATTGAAAATTTAATGATTCTTCCACAATTTTTACTGAATCAGAAATATTCTAATAATATTCTCCAAAAGTATTTCACGGTGCAACGTATATCAGTTTGTTCATTGATATTTTTCTTGACTTTAAAAATATTTCTCTGTATGATAAATCGACGACATTTTGATTTATATTATGGAAACATGTTGTCAATATTGCTTTATTTTTAGGCATATATTTAAATGGTCCTCGTGTCCAATGACATTAAGCTCGGTGGCGTAGTGGTTAAGCGCCGCGGCCCGCGATCGTTGTCGTTAAGCAACTTTCGCAGGGGTCGGTCACGGGATGGGTGACCAAAAAATAATTGACTCGAGCTACTCCGTGCTTCGGAAGGCACGTTAAGCCGTTGGTCCCGGCTGCATTTGCAGTCGTTAATACCCTCCAATCCGCATTGGGCCAGCGTGGAGGGTCATGGCCCATCCTCCTTAACCATCCATAAGGAAGGCCTAAGCCCCTGCAGTGGGGACATAAAAAAGGGCTGATGATGTGTCCAATGTCCTGTATATAATATGTTTTTTGTTGGTGTAATTATAAATGATTCTGGAAACTTTTCCAACCCGTTCGTACCTTTTTCTCTACTTTGACATCCTTTAGATTCATTATTTGTCTTGTCAGTTCGTATCTTGGTTTCACCGCTAGTTTATATGCACGCAAATCCTCTCCAGAGGTCACTCCTAGACACGAATATATTCGCTTCGTCCAATATTGATTTTTGTTGAGTTTTACACACTCTTTGAAAGGGTAAAGCTCTAGTTTTATAACCATCGATCCACGATCTCCCGGCGACAATATATTGATATGTCCGTCGTCTTCCTTTATTACTAATGAGTGAGCTCGGGCATGATTGGCGACCATAGAGGAAAAGTCTTCGTCGTTCGGAGTTTCGTCCATGCTCTCTTCTGATTCCATTGATAAACCTCTCCTTTTCTTCTTGGATGATGGGACTCTTAATTCCACTTCCGGTTCGCTCTCTTCCTCCACTGTCTTTTGTGCTTTCCGGAATAAATCTCCCACTACATACTCCATTTCCTCCTCTTCGGACAGATCTACCATTTTCCGCTTTGAAAAGTGAGACTTCTCCTTCTGGAACGTCACTGTTTACTATTGGCCCATCTTTCAATTTCTTCTGCGGTGTCTGCATCTGTAATGAAGTCCCTAATCCTTTGGATGTGGAGGCACCGGCATGTTGATCCGGAGTATGCACAATCGTGGATGACATGCAAGTGCTTTTCATATTCTGCGATGACAAAGATTCCCGGTATTGAATATTCTCCTCCACCGCATCGTCCATCTGTTCTTGACGTTCTTCGAGCTCCATTAATGCTGAGCTGTAATGGTCGAATAATTGCGTCTCTAAATCGTTCTCCCAACGCATCGATTGGAGCCTCCCATACGTCGTGGATAATCCTTCGTTTAAATACCACTCCCCGAAAGTATTGTAAGAACAATTGGTCAAGTCCTTTCTTTGACTTTTCATGTATAGAAAGAATTCCTTCATCACTTTCTGAAGAGTCTGCCCCACGTTGAATAGATTCATATTTTTTGTTTTCAACGCAGCGTCGTTTATTTTCTTCAGTAATGGTTTCATTACTCTTAATGTACTTTCTGCTATATCTATAGCTGAAGAGTAGCTATGTTTTAAAGCTACATAGCTACTCTTCAGCTATATACGTGTTTGCTTATCACGTGAAACTCTAAAATCTAAATCGGACCTCGTTTGCTTTCTCGATTTATTTAAATGATTCATAACTTTATTAATATTTACACCTTGAGAATTACCTCTCGACTTAAAGACATTTGTTTTGGCTATTATATAACATACTATTCTCATCTAACGCTGCTTGTATAGCACCTTTTAAATATTTCAAATTTCTAGCAATTAATATTATACTAATACGATTATTATTCAGTCCGTCTGAAAAACATCTAAAAACTAACATTTCATTTATAAGGATGCAGTATTTTATATTTCGTTTTATCATTTTCTGACTGTGCGAACGGCAACTCTTAATTATGTACTTTTTATAGGGATATCTTTAAGACTGTTAAATAAAATTCAAATTTATAATATTGTTTTTTATTATTAATCCAAAAATTATAAAATACTTTGATGTAGTATTGGATAAATATTATCTTTCCATAAAGGAACTATAACATTAATAAAATCTGATACATATTTTTCATCATATTGAATGTCCAATATTTGTACTTTCTTATTAGTACTGTAGTTGCAATCAGCTACACAAAAATAGCCTTTTTTAAGCCCTGTTAATAGCATTTGTAATTGCATCTGCACATAAAACTTCTGGCTTGGTTTCCCATCACATATATAATTTTTAAAGGTTTTTTCACTCATAGGGCACTTTATTTCTATAATGCTGTTTTCGCAGATCCCATCTGGTGAACCTGCTAGCATAGGGTAGTTTTTGGCTATCATTAAACCACATTTTTTATTTTTTTTTCCTAATTTGGCACTGACTGTATTTCTAACGTCATCCTCCAATATTCTACCACGCTTCATGGCCGTTGTGTCTGGAATTTTTCCACCCAATATTACAGCAATCAGAGTACCATCACTGGTTTTGCACCGACTGAATTCGTACGCCCGTGAAGCTGTTATTCTTCCATATCTTAATTCATGCCATAAGCTGCTTTTATGTTGGTCTCTCGTTTCTTTTTCAATATTGCTGATATCACTATCAGTTAACACAACTCTGCTCAAAAATGTGTCACAGGATGTTTCTTTATATTTCTGCACTAATTTGTCCATAGAAAAACCTTCTGGTCCAGCAAAAACATAATCTTTTTGATATTTGATTATCTCACAATTGGTAAGTTTCCTTTTCTTACCTTCTGTTAAAAACTTTTCGAATACTCCTGTATTTGATGATAAGCTAGGCTTACCCTTGGATAAGTCTTTGGCAGTTATGTATTTAACAGTAGTACCAACCCTGGAAAGCTTTGATTTTATCCAATAGCATTCGATGGATGTACATGAAGGGTCTTCACTCCTGCGGTGAACCCACATTAGGAATGCTATTGCATGTTTACATTCTCCTTGCGAAGCCACACAATCATGACATTCAATTGATTTTACTGCCTCTTCCTGTTCATCAATCACTAAAGTCACTCCATACAATTTTGCATGTACTTTATGTTCTGGGCAGATTTTGCCTTTTACTATGCACAGATTTCCTTCCCGTTTAACCTGGACGTAACTTATAGCATCGTCGCCATATGATGCTCTGGAGGACCTAAAATAAAGAAAACCATGTTACAACTCAGATTACAACTATGTATTTGGTAGGTAAATATTAAAAGAATAATTGCAATATAACCTCCAAGCGTAATATTAGAAGTTTCATTGAAGGGTATATTGAAAAACAGAAAGTATACATAATATTTTGAAACATTTTGTCTTATGTTCATTCATTTATAAGTGATTTTATTGTATGATTTGTACTTACATGGATGTTTTTACATTCCTAAATTCTGACGAACAAAAGTCTTTATTTGACCCTAGAAACGCTCCTAGAATCAACAAGTCGACTCTTGGCAAATTCGTGCTGGTTGCCTTTGTAAATCCTGGTTCCATTCTTGTATTTTCACTTTCTATTTTATTTAATATATTTATGAAAACAAACCAAATTATCCACTTGCTATAGAGGGAAACTAAGAAGAGCTGTCATTGTAGTCGAACGTGACGTAATTCGCTCTGATTGGCGTTCAATATAACATGGCGGATTGTCGTATTTTGTGGTTTTATTTTATTAAAATATTAAATAATCTCACTCATAATTAAAAAATAAATACGTTTTTTGCAATCCATAATTTACATTTCATTACATAGATGCATTACTTTAGTGACTTTTGTTTACTGTCATCATCCCTATTGGTGGAGTGCCAACGATTGGGTAGTTTACACTATTTACATCTAGAGGTCTCACAAAATCTTAATAAATATTTTCAAAAGAAGCAGATGCTGTGGTTGTTATGCTGATTTTACTCTGTTCTTTATGTTACAATTTTTTTTTATCTCTGACAACCTTTACTATGACTCATATACTAAATTATATCTTTATGCATATTATTATGCCAAAAATATGTGTATTTTATATTATTTCTCATTTTAGTGACACCTACATGACCACTTGTAGGCGACAAACGATAGTCATTAAGAATTACAAGAATTATGTCCTTATTTTAGATTCCTTTTGCCCCATTAACTACACATAAACGTGGTAAAGCTGCATTTAGCGAAAATCGAAGAGCGTTTTTTATAATTTCTTCTTTCATTAAAAACTCTCTCTAATATTATAATTTCTACATACTGTAATCAAGTCTTCTATCATTACGTCTCGGCGCGCCTCCGTTAGTAAAGTATACCGATTTTACAAATAATAATTTCAACAGAAATACAAATTCAAATATTTAGATAAATTAATACAAACTATGAGAGAAAATTAAATTGTAGTCAAATTAAATTAAATGAACATTTATCATCATCATCATATCAGCCGAGAGACGCCCACTGCTGGGCATAGGCCTCCCCAAAATATCTCCAACGAGATCGGTCCTGCTCTTATGTCCTTCTATTTATATTATATGCTATTTACATATGAGAATATTACATAACTTATTGTTTATCGAATTTAGTAATGTCGTGAGTTTCATATAAACATACTTTTTGACATTCAATTACCAATTACCATTACAATTTTTAATTAATCAAATATTAAACTATTTATTTCTAAGTAATGCCCATTGCATTTCCATCGTATCTTTCATCTACAAATACTATTTCAAAATAATTCCCTTTTATGTCTATATTTTTACCTTCCTGGAATTCAACAAAATCATCCGAATTATTTTCGGTTCTATTTATTATACTTTAATCATATCTTCCTTCATATTTGCTGTTATTATAATTTGTATTGATCTTTTGTTTCAAACATTTGACTATTAAGTTTGGTAAGACCACTTTATACTTATTTATTTGGATTATGCAAATTCGCAAACTATTTTTCATCAATAATCAAGCCTCAAAATACCTCAAAATATTTAATAAATCTATTCCCTTCAAGAGCGACGAGGTTTTTATAAACATGGCGGATTTTATTGCTCATTATTAAATAAATCCTAGATGCAAATGTCTATATAATAATTGGTTTTTCCATGAAACTGCTCTACAGGCGCACATTTCTTGCCTACTTTTTAAATTCTCGGTTTTATTTTTAATTGACTTTTCCTTAATATTCCCCAAAGAAATATATTTTTATATGCTATATATTATAAATTTTATATATATTTTTCCTGAATTTGGTGGTCCTACTATACATATACAATTCATTTTGGTACTTTTTTATCTACTAAATAATACATATTTTTCAAAAAATGTAAAAATCCAATCACTATTATTGTCAAATTGAAAATTTAATGATTCTTCCACAATTTTTACTGAATCAGAAATATTCTAATAATATTCTCCAAAAGTATTTCACGGTGCAACGTATATCAGTTTGTTCATTGATATTTTTCTTGACTTTAAAAATATTTCTCTGTATGATAAATCGACGACATTTTGATTTATATTATGGAAACATGTTGTCAATATTGCTTTATTTTTAGGCATATATTTAAATGGTCCTCGTGTCCAATGACATTAAGCTCGGTGGCGTAGTGGTTAAGCGCCGCGGCCCGCGATCGTTGTCGTTAAGCAACTTTCGCAGGGGTCGGTCACGGGATGGGTGACCAAAAAATAATTGACTCGAGCTACTCCGTGCTTCGGAAGGCACGTTAAGCCGTTGGTCCCGGCTGCATTTGCAGTCGTTAATACCCTCCAATCCGCATTGGGCCAGCGTGGAGGGTCATGGCCCATCCTCCTTAACCATCCATAAGGAAGGCCTAAGCCCCTGCAGTGGGGACATAAAAAAGGGCTGATGATGTGTCCAATGTCCTGTATATAATATGTTTTTTGTTGGTGTAATTATAAATGATTCTGGAAACTTTTCCAACCCGTTCGTACCTTTTTCTCTACTTTGACATCCTTTAGATTCATTATTTGTCTTGTCAGTTCGTATCTTGGTTTCACCGCTAGTTTATATGCACGCAAATCCTCTCCAGAGGTCACTCCTAGACACGAATATATTCGCTTCGTCCAATATTGATTTTTGTTGAGTTTTACACACTCTTTGAAAGGGTAAAGCTCTAGTTTTATAACCATCGATCCACGATCTCCCGGCGACAATATATTGATATGTCCGTCGTCTTCCTTTATTACTAATGAGTGAGCTCGGGCATGATTGGCGACCATAGAGGAAAAGTCTTCGTCGTTCGGAGTTTCGTCCATGCTCTCTTCTGATTCCATTGATAAACCTCTCCTTTTCTTCTTGGATGATGGGACTCTTAATTCCACTTCCGGTTCGCTTTCTTCCTCCACTGTCTTTTGTGCTTTCCGGAATAAATCTCCCACTACATACTCCATTTCCTCCTCTTCGGACAGATCTACCATTTTCCGCTTCGAAAAGTGAGACTTTTCCTTCTGGAACGTCACTGTTTGGCTGTTGGCCCATCTTTCAATTTCTTCTGCGGTGTCTGCATCTGTAATGAAGTCCCTAATCCTTTGGATGTGGAGGCACCGGCATGTTGATCCGGAGTATGCACAATCGTGGATGACATGCAAGTGCTTTTCATATTCTGCGATGACAAAGATTCCCGGTATTGAATATTCTCCTCCCCCGCATCGTCCATCTGTTCTTGACGTTCTTCGAGCTCCATTAATGCTGAGCTGTAATGGTCGAATAATTGCGTCTCTAAATCGTTCTCCCAACGCATCGATTGGAGCCTCCCATACGTCGTGGATAATCCTTCGTTTAAACACCACTCCCCGAAAGTATTGTAAGAACAATTGGTCAAGTCCTTTCCTTGACTTTTCATGTATAGAAAGAATTCCTTCATCACTTTCTGAAGAGTCTGCCCCACGTTGAATAGATTCATATTTTTTGTTTTCAACGCAGCGTCGTTTATTTTCTTCAGTAATGGTTTCATTACTCTTAATGTACTTTCTGCTATATCTATAGCTGAAGAGTAGCTATGTTTTAAAGCTACATAGCTACTCTTCAGCTATATACGTGTTTGCTTATCACGTGAAACTCTAAAATCTAAATCGGACCTCGTTTGCTTTCTCGATTTATTTAAATGATTCATAACTTTATTAATATTTACACCTTGAGAATTACCTCTCGACTTAAAGACATTTGTTTTGGCTATTATATAACATACTATTCTCATCTAACGCTGCTTGTATAGCACCTTTTAAATATTTCAAATTTCTAGCAATTAATATTATACTAATACGATTATTATTCAGTCCGTCTGAAAAACATCTAAAAACTAACATTTCATTTATAAGGATGCAGTATTTTATATTTCGTTTTATCATTTTCTGACTGTGCGAACGGCAACTCTTAATTATGTACTTTTTATAGGGATATCTTTAAGACTGTTAAATAAAATTCAAATTTATAATATTGTTTTTTATTATTAATCCAAAAATTATAAAATACTTTGATGTAGTATTGGATAAATATTATCTTTCCATAAAGGAACTATAACATTAATAAAATCTGATACATATTTTTCATCATATTGAATGTCCAATATTTGTACTTTCTTATTAGTACTGTAGTTGCAATCAGCTACACAAAAATAGCCTTTTTTAAGCCCTGTTAATAGCATTTGTAATTGCATCTGCACATAAAACTTCTGGCTTGGTTTCCCATCACATATATAATTTTTAAAGGTTTTTTCACTCATAGGGCACTTTATTTCTATAATGCTGTTTTCGCAGATCCCATCTGGTGAACCTGCTAGCATAGGGTAGTTTTTGGCTATCATTAAACCACATTTTTTATTTTTTTTTCCTAATTTGGCACTGACTGTATTTCTAACGTCATCCTCCAATATTCTACCACGCTTCATGGCCGTTGTGTCTGGAATTTTTCCACCCAATATTACAGCAATCAGAGTACCATCACTGGTTTTGCACCGACTGAATTCGTACGCCCGTGAAGCTGTTATTCTTCCATATCTTAATTCATGCCATAAGCTGCTTTTATGTTGGTCTCTCGTTTCTTTTTCAATATTGCTGATATCACTATCAGTTAACACAACTCTGCTCAAAAATGTGTCACAGGATGTTTCTTTATATTTCTGCACTAATTTGTCCATAGAAAAACCTTCTGGTCCAGCAAAAACATAATCTTTTTGATATTTGATTATCTCACAATTGGTAAGTTTCCTTTTCTTACCTTCTGTTAAAAACTTTTCGAATACTCCTGTATTTGATGATAAGCTAGGCTTACCCTTGGATAAGTCTTTGGCAGTTATGTATTTAACAGTAGTACCAACCCTGGAAAGCTTTGATTTTATCCAATAGCATTCGATGGATGTACATGAAGGGTCTTCACTCCTGCGGTGAACCCACATTAGGAATGCTATTGCATGTTTACATTCTCCTTGCGAAGCCACACAATCATGACATTCAATTGATTTTACTGCCTCTTCCTGTTCATCAATCACTAAAGTCACTCCATACAATTTTGCATGTACTTTATGTTCTGGGCAGATTTTGCCTTTTACTATGCACAGATTTCCTTCCCGTTTAACCTGGACGTAACTTATAGCATCGTCGCCATATGATGCTCTGGAGGACCTAAAATAAAGAAAACCATGTTACAACTCAGATTACAACTATGTATTTGGTAGGTAAATATTAAAAGAATAATTGCAATATAACCTCCAAGCGTAATATTAGAAGTTTCATTGAAGGGTATATTGAAAAACAGAAAGTATACATAATATTTTGAAACATTTTGTCTTATGTTCATTCATTTATAAGTGATTTTATTGTATGATTTGTACTTACATGGATGTTTTTACATTCCTAAATTCTGACGAACAAAAGTCTTTATTTGACCCTAGAAACGCTCCTAGAATCAACAAGTCGACTCTTGGCAAATTCGTGCTGGTTGCCTTTGTAAATCCTGGTTCCATTCTTGTATTTTCACTTTCTATTTTATTTAATATATTTATGAAAACAAACCAAATTATCCACTTGCTATAGAGGGAAACTAAGAAGAGCTGTCATTGTAGTCGAACGTGACGTAATTCGCTCTGATTGGCGTTCAATATAACATGGCGGATTGTCGTATTTTGTGGTTTTATTTTATTAAAATATTAAATAATCTCACTCATAATTAAAAAATAAATACGTTTTTTGCAATCCATAATTTACATTTCATTACATAGATGCATTACTTTAGTGACTTTTGTTTACTGTCATCATCCCTATTGGTGGAGTGCCAACGATTGGGTAGTTTACACTATTTACATCTAGAGGTCTCACAAAATCTTAATAAATATTTTCAAAAGAAGCAGATGCTGTGGTTGTTATGCTGATTTTACTCTGTTCTTTATGTTACAATTTTTTTTTATCTCTGACAACCTTTACTATGACTCATATACTAAATTATATCTTTATGCATATTATTATGCCAAAAATATGTGTATTTTATATTATTTCTCATTTTAGTGACACCTACATGACCACTTGTAGGCGACAAACGATAGTCATTAAGAATTACAAGAATTATGTCCTTATTTTAGATTCCTTTTGCCCCATTAACTACACATAAACGTGGTAAAGCTGCATTTAGCGAAAATCGAAGAGCGTTTTTTATAATTTCTTCTTTCATTAAAAACTCTCTCTAATATTATAATTTCTACATACTGTAATCAAGTCTTCTATCATTACGTCTCGGCGCGCCTCCGTTAGTAAAGTATACCGATTTTACAAATAATAATTTCAACAGAAATACAAATTCAAATATTTAGATAAATTAATACAAACTATGAGAGAAAATTAAATTGTAGTCAAATTAAATTAAATGAACATTTATCATCATCATCATATCAGCCGAGAGACGCCCACTGCTGGGCATAGGCCTCCCCAAAATATCTCCAACGAGATCGGTCCTGCTCTTATGTCCTTCTATTTATATTATATGCTATTTACATATGAGAATATTACATAACTTATTGTTTATCGAATTTAGTAATGTCGTGAGTTTCATATAAACATACTTTTTGACATTCAATTACCAATTACCATTACAATTTTTAATTAATCAAATATTAAACTATTTATTTCTAAGTAATGCCCATTGCATTTCCATCGTATCTTTCATCTACAAATACTATTTCAAAATAATTCCCTTTTATGTCTATATTTTTACCTTCCTGGAATTCAACAAAATCATCCGAATTATTTTCGGTTCTATTTATTATACTTTAATCATATCTTCCTTCATATTTGCTGTTATTATAATTTGTATTGATCTTTTGTTTCAAACATTTGACTATTAAGTTTGGTAAGACCACTTTATACTTATTTATTTGGATTATGCAAATTCGCAAACTATTTTTCATCAATAATCAAGCCTCAAAATACCTCAAAATATTTAATAAATCTATTCCCTTCAAGAGCGACGAGGTTTTTATAAACATGGCGGATTTTATTGCTCATTATTAAATAAATCCTAGATGCAAATGTCTATATAATAATTGGTTTTTCCATGAAACTGCTCTACAGGCGCACATTTCTTGCCTACTTTTTAAATTCTCGGTTTTATTTTTAATTGACTTTTCCTTAATATTCCCCAAAGAAATATATTTTTATATGCTATATATTATAAATTTTATATATATTTTTCCTGAATTTGGTGGTCCTACTATACATATACAATTCATTTTGGTACTTTTTTATCTACTAAATAATACATATTTTTCAAAAAATGTAAAAATCCAATCACTATTATTGTCAAATTGAAAATTTAATGATTCTTCCACAATTTTTACTGAATCAGAAATATTCTAATAATATTCTCCAAAAGTATTTCACGGTGCAACGTATATCAGTTTGTTCATTGATATTTTTCTTGACTTTAAAAATATTTCTCTGTATGATAAATCGACGACATTTTGATTTATATTATGGAAACATGTTGTCAATATTGCTTTATTTTTAGGCATATATTTAAATGGTCCTCGTGTCCAATGACATTAAGCTCGGTGGCGTAGTGGTTAAGCGCCGCGGCCCGCGATCGTTGTCGTTAAGCAACTTTCGCAGGGGTCGGTCACGGGATGGGTGACCAAAAAATAATTGACTCGAGCTACTCCGTGCTTCGGAAGGCACGTTAAGCCGTTGGTCCCGGCTGCATTTGCAGTCGTTAATACCCTCCAATCCGCATTGGGCCAGCGTGGAGGGTCATGGCCCATCCTCCTTAACCATCCATAAGGAAGGCCTAAGCCCCTGCAGTGGGGACATAAAAAAGGGCTGATGATGTGTCCAATGTCCTGTATATAATATGTTTTTTGTTGGTGTAATTATAAATGATTCTGGAAACTTTTCCAACCCGTTCGTACCTTTTTCTCTACTTTGACATCCTTTAGATTCATTATTTGTCTTGTCAGTTCGTATCTTGGTTTCACCGCTAGTTTATATGCACGCAAATCCTCTCCAGAGGTCACTCCTAGACACGAATATATTCGCTTCGTCCAATATTGATTTTTGTTGAGTTTTACACACTCTTTGAAAGGGTAAAGCTCTAGTTTTATAACCATCGATCCACGATCTCCCGGCGACAATATATTGATATGTCCGTCGTCTTCCTTTATTACTAATGAGTGAGCTCGGGCATGATTGGCGACCATAGAGGAAAAGTCTTCGTCGTTCGGAGTTTCGTCCATGCTCTCTTCTGATTCCATTGATAAACCTCTCCTTTTCTTCTTGGATGATGGGACTCTTAATTCCACTTCCGGTTCGCTTTCTTCCTCCACTGTCTTTTGTGCTTTCCGGAATAAATCTCCCACTACATACTCCATTTCCTCCTCTTCGGACAGATCTACCATTTTCCGCTTCGAAAAGTGAGACTTTTCCTTCTGGAACGTCACTGTTTGGCTGTTGGCCCATCTTTCGATTTCTTCTACGGTGTCTGCATCTGTAATGAAGTCCCTAATCCTTTGGATGTGGAGGCACCGGCATGTTGATCCGGAGTATGCACAATCGTGGATGACATGCAAGTGCTTTTCATATTCTGCGATGATAAAGATTCCCGGTATTGAATATTCTCCTCCCCCGCATCGTCCATCTGTTCTTGACGTTCTTCGAGCTCCATTAATGCTGAGCTGTAATGGTCGAATAATTGCGTCTCTAAATCGTTCTCCCAACGCATCGATTGGAGCCTCCCATACGTCGTGGATAATCCTTCGTTTAAACACCACTCCCCGAAAGTATTGTAAGAACAATTGGTCAAGTCCTTTCCTTGACTTTTCATGTATAGAAAGAATTCCTTCATCACTTTCTGAAGAGTCTGCCCCACGTTGAATAGATTCATTTTTTTGTTTTCAACGCAGCGTCGTTTATTTTCTTCAGTAATGGTTTCATTACTCTTAATGTACTTTCTGCTATATCTATAGCTGAAGAGTAGCTATGTTTTAAAGCTACATAGCTACTCTTCAGCTATATACGTGTTTGCTTATCACGTGAAACTCTAAAATCTAAATCGGACCTCGTTTGCTTTCTCGATTTATTTAAATGATTCATAACTTTATTAATATTTACACCTTGAGAATTACCTCTCGACTTAAAGACATTTGTTTTGGCTATTATATAACATACTATTCTCATCTAACGCTGCTTGTATAGCACCTTTTAAATATTTCAAATTTCTAGCAATTAATATTATACTAATACGATTATTATTCAGTCCGTCTGAAAAACATCTAAAAACTAACATTTCATTTATAAGGATGCAGTATTTTATATTTCGTTTTATCATTTTCCGCCTGTGCGAACGGCAACTCATATAATAATTTATCTATCTCTGAACCAAACGCTTTTATAGACCTACTTCCTCGCCTACAATTATTGAATTTTATTTAAATATAGGTTGGTAAATTTTCGGCAGAAGACATATTTTCATGTCAGTAATCAAACTATCAACGTTATCATTATTAGACTTTAAATAAAATGTTTCTGCTGATGACAATCTAGTTTTCAGGACAAAATTTATCAATAATAGCTTACTGCTCATAGTGAGCTTAGGTCAGCTTGGCGATACACACCGTGACACATTATTTTTCTGTCATATTTATAAACTGTATGTAACGTGTGTTGCAAAATAAAAACCTAGTCAAGTGTGGGCGAACGGAAGGCTTCATAAAAATATTTTTGTATGATATTTATTACATTACTTTTAAACACTAGTGCTCATGATCGAGCCTTACTTAATACTAACGTCGGCTGATCCGACATCTAACTTAGCTGCTAGAGTTACTAAAATATAATCATCATGAATTGTTAATGTCGTTTGTCAGCTCTTTTATATCTCCATGCAACAAAGGTGTTTGTTCTGTAACTGTACCGGATGCTATTAATGGTTTTGTTTTGGCTAAATGATTGCAACAAAGTATATAATCGATTTCTGAAATTTAATACAAGGGATACTCATGTTGCATACATATACTCTCTAATTATGTACTGACATCTACAACACGTGACAAGGGATGAGCCATCATAACTACCTATTCTATACTATTCTAATTATTGTTGCGAATTTTCATCAATAACACTACTATAGTACAGTACTCAATATTATCTATCAAAGATAGTGTAACTTCTTCGTGTCCTGAAATTATAAGTAATAATTCTACAGCCGTAAACAAGTCAAACCGCTCCGTTATTTATAAAAATACACTACAACAAACTTACACATTACGTTGCATCTTTATAATATTTATTAAAGTTACGAGACGTAATACTTACTGTATTTACCATTTAAATATAATATTGCTTATACGCAAAGTTATCAAATACTCTACAGGCATCATAAACACTTCCTATTTTCATTCTTCTGTATCCAGGCTCCACATTTTGGCTTGTTACATTCTAGAGAATCAGATTCTTCTTTCATATTCAACTTTTTTCTTCGTTTTCTCGCCGTATTCTTATTCGTTATGATTTTTTTTATATTGCAACCATTGCAGCTAACCTTCAATGACTTCTTTTTCAATATTTCTTGCATCTTTTTTATATCCAATTGATAACCAAAGTTTATTTAATTTTTTCGGAGTTATAATTATTTGCTGTCTATCCTATTATAAGTATATAGGAAAATAGCTTGTTCTCCGTCCCAAGTCACAACACACACCATAGTTTGTAGACTCGGACCATCGCAGTCACGGTCGCCATGAATTAGTAGTATCATAGGTTTAGTGCGGTAGGGAATAATGATACTACTAACTTCCAGGTTGTAGATCTCTATTTAACTAAACAATCTTCTTATATACTACTTAAATCTAAGAGGGGGATATTAGGGTACGTGGTAAGTAACTGCTGCGGAAGCACATTTATATTCTATATTTTTAGGTATGCCATTTCTTAGAATAAATTTTTCCACAAATGTTCTAGCTATTTTATCACCAGATTTATCAGTAATAAGATAAGCTTCTACAAACTTTGATAATTCACATTGTAATCTTAAAATGTTTTTATTTCCTACACGTTCTACTTCTAGATAAATATTTGCAAAAGAAGCAGATGCTGTGGTTGTTATGCTAATCTTTTTTCAACATTTTTGTCTCTGTCAATCTTTACAACGACTCACATACTCAATTATATCTTTAAGAAAATTATGCCAAAAATATTTCTTTTTTTTATATTATTATTTATTTTAGTAACACATACGTGACCACTTGTAGGCAACAAACGATAGTCATTAAGAATAACACTAATTAGCTCCTTAGCTGAGATTCTTTTTGCCCCGCTAGTTACACATAAACGTGGTAAAGCTTCATTTTGCGAAAATCGAAGAGCTAACATTTTTGTACTTCTTATTACTTCCTTCTTTCATTAAAAATTGACTTGAATATTCAAGCTGGTTTTTATCTATAAAGGAAGGAGGTATTTCTTTTTTCGCATGGTACCCACAACAGATATCTTATGATTCTTGGCCAAATCATTTACCAAAGACACACTGGTTTACCAATTATCGATGGTTAGGTTTCTTCCTGTGCCAGAAATTGGTAAGACTAACCTCTTCACTACGTCTGCCGCAGCGTTACTCAACTGGTATAGACCTTCTGGCTGCATGCCAGCATATACTTCAATGTTGAAAACGTCTACTAGTGGATAAAGTTTTATTCCGTATTTATCTGGCTTTGATTTTATGTGTTGTCGAAAAGGACATTTTCCATGAATTCCTGTTATCATCTCATCGATACAACATTCTCTCCCATTGAATACGATAAAAGACAGCTTGGTCCAGAGTACTACGAGATAGTCGCGTAGTAGCATCATCAAACCGAAATGAGTTGAGTAGAGATTTTACTCTTTTCGTTGCCATAGTAGTAGAAAAAATACACCACAACATTTCCAAAAGAACTCGAATTTCCACCGCATCTGTCTGTTTGCAGTCACGTATTCTGTCGTGAGATGGCGCTTTTTTTTTTAAATACGTTGGTATGTCTAACATTTTTTTCCATAATGTTCTTACAAATAAATAAACTCCAGGCCTGCATATATGTTGTTATTCCCACATCATTTCTACGAGTACCCGCATCTTCAGTAAGAATACTTGACGCCGATCTCAGTTGTTGTTAGATATTTGACATTTCGTTAAGCGTCCTGTGAAATAACTATTTATTTCTGAAAGAAGTCATCTTCATCTGACTCCGAAAGTGATTCTTTCAGGAGACTGCGGTTCCCCTGAAATGATGTGATCGGAAGTTTCAGAGACTTGGTCGCTGAGCTCTGATTCACTCTCTTCATTTTCTCTTAGTAATTCTTCGATTATTCTGATTTGAAGTAATGGTCTTTCATTCATTTTATAAACAAAAATCTATGCTTTACAACAGCCAATGACCGTAATTGTTTCATCCTTTTCTGTAGAAGTTACAGTAGACACTGCTTTTGAACCCTTTCTTGCTAGTACATGACCGGGTCGGTTATTCAATTGAAGTCCCGATTCATCCTTGTTGAAAATGTTAGATGGTTTGTCAAATAGTTCATACTTTTCTGGTACTTATTTCGGGGTTTCTTTTGATAAAATTGTTGCAACCAATCGTACGTAGCTTCTTCTGTGTCCTTATTAAATGAATGTTTTAGGCCTAATTGTTCGGCAAAATAAAACACAATGCTTCGTAAATCTTTTGGTGTTAGTGGGAAACAATTCTTTTGTATTTTAAGAATGTGTCGAACTAATCTTTTCTCATGTTCTATTCCAAAAACGGATGAAGGATCCATTGTACCTTATAAGAAAATTTTGGTTTTTAGACGCCTCTCTAAAGTTTTTCGCAGCACGCCGTATTCCAAACTAGCCTTCCGAACTGAAATATTACTATTTATTTATTTATATATAGTACTGCCACATATTAATACATTTAATTATAACTTATTCTAAATAAAAAAAAAAGTCTGATATATGTTACAAGTACAAGCATTTGCAGTCAATTTATTTGAAGTCAGATGAGTTTGTGATATAAAATAATTAATTAAAAAAATACAATAAAGGTATTTAAAATATTATAAAAATATTATATTAATAAAAAAAAAAACTTGAACCATCATAAGCACCACCATAACACCAAAAATCACTTTCTACTTGGCAGTAAAATATGACCAAAAAGTAGCCATCTCACCTCAAAATATGTAGGCTGTCACTCCTAAAACACATAGGAGAGATGGCCACTACCAATTTTTTAATTTAAATAAAAGATATTTAAACAACAGTTTTGAGGTTATGTTGTGAGCTGATACACATTTTTAATATTTAAGTTAAATAACGGCACAAAACAGAAACCTAACTACGTGAACAGTTTGATTACTCAACGCCTCTAAAAATAATTGTATCTGCTATATAAATAAACAGGATGTGCCGGGTAGCGACCACCGGTACTTGGTTTTAGTTGTTCGTGGCTTTAGCTATTGGATTTTTTTACGTAATTTTGGGAGCGATAAATAAAAGATGTGTGTCGTTGAAAAACCGTTTAAAAAGTGAAAGTATACAATTGTTTCAAAAAAGTTACAAAGTCCTTTTCTTGAATTGCGTTTTGTTCGTTCATGAACATGCCTGCCTTTGAAGCAGTCGCTTTCAATGTTCTTAGAGATTCGGTAACTCTACTCACTTTTTATCCGTTTTTTTTTTCCTAACTCTCGACACAGTGTCACCGCTAGGATAGCTGCTGCCGAACTGTCTTATTAGAGTGCTGCCCTCTGGTACTAAGATATTAAATTAATTCGATAGCTATCTCTCCTCGAATCACCCTACTGTTATATCTCAATCGATTTGAGTTATTGTGATATCAGCAAATAATTTTTCGATTTCACTCCCAAAACTCTCTACACACTTATTTTCCTGCTGACATTTTGACAGCTTAGATAAAATTGCGTTATACGATTTAACTAGCGTTAAATACTTTTTTATATCTCTTACTAAATCTACCACAGACGATATGATTCATTTAGTCTAATCTTTGCTTTACTAGAAAGACGCGTGTGTTAAAAAAATACAAAGTTTACAAAGGTATAGCCCTAATCGTCTCTTTTTCAACAACCACTGTGGAATTCTAACCCATCTATAAATTGATTAATTTGACCTTCATCTGTGGCCACTACGGGCAACAATGTAAGCGCTGTTTTTAAATCGGCCATGTTTTCTAACTTTTGTAAACTTACCAAACATTCTATCTCCTTAAATAACTCTTAAAACTGTACCACAATCCATAATCACCTTTAATTCCACCAATAAATGTGATAAACTTTCGATACGTTAATAATAAATTTCCACTAATCTTCATGCGCTAGACGTCGAATTTATAGTATGCAGCCCGGCGATCCAACTCTTCCAACAATATATTCATTGAAATATTTTATAGCCTTTACAATTATAACAACAGCGATGACCAAACCATTGTCAATAATGACAACTCCATGCCAACAGTAAACTCTTGAGAAACAACTGATGTAGACGGTTCCTGGCTCACAATAATATTATCCTTTAATTGCTGGGTTCCCAGTTAGTCTCTCCCGACAACTTCATTTTTATATCCCACGATCTTTCGCATCACCAATTGCTTTTTTCATTTGTTCAGGGTCCCACGTTTTTTGTTTCTTCCTCGAAGATGGAGATAACACACTTTGTCTAGGCATCTAAAACGTCAATTTTTTTTTTATCGCTTTCATGTAATGTGGCCCCCGAGACCAAAATATAACCAACGAGAGGGGGGCAAGTTACAAATATTGAGTATATTTATCGAAACAAAAGATTTCAAAATAACCTTTCAAATCCCGTAGAAGACAGTTAAACAAAATGTCCGGAAGAAAAAGCAAAAACTCACTATTTTTCGCGAATTATAAATTTTATTCCACAGTCGATATTAAGTTAGACCGGTACGCGTTTCGATTGAATCGAATGCCAAATGAACATGACAGCCTCTGACGGATTTATTGGGTACTAAATGGGTTGCTCTCTTGACGGTCTAGCAGTTCTATAGTCTTATTTTCCTTCTCTGGGCCACGTTCAATAGTCAGCTCCGGTTTTTTTCTTGCGATGACAGCAGGCGTTGCAATATATCAGTACGCGTTGATTTATACATCTCTTTAGTTTTCTCATAAATATGATCCGTATAGTATTGCAGATCTTCAATTTCTTCCTTCTTAAAACTCTGATGCCGATTGTGAAATTCTTCCCAAATATTTTCCAGTGCCATCAGACGCTTTGTCAGGTAATCCACTGTCTTTCGGGAAGCTCTATCTTTTTTATAATTCGCACAAAGTTGCTTTATCGATTCAAAAGATTGCATTTGTTGATTGATGTCCATTTTGTAGTAGTTTAGTATTCAGTTAGTTACTAGTAAGTTGAAGTGAAAAGTTGCTCGTCTGCTAGAGTTATAACAGTTTTTATATTTTATCTTCTTCCAAAATAATGTTTTCTTGAAATTGGTCGCTAGTTTTCTTGTGAATAAGTGATATATAATCCAAGTACGATATTTGCGCCTTCTCAATTTAATTGGTGAGACCCGCTTGTGGGAGGCCAATCAAATCGATTCGCTATCGCAAATGAAAACAAATTAGCACTTACCACTTTTTTCTTCTCGAAGGACCATTTGATGTACGACGCAGCGCTTAGTTGACCACGCTAACACAGTACACCATAAATTTAAATTATTTAAGTAGTAGTTGAAGTTAGTTGTAAGTTGAAATTGTAAGTATATGCGAAGTATCTTAAGAAAATTCACAGTTTAGATTTATTCGTTTATTTGATGTTACTAGTGTTACAGTAAGATTGATCCCGTTGCACCCAAATTATATTAGATGGCGGTATTCCAACATATTAATATTGAAGGGGGGCAATATACCTGCAGGGGTCACATTACCACCTTTTCCTCTATATATTAAAATATATGAGAATAAATACAACTGGTTTATGTTGATTGAAAGATAATCTTACTAAAGTTAATGATAATATTGTTAATAACAGGAACAAAACAATTTAATTTAAACACGAGGCCATATTTATTGAGATGAAAACTTCCAAATTCTTTATTACCATAAAAACAGACGAATTACTAATACAAAAATTGTCTATGAAAAAGTAACAATAGACTCAAACAAACAAATGTTATTATTTGGGAACTGGTGGCGCTAATATCTGTACAATAATGTAATTTCGATATCTATAAATTACAGATATTATAACTTTTTTTTTCTATTAACATAATCTCAATAATATAAAATATATATAAAACAATATTTTAATAACTTGCCGAAAAATGTAATTCTCTCGAAACCTGCAAAATATTTCTTCCACGACTACTTAAAACTAAAGTTTGAGTCCTCACTTCTATTGTTAAATTGTGCGCCATTATTTTTTAATTACACAATAGTACACACACACACAAAAGTCAAATAAAGTCAAATAAACAAAGCCGAGCTTTCGTAGAAGCAAGAATCGGAGTGGTAGCATAAACAGTCGAAAGATTTACAGTATAATATCACAATTAGACGCGGTGACGTGAGCGAAATGCAAATTACAACTAAAAACAAACAAACAAAAAGTATTCATTCAAGTACGCCTCCTTGCACACGGCTCTCACGGACAGTGGATTGTTATTGGTGGTAATGCGTGTGTGGGCGGGGCGTATTAAACACTGCAAGAGACATGTTGAATGATGAGAAGTGGAAGAGCGCAAATGTCCGCCATAGTACCTACTCAGAATACATAAGAATTTGCTATCAACCTTTCTTGACAAAAACAAAATTGAGATCTTGCATATAATTGCCTCAAAATTTTACTTTTAGTGCCCAAGCTGGGCCCATCATCAGATCTTTGAAGGACTACGGCTAAAACTGAACAGGCATCAGTTTTTGATCTGTCAACTTCGGGTATTTTTATTCTAGCTGTAGTTCCTCCTTCGGCTATAGAATGATTAGCATTCGAAACCTTCCTTGGCCTTTTCACGTTGTGTTTTATGGTTGACATTGTTTTTACAAATTTTACACAAAATCTTTTTGTCATAATATTCTTCAGACTCCGTATCACCACACCATTGCATGAACAATCAAATTACATTCAATGCAGGTATGAGCACCCGATGTCACTTTGGAGCAAACAAACATACTAATTAATGTACTCTTCATACAGCTAATTTTTGGTTTTCTAAAGGTAATTGACCTGATATAAGTGGATCTGGAATTACAGTATCATTACTATTGTCTCTAGTAAGTTGTGAGTGAAGATTTTTTGTCCATATGTGTTTCTTGAAAGTTTTTGATAACTTGATGATCAGTCGATCGTGACTGGCTCGTGAATGGCTCTTTTTAATTTGTAAAGGTTTCAGGTGATTTCGTTTTGCTGATCCTGAACTGACCCTTTCATAGTACTCATTAGTTTGAAATAGTGAAGACTGCAAAGGTACATATTCGGACACATCTTTGTCTGCGTCGTTTAATTTCTCAAGATGCTCGTCTTTATGTAGCGTGTGAAATATTTCCTATGGTATAATAGATGAAGCTAATCCAACTATTGCAGTATCAAACGTAACTTCAAATGGATGAAGTTACGTTTGATAATGATTTGATGTCGGAATGAAAAAGCAGAATTCTTCATAAATTGTACGAATTTCACTACTTCGCTCCATTTATTCGTTTGATTATCAGCCGTCCAGGTAGTGAGCATATTTTCAAATTCAAATACTTTATTTGAAAACTTTTTGAGTAAATTTATGGAAAGGTGTTATAACCAAGTCAAATCCTAACGAAAATTGCACATTTAAAAAATTTCAGTTCCTTTAACTTTGAACGCGACTTTTTTTGTGTGTCGGGTTATAATGCGCATGCTCGGGCCGCGACGCCGCCGCGGTTTCGCGACTGCGCAGTGACGCGCCTGCAAGATAGTGCAAGCGAAACAGCGCCTACTGAACTCGATGAATTTATCTATTATCAAACGCAATGCGTTTGTCCTCGTGTGACACAAATTAATAAATTTTACAATCTTTATCAAAATTTTACTTTTAGTATAATAATATTTATTTTATTTATTTCTTAAACAATTTAAATTATAATCATAATAATATTATACTTTGCGTGCAACACAGGACAAATGGCAAATTACACAGCATGAGAAAAAACAGTATACAAAATGGCAACCTTATTGCTACATAACAATATCTTCCAAGCCACGTATGGAGAAGAATAAATAAATATCATTAATAGTAATATCGGGGAATGAGTACAACATGTAAAAGATAGAACAGATATATTTTAAAGAAGAAATAATTATAAAGGAAAAGCAAAATTTAAAGAAGTTTTATATCTGTTGTAATCGACAGCAAGAACAGAGGACTGTAGATCGTTTAAAAATATACCTTTTAACACAGAGAAACATTTATTGATCAACGAACAAAGGCAAGATATATTGAGAATACATTGACAAAGTCAAAAAAAAAAAAAAAATAAAAATTAAAAACAAGTATAAAAGCCTCATTAAAGAGGCCAGTAATAATATTTCAAAAACATGGTAAGGCTGTCGGCAACATCTGTGATATAAATATACTATTTCTTTAAATTTTGCTGCAAAAACAATAATTGCTGTACTATGCGCACGCCAAGACGAGTTCTTCTCTAATTGACGATACTGCCTGCCACGGAAAATAATCTTTCACAGGGTACGCTTGTAGCCAGGGCATTTAGCATTTTTCGTGCTAAAATAAATAGATGTGGATAGGAATTTTGATTCAATTTCCACCACTCGAGCGGTGATTGATTTTTTTCTATAATATTATCATCTATATATCGTTGCACTTAAACAACTGCTCTAGAATGTGCCGTCCCGCTAGGCCTGATTTTTTTCATTTTTTTATAATAATGATCCAAAATAGATTTATTTTATTGATTGTTATCGTTTTCTAAAACAGGTTCATTATTTTGTCTGGAAATCATTTCCGTTATCTGTAATATTATGTATCTTTTTGTTGATTCCGCAGTTGAATCATTTTCAAAATATAATTTGTATCTTGGGTCCAGGAACATACACGTAGTAAAAGTGCGGCTGTTTTCTAAAGAATCGAATAGTAATACCAGCCCTCCAAATAAGTCCTGCCTCACCATCTCAACTTCATCGGGCAACTGAACACCTTGTGAAGCAATTTCAGCCAGTGCACTTTTTAATGCAATTGTAATTGGAATGACGGAGCTATCAGTAACATATTTTTCGTCGCTTATGGTTACTTCTTCACAAGGCTATAAAACTAGCAGCAGTTTTTGAATTATATCCCAGTCATGAGCAGATAATATTGGAACGCTGGCATTTAAATTAGAAAGAGCACTATTTATTTCATCCTTTAATTCCAACAGTCGCTCAAGCATGTAATATTTTGAATTAAATCTTGTTGGAACTTCTTGAAGAGGCCGTTTGATAGGTTTTCCAGCTTGTTCTAAGTAGCGCTTTAATTTTTCCCAGGCCACATTACTTTTTTTTAAATACGCAACAATTGCTTTAGCGTTGTCTATTATATTTGTAATTTTCTCATGTTCTAATGCCTTATATACTACTAGGTTTAAATAACAATTGAAATGTTTCCATCCCAAATACTTTTCTATGGCACATTTTATGTTAGCTCCATTGTCCGACACAGCGAGTAGAATTTTACCTTCAATATTCCACTTTTGTACTATCCTCTTTAGCTCTTCAGCTAGAGCAGTGGGTGTATGTGATGTGCCATGTAACGCCGAAAATTCTGACAAAATATATCTTAATAGCATATTGCTATCTATAAAACGACCGGTCACAGCCAAAAACCAGTCACCATTACGAGACGTGAACATATCCGTTGAGAGACATATCGATTCCATCTGAGTCTGTAATAAATTTTTTATTTCGTTTTTCATCGCTTCGTAAACCATAGGAAGCATATTGTTTGCAAAATATTTTCGGGATGGAAGAGTATAATGGGAAATGCAAATTATACAAGCTATCTAAAACCTCTATCCTCGACTATTGAAAATGGTTGGAGATCGTAAATAATTAAGTTTAAAATACATTGATCTATATCTTTTTTAATTTTTGAGCAGTCACTACGCATGTAATTCGTCATTGTATTTCTAGTAGCGTTTGGTATAAGCATTGGTGGAATCTGCTGAGAGGTTGACGCTGTGGCAGTGGTTTGAGGCATAATCTGATTTTGCTGCTGCTGCACCGCTGCCGACGGCGCTATAGTGGATGAGGCTATATTTCGGTCTTGTCTAGGTACTAATTGTATAGTTACGTGCTTTCTTTTTATGTGTTTCATTAAATTTGAAACTGAAGCCTCAAATGATATCTCCGTCTTACATATTTTACATTGAGCTTTATAATTACCTTTATCGTCAAAATAGTCCCATGCTAAACTTCTTTTTGGAGCCATTATTGAAAGACAAATCAAAATATATATATCAACAGCGATGAGAATGGATATACACTTTTACTTCACCATGAAATTTAAGTACTTGAAGTTTATTTACTGATAATATTTAAAGCAACACCTTTACCGTAATAGCGTTTGTATTAGCGAAAACACTCAGTAAATTAATCCCAACACCCCAATACTATAAAAATCTACTTACATATTAAATACGTAAGCGGCAACCGGGGGATGCAAAAAAATCAATTTTTATTTTAGACTATTAATTATAATAATTAAAATATCACAACTAAGTATGTGACTATTGTTCGATGGTGTAACAAAAAGTGTCGCTTTGTAGGTCGTCGCCGCATCGCCCGGTGTCCGATGATGCACGTTCCGCAGCGTCAGCGCCTCGTGACTAGTTCATAGTTTGTTTCGTAATTTCGGGTAATCGCTAGCTTGCAGGTTGCACGATGTGGCAGTGTGTAACATATTATTATATGTATGTTATTAGCAGCTAAGTTTTTAAAGCAACTGAAAACAAGACGGCGAAACAACTGTTTATTATTCAAAAACATGACAAAGTAAACGGCCGCAGCTAGAAGCTAGATTATATACCTTATTTACATTTAACACATTAGGCATCGGATGCTTAGCTTACCTAATTACTAACAGAAAGGTGTTTTATCACATAATATTAAGGTTGATCGTAAATGAAAAGGAATATACTCACTCACACTTAGATCGTAAGCTTCGCGTCTTCGCGTCTCGGGAGCCTCCGCAAACAAAAAGCGGTTTTATTACATAACATTAAGATTGATTAATTGTAAAGACATTTGTTGGCAGCTACCACCGAAATGGAATACCTGGACAAATTTTAGACCATAATTTTCTGAAAAATCAACATGTAGACATGCTTCTTGAACCGACAGGTTGTTTTTAGAATTTTAACGCTGTTATATTGGAAATTAATTTGTGAACATGTTTCAAGAATGCTATTACATCTGTTTCAATTTAAGTTACGGCTGCTGTGGCACTAATTGTAGTCCTTATTTTTTCAGTAAGCAGTTGTTTTTTCTTAGTTCCATTTTTAAGAGTAATTTCTTTGACTGTTTTTCGCCATTCGTAATATGATATATTATTATCGGAAAGATTTAAATATTCAAGACGATTTAAGGAACAAGTATTACAAGTTCTACTCAGACAGTCTAAATTCCGCGAGTCACAACACAGTTTTGATAGTAATGCCTCACAAGTTCTTATATTTACTACGCAAGCCCTATGCAAACTTTGTAATAATAACTCCATGTTAAGATGTCGTGAACAGAGACAAGTATTCCTATTGGTAGGCTTTGAACAGTCCAAAAGGGTCGTAGTTTACAAAAGGTCGAGTAACTTATTTTAATACCAACTTAGGATATATCAATTTTTGATAAAGAATCTTTAGTGGAGCATTCAGATACCGTTTCTGCATCTTTACTTTATTTTTCGTCACAAACTCCTTTTTACCAGCACATAAATAACTATTACCATCCTCGTTATAAAATTGGTGAACTTTTTCTATGTATGATTTGTGACCTGATAATATTATGCATGAAGATGATAATTTAGTTGCAGTTTGTCTTACTAATTTGGCAATGTTTGATTGACTGTGTTTGTTCTCATTTGATATCACCTCAAGTTTTCTTTTTAATCTTTGTATATTTTTTCTTTGGGCTTCTATTGTCTTTTTATATTTGTTAATAGTATTAAGCAACACATACCTCTTCTTCTTACCACCGCCTTGATAGCAGGAGACATTTGATGCAATGGATCATGTTGTCTCTCTGTTTTGATCTGTCCCTCTATCTTAACACCATCGGTTTTATCGTCTTCTGCAGCTTCTATTAAAACTGGTTCAAATGGAGGCATCGCCGTCGTTTCTTCTTGTTTTTTCATTTGTCTGTACCTATTGTAGACAAAAACGCTATCATCCATGGAAATAGAGAATATGACTAAGAAAACATTTAGATAGATAGACAGATAGATAACACTCAGTACGTACTTTTTGGAATTTTCCTTCCGTTTCTTTCTTTGCTCACGTTGAGCTCGTGGAGTGCGTTTCTTTATAGATTTGATTTTACCTTCTTCCTTTCTTTTCTTATGCTTATTGCGCCTTTTCTCTTGTTCAATTGCTAATAACTCAGGATCATTTTTTATTTCTAAGTATTTTCTCTTTTTACACAGTCGTTGTTGTGCTCGACGATGTTCTTCTGTAGCGTTTTTGTTTATTGGTGGCATTTTGAAAGACGCCTTAAAAGAAAAACTCATGGCTTAAATAAAATACATTTAAAATGTAATAAAAACTACATGAAGAAAAAGAAAGTACACAAAATCATAAGTCTAAAAATTGTAACGTCTCAAATAGGGACTCAGTTTTATTAGCATACTTACTTAAACATAAATATCTTGAACAATATTTAACTAAAATGAAGTGAATCACTTTTAATTCATGAAAAATGGGGTCTAACGAGGTTTTTGTGTACTTTTATTTATAAGCAAAAAATCATTATCCTGAATAGCTGCCATTATTAGAAACGGAACAAATCATTATCCGTTTCCAAATCTTTTGCTTTTGTTTAGAGCGGGTTAATTGCTTTCTGAGACGACCAATGACTGTTGAATAATTTTGAAGTTTTTTCTGTGCCTTATTGTAATTAGAATTTACCCTTTGCAACTTTTTATTTAGTTTACTGCTCTTCTTAATTTTGTTTTTTGCTATAGTTTCTTGATTAATTGATGCTTTTTTTCTTTCTTTCTGATTTTTTTTCTGTCTTCTCCACTGCCCTTTGCTTAATTTTCCCGTCATCATCTAAATCAGCAATTTTTTTTCTTTGTTTTCCAACTAGTTTCATATTTTTCAGGATCCTCCTTTAGCTTTTCTCTGAATCTCCTAGCTCGTTCAGCTCCGGTAAGTGGCATTTTTATTTTTGTAAATATAGGTAGCTTTGTTACTTGTAACAATATTCACATTCGTCGTCAAGAAAATGGTCATAAATGGTAAATAATAAACAGGTTTGGCACCAGAAGAATTTACGATTTAAAAGACGAATTATTTGTCTGTCACTAAAAATAACAAAATGAGTCGGTATTCCGAGGTTCGTGTCAGTATAGGTTTTGCAGTTATGGCATTTTGTTGCTAATATGAAGTGCGTTCTTTTCCATGGCCACTTAGTTCTTTTGAGTAGACTGAAATCTTTGCGAGTCAAGAACTTGTCAATGTCCAGAAATACTACCATTTTCAACTCTGTAAAAATGCATTTCTTGCTTATCTGCGTTTGTTATGGTGAAGACCTGCAATGCAATGCAACCCAAAATTTATTTTCGAATGCACAAATCTATAAAATGTCATAAGAAATTGACCAGTGAAAACCCCATCTAAATCGGACCTCTACTTTTTAAGACAACTTTATAGAAACTTTCAGGTGCTCTTACTTCCATCATCAGATCAGCTCCATAAGATGATGACTATAAGAGACAAATATCTGAATTGCGTTAGAAAGTATATGAAAAATAATGTGTGCCTATAAAATTTGAGGGTTTCCCTTGATTATCCTGGTATCCTATCATCAGATTTTGACTTGATGACTGTCGTGCCCTTTGTGGGCGTTAGTATTGATAATAAAGAGCCAAGAAGTGTGACAACTTGTAGACCACCTCAGGAGTATATGCTTTCGAACAAAAAAATAATTTTGAAAATCGATCCACAATTTTATTGGTAGAGAAATCGGTGAACATACACAAAAAACATCCGAACATAGTACCTCCTCCTTTTTTGAAGTCGGTAAAAAGAGGTTTCAGCTTGAATATTTCTCGTAAGTACCTATATAGTTACCTTACTATTTTAGCACAAGTAGTCAAAAAGTAATTCTAGGAAATACTTAATTTTTATTTTAAGTTTACTGAGTACTCGACCTTATAATTCCAGTTAGTAACAAAATCCATTCCGGCTATATATAACGTTACTCACCTGACGTTACGAAAGTACATTTTATGACTTCACATCACACATTTTATAAAAAATACACTAAAAGTAATGATTCTAATGAACTTTAGTTAATTTTAGATACTTACTGCAAAAGTTTAAGCAACGCTCGTGTTGAAACAATAATAATCTATCATTCAAAATCACTATACTAATTGGAACACGTGATTGACGACACACTGTTCTGGAGACTAAGTAACGCTATTTATCCAAACATAGTTAGGCTGGAAAAGAAATGGCCAATAGAAGTAAAGCTGTCAGAAAATGATTGCCACATCAAAAAATATCTGAATACTTGGTATTATGTTGAAAACAGTTGGGTAGACTTGTATAATTAAAACCACAAACAGTATTTAACTTGTTTGTATTGAAATCGCAGCCTTTAAATATTAAAACGACACTCTCAATCCTTATTTTTAATTGATAATAGTCAAAAGCATTTCATGAGATACAAATCAAAAGCACAAAACAATATGTCTTTAATTCGAATTCATTCGCAAACACTAAAAAACAATGACATAACATAATTAAACTTTATTTTAATTTAAACAGATTAAACCACTTAACACAATTATATCAATACTTATCCTTTTTACTCGGCAAGCCACTCAGCAATAAAATACTGAAACTTCTCCATCATTACCATTCGTTTTTTTTTTATAAAATTAATTAGCAAACGGATTATGATTTTTAAGCCAAACATACTTCCGTCAATTTACACTATAATTATTTATTTATTTTGTAATTATTAACTAGTTTTTAATATTAATAAAGTGACAACAAGTAACAACAAGATTTAAACTAATTAATTTAAATAATAATATTAATTTAATAAGAATTTTAATTTATAATCATAAAAGATCAATTTCGCCGTCATTTTGCCGGATTTGCCTTACATCATGTTCATCAATTATTTTAAAGTCGACGAAAATCGTAGTTACTAACTGGGAATTCCGGTATATCCAAAATTTTAGGACAAAATAAAATTTTATTTATTTACTGATTTTGATATAACAACCAATTAAAAGACATTAAAAAACGTAATTTCATATTGTTTTACCACAAACCAAGTGATTTTAGTATGAGTATGATCGGAATATTTCGGGATTATGACACTTCAAAGTTTGAAGGTATGCATGGGACATCGTAAAATTGGTGTACAATGTAGTTACATTTTTATTTACTTTTTCAAATTAAGATTGTATTTAAAAGAAAAATCTGTTTTAATTTACTTTTGTTGAAATTTTCTATCGATTGCCGCTTTAAGCATGATGTTTTCATTAATAAATTTTAAATAATATAATTGTTAAGTCAGTGGACATTATGTTATGGCGATGGTCAAAAGATTTGAAAAATGCTCCAATACCAATATGCCAATTCGAATTCAATATTTAAAATTAGACAGGACAAGGTCTGTCGGGTCAACAATACAACGTACTAAAATAAATGTAAACAGAATTGGTACCACTTCAAGAGCCTCGCCATCAAGTTTGCAGAGTTCCATTTTGCGTTATTTTCCCGTAACGTTTGAGGTATTATCACAATCTGACTTGGTATCACCTATACGACTATGTTGACGCTGCCTAATCTTAACCTGCATCTCTGAGATCAAGTCTTTGGCTTGTATTTTGCTAGCTGCAGATGCGACAGTGACTTAAGAGAGTAGTTTTCCTGGTCTAGTTTTGGCGCTGCGATCGTTTTATATGACAGCAAAATTTGGACAGCGGGGTGAAGGTCAAATAGTGCTTGTTAGTCGATCGTTATCGACTTTATCATTCGAATTTTTTCATCATCTGGTTCACAGATTAACAATATGTAGCTAGCTACAGATGTGACAGTGACTTTAGAGAGTAATTTTCCCTTGTCTAGTTGTTGAAGTCTTGGTTGATAGACAAACTTCACTGTGTATGTGATAACTGTTATTTATTATATTTACTATAGAGAATATGAAGACAATGTTTCGTGCACGGCGTTGTCATAGAGAAGAACGCATAGACCATTGTTAGGGAGCGTTCATAATTACTCATAAGGAGTTTACATACTTGACATATAACACTAGTTTTGGCACTGCGATCGTTTTATATGACAGCAGAGTTTGACAGCGGGGTGAAGGTCAAATAGTGCTTGCTAGTCGATCGTTATCGACTTTATCGATATATTAATAATGTTATCATTATGTATTATTTATTTAAAACTTTCTTTCGTAAATAAATTCTGTCTTTCCAAGTGGCTATCTTTCCTTTCCAGATAATTATCTTTATTAAGAAAATTATTCCTTAATCCTTTCAGCAAGTGGGGCGGGTCAAAAAATACATTCAGATCATGTCCAGCAACATTGATTGTACCATCTGTAAAAAAAATACCAATGTTTACAGTTAATTGCTAATGGTTGGCTTTACAGAAGGAAATTAGCATCAAAGGAGAGATCAAAAGTAAAACGAGTGTGAGTAGTACATTTTTCTTAATTCTCCTATTTAATAAATAATTTTGGCATGGCTTCCTTTTTCTAAAAATAACTTTCGACAGTATTAGTGAACTTGTTATTGCCCGCAGTTTCGTTTTCTTTGTATTTAACCTTTTAAATATGCTTATGCTTTTCGGATAATCTTAATAGTATACAAACCATCTTTTATATTTTGAAGACTGCAAAAACGTATAGTGTCAACCCTTAAGAATGTATATTTTTCTTTTTTTTTGGTCGCTACAAGCCAAGCTTTGCTTAGTGTAGGGATCGCTAGAATTGAGCACAGTTTGTTAAACGTTTATTGAAAATAAAGTTATTATTATTATTATTATTAAAGATTTGATATTTGTTTTAAAATTGTCTGTAATGCAGCAGCTGATATTGTTCCTTCACAGAAATAATAAGCGACAGTCTGTCGCCATGAAGAACAAACTCACCTCAGCATGAAAGCCAATGCATGGTCACAAAACCTCATTTTCCCGTTTTCTGCTAAATCCACAAATCCAAGGATTTTATCACTTTTTGAATTATAATTCAAATGTGGTGAAAGCCATTTCGTCAAAAACAATTATGCAGAGTTTTTCTTTAGTGTTCCAATTTTGTATTTTATTTTCAATAAATTGAAAAAATTTTGTATTGATTCCTGGTTCCAGAGACAGTTTTTCGGACACTGTTCAATGTCCTCTTGTTTGGCAAGGCACGCATATTTTTCAATAGTCTGTATGTTTTTGGACTTTGCCTGAACAACACCGGAGCTCTTAACTTTTCATCAAGGGTGTTTGTGAGGCAGCTTTCATGTGGTACCGGGTTATTTACATTAGTGCTAAATGAGAATGACGGCTGCTCTAATTGATCTGAAGAATAATATAGATACACTAAAAAAGAAACAAAACTAGCTGGTGCAATTATATTATAGTTACTATAATATAATTATGTATTTTAGAAAGGATAATACTATTTTATTGTATTCTGTGTATACAGTATATATAGGAAAATAAGAGGCATGCTATTAAATATCAAATAAATTAATCAGTTATTACTTTTAAAGAAGTAAAAGACAATACCTTTTTGTGTTTCTTAGAGGCAGTTTTCATGTGCTATCTGTAATGGTTTATATATAACGGCGGGTAGTCCGAATGGGCTATTACGAAGCCAAAATAGATCGTCCATATCGGAGAACTATCTTTAAAATAACACTGCAGGCGTGGTATACCAACGTGGTTTTGTTCCATTTATCACTTTTCATACGAAAATATAACGAGATGAGCGTGATGTCATCGGATGTCTTTACTCCTCGGCGATCGGAAACAGAATGTCTGCCAAAATGGCGGCAACTTGGTTTTTATTAACAAACTGTCAAAGTCAGTGTCACCATTCTAATAAAATTAAAAGTATCGATGATCACGCTCTCTATACAATCGAGTAATTAAGTAATCGAGTAACTAGCAATTAAAATAAAAGAAACGAAATCAAACGATCTTCGTAATGATGATGCGACATATACATTAGTTGTAAATGAATATGATAGTTGTTCTACTTCATCTGAAAAGGAATAAATACAAACATAATAAATATATATTTTCTATTGCAAATTACACAAGAAGAATCGAGGAAATAAATTATACAATGGGCTGCCTTATTGCCACATGGCAATCTCTTCCAAGCAACGCATGACGAAAAATAAGTAAATGAAGTACAGGGGCAGTGGGTGCAAGACAACAGTAGTAAATATATATAAAGAAAATAACAATTTGATTAACCATTATAATATTAGGAGTTTCAAAACAGGGATAGGAAGTGCTTCTTAACTTGACCAGTGAAGTAATGTATATATTTAAATACATAAAACCGTGACGGATTCGGTGCTTGGGTCAATTAATAAGACTGACTAGCTTATTGTTAATATATTGTTGATTTAGATGTTATTCACAGATGATTTTTTACGAACTGACATCCATAAAGAGTATATTTGATTAGTCAAAATTTTAAATTATGAAAGATGAATAATAAAAAGAAATGATGTTGATTATTAAAAGACAAAAAGTTTACATGCTGAAACCTAGGGAAATGTTTTTCACAAACAAGTTTTTTACGTAAAGAACCTTTTGAAAGGCCGATGAGGAATGAATTATGTGGCACTATGAAGGAACACCACAAGCTTAACAAAGAAACGTTCTTAACGTTCGTAGAGAAACAAAAAAGCCAGTGCGTTGTACTAGTAAAACTGCAACCACCAACACAACACTTTAAAGGACCCATGATGATAATAAACTGCACAATCGCACTGTCGATTGTTTGCTCCGTATAATGTTTTGGATTTGAATCTCAACAAGCGTAAACGCAAGGAAATACTTAAAACAAAACAAAACTTAATCTACAACAAAACTTGCACAAAACATCAACACAACAAATGACGCAATTTTTAAATGTCAAAAATTCAATGGCGGTACGCCGCTTAAAACTAACCCTTGAATAACTACACTGTCACAGGCCTGATCTGGTTCGGCCATGACCTGCAGTAACTCTCAGTTTCTGACATACATCTCCTTATTGAAGTTTGTGACTTTGATACAAATATCAATGCATAATAATGCGATCAAGACTACGAATAAATGTACGAGTACGACTAATAAAAATTGGAGGCGGCGAGGCGGCCCGCGAGCTGAGGAGTAGGTGGTGAGCGAAAACGCCAGAGCCTCGCAGCGCCGCAGCCGTGACAGAAGCCACACTGGCTGAATGCTGATTATTTATAAAAACTAAGTTATAAAACACATTAATGTTTTTAGATCAATTATCAATAGGTTCAAGTGCTATATCAAACTATATTATCAATGCACTTTGGGGAGCCTCTGTAGATCTAAACAGAGTTTTTAAAATTCAAAAGAAGTGTGTTCGTGTTATGTGTAATGCTTGGTTCGATGATAGCTGTAAGCCACTTTTCAAAAAGCATAATATTTTGCCTCTACCTTGTATGTACATAAAAGATATCTGTGTATTTGTTCACTCTCATTCCTATTACTGGAGTAAACGTGTGGACATTATTCCGAGACAAACAAGACGAAAATATAGAAACCTGTTGTATCAGCCTCCTTGTCTTAAAAACATCTAAAAAAACAATATTTACAATATGTGCATAATTATATATAACAATTTGCCAGATGACATGAAACTGTTAAACATGAATCAATTTAAATTAAAACTGACAAAGTGGCTTCTAGAACACTGCTTTTATAGCGTTAAAGACTTCTTAGCTTTAAAAAAAAAATCCATGACATAATGATAATATATAATAATAATTTGTATTTTTATGAGATGTTTAATATACAATATGATAATAAGAAATGTAATAAGTTAATAATATAATAACAATATTTGCACGCCTGTCCGCAAGCAGAATACTGTACTTGTCTGATTATTTGTGACCTCAATGACTTGTGTTCTGGCAAATAAAGATCTTATCTTATCTTATCTTATCTTATCTTATCTTATCTTATCTTATCTTATCTTATCTTATCTTATCTTATCTTATCTTATCTTATCTTATCTTATCTTATCTTATCTTATCTTATCTTATCTTATCTTATCTTATCTTATCTTATCTTATCTTATCTTATCTTATCTTATCTTATCTTATCTTATCTTATCTTATCTTAAATTACTAATATAATTTATTGGATAATTAAATCTGAGATTATTTAATTAATTAATCAATATGCGTTTCAAATCAGAAATTTAGTAGTCTTATAGTACGTAGTTTTCTTAAAATATCGGTAATTTTTTTCTACTTTCAATAAACTTAGGAAAAATGGGAATAGAATGGTTCCAACGGTAAAGAGGTCCATAACCTGGGAGTTCTTTACAGACTTAGGGCAAAATAAGGCTAAATGAACATTATGCGTGTAAATTTTTGTCTGATAAGGAAAGCAGGGCTGTAAAATTTAACGAGACATTTGAAATCGTCCCATCCGCTTGTGTTTTTTGGTATAAAGGGAAATCAAGAAAATCAAGACGCACCTACTACGATTCCTACTGGGTAAGATACGGCTGTGATTACATCTGAACGTACCCCACAAAACCAGACGAAAATGCGCCACAATTGCTTCCAATGCAATCAAAGAAATAATGTTGTTACTCAGCACAGGCGTTGTAGAGCGAACCAATACTCACACTGGTTTCCAAGCCAGATGGAAACACTCGACAGATATTCGAATTAAGAAGATTAAACGAGTACCTAAACCCAAAGTAATTTCGGCTTGTGAACGACAGTGAAGTTCCTTTGTTCCTTCAAAAAAACGATTACATGGGAAAACTAGATATATCGAAGGCCAACTTTCACATTGCCGTGAAGGAAAGCCACATGAGATATCTAGTTTTTACCTACGAGTTTTATGAGATGAAATGTCTTCCTTTCGGGCTGTGTAGTGCCCCCCTGGCATTTGCACGAGTAAGCAACTGATTAGCGGCAAAACTCAGGTCAGTAGGTATCCGTATGCTAGTATATCTACTGGCAATAAATAAAATGCGTGCATACAGAGAATATTATTTTAATTTATAGATAACGTTACCTGTGGCAGTCGCCATTACAAAGTGATTAGTAAGCGGAAACAGATACAAAGACAAATGTAGACCACTTAATATACCAGAGACTATTCCAATACCCCCCTTTAAGTTCAAGTTCGATAGATTTGAACTTGATAATATTTTCTGCCGATGCTACAATCAATTTTCCTTATTTGTTTGCTAATAAGGTTTGACCATTCGGAACTATGATAGTGATTTTATTTACTGTCTGTATATCAATCATATATTTTTAAATTTGAATTCATCATATGGTATGATTCTCCAGAATCTAATATAAATTCAACACTTATTTTATTATATGTGCTATAAGCTTGTTCTTGGTCTTTTGCTAAAAATCTGTTTGTTCTTCACAAATATTTGTATTCTCTTTACTTCTCCAATTTGTTCTATTATATCTGCCTCTACTTCTTATTCTAGAATATCTTTCACTAGTATTTTTTGGAAATCTTTTTGCATAATGGTTAGGCGCACCACATTTAAAACAATTTTTATCACTTCCCGTGAAAATATACTCATTTGTATTTGTATTGGTTTAATTTTTTAGCTTTAGTTCAGCATCTAAAAGTTTGCTTTTCATATAGTCTGTTGTTAAATCCAAATTTGTTGTCTCTAGCGCTGATAAGGTATTTTCATAGCATTCTGGTATTGTTAACAACAAATGATAGACTTTATCCTTTTCGTACATTTTACATCCAGTTTCTTTTTCCCTTATAATTGTGTTAAACTTGTGTGTGATGTGTTCAGACATATCATCTTTGACAGCATGTTTTAAGGTTAGCAACTTTTTCTTTAGGTATAAAATTGATACTCTTTCTTTCGAAAATCTTTTGTACATTGTCTATCATTTCTTTGGCTGTAGTAGCGTTTCTTACATTTTATCTAACATGTTAAAGAAATTATTTAATTTCGTTTTAATGCTAATAAATAGTTGTTAATCTCTCATTGAATTTCATTGTCAATATTATAAACCGTCATAAACCCTCTGAGGGCAGACGTGTCCGAAGTGGCGAGTCAATTAAAAGCCCTGCAAAAATCTTTTACATGGATAAATTCCTCTTTCAAACAAGGAGTAGCGCTTCAACCGACCCGACGTGCACAAGCAGGACCCTTAACATACGCTGCTGTAACAAAGCTCTATCCCACGACCCGACTAAAAGTGGAGATAAGGTGATAGAGGCAATAAGAGAGACGCTGGATCTTAAGAATACCGGAGTTGAAGTGAAGAGAATAAGAAAGGCGAAAAACAGCAAGGTCGTGCTAAGCTGCGAAAGGGAAAAGACACAAAGACCCTAAAAATCAATTAGAAAACATAACAAACTTAAAAATAAACAGGAACGAAACAGGCGACGACGTCAAACGTCGTCGCCTGTTTCGTCCCCCCAAATAAAAATCATATTAGTGTAGCACATGGACGAGGATCTCATCGGAAACCTAAGGTCACAGGACACCAAGGTCTTCGAAAACTTGAGAGCGGAGGAGAAAGAAATAAGAGTCGGGTACCGCAAAAGAGCGAGCAACGCGCTACTATGCCATCCAATTCTGCACAAACGCATGCTGGAGGCGGGAACTGTTCACATTGGTCTCGAAAAAAGCTAAGTGGAGGATCAATCACCGTTAATACAGTGTGCGAATTGCCTCGGATTCGGCCGCACCAAACAGAGCTGAGAGACAGAGCAACTCTGTAATTACTGCGGAGAAAAGCACTCTTGGCAAGACTGTCTTAACTGAGAAGCAGGGAACCTACCACAATGCAAATCTGTGAAAGGGCCAAGGTAAACACACCAGAATTGCGTCAACACCTAGCATTCAGCTAAACCTGCCCACAATGGCAGACTTGGGACAATATAGCGCGTTCCAAAATAATTTATTGCTAAAGTTGCCCCACAAGACAGCAGCTCAGTCACCCAAAGAAACAATTCCAGCACTAGACTTCAGGCGAACTTACGCAGGTTTAAGTAAGCCACAGTGGAGCTACTCCAGGGATCAGAAGAGAAGGATATTGCAATGGCACTGGTGCAGGAACTATACGTGGGATCCAAAGGAATTGTTAAACAATATCCAGGCACTAGGGTTATATAATGCACTATCAACAGGCAAAAACCAGTACAAACAGCAATAATTGTATTCGATTGAGGGTTATTTACGACTCGCAGCTGGTGACTGAGACGGAATGTGTTGTTATATTGGTAGCGGGAGCTCTCAGGCTTGGAGTGGTCTCGGTTTATTTGTGTGAGAAATCAATAACAAAGACAGGCAGGAGGAAAGGAAAGGTGATGCCCCCCCCCCCTTGTGGTCCGAAGAGATCAACAACTTAAAAAAAAGACGTTCTTAGTAAGAAACGTAGGATAAAGAACGCAGCCCCAACAAGAACAGAATCCGTATTGGAAGAATATCGAAACGCCAAACAGCTATATGCTGAAAAAAGCACAGAGGCCCAGACGAAGAGCTGGAAAGAGTTTTGCGGTAAACAGGAAAGTGTGGGACGGAAAATACACAGTACTTCGCAACACAAGCGGTAGACAAGAGGACACGCTATTAAGAAACATCGAAGGCAGCACCCTCAGGCCCGATGAATCGGCGTAACTACTGGCCGAAACATTCTACCCCAAAGACTCTGTATCGACATTCTACCCCAAAGACTCTGTATCGACTGACAACCCATACCATATACAACTCAGAAACCTGACGCAAGCAGGAACTCAGAAGAAGAGCGCAGATTGAAATCGGATGATCCCCCATTCACAGAGTCCGAAATAGAGGCTGTTTTAAAATCGCAGAATCCAAAAAAGGCACCAGGAATGGACGGATTCACGTCGGATATCTGTGCAAGAGCAATTCTCAGCGAAAAGAGGTTGTTCATGGCGATCGCAAACAAATGCCTAGCCATGTCATACTTTCCCAAGCTCTGGAAATCAACTCATGTAGTCATCCTGCGCAAACTTAACAAAGAAGACAACACATACCCCAAATCCTACCGAATCCTCCTTAGGACTTCTATCTGCACTAGGGAAAACGTTAGAAGAAACGAAACTCATGATGGGTAGACTTCAATGGCACCTACTCCCAACTCTCAGTTCCTGATTCAGACCACAGTGCGGAACAGAGGCCGCCCTCTATGACCTAATGGACTAAATAGCCAGAGAACAGGCTCAGAACAACAACAACGCATGATGGCCGGCTGTAAAACAACTCCAAGAAACTCTACAAAATGGTGGACTCATACCGGTCTGACAAGGAAGTGACAGTCAATTATGCGGAAGTGAGAGAGACACAAACAAGGGTTACTTGCAGGGGAAAAAGAATTAACTGAACTCCCTAGAGAAGACGCAATCATGGTCGGATTATTCTTCAAAAACAATCCTGATTTTTTGACTCCTGAATTAAAGAACATGAAAACTGTAATGAAAGTAGCTAACAGTAGGTACATACAGGGAGCCCCAAAACGACCGACACAGCTGAGAGTTTCAAGTTAGGTAGCATGCAAATGTTCATTTTATTTAACAAATATTTAAAAATAGATAAGACGAAAAACTGGTGTTAAAAAAAAATAAAATCTAAGTGTTGACAGCCCTTTAACGCACACACGCTCACGCGTTAGCGTTCACAGAGTTATACTATGCCTACACGTAATGTCGTTGTGTGCAGATTACAACCGGCCATTTAATAAGAACTAAGTTTAATGATAATTATTAGTATTAATTTAATTACTTACCTAGAGTCGATGCTCAAAATGTCCACCTCCTCTCTGCAGATAGAGCGGAGCATGCTCTTTTGTATGCCGGAGCACGCGCGAAAGTACATTACTTTCGTTATTTTGCCGGCGGAGCTCTTCAAATGCTCCCACCAAACCTATTAAGTGCGCTTGTAACAACGCGAGGGTTTGTAGGGTGTGGAGGAGAAAAACGTTCACGGTACAAACGTAAGGCTGCCCTTGCGTTATAGCCACACTACGCATAATAAAATTAGGTTCAAGTAATCGCTTGTTTCTAAAGACATTTTCAACTTAATTAAACTAAATTAAACACACACGCACACACACACTAGGTACTAGTTAACTTAAAACTGAATAAACTAAAACTACAAATGAATAATCGACGGAAAAGTTGCTTCGCAGCGGTAAGGTGGCAGCGATGCAGTTACGTGTCTCACGCGCAAATGTCCGGCTGTGACTGAGTAGAAAATCGCGACAAAGGCGCTAACGCCGACAGAACAAAAAAGCCGCCAAGCGGGGCACGCACGGCGAGTAGGTGGAGTCCGGTTCGCTTTGCCTTTGATAACCAGGGACGAATTCAAATTATCTTTTTTTTTTTCGAATTAGTATTTTGTTCCCACGCAATTGTTTTTGAATTTTCTTTTTAAATACATTTTAAATAAGTAACTAAACCCTCAATTAGCCTTGGGAGTGTCGGTCGTTCTGTTCCACCGAGTATATGTGACCAAATTATTGCTTATTTAGAAGTAATTAAATGTGTGTCTATTTTACGGTTAACATTTTAGGTTATGTTAACCGTTTTGTAAGACGTTACATGTATACTCATCTAAAGCTAATAAAATAGAATTTTTTATGTATAACATGCAAAAATACACTATAAGGTTTTTCATTTTTTACTGCTCCTCAAGGGAAACCTACGGAGATGACGCTGTTGGATATGTACAACTATTCCGTCAATCCGATATTTGCACAATAAAATGTAGAATGTGTCCCGAACATAAAGTAAGAGCTAAGTTTTATACGATGACTCTTGTAGTAGATGAAACAACAGTTATATTGTAAGCTGCCACTGTCATGATTAAGCAGCTGCAGCTGGAGGCTGTAAACATGCAGTGGCTTCCTAATGTGGATCCATAGACGCAGTGAAGAATCTTCTTGCACCTCAATAGAGTGCCACTGGAAGGAACCAGTGCTATCTTAAGTCGGCACATGTTTTAAATACATACTGTGGACCAACTAGTTAAAAAAAGTGAGTTATGATAGTCATTGTCTATGATGGACAAATGAAAAATATTAATTAATTTTATAATATAGTATTTACTTCATTAAAATTGGTACAAATGGATAAATATATTCATCAAGAGGCTAAAAAGAGGAAAATCAAGAGTTGTGAACTAATAAAATTTTTACTGCACTATTTCATGCTACAAGTACATAAAAACGTAATAAATAATGTTAATCAGCTGCTAGATTTGTTGAAGGAACAGCTAGATATTAACAAGTTAACTTTAATCGAGAAAGCAACAAGGACACAGAGTAAAAGTCATGTGTGGTATGAACTTAGATATGACCGAATAACAGCGTCAAAGGCATATGAAGTTAGCCGTTGTAAAACTTCAGATGGAACGTTAGTAGCTGCAATTATGGGGGTTAAGGCTTCAGAAACGAAAGCCATGAAATGGGGTAGAATTTTAGAAGTTTATATCCGTAAGATCGTTGAAGATAAACTGAAAAGGAAAATTAAGACCTGTGGACTATTCCTTTCCAAAGAATACCCCATGATTGCAGCTACTCCTGATGGAATAATGAAGAATGCCACTATAGAGATAATGTGTCCAACAAATGAAAATACAAAAGATAATTATATAAAAAATGGAAAAAACTTAAAAAAACACAGGTGCAGCTACAAATGTTTACGACTACAATCGAAAAATGTTACTTCTGAGTAGCTAATCCAGATTATGAAACTTCACATCATGTCTGGATCACTTTAGTAGAATATAACAGAAAATATGAACGAGTAAATAAGCTGTTAAATGAATTATCAATATTCTGGATAAATAATATTTATCCATAAACATGGGCGGGTACTTGAAATAAAATATTTATTGTTTAATTTGGCATTGTTTTATTTTTAATTTAATTTCCTTTACTTAATATAAACACTTAACTGATTTATTCACATCACTCTTCTTACAGACAGGTATACAAACAAAATGTAAGAAAATTAAAATTTAAACTTTACTGAAAACAAAGTTACTGGATTAATTTTATAAGGGTATCTTGTAAGTTTATGAGAGCACCGGCTATTATAATGCAATCATCAATTACCTTTAGTATATTATTATTTATAACTGCATGTTGTTCTAACATGTGGAACTCTCTAATACGTCTTATGACTCTTTCTACTTGTATTCGTAAGCTAGCAATAATTTTGGTTTGACGAACTTCTTTCTGCCTTTGATAATTTGTAATCTGCAACTACACTAGGTGGTCTCAGTAATTTTATTTCCGTTTGAGCGAGGACTTGTTCTTCATGTTTAAAACCTCTGTCAGCTACGATAATAGGTTCCAAAGTTTCTAAAAAATCTCAATTTTCCATGGCAGTTACATCACTTGTTCTGCCGCCAAAACCAGTTAAAATATAGTTAATTAAACCATTCCGTGTGTAGGACACTAAGTATTTAATAGTATTACTATTTTGATGTGCATCTGGACTGAGTGATCCTTTTTCAGTTTTCAACAAAACCAAAACGTACATTTAGTCAAAATTTGTCAAAACTCATAAGCGAAATCAATAAAGGACAATGTCCAAATTAGCCTATGAACCTCTAAGAATATCTTGTATATCATAATTCTTATCATATTTTATGATTAATATATCAGCTTTTAAAATCAAACGGACACTGCCCATTTTTGTAATTACTTTAAAAAGTAATATCAATACATTTGATAAACTTCAATAAACGCTGCCACCATATTTTAATAAGTTGACAAATCAGGATCTATGCACAATTTGATGTATAATCAACCAATGAACACTTAAAGCGCTTGACATTGAAACGAGACTCAAAACGTTCGTAGATTTTTAAGCGGCTGGAAGCGCTCTTTTACATACGTTTGACAATTTTGAAGTTTTGTTTGACAATCGCTTTCATACTCGCGTTGTGTTTACGTCGCTTAAGTTTGTTTGTACGATTTCTTGTGTCTTGTGAATATTAGTTATAAAATAACGACTTGGCTTGAACTAAGGACTGATTTCGTCTTATAATATCGACCTCCGGCAGTGATTTACGGCATACCGACCTACTATAGACGACGACTTGGCATTTATTTAACGGACATTAACATGGAAACTGGGTGTGTTGAAGTATTTTGTGTTAATTGCGGTTCAGCTTCTGGTTGCATGGTATTAGAAGATGAGCAGATCCTTCAGTGCATACAACACTGGGTTGCTCCAAGATTGGTAAGTACATGCTCCCGATACAGAACCTACAGAACCTTTTAAAGCAAACAACAACAATCAACATTTAAAGTAAAGTAGACATACATTTCCCTACAAAAAGCAAGTAAAACGAACATTAAAAAGAATCTAACCGCACGCTACAATTGTTAAAATTATAACCTCAAATCCAAAATATATTTTTTGATTTATACATTTCTTAGAAGTGTCCGTTACTTAAACATGTATTTAGACGTAAATATAGATACTTTAGAATACGAAAAGTGATAGTACATGCTTAGAGGTTCTTAGGCGAAAAATGTATGGGGGCTGGACATTGTCCTTTGTCACTCTTAAGCGATCGAAGATATTGCCCAATATGTGGATCACTCAATTCAGACATTAGACAAAATAGCTACAAGCCGAATCTCAGGAAATACTTACTGTGAATAAAATTTTCATATCAAATATTGTACAGAATTTGTCACATTATTTTACAAAAAAATCAAGACACTTCAAGGTAAATCCAGGATTCTACGATAGTTTCAATGGACCACTCAATCCTGACGGATTAAGATTGAGTGATTCTAGAAATACGATAATATGCTTACAAAATACATGATAACTTTTAAATATGTCGGCGGGTAGTTTCAGGACTATCTTTAAAATAACACTGCTGGCGTGTATACCAATGTGGACTTATTCCATTTTATTACTTTTCATACGAAAATATAACGAGATCAGCGTCATGTCGCCGGATGTCTTTACTCCTCGACGATCGGAAACAGAATGTCTGCCAAAATGGCGGCAACTTGCTTTTTGTTAACGAACTGTCAAAGTCATCGATAAAAGTATCGATGATCACGCCCTCTCTACAATCGAGTAATTAAGTAATCGAGTAACTAGCAATTAAAAAAACAAACTAAATCAAACGATCTTCGTAACGATGATGGAGATATTCTGCGACAAATATGTTTGTACAAATTAATTTCATACCACAAATGTTTATAGTTAAAAAGTTATGTTCAATCAAAGCTTTTTAAATTTGCTGAATTGAGTGATCTTATAAACCCATGTAGATAACTACCACTTGGTATAATGTTATATACAAAAAATACGTTGTAAAAACTGCACAACATGTGACTAAAATTTGGCATATAATTTATTAATTAACGTCATTTTATTGACGAGATATTAGTTTTTTAATTTTTTGTCAAAGTATGTAATATACAGTAGGGTGACCATAATGCGAATTTATTGGGAACTTGAAAGCTATATAAGTACATACATAAAATTTTCACTTTATATTGAAATTCCAAATCGCAAATTAATTACGCAAGTCCATGTAAAAATATAAGTGATTCTTTTTTACTGTTATAAGTTTTTCTATCCATTCTTACTACTGGATGACGAGGCAAGAAATAGACTGGTTCTTTATTGAGATCATATTGATTAATATCAATTTTAGAAGCATGACCTAAATCAATAAATTCTTGTATAAATTTTTGTATAGAGCAAATTAATTATGATCTTTTGTAATCGAACTTCTAAATCAGCGCTTCCAAGCCTTTTTAGTCCTCGGACCCTAAGGAAATCAAGCACAGTTTTCAAGGACACGGAAAAAAACGGATTAGATTATTATTAGAGATACAAAAAAAACAAATATAACTGTTTATTATGAAAAATATGAAAAAAAAAAATGTTAAGGTTGGTGTTGCTTTTTTGCAACCAAATCTGGGATATTCGGGTTGATGTTGCTACAAAGTTGTAATCTCAAATCAGATTCTACTTGTAATCTGATTCTGTATTTGATTTTTGTATAAAGAAGAGTAGAGAATGCCTTTTCACATAGGTATATGGTTGAAAAAAGGAGTAAATGTTTCAGGTGCTTCGTCCGATATCTCCTTATTATCCGTCTTTACATTCACCCAAAAACTTGATAGGAAAGATTCTTTGAAATTGCGTTACAATGCTGAATCACAGGATATTTCAATTAATTGGGTTTCCTGTGCCGCTGTCAAGCCAGTAATATCAGAAACATCTGTGTTAAAAGGGTCTGATATCCAATTTTTATTTTTGTCGGGTACTGGAAAATAATCCCGAAACGAAGACCTCAAAGTGCGGAGATGTGTCACCATTTCATGTTGTACTTGTACTGGCAGGCAATATTGCTTCACCAGAGGACTCCAAAAACGCTGACAGGGTTGTAAAGTGATTGTAGTTTTTTTTTTAATTGTACGATTTATCTATAGGTCAAGTTTTTTTAGTATCGTTTCAATTTTATCATCGACCTTGAAGATGTTGGTATCTCTCCCTTGTAGACTTAAGTTCAACTCGTTAAGGGCACTAAATATATCAGCCAAATATGCTGCCATTGTAAGCAATCCAAAATCATTGAAATGATCAGCATATTTGCTGACGCCGTGTACAGAATTCTTCAAAAAGAACATTCTGATCTCATCTCTCAGCTCAAAAACACGCGTCACAACTTTGCCACGAGATAACCAACGCACTTCAGCGTCCAATAATAACTGCTTGTGAATGCTTCTCATTTCTGCACAATTGATACGGCAAATACAAAATTTTAATGTAATCCAACGTCTGCATATATTTTTCCTCGACACTGTCAAAGTCTTCGTCATCTACGTCTTTGAAGTGTAATAATTGATTATTGAGATCTTTGTATGGCGAAAACAAATATCGAAGACGTTCCTCTTTTACAATAATTATTTCGTTAAGTAATTCATACGACAGGTCTGAAAACGTGTTATACATTTTTGTTATCGAAACTTTTATGCTACCATGCTGATCAATTAATGCCTCAAGCTCATTTTTTCTCCCTGTTTCTTCCGTAATTGCTTATAACTATTTAAAAACTTAAGAGTATTTATAATCAGCTTTTTTCACTAGTCAAATTAAAAGATCGAAGCACTAAAATGGTGGAATGAAGCAAACCATGAACATAAATAATCACACAATCATAAACTTCACTGCACTACAAACGGGGTTCTCACCTAAGCCTACAGCAACCAATGATAGCGGCTTTCCAGCTGATGTCATCCAATCAGAGCACGGAGCTTAAGATCCTTTTTTCTTTAGGTCGGATTGTAGAGATGGATAAAAGAAATCGCAAGGCATCTGCAGGATGTTCCTTTGTCTAGCAAACTGGGTACTACAAGCTTGCTTGGGGTTTGAAGTATTGGACAAGGTGGCGGAAAGAAAGTATTCGTAAACACAGATTTCAATGCACTTCTCGGTAGTGAACAGCAGGATTCATCCGCGCATTTTATAACCTGTAAGAAATGTTGCGATTCACGGACGAGAACGCTGTTCTACACCAGATTTGGTTCTGCTGGATCCTGCATGCTATCTTCGGGCTGTCTATACTCCGCCAAAACGTCGTAATTATCAATTTTCATTTCTCTCCACACTTCTGCAAGTGTCTCTCCAGCATGTTGAAAATTACGTTTTCACAAATCATCATCCGTAGTCATTCCTTTGGCGTCGAAGTGAGAACCAAAATGTCCACGAAAGCGGAGATATCCAATGTGGAGACGAGAAGAGATGTTTGTTGGCACCGAAGCTGTGCCGGTTTTCTACTTAAATAACTAATACAGTTTTTTATTGTATCTTCTTTGTTTCTCAATGCTTATTCTGTCTGTTTATCGATCAAATGCAAATCTTCCAAGCTTGGCCCCGATGTCCGTGTCGAACTTGGACTCGGGGCCTGTGTTGAGCGTGGACCCGGTTCCTGTGTTGAGCTTGGACCCGGTGTCGAACTTGGACCCGATACTGAAGTGTAACCGGGGGAATCTCAATTATTTTCACCTGTGTTATACCATGTGTTTTGTAGCTCAAGCTCTTCAGTTTCTAGAAGAGCATTGAAAATTTTACGTTTAGCCTGAAGCTGCAGATAGCGAGAAAGTCGATTAACACTTTTTGATATCTGTCGCTATCAAAAAGCGTAAAATAACTCGACTAAAATCTGTGTGACCTTTTCTTAAGCGAACCACGCCAATAACTTCCTAAAAATTGAAGAGTTTTTGTCAAAGCACAAATTCAAGGCATACAGTGCTGTGAAAAATGTATTAAGTTATGAAAATTTAACACTGGCTACATTTAGTTTTTAGTTCTAAGAAATACTGTAGGTGGCGCTATACTGTACCTTTTTGTCCGTGGCCTGTGTTCTTACCGTATAAAGAATTGTGCAAGAAAATAAAATAACATTATTCAAGAAACCAGTTCTTTAATTAGAATTCCCAGTCCATAACCCAATAGGTTATGGGCCCAGAATATTCTGCGACTAAAGAGAAAGTGTCAGAAAGTCACCAGAAAGTGAAAAATTTCATTGTTGAAAAGAACCTAACCTCAAGCAATCAAAATGGATCCGTCACGAATGAATTTAGAAAAATTTGACGGAAATAATTTCAGACAGTGGAAATTCCAAATTAAATGTGCTTTGAAGGCAAAAGGAATAGATATTTATACGCCAAAACCAGAGGAAGATACTGCTGAGTGGTTGAAAAATGATGGCATGGCGATGTTTATATTAACATCTTCTATGGATTTCAAACAAATCACATTAGTAGAAAATTGTGAAACCGCCATAGAAATAATGACAAAACTTGAATCTATATACGAGCAAAAAAGTGAAATGTGTAAAATGCTAATTCATGAGAAGTTTTATCAATACAAAATGTCGGAAAGTGACAGCGTGGCTCAACATATTTCAAAAGTTGAAACCTTAGCAAAGCATCTGAAAGAAAGTGGCGAGAATGTTAGTGAGATGGCAATCATTACTAAAATACTTGGAACATTGCCCCTGAAGTATAGATATCTGCGCCAAGCATGGATGTCATTGGATCCCACACAACAAACACTCAATAATTTGACGGCTCGTTTATTAGACGAAGAAGCAAGTTTAGCGTCGGTGGAAGAGCAAGAGACAGCTGGCCTTGTTGTTAACAAAGGTTGGAAGAAACAAACAAAGCTAAATGAGTCTGAAGCTGGTGGGAGTGGTTTGAATCAAAACAAAAACACTAAGCACAGGTTTGAATGTTATAATTGTGGAAAGCGAGGGCACTTTGCAAAGGAATGTCGTTTGCCGAAGAAAAGTAAACAAAGAAAGCCTACACAACCTTCAGACATGTTGGCATTTAATGTGGAAGTTGATTGCTATAACACAGAAGAGAATTCGTGGATATTAGATAGTGGTGCCTCCGCACACATGACTTATAGAACAGACTTCTTTGTGGAGTTGTTTGAATGTGACCAGAAATCATTAACATTAGGAAATCAACAAGTTTTAGAAGTATCGGGCATTGGTAAAGTGTTGATAAAGAGATATGTAAATGGACAGTGGATTAACAGTGAACTACACAATGTATTATATGTTCCTAGTTTGCGGAGGAACTTATTTTCAGAAGGAGTTATTATACGACAAAATTACTCTATTATAAATGTTCAGTTATTGTCCAATTATTGGTGGGTAGATTAACTTTTACTTCGCTTGCCACGCGCTGCAGAGAGCACAACGTTTGTTTACCGCGTCGTGTGTGAACTGAATGTGGACGTTCCACCACCCATATAGTGTCTAGACCCGTGGTCATAGCATATCCATGTATAGACTTGTCCAGCAGTGAGCTACCAAAGCTGAGCATCGTGTGTACCCGCCAAGCCAAGCTACCATCGGAGTTACGTGTCTGACAGTTTGGAATCAAGGTGGGTGAGGTTTTGTTATTTGCTCGCCGAAAGTTGGACAAGATCATACACCCATTTCTTTTCCTTTCAATACCTTTTGGGTCACAGTCCATTTTGCATTAAATTCTAACAATAAAGAAAGACCTTGTTGCTTTAATATACAACGGGAATGACATAGTGATGAGTGCAAAAATAAGAGAAAATAATCTATATGAGTTAAACATAAAAACAATAGTTTCAAATACTTGTAACCTAGTTCAAAACAATAAAAGTGATATTAAGATATGGCATGAACGCTTAGGACACATTAATACAAAAGAAATTAAAAGTATGTGTGTTAATAGTGCAGTAGAAGGTTTGAAAATTAGTGAAAATGATGAACAAAATTTCGTTTGCGAGGCATGTGCATATGGAAAGCAGTGTAGGTTTCCATTTCAAAAATCTACACGAGGGGAACTACAGCCTAGAGACTTAGTGTACAGCAAGCTTCAGTTCAAGGAATGAGATATTTTTTGTTATTCAAGGATGCAGCTACAAATTTCAGGCATGTATTCTTTATTCAAAATAAAAGTGATGTTATAGAAGTATTCAAGAACAATATTGTTAAGAATAAATATATGCATGGTGTTAGAATATTACATACTGATAATGGAAGAGAATATGTCAACAAAGCTTTTAAAGATTATCTGGAGAAAGAAGGAATAGTTCACGAGCTTACCGCTCCATATACACCTGAGCAGAATGGACGTGTAGAAAGAGAGAATAGAACAATCGTGGAGAGTGCTCGTTCCATGTTGTATGCAAGAGACATTCCATTATATCTGTGGGCAGAAGCGGTGAAATGTGCTGTTTACATATTGAACAGAACATCTTCCAGTCAGACTCCAGAGAAAACACCATATGAATTATGGTACGGTACAAAACCACAGTTAGGTCATTTGAAGGTGTTTGGCAGTGTTGGATATGTTCATGTACCAGATCAGTTGAGGACAAAGTTTGAGAAGAAGAGTGAAAAAATGATACTAATCGGTTATGACAATAACAATTACAGAATGTATGATGCAAATAAGAAAACCATAAAAATATCAAGGAATATAATATTTGATGAAGATTTGGTTCCAGAAATAAGGAAGAATATTGCACAAATTAGCATTATGGACGATGAAGATATTGCTATGCAAAATAATGAAACAGGAACAGTAAATGCAGTTAATGTATTAGATGAAACAAATCAAACAACGGAATCTGATAATAGCTTCTTAAGCTGTAACAGTGATGACCCAGCATATGAACCGTCTCGAGAAATAGAAAATATACCACACTCGAACATAACATTGAGACCGAGAAATAATAGGCGTTTTGAAGCGAACTTGGTTGAGTTGTCATTGCCTCAAACATATGACGATGCATTACAAAGTCCACAGAAATATTAATGGTGTCAAGCTATCAAGGAGGAATTGGCTGCACATCAAGAAAACAACACATGGAGTGTGATAGAAAGATCTGATGAAAGAACACTTACTACAAAGTGGGTGTTTACGATTAAGAAAAATGAGAATAATGAAACATGTTATAAAGCTCGCTTATGAGCACGTGGGTTCAATCAGATCAAAGATGTTGACTATCAGGAAATACTTTCTCCTACGACTAGGTATGATTCTATTAGAATTGTTTTGTCTATTGCAGCTAAGTATAAGTTTAAAATACAGCAATTTGATGTAAAAACAGCTTTTCTTAATGAATATCTAGAAGAAGATATTTTTATAGAAGTTCCTGAGGGAGTCAATTTAAATAAAAATTGTATATTAAAGCTTAATAAATCTCTGTATGGTTTAAAGCAGGCTTCTCGTTGTTGGAACAAACGATTTAGTAATTTTCTGATAAAATATGGTTTTGTACAATCCCAAGCTGATAACTGTACTTTTCTAGGGATTTTCAATAAGATTAAGATATTGTTAATAATATATGTTGATGATGCCCTTGTAATACCTGCTAGTAAATTGCTTATTCAAGAGATTATAGAATATTTAAAGCAGGTTTTTAAAATAAAATTATTAAATTTAAAATATTTTGTAGGCATGGAAATTCAAAGAATAAATGATTATATTTATATTCACCAGCAGGAGTACATAGAACAAATTATTGAAAAATTTTGTATGTCAAATGCTAATCCAGTAAGTACTCCAGCAGATGTAAATGTAATTATAACCAAAAATGTTGATGAAACCTCTATACATTTTCCTTATAGAGAAGCTATAGGATCTTTATTATTTTTATGTTCTGCTTCAAGGCCTGATATTTCTTATGCTGTGAATGTATTAAGCAGATATGTAAACAACCCTGGTGAAATACATGTAAATGCTGTGAAGCGTATTATAAGGTACCTAATTAATACTAAAGATTTGTGTATAAAATATGGAGAGAGTGATGATTTAATTGGTTATTCAGATTCTGATTTTGCTAGTGATGTTGATACTCGTAAGTCTACAACAGGTTATATCAAAGATTAAGAATATGTAGCTAGCTACAGATGCGACAGTGACTTTAGAGAGTAGTTTTCCCTGGTCCAGTTTTGGCGCTGCGATCGTTTTATATGACAGCAGAGTTTGACAGCGAGGTGAAGGTCAAATAATGCTTGCTAGTCGAAATTCGTTATCGACTTTATCGATATATTAGGAATGTCAATTCTTATCGATAAAACGTATAAAACGTAGGAGGCACATTTTCAATTGTTTAAAATATTATTATAAATAAAACAATTAATCGTTATTAATTATTTATTTAAAACTTTCTTTCTTAGCCTAAAGCTTTTGTACTTTAATAAGGCGAGTTTCTGCGGTTCCTCCATTTTTAACACATATTTTTCTTGAAGAGCACCTTTTAAAATCTTATTTATTATATTGCATCAATTATAGGTGTGCAGTCTTATAACATTTTTTATAAATACTTCACCTAAAATCGATTTATGTCTGTTACATCTCAACCAGGAGTCGTTTATATTCCTCTTCAATTTATATTTTAAAGTTTTGCATAAAGAATCTTTATGACAATTTTTATTCAAAAAGTCGTGGATAAATTGACTGCTGTCTCTATATAAAATTAGAAACGTTTCTGTTGGAAGCTAAATTATTGTTTTTTAAAGATTTGTACTCCCTGTGCTTAATATAAATTTGAATTTTTTCTATGGAGTTAGTTGTAAATGTTTTTGTACAATTTTTACATTTAACTGCCTTTGATAAATTTCGGCAAATGTATCCTGCAGTGTATGCCGAACATTGGACCTTCACTTTCTCCATAATAACATCATCCCTAGATATAGATCCACACGATTGAAGGGGTTCTTCTTGTGAAGTGGATGGCTATATACTAATGTTAGGATATTGGTTTTCTTTATTTATTTCTTCATCAAATAAAAAACTAGAATCTATCAATGTATGCTCTACATCCATTTCACAGTTGGCAAATTTTGAGTGAGGGACTAATAAATTTGTTAAAACTAACGATTTATACGCGTACACAAATGTGTTTGCATCAGGGTTAACATTTCTATAATTGATAGCCCTTACCCGCCCAAAAAAGTTTTCCAATGGATCCTGATTGATATTTCTAGGATAATAATAATCAATTGAATATTTTTCAAATAATAATTTGGAAATTCTTATAAAACTTTCTAGGGTCGTAACCCATCCCTCTAATGAGGGCACAGACACAAATCGTGATTTGCCAGTTTGAATTACAATTTTACTATTGCTATCGACAAATTTCATCATTTTAATTTTATTTATGGCATCAGCCCAAAATGTAAAGTGTTCCGAAGTTTTCTTTACAGCCTTTCTTAATTTACCCCTTACAGTTCCACCTGGATAACCATTGACGCTGTCAAATAGTGTCAAAAAATTCGACAACTTCTGCTGTAGTGGCCATTGTGCTGCTTCCATTTCCAGTATGAAAATAATCTGAAAATTAAATCGAAATAAACTATTACAGCTTTCCTTTGGTTTTTTTACAAATTAGTAGTTTATTTTAATTACAAAATCCATTTAAGATAATTTATTTTATTTTGTAAGAGGTAAATAATTTTGTATGCCTCTTGTTTTTAACTTTTATAAAATTTACAATATTTCTTGATAACATTTAGTTCTAAATTCTCACAGTTGTAGATTAAGCTTATTTATTAGTATTAGTAAAAAAACTTACTAAGTGCATTGGTGTATTTCAGCATAGCAGCAGTTCGAGTACTTAACACTTGTGCTGCTATGCTAACCTTCATTTTCTTAATTCTTTTGGCATCAACATGGTGAACTGTTAATTTTGGCATAGCTCTTGTATGGCCTAATTTACTATCCAAATCAAAAATAAACTCTATGTCTTTCCATGTGGCTGTCTTTCCATTCCAGATAATATCTTTATTTAAAAAAATATTCCTTAATCCTTTCAGCAGGTGAGGTGGGTCAAAAAATACATTTAGGTCATGTCCAGCAACATGGATTGTACCATCTGTAAAAAAACAATGTTTACTGTTAATTGCTAACGGTTGGCGTTATAGAAGGAAATTAGCATCAAAGGAGTGATCATAAGTAAAACAAATGTGAGCAGATATTTTTTATAGTATACTAACCATCTTTTATATTTTTAAGACTGCGAAAACGTAACCTCCCTTAAAGTTTTAATAGTTGTTCGAAAAGTTGATCCTTGATCACATACAAGTCCCAGTGGAATTAGCCCAGTTTGTGCTACTTGGGAAACTAACTGTTTTAAAATTGTCTGTAATGCAGCAGCTGATATTGTTCCTTCACAGAAATAATAAGCGACAGTCTGTCGCCATGAAGAACAAACTCCCCTCAGCATGAAAACCAATGCATGGTCACAAAACCTCATTTTTCTGTTTTCTGCAAAATCAACAAATCCAAGGATTTTATCATTTTTTGAATTATAATTCGAATGTGGTGTCAAATCCATTTCGTCAAATACAATTGTGCAGAGTTTTTCTTTAATGTGCCAATTTTGTGTTTTATTTTCAATAAATTGAAAATTTTTTGTATTGAGTCCTGGTTCCAGAGAGAGTTTTTCAGACACTCTGTTCAATGTCCTCTTGTCTGGCAAGGCAAGCATATTTTCCAACAGTCTATATGTTTTTGGACTTTGTTTGATCAACACTAGAGCTCTCAACTTTTCATCAAGTGTGTATCTTCTTGCCATTTTATTACGTCTGCATTCCCTTAACTGCATCAGTAAGAGCGACTGTGCATGATTGTTTAAAAGATGAAAATTTTTAAAAAGCCTCTCATTATTGGCCAGAGATTGAGCCATTTCTATTCGTTGTGAGGCTGTGCTACCCAAAGTCAGCAGCAATGTTTTTCACATATTTGAAAAGTCTTCTTTTTTTTTGAACCCATATTTTTGCAACCTATAATAAAAAGGTCCTTGGTTTAATATTTTGAAAGAATTTGTAATTTATTCCTTATTTTATAGCATGATAAAGTTATCAAGTGGTCAATATTTTCTAAGAAATACAAAAGGAATCTTTTGTTTCTGTGTAGCTCTTTTGATGCGGTAACTCTAATAGTTAACTTACATTAGCTGCATGTTCATTTTATATAGAACATAATCTTTTAAAATGCAGGAAAATTAAACAAGCATACTGTCAAATATATAAAAACAATACCTTTTTGTGTCTTTGTGAGGCAGCTTTCATGTGGTAGGTACCACATGAAAGCTGCAAGCTGCAAGCCACAAGAATAACAGGCTCTTTACGTTAGTGTTAATGAGCATGATGGCTGCTCTAATTGATCTGAAAAATAATATTGATACACTAACAAATAGAAACAAAATTAGCTGGTGCAGTTATATTATAGTTACTATAATATAATTAATATAATGCTTTATTTTAGAAAGGACAACACTATTTTATTGTATTCTGTATAGTCACAAGATGTGGGTATGTATGAAGAGGTATATATGGAGTTATATAAAATAAGAGGCATGCTATTAAATATCAACTAAATTGATCTGTTATTACTTTTAAAGATGTAAAAGACAATACCTTTTTGTGTTTCTTTGAGGCAGCTTTCATGTGGTATCTCTAATGGTTTATTTACATTAGTGGTAAATGAACACGATGGTTGCACTACTTCATCTGAAAAGGAATAAATACAAACATAATAGTATTAATAACAATATATTCTTTACTGCACTACACAGCACACAATACACAAAAAGAATCAAGAAAATAAATTATTCAATGGACTACCTTATTGCTATGTAGCAATAAGGCAGGCAACCCATCACAAAAAATAATTAAATAAAGAACAGGGTAGTGGATGCAAGATAACAATAATAAATCGATATATCTGAATTAATAAAGAAAATAAAAATAAACACATTAATTAAACATTATAATATTAAGAGTTTCAAGACAGGGATAGAGAGTTTAAGAGACAAGTCTCTTAAACATGAGCAGAGAAACCATGCAAAGTATATTTAAATAAATAAAATTAACATAATTAAATACATATAACTAGCGATATATAACAAACCATTCTTTCAAATTTAAAATACTCCAGTCCATATACCTCTCAATTCTGTGCTTGCTGGAATCTCTTGAGAGCATACATATGACAGATGTTCATGGAAACCACCTAAAAATTGTTTATAGATTTCAGTTAATAAAAATTTACTATAAAACAAACAAATTCATTTTGTAAAATTTACTATTTCTTAAAATGGCTTTATAATTTTGAAAAATCTAACCCAGCATCAATGAATTCACCAGTTGACTATAGCTGAAGCTGCTGGATTATAAAAATTTGCAGTTCCTTCATAGTAGTTTTTTAAAATAGGTCAATAATTTAATTTTGTAGAACTCTCATATTAAAGTTTTACTCGGGTCATTGTAGCCAGACTACCAATGTGGTAATTTTAGATATCATTGGTATCAAGTTAATAAGAATTTAATGACAGAAATGATACAAAATTGGGGGTGGTAAATGCTTACACGGACGTGGGGGCTGGGTCATAATTACCTGGATATGAACTGTGTATATTTCGGAATCTATTAAAAATAATGAATATTATTTATTATCAGCATTGAATAAGTGTTATTAGGGTAATAAAAAACTAAAATTATAATGAAAATAGAAAGGTTTATTAATAAGAACTAGACTTTGAAAAATATACACTAATTTTTTAACAAATTTGGCTTCCTCTAGCAAAACTTAAAATAATTAAATTTTTTGGCAATATAAAATTTTTAAACAGCATTATTATTAATAACACAATATTAAACAATACAAATAACTAAGGACAATCATTATAATTAACGCAAGTGGGACAGAAAGGCACTATATGTTGAGGGCAAATATGTTTGTTGCATCCTTGACACACGTGAGTTGTCTTACGATCTTTGCTTGCAGGACATAGTTGACACCTCTTGCGAGCATTAGTTCTTTTTATCGGGGGCTCTTCCACAGGTTCGCCTGAAAACTGGCAGATTTTTTTGCGAAGTTCACGTGGCAAACTTAGAACGTTGCGGCGGTCTTTCAAGTGGTCACTGACAAGCGCAAGGCCTAGATTTTTCAAATAGCGGCGTCGTTTTTGGTTTGATTCATTGTTTATGCGGTGTAAAATGAGTCCGTTTATCGCTGCCATGTTTAACACCGCATAAAAAATAGTCAGCGGCCACTTCTTTGAATTACGACACACGTCATATGTAGCGCTCAACTCATCAGCGACGTCAACTCCACATTTTGTTTTGTTGTAATAAGTGTTGATCTCTGGTTTTTTCTTTTCGCCGGTTGAACTATCAATGCAGTCGTCATGATGAAGGCTTGACATCAGCAACACTACCTTCTTCTTTTTAGGTATATGCGACACAAGAGTGATGTCCTTTTGAAAGGCAAATCGGGAGGTAAAAACGCCTTTGCGCGTTTTCGTAAATTCAGGTGGAATTTCCTTTTTATTCTTACGTAGGGTCCCAACTGACGTTAATTTATGTTCACTAAGTAAGTGATGAACAAGTTCATAACTTGTAAACCAATTGTCAAACGTTACGTTACGCTTTGTCTTGGATATGGGCTGCACAATTCGATCTACTATATCAAATGGCTTATTACTTAAAGAATATGGACCATCAGGCTGCTTTCCCGCATATATTTCGAGGTTTTTGATGTAAAAGTTTCGAGCATCTACTAGAGCAATTATTTTTAGCCCATATTTGGCCGGCTTCGATGGTATGTACTGACGAAATTTACAGCGACCTCTGAAAGCTATCAGCATTTCGTCTATTGTTAGGCAGTCACTTGGCACGTAAGAATTTTTGCAGTTTTCAACAAAGGCTTCAAACAGTTCTCTAATTGGTGCTAAGTTATCAAGTCGTCTCCGTTCGTCGCGAGTAGAAAGGTCGTCAAACGTTAAACAGCTTTGTAGGAAATGAAAACGCTGTTTAGACATTACTAGTCCATAAATTTCTACTCCAGTGCCATCAGTAGACCACAAGTCACTCAAGTTTTGCCTACCAGAGCGGTTTAAGCCAGCAAGGTAAAGAAGGCCAATAAAAGCTTTTAATTCTGCCACATTGCATTCTTTTACATGCGTGTATTTTGACAAATTATTGCACAATGCTATTTTAGGACGGATGCGATCATTAGTGCATTTCAGAATATTTTGCAACATTTCCTCAGTAAAAAATAGGTTCCAGCATGCAAATTCAGACAAAGCAGCCTTTGCTTCCGGAGCTACCCCCGGCAACTGGTCAATTATATTTTCGGCTCTTGTTCGAACATTCTGTCGAAGAGGCTTACGAAACCAAGCCGTACCATCTTTACCAAAATACTGCTGGTTGTACTCACAATCACGATCCGAGGAACTTGTTGATGCATGATCCTCCTGCTGCAGATTTGCCTCAGATAGTACCCTTCGTCTGATTGTCGCCAATGGAACGTCGTCACTATCCGAAATGTCTTGCTCGGTATCGGTAGATTGACTACGCTCACTGACATGGTCTTCATTTTCTTCAGACTCCTGATCAGACGACATAACATCCGAGTCAGATTCTTCTAGAACCGCCATAATACGTCGTCTTTCTCGTTCTTCGGTGTCCATAATTATTCGTAATACGTACTGACAAAATAAAAAACGTGAAAACCACAAAACAATGTAGTAAAACAAAAAAAAAAGCATCAAAAACAACAATAAACCACTTAAACCGTGATTCATCAAAATGGCTTAAAATAGTTACACGGACTACAGGCATGGGTCATATTTACCTTTTTTTTGTCACGACACTTGTAGCTTCCAACGCGGCTCTCGCCCGACTGATTTCGCGGAATTAACGTGTACAGGGACTCAATAGCTCCAGCTACTGAGAAGAGCGGCAACGTCGCGCGCGTCTTTGCAAAATTATTGGTGATCTCCGAAAGCGCGGGTAATTTTGACCCAGCCCCCATGACGCCACTGTCCTGACTCATCATGAAAGCCATTTGACTGTAAATTATGTATTGTGTATTCTAACGTATATATGTCGCATGCTTTTCTATTAAATTGCTACAACATGTTTCCTGACTAAAAACAAATAATTAGGTGTAGTAAAGTAATGATGTTAACAGATTTTAAGCCAATAAATAGAGTGGACAGTAGCGTTTCTGTTTCTTACTAATGGACAGTGGCGTATTTGCAACTACACATATGGACAGTGTCACTTTTGAAACTTACCTCTACCACCATTTTGTCAAAGAAGTACAGTTGACATAATAATATTTTTATATAATTTTATTTAATTAGGTTACATTTAAGTAAGTTGTGACAATAATATTTTTTTTAATATTTGTATTTCTTATAATCATATTACTACTGAGACAATCAAATTTCGTTTTGTAGCATACTATTATTATAGTGTTTAATACCCTAGATTCGTAATTCCGAGTCAGAACCGCCTTCGCAAACCTCTTCTTCATATTCTTCAGCTTGACCGTCCCGAGCTTCTGATCTACTCAAAACTTCTTTATAGTAGGTCAAATCATCTCTGTCTTTCCAGTCCGTTCCGAAATGCTTTTTTAATAAATTGTCCACGTCAGAAATTTTAGCTCTCTTAACTACAACATCGTATTGTTGTAAATTTCTTGGGTTTACATCTGTCCATGATTTTCTTTTTTTTAGAATGCTTTTGTATGCAATCATGTCAGTGGCATAGTGCATTTCGCCTCTCACCAAAATGTTAGATGCTGTTCTTTTAAGATAAAATCTCTTACATTGTGCAAATTTAAAATGCCATGATGCAGGTGGTTTGATGATACCGGCAAAAGCATTTTTCCAGTCCATGACTTTATCTTCCATTTTTACCACCGTCCCATATCTATCAAAAATATTAATATATGTCTCTGGATCAATAATTTCTTCATTTTTCTTTATTTCTTTCTCTATGTTACCGAAAACCCTGTCAGGTGGAAGAAAGGAATGGCCAGGTATGGGAAAAACGAACTCCACTGATTTGATTTGCGGATGTGCATGTCTGAGCAACCAATAACCAACCATTCCGATCATAACTGTATTTTTATTTTGAGCTCCACACCCATCTGATACCAGTCGAATCATGTCCACATTTTCTTTTATTTCTAGATTTTGCAGTCTGTGAAATACTGCAGAGGCAATTTCATTTGCCCCTTTTCTTTGCTGATCCTCGGTCCACACGTACAAAAAAACATTATTTTTGTTTAGCGTATTGTCTGGAATTGACAGCACAGTGCCAAAATTATAAATATAGAGCTGACGACTATAATATGCCGTTTGCTCAGAAATTTTTGGAAGAACCTGATTCTTCTGACAATCGAAAGATAGCGTTATCATATTGTCTGCTTTTTCTTTCAATAAGCGATAGAAATATTGTGCTTTAAGTGAATGGACTCTTTTTTCAGCCATAAGTTTTGATTTTTCCGATTGATCTCGTGAGTTTTTTATCTTTTCTAGTAATTCGGTACATTTTGAACATGTATCAGTACGAGGTGTGCCAAATCCCAAATTATAGTGCCTATTAAAGACTCTCCGGAAATAACAGTGTCGTACTAGTAGGTTTTCATCTTGACATTGGTGTTGGTACATTCTCCACATCTTCTTAATGTTAAGTTCAGCTGGTAAATATTTTCTGATCATTGTACTTGATCTACAGTAATGGGATTCAACACATTTAAAGGTTTCTATGAATGTCCGTACAGCTCTAAGCTTGGGTTCATTTTGGGTGGACCTGTGGTCACCGCCTCTTTTTTCTTGTACAACTGTACCTGATTTGGCAAATTCTTTTGCCACTCTTCGAACTCTATGGACAGTTATTTGAAGAATACCCAGGAATGTTTTTTGACACACTGGTATCAGTTTTGCGGAATTTTTTTTTCTGACATACAATTTTGTGTAGATTTCTGTCGGTTTTCGGATGCCTTTCCTCGGACGACGTCGTTTTGTTTTTTGTATTTTACAATGTTTTAAAATAAACGCATCCTGGTCCTTTTTAATTGGATATTTATAAAACTGTTCGTGAAATTGTTGCATATCTTGCATCGATAAAGAACCACATTTGTATTGAGATGAATTGGCGTGATTGCATTGCGGTGCTGACGGCAATTGCTTTGCTGAATACCTTAAAATAAGAGAACAAAACTGCTTGTCAAAAATTTATAGGAAATGCATGCACAGTGAAAATTTTTAAATCTGTCATTCTATTAAAGAATTGGAATTATATACCATTGTCTATATTTCCGGATCTCATTCAAAGAGGGAATAAATAGCCATCTTTCAGGAAAACTCGTTCCATCGTCAACTTCGTCATCGCTCTACGTTGGCCAAGACTGGGGTCAAGAGCCATTACTCTTTATAAAAAAACATATCGGGAATACGCAACAGGAAAAAATGCAACAGGAACAGCTACATCATTTGTCAAAATTTCAACTTTCTAGCTAACCCGGTTCACAAGATACAGCCTGGTGACAGACAGCGAAGTCTTAATAGGGTCCCGTATTCACCCATTGGGTACGGAACCCTAAAAAGTCTTTATATTATTACATTGTATGTATTTTTATTCTTGGATGGTTTAATGTTTACTTCATACTGTAAAATTACCGTGTTAGGTAGATACTTATTAATAAAACTTCCTTTCCTTAAAGAATTACTAAATACTTCTATAGATGCTGACTGTACTTTCATCCTTCTAACCAAAAAAGTAAGTTGTTTTTAGACTAACCTTTCTACTTTTTCCTTAGCCCTTTTCCAGTTTTCTGGTATTCTTGGTTTCTTCCTTGCCTTTCGGCAATCAACTGCACGCACATTTTCTTCCATATTAACGCAAAATACCTTTTAAAAGCGAAACAATTTAACAGCAACAACAATACTAAAACTGAGGAGCGGCCATATTGTCGAAATTGAAATGCCGCCCTCTGATTGGCTGCATTGGACCGTGGCAGTTTTGAAGTTGAAAGTGTATAGGACAGTGTCGGTTTTGAATATGAATTTGATATTTTTATCCTGTTTTCTATGGGACAGTGGCAACATTGCATGTCATTTGATTGTGCCACATTATTAATTCATAAAAAATACACGAGATGGCATTCATAGTTCTATTTTGACCTGAAATGGACAGTGGCGTTTTTGCTTTTAGACCCCTCTAAAGCTGAAGCATCAAACACGGGTCTGATTTTGGTAGTTAAGCTTTCCTCTTTTATAACAGCATGATGTGGCATATAATGCCCTATACTACAATTGTCATCTTCCACTTCTTCAATTATACCAGACTCTAACCACTCTTCAAAGACTTATTGTACTCATCCAATATACCTAATTTAACTAATCTATTGGTGGTAGATTGAAGCCGTTTTAAAGATGAATAATAGTTCGTATCTAAATCTGTGTACAACTCTTTCCAAGGTAATCTCACTTCATACCTACCTTCACTATCAGTCTGTATAGTGTTTCTAAAAAATGTTTCGGCTTCTGATTCTAAAACTTTCAACCTCTTTACCTCTGCCTCATCTTTGATTCCCAATGTTTCTAAATCCCAAAAATTTTCGATATTATAGGACAACGAAGCATGTAAAGTGGTTATATTATCTAAGGAGCAATAAACACTGACCGCCGGTCCTTGAAGGGTCCAACCAAGTTTGGTTTCCATCGCAATAAGATTGTCATCCACGCGTTCTGACCGCCCCGTCAATAAAGAACCTAAAAAATCATTGCCGATTAATAAACTAATATTAGATTGTTCATCTATACAGTCCGTAAGTACTATACCTTTATTTTTTAAGTCATTTATTATTTTATTGTCTCTCAAAGTCGGTATGTAACCACATATTTCTGGTTGCTCTATGGTCTTCAAAACACATACGTAAGATCCATCTAAATTACTAATATTTACATCATATAATTTACTTAGACGTTTCTTTGTTATACCGCCAAATACGTTATGTGTCAATGATAACTCTCCAACAGGTAATAAAGACATTTTCTCTGCAATATCTTTTTTAATGAAACTTCGTTGTGCTCCGGAATCTAAAACTGCTCTTATTTGCATATTCTTGTTACCATTAAAAATTTTAACTTTTATCGTTTGCAGCAATACAGTTTTGTTCGCCTCTACTTGGCTTAACACTGCTGGAGCACTCGAAGACGACGGTAAATCATTGCACATCAGTGCGTGATGTCTTTTGCCACAAATTACGCATTTTGGACTTTTTCGACATTGCTTTAACATATGCCCTTTTTTCAAACAAATAAAACAAATCTTATTCTTTTTCAAAAACTCCTTTCTTTCTTCTAAATTTAATTTCATAGCAATCTTGCACTCTGAACTTGTATGGTAGCCTTTGTCACACCAAACGCAATTATTTTCTATTTTGGTAGATCTGTCGGTGTCTTTTTTCTGTTCAATTTTTTTAGAAGATGATATTAAACAAGCTGCCGTAGAACAATGCCCTTCTTTTACATCTATATGAGCTAATTGTATTCTTTCCTCAGATTCGACTTCTAGTCTTATAAATTCTAACAATTTTGACAGAGACTTATCAACTGATTGACAACGTGATCTATGCCATGCTCGTAATGTGTCATTTGGTAATGCGGACTCTACCAATGGATACAAGAAGGTTGCATATTTATCTTTTACAAGGCCGAGACTCTCTAAAGCTAATATGTATGTCATTATTTTATCATATAGCTGCCTTGTAGAAATTTTCGAAACATTTTTCGATACGACTAATTGTAGCAATTCTCTTACATAGTAGTCGATAATCATATCGTCATTACCGAAACGAGACTTTAGTTGATTTATAGCTTTACCATAATTATCTCCTGAAGGAGGAAAACTTTCTATGAACTCTCTAGCACATGAACCCCTTTCCATCGCTTGCAATAAATAATGCATTTTATCGTCATTATTAAGGTCTGTACTATCATGTATTTTCCGAAATTGTGCCCAAAAACCAATCCAATTTTTTATATGGCCGTCAAATTTAGGTAATTCAATTTTCGGCAAGCGAATGCGATTATTTACAGACTTATTTGATTCTGCTATGCTTTTAACTGTCTCTAGGGATAGCTCCGATGACGTTTTAGCAAGAAAATCGGTAGCTTTTTGATGTAAAATATACCACTTACTTTCATAACCATCAGCCGCATCCATTTCACTGTCGATCTCATCATCATTACGATCTTCTGCATCTAGCATTAACGACATTAGACTATTCTGGATGCGCTGAAGATCGTCATGGTGTTTTGTTAATTTATTTATTAAAGCTGATACTTCAGTTTTGTTGGACGATTCTAATGATTGCTCTAATTGATTGGCACATCTAGTAAAAAGTCTCCTCATACCTCTTCGCTCTGCGATATGGCGTTCCATTTTACCAGTAAAGTATATTTTATTTTCAAAATTTCTTAGCACGGTCGCCAGATGTGGTGAATTCACGTTCCTGCAGGTCTTTGGATTTATTACTTGTAGGAACTATGCCTCGTTTTAACCAAAATAATAACACTTTAGATGTTCATCTACGAAGACATTTTATTGAATTGAAAAACAATAACATGTGACATTGTCAATAAAATTTAAATATTATTATTTATTTATTATTAACTGAAATGAGGTTTGCAATCAAAGTGCAATCAAACTAATAAATAACCCGGTCTACCATAAAAGGAGCAAACATATTGACGTAAAGTACAATTTTATAAGAGAGAAGGCTGAGTTGGGCTTGATTAAAATTAATTATGTTCCTAGTAAGAGTCAGTTAGCAGATATTTTCACTAAAGCTTTACCAACTCAGGCTTTTACTAATTTAAGAGATGATATTTTGTTTACTATTGAATAGTTTGTTCTTTATCCTACTTAAATGTAGGTATTTAATTGTTTAAAGAGTGTTATATTTTTGTGGGAGTATTAAGTTATGAAAATGTAACACTGGCTACATTAAGTTTTTAGTTCTAAGAAATACTGTAGGTGGCGCTATACTGTACCTTTTTGTCCGTGGCCTGTGTTCTTACCGTATAAAGAATTGTGCAAGAAAATAAAATAACATTATTCAAGAAAACAATTCTTTAATTAGAATTCCCAGTCCATAACCCAATAAAATAAAATGAAAGGAAATGAAAATATCTTTATTCAAGTAGGCTATTACAAGCACTTTTGAATCGTCCAAAAAAAATTTTTTCCCCTATCACTAATTCAGGACGTCTTTTAGCTGACAAGAAGAACAAGCGGAAGAAACTTACCAGCTTATTAGTTATTTTAATGTCCGTACAATAGATGGCTTAAATACTTTCCACGCCATGGGAGGCATAAGATGTGTTGCTCCAAAATCAGAGAATTCTGATCAACAAATTGTTCGTGTAACTAAAATACCTTCATCGGCTATCACAGCTCATTACGGTCAGATGCCCGTAAGTTGTTTTTTTAGAAACGAGCCTTCGGAGCTTAAGAATAAAACTATTCAAAATTATGATTGTAATGATCCTATTCTACCTACTTTCGCAGATTGTTTGTGGCTTTATGGCAAATCAGAAGAATTTCCTAATATACCTGGATGGAGCAGTTTTATGGAAGATATTACAAAAAAAAACAGATTTTTGCGTATCTGATGTAGAATTTCTTCCCTTTATCAATGCTCCTTCTTCAGATTATAATACTATCTACACTTCACTAAAAGTAGCAGCAGAAAACTCTCGCAATATTGGCATGCAAACTTGTATTGTTACTTTTGACCAACCCCTCTACTATAAATCGCAAGAGATTCTGCATTCTTCAAAAGATGATGCTTTAAAAAATGTTGTGGTAAGACTTGGGGGGTTTCATATGTTAATGTCCTTTTTAGGTGCGATAGGCTTTATAATGAAAGAAAGCGGCATTAAAGAACTTTGGAGCTGTGTGTATGCCACTAATTCCATAGATAAAATGCTAATGGGTCATTCTTATGCCAGGGCTGTTAGAGCTCATATGTTGACTAATGCAGCACTTTTTAAATTAATGAGTGATGATATTCATCTTTCATTGGAGGAAAAGATCGACATTGAAAATGCAATTGATAACAAACAAATAGATGTAACTTGTCATGCTTACCAGTTATTGCAAAACAAATTAGCGGAGGCTTTAACAGTTTTTCGAACACATGGACCAACTGCTCAACTATGGTTGCAATATTTTGAAATGACCACTTTGATGAAAAAATTCATTGAGGCTGAACGCAGTGGGAATTGGAATTTACATTTGGAGACTGTAAAAATTATGTTGCCTTTCTTTTACTCAACTGGGCATTTTAATTATGCAAAGTGCATATCTATGTATTTGGATGACATGTACAATCTTCAGAATGTCATGCCCACAGAAGAATATGATAGATTCACCAAAGGCTTATTTACTATCCGTCGTACGGACAAATTTTGGTCCGGTGTATGGTCCGATATGACTATCGAGCAGACTCTTATGCGTTCCATGAAAAGTACAGGTGGTCTGACTCGTGGAAGAGGAGTAAGTGAAAATATTCTTTCAAGGTGGATATTAAGCCTGCCTGTGGTGCAAAAAGTCTCAGAAAAAGTCGAAATGTATTGCAAAGTAGAAGCAAAATCTTGCGAGCAGCACATGGATTCCGGACGTGCCAGGATCAAGCGTGACAGAACTGATATTGCTAAGCTTTTTCAATGGCTCAAAACACATGACCCATTCCGTATTACGGATAAAATTGTGTGCATCAGCAAAGGTATAGTTGGACATAATGAAATTAATTGTCATAAAGCTCGTGACATTGGAAGAGACATGATGTTAGCCAAAGTTGGATGTAATTATAATGATATTAGGTTTTCAAGAAAACAGAGGGTTATCACTTTACAAAACATGACTGCCTCTGTAAAAACAAGTGACGGTGAAAAAGTGGCAATTGACTCCGATTTAATTATGAGGAGGATTTTATTTAGTAAGCAATCACAACAAGAGCTGCAAACTTGTTTTGAATTTGAATTGACGCCATACCCACTATCTCTCTTTGATGCTTCTGGTATGAGAAAAACGAAGAAATCGTCGCTGTATGACTTATTTGAGTCTTTCCAAAGTATTCCAAATACTAATGATAAATGCTATGTAATTGATGGTGGATACTTATTGCATAAGGTTATATGGCAAAAAGGTATGTCTTTTAGGAGCATATGTGATAGGTATGTTCATTATGTCACAAAAACATTTGGCATTACATCTATTGTTGTATTTGATGGCTATGGAAATATAGAAATGAACATTAAAAACGCTGAAAGAGCTCGAAGAACACAGGGCAAAAAATTTGTTGAAATTCTTTTTGATGAAAACACTACAGCTACCGTGACTCAAGATAGTTTCTTAAGTAATGAAAAAAACAAGGAACGTCTAATAACAATGTTAAAAAGCAGATTTGAACAAGCTGGAATAAATACATATCAAAGTGATGATGACGCTGATACATTAATTGTCACTACAGCTATTCAGAAAACTGCTTCGCACGAAACTGTGTTAATCGTTGGGGAAGATGTCGATCTTTTAGTTATTTTGATGGCGTATCCAAACCCTAACGTATATTTGATGAAACCTGGAAGAAATAAAATTCCAACCAAATATTATAACACAAACAGTTTATTGGAACCATCTGTTAAAGAGCACATTCTCTTTCTTCATGCTTTTTCCGGGTGCGATACAACATCCGCTCTGTACCGCATAGGAAAGAAAAAACGTTTTTCCATATTGAGAAAAGATATCGAGTTGAAACAATTGCTCAAAATTTTCAAGGATCCCGAAGCAGATGCTTCGGCTTTAACTGATACTGGTGAAAAATTTATGTGCACACTTTATGGTGATCCTTCAAAAACCTTGAACATTTTGAGATATGAACGATTTGCGCAAGCAACATTGAAGAGTGCTTTTAATATGGCTAATCTTCCACCCACTGCAGATGATGCAAAACACCACACTTACAGAGTTTATTATCAGATTCAAAAATGGCTTAACAATTATAAAGACCCCACCCATTGGGGCTGGAAAATACAAGGAGACATGCTTACTCCTGTACAAAAAACATTGAATGCAGTTCCTGCTCACATACTACAAACTATATCTTGTCGGTGTAAAGTATCTTGCTGTCGAAATTGCACCTGTAAAAAATGTGGTATGCAATGTACAGATTTGTGCACTTACTGCGTAGGAAGAGATTGTCATGGAACATTAAATAATAATAACTATAATATTGACTCATCGGATGATGAAGACGCAGACGAAATCATTACATCCGAAACTGATGATGTATTTAATGAGTACGTAGCAAGTGAGAGAGAAACTCTAGAAGAAGAAGAAGAATAACAATTTGTCAATAACATCATAATAAAACTTTAATCTGTATAATTTGTCTCTGCGAATATTAAACACAGGACGTATATTCTTTGTATTATAAAAATATCATTATATTGCGTTGAGTCAAAGTTTGCCAGTAGAGCATAGATTTGGTAACCTGAGATCAAGATTAATAAATAAAGTTTGTCTTCAAAGGGCTGTCATAATTTAAATTTACCTATCATCTTGTATTATTAACAATTATTTAACTTGTAATAAGTTAATTAGTATGTAATACTTAGACTGAATTTGAGACTGCACTTGTTCTATTTATTTCGTCGAGCTAGTTCTACTTACTTTATGGGTCCTATTAATAATATACCTTTTTACGCATAATACATTTAGATTTAAAAAGTATACAGGGCGTAACAGAAAGAGGGCACCAACACAACAACAACACAAATTTTCCAAAGAAATATAGCTCGGAATATGTAAAAGAAATTTGCCATCTTATACAAAACTGCCGATCAGCTGATCAATTTACTGTGGGAAGGCCAATTTTTTATTTCATATTCCAATCCACGTTTCTTGTGAAAAGTTGTGAAGTACGATCTTAAAAATAACTCCTATTTCGGGTTGATACCCCCTTTTCTATTAATTTTCTTAGGCTGATGATTAGTGATTTCTATTTTCCAATTCTAAGAAAAGTTTTTATTAAAACAAATACAAAACAAAATACCTCTTTTATTTATGACTTTATCTGAATAAAAAACTGACCCACTTAAGTTACTTTTGTAAGGCAAAATGTTTTCTCCAAGTATATGTACGGTAATAGTTTAATATTTTTTAATGAAACCGTTTGTTTTTCGAATTTATTTAAATTTAAATCAACTATGACACATAAAAATACACAAAAATAATTTTGCCTAAATCCAGCCCTGTTTTGAAAGCTACGTAGATTGCAATCAACTGTGACGTCCCGTCCAACTTTACTCAATGTAGGTAAGGAACTTAACAAATACAAAGATTATTTTTGTAACTAATTGATTATTTATCAAGTAAGTACCTATTTATTACACAGATATATAAATAGGTAATGGATACATCACTCGAGCCTCGAACGCGCACACCACGAGCCATTTTTATTTATTTATATATGACAAGCCAATCAATATTAGGCCGTATAGCGATAATCTTATGGATTAAACTAGCTTACACGCTATTGCATGTTTTTCGAATTTTCTATTATTTGCTTAAAATTGTGTTGGATTAGGATACCAGTGCTTATAATTCGATATTTTTTTTAAAGTCTGCTATCAATATCCTCTGTTATTATTTTGCTTGTGCTTAAAAACAGGGTTGATCTTGAAACCCAACTACCGAAAAAGTTTTTGGTTAGATACAATATAATTCGCGATCGATGTTATTGTCCTAATACAAAACACTTATTACATAACTTATATATTTTTTTTCATGATTATAATATGACTAGAACAAAAAAATAAATAAAGTTTAATAAAAATCAGTATTTCCTGTAAATTTTTTAGTTGGATTTCAGTAATTTTCGTTGTCGGTAAATAAACCAAAATTTGTGAAAAAAGTCGTGTTAGTAATTTTGCGTGAATAAATGAAGGTTTTTTGATTGATGTTTTTTTTTATACCTTCCGTAGCTAAAATGAGATAGATTCTTAAATATAGTCTCTTGTAATTGGCTCACAAACTTGATTAAAAATATTCCAGGCTTATATCGAATTATTTCCGTTTTTCTCGTATTTGTATCAGGCTATACACACGATGTCCAAATAACAAAGTCATTAAATGTTCAAACTGTCAAGGTTCTCATCTCTCTATTTCACGTGACTGTCCTATTAAAACAAATACAAAACAAAATACCTCTTTTATTTATGACTTTATCTGAATAAAAAACTGACCCACTTGAGTTACTTTTGTAAGGCAAAATGTTTTCTCCAAGTATATTTTTTGGAATAAAAATGTAGGCATTTTCACTGTCAAATACGGTAATTGTTTAATATTTTTTAATGAAACCGTTTGTTTTTCGAATTTATTTAAATCAACTACTACACATAAAAATACACAAAAATAATTTTGCCTAAATCCAGCCCTGTTTTGAAAGCTACATAGATTGCAATCAACTGTGACGTCCCGTCCAACTTTACTCAATGTAGGTAAGGAACTTAACAAATAGAAAGATTATTTTTGTAACTAATTGATTATTTATCAAGTAAGTACCTATTTATTACACAGATATATAAATAGGTAATGGATACATCGCTCGAGCCTCAAACGCGCACACCACGAGCCATTTTTATTTATTTATATATGACAAGCCAATCAATACTAGGCCGTATAGCGATAATCTTATGGATTAAACTAGCTTACACGCTATTGCATGTTTTTCGAATTTTCTATTATTTGCTTAAAATTGTGTTGGATTAGGATACCAGTGCTTATAATTCGATATTTTTTTTAAAGTCTGCTATCAATATCCTCTGTTATTATTTTGCCTGTGCTTAAAAACAGGGTTGATCTTGAAACCCAACTACCGAAAAGGTTATTGGTTAGATACAATATAATTCGCGATCGATGTTATTGTCCTAATACAAAACACTTATTACATAACTTATATTTTTTCTTTCATGATTATAATATGACTAGAACAAAAAAAAATAAAGTTTAATAAAAATCAGTATTTCCTGTAAATTTTTTAGTTGGATTTCAGTAATTTTCATTGTCGGTAAATAAAACCAAAATTTGTGAAAAAAGTCGTGTTAGTAATTTTGCGTGAAGGAAATGAAGGTTTTTTGACTTGATGTTTTTTTTTATACCTTCCGTAGCTAAAATGAGATGGATTCTTAAATATAGTCTCTTGTAATTGGCTCACAAACTTGATTAAAAATATTCCAGGCTTATATCGAATTATTTCCGTTTTTCTCGTATTTGTATCAGGCTATACACACAGAGGCGGATTAAATGTAGAGAGCACCCTAGGCAAACACCTCGTTGGCGCCTCTACTAGAGATAACTAGGTAGGCCAGGACACGTGTACCTACTTAAGCATGAATGAAATATGTGATGAGAGTGAAGAAAGCAAGAAGAAGGAACATGGAAATCCATGATGCCCCTCTGGAACCACATCTGACTGTGTATGTGTTTTGACATAATATTTGATTAATAAAAAATAAAGGTATAAATTATTTATTAAAAAATTCGTACCTACTCAGTACGTAATAAGATAATAATTGTAAAAAACTTTTTTTAAAATTTCTGCGTCTACATTTTTGTCATGCGAAATTGTCAATAACATCATCATAGTTTAAAGTTAGCAATAACTTGGATTCAATATTGAGTATAGCTAACGAATTTAATCTCTTTTATGTCTTCGCTGCACCATGCAGCGAAGATATTTTTTCACTCTCTTCAGGCAAGAAAAATTCCTCTCACCACTGCAGTTGCTGACTGCCGTCGATACGCACATTCTTAACGCTATATCAACGTTTGGGTAAATTGTTTCGAGTTCTCTGTTTCTTATAATCTGTAAAATCGCGTTAGTTGTACGGGGCAGTTCTCCGTCTCGAGCCATCGTAATTAAATAAGAATGTAAATGGATACATTTATCAACAAAGCACTTTTCTAAATCACCAGAATACATCGTTACTAATATATTTGCTTTATTTTTAACTTCTTCATTGTTTAAATTAATCAATTGCTTAAAAACGAAAATTTACTGTAGAAATTGCTGTACGCTTCTCGTCTCTTTTGTAGTTCAACCACAAGCCTGTCTATAATTACTAGATATACTGCCACTCTGAATGTTTCCCGACCAGATAATGAAAAAGTAATATCATCGGCAGATTCATCTGCTGTGAGCTTTCTCTTCCGTATCCGCTTTGTATCCTTTTCATATTCTTTGACTAATGAGAGTTCCAAGGCTTGTTGTTCATATTTATAAAAAATTTCCCTTTCTGCAGAAATTATTTGAATTAGGCAGAATTAGAATTGTCATACATTTGAATAACTGCACAAATGTCAATATCAACGGACTGTAGTTTTTTGTTAGTTTTGTTTATGTGAACCATAATAAAATCCCAAAACACAGTCATGAAAGCAGTTTCTGGTCTTTCTAATTTCAATCTTATACCTTTAGCCTCACATACAATAGAACGTTTTTGCTCAGGACTTTTCTCAATAGCAATCAAAGCATCGCGAATTTCTGAAAATGACTCTTTCAGACTTTTATAAGCATCTGCTCGGACAGACCAGCGTGATGTTAGACGGATTTTTGACAATAGTTTTGTTTTTTTTTATTATTACCTAGGAGTATTTGTGCTTGTAAAGTTTCCGATCTTTGAGTTGAAGCTGTAAAAAATGAATATATTTCTTGAAGGCAACCAAAAAACCAACAAGCCTCTTGAGCGCATTCAGCGGCACATTCACCCACTAGGTTAAGTGAATGTGCGGAACAGGGTATATATTCCGCTAGGGGACATAGTTCTTTTATTTTTGCTTGTAAGCCATTGTAAATGCCCGACATATTTGCAGCATTATCATGCGACTGACTTCTACAGTCTAATATATTAATTTCTAACATGTTTATTGTTTTAATAACAGCATCTGTTATGTCTCGTGATTTGTGACCGACATTTTCGATAAACTTAAGAAAGCGTTCATCGGCGTGAATATATCGGATCACGAAAGTTAATTGATCAATGTGGGAAATATCTGGTTTTGAATCCACTATTATTGAATAATATTTCGGTAACTTGATTTCATCTTTTATTTGTGTTAAAATTTTATTTGCCATCAATTCAATGAATTCGTCACATATTGTAGAACTTAAGTATTTGGTACATCCCTTTCCTTTGCCGCCATATTGAGTGATATGTTTACTTAAAAACGGATCAAACTCCGCTTTGAGTTCGAGCGTCATTAAATAATTTCCGTTATGAAGAGAGCCAAGTTTTTCGTCATGTCCCCTAAAAGATAACCCACGCGATGCTAAAGATTACAGTCGCAACCACTCGTTTCAAAACTTCACGCCAATACGTAAACTCTTCTAGAAATTGAGCGGCAATCTCATGATCGACACGACCGACAATGTTAGATCTACGTTGCAATGTCATAACACATGTTTTATGTTCACATGAGTTTTCATGGCTTTCTAATCTATTCAATGCGTTCTTCCAATCATTAAAACCAACATCTTGTTTTCCAAAACTAGTTCCACTACCGAATAATAAACAAGGTCCACAATAAACTTTTCCTGCGCTTGGAGAGTAAATAAGCCATTTCCTTGGACGTTTTTTTCTATTTAATAACTTTCGTTCAAACATTGTTTTTGTCAAAAAACGAGAGATTTTATCTTCATATGTTCTCTTACTCAATGAAAAATCTGCGTTTATATTTTGATTAAAGCCATTCAGTGCAATATATTCTTGTGATTCGTTATTGATATTCCAATTGACCGGGTCACAATCCATGATGACCAGTTTATTTTGCAACTGCCTCTCAACTTCTACTGCTGGCGGAGTAGGCGGCGTAGGCGCTGACCAAATCTTGTGGTTGTTTAGAACTAGTAGGAATTTCGCATTGAATAGGCTCAGTAGCAGACGCATGGTAAATTGCGTTAGAAGATTGCACGTCATCACTTTTTAGTTTTGAAAAATAAATTTTCAATAGGTTTCGTATGCTTTATTACATTTTGATGTTTTTCTTCTTTTTCCATAGCCTTCCTTTTATATGCTGCACCACTAGGTTTTTTCTTCAACTCACTCATTCTTTTTAGCAATAAACTAAACGTATGTATAAACGTAATGCACTAGCTAATTAAATACACACAAATACCGCTGAGAGAACGTAAACAATAAAAGCGCGCGACACGACGTCTTAGCCAATGCAAATGTCCGTCAATGGCGTTAGCCGCTAGCTCCCGACCCCCGCCTCCCTCCGCGCCGCACCTCGCGCCGCAATCTAGCAAGTAGCAACATCCGATACTAGCTAGCGTTCGACGTGACGAACGTGTAACATTGCAGTTGTATATACCAATTTCTATTACAAAATCAGGCGAATAATCAAGAAAGCGGAGCTCTACATCTCTATAGAGTTGAAGAATCTTCTATTATTTAAAGACAATTAATTTTGTTATATTTTTCTTTGTTCATAAACTTCCGCGCGCGCGCCTCTTTGTAATCTCGTGCCCCTAGGCACGTGCCTACTTTGCCTTAGGGATAATACGCCTCTGTATACACACGATGTCCAAATAACAAAGTCGTTAAATGTTCAAACTGTCAAGGTTCTCATCTCTCTATTTCACGTGACTGTCCTATTAAAAAAACAGTCAATGACCAAAAGAAAAATAAAGTAAACGAAGCAAACTTTCTTAATTAATAAAGTAAATTATTCAAAAGAGAACGATAAAAAAGTAATATGACTATGAGTAATTATCAAATTAAATTCCCGAAACTGTCTACCCCTAAAATGCCCTTAACACCAAATAAAATACAAGGCTCCACCACTAACTCTTCTACCATGCCAAATCCTACAAATACCACAGAAGTGGTGGAACATTCAAATAAAAAGTTAATAGATGAAATAATAAAGTCGTTATTGACGACTTTATCCGCTAGGATATAGTTGGCGATCTCTGTCTTATATGGTTCTCGATTATATGTCACTTTATTAAAAGTACTATAATATCATGCTACACTATTAAACTCCAGTGTTTGTAAGTCATCTTTTCAATTGTGTGAATAATAAAGTAAACTAGTATTATTGTGTATACACAAGTATACTTAATTATGAAATTTTACTAATATTGTTAATTAAATTGGCACTGGTAAATTTTAAAAGTATAGATATTGCAAATAATAAGATACTAATAATTTTTAGCTGATAATGGATATCCTTTGGGAGCCATGGCCAATGACACACATTAAACACCAGCCTGTTAATTCGCCAGGATATAAGTACACAGAAGCACATTGTTCTGCTAGGAATGTTACAGAAAGATGTTTTGGTGTGCTGAAATTAGATGTCTTTCTATGCATCGTCAATTAATATACGAACCAAACATGACTGGACAAATTACGAGTGCATGTGTAGTACTGCACAATAAACGCATGCTGTATAAATTGGACAACGAAATTGATTCAAATCAAAATGGTGACATTAATTGTCAAGATGCAGGTGATCTTATATTTAAAATTAGAAATTTAAATAATATTTATCAAGACATTAAGTTTCACAATAATTCATATCCTTTATTACAGGATTTACTGGGCGAATAGTGGCAGAACGCATACGCAGAAGATTGATTAAGATTATTTTTTATTTCAATATATCTTTTTTTTTACTTTAATAATACTTTATTATCTCTCCACAATTTACAATAACGAACATCATGGTGTGCCTCCTTTTAAGTACATATAATACCTGTATCAGGAGGCCGCCGCTCTTCCAGTCGTTATATAGAAGTATACTTATAAATTTTATGATAAATAATGAAAAGATATCTTATGTCTTATGTAGGTACATATTAAAAATGACCACATAAGTTGTAAATTCACTTTTTTTTTGGACAAGAAACAAAAGTACGTACCCTTATTTTACTCATTGCGTGTGCATGAATCAATGAAGCTTCTGTCTGCTTCACTGCAGCCTCTGTCTGTAATTTTGATGCAGATGCCAGCATATATGTGGGATGGATGGTGTTTATCTGAACGTATGAAAGGTTTATGCAGACGATGTATCCGAGCGAACGATGGAAAGAAGGAGAAGGAAAAAGTGCGAGCGAGAGGAAGAAAAGACAAGAGAGATTGGTTTATGAGACGAAAAAAAAAATCCCGAGAACAACGAAGGGACATAGGACAAATGGGACGACAGCACGTGGTGTGACACGCCGGCAGGAAATTTTACTTCAGAATAGCATCCAAGCCGTTATTTTGCGACGCAAGCTTCATTATCTTCAAGCATACGATGACGAAAGACGCAAGACGAACCAGCAAACATCAAACACTCGACGATTACGATTACGACGAACGACGACGAACACGTGGTGGCATGTTGGGTCTTACAGAAGATATAATAATGAACTTCAGCGGTCAAGAAAAACGTAGCGTTACGACCGTCAGCAAAAACACGTATCCGGTCTATCCAGGACATCGAGGATAATGCAGAGATTTCCGATTGGAGTAAAACGCAAAAATTACGTGTGGCGCGGAGATCCCTTTGCGACACGGCGGCTCTGTGGTTACGTTCGGAGAGAAACTACAAGACATGGGACGACCTAAAAGTAGCAGTAAGCAAAGAATTTCCTGATACGGTGAACATCAAAACCATTCACGAACTCATGAGCCGAAGGAAGAAAACGCAAAACGAGCCATGCATAGATTATATGTTGGTTATGAAGGAACTTGGAAAAAGAGGTAAAATGCCGGATTATGTAGCAATCAAGTACATAGTCGACGGCATCAGAGATAAAGAAATCAATAAAGTTATGCTGTATGGTGTGAGTACCTACAGTGACTTAAAAGAGAAGCTCAAGGTGTACGAAACCGTCAAGCAAAAAATGAGCATAAGCGAAGCCCGACACGCGTACGAACATCGAAGCTATAATAAGCCGAATCCCGTACATCAGCAACGCGAGCAATTCGCCACGGCAGGCACAAGCTATGGAAAGAAAATTCGATGTTACAATTGCGGCGAAATAAATCATACATCCGAAGATTGCCCGAATCGCAAACATGGCCGAAAATGCTTCCATTGTAACGAGTTCGGCCATATTTCCATTCAATGTCCGGCGAAAACACGAAATCGAACGATGATTGCGGAGGGGAAGCCGAGGCAAAGTTTCGCCACGACGACGTCAGAGGGCGCGACGGTAGCGACGTGCCAGATCGGAGCACTACTTATAGCAACTCAAGCTGGCGGCGGAAAAACACCATCATGACGCAGTTGATATTTGCAAAACAGAAGTTGCTGATAACGTAAACAAACCAAATGTAGATAGAAAACCGGTGAAGTTAGTGAAAATTCGGAACGAAACTTCGATTTATGCGTTCATTGATTCAGGCAGTGATGTAAAAATAACATTCGAGTGTTATACCGCGATAGGTGCGCCGGAGTGTAATTTTAACAATAAACTCAATTCATTTGGACTCGGGTCGTCACAAGTGAGTACGTGTGGGCAATTTATGACAACTATGGCGATTGATGGACAAAATTACAACAGTGTCTCTTTTTATGTAGTACCTAATGATTGTATTCCATATAAAATAATAATAGGGCACGATTTCTTAAAAAATGTTACAATGGTTATGAAAGATGGAACGGTATGGATGAAGCAGAACGATTGGATGAGTGATGTGTGTAGTATTTTTATGTGTGTTTCTGATGTGGCAGACGAGGGCATCAGACGAGAAGTGGTTAAGATGGTTGAGGGTTACCATCCTTGCCAAACAAAAGAAGCGCCAATTCAACTGAAAATTACAATGAAAGATGATACTCCTATTGCTCAACGTCCACGACGGATTTCTTATAAGGAACAAGAAGAGGTGGATAATCAGATACAACAATGGTTGGAAGAGAGGATCATACGGGTAAGCTATTCGGAGTACGCCAGTCCATTAGTGCTTGTCCGAAAATAAAGATGGTTCTTTACGAATATGTGTTGATTACAGACAGATAAATAAGAGAATGACGAGGGATGAGTATCCTTTACCTATAATAGATGACCACATTGACAGGTTAGCCAATGCTAGGATATTCTCAATGCTAGATCTGAAAAATGGTTTTTTTCATCTGTTAATAAATGTAGAGTCCATAAAGTATACTTCCTTTGTTACTATGAAGGGACAATATGAATTTTTAAGGGCACCTTTTGGTCTAGCGACATGTCCAAAGGTTTTCACACGATTTGTCTCAATTATTTTTACTTGATAACAAAAGGTTATGTCTTGATAAGAAAAGGTTATGTCTTAATATTTATCGATGACTTGCTGATTACAGCCCAGAACGAGCAAGAAGCATTAGAACGACTACGAGAAGTTTTACATATTGCATCACAGTATGGACTACAGATTAATTGGAATAAATCTCAGCTATTGGTGAGAAGAGTGGAGTATTTAGGACATGTTATACAGGAGGGTGTAGTGATGCCTTCGCCAGGGAAGACAGATGCTGTCATGAAATTCCCTGAGCCCAGAAATATGAAGCAGCTTCACAGTTTTCTCGGTTTATGTTCATACTTCAGGAAGTTTATAGAAAATTATGCTATGATTGCATCCCCGCTCACTGATATGTTGAGAAAAGATGAGAATTTTCAATTTAATAAAGAGCATAAAATATTAAAAGAGTAATTGGCCACTAAGCCAGTGTTAAAGATTTATGAGTAGCATGCTGAAACAGAGCTACACACCAATGCTTCCAGTGTGGCATATGCTGCTATACTGATACAAAAATACTGCAATGGAGAACTACATCCAGTACATTACATGAGTCGACGAACAACTGAGGCTGAAAGCAAATACTCAAGTTACGAGCTGGAAGTATTAGTAGTAATACAAGGAATAAAGAAATTTAGGCACTATATTTTTGGAAAACACTTTAAGATAGTGACCGACTGTAAAGCATTCCAGATGACTATAGACAAGAAAGATATGGCATTATCAACAAAAGTAGCACGATGGATTTGGTTTTTACAGGATTATGAATACACTATAGAACACAGATCTGGTACAAAAATGAGACATGCAGAAGCGTTAAGTCGAAACCCATATGTAGTAGTGATATCTACTGACATTCATCAGCAACTACGGCGAGCTCAAGAAGCAGATGATGGTCTCAGAGCAATCATGGACATACTTCGAACATAGAAACCATACAAAGATTTCTATATACAGAATGGTTTGCTATGTAAAGGGATAGAGCGGCGATAAGTTGTACCAAAACAAATGGAAATGAGAATTATCGGAAAAGCACATGAAATCGGTAATTTTTCTAAAAAGAAGACAATGGAATTAATTTCTAAAGATTACTTTATAGACAAGTTGGAAAAGAAGATAGAAGATTGTATCGCTACATGTATCCCATGTATATTGGCATCGAGGAAAGAAGGAAAGCAAGAAGGCTTTTAGAATCCAATAGAGAAAGACGAAGTACCTTTCCACACATTACACATAGATCACATTGGACCAATGACAGAAACAAGTAAGCAATATAACCATTTTTTAACTTTAATCGATGGATTCACAAAATTTGTCTGGTTGTTTCCTACAAAGTCCACATCGACACAGGAGGTACTTAGTAAGCTGGAAATTCATCAGCAGACGTTTGGAAATCCAAGAAGGATAATCTCTGATCGTGGAACAGCATTTACAAGTAAAGATTTTGCTCAATATTGTGAAAATGAAGGGATACAGCATATAAAGATCACCACGGGGGTACCAAGAAGAAATAATTGAGTAAGGAATATTATAAACAAATGTTGGCAAACCTAAATTAATAAATAAATTGCTGCAGTCGTTTTTAGATAAAGTGTTAGTCGTTTATTAAAATAAGCTAACTTACATATTGGAGGGGACAGTGACGTGGATGGCTGTAAGCATTCTCTAACGCTGGGCATTGCTACTGGTGGAGCTATATTTTCTGCAACCTACTTCTTGTATTTCACCTAAAAGAAAAAAGGGAATTTAACGCTTACATAAAACTGTTTAATACCACACTCACTGTTTAATACCAAGCATAAATAACCAAATAGGTTTATTATTAATATAGAACCTAATTACAATGTTCTATTGTTATAAGTTTTTCATTGTCGCTTATAATTGTCAACTTCCGTTAGTATGGTGTGGACCAAAGAAATGATCTATAATTCATTTAAATATTAGTTTTACTCTGTCTATAACACTCACTAGGAGTTAACTATGCAAATTGTTCTATATTTGATGTCGAGACTGCAGCATCAGGATTACCGTGCCTCTAGCTTTAAAAAAAAACGTTGTTGCTCGGATAAAATCGCCCAGGCTGCAACTTTTTTTCGCCGTGCGAATTAAATACTGAAATCTACAACAGAAGTGTTAAGTGCCAGTTGTGCTTAAATAAGAAAAAACACATTTGGATTAAATCCTGTGTCTCTTTTCATCGCCGTGTGACCTGAATGTTCGTAATATTACCTATTGTGTGATTTGTCTAACTCGAATTATTCACGCCCTTCTCTTTTTCTCTTATTAAACTACAGTCCGCTTAATTATATACAAAAATACAGATATAGGTAATCTCTCTATATTGTGATTTTGTTGTCCTCCTCCGAAGCAAGGGCGTTTAAACTTCTCAAAAAACAAGAAGTGAAAAGAAGAAAAAGTTAAAATTAGAGAGGATGAGTTGAATAAAAGAATGAGCGAGTTAACTTGCACGAAGACTTGCTTGTCTTCGTTTACTGAATAAGAAAGTCAAGATATAAATAAACTATTTTGGAAACTCGGCTATGAAGCTCAAGGAATATATATCAAGTCATTGGTTATTGATAAAATAGTAGTAAATAGACGTATGAGAGAAAGCACTCAGATGCGCAAACATTTATATTCATAATTTTTGGAGATTGAAAATAAAAAGAAGGAAGTTTGTAAGATTTTCTTTTTAACTCTCGGATATGATTAAAAAAAACGATAAACGTGTATTAGTTATTAAAAAAAATCTAAATGCTCAAGCGGACCGACGTCGCAAAAAAGAACATCCAAAGAAAGTTAACACATGCTTAAAGAACACATTGAGAGTTTTAGACCTGCTATTGCACGCTATAGACATGCAACTAATAGAGGATATCCGCCAAGTGACATTGATGCTTCTGCCATGCATAATGATTTCATAATGAAAAACTCAACGGTAAAAGTATCCTATGACCTTTACCGAATATTAATTATGTTTTCTAGTTCTCTAATAATTTTTCCAAATTTCTCGAAGTGGTCTTCAAGATTGTCATTTTTATCCAGTTTTAGTGATAACAGAATTGTAAATACTGATTTTGTTTGGAAAATATTATCTAGGTTGTCAAACATTAGTTTCGCTGTAGTCAAGTGAGGGCCGACGAAATGCTTCATAAAAAATAAAAAAAATATTACATTACATTATACACTAGTGCTCATGCTCGAGGCTTACTTAATACTAACGTCAGGCGATCCGACATAATCTAACTTACATAATCTAGCTAGAGTTACTAAAGTATAATAATGTCTCGAACTGTCAGTGTCAGCTAATCTAATCCATTAGCTAATCTAGTCTAATCTATTCAGACGATAACTTATCGAAAATCCATATTCATAGTGCACTTTCTTAAAGGAGAAAATGTTGCCTCAGAAAAAATCAAAACAAGGTATTTTGTTTTTAAGTATAATTTATCATTAATTGTGTAATCAATTAGATTATAATTTGAAATTAAAAATTTGTTTAATTGCAACATCTTGCTGTCATCGATATCTCTAAACACAAATGTTGTCAGTGTCAGCTCTTTTACATCTGTATGCAACAAAGACGTCGATATTTTAATATTCCTTATACCGGATGCTATTAATGCTTTCGTTTTGTCTAAATGGTTGCAACAGAGTATTTAAACTATTGAGTTATGAAAATTTAACACTGGCTAGATTTAGTTTTTAGTTCTAAGAAATATTGTATTTTTTTTCTGTGGCCTGTGTTCTTACCGTTTAAAGAATTGTGCAAGAAAATAAAATAACATTATTCAAGAAAACAGTTCTTTAATTAGAATTCCCAGTCCATAACCCAATATAAACGATTCCCAAAATTTAATACAAAGGACACTTATGCTGCATAAATATATGCTTTATTATGTACTAACGTCTACAACACGTGACAAGGGATGAGCCATCATAACTCTTGTGCAGTCTTATATGTGCACTAAATGTTTGTGGTGTCCTGGTTTTATCGGGGTTATTAAATAAATAAAACAGTCTCAGTTATAGCCAAGAAGCGCGCGTGCGTCCGCCACGGTCGGGAACACAGACTGACATCCCCCACCCGCCGCGCGTACGCTCATGCGCCGCTTACATCACAATGTTTATCCGTGATACATTGTATAATAATGGATTTGGCGTTCGAATTATGTTTCTTCTTGGTTACATTTTCAATTACTTCTTTAAAGTCTTTTTTTAGCAGCTCGTGCACTTGCTTTTCTTCTAGCAGTGCTCGGACGCGAAATTTCCACGTGGTATAGTTATCAGATTTATTGAACTGATGCAGATGATCTACAATGCTCATCGTTAATAATAATGCCCATAACCTGTAGACTTCGATGAACTATTAATGTTTGTACATACACTTTGCTTATTTAATAAAACCACTTTATATTAAATTTTTCGCCATTTTATTTTAATACAGATTCATAGACAATAATAACTTCTCCTCTTACTAACCCCTCACCACAGACATTATATTAATTTTCTTTTACTATAAGTCTTGGATATACTGCCAACAATATAGACCTATTTCGTTGTCCTCTTGTATAGGTATGATGTTTGAAAACTTTATCAAACCAAGATTGTATTATTGCATAGAAAGTAATAAAATTTTACCTGTACAACCATTTGGGTTACGCAAAGGTCGCAGTGCTACAGAGAGCTTCATTCCATTGATATCTGATATAAAAACATCACTTCTTCAACATTCCGTGATAGTTTGTGCATTTCTTGATAGTTATTACATAAGGTATAAATAGCTGAGCAATGTATCCGCGCGCTCTCTCTTTCACTGTATACTTCACAAGACGCACGCGTCTCAGTTTGTTGTTGACAATAATAAACCTCTTCATTATAATATACCAGCATTTTAATTACAAGTCCATTAACGGCTCCACATGGTCCTTCGCAAGGAAAACTTAATCAAGAAGAGACTTCAGCAACAACTGCAATTTGAAGGCAAGAGTAGCAAAAATTTTGAAATTGGTCGTGAGAAATAAGTAGGTACAATCTTACGCACGGCTGAAAAAATCCACGCGCGTGCGGACTGCAGTGCATGGCAACAGATCTACACCGTGCGGTGGGAGCGGGGGCGAAGGCTGCACACGAGGCGGACGACGCCTGTACCGGCCGAACTACCTCGCGACCGGGCGACCGCGCGAGCCGAGCGGGCGGGGGTGCATCACTACCAATACCACACCATTTCGACGCGAGGCGAGCGAGCGTACGCGCATATGCACGAAGTTAAAAATAATTTGTCACATAACATCGCGAGTTACGATCATTGTACTAAGTGTTATTTAATAATTAATTGCTTAAGTTTAGTGTTCGATTTAGAATATAAACGTAGTGTGTTTACGTACGGACAATGGAGCTGGCAGAGTTAATTAGTGCACGAAAATATACTAAAGGTAATATCACCCGTTTACATAATTGGTGCAATCAAATTGATGCAGAAAAAATAACTTTAGAAACATTAAACGTAAAAAGATCTCGTTTAATAGAATGCTTTAAAGAATACGAAAGCTATAACATAAAAATATTTTCATTAGATCCCGATAATAAAGAAAATATAGAAGATGTAGAGGAGAAATATTGTTCAACATTGTCGTGCTTAAACTCGGAGACAAAGAATCGTACCGAAGAAAATAAGCATAGTGCCAGCTGTCCACCTCCAGGGTCCGTGCCTAAAGTAATGTTACCACCGATAGATATACCTACGTTCGATGGTAAGTTCACTGAATACATACCATTTATTAATTTGTATAACTCATTAATAGGTAATAATAATTTATTAGATAATGTGCAAAAGTTATATTACCTAAGGTGTCACCTTAAATGTGAACCATTAGAATTGATAAAAAATTTATCACTTACACCTGAAAGCTATATCGATGCAATTAAAATTTTAAATGAAAGATATAACAATAAAAGTAGGTTAATCAACGGGCATATTAATGCGTTGCTAGATCTTAAGCCTATTTTAAAAACTACGGCAGCAAATTTAAGAGAGTTTGTATGTACTATAAAACAGATTCTTGCCGCTCTATTAAATTTAGAACCTAACGTTCGGTATTGGGACGCGATTATTTTATGCATATTGTTTCGTAAATTAGACGTCTATACGTCTCGCGCTTTCCAACTGGAAAGAAATGGCGCAGAAGATCCAACATTGGACGCCTTCCTCGCTTTCTTGGAAAAGCGCGCACTGGCGCTAGAGAATGCTGACCCGGGAGTTGCCGTTGGCGTCGGGCAGCATCGTCAGCAGCATCGTGAGCACGGAGCCGCTGCCGCACGCACCACTACCGTAGCAGCGACGACTAAACCTACGTGTCTACTATGTAAGTGTGAACATAAACTTTATTTATGCAACAAATTTAAATTAATGCCTATTTCAGAAAGGATTGACTTCGTCAAAGAAAAGTCTCTTTGTCGCATATGTTTAAGTCGTCACTCAAATAGGTGTAAATACCATTTTCGGTGTAACAAGTGCAAGGAACCACACAACTCATTGCTGCATCAAATCCCCAGCGATAGTGGTACCACATCAGCTGCCTCATTATCAGCAAACGAACTGACTAATCAAGTTTTATTACCCACAGCAAAGATAAAAATTATAGCTCGAGATGGCAAGCCAGTATATCTTCGAGCACTGCTGGATTCTGGGTCTCAGCTGTCTTTCATGACTGAAAAAGCGACACAGCTGCTAAAATTAAGGCCTACAGAAACAAATGTCAATGTAATAGGCATCACAAATACTAAATCCAGGTTAAAGTATTGTTTACCTGTAGAAATCCATTCAACAAAAAACTCCTTTAAAATTCCTGTTACATGCCATGTAATTGAAAAAATTACATGCAACCTGCCACAATATAAATTTAACTCCAAAGATTGCGTTCCTAGAGGGATTAATCTGGCAGATGATCAATTCAATGTACCAGGTGAGATTGATGTTCTAATGGGTGCGGATGTGGTATTCCAGGTGCTACTGCCTACGGAGTCGCCGAGCTACGAGCCTGTGAGCCAGCCTTCAAGTTTGCTGAGCCGCGAGCCAGCGACGCCGCTTAATATCCAGCCATCGGCAACGCAGTTTGACAGCCAGTCACCACGTCTCATTAATACTCAATTTGGATACATTATCGGAGGTACTCTGCCACGAGTTAATAATACATCTCAGTTTTGCAATAAGGTCACATTAAAGTGTACATGCGATGCTGTCACTAGTGACATCTTAAATAATTTTTGGAAAACTGAAAGTGTACCAGAAATTTATAATGAAAAATCCTCTGAGCATGAGCTTTGTGAAAATAATTTCAAAGAAACTTTTCAGCTAAAAGAAAATAAATTTAAAGTCGGGTTACCATTAAAATTACCTTTGAGTGAAATCAATACTGCTCTAGGTGATTCGTTTAATTTGGCACTTAAAAGATTTTTAAATTTAGAGAAAAAATTGCATAATAATTATTCACTCTTTTTAGAATATAAAAAATTTATTCATGAATATTTAAATTTGAAACATGGGCACTATGTCGATATTGAGCTTTATCAATTAAATAAAGATGCGGTGTATTTCTTACCCCATCATGCGGTTTTTAATCATAATAGTAAAACCACAAAATTACGTACAGTATTTGACGGTTCTATGAAAACCAACAAAAAGATATCTCTGAACGATTTATTACTAAACGGACCCACCGTACAAAGGGAACTTTTTGATATTTTATTATTATTTCGATTTGGTGATTTTACATTTATCACAGATATTAAGCAAATGTTTCGAAGTATTAATTTGGTCTCACAGCACACTTCACTACAAAACATATTGTGGCGTGATGACCCAAGTGAAAATATAAAATGCATAAGGCTTGACACTGTCACTTATGGTTTAAAAAGTTCAAGTTACCTTGCCACTCGTTGTCTAAAGCAGTTAGCAATGCAAAATGAAAATACATTGCCACTAGGTTCATTTATTTTAGACAATTGCACATATGTTGATGACATATTGTATGCCGATAACGATTTAAATAAAATTTTACAAGCAAAGTCACAAATTATTGAACTTCTAAAGTTAGGCAGCTTTCAAACTCATAAGTGGTCGTCTAATGACAATAGAATATTGACAGATATTTCACCTGATCACCAGCAGTTTGATGATGTAGAACTTCAAAGTAAAGATTGTAGTTTGAAAACCTTAGGTTTACAATTAATAGTCAAAAAGGATAAATTTAAAATATCTTGTCCAGAACCCTTTAGTGACAAAAATAAAGCAACTAAAAGGGAAATACTTGCTTACATTGGAAAATTCTATGATCCGATGGGCTTTATCAGTCCCATCATTGTGCAAGCAAAATCAATTATGCAAAAATTATGGTCTTCTAAAACTGACTGGGATTCGATGCCCGACAGTAGTATTAGGGAAGAATGGTTTAAATTTACTTCCAGTCTGTCTGAAATGGAACCTATATATATAGATAGAAATATTCATATAACTAATTCAGATACTGTTGAACTCATAGGTTTTTCGGATGCGTCCAGCTCAACAGCATACGGCTGTTGCGTTTATTTGCGAATTATACGTCCGTCAGGTAAAGTTGATATGTACCTGCTGTGTTCTAAGTCGCGCATTAACCCGCTTCAACGCAATAACATGACAGTGCCGCGCCTAGAGCTCAACGCTGCCCTACTGCTTTCAATTTTGGTTAAAAAATTACGGGAATTGCTACAATTAAAACACAAAATTAAAAATATATATTTATTCACAGATTCTAAAATAGTGTTAGCTTGGCTGCAAACTGAACCGATTAAACTGGGTGCTTACGTTGCGAACAGGGTTAAGGCTATTTCTGATAATATAAGTGATTGCATGTGGGCTTATGTGAATACCGCAGACAATCCCGCTGACTATGTAAGCCGGGGTGTAGCGCCGACAAAGCTAGCCTCCTGCTCTATGTGGTGGCACGGCCCGTCCTTAATGCACGACGCACGATATGTATTCTATAATCCAACAGAGCTCCCTGTTGACCTACCAGAGGTAAGGGCCGAGTCAACATTCTCTAGCAACCAGATAGTCACAGACACAAACGATGTTCACAATTACTTGAAAAAATTTTCGAGTATTCATAAGATGGTACGTACGTTAGCCTTCGTCTTAAGATTTGCAAATAATTTAAAGGGCGGCAGAATCTCTCATAATTATCTATCTAGTTCAGAATTAAAAAACGCTTTAATATTGCTTGTTAAGAAAGAACAAGAAATTTATTTTAAGGATGAATTATTTTGCTTAAAAAATAATAAAAATTTAAAGGGTTCATTGCAAAATTTATATCCTTTCATAGACACTTCTGGTATTCTTAGGGTAGGAGGTAGGTTACACCACTCTAACATTCCATTTGCACAAAAACACCAAATAATTTTACCAAGGGAATCTCATGTAACAAATTGTATAATACAGGCTGAACATTTAAGGCTGTTACATGCAGGGCCTAGATTACTATTGTCTAATTTAAATCAAAGATATTGGATTGTTAACGGTCTATCATATGTAAAGAAATTAACTAGAAAATGTATACCTTGTTTTAAGTTAAAGGCGGATGCGTCAAAGCAATTAATGGGTTCTTTGCCAGCCGACCGTGTGACTGCCATGAGTCGCCCGTTTGAAAAGGTCGGTGTTGATTTCGCTGGGCCAATAAATATTAAACTCTCGCGCGTAAGACGTTCACTTGTGGGCAAAGGGTATATTTGTGTATTTGTTTGCTTTGCTACTAAAGCGTTACACCTTGAAGTGACCTCTGATCTTACAACAGAGTCTTATCTCGCGTGCCTTAAAAGATTTATTTCCAGAAGGGGGTTGCCCAGAGAAGTCTACTCTGATAACGCTAGTACTTTTAAAGGCGCACAGAATCAATTAGCAGAGCTTTACCGCCTACAGTCATCAAAAGAACATCAAAGAAAGGTCTGCCAATATGCATCTACACAGAATATAAATTTCCATTTCATACCATCTTATTCACCTACCTTTGGTGGTCTTTGGGAGGCTGCAGTAAAAAGTACTAAATACCACAAATTTCAAAAATGCTCACACTGCGTATGTCAGCCGATAGGATCAACACAGCGTAAGTCAGTTAGTTTCATACAAGTTCCTAACCTACAAACAGAGCCGGCAGTTTTTATTCAAAAAAGGTAAATATTTGTGTTTATTACGTCTAAATGTTATCTAATTAGCTTTTGACATAATGTTTAAGCTGTAACACATTGAATAATTATAAATTACTTTGTAGTTACAAAAATAAATTGACTAATTAATTTTGCTTTGACTTACGCAGTGTTCTTTGAAATGACTTACGTTGTGTTGATATAAACTTTGTTTCCTTTCAGGGATTGTAAAATGATGGATACTACATGTTCTGATAGTGAGGATGATGAAGTCATCTTAGACTTATGTAAACAGTTGAACATTAAAGTTCCTTCAAAAAATAAAAAACCAAGAAACATAACATTACAAGACTTGAGAATATAAATATTGCAAACTTACCTGTTCAAATATTACCTGATTTTTTACCTGTATACGAGGAACAACCACAACAAACTTCTGCTTCTTGTGAAAAACAGCTACAAGAAACCCTTCCTATTTCATGCGAAGAACAGCCACAAGAAACCGCTTCTACTTCATGTGCAGAACAGCCACAAGAAACCGCTTCTAATTCATGTGAAGAACAGTCACAAGAAACTGCTTCTGCTTCTTGTGAAAACCAGGCACAAGAAATTGCTCTTATTTCATGCGAAGAACAGCCACAAGAAACCGCTTCTACTTCATGTGAAGAACAGCCACAAGAAACTGCTTCTGCTGGAAAACAGTCTCAAAATCAAACATCTGATGTTAGATCTTTTGTAGAACCGCAACAAGAAACTGTTTCTCGTTCATCCGATGATGAATATGGTGATCTGAATTCAAACAGAAAAAGAAGTTTAAAGAGATTTGGGGACCCTAATAAATGGGATAAGTCTGTAACAAAAAAAAACGAATGAAAGGAGAGGAGTACATAGGATATCGCAGGGACAAAAAAGTAAAAAGAAATGAGAAATTTAAAGTACTCCATGACATACAACGTCCAGCTCGTGAAATGGGTCCAAAGTGCACATCTACTTTTTGTAATAAATCTAAGGTTCGTGGATGTTCCAGCCTGAATGATGATGAGAGGCAAAATATTTTTTCTAAGTTCTGGAAACATATGACATGGGAGCAAAGAAAACAGTATGTTGTATCCAATGTCTTGACTTGCGAGAAAAAGCAAATTAAAAATAAAACAAATTCTAGGAGGAGTGATAGCAAACAATATTTTTTGAGTACTTCTATCGGACGAATCCAAGTGTGTATGCAGACATTTCTAAGGACCCTAGGTTTGAAAGAGTCTACAGTAAGATGCTGGATGTCATCTTCGGAACACGGCATAGCTAAATCTTCCACTAGTAATGAACACCAAGAACGCATTATTAAGAAAGAGGATCTGGCATTCCTTAAAGAGTTTTTTGCTTCCTTACCAAAGATGCCCTCTCATTATTGCAGAGCAAACACTTCAAAGCAGTATTTAGAGCCAATTATCGAAGATAAGACCAAACTTTACAAATTGTACGGTGCAGAGTGCGAAAAAGCTGAAAGAGCTCCTGTCAGCCGCTGGACCGTAAACAGAGTTTTTGATGAGCTGAACTTGAGCCTATTTACTCCAAAAAAAGATCAATGTTACACCTGTTGTTCACACAAAGCGGGCAATTTAACAGACGTGAAATATAATGCTCACATACGCTCTAAAGACATGGCCAGAAACGAAAAAGTTCATGATAAAGAAAAATCTATAAAATTCGGTGACATACATGTTTTTACACATGATTTACAAGCTGTGAAGTTGTGTCCTCAGTTAAAGGCCAGTGCTCTGTACTACAAAACCAAACTGTGCATTCATAATTTCACGATGTATAACCTGGCAACTAAAAATGCTTACTGCTATTGGTTTGACGAAACTAATGCTGGTCTAGTCGCTTCCGTGTTTATTTCATGCATCATAGATATACTCAAGAAAACGTTGGAGCAAATATGTGTTCCTGTAGTTCTTTATTATGATGGCTGTACTGCACAAAACAGGAACGTGTTTCTTGCTAACGCACTGTTACAATTAGCAATGGAGAAGAATATAACAATAATTCAAAAGTTCCTGGAAAAAGGTCATACTCAAATGGAGTGTGACGCAGTGCACAGTTCCATTGAGCAGAAAACCAAAGATAAAGAAATATTTCTCCCATCTCAATACGCCGTACTCTCGAAAGAAGCCAGGCCTAAACAGCCTTATACAGTTGAGTACTTAAATTATGACTTTTTTGAGGATTACTCTAAAAAAGATCTCTTTATTTATGACTCTATTCGACCTGGTCGAACCACCAAAGATCCTACTGTCACAGACTTAAGAGTGCTACAATACAACTCTAATGGAATTATACAATACAAACTAAGTTTTGATCAAGAATATCAGGAGATGCCTCAGAGCAGGACTCGACGTAATAAAGTCATACCTAAAAACATTCCTACTAGACCGAAGCTTTATCAAAGTGCACAAAAAATACCTGAAAGCAAATGGCGTCATTTGCAAGAGTTAAAAAAAGTCATTCCTTTTGACTGTCACAGTTTCTACGACTCTCTACCTCATTAAGATGATTGATGAGAACTTAGATTCCAAAACTTCCAACAATTTACTAAAATTAATATTTATAATGGCTTTTCAAAACATTATTGTTTCTACTAATTTTATGTCTCAACGACCATTAGCCTTTCCAGTACGTATTCAAGCAACGTCGCGAAAAGCTGCTTCTGCACAATTAAGCCAGATGAGCTTCATTAGCCAATTTACTACCGACGTAATTTACATCAAAGGAGAAGACAAAGTGGTCGCTGACGCTCTATCTCGAGTCGAAATGATTACCCTCAAAGAGGATTACGCCGGTCTGGCTATCTCATAACAACGAGACAACCTCAGACATCTCTGGAAATAGAAAAGATCTCAATACCTAGAACCGACTTGAACCACCTGTGTGACATGTCCACGGAACGACCGCTACTTCGCCATTACGTCGTGTGATTTTCCTAAAAACTGCACAATCTCAACCTCAATATCTCATCTCAACCGCACAGGCAACAGCACGCTTGGTAACTGAGCGATTTGTCTGGCCTTCAGTCAAAATGGATTGTCTCACTTGGGTTCAATCTTGCTTACCCTGTTAGAAGAGTAATGCCACTGTAACTGTTGTTATCATATTTTTAGTTAGTATGGTTAATAAATTATAAAAATATATAATTTGTCTTATCATTTTGAGCTCACCGGCACACCACTAGGCACAAGGCACAATATCTCTCACACTGGCCGATTCAAGAATCCTACAGCCCGCTCACAACATATCCATAACGACATCGTTGGCCCTCTACTAATGTACAAAGGTTATTCCTACATTAAACAGTAGGAATAACCTTTGTAGATTGATATCGACCGTTACACCCGCTGGCTGGAAGTATGACCTATGAGCGGCATAACTGCTGAAGAGGTGGCAAATACTTTTTTACTTGGTTGGATTTCCCGCTTTGGAGTTCCGTGTACTATCACCACGGATGTTTTTACATAACTACCGGACTTTTGGTATTAATCTCCAATAACATTTAGCTTTGCCTACTATCAGGTGATTTCCAAAAAATAAACGTTTTTAATTTTTGTGAAAAAATCTTAATTTTTATTTTTGTGTGCATACTAACTGCTTGATTGAAATTATTTTTATTGTATATTTTTCGTCTTGTGTGTCATTGTATGTAAACATTTTCTGTGTGTTCCTGCTGTAATATACCTCTTACCCCGGCCTCGAAGAACTTTGAATATTTTTTGCTCACATTCTGTTTTGGGTGTATTGTTTGGTGTCTATTGGTATTGTTATTCCTTTTAACCCTAACCTATCACTACCCTCACTCATCATGGCTGATGAACTCCGAGCACGACTCGCAGCTCTTGAAGCGGAGAACACTGCACTGCGAGCCCAGCATACACAACCACCCGAGCCTGAAACTTCTGTATGCTGAGTTGGTGTAAAGCTGCCACCGTTATCACCACGGATGGGACAAAATACAGTCACGTTCGCAGTAGGATTGATTATCAGTTTGCTCCAGAAATTCAATATGTTGTGGCAAATCCCCCGGCCAAAGATAAATATCAGCACCTCGAAAGACCCACTCATAACGCGTTTTTCTTCTTCTGAGGAACAAAGATTATGGAAATCGCTAAGTAAGGAAGAACTCAGTGATAGAAAACCGTCACAATTTCTCCGCCACTTCAGCTCCCTGGCTGGTATCATACTCACTGACGATATTCTTCGCCAGTTATGGCTTCGTAGATAACCACAACAGGTTCAAGCTACTATAACCTCTCACGCAGATTTGCCTTTAGAAAAACTATCTGTAGTATATATATTATATTATCATTGAAAATTTTCCATCCAAGGAAATCTAAAGAGGATTTTTCCTCTCGTAAGTGTAGGCATAGAATATAAAATAAGTGTAGACAAGTGAAATCTATTCCTGAGTGTCCTGAGATAGAAATGGCAGGGTACGATCCAGGTGTTATTTACAAGGCCTTACTCCCAGTGCCTGAGTTTGACGGAAACCCTAACATACTTACTCGATTCATTGGAATATGTGATTAAATTGTAACTCAATATATCAGCAAGGAGCAAGGATACGAACTAAGTAACTTATGTTTAATCAATGGAATACTTAACGAGATAACTGGTTCCGCTGCGACAATAATAAACTCGAACGGAATTGCAGAAGATTGGAATGGTATTCGCACTGCACTGATAAATAAATCTTCAGACCAACGAGATGAAACAGCGTTATATAACGACCTTGCTTTAGTTACACGAGGAAGTAGCATACCACAAGACTTTTATGACAATGCCAGAACCTTATCAGTATTATAGTGAAGTACTTCACGAAACGTCTATAAACACGTATTCAATATGATAAAACTGATGCATTATCTTTTACAGTACACGTTCAAAAAATACAATCTATCCCTAACACTAATACTACTTTTCATCCAGTACCTTTTGGGAAATTTCTAACACGTCATTATTTTAAAGATATAAATTATGAAAGTGTCAAACAAATAGGGAGAATCAAAGTCTCTTTATCTTTCTTCAATTAGTTATATCCAAATTTTTTTTTTTAACAAAAATCAGAAGTTCAAAGTTTTTATCCCAACATTTAATGTTACTCGAATGGGCATTGTTCGTGGTGAGCCTGCTGAATGGTTACCAGAGGGAATTATAAGTAATATTTCCGTACTTGTTGGCTGTGGTAAAATTATTGAAATAAGACGTATCAACTTTAAAGTGATTCAAAATGGTTTGCCTGTAAGGAAACCCACAGTCTGTAGTCCTGACATTTGATGGACAGGTACAGAAAAAGTCAATGCAGACCAAACCCACGTTGCTTTAAGCGGGTAGTTTACATACTGCTGATACTAGTAATGTTGATGAACGTGATGCTTTTGTTTAGGTACCTACTATGCAACAAATAAACCTTGCCCGGAAATTATTAGACAGAAACAAAAATATATATCGTCAACGGGTCGATTTTTAAATCCAACGCCATCTATCGGCGTTAGACAGAATCTACGCTTCACAATACTGGCAACAAAGCTTCGCGACAAAGTCATGGTGACGCGGGCTGCCAGTTGAGTTTATGAACTACTTTTTATCGAAGAACGGTAAAAAGATTAATAATAATGTTTGGCGGGCTGCGAGTACGTTGTGACTGCATCGCGGTCTGTTGTGGATATTAAAACTAATTAAGTAATTGTAATTATAGTGAATGACGTTGTTATGATTGCTTTGGAATGTGATTAGATTTTATCCTAGTGTTATTATTTGATCCGACACATCCCCACGTACGCCCACGATAGTTAGGAATAGCTAATTATGGAAGATGATAACGAGACTAATCCCCGTCCTCCATTATACATATGGCTCAGAACTGTACCTTATATGCAAAGGCATCAAAGGCAGTCCCAACAATCACAAAGCTGTTTTCACATATCGCATCTGTTAAGCCATCTGCGTTAACATCAGCATTAGCTAGTCACACAAAAGACTATTTAAATAAGTTTCCCGAACCAAACTCATAAAAAAACTATACCTTTAAAACCAAATCCACCCAGGAAAGTGAGTAAAGGGTATGATGATATTGAAGCACGTAGATATCTCACCAAAGATTATAATTTTCAGCCTGTAAACTCACACAGTTGTTAAAATAATATTTTAAACCCAGATGAAAACACACGAGAGCTCATTACAATACTGTTGAGCTTGCTTACACAACTAAATTTTAATGAACTGTCCAACGAAGCTTTTATTAATACTTTATTACAATACAATAAAATTGTATCATTTAGCCAACGTGATTCAATGGAATTGCCAGTGTTAATATTAACAAAAGCGATTTAATCTTTCTTATTAATAAATTTGAACCTATCATTGTATGTTTACCTGAAACATGGTTGAAATCAAATCAATAATTTTCTATTAATAAATAATATTGTACGTGAAGACAGATTAGACACAACCTTTTATCATGATGGTGCTAACTATTCTGATTACCTTCACAATAGGGATCACTTGCATAATAGCTGTGAGCGTATATAATATATGTATAGTTTCTGAATATATCCCATATACTTCTATTAGAATATTACAAGAAATAAAAAGTATATTATTAGTATTGTCAAAACCATTTTTAGTTCTCGGTGACTTAAATAGTCATCATCGATCTTGGGAATACTCAACAACAAATTATCTCGGTGATGAATTAATTGACATCATAGACATTAAGCTAAATGCAAGCCTTGATTTTTTAATGTAATTAGAGCTCTGTTATAGATTCTTGGAGCTGGTTCTCTTCCCAATACTGCTTCATTGCAAGCATTATTATTTATAATAACATTAATAGAATTAAGTGTTCCGTCTGGATTACATTGGCCGCAGTGAGGTTTCATTTGTAAAGTTTCAGTGAGATCCTTAAACAAAATAATTGTATGAGTTTAAAAATATAGACTTATGTCATTACACACATTATACATTATACACATTATATATTATATTATACATATAAACCACTCAAGACTGTTACAGATCCAGTACATTTTAAACTTTTATAATTTCTACACCGCCATATGCTTTGACCATTTTTATATTTACGCATTTAGTAATATTGATGTCATTCTAATTGCAGAATTCTTCCTTGACCACTTTTAAATAATTTCAATTCGTTAGACTAAGTTGCGCACATCAGCGCCACTATACGACTAACGCTTTGGAGGGCTGGCATTCCCGGTTAAATCGGCGCATTCCTAAAAAACCTAATTTATTTCTGTTTCTTTATAAACTACGAAGAGAGAATACTTGCATACCCGTATAACGCAGTTTGTTTAAAAATAAAAATAACAAAAGGAGAAAACGCAAAGTTTTTATTTGACAAAAAATATGAACAGTTACTAAACCAATATGAAAATGAAACATTGACAACAAACAATGTTTTTTACAAAGTTATATACTTACGTTTATCGTTATTTAAAAATTAGTGAAACATTGTATATATTTTTTTAGTTATAATAATTAAAATCCATACAAATAAATGACCTCCTTTGTTTTATTTTGGATATCCTTTTAGAAGGAAGGAAAGGAAAGGAACCCATAGCGAATTTGTAATTTTTTTCACGATTGGACCAATCGCGCCTAAACGCCATTATTTTACACATTTAAACATGCTCCAAAAACCATCTACCCTCAAAATGAAAATGAAAACTAATAACACACTCCTTGTATATAATGCAAAGTGCTGTAGATATAGATGCATTATAATTAATAATTTATATTTTGATTATTACTGGATGAAGGGTGATTTTCATAGAATTCGGTCTGTTTATGGCGAACGCCACCGAACCAATAATGCCGTAGAAGGATGGCACGATAAAATAATTAACCTTGTAACAAAAGGCCATGTAAACCTATTGCAAGTATTGCATATTTTACAGGACGATTCTGTATTGTCTTTATATCGAAATGATATGCTACAGAGACCTTCCCCATCAAACAAAAGCTCTAAAAGGAGGAAAATTGATTTATTAAATGAAGATCATATTATTGACGCTTAAATGCAATTAACATGTGGATAAATTAGTGTTGGGCATTTTTTAGAAAAAATGCGCTAGTTAAATTAACCAAGCATTCTTAATTTATGTATTAAGAAATCATTAAAACACTTAAATATAGTAGGACTATTTTTAAATCTAAATTAGTACGACGGTCGAACTAATGGGAAAAAACATTCTCAGAACACTTAAATATAGTAGGACTATTTTTAAATTTAAATTACTTTCGCGACGACGAACCCGACGTAGTTGACTTTGTGTCCTTCCGCGAACGCGCCCGTAAACTGCGGAACTGCGTTGTGATGGACGACCCGCAAGATGGGTGTGTGCTCAACGAGGAAGGTGATGTGAGTATGAATGTGAGCGTGCAGTGTGAACGGCTGGATGAAGAGCGGATTGATGAAAACATGGATGTGGTGCATGAATGTGATGATGAAGTAAGAGGACAGGCTGCAAGTGATGAAAGGTCTGTAAGTGATAATTTAAGAGGACACGCTGCAAGTGATGAAAGGTCTGTAAGTGATGAGATGAACGTGGAATCTGGAAGGATGGCTGCAAATTTTGAAAGTGGTGAAAGGTCTGCAAGGGTGGGGCAAACATCGGCAGCTCACGTGGATACGTCTTTCTCCTGGTTCGAGGATTTTAATACCTTTACCGGGCAGAAAGAAACGTATACACGCGTGCCTGACCCATCTTTTTCTTCCCATGATCCCACGAAAATCTTTTGCAAGATCTGGGATCGCGAGTTTTTAGAGCTGGTTGTCCGAGAGACGAATTATTATGCATGCGAGGTAATCTCGCAGCTCTCCGAACCTGATCTTGGTCCCGGAATTCCAAATTATTTGGAATCTTGGACCGAGATAAACAATAATAAACAATTTATTAATTTAACAATAATAATAATAAACCATAACCAAATCAGATGTATTTATTTTTCCATAATAAACCCTGATTATTATCTAATATTTAGGACATAGTTTTTTTCCAATATATTAAGAAAAACGATTTTATTGAAAACTAAACGCTTTACTCGAACGCCAGTTCTCTCGAATAAAAACACGTAGCCTTTTAAGTCGTTTAAGGCGTTTAAGTCGTTTTAGGCATTTAGTTCGTTTTAGCGCAACTAGTCTTATACGTTATCTGACTGAGTCGTATTATTTAAAGTCGCCTATACATATTGGCCGAGCGTAGGCCAACGCGAGCGTTGCCAAATATGTACAAGGCAAGTGCTAATGTCGACACGTTCGACAAGTTAGTCGAACGCCAGCAAATGGCCAACGTAGACGAGTGTTTGTAGTAGAGCAGCCCACACGTTGGCACTGTCAGTATTCATTGTTCATTGAAATATTATGGACGTCGACATTGAAGTTGCTGCAGCTTCGGTTTTTTATTTAATGAGCGTATATAACTATTATCTCAGAGTACACCACAGTAAAGTGGTAAAAAAGAAAAGACAAAAAAGAAGATGGTGGATGTTTAGTATTCACAGAAATAGAAGTAGGTAAGATGATTTTTGTTAATATCCATAATATACGTGGCTGGTAATTATTCACGATACATAAGTGATAGTGGTACTAGTAGTGGTGTTGTTTGTAACAAACTACTTGCTACTGAATATCTGGGATAACGAAAAAATCGCTCTGTATATAATTGTTGCAACTTTGCCAAATGTGCATTTTCTTTTCGCAGAGAAAGTATGAATAATCAGCTATGTGAACTTCTACAAGAACCTGAAGCAAAAGAATTCCAGAACTTTGTTCGAATGTCTAATAGCGAATTTGAATATTTGCTTCAAAAAATCGCTCCAATAATCATCAGAAACGACACCCACTTCAGAGAGAGCATACCAGCTAAGATTCGATATGCCATTACACTGAGATATTTAGCAACTGGAGATAGTTACAGAAGTTTACATTACATATTCAAAATATCCAGTCAATTAATATCTCAAATAATACCTGAAGTTTGTCAAGCACTCATTGCAGTTCTAAAGGATTCTGTTAAGGTAAATAAAACATTCATTTAGTTTATTAATATTTAATGAGTATTATGATAAAATTTACTAATTAATAAAGAAAGTGTTAAAAACCAAAATAATTATTGATTGTCATCACCCACTGCTTTAAAAAATGCTTCATTCAAAATTGGATTAAGTCGAGCTGAGTCGATGGTTTCATCAGATAAAATTTTGATTTTGTTTCTTGGTTGATCAAACTTTGGTTGTAGTACCTGTTGGTGTTGTGGTGAAGATATCATCATGTTCCGAGTAACTGTATTTGTTTTCTCTGGTATATGTAATACTGGAATTGAATAACAGCTATGAGATGAATGTGGATGCTGTGATACTGATACAGGTGAATTTGGAGAAACATAGAAAGTTTGAGAGGAAGACGGACGGTGCATTTCAGCTGTTGATGCAGATGCCACAGAACCAGAGCTAGTCGCACTTGGAGAAGGAGTAAAACGTTATTGATAAAGACTATTCCTATTCTTTTAGCCACTAATTCGTCCAATTCAAACATAACTTCCTGCTGCTCGATATCAGAAAAATATTTTCTTAGTTTAGAAGCTAGTAATTTTCCATATTGATCACAAATATCCTCTCTTTGACTTGATTTGTTAAATCATACGGCATTCAGAGTATTTAACGCATTTTGCATTTGTTCGCTTGCCTTTTGTAGCTCAGGAGGGTTAGAAGAACGGCGTTTTAATACCGTTTTATTGCAGGGAGATTGAACTCTATCCTGCATGGTAGTAACATTTGAACATCTTTGATGCTCCTCTTGTTCGTCTCTCTGACTAGCCTCAGTCTGTTGGTTTAATGAACCAACTTCTTCGATTATTTCTTGTGTCTGCAAAAAATAAAAATATCAGTATAATAATAACAATAATAATATATTTTTGTTTTTCCAGATTTCTAAAAATAATATATTTATTTATTTTTCCAGATTCCTACAACTCCAGAAGAATGGCTTAATGTCGCAAGAGGTTTCAGATTCCCGCATTGTGTAGGGGCATTAGATGGAAAACATGTCAAAATACAAAGTCCCCCTAAAACAGGTTCCGAATATTACAACTACAAAGGAGACTTTAGTATTGTTTTATTAGGTCTAGTGGACAGTAGCTACTGTTTTTTATATGCTGACGTAGGTGCCCAAGGCCGTATTAGTGATGGTGGTGTTTTAAGACAGACTGCGTTATGGCAAAAAATTATTGATAACAGTATTCATTTTCCCCAACCCTGCCCACTACCAGATACAGATATCGAATGTCATATTGGGTGATGGTGTATTTGCTCTTCATACAAATCTTATGAGACCATACCTTGGAAATCACGAGAATGGCTCTCCTGAAAGACTTTTTAATCAAATACTTTCTAGCTCCCGAGTCGTCATTGAAAATACGTTCGGTATTATGGCGAGCGTATTTAGAGTATTCAAAAGTCCAATATCCTTGGATGTTGAAAAAGCATCTATTATTACAATGACATGCGTTTTGCTACATAATTTTTTAAGGAATAGCAGCACATCTAGAAACATATATACTCCAGGAGGAGCGCTGGATATGTATGATAATGACCAAATAGTCTTGCCCGGTTCTTGGAGACAAAGAGATCATTCGGGGTTCTTTCCGTTACAAGTTTTACCTCGCAGAAGTACAAGAAATGCAATAGAAGTGAGATCAAATTTTACAAATTACTTTTTTCAAAGGTGGAACTAAAAATATTTACTATTGTAATTAAAACCTGTGATAAACCTGTTATTATGTGTATAAATAATTTTTCATGAATAATAAATAGCTAATCGATTTCTATTTTGATATTTACCAGTGTATTAATTTTACTTGAACATTGATACACATCCCCTAGGAACGATTCCATGATATCATAAAATACCCAAATAGGGCGGTATACATCTACCTCCCCACACCCGGAAGAAATTGAGGCCTTTTTCTTCTTTAAGTGTTGCCTAAAAGTGGCCATTAAAGCCTCCTTCTTTTTTTTAAGTTCTGCAATCGGAATTTCCAATTCATTTGAAATTCTTACCCATGCATCATTCACCTGAAATATAAAAATAAGAATAAGTAAAAGACGATAAGTAAAATAAATAGGTTAACCACATAAAGCTAGTTCATGACTATTAATTTTATTATTAAAAAAAAAATATCACGTAGATTCCAAACATTCACTTAGGAATGTAGGACACTAAGTCAGAAATAAAAAATCATGACTCCTTTCAGTTTTTTCGATAATAATTATATATTAGCTCAGTGGAATTGTTATTTAAAGATACCAAGTATAGCTTTCTAGTTGATTCTGGAGCATCTATGTCGGCACTGAAATACTTTAGACCATACCTGTATGATCGTAAATTCATAATAAGAACCGATCATAAACATAATTTATCTTTTTAATATGACTAACCCATCTAGTCGCTTAACAAAATTCAGACTATTGCTAGAAGAATACAATTACGTCATTGAATATATCAAAGGGACGGACAATGTAGCTGCAGATACATTGTCTCGCATCCAAATATCGAGTGAAGAACTGAAAGAAATGAATGAACGAGTAATGTGTGTTTTAACTCGGGCACAGAAAAGAAAATTAGAGGAACATAATATGGGACGCAAAGGTGACAACCCTGTGGTCGATAAAAGCACTTCAAATTTTTGGTCTGATCAACCAAAGATTTTGGGCACTCTTAAAAAGCCAGAGGGTAGTATTGAACTAAGATTTGTGAATGAGGAAGAGTGGAAAAGAATAAAAAGTAATGCACCGGACAATTCTTATTTATTTGTCTATAACTTAACGAAACTTAACGATCATATTGCGCACGAGATGCCTTTATGAGGAAACTAGGTTGTTTATGCAAAAGATGATTATAATTTCGATAATATTAAAGAATTAACTCGAATAATAAATGACACTAAAAATTGGTCCGGACCACGTATATATATATATATTAAATAGTGTCAAAAGAATAAGTGATCACGACACTAAGCGTATAATATTAAATGATTATCATTTGTTATCAACAAGCGGACACGCCGGCATCCGACGTATGATAAATAATATAAAGCGACGATTTTTCTGGCCAGGACTTGAAAAAGATGTATCTGAATTCGTTAATAATTGTGATAAGTGTTTACGACAGAAACACTTTAGACATATAAAAGAACCCATGGTTCTAACGGATACCGCGTATTCCTCTTTTGATATAATATATTTAGATTTAGTCGGGCCCTTAATTAAGGATTGTTACATAGAATATTTGACACATGTGTGTCGACGACAGGTGGGCTCAATAAACCGTTCCCTTCATTAAAAAAAAAAGTTAGTCTGACAGGAATTGTCAAAATTTAAATTGCTCGTCACTCTGCCGGATGACAGCCGGTCTTTTCGAGATTAGCGGTGTTCGAGTGAGCTGACTTCGGCGTTGGTGTTGTCGCGACGTCGAACACGTGGGCGGCCCGCCAATATCACGACGGCCCTTGACTTATCTTCTCTCCGGAGTTGACATCGCTGATTAGCGATCGCGTGGCAGCGTTTTCCTCCAAAAGGTACGATTTTGTTATAAACCGTTAGACAAGCAACTTTTGCCGCCGAAACGAAAAGAGGGTAGGTCGTGTCGTAGATGCTCTCATGAACTCACATTATGTTTAGAGGCTTTAGTTTAATACTGCACCCCTGTCACTCCGCCCTCGCACGGCACTCATCATTAGGTATATGAAGGTCGTATTCTTTCCCGCTGGGCCAGTTTACACTATGGCTCCAACGCCATGATTATATCAACTCAATTGCACATTGATTTCAGGAGGTTTTTGGTTCCGGTGTTACCGTACAAGAAGTTCCTGGTACCAGTTGGTGGTACAACTTCCTTATTTTCCTCGCTTCTGGTCCTGTTTCTACAAGCAGAGACCTATCAAAGTAGGGCTGAACCTTCGCCCTCAACCTCTAATAAGGTGCAGTCTTTCCATATTATTTATCCGTGTCCGTTGGGATTCAACCAGCGGTGGCGCTCAACAATTTTCTATTGTTCAAGTATTAACCATTAATAAAGTTACAAATCCAAGGTAATATTCCAAAACAACCTCATTAGCTCGAGTCACTCACCCCTGAACTGTCTGGGTTAGTCGGCCCATCTCCCATCTCCTATAACTGATAATTACATAATAGCAAATATATTGTGTAAGATAATTCTGGTTTTTTATTATTTAAACCCCCACATTTACAAAAAAGAATAGTAACAGGATAATGATAGTAATTCTTATATTCTCACACTCCAGTGTGACTTAAGTAAGTATGTTGAGGCTTACCCTATTAAAAATAAAGATACTGTTTCTGTAGCATCAGCATTTGTTAATAATTTTATTCTACGGTACGGGATTCCTCGACAAATTATATCATATCGGGGTACTGAGTTTAACATACCATAGGAAATTAAAACAACCCTTCATATAATCATTCATTCAAACAATCATCATTTAATTAGCTTAAGCTACACACTTAAATTACCTAAACACTATAGGAATTTATTTATTTAAGGACAGCTTACAAGACAATACACTGATAATAGCATTATTACAATAATAAAATAGCATGCAAATAAGTGTTGCCTCAATTACAAGCTGCCACGGCATGTACAGTTACACAGGAGGAAATACGTGAGAGATGTTTAATAAGGAATAAATAAACTTGGAGATTGTATAGTTTAATAATACATACATATGACTAAACCAACGTATTATATTTATCATTTTACTTGAGATCATCTAATATTAAACCGACGAGATCCGTAAAACGCCTTCTACAATTTTTTGAATTGAAAGGAATACTTCGATCTACTAATGATCCTTCTCCTGGTTTCGATGGTTATATATGCTTTTCTTGTAAATAGATTGTAAATAATGAAGATGTACTTATTTATAATTTAGAACTGATAAATTCATTATTAGAGACAGAAAGCGTGCCGTCCTCATGGAAATGTCAAACAGTGTTACCATTCCATATACCCAACAAAGATTCGTCAAAAGAAGTCTTACCGTCCAATATCTTTGTTGTCTGTTCTTATAAAAATATATAAACACCTCGATAAAAATCGTTTAGAATGGTTTTTGGAGACCAACGGACTATTAGCAAGTTCTCAATATGGTTTCAGAAAAAGTCGAAGCACACTCAATAATCTTTCTATATTTACTTTAGAAATTCGTTTGGCAATTTCAGACAATGAATTTTCTCTGACTGCTTTCTTAGATATATTGGGGTGGATTCATGTATTCGTTCGGTTTTTGTTAGCAGTGCAAATTTTTTCTGCATATTTCCGGTTCTGGTTGCCTAATCGGGCAATAGGGATGATGATATGGGTAAAAAAAAATGCAATTCTATTTAGTCCGTCAGTCAGATAATAGAAAAATATTAGATACTTTTTTTTTTACTTCAATTTAACAAGAAATAGCTTAGATAACAGGCATTAAAGTTGAGGAGTGGGGGCTCGCTACGTCACAGTTGAGTAGAAAACGTACTCTAACGTGACGTCATGCGAAATTTCAACTCCATGTAACGCCGTAATTTTATGATTACGAAAAACATAAAAAAATACGTGTTTAATATTTTTTAACACTCTACCTGACGGACAAACAAACAAAAATTAGTCATCATCCCTATTCAAATAGGTTTTGGAAAGTTGACAGTCCGCTCTTTTCATCTGTCCAATTTGGTTTCATTGGCATTAGTTTTGTTTGTTCTACAGGCCTATGAACATGTCGAAAAATAAGGTGCATTTTCGGCATATTTTGCTTTATTATTTCAAGTAAGGCAAGCGAACTGCGGAGGCTTCCAGAAAAATATGCGACGTATACGGGGACGATGCCTTAACAGAACGTGCCGCTCAGAAATAGTTTGCCAAATTTCGTTCCGGGGATACGAGTCTTGAAGATGGACCCCGCAGCGATCGGCCCACCGAGGTTGATTCGAATGATATCAAGGCACTGGGTGAGCAAGACCGGATGATAAAGGTGCGAGAGATTGCGGAGACTCTTAAAATAGGTTATGGAACCGGTGCAAAGGCAACAGCAGCAATTTGCAACAGCTTGGTTACGTGTCACGCCTCGATGTTTGGGCGCCGCACAAGCTGACCGAGGAGAACCTGGCCAACCGCATATCCATCTACAAATCACTTCTAAAACGACCCGTTTCTCAAACGAATAGTGACTGGCGACGAAAAGTGGATCATCTACGACAACATAGTGCGTAAGAGATCGTGGACAACGCTGATTCTCTGATTTGAGGTAAATCGGCGAAAAATATGAGAATTTTTTAAATATATTTTAATTCAATGCGTATCAGAAACTTTATCGAAATAACATATTTTTAGACTAATTCACACGAAATAATACCAATTACTTATTGAAATATCTAACATCAAATATTTTATTGGAGATGGTAATGAAAACAGTAGGGCTGGAAATGATTAGGATGGATTTGGTAATGATAATTATGGATAGGGTAATGATCTAGCAAAAATTAGTTACTAATACAAATTTAGTAGGTAACCCAAAACTACTTGAATAAATAAATCACCTGGTAAATTAGTTTAACAACAAATTTATTCAAAAACAATGACGTAATTAATGAAAAAGAACTAAACTGATTCATATATTATAGTAGGCACCGAAAACACTATGGTTGGCGATTACCTATTTCGTAAGAAATAACAAAAACATTTAGAAATAAAAAAAACCAACGCCTATCACTTTTGTTTCATTTTCAATAAAAAAATCCTCAACAAAAATTTTACAAATCATTATCAACAACTATAGTTATTTTAAATAAAACAATCATCATGTTATCGCCTTTTAGAAACAAATGACTTACTCATAAAATTATTACATAGTATAATTTAATCAACACGTTAAAATGCAATAAATGTGGTAGGAACTATTATTGGTTTACAGTTTTTCATTCTTGCGATTGCCTTGATTCCTCATCTTTTTATTTGATTATTTTAAAAAATATCTTCGTCAGATGAATCAGAAAACAAATTAAAATGCATTCTGCGCTTGCTCTCTACAGATGTTCTTTCTAATTTTTTTGTTTCTATATTATCATCACGTTTTTTTTGTTTTTCGTTTCCCCTTTTGCTTCCCTTTTTATTAGAAATAAATTCTTCAAAATCACGCTGAAAGTTTTTTTTTCCTTTTTTTTCTGATTTCTTAATAATGAAAGGAGTTCTGGACCATTTTGGTAGCAGCCTTATGTCAGAAAGAACTGTTACTTTCTTACTGTCGCAAATTCCACTTGTTGAAGGTGTACTTTGAGACCCCTCAGTGAATAATTCCTGTCTCGGCTGCAGATATCGCGTGTTATTTTCGATTAAATAATTTTCCAAGTAATTTGTGACGTCACAAAAAACATCAGGGGTAGTGTTAGCGTCTACGCGTTCAGGAAGTGACGGCAAGTCCATAAAACCAATGTGGTATCCATGGGAGCATATTTTATTAATTTCACACATGAAACAACTTGGCTTTCTTAAAGTAATTTGTAGACAATTGGACGACCAAAGCGCTTGATGTACAGACATTGTCCCACGGAATGGTAAAATGGAGCTGGGCATATTTTTTTCATTAATATCTTGTTCAGTGACAGCAAGAAGAGTCACGTTCTTTACTTTAATTTTAATATTTTTTAAAATTCTTCGTAAGTTCCAATATCATTCCCAAATCGAACAATCTGATCGGCAGTTCTCTTTAAGACGGCACCAACGCCGTCAGGGGCCCCCTTACCGTGTCCGGCTTCTAAGTAATTCCATGTTATAAGCTTCAACTGTGAAAGTCATATTGCAATTTATTACAAAAAATATGTAGCGATTTCTGTACTGGCTTGACGAACTGTTAGAAACAAAATGGATTGTATCAATTCTTGGCGATATTTCGATTACATATCTGAGAAGTGGTATTAGATGCGCCCATACAGCACTTGCATCATGCCGGTTGCATTCACTAATGCTACAAACACTTTTTGTCTGCATAACTCCAGTATCTGGATCTAGCAGATAAACCACTGACGTATGGAGGGTTATTTGCAAACGACTGCCTCCAAAATGGAAACTAAGGATTTCCTCATTGAATTTCACAGAATAATTTTCTGAGAAATCAATGTGTATTATTGCTTCCCTTGGGGTTAATGTCGCCTTCTGTGATTTTATGTTTCTGTATTGTACAACAATGTTAGTACAATGTTTCAAGTAAATTTTCAAAGATTTTTCCAGTTTTATTATGACCTCAGTAGGATAATCTACATGTAGCGTTTTTGTATTCATAATTTTCGTTTTCTCTTGTCCTTTAGAAATGAAATTTTCTTTCTTGACACACCACTGGTAATATTTCATCTTTTCTGCATTATTAAATTCTTCATAGTTCATCCCTTTATTTTTACATTTTTCACAATTTCCATTCAGACATTCTTCATTATATACATCACAGCATAAATTTTGTAATAAAGCAGTTCCATTAGCTGCTTTGACAATTCGTTTTTTGTTAAGACCTTTGATCAACAAATCAAAATTGACGTGTATTTTACAAGAACAGGTGTTTCGATCTGATTCTTTAGGATAGATTACCCAAAATGGCTAGTATTTGCAAAACGTAGAATAACCTAGATTACTGTTATAGACAGTAATAAACTTCTTATGAAGGTTTATTAGGGTATCAGTCAATTTTTTTAACCGTTTTTGTTTTCGTATTCCATTTTTTGTTATGAATTCTTGTTTTTCTGGACTTATTTTTGTATTACAGACATCACTAAAGAAATCTTCTATTTTTTGTTTGATATTAATGTCAGAGTCCAAGTCAATTTCGTTATTTTTTGACGTTTTCCTTTGATTCCGAGTTGTAAATTTAACGGTCTTCCCAAGAATTTTAAGTTTCTTAAATTCTTCTCTTTCTTTTATTACTATATCGCTAAACTGTCTTTTCTCTTTTTTATTTAAAACTTGGTATCTTTCTATCAATTTTTTTGATATGAGCTCGCTAAATAATAATTTCTTCTTCACTTCGATTTTTTTATCTTCATCGATGGATTCAATCAAATGTTTGATTGAATCAGTAGATTGTGCTAAGGTATTTACTTGTGCTTTTAATCTATTATTATTTATTGTTCTCGATAACATTCTTCGCATTGAATCCTATATTTAAAACTATAACGAACTCTTCTTAATAACTTGTCTTTTTTTACACATGACTTACAATCAGTGGACGAAGTGTTGCCAGACAACTCATATGAACGGTTCGATGGGCCTTCTAACGGATCTTGGTCATTTCTCGTATTTTCTTCTGTTTCGCTTATCGGTGGTGAATTATCAATTATCATTTGCTGTATTTCTTTTTCTTTTTTCTTTTTCATTAAATATCGTTTGCTATTATCTTTCCACTTTTTTTTCTGAATTCTCTTTTCTCTTGGTGTCATATCGTTAATACTTTTTATCTTTTTCTATTCCTTTCTTTTTAAATACCTCTGTCTTTCTTTTTCTCTCTGTAAAGCATATTTTTCAGGGTCATTTTTAATTTCTTCATACTTTTTCTTTTTGTGTAATCTTGCTTGTGCTAGTTTTTCTTCGCGGGTTTTTTTAGTTTTTGCTTTAGGCATGTTGACGTCTAAAAAGAAAATATGTTTATAAACTTACTATATTATACAATTGAGCAACAAAACAAAATGTTTACATCCAGCAATTTTTGAACTCGTGATATGCCTACCTATTAAGAACCAAAACCTTTAAACACTTAACTAATAAAATTACTGTTACCATGTTGAAATATTACACAAAAAATCATTACCTTCTATTTCATCTCATTACGCTCAGGTTAAAAGCTGAAGGAAATGGAAGGTAATGAAATGGCTGGTAATGAGTTTAACCAACATTTTTAAAAATTTAAATTTGGAAATAACTGTTTATACTATAAAATAAATATATTTATCGAGTAAACTTCATAACAAATATACCTCATTCAAGCCTTTTAATTAGTTCATAGTACTTACTTCTGTAGACCGCTGATGGCAAAGATAAAAATTTATGTTGACGCGACTATTTACTTATTATTATCGTAATTCCTATCAAACACTGACACACGTTTTCACTTCACACTGTTCGCCGGTTGACTGGACAACCTAAGAAGTGCGCGGGAGAGGGGTAGCTATCTGGTCGCATGCTTTTATAGAATGGATTAAATATTTTATGTGTCGCTGAAGGTAATTATAATTTTATCGTGACAAACAGTTTTTGTTTCAGTATATTTAAGATATTGAAATATTGTACGTAATAAATATGTAATATGATTGACTTATAAATATATAAGGATTTTTAAACAGAATAGTGTAGCTAATACTTCTACTTTTTTTTAAATTAATTTTTATTTCACACTTGGACTAAAACGGTCACTGAAGGTAATGTAATTTTGGACTCTAAACAAATAATTTAAGGTATCTATTTATTACTTTTGTAATGATTCCATGAGGCACATATTATTAAATATTTCAGTTAATGTTATAAAAATAATTTGACGCTAAGGTGTTAGAAATGGTTAGAAATAGTAACTTAGAAATGGTCACGGACATGCAATTTGCACGAAAACAGAGAACTACTGACAACCGCTGGCGAGCCGCCGAATGCCACCCCGAAGACCGGCCTGCATAAGAAGAAGATTTTGCTATCCATATGGTGGGATTATCGTGGTGTGCTGTTTTACGATTTGCTTTCTCAGGGAAAAACAATCGATTCAAATGTGTACTACACGCAGCTAACGAAATTGAATCAAGCATTGCGACAGAAACGTCCAGAATTGGTCAATCGCAAAGGTGTCATATTCCATCATGACAATCCCAAACCCCACACCGCAATAATCACTCAGCAAAAATTAGTGCAACTTGGCTGTGATGTTTTGCCCCACCCACCGTATTTACCAGACCTTGCGCCATCCGACTACTACTTGTTCCGGTCCCTGCAAAACTCCCTCAACGGGAAATCGTTCGCTGATCAGACAGCTGTGAAAACGTACCTCGACCAGTTTTTCGCCTCTATGTCCGAGACCTTCTATGAGAGCGGAATAATGAAATTGGTGGAAAGATGTCAAGAGGTCATCAACAAAAACGGAGAATATATCTTGGATTAAAATTCATCCTTTTCATACAAAGGACGTGTTCTCTCTAAAGGACTCCCCCAAGGATCAGTTCTCAGTCGTTTGCTGTATAATATATATACGTATAACTTTCTTTACCATATTTAATAGTAGAATATTAATAATGAATTAGAATAATAATGGATTAGACCTTTCACTTCCTAAAAGTAGCGTACTTTTTTACTTTAAAACGTAATCCACCATCCATTCGGGTAACATATAATAACGCTACTCGACCCTAAAGACAACTATGAACAAACTGTCATTCGAAGCCAATTATATAAAAAAAAAATGAAGTCAGTGAAATTTAAAAGTGTAAGAATTTATCAAATACATTTATTATTATACATTTATCAAATAGTTTTGTTATTTTCACGTATCATGAATCAGAAAAGAAAATTGTTAACATATTACTAAAGTTCTATTTGTCCTACAACCCGAGGAAGGAGTAACTGTTTTATATAAATACTTATTATAATTTTAGGAATCCACACGAGCTGTGTTTTTGTTTGTTATCACAGTTTTTTATTTACACTATAAAATATATCAAGCTATCAAGCTTAGTCAGCCTTTCATTAACCTAAGCACCGAACCCGTCACAGGTTTATTCCCAAATGGGGTATCGATTGTAACTGTGCGTCCACCACCGTTTATTTCGTCCTAGGTTTCGGCATGCAAACTTTTTGTCTTTGATCTTCAACTTCTTTTGTTTTATTATTCACTTATAGTAATTTGAAATTTTGAGTAGTCCAATATGCTCTTTATGAATTAAAACATTATACATACTTAATTACCCATTATTAAATCAATGGAAGGTTTCCGCAGTGCTGGAAGTTCGACCGGATGGTTTTATTAAAAAAGGAGATTAGGCTAGAAGATTTGACATCAGCTACAGGACCATGGTCCTGTTGAATAAAGCGGTGAAGCTTCTTCAACGAGTACTTGCCTGTGCTTCGGAAGAGACGACCAACAATTGAAATAAGCACATGAGGCAATTTCATGAAAGCAGGTGGTGTTGGTGATCTGGCTTGATATCGCGAATGGATTCAATTCGCTGCCGTATGAATGCATAGAGGATTCTGCGGGAGGCATTGCTAAGGATTATGCAGCAAATCTGTTATTCAGATGATTTGGATTGGGCCAGACTTGGGGTGATGTAAATAATTAGATATATAAAATGGTTGTGGTTGAAGGTAACAATTCACAAGATGGAGGTTCCCCTCTTTCAAAGACTACGCACAGGAGATCTTGCAGGGGCGTGTCTCGATATTGACGGGATGACCATCACATAGGATAAACAAGTAAGTGTCTATGTTGGACGGTGGATGGCGAACACTTCCAAAGAGGCAAGAGGCTCTCACCTTGAGATTGATGCAGGTACTCACAGGGCATGGGTGCTTTGGTAGGTATCTGTGTCAACGAGAGCCGACGGCAGTGTGTCATCAGTGTGAAGCACCAGATGACATGGCCCAGCATATATTGTTTGAGTATCTGCATTTGGTTCAGCGGACGGCAGTTGCAAGACGTAATTGGAAGGAATGTATCTTTGCCAACTTTTGTGAGAGCTATAGTCGGTGGAGGAACATGGGATGCTGTATCTTCGTTCTGTTAGTAAATTATGCTCCAGAAGGAAACGGCTGAAATGGAGAACGATGCTTTCGCGGACGTAATTCGCCGTAGGCGTGATGTCAGAAGAAGGAGGTAGATTGCTCTCCTAATTCCACCTTAGTTGGGCTGCGGGTGGGTTTATCACATCCGCCGTGCACAGTCTGACAAGGACGGGTCGGTTGTTCCTAATGCGCCGGGATCACCCCTTAAATTGTTTCAGACAGAAAAGAAATAGGAGTTCTCGTAGACCAGACTGCGATAGAATGTCATGCATTTCCTGAGGGTTTGTTTTACGTTTGTGGGGCTAGAGAGTTCCCTACTCAGTGCGTAATGCATTTCCCTGTGTAAAAAAGGTAGGAGGACTCCACTTTTCCGCAATAGGCTGTTTATTAATGGGCTGCTGATAAGATTATTTCTGTTAATAATTTTACAATAGCTGACATTTTTTTAGAGAAGTTGATCAAGAAACTACCATGTTTTCCATTTTGAAATTCACGAACTCGAGCGGTTGAATTTTTAAAACTCTTGAGACATGTCTTGAATGTAGTCCTTGATCACACAAATGCCAATGGTTTCAGGCCAGCAGCTTATAACATCTGGATAGTATTGTAAAACAAACTTTTCAAATATCTCAACTCAACGCCACCGGAGGAGAACACAAGATAATCAGCGGACTCGATGTTATAAAAAAAACATACTATTGGATTGGGAACCTCCTCCTTTTTTGAAGTCGTTTATATTAAACGAACATAATTTTCACAAAACACACGCACGCCAAAACGAATTCAAATTCAAACCACGATAAACAAGCAATTCAACGGTTGTTTTAATTATTTCTATGAATGGTTGTTACGTCATACATATATACTCGTAAATAAGGCGCGTATGGTCAACTGCAGCACCATAACTACTGAATCGAAATTGAAGCTGTCAACACCCTGATTAAAAACTCGTCAGTGATTAAATCTGATTATTGTTAATATTTTTCATCAATGTTAATTTCTTTTAAGGTCCTTAATACATTCATAATCTCTAAAAAGAGTATTTCAATAATTCTAAGCATTTATTATCATTTTTTATGCACAATTTGCGTCTACTGATTTTTAATTATGAAAACTAATAAGTGTAAAAGATATCTATCTACTATCAAAATGGCTGGAATGCGTCAAGTCCAAGCACTTTTATCTGCTAAATACTATAAATAGCAACCCTATTGTAAGCCTTATTGGAAAGTATTTTTTTATATTAGTTTTAAATTGATTTATATAGGAAGATACCACATAACCACAAAAAACAGAAAGTGGTATATGCGATTGTTCCATCATTTATTGGACCTAGCCATGAAAAATTCTTGGTTAGCTTACAAGAAACTTATGTCACAAAAACCTGGATTTAGTGGGAAGCTGTGTAACTTGGGTACCTTTCGTCTAGAAGTAGCTGAAACACTTTGCCTTTTGGGGAAAAAATCCGAAGTAAAAAGGGGTAGACCAAGTTCTGCTTTAGAACAGGAAATTCAGGCGAAAAAGAAGAAGTGTTTCCCAGGTTGCACCAGTAAAAGAAGTTCGACTTGATTAAGTGGCCCACTGGCCAGTTTTTTGTGACAAAAGTAACAGGTGTAAAATGCCTAAGTGTACTGGTTTTACCCAAACCATTTGTGATAAGTGTAATGTGTCACTTTGTTACAATAAAAGAAACAATTGTTTTAAAGAATATCACAATAAATAAATTATAAACAAAATCTGGATTGTTCTTAATTCTGAGTAAAATCAAACCCTACACACACCTACTTACATACATGTACTCTTTGCTTGGAGTGCATAATGTAGGCTGCATCCTACACAGACAAAATAAAGAATTTAATGAACTGAACTTCGTCAAATATTTTTTTTATTATTTTTCCAGTAATTCTTATATCCTAAGACATCATGTACATATTTTTTGAATAAAAAATCATGCATTAAAGGGTTAAATGTAATTCTTGACAGGCCTAGCTAAGAAAGAGACCTATAAGCACGACAGTTACGGGAAAGCAACTGGAATTATATAAATTAACGATTCCATACTGCATGCCACGGAGATCCATGACCAAAATCTGCGCAACTATGAAGAGAGGCATCAATTGGAATTGGAAAATTAAAATTAGAAAACGTAGAACCTAAACATTCTAGATGTGGTATCGACTTCTATGAATACGCGGTGGACAATCAATCCCGGCATTCTTCAGTGAACATGCGATCGGAAGCGATAACTAGAGCGGTGAACTATGTAATAGTGTTGTGAAGTGTAATTAGTGAAGTTGAAGTGTGAATTTTGGAGTAATAAGTGTGAATTTTGGAGTAATAAGTATGAATTCTCGAAGAATAGTTGGATTACTTTTGTAATTTTTTTGTGTTAAATAAAGTCGAATTTTGAACCGGTTCTTCAATTGAAAGATTTTTTTACTTGTAATAGTGTCCATGTATTGCCGTTTCATATATCTTGAGAGCCCGTGGATATTTAAAATAAATCATGGTTTCCCTAAATCACACGCTCAACCAGCAACCAGCTCGTATTGAATTTCCCTTACAGGTAAGTTTCTTTTAATAGTTAATTATACTTCATTGGTTCTTCCGAAAGATTATTTTACTTGTAGATGTTGAGAGTATGAAAATAAATTGTTGGATCTATATATATAAAAAAAAAACTTTATTTGCATAATAATAAGGTAAGTCTTTCTATAAAAATCAATCAAGGTTAATATTTCAAATAAATTTTACTTAATTTAATAATGACCTGGCAAATATCTCTGGATCGTCTTGTAGCTTGCTAAGATTTCAAACAAAGAAACTGCTCTTATGGCTTACTATGGACACGTAGACTCAATATTGAGATACGGTATTATAATATGGGGAAATTCTTGTAATATAAATAAAGCATTAATTGCACAAAAATCATGCATTCGAGCAATATGTGACGTAAAAAAAATAGTATCTTGTAGACCACTATTTTTAAAATCTTAAAAATACTAACGGTCCCTTGCTTATACATTTATAAAATATGTGTTTTCGTTAGGAATAATCCGCACTTTTTTGAACGTTATGATGATATTCCTCGTAAGTTTACCACTAGATATCCAAACAAATTGCAGCTACCTTTGATAAAAACGGAAATGTGGCAAAAAAGTACTTATCCTATGGCAATCAAAATTTTTAATAAGCTGCCAATAAAATCTAAAAACGACAGGCTTAGTATATTCAAGTCCGAGTTAAAAGAATGGCTTACGGCGAAATGTTTTTATAGCTTAAAGGAATATTTTGAATATAAATGTTGACATATTATCTCAAAATTATGAATTATTAAACTACTATTATTGTGTTGTATACGACATTTTTTTTTAAATCTTACTTTTACGTTGATGAAATTTAATTGACATTTGATTAATATTATGATTATTATTGTAATTCCTTAATTGTTATAATTTCTTCTGCATGCCAGTTTCTGGTAAATATGTCTGTTAACTAGAAAATAAATTGTAACATCTTGTACTTTCCATATTTATGCAGAAATAAATATATTATTATTATTAGGTGACTTTCCTACATTTATTTAATTACATTTATAATTATTATTTACATATTTACCTCATAATAAAACTTAATATAACTATTTAACTATATATACACACTTATATTTATTTATAATATCAAAAATCATAACACGATAACTCGTAAGGCATCAAGCATTTTATTTCGTTAAAAACGTATACCAGACGGGTGACGTGCCCCGCCTTGGAAACGCGCATCTTAAAAACCTGTTCGGCCACCGGCCGATGCGCCCGCGCAGCGCACGTGTGCCACCAGTCGAGACTATACTACGACGCGGAGCGCTGGCTGCTTAGCAATCGAGTTTAACCTTGTAGAAACGACCTCTCGCTTTCTAAATTCACAGGAACAATTTTATGTCTGTATTTTGTGCTTTATGTGGCTATATTGACTGTCTTGTGCTTGTGCGTAAAAATACTCTTTCTGTGTGATTGTGTAGTGTACATGTTACTTGTTGCGCGTGGAAAATAAACGCCAGAAACTGTAAGTCGTTGTCTCGTTATTTAAATCCGTTAATCAAATTAAAACGACGAAACTAAAAAAACCACTAGTCTTCTATGACCAGTTTATTATAAAAAGTAACAAACACCCTGGAGGAACAACATCCGGCCGTCTTTCTAATAAGCTTCAAATTGACGCCACGTCGGCTAGCAGCCAAGGTGGCTGCATGACGGGTGCTATGAGCCGGGTACACACTCGTGTTCAAACCACTTTCCTCTAGAGAGCACTTGATTTAGTGCTTGAGACGTTACTCTAGAATATGGCTTCTTAAAGCTGATAAACATTTGATCTACGCTACTATGTCGCATCGGTTCAGTCCTTTGAAGATGAGACTAATGTTTTTGCTGAACAGATTTCTGGTTTTTCATCAAAGAAGGAAAGAATCGAAAGAGGTTGAAATTTGTTTGTGCCAGAAGTTTTTTGGTATCAGATATATTAATTGCGATTTTTCTATCTAGAATCTGGATATTCGGGATCTTTATTAATGCTAGCGTCTGAACGCGGTGGGCCGTTACTAAAGCCAACAGTGTTGCTGGTTACTTAGATAATTTCTCCAAAGATATCATTTGGATAAACAGTACTTAATTTTTCAAGTACTGTAGATGTGTCCCATGAGGACTCCTATCGTGGAGGCGTTGGAGCTCCCTGATAAACTCCTTAGGGGTGAAACACAAGAATGGGCTTTTTGAGAATATTATAGTAAAAGTTCTTGGATCATAAAAAATATTAAAGTAAGTTATGTTTAATCTAACAAAAACGTTAATTGAGATCAATTTATAATATTTGAGGAAAAACAAATTTTTGTTTTTTCAGCGTCCACATAAAAGATTAAGATTTCTACAGAAAATTAAAAAAAAACGTCTTTGTAAAACTAAATAATATAATAAAATTTATAAAACACAATAAAAAATCTTCTAAATCGGTCTCATTTTCTCCTTAATAAGTGATAACAAAATGGTTTTATTAATTCAAAACAAAAAATAATCAAATGGTCTCCACAGAAAAAGATATCCTTTCCTAGGGTCATACTATAAGAATACCTAAGTTAGAAAATATTTTCATCCTCAGACAAAAGCAAATCTATATATGTTTTCTTGGCTAAGGTGTGACGTCATCAGTTTCAGTATCTGAGGAGATCCAAAACTTCCTTTTTTTAGGCCTCAGGATAGGCTGCATTATTAGGTTATCAGGCGTCATTGGTTCTGTCAAAGTCGGTGAAATTTGGTTCAATTGGAGCATCTGGAGTTCCTGGAACTCCGATAGAATTAGGTGTGGTAGATCTGGATAAGTCAATCACAATCGGTTTTTTGTACTTTATTTTGATTAAGCCAATTTCATAATGATAACAAACTTCATTGGCCTTGCACTCTAAGCAACTTAGGCGCCTTACATGGATAGTGTGCGGTTCATCCATACTCCATGATAACTGGTGAATCTCCAAAGTACCTTTGTAAGGTTATGTAGCAGCATTGTCTAACTATTTTTTTAATTTCCTGGATTAAGGGTTCGTTTAAAGACTTCAGTACCTTTACAACGTTTATCCAGACATCTTGACCTGTTGTTGCCAGATCCGTTTAATGCAACCGCCTACTCCATCCGGTGTACCTTTTCCATGCCCTCTCTCACTGTAATGCCAAATGATGGAATTCACCCTAAACTCCTTGCTTACGAGAAATATGTCGCTATCAAGTGTAACATTGATTTATTGCGATATTGAGTAGACGGCCCGTCACTCAAAATGTGCAGAGTTTTCAGATTTGGTGATAATTCTCGAATTCTATTTATTAAAGCATGTAAATGCACACATATTAAAACAGGTTCATGATCAATATTTTCAGAGACTTTACAAAAGGAAGTATTTTTTGTATAATCATTGGAGGTTCTGATTGAGTATGATAATAGAGCAACGTGTGTAAGGACAACCGTATCTTCGAATCTCCGAAATGTGCCGACTGTATTTCCTGGCCATATTTACAATTATAATTTTCGGAAAATCAATATGGAAAAGTCCATCTACAGTCATTAATCGTTGTTTGATAGTTTGAATAGCATTAGATTGATGCAACACGTATGCAATTTGATTCATAAAACTTGGTAAATTCAGAATTTAATATTCCCAAAAGCTTCTTTTTAGTTGTCACCACTTTTTCTTTAAGTTTTTTTACATTTTTTTTCTTGCCCTTTGACAACAACAGTAACAGTTTTTGTTATCCATCTCTCGTACGTTATAGTATTATTATCATTAAAATCATTGTGCGGATTGTTTTTTCTTTGCATTCAGCAAAATCCAAACTTCTAAACAATATAATGTTAAGCCAGTAAGTATCACAGCACAATAATTTTACCAACTCTGTGGCAGAAATATAAGCAATTGGTTTTGCATTGTAAATCGAACGAACTACAAAGTTATTATTAGTATGAATGGCACAGAGGCAAGTGTTTCTAGAATCAATTTTCGAGAATAAAACCCAAAATGGTCGGTTTCGACGACAATTTTCATATAAAATACATATGCCAGAATTGTTTCTAATTTTTATTATGTAAATTTAATAGAGAATCATTCAGAAATCGAATTTGTTTTTATTTTCTGCCTCGTGGGTGTCTTTTTTCCCTGGTGTTAATCGACTTTTCTCATCCTGAAGAAGAAAATCACAAATTGCTTTACTTGTCTTGATTTTTTTGTCATTGTCGACACTTGTTTTTCCTTTATTAGTTTTTTTGCTTTGTTATAACGCATTCGGTATTTAGCCACTTTTGACTGCCAGCATTTTTCTTTTTAAATACGAGTTTTCAGGAAGAATTCGTTGTCTGTTATGAATTGCTACAGAACATCAGTCCGATCCGTCTAGTGGTTTGGGCTGTGCGTTGATAGATCACTATGTCAGTCAGTCAGTCACCTTTGAGTTATATATATTTAGATTGTTTTCCCGTGGATATGTCGCAGGCATTTTGTATGAAACCGCCGTTTACATACGGCGTCGTCAGTTTAGAAACGCTCGCTATTATGTAATATGCCGAAGGAAAAATGTATATTGCCGATTCATTATATATTGTGCCTAAACATTAGATTGATAATTCAAACGCTATATACATATTATAGCGGCAATATAAATAATTAGTTTTGTTTCTTACACAAGTACCATTACTTGTTTATCAAAAACTGGTTTAAGTTTGGTGTAAGAAATTCTTCAAATATAAGATAATTCCTTAAGAGAATCTATTTCTAAAGAATCTTTATTTGGAGGAAAAGGTTTTGGCAAATGCTTATGCAAGTCGGCTAAAAGGCAGTGTTCAAATAGCGGATGTGCATGTTTTAAAAATAATATTCTTTGTGGGTCCAAATGTCACACAAGTTTGACACGCGCAAATAAATAATTCTTGATTTAATTATTAAAACCCGCCTATTTGTATTCTTGATTTTTACCATATTTAATATCCTTTTCTTTGAATATATTTGTATTTAATTATGTAGGGGTATTGGGAAATATTAAGTGATTTCGTTGAAATACGGATTTTTACATTGATATTGAACTAACCAAAACATTAAAAATTTTAACAAGAACAATTCAAAATTATTATATATTTTAAATAGTGTCATTTGATATCTTTGAAATGTCATATAAGTTAGATGAATATGTCAAGACTTCAAGAAATTATTAATGTACCCACCTAATTGTTTATCTTTAAAAAGTTAATTATTATTTAGGCTGATTATTCCAAACTGTGTTTTCTTCATGGTCACCATTAAACTACAACCAACATTAAAATTATAACAATGAACGAGTTGTCATTTTGCCTTCGGCAAATTACTTAACAGCGAGCGTTTCTAAACTGACGACGCCATATGTAAACGGCTGATTCACACAAAATGCCTGCGACAGATATACGTCATTTTCCCGCGGTAAAAAGTAGCCTATGTCCTTTCTTGGGTATTAAAATATCTCCATACTAAATTTCATGCAAATTAGTTCAGTGGTTTAGGCGTGATTAAGTAACAGACAGACAGAGTTACTTTCGCATTTATAATATTATATATTAGTGTGGATATACGTTCTCAGGGATTTGGAGGTTAATAAAGAGTATTTTTCTTAATAAGTATTCGATGTTTAAAATCAGTTTTAAACTAGCTTCAATAAAATATAATTTAAGAAAAATACCCTTTGCCAAACTCCATTTATGGACAAGGAAAATCCAGTTATGAATTATGGACAACCATTTATGGACATTCTTCAATTGAATGCTTCAATCTATAATTAAGTAGTATTAGGGTCGAGTAAGTTAGTATAATGAAATAAACACCATTGAAATAAAATTATAAAATAATGTAATAACTCAGATATCTAATCAACAAACAGTTATCAAAAATAATCATTTACCAAAGTGAAGGCAAAGGCCAAAGCCTTAAGCCAAGAAAAACCAAATAGAAATGCCCTCTTAACTAGCTACTAGGTATACTTTTATTTAAATAACATTTCAATATAATCACCTTAATTTTCATTATTAATAATCTGCTAATGAGATCTTTAAGCAACTTGGTTTAGAGTTTAAATAAACATTCAAAATATTTAAAAAAAACCTAATAAGGGGTCATCCATAAATTACGTCAGACTTTAGGAGGGGGGGGGGGGGAGGTTATTAATTATTCATATGTAAATGGCTAATACTTTTGCATTCAGGTACTTTATAAAAGCCTCGTTTATTAAACAGTGGAGGCTCTTGAATTTTTTCAATTATAGTATCTTTGTCATACCAAACTTGATCTGGCGTTTCAGGCCACCGGAAACTATTTAATTTCGAGAGAACCATTGTACTTATTTCGTAACTATTGTTATCAATATTTTCAATTAGCCCGGGAAAGTACTCTCTTTCGTATTTAATTATAACATAAGTATTTTTCTTTGGTAATTGCAGGGCTGCCAGGGTAACATTGTTTTCATCCGACTCCTCTGATTCTGTTCGATGGTCTGGCTGGTCATCGGGAGATAACTCTAAATCTGGGTCACTTTCTTTATATTGAATATCAATTATATTATCCTCCGATGAAGAACTCGATGATAGTCTTCTATTCCGTTTTCTGTTAACGTTTTTTGTTGTTTTCCTTTTATTTATTTCCTTTTCCTCAGCTATCTTCTTTTTTTAGTTCCTTAATACGCCTTTTCTTAGTTTCTGGTTCTGGCCAAAACAAAGCACGTTTAAATGGCGATGGAATATTTCCTTCCATAAAATTTTGAGATTTTAAAGGCGAAGGTTTCGAAATACTCGTAGTATTTTTTGCCGATGTTTCAGCTTTGTTAGGAGTAGTATACATTGCTGAGACAGGAATTTCTTTGAGAATCGTTTGTAATGATTGCATGTCGGATTATAGATTCGGATTATCATCATCGATAGCTTTATTTTCCGTACAAACATGTGACGTAGTTGCTCCAAAGTCACTCGGCTGAATATTTTCAGTACCCAACATTTCCGGTGTCTTTCTAGATATCTGTTCACATCCACTCAACATATTTTCAGGTAATCCAGAAATTAATGAATTGACCTTCACATACTCCTAAGTTGTTTTTAATGGAAATATTTTGATACATATTTAAGAAGTTTTGGTTTGAAAGACTGCGAGGACTGTAAGGAATGCTCCAAGATAGTTGTCGCATTCAACTGTAGTAACGTTATAATTTCTCTCAGAGGTTCAGATTCGGAAGACTGCGACAACTGTAAGGAGCACTCCGAGATGGTTCCGGCATCTATCTGAGGTAAAATTGCACTTTCTCTTACAAGTCACTCAGCTGAATATTTTCAGTACCAAACATTTCCGGTGTCTTTCTACATATCTGTTCACATCCATTCAATATATTTTCAGGTAATTCAGAAATTAATGAATTGTCCTTCACATACTCCTCAGGTGTTTTAACGGTAACTGTAACGAGCACTCCGAGATGGTTGCGGCATCTATCTGAGGGAAAATTGCACTTTCTCTTACAGGCTCAGAAGACTGCGCAACTTGTAATGACCGATCTGAGATAGTTGCCGCACTTGTCTGAGGTAGACTTTCACCCAAAAAAATGTTTAGTCTTTGCCTAAATAGTATATAATGATATATCTTCATTCGGAAGTATGTCCTCAACGTCAGCCCTGGGTGTATAGTACAATATGGTGAATAAGTGCAGCTTTTCGTTACTAAACAAGGTTCGTATTTCTGAATCCAAGGTGTTCATAAGCTGTTTTGCTATATCATGATTTTTTTCCAATTCTGATGTGGCAACAGTGGCACGATTTTGAGAACTTAATTTGTTTATGTCCATGTATTCTGGACCAAAGGGAAAAATACCACTTTTACGAAATCCGTGTCTTATTGTATCTGCAGTTATGTTTTGTAATGCAGCTTCAATGTTTGAGGCAAAATGTTCTTTTTTCATTACCAGTTTAGGATTTTCTATTTTCCAGCTCTTCACTTGATTCTTTCACGAAACCTTCAAAGGCCTAAAAACTGCAACATCCATTGGCTGGAGTAGATGTGTCGAGTAAGGATATAGAGCGATTACTTCAATTCCATTGCCTTCGCAAAAATCTGATAAATGAAGAGTCATATGTGAGTTATGACCGTCCAAAAACAATATAACTGGTTTGGGTATTTGTTTTTTTTCTATCCAGGGACTAAATACAGTAGCAATGTATTCAAAAAAAGTTTTTGCACACATCCAGCCTGATTCAGATCTTCCACACTGTGGGCAACACTGTAGACAATGACAGCACGCAAACGCTCATAGGGGTATACTACCATAGGTGGAGCAAAAACCCATGCAGCATTATTAGTAACCAGTACTGTGAAGTTTTCTTTTTCATCTCCTGATGCTGTATAGACATTTTTCTGCCCTTTACGGACTATGACTCGTCCAGCTTTTGGCTGTAAATAGAACGCACTTTCATCGGCATTAAATATTCTTTGAGGATTGTTTATTGCATCCCGCAATTCTTAGTTTTCAATGTAAGATTTGATGACCTCAAACCAATTGAGTAAATCCTCCTCTGTGACGTCTTCTCATGATTTACTTAGATTTTGCGATGTGCGTTCTGCTAGGTCTGGGTGCCTCTTCAAAAAAGAATCGTACCACTTCTTCCCAGGCCTATTATTTGAGAATGGACAAGAATCTAAATTTTTGTCTGCTATTATTTTTTGAACACTATCAAGCAATTGTTCTTTGCTTACTGGCAACCATCCATATTTGGGTACAGGCTTACAAAAATATCCAATTATGAACATCGATAAATTCCGAGGCTAAAATTTCTATGAGGTTTTAGATTAGAGTATATATTTAACCTTTTATTATCAGTAATTCAATAAATGATATGATTTTTAACAACAGTGTTACATTTGTCATAAAAAAAAAGCTAATAAATGTACTTACTTGCATTGCGATCCTTCTAAGGAATTCCAAATTTAGACACTAAAACACGCCGCACGAGTAAGAACTTGTTATGGTCGAAAACAAAATGGCAGAGAGCTGTCAAATGTGGTTTATATCTAGACTGTTGGTACAACCGATTAGTGCTGCCGTTCAAAAAAAAAACTTACCGGTTTCTTAGTTTTGGAGGCATTTTTGAAAACTGTCCATAATGGGTCCGCGTCCATAATAGCTGCATTTACCTTATGTGATATTTAAATTAACTTTGAAATATGTCGACTGTAAATTCGCACTGCATTTTAATTTAAGAGATAGAAAAAAAAATTAAGTATAATGTTTATTTCAAATTTTACATTTTACATCCACGCTTATCGATATTTATTTATTACAACATTCAGACATTTTTTTAATTTAATTTTTGTAAATTATTTAATCTATGCCTTTGTTTCGATGTCATCTTGAGTTTTAGATATTACTTATCTCGTAATGGTGTAAATATCATCAAATAATATAGTTTTTACTATATGTTGAACTCACACATCAGCTTCGCAGTTACACAGATGATTTTCGGTGTCGTATATTGTGTTATAATCTATGGTTGAGTAGCGTTGATGTACTCTGTGACACAGGATATCAAGAGCGATACTTTGATTATTGTGAGATAGAAGTAAAAATAAAATCTAATCATATCAAGATAATCTATTATTTATTCAACTTTAACACAGTCGTATATTTCTATCTTAATTATCTATGTCCCTCGAGTGACGGTTTTTTTGTATATACTGATAAAATGTTTGATCTGTTTTTGGTCTATTGCATGTAAGACACAGCGATTTTTGTCCAGGTTTTTGTTGAATTTCTGCTTACTTACTGCTCCGTGGGTATACAATTGAAAAGATCTTCCACACAGGACACCGTGAAAAAATTAGAAATATAGTTTAATCTGCTATAAAAAAAATAATAACTTGGAGTATGAACATAATTGCAATGTAACATTACTATTGCATGAATATGAACGGATAAGTGTTTAATAAACCGATTCGTCGAAGGCGCCCATTTTCTAAAACTTTTCGCCATGGCTGTGAACAAATTTTCTATGAAACGACTAGCGTGTCAAGCGCCATAATAGTTGATGGCACGCCTATTGAGCCATCAGCCATGTGTTTAAACCACATGCTTTTTCACGGGTATGAACTTGATTTAAGTTTAGTTGACATTAAACTACGGGAGTGTACGTGAACTAATAAAATTGATTTTGAAGTCGTAATACCACGTGTTTTTTCTAAAATGGAAGGCAAGTGACTTTAATTTATCAGATATTACAAACCTTTTGTGTTGTTTTAATTTTTTACGGAATCTACAAATATCGTGTTCGACTTGGGGGTTATTTATTTATTACCAAAAACAATTTGTGGTGTAGGAAATCACATATGAGGGGAGTATCTTGCTTATAACTTAAATAATTACAATTAATGGACAATAGATTTTTTTGCAACAAAAACTCGTCATAGCTGCCGGAATAGAGATTGTTTGTTACACAGATTAGTAATATGTAGCAAGCTACAGATAGGACAGTCTAAATTGCGTAGTTCCTACAATAATAGTTTTGGCGCTACTATCGCTTCTTCATCTTCTTGTCATTACGAAGAATGACAACTGTCATAATGAATAGTGTTTGCAATGAAATGCATAAGTTATCGATAATGCTAGTGATGTCGAGATCGATAAAATTACAAAAATATCAATATAGGATCTTTGTAAATATTTTTTATTTTATTAAATTTAACAAATTAAAAAAAAAACATAATGAACATCATTTATTGAGCTTTTTTCCTTAACCTATGGGTTTTACATTTTTTCAGTGCTAGTTGTTGGACATTTTGCATTTTTGATACATATTTTTCTTCTATTTTACCACTCAAAACTTTATTAATAATATTGCACCAATTGTGGCATTGAAGGCGAATTACCAAAGTTAAATAATAATTAATTACAATTTTATGGTGTTTTTCACATCCCAACCCAGACATGTCGCACTTTCCAATTATAATATTTTCCTTTATATCAGTTCTCATGCAAGTTATATTTAAATAATCGTGGGTTATTTAAGAATTATCTCGATAAAGCCTAAGCATTTTCTCATTGGGGTATCTTTTATATTCTCTATATTTAATATAAATATATCCTTGATTATCTTTTGTGGTATAGGTGTTTAGACATCTGAAACAATAAATTTTTTGGATAATTTCCTGCAAATATATCCTGCTGTGTATGCCGACGTCTGAACTCTGAATTTTTCAGCTATTACATGTTGTTTTAAATCACTTTCTACGCCTTGCAGAATCTGCGAAGTTGACGGCATTACATGAGAATATGTATTTATAGGAAAATTTTCTCTATCACTTTCATTTGATATAAATAAATAATTTGAATCAATCAACGTAACACCGTTATCTCCTTCACAATTGGAATATTTTGAATGTGAGCTCAATATATTGGACAAAACTAACGACTTATAAGCGTATATAAATGTTGTAATGTCGGGATTTACGTTTCTACAATTAACTGCTCTGATACGACCAAAAAAATTCTTGATCTTGATTTCTAAACCTAGGGTAAAAATATTCTACCCCGAATTCTGAAAATAATAATTTGGCTAACCCCAGGAAACCTTGTAAAGTAGTATTCCATCCATCTAGGCAGGGAACGCGCACATGTCTTGATTTTAAAGCATTTTTAGCAAACTTGCTGCTGTTATCAATATATACTTTATATTTTTTTTAAGTTTTTTATGATTGCCTCCAAAATTGTAAGTGAGGTGAATTAGGCTTCACTGCACATCTTAATTTACCCTTTGATGCACCTGGGGATCCGTTTACACTAACAAATAGGTCGTCGAAAAACTCCACCACCAGAGCTGTCGCTTTCATTGTCTCCTTGGGCATGTTGAGCTGTTCATCTGAAATGTTTTGTTATGAATATTATTTTTGTTGGTTTTTTAATTTGAATTCAGTAATTAACAATATAGTACATATGTAGCGAAATTTATGTACCTAGAAATTATACTCTTTATAGTTTTCATATTGTTTATGTCACTGGTGGACATTGATTATTATATATTCTCTGAGAGTGAGTAGCAACGCAAGAAGATAATTTTCAGTGGTCTTAATAATTATAAAATTTGTTGAATACTTAAGCGTTTAACTTCCTACATCCAAACCATCCAAGTTGAAGTTGATATTGAATATTCTGGTGAATTGAACGCACTACGCAACCCCCAAACATACAAATACTTACGGAGGGCATAAGTATAGTTAAGCATTGCAGCTGTACGGGTACTTAGCACTTGGGTGTCCACTTTGACCTTCATTTTATTGATATGTTTTGGATCCACTTGTTGTGCTGTCAATTTTGGTATTGCCCTGGTATGACCGGTTTTACTATCCAAGTCATAAATATATATTTCCATGATGCTACTTTTCCTTGATATAAGATATCTTTTGTAATAAAATTGTTACGGATACTCTTCAGTAGATGTGGCGGGTCATGGAATAGATATAGTTCATGTCCAGCTATGAGAATTCTATCATCTAAAAGAAGTTTGAACATATTAGTGTCTCATAAAAACGACTTTAAAGAATTTTCTTCATAAAAATCAAATCAGGTTAGAGCAGTCGCCCGGATTACAAAAGCTCACGAGTTCTCAGAGTACCTGGGGCTGGTGAATATTTTAGCGTTTTTTAATTTATGTTCAATATTGCATCATCAATGAAAAATTGATCAAATATTATAATCTAAGTTGTTTTGCAAAATTTATCAAGCTGTTACAGACTGTTAGGTTAGGTTAGCCGGTAGTTTTAGAGGTCATGAATAGGGGCAATGAATATACCTGTGTCAGACCAGGGGGAGGATCCATTGTGGATATCACATTTGCAACCCCCGAAATGGCGCCCCGATTCCATAATTGGAGAGTTATACTCAATGTATTTACAATGTCTGACCACAGATATATAAGATTTGAGGTTTCCCCAGACCCTAGCGTGACCATTCGACATATCACCCCCAGGGACAGTACATCGTTCCCTAGATGGTCATTGAATAAAATTGATAAAGGTTTGGCAGAGGAGGCATCTATTGCGCAAGGATGGGTGTTGCCTACTGAATTGCCGGAAGACGTTGACATTGAAGATGCTGCAAACCGGATCCAAAACTCTCTTAAGGAGATATGCGACATCTCAATGCCTAGGATCACCAATGTTCCTGTCAGGAAGCAGGTGTATTGGTGGACCAATGAATTGGGGACACTAAGAGTTGCGTGCATGAGAGCCAGAAGGACCTACCTTCGATACAGACGCCGGAGAATTCGTGTTGTGGAGGAGGAACAGCGCCTTAAGCAAGAGTACACGTCAGCTAAAAAGACTCTCAGGGTTGAGATCTGCAAGGCCAAAACAACTGCCTGGACGTCGTTTCTTGAGGAGTTAAACAGAGATCCGTGGGGAAGACCGTACAGAATGATCAGGAATAAATTCCGGAACCCTGCTCCCCCCACGGACTCAATGGACCCAACTCTGCTAATAAGCATAATAAATGGATTGTTTCCTGCAACCACACCGAATTTGGAACCGAGGATGGTAAGACCCGCCACTCCAAACTCGGAGTATGCTTTGGAGATCCCTAATGTGACGGATGGAGAGTTTGAAGGTGTTCTAGAGCGATGTAAGATTCGTAAAAAAGCTCCAGGTCCTGATGGTATCCCGGGGAAGATTCTACCAATAGCTCTCAAAGAACTTGAGGAATACACCCGGGCTCTCTTCGATGCCTGTCTTAAAAAGGGTCGGTTTCCAAATGTTTGGAAGAGAGGCAGGCTGTGTTTGCTAGCGAAAGAAGGAAGACCGGCTGATTCACCAAGCGCCTATAGACCTATTGTGCTGCTGTGTGAACTGGGTAAGATGTTTGAGAAGATTATCTCGAACCGGATCACACAGCACCTGGATGACAAAGGACCAGACTTGTCAAAGAATCAGTACGGTTTTCGATGTGCACGCTCTACCGTGGATGCCATCTTGAGGTTGAAGAAATTCTCGAAAATGGCGATAAGCAGAGGGGAGAGAGTGATCGCGATATCACTTGACATCGCTAACGCGTTCAACTCCCTCCCCTATGAATGCATAAAGGAGGCCCTAAGATACCATGAGCTACCGGTTTACCTCATAAGAGTAGTTGAAGACTATCTCATGGATCGTAAGATAGTATTTATTAATTCGGAGGGACAGCTGGTTGCTCGAGATATGATGCGCGGAGTTCCACAGGGGTCGGTCCTTGGGCCGCTCCTGTGGAATCTCGGGTATGATTGGGCAATCAGAGGACAATTACTGCCACGGATTGAAGTGATTTGTTACGCCGATGACACCATGGTTGCGGTGCGCGGTAGCGACTATAATGCTCTTAGGAGGCTAGCAAAAGTCGGCTCTAAGTTAATCATCGATAGAATCAGGCAACTCGGACTTAAGGTAGCAGCTAATAAGACAGAGGCTGTGATGTTCTACGGTCCAAGAGGTAAGCCGCCGGAGGGGGCCTATATTAAAGTTGATGGGGTGAGAGTTACACTTAAGCCTCACATTAAATATTTGGGTCTGTGGCTAGATAGTCGGTGGAGCTTCAAAGAGCATTTTCGATTGTTGGGGCCAAGGTTGGAGAAGGCGGCTCTTGCGCTGGGTAAAATATTGCCAAACATAGGGGGGCCGAACTCTCAATGTCGAAGACTGTTTGCAGGTGTGATGCGCAGTATGGCTCTGTACGGGTGTCCAGTCTGGGTGGATTCCCTGAATAATATGAACAGAGTTGCACTGCGTAAACCGCAAAGAGTCGTGGCGAACAGGATGGTGAGGGGATATATAACAATCTCCTTCGCTGCGGCGTGTGCATTGGCGGGCACCCCACCATGGGAGTATGAGGCACGAATCCTTGCTGCTATATACGAGGAGCGTACTGCAGCTAGAGAAAGAGGTGAAAGACCGTCTATCGATGACCTCGTAAGAGTAAGGCGTGAGGGAGAGGAGCTCCTCCAAGAATGCTGGGAGCATCGTATGTCACAAGCTGAATATGGCACTCGCACCCTGGACGCAATTCGACCAGTACTCAAAGACTGGAGAGAGAGAAAACATGGAAGACTGTCTTTCCGCTTGGTGCAGATACTGTCTGGGCACGGGTGCTTTGGACAGTTTCTGCATAGGATCGGAAGAGAAGATGATCCGTCGTGCCACGAGTGCGGCGCTGCGGTCGACACTGCGCAGCACACACTTGAAGTGTGCAGTGCTTGGGAGCCGCAGCGTCGCATTATGATGGCGGTCATCGGACGAGACCTCTCCCTCCCCAGCGTAGTAGTTGCTATGCTGGGGAACGACAGGTCCTGGAGGGCGGTGGTCTCCTTTTGTGAGGAGGTGATGGCCTCTAAGGAGACTGCCGAAAGAGCACGTGAAGACGCGAGGGCCAGCTCTCGACGCCGCCGTCGCAGAAGGGGAGGTAGGAGGAGGCGCTATGCGCAACTGCTGCCTCCGTAATCAGTGACCAGGGACTTGGGGCCCGCGCCCCTCGGTGTGTATGTGGTGCTCTCCGGGCCGGGGTGGTTCGCTCCTGCGACCCCTCCCTTTGGCCCGGTGATCATGCACATGCACACCCACACTCACACACACATACACATACAGACTCACATCACTTACACTCAGAGTGACGGTGATCGCCCCTCCGGGGCCGTGAGACACCCCCCTCGGGGGTGGCATGGCTCCGGAGGGGCGGTCATCGGTTCACTCATCACACACACACACCACACTTACGGACACACTCGCACACACTCACACACTAGCAGTAACACACATACACCGTCACTCACGCACTTAACACTATCTACAACTACACAATACACAGACACTTTACTTTACACTTACCTGCCCGCCCCTGCCGGCGTCGCTTCCATCCCTCTCCTTAGAGAGGGTCCCGGATGCGCCGCCGGTTGGGGGCGGGCAGGGGGGCCGCGGGCTTCTTGTTTCCTGGTGGGCAGCCAGGCTTCCGTACCCTGCGTTTCCCCGTGCGGACCGGAGGACGGACCTCCCATGGCGGCCGTGCATTTATGTACGACCATATGCGAGGTTCAGAATCCGCGAAGATTACCAGCCTACCTTAACCCTCTGGCTTGCCGATGTGGAGCGGGATGGCTGGTAGTGAGGGGAACCAGGGAGTTCAACCTACGTATGTGGGGGAGGGAGCTTTCCATCTCGCACTCTGGCCGCGGGGTCGTCGGTGTCCGACTGCAACACACACCGTTCGGTGTGTGGGGTGATCGGGCTCCGGCGGGGCCGCGGCCAGAGTCGCGACTAAGGAACGGTGTACCGGGGAGGAGGGAAGGTCACCGGGGCTATCGGGGAGAGGGGCACATATGGGGCAACCCATATGTGTCCCCACGAGACAGTCGTTAGGGCAGGAGGGACACAGTCGCGTGTCTCCTGTCCTTGACGAGGGGCAGCCTGGTGGTTTGCGCGCCGCCGGGCATTGCACGCTCCTTGTCCTGTCTGGGGGGGTGAGACTCGAATGTTCCTGAGCCTCCCCCCTAACCCGAGAGGGAACCTGCCCCGTCTGGGCGGGTTCTTTGAGGGCGGTACTGTGGTGAATGGCTTCGTGCCGACCCCACGGCCGCCTTCTTTGTGAGGGACATCGGCAGGTTTTAGTGGGTAGGCCCTGGCCGTCTGCCGGGGAGAGCCCCACATCACCCGTGGACCACGCGCTGTGGGAAGCGGGTATGCAATTTCATGCATTTCCTTCCGTCAAAAAAAAAAAAAAAAAAAAAAGGTTAGCCGGTAGTTAGGCTCCAATTTTCCACAAGCTGATGTAAAAATTATTATACTCGTATAAATAATTTTATTTGTAACTGATATGGTAATTTCTTTGAAAGAATTTGGTTAAGAAACTTACCATGTTTTACACCTTGTAATTCCTGAAGTTGAGCAGTTGAATTTTTAAGACTCTTGAAACATGTCCTGAATGTAGATCCTTGATCACTCACAAGTGCCAGTGATTTCAGACCAGTTTCTACCAATGAAGGAATAATTTCCTTTGAAATATTTAATAATTCTGGTGAAAAAACTGTTCCATCACAAAAATAAAATGCAATACTTTGTCTCCATGAAGAACATATACCTCTTAACATGAACACCAAAGCGTGGTCGGCTAATTTAAGCTTTCTTGCTCCTGCTATTTCAACTACTCCATATATCTTATCTTTATTCTCGTTATAAACATGACATGGTGTTAGTGCTACTTCATCAAATATTAATGAGCAAAGACTTTTCTTCATGTCCCAGACTTTTATATTAATTTTAATATAATCAAAAATATTTTTATTAACTCCACATTCAAACTCAATCCTATTTGAGAGTCGAGACAGTGTCCTCTTGTTAGGTAAGATAAACAATTTTTCAAAGTAAAGGCAAACAATTTGTCTTCTAAAGAAAATCTTCGTGCCTTTTTATTTTTTTTCACAAGTTTTAATTGATTCAGCAAGAATGCTTGGGCTTTCTTATCAAGATATTCAAAAATTTTTAAGAGCACATGATTTTCAGCTTCTTTATGTGCATTTTTCAAACATTCTGTATTTGTTTGATTCAAACTATCAGTAGCAATTTTAATAAAAAATAATATATTCAATGCCGTGTTCTGTTCTTTTCTGAAATTGTCAATTTTTTTTTATATCATATTAAAAACAATTACTGAATACTGAAACTTCTACTAGGTACTTAAATCTTTTAATACAGTTACATAAGTCTAACAGAATATCTTACTTGATTGAGAGAGTTGCCTGAATGTTCTAATCTTGGCTGTTTTTTGAACAGGTACCAGTTGGCAATCTGTAGTAATTTAAAATACACCTAATTAGTATGGTATTGTTACACTTAAAATTGAGATATTAGTTCAAGTATTTACCTGCAGTTATTTGAGTGGTGTTCTTGGATTCTCCTTGTTCAAATGCAGTACTTTGAGGAATAGAATCAATAGATACATCTCCTAAAACAAATAAAATTCAATGCATTTTTCTTTTCAGCACTATAATATTTAACTATAAAACATAATCATGACATTTCATTAAGGTAATTTTTATATTGTATTATAAAGAAACAAAAGCTGTTCATATCACTTTTGATTTGTTAAAATATTCATAATTATGTACTACAGGTCTAAACAAAACTTACGTAAGAGACAAATATTGTACGATGAATTCTCAGTGAGAATTGCAAGGTAAGGGTCAGTGAATTTCTCAGGTCCCTCAACAATTCCAAGGTAAGGGTCAGTGGATTTCTCACTGACCCTTACCTTGCAATTGTTGAGGGACTCTTGAAGTTGTACTGCTAGTCGAAGGAAGCATTTAAATTTTCACATAAGTGCAACATAAATTAATATTTTGATTGCATCAAAGTTTGTAAATAGAAAATTATACTGAATAACAATTTGTACCTATAGTATACTCTTCTATTTTTGGATAATAATTAAAAAGTGTATTGAACAAATAATATTGCCACAGTTTATATTAAAAAGGTCACATACAGATGAATGTGTATTTATGGTTTTTAAAAAATTTCAACTCAGAAGTGTTATATAAATATAATTTTACCTATGGCATCTTTTATTCAGCTTTGCCAAATAAGTAAAATCTACCTTTCATGTTACTTGGTCCTCCTGTTGGATCAAATTGATCTTGATTTTGGTATTGGCAGCAATTATCTTCGTCCAAAACTTTGCAAAGTGAAATAGGAATATTTTCATAAGACTTAATTAGAATCACTTATATCAGCAGCATCGAATCTACATCAGCATCATAAGCATTAGAATGAGGAGTTTCCAATATTTTATGAAAAAAAAATTATAAAATATAACAAAAGTGTAAAGTAGTAGTATTAAATGTGTTACTAAATGGACATAGATAATTCTTGCTTCGTTTTGATTTATATTTACAAACATTCCTTTTTCATTATTTTTAAAGTAGACAACTGTAGGATCAATTATTCTAAATTGTATCATCGCAAATGATTGTTTACTCTAATAGTAATATTATTTAATCTAAATATTCATTTAGTAACTTTTATGGTTCGCTGACCATAAGAATAATAAGTGCTTACCCTTTGCTAGAGGCACGCCATGGGCTATTTCCATATCCGTAAATAAGCAAGGATAGGAACAGCGTATTCTGACACCAGCCTGATCAAATTGAGTAGAGTCAAAATGTCTTACACAAACATGTCTCGTCGGTAACCGGTTCTCTGTTAGTCCAAGTAGATTAGGATTTGTCGGAACTAATAACGACAACCATAAGTTGCGTAAATTATGATTCATAGGCATGCAAAATAGTCTGTCAGTTTTATTTGTTGAATACACAACACTTCAATAAAGGCATGACGAGAAAGTACGACTGCAATACAGTAATTAACACCAAACAGTTATAAACCCGGACAGCATCATAAAACAAAAAGCTTTTTAAGTATCTCAACTCAAAGTGAATGCAGCACACAGCATAATGAACGGACGAGATGCTGTATAATACAAATATTAACAGACTTAAAAACTAAACTTAATTCTACATTGGACAAAATTGTAAACTGGCTAGACTTTCATCATTTACAACTTAATCTTAGTAAAACTTATTCAGTTTAAGCCATATCAAAAATCAAAATTACAAATTTCATATAAGGTACCTGGGTCGAATATGGTCACCTTAAGGTGTAACTTCCTACATCTTTTTTGTTTTGATGATTAGGAATAGCTTTAATCAATTTTCTGTCATGTATATTAACTATTTATCATATGGCTATAAGAAATACTCCAAGGTATGAATGAGATTGCGGCCAAACAAGTTTTTTAAAAAAATGGCGAATTGACCATATTTCCGACCATGTTGGTTAATATGCCCTTACTATGGGCATATTAACTGTATTAGTTATTATAAATGGTAAAGATAATATAAAATAGTATAAATAAAATATGTTAAGAAGAATTAAACTCTGTTTAATCATTTTAAATATGAAAAGAAACACGTTACACCTTACATTTAACAAAAAGAAAACAAAAAACTTTGGATTTATTCTTCTGAGATCTAGGAATTAAATACGTAAAGAAACTTAATGGCATTAAAAGAAGCTTAATACTTAATGGCACTTCCATTTTAACTGTAACATAATATTAACTAAAGTAATCATCTTCTTAATTCAAATAAGAATAAATTTTTCAAATAATAAATTTTAAATAATAAAAAAGAGAACAACATTATCACAATCAGCTATACTTTCCTAATCAACTGAACTTTTATTATTTTTAATTTTCGCATCGGATGCAAATGAATTGTTCTTTATCTTTAGCAGTAAGCCCCACGCATTCCTCGTGGACGTAAGATGCACAATTTATGCATAGTCTCATATCAGCAATTTTATCTTCTTGACATACAAAACAATACCAGGACACATTAGACGGTCTTTCTTTCAAGCCTTTACCCTTCCCTTTTCCCTTCCCTTTTCCTTTTCCTTCTTTATCCATATTCTTGTCTTGGCTTTTGCTTTCAACTGTCACTTTCTGCTTCTTAGCAACTTTATCAAAAATATCTTTAGTTAATACTTGTGCTAGACTGTTAATAGCTTTTTTTCTAGTTACAATTGGATTTGAAATTTTCTGTGGAGTTTTGAACATCATTTTGAATGATACGTTAGCGCCTGATGAAGTTGATGGCATTGGTAATAGAGACTCCACAGTCTTGTTGTTACAATCTTGAGTTGAAGATTTGGTAATCAAAGGATCTGAATCCTCAATTTCCATATACTCCTTAACCGGAGTTGAATATTTAGCAGCTACCAAAGCTGAGTCTTCTAAAGCCATATCCTTAACTGGGGTTGAAGTAGCAGCTAATAGAGCCGAAGCTTCTATAGCCATATCAGAAACCTTGACTGGGGTTAAATCTTTATCAAACATTGGAGGTGATGCCTCAATAGCCACATTTGAATCCTTAGTTGGAGCCTCAAATAAAACGTTATCTACCAAAGATGGACTTGCAGTCTGAATGTTTCTGTCCTTAGATGATAACAAGAGTTGGTCTAAGACAGTTACAATCTCAGAAGAAGATAATTTGGTATCTGTAGTATTTTTATTTGAAGTATCAGATTCTCGAAATCTTGCGGAATCATGAACAGTCTCATCTTCGCGAGACATCTCGGATCGACCTAGGATAAAATTTTTAGTAGCCGTACACTTCCTCATTGGGAATGAAGGGCTTTGTGTATTGTCTTCAGATCCAGATGAGCAAGACGTTGTAGAATCTCTTTTTGTTGAAGAAACAAACGCCGACAGTGGTACATCATCTTCACTGTCGCTGGAAGCATTAGTAGTTGGATCAACAGAGTCTCCCGGAATCGATACATGAGTAGGAATACTTGGCGCGTAAGCTTCTTCAGGAATCTTTGTTGGGTCGAACGGAAAAATTCCAGTAGCCTCGAAACCAGCTTTTATGTTAGCGGGAGTCAAAGCTTTGTCCCAAACTTTTGAAAATATGGGACCGAACCTTTGTTTTGTGATCCTTCTATCTTCGTGATGCGCCCAATACTTCAACACTTCCTCATCCCAGAAATACTCAAATGAGCGAAACACTGACTTGTCCATTGGTTGGAGCTCGTGTGTCGTGTTGCTGGGCAGACAAAAAAGCTTTATATCAAATTTATCAGCAGCTTCTACGATGGAGTAATCCAAATGACATTTTGCTCCATCAAACACCACGAGACATGGCCCAGGAAGTTTGTACTTAGCTAGATGGTGTATCCATTCAACAAAAGTATCAATATTCATGCTTCCTTTAGGAGTCATTTGCACATTTGTTCCATTTGGTAATGAGTCTTTCCACTCTGGCTTCAGCCGCTTTTCTTTAAATAGGATCATGGGCGGTATAGCTTGACCCAAAGCATTGCCACACGACACTACTGTTACATTCTCTGCATGTTCATGTGCTACTATATGCACTCTCTTTGTACCTTTTTGAGCCAAAACTTGAGGAGATTTATGAAGATTTAACTGACACCCCTTCTCATCAATATTAAAGATTCGTTCAGGGCTATTCAGTAAATTATTGTCTTCTAAGACTTTACGGAGTTTTTCAAAATAATCAGCCACAACTATTTTGTTGAGCTTTTGAGCTCTTGCTGGGTTAAGGTTTTGTGCTTTTCTTCGACTTACGCCTTTATGACGTTTAAGATAACCTCTCAGCCAATCACGGCCAATCATAGCATTGTTGCTCGATAGGGGTATATTGTTCATTTCGCAGTAGGTCTTAACACTAGTCCTTAATACACATGGAGTTATGGGATACCCAACATTGGACAAGCGCACGATCCGAGCCTCGAGGTCATTTTCTTGTTCTTCACTGAGTAATGGTTTTCTTCCTAAGGATGCCTTTTTTATCTTATTATCAGTGAGATATCTCTTGAGCGTACGTCTGGGTATATTAAAATGTTTTGAGGCAGCATAAACTTTCATCACGCCGCGTTTTACCGCCGTTAACGCCTTTATCATGTTGTCTTCAGTCCATCTGCCTCGTATACCTCGGCATTTGTAACGCCCCATCTCCTGAAAACACAAAAACAAGTTAAAAAAAACATATATTTATGTACGGGAAATATGGTCACAATGTGGCCATATTTACCTGCAACACATTTTTTCATAACCTATAAATAACATAAAAAAATATTCAAATAGTTCCAAGTTACACTTACCCATCAATAGAATACTAATCAAATCTTGCAACACGATATAGATGTACTAGTGAATCGTTCTATTTATAACGATTTTGAGCAACTATCGAAATAATTTTTTAGTAACATTCACGCGACCATCTAGCACAGTACGTTTCAGCCAACTGAACGGCGCGCGAGACGCGTGGCTGGCGTGCCATTCAAGGTCATGCATCGGTGGGTGCACGGAGTGAAGTTGTCGACTTTCGCGCGTTGTTAGTTTTTGAAATAACACCTACCGGGCATATTTACCGACTGCGCATATTCGACCCAGGTACCTTAGTTATAAGAGTACAAAATTAGAGACCGTTGACTCTGCTACTTTGTTAGGAGTGGATTTGGATACGTGTTTGAATCGGAAAACACATATTAAAAAGACAGTAAATAAAATGTCGTCTTTTATATATGCACTACATCATCTTAAACGTGTAACGGATTTTAAAACTGCCCTTACAGCTTACTACGCATATGCATATTCAATTCTATCCTACGGAATTGTTCTGTGGGGAAACTCATGTCATGTAGATCAAATATTTATACTATAGAAGAAGTGTATCAGAATAATGTCTAATATCGATCAAATGGAATCATGTCGTCCTCATTTTATTAAACACAAAATACTGACTCTTGTATCAATATATATTCTTGAAACATGTAAGTTCGTAAGGAAACACCCAGAATTTTATACACCTATAACAAGTGTTAGGAGAGGCGATAGATATTTAAACAAACTAGAAATGCACTTCTCAAAATTAGAAATAGTCTCGTCAGGCCCGCATGCTATGTCAATAAAAATCTATAATCATATACCAAATTATATTAAAAATCTGGAAACAGAAATGTCATTTAATAATCAATTAAAATTATTCTTACTAAATAAAGCATATTACAATATAGATGAATTTTTTAATGAAAAATTGACATAAATATTATACTATTATTAATAAATTAAAAATTGTTATTGATGAACATTGTAATATTTGAAATGCCTAATTTATATTTAATTTAATTATTGTTAATATATATTGTTATAAGTTTCTTGACATGTAATTTCTAATATTATTTAATTTTGGGTATTTGTATTTTATTTTATTGTATTGTATTGTAACATTGCCATGCCCTTACAGGGCGTCACATGTACACGAGCAACAAAATAATTACTATGTTATAATTTTAATGTGACATGCAATAAATGATTTGATTTGATTTGTATTGAAATTGCTTTGGCGTTAATCTGTGTATTTTGTATAACATAAAATAACAATACCACAGACCACAGGTACTTTGGTTGTTACTTTGACCAAATGACGTCATCTAGCAATATGGCGGGTTTAATCGACTGCAGCGCCATAACTATTGAAATCGGAACTTAAGCTGACACCCCTCCTGGTTTGTTAAATTGCCTTACTTATTTTGAATACGTGAATTTTAGAATGGAAACGAAAACGCAAATACATTCCTGAAACAAAAAACTATGTCAATGACGAGACTCAATGTGAAAATGAAGAAGAAACTCTGAATTATATTTTTGAACAACATTCACAATCATACTTAGATGATGGAACTTTCAAGACTCAAAAGAAATTTAAGGACAGTGCTTCATGCACAGAAATTCTTGAAAAAAAAAATTGATGCATGGATGCAAACATTTCGGCTAGTTCGTATCTAATGAACTATTAAGATTTGATGCTGATCAAAGATATGTATTAATGCAAAAATTCTCGAGGTGCTGAAAAACAGTGATAAGAAGTTGAAATAGGAAATAAAACTAAGTTTACGTTAACAAAATTTTTATTGAGACTGATTAGATAAATTATAATTTAAAATCTTTTGTTGATAATTTTTTACATACATACAGTTGCAAAAAAAAAATGAGTACAGACGGCAACAGATCAACCTATCCATTTCTGTCAAGAATATGAATATCAATGAATATTGAACACTACGTAACAGAAATAAAGCTAAAAATCGCTTATAGAAATTTAACAGATTTGGGTAGGTTTACGTTTCTTTTATGTACAGTAAGCCACACATCGAGTTATACAAATCTGTCAAATTTTTGCTCTTTTTTTAATGTGATATTTATCTCTGTAGGTGCTAGACTAAGTTTATTTGAAATCTTGGCTTAGTCCTTTGTGTATCACAACACGACATATTTTGCCATAACTAAGTAAAAAATCAATATAGTAAGAATGAACGTTAAATGGCACATCAAAATCAGTGATAAAAAAAGAACTCGTTGTTGTCGTTCACACGTATTTATTTAATTTAGAAATCAGAACTAATTCCAAAATGTTAATTGTTTTGTTCTAAATATTTAATTGTGTTACAATCAATTAAAAAAGACGCCTTTATAGCATGCGCCACATTTATTTATTAGAAACTCAAATGAGCGTAAATAACAGATATCCTAACCTGAAAATATTACATGCGTTTGCTGGTCTTTATTTAAAATATATTATAGATAATGTATAATTGTTGTGAATACTTAAAAAGAAAGCCATAAATAACCTACAAAAGTGCGATGATGGAGTTTGCCATTTTTTATTGTGACAATTTGTTCTTGATTCGGGAGTTACCAGTTTTGTGTTTTTAGGTAAATTAATTTTGAAAAATAAAATATTTAATGAGATTATTATTACTAATATTGCAGACAAAGAAAATGTCGAGGGCGAAAAAAATGGTCGAAGCTGCTTGCAAACGAAGTCGTCAAAATGACATAATCTTTTTCACAAAGGAATCAATTGATAATATGTCTGTTATACTGGCTGCTGATTCGTCAACATCTGAAGCTATCCCAGAAGTAATTATGCGAATTGACCCATTAGCTGATGATGCGGCAATATCAAATGCTGTTACAGAAGTGATCATGAAAATTCCTCCACTAGCTGATGGAGCGGCAATATTTGATGCTGTTACAGAAGTGATCATGGAAATTCAGTCACTAGCTGATGTGGCTTTAACATCATGCTCTCGTGCTCTTACAGAGGAATCACGGAAATGGAACCAATAGCCGATGGTTCATCTTTGAATACCGGTCTGTTAACAGTGGCTACTGAAGCATCCCTGGAATCATCCGGACCAGCTACATATTCATAGATTACACCGCGTCATGATAACAATGCTGCCTTGATTGATAACTATATAACTGATGATAGTGACTATAATAATGAAAAACTTATACCCTATTCTGATAACTCGGATTCTAACAGTGAAGAACAACCAAGGGGAGTTAAGAGAAGAAAAAGGTGTCAGGTTAACAAAGCTACCTGGAATGAATACAAAGACAAACTTAATCGGGAACAGGGGAGGCAGTATACTGGGCGAAAAAAGTTGACGGGAAACGGGAAAAAACACTAAAGAATAAGAGAGTGCTTAAACCTCGATGCAAATGTAAGACAAATGACAAAACTGCCTTAAAATGCTGTGAAATTAAAGAAGATGATAGAAAAGCAATATATGAAATGGTCTTGTACAAGAAATGCCTACAAAATAGAGATGTTAAAAGTTGAGTCTTTTGAGTCCTAATTCTGAGACTCGGCTCAATTTTACACGACTCAGTTAACTAACTAAACTCCGAGTCTTGAGTCGAACCGAGCTTCAGTCTTTTGAGCGCTAAAATAGAACTCGAGTCTTAAAAAGAGCTCGAGTTTAAAAGGAGCTCGACTCTTAAAAAGCTTGAGTCTCAAAAGAGTGCGAGTCTTATGTCTTGAGCGTATTAAGGTTTAATAATGTTAATAGTTGCAAATTATTCTGGCCTATACTATTACCTACTTATATGTGCGTCGTCAGATCAATTGTCATTGCTCGTGATTTTATTTGACTTATGTATTTTCTTCTGCGGCTTACCTATTATTGGAATAATAATAATAGAAACAATAAATAATAATATACACTTGACTTAGGCCCGTGTATATTATAAAATAATACATCTCTCAGTATGTAATGCTTTATTTTCTTATTTCCTTATTCTACAATAAAGGTTTAGATATCTATTAAATAGACGGTATACTGAGAATAGTTTCATAATTTTCAAAGACTCATTCTGGTGCATACCTATTCAGAATCAGAAAAACTAGGCAAACTAACATCCCTTAAGCAATCTTCCTCTCGTACTTTCCGTATAAATGTTAATAAATGTAAATCTTGGAGTAAATCATAGTACGTTTTGTTTCGGGTACTCGATCCATCTCAAATGCTATCAGTTTAGCAAATTCTTGATTCCTTGGGTCACATGATTGTTCTGAACCAAAATCAATATCTTTTAGTAAGCCTGTACGGGCTCGTACATCAGACGAGTCCCAGCGATTTTTTTGATAGATATTGGAGTCTACGATATCTTCAGATGTTACCTGCGTTTGTTTATCGGCTTTTACTGAAGTTTTTAATTCAGATAATCCTGTCAAAATACTAGGAGAAGTAGATCTTTTACCATCACTGTCCATATTGGTACGCACCACCTTTGAAACGAACTAAATAAATCTCGCAGAATAAAATGTTGTCACTTATAATAAAATAACTATAACACGAGGATTTGTGGATTTAAGTTTCCTTGTATTATAATAATACTCATAGTTATACGATGCAATGCAATCACTATAGTTTAATTCAACAAACTCGAATTCTTTTTTTTACATGAAGGTACAATGGTTTAACATTTTGTTATAATACCCTTAATACTTATTATTTTTTTGACATTTATTACTGTTAATGTGGGTATCAGTACATAATGGATTTGTTTGTTAGACAACCTCACATTACGATCAGTTAGTGTAGTAGATTATATTATTTATACCATGTTGTTTATGATTGTAGTTTTCCTGTGTAAAACAACTGTGTCAACTAATTATTATGGAGTCAGTGGAAGAAGACGCCATTACTTCATTTCGTTCGATTACCAGTACTGATTCGCCGACTGCAATTATGGTGGATTCGGATTCGAACCGTAAACTGGCAAAAAGTATTAAGAGTACAAATTATAATAAGACGTCATTGTATTATGAATGCAAAAAATGTAAGAAACATTTTTCACTTAAAACATCGCACATGATTTTAAAAAGACACGATGTTAATTACGATACATCACTCAATGAAGAAACAAATAATAAACAAAACAGAACAAGAAAGTACTCTGTATATGATAAGTTGATTGTAAATTTTGTAGTACGCGGTGCTCACTCTCATAATATTGTGGAAGAAGAACACTCATATCATTAAAATGATAAAAGGATTAAACTGTAATTACCCGGGACTAACTCGCCAGAGATTGACTATGAATATACAAACACTTTTTACGAAGACAAAAACACAAATAATATAATGCATAAAGTCTATAAATAAATTGGCTGTAACATTTGATTTTTGGACATGAGTAACGAACACACCGTACATTGTTATTACAGCCCATTTTGTTCACGAATCAAAAATGAATGCTATTATATTGGATTTCGATCTTATACCCGTTCCGCATACAACTAGTGAAATATTACTAAAAATTACGGAAATTTTTGACTGTTATTGATTGCAGAATAAAGTTATGTCTATATCAACAGATAACGAGACCACCAATATAAAGATTATGCAGTTGTTGCAACTATTTCAAAGCGATTATGAAAACGTTTTACACACCAGATGCTTAGCGCACATATTGAATCTTAGTGTAAAAAAAGGACTAGAAAAATTAAATAATCTCGTGTCAGATTAGTTATTCATTTATGGTTAGACTCGTGTCAGACCGGATTAGCAAGCTGAAGTGGCAGTGGGCTGGCCATATTAGCCGCAGAACCGATAACCGTTGGGGTAAACGAGTTCTTGAGTGGAGACCGCGTCTCGGCAAACGTAGTGTAGGACGTCCTCAGGCGCGGTGGATGGAGCGATGATTTGCGCAAGATGGCTGGCAGGAGCTGGATGCGAATAGCCGAGGATCGAACTAGATGGCGTGCAATTGGGGAGGCCTATGTCAAGCAGTGGATGAATACGGGCTGATGATGTGTCAGATATATCGAAACTGGTAAATTTTATAGTTTTTTCACCAAAGAAAAAACATTTGTATTTTGATATTTGTGATTTGTTGAAAATATCACGATTAACACTACTTAAAGAAATGCACATACGATGGAACTCCACATTTTTAATGTTGGAACGCGTCTATAATATGCGAGTTGTATTAGATCATATGTGCAAACAATTTGAGAAATTCAAGAAGTATCTGATTGAGGATTGAGAGAAAGTAAAAAACTTGATTGATTTTTTAAAACTCTACTACGATGCAACTCTTTTACTTTCAAAATCAAAATACCCTAGTTTAGTATACGTGATACCTATTGTTGATGTGCTGTTGGATCAAATTTCACAGAATTATGATGACGAAATTTTTGTGAGTGCTTATGCACATGCTATGGCTGACAAATTAAATCAATACGTACCAGTCTTGCGCTCAAAATATGCAAAATTTGCAATTATTTTGGATCCGCGTCTAAAAAACCATTATTATTCTGAAAAACAGGAACATGAGCCGTTTGAAACGTTGACATCATTATATGAAACAAATTACTGTCAACCTTGTTACAGAAATGAACAATCAGAAACAGAAGACAGTTCAAGAAAAAGTATTTTTTCGACAATATATAAGAAATAAGAATATTTAACGGATGAACTCCAAGAATAAGTATGCCAGTAGAAACAGAAGACACCGATCTTATATTTTGGTGGACAAAACAAGCTAATAGATTACCACAGATTCAGAAATTAGCGTTTCATATACTTAGTATTCCAGCAATAAGTGTACCGAGCGAACAAGCATTCTCAAGATCCGGTTATTTCATCACAAAAAGAAGAAACAGACTTGGTAATAAAACCATACAAGCGTCGATGTGTCTTGCATCATGGCTAGACTTTTTTAATGAATCTTAATATTACTAATGTGTGTATTATCATTTTTTGAAATTAGAATAATTTTTCATGATGATTAAAATGACTTTTCCTATTAATTAACGCTTATATTTTTTCAAAGTACGCTTTTGATTACGAATATATCCCACAAAAGTAACATTTTATTACCTGATTTAAGAAGGAACTCCAAACGGAAAAGAACTCGAGCTCGACTCGCCTCGTAAAAACGACTCGAGCGCTTTAAAATACTCGAGTTCCATGTTGCGCTCAAGAGCTCATATAGACTTTAGTTCTCTAGTCTTGGGAGTCTTATTGTAACGAGTCGAGTCGTGCAATTTGTCAGTCGAGCTCAAAATTTAGGACTCAAAAGACTCGAGTTCTTAACATCTCTAACCTGAACAGTTTCAAGATATACTGCTTGCGTATAACAAAGCTACAATTCATCCATGTCTTTTGATAATTTATAGTTAAATTACTAGTCACTGATACAGTTCTCCTTATTTTTCAGGTCCAAGCAAATGGGTGATCAGCTTTTCCCCCTCAGACGATGAGTCAGTGCCGGAGACCGTGGTGAAAACTAGAGGTGAGAAAAAGAAGTGCAAGTCACCTGCATCCACCGAGTGCCAGGCATCGACCAGCAAAAGACAAAAGCCGTTTTCCAGACCCACAGCCAGCGATTTGTTTGGCAGCGATTCTGGCGACGAAGAGTTGGAGGCAACGGGTAAAAAATGTCATACATCACACGTAGGCTGGCCAACGGCTTTTCAAGACAAATGGTTGAAAACAAATCGAGCCACTATTGTGTGGAATTAAAAATATATAACTGCAATGATATCGAGCGAGTGCCACCGGTGAAAAGATGGCGGCACTCAATCATGACATTAAATAATAAACGCGAGACAGAGTCCGAGTCCTGGAAGCATTTAGATTCGTACATAAAGTGTCCGAAAAGAATTTAAAGACAATCCGCCTACATTCATAAATTCTTTCCAATAAAAATAATTATATTCACTTAGATACTTCCTCTATCTACAATGTTACATAAAATTGTTTACCACACTCAAATAGCCATAAGACATATTATATCATTGGATAGGACATAGCTTTGTAATATTTAAAATTGTATTCCATTATATAATCTTAAAAATAAATATTTAACCGTATTTGTTTTCTTTTCTTTTCAGTCGACTCTCCCATTAATTCAACTTCAAGTAATAATATTACTTGAGATAAAATTGAGATCCCTGAACATGAATACCGATATCATATGAGAACTAGTATTCATAAATCAAATCTATCTTCTCTAAATATATATAACTAAAAGGTGACTGACTGACATAGTGATCTATCAACGCACAGCCCAAACCACTGGACGGATAGGGCTGGAATTTGGCATGCAGGTAGAAGTTATGACGTAGGCATCCGCTAAGAAAGGATTTTCATCAATTCTACCCTCAAGGGGATAAAATAAGGGATGAAAGTTTGCATGAAACTTTGTCAATTTTAAACCGATCGGGCTGAGACTTTGCTTGCACAAAGCTATTATGACGTAGGCATTTTGATAAATTCCACCCCTAAGAGGATAAAATAGGGGATGACGATTTATGTCAGGTATTTTACACGATATAATGAATAAATATTCGTTAGAAATGGTGCTCAAAGTAACTTTATCTCGCGGATGAAGTCACTGGTAAAAGCTACTTTTATGTATATATGCATATTTATATGTGTATATTTATGTGTGTATGTATGTATGTTTATACAGGGTTATAGGAAAAGTAGACCTAGATCCTTAAGGAGATTGTAGTATACATCATTACAAACAAATTTGACGATGAAACACCCTATCCAAAACCTAACCGTTTTCAAGTTATAGGACTTTTATGGTTTTTTATAAAAAATGCCGGTTTTATGTCCTCAAAATTTATTTTTCTCATTTTCAACGCCTATTTATTTATTTATTTTGTTTATTTTATGAAGAAGACAAGTTATTTTATAATTATTATCCATAAAACCATATGTAACTGAACAATATGGGTCAGAGTAGAGGTTTGATTGTTAAAAAAATAAATTTACTAAACCAAAATATTTTTTTCTTTGTGTAACTGTTTAAAAAAATTAATATGGCATTTATTTTGCAGATGTATTTAAAAACATCTACGTTTCCTCAGCTATCCAACGAGGTATAATAATAGGAAAAAAAAACTTCAATGGACGGTACAGTCATATGTAAAGTGAAGCAGAAAGGGAAAAAAGGTGTTTCAGTGTTATATTTTCTACCTGCGCCTTTTATCTTTGGACGGAATAGCGGTGTGCGAGTGGGATATCTTGTGGGTGTGAGCGAGATAGAAGCCTTAGGTACCCAAGGGGAACGTGTTATTTGTAATACTAGTCAGTCTGTGTTCAACTCCCTCGGTAGATGCGATATTCCGTGCTCTGCATTTTTAATTCGACTTGGCTTGTATTTCCGGACTGTTCTTCTTTCGCTACGTGACTATAGGCTTGCTAACTGGACTCTGATTTGTGCTTGTGATACTGTTGAAGATGACAACCTACACCAACGAGGAATATGCAGACATGTTGCTCTGTTATGGATACTGCGAATGCGTATCCGCTCGAGTTCGTGATGAGTACATAAGACGCTATCGCGGTCGCCGCATACCAGATGTCAGTGTGTTTGACGGTGTTTATCGATGGCTTAGAGAGACTGGGTCTGTTTCAAGGCGACGAACTGATCTGGGCAGACCTCGTGTCAACGACGACGATGAAGAACAAGACAACGAGATAGTACGACGTTTTAGATCGGACCCGACCATTTCAACGAATATTGTTGCCCGAGAATTTGGGATCTTGCAGTGGAAAGTATGGTCTACTGTCCCTACTGCGGGCCTGTATCCATACCACTACACGCCAGTACAAGTTATCGAAGAAGGAGATCCATTGAGGAGGTTAGATTTTTGCAGATTTATGCTGAATGCCGATTTAGAAGACCCAAGATTTTTTAAACGAATGTTGTGGACAGATGAGTCTAAATTTGACAAAGACGGCATTACTAACTATCATAATGCCCATTATTGGGCCCCAAAATCCAGAAAAAATCCCAATAAGAAGCGGGTAAAGGGCTCACAAAGGCGCTTTAGTTTAAATGTGTGGATGGGAATAATATCCAACCATTTGATTGGACCTTACTTTCTCCCCGATAATTTAAACGGAGAAACTTATGAAGACTTTTTAAGGCAGGATTTACACTACCTACTTGATGATCTACCTCTTAATGTAACACGAGACATGTGACGGTTGCCCCGCACATTACCGAAGAAGCGTTAGGGAATGGCTGGATACAAATTATCCCAATAAGTGGATAGGAAGAGGTGGACCAATACCATGGCTGGCAAGAAGTCCGGACCTAACGCCTATGGATTTTTATGTGTGGGGCCAAGTCTCGTATATTCTGATCTTAATCCGATTACATCTATTGATGTGTTACGACAAAAAATAATTGATGTGGCAGATCAGATAAAAAGACAGTTAACTACTGGTGTAGTTAAGAGTGGACTACGAAGAAGACTAAGAATATGTGTGCGAAATAGAGGTGGCCACATTTTTTGAGCTCATAAAACCGGCATTTTTTATAAAAAATCATAAAAGTCCTATAACTTGAAGACGGTTAGGTTTTGGATAGGGTCTCAAATTTGTTTGTAATGATGTATACTACAATCTCCTTCAGGGTCTAGCTCCACTTTTCCTTTAACCCTGTATATGAAAACATGTTTTCTCGCCATGTAAGACACCATCTACTGCCCATCTACTTAAGTAATAGTCCAGTCTAAGCTGCGGTTGCCTGGAAGAATTTTTTTTAAAGCTTTTTAGCGATAAGACCGCCGATTGTACCACTTAATTGTATTGATTATCCTTTAATTATGGTGTACAATAAAATTATTCGTTCATTCATTCATAGTATAACCTCCTCTTTTTGGATTTTAAATTCTGTTCAAAAATAACAAATAGGTATTTTGTTTCCTAAAGAAATGGAGCCAAAAAAATGATGTATACACAAATTTAGAGGATTTTGCTTGAAGACTTTTGTACGTTTTCTGGCCAAGAAGAACCTTATTTGCGTGGTTCTCCTCCTCTCCCTCCTATTGCAATCGATGACCCAATAGGTATATTTGAAACGATATGGTATGAAAGGATTATAAAACTGATAGTGGAAGAGACGAATAGATGCGCATGGCAAATTATCGCTCCATTATCCGAAACAGAGGGTGGGATACCAGCGCATCTAAATGCATGGTATGACACCACTGTTGAGGAAATGTACATGTACTTTGCCGTGGTCATCTTAATGTCATTTTGCCAGAGAGGAAGAGTGCATGAATATTGGGACACGAGACCCCCAACGAGAATGCAAGATTGGGGAAGTATGATGTCGCGGAATAGCTTTCAACTTTTATCCCGATCCGTCCGTCGTACCCGAGTAACACCTCAGCTTACGACATGTCACTGCTTATGTGGAAGGGTCGTCTTAGCTGGGTGCAGTGCATCCGCAGTAAGGCGGCCCGGTTCGGCATTACGAGCTTTGAGCTCTGTGAAGCAGCGTCCGGCTTTATGATGAGGTGTTTGATATACGCCGGCAACGACACCTCCATCAACGAGGAACCCGCCCAGAGGTTCGTTAATGCTACCGCAAAGGTAGTCTAATGCAAAATAAGTTGGATACGTCGATGTTGGTCATACCTTCGTCATGGACAACTGGTACAACCAGTTGCCTTTGACAAGGTATTTGAAAAGAAAGGCCACGGACGTAATTGGGACATCAAATCTCCGACGAAAACATATACCAGACTGCTTCAAAACTATCAAAGATAATCCTCGGAAAAGGGGTGCCATCGTATCGGTGCACTGCGGAGAAATTCGTTGACGTCTTGGCAAGACTTAAAATTAGTAACGTCTGTATCCACCTGCTATGATGGTCCCTGCTCGTAGGGCAGGGAAAACATTTTGAAGCCGGCAACAGTCGCCGCATACAATCGACATATGGGCGGAGTGGACAGCAAAGACCAGAAATTATCTTATTACTTATTAGAGAGGACTCAGGGAACCAAGTGGTATATCAAAGTATTTAAAACAAAAATTCAAGTTTACTGAATGCCTTTATATTATTTTCAAAAAATGCAACCACTTCACGCACACTGACGCACCGGGAATATCGTCGCAATGAGGCCGTAGGCCTATAGCAAAAATATTCCCGCGCGCTGAAGTGGTACAACTATCACAACATCTTTGGAGAAGCGACTGCAACTCGGGGAACATGTTTCCGCTTACTATGAAAGCAAAAACTCCAGCCGGCAGTCGCATCTCCAAAATCGTTGTGTAAGGTGCTCGTTCAAAAAAACGAACCATGGTAACGACCTACTGCGAATTTTGTGAAGTTGCCTTGTGCCTGGGGTTGTGTTGGAGGGAACTTCACAATTAATTTAGAGAATATAAATCTGGCCCTTAAAATAGTAAGAATTTTGTTGTATATCAATGAAAAAGACAGAATGTGATAATATTCTACACTAGTTAACAGCGCATTATATCGATATCAACAAAGAATTTGAATCCATTTTCCATCTGTTAGAAAAATTAAGCGCATAGGATGAATGGGTAGTATAATAAAACAGATATTTGGAAATTGAGATGAAAATGATGGTTTAAAGTTTAACGAAGCGATAGAAGCTGTACAAGCAGACGAGAAAAAGAGTAGCGTCACTTATGAAAGGTAATATATTCCAAATGGAAGATATAACCGACGCTGTCGTTCTGAGTGGTCAGAACGTTATTCACCTATCTGTAATTTCATCATTGAAACTGCAAAATGAGTTGGCAGATAATTACAAATATCTTCCAAATAATTTACAATTAACTGTAACCTTACATAAAAATTGTGTTCATATGTCGGTAAATATCGAGAAATATAAACTTTTTCAAGCAACAGATTTACCTTTAACCCATAGAGTTAAGGATCTTAATAGTTTTAGTCTTATTATCCATAATGCAAAGTACATTATGTTAAGTAAAGATCAAATTCAGTCGATAAATATCGAGAAATATAAACTGTTTCAAGCAACAGATTTACCTTTATCCCATGGAGTTAAGGATCTTAGTAGTTTTAGTCTTATTATCCATAATGCTAAGTACGTTATGTTAAGTAAAGATAACACTAAATATATGAACTTACAGAATCTAAGCCAATGTAACCAATTTTATCTCAGTCATTTGCCTTTTAATTACTAATGGCTGCGAGCCGGGGGCGGACTAATGACATGCAAATAACGGACCAGTACTCGAAAAAGTCACCCAAACGAAGTATCTCAGAGTTATGGTGGACCAGAGACTAAGCTGGCACTCCCATATTAAAACAACAATAAACTGAGTTGGAAAATAGACGTGGATATTTAAGTTACTAAGACACGTCGTAACAAACGAGATAATAAATAAAATCTATGTAGCTCTAACACAATCGATCATAAGTTATTGCATCGTAGTGTGGGGGGGCGCTTACAAGACACAATTCCTCGATATCGAAAGAGCTCAGAGGTAAAAATCAAAATTTGAATGAAATCGTTAAACAATGGCGAAGTTGCGTGTCATTAACATAACGTATGTCTTTGAGGTCAAAATCAAAATTTGTTAAACAATGGCGAAGTTGCGTGTCATTCACATAACGTATGTCTTTGATTACTCACTGGGAAGTCTCGTATAAATTGTAATCGAATGATTCCAGTAATAAACTATTTTTGGATTTTGATTTGATTGTTTTATATCGGCTTTGATTAATATAAAATGTAAACACAGAATTAACACAGAGAATATAAGAATGTTAGTATTTTTTTTGGCAGAGAGAAATATTGTCCGGGCTACATTTCATTTACGTCATAACTAATATCTTTCTGCCAATAATTACAAAGTTTTTGGTAGTGTGAAAACTTTTACGGTGTAATAATTCAAATAATGGAATAAAGATAATACAAATGGTTAACATCACAAATATTACAATACTATAGCAGCCATACCACTAAAGTTCATTAAAGCCTACGATAAAGCACTCAAAAGTCATTGACGCAATTTATTTTTTGTTCTCAATTTTACAATGACTACAAATGTAGAATAAAAAGTAAAACGAGAAAAATTGCTCAAAGTCAACGTCAGACTGGCGGTGGTCCGGCAGATGTTCCACCACTAAGTTCTTTAGAAGAAACGCTATGTGCTATAATAGGACCTGATAAATTTGAGGCCTTACCTGTACAGAATAACCCACTAGCAGACATTGTAATTTAGGTACAGCACAGTAGACTGTGAGGTCATCAGCAAATGGGAGATTACATATATGGTAACATTAATTAGACGACCTGTAAGTAACGAAGAAATAGTACCTTCTTTTCCAGTGCCTGCACCATCCTCTAGTGTACCTGCTAATTTGCCAACTTATGCTGAATGTCTGGCACAGGAGAGAAAATGAACTACACATTTTGACAATTTCAAATTTGACAAGAAAATAGAACCCACAAAATCATATAACCATCAAAGTTTATTGAATATTTCAGTAACTCGTTCCCTGATGAGATTTTACAAATGATCATTGAATAAACAAATAAATATGAGAGTGTGAAAAAAATCTAAATTTTGGAAATACAAAGCTATCAATGAAATTAAAGCATTTCTAGCTATAGTTGTTCTAATAGGAATAAATCCTCAGTCGGATATAGAGCTATATTAGAGCGCAGGTCCTTTTTATTATAACATTGAGATTAGTGGTACAATAAATATCAAAAGAGATTTTAAAAAATCTAGAGAATCTACAAGTGTGCGACAATACAACACACTTACCCAGGAATCATAAAGAAACATTAGAAAAAGTGAGACCTCTGTTACAATGTCTCGACGGGACTTTTCAAGACATTGTCATCAACTCAATGGCAACTCGCAAACCCAATCGGTGGACGAAAGCATGATCAAATTTAAAGGGCGTGACAGTAATAAACAATACATGCAGGCCAAACCCATCAAAAGGGAATTTAAGGCAAGGCGCGCGCCGGTGCGATTCCAAGACTGAATATATCTATCAGTTCGATATTTATACATGCAAAGACGAAGTAGTTAATGAGGAAGGATTAAGTTACAGATTTGTAATGAAACTTGCTGAGAATTTACTACGAAACACACATTTGATTTTTGAAAATTTTCTCTTTTTTTTATGAGATAGGGGGCAGACGAGCAGACGGATCACCTGATAGTAAGTGATTACCGTCACCCATGGACACCTGCAACACCAGAAGGGCTACAAGCGCGCTGCCGGCCTTGGAGGGAAGGGTTGAGGGATAGAGGGAAGGGAATAGGGAGGGGTTGGGCCTCCGGTACCCTCACTCACACGACGAAACACAACGCAAGCGTTGCTTCACGTCGGTGTTCTGTGAGGCCGTGGTATCACTCCAGTCGAGCCGGCCCATTCATTCGTGGCTCTCCCACGGTTAGTCTCTCATGGAAACTCTTTATCATAAAGGTATTTTGGTAACAGGAATAAATCGCAAAAGCTTTCCTAAAGAGCTGTGCCCACCAAAACCTAAACACCTGAAGAACGAAAACTGGCCAAAGAAAATAAATTGGATCTAGGGTAGTTAATATACCGCTTCTGCCACTCTTGTGCCGTGATCAAATGGCAGGACACTAGAGAAGTTTTTGTTCTATCAACTGCTGTAAACCTAACCAAAGTGGAAGTGATTCAGAGAACTTAAAAGAACGGTCGAAAGAAAGGCATGTTTTGTCCCACTCCAATCGCTGAATACACGAGTACTATGGATGGTGTGAATCACTTTGATCATTATCGAAGTTCATACTTAATTGGCTATAAGTCGAAAAAATACTGTTTTTGGTTCTTGTTTAAGAGTGCCGTCATAAACACATACATAACAAGATCCGGTGGTGTAAAAAAATAAAAAAGGAGGTATTTTTTGGGTTCCGGACGAAATAAGATTAGCTCAAAAAAAGTCGTTTTATGACATTGTCTACGTACAAAATGTGCAGGTTACGTACAAGCGATGAAGAGTGAGTATAATGCTCTAGTTAAGAACAATGTCTTTGAACTAGTTGATAGACCCTTAAATAAAAATGTAATTAAAAGTAAATGGGTTTACAAAATTAAATATGATGCTGCTGATAACTTTGATTGTTTTAAATCGTGATTAGTGGCCAGAGGCTATAGTCTACGGGAAGGCATTAATTATAACGAAACTTTTGCACCTGTAGTCCGATAGGTCACATTGGTTAGCAGCCAAACGTATTCTGCGTTATCTAGCGGGTACAATTCATTATTCTTTATGTTAGAAGAAGAATACGAATTGGTCTATGTGTGCTTATACTGACCAATGATGTTACTGACAGAAAGTCCTATACTGGTTATGTAATTCTATTAGGGAATAACACAATTAATTGGAAATCTCTTAAACAAAGATGTGTCTCATTGTCTTCTTGCGAATCTGAATATCTTGCAATATCTGATGTATTTAAGGATATATCTTTCATTAAGAGTCTTTTATATGAGATTTTACCTAGACAGATTTTATTGTGTATAATGACAACCAAAGTGCTCAAAAATCATTACAAGCCAAGGAATACTGTCACATACGTACCAAACACATCGATATAAGGTATCATTAAGTAAAATATTCAGTATCTAGAAATGTAATTGAAGTAGAGTATTTACCTAAAGACAAAATGATTGCAGATGTGTTAACCAAACCTTAAGGTAGACATTACGGATTTATTAAAGCTATGAATGTTTATTAAGCCTTAATTGAATACTAGAGTATATACGCTTAAATTTAATTGTGACTGTACCTATACTTTAAATTCATATTATTTTTACTGTCTTCTTATGAAAAGTTAACAGATATATAATTGTAATAATATGGTAGAGTCATTGTAAACTTGTTATAAGTACACAAGCTTCATTTCAGCAATATTGTTATGAAGTGGAGTTAAAGTTTTTAAATTAATTTTTGAAAGTGTTGACTCTACTTTTGCAAATAATAGTATGTCCTAGAGGGGAAGTGTTGGATAGTCTATGCCACACCTTATTTACTGTATACGTGAATGGATGCTTTACATTGTCTATATATTTTTTTGTTTCTGACAAAAGCCGAACTGTCACTTGTTCTCTTCCTCACAGACTACGACACGGGTAACATCCTGTACAAATATTAATCTCACTAATGTTTATATATAATTAGAATAATAGTAAACAATGTGACGTTGCATATTCTATACGTGTATTTATGGTAAATACAAAGATGAATTGCGTGTATGTTTGTTTGCTTTATCGTGCCTGCTTTCTACCGTATAACCTAGCTCTGCTAACAGTTTAAACTATTGTATTTGCTTGCTTAGAAGCCGACGCCGGTGTCGGTATTCGTTTGAGATTGCAAGCAATTCTGCTACATAAACTACACTGTCAATTTAATATTAAATCTGCAAACGACATTCTCGAATCTGTTAATTATAACTACAAAAAACACTAAAAACACATTTAAAAATAAAAATATAAATTAAATTTATATATTTTAAGGTTTAATACTACATATGTAGGGTCATTTATTATTATTTTGCTATGATATTAATTTGTTTATTAAATGTAACTTAAATAAATTACAACGTAAACTGTTACAAGAACATACACATTACGTGCAACATTAATCATATATGTTATATATCTATCATTACTTCCTACTTGAACACTACATAAATACAATAATGTCTACATTATTCACCAATAGGTGAGTAGCTCATATTTTTGTTTTTTACAAAATAATTTATTGCACTACGTTATTTTGCATTTTGTGATAACCCTGCTCATGTGCGCACGAGTGACAAGACAACATAAAAAACAGGATGCCGGCCGATACAGGCTGCGACGCACGACGTCGCCCGAGATCGAACAGTGGTTGCACGCGTCTTATAGCTATCTGTTTTGTGTACAGAAAAGTCGCTCTTAATGTTGCCAATCTAAAGGATAATTTACTAAAATTGGTGGTTTCTAGGGTCTATTTTTGTTGACCACGATGGCTGAATGGTATCTATCAGCAAATGTGTAGCTTTAGTAAATCGGAAGCATCAAAATATTACTGAGCTTGAAAATCAAGAAAGATCCTCAGATTTAATAAGAACACTTGTTTCTCCTAATAATTCTATAAATACACCAAACATATCAACCGCTGATAAATTATTGTAGAGATCTACAATTTTTGGAATGTATATTAAATGAAACTCAAAGAATTCGAGCCTCTACTCTGATGACGATAAGTTTTGGTTATTATTTAGCTGAATATGTTGCTACGTCAAGACTCAATAACAAATGTCATAGAATACTGGTAAAATAGATTACCTTATGAACAAGTAGAAGCGAAGGTTGTCCTTGCTACGCCGGCGACTCAAGTAACCGTAGAGCACCTATTCTTTATGTTCCTTTTTTGGTGGCCCCTTTGAGAAATCGTTCATTGAACCAAACCATAAAAAATATTACCCTTATCAAATGCAATGAATATTTGTTTGACGATTAAAAGCGAAAAACATGGAAAGTAAAAATAAATAAAGATTGATTAGGAAGTAACATTTTAAAATTACATAATTTAATAGCAACTTCCTCAAAATCCATACATAAGTATAATAAATAAATAACTTTGATGTCAGGTCGCCGTCTGCAGCGAGGGAATGGGCATATTGGAAATCTTTGTTCGAATATTATTTAGTAGCTACAGGTTAGGAATCAGCAATGGGCTTTTGGAGTACTCAAACTGCACCAAGAGGTTTCATACTTTGCGAGGGGATAACTTTCAGTGGTTCCAACCAACGAATAGCGCATAACACCATCTAACTCAACGGACTTCAGAATTTTTTTCGATTTTCCGTTTTGAGATTTGGTGTTGTGAAAGTTGACGAAAATTGTTTGTTTACATTTTTGTATTCGAATTTTCGTCAACTTCGAGGGATTTTTCAAACGACTTCAGGCATTCTATTAACGGACAAACTATCGAAATTTCGTGTGAGAGGGGTTTTGTTGATATCGGACGAGTAGTTTAGGAGTTACGAGGTTTCTCCTAGAAGTCGATTTTTTCACCTATTTCGACGAAGTCGCGGTCGGGGAAATCGACTTTGTGGGGAAAGTAGGAGTGACTTGTCCAAGCGACTAACGGTTTTCGTTAGGCGCTTGGACAAGCTATCTATTGATAGTAAAAGGAGAAGGATAGGACAGGGGGTTCAAAAGTTATTAGAGAAAAACGCGATTTCAAAACCTAACCTCATACTTTTTGCGATAACTTCGCGGCGGTAGGGGTTAGGCGCGTACTCTAAACGGCTTCAGACGGATCTCGGCGAGTACTAAAAGTGCTCCATAGAAGGCTTCGAGGCAAATCGAATATTGAAGGAGCTAGATCAAATTTAGTCGAAATTACGAGGTTAGGTTAGCCTAACCTAACATTTTGGCAAATAAAAATCCGGCGGAGACAGGTAGGAGAAATCGGTAAAGGGTTTCGGCAAGGAGTGGGCGAGGTCCAAAAAGGCTCCTAAGACACTTTTGACGTAGGTCAAAAGTTGAAGGAGATACAGGGTTGGGAACTTGTGGGAAATCTGCAAGTACCCAAACCCAACCTAGGTTGAACAAACCTAACATAACTTTTGTTAGGTATTTTGATGTGCGGAGTTGGACATTGTGACCCCCGGTATGTTTGGGGGCAAAATGACCAATAAAGCCAAAAGAGAGGAAGTTATGGACAAAGAGAGGGAGTTAAGAGGGAAAAAAGAGGAGGAAGAGATTGAGAAAATTGGTAGAGGGAAAAGAGACGTATCGAGGTCGCCAATTAAGGAGACCTCGAAAAAGGAAAAGAGAAAGGAAAGAAGTAACGAAGGAGAGCTGACACAAAGGCAAATAGACACAGAAAGTGATGGAAACGCAGAGGAAGCGAAAATGCGCAAACTCAAAGCGATCAACCTGCCATTCTATGCCGGACAGACACAGCCTCTGTCCCAGCTGGGAAAGAAGGGTGCAGGAATAGACACGGGATACCTAGGAGGGGAATCTGAACTTAGCAGGGCGGAAAGCTTGACAAGCCTTAAGAGCGCCAAAAGCACCTTTAGCGCAATTGACGACAAGCCCAACGCCGCTGCTAAGAAAAGAACACAAGAGGGTACAAAAAGGAGGGAATCAGCTCCAGAAGTTCCCCGCAGGGAAACCAGGAGCATGACCGGCTCGAAAGCAGAGAATGAGGTGAACCGTGACAGAGAAACCACGGACAATGAGGTGGAAGAGACAACTATGCCTGCCACCAACCTCACACGGAAGGAGACTGGTAAGGGAGTCCCAAGAGGGGAACCCACATCTACCGGAGAGTACGAGGGCCTAAAGAAAAGCCAGGATAGGATAATTAGGCGCCTCGGAAACAAGGAAGACTGGGAGTGCGATGTTCAGACGGATCTGGGATCGGACAGCGAGGTCGAAGAGATCACCAGATCAGCGTCGAACAAAAGAAAGAGAGGGAGGAAACAGCAGAAGAAGACCTCTGTTTCGGAATATATGAAGAGGGGGATGCAGAAACTGGGATCGGACTCCTCCTCTCCCCCACCGGTAAAGGTGGCGAAGGAAGGAGTAGACTCCAGCGAAGAGGAAAGGACGGAAGCAGAGATGGAGTATGAGGAGTGTGCCCTGGAGAGCGACCAGGAAAGGACGGACATCAGCCTTGGCATCAAAAGGCAGATAAAGGCCATAGAGGGAGTGGCAAGAAAGGCTGGTGTCCATAATAAGAGAGAGTTGGACAAGGTCACGAACTTCCTTAAAAGGACAGCGGAGCGCCTCGCCGCGGAGACCGCCTCAGAGGAGCTGAGGCGCGTCAAAGCGGACAACAAGAGGCTACAGAGACAGATGGCAGGGATGCAGGAGCAACTAAATGCCATCAAGAGGGAACAGCAAGAAAATGCGAAATACGCAAAAGAGGGGAGGCAAGCCAAAAGAGCACAGAGACAGACAGAGGTAGAAGAACCCCTGTCCGTCTCAATGATCTCTGTGCTCAGGGAAATAAAAGAATTAAAAGAGGAATGGAGAAAAGAGATAGGAGAACTAAAAGAGGAAATCAAGAAGGAGGTATTGATTTCCTCAGGGAAAATGATATCGGCCAGAATTGAGGGCCTCAACGAGCGACTCCTGCCAGCGGTTAGCAGAAGGCCGCCGTTGAAGGCAGATAGAATGAGAGAGGAAAAAGAGAGGGCAGCAGGAAAGGAGAAAGAGAAAGAAAAGGAGGCTAGAAAGAGGGAGGTAACAGCGAGACCCAAGAAGCAGTCTGAGGCCCAAATTAAGGGACCCCAGCCCTCCACTTCAGGGGCCTTCATTGTCACAGACTACACAGAGACGGAGGAGGAAGAGAAGTGGGAAACGGTGAATAGAAAGAAGAAGAGTGAAAAGAAAAAGATGGAAGAAAGAAAGTCATATGCGGAAGTGACTGGGAAGGGAAAGTCTAAAGAGGCCAATAAAGAGGGGAGAAGCATACCTAGGAGTGAAGGAAAGACGGCGCCCAGTAAGCAGGGACCAAAGAATGGACCAACTAATGCTTCTGGGACAGCCAGCCAATCCCAAACCCCTGGAGCCAATAATAAGAAAAAGGAAGGGAAAAAAGTCAAGCCCCCTAAAACAGCGGCTGTGATAATCACTTTGTCGCAAGAGGCCGCTGCCAAAGGGGCAAACTACAATGATGTCCTCACCCTGGCAAGAAAAGAGGTCAGCTTGCCAGAGCTGGATATCAACGGGAAGGACCTAAGACTGAGACACTCAGCTACTGGTGCGAGGATGTTGGAGCTGTCGGGCGACGCAAACGCCTCGAAGGCAGACGCACTCGCCCAGAAGCTGAAGGAGAAGTTGGGGGACGGAGTGATCGTGTCTCGCCCTGTAAAATGTGTGGACTTAAGGATTACAGGGCTCGACGACTCGATCACTACGGAGGAACTGAGGGTGGCCATTGGAGAACAAGGAGGGTGCTCGACAGAGAATGTAAGGGTAGGTCCCTTCAAAGCCGGCCCGGGCGGCCTGGGCACAGCAATGGCCAAATGCCCAGTCTCTGCCGGAACGAAACTAGCTGAGGAAGGCAGGATCCTCGTGGGGTGGACCAGCGCCAGAGTGCGGCTGCTAGAGGCCCTCCCCATGAGGTGCTTTAGATGTATGGGGATAGGCCATACACGAGCCAGATGCCCGTCTGAAGTGGACAGGAGCAGTGCCTGCTTCAGATGCGGCGGGATCGGACATAAGGCAATTGGATGCACGGCCACACCAAGATGCCTGATCTGCAGCGAGGGGAAAAGGAAAAGCGACCACATAATGGGCAGTAAATCCTGCTCCCCACCACTGCAAGGAAGGAGGGAACGTCTGCCTGGAGGACGAGCCAACAATGGAGAAGGACGGGCAACCGCCCGGGATGAGGCTGACATGGAACGTTAAATGATCTTTAACGACCAAATCAGCCTCATCCAGGGGAACACAAACCACTGCGCCCGCTCCCAGGATCTCTTCCTTGGTACTGCGGGCCAGTGGGAATCGGATGTGGCGGTATGCTCAGAGCCCTATTACATACCTGCAGAAAATGACAGATGGTTAGGAGACTCTCACGAATCAGTAGCAATTACGATACTTAACAAATCGCCGGGTGTCCCGCCACTGGTTCTGAGGGAGAGAGGGGAAGGATATGTCGCGGCATGGTGGGGGGACATCACCATAATAGGAATTTACTTCTCCCCCAACCGCGGCATAAGGGCATATGAAGAATGGGTGGGAAAGCTGGAGCAAGCTACGTTCAGGCTACTCACCAACAAGATGATCGTCATGGGGGACTTCAATGCGAAGCACTCGGCTTGGGGTTCCCCCGTGACGGATCGAGAAGGCCGCCTAATTGCAGAGTACGCCACTGATGGTCGCTAACCGAGGCAGAACATTCACCTGCATTAGACCACAGGGGGGGTCAATAGTGGACATAACGTTCACGACCCCCGCCCTGGCCCCGCTTATACAGGATTGGAAGGTGGTCCTGATGGAGACGCTATCGGACCACCGGTACATCCGGTTTAAGCTGAATCCACAGGCCACGCAGAACCAACCAGTGAGCGACACGGAGATAGCCCCTCCCTTTCCGAAATGGGCTATCACCAAAATGAACGTGGACAAATTGTTAGAGGAGGCCAACTTCCAGGCTTGGCTCCTCGACACAAATATCCCACCACGCTCACAAGAAGAGGGAATCGGAGAGCAGTTGAGGAACCTGAGGCGGGCACTGACCGCGATCTGCGACGCGGCAATGCCCAGGATTAGGGGTCCCCCGAAAAGAAAAGGGGTATATTGGTGGTCCTCCGAGATTGAGGACCTCAGAAAGGCATGCCACAGGGCGAGACATGCCTTACAGAGGTGTAGGAGGAGACAATCGCACACGCAGGAGGAGGAGGAGGTCCTTCGTCTGCGCAATACCTAGCGCAAAAAAGAAGGACCTGGAAAAAGGCATAGGCAATGCCAAAGAGAAGGCCTGGCAGGAGTTCCTGGAGGAGCTCAACAGGGACCCGTGGGGCCGCCCGTTCCGAATGATAAGGAACAGGCTGCAAAGACAGGCCCCACCGACAAGTTCGTTAGACCCGGAACTCCTAGCCAGAGTGGTGGATGGCCTATTTCCGGCTGAACCCCCGCAAACAAGGCCACTAATGTCCCTCCCAGCGAGGGTGGAGCAAAGGGAGAAACTATTCCCCCGATCACACAAGACGAATTGGGGGAAATAATACTCTGCAAGAAGAGGGACAAAGAAAGCCCCTGGACCAGACGGGATTCCAGGACGCATTCTTGCCAATGGTACAAAGGACCTGGGAGAGAGCTTGCAAAAGCTCCTAGGGGACTGCCTGAAGGAGGGAGTCTTCCCGGCGGAGTGGAAGAGGGGCAAGCTGTGTCTGCTGCGCAAAGAGGGGAAACCGCCGGACCAACCCTCGGCCTACCGCCCTATCGTCCTGCTGGACGAACTGGGAAAGATCTTTGAGAGGGTGAATGCAGACAGGATAGTCGCACACTTAGACACGGTCGGACCCAACCTGTCCAACAAGCAATATGGTTTCAGAAAGGGCAGGAGCACAGATAGACGCGGTTGCCGAGCTCCGCAGGGAGACGAAAGCGGCGGAAGAAAGGGGAGAGAGAGTGGTGGCGGTGTCCATTGACATCAGTAACGCCTTCAACTCTCTCCCCTTCCCCTGCATCAGGCAGGCCCTCGAGTTCCACAACCTCCCCAGGATACCTGGTAACCAGAATCGTTACTAACTACCTGGAGGGCAGAATAGTTATGTACCAGGATGCTACTGGAGGGCTCATTTCCAGGGAAATGAGATGCGGTGTTCCACAGGGGTCGGTCCTCGGGCCGCTCCTGTGGAACATGGGCTATGACTGGCTCCTGAGGGGACGCCTGCCCAGAGGGCTAAGTGTCATCTGCTATGCAGATGACACCTTAGTGATAGCCAGGGGCAGAACCTACGGAGTAGCGAAAGTCATAGCCGAGGAGGGCACGGCCCATGTGATAGAAAGAATCGGCAGGCTGGGCCTAAAAGTAGCAGTAGAGAAAACTGAGGCCATAGTGTTCCATGGCCCCAGAAGAGGACCACCCGCGGGCGCAAGCATGAGGCTGGGGGGAGAGATAATCCAGATGCGGCCAAGCATCAAGTACCTGGGCTTGATGCTGGACGGCCGCTGGAAGTTTGACTATCATTTCAAACAACTCTCCCCAAAAATCCTCAAGGCGGCCTCGGGATTGGGTAAACTACTTCCCAATGTGGGAGGACCTGGCTCAGTCTGCCGGAGACTCTTTGCGGGGGTCATCAAGTCTATGGCTCTATATGGGGCACCGATTTGGGCTGCCTCTCTCAATGAGCCCAATCGGATCCTCTTGATGAGGGCCCAAAGAGTCATAGCGAACCGGGTTGCGAGGGGGTACAAGACCATCTCCGTGGCTGCCGGCTGTGTGCTGGCTGGGATGCCTCCCTGGGACCTGGAAGCCCAGGTACTAAGGGAGGTATACCAAGGGAGGGTGGAGGCTCTCGCAAGGGGAGAGCCGGCCACACTTGAGGAGATGGCCGCAATCCGAAGGACCGCGAGGGACGCCCTGCTGGAGCGCTGGATGCGTAGGCTCGAAGACCCGGTTACGGGTCTAGAACCATCAACGCGATCCGGCCTGTACTCCAGCAGTGGCTCGAGAGGAGGAGGGGAACACTCACCTTCAGGCTGGTGCAGGTGCTTTCAGGCCACGGGTGCTTTGGCCAATACCTGCACCGCATGCAGAAGGAAGAGTCCCCGTCCTGCCATCACTGCGGGGCAGCAGTGGACACCGCGCTCCATACGCTCGCTGAGTGTAGTGCCTGGGCGGAGCAGCGGAGAGTAATGGCAGCGACAATAGGGAGTCAGGATCTCTCCTTACCCAGCGTGGTAGCTGCCATGCTGAAGGATGATAGATCCTGGCAAGCGGTCGCCTCTTTCTGCGAGGACGTCATGTCCCAGAAAGAGGCCGCGGAGAAGATCCGGGAAAGAGAGGCCCCAACAGGATCTATCCGCAGCAGGGTGAGAGGGGGGAGACGAAGGCGCTATGCCAACGAATCCACCATCTCAACCTGAGTAGCCAGTCTTGCTCCACGGGATCGCTGGTGGTGGTGATCGGCCGGCGGGCCGGGCGAAGGGCAGAGCTGCGTGCTCACATTGCCCTCCGCGGGGCCCGTCGGCCGTCAGCCGCCGCCCGCAGGCGCCGCGGCTCTCACCGTCCCTCCTAGGAGGGACGACTGTTGAGTAGCGGGCTTGCAAGGCGATTTCGTGGACCAAGATGATTCCCGTCGTGGGTGGTCGCAGGGATGTCACCGGGGAGCGGAACGCTTGTCCACTGGACGGGCGGGACGTATCCTCCGGGGGCGGGACCCTGTGACTGCATTGTGGTGACGAAGGAGGCAGGCGCGGTGTTGCACCTGGGGCGCGTTACCGCGGCCCCACCGCCACTGGTGGTGGGACCGCGCCCCGCGCCTCGGGTGCGATCTGAGTGTGTGTTAGAATGTGATGTGTGTAAGGAAGAGAGTGCATGAAAGTGGAGAGTGATTGTAAGTGTGTGTAGTGATGAATGTAAGTAATGAATGAATGTATGTGTAGATGTATGTGTATATGAAAGTGTATAAGTGAGTGAGGAGTGACATGTGAAGTATGTTAAGAGAATGAGGTGAGGAATGAAGAGATGTGTAAATGTGCGCGCCTTGCCAACAACGTCATCACGACTGCGGTGCCTCTACGGGCAGTTGGGTGGTGAGGCTCATCATTAGGATGGGTCGGGCGCCTGGCTGTTGGTGGGGGAGCTGCAGACACGACAAGGGGATCCGGGTACCCTCTCGTCGCCCGGAGCTGCCCGGCCGAGTCATGCATACATGTTTGCATGGCATGGCCGGGCGGCGCCGGGGGATGACAAGGGCCCGTTGGCAGCGGGAAGGGTGTGTCACAGAGGGTGACACCCCAACAAAGACGGCAAGGGGGTTGGGATTGCGTATTAACGCATCCCATCCTTCTGTGGATCGGCGGGACGAGGGCTGACACCCCACCCTGCACCCTGGCGAGGCTAGCTCGTCGGGACGGTCCACCGTCGGGGAGGAGTTGTTATTCACCCAAGCTCCTCCCATCCCGCAGAGGGCGACTTCTCTCTACCCCCTGGAGAGGAGTCCCAGCGCGGATTGAGTCTGGGCCCTCCTTGCTGGATACCAGACTCATCCATTCGCGTGAGGTGAACCGCAGCGGGTTTTACCAGGTAGGGCCTTCACTTACTGCCCTTCTCAGGGCGGCCTGTCCTTCTCAGGACAGGGGTGGAGGAGGAGCCCTGGTTTAAGGCTTAAGGTGCACTTCCCCTGCGTTATCAAAAAAAAAAAAAAAAAAAAAAAGATTAGGAATCAGCAAACGAAAAGATAAAATTGTCTCTCCTAAGGAACATGTTAGGAGCGGAATCCAATTAAGTAATATTAAGTTTTAAGCTTAGTAAAGAGAACTTAGAATGCTATGACAAAGTAATTATAGATATCGATACCTACATCAATCCCAAACGCAATGAAGTGTTTGAAAGATATAAATCAACGAGAGAAGACAAAAAGAGGGTGAAAGTTTTTAAAAGTTTTATACTGCACTCCGGCAACTAATACCTTCATGTAAACTATTCATCAAAAGTTGAGCTACTAGAAGATCAATTAATACGTGATCGACTGGCACAAGGGTTGTGTGACAAATCCCTTCAAGAAAATTTACTCCGAATGGAAGGGCTAACACACGATAAAGTTGCAAATATTTGCCGAGACAGTGAGATTAGCCATTTGCAAGTCAAAGATATGAATCTAACAATGGAAATAGATGCCTTAAATAAAGAAAATGCAAAAGTTTAAACCCAGTATAAGGAAAAGTTAAGACAGAATAATACAAAGTTCATGTGTCAGCGGTACCAACATAAACATGACCCAATGAGTGTCCGGCCTTTGGAATAAAGTGTGCAGAGTTAAGAAGGTCAATTAAGTGGAGTGTACGGAATCAAGTTCAAGACATGGTTCTGATGAATCCTTATATTATGGTTCGGTGTGTATGCCAGCTTCTAATACAAGTGAGTGGATAGAGACTATTATGACTGAAGGTCAAAATATTAAGTGTTAGACACTGGTGCTAAAGCAAGCAATATGCCTAAGATAATATATGAAAGACTAAATAAAAAAAAAAACAAAATGTAAGTTTTTTTTTAATACAGATTTTAAAGTTGAGTCTTTGGTGAGTGAGAATGTAAAACCTATCGGCATTATAAATCTTAAGTGTAAGATTAAAGATACTGAATGCTATGAAACTTTTTTCTGTTGTAGATTGTAACACAAGGTTAATGGGGTTATCTTCATGTGTGTCACTAAACTTAATTAAGCGTGTGCATTCAATGAAAGTGGACAAAGAAAAACTGAAGTTTATTGAGAATCATAGGAAAATATTTAAGGGACAGGTAGAATGCCAGGAAAAAATGGTTTTTAATAATTGGTAATAATAATAATGCGTTCAATTATACTCGTGCACATTAACGGAGTTCATCTATTCATGGTGGGGGGAAAGATATAAGTTCAAAAATCAAATAGCCGCAAAAATCTATATATATGACTATTTTCCTCTCGCGGGCGACTCTCGCCTCGTACTGGTGAGCCGCCTGAAAAATAGTTTTTTTGATCGAAATTCTAATGAGGTTGTACTTCATCAAAACGTTGGTGGATTCTTTAATAAAAAGAAAATGTTACAAATAACTATGGAAGAACTCGAAGCAGAAAATATAGTATGTTTGTCAGAAACTTCGTAAAATCTGGGAGCGAAAAAAATATAAACCGATTGTATTACTACAAACTAGTTTCAAACTATTCTAGAAAACATCAGAAAAGAGACGGTGTGTGTATTTTAATAGAAAAATGTTTAGAAGTAAAAGAACTTAATTTCCCAGCTGATTTTGCTGCTGATTATACTTTTGAATGTTCGTGTGTCAGTTTATGTGTATCGTATACCAGATCCGAAATCAGAAACATTTTAGGTCAAATAAGAATTATTGATGAAAAACTTAGATACGGAACTAAACATAAAATTATAGATTTTAATATCGCCACATTAAAATCTTCAAATAAATTAAATGAATTAAAAAGAATAACCCAGAATTTTAACTATACTGGTACATTACATATCACTGAACCTACACGAAATAATGATTGTATAGATCACATATCAAGCAATAGAATACGCAAAAGAAAGGCTTTACAATTTGGGAATTTCAGACCACAACACTGCACAATCGCTTATATTTGAGAACCAAAATATGGAAAGACTCCCTGAAACATGGCACGTATACAAGCGTGACTTCAACAGAGAAAATATATAAAAAATCAGATCTTGGTCAGAAACCGTTACGGTAACAAACTTAAATGCTGATTTTCATTAATTTCATGGCGATTTCAAACTATTTTACGACTTTCGCTTTCCCATTATAAGATACAAATATACGAATTGTTAAAAGTCACCTTGGTTCACGACTGGGTTAAAAAAATCGACCTCAAACCTCCTTATGCCATGTTTTTGGACCAAATTGCACCACAGCTTTTCGATAGCATTGGTGGTCTAAATCCAGCCTTCTAGTGATAGTGGTTTTCGTGTGATTCCAATAAATTTCAATGTTGAAAAAAAGGTTTTCATCTCATGAAATAAATCCTTATGAGGACTAGATCCCGTCATATTAGTTGCGTGAGGTTTTGCTCTTTTTAAATCTGAACAGCCAAAATCCGAAAAAGAAACTGTCTTAAAAATAAGTGTCAAAGATATCTTCAAAAAATTTGCCAGCTACACAAGCAAATAAAATCTTTACATAATAAAACTATTATCAATACTTTAACTGGCGATAAAAATGTAAAGAAATTATCGGCCAAAATTACACCTACATTTGCCCTGCTTTTACAAGGGCAAATCGGAAATAGGAAACTTAAAGGAAGAAGGTGCTCCAAAGAAAAAAAAATAACAGCCTTAAGAATATTTAAAAGGTCGCCAACATGCTATCGCCTGCTGCGGCGATTATTCACACTGTCATTACCAAGTACTTTAAAACAAACGTTAAATAGAATCCCCTTTGGTGTAGGATGCAATGAAGCAGTCATGAAAGTTTTAAAGAAATATGTTACGACAATAGAAATAAACAATGAATTCATTTTAATGTTTCACGAAATGTCAATAAAAAAGCATTTAGAATATGAAATAAAAATGATATAATTGGGGGTTTTCAAGAATATGGGCATCAGGGCCGATCAGATCAGATACAAGTTATGCGTTAGTCTACTTGATTAGCGGCATTAGAAAGCGGGTAAAACAACTTATTGCTCATTATTTTTCGAGCAGCTATTCCACTACAGATGGACTAGCTGTTCTTATAAAAGAGGTCATTTGTTGGAGATTTTGATAAGGTTTTCATATTTTGGTTAATTACAAAAGTAAAAATATAATATGTGCATAATGTATTAGGGTGTTCACAATAATATGACATACCCTATCCAGCAACGATTTCTAAAATAATATTGGATATTGTTTATCTTCATGTACTGATATAAAAAGGATTTGGTATTCATTTAACATCATTTTTCCAGGTTTTAGAACAGTGCTCTAAAGCAGTTTAGGGTATTAAGTGTCGGACCCTATATTAATTTATCAGAAGGTTAAATAAGAAAACACGTTCACTCTGTAACTCCGTATATTAGCGACTAGTTAAAAAGTCTTTGTTCTACAGACGCTAACAAATTGTTTATAAGCATCTTACAACTAAACTGTACATGTACATGTAGGCATATGAGTCCCTACAGTACTCCCCCTGTATAACACAAAAACTTCACTATAGGGGGCGCTAGTAAACAATAAAACACACATAGAGTCATGTGGGTCAAGTATGCGCAGCGGGTAAGTGTGCGCATTCTAAATATCTCCGAAATGGTTTATAACTGATGAACGGCGTCCCCCCCTCTCCAGTAGTCCCCGTGACGTCCCGCGAAACGCACGAGTGTCAGCGGCCGGCCGCGCGCCATTTTGTTTCTACGGGTGAGTGAATATTTTTACCTTATATATTACGATTTTTTGTTATTTTCAAAGCGTAATCTTTTGTGGTTGTACTACCTTTTGAATAAATTGATATTTATTATTGGAAGGCTTTTTCTATCTCATTTGACAAGGGATAAATGTAATTTCGTTGAGATGATGCAATCGTGAATGATTTTTGAATAATCCTGTGTTGATAGGTTGGGTCAAGTGTGCGCACAAGCTTGTCGAGTAAGTGTGCGCGTGCGCACACTTACCCCTAATGCACAGTTATTAGTGTGAATGTTGAAATGTTGGGTTATTAGTCGTTTTGGCCCGGCCTTACCGTGGCCCGCGGGCCAGAACGGCTAATTCAATAATATATTAATATTTCTTTGGGTTATAAGACCCGTTACACAAATATTGTTCAGAATGTTTTGTTCCAAAGCCTCAATACAGTCGGAAAGGTAAATGTCAAGATAAAATAAAAAAAATAACCTGGAAAATGTAGGTATATTCGTATATTCTTGAGATAATTTTGCATCTGATCGTACCTTTTTACAAGAAAAAACGAGACGAGCCCCAACGACACCTTTTACTGATTTTGTCCCGCGGGCTATGACAATGCCGGACCATAATGACTAAATACCCAAATGTTTGCTTGCAGGCTACAAGAAGACAACAACAATGCCCCGGAATTACTACAGAAAAGCTCCAGATAGACATGTCGTCACCGATGATCAGCTGGAAGCTGCAAAAATATTGATTTCAGAGGGTACTAGTAAACGGAAAGCTGCGTCACAAGTTGGATTAAAGGAAAGCACTTTAAGAAAGAGATTGAAGATAGGAAATACAGCGTGTAGTATGGGACGATTTTCTACAACATTCACAAAGGAACAAGAGGACGAAATATTCAGATATGGGAAAGAGAGTGACGCTTTATTTTATGGACTCACTATGCTCAACCTTCGCAAGTTGATTTACGAGTATGCAGAAACGAATAAAATTCAACATCGGTTTAACACTGCCTCTCAACTGGCTGGACGAGATTGGGTTTATGGGTTTCTAAGAAGACATCCTGAATTAAAGTTACGACAGCCAACCCCTACTAGCATAGCAAGAGCCATGGGATTTAATAAAACACAGGTTGAACTTTTCTTTAAAAACCTGCAATACCTTTACAATAAACACAATTTTGCACCCGGTCGAATATACAATTTGGACGAAAGTGGTGTTAATACAGTACCTAAAAAAATTCCAAGAGTAATATCTGTGAAAGGTAAAAAGCTGGTTGGCAAGATTGTTTCAGCTGAAAGAGGTCAAACCATCACACTAGTTTGCGCTATGAGTGCCACCGGAAATTTCGTCCCACCTGCTTTTATATTCCCACGGAAGAGGATGAAGCAACACTTATGTTAAATAAAAGTCGTTGTGTCGTAACGATCGTTTATTGAGAACTGGACAAGATATACACCGCGCTTGCGCATGGATAAATTCACCTACCTACATTATATTAATAATATACAACACCTCCGTCTTTATTTAATAACTTAAAACAAAATACACAAATTATAAATTATAGCCTAACTTAGTACTAGTTGTCGACACGATGAAGATCGTTCTTTTATTTATTTACGAGTACATATCATATAATAAATAGAAGAACCGTGTGATTTTATATAATTTTAATTTTCAATAATAAGACGATACCTCATGATGACAATTACTTACTACTCATCTATCTGATAAACAGATTGAAAAATTACCTAAGCACTTAATTAATTTTATATCTGTTAATCTATAAACAAGTAACAATCCAGAAATATTTTATATCTTTTATATGTACACCATACAATTCCTTCTCCAAAAAAAAAAATTAAGTGCTTTTATGAGATATAAAGTCAAAGTCCAATCCATATCTTTTCACAGGTATACGGTTTCTCAATGGAAATTTACGATGGTTGGGCGATCTGTGACTACTAATTTCTTCACTGTTGACAGTGACACTGGGACTTGATGTAGATGCTGCGGATGGTATCGGTGAGCCGGGTTGTTTGATGCTACCGTCAACCTTATCCTTAATTTCTTGGGGTGCAGAATTGGAACTATAATCCGCTTGCATTAATTCGGTTCCAGATTCTTTGTTTTTATTAGGGTATAAAGGAAATACTAATGAAGGTCGCAATCGCTTATGGGTGGTTACTGGTGTCGATATTGTTGAGTCTAGTAATACGGTATCTTTTGGATTTGACACTCGTAATTTTAATTGGTCGATGTGTCTATGTACCTCGGTTCCCTCTGTATCATTTATTACACGATAATTCCTACTACCTAATCTGTTAATAATTTTTCCTGGAAGCCATTTTTTTTGTACCTCTGTAATTCCTATACCAAACTAGAGTTCCGGGTTCAAAATGTCTAATGACGCCTCCCGCTCCCGTCTCTACTTTCGCTTGATGTTGGATGACTCGGGCGGAGCGGTCTGGTTTTAAACAGTCGAGCCGCATACGTAGATTCCTACCTAATAGTATTCTAGCTGGGCTCTCGCCTGTTACATAATGTTCTGTATTCCTATAGGTTAATAAAAAATTACATAAGGCTGAATGAACATCCAATTTTGATAATAAAGCTTTCTTAATAGTTTTCTTACAAATCTTTACGGCACTTTCCGCGGCTCCGTTAGAAGCCGGGTGATAAGGGGCTGAAAAAATATGCTCAATACCATTTTTTATCAAAAACTTACTAAACTCTTCGCTAACGAATTGTGGGCCATTGTCACTGACGAGTTGCTTTGGAAAACCAAACCTTGCAAACACTTCTAGCAATTTAGTGATAACCATTTGTGACGAAATACCATTCATTCTAATTGCTTCTATCCATTTTGAACAAGCATCAACAACGATTGGATAGGTCATTCCTTCTATAGGCCCAAGAAAATCAACATTTATTCTCGACCAGGGGCTGCTAGGCCAGGGCCACGAGCGTGGCGTGTGGTGGGGCGGCGCGTCGGCCTCCGTGGCGCAAACCTCGCACGCACGGCATGTCGCCTCCACGGCTTCGTCTATACCGGGCCACCACACATATGACCTGGCTAATGCTTTTGTTTTCACAATACCCATATGTGAGTCGTGTAACTCCGCGAGAACCTTATTCCTACACGAAGTAGGTATAACAACTCGCTGACCCCACATAATACAGCCTAACTCCATATAGAGTTCTGTTTTTCTGTTATAAAATGGCTTTAGCTCTTTTATATGAATCTCTGAGGGCCAACCGTCATTTATATAACTCGAAATTCTACTTAACAAAGGATCAGACCTAGTTTCCCTCTTTAAAATATTGTAATCTAATAATAATGACTCAATTGCAAAGTGTAAGTAAGTTTGTTCGGGTGTATCTTTCTCTTCCGCTGCTGTTTCTAAATAGTGTTCTTTTATTAATCTAGATAAGGCATCCGCTGTATTCTTGTCTGTACGGACGTATTCTATATTGAAGTCGTATGCAGAGAGCTTAATCGCCCAACGCTGTAAACGACTCGCAGCTGTACTTGGGATTCCTACTTGAGGCCCAAAAATCGAAATTAAGGGCTTATGGTCAGTGCGTAAAGTGAAATTTCTTCCATATAAATATTGATGAAATTTATCTATTGCAAAAATAATCGCTAGCGCTTCTTTGTGGATTTGACTGTAGTGTTTCTCAGCTCGCGTAAGCGCGCGCGACGCGTAGGCAACGACGCGTTCCTCGCCGCTCACGCCGGGCGCGCGCTGCGCCAACACTGCGCCCAGCCCGCGCGCACTAGCGTCACACGTTACTATAGACTGCATGGACATGTCAAAGTGTGCGAGTACTTCTGTGCTACATAATTTATCTTTGACCTTTCTAAATACAGATTCGTGTAATTTATTCCATCTCCAACGGTTACCCTTTTTTAATAAGTCATACAATGGCGTTAAATAAGTACTTAAATTTTTAATAAACTTTCCGTAAAAATTAACCATTCCTAAGAACGATTTGAGTTCTGAAGCATTTTTAGGGTTTGGCATCTCTGTGATCGCTTTAATCTTATTGGTATTGACCCTCACTCCGTATTTATCTATAACGAAGCCCAAATAATGTACTTGTTTAACCAAAAAATTACATTTACTTTTCTTTATTTTTAATCCATTTTGTTTCAATACATTAAATACACGGTCTAAAGTCTTTATATGACTGCTGATACATTTACTTTTAATTAAAATATCATCGTAAAATACTACTACATCAGGGATATTTTTAAATAAATTCATCATGAATTTTTGGAATATTCCTGGGCTCGATGATAACCCATACACTAAACGATTGTATTTGAAAAGCCCTCTATGTGTATTAATCACTGTATACTTTTTTGATTGCTCATCAAGCTCTAATTGATTATAGGCTTGTGAGAGATCAAGTTTAGAGAAAAAAATATTTCCTGCCATCTCACTAAATAAATCATCTATTTTCGGAACCGGGTACCTATCGACCATTAAAACACGGTTGAGTGTTACCTTGTAGTCCGCGCATAAGCGAATACCACCGTCAGCCTTCCGTGCGATAACTAGCGGTGTGGCCCAGTCGGACCGGTCCACCGGCTCGACGACGCCGGCGCGCAGCATCGCGTCCAGCTCGGCATCCACGCGCGCGCGCAACGCATACGGCAAGGGGCGCGCCGCGCAGTACATGGGTTCTGCTCCTGGTCTGACCCCCAGGCTCACCGATCCACCCGTGTATTTTCCCAGTGTACCATCGAACAGTTCTTTATGTCTAGAAATAATATTTTCAATCGAGTCTATATTACTAATAACCGAATGTTCTTTAAGACTATTTACGCTACATTTAGGTATATCGATATCTAATTCAGATAACCATTGTCTGCCTAACAGGTTTGTCGATCCGTTATTGATGACATATAAATCTAATATTTTATTCACCCTGTTATATTGAACACTCGTCGATAAGTAGCCTAATGGCCGCACTACGGAACCATCATAAAACTTTAATTTTAATTTACAAGGATGCAATTCTAAATTATTATACAACTCATTGTAGGTCGATTCACTAATACAGGACAAAGCTGATCCCGTATCGACTTCCATTTGTAATTGTTTATTATGTACTAATAGTGACATACGAACCGGCTTATACTTTGTCAACGACATTTGATACATTGGTTCCTCGAGATTTTCTTCCTCGGAGTTGTCGTCATCGACATTCGGTTCGCGCACCCAGTACGTAGCACCGCTGCTGCTCGCTGCCGTCGCTGCCGAGCCACCCGTACGGCGATCTCGGCCTCGGCTCGTTCCGTCGGCGCTCGGCCGCGTTCGTCCACGACGCGACTTCCAGGTGCCGCCAGCGTCGACGCCTCGCTGTGCGACCGTTGAGTTAGACATCGTACCTACCCTCATTTCGGTACACATTCTTCTGAGATGCCCTTTTTTATGACACCCACTGCATTGAAAATTCTTGTATCTACATGCTGATGATCGATGATTAAAATTCCCGCACACGAGACATTTGTTAATATTCGCCATATTCACTTCCGTTTCTGTAGCCATCAATTTATTATATTTCACCGCGTTCGCGTCCCGTTCCGCTGCTTCCAGTGACATCGCCAGATGGATAGCTCTCTTATAATCGAGTCCTTCTTCTGCAAATAACCTTTGCCTTATGATTTCACTTCGAAGTCCGCATACAAATTGATCCCGTATGTTTTCTTCGAGCTGCCCTCCGAAATCACAATATCTCGTCAGTTTTTTTAATTCCGCCACATATTTGGCGATGGATTCGTCCGTATTTTGCCGCCTCTGCCGAAATATGTATCTTTCGGCTAATGTAGACGGTTTTGGCTGTAGATGTGCTTGCAATAAATCCACTGCCTCCTTGTACGTGAGTGCGGACGTCTTTTTAGGGCTCGCGAGTGTCGCAAGCAACTCGTATGCTGCTTCTCCCATTACCGCTATCAGTGTAGGCAATTTGGCCTCGTCTGTTATTTTATTCGCGAGGAAATACATTTCTACACGTTCGGTGTACGCACTCCAGTTCCCAGTCGTTATATCGAAATCTCCGATTTTACCGATCGACATCTTGCTTTCTATTAATACAAATCCCCGACACAACCAGTTGTATTATGCACTACGTTACTATTCCGTATTTTCCTCGTCGCCAATGTTAAATAAAAGTCGTTGTGTCGTAACGATCGTTTATTGAGAACTGGACAAGATATACACCGCGCTTGCGCATGGATAAATTCACCTACCTACATTATATTAATAATATACAACAACTTACTTAATAATGCACCCGAAGGAAGTGTTGGAATGGTATCAGATTCCGGGTTTATAAATACTGACCTCTTTGTAGAATACCTACACCATTTCAAAGATAATGTGCAGCCAACAAAAGACAACCCTATCTTATTGGTTTTAGATAACCATACCACCCATATTTCTCTGGCCGCAGTAAATTACTGTCGTGATGTTGGCATCCACATGATTACCTTACCGCCACACAGTAGCCATAAGATGCAACCTTTAGATCGTGGTTTTTTTGGTCCGTTGAAAATCAAGTTTGCATATGAATGTGACAAATGGCTAAGTCACCACCCAGGTCGTGTGATTGGTCAGACAGAAATAGCACAGCTCGTAAATGAGGCCTTTAAAAAAGCAGCAACACTAAGCAATGCGGTTTCAGGGTTCAAAGTTTCTGGAATCTGGCCAATAGATACAGACATTTTCGCAGAAGAAGATTTTGCAGCAGCATCTGTTACCGATATGATTCCCGCTCCAAACCCTCAAATTGTAGAAGAACCTGCGGAAGTACCTCCAGTTTCTGTACTTGTAACATCGTCAGCAACAGAAAACTCCGCTACAGCTTCTGTTACCGATATGGACCCCGCTCCAAATGCTCTGAATGTTGTAGCCCCTGTGGTTACACCTGTGACATCATCGGCAACAGAAAATTCTGCTGCAGCTTCTGTTACACCTTTATCATCTATTCAACCATTGCCTAAAGCCACAACACAAAATCGTCGAAAGAAAGGAAAAAAATCAATTATTGCCACTGACAGTCCGTACAAATTAGAGTTAGAACAGAAGAAACAAGATGAAGAAGAGAAGTTAGAAAAAAAAAGAGTAAGGTTAGATTTAAAAGAGAAACTTAAATCGAAGAAAACTGAAACTAAGAAGACTGCCAAGACTGATAAAAATAAGAAGCCAATCAATGATGAAAATACAAAGACTGCCAAGAGTAAGACTGCTAGAAATAAGAAACCAGAAGATGATGGCAAAGATTATTACTGTCCATTATGTGATGTCAAATATGTATATCCACCGCCTGAAGACTGGATTGAATGCAATGTTTGCAAGATCTGGTGGCATGAACAGTGCACTAGTTTTGAAGAGGGCATATTTGTATGTGATTTATGCCAATGAATATTTCGGATAATTTCTTCTATATTGACCTCAAATAAGCAAATTTTTATTTTCAAATGTTGATTAGTTTAAGTAGAATTACAAATTCTAGTATTAATAAATAAGAATTGTTGAAATGTGACACAATTATTAGTCAGGATCTCTTTATGTTATGTCGCGTACACTTACCCGCACTACTGCGCACTGTTACCCCAATGGTGGGAAAAGTGTACGCATTTCGAATAAGTTATAAATCGCTCCGTCTCAAAGAATTCGTATGATTGACGATACTGTTTCTATTTTGTTATTGTTGATTAATAAATATTCTAACTAATTAACATCGTTTTGTTTAATTCTATCCATAGTTGCATGCTCTGGGAAGTTTCAAAGCTTAAGTGCGCACACTTGACCCACATGACTCTACGAATTGTTAAAAGTCACCTTGGTTCACGACTGGGTTAAAAAAATCGACCTCAAACCTCCTTATGCCATGTTTTTGGACCAAATTGCACCACAGCTTTTCGATAGCATTGATGGTCTAAATCCAGCCTTCTAGTGATAGTGGTTTTCGTGTGATTCCAATTTTCAATGTTGAAAAAAAGATTTTCATCTCATGAAATAAATCCTTATAAGGACTAGATCTCGTCATATTAGTTGCGTGAGGCTTTCCTCATTTTAAATCTGAACAGCCAAAATCCGAAAAAGTAACTGTCTTAAAAATAAGTGTCAAAGATATCTTCAAAAAATTTGCCAGCTACACAAGCAAATAAAATCTTTACATAATAAAACTATTATCAATACTTTAACTGGCGATAAAAATGTAAAGAAATTTATCAGCCAAAATTACACCACGTTTGCCCTGCTTTTACAAGGGCAAACCGGAAATAGGAAAGTTAAAGGAAGAAGGTGCTCCAAAGAAGAAAAAATAACAGCCTTAAGAATATTCAAAAGGTCGCCAACATGCTATCGCCTGCTGCGGCGATTATTCACACTGTCATCACCAAGTACTTTAAAACAAACGTCAAATAGAATCCCCTTTGGTGTAGGATGAAGCAGTCATGAAAGTTTTAAAGAAATATGTTACGACCATAGAAATAAACAATGAATTCATTTGAATGTTTGACGAAATGTCAATAAAAATCATATCAAATAAAAAAAAGGCCGATCAGAACAGATAGCAAGTTTTTTTTTTTTTTTTCGTTTATTGATAGGACCACAAACAAGTTTACAATTTATCTTAATTAGCTTATTTACTAACATTAATTACTTATTGTAAACTCAACAACGATGGCCTCATTTTACATATCAACTTTATTAGGAATGTGAAACCCATAAATCTAGACATTATACTAAATAATGATATAGTTTAAAGTAATATTGTTAATGACATTTTAATAATATGATATAATAAGATTTTTAATTATAATGTTTTCTTTTTATCTTGTTATGTTTATATCCAATTTCTTATAAGTATTAAAGCTATACCTGTAATGGTATTGTTAGTTATATATAAAAAAGGTGAATCTACAATTTCATAAGGTAGTCCTTCTCGCATAGGTAGTCCACAGCACAGAAAGTATGGCAACCGTACTGTTTAGCTATATTATAGTTTATGGTTTGTTCAATAACAGCATTACTTGCGTGTACATGTTTGTGTGTACTAACTAGATCAAGTAAATACCAAAACAAAAAATAATAAAAAAAAAGTTGTCTTTCATGGTTAACAGCACACCAGGTTATCAACAATCGCCAAAAACATCTGTATATAATAATGAAAATGTTACGATTTGATCAAGCCCAAGCTAATGTTTGATATTAAGTGATTACCCAGTGGGCTGCACCGCACACATTTTTGATCATAATATATCCGTGGGTGTTGGCATAACTTATTTGAAAGTAATTCTTCTATCTGTTTCTTGTACCTACCTGAGTTATTGCTAAAAATATCTACTGTATGAAATTGTTTGTTGTATGTAACGACCATACGATGCAAAGGAGATCGAGTGCCAGCATTAGTACGAGTACGAGTAACAGCAAACAACGGTTTAGGACGCAGAGATCGCAAATGTAATAAAAATAATAAATAAATAAATAAAATCCATTTATTTGGGACAAAAATACAACAGAAGTAACACAATCACACACAACAAAATCTCTGTCCCAAAACGGTTTCAGCTCAGCATATGCTGGTCTTGTGATCAGCGCTGATCTTCCGCTGAAACCGATCTGGTGACAAACACAAACAGTAACACATCATAACAAAATACAGTGACATAAAAATACAAATATGTAGCCGTACCGAAAGTCCTGTATGGTAAAACTATTTCTACGCCCAATCCATAGACAAAACATATTAGTATCTATGGTAACTAATCCCTAATCTGTGGTCTATGGCATCGACGCTTTCACGGAATGTGCACGTGATGGGACTGAATAACCAATACGGTTGATGATATCCACACAATCATACTTATTATTACAAAAGTCATACAACAACATAGCATCAAGTTGAGAGCGTCTTGATTTTAGGTCTAGTAGTCAATATTCTCTTAAAAGGTGCATATATGAAAGACGTTTGCGATGACACCTAAAGTTAACACGTCGCAGAAACTTTTTCTGCACCATTTCAATTTTGTGACTGTATTTTTCATATAGCGGGTTCCATATCGAGACTCCATATTCTAATTGAGATCTGACTAAAGATAAATAAAGTGTTATATATGTACTTGGATTTTTAAATTCATTAGATGATCTCATAACGAGCCCATACATTTTGAAAGCTTTGCTGATTATGTTTTGTATGTGAATGTCCAAATCTAGTTTATAATCAAGGGTGATTCCAAGATCCCTAATATTATTGACTCTGAGAATATCGGTTCCACCAAGGGTATATTTAAAATGGCTTCTCTTCTTTTGTTTTGTAAAAGTTAAAATTTTACATTTATTAAGACTCAGCCTTTATTTAGTAGTGCAATTTATGTAGTAAACAGTAAGTATTAAACCTGTCAATGTCTTTGTGTTTATCCTCATGTACTGATATAAAAAGGATTTGGTATTCATTTAACATCATTTTTCCAGGTTTTAGAACAGTGCTCTAAAGCAGGAGTAAATGTTGCAGCAACAGTGTGCGACATGGATGGTGTGAACAGACATGCACTATCAATCTTGGGTGCATCTCCAGAAAATCCGTATATAACTGTTCACGGCAAAGAAATTTAAGCATTTTACGACACGCCTCATTTGCTGAAATGTTTTAGAAACTGATTTCTAAAATATGAAATTGAATTCACGACAAGCATAAAATCAAATGACAACAGGGGCAGAGGTATGTATCCACATTCGAAACTATGGAAGGAACTAGTCTATTCTTTTTGTGAATATTAACTACCATCCCTAGCAAATACATAGCAGTCCTTGAGACTTACTATTATTTTTCATTATTATTTTTTTATACATACATACTGATGAATTTTATGATGAAACTTTGTTTTCAGGAGTGGCAAAATGGGACCATATTAAACAATTCTACAAAATTGATAATGCAAATCCAGATTTTGTTTTTGCGTTATGCCTTAAAAAGGATCACTTATCTCCTAATACAAAACAAAAGAGTCATCTTTCAAGTTTGCGGCTCAAGTAAATAAAAAGAGTAATCGTAGCTAAATTATTATTGCTTAGTTTGTGCTGCTGTTCCTTTAATACTATAATCCCCACATTTGACCTTCTGGGAAAGAGGAGTGACTGAAAATCAGCGTTGGGCAAGTGCATGCTCTTGCTCAACATAAGCTGAGTCACCACCGTTTGTCTCTGTAGTTTCTTTTTTTTATATATAATGTATTGTTTTTGTAATTTGAGGCAATAAACCATTTTTTATTATTTATTTATTATTATTATTAAGTATTGAGCCATTCTGTTGCGGCAGGAATTTATACCAAAATATCTGAAGGCGAGTTATTGTACAAAATAAACATATGAAATAATGCACGTTCACGTTGTCACCATCTCCAAGGACCCGGATTTGATTCTGAATCGCTTCGGTGTAGAAAATGAATATTCTATATTGTCTGACGTCTGGGTGTTGTGGCACTTTCGTTGTTTCAGATTTCAATAATACGAGGGCTTAAGTTGCTAATTGCATTTCTTTATTAGTATCTTCAGCATGTTAATAAAATAAATTTACATATAATTTATGTCATACTTAACTTGAGTATTTAAAAGAACATTTTGTGTTTACAGGATCTGTTTGATTCTTTAAACAGTGTTTAGATTTAAGAAGAGGAAAGCCTCACGCAACTAATATGACGGGATCTAGTCCTCATTAAGATTTATTTCAAGAGATGAAAACCTTTTTTCAACATTGAAATTTATTGGAATCACACGAAAACCACCATCACTAGAAGGCTGGATTTGGACCATCGATGTTATCGAAAAGATGTGGTGTAATTTGGTCCAAAAACATGGCATAAGGAGTCTCGCTACAAGCAGATTGCAACAAGACCCTCTTGAAAACCTTTTTGGGTGTATACGGGGCAATTTCGGTTCAAACACGAACCCGACCTCTTACCAATTTGTGGCTGGGCTGAAAAAAGCCATTTTGTCTGATCAAATTACTCAATTACATAGATTTAACGAATTTAAAGAATACAGAGACAACGAAAATAAATTAATTTATATTTCCAGAAACATGGTCACATGTGTTGAATTTTGTGTTGCAACTCTCAATATTATTTTTAAAGACAATGCATATGTTTAATTAATTTAAAAAAAGCAAATTATATTTTAAACAACACTGTTGATTTTTCTTTTTTAAACAGTTGCTCAGCGCACAAAGAAAATAATATTAAAGCAATTACAGAAACCATATTTTATATATGCATTAAAAGATATTGCTTATTAAAAAACAAATCATTTGCTGAAGAAGCATCAGCGTCGGCACTTTAACGTAAAATAGATACAATTTTACACAAATAAAAGTAGCTTTGTTTAGTCTTGTGTATAAGCAAAATCACTCGAACAGCTTCTAGTGGTCGGGCAAAAACTACCTCAGTTGATAAAAGCAAGCATGTATCTAAGCAAAATCGTAATATAGAGAATAAAAGATTTAAGCCTGATATACCCGAACTATTTTTGTAATACAGATTAATAATACGATTGATCCAAGCGGCATTTTTGGCGATACTGCGTTCAATTGGTACATATAAATAATTCAACATTACCAAAAAATGTCGCTTTGATCAATTAACCTTTCAACCGGAGAAGTCTCTAAATGAATTCTCTCATTTCAAAAATTCACGCGCTTATCCGTTAACATCTTGGATAAAGCAAAAGATGGCATTAGTGGACAACTTTGTATGGTGTTGGCCTTCTTATTCAGTAAACTATACCTATCAAAAACTGAATTTTACCGACAGGTGTTTGGGAGCAGAGAGGTTATGAGGTAGCCCTCGAAACTTTGCTCTCTTATATCTCGAAAAGTACGCGGCCTAGGCCGAAAAGGACCAAAATTTTCTCAACAGAAACTCCCAGAAAGTGGTAATAGGATGCGCAAAGAGAGAAGAGCTAGAAAAACTTAAGCAAGAGACTGGAACAGAATGAAAGTTTGAAGATAGAGAAAACTGAAAATAAGAATCCCATAATACTGGTAAGAGAAGTGAGAGGACCAGATAAGAGCACAAGTGGACGAGCCTATGAAAAAAAAATTGGAAAAGATTGGCTGACTAAAGCAGAAAGAATATATCCAACTAATGGAAAATATCGTAACCAAATATAAAAATAACAAAATACTGATAGCTGATGACTTCAGTGGTTGGAGCCATTGGTGGGGCAGCATCAGATCAGATAGAAGAGATAAAGGGATCGTAGGACTTTTTAATGGGGCCTGAAAATCCTGAATGAAGGCAGCACACCGACGTCCCACACCTGGGGCTGCAGTCTCGACATTATTAGCGATACGATCGTAAAGTATCGAATGTCAAATATTAACGTAAATAATTTTTTGCAGTAACGATCGTGACTTCAAATGCAAGTCTCTATTACCGAGTTACCGAGCAAAATCGTGATCTATCAGACGATAACATATCGAAAATCTGTATTCATAGTGCAGTTCAAGTACAGTTTCCTAAAGTAGAATGTTGCCTCAGAAAAAAGTATATTAAATCTAAGGAAATCAGAACAACATATTTTGCTTTTACGTAATGATTTAATGTTCAATTTAGCAAATAAAAATATTTACTACAAAATGATTGTTTTTTATTTATTCTATAAGTATAATTTATTATTAAATGTGTTAAATCAATTCGATTATTATTGGTAATTAAAATTTCTTTCCTTGAGACATCTTGATGTCATCGATATGTCAAAACATTATTGTTTATCACGGTAAGCTGTTTCGTGAACAACTTCATTGAAAAAAAAATGTGTTGTGAGTCATGGTGGTGGATTCAGATGCGGAATCGCACGTGTAGCTGGCTCCACGTGCTCAAAATATTGCTAAGTACGCACCATTTTGAAGTTAATGAATACTAATGTAAGACTTTAATGTTATTGTTTCTGTGCATACGTAAACATACGCTCAACCCTAGCTATGAGTAGTCAAGTGGACGCTTTGTTAGCCAAATTAGAATCAAACACTTTTATGGCCACAAGGCGGTTCACCGGACTACAAAGTCGCGAGAATTTTGACGCGGCGTGGAAAGATTTGGCTGAGGAGTTAAACCGTCATCATAGCGGGTCAACAAAAACGCCAGATCAGTGGATGACGGTAAATTTTGTTCATTATTGTTAAGTTCAATATTAGCTCTAGTCTTTTGTATATTAAAAAAGGTAGGTAATCTTGAATTTCAGGTTTGGCGAGATCTAAAAAGTAGAGCCTGCACAAGGGCAGCAAAATTAAAAAAGAAAAGGCTCAACCAGGAAATTAGGACATCGATACCCTTCCTCTGACTGAAGCGGAATGGCGAATTGTGTCATTAGTCGGGGCATATTATACTGTGGGTAATTGCCCTAACTCAATGCCAGAAATAGTGGTAAGTTTAGAATTATAGATCTACCCTTTTCCAAAAAAATCATTAAACTTAATCCCTAATCCAAAAATATATTAATATTTCTTTATTGATAATTCAAGATTTAGATACTACAGTTCCCTCTAATATATTAGCTAGTTTTTGTTAATAAATGACTGTTTTCTTCGAGATAAGGTTCACTTTGGCTTGCAGGTTATTTTTAATACAAAAGCGACCTGTTCTTTCAACTTATTTATTCGCACTGTCTTTGGTTATTCTATAGATACAAAATAGAGACGACATACCGCCCACCAAAACTAACAGTTTTTTGACTAATTAAAGAAAACCTTACATTAATTCTTAATATTATCGTTATGGCACATGACACTTTCTTAGATTAGTCAAAAAACTGTTAGTTTTGGTGGGCGGCATGTCGTCTCTATTTTGTAACCCAATCTCAACTTCCAATCCCTATTATCAGGAAGACACACAATATGATGTCACTTAAAGATTTAGAATTAACCCAGGAACAACTTGACAGTACAAGTGATCACATGGCTGGTCAATCATCAATGACACCTACTGGTCCTTCACCAAAGATGGATTTCCTTCCAGACCCTTTAATAAAATTATTGGGACAATTGAAAAATTATTTGTCTCAATTGGAAGATCCTCTAGATGAAAGGATCATCAACACTATGAATTAAATTAGTGTTTTAAGTAGGGATCCTCGGAATGATATAAGTAGACGCTACAGACACCCTGCGATACTGGTAGGAGATGATCTATTACAGATCATGGATGACTTAGTGGACATTTGTATGTTTGGACCTAAGGTAATTGTCTCACGTTTAAGATTCGCAACAACTGCATATACAGCCGCATTGGCTAGGAATGCGAAGGAGACTATTACAGACATTGCCACAACAGCATCTGATATGAAGACTATGGTTGATACCACAATGATACAACAAAGTAATTTCATACAATCTGTAGAACATCTAACATTGGCATGGAATAATCTAACCTCAAGCATGACCAATTACACTTCTGAGATCGACAAGAAAACATTGATCTTAACTAATGTAGCCTCTACATCTAAACACTTTTCTGTTAAAGCACCTTCTACAGTTTCTGATTTCATTCCTGACCAACAAGTGGGTACTAGACTCAACAAAGTACCAGGTTTTGCATACAGATCCAATTTTGGAACATTAACATGCACTATCGATGGGAATATAGGATTCTCTGCTTAAATAGATGATGTCATAAACGTACATAAAAGTACCGTGTCAAGAGTAGTGTATAAAGTGACTAAAGAAATAGCAAAGTTAGCCAGGAGCTATATTACGATGCCCAATGTGGAAGAGTTGAGAATGGTTAAGGCGCAATTTTACAATATAGCTGGATTCCCAAATGTTATTGGTTGTGTAGATGGATCACACATACCTATTCAGTCTCCTGGAGGTGAACAAGCAGAATTGTTTAGAAACAGAAAAGGTTTTTTTTCTATTAATGTACAAGTCGTTTGTGATGCAAAATTATATATCCGTAACATTGATGCTCGATGGCATGGATCGGCTCATGACAGCACTGTGTATCACAACTCATTCCTACGAGCACGCTTGGACAATAATGAGATAGATGACCATCTATATCATTATTGTCCAAGCGACCACCTGCTGGGAGATAGCGCTTATCCTTGTGGGAAGTATATGATGACTCCATTTTTAAATCCAGTTACTAATGCAGAAAAGCTCTACAATGAAGCACAAATTAAAACCCGAAATAGGGTTGAAAGGACATTTCGTGTGTGGAAAAGAAGATACCCATGTCTTTCACAGAAATTAAGGCTCAAATTAGATAAGTCATTAGTTGTAATAGTTGCAACAGCTGTGTTACATAATATAGCTCTTCAACAAAATGATTCAATAATTATTGAATCGGTTTCTGAATCTGAAGATAATGAAGAGATTTTACAAACCATGGATTTACCCACTACCTCTGGTGGTAACCACTATCGTCAATTATTGTTGGAACAATATTTTAGGTAGGTATTTTCCTCAGAACACAAATAAAAGACAATAACTTGAATAAATATTCTATTTGCATATTATAAATTATAATTTTTCTATTTAAATTCTAAATCTAATTTAGCATTTTCTAAAAGAACTTTTTTAAATTCGATATCTAATTCCACTATTGTACTGGTTTTTTCTAATTTTAGGAGTTCATGCTGCCGCTGAATTTCTAGAATTTCTAACTTTTTTTGTTATTATGTCTTCATTTATTTGTTTTTGATTTTTTCTTTTAATTATTGATGCACTTAAGTTATTAATATTCTTTTTTTTTTGTTTCAGTTAAGGTTGTTTTTTTAATTTTTGGTGTGGTGTTGACATCTATGTGGTGCAATGATGCCGGTGACATTAGCTGTTTATGACATTTTATTGTCGAGTCAATATTTTCAACTTCTTCAATGGCCACCAAGTCGACAGTGATGTCTTCTAGAACACCATGCCGAGTACTTTTAACTGGGCTTTCTGCAGCTGTACTTGTTTCACCTCCTGTAATAAATAATTGTTTAAAAATTTAAAAGTAAATCCTAGTAAACTTTATAAATATTAAAAATATATTCTAAACACATCAGTTTTTTCTTTTATATATTCATATAATTTACAGCAACACACATGTGTTTTAGATATCAGACATTAAACAGATAATGTCAAAAATATATTACAGCTAGACACAGAAGAAACACAAGTTCATCACAGATATGTTTGTCCTTGATGGGAATCTAACCCAAAACCTCTGGCCATCATGCCATCGGGACTGCTTAATAGATAATTAGCAATAATGAAATGAAATAAAATGTACTTACTGATTTCATAGTATGTTGCCGATGAATCAAAGTCATTAGTTAGTGGTTGGAATTGAGGAGTTAATAAGGCCACAACTTTCTCGTCCACTGTGGTTGTCTTTGGGCAAAAAGTTTCTCCTTCCGTCTTGTACATTTCAGACTGAAATTATAATAACATAATACTTCAAGAGTTTATGAAACAATACTTATAATTTTTATTAACAGGGCTGAATAGCTTTTACATTGTCCCATTGTTGATTTTCATCTCTGCCCATGAGAGTGAGATTCTTCCAAGTCAAGATGCGTGGTATTTTAATAAAATAAGAAGCCTCTAACACATTACATACTGCAACTTACCTTATCATCACTTCAATTTTTTCTAGCTTTTTTCTTTAAATTGTCTTATAAAGCATGTAGTTGTTTTTCAGTTCTGAAGCCAGTTTGCCGAGACAGCATTATATTTGTCGGTTAGTGCCATCTATGCTAGTTTTTTGGCATCCACAGAAGAACCGTCTGTTTTTTTATTGTCGATTATTGCGTCAAATTCTTTCACTACTTCTATTAAAAGCATCTTTTCACGTTCAGTGAAATTTTTGCTGCGTTTTCCTGATTCCTTATTAAAAATAGAACAACTACGCGGGAACAACTCAAAGCAAACAATCAAATCAACCGAAGTATTTTCTGACATTGACGACTGACGTTTCTTTTTTTTAAAGATGTACATTTTCTCGTCGTCCTTGGGCATTACATACAGATACGGACTAACTAACTTATTTTCATAGTTTTACACTAAAATAGTATTTGATAACTCATTTAACGTTAAAAATGCTATTATCACAAATAAAACATGTACTAAGTACAAAATAAAATAAATAAAGTCAAATTTAGGTCTCTTCCTTGAAAAGTTCCATCTAGTGGTAAAGGACATTGCTCAACGTCCATACATTGGTGGCCCCAGAGTCAAAAAAATATAGGAAAATACTTATTTTATTGTGTGTCACTAACTAATTCTCATTATGTATTTATTATACCGCGACCGAGTTTTAGAACTTATTATCACGCAAAATATAATTCATTTTGAGGTTATAATTTGTTTGGAAAACCACCGAGAGATGGCACTCTAAGTATATGATATGATATTGATGTCTATATTGTCGAAGCAAAAAATCTCAACTTTAAGAAAGTCGGCTTTTCGTTGTTATTTGTAAAAGTTTCTAAGTCAATCAATAGACAAATAAATCATTCTAAAAGTTAAATAATATACCTATTGATAAGCTTAAAATTAAAAAACCTATAGCTTTTTGATGGTTTACATCAAAAGATGGCGCTTTAAATACATAAATGACATGATGTTAATATGTTTACGAGAAATATAAAGGTAATGTAATAGAAACAAAGTAGTTTTTAGGATATGTCGTATGAATATCAATCTTTCTGAATAAACAAGAGTGAATTATCAACAGTTAATGAATTTAGTTTGTATAATATTCAGTTTTTATGTCCTTATGTTTTAGTTGGAAAATCACCAAGAGATGGCGCTTTTAGTAAATTTAAGTTTATTTTCGATCAATTTAATTTAATGTTTTTGTGTTCGATGTTTTAAAGGTTATCTAATAAAAATAAATGATCTTCTTGATCTGACGTGTAAATTACATCCATCTGACTCAATAGAATTTAAGTATGTATATTGAATGTGAATATTTGCGAATAAAAATGTTACTGTTAAAGTATATTAAATATTAATTTTGGATCGCAGCTTGTCCGTGTCAAATAAATATTTGATTCCAATTTAATAAATAAATTAGTAATTATTATTGAAGTATTATTATTTAATGGTATTGGGGCCATTTTCGGCGATGTCCTTAAGGAAATACTTATTGGTTACATAGTTATTGAGTAGTTTGTTGCGTGTTCAGAAACGCAGTGACAGTTAAACGAAGTTTATCTTCTCCATAACTTTAATGAAGCGATAACTATTGAGAACTTAACTGAAGCCCTCAGAAACCGGGCATTAGTTATCTAATCGGAGTACATTAATAATAACGCGATGCAAACGGATTGCGATACGAAACGCGGAGAGCTCTGCGCCTGCGTCCGCTAAATATGGCCGCACAACGTAAAGTGCCATCTTCGAACAAGCATAGACCACTCCCAAGCGATGACAGCCGTCAATGTCATAACTTGACGTTTCGCAAAGCACCATAGATCGTGACAGATGGCGTTTCGCACAATCGAAGCGCCTTCTCGCCGACATATATATGGGTAAAGGGAGACATTTATTTTGTTTATTTGTTATAGATCCTCGCAGCTGCATCAAAATTGCAGGTAGAGGCTGTAATGAAGCAGGCAGAAGCTTCATTGAAACACGCACAAGCGATGAATAAAATAGGGGACGCCTTTTTGCTTCTGGCCCAAAATAAATTAAAGTAGATTTACAACATATATGTTTTTTTAATATACATCCACCTACATAAAATATATTGAAAAAAAAAATATCTTAAGTATAAAAATGATCAATTAGCTGATCAAATCAATCCGACAACAATGGACTTCAAAAATGCAAACTCGACAAAGGCGCTCGTATTACGTTGGAGCCCCGCCACTGACATGTTTACTTTTCGTTCGATTGACAATGATAAAAAAAAAAAGAGTATGAAATGTACCAAGCGTCAACTTTTGTCACAAATTTCGAAAATATTCGACCCCTTAGGTCGGTTATCACCACTTACAATAAGAGCCAAATTATTATTCCAAAAAATTTGCTTAGTGACAATAGAGTGGGATGACGAGGTTCCAAATGACATTTTAAATGATTGGAATAGACTTCGTTGATCAATTCCAAATACCCAGATGAATTAGCAATGTGCAAAAATTAATAGAAATACACGGATTTTGTGCCGCATCTGAACAAGTTAATGCAGCGGCCGTATACTTCAAATCCACAGATTGTAATAATAAAACTACAGTGAGGTTGATGTGTTGTAAAACAAAACTTGCACCGCGAAAAGATACTATTACACTACCTCGATTAGAACTCTGCGGCGCATATTTACTATCAAAGTTAATGCATAAATTATTAAATGCATTAGGCCGTGTTCAAACCAAACTGACTGTAAGCCGCCGAATGTGAGCAGGCTTACTATGAGCCCCAGTGTAAACGTGAAAATAAACGACATTTTTCGTTCACAGTATGTTGACAATACGCTTATAGCTCACAATACGTCAATGGTGTGAACAAACCAGTCGGCTTGTATACGTTCACACCGCATGCATACGCTGAGCGGCCGGCTATTTTTCACATAAAAGAGCTCAGTGATTCGAAAATTAAGCAGTATATCTCGGTACGTGTTTCTAGACTGCTGACTGGGCTGCTAACTAAATAATGTTCGTTAAGATATTGGCCATTCACGAAGCTCATGAGGAAGATGAAGAAAGGAATAAGAGAATTTGGGTACATCCTTTAAATTTAAAGAGATGTTATCTTGGTCAGTTTCATCGTTTATATTTGGAATACAGATGTTACCCTGATAAATTTAAAAAACATTATTGCATGTCTGTAAAATCTTTGGCGAATTATTGTCATTAATACGTACCAAAGTATATAAAAAAGACACTAACTACAGACGTGCTATAGAGCCAGAAGAGAGATTAGCAGTTACTTTAAGGTAAGTAAATTGAAATTTGATAGAAGATTTTAACGTTTACGACGTAACTAAAAGTTTTTAACATAAGTGTTCGTGTTTATTTTCTTATTTTATTTTATGTTATTGTTTATTTTAAAGTTATTTACAGTTTCGACAATTTTAGTAAAATTAAAATTATAAAAGGAAGATTTGCTTTGCGTGCTTCTATAGAACTTTTTAATAATGTTCATAATTACCCAAGTATGATTAAATAATGACTGATTATAGCTGTATTAATCTAGTATTATTGAAATACTTTCCTATTGTTCATAGTTCATTATAATGTGTAGTTGTCGTCAAACTTATGCAAACTACAAAGTTCGATTCAAATAATACACTAGTCCAGTGAAGTATTCGAATACTTGTGCTAGTACTCGAGTGCCTACCCGACTCTTCCGACTCGGGTACTGACTCGATTCTTTTTTTATGAGTACTAAAGTATTCGAATATCAAATATAGCCGACTCGGCACATCACTAAGTCCGCCGGCCGAGCTGGATCCAATACGCTGACGCTTAGCTACGTAGCCAATCAGCGTCCGCGGAGCGTAGTGACGTGCTATATTAATCAGCCGCCGAATGTCAGCGTCTACGCATAGCGTAATAACGTATTGTCGGTTATATGTGAACGGAAAACTGAATATGTATGGAAATACAATAAACTGCGTAACGTTCGCTCACTTTCGGCGGCTTACAGTCAGTTTGGTTTGAACACGGCCTTACAACGGACTGATGTTCCCGTATATGGATAAATTATGTATTGAATAATGTAATTAATTAGTGTGAATTAAACAAATTGTAAGGTTGTCCAGAAATGATAATGCCAACACAGTAGTCAATATTTTATTGAGCGTCTAGCTCGGATAACAGTCGTCACAATAATGCCAATATCGCCCCCTTTTCTCTTAATCGTAGACATTTTATCATCATAGACTAATTTGTCTATGCTTATCACAGACTACGTAGTCCATGTTTTATAATAGACTACGCAGTCTGTGCTCTATACTTCTCAAAGGCGCACATACACTGTAGAATATAAAGTTTGTCTATGAGCAGAAACTTAAGAGGTTTATTAAAAATAGTAACAACACTATATCGAATAAGACTTAATAATGGAGAGTATAATTTAAATATTGAAAGTTAATAGAAGTTATAGTCTGCAGTCTATTGAATTAAGAGACGCATTAGGTCACTAATTTTAATCATTTACAAAATGTATAATGAATTTAATGATTATATTTAAATTAAATTAAATTAAAATGTAATCAATAATGTATGTAAAAGTAATGTAATGAGAATTAACAAAAGTAAGATGTAAATTAATAATAATGAATAATATAATTGAATATAGTTAATGAAAATTTAATAAATGTAATTAAATAAACGTCATTTATTCTGAATAAACGTATTTTATTTATCTGAGCACGCTTCGATGATCAGATGGCGACCTTGCCAAGCGGGCCATAGAGAGTGAGTAAAGTATACGGCACGCGAGAGTACTGAAGTATAATAGGGATGATGACTAATTTTTGTTTGTTTGTCCGTCAGGTAGAGTGTTAAAAAATATTAAACAAGTATTTTTTTATTTTTTTCGTAATCATAAAATTAGGGCTTTACATTGAGTTGAAATTTCGCATGACGTCACGTTATGGTACGTTTTCTACTCAACTGTGACGTAGCGAGCCCCCACTCCTCAACTTTAATGCCTATTATCTATACTATTTCTTGTTAAATGGAAGTTAAAAAAAATACGTACCTATATTTTTCTATTATCTGACTGACGGGCTAAATAGAATTGCATTTTTTTTTACCCAGTCATCATCCCTATTATGTGAACAATATACTATATAACAAAATATAATGCAATACACATACAATCGTCTCCGACATTATTCGAAATTAACTTTTGTAATTGTTAGATCTAATAATTAAAAAAATAAATATTAAGTAGGTTAGAGAGATTAGAAGTATAATGATATTAATTTAGTATGGGAACCGAGTGTCGCCTCTCCGCACACAAATACAGATTAGATGAAATGATCATTTTGTTCACTACATGAAAAACCGCCACGCGATAGGTTCGCGATAACATAAATCAAATCCCAAAAAGATACTAAGCTAAGAAATCACACGATTAAAAACAAACTCTAATTCAACGTGATAATAAATAATTTACTTTAACATGAATGTTGAACTGTCACGTGGCTGTATATGGGGATACCAGAAGGAAAAAAATATTTTAAGATTATGCACATTTAAAAAAATTGGGGTCATCATTTTATGTGCGAACTATTAATATTAGATTTTGCTGTAACCAAGTGAATACTGAAAAATTAAGGCTTTTCCCTACATAATTTATTAAAATATCTTTTAAAAAACGCAGTACAAAAACTAAGAAAACTTAATGATACACTCTATCGTATGTCTGTGGAGTAATATAATTAAGCGAGGGAAAGTGTAAAAAAAAACAAAAATTAAGAAAACAACAGAATTTTTGTATTAATTACATTAAGCCTAATTTGTATTTTTTTCTTACTGGTATCATTCCGATTGTGCATATTAGTGATGTGACATATTAGTTGATAAAATAAGAGCTTTAAATTTTGTTATGAAACAGTTCAATGTAATTCAGTTCGACAATTTTCTACAGTGGTTTGATAGTAATTATTTAAAGCTTTATTCAAATAAAACGAAATACATAAAGTTTGCATTACCTAATGTGAGGCATGTTAATATACTTATAAATGTAAATGTAAATAGTGAAAAAGTTGAGATGGTGGAATCGACAAAGTTCCTTGGTATTACACTAGATTCCCGACTGCAATGGGATCCTCATATTGATAATTTGTCAAGTAGACTGAGTTCTGCAGCATTTGCTGTTAAGAAAATTAGACTCTTAACAAATGTTGAAACGGCAAGATTGGTATATTTTAGTTATTTTCATAGTGTAATGAATGACGTATAATCTATTGTTATGGGGTTCTGCGGCTAGCATTCAAGATATTTTTATTCTACAAAAGAGAGCTGTCCACGCTATATATAATTTACGGTCTAGAGAATCTCTCAGAGAAATATTTAAAGAAATAAATATTTTGACTGTTGCCTCTCAATACATCAATGAAAATATTATGTACGCAAGAAAACATTACGATTCCTTCACAAAAAAAAGTAGTGTTAATAATCTTAACACAAGAAATAAAAACTTTTAGTTAATGTTATTAAAAATCTACTCATTTTTCTTTCAGATTCTTGAGGCCTGATTAAAGTCCCTTGAGTTCTATTCCCTCCTCATATACAAAGGCATATATTATATACTTTTGGCATCTATCATAGCAAAAGAAATATTGAATGAAAACAGAAATTTACCAACATTCGGACAAATTTACTTTAAATGGACAAAATTGATATGTTTACTTCTCCCTGGGGAGAGGGGTACTACTTATTATATCCCTAAATGCACAACAGCATCTAGTGTTGTTTTGCAAGCAAGTGGTAAATAAGAGAAGACATTTGCAGCAATTACAGCCCTACAAACTAAAAAGAGTCTTCTGCTGCTTCCTTCATCACCAAGACCATTGCCTAAGTGTTAATATACGAGGTTGGTTTGAAAAGTTCTCGGCCTGACCGTGATTTGAGGGTAGTAGGACAGCTCGATTTTTTATTTAATCGTATGTCAAGTGGCATTGTATACAAGTAGAGAATATATAGAAAAATAAAACATGTTTTTATATTTATTTTCTTTGTTTTCTTGGTCGGGCCGACCGGCCGATGGCCGGACCATCCTCGTAAGTGAGGTATACTAACAGAAACAGTGGATAAAGATAAACAGTGTTTAAAAAACTCCACTCATCCTTGGAATCTAGTAGAAACAAAATGGAAATCAACATCAAAACAGCGTCCTCACTATACAGAACACGCATCAGTAACAACATCATCCTACATACAATAGCTGGAAAATGGGAGTCCCTTTTTATACATTGTGCCTGAGTATTGATGAAATAGGAAACTATACCATCAATATTCGATCCCAAATTCATTATTTGTATGTGTTGTAACGTGGTAAATTTTGTGGCATTTAATAAGTTTTCTCTGGCAACCCTAAAAAAGTTGGGAGTTTGGAATGCACGTAGTGACAACCCATTTGACAGACGTAATTTTGCCTTTTGCAGGAAATCAATCCTTTAATATCTACTTAATTTGGTGAGTTTTATGTAATAATCCTTCGTTTTTACGTTTTTCCGAGATTGTTTCGATCGTTCATGACTTGTTTTCTTTCAGATTCCACGCAGTTCACATGAAACCTTACATGTGTTGTTAAAATTGTTGTGATTTCCATGCCTGGAGTTGATATAGACAATAAAAGCTTGGCAGGCCTATTTTCCTTCGGCAGGTAAGCCAAGGTAGCCCGAAACCAATAGGGTTTCGCACATGTGTTTGCTTAAGGAATTGGTGTTGATGTGTAACTATGTAACTCCGTTACAGGAGGCGTATATTGGAGTTGTATTTTGATGGAGAATAGTGCTACGTGATACACGTGGTAACATAAAAAGAAGGTGTGGTGAGTACGGGATGAGCTCGGTGAAATCCTGAACTCCACCCTCGATAAAGCAGTGAAGGATCCAAGTAATATAATTTCCTAATACTTTTTGCCGTTAATTAATTAATGTATTTTCGGTATTTCTCATATATAAGTATTTAAAAAAATAATAATAAAAACAATCTATTACATCGAAATATCTAAATAAACGATTTACTTTGAATTTGAAAAATTTTGACGGTCTATCGAAAATAAGTATTGTGGTTGGCCATTCTAACAAAAACAAAACTGATATTTGTAAGAACACAATATACCCTCACATTTGTGCACATTTAGTGTATGTTATTCTTAGTTTGTTATCGCGTTATATCACTATTCAACACTAGACGACATTCGATTTCCAGTGTTTTTTCAACTGTTTATTGAAATTGTGACTAGTTTTTTTCTCTTTTTTTTTTGATAAGTTTCAGTTTAAAAGAAAAAGTAGAAGTACAATATGAATCGAAAGTGCTTAAATTCACCGGACCTCTTTTGTTTTACTTGTGGAGAGTTTACTTCAAGTTCTAATCGAGAACGACCTACACCGTTACTTAATAACATTTACAATTTGTATTTTGGTTTCAACATTCCTGAAACTATTAAAAAAAGTTGGGCTCCGAGTTATTTTTGTTTAAGATGTGTTCGTTATTTAAGAGGATGGTTTAAAGGTACCCACCTAGCAATGCCTTTTTCTAAACCTACACTTTGGAGAGAACAAAAAGATCATATTACTGATTGTTATTTCTGTTTAACGAAACTTAAAGGATATTCCTATAAAACGAGAGATAAAATTGTATACCCTGATGTGGAATCAGTAACTAAACCACTTCCTCATACCGAAAACTGTCCACCGCCGCAACCTCCACAAAAGGAAAAAGATGCAGAGGACAACATAAGCGACGTCGAATCGGAATCTTCAACGAAGAGCCTTACTCAGTCACAAAATTTTGTTGTAAATGATAACGAACCACATTTAGTAGGTCAAGGTGAACTAAATGATTTAGTTAGAGACTTAAATTTGTCTAAAGCCCAAGCCGAACTTTTAGGTTCCAGACTTCAACAGTGGAATTTACTTCATCCGAGTACATAAATTTCAGTGTATCGAAAACGCGATGCTGAATTTGTAGACTTTTTTAAACAAGAAAGTGATCTTACATACTGCAGTGATGTGCAGGGGCTTATGAATAAATTAGGCTATGACAACTATTCACCAGATCAATGGAGACTATTTATTGATTCTTCTAAATTAAGTTTAAAAGCAGTCTTACTGCATAATGGCAATGATCTTCCATCTGTACCTTTAGCACATGGCATACACATAAAAGAAACATATATTAATATAAAAAATCTACTCGAGAAAATTAAGTACAACTTGCATTCTTGGAAAATATGTGCAGACCTTAAAGTTGTTGGAATATTACTTGGGTTACAAGGAGGGTACACGAAATATTGTTGTTTTTTATGTGAGTGGGATAGCAGAGCTAGAAGTCAACACTACATAAAAAAAGATTGGCCAATGAGGACTAATTTCGTTCCTGGACAAAAGAATATTTCCGAAAGCCTATTAGTACAGCCAAAAAATATTATTTTACCGCCTCTTAACATTAAATTAGGCCTCATGAAAAACTTTGTTAAAGGCATGGATAGAAACAGAGAAGGTTTTTTGTATTTAAAAACATTGTTCCCTAGACTGAGTGAAGCTAAATTGAAAGAAGGAATTTTTGTAGGGCCAGATATAAGGAAGGTCATGAAAGATACTAATTTTATTTCAAAATTAAACAAAAAGGAAAAAAATGCGTGGCTTTCTTTTGTTGAAGTGACAAAGAATTTTTTGGGAAACACAAAGTCTGCGAACTATAAGGAGATAGTTTCTAAGCTTCTACAAGACTATAAAGATTTAGGATGTAATATGTCTTTGAAGATAGATTTCCTTCATTCCCATCTAGATTTTTTCCCCGAAAACTTGGGTGCAGTAAGCGATGAGCACGGGGAAAGATTCCATCAAGATATCATGGCGATGGAAAGAAGATACCAAGGAATGCTTGCAGATTTTTGTTGGACACTAAAACGAGATCATCCGTCTTATAGTTACAAGAGGCAAGCAAAAAGAACAAAAAAATCCTCAGAATAAATTCTTTTGAAAAAATATTTACGAACGTCAGTAATTTTTGGTTACTTTTTAATAAATGTATTTTATGAAAAAAATGGGTGTTTAAATTTTTTTTTACGAACATATTTATAGTAGTTGCATGCCAAGGTATGAAAAAAAAAATATATCATTTTGTTGACCTTGAACCCTGTAAAGCTAGTACCTAAGCTATTGTCCGTCAAGGAATAGTGGAATAGTTGTCTTAAACAGTTTAGATTTAACAATTTTATGAAAACAGCATCAATAAACCACATAAAGTGTCTGAACTAGACTTAAATCTTTTATTCACTGAAACCCTACTTTATCTAACATAATTGCTAAAAAAAAATACACTACAGTGTACAGCTAACATAAGTTAAGTTCATACTAACAATGATATGGATCTTGGATGTCTGAAATAAAAAAATATTATTATTAAGGACTCCGCAAGGTTATTCTCTATTAATTAAAATTAGAAAGCTCAATTGAACACATTTATTTGACGTACAAAACAGCCATATTAACTAACTCATGGACTGTAATATATCTTTCATTACAATTTATAATAAACTAGCCCCAACTTTGTATAAACAATTTTTTTTTAAGATTTAGAATTCTTGTGTTTACAATGTTTATTATTTATAGTCCAAAAGGTAGTCAGTTGTGCGATGTAACGAAAGCAGGCAGATACCTGAATAGAATGAACTTACTATAGGTTCAGCATGAAGAATATGCTATCCGCACAGCTTGTACAAGGGAAAACATGGCATGCACCCCTTAGGACTACAACATCAGCTGGATCCTCAAACGATTTCCTGTTTTCGTCGCTCGGTATTGGTGTGTTACCGGGTAGGGCTAAACAAGCCAAGGCAGGAGAAGAAAAAACCGATGACAAATCAGCTGAGGACAAGAAAGAAGATGCAGCAAAGAAGAAAGATGAAGCAGCAAATTCACTGCCGCTACAAAGGAGGAAAATGTTGGCGCCAAAGCGCCCATATCATCGGGCATTCAAACTTTATGAATATTCGGAAGTTAGCTGCAAAACCATGCGCAGATCACGATTTAAGGTGTCAGCGGGACATACAGGAGCGCGACGAAGGAGCCCCACCCTCCACGCTTCACACGCGCACCCGCAGTTGCCGCTTGAACTTGTAAGAGTAGTGTTAGCCACGTCTCAACACTACACACACGCGCGTGCTGCTTAGAAAGTACAGTCGAGAAAAAAATATTGTTGTTTCTTAATTACGTTTTTGTTATTTTTTTGTATTGTTAAGTTTTATTGTTATTCTCGTTACGTTTTTCACTTTGTTATTTGTTGTTGTATTGGTGAACAACCATGCCACGTGTGCGTTTTAACGTTCTACGTCGTCAAGCAAGAAAAATGGTATATACCGTAATGCAGTTTATGAAAAAGGAAAGTGAAGAAGGTGTTCAAGTTCCGCTGAATTGTGTGCATCGAAGAACGGCGCTAGCTACAGGTGTTTCTTTAAGTACCGTGCAAAGGATATCGGCAGCAGCTCAGAAGTCTGGCATGTTAGCAGTTTTTCGTACACCTGGAAAAAAAAGGGCAGGAAAAAAACGGGTCACCGGCAATGACAACTTCGATCAAGGAGTTATCAAGAGATGGGTACATAACTTTCACGTGACTGAAAAAGAATTACCAACTTTAAAGCAGTTAAAAAAGAAATTAAAAGCGGACATAAATTTCAACGGATCTGAAACAAGTTTAGGACGAATATTGAAAGAATTAGGGTTCACCTGGAAAAAAGCTCAAAATGAAAGAAAGGTTTTGATTGAACAGTCAAACATTAGATTGCAACGCATAGAATACCTACAAAAAATCAATAGATACCGCTCGGAGGGACGACCAATTGTATATACCGACGAGTCATATGTTGATAGCTCACACAGCTTATCTAAGTCCTGGAGTGATGGGTCTGTGATGGGATTGAAAACTAAAATATCAAAAGGACAACGTGTGGTCATCGTGCACGCGGGGTCAGAAGCAGGTTTCGTACCAAATGCATTACTCATGTTTAAGGCTGGTACAAAAAGTGGCGATTACCACGATAACATGAATTTCACCAACTATGAAAAGTGGGTAAAGACTCTTCTCGTTCCAAATTTGCCCCCTAATTCGGTTGTCGTGGTAGACAATGCTTCATACCACAACAAACAGGAGGAACCAGCGCCAACTTCCAACTCAAAAAAAGCTGAAATGCAAAAGTGGCTTCAAGAAAAAAACATTTCCTTCGAGGAAACCATGTTGAAGCCGCAATTATTCAAGCTTATTAAGCAAAATAAAGAATGCTTTAAGACATTCAGCATTGACAAAATATTAAAACAAAATAATCACGATGTTTTGCGACTTCCACCCTACCACCCTGACCTTAATCCCATCGAAATGGCATGGGCAGCCATTAAACAGCATGTGGCAAAGAAAAATGTTACTTGGAACATTAATGCTGTTATGCAGCTTGTAAAAGAAAAGGTGAATCAAATGGGTGAAACTGAATGGCGGGCACTGTGCCAAAAAGTCAAAGATATCGAAAAAGAATATCGAAAAAGTGACGTGGTCATCGACGGATTGACAGAAGAGTTGGTGATTCACCTTAGTGAATCGGATACCGAGTCCGATTCAAGTGAAGACGAGGAAAGTGAGAGTTCGATGGATGACGAACCTTCCACGAGTAGAGAAATGACGATGGAGGGAATAGAGCCATTAGAATAAAACAAATATACCGGTTAAGTGCGAATTGAACTCGCATGAACAGTGTTTCGCAAGTTTTTTCATTGTATTTAAGCCCCCTATAATGTCACTGTTGCAAAATTCATTTATTTTTATTTTTTATTTCATATCTCATCTGTGTTTTAACCACAAAAAGTGATACATATGTACCAAATTTTAATTCAATAAATAACATGAAAATGTAGTAACAGTTTTGTTTTTTTTTGACTGTGCACTCAAGTGTATAAAATGGATACGGGTAAAGCATCAAAACATGTATCTGGAACTCTATGATCCCGTGATAAGTTTTTGATACTTCTTTGATGCTACGTCCATATCTATGTTTATTTACTTGACTGTACCTGCGCGCATCTGCACTTGCGGCTAAGTTCAGAGAAGTCATAAAGTTTGAATCTGTCTGTACCGTGTGCGACTGCGGTGCCCGCCTCTGTGGGCGCCTCGTTCCGCCGCACCGCTTTCAGCGGTAGCAGCGAAGGTCAATGCAAACCATGCGGATAGACAGAAAATTCAGTAGACTTAGCTCCAGTGTTACCAACTGGCCAGCAGACCGGTGAGATAGTTTTAAAGGCTATTTTTTGTTGACATTTTAGTCTTCTTTTTTCTTTGGTCTTTGTTCTTTTCTGCTGTCATGTAAGTAAGCTGCGTATTTTAGTTTGTATATATTTTATTTATCTTTATTATAATATTTTCTTGACTTTGAGCCCTTTCTTTTCTTCCAACGCCTATCATTTCTATCTATCTGTTACATCCAGTAAAAAAATTGGTGCCTGACTGGGAGTGACGCACTGCGTTATTTAGATCAAAGCAGCAGGAATTAGCCCATATATGTTGCCCTGACAATGGATGGGAGGCGCCGATGAGTAAATTTAAATCAAATCTCAGGAGATATCACTTACCACATGACCACCAATGCTACGGGTGTAAAATACCGAAGGGTACACTCGAAGAAGGAATTAATATGCTCATACGACTACATCCCGGGAGACTACTACTGCTAACACGGTAATAAGAGAGTATCAGCGTCTGCTAAATATAATACCAGCGCATGCATACATAACGTAAAGCGTATGTTCAAGGAAACAACCGGATGGCTTAAGTTGGGTGGAAGTTATATAGATATAAACTGGCGACTTCTTACATATTGGGAAACATTATTCGGTTATATAGCGCCAAAGACAATGGATTCACTTAAAAAGGATGTTGACGATGGGTTAACTATAACCAAACATAATAGAGAAAGGATAAACGAATCAAAGTATGTAGGGGACATTATACAAGAGACAGAACTGTATTTACGCGAGGAATGGCATAGGCCCGATAAGATACCAACTATAAAAAAATGGGTCGCTAGTGGTGTATGGATGTGCGGCAAGGCAGGAACAGGCAATGTCACAGAATAGTAGTGGAGGGGAAAAGGAAAAAAAACACGTAAATATAAAGGTGTCGATGCTGCCCTTAAGAGCAATATGGATCGGGAACTGGAATTGCTCATGCCCACACGAGAAGATGAAAATTATGCAGAAATCAGAAGGAGGCAAGGTTAGACCAGTTGGTGTCAGGAAAATCGATTTCTTATCTGAGTGTCATAGAAAAGGGTTTACGAGGTTCAAGAACAAGTACGCTGGCAATGAGGTGATTGATAAGTACTGGCTAAATGAGATCCGTAACCCCCACGCAGTCAAGGTACCTCTCGATCAGTCTGCATTTAACAGCAACCAATCAAAGAGTACAATCCTGGCTGTCCTATGTGGTATCCACAACGTGGTGATAAATAGTGACAATACGCCTGATGAATATAAGAAAGTTTGGGAGTGTATGTGGCACAGCCTAGCCGTAAAAGGACCGGTCGTGGTGATGGAAGATGAGAGGAACTGGGAAAATGGAATTCCATCGGGATGGCGCTGGACGGCATTACTGGACACCGTACAAACTATAGTTTTAGAGTTGTGGCACGTTACTGCAAGGAACACTGTTACTGTCCGGTTCCAATCGGACGATCAACAATGCAAGGTGACGATATCATCTTCTCCACAAATTCACGGAAATCGGTGGAAGTCCTGGTAACTTATTAACAGCAGCAGCTGTGATTAATATGAGGCTATATGTAATACTTTGTTATGTGAGTGTATGCATTAACAGTCAGTCGTGATTAAAACTGCGTTTCATTACAACAATGATTGACTTTGAAAAACTTTACATAGACGATGCTAATAATTTAATTTATTTATTTCCTGTAATCAAATTAAAAGTTACAAATTGTTTTTAGAAACGGACATTGAAAGCAAGAGACACCATTTACCAGGAAATCATAAATTTGACCAATTGTAAGTAACTGTTTATAATAGCACAACATATTGAACTTTAATAATATCATGACAACCTTATATACCATGTTTTCAGCCTATTCAAACGATTATTTATATTATTATTGTTAATATTTAAGGATTAATAGAAGTGTACTTATGTGCCAACACTTCGTGTGGTGGATACTTCGCGCTCGTTGCTCACACTTTCGCTGCAAATCTGATACTGTACAAGACAAGTACAAGAAGACCAGCCGGCCGGTCGTGGGTGGCAAGATGTGCGCGAGCGCCCTCTTCCTATTGGTCAGACTCAAAAGGATGAGGGTAACACGTGTTATAGTCGGGTCACACACACTAAAGGAATCTGCTGACATATAACATCGTTGCACACGGTCCCATTGTTGGAGTGACCGAAATATTACCAAAACTGCTGATGCAGCGGCACGTGGAGCAACAACGGACGTGGAGGCAATCCGAGTATTAGAGTTCACTTTTAGATCAACCATCGATCGGGTCACATAGTTAGGTTAGTTATTAAGAAATATAATGTAATTTTATTTCATTAAATTAGTATTAAGTAAATTTTGGTTTTCTTTGAAATCTCCGGCTGCAGCTTCTATAATTCACAACAGTCCGACGTTGGTTTCAAAACAACAACGAAAACAAACATATATTAAAACAAAAGATCACTTTGTGTGGTCCTTTAAGACTAACATATATCTAAAAGGAGCGGGCCGATTGTAATGTCATCGTCAACAGAGTCATTCGTGAAACTATTTTAAAATTAAAGCGAACATATTTTTAACTTAGAACAAAACGTTGGTAGTGTAATAAATTCATGTGACGTACGCAAGAAAATGAAATATGATCGAATTACAGCTTACTCAAATACAGACAAACCCGTTCCAAGAAGTTAAGTATTCGATGTTGGACATCTTTTACAATTTTGTAATATTGCAGTTCCTAAACCAGCGTTGAAAAAAGAAACTTCATTATTCGAATAAAAAAGACCGAGCTGCCGCCTCTTTTCGCCGTACGAATTAAATAATTAAATCTACAACAGAAGTGAACAGTTAAGTGCCAGCTGTGCTCAAATAAGAAAAAGCACATTTGGATTGAATCCTGAGCTGTCTCTTTTCTTACTCCACATGAAGTTGTGTTCCGACACACAGATTCCTCTAGTTCCTTTGGACGTTGACTTTGATAAACATTATACTCAGTCAAAGAGCATGTGAAAAGTACAAAATACTTATATTAATACCTTACAGGTAGGATAATTCAATAAAAAGAAGTGACCAAATGTAAATGTGATGGAAAACATACTTTTAATATAAAAAAAAAAAACAAAAATTTAAATCAAAATTTTATAATTAAGTCTAGGCTGTCCAAGCAATTGTGAAAGTCGAGAGCTACGCCATCGGTTCGTAAATCTACGCCGGCAGACCTTGTACCGAGAAGAACCGGTAAAGGGCTGCTCTTTTCTCCTCATTTTGTTTTTTTTTTTCGAAAAACTGAACTCTCAACATACAATTCTTTTTTCAACTTTTAAGATACCCGAAGACATTACCTAAATACTAATGTAATAACCAAAGCTCCAAGTAAAATAGTTTACAAGTAATAACTATTTGAATATCATCCTGTCATCCGAGACTCTTGAAGGACGCAGGTAAATATTAAATTTCAAATGAACGCCGAGTACTATCTCTTCGACAGTTGGATACTGATGAAATTATACCATGTAAATAATTTTTAAATATTATGGCATATTATATTTGTATATTGTGTACTAGATTATATGATTATATATTTCAGTTTCTCAACCATCGCCAACATCAGGGTTTGAATTTCCTAGCATGCCTTGAGTAATTGAGGAAGTAGAAGTGGAAAGTAAGCAATATATATCAATATTTCACTAAATTTTCTCAGCTGATGGCTTATTTTAATTTACTTCATATTTCAGCTACTTTCATGGAAACAGAGCCAAACCCACAACCACCAATTATTGTGACTCCACCACAACCATCAGAAGTGCAAGATAACTTTGGAATATTTATACTTTGTTTTGGTATTTGATGATTGCTAGGGTGGTGCACTAATTGTTAGTTTACACAATAAAAACCAACACAGGATATAGAAATGAAAAGTCTATTTCAATCCAACTGAGATGCGAACCTGAGTTCTCAGAAATGGCAACATTCTAAAAATCGACTGTAAGCCACTTGTTCATTAAGATTACAAATCACCATGCCATATTTTTGCAGACCCCTTGGAGCTCACACCTCTTCAACCGCAACCAGTTCGTTCTGGGAATAATCAAACATCTCAAATTGAATTCACCGAAACGCGAACCACTCGAGTTGCAACAGAGTCAGGTCAAATAACACCCCGTCGAAGCAGATCGACACGTAAAAAAGGAACTCGTCGCAGACGCCTCAGGCTAGCAAGCACCGAGCAAGCAGCACAACATTTTATTCAGGCAGTCGAAGAATGGAGAAGATTTAAAATGACTCAACATAATGACTACATGGAATTGAGAAGGGAGCAAAATAGAATAAGAGCTGACGAAATTCAAGTCCAAAAAAATTGGCAGGGTATATGCGAAAGAGCATTAGACCTTTTAGAAAAAATAGTCAATAAATATTGTAATGAATGATTACTCATTGAACAAATAAACTTTTTATTTAAAAGTTATGATTCTTAAAAATTAAAGGGTATAATTATATAATTCAAAAGAGGGTTGCAATTTAAATGATTTATTTCAATCTCTTTTACTTGTCACTGTAACCTTCTCATCAATTGACTCCTTAATTGCCTACCTCTAATCAATTCTGTGGTGGCTTCTCTCTCTACATGTGTTTCATTGATATTCGTTTCAATTTCGTGATCTAGAATTAAATGACTTAAATATCAATAACTTCAAACACTTGATAATAAAATAGAATATAAGAGATAGAATTAGTTTTAACATACCACTTTCTTCATCTGAGTCAGTAATATTACACTTTATGCAAAAATTGTGCAGTACAGCACAAGCCAATATTTTTTTGCACATTTTAACGGTTTATAGTGTAAAACTCTGTCTTTGTGCAGACAACGCCATCGATTTTTTAATTTCGAAAATGTGTTTTCAATTAACACTCTGACTTTCTTATGTCTCATATTATAGAGACCCTCTAGTGTGTCATTTTCAGCATCTGCGATTTTAACAAACATAAGAATAATTATTATTATTTATATGTTTGTTATAATTAAAAGTAAAAAAAAATAAGTTTCATGTAAAACTAATGTAGGGACACAGCATAAATGTATTTAGCTGACTTAACATTTTTAGCTTGCGTCAGAGCACACTTGCTCGCGTTCGCCAGTCGTTCTCCGTCACACCTAGCGCTAACGTTGATTTTTATGACATCACTAATGCAGAGGTAAGTGACGACTTTAATTTAGTTGAGAAAATACGTCACACGACATCTAAATATAGGCCCAATTTAAAAAGCAATAGCAACACACGATCTTTTTTCGTTCATGCAGATTTGAAAACGTGTAGTCGTGTTTTTGTAAGGGATGACACTGTTAGACGACCCTTAAAGTCGCCTTATGATGGTCCATATAGTGTTTTAAAGCTTTCAAGTAAAGAATTTATGATACAATTGCCAGATTGCAAAGTAAATATATCGATAGACCGCTTGAAACCGGCGTACGTATTGAACGGTAACAACAACGTCACGCCCACAGTCACTCAGCCAAGTAGTAACAAAGTAAATGTAGACTCAAGTAAAGTAAGAAACTAGATTGTTTTCAAGACTAGGAGCGATCGTATAGATAGACCACCAGTTCGATTTATACAATAAAGATCCCGTGGGCCATGTTGCTCAACAGGTACGTCGCATACTCTGTTGGGATGCCAAGGGCAAATTGTTTGCATAGAGTTATATTAGAGTATGATTGTTTTATATAATGATTTTCAATTCCACTGAATACGTCACATTGGTTGGTGTTTTTAGAGACGTATTATTTTTTTTTTAAAAAGAAATGTGTAGTCAGAGTCTTAATGATGTACGCACTGAGGATTAACAAAAATGGGCATTTTCCAGGAATAATATCTCCAAAACGGTTGGTTCAAAAATTATGAAAAAAATATATGTGAATCATCAACTCTTTATCTCTATAAAGAGCGTTTAAAACAATTCTATCTTTAAAAATTCTATATATAATCAATTAAAAACGGAACGCTGTCGTAAAACTTCCAGGAATAATATCTAATAAACGGCTACGAATTTTGGAAATGTTTAAACACTAATAGAAAGGTAATCAGAAGTACTCTAAAAAGAGCGTTGCTCATGTAAATCAGTTAACATTCGCTGAACAAACTATCGAGTCTATCGAAATTTCAATCGATATATTGCGGAGGGGCTGTGTGCGGGCGCGCGCGGCAGTCTTCCGCTGGCATTCCGACGAGTAGCCTGTGTCGCTCGTTGCTCCAAAGTACTATATGCGATCGACACGAATTTATCATAGTGTGCGTGAAACGTGTTTTGATATTTATCCTTGAATTAGTAGTGTTTATTTTTTTTGTTTTTGCGCTCGGACGCTTTTGTGAACCTTATTATTGTGAATATTTTGTAAATAAGTTTAGATATAAGTTTGTAATATAATAAACATAGATTAATATGACGCACTGGGCGAGGAGCGCGGGAGGAGGACCGACAGCGGCCGACGGTGACGCATCCTTCGGGTGGTCTCGGAAACCGTCGTGTTTCGTCGCGCTGCCATTTAAAAACAGCTGTTAGAACGGACAGTTGTTCACTTTCACTTTTTAACTCAATTGAACACATTCTTGAAGCATGTAAACGAAATTGAAGAAAATAAATAATTTATCAGCAAAGGGGTGTGGATTCATTTATTTCTTGTCATATACAATTGATATGTATGAATTTATCGCAAAACGACACATAATTGTCCAAGGTGCAAAATACATACTTAACGGTATTTAGGTCACTATACGGTAAGTAAGTATTATAAAAGTTGTAACTTTCACGCACGTACGAAAAATTGATGAACATTTTAAAAAGTATATAAAGAAAGTAGCTGATAATGTTTATTCATTTTTTATAAAATTTTGGCAGTGCAACATCGTTAATATTTAATTATCATGGGCTGGGGACAAAGCAAACAAGAAAACGTAGCAGTCGCTCAGGCTCAGACAGTTGCAGATAATAATGCAAAATTCGAGTCAAAGACAGTCTATTTGTCGATTATAGTATTAGTTGCAGTCATATTATTATAAGTGTGTATTATTGTATAGTATTATTGTAGTGTGCATCATATTATGTGTTATAAGACAGCAGTGTATAATAACCACCAAATCATGGTTAAGAAAGCAAGTTTCTAATGGTGGCACACAGGAACAGCTCGTAATTAGAGTACAGTCGATGCCACAACAAATGCAGCAAGTTTAGACACTGATAACAGAATACGGAGTGAAGATAGTTTTGATTTTAATTTTTAACAAAGTTTTTTTCGTACGTACGTAACAAGTGTTACATATACATATTATTTTAATATCCGTGTTAGTATTTAAGGTATTTCTGACAGTTATGGTTATTGAAGATAACTAATGGGATTATTAAATTGACCAGGAATTTTAATCAGGACCCTTTAGAAAATTTCTTCGGTAGCATAAGGAGTTACGGGGCAAGAAATATCGCACCCAACACAGTGGCATTTGAGGGTGCATTCAAATCACTGTTATTAAATAATTTTAGTGCGACCCACTCGAGAGGAGCAAATTGTGAAGAAGATGATACTAATGAGTATCTTCAATCATTAAATTTTTTTTTAACAGAAAAAACAGAAAATCCTTATGCTCCTGAAGAAATTGATACTATACACTATAGTAATGAAATGAACTTTGACCAGCCATATGAAAATGATGCTGGTCAGAGCAACTACTTTTGTGGATGGGTCCTAAAATGTATTTAAAAAAAGGAGTGAAAGGTTGTGATGATTGCAAACGGTCTTTACTAGACACAGAAAATAAAAATAATGCCTTTATCAAAGCTAAAGAATATACAGGAAAGAAATGGCTTTGTTATCCGAAATCCGAAATGAGCAAGTAGAAATATATTTTCAAGATGTACGTAATATAACCATTTCTTTTCTAAAAAAAAACGTACCTAAATTTACTTTGAAAAAGTCCATAGTTTCTATTATAGACGTCTTAATTAAGAGTCCTTTTAAATGCCCTATACACAAAATTGACTTAAAAACACATTTTTTAAATTACTCTGTCAATGTAATAATTAACAGTTGGTGTCGGTCCATCAATCGGATTTTATCTGGGAAGTTAAAATACACAGGCAATGATGATGATTGTAAAAAAACAGCTCAAGAATATTATAATAAACATAAAAATTATAAAAATAGAAAATAAAGAATTAAAAAGACAACTTATTCTTTTATTCCACACATTTTTACGACCTTTTTTCTCTAAAGAATAGAATCTGACTTATCATCGAAACAAGAAAATTAGAATGAAATCCTATTGTAAGTGATTTTATTTTAATATTCTGAAAATAATTTAAGACCTGCCCGGATGCCCAGCAGGTGGCGTTTTTAATTCTTGTTCAGAAATCTAGATGGCACCTGTGTTTCATATTCAGTCTACATTAAAATCCCTAGAGAGGGCACTCTTTTTCCGCTATATTTACTACTCTTTGACATAAACATTAAAGCCATGTATATAAAAGTGAGGAACACTGGTCACATAGCAGCATATAATATCTGTAAGAGGTAGCTTATGCGCTCTGATTTATATATAGTCAGGACATGCTGTGCGCTCTTGGACAAGCCGGCTATTGTGGTGACTTTGTTAAAAAATTATAAAGTAATAAATATCTAAAAACATGAGAGCTGGCGTATCATTATTTAGAACCCTCACATGGCGCTGCGGAACTACGGACTGCATTATAAATAAAAATACGATAAATTAAATACCATGAAATAAAAGATGGAATTATTACAAGCTCCTCCGCCATTACCGCTTGAAAATTTGAAGCTTACAAAATTGGAAACAGAAGTTTGACTTGAACTTTTTGGCAAGTGGAGTAGATCGACGCTTGACCGACAAACAGAAAAAGGTACTTTTATTACACTGCATAGGAGATGAAGGCCTGCAAATTTATAATAGCTTCGAAGATATAAAATGAAACAAATGATAAAGAAGTACTTTTGAGATTAGAAACATATTGTAGTAAACCTTCCAACGAATTAATCTGCGAAATGATCGCGTTGCATGATTTGCCTTTCAATTTCATAGAAGGTATTGGTTTTAGACGTTCATCCTAAACTTTATGAAAATACTCATCAGAGGGTACTCAACCGCATCACAGAACTGGAACAGGAGCTCAACTTGGCAAATAATAAAATAGAAGTACTGCTCGAACAACAAAAATAACATGAAGCAGAACACACCCAAAGTCTTTTTGAAGAACTGGTAGCATCACCTGGAGGCCAGTCGATGAGGCATCAACTAACAACCTGAGATGTTACACTCTAAGACTCTGATTAATTTTAATTTTTAGTGATGAAATTGGCAAAACAAGGGCCGTCTGCTATTCGATAAGGGCCATTCAACATTAAACTTCTGTATGCCTAATTCTCATTCTTTTAGTGATATTTTGGAAAAAGCAATTAAACAAAACTACAGCGAAAATACCACTAATTGTTTTTTATTGGCAATAGAGGTACTTTGAACAAACATAAATTATTGAAATATATAAACAAATTAAATTCATTAAGTGTTGGGAAAGTCGTGATTTTTACGTTGCCGTATTGCAATAGTTTGTCCAATGAAGAAAATAACTTGCGATACAAATTGAATATGACATTGCACACTATATGCAATACTGTAAAGTTTCATGTCATTGACACTAACAAGTATGTTAGAAAATTATATTTGGCCGCTGCTGCAGAAAGTCTCAAACGGCGAAAATATTCAGGTATAAGTAATACCTACATATTTGAGCCGTTTGGGGTCGAAACGATGGGTCCGTGGGGCCCTGAAGCCCATCGTCTTTATCAAGAGTTAAAAAAGAAACTTTTTGACAGGTCAGGTGATCAGAAGGCTGGTTTGTACCTCGCCCAAAGAATTAGTTTAGCTATTCAAAGAGGAAACGCTCGCAGCCTTCTGGGTACCTTACGTGTAGGCAATGATCTGGGAGACATTTTTTATTTAGTATAGTTATTATTTTAAGACAGTTTAGATAAGTAGTTTTAATTTATTAGACCTTTTATTTCAATTTGATTAAAGATAAATATTATCTTTCCAATTATTATAAGAGACAAATAGCTATTTCGCTATCATATTTTTTTTTGTATAACAGCCAAAAATCTAACCAGATTGCTCCTATTGAGCACTCTTCTATTGACATGACTGTCAGTAATAATCCTACTGACATTGCGACAAATTCGTCTTTATAATATGAACCTATTGTACCTTATGACTATGATTTGACATTTGCTATTTTTTATGTAATTTAATTTTTGATACTTTCTTTCATATAAAATCAGACAATTTATTGTATATTGACTTTAATATTTGCACATCGTCTTGACGATAAAATATGCTGGTCTAAAATTGTAAAACTACCTTGTAACCATATTTTCGCAAATAAATAAATATTATTATTTATATTAGATTATAAGACAATAGAGGATTCCTCTTGCTTGCTATTGAATAGACAAAGTAATAATGGAACCAAGAGTTTATCAGTCATCAACCTAGTGCACCAAAATGTTCAAGGAATGTTGAGTAAAGAGTTAGAAGTAGAATTATTCATGAACTGTAACAATATTGATATTTTCTGTATTACGGAACATTGGTTAACAAGTTATAATTGCATTTTTAACTTCAATAATCACATGGTTGGTAGCTCGTTCATTAGGAAAAACGCAATGGTGCACTAATTTTATTAAAAAAAGTAAAGAACGTGGAGATATACATATACACTGTGTTGCTATATATTAATTATATCAAAAGTAAATCTTTGTATCGTTTACAAGTTGTAGAGCTCCAGTCTCTTGCACTCTAAACTTGAGGGGCTGTGTTGAGATATTATTATAAGCAATGGCAACACTAGTTTTAACTATCGCTGTCATACTCTCTCTGCTAATAAAGATGTCGAGAGTTAACGTCGTTAAAATGTGTAGCCTTATGTAAAGTGGCGCAGGAAGCACAAATTCAACTGCAGAATCTAAATAATAATCATAATTCAAGTGAAATCGAAGCAGTTAATAGGGAACATAGTACACAAACACCGAGCAGGGAGATGCCAGCCAGGGGTCGCAGTAGAACTCCGGGTCGAGCGAAACAGCAGGGAGCAAATGGCAGTCAAGCAGTAGCAGACAGCTTAGTAATCGACACCGATCTTCAAAGAAGAAACCAGGTGAGACCATTAGACGTGATGACATCAAAACCGTGTAGAAAATGCAACAAGCCTCATGCGTATGCGCAGTGTCCGGCTTATGGTAAAAAATGTATGAAGTGTAATAAATTTAACCACTTTGCAGCGTATTGCACATAGGTGTTCAGTAGTAAACATACGAGAAATACAACAATGTAATACTGATACAGTTTATAAGGTAAATTCAGTAAATAAAGAATGATACATACAGTGAGGTGCAAAACTGAGTCAGTATACTGATATTTTTTATTGTGTTAAATATAATAATTTTTTTAGAAGCTTTTTAAATGATATGTGTTATTATTTAAAACTATACCTTACCCAGTATTTAACGCGTATAATTATTGTCTAGTATTTACACTTTAAAATATTCATTGTCTCACTTTTGCACTTTAAAATATTAATCAATATTGATTGTCTCACTTTTGCACCGTATTTAAAAACGTATTTGCGCTCAAGTATAAACGTGTTCAAACTTGTCGAGATTAGTGTAGAAAAAGAACTTCGTTTTATTTATCCCTCAGTCTTATTCGATCCAGTACAGTGAACGGATTAAATTGATACATTTCTTTTGTATATAATCATGAAACCGATTGCAAATACTATAAAAACTGTTAAAGAGTTACTTGAAAATGGGAAATCGACAAGATATATTGCTCGAGAGTTAAACTTAAGTCAATCAACAATACAAAGAATCAGAGCCAAATGTAAATTTCCCATATCAATTAATGTTGGTGGTCACCCTAAAAAAATATCTGATAGGGACATAAGGAATGTTATTCACTATTTAGATCTAGTGAGGCGTCTTCAGCTTCTGAAGCGGCTGTAATTTTAAGGCAAGAGACTGGCACGTCGGTAAGTAAGTGGACTGATCGTCGGGCGTTACACAAAGCAAATATGCGAGCTGTTGAGCAGAAACCTCTTCTTACTAACAAAAATATTAAAAATAGAGAAAATTTTGCTAAAAAACATATTCACTGGACTGAAGATAATTGGATGAGAGTTATTTGGTCAGATGCTACAAAAATTGATAGATACAGCTCAGACGGTCGAAAATGGAATTGGAAAAAACCATGCTTGGCTGAATTTCACACAATGTTGGGCCTTGAGGTGGAAGTACATGATTTCCCTTTGGGAATTTCCAATTGTAATGTTTTGCTAGTTTTCCCTTGCTTGATTCCGAAGTCGCAGCAAATGACTGACACAGCGGAAAGATCTTTTATCTTTTTCACTGAGAATGTTTCTAAGTTGCTCGCGATTAGGTTCGGAAAGCAGATACTCAAGTAGACAAAGGATGCATGTTATTTTCTTAATTTGATATTGGGAGTGTCTAATTGTTTGTCCAATAAAAACCTGGTTGCTCAAAGCTAACTTTTGTTAGGTGCAGCACTTGTAATGTTTTTCTTTTTGTATTTTAATACAGAAAGAAACTGTTTTAACACTAGAAGTGCGGGCGTCCCAGATTTGAATGTTCTTTCTGTTCTAGTTGTTAACTTATTATGCGTACGATCATAATTTTTTTACTATTGATATCTGTAATTTGTCTAATTAGCGATAAATTATTATTTTAAGGTAAAGAAATAACGATCGCAACTTCTGACGATTGGATTGGAATGAAAGGAGATTGTCTCCTCAGTCTCCATTCCAGTATCACATAAGCGCTTGTGCACTCATGTGATACTGGAATGCAGGAGGCTATTAAGACAAAAGGACTACATATCTATGAAGCCCAAGGATACTAGTGGAAGCATGCGGCAGAGTTCGAGATCTTACGGGCTTCCTGGAGGAGCTGGGGTGGCAGGACTAAAGCAACCCCGTGTCATGCAAAATAGGCAATGAGTATCGAGTTGCAGAAAAACCCGCCGTGAAACATAACATAACAACACAGGACGTAAAAATGTGTAGCGTGTCGGGAGGGGGTAGCGGCTACTACAAAGTGTTTGCCCATAGAAAAATGCCGATTTCTATTCTATCGCATAAAATCTTTTTTGCGCCGATTCACTAAATTACATTCGTGAGTTCGTGACATATACATAATATTTAAGCAAAATGGTAGTCTGTCTATAAAGTCATGAAAAAAATTGAGGGCGCTTCGATCGTGCACGTAGCAACCCTGTGTAGTGAGACAAATGATTTTGATAGTAGGTTTTTTTTTTTTTTACTTTTATTACCCTAGAAAAGGTAAAGAAAGGCGTATAATTCGTAGACAATGAGTTTATTCTACATTGAAGATTACAATATAGTAATCCTAATTTTTGATAAATCTTTTTTTTTATAATTGCCAAGTTGTTTTCTCGTTTTACTGCAATGTGTGCTTGTGTTCTGCCTTATTATTAAAGCCTGTTACTTTGACACTCCTTGTAAGAAAACCCAATATATTTCAGAATTTAACGCAGAACTTCTAGGCTACAATTAAAATCCAGATCGGTTTTGGCAATCCACTGATGTTTTCTTCATGTAGGTACCTCTTTTTTTTCACAGAGTAAAAGAACTGAATCTTTTGTCGAAGTGCACAAATGTTGCAGTTAACCATTTATTTCTTAGGACGACTGTCTATATTTCCCAGGGGTTTATGCCACCATTTGTATAACCTTCATCTACAATACGTATCACTATATTCTCTGATTTTCCTGAAAGTAAGTTTTAAAAATGTAATACCTATAGGTATTTGGCAAAAAGAATGGAATCGCCACAATGATCAAATTAATGCTATAATTTTAGTAATATAAAGCACAAACTTTTTATTGGCGTACGTAGGTAAAAATCGTACATTCCTAACAGGTATATTTTTTATTCAGATTAAAATCAATGATAAATTTGATTATCCAAAAGTATTGAAAGTTCGGGCCGCACTACAATATAGCCTTCTAACATTTTCAATCTAACCTATAAATGCGTAATGTAAACAATAGTAATTTTAAACTTAAATTCATATATTTAGTAAATTTGAAACTTCTGGTAACCAAAACTTAATCAGTAACACGATTACATACCAGCCATAACTGCCGTTCGAGCATAAACATCCTACAAATATGATAAAATGTGTCCAGCTTCTTGTTCCAATAAACATCACTGAAAAACTTTATAAATAATATCCTGAGCTTCACTCCGATTAATTCTCTTCATTTTTAACACTTTTCTACGGAGTTTAGAAGAAGTAGCTTCAGTTTAATCAAAACAAATCAAAAATGCAGAAAATCGAGCTAAAAAATCAAGTTGTTGACAGTCGATGTACTTTGATTCAGTGTTGTCATACTTGTGTCTAATGTTAGTTCCTCAAACGTTCTTTTCATGACTTTATAGACAGACTGTACACGTTGGTCTCCGTCGATAGATATCGTTTTTTCAATCGATAAGAATCGGTATGCCGTTTCAAATAAAACATGTATTCGATGCAAGTGAAATTATGTCTTCCATCACTAAATTAAAATCGTGACGTCATGATACCTACACAAAATGTGGCACGCTCGGTCTCCATATAAATCGACGAACATTTTCCTTCTAACTAGATTTATTTCTGTGATATCAACAATGCATTAGGCACTGGAAGTACAAGCCATGCGACGGTGTCACGATGGTTTGATCGTTTTAAATCAGGAGACAGGAGCCTTGAAAGTCAGCCACGCTCAGGGCGACCACCCGCAGTGAATGATGACGATTTGCGCCGCGAACTGCAGTTGAATCCGGATGCTACCACTCGTGAATTAGCGGTAGCACTTAAATGCAGTCACCACGCCGTGGAACACCATCTGCATGAGCTTGGTTATCGAAAAGTTTTGGCTTGGTGGGTACCGCACATCCTTACAGACGCCAGTCATGCAGTCCGTGTCGCTATCTGTCAGTCACTTTTGCTGCGACCCCGACGTAAAGAGTTTTTGTCAGATCTGGTTACTGGAGATGAATCATGGATTTATTACGAGAACGATACACGTCGTGCTTTTTGGCTGCTTAGAGAAGAAACGCCACCAACTCAACCGAAGCCGAGTCAAAAGAACCGCCGAAAAATTCTACTTTGCTGTTTCTGGGATGCGCAAGGCATACTGTTTTATGAAGTATTACACAATGAAACTATAAACGCTGACAAATATTCAACCCAGCTTACCAAATTATCTGCCGCTATCAAGAAAAAACGACGAAGACGAGTCAATGTAGTTTTACTGCACGATAACGCTCGACCTCACGTCGCATCTGTGGTTCGCCGGCAGTTGGAGAACTTGGGCTGGGAGACGATACCCCACCCACCTTATTCCCCAGACCTCGCCCCATCAGACTATCATTTGTTTAGAGCCCTGAAACAGCATTTGCGGGGTAAACAATTTAATGATTTCTCTGACGTAGAGGCGGAGTTGAACAACTTTTTCGAGGCACAGCCATCAGAGTTCTGGGCAAAAGGCATCCAAACTTTGCCGGATCGTTGGCAAGAAGTCTTAGATACTAATGGTAATTACATCATTGACTAAACTTTTTTATTGTAATAATAATAAAAAAGTAAAAACTTAAACCAAGTGTCTCATTACTTTTGTGCCAACCTACTGATTTTGCTTCGCAACAAATGACCACTAACAAGGACGTCGGTAATTACAGGGCATATTATAGATTTTCACTGATAAATTTAATTTAGTTTTCAATCAACCAAAGAAAGATCAATGTGATCTGTTTGTTGCATATACTAATTCGAATGATGAATAGAAAGTAATAATGGGAAACTCAATATCAGAAAGATTTTGAAGAAAAACCTTTTAAGTTGTTTGGAAAAACAAGTTGACCACCAAAACATAAAGTTGCAGTTTACGATTTAGAAGCGGTATTACAACATCCAAGGCGATACATCAGCGTTTGATTACAAGTCTAAGCTGAATAGTTGTAATTTGACTGTTGCTGAATTGAAATGTGGAGGAAAGAAGGCTTCCGAAAATGTATATTGTTCTCTTACTATGCTAAACGAGGAGCAATTGAAACAGGCTCTTCTGTATAAGAAAATTTTAAAATAGATGCCGAAGATGTAGAACTTCAACAAATTACGTTTTTCTTAGATAACAGTTGTGGGCAAAATAAAAATAAGTTTATAACTACCTTAAATAAGTACGCTATAACTAATTTAAATAATATAACCAGAGTAGTTGTTTTTCGTCGGTTTTGGCTCACGGTTCTCGGTCAGTCGGTCGCCGAACACATTCAAAGGATTCGATAGTGAAACTCAACCAGGATTGGAAATTATAAACGAACCAGTATTGAAAAGAAAAAGATCATTACCGCAGTTTGTGCCTGAAAAAGCAAATAACATAGACGAGCTGTTAATGTTTTCTAATGTACAGAAGAACAAAAAGAAAATCTCTTCACCAGTCTCACAAATACAAAAAAGTGAAGATATAGCATTCGTCTCTACAAACAAAGATGATTGATAAAAATAGAAGATACCAAGGAAACATACCGAGACGAGGCTAAAATATTACAGAACTCCAAAAAAAACAAAAATTATGAACAAATTTAACAAATAATTTATACTATGACTCAGGAAATATGTACAACAGATGGTTGTGAAAAATATAATTTCAGAAAGCAATAATTATAGTACGAAAATAAGTGGTTGTTATTGAACAAAAACCACCAATTCCCAAGGCAAAACAAAACAAAGTTGTCATACCGCAATTTCAAATAATGGTCAGCGCCATCTATTAACATATGAAGTAGCTGTTCAAGACAAACATTCCGCCCACAATGGACAAAATGTACATAATTTCCGCCCACCATGAACTACTAATAAATTTTAAATTGATTAGATATAAAGTGGACTGTAAATAATATACTGGAAATTGAAATTATATTCGTTCACAGTGGCTAGAACTTAAATATCAACCGATTAAAACCATTACTAAACTACATAACAATCTCGGAATACATTACACCAATATTTATAGGGAGATTTACTCACTAATAGGTAATACACACAACTTTTTAATAGGACGTTTAATTATATTTCCTTTACATTCAAGACTAACAACCCTCGTAATATTTTCCAAACCCATATGCTTTTCAGTGACAGTACCCATAAGCCTGAGTTCGTTTGCGGCACCAACGAAATTGGTCCCATTGTCACTGTTAAGATCTGCACAATGACGTCTTCGGGAAACAAAACGCTTGAATGCAGCCAGGAATCCTTGTGATGTTAAATCACTCACTGCTTCCAAATGCACGGCCTCCCTCATATGCTCGGTGGCCTCTACCTTTAGTTGTTCTAATTTGAATGAGTCCAGCGTAATTCACACCACTTTGGTAAAATGAACGAATTGGAGTCACTCGGGAAGGAGGTAACTGACCCATGAGTTGATGTGTTGTTTGAGCCGCGTACCGTACACACTTGATACTCTTTCGAACTTACGTTTTAGTGCGGTTTTTTATATTCAAAATCCAATACTTGGATCGTATGACATTTATCATCAACTGTGGTGGGCCACACATGAAATAACACATGCGGTGTTATTTCATGAGCATCCGTTAAGATTAACTCGGTCAAATGAGACTTCACAGGTAAGATTATTGGATGCTTTGATCTATGCCGATCTATGATGCCAACCCTCTCAAAAAGACCTCCAACCCTCAAAATATTATCGTGGTCCAAAAAAGGATTCAACGTGGCAAGTTTACTTTTCTTATAAATAGGTTTCTTTGATTTTATTTCGTTAATTTCTTGAGAAAAATGTGCATTCTGACATGTTCTGATACTTATAAGCAATGCTTGATTTAATTCACCCTTGGTTAACCATATTGTATAAGCTTCCCATGATCTCTTTAATTTAGATACAAATCTTTTGCAATAGGCGATTACTCTTAGTATATTTTATAATAAGGATCTGTTCATCCTTATTATAAAATATACTGTGGTTACTAAAATGACTTTCAGATGTATATTGAATAACCTTTGCTTGAGAAATTATTACCACAAGATGGTGGTGTGAAAATGGAAATGACAAGTATAACTGAGTATTTGACAATAATTTTACAAGAAATCTATCAACAATAAGCGCTTTGTACATCTACACAGAAACCCCTCCACACGGATATGGAAGCCAGGCTCCAAAGGTTGCAGAAACAGTGTTAAGATCTTTGGAGTACAATAGAAAGAAAGAAGATAAAAGAACAATTAATATTGGAAATATCGACATACAAAGACTACAATGGCAGAAAGAAGATGGAGTTTTCCCTCACGATAAAATACATGGAAATTACATTACATCTGTAGTAAAGGAAATGACTATATCTTTTTTACATGATAATCTTACACAATTAACTACAGTAGTAAACAGGGTAATGGATTCCATCTTAAACCAAAGTTCAGATGTCTTAACACAAGGAAGACAAACATTTTGCCCTTTTACTGCCGGTTTCAATAACTTACTATATCCGTAACTGGAGATTTAAAGTATACCTGTCTTTGTTGTTTACAATGTAAAAGACAGTGACAGATATACTGTCAAATCTCCAGTTACGGATATAGTAAGTTATTGAAACCGACCGTTAGAGAACAAAGTGTTACAGCTGCTCAAGCCTACGAAATAGCATTTGACTTTTTGAATGTTAAAACAGGAAGAAATTGTTTAAGCTTAGTAGACTGGATTCAAGCCATAATAGAGTCCTTTGATAAAGAGGAATTGGACATTTGTAGGATGAAGGACATAACTTACGACATAGATGAAATAGATCCTATAACCTCTCAAAGAAGGAAAGTTCAAAAACGCAAACGCAAGATGGTGAAAGAAACAATCAAAGGAAAAGAGAATGTAAGAGAAATTATGCAACATCTAACATGTAGTTTCGGTAAGAAAGATAGAAGAGCTATTGCATGTGCAACAATGTTACTAAGTCCTTTCTTACATGTTATTGAAGATTTCCATTAAGAGTTGTCCAAAGGATTACCTGAATCAACTATCTCCATAGGAGGTGAAGAAAAGAAAGAAAAGATAACCTCAAATATGAAAATACCCACATTAGATACAGATCGGCCAGATCTGTATCCCATGTTCCCACCCATGTCTCTCAGGGAACAGAAGATGCAACTAAGTGGAATTAATATTTTTCACCAAGCATTTTCTATCTTATGCATTACTATCTTTTTGACTGCTCTGTTAAGACACTCAAAATTTGTTACCCCTTCAATCTCGCTCTGCTAAGTTATTTCTATTGATATGTAAATATGGGCATTTATTTCAAACATGGAAACGAGTTCAATTAGGACCTGGTCCAATCGTCAAAAACGATTGTAATTATACAAGGATACATTGCGAGGACGAGGATTATAAATCTATGAATACAAGTACTAAAGAGTGGTATGACAAACTAATAGGCAATATAACCTCTGACCGTAAATACGTATACGTGTGGTCCAGTCCAGGAATGCTTAACACAGCAAGCACTACAGTTGGATTGTTGCCATGGGCAACTTTAATATGCAACGTAATATTAAGAAAGTTGTTTGCATGAGATCTAGTGATGATTCAACAACTAAATACTTATCAAACAATGCGGAGAACAATAAAATATGTGTCATTAAGAACAAACAAAATATGTCTTTAGTTGGGATAAATTTAAGTCCAGACAAAATGTTTTTCCTACCTGAAAGAATAGCTGAGTACACTTCTTGGTACATTGATGGTAAATTTGTTTTGGTATTATGATTGATGGTAAAGGAAATGTCCTTATGATGATCTGTATACGATTGCAAAGGGATCCTCTACTCTACTTCAGACATTAATGAAACTCAACCAGGATTGGAAATTATAAGCGAACCAGTATTGAAAAGAAAAAGATCATTACTGTTAGTATGCTGAGCTGTTAATGTGTTCTAATGTACAGAAGAACAAAAAGAAAATCTCTTCATCAGTCCCACAAGTACAAAGAAATGGAGATACAGCATTCGTCTCTACAAACAAAGATGATGAATTAAACGCATCATATTTGATAATAATAGAACTGTATAATTTGAAATAAAAAATTTAAGATACCAAAGAAACATACCGAGACTCCAAAAAAAAACAAAAATTATCGAACAAATTCAATAAATAATTTATACTATGACAAAGGAAATATGTATAACAGATGGTTGTAAAAAATATAGTTTTATAAAGCAATAATTATAGCACGAAAATAAGTGGCTGTTATTAATAAACTTGTATAAAAGTTGTTTGTTAAGTACCATATTAAATAATTTATTTACAAAACAATATTTAAAATTATGAAAATTTACCATAATATCATAGGAATATAAAATAATTATATAAACACACTGTTTGAGACTATTTGAAGATAAAAATAAAAGAAACGAAGACTTTAAATGGACTGTAATTCGAGGAAAATCTCAATATAATAAATTGTCGCGTCGAGTAGTCCGAATAAGTATGCGTGCGTCGTCTGAGTGTCGCGCCGCGCCGCACCCGGCATCGATGGCAGCCGGGTCCGGTGTAGTGATGTGCGCCCCCTCCTCGCTAGTGATGCAGGTGTAAGCGCAGACACACACAAACTTCACTTGTCTCATTAAAATTGATACATGCACGAGTATATTCTTTACTTCACAAACACAAGTAGATAAAATACTAGAAGATGAATTAATTCTGTTGTGTGAAAAAGTTGAACAAGCTGTTTTGTTTGCATCTCGTTTTCTTGAAGCTTCCAGCATGATTCGGATGGAACTCACGAAACGTATGTATGTTTTATATTCTTGTAAAGTTGAAATTTTATTAATATTTATTTCCTTTGGATAAAGTTATATCTATTATTTTAGTCAACTGCAACCACAAGCTGGTGGATCACTAAAAAGGAGCTCTGAAAGTATTATCCCATAAGGTAAAATGCAAAACGACAAAACTTGGAACTTCTAAGATCAACATCGACTGGTATTGTCTACACCCTTGCCAGCCTCTGCCTGGCCCGTGACGCTGACCCCGCGAACTCAACACAGAATCCCCTAATTAAACCATAGCGAGCGAATCTGAACCCTGAATGATAAAATAAAGTTTGTTAAAACATTAATTTGTTTTTTTGCTCTTTTTACCTGAAGCCTGGGGGGTGCTTCTCACCCCCTATCTACAACTCCAACGCTTCGGTGGCGCCCAACGTGCGGCACGCGGGTGTAGGAGAAGGCGACCGTCAGCGCCACGGCCGTCGCCGCGGACTCGGCATATAGCGGCGACTGCCAAGAAACGTTTGCTTCTCGCCGCTAAAGGTCTTGCCTGGGCTGCCTGGTGAGCGGTGGTCTCTGAGCGAGCAAGCGGCGGCGCGCGCGGTTGCGTAGCAGTAACAGATAGTAATTTGATATTAAAAATGGAGGATTACAAAAAAATGTTTTCAAAGAACCATAAACTAAATATTTTAGTATCTTGTACTTTAAGCAATGCAGGTAATGAAGAGATAAAGAAATTAATAATAAATGATTCATATATAAACCCTGAAGTCACTAATGGATTGCATATGATGAGCGGAACTTATCTATATACAAACCCACCACCTTATGGTTATGGAAGTCCTGTACCTTTTGTGGCTGCGTCAGTAAATATAGCATATAGTTATAATCACAAATCATGAGAAGATTCAACAAAACAGATTAATGATTTCTCTATTATAGATGCGCAGATACCTGATATTAAAGATTTACCTGAGACCGGAATTGTAGGGAATTTTAACCCTTCTATTGTTTGGTTATTTGCTCAAATATTTTTAGTAAAGAATTTTCCTAATATTGAGAAATATTGTGAAAAAGTTATTGATTTCTTGAAATCTAGCAATTCAGATGTAATGAGTAAGGATAGACAAACTTGGGATCCTGAAACTCAAAAAAGTATAACTTGTTCTAAAACATTTAATGCTTTTCTAGCTCTGATTAAGAGAAATTTAGCTAAGACACCAAACACATTGATAGAGGCATTCATATTTTGGTATGAACTGTACTCGTACAATCAATCTCAATTGATAGTAATAAGAAAAAGAAGATATATAAAATAAAAAACAAGATTTGTTAAGAACTTGAAAATGTGATTAAAAATGACCCAAGTAAAATTTAAGTTAGAGAAAATCACAATCAATGGATGGAAAGAATGCAATCGTTTTTTAGATGATAACGCAAGAAGTTTTTGCTCTTACATTAAACATGCAGAAAGAGGTAAGAAAGATAAAAGGGCTATAGCATCGGGTTCAATTGCAGTGAGATTACACTTAAAGACAAAAGAAGAGTTTTATTTACATTTATCTAAAGAATGACCAGGAAGCACAACAAGTATTGGTGGAGAAGAAAAGAAAAGTAAAATAATTAATGAATTACTAATGTCCTCATTAAAAGAGACTTTTATACAGAGTTATAGTTGACAAGCTACAGAAGATGCAACTGAATGGAATGAATGTTTGAACCCTTTACAATTAAATATTGTCCAGTAGTGCTGGTTTGATCCAGAAGTTAGAAAAAGAACATCCCCTTTGAAAACAAAAAGATTGTCATCTACTGAGACTCCCCGACTGTAGCTCAAGGTGCTAAGTTAACTAAGCAAAAGGCTCACAAAACTAAACAAATTGCAAGTTTTAGGATCCATATTGAAAGGGTGATCTGAAGGATGTGGGAACTTATAATGTTAAAACCTCATTCTGTCATAAATTCTAAATTGATACGAAAGCTAATTGATTGTTACAGTAACATGTGCTCTAATAAACTTGCTAGATAGCTTAGTCAAATGAATAAATTGTGATTTAATTTTTTTCCATTATTGTGATACTTCTTTTATATACATTTTTCCTATTAAATAAAACCATTGTCAAATTGTGTACATTTATTATTTTATTTAGTGCTTTCCTATAAAGAAGAGAATATATTTTTGTTGCAAAATTTACTTATACTAGAGATATAATGTATAACTAAAGTTTCATCATAATTCACTAGCAGCATTTCCACATTCTTAGATTCTTCAAAGTTCCAATCAGCAACACAGAAATAACAATATTTCAAATTTGTTACAAACATTTGGATTTGAATTTGTGGTATACATTTTTCTGTAACTTTATTATCTTTTATATAATTTTGGTATGACTTTTCATTAGTTGGGCACTTTATTTCTATACAATATTTTCTATCAAAAATACCATCAGGAGAACCAGCAATGAAAGGATATTTTGATGAAATAAATAACCCACACTCATTAACCTTTTTCCCTAATGTTTTTGCCACAATCACTTTTACTTGGCTTTCTAAGACTCGTCCTCTCTTCATGGCTTTTGTATCTGGTGTTTTGGCTCCCATAATCATAGCAGTTAAAGATCCATCCACAATGTGACATTTGCTTACTTCATAAGCTTTTGAAGCTGTAACTCAACCATATCTCATTTCGAGTATTCTCTTCAATCATTTCAATGTTTTGCTCAGTGAAATACTTTGATATTGTATCTTAAAATGCCTCACAATCACTCTTGTTACAATGCTCTATAATGAGATAATGAAGTTATAATTTCTCATGCTCTTTAACTCTGCTGGAGCTAGTATATTTCAGCAATTCACAGTTGGTAACATTTTGATTTTCCGCTGCTTGAAGAAATTGTGTCAGCACATTATTATGAGGTGGAAATTGAGTAGAGCGGGGTCTTTTGCCAGCCTATAAATACTTCACAGTAATATACTTCACACTAGTACCAACTTGAGCCAACTTTGATTTCTTACAGTAACACTGTATTTCAGTACAGGATGGCTCCTCACTTCGCCTGTGCACCCACAACAGGAAAGCTACAGCATGTTTACATCCAACTGATGAAGCAGCACAGTCATGGCACTGAACGCTGATGATTTTTGCTACTTTTTCGTCAACTATCATATCCACGGCATAAGATTTTGACCGAACTTTATGCTCTAGACACACCTTTCATTTAATGGTGCATATACCCGCCTTGCACGATACATACTTCTATATATACGTTCGTATTTTTATACGATACGAATGTTTTATACGAATGTTTTCACACTCCTAAATTCAGCAGAACAAAAGTCGGAATTAGTGGCAAAGAAACTGCCGACCATGAAAATACCAACTTTTGGGAGATTTCTATTGTCGGCTTTTGTATAACCTTGTTCCATGATAAAAACTTAACAGAAGTCTTCAAGCACTTGCGACAACTTCTGTTATGACTATAGTCCTTCAATTCGTAATTAATTACAATTAAATATTTTTAGAAAAATGCAAATAAATCATAGAAAAACGCGAAATAACATACAAAGCAGTGTTGTTTACTTATTGCTAACCACAAATGACGTCACGCACTGTGATTGGCGTTTGGGTTCTTACGCTGCACAGATAAAAAATATTGGATTTACGCAACTTTATTTATTGATTTAAAATTATAAATCATTGTTATTTCTTAAAAATCTTCATTGAGTGATATTGTTGTATAACAAACTTTATTTTAAATCACATTTTAGATTTTTTTTCGATTACTGTCCGGTACCCTATTTTACAAGAAATCTATTAAAAATAAGCGCTTTGTACATCTACACAGAAACCCCTCCACACGGATATGGAAGCCAGGCTCCAAAGGTTGCAGAAACAATGTTAAGATCTTTGGAGTACAATAGAAAGAAAGAAGATAAAAGAACAATTAATATTGGAAATATCGACATAGAAAGACTACAATGGGAGAAAGAAGATGGAGTTTTCCCTCACGATGAAATACATGGAAATTACATTACATCTGTAGAAAAGGAAATGACTATATCTTTTTTAAATGATAATCTTACACAATTAACTACAGTAGTATACAGAGTAATGGATTCCATCTTAAACCAAAGTTCAGATGTCTTAACACAAGGAAGACAAACATTTTGCCCTTTAAGAGAACAAAGTGTTACAGCTGCTCAACCCTGCGAAATGGCATTTGACTTTTTGAATGTTAAAACAGGAAGAAATTGTTGGATTCAAGCCATAATAGAGTGCTTTTTTTTTTTTTTTTTTTTTTTTTTTTTTAATTTATTTAGGATAACAAACAATTGTACAATACATGATTCATAAATTTGTACAGTTAGAGATAAATAATAAATTGCACAACCAGCACCGTTATCCACAAAATAACCAAAACCTATGTTATCTACATTAAACAGAAAAGGATTCATAATTAAATACGGTTGCTTCTCGTAAACAGTACAGCAATTCCGGGAGTATAGGCATTCAATACAATAACACCACAAATATGGATACCAGCATCGACGAAATCACGACACCCAGAAAGTAGTAGAATTTTATTTAATTACCTTATTGAAATATAAATAGTTGATATCAGTGAACCAACAATATTAAATATATATATAAATATATTTACCTATTATATGACTTAGTGAGTTGTGTAATTATTTTTGATTTGAAGTCTCTTAAAGTAAGTGCAAATAAATCAATATCACAAAAATAGTCATTATATAAAGACATCATTTTATAAAACGGTGTACGTTGACCTGCGTTAGTTCTAACATTTTTTAAATGAAAAAGTTTATGGAGGCGTTTATTACGTATTCTTACTGATCTAGCAGGTATCCGATAGAAGATATTATCGGTTAAATCAATACAGTCAAAAACATTATGCATTATTTTATATAATGTCATTGTACTCAGCATTGTTCTACGTTGCTCCAAACTATGTAGCGAGTGTGTCTGTAAGAGTTGTACATAAGAAGATTTCGGTAAACGACATCTGTAATTGATACGTTTCAAAAATTTGCGCTGCACTGATTCTATTAAATTGACATATTTCTTATAGTGAGGATTCCAAATGGTTGTAGCGTATTCTAGCTGGGATCTTACAAGGGCTTTAAGCAAGTGTATGTATGTTGCAGATTTTTTAAATTTACAACCTATACGCATAATAAATCCATACATTTGATATGCCTTACTAACTATATCTGCAATATGATTATCGAGGTGAAGTTCAGAGTCCCATAGTATACCGAGGTCACGGATACTATTCACTTTTACAAGTATTTTCTGACCGAGTATATAATCGAAGTGTATGGTATTTTTTTTTTTTGCAAACGTAATTGATTTGCATTTTGCCGTACTTAAATATAACTTGTTCAAGGTGCAGTATTCATTCAATCGGTCCAAGTCGCTTTGGAGACTCCAACAGTCATTATTATTCTGGATATTTTTAAAGATTTTTAAATCGTCTGCGTATAAAAGAAAGTTACTATTCTTAAAGCATTGATCTATGTCATTAATAAAGATAAGAAAGAGCAATGGCCCCAAGATCGAACCCTGTGCCACGCCAGATGTAATAATAGTGCTGCTTGAAGCGTAACCATTTATGACTACTCTCTGAGTCCTATTAGATACATATGAACAGAACCATCGCAAGAGGTCACCTCGAATACCATTGTATGCAATTTTCCTAAGAAGTAATTCGTGATCCACCTTATCAAATGCTTTACAGAAGTCAGTATAAATAGCATCTACCTGAATGCGACGATCCATAGATTCAAATAAGAAATTGCTAAATATGAGTAAGTTGGACTCTGTTGAACGTTGCTTGACGAAACCATGTTGTTGAGGTAATATGATAGTATGAAGCTGTGGATAAATAGCATTGTGCACTAATCTTTCCAGGACCTTGGCCAACACAGACAATAAAGAGATAGGACGGTAATTACGAACATCGCTCCTAGAGCCAGATTTGTAGACAGGAGTTATATTAGCCTTTTTCCAAATTTGTGGTACGGTGGCTTCTGTCATGCATTTATTGTATAGTATAACAAGAGGAACCGAGATGTTTACAGCCGTTAGCCTAAGAAATAGAGGAGGGATGTTGTCCGGTCCATGTCCTTTGTGAATATCTAGTGACTTTAACACCTTCATTACTTCATTCCGTGAGAATTTTATATCTGATATTATAAGATCATAAGAAGGGTTTTCATTTTGTGCAGAGATTAAATCGAAATTATCGACGGTATTCGCCTCAAAAACTGAATTAAAGAAGGTATTAAACATGTTACAAATTTGTTCAGGATCATCACACTTAGTATCCTTGTAGGTCATAGCATTTGGAATACCGCCCACGTCATTGTATTTGCGAACATAAGACCAGAATGATTTTATATCTTGACGTATGCTGGTCTCTACCGAATTTATATAAGTATTAAAACATTCATCGGAGAGGATTTTAAATCTACGACGATAAAGAGAAAAATTCTCATAGTCTGATATGTTACCTGTTTTTTTCCACTTCACCCATGCTTTGTCTTTATTTTTGAAAATGTGTATTAGTGGACGAGAAAACCATATAGGAAATTCTCTTGACTTAACAGCCCTCAAAGGTATGTGTTGAGCAATAATCCGATATATTTGTTCATAAAAAACATCAACAGCGTCGTGGACAGATAGGTTGCTCAGAATCTCATTCCAATTAATTGATTCAATGTCACTATTAACCAAGAGATAGTTACCCTCAAAGAATCTATATCGGGGTTTTTTATTATTAGTTATGGATGTGTAAGTCAAATCAAGAGACGTTGTCACTAAAAAAGGAGGGTGATGACTATCCATTGGAACTAATGGTGTATGTACTATTTCTATAGCACAATCCACTGAATTAGAAATAAATAAATCTAATATATTACCACTATTATTTTTATATATATTATATTGATATGACTTCAAGTAAGAAACAAAGTTAATTACGTAAAAATCTATGTCGCCGCTATTTTTAGTCAGTATAGGAGTCACTTCGGAGTCACTGTTCAATTCCCAGCAAAGTGATGGAACATTAAAGTCACCAAGGATGTATAAATTATCACTGTTTTGCGAAACGACTTTGTTTTGAACAGCATTTAAAAAATTTTTGTATGTGAGGGTAGATTGTTTAGGCGGTATATAAAGTGCACATAATGTATGAAAGCGATTATGTTTACCTGAAGGAAATCTAAGTAGAACGTAATCAATGTTTGGTGGCACCAGCTGAGAGTCGGTAACACATACAGTTTCGCTAGTTTTGTCCGACTGGAGATCAGATCGGTATGGAGTAAGCTCGCGGCGTACCGCCACAAGAACACCACCACCGTCCTTCTTATCACTAGCGACTAAATTGCGATCACAGCGAAATATCATGTAACGATCGTCCATTATTGATACATCCAATACTGACGGCAAAAGCCATGTCTCGGTTAACACAATGACATCATATGAATCTGACAAAATATTCATGTAAAGTAAATTTAGTTTTGTACGTAAGCCCCTGCAGTTCTGGTAATAAATCATCAATTTATCAGTCATTGTTTATAATGTAATTATGTGTAGATGTAAGTAATTGGAACGCATTAGAAATTCTTTTATAAAGATGTCCAACTGCTTTTTTCTTGTAATTACTTAAAGGCGTGAACATTTTGGTCTTAAAAAATAGCAGTAAGCACAAAGAATAGGCAATGATTTTTTTCTTTTTGTCTTTTTTTTCTGCTGATTGTATTTCACTGAATAGTTTTTTCATTTTGACAAAAAATATTACCTTCTCTTTCAGAAAGTATTGGTGATTGTGATTTAATGCACAGATAAAGGAGTGATGAAATATATATATTAGTGTAATAAACATTCTGTAAATATGATGTAAAAAGTCAGAATTCAATTGGTTAACAATATAAAATGAAAATAATATTATGTATTTCGAGCTGATAAAATAATAGCTATAGGTACTTACAAGAGGAATTCGAAATGTGTGTCGTAATCTCGTCGCCGATACAAAGCACCAATTCACTAGCACCATATTATCATAGTTAAACATCAAATACAAAGATATTTTATTGCAAATATACTTAAATAAAGCAATAATTCCACAGTAAATAAAATAATTGTAGGTAAACTGATAACAAAAACTATACGAGTTATTCTCTGGGTAACCGGAAAAAGAGTACAGAGTAATTAAAGAATCAGAGATTAAATCATCTTTATGTCTTCTAATTATAACACTGTAAATTACGCACGCACATATGAATATCGATTTAGACTGACGATAATTATTTCGATTTCTTTTTAATTCTAAATATATCTTCTTGACAGCGAATAGCAAATATAGGTGAGGTATCATTTTCTCGAACCAAAATTCCGCCATTTTTGACCCATGCATACTTATAATTATTATTTTTGACTGCCAATCTTGTTTCGCGAAACAAGTCTTTGTTTTTTAGAGTTAAATGTTCATTTAAATATACTTTTTGCGGTGGTCCAGATATATTAAGTTGGTCGGTGGTCACACCTTTGGCTAGTCTAGCTGCTGATAATAGATTATCGCGTAAGATGCGACTGGTTAGTTTCAACACCACATTTTTTGGTCTTTTGTTGTTACTGTCGGCATGGCGAACCCGATGAATTGAGACAATATCATGTTTTGAAATAGGGTATTTCACTAAACTTCCCAGGGTAATGATCAACGAGACAAGGTCTTCACCACGTTTTTCAGGTAAATTATTTATCTCCACATTACATTGTCGTGCATGTTGTTCCATCACGTCGATTTTCGTTTCGAGTTGGGTGATGTGTTGAATGTGAAGACTATCCAAAGCAGTTTTTTTTTCTAAAATATTAAGGCGGTTGTCCATATCATCAGTCTTTTTATTTAATTTTTCATATTCCTTATGAACGAAATTAAGTGATTTTTTGACTTCTTCAACTTCATTTAGCAGCTTTGTCTGTTTCTCATCATATTTTGAGAACCACCTTTCCAATGTTGACATAATAGTCTCTTGAAATGATTTGAAGTCATTACGAAGATCATTACTGTCCATTCTGTTTCTTTGTGTAACAAAGTTGGGTGGTGTCACTTGTTCCAATAAATGTGGATTTTCGCTGGATTGAATGCCACTCATTTCACCGACACTCATTGCTTGACCTTCTTGAGAATTAAATGTACTGTTCAAGTTGTTCATAATCCCTTCTCTGCAATGCAAACTACTCTGTGAACGATGCGCGAACGAACGTAGCCTGTAGTACTAGTGACCGCTTCTCACGCACGCTTACGATAAACTGAGACTGCTTTGATAAAGAGGAATTGGACATTTGTAGGATGAAGAACATAACTTACGACATAGAAGAAATAGATCCTATAACCACTCAAAGAAGGAAAGTTCAAAAACGCAAACGCAAGATGGTGAAAGAAACAATCAAAGATAAAGAGAATGTAAGAGAAATTAAGCAGCATCTAACATGTAGTTTCGGTAAGAAAGATAGAAGAGCAATTGCATCTGCAACAATGTTACTAAGATCTTTCTTACATGTTATCGACGATTTCCATTAAAGAGTTGTCCAAAGGATTACCTGAATCAACTATCTCCATAGGAGGTGAAGAAAAGAAAGCAAAGATAACCTCAAATATGAAAATACCTACATTAGATACAGATCGGCCAGATCTGTATCCCATGTTCCCACCCATGTCTCTCAGGGAACAAAAGATGCAACCAAATGGAATTAATGTTTGTCACCAAGCATTTTCTATCTTATGCATTACTATCTTTCTGACTGCTCTGTTAAGACACTCATATTTGTTACCCCTTCCATCTCGCTCTGCTAAGTTATTTCTATTGATATGTAAATATGGGCATTTATTTCAAGCATGGAAACGAGTTCAATTAGGACCTGGTCCAATCGTTAAAAACGATTGTAATTATACAAGGATACATTGCGAGGACGAGGATTATAAATCTATGAATACAAGTACTAAAGAGTGGTATGACAAACTAATAGGCAATATAACCTCTGACCGTAAATACGTATACGTGTGGTCCAGTTCAGGAATGCTTAACACAGCAAGCACTACAGTAGGATTGTTGCCCATGAACTTTAATATGCAACGTAATATTAAGAAAGTTGTTTGCATGAGATCTAGTGATGATTCAACAACTAAATACTTATCAAACAATGCGGAGAACAATAAAATATGTGTCATTAAGAAGTAACAAAATATGTCTTTAGTTGGGATAAATTTAAGTCCTGACAAAATGTTTTTCCTACCTGAAAGAATAGCTGAGTACACTTCTTGGTACATTGATGGTAAATTTGTTTTGGTATTATGATTGATGGTAAAGGAAATGTCCTTATGATGATCTGTATACGATTGCAAAGGGATCCTCTACTCTACTTCAGACATTAATGAAACTCAACCAGGATTGGAAATTATAAACGAGTATTGAAAAGAAAAAGATCATTACCGCAGCTTGTTTCTGAAAAAGCAAATAACATAGATGAGCTGTTAATGTGTTCTAATGTACAGAAGAACAAAAAGAAAATCTCTTCATCAGTCTCACAAGTACAAAGAAGTGGAGATATAGCATTCGTCTCTACAAACAAAGATGATGAACTAAACGCATCATATTTGATAATAATAGAACTGTATAATTTGAAATAAAAAATTTAAGATAACAAAGAAACATACCGAGACTCCAAAAAAAAAAAACAAAAATTATCGAACAAACCTTTTGCTTGAGACATTATTACCAGAAGATGGTGGTGTGAATAATGGAAATGACAAGTACAACAGAGTATTTGACAAGAAATCTATCAACAATAAGCGCTTTGTACATCTACACAGAAACCCCTCCACACGGATATGGAAGCCAGGCTCCAAAGGTTGCAGAAACAGTGTTAAGATCTTTGGAGTACAATAGAAAGAAAGAAGATAAAAGAACAATTAATATTGGAAATATCGACATAGAAAGACTACAATGGGAGAAAGAAGATGGAGTTTTCCCTCACGATAAAATACATGGCAATTACATCTGTAGTAAAGGAAATGACTATATCTTTTTTACATGATAATCTTACACAATTAACTACAGTAGTAAACAGGGTAATGGATTCCATCTTAAACCAAAGTTCAGATGTCTTAACCCAAGGAAGACAAACATTTTGCCCCTTTAGAGAACAAAGTGTTACAGCTGCTCAAGCCTATGAAATGGCATTTGACTTTTTGATTTTTAACACAGGAAGAGATTGTTTAAGCTTAGTAGATTGGATTCAAGCCATAATAGAGTGCTATGATAAAGGGGAATTGGACATTTGTAGGATGAAGGACATAACTTACGACATAGAAGAAATAGATCCTATAACCACTCAAAGAAGGAAAGTTCAAAAACGCAAACGCAAGATGGTGAAAGAAACGATCAAAGGTAAGAGAATGTAAGAGAAATTATGCAGCATCTAAGATGTAGTTTCGGTAAGAAAGATAGAAGGGCAATTGCATCTGCAACAATGTTACTAAGACCTTTCTTACATGTTATTGAAGATTTCCATTAAGAGTTGTCCAAAGGATTACCTGAATCAACTATCTCCATAGGAGGTGAAGAAAAGAAAGCAAAGATAACCTCAAATATGAAAATAACTACATTAGATACAGATCGGCCAGATCTGTATCCCATGTTCCCACCCATGTCTCTCAGGGAACAGAAGATGCAACTAAGTGGAATTAATATTTTTCACCAACCATTTTCTATCTTATGCATTACTATCTTTTTGACTGCTCTGTTAAGACACTCAAAATTTGTTACCCCTTCAATCTCGCTCTGCTAAGTTATTTCTATTGATATGTAAATATGGGTATTTATTTCAAGCATGGAAAAGAGTTCAATTAGGACCTGGTCCAATCGTCAAAAACGATTGTAATTATACAAGGATACGTTGGAAGGACGAGCATTATAAATCTATGAATACAAGTACTAAAGAGTGGTATGACAAACTAAGAGGCAAAATAACCTCTGACTGTAAATACGTATACGTGTGGTCCAGTCCAGGAATGCTTAACACAGCAAGCACTACAGTAGGATTGTTGCCCATGAACTTTAATATGCAACGTAATATTAAGAAAGTTGTTTGCATGAGATCTAGTGATGATTCAACAACTAAATACTTATCAAACAATGCGGAGAACAATAAAATATGTGTCATTAAGAAGTAACAAAATATGTCTTTAGTTGGGATAAATTTAAGTCCTGACAAAATGTTTTTCCTACCTGAAAGAATAGCTGAGTACACTTCTTGGTACATTGATGGTAAATTTGTTTTGGTATTATGATTGATGGTAAAGGAAATGTCCTTATGATGATCTGTATACGATTGCAAAGGGATCCTCTACTCTACTTCAGACATTAATGAAACTCAACCAGGATTGGAAATTATAAACGAGTATTGAAAAGAAAAAGATCATTACCGCAGCTTGTTTCTGAAAAAGCAAATAACATAGATGAGCTGTTAATGTGTTCTAATGTACAGAAGAACAAAAAGAAAATCTCTTCATCAGTCTCACAAGTACAAAGAAGTGGAGATATAGCATTCGTCTCTACAAACAAAGATGATGAACTAAACGCATCATATTTGATAATAATAGAACTGTATAATTTGAAATAAAAAATTTAAGATAACAAAGAAACATACCGAGACTCCAAAAAAAAAAACAAAAATTATCGAACAAACCTTTTGCTTGAGACATTATTACCAGAAGATGGTGGTGTGAATAATGGAAATGACAAGTACAACAGAGTATTTGACAAGAAATCTATCAACAATAAGCGCTTTGTACATCTACACAGAAACCCCTCCACACGGATATGGAAGCCAGGCTCCAAAGGTTGCAGAAACAGTGTTAAGATCTTTGGAGTACAATAGAAAGAAAGAAGATAAAAGAACAATTAATATTGGAAATATCGACATAGAAAGACTACAATGGGAGAAAGAAGATGGAGTTTTCCCTCACGATAAAATACATGGCAATTACATCTGTAGTAAAGGAAATGACTATATCTTTTTTACATGATAATCTTACACAATTAACTACAGTAGTAAACAGGGTAATGGATTCCATCTTAAACCAAAGTTCAGATGTCTTAACCCAAGGAAGACAAACATTTTGCCCCTTTAGAGAACAAAGTGTTACAGCTGCTCAAGCCTATGAAATGGCATTTGACTTTTTGATTTTTAACACAGGAAGAGATTGTTTAAGCTTAGTAGATTGGATTCAAGCCATAATAGAGTGCTATGATAAAGGGGAATTGGACATTTGTAGGATGAAGGACATAACTTACGACATAGAAGAAATAGATCCTATAACCACTCAAAGAAGGAAAGTTCAAAAACGCAAACGCAAGATGGTGAAAGAAACAATCAAAGGTAAGAGAATGTAAGAGAAATTATGCAGCATCTAAGATGTAGTTTCGGTAAGAAAGATAGAAGGGCAATTGCATCTGCAACAATGTTACTAAGACCTTTCTTACATGTTATTGAAGATTTCCATTAAGAGTTGTCCAAAGGATTACCTGAATCAACTATCTCCATAGGAGGTGAAGAAAAGAAAGCAAAGATAACCTCAAATATGAAAATAACTACATTAGATACAGATCGGCCAGATCTGTATCCCATGTTCCCACCCATGTCTCTCAGGGAACAGAAGATGCAACTAAGTGGAATTAATATTTTTCACCAACCATTTTCTATCTTATGCATTACTATCTTTTTGACTGCTCTGTTAAGACACTCAAAATTTGTTACCCCTTCAATCTCGCTCTGCTAAGTTATTTCTATTGATATGTAAATATGGGTATTTATTTCAAGCATGGAAAAGAGTTCAATTAGGACCTGGTCCAATCGTCAAAAACGATTGTAATTATACAAGGATACGTTGGAAGGACGAGCATTATAAATCTATGAATACAAGTACTAAAGAGTGGTATGACAAACTAAGAGGCAAAATAACCTCTGACTGTAAATACGTATACGTGTGGTCCAGTCCAGGAATGCTTAACACAGCAAGCACTACAGTAGGATTGTTGCCCATGAACATTAATATGCAACGTAATATTAAGAAAGTCGTTTGCATGAGATCTAGTGATGATTCAACAACTAAATACTTATCAAACAATGCGGAGAACAATAAAATATGTGTCATTAAGAACAAACAAAATATGTCATTAGTTGGGATAAATTTAAGTCCTGACAAAATGTTTTTCCTACCTGAAAGAATAGCTGAGAACACTTCTTGGTACATTGATGGTAAATTTGTTTTGGTATTATGATTGATGGTAAAGGAAATGTCCTTATGATGATCTGTATACGATTGCAAAGGGATCCTCTACTCTACTTCAGACATTAATGAAACTCAACCAGGATTGGAAATAATAGACGAACCAGTATTGAAAAGAAAAAGATCATTACCGTAGCTTGTGTCTGAAAAAGCAAATAACATAGACGAACTGTTAATGCGTTCTAATGTACAGAAGAACATAAAGAAAATCTCTTCATCAGTCTCACAAGTACAAAGAAGTGGAGATACAGCATTCGTCTCTACAAACAAAGATGATGAACTAAACGCATCATATTTGATAAAAATATAACTGTATAATTTGAAAAATAAAATTTAAGATACCAAAGAAACATACCGAGACTCAAAAAAAAAACAAAAATTATCGAACAAATTCAATAAATAATTTATACTATGACAAAGGAAATATGTATAACAGATGGTTGTAAAAAATATAGTTTTATAAAGCAATAATTATAGCACGAAAATAAGTGGCTGTTATTAATAAACGTGTATAAAAGTTGTTTGTTAAGTACCATATTAAATAATTTATTTACAAAACAATATTTAAAATTATGAAAATTTACCATAATATCATAGGAATATAAAATAATTTTATTAAATATAAACTTGGAAATTTACAAGTAAATTAAAAAACAAGATTATTACCAGTCAAAGAAGTATGGAGAGAAGCATCATGAAAATCAAAAAGATACAAAAAATCCGCCATACCGCCATAAGACAGAAAACTAAAGTAATCGACGCACTCAGTTTCGCAAAGAAGCTAAAATGGCGATGGGCTGGACACACAGCCAGACTCAAGGATAATCGCTGGACCAAATCGACAACGTCATGGCTAGGACCACTGGGCCAAAGGAGAAGGGGTAGGCCAAATACGCGCTGGATAGACGATATTATAAAAATAGCAGGCACACACTGGATGCGAGAAGCTGAAGATAGAGAAAAATGGGCATCTTTGGAGGAGGCCTTTACCCTCCGTTGAGAGGGGTTCTTGTACCCATAAATATAAAAGCACCCAAAAGAATAAAGCTCTTAATATTTTATTGCATGCACACTGTTTTTGGATGTTTATTTTTTTTTTGTTCCTTTTAATTGTAAACCTATATTTTTTTATTCAAGAAATAAAAGGCTTTTTATTATTTGATTTTTTATAAAATAATTATATAAGCACTCAAACTTCACTTGTCTCATTAAAATAGATACATGCACGAGTATATTCTTTACTTCACAAACACAAGTAGATAAAATACTAGAAGATGAATTAATTCAGTTGTGTGAAAAAGTTGAATAAGCTGTTTTGTTTGCATCTCGTTTTCTTGAAGACTTCCAGCATGATTCGGATGGAACTCACTAAACGTATGTATGTTTTATATTCTTGTAAAGTTGAAATTTTATTAATATTTATTTCCTTTGGATAAAGTTATATTTATTATTTTAGTCAACTGCAACCACAAGCTGTTAGATCTCTAAAAAGGGGCTCTGAAAGTATTATCCTAATATGATAGGTAAAATGCAAAACGACAAAACTTGGAACTTCTAAGATCAACATTGACTGGTATTGTCTACACCCTTGCCAGCCTCTGCCCGGCCCGTGACGCTGACTCCGCGAACTCAACACAGAATCCCCTAATTAAACCATAGCGAGCGAATCTGAACCTATACCTTGAGTGATAAAATAAAGTTTGTTAAAACATTAATTTGTTTTTTTGCTCTTTTTACCTGAAGCCTAGGGGGTGCTTCTCACCCTCCATCTACAACTCCAACGCTTCAATGGCGCCCAACGTGCGGCACGCGGGTGTAGGAGAAGGCGACCGTCAGCGCCACGGCCATCGCCGCGGACTCGGCATATAGCGGCGACTGCCAAGAGACGTATGCTTCTCGCCGCTAAAGGTCTTGCCTGGGCTGCCTGGTGGGCGGTGGTCTCTGAGCGAGCAAGCGGCGGCGCGCGTGGTTGCGTAGCAGTAACAGATAGTAATTTGATATTAAAAATGGAGGATTACAAAAAAATGTTTTCAAAGAACCATAAACTAAATAGTTTAGTATCTTGTACTTTAAGCAGTGCAGGTAATGAAGAGATAAAGAAATTAATAATAAATGATTCATATATAAACCCTGAAGTCACTAATGGATATGCATATGATGAGCGGAACTTATCTATATACAAACCCACCACCTTATGGTTATGGAAGTCCTGTACCTTTTGTGGCTGCGTCAGTAAATATAGCATATAGTTATAATCACAAATCATGAGAAGATTCAACAAAAAAGATTAATGATTTCTCTATTATAGATGCGCAGATACCTGATATAAAAGATTTACCTGAGACCGGAATTTTAGGGAATTTTAACCCTTCTATTGTTTGGTTATTTGCTCAAATATTTTTAGTAAAGAATTTTCCTAATATTGAAAAATATTGTGAAAAAGTAATTGATTTCTTGAAATCTAGCAATTCAGATGTAATGAGTAAGGATAGACAAACTTGGGATCCTGAAACTCAAAAAAGTACAACTTGTTCTAAAACATTTAATGCTTTTCTAGCTCTGATTAAGAGAAATTTAGCTAAGACACCAAACACATTGATAGAGGCATTCATATTTTGGTATGAACTGTACTCGTACAATCAATCTCAATTGATAGTAATAAGAAAAAGAAGATATATAAAATAAAAAACAAGATTTGTTAAGAACTTGAAAATGTGATTAAAAATGACCCAAGTAAAATTTAAGTTAGAGAAAATCACAATCAATGGATGGAAAGAATGCAATCGTTTTTTAGATGATTACGCAAGAAGTTTTTACTCTTACATTAAACATGCAGAAAGAGGTAAGAAAGACAGAAGGGTTATAGCATCGGGTTCAATTGCATTGAGATTACACTTAAAGACTATAGAAGAGTTTTATTTACATTTATCTAAAGAATGACCAGGAAGCACAACAAGTATTGGTGGAGAAGAAAAGAAAAGTAAAATAATTAATGAATTACTAATGTCCTCATTAAAAGAGACTTTTATACAGAGTTATAGTTGACAAGCTACAGAAGATGCAACTGAATGGAATGAATGTTTGAACCCTTTACAATTAAATATTGTCCAGTAGTGCTGGTTTGATCCAGAAGTTAGAAAAAGAACATCCCCTTTGAAAACAAAAAGATTGTCATCTACTGAGACTCCCCGACTGTAGCTCAAGGTGCTAAGTTAACTAAGCAAAAGGCTCACAAAACTAAACAAATTGCAAGTTTGAGGATCCATATTGAAAGGGTGATCTGAAGGATGTGGGAACTTATAATGTTAAAACCTCATTCTGTCATAAATTCTAAATTGATACGAAAGCTAATTGATTGTTACAGTAACATGTGCTCTAATAAACTTGCTAGATAGCTTAGTCAAATGAATAAATTGTGATTTAATTTTTTTCCATTATTGTGATACTTCTTTTATATACATTTTTCCTATTAAATAAAACCATTGTCAAATTGTGTACATTTATTATTTTATTTAGTGCTTTCCTATAAAGAAGAGAATATATTTTTGTTGCAAAATTTACTTATACTAGAGATATAATGTATAACTAAAGTTTCATCATAATTCACTAGCAGCATTTCCACATTCTTAGATTCTTCAAAGTTCCAATCAGCAACACAGAAATAACAATATTTCAAATTTGTTACAAACATTTGGATTTGAATTTGTGGTATACATTTTTCTGTAACTTTATTATCTTTTATATAATTTTGGTATGACTTTTCATTAGTTGGGCACTTTATTTCTATACAATATTTTCTATCAAAAATACCATCAGGAGAACCAGCAATGAAAGGATATTTTGATGAAATAAATAACCCACACTCATTAACCTTTTTCCCTAATGTTTTTGCCACAATCACTTTTACTTGGCTTTCTAAGACTCGTCCTCTCTTCATGGCTTTTGTATCTGGTGTTTTGGCTCCCATAATCATAGCAGTTAAAGATCCATCCACAATGTGACATTTGCTTACTTCATAAGCTTTTGAAGCTGTAACTCAACCATATCTCATTTCGAGTATTCTCTTCAATCATTTCAATGTTTTGCTCAGTGAAATACTTTGATATTGTATCTTAAAATGCCTCACAATCACTCTTGTTACAATGCTCTATAATGAGATAATGAAGTTATAATTTCTCATGCTCTTTAACTCTGCTGGAGCTAGTATATTTCAGCAATTCACAGTTGGTAACATTTTGATTTTCCGCTGCTTGAAGAAATTGTGTCAGCACATTATTATGAGGTGGAAATTGAGTAGAGCGGGGTCTTTTGCCAGCCTATAAATACTTCACAGTAATATACTTCACACTAGTACCAACTTGAGCCAACTTTGATTTCTTACAGTAACACTGTATTTCAGTACAGGATGGCTCCTCACTTCGCCTGTGCACCCACAACAGGAAAGCTTCAACATGTTTACATCCAACTGATGAAGCAGCACAGTCATGGCACTGAACGCTGATGATTTTTGCTACTTTTTCGTCAACTATCATAGCCACGGCATAAGATTTTGACCGAACTTTATGCTCTGGACACACCTTTCATTTAATGGTGCATATACCCGCCTTGCACGATACATACTTCTATATATACGTTCGTATTTTTATACGATACGAATGTTTTATACGAATGTTTTCACACTCCTAAATTCAGCAGAACAAAAGTCGGAATTAGTGGCAAAGAAACTGCCGACCATGAAAATATCAACTTTTGGGAGATTTCTATTGTCGGCTTTTGTATAACCTTGTTCCATGATAAAAACTTAACAGAAGTCTTCAAGCACTTGCGACAACTTCTGTTATGACTATAGTCCTTCAATTCGTAATTAATTACAATTAAATATTTTTAGAAAAATGCAAATAAATCATAGAAAAACGCGAAATAACATACAAAGCAGTGTTGTTTACTTATTGCTAACCACAAATGACGTCACGCACTGTGATTGGCGTTTGGGTTCTTACGCTGCACAGATAAAAAATATTGGATTTACGCAACTTTATTTATTGATTTAAAATTATAAATCATTGTTATTTCTTAAAAATCTTCATTGAGTGATATTGTTGTATAACAAACTTTATTTTAAATCACATTTTAGATTTTTTTTCGATTACTGTCCGGTACCCTATTTTACAAGAAATCTATTAAAAATAAGCGCTTTGTACATCTACACAGAAACCCCTCCACACGGATATGGAAGCCAGGCTCCAAAGGTTGCAGAAACAATGTTAAGATCTTTGGAGTACAATAGAAAGAAAGAAGATAAAAGAACAATTAATATTGGAAATATCGACATAGAAAGACTACAATGGGAGAAAGAAGATGGAGTTTTCCCTCACGATGAAATACATGGAAATTACATTACATCTGTAGAAAAGGAAATGACTATATCTTTTTTAAATGATAATCTTACACAATTAACTACAGTAGTATACAGAGTAATGGATTCCATCTTAAACCAAAGTTCAGATGTCTTAACACAAGGAAGACAAACATTTTGCCCTTTAAGAGAACAAAGTGTTACAGCTGCTCAACCCTGCGAAATGGCATTTGACTTTTTGAATGTTAAAACAGGAAGAAATTGTTGGATTCAAGCCATAATAGAGTGCTTTGATAAAGAGGAATTGGACATTTGTAGGATGAAGAACATAACTTACGACATAGAAGAAATAGATCCTATAACCACTCAAAGAAGGAAAGTTCAAAAACGCAAACGCAAGATGGTGAAAGAAACAATCAAAGATAAAGAGAATGTAAGAGAAATTAAGCAGCATCTAACATGTAGTTTCGGTAAGAAAGATAGAAGAGCAATTGCATCTGCAACAATGTTACTAAGATCTTTCTTACATGTTATCGACGATTTCCATTAAAGAGTTGTCCAAAGGATTACCTGAATCAACTATCTCCATAGGAGGTGAAGAAAAGAAAGCAAAGATAACCTCAAATATGAAAATACCTACATTAGATACAGATCGGCCAGATCTGTATCCCATGTTCCCACCCATGTCTCTCAGGGAACAAAAGATGCAACCAAATGGAATTAATGTTTGTCACCAAGCATTTTCTATCTTATGCATTACTATCTTTCTGACTGCTCTGTTAAGACACTCATATTTGTTACCCCTTCCATCTCGCTCTGCTAAGTTATTTCTATTGATATGTAAATATGGGCATTTATTTCAAGCATGGAAACGAGTTCAATTAGGACCTGGTCCAATCGTTAAAAACGATTGTAATTATACAAGGATACATTGCGAGGACGAGGATTATAAATCTATGAATACAAGTACTAAAGAGTGGTATGACAAACTAATAGGCAATATAACCTCTGACCGTAAATACGTATACGTGTGGTCCAGTTCAGGAATGCTTAACACAGCAAGCACTACAGTAGGATTGTTGCCCATGAACTTTAATATGCAACGTAATATTAAGAAAGTTGTTTGCATGAGATCTAGTGATGATTCAACAACTAAATACTTATCAAACAATGCGGAGAACAATAAAATATGTGTCATTAAGAAGTAACAAAATATGTCTTTAGTTGGGATAAATTTAAGTCCTGACAAAATGTTTTTCCTACCTGAAAGAATAGCTGAGTACACTTCTTGGTACATTGATGGTAAATTTGTTTTGGTATTATGATTGATGGTAAAGGAAATGTCCTTATGATGATCTGTATACGATTGCAAAGGGATCCTCTACTCTACTTCAGACATTAATGAAACTCAACCAGGATTGGAAATTATAAACGAGTATTGAAAAGAAAAAGATCATTACCGCAGCTTGTTTCTGAAAAAGCAAATAACATAGATGAGCTGTTAATGTGTTCTAATGTACAGAAGAACAAAAAGAAAATCTCTTCATCAGTCTCACAAGTACAAAGAAGTGGAGATATAGCATTCGTCTCTACAAACAAAGATGATGAACTAAACGCATCATATTTGATAATAATAGAACTGTATAATTTGAAATAAAAAATTTAAGATAACAAAGAAACATACCGAGACTCCAAAAAAAAAAAACAAAAATTATCGAACAAACCTTTTGCTTGAGACATTATTACCAGAAGATGGTGGTGTGAATAATGGAAATGACAAGTACAACAGAGTATTTGACAAGAAATCTATCAACAATAAGCGCTTTGTACATCTACACAGAAACCCCTCCACACGGATATGGAAGCCAGGCTCCAAAGGTTGCAGAAACAGTGTTAAGATCTTTGGAGTACAATAGAAAGAAAGAAGATAAAAGAACAATTAATATTGGAAATATCGACATAGAAAGACTACAATGGGAGAAAGAAGATGGAGTTTTCCCTCACGATAAAATACATGGCAATTACATCTGTAGTAAAGGAAATGACTATATCTTTTTTACATGATAATCTTACACAATTAACTACAGTAGTAAACAGGGTAATGGATTCCATCTTAAACCAAAGTTCAGATGTCTTAACCCAAGGAAGACAAACATTTTGCCCCTTTAGAGAACAAAGTGTTACAGCTGCTCAAGCCTATGAAATGGCATTTGACTTTTTGATTTTTAACACAGGAAGAGATTGTTTAAGCTTAGTAGATTGGATTCAAGCCATAATAGAGTGCTATGATAAAGGGGAATTGGACATTTGTAGGATGAAGGACATAACTTACGACATAGAAGAAATAGATCCTATAACCACTCAAAGAAGGAAAGTTCAAAAACGCAAACGCAAGATGGTGAAAGAAACGATCAAAGGTAAGAGAATGTAAGAGAAATTATGCAGCATCTAAGATGTAGTTTCGGTAAGAAAGATAGAAGGGCAATTGCATCTGCAACAATGTTACTAAGACCTTTCTTACATGTTATTGAAGATTTCCATTAAGAGTTGTCCAAAGGATTACCTGAATCAACTATCTCCATAGGAGGTGAAGAAAAGAAAGCAAAGATAACCTCAAATATGAAAATAACTACATTAGATACAGATCGGCCAGATCTGTATCCCATGTTCCCACCCATGTCTCTCAGGGAACAGAAGATGCAACTAAGTGGAATTAATATTTTTCACCAACCATTTTCTATCTTATGCATTACTATCTTTTTGACTGCTCTGTTAAGACACTCAAAATTTGTTACCCCTTCAATCTCGCTCTGCTAAGTTATTTCTATTGATATGTAAATATGGGTATTTATTTCAAGCATGGAAAAGAGTTCAATTAGGACCTGGTCCAATCGTCAAAAACGATTGTAATTATACAAGGATACGTTGGAAGGACGAGCATTATAAATCTATGAATACAAGTACTAAAGAGTGGTATGACAAACTAAGAGGCAAAATAACCTCTGACTGTAAATACGTATACGTGTGGTCCAGTCCAGGAATGCTTAACACAGCAAGCACTACAGTAGGATTGTTGCCCATGAACTTTAATATGCAACGTAATATTAAGAAAGTTGTTTGCATGAGATCTAGTGATGATTCAACAACTAAATACTTATCAAACAATGCGGAGAACAATAAAATATGTGTCATTAAGAAGTAACAAAATATGTCTTTAGTTGGGATAAATTTAAGTCCTGACAAAATGTTTTTCCTACCTGAAAGAATAGCTGAGTACACTTCTTGGTACATTGATGGTAAATTTGTTTTGGTATTATGATTGATGGTAAAGGAAATGTCCTTATGATGATCTGTATACGATTGCAAAGGGATCCTCTACTCTACTTCAGACATTAATGAAACTCAACCAGGATTGGAAATTATAAACGAGTATTGAAAAGAAAAAGATCATTACCGCAGCTTGTTTCTGAAAAAGCAAATAACATAGATGAGCTGTTAATGTGTTCTAATGTACAGAAGAACAAAAAGAAAATCTCTTCATCAGTCTCACAAGTACAAAGAAGTGGAGATATAGCATTCGTCTCTACAAACAAAGATGATGAACTAAACGCATCATATTTGATAATAATAGAACTGTATAATTTGAAATAAAAAATTTAAGATAACAAAGAAACATACCGAGACTCCAAAAAAAAAAACAAAAATTATCGAACAAACCTTTTGCTTGAGACATTATTACCAGAAGATGGTGGTGTGAATAATGGAAATGACAAGTACAACAGAGTATTTGACAAGAAATCTATCAACAATAAGCGCTTTGTACATCTACACAGAAACCCCTCCACACGGATATGGAAGCCAGGCTCCAAAGGTTGCAGAAACAGTGTTAAGATCTTTGGAGTACAATAGAAAGAAAGAAGATAAAAGAACAATTAATATTGGAAATATCGACATAGAAAGACTACAATGGGAGAAAGAAGATGGAGTTTTCCCTCACGATAAAATACATGGCAATTACATCTGTAGTAAAGGAAATGACTATATCTTTTTTACATGATAATCTTACACAATTAACTACAGTAGTAAACAGGGTAATGGATTCCATCTTAAACCAAAGTTCAGATGTCTTAACCCAAGGAAGACAAACATTTTGCCCCTTTAGAGAACAAAGTGTTACAGCTGCTCAAGCCTATGAAATGGCATTTGACTTTTTGATTTTTAACACAGGAAGAGATTGTTTAAGCTTAGTAGATTGGATTCAAGCCATAATAGAGTGCTATGATAAAGGGGAATTGGACATTTGTAGGATGAAGGACATAACTTACGACATAGAAGAAATAGATCCTATAACCACTCAAAGAAGGAAAGTTCAAAAACGCAAACGCAAGATGGTGAAAGAAACAATCAAAGGTAAGAGAATGTAAGAGAAATTATGCAGCATCTAAGATGTAGTTTCGGTAAGAAAGATAGAAGGGCAATTGCATCTGCAACAATGTTACTAAGACCTTTCTTACATGTTATTGAAGATTTCCATTAAGAGTTGTCCAAAGGATTACCTGAATCAACTATCTCCATAGGAGGTGAAGAAAAGAAAGCAAAGATAACCTCAAATATGAAAATAACTACATTAGATACAGATCGGCCAGATCTGTATCCCATGTTCCCACCCATGTCTCTCAGGGAACAGAAGATGCAACTAAGTGGAATTAATATTTTTCACCAACCATTTTCTATCTTATGCATTACTATCTTTTTGACTGCTCTGTTAAGACACTCAAAATTTGTTACCCCTTCAATCTCGCTCTGCTAAGTTATTTCTATTGATATGTAAATATGGGTATTTATTTCAAGCATGGAAAAGAGTTCAATTAGGACCTGGTCCAATCGTCAAAAACGATTGTAATTATACAAGGATACGTTGGAAGGACGAGCATTATAAATCTATGAATACAAGTACTAAAGAGTGGTATGACAAACTAAGAGGCAAAATAACCTCTGACTGTAAATACGTATACGTGTGGTCCAGTCCAGGAATGCTTAACACAGCAAGCACTACAGTAGGATTGTTGCCCATGAACATTAATATGCAACGTAATATTAAGAAAGTCGTTTGCATGAGATCTAGTGATGATTCAACAACTAAATACTTATCAAACAATGCGGAGAACAATAAAATATGTGTCATTAAGAACAAACAAAATATGTCATTAGTTGGGATAAATTTAAGTCCTGACAAAATGTTTTTCCTACCTGAAAGAATAGCTGAGAACACTTCTTGGTACATTGATGGTAAATTTGTTTTGGTATTATGATTGATGGTAAAGGAAATGTCCTTATGATGATCTGTATACGATTGCAAAGGGATCCTCTACTCTACTTCAGACATTAATGAAACTCAACCAGGATTGGAAATAATAGACGAACCAGTATTGAAAAGAAAAAGATCATTACCGTAGCTTGTGTCTGAAAAAGCAAATAACATAGACGAACTGTTAATGCGTTCTAATGTACAGAAGAACATAAAGAAAATCTCTTCATCAGTCTCACAAGTACAAAGAAGTGGAGATACAGCATTCGTCTCTACAAACAAAGATGATGAACTAAACGCATCATATTTGATAAAAATATAACTGTATAATTTGAAAAATAAAATTTAAGATACCAAAGAAACATACCGAGACTCAAAAAAAAAACAAAAATTATCGAACAAATTCAATAAATAATTTATACTATGACAAAGGAAATATGTATAACAGATGGTTGTAAAAAATATAGTTTTATAAAGCAATAATTATAGCACGAAAATAAGTGGCTGTTATTAATAAACGTGTATAAAAGTTGTTTGTTAAGTACCATATTAAATAATTTATTTACAAAACAATATTTAAAATTATGAAAATTTACCATAATATCATAGGAATATAAAATAATTTTATTAAATATAAACTTGGAAATTTACAAGTAAATTAAAAAACAAGATTATTACCAGTCAAAGAAGTATGGAGAGAAGCATCATGAAAATCAAAAAGATACAAAAAATCCGCCATACCGCCATAAGACAGAAAACTAAAGTAATCGACGCACTCAGTTTCGCAAAGAAGCTAAAATGGCGATGGGCTGGACACACAGCCAGACTCAAGGATAATCGCTGGACCAAATCGACAACGTCATGGCTAGGACCACTGGGCCAAAGGAGAAGGGGTAGGCCAAATACGCGCTGGATAGACGATATTATAAAAATAGCAGGCACACACTGGATGCGAGAAGCTGAAGATAGAGAAAAATGGGCATCTTTGGAGGAGGCCTTTACCCTCCGTTGAGAGGGGTTCTTGTACCCATAAATATAAAAGCACCCAAAAGAATAAAGCTCTTAATATTTTATTGCATGCACACTGTTTTTGGATGTTTATTTTTTTTTTGTTCCTTTTAATTGTAAACCTATATTTTTTTATTCAAGAAATAAAAGGCTTTTTATTATTTGATTTTTTATAAAATAATTATATAAGCACTCAAACTTCACTTGTCTCATTAAAATAGATACATGCACGAGTATATTCTTTACTTCACAAACACAAGTAGATAAAATACTAGAAGATGAATTAATTCAGTTGTGTGAAAAAGTTGAATAAGCTGTTTTGTTTGCATCTCGTTTTCTTGAAGACTTCCAGCATGATTCGGATGGAACTCACTAAACGTATGTATGTTTTATATTCTTGTAAAGTTGAAATTTTATTAATATTTATTTCCTTTGGATAAAGTTATATTTATTATTTTAGTCAACTGCAACCACAAGCTGTTAGATCTCTAAAAAGGGGCTCTGAAAGTATTATCCTAATATGATAGGTAAAATGCAAAACGACAAAACTTGGAACTTCTAAGATCAACATTGACTGGTATTGTCTACACCCTTGCCAGCCTCTGCCCGGCCCGTGACGCTGACTCCGCGAACTCAACACAGAATCCCCTAATTAAACCATAGCGAGCGAATCTGAACCTATACCTTGAGTGATAAAATAAAGTTTGTTAAAACATTAATTTGTTTTTTTGCTCTTTTTACCTGAAGCCTAGGGGGTGCTTCTCACCCTCCATCTACAACTCCAACGCTTCAATGGCGCCCAACGTGCGGCACGCGGGTGTAGGAGAAGGCGACCGTCAGCGCCACGGCCATCGCCGCGGACTCGGCATATAGCGGCGACTGCCAAGAGACGTATGCTTCTCGCCGCTAAAGGTCTTGCCTGGGCTGCCTGGTGGGCGGTGGTCTCTGAGCGAGCAAGCGGCGGCGCGCGTGGTTGCGTAGCAGTAACAGATAGTAATTTGATATTAAAAATGGAGGATTACAAAAAAATGTTTTCAAAGAACCATAAACTAAATAGTTTAGTATCTTGTACTTTAAGCAGTGCAGGTAATGAAGAGATAAAGAAATTAATAATAAATGATTCATATATAAACCCTGAAGTCACTAATGGATATGCATATGATGAGCGGAACTTATCTATATACAAACCCACCACCTTATGGTTATGGAAGTCCTGTACCTTTTGTGGCTGCGTCAGTAAATATAGCATATAGTTATAATCACAAATCATGAGAAGATTCAACAAAAAAGATTAATGATTTCTCTATTATAGATGCGCAGATACCTGATATAAAAGATTTACCTGAGACCGGAATTTTAGGGAATTTTAACCCTTCTATTGTTTGGTTATTTGCTCAAATATTTTTAGTAAAGAATTTTCCTAATATTGAAAAATATTGTGAAAAAGTAATTGATTTCTTGAAATCTAGCAATTCAGATGTAATGAGTAAGGATAGACAAACTTGGGATCCTGAAACTCAAAAAAGTACAACTTGTTCTAAAACATTTAATGCTTTTCTAGCTCTGATTAAGAGAAATTTAGCTAAGACACCAAACACATTGATAGAGGCATTCATATTTTGGTATGAACTGTACTCGTACAATCAATCTCAATTGATAGTAATAAGAAAAAGAAGATATATAAAATAAAAAACAAGATTTGTTAAGAACTTGAAAATGTGATTAAAAATGACCCAAGTAAAATTTAAGTTAGAGAAAATCACAATCAATGGATGGAAAGAATGCAATCGTTTTTTAGATGATTACGCAAGAAGTTTTTACTCTTACATTAAACATGCAGAAAGAGGTAAGAAAGACAGAAGGGTTATAGCATCGGGTTCAATTGCATTGAGATTACACTTAAAGACTATAGAAGAGTTTTATTTACATTTATCTAAAGAATGACCAGGAAGCACAACAAGTATTGGTGGAGAAGAAAAGAAAAGTAAAATAATTAATGAATTACTAATGTCCTCATTAAAAGAGACTTTTATACAGAGTTATAGTTGACAAGCTACAGAAGATGCAACTGAATGGAATGAATGTTTGAACCCTTTACAATTAAATATTGTCCAGTAGTGCTGGTTTGATCCAGAAGTTAGAAAAAGAACATCCCCTTTGAAAACAAAAAGATTGTCATCTACTGAGACTCCCCGACTGTAGCTCAAGGTGCTAAGTTAACTAAGCAAAAGGCTCACAAAACTAAACAAATTGCAAGTTTGAGGATCCATATTGAAAGGGTGATCTGAAGGATGTGGGAACTTATAATGTTAAAACCTCATTCTGTCATAAATTCTAAATTGATACGAAAGCTAATTGATTGTTACAGTAACATGTGCTCTAATAAACTTGCTAGATAGCTTAGTCAAATGAATAAATTGTGATTTAATTTTTTTCCATTATTGTGATACTTCTTTTATATACATTTTTCCTATTAAATAAAACCATTGTCAAATTGTGTACATTTATTATTTTATTTAGTGCTTTCCTATAAAGAAGAGAATATATTTTTGTTGCAAAATTTACTTATACTAGAGATATAATGTATAACTAAAGTTTCATCATAATTCACTAGCAGCATTTCCACATTCTTAGATTCTTCAAAGTTCCAATCAGCAACACAGAAATAACAATATTTCAAATTTGTTACAAACATTTGGATTTGAATTTGTGGTATACATTTTTCTGTAACTTTATTATCTTTTATATAATTTTGGTATGACTTTTCATTAGTTGGGCACTTTATTTCTATACAATATTTTCTATCAAAAATACCATCAGGAGAACCAGCAATGAAAGGATATTTTGATGAAATAAATAACCCACACTCATTAACCTTTTTCCCTAATGTTTTTGCCACAATCACTTTTACTTGGCTTTCTAAGACTCGTCCTCTCTTCATGGCTTTTGTATCTGGTGTTTTGGCTCCCATAATCATAGCAGTTAAAGATCCATCCACAATGTGACATTTGCTTACTTCATAAGCTTTTGAAGCTGTAACTCAACCATATCTCATTTCGAGTATTCTCTTCAATCATTTCAATGTTTTGCTCAGTGAAATACTTTGATATTGTATCTTAAAATGCCTCACAATCACTCTTGTTACAATGCTCTATAATGAGATAATGAAGTTATAATTTCTCATGCTCTTTAACTCTGCTGGAGCTAGTATATTTCAGCAATTCACAGTTGGTAACATTTTGATTTTCCGCTGCTTGAAGAAATTGTGTCAGCACATTATTATGAGGTGGAAATTGAGTAGAGCGGGGTCTTTTGCCAGCCTATAAATACTTCACAGTAATATACTTCACACTAGTACCAACTTGAGCCAACTTTGATTTCTTACAGTAACACTGTATTTCAGTACAGGATGGCTCCTCACTTCGCCTGTGCACCCACAACAGGAAAGCTTCAACATGTTTACATCCAACTGATGAAGCAGCACAGTCATGGCACTGAACGCTGATGATTTTTGCTACTTTTTCGTCAACTATCATAGCCACGGCATAAGATTTTGACCGAACTTTATGCTCTGGACACACCTTTCATTTAATGGTGCATATACCCGCCTTGCACGATACATACTTCTATATATACGTTCGTATTTTTATACGATACGAATGTTTTATACGAATGTTTTCACACTCCTAAATTCAGCAGAACAAAAGTCGGAATTAGTGGCAAAGAAACTGCCGACCATGAAAATATCAACTTTTGGGAGATTTCTATTGTCGGCTTTTGTATAACCTTGTTCCATGATAAAAACTTAACAGAAGTCTTCAAGCACTTGCGACAACTTCTGTTATGACTATAGTCCTTCAATTCGTAATTAATTACAATTAAATATTTTTAGAAAAATGCAAATAAATCATAGAAAAACGCGAAATAACATACAAAGCAGTGTTGTTTACTTATTGCTAACCACAAATGACGTCACGCACTGTGATTGGCGTTTGGGTTCTTACGCTGCACAGATAAAAAATATTGGATTTACGCAACTTTATTTATTGATTTAAAATTATAAATCATTGTTATTTCTTAAAAATCTTCATTGAGTGATATTGTTGTATAACAAACTTTATTTTAAATCACATTTTAGATTTTTTTTCGATTACTGTCCGGTACCCTATTTTACAAGAAATCTATTAAAAATAAGCGCTTTGTACATCTACACAGAAACCCCTCCACACGGATATGGAAGCCAGGCTCCAAAGGTTGCAGAAACAATGTTAAGATCTTTGGAGTACAATAGAAAGAAAGAAGATAAAAGAACAATTAATATTGGAAATATCGACATAGAAAGACTACAATGGGAGAAAGAAGATGGAGTTTTCCCTCACGATGAAATACATGGAAATTACATTACATCTGTAGAAAAGGAAATGACTATATCTTTTTTAAATGATAATCTTACACAATTAACTACAGTAGTATACAGAGTAATGGATTCCATCTTAAACCAAAGTTCAGATGTCTTAACACAAGGAAGACAAACATTTTGCCCTTTAAGAGAACAAAGTGTTACAGCTGCTCAACCCTGCGAAATGGCATTTGACTTTTTGAATGTTAAAACAGGAAGAAATTGTTGGATTCAAGCCATAATAGAGTGCTTTGATAAAGAGGAATTGGACATTTGTAGGATGAAGAACATAACTTACGACATAGAAGAAATAGATCCTATAACCACTCAAAGAAGGAAAGTTCAAAAACGCAAACGCAAGATGGTGAAAGAAACAATCAAAGATAAAGAGAATGTAAGAGAAATTAAGCAGCATCTAACATGTAGTTTCGGTAAGAAAGATAGAAGAGCAATTGCATCTGCAACAATGTTACTAAGATCTTTCTTACATGTTATCGACGATTTCCATTAAAGAGTTGTCCAAAGGATTACCTGAATCAACTATCTCCATAGGAGGTGAAGAAAAGAAAGCAAAGATAACCTCAAATATGAAAATACCTACATTAGATACAGATCGGCCAGATCTGTATCCCATGTTCCCACCCATGTCTCTCAGGGAACAAAAGATGCAACCAAATGGAATTAATGTTTGTCACCAAGCATTTTCTATCTTATGCATTACTATCTTTCTGACTGCTCTGTTAAGACACTCATATTTGTTACCCCTTCCATCTCGCTCTGCTAAGTTATTTCTATTGATATGTAAATATGGGCATTTATTTCAAGCATGGAAACGAGTTCAATTAGGACCTGGTCCAATCGTTAAAAACGATTGTAATTATACAAGGATACATTGCGAGGACGAGGATTATAAATCTATGAATACAAGTACTAAAGAGTGGTATGACAAACTAATAGGCAATATAACCTCTGACCGTAAATACGTATACGTGTGGTCCAGTTCAGGAATGCTTAACACAGCAAGCACTACAGTAGGATTGTTGCCCATGAACTTTAATATGCAACGTAATATTAAGAAAGTTGTTTGCATGAGATCTAGTGATGATTCAACAACTAAATACTTATCAAACAATGCGGAGAACAATAAAATATGTGTCATTAAGAAGTAACAAAATATGTCTTTAGTTGGGATAAATTTAAGTCCTGACAAAATGTTTTTCCTACCTGAAAGAATAGCTGAGTACACTTCTTGGTACATTGATGGTAAATTTGTTTTGGTATTATGATTGATGGTAAAGGAAATGTCCTTATGATGATCTGTATACGATTGCAAAGGGATCCTCTACTCTACTTCAGACATTAATGAAACTCAACCAGGATTGGAAATTATAAACGAGTATTGAAAAGAAAAAGATCATTACCGCAGCTTGTTTCTGAAAAAGCAAATAACATAGATGAGCTGTTAATGTGTTCTAATGTACAGAAGAACAAAAAGAAAATCTCTTCATCAGTCTCACAAGTACAAAGAAGTGGAGATATAGCATTCGTCTCTACAAACAAAGATGATGAACTAAACGCATCATATTTGATAATAATAGAACTGTATAATTTGAAATAAAAAATTTAAGATAACAAAGAAACATACCGAGACTCCAAAAAAAAAAAACAAAAATTATCGAACAAACCTTTTGCTTGAGACATTATTACCAGAAGATGGTGGTGTGAATAATGGAAATGACAAGTACAACAGAGTATTTGACAAGAAATCTATCAACAATAAGCGCTTTGTACATCTACACAGAAACCCCTCCACACGGATATGGAAGCCAGGCTCCAAAGGTTGCAGAAACAGTGTTAAGATCTTTGGAGTACAATAGAAAGAAAGAAGATAAAAGAACAATTAATATTGGAAATATCGACATAGAAAGACTACAATGGGAGAAAGAAGATGGAGTTTTCCCTCACGATAAAATACATGGCAATTACATCTGTAGTAAAGGAAATGACTATATCTTTTTTACATGATAATCTTACACAATTAACTACAGTAGTAAACAGGGTAATGGATTCCATCTTAAACCAAAGTTCAGATGTCTTAACCCAAGGAAGACAAACATTTTGCCCCTTTAGAGAACAAAGTGTTACAGCTGCTCAAGCCTATGAAATGGCATTTGACTTTTTGATTTTTAACACAGGAAGAGATTGTTTAAGCTTAGTAGATTGGATTCAAGCCATAATAGAGTGCTATGATAAAGGGGAATTGGACATTTGTAGGATGAAGGACATAACTTACGACATAGAAGAAATAGATCCTATAACCACTCAAAGAAGGAAAGTTCAAAAACGCAAACGCAAGATGGTGAAAGAAACGATCAAAGGTAAGAGAATGTAAGAGAAATTATGCAGCATCTAAGATGTAGTTTCGGTAAGAAAGATAGAAGGGCAATTGCATCTGCAACAATGTTACTAAGACCTTTCTTACATGTTATTGAAGATTTCCATTAAGAGTTGTCCAAAGGATTACCTGAATCAACTATCTCCATAGGAGGTGAAGAAAAGAAAGCAAAGATAACCTCAAATATGAAAATAACTACATTAGATACAGATCGGCCAGATCTGTATCCCATGTTCCCACCCATGTCTCTCAGGGAACAGAAGATGCAACTAAGTGGAATTAATATTTTTCACCAACCATTTTCTATCTTATGCATTACTATCTTTTTGACTGCTCTGTTAAGACACTCAAAATTTGTTACCCCTTCAATCTCGCTCTGCTAAGTTATTTCTATTGATATGTAAATATGGGTATTTATTTCAAGCATGGAAAAGAGTTCAATTAGGACCTGGTCCAATCGTCAAAAACGATTGTAATTATACAAGGATACGTTGGAAGGACGAGCATTATAAATCTATGAATACAAGTACTAAAGAGTGGTATGACAAACTAAGAGGCAAAATAACCTCTGACTGTAAATACGTATACGTGTGGTCCAGTCCAGGAATGCTTAACACAGCAAGCACTACAGTAGGATTGTTGCCCATGAACTTTAATATGCAACGTAATATTAAGAAAGTTGTTTGCATGAGATCTAGTGATGATTCAACAACTAAATACTTATCAAACAATGCGGAGAACAATAAAATATGTGTCATTAAGAAGTAACAAAATATGTCTTTAGTTGGGATAAATTTAAGTCCTGACAAAATGTTTTTCCTACCTGAAAGAATAGCTGAGTACACTTCTTGGTACATTGATGGTAAATTTGTTTTGGTATTATGATTGATGGTAAAGGAAATGTCCTTATGATGATCTGTATACGATTGCAAAGGGATCCTCTACTCTACTTCAGACATTAATGAAACTCAACCAGGATTGGAAATTATAAACGAGTATTGAAAAGAAAAAGATCATTACCGCAGCTTGTTTCTGAAAAAGCAAATAACATAGATGAGCTGTTAATGTGTTCTAATGTACAGAAGAACAAAAAGAAAATCTCTTCATCAGTCTCACAAGTACAAAGAAGTGGAGATATAGCATTCGTCTCTACAAACAAAGATGATGAACTAAACGCATCATATTTGATAATAATAGAACTGTATAATTTGAAATAAAAAATTTAAGATAACAAAGAAACATACCGAGACTCCAAAAAAAAAAACAAAAATTATCGAACAAACCTTTTGCTTGAGACATTATTACCAGAAGATGGTGGTGTGAATAATGGAAATGACAAGTACAACAGAGTATTTGACAAGAAATCTATCAACAATAAGCGCTTTGTACATCTACACAGAAACCCCTCCACACGGATATGGAAGCCAGGCTCCAAAGGTTGCAGAAACAGTGTTAAGATCTTTGGAGTACAATAGAAAGAAAGAAGATAAAAGAACAATTAATATTGGAAATATCGACATAGAAAGACTACAATGGGAGAAAGAAGATGGAGTTTTCCCTCACGATAAAATACATGGCAATTACATCTGTAGTAAAGGAAATGACTATATCTTTTTTACATGATAATCTTACACAATTAACTACAGTAGTAAACAGGGTAATGGATTCCATCTTAAACCAAAGTTCAGATGTCTTAACCCAAGGAAGACAAACATTTTGCCCCTTTAGAGAACAAAGTGTTACAGCTGCTCAAGCCTATGAAATGGCATTTGACTTTTTGATTTTTAACACAGGAAGAGATTGTTTAAGCTTAGTAGATTGGATTCAAGCCATAATAGAGTGCTATGATAAAGGGGAATTGGACATTTGTAGGATGAAGGACATAACTTACGACATAGAAGAAATAGATCCTATAACCACTCAAAGAAGGAAAGTTCAAAAACGCAAACGCAAGATGGTGAAAGAAACAATCAAAGGTAAGAGAATGTAAGAGAAATTATGCAGCATCTAAGATGTAGTTTCGGTAAGAAAGATAGAAGGGCAATTGCATCTGCAACAATGTTACTAAGACCTTTCTTACATGTTATTGAAGATTTCCATTAAGAGTTGTCCAAAGGATTACCTGAATCAACTATCTCCATAGGAGGTGAAGAAAAGAAAGCAAAGATAACCTCAAATATGAAAATAACTACATTAGATACAGATCGGCCAGATCTGTATCCCATGTTCCCACCCATGTCTCTCAGGGAACAGAAGATGCAACTAAGTGGAATTAATATTTTTCACCAACCATTTTCTATCTTATGCATTACTATCTTTTTGACTGCTCTGTTAAGACACTCAAAATTTGTTACCCCTTCAATCTCGCTCTGCTAAGTTATTTCTATTGATATGTAAATATGGGTATTTATTTCAAGCATGGAAAAGAGTTCAATTAGGACCTGGTCCAATCGTCAAAAACGATTGTAATTATACAAGGATACGTTGGAAGGACGAGCATTATAAATCTATGAATACAAGTACTAAAGAGTGGTATGACAAACTAAGAGGCAAAATAACCTCTGACTGTAAATACGTATACGTGTGGTCCAGTCCAGGAATGCTTAACACAGCAAGCACTACAGTAGGATTGTTGCCCATGAACATTAATATGCAACGTAATATTAAGAAAGTCGTTTGCATGAGATCTAGTGATGATTCAACAACTAAATACTTATCAAACAATGCGGAGAACAATAAAATATGTGTCATTAAGAACAAACAAAATATGTCATTAGTTGGGATAAATTTAAGTCCTGACAAAATGTTTTTCCTACCTGAAAGAATAGCTGAGAACACTTCTTGGTACATTGATGGTAAATTTGTTTTGGTATTATGATTGATGGTAAAGGAAATGTCCTTATGATGATCTGTATACGATTGCAAAGGGATCCTCTACTCTACTTCAGACATTAATGAAACTCAACCAGGATTGGAAATAATAGACGAACCAGTATTGAAAAGAAAAAGATCATTACCGTAGCTTGTGTCTGAAAAAGCAAATAACATAGACGAACTGTTAATGCGTTCTAATGTACAGAAGAACATAAAGAAAATCTCTTCATCAGTCTCACAAGTACAAAGAAGTGGAGATACAGCATTCGTCTCTACAAACAAAGATGATGAACTAAACGCATCATATTTGATAAAAATATAACTGTATAATTTGAAAAATAAAATTTAAGATACCAAAGAAACATACCGAGACTCAAAAAAAAAACAAAAATTATCGAACAAATTCAATAAATAATTTATACTATGACAAAGGAAATATGTATAACAGATGGTTGTAAAAAATATAGTTTTATAAAGCAATAATTATAGCACGAAAATAAGTGGCTGTTATTAATAAACGTGTATAAAAGTTGTTTGTTAAGTACCATATTAAATAATTTATTTACAAAACAATATTTAAAATTATGAAAATTTACCATAATATCATAGGAATATAAAATAATTTTATTAAATATAAACTTGGAAATTTACAAGTAAATTAAAAAACAAGATTATTACCAGTCAAAGAAGTATGGAGAGAAGCATCATGAAAATCAAAAAGATACAAAAAATCCGCCATACCGCCATAAGACAGAAAACTAAAGTAATCGACGCACTCAGTTTCGCAAAGAAGCTAAAATGGCGATGGGCTGGACACACAGCCAGACTCAAGGATAATCGCTGGACCAAATCGACAACGTCATGGCTAGGACCACTGGGCCAAAGGAGAAGGGGTAGGCCAAATACGCGCTGGATAGACGATATTATAAAAATAGCAGGCACACACTGGATGCGAGAAGCTGAAGATAGAGAAAAATGGGCATCTTTGGAGGAGGCCTTTACCCTCCGTTGAGAGGGGTTCTTGTACCCATAAATATAAAAGCACCCAAAAGAATAAAGCTCTTAATATTTTATTGCATGCACACTGTTTTTGGATGTTTATTTTTTTTTTGTTCCTTTTAATTGTAAACCTATATTTTTTTATTCAAGAAATAAAAGGCTTTTTATTATTTGATTTTTTATAAAATAATTATATAAGCACTCAAACTTCACTTGTCTCATTAAAATAGATACATGCACGAGTATATTCTTTACTTCACAAACACAAGTAGATAAAATACTAGAAGATGAATTAATTCAGTTGTGTGAAAAAGTTGAATAAGCTGTTTTGTTTGCATCTCGTTTTCTTGAAGACTTCCAGCATGATTCGGATGGAACTCACTAAACGTATGTATGTTTTATATTCTTGTAAAGTTGAAATTTTATTAATATTTATTTCCTTTGGATAAAGTTATATTTATTATTTTAGTCAACTGCAACCACAAGCTGTTAGATCTCTAAAAAGGGGCTCTGAAAGTATTATCCTAATATGATAGGTAAAATGCAAAACGACAAAACTTGGAACTTCTAAGATCAACATTGACTGGTATTGTCTACACCCTTGCCAGCCTCTGCCCGGCCCGTGACGCTGACTCCGCGAACTCAACACAGAATCCCCTAATTAAACCATAGCGAGCGAATCTGAACCTATACCTTGAGTGATAAAATAAAGTTTGTTAAAACATTAATTTGTTTTTTTGCTCTTTTTACCTGAAGCCTAGGGGGTGCTTCTCACCCTCCATCTACAACTCCAACGCTTCAATGGCGCCCAACGTGCGGCACGCGGGTGTAGGAGAAGGCGACCGTCAGCGCCACGGCCATCGCCGCGGACTCGGCATATAGCGGCGACTGCCAAGAGACGTATGCTTCTCGCCGCTAAAGGTCTTGCCTGGGCTGCCTGGTGGGCGGTGGTCTCTGAGCGAGCAAGCGGCGGCGCGCGTGGTTGCGTAGCAGTAACAGATAGTAATTTGATATTAAAAATGGAGGATTACAAAAAAATGTTTTCAAAGAACCATAAACTAAATAGTTTAGTATCTTGTACTTTAAGCAGTGCAGGTAATGAAGAGATAAAGAAATTAATAATAAATGATTCATATATAAACCCTGAAGTCACTAATGGATATGCATATGATGAGCGGAACTTATCTATATACAAACCCACCACCTTATGGTTATGGAAGTCCTGTACCTTTTGTGGCTGCGTCAGTAAATATAGCATATAGTTATAATCACAAATCATGAGAAGATTCAACAAAAAAGATTAATGATTTCTCTATTATAGATGCGCAGATACCTGATATAAAAGATTTACCTGAGACCGGAATTTTAGGGAATTTTAACCCTTCTATTGTTTGGTTATTTGCTCAAATATTTTTAGTAAAGAATTTTCCTAATATTGAAAAATATTGTGAAAAAGTAATTGATTTCTTGAAATCTAGCAATTCAGATGTAATGAGTAAGGATAGACAAACTTGGGATCCTGAAACTCAAAAAAGTACAACTTGTTCTAAAACATTTAATGCTTTTCTAGCTCTGATTAAGAGAAATTTAGCTAAGACACCAAACACATTGATAGAGGCATTCATATTTTGGTATGAACTGTACTCGTACAATCAATCTCAATTGATAGTAATAAGAAAAAGAAGATATATAAAATAAAAAACAAGATTTGTTAAGAACTTGAAAATGTGATTAAAAATGACCCAAGTAAAATTTAAGTTAGAGAAAATCACAATCAATGGATGGAAAGAATGCAATCGTTTTTTAGATGATTACGCAAGAAGTTTTTACTCTTACATTAAACATGCAGAAAGAGGTAAGAAAGACAGAAGGGTTATAGCATCGGGTTCAATTGCATTGAGATTACACTTAAAGACTATAGAAGAGTTTTATTTACATTTATCTAAAGAATGACCAGGAAGCACAACAAGTATTGGTGGAGAAGAAAAGAAAAGTAAAATAATTAATGAATTACTAATGTCCTCATTAAAAGAGACTTTTATACAGAGTTATAGTTGACAAGCTACAGAAGATGCAACTGAATGGAATGAATGTTTGAACCCTTTACAATTAAATATTGTCCAGTAGTGCTGGTTTGATCCAGAAGTTAGAAAAAGAACATCCCCTTTGAAAACAAAAAGATTGTCATCTACTGAGACTCCCCGACTGTAGCTCAAGGTGCTAAGTTAACTAAGCAAAAGGCTCACAAAACTAAACAAATTGCAAGTTTGAGGATCCATATTGAAAGGGTGATCTGAAGGATGTGGGAACTTATAATGTTAAAACCTCATTCTGTCATAAATTCTAAATTGATACGAAAGCTAATTGATTGTTACAGTAACATGTGCTCTAATAAACTTGCTAGATAGCTTAGTCAAATGAATAAATTGTGATTTAATTTTTTTCCATTATTGTGATACTTCTTTTATATACATTTTTCCTATTAAATAAAACCATTGTCAAATTGTGTACATTTATTATTTTATTTAGTGCTTTCCTATAAAGAAGAGAATATATTTTTGTTGCAAAATTTACTTATACTAGAGATATAATGTATAACTAAAGTTTCATCATAATTCACTAGCAGCATTTCCACATTCTTAGATTCTTCAAAGTTCCAATCAGCAACACAGAAATAACAATATTTCAAATTTGTTACAAACATTTGGATTTGAATTTGTGGTATACATTTTTCTGTAACTTTATTATCTTTTATATAATTTTGGTATGACTTTTCATTAGTTGGGCACTTTATTTCTATACAATATTTTCTATCAAAAATACCATCAGGAGAACCAGCAATGAAAGGATATTTTGATGAAATAAATAACCCACACTCATTAACCTTTTTCCCTAATGTTTTTGCCACAATCACTTTTACTTGGCTTTCTAAGACTCGTCCTCTCTTCATGGCTTTTGTATCTGGTGTTTTGGCTCCCATAATCATAGCAGTTAAAGATCCATCCACAATGTGACATTTGCTTACTTCATAAGCTTTTGAAGCTGTAACTCAACCATATCTCATTTCGAGTATTCTCTTCAATCATTTCAATGTTTTGCTCAGTGAAATACTTTGATATTGTATCTTAAAATGCCTCACAATCACTCTTGTTACAATGCTCTATAATGAGATAATGAAGTTATAATTTCTCATGCTCTTTAACTCTGCTGGAGCTAGTATATTTCAGCAATTCACAGTTGGTAACATTTTGATTTTCCGCTGCTTGAAGAAATTGTGTCAGCACATTATTATGAGGTGGAAATTGAGTAGAGCGGGGTCTTTTGCCAGCCTATAAATACTTCACAGTAATATACTTCACACTAGTACCAACTTGAGCCAACTTTGATTTCTTACAGTAACACTGTATTTCAGTACAGGATGGCTCCTCACTTCGCCTGTGCACCCACAACAGGAAAGCTTCAACATGTTTACATCCAACTGATGAAGCAGCACAGTCATGGCACTGAACGCTGATGATTTTTGCTACTTTTTCGTCAACTATCATAGCCACGGCATAAGATTTTGACCGAACTTTATGCTCTGGACACACCTTTCATTTAATGGTGCATATACCCGCCTTGCACGATACATACTTCTATATATACGTTCGTATTTTTATACGATACGAATGTTTTATACGAATGTTTTCACACTCCTAAATTCAGCAGAACAAAAGTCGGAATTAGTGGCAAAGAAACTGCCGACCATGAAAATATCAACTTTTGGGAGATTTCTATTGTCGGCTTTTGTATAACCTTGTTCCATGATAAAAACTTAACAGAAGTCTTCAAGCACTTGCGACAACTTCTGTTATGACTATAGTCCTTCAATTCGTAATTAATTACAATTAAATATTTTTAGAAAAATGCAAATAAATCATAGAAAAACGCGAAATAACATACAAAGCAGTGTTGTTTACTTATTGCTAACCACAAATGACGTCACGCACTGTGATTGGCGTTTGGGTTCTTACGCTGCACAGATAAAAAATATTGGATTTACGCAACTTTATTTATTGATTTAAAATTATAAATCATTGTTATTTCTTAAAAATCTTCATTGAGTGATATTGTTGTATAACAAACTTTATTTTAAATCACATTTTAGATTTTTTTTCGATTACTGTCCGGTACCCTATTTTACAAGAAATCTATTAAAAATAAGCGCTTTGTACATCTACACAGAAACCCCTCCACACGGATATGGAAGCCAGGCTCCAAAGGTTGCAGAAACAATGTTAAGATCTTTGGAGTACAATAGAAAGAAAGAAGATAAAAGAACAATTAATATTGGAAATATCGACATAGAAAGACTACAATGGGAGAAAGAAGATGGAGTTTTCCCTCACGATGAAATACATGGAAATTACATTACATCTGTAGAAAAGGAAATGACTATATCTTTTTTAAATGATAATCTTACACAATTAACTACAGTAGTATACAGAGTAATGGATTCCATCTTAAACCAAAGTTCAGATGTCTTAACACAAGGAAGACAAACATTTTGCCCTTTAAGAGAACAAAGTGTTACAGCTGCTCAACCCTGCGAAATGGCATTTGACTTTTTGAATGTTAAAACAGGAAGAAATTGTTGGATTCAAGCCATAATAGAGTGCTTTGATAAAGAGGAATTGGACATTTGTAGGATGAAGAACATAACTTACGACATAGAAGAAATAGATCCTATAACCACTCAAAGAAGGAAAGTTCAAAAACGCAAACGCAAGATGGTGAAAGAAACAATCAAAGATAAAGAGAATGTAAGAGAAATTAAGCAGCATCTAACATGTAGTTTCGGTAAGAAAGATAGAAGAGCAATTGCATCTGCAACAATGTTACTAAGATCTTTCTTACATGTTATCGACGATTTCCATTAAAGAGTTGTCCAAAGGATTACCTGAATCAACTATCTCCATAGGAGGTGAAGAAAAGAAAGCAAAGATAACCTCAAATATGAAAATACCTACATTAGATACAGATCGGCCAGATCTGTATCCCATGTTCCCACCCATGTCTCTCAGGGAACAAAAGATGCAACCAAATGGAATTAATGTTTGTCACCAAGCATTTTCTATCTTATGCATTACTATCTTTCTGACTGCTCTGTTAAGACACTCATATTTGTTACCCCTTCCATCTCGCTCTGCTAAGTTATTTCTATTGATATGTAAATATGGGCATTTATTTCAAGCATGGAAACGAGTTCAATTAGGACCTGGTCCAATCGTTAAAAACGATTGTAATTATACAAGGATACATTGCGAGGACGAGGATTATAAATCTATGAATACAAGTACTAAAGAGTGGTATGACAAACTAATAGGCAATATAACCTCTGACCGTAAATACGTATACGTGTGGTCCAGTTCAGGAATGCTTAACACAGCAAGCACTACAGTAGGATTGTTGCCCATGAACTTTAATATGCAACGTAATATTAAGAAAGTTGTTTGCATGAGATCTAGTGATGATTCAACAACTAAATACTTATCAAACAATGCGGAGAACAATAAAATATGTGTCATTAAGAAGTAACAAAATATGTCTTTAGTTGGGATAAATTTAAGTCCTGACAAAATGTTTTTCCTACCTGAAAGAATAGCTGAGTACACTTCTTGGTACATTGATGGTAAATTTGTTTTGGTATTATGATTGATGGTAAAGGAAATGTCCTTATGATGATCTGTATACGATTGCAAAGGGATCCTCTACTCTACTTCAGACATTAATGAAACTCAACCAGGATTGGAAATTATAAACGAGTATTGAAAAGAAAAAGATCATTACCGCAGCTTGTTTCTGAAAAAGCAAATAACATAGATGAGCTGTTAATGTGTTCTAATGTACAGAAGAACAAAAAGAAAATCTCTTCATCAGTCTCACAAGTACAAAGAAGTGGAGATATAGCATTCGTCTCTACAAACAAAGATGATGAACTAAACGCATCATATTTGATAATAATAGAACTGTATAATTTGAAATAAAAAATTTAAGATAACAAAGAAACATACCGAGACTCCAAAAAAAAAAAACAAAAATTATCGAACAAACCTTTTGCTTGAGACATTATTACCAGAAGATGGTGGTGTGAATAATGGAAATGACAAGTACAACAGAGTATTTGACAAGAAATCTATCAACAATAAGCGCTTTGTACATCTACACAGAAACCCCTCCACACGGATATGGAAGCCAGGCTCCAAAGGTTGCAGAAACAGTGTTAAGATCTTTGGAGTACAATAGAAAGAAAGAAGATAAAAGAACAATTAATATTGGAAATATCGACATAGAAAGACTACAATGGGAGAAAGAAGATGGAGTTTTCCCTCACGATAAAATACATGGCAATTACATCTGTAGTAAAGGAAATGACTATATCTTTTTTACATGATAATCTTACACAATTAACTACAGTAGTAAACAGGGTAATGGATTCCATCTTAAACCAAAGTTCAGATGTCTTAACCCAAGGAAGACAAACATTTTGCCCCTTTAGAGAACAAAGTGTTACAGCTGCTCAAGCCTATGAAATGGCATTTGACTTTTTGATTTTTAACACAGGAAGAGATTGTTTAAGCTTAGTAGATTGGATTCAAGCCATAATAGAGTGCTATGATAAAGGGGAATTGGACATTTGTAGGATGAAGGACATAACTTACGACATAGAAGAAATAGATCCTATAACCACTCAAAGAAGGAAAGTTCAAAAACGCAAACGCAAGATGGTGAAAGAAACGATCAAAGGTAAGAGAATGTAAGAGAAATTATGCAGCATCTAAGATGTAGTTTCGGTAAGAAAGATAGAAGGGCAATTGCATCTGCAACAATGTTACTAAGACCTTTCTTACATGTTATTGAAGATTTCCATTAAGAGTTGTCCAAAGGATTACCTGAATCAACTATCTCCATAGGAGGTGAAGAAAAGAAAGCAAAGATAACCTCAAATATGAAAATAACTACATTAGATACAGATCGGCCAGATCTGTATCCCATGTTCCCACCCATGTCTCTCAGGGAACAGAAGATGCAACTAAGTGGAATTAATATTTTTCACCAACCATTTTCTATCTTATGCATTACTATCTTTTTGACTGCTCTGTTAAGACACTCAAAATTTGTTACCCCTTCAATCTCGCTCTGCTAAGTTATTTCTATTGATATGTAAATATGGGTATTTATTTCAAGCATGGAAAAGAGTTCAATTAGGACCTGGTCCAATCGTCAAAAACGATTGTAATTATACAAGGATACGTTGGAAGGACGAGCATTATAAATCTATGAATACAAGTACTAAAGAGTGGTATGACAAACTAAGAGGCAAAATAACCTCTGACTGTAAATACGTATACGTGTGGTCCAGTCCAGGAATGCTTAACACAGCAAGCACTACAGTAGGATTGTTGCCCATGAACTTTAATATGCAACGTAATATTAAGAAAGTTGTTTGCATGAGATCTAGTGATGATTCAACAACTAAATACTTATCAAACAATGCGGAGAACAATAAAATATGTGTCATTAAGAAGTAACAAAATATGTCTTTAGTTGGGATAAATTTAAGTCCTGACAAAATGTTTTTCCTACCTGAAAGAATAGCTGAGTACACTTCTTGGTACATTGATGGTAAATTTGTTTTGGTATTATGATTGATGGTAAAGGAAATGTCCTTATGATGATCTGTATACGATTGCAAAGGGATCCTCTACTCTACTTCAGACATTAATGAAACTCAACCAGGATTGGAAATTATAAACGAGTATTGAAAAGAAAAAGATCATTACCGCAGCTTGTTTCTGAAAAAGCAAATAACATAGATGAGCTGTTAATGTGTTCTAATGTACAGAAGAACAAAAAGAAAATCTCTTCATCAGTCTCACAAGTACAAAGAAGTGGAGATATAGCATTCGTCTCTACAAACAAAGATGATGAACTAAACGCATCATATTTGATAATAATAGAACTGTATAATTTGAAATAAAAAATTTAAGATAACAAAGAAACATACCGAGACTCCAAAAAAAAAAACAAAAATTATCGAACAAACCTTTTGCTTGAGACATTATTACCAGAAGATGGTGGTGTGAATAATGGAAATGACAAGTACAACAGAGTATTTGACAAGAAATCTATCAACAATAAGCGCTTTGTACATCTACACAGAAACCCCTCCACACGGATATGGAAGCCAGGCTCCAAAGGTTGCAGAAACAGTGTTAAGATCTTTGGAGTACAATAGAAAGAAAGAAGATAAAAGAACAATTAATATTGGAAATATCGACATAGAAAGACTACAATGGGAGAAAGAAGATGGAGTTTTCCCTCACGATAAAATACATGGCAATTACATCTGTAGTAAAGGAAATGACTATATCTTTTTTACATGATAATCTTACACAATTAACTACAGTAGTAAACAGGGTAATGGATTCCATCTTAAACCAAAGTTCAGATGTCTTAACCCAAGGAAGACAAACATTTTGCCCCTTTAGAGAACAAAGTGTTACAGCTGCTCAAGCCTATGAAATGGCATTTGACTTTTTGATTTTTAACACAGGAAGAGATTGTTTAAGCTTAGTAGATTGGATTCAAGCCATAATAGAGTGCTATGATAAAGGGGAATTGGACATTTGTAGGATGAAGGACATAACTTACGACATAGAAGAAATAGATCCTATAACCACTCAAAGAAGGAAAGTTCAAAAACGCAAACGCAAGATGGTGAAAGAAACAATCAAAGGTAAGAGAATGTAAGAGAAATTATGCAGCATCTAAGATGTAGTTTCGGTAAGAAAGATAGAAGGGCAATTGCATCTGCAACAATGTTACTAAGACCTTTCTTACATGTTATTGAAGATTTCCATTAAGAGTTGTCCAAAGGATTACCTGAATCAACTATCTCCATAGGAGGTGAAGAAAAGAAAGCAAAGATAACCTCAAATATGAAAATAACTACATTAGATACAGATCGGCCAGATCTGTATCCCATGTTCCCACCCATGTCTCTCAGGGAACAGAAGATGCAACTAAGTGGAATTAATATTTTTCACCAACCATTTTCTATCTTATGCATTACTATCTTTTTGACTGCTCTGTTAAGACACTCAAAATTTGTTACCCCTTCAATCTCGCTCTGCTAAGTTATTTCTATTGATATGTAAATATGGGTATTTATTTCAAGCATGGAAAAGAGTTCAATTAGGACCTGGTCCAATCGTCAAAAACGATTGTAATTATACAAGGATACGTTGGAAGGACGAGCATTATAAATCTATGAATACAAGTACTAAAGAGTGGTATGACAAACTAAGAGGCAAAATAACCTCTGACTGTAAATACGTATACGTGTGGTCCAGTCCAGGAATGCTTAACACAGCAAGCACTACAGTAGGATTGTTGCCCATGAACATTAATATGCAACGTAATATTAAGAAAGTCGTTTGCATGAGATCTAGTGATGATTCAACAACTAAATACTTATCAAACAATGCGGAGAACAATAAAATATGTGTCATTAAGAACAAACAAAATATGTCATTAGTTGGGATAAATTTAAGTCCTGACAAAATGTTTTTCCTACCTGAAAGAATAGCTGAGAACACTTCTTGGTACATTGATGGTAAATTTGTTTTGGTATTATGATTGATGGTAAAGGAAATGTCCTTATGATGATCTGTATACGATTGCAAAGGGATCCTCTACTCTACTTCAGACATTAATGAAACTCAACCAGGATTGGAAATAATAGACGAACCAGTATTGAAAAGAAAAAGATCATTACCGTAGCTTGTGTCTGAAAAAGCAAATAACATAGACGAACTGTTAATGCGTTCTAATGTACAGAAGAACATAAAGAAAATCTCTTCATCAGTCTCACAAGTACAAAGAAGTGGAGATACAGCATTCGTCTCTACAAACAAAGATGATGAACTAAACGCATCATATTTGATAAAAATATAACTGTATAATTTGAAAAATAAAATTTAAGATACCAAAGAAACATACCGAGACTCAAAAAAAAAACAAAAATTATCGAACAAATTCAATAAATAATTTATACTATGACAAAGGAAATATGTATAACAGATGGTTGTAAAAAATATAGTTTTATAAAGCAATAATTATAGCACGAAAATAAGTGGCTGTTATTAATAAACGTGTATAAAAGTTGTTTGTTAAGTACCATATTAAATAATTTATTTACAAAACAATATTTAAAATTATGAAAATTTACCATAATATCATAGGAATATAAAATAATTTTATTAAATATAAACTTGGAAATTTACAAGTAAATTAAAAAACAAGATTATTACCAGTCAAAGAAGTATGGAGAGAAGCATCATGAAAATCAAAAAGATACAAAAAATCCGCCATACCGCCATAAGACAGAAAACTAAAGTAATCGACGCACTCAGTTTCGCAAAGAAGCTAAAATGGCGATGGGCTGGACACACAGCCAGACTCAAGGATAATCGCTGGACCAAATCGACAACGTCATGGCTAGGACCACTGGGCCAAAGGAGAAGGGGTAGGCCAAATACGCGCTGGATAGACGATATTATAAAAATAGCAGGCACACACTGGATGCGAGAAGCTGAAGATAGAGAAAAATGGGCATCTTTGGAGGAGGCCTTTACCCTCCGTTGAGAGGGGTTCTTGTACCCATAAATATAAAAGCACCCAAAAGAATAAAGCTCTTAATATTTTATTGCATGCACACTGTTTTTGGATGTTTATTTTTTTTTTGTTCCTTTTAATTGTAAACCTATATTTTTTTATTCAAGAAATAAAAGGCTTTTTATTATTTGATTTTTTATAAAATAATTATATAAGCACTCAAACTTCACTTGTCTCATTAAAATAGATACATGCACGAGTATATTCTTTACTTCACAAACACAAGTAGATAAAATACTAGAAGATGAATTAATTCAGTTGTGTGAAAAAGTTGAATAAGCTGTTTTGTTTGCATCTCGTTTTCTTGAAGACTTCCAGCATGATTCGGATGGAACTCACTAAACGTATGTATGTTTTATATTCTTGTAAAGTTGAAATTTTATTAATATTTATTTCCTTTGGATAAAGTTATATTTATTATTTTAGTCAACTGCAACCACAAGCTGTTAGATCTCTAAAAAGGGGCTCTGAAAGTATTATCCTAATATGATAGGTAAAATGCAAAACGACAAAACTTGGAACTTCTAAGATCAACATTGACTGGTATTGTCTACACCCTTGCCAGCCTCTGCCCGGCCCGTGACGCTGACTCCGCGAACTCAACACAGAATCCCCTAATTAAACCATAGCGAGCGAATCTGAACCTATACCTTGAGTGATAAAATAAAGTTTGTTAAAACATTAATTTGTTTTTTTGCTCTTTTTACCTGAAGCCTAGGGGGTGCTTCTCACCCTCCATCTACAACTCCAACGCTTCAATGGCGCCCAACGTGCGGCACGCGGGTGTAGGAGAAGGCGACCGTCAGCGCCACGGCCATCGCCGCGGACTCGGCATATAGCGGCGACTGCCAAGAGACGTATGCTTCTCGCCGCTAAAGGTCTTGCCTGGGCTGCCTGGTGGGCGGTGGTCTCTGAGCGAGCAAGCGGCGGCGCGCGTGGTTGCGTAGCAGTAACAGATAGTAATTTGATATTAAAAATGGAGGATTACAAAAAAATGTTTTCAAAGAACCATAAACTAAATAGTTTAGTATCTTGTACTTTAAGCAGTGCAGGTAATGAAGAGATAAAGAAATTAATAATAAATGATTCATATATAAACCCTGAAGTCACTAATGGATATGCATATGATGAGCGGAACTTATCTATATACAAACCCACCACCTTATGGTTATGGAAGTCCTGTACCTTTTGTGGCTGCGTCAGTAAATATAGCATATAGTTATAATCACAAATCATGAGAAGATTCAACAAAAAAGATTAATGATTTCTCTATTATAGATGCGCAGATACCTGATATAAAAGATTTACCTGAGACCGGAATTTTAGGGAATTTTAACCCTTCTATTGTTTGGTTATTTGCTCAAATATTTTTAGTAAAGAATTTTCCTAATATTGAAAAATATTGTGAAAAAGTAATTGATTTCTTGAAATCTAGCAATTCAGATGTAATGAGTAAGGATAGACAAACTTGGGATCCTGAAACTCAAAAAAGTACAACTTGTTCTAAAACATTTAATGCTTTTCTAGCTCTGATTAAGAGAAATTTAGATAAGACACCAAGCACATTGATAGAGGCATTCATATTTTGGTATGAACTGTACTCGTACAATCAATCTCAATAGATAGTAATAAGAAAAATAAGATATATAAAATCAAAAACAAGATTTGTTAAGAACTTGAAAATGTGATTAAAAATGACCCAAGTAAAATTTAAGTTAGAGAAAATCACAATCAATGGATGGAAAGAATGCAATCGTTTTTTAGATGATTACGCAAGAAGTTTTTGCTCTTACATTAAACATGCAGAAAGAGGTAAGAAAGATAGAAGGGCTAAAGCATCGGGTTCAATTGCATTGAGATTACACTTAAAGACAAAAGAAGAGTTTTATTTACATTTATCTAAAGAATGACCAGGAAGCACAATAAGTATTGGTGGAGAAGAAAAGAATAGTAAAATAATTAATGAATTACAAATGTCCTCATTAAAAGAGAATTTTATACAGAGTTATAGTTTACAAGCTACAGAAGATGCAACTAAATGGAATAAATGTTTGAACCCTTTACAATTAAATATTGTCCAGTAGTGCTGGTTTGATCCAGAAGTTAGAAAAAGAAACAATCTACATCCTCCAACAGATGAACAGATCACATTAGAAAAAAATTGTACAGTTTTATTATTTATTGATTAAAATAATTCATTTAGGCATTGGGTTCTTCTTAGAAAATGACAATTTTTTCACTAGAATCCCTATGTCTGAAACTTTCAATGTTGAGTGAACACAATCAGAAATGGTATAGTGTGATTCATGATAAAGTTGATAATGAAGATTATATACCAGCATCACCAGGTTTCTTAATGGGAATGCTTAATGCAGGATCAACTACAATGGGTCTTGTTGCTATAGGTGGGATAGATATTCCTAATACTAAAATAACAAGCTTAAGATCAAGTGATGATTCTATGACAGCATTTGTTGCTAATTCAATTTAATCACTATCTACTTTAATTGGATTGACATATAGCATATATAGATTATTCGGTATTAATCCAAGTAGAGAAAAGACTATTTTATTTCCAGAATCCTATGGGGAATATACTAGTTGGTATCAAGATAGAGATTTTGTAGGGCAATATGGAGTAGAAACTAGCTTTTTAAAACCAATGGGAAAGATGCCTTAAGAAGATTTTAATTTAGTTGCAGCAAACACCCTTCAATTAATGAGAACTCACATAATAAATGTCATGGGAACAATGTCTCGAATTGCAGTGGGTATAGACAATGTAAGAAGACTCTGGAACATAAAGGATTGTAGAGGAATGTCGAAAAAAGATAAATTGACAAGGGAAGTAATTTTTCTAGCAGATGGGGGTGCAAATCCTTGGATTATTGAGAACCTAGCTTCTGATGAGGCTAGTATAAGATTCAATAATATTGTTACCCAACTACATAAGGAATACTTTTACAAAGTAATGGATCCAGGGAACCCTTTTTCTGAACCAAGTGAAGAACTGCTGATGACATGATTTCTCAATTTCGCAATATTTCGTATGAAGAACATGGATTGGGTCGTACTTCATTAATAATGCATGCTATCGATACGGGTCATGCCGCCCCTATAAGGCAAAGGTACTATCGAATGTCTCTACAAAAACAGCAAATTCTTTGTCAACAATTGGATGAAATGTTGGAGGAAGACGATGTGGAACCATGTGAAAGTCCTTGGTATAACCCGGTTCTCCTAACCCCAAAGAAAAACGGAGAGTATAGATTTTGTTTAGATAGTAGGAAGTTGAAATCCGTCACACGTAAAGATGCCTATAGTCTAAATCCAGAAGTTAGAAAAAAAACAATCTACCTCCTCCAACAGATGAACAGATCACATTAGAAAAAAATTGTAAAGTTTTAATTATTTATTGATATATAAATGCGTAAAATACGACTATTACAGAAAATATTTTAATGAAAATCATGGCTACAGATTCGGTCGCCCACAAGTGGACGTTTGCTCAATTTGCGAAGAACTCGACGCGAAAATAAAAAGTCCATCTCTCAATGAGAATGCGAACAAAGTGGCGGTTGCAGAAAAAATTATACATCTTAAACGTGCTAAAAAAAATTATAATAAACAGAAAGAAATTTTGGCACTGTGTCAAGAAAGAGAAGATGTAGGAGCCATTGTATTTGATTATATGCAAAATCTGCCGATTCCTAAGATCCCAGTTCAAGAGATGTTTTATTTGAGAAAACTATGGCTGTATGTGTGTTCACGACTTAAAGACGAATTCTGCTAATTTCTACACTTACCATGAGGGTGAAGCTAAACGAGGCCCCGACGAAGTATGCAGTTTATTGTGGAAAACGGTACAGACTATGGATCCCTCTGTCAAAGAACTACACATTTTTAGCGATGCTTGTGGAGGACAAAATAGAAATAATACCCTTATAAGATTCTTACTCACTCTTGTTGCAACAAATCGTTTTGAGAAAATATATCAATACTTTCCTGTCCGTGGCCACTCGTTTCCACAATGTGATAGAAATTTTGGCACAGCTAAAAGACTCATTAGGCGAAAGGACAGAATTTACGTTCCAAATGAATATGAGAATTTAATTTTGGCAGCAAAAACCAAGGGGTTTACAGTTACACCTGTTACTTCAGATGACATACTTGATTTTAAAAATTCATGGCAGCAATGTTTTAAAAAAAGCTGTAAGTCATTAGACAAGGCAACAACATTCAAGATCTCGCAATATCGAAGCTTTGAGTATAGTTCAAGTCATAAAGGTTACTTGACATGTTCCGAATTTATCGATGGTTTCGTTCGCAAAAATGTACCATTTATCGATGGTACATTTTTGCTTCAAAAACCTTCTACGAACCCGAAAATACCAGAAAATCCGGCATATGTTACTAAAATACCCATAAATGAGAAAAAAATGAATGACATTACAAAAATAACCCAATACATACCCGAGGAATTCAAAAAATTTTACGATATTATTCTGTCTTGGCCAACTACAGCTTTTGTATTCATAATGTATATTATTTCAAATAATTTTGTACATAGATCTTATAAATTGGAAGAAGGGAATAAATCTAACACATTTACATGTATATATATAAATGAGTATTATATATTTAAACCAGATCTTATATTCTTCTTATCTTATTTTCTTTAATATCAGTGATGTGACATGAGCCTATAAGTGGAAAGTAAAAAGTTATAAAGTTTTTTTTTTAATTATCTCTAATCATGTTTTTTTGGATTAATTCCCTTTTTCCAATTTGTGGTTCAATTATTGTAAAGGGGAACTTTCTGCAGGTATGTCATATGTCAAATAATAGTATAACTATTTCCTTACGTTAAATCTTAAATATTGTTAGTCCGCTAACTGATCATAAGTTATTTATGAAGTAGTATACATATTAGAAAACAGCTAATGTGATGTGTCTTCCTGTAAGAAAAGTGATCACATAATTAAAGAGTTGGTTTAGCTATTTATTTTGTTGTATTTTAGTTCTAGGAGTTTCATCTATGTCGTCTAGACCAGTGTTTTCACATGTTCAACAAAATGAGCAGGATATGAATGAAATTCAAAGAGGTGAGCATAGAAGAATGAACTATTTTGTGAACTATTTTGTTTTATAAATTGCTATTATATCCCTATTAAAATTCCACTTTGTATAATGGTATGATTTTCGTTATAGTCTATTTATTTTGTTGCAGGTGCTACTTTAACTGGTGATGGACTTGTACCAACTGGTGAATCTGTCGCAAGAAAGCGCTTAGGTAAAAAGTTTTCAACAGCTGTCTCCTATGGCAAAGCGCATTTTTAAGGAATATAAAAAATCAAAAGCCCAAAACAGTTATCACCTACGCGCTAAAAGAGCACTGAAATTTTGTAAAGAAAAAGCGTTTATGAAATTAACTGATGATATGAATCCATTTGCCAAAAAGTTTTTGTCAATGCAAATAAATTTGATTAAAAAGAAGAAAAAAGCAAGGAGATTTTCATTAGATGAAAAACTTATAGCATTGGCTATTATGAAACAAAGCCCGAAATGCTATAGATTTTTACAAAAGATATTTATTCTGCCATCTGCAACAACCTTAAACAAAATGGTCTCTAATCTAAATATTGAAGCAAGCATAAATTCAAAATTATTCAAAGTAATGAAAAAAGAGGTCAGAGTATATTTTGATAATTATTTTAATGAATTAATAATAATAATATAATTAATAATAAGTATGGTAAAATTTATTTCATGATACTGTATTTAAATAGAGTAAAAAATTTCATCCATGCTCTTTCTTTTACAGGTTGCTACCTGGAAAGATCATAAAAAATACTGTACAATATTTTTTGGTGGGATGTCTTTGGGGATGGGTTTATCATATGATAAAAAAAAAGATATAGTCCATGGGTTTATGGACTTGCAAGAAAGGAAACCACAGTTTGCAGATCATGTCCTCGTTTTTATGATAAGAGGAGCCCTTTTCAAGTGGCAACAACCAATAGCCTATTTCTTTTGCGAAGGGGCTACCTCATGGCATGACATGAAAGCGATTGTGAAAAGGGTAATTCTTGCTGTTGCTGAAACAGGATTGAAACCAACTGCACTTGCTTGTGACCAAGGTACTTCTTTTCAAACAACTATTAAAAGCTTTCAAGAAGACACTAAAAAGGACCGAATTCTCAATAACATACAACCTGGTATGTATATTTATATTTTTTTCATTTAAAATACTGTTTTTCTTTTGTAAATATTTTAAATTACTAATCGATTTGATTGATTGATTACAGATGATACAATCACAATAAATTATATTAAATTAAATATAATCTTTGATCCTTACCATTTAATAAAAGGCATACGCAACAATTTCCTGACAAAGAATATAGAATTTCAGGGAAAAATATCAAAATGGCAAGATATTATTGATGTCTGTCTTCTCTTTGGTGCTATTTTAATGGAAACAAACGAATACTTGGAGTGCAATGCCCATAAAAATAATATAAGACACTTTATTTGACATAATTTCTTCCAAGTATTCGTTTGACTTCATTAACTGCGAGCATTGTAGAATAGTTGCATCTTATTTTATAGATTTCACAATAAGGTTTGGAATGAACATGATCAATAAGATTTTAAAGGGTGTGGACGTTTTCAGATTGAAAAATAGAGCTTTGCCCAATTATCAGGCATTTAAAAAAATATTTAAAGAAAATTAAAAATAAATCTTTTAATAAATAGATGTCTGCTTTTTTCAAAATGTTTGTAATGTTTGTTTGGAGACTCATGAGACTTCGTAACATTTATTATTTCTATGTATTATTATTGTTCCAAATAAAAACAAATAAATAGACAATTGTTTTATTTTCCAATATGTATACAATTTCGAATTTACAATAAAGACTATCTATATTAAAGACTATCTTAAAGAAAAATGCTTAAAAAATTTCACCACAAGAACTGGTGAATTTTTTTAAGCATTTTTCTTTAAGATATTAATATTTTCAAACTCGCTGTAGCTAGGAACTAAGGCAAGCCAATCAGCATGAAGTCGAGGCCATAAATTTAACGGCTCACAATCGCAATAAAAAAAGTAAAAAAAAACAAAAATGTCATTTTCTTTCAGAAGTATACGTATTAAAATTATTGTATGGGAGATGTTAGTCTGATACGTAGTATCTTCTTCTTGGTTTGTGGCGGCTCATAGTGGTGAAATAGTATTTAAATAACTTCTCGCGAATCAATACATTCATTTTTAAGTGATTTTCCAAAATTGTAAGTTAGTGTTAAATAACCCCGAAATCAGGTGAGTGTTCTAATTTATTTAATTTTTACTGCTCGCTTATAAGTTATTACCTTAGAGTATTTTATTTTTAAAATCACAAGTCCAATAAGTAACTTTAAATTCTAAATCTATTCCGCTATTATATAATGTTTAGCATTTTCATTGAATATTATTACTGAAGTAAAAATCCAGTTCTTAACCTAATGTTCGATAATATTTTTATTCTATTTCAATAAAAGTGAAATAGATATTTAAGGAAAGAAATATTATAAAATTTTCGCTATACTTAAAGTAATAACATTCATAAAACAATATATTGAAACAAAACGGAGTTCTGAGACTATGCAAAATTAACATTTTATTATTTTTCTACCTTACAGATTTCATATTGAATTTTGTCTGCTAAAAATTAAATAACAAAGTCAAACTCAAAGTCAAAATAATCTTTATTCAAATAGACTTCTTAAAAGTACTTTTGAATCGTCCAACATTGTTTTCCCTACCACTCGTTCAGGACGTCTTTTGGCCGATAAGAAGAACGAGCAAGAAACTCACCAGCTCTAATAAAAGTAATGACATTTACAAAAACCATGTCATTACCAGACCAATACATTATAAACAGAGATAGAGAAAAAATAAATAAATATGGTCTTATAATGATAACATAATCATTTAATAATAATGGAACAAGATAATGAGTTGAGAAGTAATCACCTATCCAGTTGCTGGATCATCTCAAGTCCAAGCGTTCTTATCTGTTATATAATCGGATACCTTAATATAATCGATACATTTTCCGAATGCTAGATATTTCAGTTTCAATTCGTGATTTTGTTACCATCTCAGGTTCGATTCCCGGGTTGTGCTATAAATAATATTTGATAACCTTGAAATTTAGATGATTTTAAATGTAACACTTAGTGCTTTAATTTTACTTGAAGTACGGGTTCGATTCCCGTATAATATAATATATTAGTAATTGTATTTTTTTAACTTACATATTATTATCATAGCATCTTTTAACTTCATTCTAAATGATTTTTAATATCATTTGAAACACACGTTTTTTTATTTTTTTTAGCCGGTAGATTTTTATAGAAGCTATAGCAAATGCAGCTAATTGTTCCAGGCATTAGGTAGCCGCACTTATTGAACTTCTATTCAGTGCTTATTTATATTAACAGGGTTCTTCTTCTACACGAGTCCTCTTGACTTACGCTGCTCTGCGTTGTGCCTGAGCTTCGTGGATCTTCAGTGCTGCTGACCGGAGCTGACGACGGGTCTACACCCTTGTCAGCCTCTGCCCGGCCCGTGACGCTGAACCCGCGAACTCATTACATAATCCCCTAATTTAACTAGAAAGCTAACTCCTCCCCTCATAATACCAGAAACAAGAACCATAGCGAGCGAATATCTTTACCTACCCCCTGAGAACAAAAATAAAGATTGTTAAAACTTCATTTTAGTCTTATTCTTTTTACCTAAAGCCAAGTGGGTGCTTCTCCCGCCCATCTACAACCTCACGATTCACACCCGATAGTGAAACTCAACCAGGATTGGAAATAATAGACGAACCAGTATTGAAAAGAAAAAGATCATTACCGTAGCTTGTGTCTGAAAAAGCAAATAACATAGACGAACTGTTAATGCGTTCTAATGTACAGAAGAACATAAAGAAAATCTCTTCATCAGTCCTACAAGTACAAAAAAGCGGCTCTACAAAGATGATGAACTAAACGCATCATATTTGATAAAAATAAAATTTGAAAAAAAATTGAAGATACCAAAGAAACATACCGAGACGAAGATAAAATATTACACATCTCCAAAACAACAAAAATTATCGAACAAATTCAATAAATAATTTATACTATGACAAAGAAAATATGTACAGCAGATGATTGTAAACAATATAGTTCCAAAATGCAATAATTATAAACGCACTCAAACTTCACAAACATAAGTAGATAAAATACTAGAAGATGACTTAATTCTGTTGTGTGAAAAAGTTGAACAAGCTGATTCGTTTGCATCTCGTTTGCTTGAAGACTTCCATCATGATTCGGATGGAACTCACAAAACGTACATGTACATATATTTTATATTCTTGTAAAGTTGAAAATTTATTTATATTTATTTCCTACGGATAAAGTTTTATTTATTATTTTAGTCAAATGCAACCACAAGCTGGTGAATCGCTAAAAAAGAGCTCTGAAAGTATTATCCATGAGAGAGATGCAAAACGACGAAACTTGGAACTTGTAAGATCATTGATAGACACAGCTTCAACATCGACTGGTATTGGACTCTATGGAATAGCAGTATCTTCAACTTCGACTAATACACCAATAGACCACCACACAGGTAACATTGTCGATAAAGTAATTTGTAAATCTTGATAGCGAACAAAAAAGGTAGAGGATGCAGACTAAAAAAGGCACCCATCTTTGTATGTTTAGCAACATAAGCTGTCCACATCTAACTCGTCACTGAGCTGACGTCACAAGGTTTCTTAGTGGCCCTAAACCGGTTTGTAGCTCGTAGAGGCCGACCTCTAACCATTTTTTCAGACAATGGCACCAATTTTGTTGGTACCTGTAATGAGTTGTGCAAATTTTAAAAACACTATAATAAAAACATAAGTTTCCTCTGCAGCTGAGCAAAGTGTAAATTTTACCAACATATAGCCCACACTTTAACACTAGAGTACACGCGCGGCCTACTATAGTAGACCAGGGTTGCTCTTTTTGTCGTAACCTTTTTTTTTTGCGCGCCATAAAGTAACGGTTCTAGGTAAGCCTCGTCTGGTATATTTGTTACAACCTCAGTACCCCGCGCAATCCCCGTGAGAACGCATGTGCGAGAAATTTGGCACCAAAAACGCAAGCTTACTAAAGTAGTCCGCGCGTGTATTGGTGTAACTAAATCAGGTAAGTAACTTTTAGTCTATTATCAATTTAAAATGCTTTTATAATGTTTTCCAGTTATTATACGCATATATATTTGCATATTTACCAAATAATTGTTATTTTAAAATTGTAAAATGATTATTATAATTTTTTTTTACAGATTTAGAATCGATTACGTCATGGATGATTCACAAGTGGAAAGGTGGCTACATGAGCTAGATATTGATGATGAAGATATGTCTGAGAGTGAAGATGATGAAGTTGAGCCAGAACCAGACTTACAGTCTCTAGTTCGTGAGTATGAACTCCAGGAAAAAGAAGAGGAAAGGTTGAGTGATTCTGACGAAACATCTAATTCAGATGACACTCCACTCTCGCAAGTAGCATCCGGAAGGCACGGTTCAGTCTACAAATCGAAGAACGGAACTATTTGGCACAAAAATATGCCATCAGTAACGCGAACTCGAGCTCAAAACATTAGGATTAGACCACCAGGTCCAAAAGGAGATGCAGCTAAGAATGCTAAGGATGCATTATCCTGTTTTGAATTATTTTTTACTCAAGATATCTTAGAAATCTTAGTAACATGCACAAATTTATATATATATATAAAATAAAAGACAATTTTCAACGAAATAGGGATGCTAAACCCACTGATAGAGTGGAAATGAGAGCATTTCTGGGCATATTGTACGTCATGGGAGTGTCACGAAGTGGACGGCGTAACATAAAGGACTTTTGGGATAACTCTCTGGGTACTGGATTGGAAATTGTATATGCCACAATGTCAATAAATAGATTCCGGTTCTTGATACGTGCCCTAAGATTCGACGACGTTACTGACAGAGAACAACGCCGAGAACTTGATAAAATGGCACCGATTCGACAAGTTGTAGAGCTAGTTACCAATAATTGTCGTAACAACTATGTTCCTAGCGATTATTTGACTCTAGACGAACAACTTGTCGGTTTTCGAGGACGTTGCGGCTTCATAATGTACATACCAAATAAACCAGATAAGTTCGGAATTAAGATTTTCATGGTTGTTGATACAAAATTTCCGTATGTGTATAACTTTGAGATATATGTTGGAGCGCAACCGAAAGGTCCGTTTCAGAAGTCCAATAAGGTTAACGACGTTGTCTATAGAGTACTAGATCCACTTCATGATTTGGGCTGTAATGTATCTATGGACAATTATTTTACAAACCTGTTTCTGGCTAAAGAGTTATTGAGGAAGAAAATAACGATAGTTGGTACTATGAAAGCAAATAGACCTGAAATCCCTAAGGAATTCAAAGCTTCGAAGTCTAGGACTAGTAAAAGTTGCCTTTTTGGGTTTCAAAAAGACGTCACTCTTGTATCCTATGTTCCTAAAATAAACAAGGCGGTTAATTTACTGTCTACAATGCATTATGATGCAGCTATCGATCCTGACACAAACGAAGAACGCAAACCAGAGATTATTACTTTTTATAATCGTACTAAATGTGGAGTAGACATCTTAGACAAAATGTGCAAGCAGTATAGTGTTCTCCGTAACAGCCGTCGATGGCCACTAACAATATTTTTCGATTTAATGAACATTGCTGGAATTAATGCTCTGGTAATCAACCAATTGAATGCTTCACCCAAAAAAATTATTAGGCGTAACTTTTTGCACGAATTGGCCTTCAATTTGATAAAACCACTTTTGATTCGTCGGGCATCAGTTGAAACACTTCCCCGGCAACTTAAATTCAGGATCGGTGTACTTTTGGGTAGCACAGCTCTAGAATCCCAAGAATCTCAACACGATTTGACACCAAAGACAGGACGAGTTGGTCGATGTGCACTCTGCTCGAGAGCCCGAAATCGGTCGACAAAAAAGTGGTGTAAAACTTGCTACAAATGGATTTGTCCCGATCACCAAGCAGTTGTGTGTCCTGAATGCTACGAAATTAAAGAAAACAGTAATTAATTGTCGTGTTATTAAAAAAAAAATATTGTTGGCCTCAGAAATGCCATTTTTGTTAGTTTTTCTTACATGTTTACTTTAATGCTAATTGTTCACTATTTTAAATAATATATTTATATTGTAATGTTATAATACTAAGTAAAATAAATGAGTTTTCCATTCCATTTATTATTTTATTAAAATAATTAGGAATACCCAATTTATTGACATTTTAATATGGCCTAATATAGTAGGCCACGCGTGTACTTAAGTAAAGAAAAGGGGCGCGTGTACCGTAGTGTTAACGGCTCAGCAGAAGGTTCAGTAAAGTCAGTCAAACACCATCTGAAACGGGTACTTTTCGAGGCTCACTTAGATTACGAAGAAATGAATTCTGTACATATTCTACACAGATTGAAGCAATATAATATTCCTTCCGATTTGATTCCTCTCACTCCCACGCATTTTTGAAACGGACAACCGTTCACAACATTGTCTGCACCCCAAGTGGAAGACACTTCGATCGCCAGACCCAGCAGATATAATCGTATACAAACATTAAAAACACATTTTTGGCACCAAACACTTTGGCACCTAAGGCTGTTTGTCCACCGCCGCCGTCACCGTCACGTCACCGAGAACGAGATGAGTTTAGAGGCAGAAGGTGGTCTAGAGGCAGAAGATGGTCAAGAGGCAGAAGATGGTCAAGAGATAGAAGATGGTCTAAAGAATTAAAAATAACAGCATTAAGACTGTATAAGAAGGGCACCAAGATGTTATCATCTTCTAAGAAGGTTATTCTGTTTACCAGCACAGAGTACTTTGAAAACATTATTAAGGCAAATTTCACTATCTGTTGGGATCAATGAATTTTTTTTCATATTTTAAAGAAGATTATAACTAATTTGTCACCCAGTGATAATGAGTTCGTGGTAACTTTTGATGAGATATCAATACGAAAACATCTTCATTATATTAAAAAAGATGACAAAATTGAAGGTTGTTAGGATCATGCCTCACAAGGAAGATCTTCTCGAGTATCTTCAAGGATCTTTTCTAATAATAATAATTTATTTGCGTTTGAATAGGGTATACAAAATAGATGTAAAAGGTAATACAATTATCGTCTATTCAGCCATTAACAATAGCATGCAAATGTAGTAAAAGAAGACACCATAAGCACTGATTAATCCACCCAGGCTAACGTTCAGTTTTCTATAGTCTTATCTTACGGTTTGCGAAATCAGAAAAAAACGTCAACCAATTGCCTATTATTTTGCTGCTTCATCAGTTACAACTGATAGACTTGCTGGCATTATTAAAGAGGTAACAAACTGTTTTAAATATTTATTGATTAAGATTGAATCAAATATGGTGTTCCATACAATGATATGAATATGTGAGAAATGTTAACTTCGCATTCAAAATAAACCATAATCATACAGTAAGAAACCACCTTGTTAGCTTTTTTTTGGTTTACGTCATTGTTTCAAGTATGGAGAAAAGGTGACTACAACGTTCTGTGATATGGATGGTGTTAACCGAAGAGCTTCAGCAATATTGGGTGCTACTTTGAAAAATCTTTGTATAGAGTTGGACAATCAGAGAATAGTAACCATATTTGATCCTCCACGTTTATTTAAATGTTTTAGAAACCTTTTCATGAAATATGACATTGGAGTGAATCATTTATATATTTCAACTCAAAATATTAGTGGCAAAGGTAAGTTTAAATGTATAGACTCCTCTTGAGAAATTAGATAATCAGGGTTTGATAAATCTGTTTTTTAGGGTTCCATCCAATTTAGAAAACAATAACTTATTACTAAAACTCCGCTGTCTGTCAGTCTGTCTAGGCTGTATTTTATGAACCGTGACAGTTGAAATTCCCACAAATGATGACTTTTACTGCTATAACAAATACTAAAATACATAATAAAATAAATATTTAAGATGGCTCCCATTAAACAAACGTTATTTTTTCGCATTTTTAATAGTAATGTTACGGAACTAATTTGTCAGCTTTTAATATATGTATATATCCAATATTATTTGTATGTAAATATATCTGAGATTTTCCTATTATATTGATTCAACTTTATGCTCAATTCTGGGATATTCATTATGCACGGTGATACGTATTTATGATTTGATTAATCAATGTTTTCAACATAATTACTTGGTAATAATTATTTAAAAGTTAATTTGAATTTAATTAACGAGAATACCAGCCTATGTTATAGTTGCTAGACCACTCATTGAATTGCTGAAGAAAACGAGTGTCTGGCGATGAGAAAATAATCAAGGTCACAACGTTAACTTATGAAACTATACTGGTGATGGTATTGCTTTGGTGATGGAGTTCTCCTTTACTCTAGGTATGGAAACCAATTACTACCCCGCAAATGGCTCCACAGCCATCCACTTCGGGAATCAAACGGTCCCGAAAAACTTTACATCTCGCCGACGACGAGATCGCAGAGTATTTGGAAATGAACGATTCTGGGAGTGATGGCGAAGTCGGCGAGATTTGCAATGAAGATGACCTCGGTGTCGAATACGATGAAGAGTATTTTACGAGGATGGTGAGTGCGAAAGGGAGTGAAAGAGAACTAGTGGAAGAAGTGGCAGATGAAGATATGCGAGACGACGCAGAAATAGACGGCGGAGTGAGAGACGCGATTGTAGTGCCGGATGGAGGTGTCGCGAATGCAATATTGGGCATAGATCCGAATGCGAGAGACGATGTCTACGCAAATTTAGAGGATTTTTCTTGGTCAGAAGACTATTGTACGTTTTCTGGCCAAGAAGAACCTTATTTGCGTAGTTCCGGTCTTCGTATTCCAATCGATGACCCAATAGGTATATTTGATACGATATGGGATGAAAGGATTATGAAACTGATAGTGGAAGAGACAAATAGATACGAATGGCAAATTATAGCTCCATTATCCGAAACAGAGGGTGGGATACCAGTGCATCTAAATGCATAGTATGACACCACTGTTGAGGAAATGTACGTGTACTTTGCCGTGCTTATCTTGATGTCATTTTGCCAGAGAGGCAGAGTGCATGAATATTGGGAGACGAGGGCCCCAACGACAATGCAAGATTGGGCAAGTATGATGTCGCGGAATCGCTTCCAACTTTTATCCCGATTCCTACATTTTGTCGATAACGATGAATATATCCCTGCCCAAACTTTCTACGAAAAGAAAATACTCAAGATCCGTCCTATCCTGGACCACTGCAACAAAAAATTTAGTACAATATACTTACCCGAGAAACACCTCAGCTTAGACGAGTCACTGCTTTTGTGGAAGGGTCGTCTTCGCTGGGTGCAGTGCATCCGCACTAAGGTTCGATAATGCTACCGCAAAGGTAGTCCTTGAGCTAATGGATGGGTACCTCGATGTTGGTCATACCCTCGTCATGGACAACTGGTACAACCAGTTGCCTTTGACGAGGTATTTGAAAAGAAAAGCCACGGACGTAATTGAGACATTAAATCCCCGAAGAAAGCATGTTCCAGGCTGCATTAAGACCATTAAGGACAATACTCGGAGAAGGGGTGACGTTGTATCAGTACACTGCGGCGACATTTCTATAACGTCTTGGCAAGACGTTAAATTAGTAACGTCCATCTCCACCTGCCATGATAATTCAATGGTCCCGGCTCGTAGGGCAGGAGAAAATATTTTAAAGCCGGCAGCAGTCGCCGCATACAATAGAAATATGGGCGGAGTGGACAGCAAAGACCAAAAATTATCCTACCTTCTATTAGAGAGGACGCGGGGTACCAAGTGGTACATCAAGGTATTCAAAAAAATTTTGAATACCTCTTTATTAAATTCAAACGTATTGTTTTTGAAAAATGCAACCACTTCACGTTCACTGACGCACCGGGAATATCGTCGAAATGTGGCCGTAGGCCTATGGCAAAAATATTCCCGGCGCGCTGAAGTGGTATAACGAGTACCTATCACAACGTCTTTGGAGAAGCGACTGCAACCCGGGGAACATGTTCCCGCTTACTATGAAACTAAAAACTCAAACCGGCAGTTGCGTCTCCATAAACGTTGTGTTAGGTGCTCTTTGAAAAAAAAAAAACGAACAATGGTGACGACCTACTGCGAGTTTTGTCAAGTTGCCTTGTGCCTGGGGTTGTGTTGGAGGGAGTATCATTATTCGAGCTCCCTCCAATAGTTTACTCCCTCTTGTGTTTATTAAAATCAGAAACAACGAAAGTACAGATAGCGGCAAACATCTAGTCAGCTCTGAACATCGCGTGAGTCGCGTCGCAGTAGCCAATTTTAGGTATCAGAGGGACGAGAGAAGGTAGCGGGCGGCGAAGCCCGCCTCCCTCCTCGCCGCCTAGCCGCTTAGTTACGCTAGTGTGCATACAGCGTTCTTTCAGAGCATACACACGCTTGTCGTGAACTCTCGTGAAGTACAATCGGCTACGCGTTGTCATTGCGTTGTTACGTGTGTTATATTTACTGCATTTGTTAAGTTTTTGCATTTCGGCATTTGTTAAGTTAATTTGTTATTGTTACTATTGTTATGTTTTCGTATGATCACAAAGACTAAAAATGTCCCACCGGGATACGGTTTTACGAAGGCAGGCAAGAAAAATTATTTACAATGTTAAGACATTCATGCAGACTGAAGCGGATGAAGGTATTAAAATACATATCAAATATGTGCAGAAGAGAGTTGCAGCAGCTACCGGAGTTTCAACAAGAACGGTAAACAGAATTGTTAAAGAAGCGAATAAATCTGATCTTCTATCAGTATTAAGAACCCCCGGCAAGAAAAGGTCAAACAAAAAAAAGAATAACTGGAATAGGGTGCTTCCACTGAAATGCGACATGATAGGCTCAAAATAAAACTTACGCAATCATTACAATTTGTAGACAAAATAGGTAGCTTTTGAAATGAATTAACTGGCAACACTAATTTTAAAACAAAAGATGACGGTTTTTTTCTCACTGTCAGTTTGATTAGCAACATTGTTTAGCTTTAGAAAACACCTACATTTTTATTATTTCAGAATTAATGTTTATTTCTCAAGGGTTTTAAGGTATTTTGGTACAAATAACGGTGTTGATATTGTGTGATAACTACCTTTTTACTTCGATGCGAATATTTTGGTAAGTATTCAAATTAAATAACTTTATTTTATGTAAAAGCTAACCTCCATAAATTTGTAACATGAGTGATCAAAATGCATATTTTTTACTTTTAAACATATAAATAATAGTCAAAAAGGATTCTATTTTTTTATTTACTTCGTAGAAGCGATAAGTAAAAGTATTGTACAATAATATTTCTACAATTGTTTTAAAGATTTATTGAAAAGATGTCATGAATACTGTAACATGAGTGACCGGTAACTCACGTTACATGAAGTAACGTGGGTTACCGATGTTAAGTTTGATCCAATGTGACTGGATTTGTAATATTGTAGTATTATGTTGAATTTATTGTATTGTTTTAGAAATAATGGCTTTGACGGGGAGCTGAAAAGATGAGGCGTCGAAGGGAAATCTAAAAAAACTGAAACAATACGATGATTTTAAGGCCAAACATAGGCAACAAGCACAAAAAAGTAGAGCTAAGGCAAAAATAGAGCTAAATAAATTACCTAAAACAAAATTGAACAAAAAACTAGAGGAAATAAGAAGGAAAACTAGAGAAAGAGTACAAAAACATCGAAATAAGAAGAAGGAACTTTTAGACGATAACCAACTGGAAAGTACTTCTTATTCTAATCCTAAAACCCTTGGTAAAGCTAAATCTAGGGTTAAAAAAGCATTGCCTGCATGTCCTTTACGGAAGAAAGCTGTACTTCAAAAGATTATGGAGGAAATAGATATAGTAGAACCATCAACTTCTACACAAAAATCAAAACACTGCATCTCTGATGAAATATTAGCAAAAGTGAAGCAATTCTATGAAAGAGATGATATAAGTAGGCAGGTTCCTGGCTTAAAAGACGTAAAAACCGTACGTGAGGGTAATACAAAGTCAAAGCAGCAAATTCGTCACCTTTATATGAAGTTTACGCATTATTTGTGGAAGAAAATGGACAGATTGTAGGGAAAAGCAAGTTTTCAGAGCTAAGACCGCAACATGTCTTATTAAGCTCTACTATACCGCGTAATGTATGTTTGTGTCGCTACCACGAAAACTATATTTTGGCTGTTAATACTCTCCACAATGTCTCTAAATCATTCCCAGCCTACGACAGTTTTTTCCTCTACAATATTTTATGCAAAACTCCAACAAATAATTGTTGGCTAAATGAGTGCAATAAATGTAAAAATAAATTGAAAAAAATGATAGACAGAGCCATCAGGGACACTAAAAGTTTGCCATATGAATTAACTTGGTATTTCTGGAAGGAAGATAGTAAAGGAAAACTCTGTAAAACAGTTCAAAGTGGCGATCTGGATGAACTGCAGAAACATTTGATCGATCTGACTCCTTCCTTCAAAGTTCATAGCTTTGTTAAGAATAGCCAAGCAAAAGCTTATGAAAAAGACAAAGAGGCAGTCACCAAAAACAAAAATGAAGTGGCAAGTCTCTTGCAGATTGATTTCTTAGAAAATTATACCTGCTTGGCTCAGGACGAAGTGCAGAGCTTTCACTGGGTGCAACCGCAGGTCACTTTGTTCACAATATCTCTTTGGCACTCAGGAAAACATTTTCCAATCGTCATCGTATCTGATAACCGACACCATACGAAAGACACCATTGTCCCTTTCCTGCAACGGACACTAGAAGAACTTCCGGACAATATAAAAGAAGTCCACGTTTGGTCAAATGGTCCAGCGTCGCAATTTAAAAATAGATTCATAGCTGCTTCACTGCCTCTGCTTGAAAAAATATCAAACAAGAAAATTATATGGAACTACTTTGCAACATCACACGGGAAAGGGCCTGTTGATGGCATCGGAGGTGCCCTAAAACGTTTAGTAAGATCGAAAGTAATAAGCCGCGTAGAAAACGTCTTTAATGCCCAACAATTTACTCAGGTTGGTAATAAATATTCAAGTGTGAAAGTTATAAATGTCAACGAAGAAGAAATTGAAAGGAGGTTTGCAAATTTAAAATTAAAGGATGTCTTTGACGCAGCTGTACACGTTGAGGGTATTGCAAAGATACACAATATTTATACCAGCAATTGTGTGGTGAAAACTGAGTCCGTCACCATTGACTCAAATCTTATAAAAGAAAAATCATTTCATCATACTGTGTATGGATCAGACGAGTCTGACATCTCTGATGATGACGTTCCTTTGTCTATTATAAGGAAAAAATGTTAGTTTTAAGCTTGAACACAATTTTTCTATTTAATTTTAATTTTTAGCGTACAAAATATGTACTACAATACTTTGATTATTAATGTAACGTGAGTTACCAGAACCCATGTAACGTGAGTGACCACAATTTCTTAATTTTTTTGCAGAAGTACTACTAATATAATTTATATTCTTAAAGATCTCATGTGTAAGACATTTAATAAAAACGGATATGATTTTTAATATTTTTATTTTTTACAATTGGAACAGAATTTATATGAGGTCCATAGTAACCCAAAAGCTCATGTCGCAAAAGGTAACGTGAGCTACCAACATCGTTTATTGAATCCAAAAAAAACTTTAACTGATAAATTTAAAATAAGATCAGACCCACATTTTGTGCATTATAACAACGAATTATTCATCAATAGGATAGTTGACATGAGTATAAAATATGGTAAGCTTCTATTGTTGTTTACTATGGAACCACCCAATAGATAATTTTGACGAAGGCGTGATTAAAAGGTGTGTGCACAATTTTCATCATACGGAAAAAGAGTTGCCGACAGTGAAAAAATTTCTACGAAAATTAAAAGCAGACATCAATTTCCAAGGTTCTGAAAGAAGTTTACGACGAATATTAAAACGCTTGGGATTCCAATGGAAGAAAACAGAGGATAACCGGAAAATTTTAATAGAACAAAGCAATATTCGCTTGAAACGTATAGAGTTTCTACAGCAAATTTCACGTTATCGCGAGGAAGGAAGGCCAATCATTTACACTGACCAGTCGTATGTTGATTCTACTCATTCCAGCTCTAAATCTTGGAGCGACGGTTCAAAGGAAGGGCTAAAAAAGAAAATTTCGAAGGGACAATGAGTTGTCATTGTACATGCCGGTTCAGATGCCGGTTTTATACCGAATGCCCTTCTAATGTTCAAAGCAGGGACGAAGAGTGGGGATTATCATGACAATATGAATTTTGAAAATTATGAGAAATGGCTACGAACGCAACTGTGGCGACTGATACATAGCGACATCTAATTCATCGCAGTAACATCGCCACAACAATCGGTAGCGAGAAGAATAGCATCGTCACAGCCATCGATAGCAAGACGAACTGCAATAAGTTTCAACAGCAAGTAACAAGATGGCGCTGTACCAATACAAACAGCATAAATTAATAACTACAAGACATTTAGAACAAAGAAACCTACATCACACAGAATAAGTTTAATTACCAATTAACATAAATAGAACGTCCAACCTACATCGGTTGGACCGCGGTCCCCGGGTTAAGAACACCTAGCTCGGAGGGAGACAATTATCCTTTAGTCTCCCTGGCCAGTTGTCTCCATCACCACAATAGGAACACCAACTTTACAACCTAAAGATTCCTAAAGTGGTGACCCCGACGTGATCTTCAACCGACGTGATCCTTAAACGACACGACATCGAAGACTCGAAGAACTACGTGATCCTGTTTCGAAACGCATTTTTCTCCTGCAAGAAAAACTTTCACAAGATGGCAAACACGGAAGCAAACCCACCGTCGCCGTCCACATCAAACGAAATCTCCAGCGTCGCACTCCCACTCCGCATACCACCATTCTGGCGCGATAAACCACGATTGTGGTTCGCCGTTTTTGAAGCTGCAGTTAATGAGCTTCATAAAAACGAAGCCCAGAAGGCGCAGATGGTCATCGCCCAGCTAAATAAGGAAGAAGTCGAGCAAATCTGCGACCTACTTTACGCACCACCGTCTGAGGGCTATTACACAGTCTTTAAAGAAAAACTCATATCTGCGTACGAGGAATCCGACAGCAAGCAGCTGCATAGGTTACTCTCCGACATGGAACTCGGTGACCAGAGGCCGAGCCAGTTGCTTCGTCGTATGAAAACGCTCGCTACGGGAAAAATCCCCGACAAAACGCTACAGCTAATGTGGATGAATCTTCTACCACCACACGTACGCTCGATACTCGTCGTAAGCGACACATTGGCCAAAGAAACCGCACTCGACGATATCGCCAAACTCGCTGATAAGTTGGTAGAACAATACGAAACTTCGTCAATATCATCTATCACTACGCCGATAGCAAACAAGAAGGATGATACTAACATGCAAATTTTAGTTGACGAGTTTCGCAAAATGAACACCGAGATCGCCGAACTGAAAGAAAAAACATCCAATTACCGCAGCAGCTGTAGCGGGCCGCCACATTACCATTACACGCAACAAAGAAACGATCACAGGACGCGGTACACTGCATTCCCGTCTCACTCACGCAACCGCTTCAGAGACAGATCCCCATCTCGCTCCCGCCATCGTTCGACACAAAACAGCCGATCACCATCGCCGTTTTGCTTTTACCACCAGCGCTTCGGATCTCAAGCAAAACGATGCACGACACCCTGCACATATTACAAGAAGTCGGAAAACTAAAACGAACGCTGGCAGCGGCGGAAACCGGCGTTCCCGAACATTCATACCGCCTATTCGTTACCGACAAGAAAACGAATTTAAGTTTCCTGGTCGACACCGGAACGAACATTTCGGTGCTACCTCGAACAAAAGGCCAACCAACAAAGCCATTAGCATTTCAACAGTATGCAGCAAATAACACTGTTATACCCACATACGGCGAAAAAACGATTTAACTCGATCTCAGCCTGCGCCGTCCATACAAATGGAAATTTATAGTAGCCGACGTATCACAACCAATACTGGGAGCCGACTTTTTAAAGCATCACCAGCTTATCGTCGACCTCAAAAATAGAAAACTTATTGATGGCGTCACCAACTTCAAGCTCAGTGCACCAATATGCACCATCGATGTTCCTACGATACGTAGTATTGACATATCACAGTCATTTCCTCCCAGGTCTATTGTGGTAGTTGATAATGCATCCTATCACAACAAGCAGGAACATCGCTGCCCAACTTCAAACTCGAGAAAATCTGATATGCAGTCATGGCTTCGAGAAAAAGACATCGGTTTCAGTCCAGAAATGCTTAAACCCCAACTTTACACACTGATAGAAAAAAATAAAGAGACAAATAAAAAGTTTTCCATCGATCGCATTCTTGGAGAAAACAACCACAAGGTTTTACGGCTTCCACCCTACCACCCAGACTTGAATCCAATAGAAATGGCATGGGCAGCTATAAAAGGACATGTTGCACAGAAAAATGTCAATTGGAACGTAAACAGAGTTATGGAGCTTGTGCAAGAAAAATGCGACATGATGGGTGAATCTGAGTGGATGGCTTTGTGTGCTAAAGTAAAAAAGATTGAGGAAGAGTACAAAAAAAGTGACCACGTCATTGACACCTTAACTGATGAAATTGTCATTAGGTTAAGCGACAGTGAGTCCGAATCAGAAAGTGAGAAGGAGACAGGAGACGAAACGGACTCCACCCAAGAATCCAGTGATGATGAGGATGATGTCCAACCTTGTTGTAGCACATCCGCATCTATATCAAATTTTATTGCAGGTGTAAGACCGTTGTAATTATAATTTAATTAATAAATAAAGAATTAAGTAAATAAAATTGAATAATTGTTATTAATTTATTATACATCATAATGTATGAATACGAACCCTTTGCTAGCGAATCACTCGCACTTGGCAATTTATTACATCATTAGGAGTAATAATTTCTATATAAAATGGATATAATATTGCTGCTTTTCTCATAAAGTCTTAATTTTTTTTAATATTGCTGCTTTTCTCATAAAGTCTTACTTTATACCTTTTCTCATTGTCTTTATTTCAACATATATTGTGGGGAGAGCAATCTGATGTGTATTTAGTAAAGTGACCTGCACTCACCTGCCGCCATAGCACATAGCACATTGCACTTAGTTCAGTTTCACAGATATATATTGGTTGCACTTTCTGATACTCATTATGGCCAATGTTGCAACAGTTATTGAGACACAGAAATCTCTGGAATCTGCACTGATGCATAGAATGAAGGAATTCGAAGATAAACTCAAGTCATCTTCATCCAATAAAGAAAAGGTTCCCCAACTGGAAGAAGAGTTTAAATCCTTCAAAGAAATCGTCTGGAGTGTTGTTTCTCTGCTAAGGCAACAAATTAATGAAGTTTTGAGGACAGTGGATCAGCTAGAAACGAGGCATCGGAGCAAGCACCTTCTTTTCTGTGGAGTTCCAGAAGAGCCTGATGAAGACTTGAAAGCTGCTGTAGCAACTCTTCTTCAAAAACATCTGGGCATCAGAGAAATTGAGCCATCATCAATTAAATTGTGCCACCGCCTGGGAGCCCCGGCTGTGGGTCGCTCTCGTCCTGTTGTTTTACGTTTCTTCAACAGCAATCTACGGGCCACTGTATGGAAACTGAAGACCAAACTGAAAGGCTCTTCTTTGGTGCTAAAAGAGTTCCTCACCAAGCCACGTGAGGCAGTGTTTCATGCGGCTCGAAGTCATTTCGGAGTTCCTAATGTTTGGTCAGCTGACGGTAATATTTTCGTCAAAACTCCTGATGGTAATCGGCTGCGTGTCGTTTGCAGTGATGAACTCGATACTATTGTAAAGCAGTATCCCAGTATCGCATCAACAGACAAAACTTCGGTCACTGCGCCTGTTGTTGGTGAAACATCAACTACATCTCGTCCGCTGCAGGCAAGATCGAGACGTACTGCGAAGACTGTGAAATAATCGTCTATTAACTCCAACAAAGCCATTTTTTGTTTCGTGTGTGTACAGTAATTGTTTCTTCCATTACCTTTGGCTTTGTTTACATCCATTACCAGAAGTCGGTACTCAAAACACTTTTTTTAATACTCCACTTTAAGGTAAATGTAAATATTTTATGTTTTATAATGTTTTCTTTCTAACTTTAAAAAACCATAACAGGCCTGCTGACAGTTGACAGCTGTTACTTGTCAATTTTGTTTTAAGTACGTCACTCACTATTTTAATCAAAGGCATCAAACCCATACAGCCTAAATAAGTTTTTTCTTCTTTTTTTTCTTTCTTTCGTCTTTTTATTATTGGGCTGTGTTATGTAGTGGGTTTCATTCAATTTTAGTGCTGTCGCTGTGTGTAATCAGTTATATTACTTGTTGTGTGACTGCTTACTATTTGTAAACCTTTCAACCGGTAGGTAGTGCAGGTCAATTGAATTGAATTGAATTTAAGCGCGTTTAATAGTTTTAGAGATTTAATTTTAAAATTCTATAAATTTTATTTGTATATTTTTTATATATATTATTTTATAATTTTATTTATGTCTGATTCCAGTATATATTGTTCAGCTAGCGATGGCGATTCCTCTTTCGATTCTGTTATAACTGATTCTTCCGACGTGGGTGATTTGGGTACGCAGCTTAAACAAGTACTGAAAACTTTTCCTGACAGTTTAAAGGTCTGCCACATAAATGCTCAGAGTATTCCATGCCATTACACAGATCTGATCAGTACTTTCTCTACTAACCTAGTACAAGCTATTCTCGTCTCAGAGAGCTGGCTAAAACCTTGCTTGATCTCAGCCTCTGTTGGTATTCCTGGCTACTCTTTGATCCGCAATGACCGGGTTGGCAAGGGCGGCGGTGGTGTGGCCATCTATTTGTCTCACAATATCCCCTATAAATTGATAGCTTCGTCATCATCCCGCTTTGACTGTATGGAATACCTGATGCTCGAGATTAACGTCAAAAACACTATAGTCCTTCTGGGTGTTATATATTGTCCTCCTTCGATCCCTTTTCTTTCCGATTTGGAATCTCTATTCGATTCTCTTGCCACTGATTACAAGCATCATATCATCATGGGTGACTTTAATACGGATCTCTTGAAGGATACCGTCTCTTCTCGAAGGTTTCGATCGATAATCGAGTCTGCTAACTTCTCCCTATTACCTCTTGGTCCGACACATCACAATCTAGCCACTGATGACTCGCAGATTGATCACATTATTACATCTTCACTCGATCGTGTTATCAAGTGTGGTCAATTTCTTGCGCCAGGCTTTTCCAAGCACGACTTGATTTTCATTAGCTATAGAGTCAAGCCTCCGAAAACTAAGCCAGTGTTAGTTCGCATGCGGAATTTCTCCAGGTTGGACGTAGAGAGACTTAGACAAGATGCGAATGATATCGATTGGTCTCCAGTTTTTAATGCGTCTTCGGTTAGTGAAATGGTTATATTATTTAACGCCACAATACTTGAATTATTTGAAGTTCACGCACCGGTCAAAGCTGTCAAGTTGAGACGATCTCCGGCTCCGTGGATCACACCTTTTGTGCGCATTGTTATGCGGAAACGCGACAAGGCGTTTCGGGCATACAAAAGGTGCCGTACCGATACCAACTGGGAGATTTTTAAGCGGGCTAGAAATATGTGTAACCAGGTGATAAGGAGAGCCAAACGCCATCACATTCATCAAAACATGTTTAACACTTCACCTGCAGAAAAGTGGAAATTTCTAAATTCCCTTGGGATAGGCAAATCTCGTGCTCTAACTCCTTGTCCCTTTGCATTAGACGACCTTAACCGTCACTTTTCCCCTGTCATAACTCTTCCTGTTACCGCCAAATTTCTCACTATTTCCAAACTTTTTTCCACTCCTACCTCTCCCAGTAATCTCTTTTCCTTTACCCCTCTCACAGTCGATGAGGTACGTAAAATAATTATCTCTATTAAGTCGAAATCTACGGGATTCGACAACATCAGTAGAAATATGATAATTCCTATACTTGACGCTATTACTCCTGCTCTAACATATATCCTTAATTATTCTCTGACTTCTGGCTCCTTTCCTGACCTTTGGCAAAAGGCATACGCTACTCCTCTTCCCAAAATTCCCAACCCTAGCTGTATGAGTCATTATAGACCTATCTCGATCCTACCATTCCTCTCTAAGGTGCTTGAAGCCGCTGTTCACATACAACTTTCCCGCTTTGTCTTTCATAATCAACTTCTCTCCCCTTTTCAATCGGGTTTCCGCCCCGGACACAGCACTTCTACTGCTCTTCTTAAGATAACTGAAGATATACGCGACGGTATGGAGGGCTCGAGACTAACAGTGTTGGTCTTACTCGACTTTTCTAACGCTTTCAACACTGTTGACCACGATCTCCTACTCTCTCTTCTTTCCCGAATTGGATGTTCAGCCTCAGTGCTTACTTGGTTCTCCTCTTATCTTCGAGGTCGCCAGCAAGCAGTACGAATAGGTCATACCATCTCAAACTGGCGTACTCTGTGTGCTGGGGTTCCTCAAGGCGGTGTGCTCTCTCCTCTTCTCTTCTCAATTTTTATTAACTCCCTAACCACCATTATTACTAGTTCTTATCACCTATACGCTGATGACCTTCAGTTGTACGCGCAGGACGACGCTCTTAACTTGAATGGAGCTGTTGAACTACTCAATAGGAATCTCTCACGGATAGCTGAATGGTCTCATAGTTTTGGAATTTCTGTAAACCCCGACAAATGTCAGGCCATTATCATCGGGAACCCACGTCAAATTGCGAAGCTCAACAGATTTTCAATTCCTGCTGTTGTTTATGGTGGCACGGTAATACCATATACTAATACTGTGAAAAACCTTGGGCTTGTCCTTGATAGTTCTTTGCACTGGGATGGGCAGATGGAAAATATCTGTCGCAAAATACACCGCAGTCTTGGTTTTCTATATCGGCTGAAGAATTTTCTTCCTTCCTGCATTAAATCTGAGTTAATTCAATCCCTTGTACATCCCCTTTTTGATTATGCTGATATTTGTACTTCAGATATCAATCAGATTTTCCTCAACAGACTGGATCGTCTTCTCAACAACACCATTCGCTTCGTTTTCGGGTTACGTAAATATGACCACATTTCTCACTTCCGTCTACAACTTAAGTGGCTGCCCATTCGTGAGCGCAGAAACCTAAGGATCGTATGTACCCTCTTCAACATTCTTTTCGATCCACATACTCCTGAGTATTTGAAATCTAGGTTTCACTTCCTCGGGGCCTCCCACCAGAAAAACCTTCGCTCCAGTGGTAGTCTGATCCTACAAACACCTACTCACCATTCCAGCTACGTATCCAGCTCTTTCACTCTGACTGCCATCCGACTATGGAATGCATTGCCATTTGAAATTCGTAATGCCCCAAACAAACTCGCATTTAAGTCTGCAGCTCGTAACCACTATTTCCTGTCTACTTCCATTTCATAATCAGACACCACCATTTCAGTATTCGTTATATCTTATAATGTATATGTATATATAATGTATGTATATTAATATTATGTATATATGCGTATATGTATTGTATGTATATATGCCAATGCTTATAGATACGATTTTATGTACCGTTTTTAATCTTTACCGCCTACTACTGTTCTGTACAATCTAACTGGTTGACTGGGAGAGAATGCCTCTATGGCATTAAGTCCGCCATTTGTCCTTAGTTAGGCAATAAAGAATAAATAAATAAATAAATAAATAAATAAAGTATTGGTCTTCATAGACGTCAAAGTACTTCAAGCGGTCATGCGCCTGACTGTACACTTGCGCAAACTGGCGCGAAGCAACTTCAGAGGTGACTAGATCTTTGCCGCTATCTGTACCTACACTTCGTCGGGCCGTATCGCTCTGTCTCGCTCTCGCCCTCTCTCGCTCTCGCGAATTATTCGATAATTTTATCCATGATTTCATAATGTTGTTTAACTTTTTTATTCAGTATTATATTATGTGCTATATCATTGAAAAGGTTTCTTTTTACACTATATAAAAATGTAAGAAAATACTTAATTTTTTTATCGTGTGTTAGGTAAAGTTAGCTGTAATACTAATTCGCGATTTCTGTAGAGTGTCGTAAATATGCTTTCTATAAAATATAATTTTATCAAAAATGAAAAATAAAAATATAAATGTCTTTAACAATGTAAGTGTTATAATACTTTCACAAACAATATATCAAAACCGTGCCACGATCAGGAGAAAAAATGGCGTGAAAGCAAGTATGCTACTTTCAAACGCGTGATTATTGATTTTTTACTTTAGAAACATACGTCTTTTATACTTCGATTATATTGGTTTAAATATTTATTATATTATATTGATAATTAAAAATATATATAATTATTTATGTTTATTATTTTAATTATCGATTACACACCTTTTAATTTCCAACCGCCGCCGCCAGATATTTACTTTCGTGCGAACAATGCTCGCTCACACGACGATAATAAATTTATTGTAAATGTCATTACTCTTATTAGAGCTGGTGAGTTTCTTGCTCGTTCGTGATAGGAAAAAAATGTTGAACGATTCAAAAGTACTTTTAAGAAGTCTATTTGAATAAAGATTATTTTGACTTTGACTTTGAATAGAAGATTTGAAGTTGTAGCAGTGGACTTGTTTGGCCCGTTGCCTCAAACAAATACCGGAATAATGGATTTTGATAATAGAAGATACCAGTACGCGTTGCGTGGAATTATTCGCGCTAAAGAACGCAACCAGTCCAGTATGTGCGAAGGTACTAACAGATGAAGTTTTCGTGAGGTTCGGCGTCCCGCGTCGGGTGTTGAGTGATAATCAAATAACAGAGTATGAGGAAGCACAACTTGTGCATAATCAATTGCAAGAATTTCGTAACACTCGTAGTCTGTTTGAGGAGCTGATGGCAACACCTGGAGCACCATCAACCCAGTTTGCAATAGGATCTGATAGTGTTGTTTTACATCACTATACACGAGATACTAAGAAGATTAAAAAATATGTTCGTATCAGCAAGTTCATTAAAAAAATAATAATAATAATAATATTAAGAAAAACAACCGTTTCTATAAAAACATCGCTCTCAGGAAGGTAAAAAACTGCCTTATTGACTCACTGGAAATTTATAGTACCAAATTGACTGAGAGTCGGGAGATGTATGACTGCGATACTAGAGTTACATTCTCAGATTGAAAAGTTGCATGAATCTCTAGAAAACATGGAAAGTAAATATTTGAGTGCACATATTAATGAGCACATTAAGTCTGCATCAGAGTTAGTTGATAATGATGGTTGTTTCCGTGGGAAAAGGAACCATCAAGCTGGGCTGTATGAGCTAAGTAATTCTGTTAATCACCAATCGCTTGTGCAAGCTTTTGCCACAAAAGAAGGCATAAGATTTTATTTCACGCCCAGTTTCGAGCCATTTATTGCAGGACTTGCAGAAGTGGGGGTGAGAAGCATAAAGTACCACTTGAAACGAATTGTATTAAATGCTGCACTTACTTATGAACAGTTAAATACGATCCTATGTCAAATTGAGGCTGTACTTGACCATAGGTCGATTCTGCCTCTATCAGAGGATATTAATGATTGCTTGACTGCTACTTTACTTCTTAATAGGAACAGCCGTACCTAGAGGAAGATATTTCTGATATTAATTGTAATTTTTGGCAACAATGTATTCAGTTAAAACAGATTTTGAAAGGCTTGGCATAGGTATTATTTCAACATATTAGAAAATAGGGGTCAGTGTAAATTTATAGTGAAATTATTTTCTGAAGGTGTAGTCATGAGAAAAGGGTATACTATTGTCAAAAAAGGGTACAGAAGCTCTAATCTATAATTAACTCATTTAAACTAACGCTGCAGAGGTAGGTACATTATAAACCGAACTATAACGTATCTATATCTGCATATAAAAATATGTTTATATTAGGCATTAAAAAGTATTTTAGCCCATATGTCCGCTGCATTCACAAGCAAAATAAGGCCTTATCCCCTGTTAAACTAAATGGCAATCATACAGTGACGTTACTCATAAATCGTAAACACGTACGTCATCATTATGACGAAATCAAACTCGCTCATGACGCGATGTCTACTTAAGTCTCTACGTCATTACTACTTCTATGTAAGCGTTTGTTTATATTATATTTCAGATCGGCGTTGCCGTCGCCCGAGTGCGAATACGTATCAAATATCGTAAGCAGTCCTGGTCTTTATTTTGATAAGCTTTTAGATGTTAAATTCTCCAATAATTATTGGAATATTATAGCCTACGTAGATATAAGTCATATACAACCTAATTTAGATAAAGTAGAATTTTTATTTGAAAAAATAAATGTATCTTGTAGTTCATTCTCATCTTCTAAGATACAGTCGGATTTTCTTAATTCGCTTTCCGCGCTGCGACATCAACATATGATGATTATCAATAAATACTCTGCTATATCGTATTTGTAATTGATGAAAGACCTAATAAACGTTTTAAAAAAGGTCTAATCGACTTAGGTGGTTCTTTGTTAAAAACTATTTTTGGTACGCTTGATTCCGAAAACGCAGTCAAGTTTTATAAAGCCATTGAAGATGTTCAATATCTCATGAAAAATATGGAAACGATCCACAAAATCTTAGATAATTTATCTAATTCAAATGATAAACTAGAAATAAAAAACTCTCATGAGTTTTTTATTAAATTCATTAGAATCAATAATTTTAACGTTATCTTTTGATATTGATGATATTAATAATAGTATTTTATTCGCGAAACTAAACGTTTTGCATCCGACTGTACTTAGTCCACATCAGTTGTATAACGAGTTGGATAAACATAGAAATAATCTGCCTAGCCATTATGGGCTCCCTGTGTCGCTAAAACATTACATAATAAACTGGAGGAGCGAAATAAAAAAGCGTCTATTCATTATCGGTTGTATTGCGAGACGAAGGAGTCGAGTCGGTAACAAACATACCCGTCATTCGGGATTCTTATCGATCTACCTACATAACAATAATATTCATGAACTCATTGCTTTTATCATCTAAACTTGCATGCTTTTATCATTTAAATAAAATTATTATCGTAGTTTGTTGTGATTAATATGAGGGTATATGTAATACTTTGTTATGTGGGTGTATGCATAAAGAGTTAGTCTTGATCGAAACTGCGTTTCATTACAACAACAGACATTAGCAACGCAGTTGCTTACCAAGGATTTGACCCATTACGCGTTGTAGCAGAATTCATGAGAAGAGGAAGAATGGAGGTATCCACTGCTTTCCAAACTGTGGTTGTTGGTAACACCACATTCAACATCTGCACAGGTACTGATCCTAAGACAGACCTATTGTTCCTCCTCACTTTGTTCGTAACACGGGGGAACAATGTTGCTAAGATGCTACTAAAGTGCGACACAGCAGTGAAAGATGTCATTGCCAGGAAATGCAGCCAGTACGGCATTAGTACTACTGCAAGAGTTGGCAATGCTCCTTTAGGGTCCTCTGTCATAACATTGGCTAGGCTATCCCAGGCATTTGCACCTGCTACTGCTTCAAAAATCCTAGGCCATTCAATGGAAGGCAATTTGAAAACTAAGCTGTTTCGTGGCATTGTTCTCCCCATTCTAATGACGCACACGATATTTCCTACTTTGTTTAAGGGAGACTGACACAGACCTGATTGAGATTGCCAAATACCTCAATCTTGAAATGTCCATCATGCTTAGTGTCCCTGAAGAAAAGCGCAGGATGATGACACAAACACTGTCTGATCTGGTTGAGCAATCAGAATCATTTGTTATGGCTGCGGTGAATGGATCAATCTCTGCACCATCAGTTAAAAGGAAGGCCCTGGTGAAGGCCAACATCATACTGGAATCAGGTGAATTGACACAGACAGTGCGTGCCATGACACTTATGTGTGCACGATTGCACTCCATTTGTTGAGTGTTACAAGCCGGCCGGCCAGTTGAGTTCGCCTCTTCCACGCTAACGGACGCTCAGTGTAGATACGCTCAGATCGAGAAGGAGCTCCTTGCAATTGTGTATGCCTTAGAACGTTTTCATCAATATGTGTATGGTAGGAAAGATGTTACCGTCGAAACAGATCATAAGCCTTTGGAAGCATTATTTAAAAAATCCTTAGATTCTGTTCCGGCACGATTGCAGCGCATGATGTTGCGTATTCAATGTTATGACTTCATTGTAATATACGAGTATACCCGGAAAATATATGTATGTGGCAGATACATTATCTCGAGCGCCTTTACCTGAGTTAATGAAAGAAAACGTAAGTACAGAGTTACTCGAGCAATCCTGTTTTTTGTTAGAAAATGTCCGATTAAGTGATAAGAAATTTCAATTAATAAAAGAAGCAACTTGGAAGGATGACGAATGTCAAATACTCATAGGATATATAACAAACGGATGGCCAAAAAATAGATATGAAGTAAGCGAGAAAGTACGTAAGCAATGGTCACACAGAGAATGTTTTGAATTAATTTTATATTTCGCGGGCGATCAGACCTGAAATGATAAACAGAGTACATCATGGGCATATGGGGGTAGATAGATGCAAACAACATGCGCGTGAGGTGTCAAAAACATGGGTATAGCTATCCGGGTGGAAACACCCACTAGTGAGGACTATGGAGCCCTCACTAGACTTCTAACCCACCACAAGGTGGGTTATCATACCTACGCTCTCCCAGAGGAGCGCAAAGTTCGTGCGGTTCTGAGAAATGTTCCGTACGAGCTCGCCACCGATCTGATCCATAAGGATCTAAACGAACAGGGATTCCCTGTAGAATCCGTACATCTTTGCCGAATTATCTTTGCCGAAAAGGTAAACTGATAAGTGCATTCTGTTACGAGCTCCACCTAAATTATTTTTGAACGTGTTTATTGTGTAATTGTTTTATCACGACTAAATTGAATAACATCATACTAAGTTAACATAATAATCACTGTGTGCGTATAACTGCAATAAATTGTTGATTTCGTAATAATTGTTAATACAACAACAATACGTCTTCGTGTGAGAACTACCGTCTTGGTTTTTGTGAACGAGCCCCCTGCAGGTGAATGTGGCGTGCGTGTCCGTAGTGTGAGTACAGAGTTAAGTGCGAGATTTACGTGCGCCGTTCCACTACGTGTTTACCGGGTCGTGTGTGCGTCATCGAACAAAGACTAAGCGACGCAGACGTGCCTACTTTGACTGATACCTCTCAGAGGCAAAAGTTATATCAAAATAAAACACTGACGGTGAGTTTGGAATCTGAATATTATTTTATTTTATACACAATGAATTGCTTGGCGTGTAGCGGTAAGATCAGTCGCAACGAAGTATTGGTTTGCATCAGCTGTAAAGGGCATTATCATTACAAGTGTCTTAACATGAAACAGCAAACCTATATATTAACTAAAGGTAACTGGTTATGTCCCACTTGTGATAACGTAAAAAGGCGCCCGAAAGGCGATGAAACACCTACCCGACGCCAGTTCGAGCAACCAACAGTTGATGCTGATATGTCGTGTGACGATGTAAATTTTGAATTTGGGGGTGGATCGAGTAATATCTCAGCCCCTACTGAGCCTAGTCTTATAGATGTTCTTCAGGAAATAAGGGCTTTTCGTGCAGATTTTACTACTGTTAACTCTAATATACAAGTTATAACCAATGCTATACAGGATTTGAGTAATAAATTTAATGAAATGGAGACCCGTTTTAGTAACATCGAAGATAGACTTATAGAAACTGAGAGAAAAACTTCGATTATACCGCAACTGAAGGCAGAGTTGGATTCTGCGAGGGAAACCGTTTCTGGATTACAATTAGAGAATCACACGCGAGAACAATATGCACGAATAAATAATATTGAAATCTCTGGAATACCTGTTACCGCTGGCGAGAATCTCCATACACTATTACAAGTTATAAGTAGTAAGGTTGGGCATGTTTTGGATGAACGTGACATAGATGGCATCGTACGTGTGAAACGTTTTGAATCTGAGGATATGTCTACGTCTGGGTCTAGCAAGCCGCGCCCTCCTGCTATTGTTGTGAGATTCACGCGCCGTCTTGCTAAGGATAAAATGTTGGCTGCAGTGCGTTCAAGACGTGGTCTTACCACCACCGATATTGATCTTTCTGGCCCCAAACAGAATATATACGTGTCTGACCATCTTACCCCCCGCAATAAGATACTTTTAAAACGGGCCAGGGAGTTAAAAATTAGCATGGGATATACATACTTATGGATAAGAGACTGTAAAATCTTAATGCGTAGGAACGACAAGTCCAAAATTATTGTTATAAATGGTGAGTCAGATCTATCCAAGTTAAAGTGACTACTAAACAACAATTTCACTTTCCTTTTTATTAAAATTTATTATGCAGCCTTTATAAGTTTTGATTGTGTGAATCGGGTTGCTGTGGGTTTTAGATTGGTGACTTTAAAATATTGGAAAGGTATGTTAAATCTTTGCTTCCAAAGTTTAGAGTTCTATATTTTGTTTTCAATCGGTTTCTTGCGATGTGTACTTCTCATTGTAAAAATAACTGATTGTTTCATGTTATTAGAGTGTCTTACATCTGTTTTGTCTAGGTTTTGATGGGCCCAAAAAAACTGTTTTGTTATTATCAAAACGTTAGGGGCTTGCGAACGAAATCTCATGACTTTCTATCACACGTAGTTACATCTGACTACGATTTAATATGTATTACGGAAAGCTGGCTTACTGCTGATTTTTATGATGGAGAGTATTTTGATGGTCGATACACTGTATTTCGATGTGACAGGTCGCAGGCGGAGGCGGGCGTTAGACGTGGCGGTGGTGTCGCTGTCGCAGTGCGTACTAATCTAAGACCGATTCGCAGAGACTGGCCAATCCCGCCACGTGCTTCTTCTGACTGTGTATGGCTATCTGTTCCACTAAATGCAAAAAATTCGGTATACCTCAACATCGCGTGTGTTTACATACCTCATGGCCCGGGCTATCGTGACACATTGGAAGCATTTTTCACCGTGACAAGTGATATCCTAAACGATCGTCCCGAGGATTATTATTTGTTGCTGGGCGACTTTAATATATCGAACGCGACATGGAAGGACACTCACTACTCCTATAAACTGTTGCAAGCAGGTGGCGATATCTCAGTCAATATTCTCAGAGATTACTTAGCGTTTACTGGTTTTCAACAATACAATGGCATTGTAAATATTAATAATAGAATACTTGACTTAATTATAGGTAACGTTACGTGTAATATTGTTAGTTGTTCTCACCCCTTGACCCAAGAAGATTTGCACCATAAATCTATAGAAATAAGTATACATATAGACAATTTTACTGAAATCCGCTCAGCATTGATACGTTCTTATAACTTTTGCAAGGCTGACTACGACTCAATCAACGAGGAGCTTAATAGAGTTAACTGGGTACATTTTTTTAATAATTTAAATGTCAATGAAAGTGTATCAAAATTCTATTTGCTTTTAAAAAATCTTATATCTAGATATGTTCCTTACAAAATACATAAATCTAATGGAAGCTATCCTGTTTGGCACACAAAACCTCTTAGAAAGTTACTAAATGAAAAGAGAAAAATTCATAAATTATGGAAACTTTATGGTAATCCTCTAGACTACCAATCGTTTTCATTATTGAGAAAAAGGGCTAAACATATGGAAAGTGAATGCTACAGAAACTATATAAATTACGCAGAGATTAAAATTAAAACATTTCCAAAATATTTCTGGACATATGTGAAGGCAATCAAAGGCAATAGTAGGATTCCAGATACTATGTATTTCAATGGAAAGAGTAGTAGTGAGGGTAAACAAATCTGTGATTTCTACAGTGAACATTTTCACTCTGTTTTCGTAAATAGTACGAGGGGAATATCTTCGGAATTTATGAATCCACCAACTGAGGCACTGATAGATATCGCTACTATTGAGATATCATATGATACATTAAATAAGTATCTCAAAAATGTTAATACAAGCAAAGGAACTGGTCCAGATGGCATAAATCCTTTATTCATCCAGAAATGTGCTAATTCATTAACTGATCCTTTGCTTCATATCTTCAAGCTATCGTTCAATACTGGTGTTGTGCCGCAGGAATGGAAACGGGCATTAATAACGCCAGTACCTAAGGGTTCAGTTAGTCAACACGTTACTGACTATCGACCTATCTCTAAGCTTTCTCACTTCGCCAAAATACAGGAGAAAATCGTCACTGAACAGTTACTTGATGCTGTAAAGAGGGTTATTACAAAAACGCAGCATGGATTTTGTAAGAAGCGTGGTGTTGAAAGTAACCTATTAAGTTTCACAGAGATTTTATTAGATGCAATGGATAAGAATTTTCAAGTTGATGTTATTTACACTGATTTTGCGAAATGTTTCGATAAAATTTGTCATAATACTCTGCTGGCAAAACTTTGGCAGCTTGGGATCCATGGAGATCTATTCCGTTGGCTTAAGTCATATATATTGAATCGTAGTCAGGCAGTTGTTCTCTCCGGTTATACATCCACATACAGAGATGTACCTTCTGGAGTTCCACAAGGGTCACATTTAGGACCACTTCTTTTTATATTATATATTAACGATATCTCTAATTTAATAAAAGACTCTAGTACACTTCTCTATGCTGATGATGCAAAAATATTTAAAGTAATACGTGATACACAAGATACTATTTTATTGCAAAATGATTTAGGCGAATTCGAAAGATTTTGTAACGAAAATAGTTTATTTTTGAATCCAGACAAATGTCATACAATCACGTATACAAGAAAAAGAGACCCAATTAAAGTTCAATACAAATTATGTGGTAAAATTCTTAACCGTGTAACAGAAATTAGGGATCTAGGCGTACTAATCGATTCTGGACTGACATTTGTCCCACATATTAACAAAATTGTGAATCAATCCTTTAGGTTTTTAGGTTTCATATTGCGCGTAGGTAAACCATTTAAAAATCCTGCTACATACAAATTACTCTATAACAGTTACGTTCGAAGCCGTCTTGAATTCGCAAGCCCTGTTTGGAACCCTCCTTATCGTGTGCAATCTGATAAAATTGAGAAGGTTCAACGCAAGTTTATTAAGTCGTTGGACTATAGAACTTATAATCCACACCTCAATTATGAGTCCTCTCTTGTTATTCACAATATGATTTCTCTAAAAGATCGAAGAGATCTTATAGATATAAACTATTTATTTAAAATACTGAATGATATGGTTGATGCCCCGTTTCTTTTGGAAAAGATTTTCTTTCGAGTGCCCAGGAAACAAGAGCGATCCATTCGAAAAAAAGATTTATTTTTCGTTAAGCAAAGTAGAACTTGCTATGGAAGTAATAGTTACATAAAAAGAGCATGCACCCTTTACAACAACGTTTTTAACGATGTGGATATATTTGGAACATCTGTTGCTGCGTTTAAACGACATGCCGTTGAAATATTGCAACACTTTGACGTATAGTTTATATAGGCGCATTTTTTAGTATCACATTATTACAGTTTGTTTTTAAATTTAAATTAAAATATTTTAACCGTGACCTGACTCACTGTTATTGACTTGGTCACTCCAATTACCCGTTTACAAGGATTGCTGTTCCATATAAAGTGTGTTTTATCATTGTCGAACGATTGTCTTTTATCTTATTTTATTTTATATTATCATGTCTTGATCCCACTTCTAATTTAGTATCTTAATTTTGTAATTTCAAACCTGGAAATAAACAATATAATTAATTTAACTAATTAACTTAAGTTTACACCTAAATAACTTGGTAAACGCGAATACGAAGATAATACCATGGTATATATTTACAGTAACAATAATTTCTATCGCTAAAAAATATGTTACCCCTTGTTGTCGGCCTGTCTGGTCTGCAATAATTGGAAGCTGATGGCAGCATCATCACGCAACTTTTTCTTGGACTTAGTCCGGACTAAGTTTGATCGAGTTTTTTCATTTTACGAGTATGATTCTTGTTATGATTTGCAATGTGATAATTGGATTGGATCCTTGTGTAACCGGGTCTACCAACTATAACACATAATAAAGTAAAAATAAATAAAAAATGAGGACACTAATTGGTTTTTAGTAAATTGTATATTACATTTTAGTTGTTGATTTTAGTTTCTTATGTATTTTATTATAATTTGTTAATAACGTAACTTGGGAGAGTTACTTTGTAACACTGGAAAATTTGATGTTGTTTTATTTTAACCTTCACAACGTTTTATTAGTCTTGTCTAGTAATGTTCAAGTATATTGTGATTTTTAAACATTGTTTTTAGGATGTCAACTTACCATATTTTTCTGGTAAAGCCATTAGGGCATAAAAATTGTTTTCACTAATCTAATTTCATTATTCCTTAACCGGTGACAACCTTCCACTCTTATTTACCAGTCTATCAACCACCAAGATACAAAATAGAACCATTAGTTTGTCTCAAAATTATAACTTTAACTATTTTCTCATTTGCTTCCATTAGAGATAACCTTATTAATTTTACAAAATAAAGTTGAACCTATTGTTTACAAAACACCAAAGCATTTATTTTGACACTTGGTGTACGTTCCGAAAGCCGTAATTAACCTTAGAATTTACCTTTACATATTTATATTTTCTTCCAAATTAAATTTCTTTTCCCTATTTTTAATAACAAATAAGTAGTATTTGACCTTCTTTATAGAATATAATCAATTCGTTAAAATTACAATAAATAGCTATTTCGAAAACTCACTTTTTATAACAAAATTATTAAATCAGACTTCAGGTTTTAGAACGTTGAATTAAGAAAATAAAGCAATAGTGTGAAGTTGTCACCTAGTTATATTCCTTTGTATGCAGGGTTTTGTCAGTTTTTTCATGCATATTTGCATGTGTCCTATAATTTTATTTTCAATTCAATAAAACATAAATATTTTATTTATGTATTTTTCCTATTAAATTTTTAAAGGTCAAAATTTGTAGCCATTGTGTGTTGTCCGTGAAACGGAGTTGCTTCATTTAACAGCTGTTCAGGTCGCTTGAGTCGAATGGAAATGGAAATCGTATTTAAGTCGGAACCCGGCTTTGTCTTTCCTTTTATTCTGCTGATCATCTAAGAGTGAAGAGAAGTCTACAAGTCTACCGTGTCTCGGCTCGTTTTGTTGAATACGTGGGGTAAGTTTTCTATTGTCTTATTTTCGAACTTTTTGTAACCCTTGTTTTGACATTGAATTCTTTGAACAGTCTTTTCCTTGTTTTCTTGAAGAAGGACCCCCACGAGTTGTTACCTTGATAGGCTTGTGATCTAAGACTTTCCTATGGTTCCACAGCTTCCATTCGTGGTGATTTTGAAGCAGAGAAGGCCGAGCAGTGCTGCGAATTTGTGGGCGCCGGTCACATAAGTGTTTTTTACAATTTTTCGCCTCTCAAACCGTGAGTACCATTTTCGTGCATTAACGTGTAGAATCCTTATTTTCTTGATTATCATATTGAACAGATAATTCTTTCGCTTAGATTGAATCGTGGCATTTTGGTTAATAGTAAAGTGTTTGAACTACCCCTATATATTTTTCTTAGTCACCCTCATAAATAATTAAAACTTTTCATGAGTTGTTAGAGTCTGTATCTTATCAGTTCTAATGAAATAAAGTAAAACAATTGAATTACTGGTACATTTGAAAGTGAATAAATGTCCGCTGTCTGCGACGGACTGAATATTATATAGTAGATGTACAGCACTCTTTTGTCCGATACAGGAGAGGCTGTCTGGTACTGGCTGTATTGTACTGGTTGTCTGGTACTGGCTGTATTGTACTGGTTGTCTGGTACTGGCTGTATTATCCTGACTGTCTGGTACTGGCTGTATTGTACTGGCTGCCTGGTGCGAGTTGTCTGATACAGGTTGACGGTACCACCAGTAACCGTATGTAAATGCTATATCGCTCCATGTGGCTGGGTATCTGTGGTTTGACCCACCTACATTACTGAGCTGATTAAAAAGGAGCACCTGATTGTTTTGTTGTTGAGGTGGAAGAAATTGTATTAAATTTATTTAAACAAAAGACAAGCTGAACATTGAGCTGTGCCCAACTATTTTTGTGTTTAGTAACATTAAGTTTAATAAATGTTATTTTCTGTCTACGACTTATAACGCTGGACAGTGAGACCGTAGGACAACAGACAGCCCCCGGTTTGTTGTGTTGCCGTACTCCTTCTGAGTACGGCAGCGAAGCCAAGGTCAAACAAATAAATACCTTTTTTTACTTAAAGGGGGTAATTAGTGATTTGTAATTAGTGATTTGTAATTGGTGATTTGTAATTGGGGATTTGTAATTGGTAATTTGTACTTAGTAGTTTGGAATTAATCATTTGTAATTTGTATAAAAATTATAATTGAATTTTAAAAATTGTTATTTCACTTCATTAAAAAATAAATTGTACACCATTTATATTTTTTAATTTCTTTTCTCAAACCAAAATTATAGGAGAAATCCGTTACAATTATGGCGCCCGAACATTAGGGACAGTGCTTAATGTGGCTTATTCCTCTGACCTGTGGTCTTTTGCTCGCGGTCGGGTCAGCTTGTCTTACCAATTTTTTGTTCAGAGATAATAACTATAAGTGTGTTTTATATTTTTATTTCTATGACTGTCTGTATTAATTTGTGTATATGCTTTACTTAGTAAGGTATATAAATAAATAACTATTTTTTGTAGCGTTTATATTTAACTGTGACATAGTTGATTTTGTGTGGGTACTTTAATTATAAGTGCGTTTATAGATAAATTGTATTCAACTGCAGTGTATAAAGTGGAATGATACCATGACCCAACTACAGGAGCGTCCCATTAAATTCAATCTCTTGAGTAAAGATGAGTTAGTTTATGAAGTACAAATTAGGGATGGAGTACCAGCCAAGACTATAGACGAACTTCGTGTTCAGGTCAATGATCTGAATGTCATTATGCCCACTGACGAGATCGCGTGTTTTGACGGAGATATTCGCCTTGAATTAATTATAATACAAAATAAGTTTAGAGACTTGGAAACGTCACGTGCTCGGCAGCCTCTTTTGTTGAATCAGTTGGATAGAATAGAAGCACTGGGTAATCATCTTTTTCATAGGATTACCCTATTGGAGCCTGAGAATGCGGAGGATTGTTGGCTTTTGAGAAATCTACAACGAAGTTTGTTTGCCTTCCTATTTAGTATGGATAGGGTAGCTTATAATATCCGCAGTGGTGCCAAAGTTCAGTCCGCTGAAGAGGATTACGAAGTTTTCGGCAGTGCCGAGGCGGCGTCCAAGTCGGTCACACAGCCAAAGGTTAATTTAGTGCCCTGCGATGTAGGTTCCCATGAGCACGAGAAAAGTCCTGCGTTGTTGGAAGGATCTGGTGTTCCTGCAGTGTTGGATGAGTGTGGTGTACAGGTGGTTTTGGTAGGATCGGAGGAATGGGTTTCGTCGGTGCATGATACTACCCAGGTTGCGGATAGTGACCCACCAGTCCTCGGTCACGAGGTAGAGACAGTGTCCAATAGCTCAATTGGCCCTCGAGTGCATCCTCCCACAACTTCTCCTCAAGTGAATACGATGGAAGGGTGTGACCGAGCCCTCGTCGCGGTTCGTGCTGCACTTGTAGGAGGAAGGCTTCGATTTCGTAGAAGAGCTACTAAAATTTCTTCTTCTCAACGGGTTTGTCGGGGAGTTGTTTTAAATAATTTTGCAAGGTCTGGTGGTAAGAGAAAGGGCCTCTATAGTTTTAGGGTTGTTCCTCGTGATTTCTGTAGTGGTGTGCTCGGTCAGTTGAAGCCTTTTAAAATAGGTGCAGTTCTGAGAAAGGTTCCTTCACGAGTTGCGATGTATTATATTCGTCGACGTCGCAAGGCCGATATTCAAGACGCAGATGAGATTAGGAGGCGGAGCCGCGTTAAGAGGTTGGGTTCCCGTTCTTCCATACGGCGACCTTTGGCAGTCTGATTCGGTGGTTGTGTTGTCGTACTTCATTTCCAAGTACGTCACCACACCCAAATTTTGATTTACATTGAGGTTAGGATAGTGTTTAAATGAATATTATACTGAGTTGTCGTACTCTCTCTCGAGTACGTCAGCTACTTATGTTGTGTTGGAATGTTTGTGTGTAAAGGTATCTATTATACAAAGTTGTCGTACTCTTTCTCGAGTAGGACAGCTACTTATGTTGTGTTGGAGGGATGTTTATACTTATCGGAGGAGGATAAGTTTTGTTGAAGTCTGTGGTAAAGTTTTGAAGATTGTGGTTAATATTTTTGTCACTTAGATGTACAGTGATTTTTTTATAATGTATGTAGTTCTCTGTGTTGATTGAAATACAGTTGTATACCCCGGACCACGGGTAGGCCGTGTATTTTATGTCCTGGGAGCTGGCTTTGTCTGGATTTGTGGTCTACTGGAGATAATGGTATTTTCTTTTTTTTGTTTCAATACTTTGTTGGATCCGTTCCCCCGGTTTCCGTTGCAAACTGTTCGGGATCGGTCATGGTGTCCCTGTCGACGGATAGAGTGGTTTTATTTTTTTGGGTTATGCAGTTTGTAGGTGTGGTGATTGCTCGCTGTTAGTGATTTGAGTAGTTATGATTAGGTTAATTTGTGGGTATTTGACTTATGATGGATTAAATTATAAGAATCCCCATTTAGTTTAGATGTTTTATATGGTTGTTTTTATACAGATATTAAATTACAATATTTAATTTTCTTTCACCATTTTAGTGTGGATTATTTTCTTTTGGATGTTGTTTGAGAGAGCTGGAGGGCCAGCTCGAATTTGACTTGTTCCTACGTCAAATTCTTCACCGGAGAGGGGAGTACTGTAACACTGGAAAATTTGATGTTGTTTTATTTTAACCTTCACAACGTTTTATTAGTCTTGTCTAGTAATGTTCAAGTATATTGTGATTTTTAAACATTGTTTTTAGGATGTCAACTTACCATATTTTTCTGGTAAAGCCATTAGGGCATAAAAATTGTTTTCACTAATCTAATTTCATTATTCCTTAACCGGTGACAACCTTCCACTCTTATTTACCAGTCTATCAACCACCAAGATACAAAATAGAACCATTAGTTTGTCTCAAAATTATAACTTTAACTATTTTCTCATTTGCTTCCATTAGAGATAACCTTATTAATTTTACAAAATAAAGTTGAACCTATTGTTTACAAAACACCAAAGCATTTATTTTGACACTTGGTGTACGTTCCGAAAGCCGTAATTAACCTTAGAATTTACCTTTACATATTTATATTTTCTTCCAAATTAAATTTCTTTTCCCTATTTTTAATAACAAATAAGTAGTATTTGACCTTCTTTATAGAATATAATCAATTCGTTAAAATTACAATAAATAGCTATTTCGAAAACTCACTTTTTATAACAAAATTATTAAATCAGACTTCAGGTTTTAGAACGTTGAATTAAGAAAATAAAGCAATAGTGTGAAGTTGTCACCTAGTTATATTCCTTTGTATGCAGGGTTTTGTCAGTTTTTTCATGCATATTTGCATGTGTCCTATAATTTTATTTTCAATTCAATAAAACATAAATATTTTATTTATGTATTTTTCCTATTAAATTTTTAAAGGTCAAAATTTGTAGCCATTGTGTGTTGTCCGTGAAACGGAGTTGCTTCATTTAACAGCTGTTCAGGTCGCTTGAGTCGAATGGAAATGGAAATCGTATTTAAGTCGGAACCCGGCTTTGTCTTTCCTTTTATTCTGCTGATCATCTAAGAGTGAAGAGAAGTCTACAAGTCTACCGTGTCTCGGCTCGTTTTGTTGAATACGTGGGGTAAGTTTTCTATTGTCTTATTTTCGAACTTTTTGTAACCCTTGTTTTGACATTGAATTCTTTGAACAGTCTTTTCCTTGTTTTCTTGAAGAAGGACCCCCACGAGTTGTTACCTTGATAGGCTTGTGATCTAAGACTTTCCTATGGTTCCACAGCTTCCATTCGTGGTGATTTTGAAGCAGAGAAGGCCGAGCAGTGCTGCGAATTTGTGGGCGCCGGTCACATAAGTGTTTTTTACAATTTTTCGCCTCTCAAACCGTGAGTACCATTTTCGTGCATTAACGTGTAGAATCCTTATTTTCTTGATTATCATATTGAACAGATAATTCTTTCGCTTAGATTGAATCGTGGCATTTTGGTTAATAGTAAAGTGTTTGAACTACCCCTATATATTTTTCTTAGTCACCCTCATAAATAATTAAAACTTTTCATGAGTTGTTAGAGTCTGTATCTTATCAGTTCTAATGAAATAAAGTAAAACAATTGAATTACTGGTACATTTGAAAGTGAATAAATGTCCGCTGTCTGCGACGGACTGAATATTATATAGTAGATGTACAGCACTCTTTTGTCCGATACAGGAGAGGCTGTCTGGTACTGGCTGTATTGTACTGGTTGTCTGGTACTGGCTGTATTGTACTGGTTGTCTGGTACTGGCTGTATTATCCTGACTGTCTGGTACTGGCTGTATTGTACTGGCTGCCTGGTGCGAGTTGTCTGATACAGGTTGACGGTACCACCAGTAACCGTATGTAAATGCTATATCGCTCCATGTGGCTGGGTATCTGTGGTTTGACCCACCTACATTACTGAGCTGATTAAAAAGGAGCACCTGATTGTTTTGTTGTTGAGGTGGAAGAAATTGTATTAAATTTATTTAAACAAAAGACAAGCTGAACATTGAGCTGTGCCCAACTATTTTTGTGTTTAGTAACATTAAGTTTAATAAATGTTATTTTCTGTCTACGACTTATAACGCTGGACAGTGAGACCGTAGGACAACAGACAGCCCCCGGTTTGTTGTGTTGCCGTACTCCTTCTGAGTACGGCAGCGAAGCCAAGGTCAAACAAATAAATACCTTTTTTTACTTAAAGGGGGTAATTAGTGATTTGTAATTAGTGATTTGTAATTGGTGATTTGTAATTGGGGATTTGTAATTGGTAATTTGTACTTAGTAGTTTGGAATTAATCATTTGTAATTTGTATAAAAATTATAATTGAATTTTAAAAATTGTTATTTCACTTCATTAAAAAATAAATTGTACACCATTTATATTTTTTAATTTCTTTTCTCAAACCAAAATTATAGGAGAAATCCGTTACAACTTACCCGATATTGCTAATAAATAAACCATCACAATATAGTTGTTATTATACTAGTTGCCTAATTATAACGTAATTTTAGTTTCAATATCCACAATCGGTAATGACTTTTCCTAGTATGTTAAACGGCGTACTTTGCGTCTACTTTTCGCCTGCTGCGGCGGCGCACTGGCGACGCGCTTGCTAGCCGCCGCCGACCGGTGCATTGAAGCGTGAATTTTTGTGTTGCGTAGTTCGTTTAACTTAGCATAAGATATAGTTGGATACCCATTTATTTATATTGTTCAACATATTTAGCTTGTTTGATGTTTTTTCTTTGTTTAACAGTAATAAAACAAATGTAATGTTGGGAACTATAGGTTTATTTATATTTTTCTTTGATTTGTGTTCATGTAATTTTTTATAACTGTTTGTTCCTTAATAAATAAATAAAAAAAAAATAAAAAAAGATGCATAGTAGAGCCGGCAGGCCTTTCCCACTGGCTCTACTCATCATCCCAAATGTCCCCAAATGTAAAAATGTGACATTTTTAAGGTTAAAGACCTTAGGGTCTGCGGCCTTTCCGGGGTTAAAGTAGAACCCCCTCACCGACGCGGTACTCCGGGACAGTGCCACCGATCCCAGCTTTACGGGCATGCGGCGGCTAACTGCTCCGCGACTCCGAGGTGCGTAAACTGCCTCGAGTCACATCCCACAAAGGATGTGCTCTCGAACTCGAGACACTCACCCCTCCGGCCTGTGTACTGTGTGGCCAAATCGGCCACACGGCCAACTATAAAGGTTGCCCACGAGCGCCGAAGCCCAAACCCTCTTCTAAGAAGAAGGGTAAGGGCCCGGTGGTCAACTAAGCGCCTAAAGCCCCCTTGAGGGGGGGCGGTCGCTCCGGTTGAAGGTTCGTTGCCTCCGGGCATGTAACCATTAGTCCAAGGCGGTGTTTAGTCAGTAGGAGTCTGACATAACCCTCACAGCCGGCTGTGTTGGTATCCAATGAAGGATTCACCACCTCCTTCCTCCGTTGATGGGAAGGTGGTTCCGAGCCCTGAAGGTTGAGAACCGGAAAAAAAAAAAAACTATTTTGGCGCCGCCACTGGTAAAAATAGAACTTATTTCTATTGAAAATGTATATAAGGCGTGAAAAATAGTAAATAAATTACTCTCTCGTGTGCTATTGGACTTTCACTATCTTCACCACCAGCAACCCCTCAACCTACTGGGCTCACCCTGACTATAGGAAGTCCAGTACATAATCAAAGTATTTAACCATTCTTTTAACATTGTTTTCATTTTATAGTTGGACGTTGTGACTATATTTGGAATATTATTAATTTTATATATTAAAATTTTCACAACGCTTCTCTCAAAATTTAACTAAATCCAGAGACGGCGTCACTGAATGTAAAATAATGCAGTAATATGCGATAACCAAAGCGTATTTGGTAAGTAAAAGATTATTAGAAGGACTAAATTATCCGAACCGCATTTTCAACACTGATGAGTGTTTTTATTACAGCCAAAAGCAGGATCTGTTTTGGTCTGCTAAGGCGAAAAAAACGTATCAAACAAATCAGGACACTAGAAAGAAAACACAACGGTCTTAGACCTAGAGTGGTCGCGGACGACATTAGTCATCCACGCTAACTAAATGGCCGAGAATTCTTGATTGTTATAATGCAATACATCGCTGGCGCCCAGTTTAATATTGCTTATAGTACTCTGCGTGACAACTGCCGTGCGCTTGAGTGGTTCGGTTGATTCAGGGGAAGTGCATATTCGTCGTAGGTGGATGACATGTCATCCGCGGGACCGTTTACGTAAGTATTTTGTGAATACCATTTTATAAACTTTTTTAGCAATTTTGTATTTGTTATGATATATTTGTAAAGAAAAACAATGTTTTCTCATTTGGATTGTTCCGCACAACAGGTGTCGTCGAGCCGCGCTATTAGAAATGGTTCATAGTCTGTGCAGGTGCTCTTTGGTCTGTGAAGCAAATTTAAAAAAGTGAAGCATAACCTAGAGAGGTTTCTAATAATTGTCAACAGTGAAAATAATTTATAAAAGAAGATTATTGTTTGAAAGGATAAAAGTTGTAGTGATTTGGAAACTGACATCGTGTTCAATAACATTGAATGTCGTTTCTTTATCTTACAGGTATGTAAGATTTTGATAATTGAAAACTTTATCTAATTTAATCTTGTAAAATGAACAAAATAAAACTTTATCTTACAGAGAAACTCAATTGTGTTTGATTGACGGTGTCGTCTAAATCACAATTACTATAGAATATTTATATATTTATAGCGCCGATGATAAATGATATTTATTTAATTAAATTAGTAATTTGTTATACCTATTTTACTTAAAAATTGTTTTTATTTTTTATTTTAGAATTAAAATGGCAAACCGAGATCAGCAAATCGAGTTATGGTTATTGGAGGAAGATGAAGACATTTTAGAGGGTACCCCTTGTTCTGATGATCAAGAGTCGGAACATTTAGAAGTTCAGGACGAAAATACGGACTCAGAAGAAGACGGTGACCATAATTTAGGTGAATTTGAGTTAAACCAAACATTTGCTAGTTCCACAAGCCCTGCACACGATCTCACGGATGAGGACGAGGTACTAGATGGTTGAAAGAACAATTTCGGTCTCGACGTTTGATGCGCCATCGTGACATCGTACGTGCACAGTCAGGTCCTCGACTTCTCTAGATTGTTTGTCCCTCTTTCTTGATGATGAAATTGTAGCTATGATAACGGATTCCACAAATAAACGTATACTGATTGAGCAAAATAAATACTCAAGGGATAGAGATGCGAAAATTACAGACGAGTTAGAAATAAAAGGACTATTGGGCATTTCATATCTCTCTGGGAGTGTAAAATCTGGAAAGGAAAATATCTTGCAGTTGTTTGACTCTTAGAAAGGGACTGGAATGGAAACTGTTTATCTTACAATGAATGTACAAAGGTTCAAGTTTTTGATGAGAAATCTTCGTTTCGATGATCCTACAACGAGAGCACAAAGGATAATGGTTGACAAGTTGGCATCTATTCGCGATTTAGTTCAGGACATTGTAAAAAAAAAAAAAACAAAAAAATTATACACCAAGTTCTGAACTGACTTCTGACGAACAATTGATAGCGTTCAGAGGCAGGTGCCAAATTCGGCAATACATTCCTAACAAGCCGGCGAAATATGGCATCAAAATACAATATTTGCCCTGGTCGATTATAACGTCCATACTTCGAAGTAAGCAATAATCGGTTTGACGTAGTTCTGAGCGTTACTGAACCTATTCATGGTCAAAATAATCTTCACAATGAACTTTACTTCCCTCGAAGCATCTGTGAAGAAAACCACTGTCGTTGGTACAATTAGAAAGGTTAAAAAAGAGGTAACCTAGAGGGAATTTTCGTCTTTGTTTGGTTTTCATGAAAACGCCACCTTAGTTACATATGTGCCAAAAAAGAATAAGGTTGTATTACTTTAGTCAACTGTACATAATGATGGTTGTATTGACGAGAGTTCTGGTGACAAACATAAACCAGAAATTGTTACATATTATAACAGAACAATGAACAATACTTTAAAGTGTTGTGTACCTGCACTAGTGGTCTGAGCGCGAGCGGAACTAAGACTGCCATGCTTCGATCGTTTGCCCGCTTATATGGTCGCCATATTGCACGTGACGTCATTATGCGCCGCAAGATCGCGTCACTGGCATCGACTTCCGCTCAATTCATGTTGGTTTTATTAAGTTGTCAACATTGGTTTGTCTAAAATATGATAACTTAAACTTTAATTGATTTCTCACTGGTTTTTATTAGAGAAAACCGTATAAAATTTTATTGGCACATTCATGTTTATAGCAATAGCTACAAGGCCAGATATTGTATTTTCCGTGAGCTATCTCTCACAATTAACGATTGCGCTAATTACTGATTTTAACTGTGTAAAAAGAGTCTCAAGATACCTGAAAGGTACCAAAGAAATTGGGTTGAGCTATCAAAAGGCGGGTAAATGGCAGTCATAGTAGTAAAAGCATATGGTATGGCTGATGCTGACTGGGGTTGATGCAAATTAAACCGCAAGTCATATTCTGGTTATCTATTTAAGTATGCTGGAACAGTTATCAGTTGGGCATATAGAAAACAAACAGACTTGACAGATTAAAAATGCATTGCAAAAAAAAAACAGGCAACAAAAAAGGTTATATACTTCTGATGGGGAGGCTGTCAAGCAAATTGACTTTGCAGAAAATTTCACAATAATGACACAGGATGAAATACAAAGTGCGCAATGGCGCCATTCTCGAGCAACACTATTTACATACTGCGTTTGGTTTCAAAAAGCCAAAGGTTGTCAGCTTTGTCGTATAGGCATGAGTTCGATATATCAAAACGTATCTAAAAACCGTTATGAGTTACAATATCATATCGTATCGATAACTCAAATTACACAACCGTTTCTCATATAACCACCTAAATACAAATCACGATTTTAGTTTCTTAACTCTCAGCGCTACAACAAAACACAAGCTTGATATTCACCCCTTCTCTTTTAAATGCCGTAGGACATAAAGAGATGAAGCGAATATTATATTCACAATCCAGGTTCGAACGCTCGAATCTGGCAAAATAACCTTTAATTTGAAAAATTAAGGTCTATTTAGGCGCTAGCAAAGTAGCCAAGACACGATATTCGCACTATCTCTTTCTAATGTACGTCTAGGTGCAAAAGAGATGAAACGAATATCATATCCAACAATTACCATTTTTTAGTTAGTATTACGAACGAGTCTAATCTTGCAAAATGGTCGTTAGTTACGTATTGGTAAGGTCTATAGGCCTTAAATACGATGCATTCTGGGCGTAATTGAAATATTATAATAATCCTTTATGTTTTAATGTTTTCTGTTGAATACAGTGTTTTTTATGAACATTGCGGTTTATTTAAGGAGTTTATTAGTGGATTTCTTTAATTAAAATAGTTCTTGTTAAATAGTATTTTAGTATAGTGAGTATAGTTAAATAGTATACGTATTTACGTGTAAATAAATAATATAAGTGATTAGAAAGTACGAACTTTTAATGAACAATGTCGCGGAAGCAAAGTGAATTATGGGCACATTTTGCAAAAAAAAGACAATGCTGTTCGATTGGCTGTTTGTAAATATTGTAATTTAAGGTTATCTTTCAAATCAACAACTGGAAATTTGAATTCTCATTTGAAAAGATCTCATGCTTCCGTTTATTTGGCTTTAAAAACTAACACCGGTGAACAGGTGAGAATCTCGTAGCGCCCAGTACATCATCGGGAAGTCCTACCAGTACCACGGAACAAACTAATAATAATCAGTCATTATTAGAACCGCCTCAGGAGTTACCGCGAAAGCGGCAAAGGACTATGCAAACATATGTCACTAAAAAAACTACACCAGAAGAAAAAAAGCGTGTTGATCGTGATTTACTTGATCTCTTTATCACAGATCACCAGCCATTTAGCATTGTTAAGATAAAGGGTTTAAAAAAATTGTCAAAAATATTTCAGGTTACTCACTCCCTAGTAGAAAAACTATATCTGGTGCAATGATTCTGTCATTAAAAGATCTGAAAGAAATAGTATCTAAAGGGGCGACAACTGTCTGTCTAACAACAGATTGCTGTACGTCATCACAAACTGAAAGCTACATTGGCGTAACAGCGCACTATATTAATTCTGATTTTGAGCCGAAACAAATATTATTAGAATGTAAGGGAATGACACTACAACATACCAGCACAAATTTGGCTAACGAATTAAAAACAGTGACCGATGAGTGGGGCTTAACCGACAAAGTTAATTTTGCTGCGTCCGACAATGCTCGGAATATAACTAAGGCCACAAAACACGAATTAAAGTGGAAACATTTCGGGTGTTATGCGCATTCGTTAAATTTAATAGTTGCAAATGCTCTAAAGGATATGGAGGGTTTAATAGAAAACGTAAAAAAATATTGTCGTTTTTTTTAAAGCGAAGTTCTATTGCACATGTTATTAAATTATCAATTAAAAAACATGACAAACAGTGGTGAACCAAAGAGACTTATCCAACAAGTACCGACTAGGTGGAATTCAACCTTTTATATCTTAAGATTTTTATTATTAAAAGAAGCCATGAAACATTGCATGGCACTCATTGACCGAGAATGGCCTGAAGTAAGTTCTATGGACTGGCAGGTGATGCTTGAATTATGTATGGTTTTGCAGCCTTTCGAAGAAATTACAAGTTCTATGAGTGGCGATGAATATTTAACAAGCAGTATGGTAATAGTAGTGACGAACTGCTTGAAAGAAGTCTGCGAAGATTTTTTGACCAAAGATGAATTTAAAGTCTTTTACCCGGGCGTTGTAGAAGTCACGACGGCTTTGAAACGCGGTTTAAGAGAGCGATTTCCGGGAATAGAACATAGCAAGATATTTGGTCTTTGTACAGTATTAGACCCAAGATTTAAATTACTATGTTTTCAAAATGAGGTTGCCGTATCGGAGCTCAAAAAACATGTACATGGCCTAATAATAGGCTTCATTAATAAGCAAAAAGCTTCAGATACCGGTCCTTCAAGTGAGGCAGTGGAAGAAAGCTCAGCTAAAACTACTATTAGTGCATGGGACAAATTTGACCGCTTAATTAAAAAAAATAAAAAACAAAGAAACGCTCATGCGCGAGCTATACGAGAATTAAAAAATATACCTCGACGATGACGTTCTTCCCCGCAAAAATGAAAACGGCAGTTGGAATAACCCTGCTCAATTGTGAACATAAAATTATATATCCACATTTGGCACAAATATACATAACCAAATGCAACATAGTTGCAACTTCTGTGCCATGCGAACGCCTATTCTCCAAGACAGGCCTTATTATTAGTGAGAGAAGATGTCGGCTAAAGGCCAAAAAAGTTGGACAACTTGCTTTTTTAAACCAAAATTTAAAAATGACACAGAAGTAAAAAATAAATAATGTAGTTGTGTAATTCTGTAAATAATGAAAGAAATCATTGTAAATATGTAGATTTTTAAATGCGCCGGAAAAGAATCTCAATGAATATATCATACGTATAGTAATTTTTTTCTGCTAGTCTACTAATTTTATTGTGAACGAGCGCTAGCATTTCCGATATGATTTCAAGTAACTATCTATATCTTGTGTAATACGTTTTGATATATCTGTTACCGTTAGAATGCATAACACGTTAATATGCACATTAACTAGGTAATCTGCAGATGCTCTGAACGACGATCCGTTAGTTTAAAAAAAAAAGGTTTTATTTGCTCTTTACCTAGTTAGTCCGCACAGTAGCGAATGAAAGACTATTTTATATATATATATTTTTTTAAGTTGATTTGATTTTTAAAATATTTACCAGTGGATTAATGATTTAGTTATAGCATTTTTATTCCTTTACTTATAAGTCTTCGCAATTTTGAAATTTCACTTGTCTTAAACATATTCTTTTTATTTGGTTTTGGTAGATTATCTTTTTAATGTAGGAAATTCAATTATTTTTTTCCTACTTTAACTGACACATTCAGATAATCTGCAGAAAACCTTGTAATCTGCACTCTAACTGATTTACACATATTAACGGTAACATATCGAATGTTTATTCTAAGTAGTCCACAACTATTCCTAGATATCGATTTCTGAAAACGGTTTGCAATTGCAACATCGATATCAAAACTTGATATCGGTTATGAAGCGGTCATGAAAAAATTGTGAAAAAGCCCATATCTATTGTCGTAATTAGCAATGATTTATCGCATAATAAGATATCAGCATGGCTGTTTTTGAAAACAATTATTAAAGACAATACCCTCGTGTGAAGAAAATTACAGCTTCTTCAGATGGATGCGCAGCGCAATTTTAGAACAGATTTACCATATCTAGTGTCTATTATAGTGAGGCGGGACTGGGGAGTTGAATTGGAGTGGGCAATTTTCGCTACCATCCACGGTAAAGGCGCTGTGGACGACTTGGGCGCAACTGCAAAGGCAAACTATGGCGAGCGAGTCTCGGAAAACTTCCATCAACACAGCCTGGGATTATTATGAATTCTTGTCTGCGGACCCAAAAGGCGTCAAATACAGTTTTTTTAAGGACGACATCACAATTGCAAAAACATCATTATTTAAGTCATTCAGGAGGAAACTACATTTCATATGGTCTTACAGGATGTACAAATACCCAAAAAGCTCTTTTTTTCAAAGTTACATACGATAATATAAGATGATAAGATGTCTACTGTCATTCAGAAAATGAAGAAAACCTAGAAATAGAAAACAACCGAAAAAAGATCAATAAAGCTATAAAACCAGAAAAACAAAACGATAAACCATGTACTAAGAAGAAAGGTACAAATGAGACAACCCAACAAAAGCGCAGTTAAAGATATCAAAAAGAAAAAAAAAGTTAACGAAATAAAAGAAAATACAGAAAATAACATAACAAAAACTAGTAATGAGGGAGTCTCTTGAAGAAAGGTCTACTGGAAGAACTGACACCAAAATGCAGTGGTCTGTACAGAAATATGAGAATGGCAATTATATTTTGGTAAAGTTTAATAATAAAAAAAACTGAATATGCAGAGGGCAAGGTCACCGTTCAAATTTTAAAATTTTAGAGAAGTTGCCTGTCCCCGTTTTAATTATAAAGGGGAACAGGATTTTTTTAAATTTGCCACACCAGTAAACATTTTTGAAAAGTTTATTTTAAATATTACTTTTGAAAATAATTACTAGTATTGCATTATCACTCAATATTTGTGACAATGGTCAAAACAATAATTTCTAAATAACAGAATTATTAAATTAAATTTAATGTCTAAAAAAATAATTCAATTTTTGTTTTATTTACACCTGTCAGAACATTGTTTATATATATATAAAAAAAACTAGAAAAGTAATATATTCATAAATAACTTGACAATAACAAGAAAGCAAGGTGTGTTAACACACAATTTAAGTATTAATTTTGTGAAAAAAATCCTAATTTAGCCGACTTTTGATGATTAGTTAATAAGGTAGCATATTTAGAAGAGTACCTTTAACACCAGTCTTTAATCTATTATTGCATATATATCCTCCAAAATTTGTAATACGCTTTTGTTTTAATAAAAAAAAATAAAACAAATTATATGTAAATTGCTGACAGTTTTGTTCCAATTTATGGCAAAATTACTGTTTGAATGCATATTAATGTAATACCAGTCACCGCGGAAAGTGCTATGGTTTTAATATCCAATGACACTTAGAAATGACTTTAGCACTAACAATAACACTATAAGAATTTATAAACATTTGTCCGTAATAGGATAGTCAAGTTAAACATTGAAGCCATGACTATAAATATTAAATATTGGACACACTATCCAACAGTAGAGATTGTTGAATAATTTAAATTGGACTATTTATTCATGACCATAGATTTAGTAATAAACTACATTAATAAAAAAGTATGCCTTGACAAAAAACAAAAGAATACTAAGTTACCTTTGATGTTTAATTAGTTAACAGATTGAGAAACAAAAACCTAAGCAGTCTATTAAAAAAAAAAACTTACTTATGACCAGTAGACAGGTTTGGTGCTTAGGTAATTGAAAGACTAAGTTTGATAACTTGATGTATTTTATAGTGTAAATAAAAAACTGTAACAATAAACTAAAAGAATATAAAAACCAGTTCATGTGGATTCCAAAAATTACAATAATAAAGTAGTTAGATAATACAGTCATACCCCTACCTCAAATTGTAGATACAAATAGAACTTTAGTAATATGTTTACAATTTTCTTTAATGATTTATAATATGTGAAAATAACAGAACTATGAATAATAATTGTATTCTGACAAATTCTAACACTTTTTTTGTAACAGAAATTGATGCTAAGTTTTCACTGGATGAATTTTCACAAATTGACATCAGAAAGAACATATTGCGTTACTCAAAATTTCAAATTACTAAAAGTGAATAAAAAGGAAATTATGTTAAATATCAAAGACAAAAGTTTGCATGTGGAAACCTAGGACAAAATAAACAGGGTAAGTAAGATGCACCTTTATAAAGGTACACAATTCAAGGACCAAATGCAATCACTGAAAATTCAACATGAGCCTTATGATGACATCAGCTGTGAATACTATAAACAATTCTTTAATACTGAGAAGAGACTTAATACACAGGCATTTTTAATTTGGCAACCACACAAAAAATTATCTATGACAACATACATTCACCAATTAACAATTCTACAAAGTTTTGACTAATCAAAAGCGCAACACTTTGTAACCCTTAAAAATATCTTTTAACCTCTTATTATATCAATAATACAGTAACTTAAGATGATATTTCAAACAAACCAAAAAAGTACTTTCCTACGTACCTCTAGACCAACAATTTTATACAGAAACCAATCTATAAAACAAAATCAACTAAGTGAACAAAACTTATGACAAACAAATCGAAAATTTCGATAAGTAGGTACCATGTACCTGAATACTTGCAAACTACAATTAATCACCAAATAAATTTGTTTTGCTTGAGTTCAACGATTATGTATTATCTATGATCAAAACAAATAATCTATCTGTCTGAACAAGAGGAAAATTTTAAAATGGAAATTACTTAGCAAAACAAACAACCAGCTGAACGAAAGAAAATCCAATTTGAAATGAACGAGCAACACAGACTTAGTAGGTATCGAGCAAACAAAAGCAATGTCAGTATAGTGCAGTGCACGGAATATTCTAAGTAGTATTATTCATTCAATTGATAATTCAATTAATAAAACTACTCATTACAATCTTGTATCCTGTTTATGTTTATTTATTTATTTCTGCATAAATATGGAATGTACAAGATGTTAAAATTTATTTTCTAGTTAACATACATATTTACGAGAAACTGGCATGTAGAAGGAATTACAATAATAATCAATCATCAAATATCAAATAAATCAATTGAATTACATCAACATAAAAGTAAGATTTAATAAAAAGTCATATATACAAAACAATAATAATTAATTAATTATTAATTATTCATAATTTTAAGTTATTTTGTCAAAATTTATATTTATAGTATTCCTATAAGCTATAAAAACATTTCGCCATAAGCCAGTCTTTAAGCTCAAACTTAAATATACTAAGCCTTTCGTTTTCAGATTTTATTGGTAGCTTATTAAATATTTTGATTACTATAGAATAAGTGCTTTTTTTGGCACATTTCCGTTTTTATTCAAAAATAGCTGCAATTTATTTGGATATCTAGAGGTAAACTGGCAAGGAATATCATCATAACATATGAAAAAGTGCGGATTATTCCAAAAAAAGCACATATACAACAAGGTTTATAGAGATAATTGTAAACAAAATTTGAATTCAAACGTAATTTTAAAAAATTTAGAAAGAAAAAGTAAGAGCTGTCACCCGGATAGAGAAATGTACATATGGATTTTTAAAGAGTTTTCATTGAGAATATTTTTCATTTTAAATGCAAAATTAATAAAAAATTCTTGTTTAAATTATTCAATCTGTAATGTGTCTTATTGATACGCAAATTTTTTAAGTATCCGATGTTACCGAGTACTGTCTTGATATTTATAGATAACAGAATGGACTTCTGTATCTGCATTTCAAATGAAAATACAAAATAAAATCCTGTCAAAATATTTTATGGAAATGAACATATACTATTTGAGAATTTCGAATCTCACGGTATGAGTCATGCTATGAAGGGAATTCCCCATTTTATTGTAAGTTTACTTGTCTTGTAATAAATATTTTTCTTTAAATATCGGTATTTTTTTCTAAGAAAAATAGTGGATTTACAATCAAAGTATCGGAACAAAAGTATCAAACACAAAACATATCATTGTAAGTTTACTCGTCTTGTAATAAATATTTTTCTTGAAATATCCGTCATTTGTCTTCCAATTTTCATATGATTATATTAATGAGGAAGTATTAAAAAAAAAGAAAGCACTAAAAGCACCTCCACTAGATGGCGCCTCTAGCAAAAGTTCATTTTTGCAGGAAACGAATGGAACAAAGGTAGTCATTTCCGTTCCCTTTAACTAACATATTAAAAAACTGAAATTCGCATAATTCGAAACTTAGATATCAATACAAATATGAAAAAGTACAAAAATACAATATGAGTTGTTTATTGAGTATTAAAAATTATTTTTTTACAAAACGTGATTGACGTTATGTGACAAAAGACTTTTACAGATCTGTTACGAATCTGCGTTTGCGCCAATCTGAGTTTTGCCAGATTATCAGTATCATAATATTATTTATTTCATTCGCCGGGTCAGAAGAAGATTTTGTCTCATTTTTTATTATTAAACTATGATATTTCTGGTAATTATTAATTTATTGGATAAATACTTTCAATAAATTAAGCTACTCAATGTATTATAAAATTATTATTAACCTAACTGATTTAATTTGGCCGCAAAGGTTATATTTTCTCACTAGCAACTGGATAGTTAAAATATGGTGGTATGAAGTTCGCTGATATGAAGTATGAAATAAAATGTACTAGAAATTATTCAAATTATTTATTTAAATAATCAACAAAGTAAAAAGAGAATTAAATTGCCTTGGATAAGTAAAAGCGGATAGTTATAACTGTTTGCAACTCGTGCGACAAATTGACTCGATAACTCTACTGAGTAGAGACTAGAATAATTTTTTTCAAACGAGTAAGAATATAAAAAGTTCACTTGTATATCTCGAGTAAAAACTGGGCGCGAGTCGCATCACTAATCTCTAGTTTGTTGTGTCATAGAGATGCCCGGTGTTAAAAGAACATCAATGTTGAAATCGATGCCAACATCGTAGCTTAAACATCGATGTAAGCTAATATTGATATTTTTTTGCACAGATCGTCATCAATAAATAAAACAACTATAATATAAAACGACATTTTAAAAATTAAAATATTAGGGCATAGAAACACATTATATGTTCCAATACACATAAAGACGCCAATCCTCTTATGACAAAATGACTAATCGTCGTAGTATATTATAGAACAAGACAATGTTTCCACACGGACTTATAGATTTTGATCGATTACGTATGAGTTGTACACGATCAAATTTTAATTATGTATTCCTACCGACATCGTTGTTACGACGTTTATTTAATGCAACATTAATGTAAATTAAATTGATTAATTAGATCGAATTTTTAAAACCATGGCCATCGGGCATAGGGTTCGAAGTATCGGCTTCTGGTATCGATACCGAGTACTCATGTGGTATCGAAGGTCATGGTATCGATACCATAAAAGTATCACTCCCAAAGTATCGATACTACTCAGTATCGAGTATTTATCGACATCATTAAAGAAGGCTAATCCTAAAAAAAACATCTACCAGACGGACAGACAAACAAAAATTTGTAAAAGTGTATGAAAATTGTTACAAAATAATGTTTTGGAAACGTAAAAAAATTAAAAAAAAAATGTCTATAACGAAAATATAGTTTATTAAACAATCAAGCCTTTCCATTTCAAAGTAAATGGAAGAAGAGAAAAAAGAAAAAAAAAAACCCGATCGAATACTTCCATACATTTAAACAATTCAGTCATACATTATTTTTATGGCAGCCAAAAGGGTTAAAGTATAAAAATAAAAACCAAGGAGTAAAAGTATAAGATTTAAGTTGAAACGTCAAATGCAAACGCCTATAGTATATATTCTTTAGCAAGAATACTCGATACCAGCAATTTTGATGAGTACTTGCGAGTATTTACCTTTTTGTAGTATCGAGTACTTAGTATCGAGTTTCGCTTTTGAAAGTATCGATACCTACTCGGTATCGAAAGTAACGTTCAAACCCTAATCAGGCATCTCTATTGTGATAATGACAGTTGATTGTTGTGACTTTTTATATGGATATTTATTTCATTTTGTTTTAAAGTCAAACAAAGTCGAATTCATTTCGTATTTTGTGATTCCAAGGAACAGTCGCATCGTTATTTTGTCTACATTTGTGTTTACCGGACAAATTACATATCCTTCTTTATTAAAAAATGTCAGGCGACAGTGCGAAACCTATCCTTTTACCGCATCACGAACAGCAGTCGCTGTGTACAACCAGGTTACCTTACAGGCAAGGCCGAAAACTTACTGCAGTTAAAGTAAGTAAAACTAAATATGTTACTCAAAGGTATATGTAAAATTACCCTCATAAAGATTTTTATTCTTTTGTAAATGTGATTTTTTTCTCTTCATAATCTTGTTTTTCTCTGTTCAGTTAGAACAGAAAAGAAAGAAGAAAAGCATTGCCAATTCAGGTTCTGTTTGTTTAATTATACTTTTTGGTTTGTCTGTATCTAGTGAGTTTACCTTGACACAATTTTGATGTTTTCTGTCTTTGTGTACAAATTTTTGTTTATAATGAGGCATTTAGAAAAGCAGTTACTTTTTCATATTATCATATAGATTACTCTTAACAATGGTTAGATTAGATTAGTTTCCTAGGTTTTCCTCCATGCTCGGCCATATTATATTATAGGTTTGTGTGGAAAAAAACTAGATAAATGAAGCTCAGGATATGTAGTAATGGCATGTGATTGAGGAAGCCTATACACAACTATGGGTTAGGGAAGACTGATGAAGACTTACATAGACTCATGTTCATTTTAGAGTGTTTTAGGGTCAGCATTTCATTCATATTATTTTACAGTCTGTTTGAGTGTCTTAGAAACGTGTTCTTGATAGAAGGAACACAGAAACTTAATGAATTAATTAAATTTTATGTTTTTAACTTCCAGGTTTACACAGTGAATGACGAATCGAATCATCTGCTGATATTCGGTGTTCCCTCTCTAAATCTCCGTCAAGAAGCTAAAACAATGTTCCTTAAATTCGGTAAACTTCTCCAGTTCAGCATAACCAAAGAACATGCAGCTGAAGATTTCACCGAGACATACCATGCTGTTTATGAAAAAATACAATCTGCAAGACTTGCTAAGAAATTTACAGACACCAAAAACTTTTACGGTGGATGTTTACATGTTTGTTACGCACCAGAATTTGAGACCGTAGATGAAACGAGGAACAAATTGTTACAACGGCGACAAGATGTGCACTTTAGACTGAGGAATTTACAAAAGCAAAATGATGCAGAGAAAATAGAAAATCAAACTACAGCTGTTCAAGAAAATAGTGTTACTGAAACAAATGTGAAATTAAATATGGGTGAAATTAACAATATTCTAATAAATAATGAAGTTAAACGTAAAAGGAAAACTGAAAGTAGTGTCACTATCCAGAAAAAATTCAAACCGTGCTTTGTTCAAAACGACGTTAAGAGTACAAACTCTATGAATACAACTAAAATTACAATGGATAGTAAAAGTGAGAGTTCTCCTAGTTTTATTAGTAAAAATATAGAAATAGTTGATTGCACATCAACAAACATTGAAACCATAACAAATATTAATGAAAGTTTGAATTATAAAAACTTTGGTAATGAAATAGTGAGAAAAATTCCACAGAAACCTGTAAATAGAATTAAGTTTAGAATAAATAATTAAAACACTATTCCCAGTAGTTTTCTTTGTTAATTGTTTACTAAGTTTTCACAACTTCGCGCCGTGCAAATTATATCTTCATCTTCTATTAATTAATGGCATTGCCCTTGTGGAAATTAAGAGTAGTAACATACGTCTTTGATTTGTCTATCAGAAATTTAACTTCAACAAAATTCTAAATTTAACTTTGGCTTTCACTACCAACGTACAAAGCATTGTTTATAAAATATGTTGTTATCTGAGCGAACTATGTCACCCGTATATGATGTAGCTTCACGTATCTGAATGAATTTTCATAATAGAATTAGTAGGTTTTTCTGAAGATTACAATAAAACAAAGTTTATCTCATTATAATATTAGTATACAATAGATTTACTATGCATCTACCAATGCAGCTACCAATATTTATCTTAGAAAAAAAAAACTTGAAAAAATTATCCTAGCTCAGTCACTAATTTCCATTTGAAACCACGTTTCGCTGATCCAGGGAATACTGCTACAGCGGCAGTCTATATATACTATATACATCCGCTAGGCGGCGCTAGTCAAATTGTTGGTCAAACGACATACTGTTTATTTATTTATTTATTTATAACAAGGTACACCAACAGCAAAACACATACAACATTCACAACATCCAAAATAATTCACAAAAGGTTCAACTTCAATGCGCTCGCCAATTACAGGTATACACAGCATTTACCATAACAATACAATTATCAATAAAATAAAATAAAATCGAATCAAAGACACTTAACTGAACTACAGAAATTATATTTTATACAGAGTGTGAACTGACTGGCCGAAAGTAATTGTTTAGCTTAAGAAAACGAGGGTACGGTTATGTAAATTGCTGAGTCAAACGTAATTTGGATAAAAAATGGTGCGAAAATATAGATGTGAAACCGTCAAATGAAAATTCATTAAGAAATATCTCTACACAAGTTTAAACACAGATTTGATAGGAATAGGAATGGTGAGATTTTTGTTTTGTTCGATATCAGCTCAATAATTAGCGTTAATGCTTGTTATAACGAGGAATTATTTAAAAAAAATAGTTCCTGAAATCAAACTAGATGTCGCTACGGTACTTTCTTGATGTCTACATGACAACCCTTCCGGTTTTCTTCATGTATAAAAGTGAATTAATTTTCAAAACTCAATAAACAACTCATATTCTATTTGTACTACATTTTTGTATTTGTATTGATATCTAAGTTTCGAACTTGACAAATTTCAGTTTTTTAATATGGTCCTTAAAAGGAACGGAAATGACTCATCATCATCAGCCCTTTTACGTCCCCACTGCAGGCTCAGGCCTTCCTTATGGATGGTTAAGGAGGATGGGCCATGACCCTCCACGCTGGCCCAATGCGGATTGGAGGGTATTAACGACTGCAAATGTAGCCGGGACCAACGGCTTAACGTGCCTTCCGAAGCACGGAGTAGCTCGAGATAATATTTTTTTGGTCACCCATCCCGTGACGGACCCTTGCGAAAGTTGCTTAACGACTACGATCACGGGCCGCGGCGCTTATCCACTACGCCACCGAGCTACTGGTGGAAATGACTATCTTTGGTAAATTCGTGTCCTGCAAAAATCTATGCTAGTGCTGCCATCTAGTGAGGTGCTTTTTTTAATGCTTTCTTTTTTTAAGGACTTCCTCATTAAATAAAAATTCCAAGATAATGTTTACATTTTTTATTCATGACTCGATCCTTAAAAATTAGTTTCATTATAAATTAATTAATATTACTGTTATTCAGCTTGCTCAACTTCTTCGTCTGGTGGCATTTCTTCTTGTTCATCGAATTCACCGTCTTCTACGCCTACTTCCTGTAAATTATAGAACCAGTTATAAAGACAACTAACCAACCAAGCGACCCCACCTGGCCATCCTAGCCTTTAATGTGTATATGTGTAATGTATATTTTTTTTCTGATTTTGTCACCCCTTACTGTCGCCCCTGAGGCAACTGCCCACACTTGCAATATCCAAATAAACAGATCCCTTTAATATCCAAATAAGCTAGTATTTTATAACAAGAAAACTAAAGGTAGGTCTTAGTAGGATCTTTTATATTATTTTTCACTGTAATATTGAAGTAGCTTGATGGTGGAGTGGTTAATGTCAAGATGGGTGACCAAAACTTTACTATCTTTGGTCCCTACGTACTTCGGAAAGCATATTGTCCAGTTCTCTTTACTGCATCTGCAGTCGTTAATACCCACAAGAAGCAAACATGCCGCCCGTTTTACCTATTTGATTCCTGGTCGATAATGATTGAAGTCATAGTTTGTGGAAGTCATAGTGATGTGGCATTATCACATATAAGTATTAAGAAAAAATCCCGTTAAGTCCGCCAGTTAGATAACATAATTTTTAGTTCAGGGGTAACATAATTTTTAGTTCAGGGGTAACATAATTTTTAGTTCAGGGGTGACAAACCCAAATTTGCTGAGGGCCGTAATATTAGAAAAAAAAAATTAGAAAAGCATAACCAATTAAAGCTCTCGCTCGTCTAGAAACGCGGTAATCTTGAAATCACTTATAAATAGCGCGCATTTTTAAACTTCTGATAGGCAACTAATGTGATCTAAAAACTAAAAAAGCAAAGTTTTTTTAATTAAATATTGTGGTCGTGGTCCGGATGGCTGTATACCGGATAGGTATATAAGGCTCCGGGTCATTACAACTCGCTGGCTGTAAATTTGACTTTGACTGACTTATTTATAATAGGTAGGCATAAAAGTTGAAAGGTGAGTGACGTACGGATACGTCAAAAATGTTTATAAATGCTTAATTATATGGGTAGGTAATTGTCTGACCTCATACTGCTGGTATTCCGACACGAGATCGTTCATGTTACTCTCAGCTTCTGTAAACTCCATCTCATCCATACCCTCACCCGTGTACCAGTGGAGGAACGCCTGTGTACAATAAAGACAAAAAAAACTTTTTTATATTAAATGGCTGTACTGGAAAATATTTTTAACGAGAGATACTTGGGGCTGGTGAAATTTTAAAGCATTTTTCATTAAGAATATAATAAATTAGAAAAAAGTTTCGCCTTAATCAAGTTAAAAATATTTCTTTCGGCTGTTTAGGTGGAATGCCTGAATATTTATGAAAATACGCTCACCAGCAGCGAAAAGTAACAAGTGCTTGAAAAATTCGTCAGTCCTGTTAAGTTCTGATCAGCTCAATGGTTAGAGCAGTCCCCCTGAATGCAAAAGGTCGTGGGTTTGAGTCCATAACTAGGATCTTGGACTAGGAGTGGTATTTTTTTAAGCATTTAGAGATGCTCCGAATAGTGGTTCACTAAATAACCGTTTAACCTTTACCGAACCGGATATTAGGTCGAATTATTCGGCTTCATTGTTTTGACGCGTATACAGATATAAAACAAATGTTGATTTGAAATTCAGTTTCTTTATTTAAACATATTTTTTGACTTAAAATATGACATAAATCTTTTTCATGAAGGTCTTCCTTTTAGTTCCACCCCGGTATCTACGAGTATAGTTCCATCGTGTAGATAAGGAAACAGAAATACTTGAACCGAGTATATTCTGCACCAAAACCAAATAATTTGGCTGTATACAAATAATAAAAAGATAAATATTGTTAATGAAAGATGCTTAAAAATCCACCAGTCCCAGGTACCCCGAGATGGGATTCGAACCTATGACCTTTCGTAATCCGTACAACTGTTCTAACAACAGGATTGGAGAATTTTTCAAACACCTGTTTCTTTCAGCTAAAGTTCCTTCAAATTCGCCCGTATAGCGAAAGGTTTGAGAGATTTTTTTTAGCATTTTTCATCAAGAATATTTACCAGCATAGCATCATAAAAACAAAATTGATTATATTTGTATATTAAGGGAAAAAAATACCGAATACGCCGAATGCCGAAAACCAAAAGAATATTCGGCACATCTCTAGCGATTATAATATTGCAGCAATTTAAACCAACCTTCCGTCTGAACATAACTGTGAACTGTTCCGATATACGTTTGAATATCTCCTGTATCGCCGTGGAGTTGCCCACGAAGGTGGCCGCCATCTTTAATCCACGCGGTGGTACATCGCACACCGCCACTTTAACATTGTTCGGTATCCATTCCACGAAGTAGCTGCAACATAATAAATTTATAAAATGAAATCAAGGCCAATTGCAAGTATATTTGTTTATTTTATAGTGTTTATTGTTGAAAAGGCAACAGAAAGACATCATCTGTGAAAATTTCAACAGTCTAACTGTCACGGCTCTTGATATACAGCCTGGTAACAGACAGACAGCGGAGTTTTAGTAATGGGGTCCCCATTTTACCGTTTGGGTATGGAACACTAAAAATACACTCGAGAGAGTTTCATGATTAATGGTATAGTTTGCATTTTTGTGAGGAAGAGACGGGTGAATGAGTATTTAATTATCATCATCAGCCTTTCTACATCCCAGGGTTCAGCAGGGCTATTGCGTAACTTTGTTGGACAACTAATTTTGATAGCCACTGACAAAGTTGACATCAAATATCTGTCAAACTTCGAATTTGTTATTGGCTAACTTGAGTGTCCATCAAAGATGACGTCACGGGACCGTTGTACACCGTAAATTATTTTGACAAGCGTTGCCGTATCGATAGTCTTAAATTGGTATTGTGTAAGCAAAGTGGCTATCAAATATACTACAAAGTGCTAATCATTTAAGTTCTCAACAAAGCCGTGAAAGGAACGGCTATGGAGCAGTGTTTTATCAATTTCTACTGTTGAGCACTATTACCCGACTGCGTTGAATAGACAGAGCTGAGATAGAAATCGTTTTAATTTAGGTTTTACTGAAATTCGCGAGATAATATCTGTGTTTATTCAACAAGTTTCTTTGTTTGTATTGCGTTATGTTAAATAAACAATTCTTATTTCGGTTTTATTGTTCAAAATACTATTGCTCTCGAAAGAAGTTTCTTTGGTTTTGATTGCGTTAAATAAAGCTAATGTTGAAAACAGTTATAATTTTGTATTCACTGGACTTTTCAAGATAATATTGTTTGATTTACGGAGTTTCTTTGTATGCAATCCGACAAAATACCAATCTATTGATTATGGCGAGGCCTTATTTAATGGAATTTGCTGAGGAAGAAAGAAAGAGAAATCTGTTAAGAATAGAGAGGCGTCGATGTCGCGATATGAGTGACCCTTTGCAGTTGCCTGAAAATGAGTTTATTGCTCATTTCCGTCTTAACAAAGATGGATATCAGCGGCTTCTAATGGATATCACACCACATTTACCAGTATCCCGACGAAGAACAGCTGTGCGCAATGATATCAAGGTTGGAATATGCCTATTATTTTGAAAGATATGTTTAAAATGTTATCTTTGGATCTAGGTTCTCTATTTCTTTGCAGATCCTTGCAGCATTAAACTTTTATGCTAATGGATCATATCAGCGGAATGTTGGTGCCTCATTCTTGTGCAATATGTCTCAACCAACCTTCAGCAAGTGCTTACATGAAGTTACTGATGCACTGAATGTTCGGGAAATATTATTGAAATATATAAAATTTCCCTCTTCCCAGAATGAGAGAGAAATAATTATGAGAGAGTAGGTATATTGATTAAAATGATTATAATATTTTATTATTGAACATACAATTTAAAATTAACTTTTTTTAGCTATATGGAAAAATTTGGATTTCCGGGTATAATTGGATGTATTGATGGCACTCATGTAGCTATAATCCGACCCATAGAACATGAAGAAACATATTTTAATAGAAAAAATTACCATTCACTAAATGTTTTAATAGTAAGTAATATAATGTATCTAATTTGTTTAAGTATGCTAGTGATGATGATGTTGTGAAATAAAAAGTTTGATATATATTTCAGATATGTGATGCTAAATTGAACATATTGCATGTCGATGCTTCCTTTGGTGGTGCTTCTCATGATTCCTATGTATGGAATCAATGCCCAATTAAAACATATGTGGAAGAGCTAACAAACAATAGAGAACATTGTTGGTTACTTGGTATGTATTCTAATGAAAATATCTTGACTAAACAATTGATATTTACAAAAAAAGCTGAAGTAGGAAAAAGAATATCTATATATTATATTATTATTGTAACAAATATTGTTTTGCAGGAGATTCGGGTTATGCTCAACGTCCTTGGATGATGACACCTATCTTAGGTGCAGCTTCGGGGTCTCCTGAAGAATACTACACAAATCTACACTGCCGTGTCAGAAACACAGTGGAGCGTTGCATTGGTGTACTAAAAGCACGTTGGAGGTGTCTTTTAGCTCACAGGGTACTTCATTATGATCCAGTTACTGCTGGAAAAATAGTTAATGCATGTGTTGTTCTACACAATATTGCGATTGCACAAAGTGTTCCGATGCCTGATTTGCTAGATGAGAATATTAACCGTGACCAAGAGAACCAAATCAGTAGTGTGGCAGCTAGAGTTGACACACTAACCGATACCTCTAGAGATGTTCTCGTTACCAGATTATGGCAGGCAAGAACATGATTGATAGTAAATTTATAGTCCTGCATGCTGTTGATTATAACAATTTAAAGAAAGGCGGAGGCCAATTTGAGTTTACTCTTAAAAAAATTATCAGATTATGGCCTAGGTATTTGTAAAACTATTATTAATAGTTTAAAGGAATTTTAGACACAACTGCATGTTTTTTCTTCGAGAGAATGCCTATTTTGAATAATTGATATAAAATCAGGTTTATAATTAAACTCAGAAATTTTTGGTATTAGTAGTATATTGTGGTAAACCCATTTTTATAATAATTTATTAAAATAGAGATACATATCTTCATATCATGGCTCAAGAGCCTGTCTGAGTTTGTTTCGCCAGTTCTTCTCAGACAGGTTCCAACTTGGAACTGGTGGTAAATTATTCTAGTTAGGGCAAAAATAATATTTTTAAATCAACATAATTTGCTCATAGATTTAATAAAATCTTAAAAATAACTAACAATAACGAATTCTTAGCGAAATAAAATAAAATAGAAACAAAACAATAATAAAACCATGTACAAACCTATAAAGACTTTTATTTTTACCATCTAAGTTTGTTTACCTAAGTTATTAATGTTATTATCTTGTATCTGTATTTTTATTATTTTCTTCCACAGCCACCATTCTTTAAGTAACAATTACAATTAAAAGTTTATAATAAAATTAACAAATACAATGTTCACCTAATCCTATGAACTAAATTATGAAAATACAGATTTAATAAAATTAATTAGAGAAGGCTTATAACAACTAACTGTATAGTATAAAATTAAATATTACAATTTACATTTGATTCTATGAACTAAATAAAGAAGTAACAGAATTAATTAGAGAAGGTTTAAATATTGAAATTTCTTTCTCTAATTAATTCTATAAAAACTGTTAAAAGGATAACTATTGTCTCCATAGAAGCAGCACGACGCTCCTCTACTCTAGCTAGTCGCTCCTCAATGACAATACGGCTCTCCTCGATGGCAATGCGCCTTTCTTCCAATTCGTAAGCCCATCGAGGAACGCCTTCATGTCGACGAACTGTAATGCATAAGAATAATGTTTTATGAAATCTACTGAGACATTTCATTTCATTGGATTCCTACTTGTATAAATGACATATTTTACAAAATTTTCATTAAATAAATATAATTAAACTATAACATACTTTGCCTTTGTGCCCTGGGTCTTCTTATATTGTGTGGAACTTGAACAGCTGGAGCTGGAGCGGTACCTGAAAATTTAAATTATTTAAATAAACAAGTCAATCATAGCAAAACAAAGAAAATATCTAAAGGAATTATTATATATAATTAAATAATATTATATTAATATTATGTAAAAATTTATATCAAAATACATTGTACAATGTCAATTATTTATATGATGCATGTTGTCAAAATAAATGAATTCTATTATTATCTTCTCTGTAACTTCATGAAATTACTTTAACATTTATAATATTATTTATAATATTAGTAGTAAGACAAAGGAAAAGGAGGTAGGTACTTACTTTCTTCAGCTATTACTCTGCTAGTCTGCTCCGGAATCGGTTCAGAGTAGTGAGGTTCAGAATCAACTGGAGGCTCACCACATTGAACCAATTCTTGCTCCACTTCCTCGCTAGCTGTCCCACCCATTGCTTCATCTAACCATTCCACTTCCATTGCTGGTGATAAGACATCAGGAGATGGTTGTGGGGTAGTTGATGTACTTGGCAACTAAAATAAAAACAAATGTTTTTTACACATGTAAGTTTTTTGAAGACTTAGAATTATCACACCACCTAGGAAATCTAAAAAAGTTACTAACTTCAACGGGAATACGAACACCAGGCAGTCCTTCCACTGCTACAGGTCCTAAGAGGGCTAGCACCCTTTGATCGAAGTCACTCAGAGGAATAAGTTTGCTTCGCCCTCCACCTGTAGCCGATGCACTCCTCCTAACATCTGCGGCCTTGGCCTTAACCTTGGCTTTAAATTCTATCCAATACTGAAAAAAACAATAAAAAGTTAGTTTAACAATAATATTTATATCGAAAAACATTTTTATAAGTAGATCATATTTGGTTAGTATAAGGTACAATAAAAAAACTTATCAACTAGTGTTAGTAAGTAATAATTTAGCTAAACAAAACTTGAAGTTAAAAGTATTAGAAAGATCAATACTGAGAATGCACCTTTAAAATTATTTAAACATAAGGTTGATTTAAGAGTATATTTAAACAAATCTTTTTGAGTGGCTTCACCCTCTCAAGTGGATGAAACTATGCAGGGCGATAAAATATCCCTTTTTTAGACTTGAAACAGAAAATCATTGAAGGAATCTGCTATACAATATTAAGAAATATTAATTATAAACTTACTCTCCGCCATTGGTCAGGTGTTTTAGTAATCCCATCAGCCACTGCATTGAGTTGGAGCGCTATTGCTTCCCAAGCTTGCTTTGTAGCTTGGTTCGATAGCGGACCACCACAGAAGCGGCCCAATGCAATTTCCTGATGAGATTCCGCAAATTCTAGGAGGATTTCTAGCTGTCTTTGAGACAGTTTTCTCTTTGCCGGCATCTGAAATGTTAGGTACCAAATAAAGAAATGATCACTCAAGAAATATATTACAACATAATAAACAGTTACTAATATTAAACACTAAACTAGAGGTAATATTATTTCGTATCTATATAAAATAATGAAAGCGACAAATTTTCTCCAATGGAATATTCGTAAATCGTAATCTATTTTAAATGCATGCGAACAATAATATTAACACGAAAAAACAGTAACAATACTAGAAAATATATACTTACATTTACACAAAGCTTTACTTACATTTATTCCTTGACTATTAAATCTTTCAACAACACTAACTTAACACCTTTTAACTTGACGAAAGTCCAAGTTGATATGAATTTAGCGCCAAATATTTTAAACATTTTTGTTTTCAAGAGTCAAACAGGTAAATAACCCGTCTAAATAATAATAACTCCAATTCATATTAATGGATGTGCTTTGGACACGCAACTAAATTTCGGCGCATAACGTCGATAAAAAATAGAGGAGTCAAGAGGTTTGTCGAATGACACTTATAAGGCACCGTAAAGCACCGTTAGTTGATGTCCAACTACTATGATACGCAATACCAATGTTAGTGAGAAACTGGTTGCGATCAAATCGCAGTGTACAACGAATTGTCAGTTGCACACTTTGATGTCAAAGTTAGCCAATAGCCCTGCAGGTCTTCCGAATGGATGAATAAGGAGGATAGGCTATGACCACTACAGGCAGTGACCTTCCGAGCTGGCCCAATGCGGATTGGAAGGTTATAACGACTGCAAATGCAGCCAGGACCGACGGCTTAACGCGCCTTTAGACGGAAGAGCTCGAGATACCAAAAAAATTTGGTCACCCATCCCGTGACTGACCCTTGAAAAAGTTGCTTAACGACAACGACCGCGGACCGAGACGCTTATCCACTACGCCACTGACTTACTCCGTGTTACTTAGGAGTTTAATGAGGAAGTATTTAAAAAAAAAGAGAAAACACTAAAAAAGCACCTCCACTAGATGGCGACTCTAGCAAAAGTCGATTTCTGCTAGAGTCGCCATCTAGCGATTCTAGCAAAAACGAATGGACCAAAGACAGTCATTTCCATTCCTTTTAACTAACATATTAAAAAACCGAAATTTGCAATGTTTAGAACTTTCGATCAATACAAATACGAAAAAGTACAAATATAATATGAATTGTTTATTGAGTTTCGAGAATTAATTCACTTTTATACATGAAAGAAAACCGGAGTTCTCATGGAGAATTCAAGAAAGTACCGAAGCGACATCTAGTTTATTTGGAGAACTATTTTCTTATACTCCCACATTAACTTACCTTGAGTTCTTATCTTGCACGGTGAGCATTTGCTCGTCCACTTCCTTCATGGACATGCGGCCCCGGAATATCGCCGCCACAGTCAGGTAGCGGCCGTGGCGGGGGTCGCACGCCGCCATCATGTTCACGGGACTGAACATCTATCGTTTTAAACAAATATTAACTTTATCTTACTCATTCAACAAACATTATATAGTCTCGTAGTTTATATTACTTTTTTTTCTCTTTAAGAAAATAATCATGTACACTTTCCATACATTGATTGAGTTGTCACATGTTTTTTTATAAGGTCTCGTCTACCCATCATTAGTGATAAGCAGTGGTCGGAATTAGGTAGAGTTATTAATGTACTTACACTGATTTCATACAGCGAAAGAATAAAGTGGATATGCCTCAAATCCCGAGATTAATTTTAAAGAGCAGAAAAGATCCCGTGATTTTTTAAATAAAAAGTTATTTACTTTTATACAATTTAAACTACTGCACGGTCGACGTTGCCAAACTTACATCAATGACATCGGATGTCCAAAGTTGCAAAATTTGTATTGTAAATTTATGTAAACTAATAAAAATTTAAGTTAATTATCTTTGTTTTATTTGTCTATCTCTGACGTTGTTATTATTATTTAGTTGTAAGATTGTTGGCCACACGGGATTGTCCATTAGAAATCCGGGAAGGTCCACATTAATATCAACATTTCGATGCAAGTACATAAATAACTCTACCTAATTCCGACCTCTGGTGATAAGTTAAATTAGTTTTTGCTTTAAAATAGGATAATATACCTATAAGCATCTTTCCATTTGGAGGCTAAGGAGATTCTTAATTTGTAAATAATATTTTGAGGTTACATTTTGAAGATTTACTGATATGAAGTAAGAAATGAGCTACATTTTGAGATATATATCTAGACGCGTTAGTAAATTTTTAGTTCAAAATTAGATATGATTCTTTAAGCCACCGCCAGCCATATTTGATTTTATATACCTACGACAGGAAACAATTGGGTGACAATAAAAGGCGATAAAAAACTAACAAATGTAGCTAAAGCCTTAGGGTTTCCATATCACTTTTAGTCTAGCTGTCATTCGATTTCCGTGTTCGGTTGACAAACTAAAATATTGGTTTGCTAAACTACCCCAATGTGATTCGGACCAATGAAATTTTGCTACGTTTCGTTTCACCAACTAAGGAAAGATATTATTTCGTTATAAGGTAAAAAAGTACACATTAAAATAACATTATTTCCATATTTGATAATTAAACTATATAAAGCTTTTATTTTAATGCATTAATTTTTAAAGGAGCTTCGCAATTATCTTGAGTTTTGACAGCTCTTTTAACCTCAAAACATTGAGGCATAGATTATAAATCTTTTTTCTTTTTTAGAATTATTCTATTGTATATAAGTATGAACTAATTTAAATTATCAATAATGGTAGGTAGACGCGGACTTTAAAACAAAACATGTGACAGGTTTGTTTAAATCTCACCTGCTGTGTTAGTTCTGGTACAGTAAGAGCTCTATATCCTTGACTATTGCGTGCCGTTAATGGTGCGAATCCTGTAAAAAATTAATATTATTTTAATTATAAAAACATCTAATCAAATTTCTTGACTTTAAAGTTAAAATACTTTGAGAATCCGTGGTGGTGACACGACACATCAGCTTGTAATTTATTGTAATGTTTCATATTTTTTTTAGATTTCTTTATTAATAAAAGTAACTTAATTGGTGCAATAATAGTACATTACGATATAAGTACGTTATGTATGATGGTTATAACATGCGACGCGGAATTTCAGCCCGAGCCGAAGGCGAGGGCGTAATTGAGCCGAGCATGTTATAACCAATACGCACGTATATCGTACGACGTTTTTAACACATTTGCGAGGAAACAGAAAAAAAACATTAAATAAACTCAATCTGTGAATGTACACTGTTGCTTTCCCGCCATTTTAACAGCGCGCTAGCGCTGCCTACCGACAGGCGCCGCGCGGCGATTAGTTCGAAATTTGAATAGCAACAGCGCGCGAAATGGCAAATAATACTGTTATGGAATTTGTATGGACTATAACTTGACTATTTGCTTTGGTAACACACGCGTTTTTTATGACCCGCTTTACATATTTAAAACCGGTGGAATTACATCAGCTTTACGAGCAAAGGTGTTAAAAAAGTTAATTTAGTTGTTAATTTAGTTTACTTAAATGGGTATTAGCGTAGCCTAGAGAGTAGCTTGGTGGCGTAGTGGATAAGCGCCGCGGCCTGCGATCGTAGTCGTTAAGCAACTATCGCAAGGGTCGGTCACGGGATGGGTGACCAAAAAATGATTATCTCGAGCTACTCCGTGCTTCGGTAGGCACGTTAAGCCGTTGGTCCTGGCTGCATTTGCAGACGTTAATACCCTCAATTCCGCATTGTGCCAGCGTGGAGGGTCGTGGTCCATCCTCCTTAACCATCCATAAGGAAGGCCTGAGCCCCTGCAGTGGGGACGTAAAAGGGCTGGTGATGAAAAGAGTATTAGCATAATTTATTTAATATTATATTATATTATATAAATCATTGAAATGGATTACGACAGACTTTGAAATTAGACCACCGGTCATAAAATTCTTTTTACCTACAAGAAGCTACATCATACAATAACTTATGCCAAAGACATAAACCCAGTCGCACAAACGTCCATTAAAATTGACATTAGTTTAAAGCAACATGATCATTACAAATTTTCAAATTAATAACGTTCTTAAGAGCTTAAAGCAGCCATTAAATCTTAATGGACGCTTCTACAGCTGGCCGTAAACCAGCTAGTTAGATGTATAGTTACCGGGCATGAAGAAGTGCAATCTCGGGAAGGGCACCATATTGACGGCTAATTTGCGGAGGTCTGCATTCAGTTGTCCGGGGAATCGTAGGCACGTGGTTACACCGGACATAGTTAACTAACATAAAAACCATAGTGAAATGAGACAAGAGCATTATAAATGATTATAACCACTCGTTACATCCGGTTTCTAAATAGCGTATTTGATACAATTAAAAATAAGTTGCATATTATGATCAAAATATTATAGTTAATATAACTGAAAGAAGTTTCGTTAAACGCTGTAGTATACATTTAACTTACCGAAACCAAATGGTTTAGATCGCCATACGTGGGGGAAGACAGCCTCAGAGTCCTGAAGCATATGTCGTACAGCGCCTCGTTGTCAATACAGAATGTTTCGTCTGTATTCTCGACTAGCTGATGAACTGATAACGTTGCGTTGTAAGGTTCCACTACGGTGTCTGAAACCTAGAAAAAAAAAACAGTAATATTCGATACTATAGAAGTATCAAGAACATTTGGACGCGTGTTCAACTGTTTTATAATTATCTTATAACCCCATTAAGGCCGTAGTTTTATCACTGATTTGGTCTAAAAACATAAATGCTCTTTAATATTATAGAATTAAATCGCTTTTTTATCACTGTATAGTAACTAATGGCCTTATTTATAGAAAATAACGTTACTTGAGATACTTCGTCTTGGTAACGTGCTAGTGGCGGACTAAGGGGGGGAGGGAGCGATCCGTCTCGGGTCTCCGGAACTGGGGGGCTTTCAAATGGCTGCAGTATCCGCCAAAATCATAATAATATAATAAAGTTTTTAATTGTGTGTGCGCGAGAGGGTAATCGCAATATCAAGTTTCTTCTCGCGATTGGAAAAAGTTGTCGATCCGGACCTATTGTTGATCTGAACCTTTTGTCGCTCCGGGTCTATGATGACGTTAGTCCACCACTGCAAAATGCTAGTAGCCCTTTAACTACTAATCCGATTTTCATAAGATATATCTAAGAACCATCGCGTTGATCAAGGATTTCGTTAAAAAAAAGCACTCAAATCGCTTCATTTATTCAGGAGCTACGGTACCGACACACATTACAGGTCAAACATATGACACCCCTCTATTAGGGGGTTAAAAATAGGACGATGTGTAGTTGTTTATTTGCCTTAAACACGGTATAATTAAACATAATATGTATAAAGGTGTTAACTCGTGTATACGTGAGAAGCGAAATCAGAATTTTGTTAAATCTTCGGAAATTCGCAAGTCCCACTAGATCTGGATAGTTATAGCAGTCGAAAAGATTATATAAGGTCGTCGTCAAACCCCATCTTGGTCGCCCAGGACTGATGAATTTTTCGAGTTAAATACCTACTCTTTTTTCGTGTATTTATCTTTAAGATCTTACTTTTGGTGACGGCATGACGCTGAACGTGTTCACAATTCTGTCAGGATACTCTTCACGCAGCTTACTGAGTAGCAGCGTGCCCAGACCAGAACCAGTGCCGCCACCCAGCGAATGGGTCAACTGGAAACCTGTACACAACAACATCATCAGCCTATTAATGTTCTCAATGCTACGACACGAGTCTTCCCGGATTTAAGAGGCCAATATCAGGGGTTACTAGAATCATCATTATACAATACTTCTTTACAGATAAGAAAACACTGCAAAATATGGCAATATTAAAAATTCGGTTTCATGGGCAGGGGTAGAGGAAGGGCGCCATACGAAGTTTCTGCCCTGGTTAATAAGAATCGTGGATCCGGGCCCGAGTCGTCGTTATGTATAGACTCACACACAACGAGCTATATCAGTCAACACTTACTACTCATACGAACTGACATGATACCCGAATGAATATTCTATTTCTCCGAAAACGAAATATAGTCTAACTTCCAAATGTTAATTCGACTCCAAAGAATCGCATTTTGCAACGGAGGTAGGAGCTGCCACTGCCTCTGAAGCACAGATAATCTTCACGAATATGATTCTAACAAATAAGAACGATATACAATTATCCGAATTTTCGTTAAAGGACAAAAAGAACAGGCCCAAAGCACGCTTAGCATGACGAACTCGAGAAACGATTTGTCTACACCCAAATATCGTTTTCTCGGGTCGTGAGCGAGACATAAGAGAGCACCCGAGAAAAGTGACATTTGCATGTAGACAAAACATTTTCGGGGTCGTCATGCTACGTGTATTGGTGTCACGTTAATTCAAACGAGTTCTACATTTAAAATAACTAATATATAATATTGAATTTAATATCCTGAAACCTGGGGCATCCCCCCCCCCCCTCTATAATGTCTTAGCTCCTTCATAATGATCCATGGAAATCTATACTCAATGGCAGTGTTTTACATTGTAACGGGTTGTAACATTCCCACCTCTTGTACAACGAGACCTTAGGTTAAACTTTCCGTAATTTTCTTTAGTTGGTCTTTACATTAATACTTTGCTATAAAATTTAGTGGCTATAGGCAGTTAGCCGTGAGCACCCGTCTAGTTAGCACGCGTACCATCGTTTCTGTCTTTTCCATATATCAACAACATTTTACTCATAATAAACAATCTTTCTTTATTCGACGGAAATGAAGTGCGCGATCTGTGACTCAGGTTTTGAGGACGGAGTTCAGTGTGGAATATGCAAAAAATATTTAGACTTTGGCTGTGCTAACATTTCCGAGGCTGGATATAAGAAGTTGGGTGCTGATCGGAGGGCAGCTTGGAAGTGTCCACAATGCAAACAGTCGAGACTGTCACCAGCTCCAAGTAATGACCCATCTATTCTAGAAAACATACTCAGCGAATTGCGAGATGTGAAGAAGAAACTAGCCAGTCTTACTACCCTCATGGAGGAAGTCAAGTGCATAAAACAGGAGCTTTTTGGACTGAAGGAGTCATGCGAATTCAACGGTGACCAATTGGATAGACAGGCGGTTAAAATTTCCAATTTAGAACAGAAGATACCCGACATTCTAAAAATTGAATCTTCTATTGATGCGAAGACCAATGAAATTAATGCTCTTAAAAAAGACTTGGCACTTAGAGATCAGTGGAGCCGTCTAAACAATATCGAGGTGAAGGGTGTACCAATAAAGACCAATGAGAATCTTTTTTCTATTGTCGAGTCATTAACTAAAGAAGTGGGCTATAGCTTTCCTAAGTCACAAATAAATTATATTGCGAGAGTACCTATGCAAAATTCTAAAGAGAAATATATAGTAATAAATTTTCTTAACCGCTATATCAAGGAAGAGTTCATAGCAGCGGCACGGGCTAAGAAACATATAACTGCTGCCGATATTGGATTTGGAGTCAACTCACAACGAGTTTTTATCAATGACCATCTTGCTCCTGAATATAAAAATCTCCTCACCAAGGCTAAGCTTGCTGCCAGAGAAAAAGGGTATAGTTATGTGTGGGTTAAGTACTGTAAAATTCATGTGCGAAAAAATGATACTTCACGTGTTTTCATTATATCTACCGAGAGTGATTTAAACAAATTCGTTTAAGTTATTTTATAATCAACTTAGTAAAGTCACAATTGGTATTAATTCACATTTATTTAAAAATTATTGGTTTGCTTTTAATTTGCTTAATCGCGTACACTGAATGCTTAATTATAAATAAAAGGTTTGTAACCGCTTGTTTAGCTATTGTGATGACGCTTCGCTATTGTTCCAGACGACCCGTTCGAAACCGGTCCGTGCACTTATTGCGCCCGCTTTTTTTTCTATTCGCTTCGCTGTGTTGGTAGAATGAATTACTTATCTGCTAATGTCCTTGAACGCTTTATTTGCCTGTTTTGCTGTTACTCGACTTATTATTCCTACAATTTGCACATTTTTATGTTACTATGCATGGAATTTTTAGTGTTTCTTATATATAGATTAAAATTTTTAAATTATTTATTGTTTCTTACCAGTGATAGCAATAGTATACGCCATTGGGGGATTTATTTGACTGTAAATTATAGCTTATCAATGTCTTATTACATTATTATTTACTGCCGCGGAATATTATTAATTCACCACAATCTGCATACATCGTTAATAGGATGGAATTCTGTATATTTGCGACGCCTATTTATATATAAATTAATTGTTTTACATATCATTATTTACCGTTCATATGTATTGGAATTATTGTTTTACTTTTAATTAATGATGAATTTATGATTTATAATTTTACCGCATTATTTGTAATGCCATTGATTTGCTTTTATTTTTTCTTGCTATTTAAAGTGCTAATATATTTATGCTGCCTATTTAAATATAATTTAAATATTTTAATATCAGATTATTATTTATATATCATTAATTTTGGAATTCTAACTTTTTTGTTTTTAATTATATATTTAGGATTTAAGATCTTGCGCTGTGTTTATTATGCTATAACACTGTTTTATTCTTCCCGCTATATAAATGGCTAAGTCAAATAATAAACTTAAAGGTTATTACCAAAATGCCAGGGGTTTACGTACGAAATCATCGATATTTTTTCGTAATTTATGTAGCTGTGATTACGACATCGTTATAATTACTGAGACCTGGCTATTGGAAGGTTTTAAGGATACAGAGCTTTTTGATAACAGATATATTGTTTTCCGACGAGATCGTAACTATGCCGTGACTGGCCAGCTATATGGTGGGGGTGTGCTTATAGCTGTGCATAAGGATATGACGGTTATGTCTCAACCGGGATTCAACTCGAGTGCTGAAGATCTTTGGTTATCGTTAACACTGAGACTACGAAGTACTCAGCGCACCTTAAAATTACATATTTGTGTGCTTTATTTGTGTAACGAAAACGGAGGCTTTACATTTTCCCAACAACTGTCAAACTTTCTGGATAGCTTAAATGACGTGGTGATGAGACATCCGTATGATAAATATTTAATAACAGGAGATTTTAATTTAAGTAATATAAATTGGATAAAAAGAAGTGTTGATAGTTCTCACTACGAACCTTCAAATTTTAGTACTAGTGACGAGATTTTACTGGTCGATGAGATTAGTACTCTTGATTTAAAGCAATTTAATGGCATTAAAAATGCTTATGGGAGGACTTTGGACCTTTTACTATCTAATGATAATATCCAGGTAACAGATTGCAGTGACGATCCGCTTGTACCTATTGATTTACACCATGGCGCTTTGAATTTTGATATAGAATTTGCTAATTTTGTCCCCTTAAATGATGCCCCTCGCATCAAATATCTTTTTAATAAAGGCGATTATAATACAATTAATTCAGAAATAACTAAAATAGACTGGCATTATGAATTAACATCTAAACCGCTAGAAGCGGCAATAGAGTATTTTTACAATACATACATAACATTAAGAGACCAATATATACCACGCCAAACTGTTATTACCGACAACTACCCTAAATGGTACTCACCGGCTTTAAAAAGGGCTATTAGAGAAAAAAACAAATATTTGAAGAAATTTAAAATTTATGGCAACCGTACGGATGAACAATCTTTTAGAATTCTAAGGGAGCGATGTAAAAGATTGGAAAAAATATGCTATAGTCAGTATATAAGCTCAATAGAAAATTCACTGAGGGATAATCCAAAAACATTTTGGTCGTTTATTAAATCTAAATCAAATATTAATGAATTACCCAACAATATGAACCATGATAGCTTTGTATTTAATACTGGACAGTCAATTTGCAATGCTTTTTCTCAATTTTTTCATTCTAATTTCTTGCCGGCTCCAACATCTGTAAACAATTTAAGTTTGGCCTATTCGCCTCCTACTATTACCAATATTACCAAAATCATAATCGATATAAACGAACTGACCAGACTTCTCTCAAGGCTGGATCCATCAAAATCTGCTGGTCCAGATTTAGTGCCAGCTGTCTTCCTCATAAACTGTTCTAAAACGATTGCCATTCCTATTTCTATTCTTTTTAAGAGGTCATTGACAGAGGGCATTGTTCCAAGTGTATGGAAGCAAGCTTATATTACACCAGTGCACAAAAAAGGGTCTAGATCGAACATTGCAAACTACCGCCCAATTTCTAAGCTCTCTATCATTTCTAAGGTATTGGAAAAAATTATTTACGAGCAACTTTACTCTGCATTAAAACAATCATTCAGCCCAACACAGCATGGTTTCCTTAGGGGTCGTTCAGTCGTGTCCAATTTAGTCTTGCTAAATGAGTCGCTTACATTTGCTATGGATAGTGGCTTTCAAGTCGATGTAATCTACACTGATTACAGTAAGGCCTTCGACCGGATTCGGCATGATATGCTTTTGCACAAGCTTCTATTGATTGGCGTGGATGGCGACTTACTGCGCTGGTTATCGTCATATATAAATAATCGCTCACAGGCGGTTGTGGTGAAGAATTATATATCTAGTTGGCTTACAGTTCCAAGTGGAGTTCCCCAGGGCTCACTGCTTGCGCCACTCCTATTCGCAGTGTTCGTGAATGATATTGAGCACTGTTTTAAATTTTCACAGCTCTTATGTTTCGCGGACGATATGAAAATATTGGCTCCTATCTCGTCATCAGAAGACGCTCTCCTATTACAAGACGATCTAGTGAGACTTGACAACTATTGTTCCGACAATTGTTTAGATCTAAATGTAGCCAAATGTAATGTTGTCACTTACAGCAGGAAGCGGAATCTGGTATTATATGACTATGTGGTGAAAAATTTAAGTTTGAAACGGGATGTGGTCGTTAGAGACCTAGGCGTTTTCCACGATCATAAGTTGATTTTTGATAGCCATATCGACAATATTATTTCAAAAGCATCCAGGGCTCTTGGATTTGTGATGCGTAACTCCAAAGACTTCACACAGGCTAAAACCCTAAAAATTCTTTATTGCACATTCGTCCGTAGTCACCTGGAGTACGCTTCGCAGGTCTGGAACCCTGGATACCAGACTTACATATCGCGATTAGAGAAAATACAAATAAGATTTATAAAATATCTTTGCTTTCGTACGAAACAAAGCTATAATTCGAATCGTTATGAGGAAATTTGTAAGAAACATCACTTGCTCCCTTTAGAAAATCGACGTGACATCTCTGATCTGGCTTTTCTCATCAAAATTGCTTGTGGTGCTGTCGATTGTCCTGAACTCCTGTCAAAGATCGCTCTTAGGGCCCCACAAAAACAACTCAGGTTCAATCCTTTATTATATTTACCCCCAGCTTCTTCAAAATTTCGGCAGAATTCCTTTCTGTGGCGTGCGTGCAATAGATTTAATGAGTTATCGAAGCGAATAAACGTCGACCTTTTTAACACTAGCGAAGCGTCAATTAGGCGCATTATAAGTAACCTATTTTTCGAAAGTCCATAGTGTTGTAGATTTAAGTATAATGTAAGCAGCATAGTCTATCATTGTTATGATTGTAAGCGGTCTTTCTTCTCTTTTTTCTTTTTTTTTTATACTATGTCTATCTGTGACGACCTGTAAGTGGCTGTCTGTTTTTAACTAAGATTTTTATTATGTAATTTTTAGCTGTTGGTCATCCATGTACATAAATAAATAAATAAATAAATAAATAGGCGATACCAGAGTCAGAGTCGTAGGTCTATAGTATTTTTTTACAATGGCAATAATAATTAAACGATTTAAGAACTACACCATCGGTTCGCAAATCTACTGCGGTAGTCCTTGTACTGAGAAGAACCGGCAAAAAACTCAGCAAGGGCCGATTTTTCCTGTTTTATTTCATAAAGAATATTCTTATTGGAAACTGACTTGTTGTGTGTTGAATAATGTTTAAGGAACACTACTTTATGTGTATCATTCCCCACGATCGCAGAATAGTCTGCACCATAGTAATGCTCAAGTGGTGACAACTACCTTGCAGGCAGTCGCAAGGCTCAGCCTCTTTGCGCACCACGTCCATGACTGAGTCCACCAGCTCGGCACCTTCTGTGTAGTGACCCTTCGCCCAGTTATTGCCTATAGGATAAAAAACCGTGTTACATGTTACGATTCATTAAGTATAAGTAACGCAATTGGTAGTCCGCTGGAATCCTGTCTAAATGACAAATAGAAAGTATGGATAGCACAATAAGCAAGAAAAAAAAATATTAATCATTGAAATATCTATGAGTAATCCCCAAAATATTGTTTGTTAATTTCTTGCAAAAATTTTCGAAAAGGCCAATTTATATGTTAATATAAATCAACAAAATATTTTAAAAATATCATTTACTTTCTAATAATAACCCAAACAAAACGAACGGACGAATTTTTAAACATTGCTAAAAGTAATTAATTTTCATATGCTGAAATCATAATAGAAGTTACTATTTGGTCAACCAAAAGTAACAACAAAATTTAACAAAAAAAAATCGAAACAAAGCAAATCATAACAAAATTTGTGTGTGATCTCAACACAACGCAACTTAATGAGTGTACTCGCCAACCAGTGTTTATTTGTTGACGGTACTGATTTTTTAACATAATTACGTCATCAAAATCGCGCAGGCGCATTACCAATTTGCGGGGATTATATCCGGTGTCGTTTCGATTTATTTAATATCTTTAGTTCCTGCATTTAGTTAATTTCATCCTAGTTATTGTAGCTCGTATGAACTGTTATGAAATAGGTACATCTACTCTGCCTAAAATAGGATTGTTCCCTTCGATTTTAACCACTCTAAAAAAGGACAAAGGTTTGCCGATATTTTCATCAGAAGTGGATTGATTTCTATGAATCTTTTTTGTTTCATATTTTCGTTCTGTTTTGAATCAGTTTGTTTTTTGTTTTTATTATTCTATACACGACAGCGCTGCAATGTCGAGTTCAAAGCTGGTTTTATTACAGAATAACACTGCTGTTTGCGTAACATGACGAACTAGAGAGACTCGAGAAATTATATGATATCCTTACCGGCGCCGCTCTGTCCGAACACGTAGTTGTCCGGCCGGAACACCTGTCCGTAACTGGAAGACCTGATGGCGTCCATCGTGCCAGGCTCCAGGTCCACCAGTACCGCGCGTGGCACGTAACGTTTACCTATATTCAACAGGTTTGGCAATTAGAAACTACCAATAGCAATGTGCTATCAATCAGTGACTTGACTCCCAGCAATAGGATCATAGACATATTATAAAACGCACTGGCGTATTTAAAGTTTATCGAACTTTGAAAATATTGAATGAATTTTAAAGCGAGTAAATTAACGACTGCGTAAACGAGGATAGAACGCGAACTATTACCATCATGCTTTTATATTTTTTAATAATGTTTACTTCAACAAGTGAAAGCGCAGTTTTTGCGCAAAAGAATGAGGAAGTATTTAAAAAAATGCACCTCCACTAGATGGCGACTCTAGGAAAAGTTGATTTTTGCAAGAAATAAATGGACCAAAGATAGTAATTTTCTTTCCTTTTACTTACATATTAAAATTCCAAGATTTCTCCATGATAACCCTTCCGACTTTCTTTCATGTATAAAAGTAAATTAGTTTTCAAAACTCAATAAACAACTCATATTCTATTTGTACTTTTCTGTATTTGTATTGATATTAAGACTATCTTTGCTCCATTTGTATCCTGCATAAATCAACTTTTGCTAGAGTCGCCATCTAGTGGAGGTGGTTTTTAGTGCTTTTTTTTTAATACTACCTTATCATCTGGCGTGCACGACAATTGGCAATTCTTTTGTGTTTAAGGAAAGTGAGGAAAGAGAGGTAATAGATATGTATATTTATTAACTGAAGAATGTATTATATAGTTCCGTAGCTGAGTGATAAGCACACCAGTTTAACTTTTCTACATCGTTCCGGATCTGAATGTGTGGTTCTTATGTATAAAACTAAAATTATACTAGATAAAAAACATGCCCCAAATCTTTGCCGAAATATAAGGTGCCCAGTATGCTGAGAGCATCAGCTCTTTATTCAGTTACACTGATTATTTGGGCGACGTACAGTCCAGTACGTAAGATTATAAAAATGGTCAAATTTCTCCATTTCATTTTAAAACTGCTTTGAAGGCAGAACTAAAAATCGATTGGAGGAATCTTACATACGTATTGTGGTAATCTGAAATGAAGACGTATGTATAACCCGATATTCCCATCACTAGACCTGAAAAAACGTTTATTTTTTTAATTTTGATATAAACGATGCTGCAGGACCTCTTAAGTTCCATGATCCAAATACCACGATGAATTTAGAATTTCGATTTGAAATTACTCGACGGATACACCAAATATTGCTGGCCCGAATGGATAACCTTGTTTTGGAAGAAAGTATATATAGGTACATAAATGCGAAAGCATTGTCAAAGAATATTATACCATAAGAATACTGAATTTTTAAGCTTCAGCTACCTATGTGGTGCTGTCTTATATTCATTAATATTTATAAATGCAGTGAAACGACAAACTAACCATCCTCGGCCTCGTTGTAGTAGACCTGGATCCTCTCCAGCTGCAGCTCACTGTCTCCAATGTAGTGGCCGGTAGGATCGATGCCGTGCTCATCAGATATTATCTCCCAGAACTGTGGAAGTAAACTATAAATGTAGTGATGGTTTAACAATGAGATCAGATTGATATTAATAGATTACAACAACCAGCCCTTCCCAAAGTGGGCAATAACGACCCTTGTGGGCGCTGCAGGCCTAAAGGCGTAGTGTAGAGTCTTAGGGCCCCCCTAAGACTCTACACTACGCCTTTAGGCATTTGTAATTTCATATACCTACAAGGACTCTTCGACACTGACTGAGCTTTCGACTATCGACTACAAGTTGTAAACATTAAGAGATTGCTACGTGTAATTTATGTATGCATATCTGTCTTGTTTTATTGAATAAATAAAATAAATTTCATGTCATTCGGTCGCTCAGTTTAAGTTTAAATAATAATTAAAGTAATTTAAAGTAATAGTGGTTTTTAAGTTGGTGAAATAAAATATATTTTTCTCTCATATCTGAGATGATACGAATTTCTTTTCATAAAAAACTTGAGTTTTGAGTAGAATATAAATAACCACCACTGACGAAAATACTCGCGTTAGTTTCGACTTTCACAAGTGCTCTGTAAAAGCCTAATCTGGATAAATAAATTTTGATTTTGATTGAGTAAAATTAATCATAGGTAGACAACTATCCCTAGTAGCATTTTGGGTTGGCCAACCGTGCAATACGGTCGGGAACAAGTTGGGAAAACGTTAGTGAGATTTATTACAAAGTTCCAACTATCTGCCAACAGTTTTATTGCAGGAAAAAATACCATACGCACATCCAACTATGGCCCTACTGTCATTTATTGTTATTTTTTCTCACAAATATTTCTCACGTTAACCCAACGAAGGACCTACTATGATTTTTGGTTGGGTTGCCATCTTAAATGCCATACCAAAATGTTATATTGGCCCTACCATAGTTTTTCATTCATATCCCAACTGAAAAGCCCTACAAATTTTCAACCTGGGCCCTACCACGACTTTTAGTTGGAATCCTAACAAAAGTTCCACACAAAAATCTGCCGTGAGCCCAACCACAGTATTTTAATAATATTCCAACCGAAAATTCTTACTTATTTTCAAACTAGGCCCTACCACTACTTTTAGTTGGTATTGTTACGAACATTCCATACAAAATTAGGCGTAAGCCCAACCATAGTATTTTTATTAATATCCCAACTGAAAAGCCCTACAAATTTTCAACCTGGGCCCTACCATGACTTTTAGTTGGAATCCTAACAAAAATTCCACACAAAAATCTGCCGTGAGCCCAACCACAGTATTTTGATAATATGCCAACTGAAAATTCTACCTTATTTTCAAACTAGGCCCTACCACTACTTTTAGTTGGTATAGTTACGAACATTCCATACAAAATCAGGCGTAAGCCCAACCATAGTATTTTTATTAATATCCCAACTGAAAAGCCCTACAAATTTTCAACCTGGGCCCTACCATGACTTTGAGTTGGAATCCTAACAAAAGTTCCACACAAAAATCTGCCGTGAGCCCAACCACAGTATTTTGATAATATGCCAACTGAAAATTCTTACTTATTTTCAAACTAGGCCCTACCACGAGTTGAAGCAGAAATTTTATCAAAAAATCCATAGAAAATATGGCGTAAGGCCAACCACGCTATTTTTATTAGTATCCCAACTAAAAAGCCCTACTTTTTTTCAAACTAGGCCCTACCACGACTTTTAGCCGGAATCCTAACAAAAATCCCACACAAAAATCTGCCGTGAGATCAACCACAGTATTTTGATAATATGCCAACTGAAAAGTCTTACTTATTTTAACGAAAAAAAAAAATCTTAAGTATTGTAACGAAAATTCCATACAAAATCAGGCGTAAGCCCAACCATAGTATTTTTCTTAATATCCCAACTGAAAAACCTTATTAATTTTCAAACTAACCCCTACCACAACTTTAGTTTTGAGTTTAGTACTAACATTAATATTTGTGAACATGCACAAAACTTTACAGACAGACTTCTTATTTATTCTTCTTTTATCTTGTAAACCTCTCATATAAAAATACTTCTGAAAAATCAAGTTTTACCATTTCATATTTTGCGGATTAAACTATTTAAAACCATTTTTTTTTCCGGAGGTATAATTATTTTATTTAACGTTGATAATTCATTATATTTTTTTTTAGTTTTATTGTGATTATTATCTTCGTAGCACTTTTTAATCTTTATGTAGTGCCGTCCTTGGCCCATCTTCTTTCTTAAAAAATTGGTTTGAGCCCAACTGCAGTATTTTTATTAATATCCCTACTGAAAATGCAAAGAATGTCCCAAACATACTACCCCATCCATCTGATGAGGGCCCTATCTAGTATTTTAATAATATCGACTCCCAACCGAAAACGCCTACAAAGGCTCAAAGAGGCGCCATCTTATTTTTTGATTTCGCTAATGTTGCTAGATGTAAGGACGTTCTCCCAATTTGGACTATATTCTCAGCAACAGAGAAAATGTCAAAATATATATGGATATTTTTAAAGAATGTTATGTAATGAGAATTCACTTGATAAAATATCCAACAAATAAAATATTAAGGTATTACTTATTACTTACTCTAGAGATTTTTCTGACATAACACAATTTGACACCTTTGTACGATCTAATTTTCATTTTACAACAGTACTACCATATTGTCCTTTACCAACATATGTTGGCTAAAGGAGAATGGTGACTTTGGATTTGACAACGTTTTAGGGGGTAATCTATAAAAATTGCTTTGTTTGAGAATTACAGCATACTTAGATTAAAAACATTACATAATATCATTCGAAAGTATAAAAAGTTCTGTCTTTCTTTTTGTAAGGAGTAATCTCCGGAATGACTGAACTGATTTTGATGTTACTTTCACTGAAAGATAGTTTTTATTATTTTTTACCCCAAATTCAAGCGGGTTCGGGATTTACGCGGGAAAAATCGTGTTGACACAAAATCCTAACTACGGGAGTGAAGTCACGGGCAAGTTAGTCTATAATATAACTGATTTAACAAGATTTTCAAAAATTTATCGAAATAAATCTAACGTGTATAAACATGATAAAAAAATTATAAAAAAAGCATTGTTAATGCTAAAATATTAAATTCAGTATTAGAATCGATTACCTCGGTAATAATCAGTACTAAATGCCATGCTATGCCTATAATTCAACCTCTTTGTTATATAATGAAATCACTATATTGACCTGTCAAATAGAAATTATTTTCAATTTCACGCTCTATTTCAAGGAAATAGAGTAGGCCCCTAGTTGCGCTCAGGCATCATGTTAACTGGACCGAATAGTATAGCAGTACAATGTGTGGCGTGTGTGACATTAACATGTGCTGTTGTTCTCTTTCTCTATCTATTGTGATTTTAATAAATAATTACTCTGTATTTTGTCAAAACAATTTTTACTTAATGTAAAAAAAGACCAAACTGGTATTTTTTTATATATCCTGTTTTTTTATATCAAATAAGTAATAAAGTTTAGATCACCTTTTTGGAAGACATAAATCGGTCGTATAAACAAATAATATCACAATAAGTTCTGTTAATTTTTATAAACGTACCGTATGTAAAAATAAATCGTTTTTTTTTCAAATAATAAAAAAATAAACCATCTTTTTTACAGTTGGTTAAAAAATTAACATTACGGGTAAATTTGGGTAATTTTCGAATCAGTTTCGGACTTTTCTTGGGTGACTAGCGGCAACACTGCACAACCGCCGTTTGTTTGATGTCTACGTTTGAACCGCGTAAGTTTTTGTTGATTCCCCTTGTTTCAAATCATTATATAGCAAATTAACATTTGAATTTGCCGAAATATGTACCTATCATAGTGTTAATCAACTTCGTTTTTTATTTATAAAGATATTAACAATACACAATGTACAAGGTGGTAGAGTTTGATGATGGCGGCGTAGGCGTTATTCGACAACAATGGTCGACTCCTAGAAAAAATAGTTGTGTTTGGCCATCAAACAAGAGGATAAATTAAAGTTTGATCGATGGCACAGATCCTGATTCTACCTGGAATATTTACAGCATAAGACGTATGTTTTATGAAACCGGTAAGTCTTTGTATAATACTCGACCTGGTGATTATCAAAAGTGAGTTTTTTATTTAAGCCTGCCCTAGCTTGAGAATCTTATAAAACCTATTTATATTGTATATTTTTTAAGACAAATAAGAGGGTAAGCTGTTAGTGCATCACTAAATACTCCATAATTTAGTGCAGATTTTCCACAATTTATTTATACTGACATGCAGCAGGTACAATAAGCATTATTATTTTTTACAGTATTATTTTTTACATTATTTTATTACAGTAAGCATAACTAGTGAAATAGGTTGTGGACTATCTACTTGTGTGTTAATATGGTTATGGTTGTGAGACTACCAACATGCTGTGTATGCAAGCTATAAAATAATATTTAATTGCATGGCTAAATAATATAAGCATACACAACCTCGCTTTGTGGAATTAATCACATTGCAATAATTCCTATCCAATTTTTAGATGTAAGCAGTACTACTGGCGATACTGACGTTTCAAAAACACTATCTTATATGTACTTACTATTACTTTAATATTAATTCAGTCTTTTTTGTTTTACACTTGGTTGCACCTAAAATTTGTTATTTACAAATATGCTATATTAAATTCTTATTAAATGCATATAAATGACATTATTGTAATTATATTTCAGTATCATTGGATTTAACATTGACACTTATTTTAAGGACAATTTGCTTAACTCGCAGTGTCTAGGTAAGAAATACACAAGTATTGTACATTATTACTTTTTAACAGATGTAAAAAATATAATGTTAATATTGCTATGCTCTTTTATGCATAAATATAGCTATGAATAAGTTTAATAATCCCTAAGTGATATGAAATACATTTTCAGATGTAATTGCCCGCCATCTAGCTAACATTGAATTTGCTATTAAAGAATTGCAATCAAATCAAAATGAGATCTTAACAAGGTTAAGGAATCCATCTTCAACTCTATCACCTGCTATGTTGCCTGATGGTATTAAAATATTATGTGATGATTAACAATCTTTACAAGATTTAGAAAATTGGATTTCAAATGATAATTATAAACTGTTGGCAAGTATTCATATGTTTTTTTTATTATTTACCATAAAGTTTGACTAAGTATTGACTTCTCCCTACATTGATAATAATACTGTCAAAAACTATTATGACAACTTTTTTTAATACCTGACTTTTTATGAAAAAGAATCATGTATGAAGTTGTATTGAACAACTTAATAGTTTCCAAGAAATCGGTGAATAAACATGCAAACAGACACACGCGAAATTAAGCACAGGTGTATGGAAGGGATCTGAAGGGATCATCATACTATATGTATGGCAATTCCATACCTGCTTTTTAAGTTGGTTAAAAATTATCGCCTTGTAATATCAGAGCTTAGGTTAAACGACGTGCGATAGTTTTATATCTTGTATTCGTATTTCCGGATAGGGACCACTTTTTACCATTACAATTTTTAACCGACTTCAAAAAAAGAGGTTAGCAATTTGACTTGTACATAATACTGTTGGAATTGGATAATATTTGAGTATGATGATCCATTTAGGCTCTAAGCATGTGTGCTTAATTTCATAAGTGTATGAATGTTTGTCCACGGATTTCTTGGAAACTATGTTGTATTGAGATGATTCTTTTTGATATAAGTTAGGTATTGTTCAACTTGGGGAACAGTCCAGGTTTCTTCAAATTCTGTTGAGTAGTTTTCAATATATGGGTAGTGATTGGTATAGGAGGTCTGTTTAATTTTTTACTAAATTGAGCTTGTTAGTTAAAAGTACCTATAGCAATATGGCAGATAGTAAATCATATGACGTAGAAGAAAAACAAAACCTAGCAGATGCGATAATTTAGTAATCTGTTAACATTTGCAGGTAAATCATTTGAGTTATATTGGCGGCAATAAACCTCCAGCCATAGTTAAAAGGATACTTGAAAAAGTGTTCACAAACAACCTTGCTGTCAATTGTAACTGGACAGGGAAAAAATTAAAAGACTTCCCTAAAGGATCTTCGTATAGTAAAGATAATAAAAGGTAATTAAATTAACAACATTTTTACTAATTAATTATTTGTGTTGATTGTAAAATTACAATTCATTATTGCTATACATTAATAATAACATTAGTTGGTACTTGTAGTATGTGATATGCAACTCACCTGTTGGAAATTATCACAGATGCTGTATGTCATCATAAGATTGCAGAGTTCGCAACTGATGATGTAATTCAGAATATAATAAGTGGTTGGTTCAGATTTACTAAAGATCGCGATGGAGGAAGAGAAAAGAGAAGAACTACATTTGCCTTCAAACTGACACAAAATTTTTTAGTCAAGAATATGAGGATCATCACATATCTAAAACTGAATTACAGAACTTGATTTAGGTTTAGTGACGCAAGTCCCATTAGACTTTATGCGTTTAGTTTGTTTAGACGTTATGAAAAAAATTATACAAAGTTGGATATGTAATGGACCAAAAAAATGTAAATTAAATGCTTCTAAAATATCCGTAGTATCAGAATGGTTAAAAATTATACGTACATTATCCCACCGAATTTTCGAGACAGCCTAGGTCTTTAAGTTTATTCAAGTATTGGAAAGCAACGGAATTTAGAGCTTTTCTTTTATATTTGGGTCCCATTGTTTTAAAAAATATATTATCGAGTAGTTTGTATAAACATTTTTTGATGTTTCATTGTGCTATATACATATTGTGTTGTAATAATATTGATCAAAATAATGTATGATGTATATAACTTTGGAGAACTAGATTCCTTTTCAACATTTCCTTTTGAAAAATTCATGTGTAAAATTGAAAGTAGCAAATTGAGAATATATACATGGTCAGTGGTGAAAAAAATGTTATTGTCAATTCAAACGATTTAAGCAAGAAATGTTTATTGTTGCCTAATTTTGATAGTAATGACCATTCATTTATCTGTGTACCTTATGTGAGTATGAATTTGCACTATTAAGCTTGATTTACTCAATGAGAAATGCTAGTTTCAATTTTAAGAGTGTGGGGAGTGAGTCAATTCCATACAATTTGCGGTGCTCTTACACAGCTATAATATGTTTTAAAAACCTACTGATTGTAATTTTTTCAAGTTTTGTTTTTTTTTGTTTCACGCCAATTCATGGTTTTTCAGCCAAATAAAATATGGTTAAATTTACAATTGTATTTTATTTTTACAGCCTCACCAAGATGCCCACCAAGACTACGAGACATACTGCAGTGTTCCTCATAAAAGGCAAGGACACTGGGCCAAACTGAGGATTTACTCGTTATAGCGCCAACATTGTTTTACAAAGTAAGACCTTCAGACACATTATTGTGGGATTTACAAACTGACTGAATAGTAGGCATGTCATCGGGTTCATGAGTATTTATCAACATTGGTAAAAACATTTGATAAATAAATTTTTTAATTATTTGTTTTTTTATACGATATTTTGGTTGGCCATTTGATACTTTTTAATAGTGCTGATATTCATATGTTTTCATGAATTCGATGATATACTGTGCAGTCAGTTTGTAAGCCCTACAAAGATGGTGTATGTAGGCCTTACTTTGCAAAATATGTTGGCCCTATTATGAGTAAATCTTAGTTGGCCCTGTGTCCTTGGCCCTTTATGAGGAGCACTGCAGTTGGCCTTATATAGTAAAAGTTGAGTTAGGCCTACAATTAAATACCACAGTTGCCCTACCATGAACGGTCAGCCCAACGTTATAGAATGTTTGTTGGCCCTATGTGAGAAAATTGTGGGAAAATTCGCAGTTGGCTTTACGTTGTAAAAGGTGACTAGGACCAACGAAGGAAAAGCTTCAGTTGGCCCTTTCTCCAATTGTAACGGTGGGCCACGGTACTTTAGCTTTGTGGGCAGCAGTGCAATCAGGGGTGCCATTACCCACAGTTGACCAACCGAACAGCAAACAAAGGCCCAACGAATTGCCGTACCAAAAATGCTACTAGGGATGTCATGTCCAACTCAATGGCAACACTCGAGCATAGTAAGACGTTAGTCGATGAAGGTGGGGAGAGAGTAAAGTCATCAAAATGACAAATCCTAAGATCTACAACGTACATACATCACTTCTCGTTATAGGTCTCTTCCCCGACTGATTTTGCATCATTAACCGAAATGGAAAAGGAGGAAGTTCTATGTACGACTAGTATCTATGTTTTTTTTTTAATATATACCGATCGGATTTTTATATTTTTTGCCATATTAATTATGTAATTGCATTCAAAAGTCTGTACCGATGATAAATAAACACCGGTTGACTAGTACAGTTATTGAGTTGATTATTATGATATCCAATTAATTTTGCATTCACTATGCCTTAATATTTACATATAAATTGATTCTTATCCAAATATGCATACAATAATAAATTAACAAACTAAAAATCATTAAATTATAATAAGTAACATTCTTTTAGTTATTATTCATAAATATTACAATAATAAATAAATAATTTATCTCTAGCCTTTTGTGCTATCTATACTTTCTATTTTTATGTGACGTCATGCGGGAGTTATTTAGACAAGGTTCCAGCGCGTTAGTAAGTTATGGGACTTATACGTAATTATATTTCCGGTTTATAACTTAATAAAATTTATACGATCTTGCGTTCTAGCCACCGCCTAGACTTGCTTTAATAAACGCTTAAATATTTCTCTAGATAAAATACCAGTATCTTATTTTATTATATAAAATATGAGTAAAACATATGTATGTATCTATCTATTTATATATAAAATGCAAATGACAAATACATTGAAAAATTGCGCTGAGTACGACGCGCGCACGCAACGTTTTTAGAGCGTGACAAAATTAAAAATAGAACAACCATTTCTCATGAATGAAATAAAAGGAAAACAAAACGCAAAACGAGAAAAGAGGTTTTCAATACCTTAGATCCTATTTGGTTGCCGCATTGACCTGCTTGTAGATGCACTATTTCTCTCATTTTAATTGAATTTTGAATTTATTTGTACAATTATACAAACAGCGTGTTCAGTCTAGACGTGGAATACGTACTATTTTAAGATCGTGCGTCTACTGCGCGTGAATAGACTCACATGATAAGTGTATATACATACTCATCTGTGTGACATTACATAGTTAATATATTTAATTCTTATATAAATTTAGGAAATTATTGATTAATATTAAGATATATCACTTTTCAAGTCACAAAATAAAACGCTATTGATTGTATGTTTCAACTGCCTGTCTGAACGATAACAATAAAGTAATTATAAAATAAAATTGCTATCCAGTTGCACTAACGTCCATTAAAGTTATCATTAGTTTAAATCGACATATTACCGATACAAATTTGATATTCATTAGAGCTTAAAGGCATCATTAAAACTTAATGACGTTTGTGCAAATGACAGTATGACTATCACCAGCATCAAAAAATGTAATACTTTACAAACTTGCTTATTTATTTTAATGATATCAAAGCATATTTATATACTGAAGGAACTGTATTTATAATTTCTAAGCTTAAGATTTTAAAATTTTCTAAGAAATCACAAGGTTTAAAATTCGCGCCACTGTGTTAACAGTGCCTACAGATAAATATTCATAATTATATATAAAATTCTCAATATTTACACCAAGAATAATGTGTTAGACTTTTTCTGTGGTAAATTATTATTATCTTTAAAATCTGATTGCAAATCGAAGCTGCAAATGCAAAAATAAAACGCAGCTTTGACTGACAATCGCGGTGACAGCGTAGCCGTGCGCAAAAACGTCAAACAATCTTCAATTTTTTTTCCTTCTGTGAAGCTCGTATAGCTATAATAAAAAAAAATTGCCAATATTTAATGTGAATTTTGCCGTATTTAGTTTACAACACTACTTCATTAACATACTTCGAACCTTAATTTCTACATACAAAGTTTAGAAACACCTTAAAAATGTGATTAAATTATGGCCGAATATAATTTGTCTACTATAGGCCGTAAGCCATTTTTCGTTATCAACATTTTTAATAAGCAGTTATATTGTGCTGACTTTGTTTTTGATTAAGTGTGACGTGTTAAAAGTGCAATACTGAGTGTAGATTTTCATATTAAAGCAACAATAATAAGTAAGTTAAAGAGAAATTAATAATACTGTTCTAAGTTATATCTACTAACAATATGACATTGAAAGTTGAATGCTAAGTGTGTGCTCTTACAACTTATTATTTTAGTTTTGTATATTTAAACTAATATCATAAAGAGAAATGAATTCGATTGTTTATTTGCATCGAATAGAATCCGAAAGTAGTGGACCGATTTTTACAGTTCTTTCACCTACGGGGATATCATACGCGGGCGATAGGCTATAATTTATGTGTTCGAAGTCGGGGGAACATCTAGTACTTCTATATATCATTAAGTCTAGTATTCAGTGGAGCTGTATTACATGTATAGCAATTTTTAGTAAAGGTTGTTAAATAAAAACGTAATTATATATTTATTCTGCAATTATTTGTAAAATGAATTCAAATTTGAATTTGAGTGTCTTTAGATCCATATTCTTTAATTTGTTTGTATTTGCTGTTGGATTGATTTATAAAAGTATGATAAAATAGTCACTTTATTTATGAGCTATGTAAATGTCATTAGTTATTATGATAAAGAGCTGGTAAGTTTCTTTCGCTTGTTCTTCTTGTCAGCTAAAAGACGTCCTAAACAAGTGGAAGGGGAAAAAAATTTTTGGACGTTTCAAAAGTGCTTGTAACAAGCTTACTTGATTAAAAATATTTTCATTTCATTAAGAATTTTAATAAAAAATTAATATTAAACAATTTCACATACATTGTTTAAGTTTAAAATAAAGTTTCTTAAGCTTAACACCAAAGGTATTGTAGCACCCACACCTGATTTCTACGTTAATCTGACTGGAAGTCAATAATTGATCTCATATGGTTACTGGTGTGCGAGCCACTTTACCGCAAGGATCGTAATAGGTCTATGTTAATCAATAAATTGTGAAGATTTTGTGATAAATTAAGAAGAAATCATTGATTAATGTTTATACCATTGACAAAAACATTGAATATGTGGAATGCAAGCTAAGAGAAGGGAAACAGTGTATGATAAAGGTGCAGTCATATTTAAAATTTAAAAGCTTATTTTATGTCCTATTAACTTATTGGAATTCCAACGTTGACTCTTAAAAATATGTAGATAATACACTTATATTGGAATGCCAGCATTGATACTATATTATAATCTACTTTAGGTTTGTATTTATGACACACCAGATGCACAAACTACTAAACTACCAATACAAATTTAGAACATTTTTTAGAGAATAGAATAGAATAGATATTTATTTGCCTTTAAATAGGGTACAATTTGATAGGAATTAATTAAAATAAAATTAGAACTTAAAACCTATTTAGCCATACATAGATAGCATGCAAATAATAAATTTTTATCAAAATCAATTAAATACAATTTTTATACAAAATTAAGAAATTCACTAAAATTACCTTAATCATTATCATTTTGAAGATTAAATGTCACAATAATAAATGTTAAGATAAAGAATTTCGTAATTAATAGCGTCAAAACAATAAAAAAGATACAAATCATATAGCAATCAAACTTTGTGTTAACTTATATAGCTTTGGCTATTAATTTATCTAGTAGCATGGTTTAAAAAATCATCAATAGAATAAAATGCCATTTCCAATAACCATTTACGTAAAGTAGATTTGAATCGGTTAGACGGTAATATTTTGAAATGATTGAATATTTTGTTATATATTTTTTGGCACATGGCGTTACTGCTGTTCTGAAATTTCAAAACTAGTCTTTCAGGGTTTCTTCTTAATCTTTGGCTCAAATCCTATGCTTGTGTAAACTTTTACTATTTAATTTTACAAATATGCAAACCTCTAAAATATAAAGACAGGGCAGTATCAATATTTGGAGAGTTTTAAAGTAAGGCTTGCAAGAAATATCTGGCTTTAGATTGCATATAGCACGAATGCATCTTTTTTGAACAATAAAAAGAATTTTAGCATCAGTGCCCTTTCCCCAAATTAATAAACCATATCTTAAGATGGATTCTACATATAACATAGCTTAAAGTCGTTATTAATCCTTAATGGATGTTTGAGCAATGGACCATTACTTGTGTAATGTTAAAAATAATGAATTATCTATATCTAAGGTGAAAGTTTTTTCAAATATTTTTTTATAGCAGTCTATTTCGTAGCCAACATCAAGAACATAAAATACGTCTTGTATTTTCTAACAGATTTAATTACGAAGATGAATAGACAATTTAATAGCTGTCTTTTTTTATTACGACATAAGAACATCTGTGTTTAATAAACTGTACATTTATTAGCACCTGAGTAAAGCAAAATTATAAGAAACTGCATTTTTGCAAATTTGCTACACTTCATGGTATATTACTACAGGCATACTCATTATCGGTATATAATTTACAATTGGATTCGTTTTTTATTTTATTATTGTAATTTTTTTATTTGATTGAATGTTTTAGGATTTTAATTTTTTATTTTATTAAGACTTACTTAAGTCAATACATTACAAGAATTAATTTTTCAATATTTACGGCGATAAAATTTATCCAGTCATGTCTTCACACACTACTGAACTATAAGAGTGGCATGAGAGTGACAAATGTCTGCATTCTCACTACATCACATTACCTAAGAAGCGTATAATAAGTATAACTCATACAAATTAATATGACCCCCCAATTCCATTTGTCCTCAATTGAAAATAAATAATCTTTCTTGATGATAGTGCTTTAAAAATTCACTTTGTCCCTGGATTTCATTAAGGACATTTTTCAGAATAGCATTGTGAAAGCAAAATAGATCAAATATAATAATTAGATCAAAATTTACATCTTTATCTAAACTTTCTTAATAAATTTATTTTCCTCAGGCTTCAAAGATGGAGGAGAGGCCTGTTGTCGAAGATATAACTGTAGAGATAGAGCCATTAGAAGATATTCTGGAACCAATGGAACCGCACGAAACCCAAGAACCGACAGAATCCAAATCGCAATCTAGCGATGAAAAGAAAGTGGTGAGATTCATTAGCGTCAACAGCAACCAGTTGACTGACGAACAAAGAGAGATGTACGAGTCTGTCTTGTCTACTTGGAAACCGATCATGTTCCCCAAAAGAACAAAGCGTTACATATGCAATAAGTGCAATAAAGAATTCAAGAACTACCAAAATCTGTATTTGCACACCACAAGAGTGCATTCGACGGAAGAATCGGCTGTTTTGTGCGACATTTGCGATAAAACATTCAAGAATAAACACTACTTATATATGCATAGAATGAATAAGCATTATTCCGAAGCAGAGAAATGTTATTGCCAATATTGTTACCAGGAGTTTAGGACACGAAGAGCCTTACATATGCACATTAAACGTAAGCACCCTAACACCCTTCCGGAACTGAAGTGTCCAGAATGCGGCAAAAAATTCTCCGTGCCGTACAAGTTGAGATACCATATCGAGGCTTGCCATAAGCCTGATAAAGAAAAGTTCCAATGTCCAATCTGTGAAAAGCTTTACAAGAGCCACTTGAATCTTAATAGGCATCTGCACTTCCAACACTCGCAGGTGCCTCGTCACAAATGCGTATTCTGCGATATGACCTTCAAATCACGTCACCACATGAAACGTCACATCTTAAATATACATCCTCCTTTGGAATCCAAAGTGAGCTGTCCCGAATGCCTGAAAGAGTTCAAAAACGACCAGTATCTAAAGGAACACATGCAAGTACACTCCTCGTTGGATACTAAAGTGAAATGCGATTTGTGCAACAAGTTCTTCCATTCGGCGATCCGTTTGAAGAAACATAAGAAAATTGTGCATCCTACTAAACCAAAGATGCGGTGCGAGAAGTGCGATAAGGAGTTCGCCCACGCTCATTATTTGCGGAGGCACAATAACTCTGTCCACATGGAAGTGGATGAAGCCAAATACGAGCATGAGTGCAATCAGTGCGGGAAGAAATTCAAACTGAAACGATATCTAAATAACCATTTGCAGAGGCACGAGCAGCAGCACTTGAAGAGGATATCGCAGATGGTTAAAACAGTCATGGGGGACGAAGCGAAACCGAAGAAGAAGAGGGGGAGACCTAAGAAGACTAGGGAAGAGATTGAGTTTATAAAATGTGAGCCAGCATCCAGTTCTGAATCGGAATCTGGTGATACGGAGAGTGAATCGGAGTGAGTATGAATGAGTCATTAAGAATGGCTCTTTTGGTTATAGATATCTGATATTCTTTTCCTCTTTTATTGTCTTAGTGTTTAGCTTTTGAGATGTTGAGGGTTTGGTTGAATCTTAAAAGGCGACTTAGGTGACGACTCGTCCTTAAAAATCTTGATAACTTGCTGACTAGATTGTTTTCGAGATTGATCTAACTTATATATAAACAACTTCGTTGCCATAGCGATATCCAGAGGGGCCCATGATGGTACCATCTTTGTTATAAATTACGTAGTGAAGGAAATTAATACCCTCGCTTGTGCAGCCTAATAAGGTTCACAGTATATCGATACGGGATAATACTCCGCGAAGCCTGTGAAGACTCCAAAAAGTTTCTGTGCTTCTGGGCGGAGCTGGGTTGCCTGGAGTAATCATGTAACTGGTAACTGGAGCCCCCCTAATCTAAGCCCAGATATGAACGATGTTCCAGCGCAAAGAATAATTTTTTTCAGTATGATATGAGGTATGATATAGTAAAAAATGATGAAATAGAAATAGTCCCGAGGACTGCTACTCGGCCCGTGATCAGGATTTAATTAGTTACCTAGGCCTAGAATGCCTGTTGTTTTTGACATTGGAATTTTGCATCCAATGTTTGTGGGAACTTGAACAGAATGACTTGTAGATGTCGCTATATTAATTTTTATGGTATCTTAAATATCTGCTTTAATGTAATTCCTTTTTTTTCTAATTCTTCTTTATCTCAAAAATCTTAGCACGAATTCGCTTAAAAGTGATGTGCACTAACTATGAAGAAAATATCGATATTGGTGTTGAAATTTATAAATAATATTAAAATTATAATATATGTGTAAGATATTATTGATATATTTATATCTAGATTTTCATTGGAAATCAATCATGAATGTTTACTTCGTGAATTTATTAAAATTGGTAAAAATATGTTTTGCCTTTACACCTTTATGGATACACATATGTATAAGTTATATGTCTAAAGCGATGTACGAATATAAAATAACTTACATTAGACAAGACAAGTCAACAATTACTATGAATAAAATTAATAAATACAAAGGAAGGGATGCGGCAAGAAGACATAGATTAAAAATTTTGTTCAAATAACCTCAAATGATATATTTATATTATTTTATTTTTATTTATTTATTATTTAATTAGGTACGTCAACATCATGCATGTTTAACCTTTATAATACAATGTTTAAACAATTACAATTTCATAGTAAAAATGAAATTAATAGAATCAAAATTAATTAAATTAATCAAGTCAAATTAAATTAGAAAATAAAAAAAAAAAACAAATAATTTAATCAAAACAAAACAGCTTAAATTTATATTATTGTAATGCAAACGGCAACATACACGTCAATATCCCAACATCCATTTGGTCAGTTCTCTCTTAAACTTCACCAATGGGTCGGCAAAGATATATATTATACTTCAATTGTGCACAGATGCGCTGGTCGTCATGTGTTTGGTCTTATATACTATTCTAACTTGTGTTTTTTTTATGCCGTAAAGTAAAACGGGTTATTATGTATTTCGGAATGTTTATAATGAAGAAATATTAAAAAAAAAAAACATTAGTTCCCGAAATCAAACTACATGTCACTGCAGTACTTTCTTGATTTCTCCATGACAACCCTTCCGGTTTTCTTTCATCTATAAAAGTAAATCAATTTTCAAAACTCAATACACAACTCATATTCCATTTGTAAATTTCCGCATTTGTATTGATATCTAAGTTTCGAACTTTGCTTTCAGTTTTTTAATGTTAGTTAAAAGGAACGGAAATGACTGTCTTTGGTCCATTCGTTTCCTGCAAAAATTAACTTTTGATAAAGTCGCCATCTAGTGAGGCGCTTTTTAGTGATTTCTTTTCTTAAATACTTCGTCATTGCTTTTAAGAGAACGCCATGCTTAATATCGATGCAATCAAGAACAAAAGGTCAAAAGATTGATTTCGGAACTGTTTTTTTTTTTAATACTTCCTCATTGGCATGCTGTTAAATATTCATAACTTTGGAGGCTACAATAATATCGATAAATTATTGATTACGCACATCACTACTTGTTATGTGATACATCGCAATCCGCTACAGTGTCCCTTTGGGACTAGAGTATTGATCTTTTTATCTCGGTCCCGTATTGATATAAGTTTCTATACGGACTCCAAACTTTTTAATATTAAAACTCAATGCGTCAAGGCTGGGTATTAACGCATACAACTTACCCTTATGTAACTCGTTACGTTTGATAATGAGATAGATGAAACAAGATGGCGGATTGCGCGTCGAGAACTTATTTATTAATTATACATTAACAGTGCTGTTAATAAACAAGGTTTAGCGTTAGACTAAATTTACGCCAAAATTACAATTTTTGTATTAGTCCAAATTCATATTATACAGAAAATAAGCAAACCTACTACCTTCTAGGAGTAAATATTACTCCCGTATAACCTGGTACTAGGTAAACCTTTGCCAAGTCTCTGTTTAATAATATGAATTTTGCCTAATACTAAGTGCAGTCTCGGTGTAAATTTACACTAACTCTAATACTTGTTTATAAATAACATTGTAAAATTTTATTTAAACGGTACCCAATTAATTACATTTTGCCTTGTAATTAATGTGTAAGGATAACAAATGACGTATTCTAATAAGTTTTGGCAGTTTTGACGTTGTAATACCGGGTCAGTTGACCCTTATTTGCCTACCCTACCCCTAGATACGGGACTGTCTATTAATGTTATTGACTAGTCCGTTGAATTCGTTTCGTTTTAGTATAATAACAGTTATCAATCTGAATATGTGATCCATTGTGGTGTAAAATATTGTTAAATAAAATTAATGATTTTTAATTTGGGTTTCTCTATGTCTGGTGGCATGTCATCTTTTTCTGACACTCAAAACCAGCATTTGCTAGAGCGAGAAAGATAGCGATTGTGCAATAACACGCCACGGAATCTTGGCCAGTGTTTACCATGACCCACCAGTGTGTCGCGAATAACTATTCATCATCATCAGCCCTTTATTTGCCCCCACTGCAGGGGCTCAGGCCTTCCTTATGGATGGTTGAGGAGCATGGGCCATACGCTGGCCCAATGCGGATTGGCGGGTATTAACGACTACATATGCAGCCGGGACCAACAGCTTAACGTGCCTTCCGAAGCACGGAGTAGCTCGAGATAATAATTTTTTGGTCACCCATCCCGTGACCAACCCTTGCGAAAGTCCACTACGCCACCGAGCTAATCGAATAACTATTGACATTGCATAAATGAGTGATTCGCCACTGTGTGACACATGTTTTTCTCCGCCAAAAAAGCTCTGACAGACCGAGCTGTATGACAGGGAGCTCCATCTTGCATAAAAATGAAGGATTCCCCATTTGGAAACCATTCTTGAAGCTGCGGGATCAACCGCTTTTCCAAGACCTCTTTGTATTGGTCTTGCCTCATCATACCTTTTACCACGTACAGACGTCCAGTACCCTTGCCGCTGATGACTGACCAAATCATTATTTTTGTGGGATGCTTCACAGTCTGAACAACACAGTCAGGATGAAACTTTTCATCACGACGACGACGCACAAACTGAGCTTTGTTCTGTAAAATTTCAAACGTGCTTTCATCACTGAAGCAGACCTGTAAAAAAAAACATTACTGGGCTTTCTGGCTCTCTTTGACGTAGAAAATGATTGATGGAAGATATAAGAAGCATTTTTTATGAAGAAATCATAAAAGCTTACCGATCTCCAGAAGTCCATATCTTTATCACGCAACTCTTTGGCCCAATTCCAACGCTTTGCTTTCATTGCAGCTGTTAACTTGGGTTTCTTCACGGGGCGACAGGCGTTAAAACCTAAATCTTTTAATTTTCTTCTAACAGTGCGTTCAGAAGCATTCACATTAACCTCTTCGAGTTGCGATTTTATCAGTTTCGTGGTAGCAAATCGGTTTTCAAGACAAATTTTCTTTAAAGATCTTTCTGACCTTGGAGTAAAAATAGGTTTCCTGCCGCATTTTTTCTTTCGTTTTGGGCTGAATTGATCCCCTGACTCAATTTTCTTCTTTATGCGACGTACACTAGCTTCAGAAACTTTCAATCTTCGTGATATTTCACGGTTAGACAATATTTTCGCATTCAGGAGCGCCTTAACTTCAGCTTTTATACGTGGTGAAAGATACCTTCGTTTTCAACTAAGACTGGAGTCTTAATAATATTAAGAACTACTGTTCTAGGAGATAAGCAACACGCTCTCTTTCTCGCTCTACTAAATAGCGGTTGTGAGCGACAGAAAATAATGAAGCAACGGAAGAAGCCAAATGTAGACAAACCCTTATATTGACAACAAAAGACGAGTGATTTAACTAGCATTATTTAGAGAAACGGATATCTGTAAACTGTATTAGTTTGCTATAATAACTAATATACATAATCCAAATATGAGGGCTTGTTGGTAATCCGACTCTAATGGTGATCGAACGTTTACTTAGATCACTTGACTTTAAGTCTAACAGCCAGTTGCACAAACGTTCATTAAATTTTTCATTAGTTTAAAGTGACTTTCCCCATACAAATTTAACATTCATTAGAGCTTAAATATGTCATTAAACCTTAATGGACGTTTGTGCAACTGACCGTAAGTCTGTATTTTCTGTTATTTGTTGTAAAAATCGATTAGAAAATGATAAATTATGTAAATAGTTACAATCCCTTTGTTTATAAAGTCTGTTACATAATAGTTTTAAAATAATATTAAGATTATCTTTTCTCTGTAATTTAAAATTAAAATAAAATTTACTCGAAATTTTGCCCTATAAATATTGAAATCTTAACTCTACTGTTGATACAATAAGTTGTGCAATTGTTATTATATGGAATATGAGCTATCCAGCACGCGTAGCTTGACGAACTCGAGAAAGGCTTTGTCTACACTCATTTGTCAGTTTCTCGAGTCGAGAGTGAGATATAGTATGGGCGCAACCGAGAAAAGTGACAGTTGAGTGTAGACAAAATGTTCTCGAGTTCGTCATGCTACTCGTGCAGCACGCGTAGCATGACAAACTCGAGAAACGCTTTGTCTACACTCATTTGTCAGTTTCTCGGGTCAAGAGTGAGATATCGTATGGGCGCAACCGAAAAAAGTGACATTTGAGTGTAGACAAAACGTTCTCGAGTTCGTCATGCTACTCGTGCAAGACATAACAGGACTGACGAATTTTTCAAGCGCTTGTACTTTTTCGCTACTACAGAGCGTATTTTCATATATATTCAGGAAATCCATCCAAACAGCCGAAAGAAATATTTTTAAGTTTCGATAAAGTTAAAAAAAAAAACTGTTTTTTTTTTTCAAGAAAAAAAAGTGGAATATTTCCCAGTATAGCATTGTGAATAAAAAATTGATAAAATTTAATAATATTAAATTTGAATTTCTTTTTTTTGTGAAAGTTCGTTTTTTTAGCCGTTGTATATAATGCTGATTTTGGCGCCTCTATTTCATATATTTCCCAGTTGTGACGTGCGGCTATTAATAATATACGAGCAATCTTGCTTCAGATTATAACTGAAGCAGAACTGCCAAATTTACGGTCGGTTTCTGAATTTAGAAATATGCAAAATCTCAATTCTTTTCTTTTTTTTTTCTTTTCACAAGATATAAAGCCTTAGTTTTTTATCAAACTGCCACCAACAGATCATTAAAATAACTAAAATAGGAAAGAAAAACTTTTTCAAGTACAGTTTGAGACGTGCAAAACTTTACTCAATTCAGAAACCGGGTTAATTATTGCAATATTTTTAAACATACCGCATCCAAATTAAAAATTAAGTCATAATTTAAATTAAATCTTTTTCCTCTTAGAAAAGGCAATCGCCTTTAATAAAGGTAAATATAATAGTAATATCTTTTTTATTTTAGAATTAATAGTTTTTAATGTAAACACTATATTTACACAATATGTAAATAATAAATTATTATACACATTTTTGTTTTAATAATAAAAATACAAGATTATATAAGTACTTAAGTTATATGTCGTATTCAGTTCAGAATGAGTTATAATATTGTATTTTTTTTCTTTTTATGAAAACGACATTTTGCACTTAATATTATTTGACTTTATCGTAGACTAAGTAAATTATATAATTTTTACTTACATTGCGGTATAGCCAATAAAAAAGTTTTATTGACAATCATAAAGCCAAATATCCCTAAACATTAACTCTGTGAATTCATAAATAACAATAAACAGTCGAAAAATATTTGTTTGGCTGTACTGTAAAGTTTTTAAATTATGTCATGCACCATAATTTACCTAGGAAGCGTCAAAAGTTGTAAATATTTCAATTATATTGAGTCATAGGACTTATTGTTACCTAGGGCTCCTAGATATCAGCTGAAAATTGACACCACAGCCAACTGTGGCTTATGCTTTTTGGACACATCATGCTGTTATACTTTAAATTTTATAATAACTGTATAGCATTATTTTTTTCTAATTTGTGTCCATTAAATGTTTCATTAATTTATGTTGAAGTAACGAGTGTTGTCTTTTTGCTTTGTTTGCCTGCGCAACTATGGCCAGTGTTGCCAATTCAACTCTTTTGCAGCTACGTTTTATAAAAATGCATTAGTTCCACAAAATTTGCAAACTCCTTTGTTCTTTTTTATGAACGACTTTTTTTTTAGGTGTATATTTTTAATCAACTGTCAGCAGCCTAATCAAATTCATCTAGGATTGGACATACCAATCTTGTTGAACTGACATGGTTGGGTTCATTTTGCATATAGAAATTAATTTATTTTAATTTAACTGATTTAATCACATGGCATTGAGAGAATTGTTCGAAAGAAACAAATAAACCAACAATAAAAGTAGAAGAAGATACCAATCTTGTTTGGTAAATTTGAGCTCTCACTCAAAAGGTTAGATTTTAGCAACTTTTCTAATAATGGAGTTGGCAACACTGGTTATAATCTCTGTAAAGTTGGACTTGGACTGAATTACACAAAGCACCACTGTAAGTTTGTGGCTGAACATGTCAATCCCTCTGTTTGTTCTGATATAACATTTGCTTGAGAAAAAAAAACTATCTCCTTTAAACGAGTATTTGGTGAGAAATCCAAGATTTATTCGTGTGGCATTTTATTTTTTAATAACGAATTATTTTCGAGTGTTAATTAACGAAATAAAGTATACTTTATGTGTACTATGAGAGAGTTTAACTTCATAATCAATATTGAACTAATCGAATCGCCAAGACATCCATATTAATTTATTTATTGCCTGTAAAATTTCAAAGAAGATTAACCAAGTTGAAAATAAAATGTCTTTATAAAAAGGAACTTTATTTTGATTTCTAAGTAAACGTCGTGTTAGTGCAGACCTGGGGTGACAAAGTACACTATGTAAATATAATGTATTACCCGTTAATAGTTTTGTGATATCATTAGATTTTCTATGGTGGTTTAGAGGTCATCTGTTTCACGCTTAAAATGTTCACGTGTTGTTAGTTCGATTTATATCTCAATAATCACGGCATACGACACACTCTGCAGTAAGTTAGGTTACGACAACATGTCTAACTATCGCAATTACTCATTCACAATGAGGAAGTATTTAAAGAAAAGAAAGCACTAAAAAAGCACCTCACTATCTAGTGAAGTGCTTTTTTAGTGCTTTCAGACAGTTGCCATCTGGCAACTCTACCAAAAGTTGATTTTTGCAGGAAACGAATGGACTAAAGGTAGTCGTTTTCGTTCCATTTAACTAATATATAAAGAGATTTAAATTTGATATCTAACTTAGATATCAAACAAAAAAAAACAATTACAAAAAGAAACGGAAGTTAATTATTGAGGTTTGAAAATTAATGAACTTTTACACATGAAAGAAAACCGGAAGGGTTGTCATGGAGAAATCAATAAATTACCAAAGCGACATCTAGTTTGATTTCGGGAATTAATGTTTTTTTTTTTAAATACTTCTTCATTAGATCCTACAATTTGTGCTACCACCTAGTGACATACATTTTTGTAATTTTTATTATAATACTTTCTCATTGTTATTTAAATTAACTGTTAAAATATATCTTCTTTGTTTAATGATATACTTGAATTAACAACTCTATGTGATAATTGTGGAGGGCATAGTCTAGAAAGCTAAAGAATTATTATTTAGTGGAATAGTGTGTAATAGTAAGTCAATTTTATTAATGTGAACAGTACAATTAAATGTTATGATGAAGATGTGCTGTATTTTTTTTTGGGTCCCTAATTAACTTCTTGACAGTTATAACAAAAAAATATATGTTGCAAATAGTTATATGTAAACAATAAGTATGAGGGTCAAACTGAAAGTTCTTAGAACTGGCCACTTATAAACAATATAATAAAAAATAATTCTAAAATTTGAAAATATAACTCTTTGCCAATATTACTGAGTATATATTTCATTCATTTGTCATTTGTTTTACGATTTGGCGGCAAATTGAAAATTGTCTGTGTCACGTCATCATGAATTTAACACGAGAAAATTTTCGTGCAATGATTTTTTATGACTTTCGATGTCATTTAAGTCAACAAGAAAGTTATGATAGACTACGATTGGCCTTTCACGATGAAGCCCCATCTCGTGCGACTGTTTACAACTGGTTTAGTGAGTTTAAACGTGGTCGCACTAATCTCACTGATGATTTACGTGAGGGACGGCCTTCTACGGCGACGACTGAAGATAACATCTGTGTTGTGCGGCGTATGATAGAGACTGACAAAAGAGTGACCTATCAACAGATTCGGACAAGCTTAGGCATCGGTATGAGTCAAGTGCACAAAATCCTCCACGAACATTTAGCGGTCAGGAAGCTTTGCGCCCGGTGGATACCTCATAATTTGACTGAGGCTCAAAAACTCCATCGTGTGGATTGGTGTCGTAAAATGATTGAAAGATTTAACGGAGGTGACTCAAATGCTGTGTTCGACATACTAACAGGTGACGAAAGCTGGATTTACTGTTATGATCGTAAAACCAAAAGACAATCTGCTCAGTGGGTGTTTCCTTTCGAGGAGTTGCCAACTAAAGTGAAGAGAGATCGAAGTGCGGGAAAAAAAATGGTGGCCTCGTTCTTTGGAAGGATAGGTCATTTTGCAACAATTGTGTTAGAGGATCAAAAAACAGTTTCTGCAGAATGGTACACTACCAATTGTTTGCCACTTGTCTTGGAAAAAGTTCGAGAGAAACGACCTCGCAGTAGGATCCTCCTTCACCACGACAACGCCTCGTCGCACACCGCCAAGCGAACGATCGACTATTTGGCGACATCAAACGTTGAATTACTGGGTCACCCGCCGTATAGCCCCGACCTCGCGCCTTGTGATTTTTATTTATTTCCAAAAATTAAAGAAAAACTTAAAGGAAAGCGGTTTATGAATGCTGAAGAAGCGGTGGCTGCGTATCGCGATGCCATTGAAGAGACCCCTAAGGACGAGTGGGCAAAGTGCTTTTCCCAGTGGTTCCATCGCATGCAGCGGTGTATTGACGTGAATGGACAATATTTTGAAAAGATATAATAAAACTAATAACTGGCTAATGTAATCAGTTTTTGATTTTCTAAGAACTTTCAGTTTGACCCTCGTCTTTAGTGCAATCTTATAAAAACAAAAATATTGATGTCAGTGTCAAAGCAAAATTAAATATAGCATTCAGGTTTCCTGAATATATTAACTAGTTTATAAAGTAAAAGGGGATCCAAAGTATTCGTTTCACGGCACGTTGATAACGATTTAATGTAAATCTATGATTATAATAAAAATTAAGGTAAAATAGTCTTTCGATGCAGGAAACAAAACGCAAACAGCACAACTACTACCTAAATATTATGAGTGGCAACATATCGGTTTCTAATGTCAATATTCGTCTACGAAGTGTTGATTCCCAGAAATACTTTAAAATTTGTGAATAACTATTATGAGTACTTAATTACGTACTTTAAAACTTTTAAAATGTGTAAAAGTTAATTTGAAATTGGAAAGAAATTGTGTGTTATAGTTGAGGTAAATAAATCTTATTGATCTTAGATAATCAATATGGTGACTAGAATGAACTGCTTTGTTTATAGTCCTCCCTTTTAATTTACCAGTTCTTTTATAAATAACTTTAGTCTATAATCAAAATCTTCATTAATGCATGAATATTTGAAAGTTTATCTCATCAAATGATATTTAATTAGAAATATTTGAAATACTTATTATGTTGACATAATAAAAACATAATTGACTCAGATTACTTTATCTTTAAATACAAAAAGAAATGCCTTTTACTATGGATAAGTAGTTTTAAATGTTTATGACCAAATACTTGAAGAAATTAATTGATTGAGGGTGAATAGGAAGTTTTTTGAAGAAAAATATTGCAATTTTGTCTCAAGGAATGTCAAAACAGTTAATTAGTAAGAAAAACAATTTTGTTAAAGCTAATGCTTTCACTACCGCATAATTAAATGGAGTTATTTTGGTTGTTATTACTGAATATTTAATACAGTATTAAACTCATTGAAAGTACATGAAGAAAACTATATCAGGTACGGGATAAGATAAGATAAACTTTATTTCAATTTAAAAATTATTCTATATTACAATTTGCTTGTGATAAATGTGAGCCAGACTTATTTTTATGTTGACACCTTAGTAAATATTGTACTTGTATAGTAGGTTTCTATAATAAATTAAAACTATTTCAATTTGTGGTTATTCTAAAATAATATATAAAACAATAAATTACATAATATCTGCAACAAAATACGACTTATTTGGTTATTGCCTTGTCTCTATTAAATAATTACAGCAAGTATTTTTTCTGTGTCATTATATGATCTACCCTCTAACCAGTTGTGTATGGCTTTTTTACATGAGATTTTATTCAAAGGGTAAAGTTTACTTTATTATATATATAACTCCTGAGAAAACAAAAAGTCTGTGGGAGTGTGAAGTCCATTCCTTTTCAGAGTGTACAAACAATATCAGTCCTTCACTTACTGGTTTGGAGTGTAGGGTTATAATGTGTTAGGGAGTGCTTTTTAAGGACTGTTAGTTGTATATACAACTGGCAAACAACAAAGACTACAGTTGACTAAGGGTTCTGCGGTTGGGAATCTAAATGGCCTGAAGATGTTTACTTTTAGAATGGCTCTCTGTGCTATTTCTAACTTTAGTATGAATGGATTTTATCAAGTATTTTATATGATAAATGTCAGTATATCATAGTAAATGCTCAAATTCACAGCAAGTATAACTACCATTGAATGCAATCCTAGTGAGCATTGTTTTTTTATATGTAAAATATTATGTATAAATATATTGCTCAGTTTTTTAACAGACTTTGAAAATGGAAAAGATTAACTATTAAATCAAATGAAAATATCTTTATTCAAGTAAGCTTATTACAAGCACTTTTGAATAGTCAAAAGATTTCTTTTTCTCCTACCACTTGTTCAGGATGTTTTTTAGCTGATAAGAAGAACAAGTGAAAGAAACTTACCAGCTCTTTATCATAAGTAATGACATTTACATAAAACATGTCATTACCAAAATAATATGTATTATCAATTTATCACAATAGTAAATACAACTTTCAAAGTCTGTAGGTCATAGGTTGTACATTAAATTAGTTGTTATAGAACAAAGCGAACACTATTAATTCCATGCATTGTGATCGTAAAAATAATCATCAACTTTATAATAGCCTTTACTCATAAGTATGTTCTTTACATGAATTTTTATGAATTGAACATAGCAATAAATGCATTGCTATGTTCAATAAAGTTCCACAAAATGTAATCAACCTACCCATAAATAAATTAAAAATTCATGTAAAGAACATACTTATGAGTAAAGGCTATTATAAAGTTGATGATTACCCAGAAATGATAGCGAAAGTTTTAAGTTTGAAATATTTTCTAGATCTTTTTCCCAGAATATTATTACCTTTAACTATATGATAAAGATAGGCAGACAGTTGCAACCACTAATCGTTGCCCATATCCAAAGAGCTTTTGTATTTTATACCTATATAATTATTGAAAATGTTGAAGAACAACTATTTTTATTTGTTGACATTGTATTTATACATCAAGATGATTTAAGAATGTAAAAGAAAGATGTTCTGGTGCTTGCCCTTTGTAATCAGTACTAACATCTATACTTATATTATAAGAAGGGAAGGATTGTTTGCATTTAATAAGCTCCAAAATTACTGGACCGATTTTAAAATTCTCTCACCTACAGGATGCTACTTCATACTCGGGTGACATAGACTTTAATTTATACGAAGTCGCGTGAAAACAGCTATTAAATATAAATACGTATAGGAGGGTAATTATAACATCTTGAGACATTTTCAGGGTTCAAAAATGGAAGCTACAGAGCAAGTGTTCATTAAACAAGAAGAGGATGTCGCAGGATTCAAAATGGAAGTAAAAGTTGAAGTGGAACCGTATGACGAACACGAGATCATTGCCAACACTGTCTGCGAGCAAAACGTGAAAATTGAGATAACCGAAAAAAATAGTGACACCGCCATCTATGAGAATGACACGGAATCAGACGACGAAAATGTTAAAAGCAACCCTAGAACTATAGAATTTGAGGGTACCGCCTTTGTTAACGGTAAAAGGAGTCGTTTGAATTGCCCACAATGCGATACCACTTTTAAGAACCGTGCTAATTTAAAAAGTCACCTCAAATATATACATGCTACAGAAGATGAAGTGAAAGAATGCGATATTTGTTTCCGCACCTTTAAATCTCTAGTTCATTTGCGGTCGCATACGAATTCCGTTCATGCTAACGTTAAAGAAGTCACATGCGATTTTTGCGGCAAGAATTTCTTGAACAAAAAGAAATTAAACAACCACATTTTCTATACACACCCGAAAACTGAGGAAAACGCGATATGTGGCATCTGTTCTAAAGTCTTCAAAACTAAGTACAGATTAAAACTCCACATACGAACTGTTCATCCCGAAGGGAAGAATGTGAAATGTCCAGATTGTATGAAGGAATTTAAATCAGATATGCTATTACAGAGGCATATAAAATGGGCTCATCCCACCGACGGAATGACTTACCGATGCCAGGAATGCGGAAGAGTATTGCCGTCCATTTATTGTTACAAGAAGCATTTGAAAAATGTCCACGGCTTAGGTAATATCAAATGTGAACATTGCGACAAAGTATTCCAAACTAAAAACACTTTACACAGGCACATAAAAACCTTCCACGAAGGAATCAAGATCGAGAAGAAAGAATACAAGAGCGGTCAACACGAATGCGATAAGTGCAATAAAAGATTCAGTACATTAACAGCGCTGACGTGGCATCAAGAACGGCTACATTCAGAGAACAAAGTCAATACGACCTGTCAGATGTGTTCCAAAGAGTTCGGTGACCACAACGGACTGAAACGACATTTGGAAACAGTTCATTCGATGGAGACGGCTACATGTAATTTGTGTTCGAAGACTTTTAAGTCGTATTTGAATTTGCAGAGGCACATTCGAGTCACCCATGCGCCTCCAGAAGCAGCTCAGACTTGTGATATATGTCAGAAAACATTCAAATGCTCTATGCACTTAAAAATACACGTTTATGCCGTTCATCCAAAGGAAGGTAGAGTCAGTTGCGAGATATGTAAAAAGGAATTCTCCTCCAAGAAGTATTTGATTAAGCACGAGAAAACGCATAATAGCAAAGATTTCCCTTGCAATCAATGCGGTAATTATTTTAAAAGCGTTTTTGATGTCAAAAGGCATATAAGTAGAGTTCATATGAAGAAGAAGCAGAATGAGACTAGAATTGACAGCAGTTGTTTGAAATGTGGTGTTAATTTCACGGATGATGCTGAATTACATTCCCATATAGTTAGTTGTGGTAGTCAAGATATAACGTTTATAAAAGTTGAGTTAGAAGAAGATATTGAGCACTCGTAGAAGAAAAATCATCTGTACATTTTTATTGTGTTAATAAATTAATCTGTAAAAATAGGCAAATGAATTTATGGATATATTGAATTTTGTAAATATAAAATTATATTAAAATTAAATAGAAATACATTGATTATAAAATATCTGTGAATTTTTTATCGCGTCAATAGGTATAACAATTTTTGAAGAATTTAATAGACTATATTAACGTTTTAATATCTCGATAAATTTTAATACTAATAAGAAAGAAAGAAAGAAAAATAGTTTATTGCTGTCAACCCACATAATGTGTGCGTTATGTGGGTTGACAGCAATAAACTATTTTTGTAACAATAATAATGTGAAAAAAAAAACTATTTGTATAATAAAGTGGTATTATGTAGGCTATGCGATGCCAACACTGGATTCAACTCGGTATAAGCAACAGGCAGGGCCCGACGCACTGATACTCTGCTGAGTTCAGTCATGATATCACAGAGTATAATTATTTCAATTTAAGACTGGAAATGTCCGCTTTAAAACCATATTAGAAAAAGTGACTAAAGCAAGCAATACTAAAATAAAAAAATTTCAAAATAAATCAATCAGTTTCAAAATAAAGGGCCTACTTATAATAAGATACAGCTGAGTAGGCTAGATTCCAAATTCCTTCATTTAAAAAGCACTTTTAAAAAAATGGATATGTGATGTAAAAATCTAAAGTTAGAAGAAGAAAACGTAAAAGTCTAATGAGGAAGTATTTTAAAAAAACGAAAGCACTAAAAGCACCTCCACTAGATGGCGACTCTAGCAAAAGTTGATTTTAGCAGGTAACGAATGTTTGATTTCGGAAACTATTTTTTTTAATACTTTCTCATCGATACAGATGCAGGACTGACCAAATAGGAAAACTGTTTTCTTTTTCGCGACTGAATTTTCAATCCAGGTTGCTAGCGTACAGTCGGCCAAGAAAGTGGTCTACCACCCTAAGGTTGAATTTCGCGTGTTACGTCAACTAACAACAAGGTTGATTTTCCGTAGCATTAATTTTTTGACACGTCAAGTACACGTCTGGCTTCGCACGGCTTGTGCATTTAGCCAATGACATTATTTTGTGGGTAAAGTTAGGGAAACGTCAGGAAAGGGATAAAGTTTAAGGTTAACGGGAATTTGGAATAATAAGGATTAGAAGGGTATAAGGATAAGATGAAGGATATTATTATAACATAAGGTAAAGGAATGATAGATATAAATTATATTACAGTTTAATATTGTTGAAAATAATAAATTTTGCTAGGGATTTATATACAGATGGATTATTCATAGCGAGCAAGGAGGATACGGAAGTTGGGAAAGGAATTTTAATTGATATTAGGTCATTTAAAAAGAAGGAGCGATCATACTTTAAACAAGCAAAAATGATGTGATTTAGTTCGCCAATAATACCCTTACCGCAGTCACAAATGTTATTGTTAATAATACCAAGTCTAGAGAGATGATCAGGAGTGCAAACATGTCCAAGTCGCATGCGAATTATTATTGAAATAGCCTTTCTTCCGTAATCAGCAGTCCGGTACCATGGTTTAAGAGAAATGTGTGGTTGAATAGAAGCATAAAATTTACCTTTTTTACTTGAGCTATTTTCCCAAATATTACACCAGGCACTATGAAGATCAGTCTTGGCTATAGACAAGAGGTCATGGCTAAAATTTTTATATGGATGCATGTCACCACAGTTCACGGCCTCATTTGCTAATCTATCAGCTATCTCATTGCCACCTATACCGCAATGACTTGGGATCCACATAAATTGTACGTAGTAATTGTTAACGTAACACTTATAAAGTAATTTTCTTATTTCAGAAATAACAGGATAATATGTTTTCATTCGAAAGGGAAATTTACCAACAGCCTGAAGAGCGCTCATTGAGTCACAGAATACAATTGTTTTCTTAAGCTTCATAATAATAACATATTCCAGGGCCTTTAAAAGTCCATAACATTCACCTGTGAAAACTGAGGATTCGGGTGGAAGTTTAATTTTTTGAACAACATTGTATTGTGAATGATAAACACCTATGCCTACATTGCCAGACTTATTGTTTTTTGAAGCATCAGTAAAAATATGATGATGGTCTTTATATTCACAGTCTATGGTATATTTAAAATTAAAACTGGCTGTAGGATCTTTATTAATAGACTTTAAGATAATATTCGGACATAATATTAAAGATTGATAGTTAACATCAAAAAGTGGTAGCAAGTTAGAACGATGAGTGGGGTTGTGCAGGTTTTTATATTTTTTATAACTTTTTATTAAACAAGGAAGAGTTTTGTGAGACCAATATCTGGAAGAGTTAATTTCTTCTTCGAGTGATTGAAGCAAGGGGAAGAGCGAATGATTAGATAATTGAATAGAGCGAAAAACAAATCTGTCAGATAAATATTGACGACGTAAATGTAAAGGCGCCTCACAACATTCTACTTGTAATGCATTGATGGGACTCGACTTCATAGCTCCTGCTATTAATCTGAGTGCTTTGGATTGGATTCTGTCAAGTTTTCTTAAGGCAATACTATTACCGGGTTCTAACAAAAAGGTACCGTAATCTAGTATACTACGAATCAGGGAATTATATAGTATCTTAAGGCTAAACGGATGAGCACCCCACCACACACCTGATAAACATCTAAGGATATTCAAAAGGCGTTCACATTTGTTAGCTATATGCTCACAATGTTGAGCGCCTGATAACTTCGAATCTAAAATAACTCCTAAATACTTATAGCTTTTTAAGACTGGAATTGAATCATTATCGTACATAATTTGAACGGAGGGAATGATACGTTTTCGAGAAAATATTACCACAGCGCTTTTAGAGGCAGAAAGGCTTAAACCATTCTGATCTAACCATTGCTTGAGATCATTTAAAGCTAATGATAAAATAGATGTTGCTCTTTCTATATCGCGATTGGTAGAATAAATTAGAAGGTCATCAGCATACTGAAGAATTTTAATACGGTTTTCAAATATTGACTCTAAATCATGCGTGTATATATTGTATAGCAAAGGGCTTAACACAGAACCTTGTGGTAAGCCTTTCCAAACTGTTCTAGTCATATCGTTATTATAATTGTATATAAGTTTCACTGTACGTTCGTTAAGTAAATTAATAATGAAGCTAGAAAGAAGAGAAGGAACATTAATGGTATCCAATTTGGTTTTTAAGATCGAAAGTAAAACATTATCGTATGCCGATTGTATATCAAGGAAAGCCGCGACTACGGATTCATTAAATGTAAATGCTAATCTTACATCTGTATTAAAAATACTAATATTATCAATGGTGCCCTTACTTTTCCGAAAACCATATTGCGATTTAGAAAGAACTTGTTTGTTTTCAACAAACCACTCCAGGCGGTTTTTAATTAAATGTTCAGCCAATTTAACCAAAACATTAGATAGGGCGATGGGGCGATAGTTGTTAGCAACATTTCGTGATTTATGAGGTTTTAGCACTGGCAATATCACTTGGGATTTCCATGACATTGGAACGTTTCCTGTTATCAAAAAACTGTTAATGACATCTAAATAATATGAGAGTGTGTTATCAGTCAGTTTTGAAAAAAAGCAATAAGGAATTCCATCTTCTCCTGGGCAGGAGTCTTTGACATTATTGATTATACCTTTTAATTCATATAGAGTAAATGGTCTTTCTAAGTAATGCGAACTTTGTGTCGATAAAGTCTTATTATTCTCTGAGACCCATGGGGGGGCTAATCTATCAAGGAAGTTATATGCTAAGGATTGGGGAAGAACTGAAAAAGAAGTTTTGTTGAAAGCACATCTAAAACGCTTTATATTGTTCCATACTATTGTTGGATTGACGTTAGGTGAAATAGATGAACAAAAATTTTTCCAACCTTCAAATTTCTTTTTCTTGAATAGTTTTTTAGTTTCTAATTTAAGTTTACAAAAATGTTCAAAGTTAGTATCTGACATGTTTTTATTATATTCTTTTTCCGCTTGTTTCCTTTTCCTTACAGCAAGAGTGCATTCCCTGTCCCACCAAGGAGGAGATGGAATTTTTTCTGAAGTATTTTTCACAGGAAATGTTTCATTAGCAATCTCTGTTATTAAGTGGGTCAAAGATTGAGCACATATTAGATTATTGTCACTGTTAACAGAGGGTAGCAGACTTAACTTAGCCTCAATCTTTTCTTTAAAGGAATCCCAAACCTTATCATTTTTAGTGTATTTATATTTTCTAAGGGATATCTTTTGTGGAATTATTTGTTGCTTACAAGGAAATTCAATAATTATTGGATAATGGTCACTACCATAAGTATAGGGAAGAGTTTCCCAAGATAGAGAAGAGGCCAGGCTTGGAGAACAAATAGATAAATCAACAGCACTGGGATTTTGATTTGGTCCAGTTCGACGTGTGGGACTGCCTGTGTTAAGTAAACATAAATTATGCAAGTCAATAATATCTACTAATTCTCGTCCCAGAGTATTACACTGAAAGCTTCCCCAGACTGTATGGTGACAATTAAAATCACCAAGTACTAAAAATGGCTTGGGCAGATTAGAAAATAAAAAATTGAGTTCACTTAAAATATAAGGTGAAGGGTGAGCTATGTACAATGATACAAAACAAACATTATTAAAACTTACAGCTACAATTGAAATATCATCAGAGTGAGGTGGAAAAGTTACACTTAAAAAGGGAATTGTATTTCTAATAAGTATAGCTGTTCCACCACCATCTGTACCTAGTCTATCGTCTCTAACTATGTTGTAACCAGCAAAATGAAAGTTTTTTTGTGGTTTAAGCCAAGTCTCTGACAAAGCAAAAACAAATGGCTTGTATTTGTTGGTCAAATATATAAGTTCACTTCTTTTATTTATGATACTCTGAGTGTTCCACTGTATTATATTGTGTAGATCCATTATTAATTGTTAACATTAAATTTTCAAACAAAGAGGCAACGTTGGACGGTGAAATAAAGTTATATTTAGCTAATATATTAAATAAAGCTGTTATTAACTCAACATGAGATTGATTTCCTTGATCTTGAGGTTTTTGTATAGCACATCCATTAGCAGGTGTAGGGATTCTAAAGTCATTTATGATAGCATTATGTGCTTCTTTATTGTAACCCATATTGGTTTTATTTATATTACGAGGGTTTAAAAATACTGTTTTCTTATAGGATGTAGTGGGAGATCTACTATTTTGAGATGTGTGAATATTATTATACAAAGGAGATTGAGGAAGAGGCTTCGAAGCTACTATGTCTGCATATGATTTAGTTACTGGAGGGTGAGCTTTGGAAGCCTCAGCATAAGACACACAGTTTTGAGCCATGAATGTTTTAATTTGTTTTTGCCTCATAAATTCAGGACATACTTTGCTAGTGGCATAATGAAAGCCAGAACACAAACAGCAACAGGCATCCTCTTCAACTGTACCACAAGATTCCCCAGTGTGGTCCTTGCCACATTTGTAACAACGGGGCTTAGATCTACATTGTACCTTTGTGTGACCAAACCGACAGCAATGATAACACTGTATTGTAGGGTATATATATAAGTCAACATTTAATGCATTATAGCACAAGTACACTCTCTTAGGAAGTATCTGTCCATCAAAAGTAATAATTACAGTTTGTGAAGGTTTCCATGTTGGGCTTCCATCAATAAAAGTTTTGAAGTTCATGCGTCTGACTTTCATTATAGTCCCACATCCTACAGGTACTGAAATATTAGCCATGACCTCTTCAGGTGACCACTCAGCAGGAACACCTCTAACTAACCCCATTCGGGTGACATTAAATGTTGGTATATACGCTCGGTAATTATTGACTTGGAGAGCTTTATCATTAAGAAAAGAGTTTGCATCTTTAAAATTAGTAAAACTAATTGAAATTTTATTTCTGCCAATTTTCTTGACACTGCCATTGACAATGTTTGGGAATTTATTCTTTTTCAAAAAATTGCCGAACTTAACTGGGTGAATTGATGTCTTGTCATCTGCTGATAATATTAGTTTTTGTACATGCAATATAAAAGGTGAAACATCTGACTCGCAATAAGCTTTCCTACCGATATAAGTTGATGAAGGTAAATTAGTTACTGGGGGAGGGATGATCGAGTCTGATATTACAGATGTGGGTGCTGAAGGAAGGTCGAGAGAAGTTATATTGTTATTGAAAGAAGTTTCAGTACAAGAACAATCTGTTGGTTTAGGTTCAGAACCGTGATGCCGCCTTCTTTTTTTGTTACACGTTTTGCATAGATTGGAGCGACGGCTCCTTTTTAAAGTCGATCTATTCGATGTAGATGCATCCGTATCCATCCCTGACTCGGAACAAACTGTAACATAACTACCTGCCGGGGGGACGAATCCCCCCGGGTCGTCGGGGGGCTCGCCCATAAAAATAATAAAAAAACTTACCTAATATCTGCAGCTAAGCACTAACTCTAATATATAAACAAATATATAAATGTAAATACACAAAAATACCCTTCTAATGAACTAACTTAATAATTAATTTTAATTATTTTATGCCACTAAAAAAAAACACGCCTAACAATTTCAACATTATTGCTATCTTCATCATTTTGACGTAACCTTTGACAGTAATTATCTATACCTATAATAAAAATGTAACAAGGTTACATTTGTAAGATATTTTGGAAAAAAAATATATGGACGGCCTTCATAAGACTAATAGAAGCCAAAAATATTTTTTTTTTCTGTCTGTCTGTTTAAATACTTTAGAGTTACAAATATCCTACGTTAGAATGTAGATTAATTATATTTTAATACAAATAAAAAAAATCAGTAGATAGTGAAATGCTATGCGTAAGAAGCTATGCGTGTTATAGGTCTGAATATACTGAGATAACGGATAACAGAAATGAATAGCGACGAAAAACATATTGCGCCGACCCATAGCTTAGTGCGAGACAAGGGCTAAAACTAGACAAGATGAAAATGCTAATTCTTTGGTTGTTAAAAAATATATACAATTCTTTTATAAAATTATAATTCTTATAATCTTGTGTAGCCGCCATCTGCCTCTATAACAGCTTGCAGACGTTCCCTCATCGAGCCCACCAGTCTTGAGCAGATATCAGACCCACGTGTTTCCTCCCAAACCTCATTGCAGTGCCCTTGTAGTGCTTCTGCTGTTCGTTCATTACCATAAGACCCCCACATATTTTCAATAGGGTTGAGATCTGGCGATTTTGCAGGCCATGGTATCAAGTTTATTTCCGGATGTGCATCAAACCAAGCACGTGTTACCCTTGCTTTATGTAAGGGACAGTTATCCTGTAAATAATTAAATTGACGCATTTCATTTTCAAGATAAACGTTCCGGACGGATGGCAACATAGCATTTTGGAGAACATCAACATAATCTGATGCCGTTGCTCGTGGTGGCAAAAAGGTCAAGTCTCCGACACCATCAGCAGTCATCCATCCATACAAATTTACCGAGATACGACCCGATTCTCTATTTGGCACGACATGATTTTGCGTGTATCGCGTTTTATTGAATCGCCAAAGGTGTAAACGCCCGTGTTGACTGGATTTAAAAGTTTTCTCGTCACAGAAAACAGTGTTACTCCAATCAAAATCCAAATATTCTATGGCGAAATTTAATCTGGCCATTCTATGAGCGTCAGTCATATAAATTTTCTTTGCATAACGCCTGTGATGTAAGCCCATGTAATGTAAATGGTTTCTAATGGTTTGGAGAGTCACGTCAAATATGTCGGCAAAATAACGCGTTGGTATAAAGCCAGATTCCTCATAACTCCGTCTCATGAAGACTCGCTGAGTATCTGATATTTCAGGTCTACGACCGCTACGACTCCGAGCGTTCAAATTCCCCTCCTCGCTTTCTCGTCTTATCCAAAGACGGACAGCTTGTCTCTATAATCAAAAATAAAATATGAACAGAAAAAATTAAAAAAAATTTTTACACTCGGACTTGGTCTGAGATTTTACATTAAACTCACGTCAGACATAATAATACTTACCGACACATTTAATTCTCTAGAAATCTCACTAATATTCAAACCATCATTGTGTAATGCGATTATTTGTGCTCTTTCGTTAATGAATAAATTTCGGGGCATTGTAGTGTAAATTAATTAGGAAAATACCTACGGAAAATGCCGAGAAAATATTTGACATGAATTGTCAAGTGATCTATTCTTTTTCAGTAAAAGAGTTTTCGTAACAAAATAGTTTCCACTTTGAAGTGACCTACTTAAATTTTAAATTTATGAAATATTGTGAAGACTATTTGTTGTTGCAAATTATTATCTAATGCATAGACTGCAAAGGTCAAAATAACATTTGTGCTCTACGACAACACGTCAGCATTGTGCATCTCTTTTATTGTTTGCATGCAATTCTCAGATTCGCCTTTAGCGATGCTTTAAAGACACGGGAAATGTTGTCAAAACTGGTAGACCACTTTCTTGGCCGACCGTACACACAGATAAAGCTTTAACTTTTCAGCGCTGGCCGTATGTGCTGAGACCCCTTTTCCTTTGTCTTAATGGAAAAAACACCAACCACTTTTTGTAATCTTAAAAATATTTTGAAAAAGCGAAAGTAGGTAGTGGTTTTTTTACAGACTATTTGAAATGTGTATTTGTCCGTTTGGATGCGGAATATAATAGCGTTACAACTTCGAGGTAAGCAAATTCTATTGATACTGCTTATTATGGTAAATAATCTGCTTTGTTTGTACTGTTTAACGTGGTACTTTTACTGACCATTTCACTACTAGAAAATTTGACTTTAAGTGTTCGTGGTCTTCTTTTCTCTCTTCAGAAACATTCTCTGATCTCGACCTAAGCGGCATTTTATCATAGCAAAGCAATATTAACTGCGAGAAGAATAGCACTTTCGATTTAACTTCTGCGCATTAAGCGTTAACCAACTTTAAATTTTGCATATTATTGCTAAAATTGGAAACAGTTGCCATTTGAAATGACTGTTTGTTGACAACAGTGTAATAAAAACGTCTGCCAAAAACAAATTGAAATTATTATTTCCTAAGTTTATGCATTTGAAGTTAAACTCCAGTACAAATTGTCTTTTTTTATATACTTTAGAATATTTATGTAAATAATAATTTGAATTTGGGGTCAACACTTTATTAATAAAGAAATGAAAGCCCATTTAAAACCCGATTGCACAAACTACCATTAAAATAGTCATTATTTTAAAGTGCCATTATCAACATCATCTGTCTTGTTACATACCCAGTGCAGGAGTTCATGCCTTTCTTATAAATGGTTAAGGAGTATGGGCCATAACCCACCATTCGGGCCCAATGCTGATTGAATGGTATTAACAACTGCTTAATGTGCCTTCAAAACCAAAGAGTTGCTTGTCAGGACTATTTTTGGTCATCTATCCCGTGACCGACCTTTGCAAAAGGTGCTTAATAACAATGATTGCGGGTCGCGGCGCATATCTACTACACTATTGAGCTACTCCTAAGTGCCATTATAACTTACAAATTTTCAAAATTATAACATTCACTAGAGCTCAGTGTTAAAGAGTAACACTAAAAATCATATACATACAATCTAGAGAATAAAAAAATGTAATAATTTTTCAGGTTTCAAAAATGGATTCTACTGTCATTAAACAAGAAGCTAACATTGAAGAATTCAAAACGGAAATGAAAATTAAAGTTGAACCGTTTGATGAATACGACAACACTTCCAATATAGTTTACGATCAAAACATAAAAATAAAAGCAGAACCGTTTGATGAATACGAAACCACCACTGGTACTGTCTACAATGAAAACGTAAATATAAAAGTAGAACCATTTGATGAATATAAAAAAGTTACTAATTCCGTCTGCAAACAAAGTGTAAAAATTGAGAGACCTAAAAATTTTCATAAGTCAACTTATCAAAACTATGTGACACCAGCAAGAAGAAATTCACAAATGAATTATATGCATGGTAATATAATACATGGTATACAAGAGATAAGCAATAATTATCACACATATTTTTTTAACAATAACACTAGAAATACCTATGGACTAAACAACAGTTATGGACTAAACTATAGTTATGGACTAAACAACAATTATAGACAAAACAACAGTTATAGACAAAATATTCATAGATTGAACATCAATCATAGGCCAAACAACCATGTCATTAATAGACATCCTGCTCCAAAGAGAGCTGAGACTTGTCCAGTTTGTTCCAAGAGCTTCAAAAGTATGGTTGCTTTAAATCAACACCTAAAAAGTGTACATGTTCCAAGACTCGACTCACCTACCTTCGAATGTCTAGATTGTAAGAAAAAATACAAATCATGTAAGCTATTACAGGAACACAAAATATCGGTGCATTCCTTCAGCCTATGTGGTACAGCTAATGAAGAATTGAAAAAGGGTTTAAGTAATATAAAGTGTGATGAAGTACACTATTTAGAAAATGTAAAAAAGGAAAAATGCAATGAAGTACAATGTTTAGAAAATGTTAAAAGTGAAAAATGTGATGAAGTACACTGTTTAGAAAATGTAAAAAGTGAAAACTGTGATGAAGTACACTGTTTAGAAAATCTAAAAAGTGAAAACTGTGATGAAGTACACTGTTTAGAAAATGTAAAAAGTGAAAAATGTGATGAAGTACACTGTTTAGAAAATATAAAAAGTGAAAGTTGCGAGGAAGTACACTATTTAGAAAATGTTAAAAGTGAAAAATGTGATGAAGTGTTACAAAATAATGACTCCTTGCTGAATGATATAAAACTATACCAAGAGTGTATAAAAGTTGAAATGGAAGATTATGAAAGTGATCTTTAGGAATAGAAGGCAGTGAAGAGAAAATTTGTTATAGAACTTTTCTATTTTTATATGATGTAAATGAACATTTTTATTTTATTTTTAAGTTTCCTTAGTGCCGCAATACACTCAATAGACTAGGTTTTAACAAGACTTGATTTTTATTAATATATAAAAATTTAATAAAAAATATAAAGTACCACATTTTAAACCCAAACTTTTTATTGTAATACAATATAATATATACAATACCTTATACATTATCCTCCCAATACTAAAAATAGGATAAAAAAAAAATGTATTTAATCCATAACCCATATAATTATAAATAAGGTCAATTTATAATATGTTACCCAAGATTTGGCTGTATAGCTTAATTCCTTCGCCTGTTCCATGGACGAAACTACTACTACTTATAATCTGTCTCTCACATAGAGTCTCTCATTAGAAAATAAATAAGGGTCACTTCGCCTGTTCGCGTCCAGTACTTCAATATTTATGATATGTGTTTAGAAAAAAATAGTAAGCCTGACTATTCAACAAAAGAACGCGGTACATTAAGAAAACAGTGCAGCATCGCGGTATTATATTTTTATGTGAGATTTAGGACGCATAGCTCTTTCTAGACTTTATCAAAGTAGACTTAAAGTCTAGAAAGAGCTATGCTATGTGAAAAAAGAATAATGTTTATTATGAATTTGCTTATTTTTCTTTATAGTTAAACAGTAAAACTTGCATTTTCATCCACTGGCCCTGCGTAGAGATGTTGCTTCACTGTGCATCTTATATCGCATCTATTACGGGGAATGCTCCGAGGAATTGTTCGGACTCATACCTGCCGCTACCTTCCGCCATCGTTCACGCGACAAGAAATCCACGCCCATCATTTGGATGGTTGGAAGTCCTCAACTGCGCGTTTTTCTAGAAGTTTCCGACGTAAACGACCTTCACTTTCAAGCGTAGAGCATACTCGTCCCTCAAAGGCCGGCAGCGCACTTGTAGCCCCTCTGGTGTTACAGGTGTCCATGGGCGACGGTAATCACTTACCACCAGGTGATCCGTCGGTTCGTCGGCCGCCTATCCCATAAAAATAAAAAAAATAAAAAATTGCGTCCGCCATGGACGCAAACCATACCAATAAATGCAGTATGTATACTAAATAACGTAATTTTTGTTCCTTAAATGCATTTGACTTGTCTTACTACCTGTTGTACATTTTAAATTTAGATCGGCTTGTTTTCAAAAATATATCTATTGTTTATTTTAGATTTGGACTACGAGTTTAAAATTCTGTTTTTGTATGAATAGAGTAAGCTTTAATGAGGAGTATTTTTTTTTTTCAATATGGACTTGTTCCGTTATGCACGGAAAGCCAACATCCCGTAGTGAGAAATACGTGATTCAAGAAATTGAACTGTAGTAGTTTCTTGAATCACGTGTCTCTCTCAAATTACATATGAACAGTAATTAATCAATTCTTCCTTGAGATTGTTCTTTCTCTACAAAAAAAAAACAACACAAGAGCAAATATCACTAACTACAATAATTTAAGAAAAAACAAGCCCTAAAAAAGCGACTTCACTAGATGGCGACTCTAGCAAAAGTTTATTTTTGCAGGTATCGAATGGACTAAAGTATAGTAATTTCCGTTCCTTTTAACTAACATATTAAGAAACTGAAATTTGCAAAGTTCGAAACTTAGATATCAATACAAATACGAAAAAGTACAAATATAATAGGAGTTGTTAATGGAGTTTTGAAAATTAATTTACTTTTATACATGAAACAAAACCGGAAGGATTGTCATGGAGAAATCAAGTACCGTTGCGACATATAGTTTAATTTCGGGGACTAATGTTTTTTTAATACTTCCTCATTCTTAATTTCTTTCTAAGGTGAGTTCTACGAAGATAAGAAAGAAGGAAAAGAGAATATACGCAGAAGATTTAAAACTTACTAAAAAATACTGAGGGTAAAGGCTACAGCGCAAGTCACAGAAGGGTCAATTAGATTCTGGTTTAGAAATATTTGGACCAAATACACTCAAAAGATATTCCGATGAAAAAAAAAAACAGGAATATATGTAAAAGTCATATTTTTAAGATCAATTAATGAAATATTAAACCTACTTTGTTTTTTTAATTGAGTTCTATTAATGATGGAAATGTGATTTATCTACACTAATGTTTACATTAATATTAGAAAGAAGTAAGACTTGATTGTTTATTTGCATCGAATAGGCTTCGAAACTATTGGATTTCAGATTTAAAAAATCTTTCACCTACGTCATACGGGGTTGAAATAAGATATAATTGAATCGGGAGAAGTCGCTTGAAAAAAGCTACTTTATAATAATTCTAGCACCTAAGCTTATAAACTGACTATATTTACAGTTTTAATGACAATGAGCGAAAATAAACAAACTATGGCTATAGGAAGTACGCGTTCGAATGTTAAGCAACGTTTGAAGGGCCGGTTAAAGGATGGGTGACCAAAAATAATAAAATAAAGATTATATATAATACAAATTTTTTTTTATGTTTCTGTTTTAATTTTATATTGACTTCTGGTTCTGTTTCTGCTTCCGTTGCATCACTACCTACTGTATGATATCATCCAAAGCTTGGGCGAGCAAGTGCATACAAATTTTCGGTATCCTATAACCGGCCAATGAGAAAATCACATAACATTTTAAATTAAGAAATAATTTTCACCATTCGAAATATCTTAGGTATATAAAAAAATAAAAGACAAAAGTTAATTCAAAACCTATATTACATTGTACATTTTGTAATGCTGACATAATTTAAGTAAAAAAAATAACTATTTACACCCTTTCTTATATGTTACATCAGCCAAATTAGAAATTTCGAATTTTTTTAACAAAAAGTCCTTTTCACAATTTTTAATAAAAAGTTTATCCTCGACCGATCCTTTTATATTTAAGCTTATATTGTTTCTTGCAGCAAATTTCGATAGTAATCTCGTACACATGATTCTTTAGAAGCAAAATAATAAATTATGCCTCTAATGGTTCCAAAAATTACTTTAACTGTTAATTTAAAAATATCTGACCAAGTGCGACTCGGAGTACCATTATCTTAATAAAACGCATGTTGTAAGGGCGCCCCGTAAAATATTTATTCTGTTTTTTAATATTTGTTGTTATATCGGCAATATAAATACATCATCTGTGAAAATTTCAACCGTCTAACTACCACGGTTGATGATATACAGCCTGGTGACAGACAGACGGACAACAATCTTGGTAATTGGGTCTCGTTTTACCCTTTCTGTAACAGAATCCTACAATTTGAAATAAGCAAACGCACCTGGTAAACAATAGTTTATATCTATCAAATAAATATTATGTGCCAGGACTTCGTGGAGTGGATTAGTTAAGTATACTGACCAACTTTTACTATGGGAGCAACACTGAATTCACGAAGAAATAAACAGCTGTTTCATACAAAATTGTAATACCTACAACGTGAGACAGTATGAAACAGCTGATTATTTTTTTGTAAATTCAGTGTTGTAGCCAGAGTAAAAAGTTGTACCGTATCCTGGCTTATAATAATATTACATTTGAATTTGTGCAATAAAACTTAAATATATAAATAAAACAAATATTATATACAAGATTTCTTTAGCAGTACACAAACGGCGATATTTATCTCATTACTACAAGTTGTAGGCACATTTTGTTTTAGAAATAAGTTTCCATAAAAACGTTGGTACATCATGGTCACCCTATTATATCTAAGGGTGAACGACCTAAGATTATCGACATACCTATCATTTGACCACTTTTATCTTTTTTTATTGCCGGTTAAAAGTATTGAATCCTTTTTATTTGTTTTTAAATATTGCTAAATAAATTGTTGGTTAATTTAAAATAATATTAAATAAATATTAACAATATCTATTTGATATTGCGTTTATCCCAATACATTTTTAACTTTGTTCTCTTTATATGACAACACCACACACAGTTGTATAGATTTCTTTCTAAGATTTACTTAGGTAAATTATGTATGTATACATACAACTTTTTTATGCAAATCTTGTTTCATTGAATGATGCTATTGTAGTAGTAGATATGTATAAGAAAACTTAGTATCCATTCACATAAGAAATGAAACACCTTCTTATAGTTGGGTATACAGAAACATCACTACTTAATATAAGTCGCTTTCTGTCCCTATAACCCTATTTACGCTTAAATCTTTAAAACTACGCAACGGATTTTGATGCGGTTTTTCTCATAGGTAGGGTAATTGAAAAGGAAGGTTTTTATGTATACTAATTATAAAATTTTGTTAAGATCGATCATTGGACTTATGTTTTTCTTAGACAGCGACATATAAAATGGCTGCTACACAAATATTCTGCGCATAGAAGCCGTGAACGCGCGGGAACCTCCTCTCCGCCATTTTGAATTATGGCGCGAAATTGAAACTGTTGTATAATTGATTTTTATGCTTTTAAAAATTACTGTAACGCTCAACTATCAGAAAGCTTACAACAGGGCAAATTTTTGTTTGTTTGCCTGTCAGGTAAACTGTTGAAAATATTAAACTATTTATTTTTTCTTTTCGCAATCATTAAATTACATTTATACATTGAGTTAAAATGTCGCGTAACGTCACGCTTTGGTACATCTACAAAACTGTGACGTAGCGAGCCCCCACTCCTCAACTTTAATTTGAACTCAGCTATTTTTTGTTAAATTGTAGTAAAAAAGAATACGTATCTAACATACGTATTATATGAATCTTTTATTATATGAAATTCCTTTTTTTTACCCAGTCTTACTACGTACACATATACTATTTAAACTATGCGCCTCGGTATATTTCTTCTTTACGAATTTAACCGATCAAGAAACCAATGTGTGATCGTCGTTTTTGCCGCCAAAACTCGTCAGCACCTCGACTGTGATGGAAGTGACAGCACGCACTATTTCAGTATTAAGAATTGTATAGAGCTGTGATACGCCAAATTACCTTATTTGAATATAGGTACTAAAACATTGGTTACAGCAGCGACAGTAATGATTCTGAGTCTGAAATGTCGAGTATAGAAGTCATATCAAATTGTGATTAATTGATAAAAAAACTGTTTTACTTACTGGTGTCAGAAACTTATTTAGTTAGTACAACCGATTTATCTTAATTCGACTTTCTTTAATCTGGGGTTTTCATTTTGGTATCAGCTGATGGCAAGAAACACAGTGTACTTTAATTTTTAAATTGGCTGACCCAAACTAAATTTAAGCGAAATGATTAATTATGTAATAACAACTCTATATAGATATCTTAGGATACATTAAATACATTAGGATTGCCGAAGCTCGACGAATATAACCGAAACGCATAATTTAAATAGTATATGTGTAAAGTTCTTATGAAAACTATAATGAAAGCTATTACATAAACTGTATGATCAAAAAAAAAACCTTTTTAATCTAGGTTTTTCCCTTCCGTAATCGATTGCTTCGTACGCCGGTTTCGAGGTGTTGCCATATAAATGTAGAAAAAAAAACTTTTCTATATTAGTCTCTGGTCTGGGTGTTGTGGTACCTCGTTCTCTCAGTTCTTCATACTTGAGCTACTCATCTTGGAACATGAGCCATGTATATGATGTTGTAATATATTTATTTATTGTGTACAAATCTAACGGCACTAAATTTGAAATATATTTAGGCACTGCTTACAAAAAAAATATTTTAGTCCACGATTCAATACATTTCAATACAAATCGCTTCAAGCAGACTGTATCTTCGGACGCCTTATCCTCGGCGGGCCAGTTATCTTCATGTGGACAGTTTTTATATGTGTCTTGACGTCAGAGGACGTCAGGAAATCCTTGTTGCATATCTGACATATGTGCTTCCTCTCACCAGTGTGAGTCTGAATAAGGAAATAAATAACAACTTTATACAGGGTCAAATCAAAGTGTATGCAGGACAATTCCGCAAAGAAGAAGTATTTAAAAGAAAAATAAATCACTAAAAAAGCACCACCACTAGATGGCGACTCTAGCAAAAGTTGATTTTTGCAGGAAACGAACGGACCAAAGACAGTCATTTCCGTTCCTTTTAACTGACATATTAAAAAACTGAAATTTGCAAAGTTCGAAACTTAGATATCAATACAAATACGAAAATGTACAAATAGAATATGAGTTGTTTATTGAGTTTTGAACATTAATTTAATTTTATACACGAAAGAAAACCGGAAGGGTATGAAACCAAGATAGTACCGTAGCGACATCTAGTTTGATTTCGGGAACTAATGTTTCTTTTTAAAATACTTCCTCATTTTTACGTAAAAGTAGGAACTCAATAGAATCTTTACTATTTGCATTGTACTATCTACCTGAAATACAATATTATTAGTGCAATATCTTCCTGACACATTAATAGTGACAGGATATTTTATTTTTTTTATTTATCAACAAAAACATGTACCAGGACTTCGTGGGGTGGATATGTTATGCATACTGAACAACTTTTACTATGGCAGTAACACTCGAGTTCAAGAAACAATAATCAGCTGTTTCATACTGTCACCGAATGAATGAATGAATGAAATATTCTTTATTGTACAAACACCATACAGTCAGAAAATTTAGTTATAAGTTAACGATAAGTACAATCGGCGGCCTTATCGTTTAGACGCGATCTCTTCCAGGCAACCGTTACAAAAAGGAAAAAATAAATTGTAGGTAACCGATTGTAGTGTAATTTCAATTTTGTATGCAACAGCTGATTATTGTTTCGCGAATTCAGTGTTGCTGCCATAGTAAAAGTTGTTCAGTATACTTAAGTTCTGGCATATAATAAATAAATACACCTTATATAATAATATTGGACTACAGGCAGATAATACAATGTTGCAATGCAAGAAGTTGAGATTGTATTAAGATGTAATTATAACATTAAAATTAATAGAATGAGATAAAATAAAAGACTTAATTCAAATATATAAAATAATTAAAAAAATGAGCTACTCAGTGTAATAATTGGGTCAAAATTGGACATGAGTCTTTATCAAAACGGCTGGACTAATTTTATACAGTGATTCTATATTGATAAGTATTAAAAAAAAAGAAATAACACTATGAAACTCACCAGGGTGTGCCTGTTGACCGCGGACTTGGATTTGAACGTTTTAGAGCAGTAAGAACAGACGTGAGGCCGCTCGCCGGTGTGGACCCTCATATGTTCCTACAAACATCATCATCATCAGCCCTTTTACATCCCCACTGCAAAGGCTCAGGCCTTGCTTATGGATGGTTAAGAAGGATGGGCCATGACCCTCCACGCTGGTCCTATGCGGATTGGAGGGTATTAACGACTGCAAATGCAGCCAGGACCAACGCCTCAACGTGCCTTCCGAAGCACGGAGTAGTGAGATAATAATTTTTTGGTCACCCATCCCGTGCCGGACCATTGCGAAAGTTGCTTAACACTTTTAAACGGTTCCATCGCGTTTGTATTTAGTTTTATTCACGTTTCGGACCCTTTACAGGTTCCGTGTTCATTTATGACTAAGGTGTTGATTGTTAACCTTCAAAAACAAAATACTATTGGACACATTCACAAAACAAATGAAATTAAATGGCAACGTTTATATTAATTAAATTTAATTATTATAAAAGTACATTTGACTTATTTATTTACCCCTGGCTTACTTAATCTGTCACCAATTCCAGCTTGGGAAATTATTGCAAAAAAACGTCGATATTTTCCAACATCGATGTTCAGTTTTCGATAAATATCGACCATCCCTAGTAGTGATGGTCAAACCGAGTGACTAACTCGAGTGAACTCGAGTTGGGCGTAACTCGAACCCACTCGAGTTCGTTAACTGAATGGATCGTTGCCGATCATTTGAATAAGACTATGATGTTTATTCATTCATTCATCACAAACAAGTGTCACATAATAATATTTTATGTAGATTTGAGGTTAATTTTAAACTGCCGGTTATTGTTGTAAACTTTGGTGATATATGTTCTGTTTTTAAAAAATGCCGGGAGAAAAAGAAAATCTTTATTTTGGGATGTATTCGAATCCCCAGTGAGTGGATGTGTTGCGTGTTAACAATGTTTAAATTCTGTCCAGATTACCCCCGGTCAGAGGAGACCCCTTACTCCTGACATTTATTATTACGCAATTAGTAAAAAAAAAAAGAATATCCGATGAATTTGCCACGGGCTTCAATCGCTATAGTTACGCCACTGCTTGTCCATCTAGTTAACTCGAGTTATGTAATTCGAGTTCAACTCGAGCTATGCGGATTTTTACTCGGGTTAAATCGAGTTTTGTTTATTCCGAGTTGGCACATCACTAATCCCTAGTTCCAGTTTCACCTTTCGGGTACGGAACCTTAAGAGACAAAACGAATCAGTATCAAGTCCGATACAAGAAGAATTAACACCAAGAAACAAATCGAATCACTTATTCAAACTAGCAAGAAAACTTTATACCGCGATTCAACTACTCCCAGCGCCATCTATTGACATATTTCCGTACTAATTAATAGCACGTAAGCGGACAGTTACCTTGAGCAGTGTCGGCATCGCGAACCTCTTGCAGCACACTGTGCACTCGTATGGCTTCTCGCCGGAATGGGTGCGTTGGTGATGCTTCAGATGTACTATATTCTGTTGGCGATCAATCAACAAAAATAAATATAAGATGGGGTATTATAACACGAGATTTGTTTAGGGGCCATCTATAAATTACGTCACACGTTAGGGGGGGGGGGGGGGGGGTTGACGAATTGTGACATTAGAACAATATTTAGTAGAATTTGTATAGACAAACATGTGACACGGGGGGAGGGGGTTAAAAATCATGAATTTTGTGTGACGCAATTTATGGACGGCCCCTAATAACGATAATAGGTCGACTCGAGTGTTTTAATACATAAGTTATATGCAGTTTCATACACTACTTTATATGCACTCATGGGAACAATTGAAATTTAACAAAGTAGGTAGGTTACAAGGATAGTAGTTTTTGGAATTCCGAATATAAAAACACGATCGGCAAAAATATGTATATGAAGCGCGGGAAATTAAGTTCAAACTGCGCATGCGTGCGCCATTTTTTTCATATTCAACCTAAAACCATAGACTAGTTTAATAAATAAAAAAAGGTAGCGGCACTATAGAGTTTTAATTTTATGTATATGCGTTTATGAAGTGCGTTTGTACAGAATCTTCTTTAAATTCGTAATTCGAATTTTTCGATTAGAAAAATGCTTGAATTATATAAAAAGAACCATTAAGAATATTTTTCAGTAAAGCATTGTGAATGTAAAATAATCGATTACGAGTAATACTGTAATCGATTAATCGATGTGTATAATAATCGAATCAGCACATCATTAATCTTAATTTCGAACATTGCAAATATCAGTATTTTGATATGTCATTTAAAAGGAACGGCAATTACTATCTTTGGTCCATTCGCTTCCTGCAAAAATCAACTTCTCCTAGAGCCGCCATCTAGTGAGATGTTTTTTTGTGCTTTCTTTTTTTTTAATACTACCTCATTACATTATATACCTATTATGCTCACTGTTATTTATCTCTTTGGTCACTTAATGAAATGATATATTGTATAGAAGCTCGGTAATAGTAGTTTATGCAACTGTCTTAGAAGAAGGGGTATTAACACACGAGAGTCTGTTTATATATATAATGGGCCGACTCGAGTGTTTTAATACACAAGTTATATGCAGTTTCGTATACTACTTTATATTCACTCACAGAATAATTGAAATTAAACAGAGTAGGTTACAAGGATAGTAGTTTATGCGTGCGCCATTTTTTCATATTCAACCTAAAACCAAAGACTAGTTTAATGAATAAAAAAAAGATAGCGGTACTATAATGAGTTTTATTTTTGATTTTATGTATATGCGTTCATAAAGTGCGTACGTATAGAGTCGTCTTTGAAATTTTCGATTTGAGTGTATATATAGTTGTGTATATAGTTGTAGCATCACTGACCGCACAGGTCTTGCCGCATATCTCGCAGACGACGGCGCCGTGCGCCAGCGGCTGTGCCGCGGCGTTCTGGTCGTCCTCCCCCTGCGGCGCGATCACCACCCCTTCCTCGCCCACCACCACCCCCCACCGCCGCAGCGACGTCAGACGACGGCTCTTCTTCGGAACGTGAGCGCGTTGGTAATGTATGGAATATTCGCGGCCGCTCGCGAACGTTCGATTACACTGTTCGAACATATCATTATTGAAATACTCAAATGTTTATTGCGAAACCATAGTTACAAAATAATAATATCAATATCATATTATGGACCCTGTCGGGCACAGCAACACTTTAGAGAGAGGAGGACTTCATATATTTCTTTTTCAATATGATCTCATTAGAGCAACGTAGACGGATGTACAATTTGCGCACTTTGCACAAAATAGCTAATGGGTTATCTGATAGTAGTCTGCTGGGAAAACTCTATTCGGGTGCCGACTCGGTCTGCGCTTTCGCAGCGATTGTTTTCTGTACCCCCTTCTAAAAATAATGTCTCACAAAATAACCCTCTTAACAGAATATGTACTCATTACAACGAAATCTATTCCAGTTGTGATATTTTTAATTGTAGTGTTCCCACATTTAATAAACTTTTATATGAGCTGGAACCGATTATGTAATTTAAAATTGATGTTAGTGTTTCGGTTAATGACAGTAAGTACTTAATCATAGTTACTAATTTGGTTGCTTTATATATTTTATTTTTTTTTAAATAAAAATTGAATTTATTTTCCTCACAAATACAGGAACATGGTGACATGTTTATTGACTAAACACAATTTACAAAAAGAAGATTGCCTGTCGACTTTGTGAGGAACTGGTGTCTGTAAGGGGCGATAGCCTGAAATACATACAGATCACCAGGACCCACCCCTCGGGAATTATGACTATTTTCGCATTAAATGACGAAGTAACTATTGTGCTAATTTTACTACAAGGAAAATATTGAAAAAAAAAAGAAAAAGTTAAAAAGTGAAACAATCAAGTAGTAAATTTGTGTTTGATTATGTATGTTGAATATTTATGTAAGTGAACAAGTGTGATAGTAAGAAAGTTTCAGTGTGAATGTGTTTTGGTGATATATATGTTGTATTAAAAAAAATATATTAACTGTATTCTAAGTGTCACTTTTCTATTGAAGTGTATTAGAAACAAAAATGAGAGGGAGTCATTTATGAAAGAATTTAAATTAAATGTTTTATATATAGGATTAATACAAAGTATTTTATCAGAACCAAAGTCTATCATTGCACAAAATCTATGTAAATTACTCGTAAATTTAAGATAAGCTGTAGTAAATGCTGTAAAAAATTACCTAGTGAAATATTGTTATCAAATGAATTTAGATTTAAGTATGGTATGATGGGGTTGGCATGTTCTAAAGAATAAAAACCCCTTAAAAATTAAAAGAATAAAAAAAAAGTGTCACTTATTATTAGTTTATAGCAAATGTTGTGCACAATTGTCATTGGGCATAGATATACTTAAGTATTAATTTAATGTTAGATCTGCTGTATGTTTGCTATTCTGTTGTCTGTAATTGTGTCTTAATAAAAAAATAATAATAAAATAAGTGGTCTGGCTATTTAATAATAATCATAATTCTACAAAATCAAAGACAAAAAATTAACATATAAATGTATTACTATTTGTTATTTTTTAATTATGATTTTTTATTTATAAACTTAGCTCGGTGGCGTAGTCGATAAGCGCCACGGCCCGCGATCGTAGTCGTTAAGCAAGGGTCGCTAACGGGATGGGTGACCAAGAAATTATTATCTCGAGCTACTTCGTGCTCCGAAAGGCACGTTAAGCCGTTGGTCCCGGCTGCATTTGTAATCGTTAATACCCTCCAATCCGCATTGGGCCAGCGTGGAGGGTCATGGCCCATCCTCCTTAACCATCCATAGGCCTGAGACCCTGCAGTGGGGACGTAAAGAGGCTGACGACGACGATGTTTATTATCTAAATTCTTAGATTCTTAGTAATTTCGTGATTTTTTTTTTCACTACCGAAACTAATCCTTTCCTTTGTATTCCTTAAGATATATTTCTTCTACATATTACACTCATAACCCCATATTATTTATCTGTTTTCCTCCATAGGTTGCCCGGAAGATATCAAACTGTGCAATTTGTTACTCATCTTGTGCACACATAAAGTATATTATTATTATTAATCTATCTCACTCACCGATTGACAGGGCACCTCCACCTTCTCGTGATTGCCAATCACATGCATCTGCAGTAGCTCCTCACTTTCAAAACTGTCTCCGCACTGTGGACACGGACTCAACTCTAAACACACACCCGATGTCACTTCATAGTGACGTTTCAGCGCACTAGGATTCTTAAACAACTTGTTGCACACCTCACATTTCCTCAATATACCTAAACTCTTGGAATGTCTTGCCAACACATGCACTTTGGACAGTTTCTCATCATTGAAACTCTCACCGCACCGAGCACAAGGAAATTCCGAACACTCTCCGTTATTATGCACAGCCAACGCTTCAGAATTGAGGAAAGCTTCACCGCACTTAGCACATATGAACTCTATAACGTTTGTATGCATCAGGCGTCTGTGTGTCCGCAATCCGGAATCGCTGATGAACGATTCGCCGCAGTATCTGCACCAGACTTCCTCGTTCGGATGGTGGATCCTCAAGTGGGAGAGGTAGGAGGTCTTCCTGTTGAAGATCTTGCTGCACTGTTCACATTCGAAGCGGATGCCCTGGTGTATAAAGTGGTGACTTTTGGCTGTCCAACGTCGGGTTGTGTTGAAGTTGCAGAGTTTACATTGGAACCTGAGATGAATTTTATAAAATTGAAAAATCGACTAAGAGACCACTATTGGTAACAGGAATTAACTAAAACTGTAACTCGATTGATTAATCTATATGTTATATATTATTTATATTTTAAATGGCTTCTCAAAAACCATTTCGAAGACGCTAAGCGTGCAATGAGGAAGTATTAAAAAAAAGAAAGCACTAAAAAGCACCTCCACTAGATGGCGATTCTACCAAAAGTTGATTTTTGCAGGAAACGATTGGACCAATGATTGTCATTTCCGTTCTTTTTAACTAACATATTAAAAAACTGAAATTTGAAACGTTCGAAACTTAGATATCAATACAAATACGAAAAAGTACAAATAGAATATGAGTTGTTTATTGAGTTTTGAAAATTAATCTTTCAAACGTCGAATTGTGATGTGAAAAGTGATTGCGATCAATTTTTGGGTCTGGGGCTAAATATCAGTATATGAATTTAAGTTTAATAATAACAATATACTTGTTATGGGTTTTCCTGTAAACTAGATATAAGTTGTCTAAAGAATAACAGTCAATTATATGTTATTTAAAATTAGCTCTTTTATTTTTTAAAAGGCGTTTGATAATGTGAACCCGTCTGTCTATACTATGTAAAAAACTTAAAAATTCGGTGTAAAAGGAAACTTGTTTAAGAAATTTAGATCAAGTATTATTTGAGAAAATATGACTTCTCTTCAGAGTATTATTATCTCATTGATGTACCTCAGGGTTCACATCTTGGACCTGTCTTTTACACGATTTTATTTTAGACCTTATTAGTTGACCAAGTGAAACTTCAAGGTAATCTAGAATCTAATTGAAATGGTGTCAATAAAACCAATACCATCCTTATGAATGACTCATTAAATAAATCATATATTATAAACAATTGAAAATTGTGACATCATCATCAATTATACCTTTAAACGAGCTATTCCTATAATTTGAATCTCGGAAAAGGCATCAACCATTTTCATAAAATTTAGTATGCTAATAGGATTCATTTATAAAGAAAACCCTCCTGTTTTATATGAAGATACGAAATTATTTAGAAACATTTGTTTGAGTTTTAATTTCTTTGACTTTCTTGTCAAGTATAATACAGTTATTTGATACCACAAGGACTATTTCAATAATATAACAAACATACATACCTGTATTTATGATTGAACATATGGCACGATAGCTTGGTCTTATTGTTGAATCGGGCGGTGCACAAAGCGCACACGTGATCACCGATATCGGGGTGATGCATCGAGTTGTAATGGTTCACGAGTTTCTCATCAGAGAGAAACCCTTTGCCGCATAACTCGCATCTGTACAATTAACGACGAATGCATACATCAGCGTTTTACCATTCATACAATACTATATATAGATCTATACTTTAGATAGATTTGTATTTATATTTAGCTATATTTTGCTCAAGTACAGTTCCTTATGTTAAATTGAATGTTCCTAAATGTTAAATTCTTTATGTTTATTCAAGTTACTAACGTTAAATTCAAAATTCCTGATGTTAAGTTAGAAGTTCCTATGTAAATTTTAAAAGTTGTACCTACTGTTCTTGTTTAAGATTAATCAAGATCTGTTACTGAACTTAGTCTGTTAAAATAAATGATTAGTATTCAATTCTTGTAGCCCACAAATATTTAAATTTTATACGTACAAATATAGATGAAAAAAAAATAAACCTATGCATGTTATGGGAGTATGGCTGCTCCTGGCACAAATGTATTTTACATTTAATAGGGGCATGTCAGCCTCTGACTATTGTTAAAACTCATGCTTAACGAAATAAAGATTTTTCATTTTCATTATAGAAGAATAGATGGAGACTGTGTGAAAGATGATGAGGAAAGAGTGAATATTGCGATGAAGATTGATCGAGAAATATGGAAGAATACAGACGACCATGAATTGGGAAAAGACAAGCAAATGATGTAAGTTTTATTAAATTAATCGTACGAATTTTAAACACAAATTCAGAATACTAATCGCAAGATAAGTGTTATATAATATATTTATTCGCTAACAAAAACACCTTATTTTTTAAGACTAAGAACCTTAATTAGTCTGCAGGATCATAGAAAAAATGGAGCCTTGATTGAAAAATATAAAATCATGACTATACCATTGTGAAGAAATAATTCAAGTTTTTGAGAACACAGTTTGATTGAAGTTTACTAAAAAATGCAACTACCAACTTAAGGTTTTTTTTAAGTAATACTAGTGGTCGATACCTGGAATAAATTGCCATGCAATATAATTGCAGCTACATTCCCTCCCATTTAACCTAAACACTACTTTGGAAAATATTACGCTTTGAAAACATGAAAAGAGCAAGGAAAACAAATTACAATAATTTGCTAATATAAATATGGCTTTAAATTGGTTACGTAAAACTTAACAACTTTCATTACAACATCTATAAACATAAACGCACAAATAACAAAGACATTACAAACATTGCCCACTTTACACATTACGTTTTTCGCTAGTGTTGCACTGTGACGTCACTTTGTGCCATCAATGTGTAAGGATCGTTTTCGGCCGCCAAACACAGCGCCGTATCTCCGAAACAATTAATCGCAGACATGCTTTTATTCTACTTTATTTCTCAGATATTAACGAACTATTTATTTATAAAATAGAGAAAAAAATGTCAAAAAGCTGGCATAGAGCAATGTGGTTGCAAAATTGATCAAATATCAAATAATACTCTGTTAATAAATACCTGTGATTCGACTTCAGATAGTTGGAAGACAGCTTCCTACTCTGCACCTCCAATTCTTGCTGCTCAGGCGTCAAACAAGTTACCTCCATATTGTATTCCTTCTCATAAACATCAGGTCTGAACATGCTCCTCGACTGTGAGAAATCTAAATATTCTACTGCATACTCTCCATCGTCTACATCATCACAATTCTCATCATCCTCCTGTTCATCAGCGTCTTCTTGACAATCGACTTCTTGCATATCGGCTTCGTACAAAACACCATCTACTAATACATCAGATTTATTTGGAATATTATCTAACAGGGTATCTTTACGAGAAAAATTCTAAAAACATACAGTAGGAATGAAGAGTATTTTTGTTTGTTTGTCCGTCAGGTAAATTTATTGAATACTAAATACGATACATTGAGTTGAAATGTCGCATGACGTTACGCTTTGGTACATTTACTACAAAACTGTGACGTAGCGAGCCCCCACGCCTGTTACCTAAGCCATTTCTTGATTAAATTGAAGCAAAAAATATGTATCTGATATGTCTCTATTATCTGACTGACAGACTAAATAGAATTCATTTTTTTTTACCCAGTAGTCATCCCTATTGAGATAGCTTAAGCAATAAGTAGTCTGAAAATGTTAGGTTCAACTCAGAAAAATAAAGAAATTAACTTTTAATATTCAAATCAAAGTTCTCAAATCTTAAGTCTGTGTTTTTATTACACGAATCAGTAGCGGCCATGATATGACGTCATTGGGTGTGTAAACAAACAAGAAAAATAAGTTTAGAGGTTATTTTTTTAAATATTATGATGACGATATAAAGAAAATGTATTTTTTATTAAAATAATACCACGGAACAGAGTCTTGTAAAGGGATATCGCACAAATTTTCCAATAGTAAACACTTAAGAGCTCGATTTTTGTTCTTTTCTATTACGGTGGCGTAGTGTATAAGCGTCGCGACCACGCAATCTTTGTTGTTAAGCAACTTTCGCAAAGGTCGGTCACGGGATGGGTGACCGGAAAATTAGTATCTTTCGCTACTTCACGCTTCGGAAGGCATGTTAAGCCGTCGGTCCCGGCTGCATTTGCAGTCGTTAATACCATAAGGAAGGCCTGACCCCCTGCAAAGAGGACGTAGGAGGGCTAAATTAAATAAAAATCAATAAATATACTTGGATATTGATCCCGGCCAGGGTAATACTTAATGAGCAATTAATATACTAACCAGATTCTTCCATTACATTATCTTCAATTACATTATCTTCAATTACATTATCTTCAACTTGCTCCTGTTTCATTTCCATTGGAACATCTTCCATCTCGGTCTCTACACATTCCTCTCCTTCTACCTTCACGTTGACCCCTTCAGATGTCATTTCCTCATCGAATTCCTCGCTACCCATCAATATAGGGTCGGATATTGACAGATTCATATTTAGATTGTAGTACGGACGATCTATCGACTTGACGAAATTAGTCTTCAACTAAAACAGGCAAACTATATGTTTTCGCGCGACTTTGTCCGCGTATGAGCTTCCAGTAGGTGAGAGTATTATCAAAACTGGTCCAGTGTTCAAATTCAAAATCATTTATTCAGTTTAGGATGTTACAATCACTTGTGAAAGTCTTATAACTACACCATCATCATCATCAGCCGGAAGACGTCCACTGCTGAACATAGGCCTCCCCTTTTGAACGCCACGACGGACGACATTGCGCCAGCTGCATCCAGCGGCCGCCCGCGACTCGGACGATGTCGTCCGTCCATCTAGTCGGGGGTCGCAGCGTGGGTCGACCCCCGATAACTACACCATCAGTTCGCAAATCTACGAAGACTGACCGAGAAGAACCGGCAAGAAACTCAGCCAGGGCTGATATTTTAATTAGTTGCTAGTAGTTTTTGAGCATATTCAATGCAAACAAACAACCAAATCTTTCCTTTTTATATTATTGTTAGAAAACAAAAAGGGCATTAAGAGTTTTGACGCAAAAGCAAAAGAGGAAACGATATAGACCAAACAAGAAAAGTAAGAATCGCTTGAATAATTCATCATTTCCGTTAGTTCCCGGGTAGCTCAATGGTCAGAGCACTCGCCCGGATTGCGTTAGGTCGTGGATTCAGAGTGCCTGAGGCTGGTGGAATTTTCAAGCATATTTCATAAATCATATCATAAATTGGGATTTGGGGCTCCGTAGACAAACCTTATTAGATACATCCTATTAATATTATAAATGTGAAAATTTCTTTGTTTGGATGTTTGCCGGTCAATCACGCCGAAACTACTGAACGGATTTTGATGAAATTTGGTATACAGATAGGGTGTTAGCTGACTTAGATAATAGGATACTTTTTATCCCACCTAACATTTCCCTAGGGTCCACGCGGGCGAAGCCACTGGCGAAAGCTAGTATTATAATACAGTACATAATTTAAAGAGGGGGGAGGAGGTTATATGCGCAATATCAAGTTTCTGCCCCGGTTACCATACCGCTCCGGGCCTCTGATGGGTTTTTTTTAATTTCCCCAATCGCTACTGTACAGTCCACACTCACCATGTCGACACTCCTCAGCTTCTGCACGAGCGCGTCCGCTCGTCTACATCTCTCCCTGAACTCTATACACTTCATCAACAGCGTTGCGCAACACGCGCATATGAACATACGATCATTATCACTATCCGATATCTATAGACAATAAAGTAGCATATCATTTTATTTAGTTATTATTTTATGTACTACTCTCTCTCTTACTCAGTGGTATCACCTTCATGGAGATGAGGCAACCCATAAAAGTGATACTACCCGCTATATAAACCATTGCAAATCGCATCCGTGCTTCCATATTCACTGTAATAGTGGTTGTGCCCTTCAAGTAAATAAGATGTCTCTGTTTTATGTTCGGAAAATATGAACCTTTATGATACTACTTCGGAAAATATTACGCTTTGAAAATATGAAAAAACTTACATAAAATTAAAATTAGTTATATAAAACGTCACAACTTTCAATATAACAGATATAAACATAAACGCTCAAATAACAAACATGTAACAAAGATTGCCCATACGTTTTAAATTACGGTTATACACGGTTTGGTCAAAGTAACTTTACAACGCGGACGAAGTCGCGGGCAAAAGCTAGTTTTCTATAAAGTAGCTAAGCACAGTATCTCACCTTACACCCAACGAAATCTTCAATGGCGTCCTTCAAATTGGCTTTCTCCAAGTCATACAATTTAACTTCCGTAGCTAAACAACAGCGACAAGCCAACAACTCTACAAGAGGAGAGAATAATAAAAAAACAAATAACCTAGAGCACAATGCCACATTGAAAAATATTCTTAATTAAAAATGCTAAAAAAATCACTTTTAAGTTTTTTTTTAATCACTGTGAATGCAAAATCGTAAGTATATAATAATTAGAAAAAAATAATCATCTTTATCGAAAGTTTAAACATTTGTAAAAATATTCCTTTCGGCTGTTTGGGTGGATCTAGATGACGTCACGCTTTTGTATATTTTCTAAAAAATTGTGACGTATCGAGCCCCCACTACTTAGCTTTAATGCCTGTTATCTAAGCTATTTCTTATTAAATCGAAGTAAACAAAAGTATCTAATCTGACTGACGGACTAAATAGAATGTCTTATTTTTTTGCCCAGTTGTTATCCCTATTCATGAGTCACTAACTTGTAATTAAGGATTTAAGGTCACCATAATTTTAAATGTGAATTTCTATTAATATATCAAAAGCTTAAAAAAAATATCAGTACCGGTTAACAGAGCAAAATATCGGTTAATTTTATACAATACCGGTTTTGAGTTGTCTGACGATGAAATTGCCCTCCTGCTGTTCGTTTACAGTGTAAACCGTCGATTCACTATTAACTTCAGTTGAATAATCTTCGACATCTTCCTCTGGAACAAAGAAATATTCGAATGAATGAAAATGAGTCTATAGCCACATCCCTTGCGGGGTGGGCAGAGGGGAGCGAACGCCACAATGTACCGTCCTTATATACATCTTTCGTCCACTTTCATTACTCATTTCATAGAAACTCGTCGATTTTTATAGCTTCTGACATCAACTTCTGAGAACACTCGATTGATTTGATTGTGAAAGATGTGCCTTGGTCCCCAGGCTTCTGCATCCTTCCAATTTTTGCGTCGTATATTCAGTATTGTCATTCTTTCATCCAACTGACAAGGGGTGGGGGGTTAATCTTCAAAAATACTGATCCGATCATGATAATTCTATTGCCTACGGAAAGCTACAGCGTGCGCGGAAGATAGAATATAATTTATGCATAATAAATATCACACCCTGGCTGTAACAAGCAACGACTCACACATCATCTATTCTCATAATAATTGGCTATGTGAAATATTCACCCGCTAGGCGGCGCTAGGATATTTTGTAGTTAAAGTATCAAATCAACCAAAACTGTGTAATATTTATGAAAAATAATTAAAAAATGAAGTGAGAAAAAGAACTGTAAAACAAGACAGGAAAAATATTTTTTTTTTTCAGTATGTACTTGTTCCGTTATACACGGAAATTTTGCCAACATCCCGTAGTGAGAGAGACACGTGATTTAAGAGACTGAACAATAGTTATAATTAAATATGTACGGTAATTAATCAATTCTTCCTTGAGATTGTTCTTTCTCTACTAAAAAAAAAAACAAGACAAACCTTTAGATATAAAATTACAAAAAAAAAAAATTATCAAATGACAGCTGTCAAAACTGTAACTAGCACCGTCCACGCATTTTTAGCCTGCCAGATTAATTACACTTATACAATAATTAAACACTTACCTATATCTTCTAGCACTTCATTAACCGTTTCGCGTTCTACAACAATAGAAAAGACAAATCTACATAATGTACCGGGAAATAGAAAAAAATAGGAACCGGGATAATATTGATTATTGAAAAAAAAAATCTTATAAGATACACGTAAATATGTGAATCATAGCAGTGTAACTTCAAAGTAATAATATATTAACTTCGCTACTTCTGGGGTTCAGGCCTTCCCTATGGACTGTATCGGATCGAATAGGGAGAATGGGCCGTGACTACTCGGTCCCAGTGAGGATTGGCGAGTGTAAATAACAAATGTAGCTGAGACCAATGGCTCGAGCCTTCAGAAGAACAGAGAAGAAAATTTTACCATAGAAAATTTTTAGTCAACCATCTTATGATCGCCCCTAGCGAAAGATGCTTTAATACCGTATCCTGAAACGATCTTCAAGTAACTTTTACCGAAGTCCGAACTTTAACCGAAGAAGAAAAATTTTCTATCTTGAGTTCCTCCGTTCTTCAGACGGCACGAGCCGTTCGTTCTGGCTGCATCTATAAGTGTAAGCCAACAATTCGAACTGGACTCGCGTGGTGTGTTATGGTTGGTTAGGTTAGATTATGTTTAGGTTAGGTTAGATTCATATACTGGGAATAGCGACAAAGTTATTAGAAACTATTTGAAGGAATATTATTCTTGGGAAAGATAAATATTTAGAAAATGAAACCACCAGTTTTTTTATCACTTTTTATTCTATACGTATCATCGGTATTTTTATATTACAATATTATTCACAGTTATAATGATGTATAATAAAAATCAGTCCAGTCGTTCTCGAGTTACATAGTTAAACTAACGCAGTTTTCATAAAAGACAACCCATGATCTATGACGATAATGTTAAACCTTCGGTCCCGGCCGCGTTAGCATTCGTTAACAGCCACCAATCCGCATTGGGCCCGTGCGGTGGGCACACATTCTACTTATTCGATTCCACCCATTGTACGGAAGAGGTTCGGTCCAACATTGGGGACATTAACCGGTGAGGTTGATATATCTGATTACTCACGAGGTAGATGCAATGTGGGTAGTGCGATTTTATTTAATCTACTGCTGTTTGTACTCTTTGATGACTCAGTGAAATGTATATCGCAGACAGATCTATTTTTATATATATAATCGCTCGTCATTCCCTCTAGGGATTCCCCCACCAAATCAACCCACACCCTGAACATATCCGGGTTGTTTAATGGATGTGGAAATTTGTGTATAGTAACACCTGAAAATTTAAAATAGATATATCATTATAATAGCGATGATCGCTAAATTTTGTTCGTTTGTTCGTCAGGTAGATTATTGAATAATACTAAGCACGTATTTGTTTTTTTTTGTTGAAAACTAACACCGAAAGTTCTAAGCTGGCAACATTGATAGCAAATATATCATAACAATAGCTCATAACTAGCAAAAACACTATAATGAGCATGCTATTGATAATGTAATAAATAAAAATTGGTATTGATTTACATTACTAATGATTACACCCCCTCGCTTAAGGAGTACAGTAGCGTTTATTAAAATAAAATAAAAGCTATTTCACTGAAAAACCGGCAAACCGGTAAAAAATAAAAAGTGCACAACAGACTGGCGACGCATCGAGTGTTGAAATTATAAAAATAAAGATCGTCACAAACAAGAGAGACAAATGAACCAAAAATAAAAATAAAGTATTATTAAAACTATTTTCTGCTTTTTTATTACTTAAGCTGATTAGTATTGGAACAAAGCGTCGTGGGGAAATCAATCTTATGTAAGTCTAAATTCATAAATAACTTAACGACTTAGAACTCTTAAGCGCTTAGTGTAAGTTTTTTTGACATTTACTTTAATCGTCGATCGTGAGTGCGTTAAGGTTACTATGGAAACCAGTTTTACCTAATTTTAGTATAGAATTTGTGTTTGCATACGGAACCTGTAAAGGGTCCGAAACGTCAATAAAACTAAATACAAACGCGATGGAACCATTTTAAAATTGTTTCATTTATGGATAGTGCGCGTGAAAATATAAGAAATCGGTACGAAAAAACATATATTCATAAAAGCTGTAACGGTGTGCCATGCCACCGTTTGTTTTCCTAGGTTTCAGTATGCAAACTTTTTGTTTTTGAAATTCAACATCATTTCATTTTATTACTCGTCTTTCGTAATTTAAAATTTTGACTAATCAATTATACTCTTTATGGATGTCAGTTCGTAAGAAATTCTCCTATGCACAAGATGAAATTATAATACAATACAATATTAATGGTATAAATTTTACTATGTAATTTTAAAATAATTCATTTATTGTGATAAATAATGTGATATGGTGATAAATAATGTGTAATCTGTATTTTGGACGTTCCAAAAGTTAACTAGAAGCCCGACAAGGGTTTTTTTTTATTACCCTTATTTAACTAATAAATATATACTCAAGCTAAGCAGCCTTATTAATTGACCCAAGCACCGAACCCGTAACAAAGCTTACTATGGCCTCTTTTGATTTTCAAAGTTGCTCACCTAAAAAAATTAAACCTTTGATTGCGATTACTCAAAAGTATCCTAAACAAAGTTATTGCACTCTTCATAAGAACGACAGACAAATTTCCATTTCCATTTGTCTGTCCTTCAGGTAGTGTATAAACGAATATAAAACATGTCATTTTTTTGCGTAATCAAAAATAATGACTATACATACATTAAGTTGATATGTCGCTAGACGTCACATCTTTGTACGTAGTTGTGACGTAGCGAACCCCCACTTCTCAACTTCAATGCCTTTTAATATAATACTTATAAAATAAAGAAAAAAAAACGCATATAATACTTTTTTATCATCTGACTAAAAAAATAAATAAAAAAGGTTTATTTTAATCATCACCGCTTGAATGTGAAAAAAACCAAGTTTGTTATTTGAAATAAAAGACGACACCAGTACAAAGGCAGTCGACAATGTACTGTTAAAACAGGTGAATAAATTAGTATATATTTGTGATGGAAGAATCAAAGGAATTACATAGAAAGGAGAGTGGGTCCTGGAAAGTGTAAGTAGTGTTGGGAAAACTTATCGGCGATAAAACTGTAAGAAAAAAACGCAGGCTCGCACGGTGTAATAGCACGGTGCCGATCCAAACGCTAATGTACGATTTGGGTATTTTTGAGAGAGCATGCAGGTACAATAAACTCAACCGAGATGCGTTCGTTACGTAGAATTTGGAGAGTAACACTCTTAAAAGGGCATTCTTAAAGAATTGATATTTAAAAAAAAACTAAAGATAGTGTAAACAATTAACGTGATGCATGCATTGTTAAAGTTCCAGAAGCCATAAGCCAGTATAATAGTACAATTACCTGTTGTCACACATCCAAAGGCGCAGCGTTTAATAGAAGGCATTGTGAAGACAATTCACACACTCAAACGATGAGGTACAATTTCAGAACACTTGATTGACATCGTCCAATCCCATAATTTTGATTAGTTTCGTCCAAACGACAACACTCGACAATAGTGTTTATTAACGCAATCTTGATTAAGATCTTTCAATTTTATAACACTTAAAATATGTATTATACCGCTATCTTGATTGATAATGTCCGATACAAATATATTGATAATTATAATCGTCCAATTTCACAACACTTGACAAAAAGTCCAATGCAACTATTGTTTAATATACTCCAGTGTCACTGTATTTGATCAATATCGTCCAACATCAGTGAACTTAACCAATAGCGTCCAACAGTCGTAATACTTGACAATTACTGTCCAAAATCACTACACTTGAATGAAATCGTCCAAACTATCGCGCGTTTGCTTGTACTTGTGTAGAAAGTTCGACACGGCGTTATCAAATGCTTCGTACAACTGAATAGTAAAAACAGAATCAGTCGTAATATCTAAAGAGCGAGCAAAATTGATTATATTATTTCGTTGGTTATATACATAGATTGGAGAAATGTTTACATGTCATATAGGGCGTCATATTATATACTTTTATTAATATGCAATGCAATGTCCTGAGAAGCTCAATGGTAGGAGCAGTCGGCCAGATTGCAAAAGGTCAAAGGTCATAAGCCATCTCAGAGTGCCGGGGACAAAGTGAATGTTTTTTGCATTTTTCATTAAGGATGCATATTTTTATGTATATTTTCGATCTTGTATAAAAGTATATAAAAGCTTTTAAAGGTAAGGATAAAAATGTTTTCAACTGTACTACGCTTCCTAAAATATAAATTTGATAAGGCGCAAACAAAAAAAAATGTCTCAAATAACATTATCACTTACTTGGTTCAGTGTATGCGAATGTAGACCGCACCGGTTTCATACTGATGGACTCATCTGGCTTTTCTTTTTCTGAAACAAAAGTAAGTCTATAATAAAAACTCGATAAAGCACATCGTTACAAGCGCAGCGTTATCAATGAATTAGTTTAATAGTTAAGTTCATCTACTGACTAAAATGAAATTTTAATTTATTGATTATTAGGCCTGGATCTAAGGGGGGGTGGGGATCACTTGCCCGGGCGCCAAAATAATCATTGTATTATACTTATTTACCGTTATAAAAAGAATGAGCTTTACAAATTCGCTTTATAGGCTACACCTAAAAATATGATAATATAAAGTCGGGCTTCACAGAGCGTGGGAGGGGGGGGGGGGGGGGGAAGGTAGTGGAAGATCGCCTTACGAAGTTCCTGCTCCAGAAAAAAAAATTGTTACTTCGGGCCTGATTATTGTTTATTGGTTTTAATATATTGTTTGTTTTGTAATAAAGCGGTTATGGTCACAGAACAATATACTCTAAAAATAAAGGAAAATTTTCCTCAACGTCTAACGCCATCTATAAAGTTACCGCGCAAACTACGTAGCTAAATTAGCTATGGCGGGAAATTCAAACTGGCCATAATAGGCTCCTTTTTTTGTGACAGTTCGTGCCGAACTTCTAGCAAGCCTTGAAGTTATTTCAAACAGCAGCGGCACGGTCATAGATTTTTAATTCGCTAGAATTCCATGTTCATGGAGTACCATACACTTGCTCGAAACAACTTCAGAGCGCGGCATAAATTTGGTACTACTTTTATACTTTACGCTTAATAAATTAATCTAGAAATAGGGTCTGTTTATACATAAATTCCATATAACAAATAGTAAAAAAACGATTATTTATTTAATTTCTTTTATTCATTACAACTATAGTAGCGTTAACATGAAAGACAGCGTTAACAAGAAAATACATTTTTATAAATTTAATTTCAAACAAGAATAGGCTACTTTTGATCGAAACAGACAGAGTGACACCTTCATACAAAGCTCCCCACTATACCATCACACCAGTCGGACGATGTGCGCGCGAGACATTCTATGCAGAAGGACATCCTTGCTACTTTTAATGCATTCGATTGTTTTGTTGGTTGAAATTTTCTTCCCACAGTTAAAATTTTCTCATAGGTGAAGTGTATCTTCCTGGCATCATGTCTCCTCAGCAGCAATGGATTTGTTCTTCTCTAAAAAAAAAATCTCTTTAAAATCCCAAAGCTTTTTGTTGAATCCCATCGATGACCCAAACTGAGGTGCTTATTAACTTGACATTGTGAGGTCAAAGATGTTAAATCAACATAAGTAATTTTATTAAGTAATAAACCACATTTTTAGAAAATTAATGTTTCACATAAGATGAATTTCATCATATGTGAAAAGTTTTTGTTCCTAACCTACCTGTTTTACGTTAATTACAGTATTATCATTTGCACAGCAGGTTATACAAACTGTCAAAATTATCCACTTGAACTTTTAAACCTTAAGACCTTAGGTAGTTTCGTGAAATTGATTGTGAAAATTTGTTGTTTGTTTTTATTTCTAATATTTCTTTAATCGTATATAGAATATAAATTATTTATTTTTCAAGTGTTTCAACTTTTGCAGCTTATAAATCTTATTTATATTATTTTTCATTTTCCTCATCAAAAGTTTGTTATTTTTTTCTGCTGTCAGTAAAGACTTTGATTCCTTTAAATTTTTTTCTGTACTCGTTTGATTGGCTTCTGTTTGTAATGTGACATAAGATGGATTTATAATGTTTACCTAAAGGTCTTACAATTCTTGATGAACCAGTAACAGGTTGAACTGTGGATGGGCGAAAATCAGGCACAAACATAGAAAGTGCTCCAGTAAGCCTTACATCAGAAATAGATGAGTTCTGAAAATAAATCACAATTTATTATAAATATTAAATATTTCAGTTACTTATGTAATACAGTTGATATTTATTAATCCAACCCTATCATATCAGACATCAGGTACAGCGGTTCTAAACAATTTCTTCTCTAAAAAACAGTTGGGTTGAAAATGTTTACTACAAAGCACTTTATGTTTGGCATAAAGATCATGTTGAAAATTAGGCGAAGACCAGTCTCGTTCTGGATAACAATACCTTGCCCATAATTCACAACTGGAAAAAATAAAACAATAATCATTGTATAAGAGAAGGCAGTCAGGCATGGCATCATGTTTAGAATATATGTGCAATTCTTTACTGATCTGACTCGGTGAAAATGTAAAACTGGTTTCTATTGTAATTTTTTTAAATCTTATATGATGCTTTATTCCGTGGACTCAATTGCATTAAGCATGTGTATAGAACAGACTAATATAATAATGTGAAAATAGTACACACCGCACACCTAGATCTAAATTGAGACAACTCAAAAATTTGAGTGAGTTTTGACTTAGTACAATATTCAAATACTCGGTGATCATACGCATCTATCCAACATAACAGATTCAATAAATGTTCAGGGATGAGCCGCTAGATAACTTTAGCTTTCTTTTGTTGAATCATTAGCGGTCGCGCTCCTGCCATGTAAACAAATGTATTGTCAGACCTCCACATTCATTTTTGAGTTGAAGTTTAGATTTAGGTGTGCGATATATTTGTTTGGATAGTTCAAAATGTCCTAAGTCTGAACAAAGAAAGTATGAAGGAGAATCTATTTGATTTTAAGTGTATTTTAGAACTTAAAGTGTTATTTTGTCTTGTCGTGGCTTAAGAATTATTTTTATCAGGTCATTTCTAAATACATTCGTAACGCGATTACTTGGTACTATCTGCTCTTGAATCTATCTGAGAATCGATAATCCAAATGAAGCATTACTTGATTCCAATCTTTGCACTGATTTAGATTTAGAAAGACACGTATTTCGCAGTACTATTCATTTTTAAAAAGAAGCATTTTCTACTTCCATTCTGTGGTCAAAAACATAGGTTGTGTATTTTATACGTACCGTAGACTATTCCTAGGGCCAGGTCTTGGAAAGCGATGCAAAGTGATGTTGGGATCCTTAATAGGTTGTAATCCACATACACAACAAATTCTAGTGTTTTCTTTTCCCGAACTCATCGTGAAACAATTTAAAATCTACAAAAGTCACAGTCTCGTTCACAATTCCACTCACAAAACACTGTATCACCAAAACACTACAACGGAGGAACAAATGCTAAACTCGACTTTTTGCTGGAAATTACGAAACCCCAACTGATAACGTACACAAAGCCAAAGAGTAGTATTATATTAGGGGAAAGAGAACACTCTTTTGGAAATTTTATGCCAACTCTTTGAAAGCAGCGCCTCTAGCGCCCTGATCCCGAACTAATTCTTTATGTGTGCGTGCGTATGTTTGTGTACGTATAAGAGTGTATACTATTTATACCTAATACTTTTACTGTTTTGATCTATTAGATTTTAGCATCTTTGCTTTGTATTGTTTTTATGACCAGGAAATAATCATAATAAAAGAAATACAAACTATAACAATTTGCTAAAATCTAATAGAGCATAATAGGGATGATGACTGGGTAAAAAAAATGCAATTCTATTTAGTCCGTCAGTCAGATAATAGAAAAATATTAGATACGTATTTCTTTTTACTTCAAATTAACAATAAATAGCTTAGATAACAGGCATTAAAGTTGAGGAGTGGGGGCTCGCTACGTCACAGTTGAGTAGAAAACGTACTCTAACGTGACGTCATGCGACATTTCAACTCAATGTAACGCCGTAATTTTATGATTACGAAAAAAATACGTGTTTAATATTTTTTAACACTCTACCTGACGGACAAACAAACAAAAATTAGTCATCATCCCTATTGTTCATATTTGAATAAATAGAACACCAAAAAATATATTTATAAAAACCACAACGATTTGAATTTAGTATTTTATTGTTGTAAAATACATGTACATTTAAAATTGATTGACAGATGATATGATAATAGATATTATAATCAGACAAAACTTCGAAGTACATAGTTAAACATTCATATTTAAATAAACTAAAGTACCTTCCTGATTAATTGTTATTGGTTAACGATATATCCTTATTTATAAATAATGGAAATATTAGAACTATATTTAATATAAATAAGTGAATGCTTAACAACACTTCACAGTTTTATAAATTTGTATAATCAGTCAAAGTATCTTTCAATAGAATCTGACAATTTACAAACAAGTATGACTTGCGCACTTTGTTTAATTTCCTAGGAAAGAGAATTATTGTGTATTCTAATTGCTATTATTGAAACTTCCTTTAAACCGATATATTAAATTGCTATGTTTACTAAATAAGGTTATATTTTCTATTTTTCAAGTGTTTAAATTTATTATAATAAATTTAGGCAGATTGTTTAACTTCGTCTTCACCATGATATCGCACCCCCGGTGCGACACTGTCACTTTTGCAAAAAATACAAAAATTAGTTAAATATGTAATAATTGTCCTAAAGCCCCCTTTACTTGGTGCGATAATGTTACTTTTGTCTCATCTGTATCTTCTAAAGTCATTGTTTTGTGAGGTGACAGAGTTTAAAACTCTTCTCCTGAAAAACTAAATTTTTGCATAAGTGACAGTGTCGCACCGGGAGTGCGATATGTTAATTTACCTGCTGAAATTCTTTTGACTGATCTAGTCCAACTGTACAAAATGACGTTTATTGATGTATTTAGAAAATATTCCTTCAACTCATTCTTATGGGCCATACAATCAAAAGGGCAATTTAACAGTAAATCTTGATATAACAAGATCGACTGTTTAACATATTTTTTTGGCACATCTTTTTTTAATACAGAAACTGTTACATTGTGGATTGCAATAGTTTTCTAATGGTTTACTGGGGTAACAATATAATGAAACATGTTGCGACTTACCAGGTAAATAAAGGCAGGGAACTGCGATAGCACTTAAACGATGACAGCTGGTTTTATGTTCATCTTTGAAGTGAATATCACATAATCTCTTCTTTTTGTAATATTCATAGTCAGCTGGAGTTTCAAGATTTCCTCCTACAATACGGACCAATTCGCGAAAACGTTCAGGAAATTTGGTTGGATTTGGGAAAATGTGTACTATTGTACCTGTAAAATAATAAAGACCAATATTCACTAAAATGACCGTTGTTGAGTTTGTTAAAGTTTTAGCAGTGATTAGCTTGAGGAGCTGTGTTTCGGAAGGCACATTAAGCAGTTCGTTTAGGCTGCATCTGCGGTTATTAATGTCAGATAATGTATGGGATACATTAACCATCTATGGTATACCTTATATATATTTTTTAAGTGTGACAACACTCAATTGTTTCTGCCTCTCTTCCTTTTTACATCGTCATCATGGCCGGGTGCGTAATATATAAAGTATTAATAATTAATGCAATTATACTTGTAGAATGTATATTTTGTTGAATAAACATTTGTACAAGTGAGCTTAGTGCTATTTATTATTTGTGTCTGTCTCCGGTCACTCTTTACAACCTTAATAGGTTATGGGCCCAGCGTGCTTTCTTTGACCGTGAGTTTTATCAACACACTACAACGGCACAAATTGCTTTTAATATTGTTATTCATTTGCATTCTGCACCCGGTCCATCGTCGTCAGATTATAAATATGACTGAAGAAGCGAATAGGAATTTACCGGCGTTTTCATCAAAACCTAGCCACGTCATGGCTACACCTGTGATGGAGAAACTGGATGGCCCTGCGAACTTTCACTCTTGGAAATTTACCATGCAGAATATTTTAATTTTGGAAGGCCTTTGGGATGTTGTTCAGGGGCGCGATGAGGATGTAGTGAATGGGCGACGCGCTCTGGCGCGCATCTGCCTTGGCCTGAAACCTGGCTTGTATCAATATGTCAGAAATGCCAGGACTGCTGCCCAAGCATGGAAGAACTTGACAGATGTTTTCGAAGACAAAGGTCTGTATAGACGCGTTTTGCTGTTAAGGAAATTACATAGGATACAATTGAATGAATTTGACTCTATGAGTAAATATATAGAAGAAGTTACTACATTGGTTCAGCAGCTGCTCGACATTGGAAAATTCATAGAGGACGCTGAAGTTGCTGAAATATTGCTCAGTGGATTATCATCAGACTATGATACCATTGTCTCCAGCTTGGCCGCCGTTACAGTTACAAACCAACTCACAAGCGAGTTAGTAAGGGCAAGACTCTTGCAAGAGTATTCCAGAAAAATGTGTAGTGAAAGTGGATCAGCTTTTATATCTAATAAATTTGGAAATTTTACATGTGATTATTGTGGGAAGAAAGGACATGCAAAAGTCCGTTGTTTCAAATGGAAGCGCGATAATAAATCCAGCCAGGCAGCAACTGCAAGCGTCGATCAGCAGACACATTTAGTTTCAGCGTTACTGACTGTCCCCAATAATGATGGTAATTTTTATTTGGATAGTGGTGCAAGCAATCATATGGTTAACGACAGATCGTTGTTCAGTGAAATGAGTCCTTCTAAAACTTTAATTAAAGTTGCTAATGGTGAAACTTTGACAGGCCAAGGAGTGGGAACTGTTAAGTTGACAATTGATGGTCAGGTGAGTCCATTGTATTTGTCAAATGTGTTGTATGTGCCTCAATTGTCAAGCAATTTAATTTCAATTTCAAAACTGATTGGAAGTGGTCATTTCATTATTTTTAATGATAAAGGCTGCAATATTTATAATAAAATGTCTGGCAACCCAATTGTATGTGTTGCATGTATGAATGGTTTATATTGTTTGTATGTGTCTATTGGTGTGAGGGGTGATGGAATCTCGCCAGGGGAGTACTCTTTGTTCCTGGAAGAAAGCCAGGAATCACCGAGTGCCCCAGTACTGACAAACTTACCAGCAGAATTATGGCACAGACGTCTCGGACATTTGAGTGAAAAAGGTATGATACAGCTTCGGGAAAGTGCATGTGGTATCATGTTTCAGGATGGTCAGCTGAAGAATTGTGGGCCATGTCTGCAGGGGAAGATGTCGGCCGCATCTTATCCTAGTGGACGGGCACATAGGGCTGCTGGGCCACTGGAGTTAATTCATAGTGACGTTTGTGGACCAATGCCGGAGCCAAGTTGGGGTGGCGCAAGATATCTAGTCACCTTCACGGATGACTACACCCGTAAAACTTACGGATATCTTATGAAACAGAAATCTGAGGTAATCAACCATTTTATTACTTTTAAATCACATGTAGAAAATCAATTGGGGTTGCGAATAAAGATTTTGAGAACTGATAATGGTGGAGAATATTTCAGTAATAAGTTTTCTGATTATCTGAAGAGGGAAGGCATTATGCGCCAGACTACCGTGCCCTACTGTCCCCAGCAAAACGGGGTCAGTGAACGTTTGAATCGTACTCTTATGGATAAGGTCAGGTGTATGTTGGTGGAATCTGGGTTGTGCAACCGTTACTGGGGTGAAGCTATAATGACTGCTATTTATCTTAAAAATAGATCACCCACTGTTGCATTGGGAGGTCGTACTCCTGAGCAGATCTGGTCTGGTTCACCTGTGGACCTGTCTCATCTTCGAGTCTTTGGCTGCATTGCCTATTATTTAAATCCATCTCAAAAGCGCACTAAGCTGGATGTGAGGGCGGAAATGGCAGTTTTTATTGGTTATAGTGAAACATGCAAGGGCTACAGATTGTCAAAGCCATCTAACCCGAATAATGTGATAATTTCCCGTAGTGTAGCATTTATAGAAAATAAGTTTTATTGTAATTCACCTGACCAATCGATAAATAACTGTGACGATATCGATAGTTATTATTTTAATTTTTTAAATGATCATTTGCTAAATGATGATAGTGAGAATGATGAAAATACTGATATTGACAATTTTAGTAAAATTGATTCTCAATGTCCAGATGGCGCTAACAAGGAAGAATATTTTAAGAAAAATTTGACAGCACCAGACTGCGTGGAAGAATCAGATGCTGGTGAGAATTTTGAGAGTATAACATCATCCGGCCAGTGTTCTGATGGAGGGGAAGAGTCGTTGCCAGTTGAAACCGAAATGCCTATTCAGTCGACAAGGGTGACACAACGTCCTGCACGTAATGTACGACCACCACAAAGGTATGGTGATTATGATTGTAGTATGTTAGGTTGGCATGTTCTGTGTGAGGAACCGGTTTCATATGATGAAGCTTTATCTTCCGCAAATCGCGATAACTGGCTGCAAGCCATGCAAAGCGAATATGATTCGCTTTTGGAACATAAAGTTTGGAAACTGGTAACGCGACCTACTAACACAAACATTATTAAATGCAAATGGGTTTACAAGGTAAAGCATGATGCGGATGGAAGGTTTGATAGGTTCAAGGCCAGACTGGTTGCCAGGGGTTTTACACAAAAACAGGGAGTAGATTATAATGATACTTTTTCTCCGGTTGTAAGACATTCTTCTATGAGAATATTGTTTTCATTGGCAAATGAGATGGACTTGGAAATTGATCATATTGATGTCACAACAGCTTTTCTTAATGGTAATCTTAACGAAATTACATACATGGAACAACCTCAGGGTTTTAGTAATAATAATCCAAATGAAGTTTGTCTATTACAAAAAAGTTTGTATGGTTTAAAACAAGCTAGTAAAATGTGGAATGAGAAATTACATAATGTTTTAACAGAAACGGGTTTCAAACAATCTCTTTGTGAACCATGTGTTTATATAAAGAAGCTGGATGGTGACTTTGTTGTTCTTGCAATATATGTTGATGATTTTTATGTTTTTTATTCCAAAGATAGTATAATTAAAGAACAGTTGTTGAATGTATTAAAACTTAAATTCAATGTAAAAAATTTAGGGCCACTGAAGAACTGTTTGGGCATAAGAGTCACGAGAGATAGAAATAAAGGTATTTTAAGTTTAGATCAAACTGAATATATTAAAAAACTATTACAACGTTTTAATATGGAAAATTGTAAGCCAGTGATTACCCCCATGATTTTGAATTGTAAATTGATGAAAGATAATGATGTAAATGTACATTCAAAAAACGATTCATATAACTATAGACAACTTATGGGAAGTCTCAATTATCTGTCTGTATGTACTAGACCGGATATTTCATTTTCATGTAGCCAGTTGGGTCAATTTAACAATTGTTTTACAAAAACTCATTGGGTAGCGGCTAAGCGAATTTTGAGGTATCTAGCTGGTACAATTAACAATTCTTTATATTTTATAAAGAGTGGTAATTTAAATTTGGTAGGATACACCGATGCCGATTGGGGCAATGATGTGAATGACCGCAAATCTTATACTGGTTTTGTGATAAAATTAGGAAACAGCACTATAAACTGGGAATCTCGTAAACAAAGGTGCGTCGCTTTGTCTAGTACAGAAGCCGAATATCTGGCAATAGGAGATGTATGTAAAGACCTGTCTTTTATCAAAAATTTGTTATCAGAGCTCATATCTATAGAGATTTCATGTACAGTATATAATGATAACCAGAGTGCCCAAAAAATCTTGGAGTGTAAAGAACTATGCCATAAAAGGACAAAACATATTGATATAAGATATCATTTTGTAAAAGATTTAATTAAGAATAAATTTATTTATGTAAAGTATTTATCCACTGATAAAATGATAGCTGATGTTCTTACAAAGCCTTTGTGTAGAGATAAACATTATTATTTTATTAAAAGTATGAATATAATGACATCTTCGGATGTGTTTGCATAGGACATTTTTTTTTGTTTAATTGATTAATGGTATTGTTAAATATCATGTATTTTGTTACAACTTGAATAATGTATGATTATAATTTTTTTTTTTGACTTAAATATCATAAGGTATAAGGGGAAGTGTCAGATAATGTATGGGATACATTAACCATCTATGGTATACCTTATATATATTTTTTAAGTGTGACAACACTCAATTGTTTCTGCCTCTCTTCCTTTTTACATCGTCATCATGGCCGGGTGCGTAATATATAAAGTATTAATAATTAATGCAATTATACTTGTAGAATGTATATTTTGTTGAATAAACATTTGTACAAGTGAGCTTAGTGCTATTTATTATTTGTGTCTGTCTCCGGTCACTCTTTACAACCTTAATAATTAATACCCATCAATCTGCACTAAGGTTGCCGGGTCATCTAACCTAATATATGGATAGACCATCCAGTTTGGTTTTATACTTATATAATAGAGAAAAAAAAAAAGAAATTTACTTACGGCATATACATGCCTTATATAATTCATTGAGTTTTAAATGCATGCATTCAAATACCCTAAATAAGACCGGCTTTATTTGGACATCTGGCAACGCTAGTTATGATCTCATTCCATAGGGAAACCACAGGAGTGGGGGCATTAATAGACTGATATTGATGATAAGCTTAAAGAACAAATAAACAATTTTTTTATGAAAACAGACCTGTCCCATATCCTCGACCACAAATCACACAACTTTGGCCCGGCATATTGTTGTTGATTTTGATAACACATAAATATTAGCGTCTGTATCGCAATCACGGTTTCACAAACTTTTAGGACGGAGGAGACTAAGACTCAACTCGACGTCTGTTCGCAGTTTAGGAAACGAAAACACACAAAATTGATTAAACCCGACAAGCGTGTCCGCAAGCGATGAATACAAACAATTTTGTGACGCCATTTTGTTTTGACATCTTTGACAGCGTGTGTTCATATCTATTATTTTTCCAATATTTCTTATATAAAAAGGATCTAATATATATTAAATTTTGCTTTAAAAATATTTTAGAAAATGTACAAATAATAATAATGAAAAATAATTTATTTTTAATTTATTATCTGTAGAAAATATTCAGTGAGTAGTAGCGACATTTTGAGAAATTGTGACGAAACATTTCGGGATCAGGGCGCAAGATGACTCTGCCTTCTTTAAAGAATTTTTCAATGTTCTAATTGTCATACCCCTGAACAAAGCTGTAATCATAGAGGAATAATATAGGTTGGTAGTAGTATTATAATTCGTCCATGGGACAGGCGAAGGAACTAAGCCATACAGCCAAATCTTGGGTAATATAGGTTGGTCTAATTTAGAAGCCAAAAATATGCGCACGCAATAAGTCATTTTATTTTCTGGTATAAATTCATCATTTTTGGAGTTACTATAGACTTTAGCTCTTTTGAACTTTTTGATCATTTTCCAGATTTTACTTAAAGGTATTGTTCTATTGAAAGATTCACATAGTTTCAACCAATTCAGCCGTTTCTGTCCACTAATAAATTTTTTTTTGGGCATTTGTTTTTTTTTATAATTAAATATAAATATAAAATAAATATAAATATTTAACAACATCACATACATTGCTCAGATTCCAAGATGAGTAGCTAAAGCCCCCGTATTATGGAGTATCTGAGACAACGAAAATACTACAACACCCAGACCCGAGTCAATATAGAAAAGTTCATTTTCTACATTGACCCGACCGGGAATCGAACCCGGGACCTCAGAGATGGCGACACCTTGAAACCGGGGTGCGAACCACTCGGCTACGGAGGTAGATTGATGTAATTTTCTAGAGTTGGTTGATTTCTATACTGTTTTAAAGATTCGTTTTGTTTTTTCTACTGCTACTTGACATGCTTGATTCCACCATGGAGCTGGAAGGTTAGTTTTGATCATGTTTGGATGCTAATTTTTTTGGTACATATTGATTTCTTAAATTACTTAATATTTCGGTGAACATATTATATAAACTTAAAGGGTTGTTTTCATCAAAATTGATAATGTTTTAAATGCTGTTTCGGATTTTAAATAAAATTCTGCGCAGTTTGCCTTATTATAATGGAATTTATCTTCATATTGCATGCATATCATATCATATTGCATATATTTTGGAGCATCTATTGTCAACTTCACTATGGTAGGCAGGTGATAACTGCCCAGAGGGTCATCATGTACTCTTCATTAACAGAGGAGGGCTAAATTCGGGCTCACTAAGAAGATATCTATGGCTGACGGATTTTGATGTGGTTGATTAATTGTTGTATAATCACCAGTATTAAGTATGCATAAGTTATTATCATCTAACTAATTGTATAAGGCTTGTCCCCTACTATTAATGTCCAGACAACCAAAGGCAATTTGATGATTGTTAAAATCACCTGCTATAAGTATAGGTTTTGGTAGAGACTGAATTATGTTATTAAGACTGCTAATATCAAACCTAGTGTACCAGTGTTTACTGTTAAAGAAATTGCTACATATTGCATTTGTTCATAAAAAAGAGTACTAAGAAGTTTGTATTTCAAATTATTTTTTACAAGAATACCTACCCCACCATGAGAATTAGAAGCATTTCTAAAGTGAGTTTGATAATTTATAAATCTAATATTGTCATGTTTGTCTGTTAACCATGTTTCATTAAGTAAGCATATCTATATTATTAGTTTGTAGAAAAGAATTCACTAATGCTTTTTTACTCAATATGTTATGTTGAGCAATAATGATATTTTTTTCATTTTTACAGACCATTATTTAGATAATTTTGATGAAAGAATGTCCTTAATTCTTTTGAATGTCAAAGGTACTGTTGGAGACACCTTTAGATGATTGTTACTGATATGATAAGAGTTCCCGAAACTGTCCCGGAAAATAATTGATATTATAAAATGATAAAACCGTGTTGTTCAAATGAGTAATTTATTGCTACTAAGTTATATTAACATTTATTAAACGTGTGTCGAGTTGCGCGCAGCGCCGACGTTAGCATATTATTGATACATATAGAAATGTACGGGTTTGCTCGTACATATTCCCGAGCAACAGGAAACAATTAAGAAATTTAACAAACTTGATTTGAAATACATTGATTATTTGGGAATGATTTGTTAGTAACAATATACTTAGGTTTCTATGTTAGTATACAAAAACAATGTTACATAAAATTCACAATAAATGCTATGTTAATGTATAAAAAGTAAACGTATAATATATAAAAAAAGTAATATTTATTGTTTACTTTAAGATACTTTAAGCTATATAGATAAGTACTACATTAAAATGAACGTTCCACTTAGGTCCAAAATTTCATATTTTAACTAATATCGAGTACGTGACAATGGCGATGTAGCACTATTCACTAAACTCGCACTACACTATTCACTATTAGTCCATTCACTTACTTGCTCTGATACTGTAGACGACCACATTAGATATCAGTCAATGAGCTCGCGCCGCTGTCTGGCAGAGACAGCGCTCGGGAATGATTGCTAACCTAGCAACATGCAGTTGTAATACTCAAGGTCGACTATCCCGCTATGTTTTAATTGTGTTAATATTATATAACAATAACTTTGTTCTCGTATTGCTTTGCATATTTGTTCCAGGTTATCATTATGTTGATAAAGTACTGTAATTCCTTTCTAATAAGGATCCTTTTCATAGAAGTTGACGATTTTCATATCTTACCAAATGCATGCCACATACCTTTTTCCTTCGGCGTTTACAAATAACGTTATAAAAAATAATAAAAATGAAACTGTCATAGTAACAAAATTAAATCGCTGTGTTTTATTTCTTTTACGACGAGCTCTTTCATTTATATTTTCAGATGATACCGGCACCGCGTCTTGGTGTTGGGTTAGTATATCATATTTGTTGTTGTCGTTTTCGTTGTACACCGGTAACTTTGCTAATTTTGTGATCGGACGTTTTACAAGCCCGTTTTTCGTCTTGAGCTGAACTACTCTGACATGCCCGTCATCACCAGGGTATAAATTCATAACTCTTCCCATCAGCCATTTTCCTGGGGGCATGTTTTCTTCATTTATAATAACAATGTCGTTTACTTTTAAATTACTCTGTGCTTGTTGCCACTTTCCTCTTAATAATAATTTTGATAAATATTCAGAGCGCCATCTTTTCCATACATCTTGAAATATCCTCTGTGTTAGCTGCCATCTAGTTCTCAAATCTCTTTCTGTTTCTACTAATGTTAAAACCGAACCGGTAGCGAGAAAGTGAGCTGGCGTTAAGAAGTCTAAATCTTCGATATCTTCAGATATAGGACAAAGGGGCCTCGAGTTTAAGCACGCCTCGATTTGATTAAGTACTGTCGTCATCTCCTCATATGTTAACTTTTGATCGCCTATGACTCGTCTTAAATGATGTTTTAGGCTTTTAACAGCCGCCTCCCATAGCCCTCCGGCTGAAGGCCAGGAAGGTGCATTAAAGTGCCAACTAATCTCCATTTCTGATACAACTGACATAAACTGGTCGTTGAAAATGTTTTGAAGTTCTCGATATTCCAACTGTATTATTTTATTTGCCCCTACGAAATTACGCCCGTTATCGCTGTAAATGTGTAAGGGGGTACCTCTTCTTGCAGCCATTCTACGTAAAGCCGCTATAAAAGCTGAGGTGGTTAGATCTGATACTAGCTCCAAGTGAACTGCTTTTGTCACCATGCATACGAAGACGGACACGTACCCTTTTGTGGTTTTAGAGCCACGGCCTTTATTTGTTTTTATATAAATGTGGCCTGTAAAGTCCACCCCTGTGTGGGCAAACGGTCTGGAGGGATTCACTCTAGCACTCGGTAAGTCACCCATTATTTGATAATGTTGATTTTTATTGTATTTTTTACAGGTAACACATTGACGCAATTGTTTTTTAATAATTCGATTCCCGCTAATGATCCAATATTTTTGTCTTAAAAGACTCAAGGTTAACCGAGCTCCACCATGGTAAGTATTTTCATGTGCTTCACGTATTATTAATTCGGTAAGTTTACTATTTTGTGGTATCAAAATAGGAAACTTCATGTCGGCATTTATGTTTGCATGCTTTAACCTCCCTCCGACGCGTAAAACTCCTTTACTATCCAAAAATGGATTTAAAGACAATAGTTTGCTTTTCGATAATATTTTGTTTTGCTTTTGTAAATTAAAAATGTCTTCCGTAAACTCAGTTTCTTGTGTGTGCTTGATAATTCTAATCTTTGCTTGTCTTAATTCCTCGATGCTTAAATAATTTGTTTGAATCACATTTTGTTTACGTGCATTTGATATAAAACGATAACACCATGCTAATATTTTTGTTATTTTTATAAATGAGCTGTAGGTATTTAACATTATAGTTATGATATGATGTTCATTTGCTTGCGGATGCGTAACTATTGTGACTTGATGCGACTTTTTCACTTCTTCATTTGTTAAATAAGTGATATGTTTATTACAATCTCTCTTTTCGAAGTTCCGAAGCCACGATGGACCTTGCCACCATAACGAGAGTGCCTGTAGCTGTGTTAATGATAATCCACGGCTTGCGCTATCTGCAGGGTTCTCAGCTGACTTCACATAATTCCATTGCTCAGGAAGTATAACCTCAGTCACTTGTTGTACACGATTGGCCACAAACGACTTCCACCTGCTCGGATCCCCTTGTAGCCAACCTAACACTGCTGTTGAATCAGTCCATCCAAATACTTCTGTTTTGAAGTCTTTGAGACAATTTTTAGCAATAACCATTAGTTTGGACAATAAAACCGCTCCACACAACTCTAGTCTCGGCAGAGTTATATTTTTACTTTTAGGTACTAATCTGGATTTTGCTGCGACTAGTACAACCGAATTATTTTGATTTTCATTTTGGTGTTTTCTCATGATAACACAATATATAACGCATGCGTAAGCCTGAGTTGACGCGTCACAAAACCCATGTAACTGAATGACGTCATCCTTTCTAGATTGTATCCATCTGGGAATTCGAATTCGTGTAATATTTTTGATGTCTTCTGTAACCTTATTCCATTCTTCTGTTATTTCAATGGGGAGTTCGCTATCCCATGATATATTTTCCACCCAAACTCTTTGAAATAACAATTTAAGTTTTGTTATAACTGGTGTGACCCATCCTAAAGGATCAAATAGTTTTGATATGGCTGATAATAAAAAACGTTTTGTCAGTTTTGTAGGATTTGTGATTAATTTGAAGTCATATGAAAAATCGTCTGATTGAGGATGCCAACGTAGCCCTAATGTTTTTGTCGATGTTTCATTTTTGAAGTCGTAGGATTGATCATTGTTTGAAGCCGTACTGACACCTTCTAGCAGATCTGGCGTATTTGCTGACCATTTTCTAAGATTAAAACCACCCAATTTTAGTAAATTAATTAAGTCTGTTTGTAACTGTTTTGCTGACGGTATATCATAACTACCCGATAAGAGATCGTCCATATAAATTCCGGCTTGTTGTTTTTTCGAAAAATTCTAAACATTGTTTATCTTCTTGAGAGTAATTCCCGTGTTCGGGTACATCTTCTATCTCCCAGAATTGTTTGAAGGCATCCGTGTCGATTTGAACTACGTTGCAATGAAAACTTCTCATATTTCCACAGAGAATCCAACCGAGTCATGTTTGTTGCGCGATCGGTAAGGTATTGTTTAATCTACAAATTCCTTCCAAAATAATTTGTGAGTATATGTCGGCTCCTAATAATATATCAATTTTTCGACTTATATAAAACTGGGGATCTGCTAATTCAAGATTTTTTAAATACGGCCAATCTGGTTTATTAAATGTGTAACTAGGAAGATTTTTTGTAAGACTTTTCATGATATAAACATCGACGCTAAACGAATAAGATCCGTCGACCGAGCAGATATTTATATTAACCATTCCTTTACAACTGCTATCCTTAGCGCCTATTCCTGTTATTAAACCTTTACATCTGTTTCGCGGTAGACCTAAAAGTTGTTCTGCATTTTCTGATATTAATGATACTTGCGATCCTTGATCAATTAGGGCGCGCAATGTTTGATAAGAACCATCTAATTTTTGTACTTTGATAAGTGCCGTTGATAATAATGTTTCAGGCATTTCTTTAGCCTGGGCTACGTGCGAATTGCTATCGCGACGATTATGACTCGATTTCGAGGTCGAATCCTCATATGACAGCCCTGGCGAGGAATTTATATTTTGCTTACAATATGCTTCATGAAGTATCGAATTATGGCTTCCATTACATTCGCGGCAACGTTTATTTGATATGCATGCATTTCCGTAGTGATCAAACAAACAGTTTGAACAAAAGTTTAGTGTTTCTATTGTTTGCCGCTTACTTAATGGCGTCATTTCTTGAAATTTCTTACAGAAAAATATGCGATGTTCGCCATTTTTACACACTGGACAGTTTTTACTGTAGCGGTAATTAAGTTTATTATTCGATTGAACTATAGGTTTGTTTCCTGAGTATGCTTGTTTATAATTATTTTTTTTGATAATTGTTTGTAGAAAGATTTTTATTTTGCTGTATATTTTCCTTTCTCTTTGATGACTCCATTGTCGTAAATTTACTCTCCAAAAATGATAAGAGATGTGCTAAGACAGGCAACTCTCGTGGTTGTTTAAGAGAAGCCGTATATTCATTGTGCGTTTCTGGATCGAATTTTTGGCTCAAAATGTATACCAATAATGGGTCCCACGAACTGATATCGACACCCATATTTTTGATAGCGTTCAAACATTCCGTTGTTGTATCATGGATGCGTTTTATAACATTGACAGTTGGTTGTGACATGCTAGGTAAGTTCATCAAAATGCTGATATGCGAATTAAAAATAAGTTTTTGATTGTTGAAACGTTGATTAAGGATATTCCAGCAAATATCGTAGTTATCTGAACTAATATGAAGATGTTGGACTAATCGTTCTGCCTCTCCTCTTAATTTAGTTTTCAGAAACTGCATCTTCTGGGCGTTAGAAAGTGAGCGGTTGTTATGAATTATTTCAGAGAAAAGATCCTTAAATGATACCCACTGGTGATAATTTCCACTAAAAATGGGTATATCGATAAGGGGGGTTGATTGCTCCCTATGTTTCTCTGACCATATTTTAGTATTAATCTGTTTCTTTATTTTGTTATAGGTTAACTCATTAAATGAAAATGTTTGTTCGTAGTTTTTGTTTTCGCCATCAAGTTCACTATCTAATTCCCAGTGTAATGCATCAATAACTGCCCATCGCGATTCTAATGTTTTCAAGGCATCTTGAAGCTCCCATTTTTCTGATAAAAATTCTATATTTAAATTGGAAACAGAACGAGAAAACGCTCTAAAGTTGCTGTTTTGTTTCTTTAACATTTCGTCAAGCTTACTATTAGTACCATGCGATCTAGTTTTCGGAATATTATATAAAATTTCTTGAGGCGGATTATCTGTCGTTGCAGGATAACTGATGCGCTCCATCGACACCGACGGTGACTGTGTCGGTGTGCCTAACGGCGTAGCAGGTTTCAGGAACGATTTAGTATTTTTCAAAATGTACTCACGAGTAGATGTATAAAAATCATATGCCCTTTGATAATGATTGCCCGTAAAATAGTCATGCGATTGTTCACCTACATTGCAAAGTTGTGAATGATTATTCAAAAATTCTTTCCAATAGTCGTCTAATAAATTTATTCTTTTCTTGATATAGTCAGGCGTTTTTCGTTCTGAACTGTCTTTTTTGAAGTTGTTCAGAAGCGCCTCCATTGCGCTGTAAATTTGGCACTGCGTTGCTAATAAGTCTTCCATGCTGTTGCTACGGCTATTACGTGAGCGAAAATATGGAAAGATCTTACTTGATATCTCTGTTTATTTGATACTGTCTGAACTGGAACTGATCTCTCCAGGCGGCTCCTTCAGCTGCTGCTTGTTGCTTCGATAGTGTGCTGGAGGTGCACGTGCTAGGCACTCAGTCCAAAGTCTACTGTACTAGAACCACTTACACGAACACTTGTATTGTCCTCGCGTATTTGGTCCCGCCTGTTCGTAGGCTCGAAGGACCATAAAGATGTTGGAGACACCTTTAGATGATTGTTACTGATATGATAAGAGTTCCCGAAACTGTCCCGGAAAATAATTGATATTATAAAATGATAAAACCGTGTTGTTCGAATGAGTAATTTATTGCTACTAAGTTATATTAACATTTATTAAACGTGTGTCGAGTTGCGCGCAGCGCCGACGTTAGCATATTATTGATACATATAGAAATGTACGGGTTTGCTCGTACAGGTACATCATCCTTTTTATTTCATAATTCTACTAATGTTTGAATGAGTGCATTTATTATTAAGGGATTATTTACAATGTCAATAAAACTTTTATTATTAACCTCTATGTTATTATTTTCTTTATTTTTAAGAGCTGGAAAATTATCTTTACTTTGTGTATAAGAAGAGCCATTGATCACAACTGCAGCATTTGTCTGTTTATTCCTTTTTTCTTAATTTTTATTGGACATGTTGCCGAGATAGATAAATGAGACCTGCCACAGTTGATAAACTTAATATTTTCAGGCATATTACATTCTTTATAGAAATGATCTCCAATACAACATTTCTGTGTTTGATTGCATATTTTTTAATGAATGATTAAATTTAAAGCACTTAAAGCATTGTAGCAAGGGTGGTGTGTATTGGTGGACCTTGTATTGCCAGAGATTTAAATACACGAAGTCTGGTAAAATAGTACTTAAAAAAGTAACACTTACAGTCTCTGTTGGAGTTAATTCCCTATTTACCTTTTTCTGAAATTGTCTCAAAGATAATATTTCATACGGTAATGAGAGCTGTTTGTATAATTCTTCATTTAAAATTTCTTTTGGTATATACCTTATGACACCGATTTAAAGGAGATAAATGAGAGATATATTTGATTTTGTTTATAAAAAAATCATATGATTTTTGATCGTTTTGTGATTTCAATAACTAGATAGTATACAGATGTCTATGAACTGATTCGATGTCAGTTTAATATAACTAAAGACTTCGATATATGTTGTACCTTCATAAAATATCATTTAGTCATCCCTTACCCTTTACAAAAACTAAACAATTATGGTGTCACAATTTTAACTCTGAACAGCTTGGCTAATAGTATACATAGAAAGGTTTGAATTTAATATATAATTTTATCCTTACATAGTTAATTATAAACAAAATTAATGTTAACTGAAAATACCTTATATTTATGGAGTTTCAATAAATAAAGAATAGGTATGTTGTAAATAAATAAAAAAATATGTTACCTGAATCAAATTTGGATTGTGAAACGTGAGGATGACATATTACACTTGATGTAGATGGACCAGTTTTATTGAGATCATTTTGTATGTTAGTCACATCGGACAAAAGTGTAGCATGTGAAGATTCCCTTCTAGAATGACAGTAGTTATGTTCAATATCCACTACAATATTTATAGATAGTTTCACACCTACAACAACATTCATTACATTAAAAAAGTTCATCTTTCTTCATTTTGAATGTAGTTTGTTTAGCGCTACCATTAAAATATCATGCCACATTCAAAAAATACATTGACAAATTTGATAGCTTGAAAGGAATTCATTGATAGTAAATAGATATATGGAGTAGCTCGGTAGCATAGTGGATAAGCGCCGCGGCTCGCGATCGTAGTCGTTAAGCGACATTCCTTTCCATAAGGAAGGCCTGAGCCCCGAGGGACGTAAAAGGGCTGGTGATTATGATGATGAAATAGATATATAAACATACGATCGAAAATTGTCGGTACAGCTGACCAAACGAGACGTCCTCCAGTAGTTTTAAACTTCGTCTCAAAATGATGATCACATATTCTCTTGTTCTTATAAATTTTTTGAGGATTGTTTTCACCAATATTCACACTAACTGCAGACACCCAAGCAGTAAATAATTCGGGGCGCTTATCGGGATTTGGAAATCGATGGAAAGGTACATTATGGATAGCTGAAATAGGAATGATAGTTATGTTAATGCCGAAAATTTAATGTAAACATTATTCACATCATTTAAATCCTGTTTAAGACATCTCGATGTAAAGCGACATGAAATGCAGCTTAAATACAGTTTTTTATTGCTTGAATAAAATCATTAATCATTTAAACTCAGTTACCTAAGCTATCACAGCCAAATATGCAATATTTCTTCTGAACTCCACTCATGATTACGAAAGTGACCAAAACAAAGTTTAACAAATAACAAGAAAACAGTTTTAACAAAGAAAATAACAAGAAACTTAACAAAAACACTAACAATGTAAGATTTTAACAATAACAAAAACACCGAGAAATTCAACAAGCGCATCAACATCTACAAACGAGCCAGACAGAGTTGACAATGATAAGACTGGCGAAATTGTCTGTCAAATAAATTTGACAACCAAAGCTTCACTAATTTGATGATCGATATTAAAAAACATCGATATTAACATCGATTCGAAGGCATCGATGTACGATTAGTATCAATTGAAAACCATCGATGTTCCCCAAACATCGATGTTTTTCATATCCCGAATTAAAATCCCGATTGTAAACTGAATGTATTTTTTACAAACAGCGCTAAACAAACAACATTCATAATGAAGAAAGATGAACTTTTTTAATGTAATGAATGTTGTTGTAGGTGTGAAACAATCTATAAATATTGTAGTGGATATTGAACATAACTACTGTCATTCTAGAAGGGAAACTTCACATTCTACACTTTTGTCCGATGTAACTAACATACAAAATGATCTCAATAAAACTGGTCCATCTACATCAAGTGTAATATGTCATGCTCAAGTTTCACAATCCAAATTTGATTCAGGTAACATATTTTTTTTATTTATTTACAACATACCTATTCTTTATTTATTGAAACTCCATAAATATACAGGATGTTTGGAAATACATGTATAATCCCGAAACATGGCCATACAACTTAGCACAAAGAACATAATTAATATGTCAAAAAACAATTTCACGTAAATTGAGATTATCATACAAATATTTGAACAATTTGTTTTCAATTAATATGCTATAACCCTGAAAGCTTACACGTGCCGTCCCAGCGTACTCACTCTCTCTCTCTCTCATTACCTCTCACACTCTCTCGTATCCTAGAATACACTTTGATGTCGCCGACGCGCGCACTTGACTGCGTATGAGTTTACTTGTAATTAAAACAATTTAAGATTAAACAGGTACATACCTAGAGGCAGCGTTCTAATCACTCTCTCAGCTCTCACTTGTCAACATTACCTACACTTCACCTCCACTTTATCAGTCCAAGGTCTGGATATGCCGGCCACCGCATAAAACACACATCTCCATTCGATTCGACACAGACCGTGTTACTCTCGACGTAAAATCATATCCTCTGTCTCGATGGAATAGGTGTCCGGCCGGCCTTCCTGTATCACTCTATGGAATGAACCAGTTGTATGTAACCGATTCACAAGTGCCGCGAAGCACTGTTAAGAGGGAAGACGTCGAGGGTTTTCAGATCTTCCTGACACGTGGCGCTCGTCATAAAGACGCCGAGCCGCAGCAAGATTACCGTCACAAGCACCAATACACAATATCATCGCGTAATATTAGGCATTTGAGTACGAACTCATTGCACTGACCGCACACAAACACAACACACAGGTAAACAGAACGAGTATGAAAAACAAACCAAAAGTCCCGAAAGAACGAAAACGTAAGTTGACCTTCAAAATTTGAAAACTCACAAGTACACCGATGAAAGTCTCCGACGCAACTGAAGCGATGACCAAATCTACATAGGTAATTATTGCAACTCGAACACCGATGTAGGTACCTAAATCAAAAGTGCACCGATTTAGGGTTCCGCGTCATCAAATTTTGTGTTAGGTAACCTACCTAACAAAAGATCGTTATTTTTTTATTTAATTAAACAATGAAATTTCATGGTAATTAATTATATATATTTTTTTTACTGACGAAATTGATAATTAGGCTGTTTACTTATTATTACAATTTTATTTACGCTTTTCACGGTTACAAAAGAAAAAAAAGGCCATAATATTAAAAGTGGTTACCTAATTTAAGACCAAGTCATTAACAAAATTATAAGGCATACAAATTATTGATTAAATTAGAAAAGAAAAGAAATATTATTTATTATTAGACCTTTCCATTACAACTAACCTTTATTTAATTATCATTTAAACTAAGAATAATCTAGATATTTAGATTATTAATATCATGGTATAAGTCCGTATTTTATTGTTTCGTGAAAATAACACTGCTTTATGAAAAAAAATAACAAAACTTCAAAGCAATTAATCTACAGAACCTTACTGACACATCAGAAACCAGAGTTTCTCAATACACATCGTCGTCGATTTTATGTCTCTGTCCCTCCTTCTTGCATAGACTAATGTGAGCAATAGTGCAGATATCTAACTTCAATCATAGTATTTGCAATTTCTTTTTTATTTTGACGGTATTATTGGAGAAGTTTTCTAAATAATAGTTTTTGAAACACCGTTAATCACAAGACTGGTGGACTTTTATGGTTAAAAGTCATTTACTACTAAGTTTTTCTTTGTTTTTGAAATAATAAATTACTCTCGGATGCATATTTATTCTAGGCATTTATCTTAAGATTTATTTAACTTCTGTTATTTTTTACTTTTAAGAAAACCGGCAGGGTTGTCATGGAGAAATCAAGAAAGTACCGTAGCTCCATCTAGTTTGATTTCGAGAACTAATTGTTTTTTTTAATACTTCTTCATTCAACATCTTTGTGTGAAATAAAAAAGGGAGAAAAATCAGCCCTCACATATATTTATTTTTTTCTCCCTCAAAAACCTAAACTGACTTCATAATAGTGGAAAAATAATACTTAAAAACTACAAAGACGGTTTACAATTTTAAGTAGAGTAGAGAGAGTAAGTAAATCGAGGCCAGCAAATGGTCAGTAGATTTCCTGAATTTTTTAAATCACCTTTGGCGAATTAAAGTTGTTTTTTTATTCTTATTTAATATTTTTTTATAAATATATACTTACTTATTAAAACTGGTAACTGAGATCTTGGTATAATTATAGGTCTAGGTGCTTTTCCTGAAATAACAATATTATTTATATTAGCGATTTAAGTGAATAATTTTAAAAAATCAATCAAAAGAATAGAACAGACTTGAAAACTTAAAAAAATAAATAATCTCATCTCAAAAGCTACTTATTCAAGAAAATTCAATTAAAGTCGGGCGGGCGAAAGTCGGGCCTTTTGTAGGTTATATAAGTAAGTTGCTTTTGATATAAGTATTATTTATACTTTTTTAAAGTTTGAACCCCCGTACTATTTTTTTTTTTGTCTTTATTTCATGCGTTTTAGTGATACTTTTTTTTTTTAAAACTAGCTGAAGTTCACCCGGAACTTTGTACCGTCATATAACCTTGTCCTGACAATAAGGAATACATAAAAAAATAATAATTCAATGATGAAGTATTTTAAGAAAAAAAAAAAAAAAAGAAAGCACTAAAAAGGCACCTCCACTAAATGGAGACTAGCAAAAGTTGATTTTTGCAGGCAACGAATGGACCAAAGTTAGTAATTTCCATTCCTTTTAACTAAAATATTAAAAAACGGAAATTTGCAAAGTTCGAAACTTAGATATCAACATAAATACGAAAAAGTACAAATAGAATATGAGTTGTTTATTGAGTTTTGAAAATTAATGATCTTTTATACATGGAAAAAAAACCGGCAGTTGTCATGGAGAAATCAAGAAAATATCGTAGCGACATCTAGTTTGATTCTTGGAACTAATGTTTTTTTTTTCACCTACGGCAAGCTACGACAAACATAGACAATAATTTAAACAGGCAAAGCCGCGGGAAAATAGCTAGTAATTATAGGTATAAATATTCCGTTTTTCTTTAGGAGGAATCTGAAAAATTGTTCCTATAAAAAAGGTATTCTACGACTTTGATAATAAAGTCTATACTCACTCATCTGCTGCTGAACGCTGAACGATTCGTTTTGAAATTCCCTTGGGAGTTTATCCATAGCTGTTTGAACTGTAACAATATAAAAAATATATACAGCTTTTATGGAAGTTACATGTAAAAAAAATGAGAATAATATTCCCAAAAGTTAAGTAACTTTTACAGGATGGGTGACCGAAAATTATCTACTACTAAATATGGACGACGCCATATTTGTAATAAAATAAAATGCCACTGCACAATTTGTGTAAGCAACGGAAATCTAATCTTAGACAGTTTTTTTTTCTATCTCAGTAATTAGTTACCTACCTTTAAGCCATTATTGTCTAAAGTACAAAATCCATGTAACCTTACTTTGTTTAAATATAACCTAAATCTGTATAAATAAAGTATTATTACACGTTTTGTGTATGATGTAAAAATAAAATTGTTTGTATATAATTTATTAATTATATACTAATAATTTATGACGCTCCATGGACCACTTGGGATGGACCAGGGACTAACAGTGGTCCGAGCATCACCGGTTCAGAACTGGTGCTATATATACGAGGGTCAAACTGAAAGTTCTTAGAAAATCAAAAACTGATTACATTAGCCAGTTATTAGTTTTATTATATCTTTTCAAAATATTATCCATTCACGTCAATACACCGCTGCATGCGATGGAACCACTGGGAAAAGCACTTTGCCCACTCGTCCTTAGGGGTCTCTTCAATGGCATCGCGATACGCAGCCACCGCTTCTTCAGCATTCATAAACCGCTTTCCTTTAAGTTTTTCTTTAATTTTTGGAAATAAATAAAAATCACAAGGCGCGAGGTCGGGGCTATACGGCGGGTGACCCAGTAATTCAACGTTTGATGTCGCCAAATAGTCGATCGTTCGCTTGGCGGTGTGCGACGAGGCGTTGTCGTGGTGAAGGAGGATCCTACTGCGAGGTCGTTTCTCTCGAACTTTTTCCAAGACAAGTGGCAAACAATTGGTAGTGTACCATTCTGCAGAAACTGTTTTTTGATCCTCTAACACAATTGTTGCAAAATGACCTATCCTTCCAAAGAACGAGGCCACCATTTTTTTTCCCGCACTTCGATCTCTCTTCACTTTAGTTGGCAACTCCTCGAAAGGAAACACCCACTGAGCAGATTGTCTTTTGGTTTTAGGATCATAACAGTAAATCCAGCTTTCGTCACCTGTTAGTATGTCGAACACAGCATTTGAGTCACCTCCGTTAAATCTTTCAATCATTTTACGACACCAATCCACACGATGGAGTTTTTGAGCCTCAGTCAAATTATGAGGTATCCACCGGGCGCAAAGCTTCCTGACCGCTAAATGTTCGTGGAGGATTTTGTGCACTTGACTCATACCGATGCCTAAGCTTGTCCGAATCTGTTGATAGGTCACTCTTTTGTCAGTCTCTATCATACGCCGCACAACACAGATGTTATCTTCAGTCGTCGCCGTAGAAGGCCGTCCCTCACGTAAATCATCAGTGAGATTAGTGCGACCACGTTTAAACTCATTAAACCAGTTGTAAACAGTCGCACGAGATGGGGCTTCATCGCGAAAGGCCAATCGTAGTCTATCATAACTTTCTTGTTGACTTAAATGACATCGAAAGTCATAAAAAATCATTGCACGAAAATTTTCTCGTGTTAAATTCATGATGACGTGACACAGACAATTTTCAATTTGCCGCCAAATCGTAAAACAAATGACAAATGAATGAAATATATACTCAGTAATATTGGCAAAGAGTTATATTTTCAAATTTTAGAATTATTTTTTTATTATATTGTTTATAAGTGGCCAGTTCTAAGAACTTTCAGTTTGACCCTCGTATAAACATACGGAGGGTGGGTTATAAGAGTGAAATTAAAAACCAGTTTTCAATATTAGAGCTTTATTAAGTGTGCAAAACAATTAATTATCCTTCTGTAACTATATTTTCTATTAATTATTAATTAATTCACACATTTATAAGTACAGAAAAACTGTCATGTAATTAGTAAGTGAGTAACGGAATTTTTTAAGATTAATTCCTTCCCCTATGTAACTCGCCATTATGTTTTTTTCCCCCCTCTCCATAAACGGTGGATAAAACCTGTTAGTTTGCCAGCAGTGAAAAGTTAGTAGGCATTTTTTTGGCACAAATGCCTTGGCTAATCAGCATGAGTTTTTAAAGGCCAAGAAAATCTGGTGATGGAGATCTCCCTCGTTTGAAGACATTACGGTATGAATTCAATTTCATAATACCCGTCCCTCCCCCTCCAAACTGCATTACGTAATACTTTAACGCCCCCAGGTAGTCCAAATCCAAGAATGTCCAACGTTTATAAATTTACCAATTCGAAATGTCTCATTTATAATATATTAATATTGCAAAAGGCTGAATTCCCGAAATATATTTACTATCATGATGGGTTTGTTGAATATACAGACGCATACATCTTTGTAACAAGTGTAGTGTTGTGAACGTATCACAAATGACAGCTGTCAAAAAGGCAGGGAATTTTGCCGCTAATTTAATTGTCATCTTAAGGTGCCGCTTTTTAAATGAATTTTGAATTCGTGTTTGAATTTTAAAGAATTCAGGGCTGTTTTGTGTTTTATTTATGTGTGTTTGAATATAACTGCATTTGATACTTTATTTTTTTCACTGAAAATCCCTTTTGTTTACCTAACAAATGATGTCACGTTTACGTTATTATTTCAAACATAATTTTTGCATAACGTTTTGGTTACGTAATGATTTATTTACACTGATTTATATTTTTTGTGGGAATAATGGATTTAAAACAATTTTTAAAAAGCTGGAAATTTCGGGAACAAGACAATCATTGGGTTCAATCGTAATCATATATCGAAAAAGACTACCTGTTTCATTTGGCCCGCCAATTATTTCCACTGCAATTACAGTAGGACATTTATTGGTTATCGCTCGAGGATCATTTTCCATTGAATCATCTCCATTTGTATAGATACGACAAGGGAATTCATTTAACATTTCATCGGGGAGAGCTTCGGCCTTTAAATTTCTTGTCGGCACAGCTTTCTTTCTCAGACGACTCTTCTTCTTGTTAAAAGCTCTATTTTCAAAATGGTCCCCACACACGTACTTTAATGAATGCAACTTTTCGATGGGAACGTATACTAAATCTTCTTTCCCTGCGACTTTGACCCACTGTTTACATCTGAAAATTACTTTATAATAAATGATTTTAAAATAATTTCAAACTTGTTGCACCCAAAAATTAATTAACACTCATTATCAAGCTAAAATCTTGGACTTACATTAATGACCAACAATTAGCGAGCGCGCGCAAAACTAAAACAATATGGCTGCCCGCAGGCCACGCCCATCTGTCAAAAGTTAATTGCCTCTAGTGGCCAAAACGAATACTGGCATAATATTGGCATTAAGCCAATACGAAACGGCCTATGTTCTATGGTCCGTACAAGATTGTAACGGGTCATAACACGACGTCGTATTAAATAAGGTTTTTCCGATAAAGAAAATTATCTAACATTAACCTACAAAACAAAAAAAAAAATTGCCATGAGTACATTTTCTATTGTATAATTTTTATTTAAACAAAAAAAAATACTTATTGATGCATTTAAAAATTGTTCCCAGTAGCTACGGATAATTATCTTGAGAATTATAAACCCTACTTTTATCTTAATTAAAAACTTGGATGAAGTATCTAAGTGCTAGATATATTTAATACAAAGCTTACCTGGCTTCATCCAAAGGAAATTTCGCCATAAACGTCCGTTTGTCTTCATTTAAGCGTGTGGCTTTATTTCCACATATTTCACACTTAATGAATTTTGGTGGCATTCCCTTAAAAAGTATTATTATAATTGTTTACTAGTCGATTCACCGTCAGCCTTATGTCCCCAATGCTGGGGCTCGGGACTTTTTTTTTAAATTGGTCGGTACCTACATTTCCTATATTCTTAATGTCTTCAAAATCACCAACATAAAGCAGTAGCTTTTAAACTTTTTAATCTATAAATCTATATTAGAAACCAGCTATTATACGGAGCCGTAAAATATAGCAAAACCTAGTTCTATGTGACTTTTTAAAATCATTATTTCATGGAACTCCAACATATGCGATGCACTTGAGATGCTGAATTAGACAATATAGCTCTTTTTTTATATAAAAATAACAATACTAGATACATTTTATTAAATAAAAATAAAATGTATCTTTTCCATTTGAAAGTAAATGGAATGAAATATTGTAACTTTTTTATACTACTAGTATGAATTAACATGACATCTGAGAACCTATTCTATTTTCCTCGAACAAAAATCCAGAAAATGTAAAAAATCATTCTTATAATTTTGTTAAAATCATATCCATGAATGTTATTGGTGCATTAGAGGCAGTGTTAGCTCCTCTGTCACATCATAAATTATGAGAAATTGCCTTTTTAAAAGTAGTATTAGCATTTTGAAGCAATTATATGCGGGAGGCGCAGGACTGATCATATTGGAGATCTTTGGGGGAGGCTTTTGCCCAGCAGAGGGCGCCTCTCAGCTGAAATGATGATGATGATGATAGCATTTTGAAAACTGATAAAATTTTGATTTAGTGAAATAGAATATGCCGTCTAGAGTCATGTTAATTCATACCAGTTGTATGTTTGTACATATTATTTATTTTAAAAAACTATGCACTTGTCTAGACTGTAAATTACAGAATTAGATTTTTAATTATTGTGAATTATTAAAATAACTGCAGTTTCACCTTCTATTTTATTATCAATTTGATTGTGGTATTATAAAAGGTTGAGAAACCATTGAATAGGTATGTTTCGCAAGATTTAACTTGATTTCTTCTGCTACAAAATCTAGTAGACTGTTATAAGAAAAGGACAAGTAAAGCTCTAATGACCACTTCGCAATAGATCTTTACCAGACGCTGCAGGAAATGGTCCTGCTTAGACACTTATAAAAATTTACAAACAATTTTTATGCTATACTGTCTGGTACAAATACAAAACAATATTGACTAATGTACTTACTGCTTTCGGAGATTTAAACCGAAACAAAGTTTAGGATATCATGTAAATAATTGTCAAAATGTAGCACAAACTAACGAATGCGTCATAAATGTGGTCGGCGAAAATGTAATAAAATCGTGGCATGCCGGCGTATTATAGCGAGTTGTAATCATTTTTAATAAAACTCGCGCACAAAAACTTTTGAATATTTACCCCAGACTCGAATTGAAGAGGAATAGAAGTAGCACCACAGAACACAACTCGAAGGCGTTGGAGGTAAATCCGCAGAACCTCAGAATAATGTAGAAAAAAGCCACTGAACAAGCAAAATGGCTACCTCTGCCGATGTCAAATGAACGGCGCGCGACGACAACGCACTAGAGAGGTGAAAAAAAATCGATTATAAATCAAACGTTTATAAATCGATTTCAATTTTGTAGTTGTTTTTTGTTACTGAATGCATATATATAATAAAAAATAAATTTTATCAAAACCATTTCTGAAACGTCCCATAGTTTTTTCCTTTTTTACCAACAAATTCTCTTAATACAGAAAAGAACTAAATCCACAAAATGTAATTTATATGTTCATAAAACATTTGCGCTTCTTCAACTTCTTCTGTGTTTTAAACTGGTTAATTAAATTTCTTAACAAAGTCACAAAATGATATCAACACACAGTATCAATGAACTGATTTATCTTTGTTTGCATTGTAACCATGAAACTACTTTACACTTTCAGGAAGTTTCGTTTTTTATTGCTTGCGAGAGTGTTAAAATTGTAATAGAGATGTAATTGTCAACAGTAACAAAATCGACACTGCTAACTATCCACAAATAAAGGATTGTGGAGTAAACGTATAAAGTATTTTATTAATAAAAATAATATAATCCTTAATGACAGAGAAAATTTTAAAACAAAGATAATAAACAAAACAATAACATAGCAACCAAAATCATTTCTCTATGACTGGACGTATCGGTATTCAACCTTCATTTTTAACACGCCCCCTGAATACCCATACGTCTTAAACAGTACTCAAACTTTGGTCTTGGCAGACCTTTTGTGAGAGCATCAGCTGGCATGGAATTAGTTTCCAAATAAGTGATGAAAATCTCTTTAGATTCCGCTAGTTCTCTCACATAATGGTATTTGATGTTAATGTGTTTCGATCTTCTACCTACAGCATTAGAATAAATCAATTTTGCAGCACTTTGACTATCACTAAACAATTCTACTGACACTTTAACACCAGTTAATTCTTCATATAAACCTTTCACAGATATAATATGTTTAGCAGCCTCGCAAGCAGCGATATACTCAGCTTCTGCTGAGCTTAATGCAACGCATCGCTGTTTACGTGCCTGCCATGCTATTACAGCGCCACCTAAAACAAGCATATATCCCGTAAACGAATGACCATCTTCATTTTTACCCCAATCTGCATCACAAAAAGCACATAACGGTTTTCCAGTTTTCTTATATATTAAAACATTATTCATTGTGCCTTTGACGTACCGTAAAACACGTTTTAATGCTGACATATGAGTTGTGTTCCAGAAGTTGTTGAATTGACTGAGATAACTTACAACAAAAGCAATATCTGGTCTTGTACCCAAAGCAAGATACATCAAGGACCCAATGATTTCTTGATAGCTGGGATCATGATTTATGTCACCCTTTTCTAACTTCAAATTCATTGCCAATGGTGTCGCAACAGGTTTGCAATCTTCCATACCAAATCGTTCTAATATCTTTTTAGCAAAATTAGTCTGATTCAAATGAATTTCTTTCAAGTTTTCTGATTTCGTGATTTGCATACCCAGACATTCTTTAGCCTCACCCAAATCCTTAATCTTGAAACCTAATCTTATGTGATCCTTAACTTGATCAACAACTTGTTGTGAACTGCCAAAAATATAAAAATCGTCTACGTACAGAGCAATAGCTGTAAAATTATTCTTACTTCTTTTAATATATACACAAGAATCATAATTTGACCTCTTGAAGCCGAACTTAACAATGTGAGCATCTACTTTGACATTCCAGCATCGAGCTGCTTGTTTCAATCCATATATGGCTTTCTTGAGCTTACATACCTTTTGCTCATTTCCCTTCTTTACAAAGGTTTCTGGTTGCTCCATGTAAAGATCTTCCTCGAGGTCACCATTTAAGAAGGCTGTAGTAACATCAATATGATGTACCTTGAGGTCTTTCTCAACAGATAAAGCAAACAACATCCTGATTGACGAAAGCTTGACTACTGGTGCAAAGGTTTCGAAATAATCTTCTCCCCATTTTTGGGAATAACCCTTGGCAACTAATCTCGCCTTATGTCGCTGAACTACACCATCCGCTCCTATTTTGAGTTTAAATAACCACTTACATTTAACCACATTAGTCCCACAAGGACGGTCAACTAAATTCCAAGTGCCATTCTCTATAAGGGAATTATATTCTTCTTCCATTGCTTTCCTCCACAGCGTCTTATCTGAGCGCTTCATTGCATCCTTTACAGAAACAGGATCTCCATTAGTTGAGACTAGAAAATTGTATTCCATATCATCATATCTCTTTGGAGTACGTATTCGTAAGGGATATCTTCTATTTGGCGAAACTTCACTAGTTTCTTCTATTTCAGAATCTTGTTGACTACTCATTTCGTCTTGAGCTTCAAAAGTATCGGACCGTATATTACTTACGCCTTGACTTTCTGTTTCTGATCTTATTACCTCTCCGACTTCATCATCACAGACGTTGGTAGCAGAAGACACTCTGTCCTCTTCGCGATAATCCCAATAAAGTCCTCCTTGGGCAACTTCTTTCTCGGCTTGAGAAACTTCTTTTGTACATTTATCAGATGTAGGCTGCTTGATAACTTCCTCAGGTTTGAGATCACTGACCGAGGGATTTTGTAACTTTTCATTAAAGACTGCATCTCGACCGATGATAATCCTTTTTGGATTATTTAAATCAATAAATCTGTAGGCTTTCTGTGCTTCACTGTATCCCGTAAAAATTAATTTGCGAGTCTTGGCATCAAACTTCTTTCTACTGCCATCCTTCACTAGGACTTGTGCAATAGATCCAAAAACTTTCAGATACGATAAATCTACTTGTTGACCTAACCACACCTCTTCAGGAACCTTGTCTTTTAAAGCCATTGTTGGGGATCGATTTTTCAAATAAACGGCTGTGTTGACAGCTTCACCCCAGAACTTTTTATTTAGACCACTGTCATGAAGCATACAACGTGCTTTCTCTGTGATCGTCCTAATAGTCCTCTCAGCTACTCCGTTTTGAGCTGGAGTATGTGGAACAGATGTCTGATGCTGAATTCCATATTTCTTTAAAAAAGATTGAAATTCCTTATTGGTATACTCTGTACCATTATCAGATCTAAATTTTTTAATTTTCTTTGAAGTTTGATTTTCCACAAAAGCTTTAAAATCACGAAAACATTTGAATACTTCTTTCTTCGATGTCAACATATAACAGAAAACTTTTCTACTGTAGTCGTCAACAAAGATCAGAAAATATTTTGCACCTCCCCATGACTCTGTTTCAATTGGACCGGCAACATCACTATGTACTAGTTCAAGCAAATCGTTTGCTCGCTTACATTTCTTTCGATGTGGAAATTTCTTTGCACACTGCTTTCCCTGGCTGCAGGCCACACAATGAACTTTGTTATCAACCTTCCCAAAATTAATATCCTTAATCATACCTTTTAGTTTGTTCATCTGAGGATAAGATAAATGACCTAACCTCCTGTGCCACAACTCATAGTCATCCTGACTACGACTGCTATCACCTAAAAGAACTGTCGCAAACTTGTTATTATCCGGACCTAATACATATAACCCGTTTTTGCGTGGTGCTGTAAAAAGAGGTTTACCTATAACATTAACAGTATCATTAAAAACTTTACAACACTTTTTATCAAAAATAATAACCTTACCACTTTCAGCAATCTTGCTTACTGAAATCAAATTAGTTAATAACTCAGGGATAAGCAATACATTACTCATTTTCACATCTGTGGTACGTCCCTCGTGATTAATCTTCAAATCAACAGTTCCTTGTTTGTTTGAAACAATTTTGTCTTTATTTGCACAGGTAATAAATTTTGCACAAGATTTTTCTGGTTTCAAAATGTGTTCATTTGATGTCATGTGGGACGTAGCACCAGAATCTATAACCCATCTATCATTACTTTCATAATTACTAGTTAAAAAGGTTACAAACTCCTCAGAGTTGTCATTCGCAAGACAAGATTTCGGCTGAACATCAATATTATTTTTCAATTTTTTACATTGAGACTTATAATGCCCTTTCTTTTTACAACAATAACAAATTATAGGTTTTTGTATTTTCTTTTTGTCATTAGAACTCGACACTAGTACCGATTCGTCCTTGTTTTCATTCATCCCACTATACGTTGGTTGACTTTGTCGCTGCCCTTCTTTAAGTATTGCGGCGATTACGGTCTCAGACGAAATTTTTGTTCCTGAATGTTCCAAAGCCATTCCCAAGCCAACCTCACCTGCACGCGGTACACCCTGCCGACTAACCAACGAGGCTCTGGCGCTCCCCACCAACCCGCATTGGGCCAGCGTGGTGGGAGACGGCCCAAAACCCCTCAGAGATAAAAATTGAACCAAACGAAAGGCCCCGAGTGCCCGGCGGTGCCGTAAGCCGTGCTGGCGCGGACGGACGCCAACTCGGCGAAGGCACCAGGGGTGCGAAGAATCCCCGGGCGGCAAAGATCCCCCGTCAAACGACCTTGGCCCTGGCAACCTACAACGCACGCACACTGCGGACCGAGGAGAAGCTGCTGGAACTAGAGAAGGAATTGGGCAGGATTCGTTGGAGTATTGTAGGATTATCCGAAGTCCGAAGAGAGGGCGAGGACACGATGATCCTTAAATCCGGTAACCTGCTCTATTTCCGGGAGGGCGAAGATCTGTCCCAAGGTGGCGTCGGGTTTATCGTCCACAAGTCTCTCGTGAACAATATTGTACAGATCGGAAGTGTATCGAATAGGGTGGCGTACCTTATACTCAGAATCACCGAACGGTATTCGCTGAAGGTCATACAGGTTTACGCCCCGACCTCGACGCACCCCGACGAGGAAGTGGAAGCCATGTATGAGGACATTTCCCGGGCAATACATGGTTCCACGACCCACTACACTGTTGTCATGGGAGACTTCAACGCAAGGCTAGGCAAGCGTGGCGATGAGGAGTTGAAGGTGGGGCATTTTGGATCTGGGATCCGGAATCACCGTGGTCAAATGCTAGCCGACTACATGGAGAGGGAAGGACTCTATATGATGAACTCCTTCTTCAAAAAACGGTTGCATCGAAAGTGGACCTGGAAGAGTCCGGATGGTGTGACAAAAAGCGAGATCGACTTCATCATGTCGACTAAGACTCGGATATTCAATGACGTCTCAGTGATCAATTCGTTTAATACGGGAAGCGATCACCGTATGGTAAGAGGCGCATTGAATCTAAATGTAAAAGCTGAACGGTATCGACTGGTGAAGTCTACGCTCCGTCCTGAAGCCACCCAGATCCGGGACCCCGAGCACTTTCAGCTCGAACTTCAAAACCGCTTCGATTGCCTGGAGAGCTGCTCGGATGTGGACGAATACAATGACAGGGTCGTAGAAGCTGTCCTTACGGTGGGTTCAAAATTCCTCAAACCTCGCCGTACTCAAAAAAGAAGCAAGATCTCGGAGCAGACAAGCAAGCTAATGGAAGAAAGGCGTGAAATGGTTCTGCAATCTTCTGAGGATGCTCGTCGGCAACTCAATAGACAGATCTCGAAGTCTCTCACACGCGACATACGCCAATTTAATACTCAATGTATTAAGGAGGCGATTGAGCGGAATAAAGGCTCCAAAGTGTTCGCTAGAGATCTGTCTCTCGGACAAAGCTTGCTGACGAAGCTAAAGACAGAGGACGGCAGAGTCGTTACATCCCGTCCTGAGCTTGTGGCGGAGATCGAACGCTTCTATGGACAGTTATACACAACATCACAGAAACCTGTCATTGAGGCTACAGACCCTAGAGCCAAATTAACCCGACATTATACCGAAGACATCCCGGACGTCAGTCTATACGAGATTAGTGTGGCTCTCAAACAGCTCAAGAACAACAAGGCGCCGGGGTATGATGGAATCACAGCGGAACTTCTGAAAGCGGGTGGACTACCAGTCCGGAAAGCGCTTCAGAAGCTATTTAATTCCGCCATACTCGAGGGCAAGACGCCAGAAGCATGGCACAGGGGCGTGGTGGTGCTTTTCTTCAAAAAGGGCGACAGGGCCCAATTGAGGAATTACAGACCCATCACGCTTCTGAGTCATGTGTACAAGCTGTTTTCGAGAGTCATCACGAATCGTCTCGCACGTAGATTTGACGACTTCCAGCCTCCTGAACAAGCCGGTTTCCGAAAAGGTTACAGTACCATAGACCACATTCATACGCTGCGACAGGTTATACAGAAGACCGAAGAGTATAATCTGCCACTATGCTTGGCGTTTGTGGACTATGAGAAAGCCTTCGACTCCGTCGAGACCTGGGCCGTGCTTAGGTCACTCCAGAGGTGCCAAATAGACTATCGATACATCCAAGTGCTGCAGTCACTGTACGAAAATGCCACCATGTCAGTTCGGCTCCAGGACCAAAACTCGAAAGCAATACGACTTCAGCGTGGAGTGAGACAGGGCGACGTTATATCGCCGAAACTGTTCACTGCCGCACTGGAGGACGTGTTTAAGCTTTTGGACTGGAGAGGACTTGGCATCAATATAAACGGCGAGTACATGACGCACCTTCGTTTCGCTGATGATATCGTAGTCATGGCTGAGACCATGGAAGATCTAGGCACAATGCTCGAAGACCTCTGTAGAGTTTCCCAGCAAGTGGGTCTTAAAATGAACATGGAGAAGACAAAAATAATGTCAAACTCCCATGTCGTACCCACTCCAGTGAATGTTGGAGGCTCTACACTGGAAGCTGTCGACGAGTACCTTTACCTGGGACAAATAGTCCGATTAGGTAAGTCCAACTTCCAGAGAGAGGTAAGTCGACGGATCCAACTCGGCTGGGCAGCGTTCGGGAAGCTACGCAGTGTATTCTCGGAACATCTACCGCAGTGTCTCAAGACAAAAGTCTTTAATTCGTGCGTGTTGCCAGTGATGACTTACGGTGCTGAGACGTGGCCGCTTACGATGGGCCTCATAAGGAAGCTCAAGGTCGCTCAGAGGGCAATGGAAAGGGCTATGCTCGGGGTTTCTTTGCGAGATCGAATTAGAAATGATGAGATCCGCAGAAGAACTAAAGTCACCGACATAGCCCACAGAATTGCAAACCTCAAGTGGCAGTGGGCAGGGCACATCGCTCGCAGGACTGACGGCCGTTGGGGCGGTAAGGTCCTGGAGTGGCGACCGCGTACCGGGAGACGCAGTGTTGGCAGGCCCCCCACAAGGTGGACCGACGATCTGGTGAAGGTCGCGGGAAGCCGCTGGATGCGGGAAGCGCAGGACCGATCGTTTTGGAGATCTTTGGGGGAGGCCTATGCCCAGCAGTGGGCGTCTCTCGGCTGAAATGATGATGATGATGATGATCAAGTATAGCAAATGTATTTAACAAAACGTATGTGCAACTGTTAATGACCGCAATATAAGAGTAAACGATTTATCCCATTGGAATGGAAGTACACCGAAAGCATTCTTATATTGATGTTAAGACACTATGACGTCCCAACGAGGTTGAAGCGTATAGCGTGCTATGTAGTTAGCCCTAAGAAAGAATTAATTATGATACATTCATCGAACTTAATATTAAAATCGTACAGTGTCATATGTGAGGTATTTTATATTATTGAATTAAACATTCATTCTAAACGTTTTTGCCCACCTTGGGAAAGGCTGGTCTACAGCATATTTTAAGAAATCCAATCTTTATTATTAAAGTTATTGAGCTGCTCTGACATTTTTCCTCTTTGATAATGATGATGCAAAAGATAAAGGGTTCGCACGTCCGCGGTTTTTTATTAACTGTTGACTTTTCTATTGTTCGATAGGGCCCGTTTGCGGTGTGCGTGATTCTATGTTTATTTTCAGTAGGCGATCATCACCTGTCATCGATTTACCCATTACTGCTAGCTCATTTACATTGGTCGATAGAGCCCACATGTATAGTGTGAGTGACTTCTACGGGCTCATGTCACCGGCCGATAAACTCTTTCAGTTTCAGTGAAACACCAATGCAAATAAGCACAGAAATCTTTGCATTCCACTTTTTCGATGCAGAGGAAAGCAAAAGGTCGTCCTTAGATTTTCATCTGTAGTCAATTCTGCTATTTAATCTTTACCTACGCAATTATCTCAACTGTGTACTTGCATTCTACCATTGTACTATCTACCTGAATATGATTATATTTCTGTTACCTCTATTATGTACACTGAGGAAGACATCGCACTAATAATATTGGACTTTAGATAGATAATATAAAGGTAAAATGCCATTATTCGTATAAGTTGTTGCGATACTATTGAGATGTTATTACTACATAAACACCTTGCATAAACATTAGCAGAATTGACCAGCACGCGTAGCATGACAAACTCGAGAAACGCTTTGTCTACACTCATTTGTCAGTTTCTCGGGTCGAGAGTGAGATATTATGGGCGCACCCGAGAAAAGTGACATTTGAGTGTAGACAAAACGTTCTCGCGTTCGTCATGCTATAGATCCATCAACGATGATAGATGAACTTTCTCATTAAAAATATTATTTAGAAGGCTTCGTCGAGGACATATCGAAAATGAACATAAAAGTGTAACTTATAATATCAGTTTATGATAATCGATAAATAAATAACACTGATATTATGATAATCGATAAATAAATAACAGATAAATGCAATATAATTAAAAAAAAAGCTAAGTTCATTTCAATCAATTTATTTTTAGTAATATCTTAGTAACAACAATGTGAAATTATGGCAATTTATTACACCTAGAAAATAAACTTACGAACGAAATTCATATTCTCATCGCACACTTTTATGTACTTACACTATTTGTTGCTATTCGCTTTCGAATGACAATTCATAGAGGCTCTTTATGAATATGGATCTGCCCTGCGATTATCTAAAAGTCCGAACCCATATTCACACTTCAAAAGCGGCATTCGCTCAACCCTAAATTTGGTAATAACATTTCGTGGCATAAGAAAAGTGAGTTTCGAAATAATAAACAAATAGAATCTCTGAGACACGTATGAATCAATCAATTATGTTTTGTATTTTTATACAAAATAAGGAATCAATAGATTTTCTACGCTTAGTGACGTGAATTGGGACACATGAGCGAATTTTAAGTTGGGTTCCGATTTTTACAGAATCGCTCTGCAGATACGACTTACGGGTATGTGCAAATTTCGGGGATATTCCGTGAAATTTGCAAAGCGTCCCACGGAAGTAAACCTTAGTAAGCGATGTATTTTTCATCGAATGTGCAAAGTTTAATGTCATATCATATCATATATTTGCCAGTTCTCACGTTCCGCGAGCGACAATTATAAGACTGATATCTCAGTCAGGTATGCACCGACCCTAACAATTCGAACCCCTAATCAGGGTTGCCACCCGCCCGTCCAGAATTTTCCGGGACAGTCCCGATTTCAATGACGGTGTCCCGCGTCCCGATTTTTGATAACGGTCGACATTTGATTGATCCTCGTAGGTTCCGCGATACAATAAGCAACCTAAGATTCTATTCTTAATTTACCCTTGAGATACTTTTAACTGAAGTACGATTACTTCGGACGACCATTCGCATGTCCCGAATTTTATTTCTCAAAAGGTGGCAACCCCGCCCCTAATAGGCATCATGATTGTTAACTAGAAAATCAAAATCTCTAATGTCACTACACGTGATACCAGTTTCACCACGAGACCTTAGTAACCAAATATAAAATATTATACTAAAAACGGTTATGGTGTACGTTACTTTCTAAATTATCCTTTATAGAAAATTTTAATACACTTTGAAATAAGTCAAGCCAGTCCGTAAACCGATACCATATTTCCTTGACTTATTTACACATTTTCCCATAGGGTCAAGTGGGGTAATTGCAATAATGGGGGAAATGTAATAACATAACCTTGTCTAACTTCAATGTTTTCCGAACGGTGCTGCCATCTCTTAAACGACGCAAGTATCACTTCAACTCAAAGCTGATTACATGTCGATACTGTTTTACCGACATACCAATGAGTGACATAACATTTTGTGGCAGGCCTCCAAGCAACGTGGTACGAAAAATTTATAACCTAACTTTTCATCGAGTTTCGTCTGGTTTTTTAACGTAAGTTTTTGATCAATTTTTTGTTTTGTGGTAATATCTTGTGTTGCTTTGTTATGTTAATAATGTATTTTGAAGATATCTGGTGTAGCTTACATGGTACAGTCGCTATTGCATTTGCCCCAGAATTTTGCTGCCTTGGGGTAATTGCAATATAAAAATTATTACATTTGCCCCTCTTTCCAGATGGTGCGAAATTATGTTAAAAAGAAAGATACGGGACCCAAATATTCTGAAGAAAAACTAAATCGTGCTCTCGAAGACATACGGGCTGGAAGAGTTTCAATTCATAAGGCATCCGTTTTGTACGGAATCCCTTTTTCAACCCTATATTGTCGAAACAAAGGCACACGAGGAGCTATAAAAAAAAACAAAGGAAGAAGAACTGCACTACCTGAAAATATTGAAAACGTTTTAGCCGTTTCTGTTAAAACTCTGGCAAAATGGGGCTTTGGACTCAGTCGTAAAGAAATAATGGAGTTGGTTGGTCAGTTTGTTTCTATGAATGTAATTAAAACACCATTCAAAGATGGTATCCCTGGAGAGGACTGGTTTCTCAATTTCAAGAAACGATATAAACTATCAATCCGAAAACCAGAACCCTTAGAATATGCGAGAAAAAAAGCTGCTACCGATCCATTTACTATCTATGGGTACTTCCAGCTTTTAAAAAAGACTTTGGTTGACCTAGACCTGGAAGATAAGCCAGAACGTATCTGGAACTTGGACGAAAGCAGCCTTAGTATCGACCCATCCAAATCAAGAGTCGTTGGAGAAAAAGGCCAAAGCTCATCCCGAGTTACTAGCACTTCTGGTAGAGAAAATACGACTTTTGTTTTAGCTTGCAATGCTGCGGGTCAACGAGTGCCTCCTTTAATAATCTTTAAAGGAAAAAACATGTGGGATCAGTGGAAAGCATCGTCTGATAAAGAATTTCCCGGTACAGCTTATGCTGCGACGCCCAATGGATGGATGGAGACAGGGATATTTAAAAGCTACTTTATGAAGACGCTCGTACCTGCTTTGGGCGAACAACGACCTCAATTAATTATATATGACGGTCACTCCACTCATGTGTCGCTTGATTTGGTGGAATATGCTTTGGACCAAGGTATCACAATTTTGAAATTGCCAGCTCACACTAGTGACATTCTTCAACCATTGGATGTTTCAGTTTTCAAGTCTTATAAACAGAAATGGGACCAAATAGTTGCGACCTGGCAACGACAACACGTTGGCCAAAAGTTGCCAAAATCAATGTTTTCGCAATTCATAGGAGATGTTTGGGTCAAAGTCAGCGAAGATGTTATCAAGAATGGGTTCAAAAAGACTGGCATATTTCCATTCAATGGCGACGTCATTCCGAGGGAGAATTTTCAAAAAGAAGCTTTAGTGCGCTGGGAGACACATAAAATACAAACCGAAAGAGATGCGCAGGATGATATGGAACTTTCAGAAGACGTGGAGAGCGTCCCGTCGCCATCGATACTACCTTCAACAACACGATCGTCCACTCCTGTAGTGCCTCCAATTCCCCAAACGCCTAATGACAGCTTAATACCGACCACAATATCACCAAAAACAACAAAATCTCAAGAAAACGTAACCTGTAATATGGAAACGTTACAAACCGCATCTCTAGAACAATTGATTTTGTCAACTATTCAACAAAAACACCTACCTAATAAACTCAAAAGAAGAAAAGTTGCCTCAGGCGCTGAAGTTATTACGTCTGCTGAAATGCTTGAAATATTGAAAAATAAAGACCAAAAAAAAGCACCCAAAAAAGTAAAGACTGCAAAGAAATCAGGAAAGAAAGAAAAAGAGCTAAAAGATATATCAGATGATGACCTAACTGATGCGGAATCTGTGGAAACGAGACAAAATATGACTAAAAAACAAAAAAAGAAAAAGAAACCGGAGAAGAAACTACAAAGGAAAAAATCTGATGATTCAGACAGCTATGAAAGTTCTGAAGGTATAGTATCTTATGCTGAGTCTGATGATAGTGAATGGATAGAAGAATCTGAAGATGAAAATTCTGATAAAGAAAACGATCAAAACACGAAATTACCGGAAAAAAATAGAAAAGTAAAAGAAAAAGGGACAAAAAAAGCAACTAAAGAGCGAGGAGTAGAGTACGTGGGAACTGAGAGCCAAAATACAGAGGAAGAAGCTAGAAAAGAACTTACAGAAACGGTGGTCAACAAATGGGTGATCGTTAAATATGCATTTAAAAAAGGCATCAAGCATTATGTAGGCGTTGTTCAGAAAACCGTGGGCGATCGGTGGGAGGTAAAATTTGTAAGACGCAAGGGCAGCGTTTTCGCATGGCCAATAATCGATGATATTGATCATGTTACCCGTGAATCTATCGTTCAGATATTGCCTTACCCTGAAATAACCAAACGTGGAATAATATCATTTGATTTTAAGTTCAGAAATATGATTATATTGTAATTTAGATTTGTAATATTTTTCAGTATAATTAACAGGTTGAAATACTATTTTAAGAAAAGTTAATAACTTAGGATATAATTGTCTGATTTCACTGAAATAAAAACCAATTTTTAAATATTTTTTTGCGCTTTTATTGCTAATGCCCCAGAACTTAATGTTTATACATTGTTAGAAAATTTGATGAGATTATTACAATTGCCCCTTTTGACGGGGAAAATGTAATAATGAGACGTAGTACTTAAATTTGAGTCTCATTTTTCTGAAAATCTATTATTTTCTTTTATTAAATATCTGGAATAATAGACTAATATGTGTTTAATAACAGACGTAAATTTTAATTCCTTACTCTCAGAAACAAATTAGTAGTATGAGATTGAATTTATAATTTTAATTATCATCCTCGCAATTACCCACTTGACCCTAGTAGGAATAATTTAGGCAGGAATTTGAAAATTCCAAATTAGGGATTAAATTCCATATTCGGTTATTTACCACTAAAAGTAACAAGACACCATTGGTGTAATTCAACTAAATGGCTAGCTGCCTAATTGAACGGCTGATTTACCCAGTTGGCTGGGACATAAACACAACATAGAATTGTATTAAAACCCGAGGTTAAAACTGTAAATGAATTAAGCAAATCCCACATGTAAATTATCCGTAATTCCGCATTTAAATACTTGTGTACATGTGGCAACAAATCTAGCAAACTTCGCACACTATTAGGGTCAGACTACATCTAGCAGCACCGTATGTCGTTTTCCGGCGTGTTCTACTTTTTTGTCGTTCTGTGCCCCACGGAATTTTCGTGGCGATAGGCAATCGCAATCATTCTCGCTCTAGGATAAGAAGATGTAGTCCAACCAATTGTTTACAAGTTAGACTGGCATAATGGACTGGCTTGGTTACTGTTCTCCCGTAAATAATCCCTCACTCTAAACAGGTACTAACGCGGTTTCTAAAGCGCGTATCGACGCCGCATTTACAAGACGTGGAGTACAGACCATTATTTATTAAAGATTTAATTTCAATCTACATATGTGACAACGTTGTAATTGGTCCTGCCTTTTCTGTTGCTCAACGGCGGTGGGTTAATATGCATTTTCTTAATATGCGTTTTTACATGTGTCGATGTCAAGAATGCCCTGCAGCACAAACGACAGACGTGCCTTCGTTCTCCAGTGTGCACCTGGAAACAAAGTATCAGTGCCAGAAGCCAAATGACTGTCCAACTTTTAGTGAGATACCGGATCTTATCGGCTTTTGTAACCGTATTAAACGTTACGTATGAATGATAAAAGAGTTATAAATCAGAATGTTGGGGACGCAAAGAATGTTGGGGAAGCCTTGGGGGTTATTAAGTAATCATATAATTTATTTATTTTCACACAAAGTTTTAAAATACAGTTGTGTCAATAAATAAATATTCACTCTAGGGCTGCCACCTTTTGAGAAATAAAATTCGGGACATTCGAACGATTATCAAAAGTAATTGGACTTCACTTCAAAGTATATCATAGGACAATAAAAATATATTATTAGGATGCGAATTTCATCACGGTGGGACCTGCATTATCAAACAGTGCAACTTATAAACAAGATTTAGCGTCAGAGTAAATTAACGCTAAAATTGCAATTTTAGTATTAGTCCATATTCATATTACACAGAGAATAAGCAAATCTATTACCTTCTAAGAACAAAAATTTTACTCCCGTAGAACCTCGTACTAGGTTAACCTTTGTTAAGTCTCTGTCTAATAATATGAATTTTAACTAATACAAAGAGCAGTCTCAGCGTGAATTTACTTCAACGCTAAACCTTGCGTATAAGTAGCACTGAAAATTAAAAAAAAAAATCATTGAAATCGGGAATGTTCCGGAAAATTTGGGACGAGTGGCAACCCTGAGTCACGCGTGTGATTACTCTGTACAGGTGTCACTGCTTCTGATTATGCTTGTACCTCTTTAAAGAAACAAAAAAAAATGGTTTTCGAAATCAATATAGATATCGCTAGGTTTTCAAAAGTATTGATTTCATCAATGAAAAGTGTCCTGATCTAATTAACTTTTAATAAATTTTAAATAAACATTAAGAAAATTAGTAAACATGGTAATTAAACTCAGCCATGAAGTGCAACCACGTAGGTTTGTAAACATGTACTAGGAATAAAGTTATATACAACATGCATTCAAACAAATCGACAACAACTTGATTAAGATTTATTCACAACAGGAATATTAGCATTTAGGTGATATTAGGTACAACACATAATAATTACAGTATTTAATCACCAAGCACTATGAAGGACATTCTAATTTTAATTAGATATTTTTTTTTAATATGCCCCTCATGTCCCGTTAGACAAAAATTTTTTTACGTCTTGTTAAATTACTATAACGGACATTAATCGATTGCATTACTCAGCTCATCACTGTCGACCAGTGAGCTGTCAATGTAACTTTGACATTGACGTTTTACACGGTTCGCGCCAATATACGACCGGCCGGTGCGTTAACACAATAAAACTGTATAGAGTTGTTATCGATCCTAAATAATTTCATTGATCAAACATTTAGCAATACGTAACGACATTCAGTTCGATTCCGAAAACTTTTTTTTTAATACTACCTTGAAGTTCTACTCTCGTCTCCAAAAACGAAATATCGTCTATTTTCGAAACACTAATACGAGTTCAAAGAATCCCGTTTTTCTACAATGAGGAAGTATTTAAAAAACAGAAAGAACTAAAAAGCACCTCATTAGATGGCGAGTCTAGCAAAAGTTGATTTTTGCAGGAAACGAATGGACCAAAGATAGTCATTTCCGTTCCTTTTAACTAACATATTAAAAAACTGAAATTTGCAAAGCTCGAAACTTAGATATCAATACAAATACGAAAAATCACAAATAGAATATGAATATGAAAACTAATTTACTTTTAACACGAAAAAAAACGGAAGGGTTGAAATGGAGAAATCAAGAACGTACCGTAGCGACATCTAATTTGATTTCGGGAACTAATGTTTTTTTAATACTTCCTTCCATTCATTATAGCATTAGACAGAAGTTAAATAAGGTTCTTTTTATGGCATACTTTGTGACAAAATATTAACAATCGTGTTACTCTTAAGACTGACGGCTTATTTACTACATATCCACTTAAATACCAGCTGCTATACTTAACGGTTGTCGTTTAAGCTATCTGTTAAACAAAATTATGTGTATTTGACTAACTTAAAAGATTTAATAAATTTTACAATAAAAAGTGTTCATCTTAAAGAACCTACAGAAGCAGGGTTGGATAGTCTCGGCACGATTCTCATGTCACTATAACTCTACCAAATTGAAAACGTTGCTTAATCCCTTCAAACGTTTCGGTAGTACAGCTTTTTAATTTTGTCAGATTATGATGTATTCATAATAGTCAAAATACGTAATCTGGGATTCTCATTAATTGTGAATGTTATTGCTTTTCTTGTTGTTTTACCGTATTCCGTGATTGAGTTGTTATTAAATTATTGTTGTTTTCTTATAGTTTTGTTTTGGTTGTTATCTTTTTGATGTTAAGTTTTGCTAAATATGGACGATTCCGGTGCAGGTCCAAATGGCCTACAACAATTACCTCTGACATTTCAGGAAGTTTTTCCAATATATTAATCAATAATCTAATAATATCTGAATAAGTGTTATAAAAGTAATACTAAAAATTTCATTTTGTTTACCTTTCTTTCCTGGGCATAAATATTACTAAATTCTATTCTAATTATACACTTACAATTAGAATTTATCAAAACAACAGATAGATAGTTATAGTTCCATATTGGCTTGGGAGTAAAAAATGAATTTAGAAAATTCTAGCCTCATAGCAAAAGAAAATGGAAAATTGCCCAACTCTTTCAGACTGAAAAATGGTGCATTAATGCAAAAGGATTATTTACCAGAATGTATGATGCTACAATCAAGAATGTAGTATCACGTGATCAATTAACCAAAGCAGACTATTAAAGTGTGACGTCATAATTCTATTAGTGTTGTGGGCATGTCCATATAACTAAATCCGCATACAAGGTGCCACCATCTCTGAGGTCGCGGGTTCGATTCCCGGTTGGGTCAATGTAGAAAATGAACTTTTCTATATTGTCTCGGTTCTGGGGCTTCAGCTACTCATCTTGGCAATGTATGTGATGTTGTTAGATATATTTTTTAGTTATTATTATAATTTACGCGAGCTATACACTCACGGTACATATCAGGCCGCAGTACTCCCCTCTGCTAGTACACAACTAAACACTCACGGTACATATCTGGCCGCAGTACTCCCCCCCGCTAGTACACAACTAAATACTCACAGTACATATCTGGCCGCAGTACTCCCCCCCGCTAGTACACAACTATACACTCACGGTACATATCTGGCCGCAGTACTCCCCTACCGCTAGTACACAACTAAACACTCACAGGACATATCTGGCCGCAGTACTCCCCCCCCGCTAGTACACAACTAAACACTCACAGTATATATCTGGCCGCAGTACTCCCCCCCGCTAGTACACAACTAAACACTCACGGTACATATCTGGCCGCAGTACTCGCAGACGGCCACGGTATCGGCGGTGGCCGCGTCCCCGCCCGCAATAACCCTGGCCCCGGCCACGGACACGACGCCCCACTTCTTGGGCCCCGTGAGGCGGCTCGGGCGCCGGTTCTTGTCCACCATGTGAGCCGCCTCGAAGTGTTTGCCGTACGTGTATATCGTGGGGAAACTCTCCTCGCACTACACGGCAATTGTACGCAAGAAATATTATAAAGAGGACAGGAAATAATTTCATTGCAAAACAAAGTAAAATATATACATAATAAAGAAAAATACATTAACATTAGATGTGCAGTAGGTAATATGACCATACATCCTACTTTGGGCCGGATTGTCCCACTTTAATAAACAAACTTTTATATATGTAACTATTTAGTTACATGTCTACATTAAAATTAAACTAAATTCCCTTGGAGAGTCTCTATCTATATCTTACCCTAAGTATTAAGTCACATTTTAAACCATAATTTGTATTTAGTTTTTAAATATTGAATTTTACATTGACATAGCTATTTTTCTATTTTGCAAAATTCCATAGATGTCCCACTTTGACATGGAAAAAGATGGTCACATTAGCAATATGTGGTCTTATCACTGAACTGCTTTTTCTTCCAGGCGATTATTACATAAAATTAATAAAATCGTGACCCTTAAAGTCTATTTTTATGAAAACTAATTTCATAATTTTCAAATTTAAAGCGAATAACTAAATATACTATGTATATTTGAGGCAACATAATGTCACTATCAGAAATGAGAAATAATTCACGTTTGTTGTATAAGAGTCCCCTTATATATTGATTTTATTATATTCTAAGAACATTTTCCAGTATGAAATTGTGAATACAAAATTAAATTAAATCAAATAACACATTGGCTGCGAAATTTCAATTGTCTAACTATCACGATTCATGATATACAGCCTGGGACAGACAAAAAAAAATATCTTTTAAGGACTGCGTTATGGATAAGCATGGAACTTTAAAAAGTGTGAATTTAACTAATCCAAATATATGTAACGGTTAAAATCTTACCTTCTGACAGTCATAAACGTTCAGATGACTGTCTGCGACATGTTTCTTCATCAAACTAGTTGTCATAAAGCTCTCCCCACATTGCAGGCACGAGCTCAAACCTCTACAATCACCGTTTGTCAAACTCAAATGTGTACTGAGAGCTTTAGTAGTATCAAACTCAGCGTAACAAGTGTCACATTTCATCATGTTCCTGTTAACTTTCCTATGCATTTGGAGTATATGGAATTTCAGATACATTTCACTTTCAAAACTATCACCACAATGCACACAACAGTTGGCAGAATTGAAACAGATGTTGTCCACATGTAACTGTAAAGCTTCAGCGTTTAAAAAAGAAATGTCACACGAATCGCAAGAAAACTGAGTCGTTGGCAGATCAAAATGAGCCTTCCGCTTGTGATTTCTAAGTCCGACGTCGTTCAAAAATGATTCCCCACAGTATATGCACCAGGAGTTCTTGGGTGGTTTGTCAACTTTGTCTGGTTCATCTAATTTTGTTGTTGTGATCAAGTCCGTCTCGCTGGTGACAACATCTTCGGTCTCAACTATGTACTCGTTGCAAACGTCATCCAATTCGATCCCATCTTTGGGTGATTCTTCAAAGAACACAAGTTTGACAAACGGTTTCTCGTCTGCGGATTCATTGATATATTCAACCTGCAAGAAAAAAATATTTTTAAATATACAGGGTTATTATCAAACACTACCATTACTAGATCTACGGTGTTTATTCTTTTTAAGTAGCTCTGTGGCGTAGTGGGTAAGCGCCGCGGCCCGCGATCGTAGTCGTTAAGTAACTCTCGCAAGGGTCGGTCACGGGATGAGTGATCAAAAATTATTATCTCGAGCTACGCCGTGCTTCGGAAACGCTTAACGTGCCAAGCTGTTGGTCCCGACTGCATTTGCCGTCGTTAGTACCCTCTAATCCTCATTGGGCCAGCGTGGAGGGTCATGGCCCATTCTCCTTAACCATCCATAAGGAAGGCCTGAGCCCCTGCAGTGGGGACGTAAAAGGGCTGATGATGATGATGACTAGTTCTACAACCTGATAAAAAAACTAGCTGTTTTCCCGCTACTTTACCGATGTAGATAATAGTCTAAGTGAAAAATGTCAAGTAGTTTCGGAGCCTCACTACCAGTCTACTAATGTCCCCATCGCTAGGGCTCAGGCTAAAATAAAAGTAGGGGTTCACAAGTTCCATCGTTAGATCTTCACATTTTGGACCAATTTTTGGAATATGGTAAAAATGTAGCAGCGGGGGTCCACCGAAACCAGTAAATTTTACAAAATAGTCTACGAGAAAAAATTGTTTGGGAACCTCTGATTTAATGAGGCTATAGGCCACACACTATTCTAACATAACGCTATGGTTAATAGGAGTGGAAAAGCAATGAAAAAACGTTGGAAAAACAGGAAAACCACGCAGGCGAATACAGAACGCACGTGGCCCTGGTAGAAAGCTGGCAATTTTTGTTCAAAGTATTGATGATTTTCGTTAAAGATTGTTATCAATGACGTTAGCTATCCAGCCCTACGAGGGTAATATTGTTTTATAAATAACCCTGTATAATAAATCAAGGTGCCACAGGTAAAAAAAAAATATTTAGTCCATTTATTAGTAATTAGAAAAATATTAGATAGATTTTTTTAGCTTCATTTCAATTAAATAAGGAATGGCTTAGATAATATGCGTTAAAGTTGAGGAGTGCGGGCTTGCTACTATGTATGTGTGCTTTCTAAATATCACAACTATGTAGAAAACGTAAAAATGTATGATATTATGAAAATAAAAATATGTGTTTCAATATTCCTCAATAATCTAAAAAAATTATCATCACCCAAGTTGCATTTTATTAAAAACTAGTTATGCATAAAAACCTTCCTTTTGTATCACCCTATCTATGAAAAAAAAAACCGCATAAAAATCCGTTGCGTAGTTTTAAACATTTAAGCATACATATAGATTTAGGGACAGAGAAAGCGACTTTGTTTTATACTATGTAGTAATGCCTAGAAACTAACCTCAGTTTCGTTTTCAACGTCTTCACTGTCCATCACTACTGGATTTGATATTGATAGGTTTAAATTGAGATTGTAGTATGGACGATCAATTGAGGCGATGAATTCCGTTGTCACCTGCAAAAATGTAGGTAGTGTTTGAACCAGTAATAAACAAAGTGTAAATGTGGACACCAAGGGGCCTAACAATAAGAGCAACTTAATCATATATATAAAAAACCATCCTGTAACTTTCAAATAGTTCTGTACAAACAAATCATGTCTAAATAAATTATAATAAAAAAACATCAAACATATTTTAAGAGTTTTGTCATTGTCCAAATATGAATGAATAATTTTATAGAGAGAAAAAATTCTTTAAAAACTCATTTTTATTTGTTTTTGTAATAATGCCATTTTATATTTCATCCAATAAAATTCCACACAACTCTCAAAACCCAAATAAGATAAAAAATAATAATATTCACGAACGCCTTAAAGTAATGTTTGACTATCTATGGTATAATTCTTAGCAATGAATTACAATTAATAAGTAAAAAAAAAAACCCAAACTTTAATTAGTTAAGTGCAAAAATTATACATTAAAGAATTACCAATTTGAAAAATCATTTTTCATTACACAAATAAGTATATATTCACATGCAACATCACATACATTGCTCAGATCTAAAATTAAGTAGCTAAAGTACTGTACCGTCCGTGCACATTACTATAGGCAGATTATCAGAGTACTTATATTTAGGATATCAAAGACAACAAAGGTACTACAACACCCAGACCTAAGACAATATTAAAATGTTAATTTTCTATTTACTAGTTTGACCAAAAACTAGTAAATAGAAAGTGGTGTGAAATTTATAGTTATTTTATTAGGGTCCCATAGAAACATGCTTAATCCCATCAAATTCATTCTCTTACCTCGCCTCCATGAAATTCAATTTCTTCAAGTATATCCTGCGCTCTTCGACATCTTCTCCTGAATGCTGTATACTTCAGGAGCAACGCATGACAATAAGTGCAAATATAAGGTGGTAGATGATCAGATTCTATATCCTGAAACTAAAATATTTAATCTATACAAATATTTTAAAGTTAGTTTTTAAACTTAGTTTGTAGGGGGGTAATCTTCAGAAATTTTGATTAGATCGTGAATATTCTTTCACATAAGGGAAACACATCTTAATTAATGGCATTGTCCTTGTGGATTCCACCAAATTCATTGTTTCACTCAGTTTATTTAATATTTTATAAACTGCTTTTTGTATGTTGGTAGTGAAAGCCCAAGTTAAATTTTGAATTTTGATCTTAGCCAATGAACGAGACTCAATTGAATTTTGTTAAAGTTGGAAACTACAGCAACTTACAAATGATTATACATCAAATTTAAGTAAAAGTGACATTTTTATTCTCTTTTAGTAGATCAAGAAGATTCAATGCAACAACTAGAAACTATTTTATGTAATAGAGAAAAGTATATTTACCGGGCTTCCGACGACCTCTCTAAACAAATCTTTTAGATTGTTTTCATGTAACTCGTACAGTTTAGTATTAGTTGCGAGGCAGCCTCTACATACTACAAGATTTTCAGCCATGTTCAAACATTCCTCCTTCAATGTTACTTCTTCTTCGTCAACGTTCTCCTTGTTATTTTTGTCGTTATCCCTTAAATAAGACAAAACACGAATTAATAATTTCTTCGTCATTTTTCAACAATTTAAAAACAAAGAGTATAAATACGACGATTACATTCTCTTTAGTGAAAGATTACACTCAAAAAAGATTATTATGGTTTTTCGTGTTCTCTTTGATGCCAGTTATACGAAAATTAAATCAAAATGAAAACATGGTCTTCATATTGAGTAAATTTTAAGCATTTTTTTGGTTTTAGGCCACAAAATAAAAAGTATTTTTCACTTTTTCAGTAGTTTATGCACAGACTATTTAGTATACAGAGTTATAAAGATAAAAGGTATAAATCTCGCTTCAAATAAATTGCTTTATGGTCCAAGGGTTACGCGAATAAGACGCTGTTATTATGAATCAAACTCTTTCGCATCTCTTTCTTGCTTAGGGATGGTAAATAAAATACATCTCCGTCTAGCAAATAATGTTATTTGACTATTTTTCTGTTTATTCTTATAGTATTGATACTTTTGATTTAGTGCTTCTATGTACAGACCATAGTAAAATCGAATAAAATCGTCCGTTTGAATTTGAATCGAATCATCCAAAGCGTAGCGACATTCGAGAGCGTGTATGAAAAGAACGAAGAAATATTTTTTGAGCGCACTATATAACACTGAGTAATATATAAGGCAAAATTTTCTTCTTAAAAATGCAGTGAGTACTCATACAAGTATTAATCCTATCGAATGTGGTATCGATACTTTGATTCGATATTTGTAATGCGATGAGTCGTCCCTATGCAGACGAAAGCATGATATAGGACAGAAGGAAAACTGCGCTGTAAAAAATTTTTACAAGGTTACTTTAGATCTTTTGTTTATAATACTTTTCCACAAAGCGAATCCTTTTTATTTATTGTCGAAAGTGGTAGTCCGACTATACCGAATGGTTGCGTTTTTTTCGCCACAAAAAAAACTAAAAAAAACATTTTCCTTTTTGAAGTATGTTGGTAAAACTATAAAAAAAATCTTTTTTAATAAAAAAAAAAAATGATACACAATACCACGCAAGAAGATAATCTTTATTTTTCATAAAGAAATGTTCATGTTTTCAAATAAACAAACTAACAGCAAAGGCTTTAAACGTACGATTCCCTACATTTTTTCATAGAAATTGGATAAGCATTGTATATTTAAATAAAATTATTTAGAAACAAAGCCGGTCAAGTTCGAATCGGACTCGCGCACCAAGTGTTCCGTACCCAAGACGAGCAAAAAAAAAATACTTTTGTTGAATAAAAATATTTTTTTACTATTCTTTGTTAAAGCGGCTACAAAAATACTACGTTATCTGTGAAAATTTCAACTGTCTAACTTACACGTAATACATCCTATTTACAAACGAATAGGCGGACGGGTTTAGCTTAGTTTAAAAAAAAAAAATAGTGCTGTCTTTCTAATTTGAACCTTTCTAACTAACAATAAGTGGTTGTTTTGTGTAAGTAAGTAATATTAGATCTTATTTATTGTACGTATTATTTATTTCATTCAAATTTTCTCGAGATAGAATTCAAAACTGGTTTTAACGCTAGTCAATTTGTGTCAAAAAATTAGCCTATGTCCTATTTCAAGTCAACTGGGCATATTAGTTTAGGCGTGAGAGCGTAACAGGCTTACTTTCTCATTTATAATAATATTACTTAGTATGGAATCATGAAGAAGTATTTAAAAAAAATCATTGTCCCCGAAATTAAACTAGATGTCGCTACGGTACTTTCTTGATTCTCCATGACATCCCTTCCGGTTTTCTTTCATGTATAAAAGTAAATTAATTTTAAAAACTTAATAAACACCTCATATTCTATTTGTACTTTTTCGTATTTGTATTGATTTGTAAGTTTCGAGTTTTGCAAATTTAAGTTTTTTAATATGTTAGTTAAAAGGAACGAAAAAGACTCTTTGGTCCATTCGTTTCCTGCAAAAATCAACTTTTGCTAGAGTCGCCATCTAGTAAGGCGCTTTTTAGTGCTTTCTTTTTTTAAATACTTCCTCATTAAACGATTCTCTTTGTCGCTTATTACATCATACAATAAAAGATTATTAAACATTAACCCAAATAAATGACTTCAATAAATTACAATTGACAATGATCACAATAAACGACTTTTATATTTTGAATGAACTAATGAAAAAACATTGAGGTTAATTTATAATGTATATGTCGTAGCCAACTGGATAAAACATCCATCCAATATGGTGGCTAGCTCTATACGGAAATAGCGCAATTCAATCGCACGGCTAAACGTGCAACTGTGGAAAGCTCAGGGATCTGGTTAATTGTCAAGGATCACAATACGAAATTCAATTATTAATATTATGAATTGCAAAGTATCCGCAACATTAGAATCTAATTACCTCGATGTTTGAATTCGTAGACACTAAAAATAAGAAGCTATATTTATTTACACACACACTTTTTCTGTACCTTCTCATATTGACTTATTTAATATTTTAACCGCAACAGTAATTAATATTAGTTTTGCTTCCATCCATCTACCTCATCCTTTTACTTCCACCATTTTTGAGTTAGAAAACCATGATGACGACCATGTTTCCTTTTACTTGAACCTTACTAAAATTTGGTGAATGTCAGTTAAAGCGCTTGCGAATGAAGCGCCATGAAGTCATCTCGTGGCATCGGTCTTCGAGTGGCATGCGTAGATCCTCGTCTTGACCTGAGACGTCAATGTCTCTGCGATAGATTTATCTTCAAAACTGTACAGCTAAAGTCCCATCCTCTTGCTCTCGTCTACAAAAATTATCAAGATTAATCTTTGACTCTGCGTATTGGTGTCATAAGAAGCCTCCTAGGGTAACAAATAGTTTTAGAAAACTCAATAATTTGTCTCGTTTATCTCATGAAATTGTTATATTTAATACCGATCCTCTTTTCGGATTTAGTTTTGCAATCCTCATCCTTACACCTAGAATATTAAATTTTGCCATACAAAAAAATTACCCTTCAGTAGAAAACAAATTTCATGAACACTAGAATGTAGATTGATCGCCAATCTATACTGATGCCTCTCATGTCTCTCGAACACGCACCGATGGAAATGTTGGTATATAAAAGTGTTTTATTTTTTAAATGTCCTACAGAAAGTGTATTCTGGAGAAGCAGTGACTATCTTAAAGGCAGTCTCTTCTTTCCCACCAACTATATAATTTCATAATTTTTATGGACTCAAAAAGTAGTCTTGATGCTCTAACAAATCTCCTTATGAGTTACGAGCGATTTCTGTGTACCCTAAAAAATACTATACTACATAAAGGGCCGCAGATTTTTTGTAATTTTTATCTAAATTCAAATGCTATTCTAATATTAAAAAGAAGAAAGATTTGATTGTTTGCTTGCATGGAATAGGCTTCGAAGCTACTCGATCGATTTAAAAAAATCCTTCACCTACGGGTAGCTATGTCATACGGGATTGACATAAACTATGATTTACGCAGGCGAAGTTGCGGGAAAACAGCTAGTTAATATATACTTTTTAAATAATCTTCATTATAGGCAAAACGCCTTTTTCCTCAATGCTGGCAAATAGTTCAATGATATGTGGTAAATAAGGTATATTCTAGTTGTAAAGTAATTGGAAATGTCATGAACTTGAAATGAAACAAATAATTTTTCTGTTTACTTTTATTTATTTATGTTTAATTAATTATCAATGCAATACATTGATTTAGTGCAGGTATGCCTTATAAGTGGTCCAGAGACTTATCGGAAGCTGCTAGACACATCGGATTTGTCTGAAACCTCGGATCACGGATCATACGAAAAACCAGTATTCAAAAGAACTTTTTATAAAAAGTAGAACCCACTTCAAACTTTAAAAAAATTGATTTATTCAAGAAAATTCTGTTGAAGCCGGACGGAGGTTTATTTAGGTCATTAAATTAATTATGAGCGCCATTGTTATTCCAATAATTCTATACTCATATTAGCTTTCCGACAGCGGCTTCGCCGGCGTGGTCCGCTGATACCTTATGTATAATCTATGTACCTTACTCATAGATCTAAACTCCCCCCCCCCCCCCCCCCCCGCACGCGCACCCCCGCCTCGGTTCCGCCCACTTAGCAACGGGCCGTGCAGCAGATATCGTAATATTTAAATTTCGCCATAACTTCAAAAGCAAACGTCCAATTTTAATCATTCAAAGACCAAGTATTATCTATAAAAACTGAACTTAGTGATGAGATAATTATTTGATAAGGATAAATAGCATGAGTAAAATAAACGCGTTTAAATGTAGTTCAAAAAAATTCAAGATTTTTAATTAAAAATATGGTTGTCGTGCCTCACTCGACATAGATAGGTATAGTGTGTCGCGGAATTTATTGTAGATATTTATAAGATTTACAATTAATTATAATTTTTATGTTTCTATCTATTATAATTTAGGCAGTTTACGCAAAACAAGTAACTTTTCTGGTTGATTTTTTATACCTTGTGTCCGAAACACCCAAATATCTTATGGAACCCTATTTTTTTTAATAATAAAATATAGCCTATGTTACTTGTGGATAATATAGCTTTCGAACGGTGAAAGATTTTTTTTGAAAAACAAACGTGTTATCGACGAAGAGGGTGACGAGGAATGGTGTGGGCACAGGTGTGAAAATAAACAACTTATCTTCTCAAAAACTATATTGTCCACAAAACAAATATCCTCGTCAAAGCACGTGACAATCAATAATAATCCATATGTCAATAAAAACAAAATTAAATAAAAATCAAATATAATAAAAAAAACTATATTGTCCACAAAACAAATATCCTCGTCAAAGCACGTGACAATCAATAATAATCCATATGTCAATAAAAACAAAATTAAATAAAAATCAAATATAATAAAAAAAACTATAAAAACAAAGACAACGTATAAAAAAGGTCGGTTCAGCTGACGATCCTCAACATCCTCCCCTCCTGTGGCGAAGCCACATCAAATCAATCTGAGGGGATCGTCAGTCGAACGAGCTTTGTCAAAGGCCGTCGGAGAGTGCCGCCAGCGGTGGACACGTCCGCCACCCGAATCACGCCATCGCGTCCTGGGAAAACCTTAGAAATTCGGCCACGAGGCCAAGTTCCTCGAGGTAGCGAGGGGTCCACCACTAGGACAACCTCTCCAACGACCACCGGGCGCTGAGCTGTGTTTGAGGATCCTCGGGGCAGGAGTAAAGGCAAGTACTCACGAACCCAACGGCCCCAAAACATGTCAGCGAGACGTTGCGACTTACGCCAGTCACTCCTACTGAGAAGATCCCCATCATCTACGGCACCCGGAACAGGATGATATGGAGATGAACAACCTAACAAAAAATGGAATGGAGTGAGAGCTTCATGAGAATTTGGATCAGCTGGGATATCGGTAAGAGGGCGGCTGTTCACTAAGGCTTCGACTTCCAACAGTGCAGTGTGGAGCAGCTCTTCTTTAGGGCTTCGAGCTTGTAACATGGCACGCAAAGCCACCTTGACGGAGCGCACAAGCCTCTCCCAAACTCCCGACATGTGAGGCGCAGCGGGTGGTTGAAACGACCAAGAAATGCCACTGTTGGATCCAGCTTCTGCCATGACCTTCAAAATGTTGTTTGCTCCGACGAAGGCAGTTCCGTTGTCGGAAAATATTTTGGTTGGCGTACCTCGTCTGGCAATAAACCGCTTCATAGTCATTAAAGCACTATCGGTGGATAAACTGGCCACAATCTCCAGGTGGATGGCTCTGGTGGTAAAACAGGTGAAGAGCGCGATATAGCGTTTTTCGTGTCTCCTGCCGATTGTGATTTGTACTGGTCCCAAATAATCAAGCCCAACGTACGTAAATGGGCGGCGATGATGAGCCAATCTCTCAGGGGGCAAGTCGCCGATGGGAGGGCATTGTGGTTTGGACTTATGCAGCACACACCAAGCACAGCGGAGGATGATTGATCGGATCGCATTCCTCAAACGTAGTATCCAGAAACGTTGTCTTATTTCATTTATGATGAGGTTTTGATGAGCATGGGCAGCTCTCTGGTGATAGTGAGCCAGTAGGAGTTTTACTGAACGATGACGTCCATCTAGCACGATCGGTCGCTTAGACGGGATCGGAACATCTGCATTCTCTATACGGCCCCGAAGACGAATGATTCCTTCATCGTCAAGATACGGTGATAGTCTCCAAAGACGGCTACGCTTGTCTATCGGAATGCCTTTCAGAAGCGCCTTGTATTCCACATCAAATGACTCTCGTTGGCTCTTTTGAAGTATGCTCAATTCAGCCTTTGAAATATCTTCCGCTTCCAATGGCTTCAATAATAAGGTGGAGAGAGCGGATGACGGTGAGTGATGACTATGTGATGTAGAATTATGATTATCTGAACTAAAACCCAAACGAGCACAATCAGTTTTTGAATTTAGATGATTGAGTAGAATTCCGACAAATTGATGCGCGCGGGCGGTCGCGCGCACCATCCTCAACCAAGATGAAAATCGCGTTGGTTCAGCTACGATTGGTATATGGAGCGACCGCGAAACTGACGGTTCATCAGTAGTCGCATGAGTGACTACAGGAGTTCTGAATTCCTGCAGACATTCATCGCTTAAAGTCGACGAAACTTCCGAGGGCCAGGCATCCGGGGTTAAATACAAAAATGACGGACCGTGGAGCCATCTTCTGGGAACCCCTTCACCTATACGTGTGGCGTCATCAGCAGCGTTAAGGCTGGTCGGTACCCAATGCCACTCTTCGACCTTGGTTTCCTCGGAAATTTCTCCGACACGGTTCGCTACGAACGTCTTCAAACAACGACCTTCCGTTCGTATCCAACCTAAGACGTTCATAGAGTCCGTCCAAAAAAATCTACGATTCGATTCCAAGCTGTGTTCACACGATATTGTAACTGCTAATCGTACCGCGAGTACTGCAGCTTGGAGTTCGAGTCGTGGAATTGAGACGGGTTTGTTTGGTGTTACTCTGGCTTTACCGGCTATAAACGACACTCGAATTTGCCCTTGGGCGTCGATGAACCGCCAATAAGCGACGCAAGCAAAGGCAGATTCACTAGCGTCCGCAAAAACATGTAACTCAATAGTCACTGGATCGAAATTTGAAAGTAAATGCCAACGTGGAATTTTGAGATTTCGAATAGCCGAAAAATGTTTATGCCAATTTTTCCAATCTTTGTAATGATCCGCCGGCAAAGCTTCGTCCCAAGCAATCTTAAAAAGCCAAATCTTTTGAAGAAGTATTCTTCCGTGTATAGTCAACGGAGATAGCATACCTAAGGGGTCGAACAGGCGCATTACATATGACAAAGCCATGCGCTTGGTCAACGCCGAGGGCAGCTCCTCAGGAAGCTCAGGACAGAAACTTAATACATCATCGGAGGCGTTCCAAAAAAGACCAAGTGTACGAACGTTGGTTGGCGGAGAGAGCACGGGAACTTCACACGGTGAAACAGCGTGTAATTCAGATGGAACTAGATTTAGGGCAGCAGGTTGATTAGAAACCCAGCCTCGCATTTCGAAACACGCGAGCCGAAAAAGGTTGACAATGTCACTCGCGAGACGCGCTGCTGTGTTCACGTCCGATACACTCCCAACGTAATCGTCCATATAAATGTTCCTTTGGACCTCCTCCGACGCGTATGGATAAAGTTCAGCATGTTCTTTAGCATTTGTATTCACGAGATGGATCGCCGTACAAGGACTCGAAGCGGCGCCAAAAATCATTGAACTCATGCGAAACTCTTTGATAGGAGCCTTGTGATCTCCATCGCGCCACAAGAAACGTTGCATGTCCCTGTCAGCTTTTCTAATTTTTATCTGAGGGAACATCTCTTTCACGTCTGCCATAAGAGCTACTCGACCCTCACGCCAACGCATTAGTATACCTAACAGGGATCGAAGTAAATCAGGACCGGTTAGCAGTAAAGAATTTAAACTGACGCCCTCAGTTTTGGCAGCGGCGTCATGGACAACTCTAACCTTTTTCTTTTTGGAATGTATCACTGCAAAATGAGGAAGATACCAAAACTTCGTGATCCCATCAGCTACTAACCGGTCGTGAAGTACCTCACATTCCTCCGCGTATCCCTTGTCTATCATAGAGTTCATATTATTGCGATATGCCTCGGCAAAGTTCTCGTCCCTAGCCATCTTGCGTTCAAGAGACAAGAGACGACGAATTGCCTGTGGGTAGCTGTCTGGAACTACTAGATCGTCGTCTTTCCACGGCAGCCCGACCTCGAACCTACCTCCAGGTAGACGGTGACAGGTTTCATCGAGAATTCTGATAGCGCGCTTATGTTGGGGGCCAAGACATCGCGGGTGTCGTGCAACACCTAGCACTTCCAACCTAAATTGTTCCCTGACTAAGGAATCTAAATCTTCTAAGGTTGACGTGTGATTGATAAACTCGACTGGCTTAGTTCTGCTATTTGAGGCGCCGTGCACTACCCAACCTAAAAGAGTTAGCGTTGCAACGGGTTGGTTACGAGTACCCGCCTTAATCTGTCGCGCAACAGTAAGATGCCAGTCTCCAGCACCAATCAAAATGGTAGGCTTCCCGTCCTCAAACGAAACCTCCTGAACAATATCTGACAGGTGGGTATATTTTTCAATGTCAGAAAACCTAACGGATTGTTTTGTAAGGTCTAAATTTTTAATTGATCTAGCGTTGTGCACTAGAAATGTTTCCGTTGAATGTTTCCCCCTAATTTTGAAATTCACGTAATTAACTTTATCTTCTTTGACCATTCCCCCTACCCCACGAACTCTAATATGACCTTCGGGTCCAGACAAACCTATTTGATGAGCTATCTCCGAATCGATAAAAGTGGCGGTAGAACCCTCATCTAATAATGCGAAAGTTTGAATCTCACCTAACGGACCACTAACAATAACAGGCAGTACTTTCAGCAAAATTTTCTGGTGCTGAAAACGCCCATGAGAACAAACGTAGGTCGCGTTGTCATCAAGAATTGATTCCGGTGGTAAGGGATTTTTAGAAAAAGTTTGCAATGTATTTACTTTTTCAGAGACATTAGAAACTTTTTCTGGATTGACTAAAACCTTTTGAGGTGACATTGACGTACCATGTAATAGACGATGATGAAATGATTGACAACCGTCAATGTCACATCTTTTTGACTGGCATTTACGCCAATTATGTCGTTTATTTCCTAAACATCGAAAACAACGTTTAGATTGTAAAATTAACTGCATTCTGGAATCTGCGGATATATTTTTAAATTTGGAGCAATCAACTAAAGTATGGTTTTCCTTACAATATCCGCAAACCCCAGAGTCATAGATGATACGAGTGGTATTACAAAATTCGATGTGTCGGTGTTGCTTTCTATTTTCACTGAGAATTTGAGGTAATAAGCCAAACTGTGTGTGAGATCGAGCTTCTAGACGGAGAAAATCAGCCAACATCTCTAACTTCGTGTTACCAGATGAGTGTTCTGCAGCATACCGGGTCCAAAGACTGCGAAGCAATGGTGTTAATTTTGCTAAAATAGTGTGAAATAATTCTGGCGAATAAAGATATTCCAAACTGTTCAAATGTTTTATTACTACGACTAAATTTTGAATTTTGCAGGCGACTGTGTTGAGATCTTTGTAATCGCTCTGTATTCGAGGGAGAGCTCGCACTGCTGCAAGCTCTTCCAATATGATAAATTCTGATCGTGCAAAACGTTCCTCTAAAGCTTGGAGCAGATCATTTGGGTTCGTACATGTCAGCGCTAGTGCAAAGACGGCTAGGGCGGCTTCCCCACGCAGAGCTGTACGTATACGGGTTATGTTTTCTTGTGTAGAAAATGACTTTTGCGTGCTGACATAAACCTGTTTGAAGGCAATCCAATCAGTCGCCTTACCACTGTATAATGGCAAATCGCATGCTCTGGGTTTATGGCCGAGAGAAGCAATGGCTTGAGCCAGTTGTTTGATGTCGTTACAGTGATAAGACGACGATGGTATGACAGTAGGATTGGGTGGCAAGGGATGGGAAATAAAATGTTGTTGGCAACCTGCAGGTGTATTAGGCGGACCATGACTACACGAAGGTTGGGCGACCCGCGGGCGGGCGCGCTCCGGGCAAGATGGGTTATCCAACTGAATGGGTTCAGTCTCAGCAGCCATGGCGGGACTCAGCGTGACAATAGGGCCCACTGCTTTTGGGATTGAGGACTGGGTCTGCTGTACGGCCATCGATGACGCAGACGGTGTATCCATATTATTCGGTAGGCTGTGAACCCAAGAATGCACTGATTGAATATTGGATGATTGTGATCTACGACTAGAATTTGATTTCAATGAGGCTAATTCTGCGGCAAATGCTAACTGCTGAGCATCAACTCTAAGTTGTGCTAATTCTTTATCTCGCATCTCCTCCTTTCTACGTGATTCCTCTGCTATCTGGAGGAGGGCAGCGGCGTGTCGCGCCTCAACCGCGAGGCGCTGTGCGGAAACAGATCCGCTTCGAGCAGAAGAATGTTAACTAAAACCTCACTTTCAATCATCAAACTATTTATTCACTAATTTGCATACATCACACATAGCTATCAATAATCACAACACTTTATTTTATAATTTACACTAGTTGTCACAGCGCGAGCGGAACTAAGACTGCCATGCTTAGGTCGGTTGCTTGCTTATATAGTCGCCATCTTGCACGTGAACGTCATTGTGCGCCGCAAGATGGCGTCACCGGCGTCAACTTCCGGTCGATTAATGTTGATTTCATTAAGTTGCCAACACGGCCATTCTGCAAGGCGTTTGCCCCAGACGCCACAATTTTATGGAATATACTGAAACTGATAATATGAAATTAAATATGAAATAATGTAAATGTCACACGTATAATGTTCAGTCTTCTTAACATGTTCACATACTGATCGCAAACAGAATATTTTGAAACTGAAGACCACTCGCACTTAAAGGGAATTTACCACACTTAAGAGACCAAGTTCGTCTTTGTTTCCGTGACGACTAAACTGAAGACCACTTGCACTTAAAGGGAATTTACCACACTTAAGGGACCAAGTTAGTCTTAGTTTTTGCAACCACTCGCACTCAAAGGGCAATAACCTCACTTAAGCATACCGAGTTGGTTCAACACGTCCTACCTCACTTATATACGAGTCAGTATGTTTACACGCATGAACTATATTTAGGTAACTTATTTATTTACCTTGGAATACCGACGGTTTTAGGTATTTTTAATTTCTATTTATTAAAATAACAAGTCAGTTACAGGAAATATTTAAAAGTTATATGTTATTATTAGTAGTTTAACATATACTTAATAAAGGTGTAAGGTAATGCGGTCATATTGTTACTAATATCACACATAAGTAACCGTTTCCACATTTGTTTGTCTGTTAGAAAACTACTTGCACTTAAAGGGACTCTGCCGCACTTAAGAGACCAAGTTAGTCTTCTACCCTGCACAATAGAGCCACTTGCACTCAAAGGGATATACCCACTTGAGCGTACCAAGTTCACTCACAATTATGCCTATGTACCTTTCAATATGTTTACAACAATTATTAATGTGTGACATAAATATAAGTTAAAGCATTTTATCTTGACTCGCAAACCTTACGTGTATACTCGTATTACTTTATAAACCAAATTGTTATGCCTGATGTAATATTTTACATGTATACATAATTTTTTTTTTTTTTTATGTGTTCTATTTTTAATAAACTATGAATTAGGTAAGATACCAAAAACAGTATATTAAGGTGTTTACCTTGCCAACACGAATATCTATTATATACATAATATAATCACGTAATTATTCAGATTCATTCCAGTTGTCTATTTTAATCCACGGCTTCATATTTTCAGCCGCTATCACGCCAGTATACTTTTTAAAGGATCTTTCACTTCCTTTAAGATCCGTTACCTCATATCTGTCATTTCCCACAAGTTTTTTTGACTTTGAATGGACCCAAGTGGTCTAAATGAAGTGTATGAAAAGGTTGAGCATATTTTGGCATTGGAAATAATTCGCCTTCCTTGGCACCCCCTTTGTTTTTGAAGTATATACAATTTAAACAATTTTTTATGTACTTTTTTATAATACGACGCATGTGGGGAAACCAGTAAAACTTTGATATTCTTTCTACAGTTTTGTCTACAGAAAAATGTCCAATGTCATCATGGTTGTATTTAATTATTTGCCAAATACATTTTTTTGGTACCGACCATCGACGACCTTTTGCTGTTCTTCTGTAAACTTTTGACCCAAGCAATTCGTATTTGTCAAAAACATCTCTATTTTGGTCGGCCTCTCCCGATTCTAAAATTGATTTTAATTGTTGAATTTTAGAGTCTTGTGTTTGCACTAACAGCAACGAATCTGCTTCAGTAATGGACATAATGATTTCAACTTCAGACTTTTCCCCCCGAAACTACAGGATTTCGACTTAATGCATCAACATGCAGCATACGTGTACCTGCTCTATGGACAATCTATCTATATATATATATAAAAATGAATCGCAAAATGTGTTGGTAAGCGCATAACTCAACAACGCCTCGACCAATTTGGCCAAATCTTTTTTTTAAAATGTTCGTTGAAGTTCAAGGATGGTTTTTACGGCGAGAAAAATTAGAATTATTGCTGGAAAAACCCTAAAAATAGCCCTTTTCTTTTTCCCATACAAATGATTTGTAACTAAAACGTAGTCAATTTGAGCTTTATTGCTATGGTATAAAGTTCATATTAAATTACAAGCACTCACTGTTGTCTAAGCAATGTAGGTGTGTTCCTAACGTCAAAGATCATATCTATCAAAACAATGTGCGTGTGTGCGTTGGAGCACAGAATACATAGTTGGAGGAGTTTAATGTCGCGTTCCGAAACTCGCGTTTCTTTTGTATTAGTTTCGGCACGCAGAATTTTTTTAAATACGTAGGCAAAAAAAACTGCCACATTACAAATCTTTTTGACAGGACGTCTGTCGGGTCAGCTAGTTTCAAATAAAAATTCTTGTGTAGCTAATACCCATCGAGCTATGCGTGGGACAATATATTTTTTTTTTTTAGTGAGCGCATATCGTACAGCACTGCAGTCATTTATGATTTTAAAATTTGAACCTAACAGATATAGGCGGAATTTTTGGAGCGAACAAATAATTGCCAACAGTTCTAATTCAAATGAATGGTATAATTTTTCATTTTCGGTAGTTTGCCTACTATAATAATGGACTGGTTTTTCTCCCTCATTTGTAATTTGCATAAGTATTCCTGCAATACCCTCTCGACTAGCATCAGTGTATAAAACACTATCTCTATTGGGATCAAAAATAGACAGGAAATTATCTGATGTTAATTTATTTTTTAACGATTGAAATGTCTCTTCTTGTTGGTCTTCCCAAGCCCAGGTAGTATCCTTCTTTAACAGTTTTGTCAAAGGCACCAAAATCATTGCGCAATTTTTAATAAATTTCCGAAAATAGCTTATTAGACCAATGAATTGTCGAAGTTGGTGTACTGTTTTGGGTCTTGGAAACTGCCTAACTGATTCTAATTTCGCTTCATTTGGCATAATTTTCCCAGACTTTACTCGATAACCTAAGAACTCTATTTCACTTTTGAAGAAATGACACTTTTTTTAGATTCAGAGTCAAACCATTCATCCTAAAAATTTGCAATATCTGTTCTAATAACTTCAAATTTTCTTCCACCGTATTTGTTACAAGATAAATATCATCTAAATAACTATTACATTGTTAAACCTTAAATTACCTAAAACTTTATTCATCATATATTGAAAACAAGATGGTGCATTAACTAAACCAAGGAGGAGTCTGAGAAACTCATAATGGCCATCTTCCGTGATGAATGCAGTTTTGGGTATTGAATTCTCGTTCATTAATATTATAACCACTTTTGAAATCAAGACTTGAAAAACATTTGTGACCAGAAAGTCTATTAATAAGGTCATCAATACGTGGCATAGGGTACTTATCCTTAATAGTTATTTTGTTTAATAACCGATAGTCTATACAAAGTCTTTTTTCTCCATTTTTTTTTTGTTACAAGAAGTGCGGGGCTCGCATAAGACGATCTACTTTCGCGTATGATGTTATTTTCTAAAAGTTCATTTACTATATCACGTATTATTTTTCTATCGATATTAGAAGTCCTAAAAGGTCTGCACTGAATCGGTTGTATATTGTTAACGTTAATTTCCATTTCGTGATGATTAACTTTCCCTAACTCTTTAGTATTGAGTGCTACACAATCTCTATATATACTGAAAATACATTTTAACTCGTTATGATGAGAGTCGGTGTCTAAATCTAGTTCATTGATACTTTTACAGGATTCGCTGTACCCTATTGCATAATGAAACCTAAAGGTATTTCCTACACGTATGTACATCAAATCTGATCGCTCAGTTACATTCCTACCTATCAAAATATCATAATCCATCAAATCATCAAGCACATAAATGTCAATTTGCGTTAAAGCTATAGAGTCCATTTCTAAATCAACGGTTATCTTATGACTCACAAATTTTGAGGATTGTTTAGAAAATCCTTGCAATAAAATCGGAGAGGATAAAGGACTAATTTCAAAGCAATTATTCTTTACGAATGACTCTGACACTAACGAACAACTACTTCCAGTATCTATAAAAGCTTCACACTTCACGTGATTTAGTATTATATTTTTAACGAATTTGTTACGAGGGTTGGGGGTAGAAATAAATTTAGTTTCGTGCGTTTCGGTTTTCGTCAGTTTTTTGTGAAAGCATACAGCTTCTAAATGTCCCCTTTTCCCACAGAAGTCGCATTTATTTTTATCACATTGATTTCGTTTATGATTCCCACCACAAATGAAGCATTTTAACGATTTACGTTGTATGTTCTGCATGGTCGCTAGTGAACCAGATGGAACAGTTTGATCTATTATGGTTATACTACCTCCATTTGTGGAGGAAGTAGTTGGTTGTGCGACGGTTTGTCGTGGTTGGTTTTCACAAGGAACATTTGAAGATTTAGGAAATTTGGATTTGTATATTCGACCATGCAAAAAACTTGCTAGATTATCACATGTTGTAAACTGATTAGCGTCTATTGATGCTAATAAATTTGCCTCTCCTATGTTCCCTAAAATAATAGATATAATATCTTGTTGTGTAAAGTTTAGTGACAAACGATCGATTTTACATTTTTGATCAAAGTAAAAATCGTATAAAGATTGATTTTCTATGGGTTTTTTATTGAGTATTTCTTTTAGAAGATCAAAAATATTTCTCCTACTTTGAAAACAAGCCGATAGTTTTATTCGCCAATCTTTCCATTTCCAAGATGGCCACTGATATTCAGTATGTAATAAGGAGTCGTACCATGTTTTAGCGGAACCTTTCAATTTGTTCAAAGCTTGATAGCGAATCACTTCATCCGACCAGGCAAACGTTTGAGAGTAAGATTCGATAATATTAAGCCATGCATTTACGTCGTCTATTAACGGGTCAAATTCTGGTATGATATTGCACAATATTAAGCTGTTGTTTGTACTTACAGTCGCGGTGTCAGTTTTGTGTGCTACCTTTTTCCTTTGTCTCGGTGAGGGCGACGGTGTTCGAGCGCTACTCGAGCTACTCGACGTCGAACTCGAGCGTCTTTCGCGACGTTTAGAGCGCTTCCTGCGAGAGCCCATTGGCGCCTAATATCCCACTTCTGATGTTAACTAAAACCTCACTTTCAATCATCAAACTATTTATTCACTAATTTGCATACATCACACATAGCTATCAATAATCACAACACTTTATTTTATAATTTACACTAGTTGTCACAGCGCGAGCGGAACTAAGACTGCCATGCTTAGGTCGGTTGCTTGCTTATATAGTCGCCATCTTGCACGTGAACGTCATTGTGCGCCGCAAGATGGCGTCACCGGCGTCAACTTCCGGTCGATTAATGTTGATTTCATTAAGTTGCCAACAAGAAGTTATAGATTTAGAATGGCGGGATGATGCACCACCGGCAGCACCGAAACTTGATATGGCGGGCTGAAAATGGCCATCATCACCGCGTAAGACTAAATTTTCCACATTTGTATGTGGTTTCGTCGTCGAGGATTCCTCTGGGCGCTCAATCAACGACAATAGGAGTGCCGGTGAGGGATCCTCGACCTTACCTTTCGACCTGGTAAACATTTTCGAAGGACCGATGTTATCGACGAAGAGGGTGACGAGGAATGGTGTGGGCACAGGTGTGAAAATAAACAACTTATCTTCTCAAAAACTATATTGTCCACAAAACAAATATCCTCGTCAAAGCACGTGACAATCAATAATAATCCATATGTCAATAAAAACAAAATTAAATAAAAATCAAATATAATAAAAAAAAACTATAAAAACAAAGACAACGTATAAAAAAGGTCGGTTCAGCTGACGATCCTCAACAAAACGAACAAACAGTTTGCCTGTTTGTAATATTAATAGATTATAAAGAGGAAAGATGCCCGTTCGGTCGTACGCTACTCCGAAGTATTTTACAGATACCCGATTGTTGTCTTATCTTACATAGGTTAATTACTGGAATATTTACGTGTTTTTATTGAACTTTCTAATTGTGTAAACAGTAATTTTTATACCCAATAATCTAACTAATCCATAAGCAAACTGTGATTTTATAGTTGTCAATATAAATATGTTGTTAAAGTAGTGCACAGACAAACCTTTCTGGTTTTTGCTGCACTAAGTGATGCGATTGATATGTAATTATTATTCATCAATAAATAAAAAAAAGAAATTGATTGCTATTTAGTTCCCGTCGTAACTTACGAAGTTACTTTAACTGAAAGTGAACTTTTCCACGGCTATAGACTTTTACCTTAAGATCATATTTCAGTTTTCTGTTCACTGAAAGAAATATTAGTCTGCAGAGCGAGTTTCTTCTGAGTGGGAGATGGATTTCGGTGAAGTCTCTCTCTGATGATTTTGATGTTCGCAGGCGTCCTCACACGTGCCACTCCTTTGGCAATCTTGCAGAGAACTTGTCTCATTGTACCGCTGTGTTGTGTAATAGACGAAGTTACGGCGTACGGGAAATCTTTTCAGCTCGCGGACGATCTGCATCAGTTCTTTTCCCGCCTTAAATAGTAAAATTACTGATTCCCATTCCCTTCATCATGAGAATATATAAATAAATGAATTTGCGATACAAATATGATAAAAGTTAACATTCCAAATTCAAAATCGGTAAAAAGAAATAAAATAACAGCCAGTAACATTTTATTTTATTTTTCAGTAAAAAGTTTGTCTCAAAATTGACTACACGAGATAGATGTTGAGCGTATATAAGCTCGTTCGGTGTGCGATGTTGGAATTAAGCAACTTTCACAATGGCCGACCATAGGATGGGTGACCAAAAATATATTGTCCTCCTCTTGTCGTTGTTAAGACCCACTAATCCGCATCGGGCCCGCGTGGCAGGTTATGGGCTATTCTATCTATTGAATTCGATTCGATCGTTAGGGAAGGCCCGTGCCCCAGCAGTTGGACTCACGCACAAAGGATTCCATACCATTATCCATAAAAAAAAAAACGTAAAGAAAAAGGTTTGTTGTGTGGGACCTCCCATACATATTTTTTAAATATGTTTTATAGTATTTGAAATACATCTGTGAAATTTTCAACTGTCTAACTATCCAAGTAATAAGATACATATATATGAGCAGCGGTATTTTAGTAAACGGTCCCCTATTAACCTTTCAGTATAGAACCCTAAAAAAGTCCCGAATAAATTGTGTATAAGAATTTAATTTTTATTGCTATCGAATTATGTCCTGCCTAATTCGGTTTCTATATAACGTTAATTTTTAATTTACTTACATCTAAAAAAAACAATGACCTCTCCTTACACTTAAGAAATAAATAGAGTAGTTTTTTTTTAAATTGACTATTTATCAATGATTGGATGCGGGCAAAAATTTTACTTATTTTGCTTTAATTTTGCATTTCCAATTAGGAATTGAAACGTTATTTTCCATTTCATAAATCGTGTAAAGATTGAATGTAGCGAGTCTTGTTATTTATGTGTTTTTAAAATGTAACTGCACATATATAATATATTAAGTGTTCTCTTCTGATACACCTCTTCAAATTTTAGTTGTACTTAAATATGAACAGTGTAAAACTAAGAATATATCACACAAATAAATTATTTTAGCCGATCAGGACGTTTATTCTGTTGTCATAACATAATTTATCGGAAAGAGTTTGCATATATCCTACAGTGTTGTGCAACACGAGACAGCATTAAAAGAGTACTTCGTCTCTAGGTCAGTACGGCCGTGACGTGTGTCGTGAGGTGAACCGGTATGGCAATAGTGTTGCGACGAATAGATATCGATGAAATCAAATTACCTGTACTTTTGTTTATTTATTTTTGAATTCACTCACTACAGGCTTAAAGATTTAAAGTCCAACACACATAATACTCGTAGTAAGAAAGTTTATTTGGAATTGGAAAATTTTTAGAATAGGCTTATTGCTCTTAACGCGCTCGTCAATAAGATATATAAACAGCGTTACCAACCCTACTGTTTTCAGTACAATGGTAGATTTGTTCTTATTACATTGATGAACCTGCTTTCTGTTTCATTCCGAATTTTTACTGTTTTCAAAGCGTTCAGCTCCACCTATTACACTACATAATGCAAATATCATCCGCAATAACAGATTGCTACTCATTGGAAGCTACAGAAAGGCACATGAAGAAATTCAACAAAACTATAAATTATTTTAAAATGGAAAATAAATCAAAAAAATAAAGAAGATGAGATAAATGAGTTTGAAAGTGGAAAACAATGTAGTTTTTTATTTTATTTTTTATTATTAATATTTATTATATAACAACGTATGTAAGTCTTGATAACTAATAAATTAATATGGTAAAGTTTGTTATTTTGAATCGACAAGGCTCCGAAAAAACTGGACATGTTTTAAACTTCTTTTACCCACGGTAAGCTTTATAAGATGGCAAAGTTGCGGGAAAACAGCTAGTATGATTAAACTATCGATATATAGTCGCAATAATTATCGATGTGTGACATCACATCACTGACATGATAGATTTCAACCGGCAATATTATATCGACAGTACGAATTGGGCCGCAGTAATCAGTGTAGGTTCGCACATCCCGTGTGTGTTATATTTTTTAAAACCTGTTTTGATTGAATGTGCACGTTTATGAAGCACGTTCCGTTTGTTCCGTTGTGAGCTTTCGATATTTCAAGGTGACGTATGGTTTTAGTATTATGTTATTTTTTTAATTTTGTTTTTTTTTTGTTATTCGCATGGGTTATTTTTGAGTGTGGAATTTTGTTTTTTTATTAAATTTTGGAATGCATTTATAAGCTTTAGACGAATGGTTCTTTTTTGTATCCCCAGAGACAGCGTTATTTGTTTTTTTTTTTTATATAATGGTTAATTCATTAGATAATTTACTAGCTAACCAGCTAATAAATTATCCTGCGACTTCGGGACAGTAAAAAATTTCACAGATGTATTTCTATAGAGGCAACAGAAATACGTCATCTGTGAAAATTTCAAGTTTTTAACTATTATGGTTCACGAGATGCAGACAGACAGACGGACGGTCAGCGGTCTTAGTAATAGGGTATCGTTTTACCCTTTGGGTACGGAACCTTAAAAACGGTCATCGAACCCCATTGTAGGTATATCTTAGCGACGTTTTTGTGCCATGCTTATATTTTGCCATGTCCGACTGTCCACCCACGATTTAGATGAAAAACGTAAAATTGGTAAAGTAAATTAATAGAAAAAATTGTAAGGTGCCTCCCCTACATGTAAAGTAAGGATGATATGTTTTTCATTTTTCCCTTAGTTTGGGTCATCGTTGGATAGGTCTTTCAAAAACATTGGGGGTGTGGGAAGGCCGTTTTACTATTTGATTAACCGTTTGTCACTTATAAAGCTGTAAAGAACTAATTTTCTTTAGAGTCAAGTGTCCCCCACTCTTAACGGTCGTTGGTAAAAATTCAAACTTTATGCAACGAAATCAAAAGGAAAGCTATTACACTTTAGATGCCTTTATAATTTTATATATATATTTTTTTTTATAACGGCACCTTGCCCTTTTTGCCAAACTTATTTTCTTACAATTACTTCATTATAAACAGGGTAAAGATAAATCCATGCACTAAATAATCAAATTAGTATTTTGTCTAATGGGAGTTATGACAATCACAAAAACCATGCCATTACCAGATCAATACATTATAAATAAACCAATTTTTCAGTTAAACATAAACTGAAAAATTTCGAACAATTCTATATAAAACAACAAACGTGATATTTTTTTAATTGATAGCCCTTAGTGCGCGATTCTGACTCGCACTTGGGTTTTGTATTTAGAATCTTTTTTATTTTTTATTTCAGAAGGAAAAAATATCGTACTTTTTCTTGTATAAAAAATAGGCACCAAACAAGACAGTAATATTTTGTAACTTTCATTACGCACGAAAGTCTATTAAATATTCGTCCTTCTTTGACGTCGCAATGGAACGTTTTTATCGTATGACTTTTTTATTAACTTAGAGGAAGTAAGTTCAAATAATTACCTATCGTATTTGCTTCTGCTAAACAATTACAATGCAAAAAGTAGATATAAAAATAAGTTTATAATTATAATCGCAATCTTTATCCTATTATGACAGACAGTGGTGTTTAAGCCATAACCTTCATTTATAAAAAAATATATTTCTGTGGCCATAATACTGTCTGCTGGTATCAAATCTGTTCTTTCTTTGATTAATTTATAACAGACTTGAAAACTGGAGGAGGGTTATCATTTCGACTGGTTTTTTTTTTAAATACCAGTAGGGCCGATTAGTGATTCTTGTTTAGAAAAGTATTTATCGAGGTAAATAATTAACAAAACGAAACCGATTTCAAAAATATCGAATAATAAATCATGAACACTAAAAAGATGCAGTTACAAAATTGTTAGACTGCCTTCAGTTTTTAAGAATCATTTTTGTTTTTTTTTTTTTTAAAGATGTAAGAATATTTTCTTTGAAACAAACTATTTTAGTTTGTTTTTAGGCACAGAAAGAGGCAAAGAATATTCTTGTGTGTAAAAAGAAGCCAAGCCACAGGCGAAAATGTTATTGGCGCGCTTATGCAAGTTGCCATATATTTAAATAAAATACTACTGAAAATGTAATGTCAGTGTAAAATAATACTAGGATAATAATGTTTTGTTATTATAAATGCCTATTTAACAACGAGTTGAATAACTATTTAGGTTATGACATTGTATATCAAATAAAATATATATGTATGTCTGTTGTAGAAATAAGAACGTCCACTCATTTATTTATGTTCATGTTAAACAGGGGTGTTGTAATGGCCATGGAGCGTACTAAGAATCTTAAACATATAAAAATGTAAAATGTACATGTGTTAAATTTTTTATAATTAATCGAATCATATAATTAATTGTATGGCCAAAATACAAATTGTTATATAATAACTCGCTGATTAAACACCGTATCAATATTATTATAATCGATCACAGGTGGAAATGAACTCGTCAGAAGTATCCGGAAGCGGAACTGAACAAGAATACACGTCTGGTGTCCGGCTGGTAGTGGTAGGTGTTTATTTACATAGTTACGTCATATGTGATTAATAACTGATACTATAATAATATTAAATTAATAATATTTGTATGTAGTATGGACTTTGTCCTTGCTTTGTCCCAAATAAATGTTTATTTATAATTATTATATTTGTGCTTTATATGTTTTGTATATGTCGCAGCTAAGTGGTTAAATCAGCCGTCCCATTGGGCGGCTAGCTGATTTCAAAAAAATATAAACAACAAAGTTTTTTAGTCATGCAGGTTTAGGTAAATTTAAGACATCTTAAATTTCGGGTTATTTTTATTACACTACAGATAATAAAACTAAATGAAAATTTTGATTAAGATTTAACTAATAATAAATGAAGATTTAACTAGAAAATTAGGCATGCAATTGATTGGCTAGCCATCCAATTGAATAGATGATCTAACCATTTGACTGCGACATTTATATTATTTGATTGGGAATTGAATACCTTGGTTATGTGACCGATATATCGGGAGCACTTATTATAAAGTGAAAGATTTCATTTTAGCACAGGATTTTTCATTAATTTTGAAAACTATAAAAATCGATTGTAGTGCTGTTATCTTTACCTACAATCAAACCATTCATTTTAGTTTATTTGAAATTACAATTGAAGCTTTTATAAATTGTTCTGTGTTGTTTTTAACTCTTTATTAGAAGTAATCAAAGTGTTATTTCCAGTTAAATTTACCTGAAGACGAGGGCGAGGGTCTTGGCTTTCGACTCACCAGAACGCTTTGGGATCCGTATCCTTGGGTAAGATTCTTTATGTTTTTGTTACAACTTTTATCGTTTTCTTATAAATAAATTTATTAAAAAACCTATATGTAATTTAAAATAGTCTGGTGTACAGAAACTTTCTGAAGTAAAGCAACTGTTGCAAAAGTCGGACATTGTCGGATGGGTGCCCAAATTTTACCATCTTGAACTTCATTGTGCTTCGGAAGCATCTGCAGTTGTTAACACCCACCAATCCTCACAGGGCCCGCATTGTTAATCTTGGTTATTCTCCCGACTCGATTCGATTTCATATATAGGGATCGATACACTGCTGAGGTATAGACTAATGAAAACAAAAGACCGTAGCTGTTAATAATAGATATGGAAAAGTATGGTGCGCAGAGTGATTCTAAATTCTATTTTTGTTCAATCTATAATAACTTAGTTAGCCAGTAGCTCGTAGGCGTAGTGGATAAGCGGTACGGCTCGCGATTAATGTTGTTAAGCAACTTTCGCTATGGTCGGTACGAGATGAATGACCAAAAAATTATTATCTCGAGTTACTCTTTGCTTCGGAAGGCACGTTAGGCTCAGCTCAGTAGGGACGTAAAAGGGCTGATGATGATGATGTTATAATGAATTACTAACCAGTTGGTTAGTGTACATAAGACATTAAAGAAGAAGAATTAAGGACATTACAACGTCACATCATTGCTCAGATAACAAGTTGAGTAGCTAAAGCCACCTAAGCAGTACCTAAGCTGACGAAAGTACCACAACACCTGGATCTGAGACAATATAGAAAAGGTTATTTACCCGAACGAGAATCGAACCCGAGACCTCAGAGATAGCGACACCTGGAAACTAGAGTGCAAACCACTCTGCACATACCATTGTTATAATTTTGTGCTTGTTTAATTTTAAGTTTCGGTTCATGCCATTGGCTGTAGAATGCGTTGCACCATCCTCTTTCTTGTCACAGTAAAACAATAACTTTAACCAGCGAATCTTTTGGCGATTAAAGTTTACAGTTAAATGTTTGACGCCATTCAACAAATGAAAACTCATTATTATTACCCGATATTTTAATATTGTTGAACTAAGTTGGTGCAGCTGACCCAGAGTTCGTATGAGTGTACTTGTTTTATAAACAAACGCCTTATTATTTCGTTCAAGGTACGTGAAGTGACGCCTGGATCACGAGCGGACAATGCTGGCCTTCAAACTGGAGATTGTTTGCTCCAAGCTGACGGGAAAGACTTACTTGGATTACCGGTATATTTTATTATCTTGTGTTTCTCATGTAATAAAATCAATAATTAGCTTTACCTATATGCAATGCTGAGTAGCTCGGTGGCGTAGTAGATAAGCGCCGCGGCCCGCGATCGTAGTCGTTAAGCAACTTTCGCAAGGATCGGTCACGGGATGGGTGACCAAAAAATTATTATCTCGAGCTACTCCGTGCTCCGGGAGGCACGTTAAGCCGTTGGTTCCGGCTGCATTTGCTGTCGTTAATACCCTCAAATCCGCATTTGGCCAGCGTGGAGGTTATGGCCCATCCTCCTTAACCATCCATAAGGAAGGCCCGAGCCCCTGCAGTGGTGACGTATAAGGGCTGATGATGATAATGATATGCAATGCTAAGGTCAGTTTCACCTAGGCTTGCCAGATATGTCATGATTGGTCTGAATTTTCCTGACTTTTCAGAGAATAATAAGAATCCCGAAAAATGTCCCGTCAAATGTTAAATAATTGACAAAGTCATTGAATTATTCAATCAGTCGCTCGGTAACGGCTGAAACAACCTAGAAATTATCCCATTACCTTTGTTTGTTTTTATTATCAAAAATTTTCCGAGTCGAAGGATGGATGTATCAATTTTTGTCCAGAGTCCAGAGTAAATATTGCCCAGATATTTTACTCTTCCCATCTGGCACCTAGTTTTAGCACCTGCTAAAATAATGCCATATATTCTATTAGAAACTTATCTGCCAGATAAATTGCAAATTTTGGTTTCACAAGTTCTTGAATAGAAATTCTCACAGACATATTCAATATCCGATATTACTTTTTTTTTTTTTTACTTTCTAACTCGTTCTTATCAGTCGTGTTTTTTTAATTTTTAAAACAGGATTTAAGAGATTATAATCGGTTTGTAGGCTTTCAATAAAAGTGTATTTATGAATGTTTTTCTTGATATTATAGCTTGTTTATTTTTATTTTTTACTTGTGGTAATTATCAGTGAAAAACAAAATATTAATGTCCTATATTTCAGGTAGGCCAAGTAGCTGGGTTGATAAGAGGTGACGGAGCTGGCAGGGGAGTATCATTACTTGTTTGGAATTGTGGAGTGAATCCAAAAGATGACCCTGAAGTGAGTATGTTTCTTTGTTGGAAAACATACGCGTGATGCCTCATTTATAAGTTATGGAAAAAAGTGTATTCGCTCGCTATGGCGTGCTGTTCTCTAACTGAATACGTTAGATTTTGTATTACACTAAAGAGGTTTTTCACATATCCCTGTAATCTTTTTTTTTAACAACAAAATACAGGCAGACTAAATTAATTAAGTGACTTTCAAAAGAGTTAAACGAACTAAGCAGCCTGAGCTCTTAGCTGTAGACACCAGTGTATCCTAAGTCCGGCCTCTGCGAATGTTTTCTAACTTCTACATTATAGATCGAAAACAATATGGCTGTTACTGATACCATACGTCTGGCAGCTACGACTAAGGCGTGAATTACGGGCAGAGGCGATAGCCATAGACATTCATTTACATTTGATCTATTTTAGCTTCGTACACATATATTATCCATATAGCATAGGTCCTGCGCTGCCCGCATCTAGCGGTTTCTCGCAACCTTTATAAGATCGTCAGTCCGCGTGGTGGTGGTCCTACTCATTACTTATTGCTGGCGCCTATACCAGCATTCCTGGTGCGGAAATGGAATAAATTGAAATCTATTCCAGAAACTTATTGAAATGAATGGAACCCTAGGCGTGGGTTATAAAAAATGGACTGTATGTTTTAGGATTATTAGAAAATTTATATAAGAATATTATTATTTAAATGTGCCTTGCAAACACCTTATAGTTTGGATAATAAGTAAAGGCCGAAGAATAGGAAAAATGATAGGAACATGCGTACGTACCTTGGGTCTTCGGCTTCCTTGTCCTTTTATCAGCAGGGGCTCAAGCACACTTTGTAGATAGAGGTTTGAATCACTAAGCGATCGCAAAAAAATTTAAAAATATTGAAGAAACTCAACGTTCGGCGCGGAGGTCATTACAGGAAAAAGTGGAGCACGTCATCGAGGTAAGACGGCTATATTTACTGTACGCATGTGTGACAAGGATGGGAGATGCTTAGGTTTAAAGGTGCTTGCGAGTGAAAAACTACCCTCTATTGAAAATAAAAATAAACCGCCACACACTAAATCCAACACTTATTATAATGAAATAAATTATTATCAGTGATATTATATTATTCCTCTGTGGCTATGGCCCAGTTGCTGTGGAGCTGCGGCGGGGGCGCGCGCGGGGAGCGGGCGCGGCGCGCGCTGGCGGGGGCGGTGCGCGCGCTCGCCTGCGCCGTGTGCGCCGCCACCGCCGCCGCGCCGCTGGTCTGCCCGCGCTCCCACCTCTACTGCGCGGGTAATGTCATATATATGTCGCTGATCCGGCTTCTCGGAGGACCAAACTGTTGGGGATGGTGCTTTATTTCGATGGCTGGCTGTGGACTGTGTAATGTTCAGGTGCAAAACAAAGATGATTTAACTTCTTGGGACTATTTATTCTTCTTCTTACAACTGGTATCTTCGGCTTAACTATTTTTCTTAACTCGAACTGACTACTTGCTGACTAACTACAAATATTTACAATTTTGGCCCTACCCTTATTCTAAACTTAATGTCTAACTTAGCTACTAATGACGCTCGGCAACCGGCCAATCACAGCGCGTTTACGCCCGCGAGCCGGGTGGGGGAATCGCCCCCACCGTGCGGGCGGCGCCTACGCAGCCAATGGGCTCTCGCAGTCAACTCGAGAACGGCTGTACCGATTTGACAAATTTTAGTCTTGAAATATTCGTGGAAGTCCAGGGAAGGCTTAAACGATGAGAAAATATTACAAAATTGCGAGTATAATACTAAAAACGACAATTTGACTTTCCCATACAAACTGTTCTTAACTGTCAAACATTCAGTTGTCAGTTGACGCAATATTTTTCAATATTAATATGGTTTTTATTAAAAAATAAGTGATACGAAGTTCATCGGGTCAGCTAGTAATAAAATAAAAGGCATCAACTTTTTTGTAAAACTAAACAGTGTATATGGGGTACAAAAAATAAGAGTAACGAAATACATTCGTGAGTAACGTTTCGTTACTCGGTACTAGATGGTGCACCCGTTACTCAGTACCGAATACATATGACTTGCTACAGATCTAATGCTATATCGACATTCCTTGTCTTAGCTATTCATCTTAGAATCTGAGCAATGTATGTGATGTTGTTTAATAATTACATAGTATAAAACAAGGTCATACTCTCTGTCCATATATCCCTATATATGCTTAAATCTTTAAAAGTACGCAACGGTTTGGATACGGTTGTTTCTTCATAGATAGAGTGATTCAATAGGAAGGTTTTTATGTATAATACAAGACCGCGCGGGCGAAGCCGCTGGCGGAAAGCTAGTAAATAAACACATACATAGGGATATAGGTGTAGAAATGATTAACTCGACATTCAAGGAATTAGCTTTTATTATGATTGTAACAAACACACTACTCACAAAGTACAACCTAGCCAAGCCAGCCTCCATAGTTCCATAGATAATCTCTAACCGACAATATAATATGCGCGGGCTGTCATTAGTGTTGCCCTACCACAACAATAGGGACAGAGAAAGCGACTTTGTTTTATACTTTGCAGTGATAAAATAAATAAACCTAGTTTATTAATAATATAATAATTGTGTACGTCGACAGCTTGCTGGTCTAGACTCGAGCGATGTGCGCTGTGCAGAGAACCTCTACCTGCGAAAGATTCACCGTACGCGAGGAACTTGGTTGCGGAACAGGTAAACTGCGATGTTCGTTATTTTAAGAAGTTTAAATAAAATAAAAGAAAAATATATAAAATCATGAATTGTTCCTAAAATATTACATTAACTAGGATGTCAAATACATACCCAATGTTTCATATTAGATTAAATGGGATGGCAAATAATAATGCTTATAAAGCATTGACAAATTTAATATTAATGGTATTATTTTGGGTATGTTCCGATATACACTGCGAGCACTGCGCGGAAAAATCCATTCCGTTATGGACTGCCAGTACACTGCTACAGTACCCTAGGGAAATTTATGACGTCATAAATTGCCGCCATATTTGTACTGTGAGCACTGGAGATTTCGAGGTAAGGTGCTCGCAGTGCTTTTGATCAGAAAATGATAAGTTTAAATAAACAAAAAAAAAATACTTACGTTTATTATAAGATGGATAAATAATTTTTTTAAACAATTTTCCAATTTTCTTTTGAAAAGAGGGAATCTTTATATTTATATTCACCTTGCATTAACAAATTTGAAATTGGCGCCAAAAATTAGGATTAACAGTATACTGGACTGCGTTCCGTTTTAAAAAGTCACCAGTATAACTAGCTATAAAGGAACGGGCTTCCAGTATACTAAATTGACGTCATACTGTTCAGTGGTCGCACTGTATATCGGAACATACCCATTATTTTGCGTGGTTATAGTTGTTTAGACAAAAACAATGTCAACATTTTCTACGATAGAACAACTACCTACACCTATTGTGCAGTTATCACTATTTTGTCTTTAAATTCGGACTACTTACATGGATATGTCGTATTCCTTTTCAATTATTGACTTACAGCTACTAATAGGTACTCATTTCGTATTAATCTGCTAAATAAAACAATATTGAATGTTTATTTCCAGGTTTTTGAAGCAATAGCCACAGAATATGAAATAAAGAACACAATTAACAAACATCGTGAAACTGTATCGGCTTACAACTCACCTAACAGATCACCGAACTTATCCCCAGCTGTGAGCAGAAGAGGGCAGTATCAACTATCAATGATGAACAGAAAGAAGACTGTCCAATTCACAGAAAAGGGGCAATCGTACGGTTCAGATCCGAATATACACAGATCTTTGAAACAGGAATCAGTCGGACAGTCACCGAAAACTACTAATAATACTCGTGCTTCGGAATCTGGCAACACTGAATGTCAGTGCAACACAAAGAATAGACAAGCGCAGATACCACAAATCAAAATAGAAAATACAGAAACGGAGTGCGCCAGTATTAGCAGCGATTGTTCATCTAGTTGTCAGAATGCAATTCAACATAAATTAGTTGCAAGGTTACGCCAAGTGTGCTCGTTAGCCGACTTGCAAAATAATCCGGTACAATCATGTCAATTAACTAAGTCGCTAAACAACTTAGGTGATGGGTAAGTATGATGAAGTTGAAACAAATTTTAATGGAAACAAAACTTCAACGCAAAGTTAACATTGCAATTTTAATTTGGATATTAATATCGCTTTTTTGTTTCAGTAATGTTCTTCATAAGTCATTGGAAAATTTGAAGAATAGCGGTAATAATAAAAAGTTTTTTATAAAGCTTGCTAAGGGTTTCATATAATTACATTTTTTATTTGGCGTCATCCCTTTTGCCATTTCTTGACCCACAACATAAAGTAAAGAAACATAATAATCTGTCAATCCCTTCCCTTTTCTTTCATAAAGGGCAAAGGGAAACATTTTTAAAACTTTCATATAAAATAAAATAGGGTATTTGTCAACATTAAAGTATATTAAAAATTGTGGTCATCCTATAAGATATAGTGTAATAACCAGTGGTCGGAATTAGGTAGAGTTATTCATGTACTTACACTGATTTCATACAGCGAAAGAATAAAGTGGATATGCCTCAAATCCCGAGATTAATTTTAAAGAGCAGAAAATTCCCGTGATTTTATAAATAAAAAGTTATTTACTTTACACAATTTAAACTTCTGCACGCACGAATTTTCCAAACTTACATCAATGAAAGAAAGAAATAAAGAAAGAAGAAATAAAGAAATCCCGGGAAGGTCCACATTAATATCAACATTTCGATGCAAGTACATAAATAACTCTACCTAATTCCGACCTCTGGTAATAACACATATTTCATTTTACTTAAACGAAATAATGAATATTTTTTGCAGTTAATGAAAAATAGACACAAAATAACATTTTTTTCTTTTTTGACATTTAATCTGAGACGAAAACGTCTTTGTCCGTCACACGCTAGTAAATATGGTTTTCTGGGGGCACATACGATACAATTCCAGCTAAAATAAAACTGGAATTGTATCATATGTCACCTTGTAGAATAGGAAAACCATTAAAAACTGTCGGTTTCGATCCGTTTTCGATTCGATTTAAACAAAATTTATTTAGTAGAATTGGCCCCCTGGCGGCGATTTTGGTATGATGAGCTTTGTTATTTACTAGCGTGTGACGTCATACGCGGCGTAATGCTGACAGACAGAGTTTTTTTGCGCGGTTTTGGAAATTAAAATATTAACTTTTATTTTTTTGATAAACACAAATGATTTCCCCGAAATATTAATGTAGTGTGCTTATTATAACTTAAAGAATAATTTAAAACTATTTTTAAAATTAGTCAAGTATCCTATAGTTGTCTTTATCATAAACTGATTTGCTCGTTATTTTTTTGCAGACGGTTCCGTGATTGTGCTTCCTCCATTACCGATATATGTACTTCCTGTGGCCTGTAATGAAAATAAGAAATAAGATTAATTTTTGTATATTATAATAAAATATTTATTTTAATATAATGAGAATTATCATTTAATTACTTATAATTATAATTACCAAAGGTCGGAATTAGGTAGAGTTATTTATGTATTGGGTTGGCACAAAAGTAATGAGACACACTAGAAAAATCTATAACATTTCCTTTTTAAAATCAATTTTTTCGATAATATTCTAGAATGTTGTAGAACATTCTAGGTACTTCTGGTGTAGGGTATATAAAGCCGCGCTCGCGATTTGTTTAGTCAGTTTGAAGAAAAATGGACGAGCGACAAGTTCGAACACTATACGAATACTTATACGAGTACTTGTTAGGCCACAGTGCGCGGGCTGCGGCTGACAATACGAGGGTCAAACTGAAAGTTCTTAGAACTGGCCACTTATAAACAATATAATAAAAAAATAATTCTAAAATTTGAAAATATAACTCTTTGCCAATATTACTGAGTATATATTTCATTCATTTGTCATTTGTTTTACGATTTGGCGGCAAATTGAAAATTGTCTGTGTCACGTCATCATGAATTTAACACGAGAAAATTTTCGTGCAATGATTTTTTATGACTTTCGATGTCATTTAAGTCAACAAGAAAGTTATGATAGACTACGATTGGCCTTTCACGATGAAGCCCCATCTCGTGCGACTGTTTACAACTGGTTTAATGAGTTTAAACGTGGTCGCACTAATCTCACTGATGATTTACGTGAGGGACGGCCTTCTACGGCGACGACTGAAGATAACATCTGTGTTGTGCGGCGTATGATAGAGACTGACAAAAGAGTGACCTATCAACAGATTCGGACAAGCTTAGGCATCGGTATGAGTCAAGTGCACAAAATCCTCCACGAACATTTAGCGGTCAGGAAGCTTTGCGCCCGGTGGATACCTCATAATTTGACTGAGGCTCAAAAACTCCATCGTGTGGATTGGTGTCGTAAAATGATTGAAAGATTTAACGGAGGTGACTCAAATGCTGTGTTCGACATACTAACAGGTGACGAAAGCTGGATTTACTGTTATGATCCTAAAACCAAAAGACAATCTGCTCAGTGGGTGTTTCCTTTCGAGGAGTTGCCAACTAAAGTGAAGAGAGATCGAAGTGCGGGAAAAATGGTGGCCTCGTTCTTTGGAAGGATAGGTCATTTTGCAACAATTGTGTTAGAGGATCAAAAAACAGTTTCTGCAGAATGGTACACTACCAATTGTTTGCCACTTGTCTTGGAAAAAGTTCGAGAGAAACGACCTCGCAGTAGGATCCTCCTTCACCACGACAACGCCTCGTCGCACACCGCCAAGCGAACGATCGACTATTTGGCGACATCAAACGTTGAATTACTGGGTCACCCGCCGTATAGCCCCGACCTCGCGCCTTGTGATTTTTATTTATTTCCAAAAATTAAAGAAAAACTTAAAGGAAAGCGGTTTATGAATGCTGAAGAAGCGGTGGCTGCGTATCGCGATGCCATTGAAGAGACCCCTAAGGACGAGTGGGCAAAGTGCTTTTCCCAGTGGTTCCATCGCATGCAGCGGTGTATTGACGTGAATGGACAATATTTTGAAAAGATATAATAAAACTAATAACTGGCTAATGTAATCAGTTTTTGATTTTCTAAGAACTTTCAGTTTGACCCTCGTATCAACAATGCATTAGGCGCTGGAAGTACAAGTCATGCGACGGTGTCCCGATGGTTTGACCGTTTTAAATCAGGAGACAGGAGCCTTGAAAGTCAGCCACGCTCAGGGCGACCACCCGCAGTGAATGATGACGATTTGCGCCGCGAACTGCAGTTGAATCCGGATGCTACCACTCGTGAATTAGTGGAAGCACTTAAATGCAATCACCACGCCGTGGAACACCATCTGCATGAGCTTGGTTATCGAAAAGTTTTGGCTCGGTGGGTACCGCACATCCTTACAGACGCCAGTCGTGCAGTCCGTGTCGCTATCTGTCAGTCACTTTTGCTGCGACCCCGACGTAAAGAGTTTTTGTCAGATCTGGTTACTGGAGATGAATCATGGATTTATTACGAGAACGATACACGTCGTGCTTTTTGGCTGCCTCGAGAAGAAACGCCACCAACTCAACCGAAGCCGAGTCAAAAGAACCGCCGAAAAATTCTGCTTTGCTGTTTCTGGGATGCGCAAGGCATACTGTTTTATGAGCTATTACACAATGAAACTATAAACGCTGACAAATATTCAACCCAGCTTACCAAATTATCTGCCGCTATCAAGAAAAAACGACGAAGACGAGTCAATGTAGTTTTACTGCACGATAACGCTCGACCTCACGTCGCATCTGTGGTCCGCCGGCAGTTGGAGAACTTGGGCTGGGAGACGATACCCCACCCACCTTATTCCCCAGACCTCGCCCCATCAGACTATCATTTGTTTAGAGCCCTGAAACAGCATTTGCGGGGTAAACAATTTAATGATTTCTCTGACGTAGAGGCGGAGTTGAACAACTTTTTTGAGGCACAGCCATCAGAGCTCTGGGCAAAAGGCATCCAAACTTTGCCGGATCGTTGGCAAGAAGTCTTAGATACTAATGGTAATTACATCATTGACTAAACTTTTTTTATTGTAATAATAATAAAAAAGTAAAAACTTAAACCAAGTGTCTCATTACTTTTGTGCCAACCCGATACTTGCATCGAAATGTTGATATTAATGTGGACCTTCCCGGGATTTCTTTATTTCTTTCTTTCATTGATGTAAGTTTGGCACGCACGACGCGTGCAGAAGTTTAAATTGTGTAAAAGTAAATAACTTTTTATTTAAAAAAATCACGGGAATTTTCTGCTCTTTAAAATTAATCTCGGGATTTGAGGCATATCCACTTTATTCTTTCGCTGTATGAAATCAGTGTAAGTACTAGGCATGTGCGCCGATGCTGAAATCTTCAGCGGCGGCGTGGAGCTAAAAATTCAGTGGCGGCGGCGTAAATGGCGGCGTAAACGGCGTCGTTATGTCAAATGATGGAAAATTAAAAGTTGAGCTATTCAGAATGCCTTTTTTGACATAAAAAATATAATAGCTACTCAAACGAATAACACTTTTTAAGTAACAATCAAATATGGCACAACTATACTCTTCTAAATTATGTAATGTTGTCATAATAATAATATTAAACAACAATATTTAGCTACTATTTTGTTCGATAACTTTTTGCCATCTTGTAGGTACATGGCATCTTAATTAGAAACCCTAAAATTTCTATAGCAATGGGATCATGTCTTGCAGGGACATGATCATAAAAATGATCAAAAATTCTGAAGAGACCTAAACAGGTGGAAATCTGAAGGTGCAAGCCAGGCAAGGTACACGGCAAGCCAAACTCTTAATTTAATGAAAAACCGTGGGAGAGCCACGCTTCGGCATGAATGGGCCGGCTCGACTGGAGTGATACCACGGCCTCACAGAAAACCGACGTGAAGCAACGCTTGCGTTGTGTTTCGTCGTGTGAGTGAGGGTACCGGAGGCCCAACCCCTCCCTATTCCCTTCCCTCTACCCCTCAACCCTTCCCTCTAAGGCCGGCAGCGCGCTTGTAGCCCCTCCGGTGTTGCAGGTGTCCATGGGCGACGGTAATCACTTACCATCAGGTGATCCGTCTGCTCGTCTGCCCCCTATCCCATAAAAAAAAAAACCACCCCCTTTCTATTGATTAATTCTGGCCGCTTTCTCTTGACTTCTTGATTTAATCTCATCAGTTGTTCGCAGTAGAGTTCAGAATCGATGATGCTGCTTGACGGTAACAGCTCATATTGAATAATACCCTTCCAATCCCACCATACAAACTGCATCACCTTTTTGCCAGTTAATCCGGGTTTCGCCACAGTCTGTAAAGCCTGAACGACCTTTGACCACGATTTTTTTCGCATGTTCTTGTCGTACGTGATGCAGTTTTTATCAACAATTAGAAAAACAAATGAAAATCACACATTTTCCTAATTTGAATTAGAAATCATCTTTAAAATTTAAACTTTTTAATGATACCGCAACCAGCCACATAGAAATGGTATAGCCAGAAAGATTTTTCCCCAACTTAATAATTATCATGTATAGATTCTATACATGATAATTATTAAGTTGGGGAATTATTATTCCCAGTAAGATGCAATCGTTAAACCGTTTTAATAAGGCCAGCTACAGAGAATACACGTTCGCTAGGTGTGCTTATAGCGGGGTAGCTATAGTAGACAAATAAGGGTAAGTATTGAATTTATGATTTCTGCCAACTCCATTTTGTAAACGAGTGCTACATTAATTGTACAAGATTTCATTGTTGACAGCTGTAATTAAACAAGAAAGATTCGATTGTTTATTTGTTTGCATCTGATCATTGACTTTACTTTTGTGCTCATTAAAATTTTACTAAATATGGAAATACGGAACGGAATTAACACGTGCCGCAGAGAATGCACTACGTTGCTTAGCAACCGAGCGAAAGAATGTTACTCGCAGTTCGTGTCATCCCGCGCCGTTTACGCCGATCTTCCGAACCGGTCAGCGGCGGCGTGTCATGATCGGCGGCGTCGGTCATCGGCGCGGCGCGGCGCACACGTCTAGTAAGTACATGAATAAATCTACCTAATTCCGACCACTGATAATTACTCCCTCACAACAGACAGACGGAAATGATTAGTTAATTTATTTAATTAAAAACAAAACCCACAGCATTTTCTAATCTTACCAATTGTTTAGTAGCACAATTTTGGCGTATCTTCTGCCGAATAAGATTTTCATTATTTAATATATAATTTTGAAATTAAGTAACCGTCGATCAATACAGTAAGACGTGTGTGTGGGTATGTGATAATTTGAATGTGTGTTCAATTTTTTATCTAGATCTATTTCTATCCTCGTAAGGTTAACAGCTCCTCCAATAGAATCGATAAAAGGACGTCACGTAAAAGTAAGTGGCAGTTGTGGAGATTGTCATGCTGCATCTGCACAAGAAAATATTATTTTTCGAAGAACAATCTCTTCTTAGTCTGTAGGGTGAACGGGATATATGCAAAATATTGTATAAAGTGCAAAAATGGCTAAACATCATAGTTTTACATATTTATCAGTTAAATTATATATAAAACTAGCTTTCAGCCAGCGGCTCCGCCCGCGTGGCATTGTATTATAAATAAAAATCTTCCTTTTGAGTCACCCTATCTATGAAAAACCGCATCAAAATCTGTTGTGTTGTTTAAAAGATTTAAGCATGCATAGAGGGACAGAGAAAGTGACTTTTTTATGCTATGTAGTGATACTCTGTGTGAATAGACATGCATAAGAAAAGGACTTCCAAAATATACAGAAAACTGATAAGTTTGTGCCCTTACAAAACAGTCTTTACAAACTGATAGTTTTTGTTACCGTATACCTCGTATTTAATGAGTATTTATAAAATTCTTGGTAGATTAGTTCTTATCTAGTCTAGATGATGCGATTTTCTTTTCATGGATAGAAACCTTCCTTTTGAGTCATCCCATTCAAAAGGAAGGTTTCTATGTATGATACAAGACCACGTGGGCGAAGCCGCTGGCGGAAAGCTAGTTTTATATATAATGTAACTGATAAATATGTAAAACTATGATATTTAGCCATTTTTGCACTCTATGCAATATTTTGCACATCCCGTTCACCCTACAGACTAAGAAGAGATTGTTCCCCCAACAATAATATTTTCTTGTGTAGATGCAGCATAACAATCCCCACAACCGCCACTTACTTTTACACGACGTCCTTTTTTATCGATTCTATCGAAGGAGCTGTTAACCCTATAATACTACTCTTTGTATTAACCTTCCGAGGATAGAAACAAATGTCTATATTGTTTGATAGATATATCTATAGGCGATATGTATCTTGCAGGATTTAATACCTAATGACGAAGTATTTAAAAAAACATGTTCTCGAAATCAAGGTAGATGTCGCTACGGTACGTTCTGGATTTCTTCATGAAAACCCTTTCGGTTTTCTTTCATGTTTAAAAGTAAATTAATTTTCAAAACTCAATAAACAACTCATATTATTTTTGTACTTTTTCGTATCTGTATTCATATCTATGTTTTGAGCTTTTCAAATTTCAGTTTTATAATATGTTAGTCAAAAAGAACGGAAATGACTGTCTTTGGTCCATTCGTTTCTTGCAAAAATCAACTTTTGCTAGAGTCGTCATCTAGTGGAGGTGCTTTTTTAATGCTTTCGTTTTTTTTTTTAATACTTACTCATCGTAAAAAGAAAGGCAAAGATTGATTTGATAAATACTACTGTAATGGTAGAACAATAATTATGCAATATCTGCAATGTGTTTAATTTCACCTGCTATGATAATGGATCTATTATTATTACATAGCTTGGATGACGTCCTTAGCTTACGTTGTAAGATGTTAATGTGAGTTATATTGCTTAAAATGGTAGTAGGAACTTAAGGTAACTTATTATTAAATATAACAAGAGAATACGAGTTTCTTGTTTTTATTAATTATCAAGTCGGCCTTGAGTCATCAGTAACACTCATAGAGTTCGAACGATTCGATAATAAAATTAAAAAATGTAAAAAGTAATTAATATCTAAACGCAAATCAAAATGTCAAAAGCCACCGCCATATTGTTTACGTCCGGTTGTCGGTTTGACAGATGTTTTGTTTAGCAATTTTTCGATGAGCGAAGATTTTATTACATTTTTTAGATACCATTAAAAATGATGCAGTTAAACGAAGATGATCTCAAATTAGAATTTGATATAGTTAATCCAATATGCAGGTGCTGTTTGTCCACAAACAAGCGAATGATAAAAGCTGCAATGTACGATACGCTATTCCAAGATTTAGCCGGAATAAACGTGAGTTTATAATAACATTTATATGTTAACGAATAAACAAACAAAACAATCGTTCAGGTGATAATTTATAATCAGAGATTAACTTAACCAAAATTAAACACAAGGCCATTTTTATAAATACGCTACAACTTCTAAATATGCCTGATACTTGAACCTAACAACCAGTTGCACAAACGTCCATTAAAATTCTCATTAGTTTAAAGCTACATTATCTATACAAATTTGACATTCATTAGAGCTTAAAGGTGTCCTTAAACGTTAATGGATGTTTGTGCAACTGTCCGTTCCTCTTATCTGAAGTAACTTAAAACTAGTGTGAAATCCCCAAGTTACTTTACTCTTTAATGTGGCCAATTCATTGATTTGATACGTAAGCTAGTTCTAAATAGCTGCTTTAAATATTTGAACATTTAAAATTAGTTTGGTGTTGAGTGAATCAGATGTTACATTCCTTAAGATATGGTTATTAATATAACTATCTAGACATGCGTGTGAATAAATGTTATAAGAGAAGATGGGTCAGACTGGTCTAGACTTGTCAATGAGCAAGTTTGACAAGGCATGTGAATCAATAATTGATGAATTAATTATCCTTCTTTTATGTATATTTTTAACATTGTGATGGATAGTGACTTCATAGTCTAACAAAGTCATTTTTGATTCAACAACCCTGATATAAAACAGGAAGAAAAAGCCGAGTTTGTCTCTGGTTGTTTTCAGTACAAGATCTCCTGTCATAGATTTACAAATATGTAGAGATGATGTAGAGTTTTGAATTTCACAATTTATAATAACTGCTTAGATTTAATAAATTAATATGAATTTTATGCTCAGTTTCGATTGCAGTATTTCCAGACCATTACAACCTTCAAATTTTCAAGTGTAGAGTATATTTGTTCCTCAAAGGCCGGCATCACGCTTGTAGCCCCTCTGGTGTTGCAGGTGTCCATGGGCGACGGTAATCACTTACCATCAGGTGATCCGTCTGCTCGTCTGCCCCCTATCCAATAAAAAAAAATATTCACATTTGATAGTTGGATGCAGTTAATCAAAAACGATCCATCCCACACAATGTCACTTTCGATATATAGACGTTTGAAGTTTAAGCTGTATTTGCATGTTGATGTAACACTTTTGTGTATTATATTTTTATCTAATAGCATAGAAAACTACTTATAGTATCTTATTATAATGTCATTTTAACATAACTAACAATATTGATTAAAATATAAAGGTTAAATGTATTTTTGGATCCTTTATCCTATATTAAGGTTTAAATTACCTTATTCTTACAAAACAAATCTCAAAAATGATCCAAATGAAGAAATAATAGAATAATTAACTGAAACACCAAAATTTAATTGTTAAAACTATTTAATAAATGTTCTTTTTATTTATTGTTTTAATTTTTAATGTCAAATGTATTCTCTCTATCTAAAATTACCTTCCTACTCCTTTTAATAAAATTACCTTTTAACAAATTTTATTTTATTAACTTAAATTTGTCAAAGAAAGCACACTTAAATAATGCACACATCTACTTCATTAATGAAATTATTTAAGTTGTTGAAATTTCAAACATATCATCAGCAAATAGTTTCAGGACATATGAGAAACCAATTAGACTTGATATAAATGAATCAAACAAAAATAAAGGACTCAACAGATATCTTATTAACTGTGTAGTTCAGTGGACACCAGTATTTTCCAGTATATTTGTGTCTATTTCTATGGATGTATGTTTGTTCAGTGGATATATTTCTTATTCATAAGATGGATGTGTTTAGTTCCATGGATGTATATCTTGTTGATATGTCTATTTCAGTGGATGTGTGTTTTTTCAGTGGATGCATTTCTTACTCAGAGGATGTATTCTTGTTCGGAGGATTTATGTCTCGTTCAGATGTGTGTATTGTATTTTGATAGGGCCCGCATCCGTAAGATTGATTTATCGACCAGTGAACCTGTGCTTTCCATTGTATATTAACTCTACTTTGTTCATTTTCAAGGTGTCAGAGTCAGATGGTTTACCGCAGTGGTTGTGTTACGAATGTTGCGCCTTGCTACGGAAGGCGGTCAGATTCAAGCAGAAGATGCTGAGGGCGCACTCTTTATTGTATGAATATTCTAACAGATGTGCTCCGGTAAGTGAAGTATTTCTCGCTTGTTAGATTCACTGAAGTGTAAATATAAAGTAATAAATAGATGGATATGATTTTGTTTTGTTGATTATTTAATTTCTAATATTTTCAAAAATTAACAGTAAATAATATAATGTAATGTAGGGAACGATAGGTTAGTTTATGTTAAAATTGTATGTTCATATAAATTTGTATAACTGTGTTTTTGTATTCATTAATAAAAAAAATGTCATTGCATCATCTGCCTAATATTGCTCTCACTATTAGGGCTCAGACCTTTATTCATAGGAAGGACTCAGCCCAAGTAGCTCGGTTGCGTAGTGGATAAGCGCCGCAGCCCGCGATCGTTGTCGTTAAGCAATTTTTGCAAGGGTCGGTCATGGGAGGTGACCAAAAAATTATTATCTCGAGCTACTCCGTGCTTCGGAAGGCATGTTAAGCCGTTGATTAATACCCTTGAATCCGCATTGGGCCAGCATGGAGGGTCATGGCCCATCCATAAGGAAGGACCCTGCTGTGGGACGTAAAAGGGCTGATGATGATGATGATAAATTAAATAGGGAAAATGGGTTATGACCCATCACGCAGGCCCAGTGCGGATTGTTGGATATTAACAACTGCAAGTGCAGCAAGAACCAACGGCTTAACGTGCCTTCTGATGCGCAGAGTAGATTTAGATAATAAATCTTCGGTCAATGGTCAAGTGCTGATATTATATTTCTCTTGGAACAGTTCCCAATAGATGCACAGGATCCCGAATTGATGAGATACGCTACGCCGCAGCTGTGTATGTCTGAAACACTAAGCTTTGAACTCGGTGATGAAACTAATCAAGGCTACCATGAACCTATAACAGTAAGTGAGACCATATTATATTATATTATAGTGCTATTAATATGCAAGGTTTAGCGTCAAAGTAAATTTAGGCTATGCAATTTTAGTATTAGTCCGAATACAGAGAATAAGTGAACCGAAGTAAATATTACTCCCGTAAAGTCTTGTACTAGGTTAACCTTTGCCAAGTCTCTGTTTAATAATATGAATTTTGACTAACACTAAAGTGCAGTCTCAGTGTTAATTTACTCCAACTCTAAACCTTGTTTATTTATAACACCGTTTGATTAATTTTCTACTTAATGTAGTGCATGGTGAATCTTTGTGGTGGGTCAATATGGATAATGACTGAAAGGTATTCTTAATGAAAATGCTTATAAAATTCATTTAGTCCCTGGCAAAATGTAATTGACCTACCCATAAATAAATTTCAAATTCATGTAAAAAATATACTTATGAATAAAGGCTATTATAAATTTGATGATTATTTTAAGGATCGCAATGCATGGAATTAATAGCCTTCGCTTTGTTCTATAAAGACTAATTATATGTTCAACCTATGTCCTACAGACTTTGAAAGTTGTATTTATTATTGTGATAATGCATATTATTTTGGTAATGACATGATTTATGTAAATGTCATTACTTATGATAAAAAGCTGATAAGTTTCTTTCGCTTGTTCTTCTTGTCAGCTAAAAGACGTCCTGAACAAGTGGTAGGGGAAAAAATTTTTTTGGAATCAAAAGTGCTTGTTGCCTACTTGAATAAAGATATTTTCATTTAATTTCATTTCATTACACCCTGAGATGGGACTTGAACCCGTGACCTTACCCAATCCTGGCGACTGCTCTAACCACTCAGCTGCCCAAGACCTAGCAGAACTGGTGAATTTTTATGCATTTTTTCATTAATAATATTTTTAGTATACCATTTAAAAAAATATTATTGTTTCAGCACGAGACCCTCCAGCCGCTATGTTCTTTAGACATGGATGTGCTTCCGGAGAAAGTTGAGAATGTCAAAGATGAATTAATTAATTTCTCCGATTGCGAATACGATGACAACATAGCACTCAATGAATATAAGTGAGTTTACAACTTTAAAACTAACTCCACTTGATTTTAAAAGCTATTATTTAACTTACAATGTACATGTGTTCGGGTGGAAACTTCGAACTCAATTTTGAAGTAGATATCTTCAACCGAATGAGCTGAAGTTCTGTATACACGTAGTTTGGGTGACAATGCATGATGTGTGACGTTATTCTAAATCCAAAATGGCGGACCAACCAAGATGGCGGAATAGTTATTTTTAATCCACTTCTATAATATTAGTATCGAATGAAAGGGCTTGTTGAGAGTAACTTGAAAATGAATAACGAATGAAAGATATGTAGTGCCAAGTCATTGTACGAAATTTTTTATGTTATGCAACTGTGCTAATCATATGATTTAACATACTGTATCTACACGGAGGTCAATGACCGATTTTTATCGACATACCCACTTTTCTTCAGTTGAATTAAAATAAAAATATAAAAAAATATCAAATATAGTATTATGATATAATTGGAATTGTCAATTTCAATACTGTACGTACACGGAGGTCAATGACTGATTTTTATCGACATACCCACTTTTCTTAACTTGAATTAAAATAAAAATATTAAAAAATATTATGATATAATTGGAATTGTCAATTTCAATACTGTACGTACACGGAGGTCAATGACCGATTTTTATGGGCATACCCACTTTTCTTAACTTGAATTAAAATAAAAATATAAAAAAATATCAACTATAGTATTATGATATAATTGGAATTGTCAATTTCAATACTGTACGTACACGGAGGTCAATGACTGATTTTTATCGACATACCCACTTTTCTTAACTTGAATTAAAATAAAAATATCAAATAAATATTATAATATAATTGGAATTGACAATTTTAATATGTAACTAATGAAACTGAGAAAAAAATTGTTGTTTTCTTTTTTAAATAGTTTCCGTTATGAATAAAATTTGTGTACTGATTACAAATTTTTGTAATATCAGGACTAAACTAACAGACGACGATATAAAAGAATTATTACAAAGTCCCACCAATGAAATAGTAGAAGTTAAGAGCAAACGGAAAAAGAAAATCAAAAAGAAGGACGCCAAAGTGAAGAAGAAAAAGAAGAATGGGTGAGAGCAATCATAAAATAGTTTTTTATTGAAGAAATAAAAAAAATAGGTTAAATTAATAAAAAAAAAATAGGAAGAAATAAAAAACATGGTGATTTATCAATAATAGTATTTTGAGTGTATAATCAATTTTATATAGATTTTTTTTCTAATCCACTTTCTTTCTCTAACCACCTTCATACTCAAATAGTTACAAAGTATCTGATTCCAATGAAATAAAAAAACCACTGCAGGGACAAAGGCCTTGCTTATGGATGGTTAAGGAGGATGGGCCATGACTCTTCACGCTGGCCCAATGCGGATTGGAGGGTATTAACGACTGCAAATGCAGCCGGGGCCAACGGCTTAACGTGCCTTCCGAAGCACAGAGTAGCTCGAGATAATAATATTTTGGTCACCCATCCCGTGACCGACCCTTGCGAAAGTTGCTTAACGACAAAGATCGCGGGCCGCGGCGCTTATCCACTACGCCACCGAGCTACACGTAATAAATTTACTACATTCTTAATCCAACATGGCGGACAACGCAAGATGGCGTACTAGTACACTAGTGGTATATATTTCTATAATATCTATATCAATATTATAAAAAGGAAAGATTATTAAAAATCTTACACCAGGAATCCAGATACCAAACAAAGGGATGAATATGGGAGTGGAAGTTTGTATAGGGAATTACGTTACCACGGTAACCATTGTTCACCACTCAATTTGTCATTGTAATTATCCGATATCACAACCCGATATACAAATTAATTAGTGTCCGACCGTAACCGAAACCGAATTTCGGCCTCAGTTTCGGCCGAAACCGAAACCGAAACCGAAACTTCCTTACTAAAATCATATTTTGAGGGAAAAATAAAGAAAATGTTTTTATAATCAATCAGTCTTTATTATTTAATCATTAAATCACAAAGCTATTCAGTCTTAGATATTTTTAACACGATACCCAACATACTTAACAACCCCTCAATCCACACAATAAAGGAACAAATATAATTGTGCCTTAAAAGTACTCAAAAATATATGAGGTGTTTATTTGAGCAGTTAGATGGAATCTATCCGTTCATATATATTTTGAAATATGTATTAAAAAGTAAAATTACTTATTTAAGTTGTTATCTAATATCACAATAAGACTAATAAACACACAGTATAAAACAAAGTCGCTTTCCTCTGTCCCTATATCCGTATGTGTGCTTGAATCTTTAAAACTACACAACGGATTTTGATGCGGTTTATTTTCATAGATAGGGTGATTCAAAAGGAAGGTTTTTATGTATAATACAAGACGCTGACGGAAAGCTAGTTAAGTAATAATCAAAACTAAAACTATTGTTTATCTTATAAACAAATTAACGTTTTCTAAACTATATTCAACATTGTGTATAATACTTCAATAAAAACTATATATCATCAATCACAGCGCGACAATGCAGTTTCGGTTGGTTTGCCACCGAAACCGAAACTCGTTTTTTTGCCGAAACTCGGCCGAAACCGAAACCGAACATTCGGTCCGACACTAAAATTAATTATTAAATTATTTAAGCTGTGTACAAAGGAGTAATTCTAATTATACTAATATTTATAAAGGCGAAAGGGTGTATGTTTGTTACTTCTTCAAGCAAAAACTACTGAATGGGTTTTTCTTCCGCTAAACAGTTCCACTCCCAGTGGCGTGACTATGCCTTTTAAAGCCGGTGGCAAATTCATCGGATATTAATTTTTTTTTTTACTAATTATGTAATAATAAATGGTAGGAGTAAGGAGTCTCCTCTGATCGAGGAGCCCTTCTAGCTATGGGCCCGTGGTATTTTGCCGACTTGCCAACCTTTAGTTACGCCACTGTCCATTCCATTCCAGTGTGGTCCCTGGTGGGGCCTCTAGCGTAAGGCTATTACTATAGTATAAAATCATAAGGTTAATCATTTTATTTATCAAAAATTGTAATATTATTGTTTTGATTGATTGACTTATGATCAGTGGTCGGAATTAGGTATAAAGTGGATATGCCTCAAATTCCGTAATTAATTTTAAAGAGCAGAAAAAATCCCGTGATTTTTTAAATAAAAAGTTATTTACTTTTACACAATTTAAATTACTGCACGCACGACGTTGCCAAACTTACATCAATGAAAGAAAGAAATAAAGAAATCCCGGGAAGGTCCACATTAATATCAACATTTCGATGCAAGTACATAAATAACTCTACCTAATTCCGACCTCTGCTTATGATATGGAATTGTTTAATTCTTATTGTTTAATTTTTGATTGATAAATTAATGAAAAAACATTTTTGCATGCCATACTTTGGTGAAATATATGTGTTTCTTAGTGTAACAAACTAGCTATAATGCTTCCATGTTTCTTGCAAATAAATTTATTCTATTCTATTCTATAGCAATATTGAAAAAAATCTTACTTTTTGTCGCATAGTGACGAAACCAATACGGAGAATGTGAAAGAACATAAGTCATCGATCAGGAAGCCAAGAGAGATAGATCCGAACAAGATCAGGATTATAACACTCAACCCTGAGGAGCAGATCCGTCAGAGGGAGGTGAGATGGGTTGAAATATTGATCAATATAAAAGAAACGATCTCCTTTGACCTCAGCTCCCAAGTACTTCATTGACCTCAGTTCCCAAACACTTCATTGACCTCAGTTCCCAAGTATTTCATTGACTTCAGTACTCACTTATATTTTGACCTCAGTTCCCAAGTACCTCTTTGAACTTTATTGACCTGACCTCCCAAATACTTCACAGAGACCTCTGTTCCCAAAAACTTCATGGCCCTCAGTGCTCAAGTACTGTATTGACCTCAGCATTCAGTAATTCTTTGATATCAGTTCCCAAAAAAGGAGCAGTTCGAAAGCTGGGTGGGAGTTATTGAATTACTTTTAATCAAAAAAATATTTTCCTTTGACCTTAATTCCCAAGTACCTCTTTGAGCTTTATTGACCGAAACTCCTAAATGCTTCATAGAGACCTCTGTTCCCAAGAGCTTTATGGACCTCAGCGCCCAAGTACTTTATTGACCTCAGCATTCAGTAATTCTTTGATATCAGTTCCCAAGTATTCAGTCTCCTTTGACCTCAGCTCCCAAAAACTTCATGGACCTCAGAGGCCAAGTACTTTATTGACCTCAGTATTCAATCTCCTTTGACCTCAGCTCCCAAGTACTTCATGGTCTTTAGCGCCCAAGTACTTTATTGACCTCAGCATTTAGTCTCCATTGACCTCAGCTCCCAAGAGCTTCATTGACCTCAGTTCCCATGTACTTCATTGACCTCGGTTCCCAAGAATTTGTTCCCAAGAACTTCATGGACATCAGCGCCCAAGTACTTTATTGACCTTAGTATTCAGTATCCTTTGACCTCAGCTTCCAAGTGCTTCATTTACCTCAGTTCCCATGTACTTCATTGACCTCAGTTCCCAAGTATTTCATTGACTTCAGTACTCACTTATATTTTGACCTCATTTCCCAAGTACCTCTTTGAACTTTATTGACCTCAACTCCCAAATACTTCACAGAGACCTCTGTTCCCAAGGACTTCATGGACCTCAGCGCCCAAGTACTTTATTGACCTTAGTATTTAGTCTCCTTTGACCTCAGCTCCCAAGTGCTTCATTGGCTTCAGTTCCCAAATACTTCATTGACCTCGGTTCCTAAGAATATCATTAACTTCAGTACCCACTTATATTTTGACCTCAGTTCCCAATTACCTCTTTGTACTTTATTGACCTCAGCTCTCAAGTACCTCTTAGAGACCTCAGTTTCCAAGTACGGAGCAGCCCGACAGAGGGAGGTGAGAGTTATTGAATTATTGATCGATTAAAAAATATTTTCTCTCAAAATTTAATTTTCCTTTGACCTCAGCTCCCAAGTGCTTCATTGACCTCAGTTCCCAAATACTTAATTGACCTCGGTTTCCAAGTACTTCATTGACTTCAGTACTCACAAATATTTTGATCTCAGTTCCCAAGATCCTCTATGTACTTAATTGACCTCAACTCCCAAGTACTTCATAGAGACTTATGTTCCCAAGAACTTCATGGACCTCAGCGCCCACGTACTTTATTGACCTCAGTATTCAGTCTCCTTTGACCTCAGTTCCCAAAAACTTCATGGTCTTCAGCGCCCAAGTACTTTATTGACCTCAGCATTTAGTCTCCATTGACCTCAGCTCCCAAGAGCTTCATTGACCTCAGTTCCCATGTACTTCATTGACCTCGGTTCCCAAGGACTTCATGGACTTCAGTACTCACTAAAATTTTGATCTCAATTCCCAAGTACCTCTTTGTACTTTATTGACCTGAGCACCCAAGTACTTCATAGAGACCTCTGTTGTCAAGAACTTCATGGACCTCAGCGCCCAAGTACTTTATTGACCTTAGTATTCAGTATCTTTTGACCTCAGCTCCCAAATGCTTCATTGACCTCAGTTCCCATGTACTTCATTGACCTCGGTTCCTAAGAATTTCGTTGACTTCAGTACCCACTTATATTTTGACCTCAGTTCCCAAGTACCTCTTTGAACTTTATTGAGCTTAACTCCCAAATACTTCACAGAGTCACAGTGTTCCCAAGAACTTCATGGACCTCAGCGCCCAAGTACTTTATTGACCTTAGTATTCAGTATCCTTTGACCTCAGCTCCCAAGTGCTTCATTGACCTCAGTTCCCATGTACTTCATTGACTTCGGTTCCCAAGAATTTCATTGACTTCAGTACTCTTTGAACTTTATTGAGCTTAACTCCCAAATACTTCACAGAGTCACAGTGTTCCCAAGAACTTCGTGGACCTCAGCGCCCAAGTACTTTATTGACCTTAGTATTCAGTATCCTTTGACCTCAGCTTCCAAGTGCTTCATTTACCTCAGTTCCCATGTACTTCATTGACCTCAGTTCCCAAGAATTTCATTGACTTCAGTACTCACTTATATTTTGACCTCATTTCCCAAGTACCTCTTTGAACTTTATTGACCTCAACTCCCAAATACTTCACAGAGACCTCTGTTCCCAAGGACTTCATGGACCTCAGCGCCCAAGTACTTTATTGACCTTAGTATTTAGTCTCCTTTGACCTCAGCTCCCAAGTGCTTCATTGGCTTCAGTTCCCAAGTACTTCATTGACTTCAGTACTCACTAATATTTTGATCTCAGTTCCCAAGATCCTCTATGTACTTAATTGACCTCAACTCCCAAGTACTTCATAGAGACTTATGTTCCCAAGAACTTCATGGACCTCAGCGCCCACGTACTTTATTGACCTCAGTATTCAGTCTTCTTTGACCTCAGTTCCCAAAAACTTCATGGTCTTCAGCGCCCAAGTACTTTATTGACCTCAGCATTTAGTCTCCATTGACCTCAGCTCCCAAGAGCTTCATTGACCTCAGTTCCCATGTACTTCATTGACCTCGGTTTCCAAGGACTTCATGGACTTCAGTACTCACTAAAATTTTGATCTCAATTCCCAAGTACCTCTTTGTACTTTATTGACCTGAGCACCCAAGTACTTCATAGAGACCTCTGTTGCCAAGAACTTCATGGACCTCAGCGCCCAAGTACTTTATTGACCTTAGTATTCAGTATCTTTTGACCTCAGCTCCCAAATGCTTCATTGACCTCAGTTCCCATGTACTTCATTGACCTCGGTTCCTAAGAATTTCGTTGACTTCAGTACCCACTTATATTTTGACCTCAGTTCCCAAGTACCTCTTTGAACTTTATTGAGCTTAACTCCCAAATACTTCACAGAGTCACAGTGTTCCCAAGAACTTCATGGACCTCAGCGCCCAAGTACTTTATTGACCTTAGTATTCAGTATCCTTTGACCTCAGCTCCCAAGTGCTTCATTGACCTCAGTTCCCATGTACTTCATTGACCTCAGTTCCCATGTACTTCATTGACTTCGGTTCCCAAGAATTTCATTGACTTCAGTACTCTTTGAACTTTATTGAGCTTAACTCCCAAATACTTCACAGAGTCACAGTGTTCCCAAGAACTTCGTGGACCTCAGCGCCCAAGTACTTTATTGACCTTAGTATTCAGTATCCTTTGACCTCAGCTCCCAAATGCTTCATTGACCTCAGTTCCCATGTACTTCATTGACCTCGGTTCCCAAAAATTTCATTGACTTCAGTACTCACTTATATTTTGATCTCAGTTCCCAAGTACCTCTTTGAACTTTATTGATCTTAACTCCCAAATACCTGATAGAGAACTCTGTTTCCCAAGAACTTCATGGACCTCAGCGCCTAAGTACTTTATTGACCTCAGCATTCAGTCTCCTTTGACCTCAGCTCCCAATGACTTCACTGACTTCAGCTCCCAATGCCTTCATTGACCTCAGTTTTCAAATACTTCATTGACCTCAGTTCCCATTGACTTTATCGATCACGGCTCCAAAGTACTTCATTGGCCTCAATTATTAAGAACTTTATTGACCTTAGCTCCCAAGTACTTCATTGTCGTCAATTCCCAAGTACTTGTTTGTTCTTCATTGACCTCTGTTCCCGAGTACTTTATTGACCCGAGTGCTCAAGCATTCATTGACCTTAGCGCCAAATTAGTAAAGAATACTTAGATTAAGATTAATTGAAATAGTTTGTTTCTCAAAGTGTATCTGTCTCTCTCCCGCAGGAGGAAAGTAAATCGGACGTGAAGTTTCCATTCCAGTGCAATCTCTGTTACAAGGGATTCAACTATGAGAGCAAACTAGAGAATCACATGAAGAAACATAGTCCCGTAAGTTATATTTCATAACGATCGTAAATTTATTACTTGAATGTTTTGTGCTAAAAGAATAGGTATGATGACAAATTTTTGTTTGTTTGTCCGTCAGGTAGAGTGTTAAAAGATATTGAATACGTATTTTTTTATTTTTTTCGTAATCATAAAATTACGGCGTTACACTGAGTTGAAATTTCGCATGACGTCACGTTAGAGTACGTTTTCTACTAAACTGACGTAGCGAGCCCCCACTCCTCAACTTTAATGCCTGTTATCTAAGTTATTTCTTGTTAAATTGAAGTAAAAAAAAAACGTATCTAATATTTTTCTATTATCTCACTGACGGACTAAATAGAATTGCATTTTTTTTACCCAGTCGTCATCCCTATTATACTTATACTTGATCTAGTTTGCATTCACAGTGCTAAATTAATAAATATATTAAATGAAAAATGCTTAAAGGTTGCAACAGACGGTTAAGATGCTATAATATGATATTGTTATCGGCGTGATATTTCATCTACCCGTTACTAGATGGCGATACGTGTCATTTGAATCGCGCTGACACCATTACAAACAACGAGTTATATAGGTATACGGCGAGGAGAAAGGGACGGTCACTAGTTCTAGTTCTATTGTAGGACTTTTTGGTAATCCCTCGAATGTTCTAGATGTGGTATCGGGTCATACCCGTTCCAGCACTCTTTCACTGACTAGTGAACTGAATAAGAGAACATCGGAAGCGAATTTTAAGGCGATAGCTAGTGCGGTGAACGATCTACTAGTGTTGTGAAATAGTGAATTTTGTAATTTTAAATTCAGTTGGCGTAATTTTTTTATACCGAACCCTAAGTCGTAACAGTAACATAAAATATCTCGTCGTACATTCCAATGGTCCAACACACACAGCTAAGATGATATAACACTATCATGATAAGTATCTCAAGATGTCAAGCGAAACGAAAATATATGTTTCGTAGGTAAAGATAATATCTTCAAACTAACGAATTATTTATAGTAATAATATAGTCGGAATACAGCGGCTTGTAGTATAATAAAATCGTAAATTGTGATATGAAAAGGCAGATGATAAATATATATACGTCGCAGAATATCTCCAGAGACTAGCGTGATCATCGATACTTTTAATTTTATTAGAATGGTAACACTGACTTTGAAAGTTCGTTAACGAAAAGCAAGTTGCCGCCATTTTGGCACACATTCTGTTTCCGATCGCCGAGGAGTAAAGACATCCGACGACATCGCGCTCATCTCGTTATATTTTCGTATGAAAGTGATAGAATGGAACAAATCCACGTTGGTATTCACGCCTGCAGTGTTATTTTAAAGATAGTCCTCAGATATGGACGATCTATTTGGGCTATGTAATAGCCCCTTCTGACTACCCGCCGACATATATTTAGAGAATAAGTAGAAATAAAAATTGGGAATGTAAACTAAATTGCAAATGAAATGTAATAGTTGATGAAAAGACAAGACAAGGGTAAAAGAACATACCCACAAATCAGGTGTTTAATACTCTAGAAAAATAAAAAGATCATCATCTTCATCATCGTCACCAGCCCTTTTACGTCCCCACTGCAGGGGCTCAGACCTTCCTTATGGATGGCCAAGGAGGATCGGATTTTTTTTTTCTAGAAAAAGATAAAGGACATCTAATATAAAGGAATGAAAACGACCTGATACAGATCGGGGAGTCTGAAATTAAAAAAAAAGCGTGTCTTATAGCTTTAACTGTTAAAATATGTTATTTTAAAATATCATGAGATGAAATAAATAAGATGTTAAAATATGTTATTTTTAGATACTATGAGATGAAATATAAAAGTATCTCAACTGTCTCATGACCTTAACAATTCCAACTCGAACTCATAACCGTTTACGTATTTTTGTTAATAATGATAAAGTAATGACTGACGTGTTCCCCCCCCCCCCCCTCCGTTGTCCAGTCCCGCGGCACGTTCGAGTGCACGCTGTGCCGCATGTACCTGCCGACGCTGTACAGCTACAACGTGCACGCGCTCATACACACGCGCCGGTACGAGTGCCGCGACTGCGGCCGCCGCATGACCGACCGCGCCTCCATACTGGACCACTACAGGTGAGCGGGGATAGAGGGTGTGGTCAGTAGTGGGATGGGTGACCGCACGTGCCTCCATATTCGGGACCACTGCAGGTGAGATGGCTCATGTGCAGGGAAAGAGGGTGTGGTCGGTGGTGGGCGACCTACTGCGCCTTCATGTTGAACCACTATAGGTTTGGTGAGTGAGGTATCTAAGTGAAAGTAATTTAAAAAAGAATCTGTTCTCCGTTTTGAAATATAAAACATTATATATAACTTAGACACCGATTGTGTAGGTCTTGAACTCCTACGTAATTCAAGTAGTCTCGAATATTACAAGCTTTCTGCCAGCAGCTTTGTCCGAGTGGTGCTTTGGAAACAGTTTAGTGGGGTAATAATTAACCTATATGTCATTTCAAGCTTATAATTTGCCACCAAATTTCATTATTAATTTTATATTTTATGAATAAAAGAGAAACAAACGAACTTTCGCATTTATTCTAAGTGTTATTAATGTAAGAGTTATTCATATCATTATTTTGTTTCAGGACGCAGCACGAAGGTCAACTTACCTTATATACTTGTGATATCTGTGGCAAAGTTTCAAAGTGAGTAATATAAATAATAATCATATTATAGGTGGCTCGTGTGCAGAGACATATTCATAATGTCCGTGCATTAAAAATAATATATTTATGTGCTTGAAAATATGTTATACTAGCTTTCCGCCTGCGTCTACGCCCGCGTGGTCCCTAGGGAATTAGTTAGTGGAATTAGTAGTAGATTGTAACTTATATACTTATAATATGTATACCAAATTCCTTCAGAATCCGTTCAGAGTTTTTGCGTGAAGATGTAACAAATATCCAAACTGACAAACTTTTCTCCTTTATTATATTAGTAAGATAAGTATTTCGTAAAATTAATAATGTTCATGTTTTAGTATAATTGCATGCTGTTAAAATACTAAAATTGAACAGTAAAGGATCTAAGACACCACCCTGAGGAACACCACATCTAATAGATTTCTTGATTAGAATACATACAAATTTCAGTAATTTCAGTATATATACTGAAGTTTATCTTATAAGGAAGATTTGATTAAGTTAAACACATTAGCTTGAATACCACAATGGTGTAAATTTTCCAATAAAATGTTATGATCGACAATGTCTAATGCTTTCGTCATATCCTAGTATTAACAATGCACTATTTAACGCATGAAGATATTAGTTTATTTAGACAAAGAATATATCTTCTAATTATTATTTATTTGCGAAATCTTATTTGTAATTGTTTATTTTATTTAAATATTTCGAAAAAATAAACGCGTTTTCTTGCCTTAAACTTGAATCAAAATTTAAACTTTTTTTACACCCGCGAAAACGCTGTCCGTTCATATTCATGACGTCATTGTGATATGTACACAAACCCTTAATTCTATGCACAAAACAGATGGATAAAGCAGAAGATTAAAAGATGTCAATAAAACAATAACAATGCCATCTAACGATTGATTTCGCAAATCATTTTCAATTTGGAATTTGAAAGATATTCACGAAGTTCGTACTTTTTGAACGAATATTGACGCTAATTTTACTATAATTGTAATGTCCTTGGCAAGTTATAGTCAGAAATATTACTTTAGGTTACTAAGTTCTGTGCCTACCCCGCAAGGGCATAAAGACATAGCTAAGTTTTTATTGTGTTTCTTGATCATTTAAATCTTCATTCGTTCTGAAAGCGATTGCAACATTAAACGTTACATAATTCCACAAATACCTATAGCCTTAATATTGAGATCAGGCGTCTGGCTTAAGAATTAACGTGAAACCAAGGCCTATACTATTTCTCCGAAACGAATTTTCTTCCATTTTCGAAATGCAACGGTAAGATCTGATACATACAGATATCTAGATGGGAAATGATTTTAATGAAATTATAAGAACGATTCGAAATTTTCCGAATTTGCTTTGAAGAACAAATAGAATAAACTTCCAGGTGTTGTCACGTTACATCGTATTAGCTCCGAAAGTACTGGACCGATTTGAGAAATTCTTTCACCTGCGCTAAGCTAGTTAACCCTGCGTCGGCACAGTCTATGCTCAAAGCGGGCCAAGTCGCGGCAAAGCGTCTAGTTATGTGTATAATTGTGCAGCAACAACAAGACCCACCGCGGGCACATGCGCAACCACCACAGCGGCGCGCGGCCCGCGTGCGCCGTCTGCGCGCGCACGTTCGTCAACAAGGACGCGCTCGCCGAGCACCTGCTGTGAGTATACCAAATAGGGACAGAGTTGGTCAAATAGTGACAGAGGTGGTCAAATAGTGACAGAGTTGGTCAAATAGTGACAGAGGTGGTAAAGTAGTGACAGAGGTGTCAAATAGTGGCAGTTTGTCAAATAGTGACAGATTCGGCCAAATAGTGACAGATTCGGCCAAATAGTGACAGTTTCTCAGATAGTAATTTAGTTTGTCAAATAGGGACAGACTGTGTAAAATAGTGACAGAGTTGGTCAAATTAGGACAGATTTAGTCAAATAGGGACAGAGTTAGTCAAATAGGGACAGACTGTATCAAATAGGGACAGACTGTATAAAATAGTGACAGAGTTATTCAAATAGTGACAGAGTTGGTCAAATTAGGACAGATTTAGTCAAATAGGGACAGAGTTAGTCAAATAGTGACAGAATTGGTCAAATAGTGACGGAAATTTTTCATTCGGTGGCAGGATATCGTAAAAAATGATAGCATATCTTATATAGCGTCGAGTTTTATCTTAAATAGTTCCAGGATTTGTCAAATAGTGACAGGATTTCTCCCAATGTGAGGGGATTTCTCAATTCAAATAGTTACAGATTACCTTTCATATTAATTGTTTTATCTTAAACCTTGACGATTTTATTGCAAATATTGAGTTATTCTTCTTTAATAACGTCTGTTTTTCTCAATATGTAACGGGGTTTTTCGAATATTGACTTATGTTTTTAATAATTTGTTTTCAATTGTAAATAATGGGATATTCTGAAATAATTACAGATATGTCAAGTAGTGACAGGTGTTCTATACTTATAATATCAGCTTTCTTAACAACAGATATAAACACAAACAAAACTGAGCCTTATGATTTTTATTTAAGGCATATTATGTTAGATTGATATTAATCCTGATATTAGAGTATATTTTATTACTTAATATTTTAAAGATGGTGTCTTAGTTGTATTGCTGATCATCATCATCAAGCCTTTTACGTCCCCACTGCAGGAGCTCAGACCTTCCTTATGGATGGTTAAGGAGGATGGGCCATGACCCTCCACGCTGGCCCAATGCGGATTGGAGGGTATTAACGTCTGCAAATGCAGCCGGGACCGACGGCTTAACGTGCCTTCCGAAGCACGGAGTAGCTCGAGATAATATGTTTTCGGTCACCCATCCCGTGACCGACCCTTGCGAAAGTTGCTTAACGACAACGATCGCGGGCCGCGGCGCTTACATAATAATAATTTATTTGTTTAGAATACATCAGGGCGTTAAGAACTACGAATGCGCCACTTGCGGTAAAAGATTCCGCACTCGAACACAAATAAAATTGCACCAGATGAAGCATTCGGACGTGAGGGATTTCTACTGCGTCGAATGTGATGTCAGGTAACACTTTATGGGCACAGGTTCTCAATACCGTCGATGCCGCCCCCGAGGGGGCGATATGAAATTCTTTAATTTTTTAATTAAAAATAATTATTTAACAAAAAATAATCTCTCCGTCTAAAGCATGTCTGGAAGAGATCACTTTATAGTGATAAGACCGCTGATTGTGACACTTAATTATATTTGTTTATGTTATGTTTTCTCCGTATTTTTGGTGTATTGTATATAAAGTGTTATCGATCTATCTATAATGTTAGTTGTACAGTATATGGCATTACGGCTAAACAGCGGTCTCTTCCTGGCCGCCTTTTTTTTCTATAGTCTATTCAACTTCCTCAAAATGTAAACAAACAAACCAATGTTTCTCAAACATTTTTATTGATGTTGGTATGTAAATAAAATTTGTTAATGTAAATAAATGGGACAAATTATTGTATGGTAGGTATGCAATACAATAAGTCTATTTCTTTTCAAATAAAACTAGCTATTGTAAGAGTAAAATAATTTTATTCAGAATTTTTCCCCGTCTTCCTCTGAGAAACTAGTCGCACCAACTTCTATCACAAAACGTTCAATCTCCTATTGTTACCCTTTTTAGAGCATCGGTTAATAAAGATTTTATTTCTTTTAACTTAAAACTTAACAATAACAGAAAACAACAAACTTAACAACTGGAATAAACAAATAACAAGAATTTAACGAAAGCATTTTGCACGAGTCAACGAGTTGATCGAGAGTAAAAATGGCCGGTATAAACCGACAAATTACAAAATTTCACGTTTCTACGTAAAGTATTTACCTTATCTCTACTCCTTAATTTAGTAGTATTATAATACGTCCAATGTTTGGGAATAGCTTCAATTTTAGGTGCTTTTAAATGTCACTTTCTTTTTTCATTCATTCTAAATGCATTTATATTTTGGCATATTAAAGAACCTTTTTCCAGTTTGTTTACATTTTGTCTCAGAGGAAGATGAACAGACTATAGTCTTAGAATGTTGCATTCAAAGAGTAATTTTAGACATAATTATAATTTATTTTTAATAAAGTTTAAAGATTGCAATTTGTGATATCTTTTTTATTATTTTAACAGATTCAAAACTGCGTATACGCTTCGGCAACATTTACAGAAATCATTGAAACACAAAGACTGGAAGAGTTTCAAGTGAGTATAATATTATATTTCTGATATGATCGAATCCTTGAGTGTTTGCCAACCTGTGCTAAGCGAAGCCCTGGGGATCCAACAGTGGCGTGCTCACCATAGATGCAAATAAGCACTGCATACCTTACCCATAAAACCCAATTAAATACTCATATATTAACTCGATACGAGTATTCAGAGACTTATGATTTGCTTAAACTAGTATAAATGCCATCTATCAAAAGTATGCAGAATTATTAGAACGTTCTAGTAAGCGGAATATTTTCCCTACCCTACGCTGGCGCCGCCGTCACCGATGCGGCCATAATCTGCACTTCTTAAAGCTTATTCGCCATACTAACAAGACAGCTCAAAACTTGTGTTATACGTAGAACCTATTTTTATGTGTGTGTAAATTTCATGCATGTGTTACGGTTTAAGAGGCACTGCTATCTCATAACCAGAGGTCGGAATTAGGTAAAGTTATGTATGTACTTGCATCGAAATGTTGAAATTAATGGGGACCTTCCCGGGATTTCTCTATTTATTTCTTTCATTGATGTAAGTTTGGCAACGGCGTTGCGTGCAGTAGTTTAAATTGTGTAAAAGTAAATAACTTTTTATTTAAAAAATCATGGGATTTTTTCTGCTCTTTAAAATTAATCTCGGGATTTGAGGCATATCCACTTTATTCTTTCGTTGTATGAAATCAGTGTAAGTACATGAATAACTCTACCTAATTCCGACCACTGTTCATAACCTGATTATATTAAGAAGTCATCAAAAGAGCAGTGTTTGCGTAAAGGGACTATTTAATTTGGCCAGTGTATCGTTAATACATTTTTTCGCCATATTGATTACTTTTCTGAGCGCAATTGATTAAGTTGTAATTCATTTATCAATCTAATAACATACTCACTTATTTACGAAGTCGCTTGAAAAAAAAAAATTCAAAGGGAAAGTGCATGCCCGGGTTTGATTCAACAAAAAAAGGTAATATTACTCGTTCTAATTGGCTAGCATTCAAAATTCCCATACAAATAATTTAACAACTATATTTTCTATATATTTACAAATTAAAAAAACTAATAGTTATAATACCAGTCAGTAGCGCGTCAACCGAACGATATTTTTATGGTTATAAAGGACTTTTGAAGCAACCTTGTCAATTTTCATGACGATTTTTTACTGAATTAAGATTTCATTCATACAAATTATGGCAATGTTCAGATTTATGCCAATCGTATTGTCGGCCGCTGGCTGTTTATATGAACATTGTCTAAATTATAGGTATTTATAGTTCAGTTGTTCTTAGTCTTACTATTTCGATACAACGAAATAATTTTTAGATAACTTAATTTGATGTTGACTAACAAATAATTATAAGCAATCGTTAAAATTTTGATTCGCGGCATCGCTACAGGCCCGGTTCTAGGGTGGGGGGCAAGTGAAGGTATTTGCCACGGGCGTCGTGTTAGGGGGGGTGCTAAATTCATTATATAATACAGATTTACAGTTAAGAACGAGTTTTACAGATCTTTTTGTACCTATTATAGGTTGCTATGGGATTGAAATATAATAAGATAAAATATTGGGTTCGTTTCGTCGAATAAACAATGTTTATCTCTGATCTTGTTTTATAAGTCGACCTCAAAATTGATCGTCTCACAGTATCGAGTTCCTGTGTATACATATAAATTCATTAATGGCTCAATGGCTAAAAGTGAAAGTAAAGAAACGATATTTAAAGTTAACTTTTATTCAATTTTTTTTTAAATACGTATTTTAAAAAGACTTTTTAAGTGTTGACATTTATAAGTTAGCAGTATTAGAAAACTAAAGAGTAAGAGTTTTTATGCATTACAAACTATCTTTATTCAAGTCATCTAAAGAAAAACTTTTTCATTACACATCTATACCACAAGAATAATATTTCCATATAAATTTTAATTGCGTCATCAATATTTTCTATCGATTCGATATATACAGGATTAAGTTGAATAAAAAAACATTACACGAAGAAAAAAATCAATTAAAAGCTTGAGATTTCAAACGATGTCGTCGCGACATTCTTCTTCCAACTCGTCCTCTAGCGAAAAACACTCTGTTATCTCTCTCGTGCGGCATAAATAAAGTGCGGGGCGGGCCGATGCCGCAGGTACGTGTGCGCGCACTGCTCGAAGCGCTTCGAGACGGAGCGGTCGCTGGGCGCGCACGTGGCGGTGCAGCACGAGGGCGTGCGCGCGCACCGCTGCGGCGCGTGCCCGGCGGCGCTGGCCTCAAGCGCGTCGCTGCGCAAGCACGAGCGCAGCGTGCACCGCGGCCGCCGCCCGCCGCCGCGCCACGTGTGCGACACCTGCGGGAAGGCGTTCCGGGTGCGTAGCGTCTACTTCACGACCTCCGTAGCCGAGCGGTTCGCACGCCGGTTACGAGGTGTCGCCATCTCTCAGGTGCCGGGTTTTCGATTCCCGGTCGGGTCGATGTAGAAAATGAACTTTTCTATATTGACTCGGGTCTGGGTGTTGTGGTACCTTCGTTGTCTCAGATGCTCCATAATACGGGGCTTTAGCTACTCATCTTGGAATCTAAGCAATATGTGTGATGTTGTTCAATATTTATTGACGTAGATACGTCTATGTTTTCGTTCTACAAGGGAGTCATTCTGTGAGCAGGAGTATATGCACTAACGCCATCTGTCGGCGCTAGTAAATACTTTTTTCATTCAATAAATGAACGCAACGAATATTTATTTATTTAGTGTCTTCAATTTGTTTATTTTTTTTTTTTAATTATTCATTTATAAATGCAATTATGCTACAACATTGCATAATTCCGGGTTGTTTTTTATCAATTACTCATATATCCATTCATACATAGACGTATCCACGCATAAAATATGGCTGTATCAATGATACAGCCAACCAGGGTTTTTTTATTATTTATAGGTCCAAACTTACTTAGAGCCGGTTTCTGAATTGAGAAAGTACAAAATCTCAACTGATTATTCTTAATAAATTAAGTTTTTTTACGTTTCATACGGCAAAAAGTATTAAATTTACCAAATCGCTATCGACTGATAATTAAAAATTTATAAATCAGCAATGAAAACATGTTTTAAAGACATTTAAAGTGGCTTAAGCACGGTTTGAGACGTGCTCGACTTCGAATTCTCAATTCAGAGACCGGGCGTTGGAGCCAGTTTTTTGATCCGCGGTGAACTCAACCGTTTGTTAAAATCTTCGACAGTGGAAAATTATGTTTTTGATTAACAATTAGCCTAACCGATTGTCAGAATTCCAAGTATTGGTCAAAAAATTTAACCACCACTGGAAGCTAGGTTAAGCGAATGACCAATGATTAAAAGAACAAATGTACAACTGCGTTGTGTTTACTTAGTCCCTTGTTGTTGTTTTTTATCTTGATCATCCTTAGTATATTTGTGCTATATAAAATAATTTGTTTTCTTGTTTCCACGGGCATATGCCAAATTATTCAATTATTAAAAATCTTATAAAATACACGAATAGACAATCAATACAAAAGGCAAATATGCCTACAGTATATAAAATACATATTTTTCGATTTATTTTCCAACATTACAATCCCACCTGGGATACTAGAGACTATATTCTTTTCACGTATTTCCCTATAAGATAAATAAAAAATAAATATATGCTTTTTATAAAAAAGTTAAGTTTAAAATAACTCGAAAAAAAAATATCTTTGTTGCTTTCTAACCTTATTAAACAACTTGCCTTTTATTTCCTAAAAAAATCCACATAGTGCATTCAACAGACCGATCATAAACATCCACACTGTTTGATAATCTATAAATTTCTTTTGTCTATTTGATATTTGAAACAAAATCCTATTGACCAGTGTTTAAATTGGGCTATGGTTTAATTTGGCATCAAAAATAGCGAGTTAACAACTAGTTAATGCTTTAACTATAGTCAAGTTAACAAATGGTGAGATAGAATAGAAATAGATTAGAAAATTGTTTATTTAGCACCACGTTACAAGTATATAACATCGATAATAGAAAAATTCAAAATTAGGTACTAAAAAGGTCTCTGCTCAGTAATATGCCGCAGTGTTTAAGCTACGGCGCTGCTTTTCAGCGGATACCTTAATCAAATAAATAAACCAACTAAAAAAAATTAAAATAAAATATGAAATGACATTTCAATACGGATCAAAAAACTGACCCTTATTCAAATATTGTACAAGTTTTAATGTATGTCTACTGATTAAGTGAGAAAATAATTCAGCCGTTCATACTGTTGGCGATTTTCTAATACAGAATACTGTGTTTTAAAATTGTCACCGTTTTGTAGGTTACGTACGGGTGTAGACAGTAAACAGAAATAAATACATACCGAGTATATTATTACCGATAATCACACTTTAATGCTTATTATATTTATGATTGAGCACCTCGGTGGCGTAGTTGATGAGCGCCGCGGCCTGCGATCGTAGTCGTTAAGCAACTTTCGCAAGGGTCCATCACGGAATGGGTGACCAAAAAATTATTATCCCGAGCTACTCCGTGCTTCGGAAGGCACGTTAAGCCGTTGGTCCCGGCTTCATTTGTAGGACGTCAATACCCGCCAATCGGCATTGGGCCAGCATGGAAAGTCATGGCCCATGCTCCTTAACCATCCATAAGGAAGGCCTGAGCCCCTGCAGTGGGGCTGATGATGATATTTATAAAATTGTTTAAATTAATTACGAAAAAACGAATATTTTATACTAAATACTGAAAACAGCGCCTGACATCACACACGACCCTCTCACTCATAACAAAGCATAGAGATTTCAACCTTATGCGTACATAGAACGACATTAGTTTAAAGGGTCGAATTTTTTTTTATAAATTTTCTTGTATAATATTAAAATATAAAAAGTTGTCTACTTCCCTATTGCGTTGTCTTACTCTATACATCACCCCATTTTCACCGTCCTGAACTTCGTCCGCCCCCAGGGGTCGTTATGCAGCGGTTTGAGAGCCAATGTTTTTTTAGGGTAAAAGTGTGTTGACAAATCACGTGCGCACCCACACGGGCGAGAAACCGTTCTCGTGCAGCGAGTGCGGGCGGAGCTTCACGCAGCGGACCGCGATGAAAACACACGTGAGACTAGTGCACCTGAAGCAGCCGAGGCACAAGGTAAGGGTGAAACGGGAAACTAGTAATACTAGGACTCGGCTGACTGTCTGTATGTCTGTCACCTGGCTGCATCTTATGAACCGTAAAAGTTGGACAGTTTAATTATTCACAGATGATGTATTTCTGGAAACTATACTCCATTCACTATAACATAAGAAAAAAGGTCACAGAAGCAGCTGTGCAGAACATTTTATTTTCAAGATAAATTTAAAAAATCTATATTAGTTTTGTTGAAACTTTGAACATAAGGTATAAGGTAGTCTGAAAGAGCTGGGCCATTTTCCATTTTTTATGATACCTCGGGGTTGAGATGAGGCCAGCATTTTATAAATTCATCTTTTAGTCCCAAGCCAACATGGAACTAAAACTGAAACTATCTGTGTGTTTTGATAAATTCTAATTGTAAGTGTAATTAGTTAGACTATTGATGAAGACATTGGAAAAACTCCCTAAAATGTCAAAGTTTGAGGGTAGGTATGGGGGCCTAGAGCGTAATTTTTGTAGGCCACTCGGGCCTGTACCGGCATCGTCCATATTTACCAAAACTTAACAACAAAAATAAAACAATAACATCACGGAAAATGGCAAAACAACAAGAAAAGCAGTAGCATTTACAATGGATGACAATCCCAGATTACGTATTATAACAATTATGAATAAATAATAGTCTGACAAAATTAAAAAGTTGTACTGCCGAAACGTTTGAAGGGGTTAGGCAACGTTTTAAATTTGGTAGAGTTATAGTGACATGAGAATCGTGCCGAAACTATCCAACCCTGCTTCTTTAGGTTCTTAATAATGAACACTTTTTATTGTAATACTTATTAAATCATTTAAGTTTGTCACATACTCATAAATTTGTTTAATAGATAGCTTAAATGACAACAGTTAAGTATAGCAGCTGGTATTTAAGTGGATATGTAGCAAATTAGCCGTAAGTTTTAAGAGTAACATGATTGTTGATATTTTGTCACAAAGTATACCATAAAAAGAACCTTATTTAACTTCTGTCTAATGCTATAATGAATGGAGTATAGAATGAAATAAATATATAAGGGTTTTATACAACACTGGTGATTTTTTTTGGCTCTATCGTTCCGGGACTCGTCCGTTTTTTTATTATGAGATTGTTTTACTCTGTTACACTTCTGCTGTAGATGATGGTCAGCACTAACCGGAAGCTTAATTATCCAATTCTACTATCCATCGCAATTCCTTTCAATTTGACATTTGAAAGGTATTGAATGAATGATATCGTTGATGTCACGTTCAATAATAATAATATAATAATAATATATTTATTTCTGCATAAATATGGACAGTACAAGATGTTACAATTTATTTTCTAGTTAACAGACATATTTACCAGAAACTGGCATGCAGAAGAAATTATAACAATTAAGGGGGCGTCCATAAATTACGTGAGATGTTTAAGGGGGGGAGGGAGTCGAGTCAAATCTCATCTAATCTCACGTTGGAGAGAGGGGGGGGGGGGTCTCGGCAAATATCACGCAATTTTTAAAATAAGGCTCGGTGCGGGGAATCCCTCATAGAGAGACAAGTCTAAGATTAAGATCATTCACTAATTCGTTGGAAAGAAAATAATTTCATTCGTACTTTGACATTATACATCACTCCTGATTGTCAAACCACTATACTCGTTTTATACCAAATAGCTCAATTTAATTTGAATTTACGGTACAATGTAGCCCGTCCTTTGTTTTCGCGCCACTGTCAGCTGAACGTGTGACTCGATGAATGAGAGCAATATGGATTACTAGTCTCTAACTAGTCGTAAATAAAAGTACGAAGCGAATTATTTTTTTTTCTTTTTATAAAAAAAAATCCAATGTGTTTAAATAAGAAACCCACATTTTGAAAAATCTCACGTGAGATTTGGGGATGGGGGAGGGGATTGAATAAAATCTCACGACATCTCACCAGGGGGGGAGGGAGGGTCAGAAAATTTGAAAAAACACCTCACGTAATTTATGGACGCCCCCTAAGGAATTACAATAATAATCATAAAATTAATCAAATGTCAATTAAATTTCATCAACGTAAAAGTAAGATTTAAAAAAAAATGTCATATACAACACAATAATAGTAGTTTAATAATTCATAATTTTGAGATAAAATGTCAACATTTATATTCAAAATATTCCTTTAAGCTATAAAAACATTTCGCCGTTAGCCATTCTTTTAACTCAGACTTGAATATACCAAGCCTGTCGTTTTTAGATTTTACTGGCAGCTTATTAAAAATTTTGATTGCCATAGGATAAGTACTTTTTTGCCACATTTCCGTTTTTATCAAAGGTAGCTGCAATTTGTTTGGATATCTAGTGGTAAACTTACGAGGCATATCATCATAAAGTTCGAAAAAGTGCGGATTATTCCTAACGAAAACACATATTTCATAAATGTATAAGCAAGGGACCGTTAGTATTTATAAGATTTTAATAATAGTCTAAGCAAAGGAGATTTAGATTTGAACAGATTACTTAAGAGAGCTGCTAGACTACTTTGTGAATCAGTAATAGATTATAGATTTGTTTAGTTGATGAGAGAGGGCATAAGAAATTGCTTCTAGGATAGCCACAGCTTCTCCGGAGAAGGCCGAAGCATTTGAAAGAACATTTGGAACTGTAGGACATTTGGAACTTAATACAATTTCATATTTGGATATCCAAACTGCTGCGCCTACGTTTCCATCCGAGTGAGTTCTAGAGGCGAGCGAGCTAGAGCGAGTTCGGTGGAGATTGGCAACCAAATACACCACACTGAATTGAAATGTTCCAGAAATTTTATTTCGTGCCGAGGGATCGTTTTGACAAATGTCAAATTTTTTTTTTTTATTTTTTATTTATTAACAAGCTTTGTGGTTAACATAATTTGGTTTACTTGCATCATGTAAACCACTAAGGTTCGTAACACATGCAAGAATTTATATAAATTACATTACAAAAAACTTAAATAACTATATGACATTACATAATACAGATTAATATTTGTTTTAATATATTAATTACAATTATTTTAATTACTTTAATCACATATACAAATTAAGGAGATTCAAATCAATCACATTTTTTGACAACCCAGCAAACGCTTTGATGATGGTACTATTCTAAGAAAGAAAATATTTTTTTAAATGAAAAGAGTTGAATGATAAAATGAAACTATGGTCTTCAGTGACAATTAGAATTTGAAACGTCGTTATATAGATGGCAGCACATGTATTTTAAACGCTTTATTTTGATACATCATTCAATAAATGCCATTTGCAATCTTTCGATGGATCTAACTAAGTTTTTATCATGTTTCTCGGTCATTCAAATCATCATTCGATCCAAAAACGATTACGATTTCAAAATATTATTTCGTTAATCGCTAGCTAAATCATTATCATAATAACAAGGGATTGCGATAGATTTTCAAATTACACTATTAGCCCACCGGTGTATTTACGGTTATCTTAATACTAGAAAAGTTATCACAGAAGCTTAGGTACATCGAAAACTGATAATAACACCAGACGTCTAATATTTAAAGGTAAAACCAGAGGTGACAGTTGAAGAACCAAAGGTGTTTGCGAAACAGGAGCCGCCATTAGACGCCTGGGGGAGACCTCAGACATCAGATATATACTTCCATGTACCTGTTTAGCATTAAAATTGAGTTTTTGGTCTTGTCTGTTTCATATAAGACGGTACTGTTAGCAAATAAGACTGCTTTTGAGTAATAGCCCTGTACTGATGTGAAATAGCTCTGTACTGTTGAAAAATAGTCATGTGCTGACGAGAAATAGCCTTACAATGATAAAAAAATAGCCTTGTATTGTTAAGAAATAGCCCGACACTGATTAAAAATAGCCCTGTACTGATGTGAAATAGCCCGATGCTGTTTTAGACTATGCTTTATGTGTTAAATTCTCTTTTATTTAATATAAACAACCGTCTTATTTGCATCAGATTTTATTAGTAAATTAATTTATCTGTTTAAACAATGATCTAAGTAAACAGAGTTATTAGTCATTGACAAAATATATGTTAACATAAACCGATATTAAAGTTGTTCAAGTTGTCCACACTGATGTTATGTCTACTGTACATATATATTTCATGATGAGGAAGTATTAAAAGTTAGATTAGGACCGGAGGGTAGTCATGGTAGCTCATTTTCACTGGTTTATTATATATTTTTTTTTTTTAGATTTTTTTAGATTAGGACCGGCGGGTAGTTATGATAGCTCATTAACACTGGCCTCACATTTATTCTCTCACATCTCATTGGACAATAAAACAATCACCGATCAGTGAAAGCGAGGCATAGTAATACAGATGACAGATGTCAATGACCGGTATAAATATGACATAAAAGGAATTAGTCTCTTTCCGAGCTGGGTGTTTGTAGCTCGGGACTGCTACGCCGGTATTTTGCAGTGCATGTTTTTTTTTCTTTTATTTCATTTAGGGTCTTTGTAAAACATTTCCGTGCGATCTAATAGAGAAGAGTACAAGAGTAGCCCGTTTGCGTAGTGAATAAGTTATCGTTGTTGTTAAGCAACTTTCGCAGTGATCGGTCACGGTGACCGAAGAATTATTATCTCGAGCTACTCCCAGTTAATTATCCTCTTATCCAGTTAGTTATTTTTGGAATAAACAAAGATAATCTGATTTTGAAATCATAAAGTCGCATGACCATTGTATTGCCTTAAAATACGAGCCGCCATGATGTGACGTCCCTCCGGCGGCAGCTTTCAGGTTAGCAGGGCTTGGAAACCGGTTTATTGTTTGAACCGGTTCGTCGTAAGTACATGCGGAACTTTATATAAAAGGTTAAGCTCCTTTGAACAGATTTTTAAACCGGTTCACTAGAAATACGGTTTTCTTCATTAACCGGTTTAAATATGACTCCAGACAATGATATCACAAACTTCAGCGCGGTTTTTGAGTGCCTATATTCGTATCTATAACATCCGTACACAGGTATGATAAAAGTCGTCACTTAAAAATGATATAATTCGTATTTAAAGCGTAAGAACGTTGCTTTTTACGAACCAAGTGAATTAACCGGTTTTTATTCCATCCAAATTTCACTCCGCATTTAGTTCCGGAACGGAACATTACAAAGGAACAGGTTTTACCTTAATTAAAAAGGTTGATTCTGAACCGGTTTCAAGCCTTGCAGATTAGTCTCAAACAGATGGTTATTTATTATAAATTCAAATCCCAGATGGCGCTGTTCTTACCCTTATTTATATGTCTTTTTATTTTGTAGCCAGATCGCTAGATGGCACTGTTATTGTCTGATAATTAATTACTCTATGCGTTTGCTTTGTGTACATATCCAAATGACGTCATGGATATGGCGGACAGCGTTTTCGCGAATGTAAAAAAAGAAAACGTATTTATTTTACTGATATATATTTTCGTGGCCTATTTAACTAAAATAAACAGTTATAAGTACTATTTCAAATAAAGTAGGATTATTAACTCTGTATATTTTGATCATTCGTGCTCGTAAATGATGTTTCTTGAGCATATTACTCAAGTGTGTGTTTCACGATTATAATTTAATTATTGATGAAAATCTTAAATAGGGTATTTGACACTAATAATAATAAGTTGCGTCCTGTTACATAATAAACTATTAAGTTTAATTCTTAGAATCTGCAGACAAAATATGTTTAGCTTTAGTAAAATAACGTAAAAGAAAATGCAACATTTTTAGGTTTTGTAATGAACGACGAAAACGTCGCAACCAATGACAGGTTCTGTTTACAGGCGTGTGACGTCACACGTAAACAGGAAGCTGTCATGTCAAAACAGTGTTATTAGTAATACGCAAAATTTGTATTTATACATACAATTTGTAGTTATTTTTTATAAACAAAACCAGTTAGAGTACATACAATTATAAAACATTAAATTTTACTTCAATTTCTCTTCTTGAATACTATTCTTTTACTTCGTAAATAAATAGTTTATTGATAGGTTATATCGCCTTGACATATTTAAGGGCGTGTGACGTCACAAACACCACGTGATCGGCGCCATTACATAGAGCAGCGTTTTTGGCGCGAATTTAGCTTTTTCAATATTAACATTTATTTTCATAATAAATAGAGCAGATTCTCATGAAATATATTGACAGTTAGTTTATGATGTATCAAACAATTTATAATAGTTCTCTGAAAGTGTCAAATACCCTATTATGTATGAGGTTTGTTTTATGAAGAATTACGCATGATAACGTTTAAGTGCAGTGTGATGTAAATAAAAATATTTTTAAAATGAGTTTGTTTTTTATTTAGCAAAAGAGTTTTTATTAGTTTTAAATTTCCAATAAAAAGTGTTAAAATATATTCTTAATGACTTTCGCTATCTTTTGGCTGTTTGGATGGATTATCTGAAGATGAAAATATCCTCTCTAGTAGAGAAAAAGTTGTTTGAAAAATTCGCCAGTCTTGTAATTCAGTCCCATCTCAGAGTACCAGGTACAAAGTGGATTTTTTAAGCATTTTTTATTAATAACATTGTTCAGTATAGCATTATTAATGTAAAATCGATGAAATAAAAAATATCTTTATTCAAATTCAAACAATTTATTTGCATAATACTGGGTATTAGATGTGGTCTTACATATCTGATATATTGTTCTCCAGAATTTGCTTATTGTAATTTAGCGTGCAAATATTTATATTATGTTCACTTACAATGTCAATGCCTTTATTACAATCACAATGTCAATTTAAATTATATAATTACAATAAAAGAATTAATCACAAGCTACATGTCATATTTTGAAAGTAAATCAATTATATATTTATTGTAATCTACTCATAAAAATTATTTCCAAATTATAATCAATAATAAATATCTTAATAAATTAATGTATAGGTACAATTAAAATAATAAATAATGTGTCATTTGTGTGCAAAATATTCATTAATTGTATAAAATGTACCGTCAGTTAGCCACGCATGTAGTTTTATATTAACCACTCAAACTTCACCGCCGCGAACTGTCAATGAACGGAAACGTCCGATAAGCGTACGATCTCGCGTGGCAACAACTGCTCGGCAACTCTACCGATATAAAAGTTTGTTAAATGAAAACTATACAAAGTAGATCAAAATAAAAAATATAATTGTGTTGCCAGATATATACATAAAATAGTTATTATTAGGTTTATACTTTAAACCTATATCTCAATACTAAAAATAAATGGAGAACTAACGACAGTGGAAATTTATTCCTTCTATTTCGACATCATTGATTTTTTGTAAAAATATTATGTAATCTAGAACACTACTAACAATTTAAATTAAAATTAGACTGTATTTCCATTCAAACGATAAAAAAAGATACGTATTTGATGAAACAGAACTTTTTTTATAAATTAAACAAAACAGGTCTACTTGTCGCTCTTATCGCTCCCGGTGCATGATTTGAGCGTGTCGATTGATTGAGCAAGATGGCCGCCCGGGGCGGTGCAGACGAGAGACTTAAGATTTGAATAAATACCTTATTTTAAATTATTGTAGTTTAACTTTTTACAGTAATGAATTAATTTTATTAATAAACATTTCGTTGAAATATAAAATTGTATACATAAATATTTGTTATTTTTACTGACCTCACGAATATGTTTAATGTCAAATATTTGACATGAGATTATATTTGTATAACTCAACTTCATATTTTTAAATGACACACGATTTTTTTAATGAAAGTGTTTAATTTAATTATAAAACTATTTCTGACATTTATATACAATTTATTTTCATATAAATTAAATAATTATACACAAGATATTTCAAACATATTATATAAAATGAAATAATTTATTAATTTTACAGTGAAGTCACTGAGTGGCATGAATTTGTATGGAGCGTTTTCGACCGAAGTCTTCTAGTCGACCGACCAGGAATAGTTACATAAATACAGCATCATATCTCCGAAACAATTAATCGCAGACATGCTGTTACTTCAATATTATTTCTCACATATTAATGGACTATTCATTTATGAAATAAAAAAATTAGTATTATTATTTAAATATCTATATATTCTATATATATTAAGAGGCAGACAGGAGCAGGTACATTTCTACTGGCAACAACTGATCAGGATTATTAAAAATGATAATTCACGGTTTGTGAAAATCCCTGAAGCATCCAATAATGCACAGGTATACGCCACATTCTATGCATTGCCAGACGGTTCGGGTTAATTTCTTTTTCTGTGAGCACCACCAACATTTTCCCCTAGTGGCAGCTGCGCGCATCGGAAAGTGGTTCCCTTCAACGATCGGTCTATTTTTCATAATCCATTTGGAGTTTCGTCTTGTTATTGTCTCTATCGTCGTCGTTGGCGTTGTCGTCGTGGTCGTTCTCGATACACTACATGGTCTATAGATAAGCCTGGACTCCGTGGTCAAGTCGATGTGTCTATAACTTTTTAGTAAGTTTTCGACCAGTATTGTTCTGAACTGCCTATGTGAAACCTTCGTATGCTTTGTGTGGTATATAACGTAGCAGTTAAAAACTGCAACGTTGAAAAGGCGGCGAAAAATTTTTTTATACCACACACGAGATCTCACTCTCTCCAAGGGTTGCGCTGACAAAAATTGATCTTTTCGATCGACTCCTCCCATGTTTTTGTTGTAGTCGAGAACAATACTGGGCTTGTAAGTCGTTCGGTTGTATTTATTTCGTTTACCGATTTGAAGCGAATGGTAGGTAGAGATCATGCTAACTAAATTAGCGTCTCGCCATACCATTAGTGACAAATCGGAACAATAAGTGGCCACCAATTCACCATGGCGTAGGTCTGTCTTGGTCATAGTCCGTATTGAAGCCGGAATAAATTCACGATTCAATCGTTGAGTTCCGTAACAGTCAGTTTGTTTACGTTTAAGGCATCGCGCTAATAATGGGCAGTTGTAAAAATTATCCATTATTACCGTATGTCCTCGGTGAAGAAGTGGCTCTATTAACTCAAAAACAATCTTGGCTGTGGCATTGGTAGGTGTAAAGTCAGAAGTCAATGTTTGTGCGATCCTTGTATCTTGTTCAGTCATGCTAGAATTATTGTCATTGCCGTTTTTGTCGTTGTTGTCTTCAGTGTCATTTGTCACTGTCGTCTTGTTCTTCCCAGCATATACTCTAAACTGCCAGAGATAGCCCGTCGACGAATCGCAAAGTTCATACGTTTTAACACCGACTTGGGCTGCTTTGGTATTAATTTTCTGAGCGAAGCTCAACCGACCGTGCCACTTAAGAAGCGATTCATCAATGGCTATCTCTTGCTGTGGGTAATACAGGCTTGAAAATTTTTCATTTAAATAGTCAATGATGGGCTGTATTTTAAAGAGTCTCGTCTTAGTCGAAAGTTCGTTGTTAGCGAAATGCAACATAGATTTAAGAAGAAGAAACCTGTTATAGGACATAATTCTTGAAAAATAGGGCATAGTGGCAAAGCCATTGAAGGAGAAGTAGGACTCTTCGTTTGGTAACGGATAGAGTCCTTGAAGAATAAAAATGGAAAGAAAGCATATCATTTCCTGTCGGTCTGTCTGTGTCCAACGATGAAATCGTGTTGTTGGTGAAAGTGTGTCCTTCATAGTATCAAATTTTTGTTGGGCGTAGCGATTCGTCTCTGTACACAAATTGTCAAGAAACTCTACGTCAAACATTTTGTGAAAAATGTCGGTCGGTACAGTTGTGTCAGTCACCTCAAAGGTCGGCCCCGGAGTTCCAGTAAAGGATTCGCGTTTAGACGTAAAAGTTGCCTTGTCTTTTGTCCAGTCAAAAAGAAAACAGTCGTCAGGTACAAGATCATGTAGTGTGCTGTCGTTCATCCTGTCTTCAGCCTGTAAAACTTGTAGTTGGTGTAGAGTCAAGTCCTCATCAGTGGCAATATCGATTTGTCGAGATGTCGACAGCGGATTTGAGTCGTTATTAATATCGTCGCTGTCATCCAAGTCACTGTCAGAGTCTAGTATCCAATTAGAAACAGTATCTATGAAGTTGTTGTCTTTGACACCTGGAAGGAGAAATAGGACGAAATAAGCACTCTTCTAGCAGAAACACGTACTCCTCAATAATCATTGTTTATGCTTACCAATTACCGATCGCTGCCGTTGTGTCGTTATTGTTACTTCGCTGCGAATAGGGGGAACTGTGAATTAATAAATTTATTAGTCATCAGACTGATCGGTGTGCTCACAAAAAGGAATCCCTCTCTTTTTAGGAGTACGGCACATAATTGACCAGTTCTCTGTCGTGGATAATCTATTAGGATCAGAGTCCAGAGAACTAGGCGAATTAGGTACCGTATCGGCCTCAGACGTACCGGGTTCCTCCATCACTGGCTTGGGGGTGGCAAAGCGTTCCACATTTTTTTCACGAATGTCCATCATAACTGTAATAAAATTAGTAATTTAAAATATTTCTAGTAACAATATGCATTATAAGAATGCTTTATCTAAAATATAGATATTGCAAACAATCACACAGCCGCAGCTTTCATAATCAAACAGAAATATTTACCTAGTTCATCCATGGCCATGGCAGCAGGTGATGGCAGTCGCGGGGTTCTTAAAACTTCAACAACAGAAAAAGTCGATGGCAAACTAGGGTCTCCAAGGACTTCGCCGGTTGAGGAAGTTGAAGGCTGCGGTGATGCTGCCCTGTTGGTGTCCTCCAAAGCTGCAGTATCGGGCAGAAATTCGCACGGTTCACGATCCGGAGACGGTTTTCTAAAAAAAAAATTAATATAACATGAAATTAATCACAAAAATATACATTTATTAGTTGATTCTTTATTATTGTATAATTACATTATATACTACATTACATTATGTTGTATGGGCTAGGTCTCAAATAGATTATTTAAAAAAAATAGAGTGAGTTGACAGCCCGCCTTTAGAGAAGTCACAATGACAGATTGTTCATAGATGCTACTGCACTTGAAATTGTGAAATGCCTAAATAAAAAAATATTAATTCAATAATTCAGTATTTGTTTGAGACAAATAAAACATGGTGGCAGCGTAAATCATTAGTGATAACAATGGACACTAACCTGTCTGACTGTCTGCGGAAATTGTAAAGGAAAAAATCACCATGAAAAAATGTGTAAAAAGAAGAAAATGGTTAAGGAGATAATAAAGAAAATAAATAGTGATTCTGAAAGTGAATCAATAATAAATAAAATAATCAATGAAAAATACAGTAACTTGGCGCATTGTACACTACTATATAAAACTGGCTCTGATTGGAAAGAAACCAAGTGTTTGCTGGATACGGCAGCTGATGAGTGTCTTAAACACAGAAATTTTCTGTGGTCTTAAAGGATTAAAAAATGCTATTACTATGTTTGGTAAAGAATATGTTGAAAAAAAGATGCGACCTTCTAAGAAAATTTTGTTTAGTTTTGGAGGACATAATATCTTTGTACATGGTGAACTAGATATTACATTAAAAATGTCAGGCTGTAAAAAAAATATAAAACTACTTTCCAAATTGTACACAACACTCATATTCCTCTTTTATCATGCAAAGCTTGTATACTAATGGGTCTTGTAAAATTTTGTAAGGAAGTTCAATGTGTCTATTCACAAGAAACTGGAGACCTCATTAAGAGATTTCAGTCTGTATTTGAAGGACCAGGGAGATTTTCAGGTGATATTAATTTAGAAATTGATGAAGCAATTCCAGCTGTGGTTCAGAAAGCACGACGTGTCCCAATAGCTCTTAGGCCGATGCTGAAAGAAGAACTAAAAAGGTTGGAAGAAGAAGGAATTATAACAAAAGAAAATGGTCACACAGATTGGGTAAGTGATATTCTAATCATTCAAAAAAAAGATGCTTTTAGAATTTGCCTAGATCCAATACCTTTAAATAAGGCAATAAAAAGACCCAACCACCAATTCACAACAGTTGATGAAATATTACCTGAGCTTGGAAAAGCTAAAATATTCTCTACTTTTGATGTAAAAAAAGGCTTTTGGCATCTAAAACTAACTGAAGCAAACAGCAAACTTACAACCTTTTGGACACCATTTGGCAAATATCGCTGGAAGGTTCTTCCTTTTGGTATATCGTCAGCACCAGACCATTTTCAAATAAAAATGAGTGAAATTATCCAAGGCTTGAATGGTGTTGAAGCATTGGTAGACGATCTTCTTGTCTATGGCATTGGTGACACTATACCTGATGCTATACAAAATCATAATAAGAACCTTGAATCTTTACTTATAAGCAGGGCTCGGAAACGTTATTCAAAATAACGTTTTTAAACCGTTTCTTATGGTTCTTTGGGCAAGATTGCGTTCGAAACGAAAACGAAATGAGAACGCTTTAAAAAACCGGTTTAATCCGCAAGACGGTGCCGCGCGGGCTGTAAGGGCGGCGTACATTTATTTTATTACGTTATTTACAGTATGTGATGCAAAAAACGCAAAATAAATGGTTAAAAACGTTTTATTAACCGAAAACAATATAATTCTGTTTTTTTCCAAAATCGTTTTTTATATCGTTCTGTTCGAACGAAACCGAAATAAAGTGTTTATTAGGTATTTAAGATGAAAACGTTTCGAAAAATATACCGGTTTCCGACCCCTGCTTATAAGACTCGAAAAATACAATTGCAAATTAAATAAAACAAAAACAAAGTTATTACAAACATCAGTAAAATACTATGGTCATGTTTTTACCAATAAAGGCCTCCAAGCTGACCCATCAAAAATAGAATCAATTGCAAATATACCAGTCCCAAAGAATAAGAAGGAATTACAAAGATTCCTTGGTGTTGTTACATATCTTAGTAGATTCATTCCTAACCTAAGCGCTAATACAACACATTTGAGGCAACTAACTCATGTCAACAGTGCATGGACATGGAATACAAAAACACAAAATGAATTCATTAGATTAAAATCTCTTATTAGTGATATAAAAACGTTAAAATATTATGATAAAAATGAACCTCTCATTATTGAATGTGATTCCAGTGAAGGAGCTGTGGGCGTAGCACTGTTTCAGCAAAATCAACCTGTGGCTTATGCGTCAAGATGCTTGACTCCCACTGAGAAAAAATATGCACAAATAGAAAAGGAACTCCTGGCTGTAGTTTTTGCCTGTACAAGATTTGATCAGTTGATTATAGGTAACAAAAAAACAATAATTAAAACAGATCATAAACCTTTATTAAATATATTCAAAAAACCACTTCTTCATGCACCAAAGAGACTTCAATCCATGCTTTTAACATTACAAAGATACAGTCTTGAGTTGCAATTTATATCAGGAAAACAAAACATTTTAGCAGATGCTTTGTCACGATTTTATTTGGATTGCAAGGATGTAGATAAGTCAAAGAAAATGAAAATCTTTGAGATTATCGAAAATGTAAATCCATTGAGAAACTTACCAATATCTGATAAATGCATTAAGGAAATTGAAACAAATACACAAAAAGATCAAAATTTATTAAAACTAAAATCTTACATTGAAAATGGATGGCCAAAATATATAAGGGATATACCAGATGCTATCAAAACCTATTATAGTTTCAAAGATGTCTTAATAGTTTATGAAGGACTCATACTAAAGAACCATGCTATATTAATACCTGAGAGTTTAAGAATAGATATGTTAAAAAAATTGCATAGAGCACATTCGGGAATTGAAAATACATTAAAATTGGCTAGAGGTACTATATTCTGGCCATCTATGTCTAATGATATCAAAGAATGATTAACTGTTGTTCCCTTTGTATTAAATATCAATTGAGTAGACAAAAATTAACAATGCAAAGTCACAAAATACCTGAATATCCATTCCAAATAGTGTCAATGGACGTCTTTTTCTTTAATTATAATATAAGCAGCTGAAATATTTGATAACAGTTGATCATTTTTCAGATTATTTTGAAATTGATAAATTAAAAGACTTGTCTTCCAAACCGGTTATTGAAATCTGCAAGAAAAATTTTTCACGACATGGAATTCCAGAAATAGTAGTAACAGACGGTGGTACTAACTTCGTGAATCAAGATTTTACACAGTTCAGTCAGGACTGGAATTTTACTCAAGTGACTTCTTCTCCACATCATCCCCAAGGAAATGGAAAGGCAGAAGCTACGGTTAAAATAGCAAAAAAACTACTACTAAAAGCTACAGAAAATGGTGAAGACTTTTGGCTCAGTCTTCTTTGCTTAAGAAATACACCTAATAAGTTGAATTCCAGTCCAGTGCAAAGATTATTCTCTCGTAGAACAAGAGGTTTCCTACCAGCTGTTAAAGCATTGCTTGAACCAAAGGTAATAAATGATGTCTTTGAAAAAATTAAAAGCAAAAAGGAAAGGGTAAAACATATACATGATAAACGGGCCAAGAAGCCAATTCCTTTAGAAATTGGTCAACCAGTTTCGGTACAAATTAATCCTTCTTCAAACAAAACTTGGTCTCCCGGTGTAGTCTCAGATGCACTTTCAGACAGATCCTATCTGGTTGATGTTAATGATTGTACTTATAGAAGAGACTTACTACATATCCGTCCACAATCATTTGATTCATCACACAATACCCATATTTATCACAAAAATAGTGACACAACAACACCACTTAACAATGGTAACCTAGATCATAGTTCAAATACGAGGGTCAAACTGAAAGTTCTTAGAACTGGCCACTTATAAACAATATAATAAAAAAATAATTCTAAAATTTGAAAATATAACTCTTTGCCAATATTACTGAGTATATATTTCATTCATTTGTCATTTGTTTTACGATTTGGCGGCAAATTGAAAATTGTCTGTGTCACGTCATCATGAATTTAACACGAGAAAATTTTCGTGCAATGATTTTTTATGACTTTCGATGTCATTTAAGTCAACAAGAAAGTTATGATAGACTACGATTGGCCTTTCACGATGAAGCCCCATCTCGTGCGACTGTTTACAACTGGTTTAATGAGTTTAAACGTGGTCGCACTAATCTCACTGATGATTTACGTGAGGGACGGCCTTCTACGGCGACGACTGAAGATAACATCTGTGTTGTGCGGCGTATGATAGAGACTGACAAAAGAGTGACCTATCAACAGATTCGGACAAGCTTAGGCATCGGTATGAGTCAAGTGCACAAAATCCTCCACGAACATTTAGCGGTCAGGAAGCTTTGCGCCCGGTGGATACCTCATAATTTGACTGAGGCTCAAAAACTCCATCGTGTGGATTGGTGTCGTAAAATGATTGAAAGATTTAACGGAGGTGACTCAAATGCTGTGTTCGACATACTAACAGGTGACGAAAGCTGGATTTACTGTTATGATCCTAAAACCAAAAGACAATCTGCTCAGTGGGTGTTTCCTTTCGAGGAGTTGCCAACTAAAGTGAAGAGAGATCGAAGTGCGGGAAGAAAAATGGTGGCCTCGTTCTTTGGAAGGATAGGTCATTTTGCAACAATTGTGTTAGAGGATCAAAAAACAGTTTCTGCAGAATGGTACACTACCAATTGTTTGCCACTTGTCTTGGAAAAAGTTCGAGAGAAACGACCTCGCAGTAGGATCCTCCTTCACCACGACAACGCCTCGTCGCACACCGCCAAGCGAACGATCGACTATTTGGCGACATCAAACGTTGAATTACTGGGTCACCCGCCGTATAGCCCCGACCTCGCGCCTTGTGATTTTTATTTATTTCCAAAAATTAAAGAAAAACTTAAAGGAAAGCGGTTTATGAATGCTGAAGAAGCGGTGGCTGCGTATCGCGATGCCATTGAAGAGACCCCTAAGGACGAGTGGGCAAAGTGCTTTTCCCAGTGGTTCCATCGCATGCAGCGGTGTATTGACGTGAATGGACAATATTTTGAAAAGATATAATAAAACTAATAACTGGCTAATGTAATCAGTTTTTGATTTTCTAAGAACTTTCAGTTTGACCCTCGTACTAATAATGATTATTTAAATTCAACACAAGAAACACCTGATATTCAATCTCATTCAACTCCTACTGAAGTTGTATCTCCTCCATCTAAATCTAGTTCACCTATTTTTGATAATGATAGACCAAAGAGGGAAAGAAAGAAACCCTCTTATTTACAAGATTATGTATGTTAATTAAGTAAAAATCGATGTTATCGATAATATGTTTTAAATTCATAAGTATTATTATAGGTATGTTAAAATTAAGAGTGATTTATATTTTAACTATATTCTTGATTAGACTACTAATTATTAAGTATTAAGAGGTTAAAAATGTATATTTAATAATTAATAAGACAAGAAATTAAAAGGTTGATTATGTATCTTTCAATATTGTAATATAAAACAAAAATGTTTGACACATTGTTATCTAGATTAATTGATTGATATCGTAGATGTGTACATGTTTCATTAATTGTTTAAAGACAGCGTGTTGTATGGGCTAGGTCTCAAATAGATTATTTAAAAAAAATAGAGTGAGTTGACAGCCCGCCTTTAGAGAAGTCACAATGACAGATTGTTCATAGATGCTACTGCACTTGAAATTGTGAAATACCTAAATAAAAAATTATTAATTCAATAATTCAGTATTTGTTTGAGACAAATAAAACACATTATATTACATTATATAGTATATATGTATAGTATTATTTGTAATAGATATTTTTCAATATATATGAAATACAAAATACATACAGCGTCCGTCTTTTCCTTGGAGGCGCATCGGGTAGAAGGACGCGATGCAACTCCGCTTGTCGTTTTCGGCTTGTGTATTCCCTTTTTTTGCGGGCCGATAACCCTGCCACCCGTTTTTGGGTAAGTTGCCGATGGGCACGAATTATTTGCAGATTTTCACTGCAAAATAAAAATATTATTATTATTTAATTTAAATATATCAATAAAGACGCAGCGTAGTTGATACAATGTAATTAATTTAATACTTAATCCTTATGGATTAATGAAACTTATGATATTGAATCAATGATAAAATATGAGTTTAATAATTATTTATGACAAAAAATTGGTAGTTATTTTGACCAAACATTGAAGCATCAACATTTTCATGGCAATTTTTTTAAGTATGGCTCATATCAAATTATGTTTTTTTTACATCTCGGACACGGGCAAATCTAGAGGAACAGGTGGATATAGAACACCTATATGATTTAAATAATGAGAAAAGAGTACTTACGACATAACTGCGCACAATCCGAAACACTTTCACTATAGTCGCACTATCAATTAGGTGACTCACGTCAAACTGACTGATGTAAAAATAATGTGGAACAAAAAAGCAGTCATTTTTTTGTCTAGACGCCATCTACATTTGTTTACTATAATCATAGAGCACACATGACCAAAAACGTGCTTTATATTCGCAGCATAGAAAGTTTTTTGTTTTTTTTCATCATCGCCCACAGAGGACACTCAAGTGGGTACAGACGCCGTGGACAAATTTTTTGCAGTACACTCGAGTGTACGTGAACGTCTAATAAGTGGTTAAAAGTATATCCAGTCAGTGATCGTATTTCATCAGGTAGTGCATTAAATATTTTTACTGCCATTACAGCTGCATTTTTTCCAACCAAAGTCAATCTATATTAAGGAATTTCTAGGCCGGATACGTATGACGAGTCGGCCCCCAAATGGGAATCGATATTGAAACTGTATGTTTTAATATCGACTTGATGTTCAAACACGATTTATGTACTTTTCGCGACCGACTTCCGCTTTGACCTTGAGATAGAGAGCAAAATATCCGTATGCTTGACTATTACTGAATGTGATATATCTCTAAAGCTAATTAAGATAAAGAAGTGAAACTAACGCGAGGTGTTAGGTTACATTACAGAGTATATCACATATATTTTTTTATAATTTTTAGAATAAAAAAATTACATAAAAAAATAAAAAATAAAAAAATCATGCTTTTTTTTCTGAGTTCTCTGTGACTTACAATCACGAAATTAATATATGTTATGCTCCTTTGTGTGCTCTATTACCCATAAAAAATTGGCGTGGAAAAAAAGTTGGTGCAACACAACGAAAAAAAATTATATGTGATTTCTGTCTTATGGTATACCCCTGTATTATAAGGTTTTCCACATTACATCATTGTTTTTTTTTTCGAAATTTCACATCAGCTTGTTTTAAAACATAAGTAACTAGTCCTAAGAGATGGGATAATAGTTAAAAAAGAAATGAAAAAAAAACAGCCAGTGTTCAATACTTAGTATTATTACTTTTTCGTGTCAATCAAAATACAAGAAACCAAATATTAATCATCGTCACTGTTGTAATTAATTACAATCGGAAACACTTTAAGTCGCAAATAACTTAGTTAGGACCTCAGCAGGACGTACGATTTTGGACAAATGTCATCCATATGATAGATAATAAATAATAGCTGCTACATGAGAACAGCATCCCCACTGTACGTTTGCCATTGGGGCAATCACAGCAATAACAAAGAATACTATTGTAGTCATTACCGTCGGAAATATAGTGAATGTAAATTCGATAGACTTTTCTATTATATGTCTTGATTTTACTTCTGCTTTGATGATATTAGGTGCTGATTTCACATATTGTACTTAGAGATTATTTTGATCGTCCAATATTTCGGCCAAGGTTAAATGCTCGCACATTTAGAAGTAGAAGCTTTTTTGTTAATATATGGGATAAGTCGACACTTCTTACATAAAATATCATTAACTATTACGATTTTATTCAAACAGTCACTAAACACTTTAGCTTCTTCTTCATTCTCTTATAATTTTTTTATAACCAGGAATCTTACACAGGTACTTGTAACAATTTTTACACTTTCTCGACATTATTACTTAATAATGATTTGGTTCGATAGTTAATGATTTCAAAATGCTGATACAAAATACCTATGACAGAAATTTGAGTCCCAAACTGCCTTCTTGTGTAATACAAATGACTGCTACTTTAGCTAAACAAACGATGCAGTAAACAGCTCGATAACAAGTTCGAACTTGTTTGTTTATACACTCACACTACAAGGCGCGAATCACATATAATTTTTTTTCGTTGTGTTGCACCAACTTTTTTTTCACGCAATTTTTATGGGTGATAGAGAACACAAAGGAGCATAACATATATTAATTTCGTGATTGTAAGTCACAGAGAACTCAGAAAAAAAAAATGTTTTTTTTATTTTTATTTTTTTAATGTAATTTTTTATTCTAAAAATTATAAAAAAAATTATGTGATATACTCTGTAATGTAACCTAACACCTCGCTTAGTTTCACTTCTTTATCTTAATTAGCTTCAGAGATATATCACATTCAGTAATAGTCAAGCATACGGATATTTTGCTCTCTATCTCAAGGTCAAAGCGGAAGTCGGTCGCGAAAAGTACATAAATCGTGTTTGAACATCAAGTCGATATTAAAACATAAGTTTCAATATCGCGTCGTATTCGTTGTGATTTACCTGAGACTGATTGTTTAGTAGGGAAGAAGTGAGAGTGTTTTTTAACAAATATACAAATTTGCTTGATATAAAGTCCAGTCAGCGTAAGTAGTTTGAATTTTTTAAATAATGGTCTACAGGAATCGGTAAAATAGGCACCACTAATTGCCCTGACACATTTTTTTTGTATCTTAAAAGCTAAGTCAATATCTATACTGTTTCCCCATATAATCAAACCATATTGGAGAACAGATCCGACGTAGGCATGGTATGCTGTCAAAGCAGCACCCGTAGAGACCGTTTCTCTCAGCCTACGCAAAGCAAATACAAATCTGCTGAGTTTTTCACATACGCGATTTATATGAGATTTCCAATTACAGTTTTTGTCAGTTAATATACCTAAAAAGTTTGTTTCTTCAACTTTTTCAATAATTTGTCCTTCATAACATATTTCAAAATTAAGTTTTGGAGACTGATACGTACGAAAAAACATAATTTTTGTTTTCTTGATATTAACTTTTAAATTATTATCCTTCAGCCATTGAATTATCTGTTTTATAACTATATTTATTTCATATTCTAAGTGTTCTTCTTTTTTAGCCTTTATAATCAGAGTAGTGTCATCAGCAAAAAGTATAGACGTGTGGTTAGTTACAATGGGCAAATCATTGATGTAGAGTGTAAACAAAATTGGTCCCAAAATACTTCCTTGTGGAACACCATATTGGTTCACCCTGTAGTTCGATCTGTACATAGCTCTCCTATAAAGCTTGTTTTTTTTCCATTCTACTGATTTCCACACACTGTCTTCGATTTTTCAAATAACTCAAAAACCAGTCTTTTACTGTGCCTCTGATACCATAATTTTGTAACTTTGTAATGAGTTTATCATGATCTACAAAATCGAATGCCTAGCTCATATCAAAATATAGAGCAGCTACTGGTATTTTATCATTAAGACACTCCATTACCGCATTAATTAAGGTAAAGTTCGCTAAAGTTGTATTATGATTTTTTCTAAATCCATTCTGTCTGGTCTAAGAATATTAAATTTCTCCATAAAACTGCAGAGTCTTGTGTATATAGCCTTTTCAAATATCTTTGAAAGTATTGGTAAAAGGGTAATAAGTCTGTAATTACTCGGGTCTTTTTGATCTCCTTTTTTATAGAGTGGCCTTACGATAGACAATTTTAGCGCATCTGGAAATACACCTTCACCAATAGACAAATTTATTAAATGGCTTAATATTGGGGCTATTAAAATTGCTATTGTTTTTATGACCTTTGTCGATAATTCATCGTATCCAACTGATGAACAATTTTTTAAGGCTTTTATTATTTTACATATTTCATCTGGAGTTGTAGGTTGCAAAAAAAGGCTAGATTGGCAGTTACTATAACTATTTCTATTAGGACATGTCCCTTTGGAGGTAGCTTGTATTGATTCAATAAAAAAAATATTCATAGTATTTGCTACGTCAATCGGTTTAAGATAAGATAGCCCATTATATTTGATTTCGTTCAACTCCATGGCGGTAGTGGGCTCAGAGATGTGTGTCGTTATAATATTCCAGGCAGCTTTTGTCTTATTTTTGGAATTCATTATATATTTTTTATTTCGTTGCTTTTGCACACAACATACACCGCCTAAGTAGCCTGGAGTAAACTTTATATTTTTGATTATTTAACTGTTTATCACTTTTATTAGATTTCTTATATATAAAATATAATCGCATTTTTTCTTTACAACATCTTTTAATGCCTTTCGTAATCCATTTAGCTTTGTTTATTTTGTTTCTTATTTTTATTTCAAGTTTAGGGAAGCATAAATCATAGAACATTCGTAGCAAAGAATGAAATTCATTAAAAGCCTTGTTGGTATTGGTTTCTACATATATATCAGAATATGATAGGGATGCAAGACAACTCTGAAACTTATGTATGTTGTCTATACTAAAATCCCTTTTTTTTCAGACCATATTGATATGCCTTCCTTAATTTGGAGTTTAAATTCAGCTGTTTGTCCACTATGATCTGACAGACCTAATTTATGTACAAAGCCTTTAGCACTCCTTACATTACTAATTATATGATCAATACAACTATCAATTCTGGTTGGTTCATTTATATGTAATTTTAAGTTGTAAGTAAGTAATAAATTTCTTAATTTATTTGAATGTGTATTTACATTTAACGTATTAATATTTAAATCCCCTGCAATAATTATTTTTCTCGCTCCCCTGGACCATAATCTCGATAATAATGCTTCAAATTTATCAAAGAAAATATTAAGGTCCGATTTCGGTGTGCGATAGATACATAGTATAACTAAATTCTTGCATTTTATTTCAATACCACAGCACTCAAAATGTAGATTAGTTGCATAGTCTTCACTTCCGAAAACGAAAACCAGTGATAGAGTAAGTGATTCTGGATACATTGCAAAGAAAAAATTATTACTTTATTTTTCAAAAAAAATATGTTATTTTTATTTTTTTTTCACTTTTAGCGATGTAAAATAAGTTAAGTATTACTATTTTTATAAATAAATTTGTCTATTTATTGATTTTCCATAAAAACGCAATGTAATTAAAACTCGAAAAAATCAGCTGATCGGCGGTAGACGACCCCGAGAGTTCAATAACCTTTGGTACGTTCAAAGGGCACTTTCATTCTCTTTCCTTCACCACTGGTAGAATGAAAAGAGACAGAAGATACGAGTGAGAAACTTCAGCGACATCTAGCGACGAAAAGCTCTTAGTTCTCTACGTTGCTAGTTTAGGTACCCATTTTCCTGTGTTTTATTAAGAAAATGCAATGAAAACGCAATTACTAAAAGTAGTTTTAAAACGGCGTTTTGTTATTTTTTCAAATTGTTATTTATTGATGATCATTCCCTTTCACGCAATAACAATAAGTAAAAACGAGAGCGAAGATACTGCAGGCCAAGCTCGTAAACTTCTAGATACATCTAGCGGCAAATCGCGGCGGTTTGATGATATAGCGAATGAGAATGATAGATGCAGCGCCATCTAGTAGTGTAAAGCAAAATCAATCGGTAGTGTTTCCGTGTTAAGGGGTGCCACTTTTTAATGAGTAAATATCGTTTTTGAATAACCTACTAGATAAAATGCATGTTCTTCTGGAAAACATTTGTTTCGACTAAACATTTCAAAACGGTTTAGTAACTCTAGTATTTACAAAATTTTTATCTTTGTAAATTTTTAAAAATAAAACTTACATTACATGATTTTGATAAGTGCACTTTTTTATTTACTTGTCTTTAAAATGTGAGCTTTATTTTAATGAGTTTTTTTACGTTAGCGCAGAAAAGTTTAAGACAAAAATCATTTGATTTTATTCAGAGCATGTAACTAATAACGATATCTTTTAACTCGCATAGTAATTTATTTAGGTTTTATAAAACACAAAAAGATCAGATAAATACATTTCATTAAAATGAGGGGAAGGTGTTAAATCATTTTTATTTCATCAAAATCTAAATGTATAAGAAACTTCATTTCTCCAGAAGTGTGTGTGTGTGTGTGTGTGTATGTGAAATCATTAAAAAAGTAAACTTTATGAAAAACTATTGGGAGTCCAAATTGAATTTTTTCCCGATTCAATTTTAGCATAATTATTTCTCTTGTTTCAATTTGAAAACTATAAAAAAGCGGAATAGTTGTTTCTCTTAATAAATACTTACTTTGCATGACTAACCCAATAGTATAATCCTATCGGTTTATTCATGATTAAACACAATGTTGAATTGTAAAACTTCACTTTTACGACAAACTTTATTTATAAATCTAAACACATAATTAATTACTATTAAAGTTGCTAAGTGAAATGAGTGGCAGCCCTAGATATCATTGCGAACCGCAGTGACCGGTGAGTGTGTTTATAAAAGATGCCGCTTCACTTTTCCGGTCCGTCCGCTTCCGGTTTCTAAGACATGCTGCCGCTACACGTGCTGCCAGCTCTAATTTTTTCCCTTAATTGGGTAATTTTTTTACGGGATAAATCCCATAAAAATTGTATGATATTAAAGAAAGGTAAGCTATCTTTTAAATATCTATCTATCTTTTTAATATTTTTGATTACATGGTATTATTAAATTTTTTTTTTTTTATTGAAGTTGATGTTATTGAAATAACATTAATCACTTTTAAAAATTTATTCGTATAACAATAAGTTAAGAGCGTCGCAAATAAGGTTAGTTAAGTTACGTTAGCCAATGTTCCTGCCAATCGGTTAACAAAAACGGTACCCGGATAATAATTTCTCTGTCTTACTTTTATTTATTAGGATACGGTGAAAACAATTATTAATGATGCACAACATTCTATCAATTAGTATAGCGTACACTTTCAGACAATTTTCATTTGGTTTATTTCGGTATTATTAAAAATTACTTACGATATCAGTTCTTGTAATAATTCACAATGTTAAAACATAAATTTGATCGAACACGTAATGCACAATCCATTCAATTGCAGATTTCATTTCTAAAACAATTTTGGGAATTTGGTGAAAAAAGTTGCAACACAGTAAAAAAGTTGCATTCAGTAGGAAGAACCGAAGAACGAATGATCGCGGCTTCTTTGATATGAGCGAGGCATGAATCCGACCAGTGGCAAAAAACTTTCCATCTCGGTTTGCGAATGCGTATTTTAAAGTTTATTTCGTTAAATTAGTTATCATAGTTTTTAGTTGAGCGTGTTAAGTTTATTTATTTAGTGTTTATTTTAAGTTTTATTAGACAATAAGTGCATCTCATCATGCCTAATGCGTATGTGTACAGTGCTCGTGAGTATGGGAACATGGTTATGTGTTTAGGAGAAGCACGTGGCAATGCTTCTCTAGCTTTGAGAATTTACCGGGAAAGATTTCCTAATGTGCATCATCCAGGAGACTCTCGAACCATTACTGCTGCGTTTCAACGACTGTTGGAGAATCAACCGATCGTTCCGGTGGCGGTCGGCGGTGGGCGACCAATAGACATTGCAGCCGAGGAGCGTATTCTCGATGTGATCCAACGCAACCCCCGTTTGGGCACGAGGACTGCTGCGAAGTTACTGCAGCGGCCAAATGGGCCCTCAGTTTCGCATTGGACGATGTACAAAGTTTTGCGAAGAAACAGAATGCGGCCTTACAAAATTCATAAAGTGCAAGCTTTGATACCCGAAGACCTACCCCGTCGTCGCACTTTCTGCCGTTGGTTGTTGGATCAACAACAGCGTCTTCCAGGATTTATTCAGCATGTTATCTGGACAGATGAATCTACATTCACAAGGAACGGCATGTGGAATTCATGGTCGGATCATCAGGTCATTCATGCCTCGACTTCACGAAGAGACGCGGCGACGGGCTCGAATTTGTGTTGAGATGAATGGGGCACAATTCGAGCCACACTTAGTTAGACCGCGGAGAACATGAACAGGTAAGTACGTTTTTGCATTAAAATAAAAATCATGATGTTAAGTTTAACTGGTTAAATTAATTGTTACTTATAAAAAAATTAAAGGTTATTGTAATAAATTACTTTACGTAGTACTTACGATCGTCTCTGTGTGTGTTTGTGTGTGCTCGCTTATGCATGTGTGCAACTATCAAAAGCGCTCGCGCCGCGCGGTCGTTCACCCGTGTATTTGTACGTTTTACATTGCGTGCTTAGAAAATACGATTTCGTTAAATACTAATTATTCAAGTAAACAAATATTTTTGTAGGACTCCATTAATATGGTATAATAACCATGTTAAAGATTCGGAAGCGTTTTCCTAACACCTTGCAATAAAAAGCAGCTAGTTTAAAATTTGACAATCGTATATTTTTGATATCTGTTCGATTTAGAAAAGTTCCTGTTATACAAATTACGTTGATATCCTTTCCACTATTTTGGAAGTCGTGTATTACTATCTCCAAATTATCTAATTTATTCAGTATACCTGCAATGTTTTGATGAAAAATAATCAATGCCTTATCACGATCTTTATTCACGAAAAAAATCCTCGTTTGACTGGTTCGAATTACTAGACATATCTCTCTTGTCTATGACTTGGCATTGGCATGATTCAATAATTTTTGGTTTTTGTATTCGAGCAAAATAATAGGGCATCGTTCCTTTCTTCACTGGGTGCTCATTATACACTTTAATAGATTTTTTATATTGCAATATAGTGACTTGTAATTTTTGTTTTAAAAATCATGCCTCATAAACAGGGTAATCTATAGCTACATTGATTTTAATGGAAATAAATTCTAAAAATTGGGAATGATTTAAACATATTTCACTTAAGTCCAACATGATACAATTTGCTTGTGTATTACACAAAAGCTTCAAATTATTATTAATTCTTTGTAAATTTGGGTGTCTATTATTTATAATTGGTAATATTATTACATTTGTGTGACGTAACTCGTGCATTATTTTACATATATTTGAAAATAAATTATACGGATTAGAGTCATGGTTTCCTGTGCAAACAACTACAAAATCATTCATAGATAAATTATTTTTAATCGTATAGCAATCTTCAAGAGTTTCCGACGAATAAGCATTAGGTCTAACAAGTCAAAATGGTTTATAATTATCATTCCATTTGTTTTTCCTAGTCTCTAATATTTTACAAGATAAACCCACTGCCCCTTCGTCACCAAGTATAAATATCTTTTGTTTAGGTATAATGGATGTCGCCGTCCGTAGTCACAGTATAGGATGAAGCGCCATCTTGTGAAGCTTGACGTACATTGCTAATCTGATGAGCCACGCATTAAACCGCTTCTCGTTGCATCGCTGGTGGCGCTGCTGGATAACTCGACTCATTAGTAGGAATTATATCTAAGTAGCTAGCAGAAATGTTATTCTTCTTTTGTTTTTTTGTCGACTGATTCTTCGTTTTATTATTGTACATTAATTTTGGTGTAGATGTAGATGACGTTTTATTTATACTCGCGTTGAAGTCGGTTATTCCAACTGTTTTATATAATTTTATAATTTTTTCTTGGTCATAAATTTTTTTAGACAATTCTCTATTCATTAAATTCAAGTTATCAATTTCGGCAGTTGCTGAGTCCAATTCTAATCGTAGTTTTTCAATTTCATTCTTTAACTCCTGAATGAAGAGATTCTCTTCGGTTGTCCTATCAGGTAAGCTATGAGATGTTATATTGAAAGAATTCTCGCCCGTGGTTTGATAAGTCGTAGATAAATCTGGCAAAGAAGTTATTTTACTGTTATTTCTGACAATATTACTTTTATCACTTGCGATGACATCTTTATTGTCAATTTCAGTCGATTCTTCAAGTGAATTTTCCTTAGAATTGCTTACCAAAATGTATTGTACTATACCACTATTTATGTTGCATTCTTTGGCTTTAGATGAGACGATTGTACCCGATATTTTTTTCCGTGTTGTCACAAAGTTAGATGTCTTAATTGATGTATTTATTAATGATGCAGGATCTGTAGATTTATGTATACAATTTTTACATTTCCAATTTTTCTTAGTATCTGATTTCATTATACGATATAATTTTTCGGAAAAACCAGCGCAGTCGAATTCAAATCTGTTATTGCATATGTGACACAATAATGTATCTTTAATGTCCACTTCGTTTTTACATTTAAAACATATGATCTCTGCCGACATCTTACAATGGTTTTTTGTATTAGTTCTTTTTGACATATTGATTTGCTTGCCGTTGGTGCTATGCTTAGTAAGTAGACAGTGTTATTATAGTTTATCGTTTAGTCACCAGATGTCAGAACATATGCAACCAATGATTTGCTACGGTGCAAAGTCCATTGATTCACATCACTTAGTCCAATAAATCGTTAGATGAATTCAAAATTTATGCACTGTTTACTTTAATTTTCTATCAAAATTGTCACTTTAGTTTTTAATAAATGTACCGAAATAATTTTTTATTGGATTTGTTTCTTCTCTTAGGTTATAACTACACAGAATTTCACTGTCTATTATTTTTGCCTTATTTTATTTTCTTTTTAACACAAACACTGTTACAGTTACAAATTATTTATATTTTTACACGCAATTAACACACAGTCAATGTTTACACGTTCAGCGCCCCCGAGCGGTAAACCTTTATTCAAGTAGGTTTATTACGAGCACTTTTAAATCGTCCAAAAAAATTTTTCCCCTACCACTTGTTCAGGACGTCTTTTAGCTGACAAGAAGAACAAGCTTAAGAAACTTATCAGGTTGTTACACGTGGTATGGGGATTTCTTTGTTTATTTAGTGAATATTAGCCCATTTTCTACGTGGAATTACGAAATATTGTGTTTATATTTAGTACTAACAGCTGGTATTGGTAAGTAGTCATAGATTTCTGTTTCCCTGTCCTTTCCACTGATTACAAAATAATCAATGGAAAGGACCCCTCCTGAACCTCCGGATCCGCCGGATCGGCCTTCTACTCCACTAATGATGGAACTTTCTCCTCCGCTATTCACACAGACAGGAGTTAAACGTCGAAATGAAATTGAACCCGAATTGACTAACACACCCAAAAGAGTAATAACAGAGGTTAGGCAGACAGATGTCACAGAGAACCCTCCCGGTATATACACCCACCCATCTATAAACGAAACTAACAAACAATATATTGATAGTGATAAAGGCCCTTTTATTGTTCATATCTCTAAAACTGAAACAGATCCCTCATCAGGCATATCAATTCATCCCATTAAGTTTGGCCAGTTACTAATTAAAAACAAGATTAAAAATATTGTCAATGATGGTATTAAAAAAGTTGGTCGCAATAGAATTTCTGTTGAATTTATGACCAGTTTGGATGCAAATCAGTTCATAAACAACTCCTTCCTTTCAATCTATAAATATACTGCACAAATACCTAATTACAATGTTACTCGCATGGGAATTGTTAAAGGTGTACCATCTGATCTATCAATGGAAGAGTTAGTAGAATCGTTAGTAATCCCTGTTAGCTGCGGTCATATTTTGAAGGCAAGACGACTTAATAGAAAGACTGTGATAGATGGCAAAGTGACCTGGGTACCAACTCAAACTGTAGTTCTTACATTCCAAGGACAGGTCCTCCCTAATAAAGTTTTTGTTTACCATACGTCCGTGCCAGTAGAAGCTTACCATTTTCCCACTATACAATGTCTAAACTGCTGCAGATTTGGACACATTAAAGTACAATGCCGGTCTAAACCACGTTGCTTCCGCTGCGCTCAACCTCACTCTGGGGAATCATGTAGTATTATTGAAGCTCAATCAACTTGCCTTTTCTGTTTAGGCTGTCATTATGCTACTAACAAAAGTTGCCCAGAACAGTCTCGACAAAGATCAATTAAAATACTCATGTCACAAGATAATATTTCATACCAAGAAGCATCCCAAAGATTTCCCTCAGTGAAAAGATCCTATGCGGATGTAACCCAATCTCCTCTATCGAGGCATCCCCATATTCAGCACACACAAACATCTCCTAACAAACATCCAACAGGTACAACTTCATATCGGAAAACTGTATTCCTTCCCCCAAGCTCTAGAACCCCTTTGAGCCCGGGATATGATCGATTAGCCCATCAGGCTATTATTGAAAACTGCCCCTCTTTCCTCCCAAATGGCTGCGCTCTCAATAATGACAATGCACCAATAGAAATCTCCCCAAATGATAACTTGTTAGAAACCCTCTTAACATTTGTTGTAAGCCTTCTAAATAGATTTGATGACATCCCAGTACCGACCAACGTTGCGCAAAAAATCAATCAACTTCACAAATTTCTCACTAATAACAAAAATGGCGACGATAATTCAATGGAACTGCAGTAGCATTAATACCAAAACTCATGAACTAAATTATTTTATAAATAAATTCTCCCCATCTCTCTTTGCCTTATCGGAGACATGGTTGGTGCCTGGTGCACTCTATGGCATATCCGGGTACTCCTGCCTCCGGGATGACAGGAGGGACGGTTATGGAGGGAGTGCATTGCTGGTCAGCTACTCCCTCCCTTTTAATAAAATCAACTTACCACCCCACAGTGACAGCATTAACGCAGTGGCTGTGAGACTCTTAAACATAACATTTTTATCAATATACATTCCTCCCCAATCTTCACCTAATATTGTTATCCCAGAATTAATAGCCATTATTATGACACTTCCTCCTCCGGTAGTAATTATGGGAGACTTTAATGCACATCATGTGGTATGGGGTTCATATTCAAATGATTCCCTCGGTTGCCAACTTATTGACTTATTAGATGAGAGAGATCTTTGTCTACTAAACGATGGAAGCCCCACTAGAAGGAACCGCCCTAATCAAAACCCATCAGCAGTGGATATCACAGTTTGTTCTCCTTCACTGGCATCGAATATATCATGGACCGTATTAAGTAGTACACACGGCAGTGATCATTTCCCAATTTTAATTTCGACATTAGATAGTCCCCCTTCTACTAACCGGCCACCCCCCTTATTACAATTTAGACTTCACAAGGCAAATTGGTCAGCTTATTCTGAGACATTGGACAGTAATGTAGATAGCCTTCCAAAAGTAACGTCTGAAAATGGTACCAAAGCTTATGACGCGTTAGTGGAATACTTAATTGACGCCGCACATATAAACATCCCCAAAAAAAATTGCACCCAAAAAAAAATATCTCCTCCATGGTGGGACTCTGAATGTTCAGAGGCTATCAAAAGACGGAAACAAGCCGAAAAAAAATACAATCATTCCATGTCCATGGAAAACTTCCTTTCGTTTCAACGAATTGCGGCTCAAACTAAAAAATTAATCAAACAAAAAAAAAGAACAGGATGGAATAAATTCTGCGAATCTTTGTCACCTGGTACCCCTTCAGCAATAGTCTGGAATCAACTTAAAAGATTCCGTAGAGCTAACAACCGTCGTAACTTGACTGCCAACGATTCCTCAAGCTGGATTGAAGCGTTTGCTGATAAATTAGCTCCTTCATCTGTCCCAAATGCTGACTGCCTTCCCATCAACCCCAATATCCACTTTCCCTCCACCGACATCATAGACGGAGCTTTTACCTTTGAAGAACTTCAAAAAGCGCTTTCTGGCCTTAATGATACATCTCCAGGTCTAGATGGAATTCCATACTCCTTTTTAATTAGAGCCCCAGATAAATTAAAACAATATTTCCTAAAATTAATTAACCTTTTTTATGATAAAGCTCTCATCCCTGATCAATGGACAAAACAGATTGTGATTCCAATACTAAAACCGGGTAGGAACCCATCCGACCACTCCTCTTATAGGCCTATAGCCCTTTCGTCGGTTCTCTTAAAAGTCGTCGAGCATATAATGAAAAATCGCCTAGAGTGGTTTGTAGAAAGACATGACATTCTTGCTAAATCACAGTTCGGTTTTAGAAAAGGATATAGCACTTTAGACAGTCTCAGTACTCTTACAACAGACATCCGTTTAGCGTTAGTGAAAAAAGAATACCTAATTGGAGTATTCCTGGATATATCGTCTGCATATGACAACGTCCTTATTCCGGTGCTCAGGCAGAAAATGCAACATCTGAACATCCCAGTGAAGTTGGTTCGATTCATTTGCAACCTGATAACGTCCAGGTCTATTTTGATAAGGTCTCAAAACCATACATTGGCTAGGACTGTATGGAAAGGCCTACCACAAGGATCGGTTCTTAGCCCCATACTTTACAGTTTATACACTTTCGATATGGAACTTTCGGTGAACCCCTTCTGCCAGATTTTACAATACGCTGATGACGTAGCCCTTTACGTCACAGTGAAATCAATACCGGAGGCTACTTCACGACTTAACTCTGCTCTATCATATCTCGGTGATTGGCTGTCTGACCATGGACTATCCGTCTCCACACCAAAATGTAGCACCGTAATCTTTACAAAGAAACGAAACATCCCTGCTCCGAACATCAAATTTCAGGACTTCACAATAGAAATTAGGCCTTCAGTAAAGTTCTTAGGGATGATACTTGACTCTAGACTCACGGGTACTGAGCATTTCAATAATATTGCCAGTAAGGCAGAAAAGGGCGTAAACGTTTTGCGAGCTTTGTCTGGCGTCTGGTGGGGCGCACACCCAGTAACTCAAAGACTGCTTTATAACGCAATAATTCGTAGTCACTTTGACTATGGCTCATTTCTCCTTGACCCATGCAATAAAACAGCTCTGGATAAAATCAACAAAATCCAATCGAAGTGCTTACGAATTATACTAGGGGCAATGAAATCCTCCCCCATCAATGCCCTTCAAATAGAAGGGGGCGATCCCCCACTTTTTCTGCGTAGACAATACCTCAGTGACAGATTTCTCCTTAAGGTTTTACAAAATGAAAATCACCCATTGTTACCTTCTTTAGACAAGCTGACCCATTTATCAAATATAAATTCTAATTCTTCTCATAAAGTACCCTGTATAGTTACTAGTTATTATAAGTTCCACCGCCCATCCATTTCCATTGAAAAATTTCCTTGCAACCCTTTGTTTTTAAACAGCTTCGAGTCTTTAGTTTTCGATCCGCCCATCTCACTTAATCTGGGTATTGAAAAACAGTCACCCAGTTCAAATAAATCCTTCAATGAGGTAATGTGTAAAAACTGGCCGCATTGGCTTCAAATATTTACGGATGCATCCAAGATTTCAGATACTGAGAGTGTTGGAGCGGCAGTATGGATACCCAAGTATAAGATAGTCCTGAATTTTAAAATACCACCACCCTCATCAGTCTTTACGGGTGAAGCAATCGCAATATTGGAGGCAATTTTATATTGTGAATCACACAATTTAAACCGCTCAATCATCCTATCCGATTCTCTTAGCTGCCTTCAGGCAATATCCTCCAATCCCATGCGGTCCAAATCTCGCTTCCCAATTATCCTCAAAATTAGAGAAGCTTTACTTAGATGTAAAGTGAAAGAAATAGAACTGATGCTGAGCTGGATCCCAGGTCACAGTGGCATACACGGCAATGAAACTGCTGATTCGTGTGCCAGGAATGCAATCTCCACTGGTTGTACTAGTCATTCCGAACTTACATATAACGATCTCATCCCCCTCCTTCATTCTCATCTATCGCAATCATGGGAGACGCATTGGACAAACACTAAAAATAAGAGTGGAAAGTACTACTTTGACATCCAACCAACTATTCCAACAAAACCTTGGTTCATAAAACAGAAACATACTCCCAAACAGGTTGTATCAGTGTTATGCCGTCTCCGCATTGGACACGCAAGCTTACCAGTTCATTTGGCCAAAATTAATGTTAAGGATAATCCCCTTTGTGAGTGCGGCCTAGATGAGGGATCTGTAGAACACACACTATTTGACTGCCCCAAACTCTTGTATTCCCTGTATGATGTACTCCCACAAGAAGTTCCTCGCCCCATTAATATTAAAAATGTGCTTCAACTGGTTAATACACCCTGTTTAAAAACACTAATTAAATTTATCTTAAGTAATAAGTTAAAATTATAATGAACCATTCCTTATTTCCCCCTTACTAAAATGTTATGCCTGTATATGTGTTGTGTTGTGTAACGTGATGCATGCGATAAAATGTGTTTTGTTTCAGGTTCGTTATCGACATAGAAAGTGTATAATTATTTATTTAAATATTAGAATCTCTTTTCCAAATTAATTATGTATAGAATCCCTATCGTGTAGTGGCTATCCACGTGAAATTGGCGGAATTGTGCGAAAAGCGCAGATGGGCCATTCAGCTTTTCATTACCAAAATAATATGTATTATCACAATAATAAATACAACTCTCAAAGTCTGTAGGTCATAGGTTGTACATATAATTAATTAGTCTTTATAGAACAAAGCGAAGGCTATTAATTCCATGCATTGCTATCCTTAAAATAATCATCAACTTTATAATAGCCTTTACTCATAAGTATGTTCTTTACATGAATTTTAAATGTATTTACGCGTAGGTCAATTACATTTTGTGGAACTTTATTGAACATAGCAATACATTTACCCAGAAATGATTCTCTGGTTTTCTGAAGTGCAGAATGATCAAATATAGCAATGTTAAAATATGTTCAATCAGTAAACAGATATATTTATTAAACTAAGATAGTTAAATTTATTATACGGGAGCCAGACATATAAACAAAGTTAGAGTCGTATCAAGGGTATTTACGAAACCTTTTAATTTCCGGTCCTCTAAGACATATTTTCAAATGATTTGTTGTCATATTTGTCGTAAAAATTAATGACAAATCGGACGACGAAAAGGTACGGACGGACCTTTTTATTTCTTGTAGGTATACCTACGACACAAGAAATAAAAAGTTGTTGTTACAAGCACTTGTGAAAGTCGAGAGTTACCCCATCGGTTCGTAAATCTACGGCGGGAGACTTTGTACCGAGAAGAACCGGCAAGAAACTCGGCAAGGGCTGCTTTTTTCTCCCTGTTTTATTTCATACAGAGCGTCAAGATTGAAAAATGACTTCCATTAAAATATGAAGTCACTTTCCATTACAATATTAGAAAATATAAGAGTAAAACAGTATTTTCGTCAATCGAATCCCATGTGTAGTCAATGAATCTCACCGATAAACAATTTAATATACTGAGATGAGCCATATTTAATACCAAGCAGTTTTGTTAGTGCGTGAAATTCTTAGCGCCTTCGCGTATACCTACTTAGCAACGTTAATCGTTAAGAGAGAAAAGCGTGTTAATTAACGCGATAAACGGTAATTTAACCAACACTACTACTACCCAGGTACTCTAAAATCGTCCGTCATTTGTTTAAAGCTAGTTCTCTTATTGGTCTGTGGCTTGAGTAGTGGTCTGTGGTTTAAAGAGTAGTTAAGTATATAGGGGGAAGGCTAGCATTAATAGATCTGTTAAAATAAATGCATTTACAAATGACGAATGAGCTTTTATTTTATTTAAGATCTTTCATTACATAAAAACATAGAATAGCGCGCATTAGTCTCTGACAAAGATAAAGATCTTCTAATTATGTAAAGACTAAGGGGCACAAGCTTATACAGCCAACACGTTCTCTTTTCTGAAAATTAAGTTAAAGTACAAATTCTGAACATATTACATGTTATATATAATAGCATACATAAATCAACTTAATAAACTTATGTAATGGAATTAAATTTTCTATTGAAATAAGAATAACATATAATAAAATTTAAAGTTTTAGACACGTTTATGACATATATGATTATGACTGATATAAACTGAAATAAAATTAAAAGATCATGTACATTCATAATCATCTAGATATTTAGGTTTGTTAATTGTCCGCTTAGGTCTAACATTATGAACTATTTTAGGTGTACAAAGACTGTCAGGTAAGGTCTGTATAGTCGGTGAATTATTATTTTTATTTGGAGTAATAGGTGGTACTGAATGTCTCCTGGGTAATGAGGGAGTACGTATATTGTCTGCACTTTGAACAGTTTCTGAATTTTCTAATGTTGATGATTCTTGACAATCTAATGATTTTGATGTTGATGATTCTTCTTCATATCTATTGTTAAAGTATTGATTAGATTCAATATCATCATCCAATGATTCATCTTCATTATTTTGTATTATTTCTGGAGTTGGTCTAATGTGGGATAGGTTCCTTCTATATTTGACATTGTTTACATTAACAATAAAGGATCTATCAGACAAAATGTCCTCAATTGTTCCCAAAGACCATTCCTTATTGACCGATGGTTGAAGTTGTACAGCCACAGATTGACCAAGGGATAACAAGGTAGGTTTCTTTGCTCTTTTGTCATATGTGCGTTTAGATCTTGCCTTATTTGAGGTAATATCTTGAGCCACATTGAGTACTACCTTTGGATATAATAGTTCTGGTATCATGGGGAGATTTCCTCTGGTCCTTCTTGAAAAAAGCCGTTGCACTGGACTAGATTTTAGCTTATTAGGTGTGTTTCTCAGGCATAGCAGGCTGTACCAAAAATCTTCTTTATTCTCTGTTGTTTTTACCAGTAATTTCTTAGCAATTTTTACTGTGGCTTCAGCCTTTGAATTACCTTGTGGATGATGGGGAGATGAGGTTTTGTGGGAGAAGCCCCATTTATGTGAAAAAAGAGTAAATTCCTGGCCAGTGAAGTTTGTCCCTCCATCTGTAATTACCACCTCTGGTACTCCATGTCGAGCGAAATTCTTTTTGCATATGTCAATGACTGTTTTAGCAGACATGTCCTTCAGACGGTCAATCTCAAAAAAATCTGAATAATGATCAATGGTTATTAGATACTTGTGTTGTTTTCCATTTTCTGTAAAGAAGAAAGCATCCATAGAGATTATTTGAAATGGATATTCTGGAACACTGACACTTTTCATGGGCAGTCTCTGTTGACTTGGAGCATATTTTATACATATATGACAGTTCTTAATCATTTCTTTTACATCAGATGCTAAGGTAGGCCAAAATATTGCCTCTCTAGCTAAAGACAAAGTATTTTCTAGGCCTGAGTGTCCTTTATGAAGTTTTTGCAGTATATTTTGACGGAAACCTTCAGGTATGAGAATTGCTTGTCCTTTTAATATTAAATTTTCATAAGTTGTTAGTTCATCTTTGAAGCTAAAGTAGTATTTTAAAGCATCTGGCACATCTCTAATAAATTTTGGCCAACCATTGAGAATGAAATGTTTTAGTTTTGCATAGTTTCTATCTGTATTTGTAACCATTATTATTTCTCTAAGACAACTATCTGAAATTGGAAGGGTTTGGATAGGGTTGACACTTTCAAAAATTTTGAAAATCTTAGCATCTCTATCTATTGTGTCAGTGTTCTTAAAATGAAACCTGGATAATGCATCCGCCACAACATTATCTTTCCCGGAAACAAATTCTAGGTCTATATTATAACGTTGTAATAACAATAACATAGATTGTAGTCGTTTGGGAGCTTTTAACAAAGGTTTTTTAAAAATTGTAAGAAGAGGTTTATGATCAGTTTTAATGACTGTCTTCAAATTACCTATTATAAATTGATCAAACCTAGTACAAGCAAAAACAACTGACAGGAGTTCTTTCTCAATTTGCGCATATTTTCTTTCAGTGGGCGTAAGAACTCTAGATGCATAAGCAATTGGTTGATTTTCTTGAAACATAGCTACACCTAAGGCAAGTTCACTGGCGTCACATTCTATTACAAGAGATTTGTTATGGTCATAATATTTTAAAGTTTGCAAGTCACCAATTATAGATTTCAACTTATGAAATTCCTTATTAGCACTCTCATTCCAAGACCAACTATTATCCTTATGAGTTAATTGTCTTAAATGGACTGTCTCAGAACTTAAATTTGGAATAAATCTACTCAAATAAGTAACCATGCCTAAGAAAATTTCCAATTCTTTTTTGTTAGTGGGAGTTGGTATACTTTGGATTGCAGAAATCTTACTTGGATCTGGCTGTAGACCTTGATTGGTCAGCACATGCCCATAGTATTTGACTGAAGTCTGGAGAATATTCATTTTAGATTTATTTAATTTGCAATTATGTTTTTGTAAACATTGTAATAATCCTTCCAAGTTTTGATTATGATTTCTAGTAGCTTCTAAGATAGTATCTCCTACACCATAAATTAAAATGTCATCAGCTAATAATTCTATTCCCGGTAAGCCCTGGACGACATTGAACATTTTCATTTGAAAATAGTCGGGAGATGAGGAAATACCGAAGGGTAGAACTTTCCATCTATATTTTCCAAAAGGAGTCCAAAAAGTGGTAAGTTTACTACTGTTTTTTGATAACTTAAGATGCCAGAAGCCTTTTTTAACATCCATGGTAGAAAATACCTTAGCTTTACCTAGTTCAGGCAAGATCTCATCAATTGTAGTAAACTGGTAGTTAGGCCTTTTAATGGCTTTATTCAAAGGAATTGGGTCTAAACAAATTCTAAAGCTGTCATTTTTCTTAACTAACAGGATATTGCTTACCCAATCAGTATACATGTCCTCCTTTTCTATTATGCCCTCCTTTTCTAATCTAGCTAATTCTTGTTGCAGGGGTTTGCGGAGACTCACAGGAATACGGCGAGGCTTCTGTATAACAGGCTTCACATTGGTATCTACTTCTAAATTTATCTCCCCTTCAAAACACCCATATCCTTCAAATACAGACTCATATCTCTTTAGGATTTGATCAGTTTCTGTAAAGTTATTTTTGACTTCTTTGCAAAATTGAACCAAACCCATGTCCACACAAGCTTTGCATGACAACAATGGAATATGAGGTGCGTGTACTACCTGGAATGTTACTTTATACTGGCTGGAATTGAATTTATTGGTGACTTTTATCCATAGGTCTATTTCACCATGGATGTGAATATTGTGCCCTCCAAAACTATATAAAACTTTCTTAGATGGTTTCATATTTTTTCTAATGTAATTTTCATTAAACATTTTTTTTAAATTTTTATAACCTATAAGGCACTCGTCAGCTGCAGTGTCCAACAGACAAACAGTATCCATCCATTTTGTAGTGATATCTGACTTGAACTTCAAGGAACACTCTGCTAAATTTTTCTTTTGATGATTGGTGATTTTATTGATAATAATGTTATCTTCACAATCAGAATCAGAGTCTGCAGCTGACTGTGGCAGTGAAGATGTCTGTTGGGGAGTATTTTTTATTTCTTTGACCTTTTTCTTGCACACTTTTTCTGTGTGATTTCTCCCTTTACAGGTTGAACATATTTTCCCCCAGGCTGCACATGCTCCTTTTATAAATTCATGGATGGCACCACAAAATTTACATTTATTCTTCCTGTTTTTTCTCTCTGGACTGGATTTTCTCTTTTTTTCTTTAATTTTCTTTACTTGGTCTTCACTGTTTGGAAAACTTTTCAATTGTTTTTCTGTTGCTTCTGAAGCTTTGCAAATATTAATGGCATCTTGTAGTGTCAAGTTATCTCTTTTCAACAATTCTTTTTTTACTTTTCTATTCTTTACTCCAAAGACTATCTTATCCCTCAACATTTCCTCGGTCATTTCGATGTCTCTATATTTGCACTCATGTACTAATCTTGAAATCTCTGCAAAATAGATGTCAAATGGTTCTTCTTCTTGATTTTTGCAATGGAATATATATCTATTATGGATGATATTCTTTTTGGAAACCATTTTTTCTGACATTATCTTAAGAACTTCTGCACAAGTGTATTTGTCATCAATTTTTATGCCAAATCTGTTGTACTTTTTAATGGCTTCTTCTCCAATGGCACTGAAGAGTATCGATACTTTTCTAGGTTCTTGGTCGAGCGGCCAGGTATCCATTTTTGTGGCTTTGCAATAATTACGCCATGAGGATTCAAACATGCAAAACGATTCATCCGGATCATTATTGACGTCCAGATGTGTTGGCCACGGTATATGCAAGTTATTAGTAGCGCCAGTATCATTATTTTTGATGGCTAACATTTGTAACTGTTGCTGAAGCGCCAGCAGAATTTGCGACTGTTGCTGTAGTACATCTTCGAGCGTAGTGGACATGATTACAGATTTTTTAGATAACTTTGTTTTCTAAAAGAATCACCGCTGCCACCATGTTAAAATAAATGCATTTACAAATGACGAATGAGCTTTTATTTTATTTAAGATCTTTCATTACATAAAAACATAGAATAGCGCGCATTAGTCTCTGACAAAGATAAAGATCTTCTAATTATGTAAAGACTAAGGGGCACAAGCTTATACACTTATGGACGAAGAGCTAAGATTCGAAAAACATGTTAGTGAGACTGCGAGTAACTGCTTTTTTAGGTTAAAGACGTTGTATAAAATTCGGAACCTTCTCAGTCAAGACCTGCGTGTTCATTTGTCGGAGTGCTTAGTGTTATCAAAATTTAATTACTTGGATGTAGTGTATGGGCCGAGATTATATGCCAAAACCGCAAAAGTCATCCAGAGGGTGCAAAATGCGTGTGCGCGTTTTTGCTTTAAAATACCACCCCGACATCACATTACTCCGTATTTAAATAAAAATAATATATTAAAAATGACTCATAGAAGGGAATTACACTTGGCTGTGCTATTATTTGGGTATTATCAAAAGTGGCATTCCAAATTATCTGTACTCAAAATTGGAGTGGAAAACTGGTCGTAGTGGGTGTGGAGTTCGTGGAGTCTCTTTCATTCTTCATACGCCTTGCCACAGGACAGCAGCGTTTAGGGGTAGTTTAAGATACAGTGCCACAAAATGTTGGAATGATCTACCACCACCAATGCGTGATTTAAATACTGTGCACAGCTTTAGATCGAAGCTAAAAATATTTTAATCAATAAACAGAAGTCAAACATATGAAATTAATTATTAAATGTTGCATTATTGTTTTTACTATTAGAAATCGGAATTCATAGCAGAATTAATAATCATTATTGTTTTCCTCTATTATTACTACATTCCTATAACTAATAAATAATATTTTAATTTCTATTGGTATTAATTGGAATTCATTGTTATACATATCGACTTAAATGATTTAAATACTGACATATATAAATAAACTTATAGCATAATAATACTCAGTCACCTGTGTACAAATATAACATGTTTGCGGTTAAAAATCGGTAAATCTCAGCAAAAGACGATAGTTTAACATACGAGGAATAGTTTAATATTGACACAACTTATAAATCTTTGTTTTTATGTTGGTCATTAACTTGACATTACGGCATAACCTTGTACAAGTTTTTGACGGACACATAGCCGAAGAGCGCACGAAACGTCCAACGTTTCGTGCTCTCGTCGGATCGGACACGTGGTAGGTAGGCACTGTATTTAGGTGGCGCGCTCATGAGCAGCTGTTTTTGGGTGTTTATCAAGCATTTTCGGGTGGGACCGTACTACGTTTCAACCCGAAAATAGGCATGAAACTGAAACGGGTATTTAAAAAAAACATCTAAATCTAAAAAAAAACTTATTTTTTATTTCACATAAGCCTATTCCTTTCCTTAATCTTTCCTTCATTTTTTAAAATAAAAACGATCGCGGAACGTGTAACGTGACCCCTCATCTCGACGCGATACGCGCTACCGAGCGTCCTGTTAGGTCCACTTAGGCGGCTCGTTGGTGAGCGTGTTTATGTGTGCGTGCGATTTCGAACGCTTGTAGGCAGTTTCACCACTGTCTACAACATCAACGAAGTTTACGGAGCGAACACTACAAACGAACGCACCCGTTAATAGTTTGCGCGCTTCCGTTCTGGAAATTTTCACCTAAAAATTAAGTTCGTAGTCGTCCGAAAACTAGTCCACAATGACGAATTTAAGGCGATTTTGCAAGCTGATGAAACTCAATCTACGACTGAATTAGCAGCAGCTTTCGACATAAGCATCAAAACAATATTGGTCCATTTGCGTCAAATTGACAAGGTAAAAAAACTTGACAAATGCATACCCCACGAGTCAATGATCGCCAGCGAGAAGTACGCGACGTTCAAAACCCGAGAACCAGTACAAAATGCCTTTGAAGAATTTGTTGCCCTCCGTCCAGATGAAATCTTCAAGAAGGGCATCAATAAGTTACCAATGCATTGGCAACGCATTGATTGCATGGATGATTACTTTGAATAAAATAAATAAAAAATATAGAAAAATAAAAGCTTTATTTCAATTTCATAGGTAGACTTAATATACCTATATTGATGCTAGGAAATATACTATTGTGGAATGACATTTCACACGTAAGAATCGGAGAAAACTTACATTTTCACTAATTTTAAAATAAAATTTAAGTTACTCCTTGGAACACAAAACCTCAGCCAAATATTACCATTGTTAAACGTTATTATTTACCCCAAAATCAGGTAACTTTAATTTTATAACGCGTTATTTCTAACAAAACACAAATTACGTTACGTATTTGTTTCTTGTTGTATGAAAAAATATTTAATCAATTTTGCATTCAAAATGCTACATAGAGATATTGAAGTGTTAGAATAAGGAAGTCAAAAATAAAAAACGGGTTTAATTTTTTACTTCTTTATTTTTCCTAAACGGGTTTGCATTAATTTTTAGATTTCCAAACAGACATCAAAATGTGAAAGAGAAGTTGATTTCAGTCATTCGTAATAGTCGGAATGAACCTTCATTGAATCCAACTTCGCGTAGCGTAGTTTGTTGTTGAATAAAGCAAAACTCAAAGGTTTCAAACTTTCTATATATTAAAATCTTAGTTAACATAGTGAAAGTTTTCAAACTTATTTTTTAAATTAATATAGTCTTACTAATGTACGGCCTCCAATAATAATTACCTACTCTTAAAGATTTCAGAATATCAAACAATACTATTATTCTTTTGTTAAAACAGCCAAAACCAACACATCACTCACATCTAATTGCAATATCTCCCTTATTTCTGGTAAAATATTAGCGTCGATTAATATTATTGTTATCTTTAAGGTCCCAACTGCAGTATCAGACATATCATTTTTTGCTTCAAATCAGCCTTCTACTTCACATACCGTAAGTCAAACATATCGACTTGGCCATATCGTTTGCAAAAATGACTGAGTCATTAAGTGTTTCTAAAAATCCTTAAAAATGAGAAATATCTGTACTTGAAAATAATGTCCACTAAAGAAATATTTTTGGATCTCGTCATTTGGATATCAACAACAATCCATTTTAACTGATTGGACAAGAGACATTCCATTATCAAATAACTTCTGAAGCAGAAATAAAGTAGAAAAAATAAGTCGCCCTGGCTTTATTTACTTGTAAATGGTTTTTAATTTATACAAACACAAGTTTTATACATATACAGTAGTTTTATTATCGATACACCTTTTCTTTTTCAATATGCTGATATTGACAAACGAATTAACATTATATTATTAAATAACATAGCATTAACGTTAACTCTATAACGTTAAGTTATTGAGGTGTTTTTAATGACTATGGTCACACTGGCACGCACACTACAATTGCTAAAAATCGACTTCACTTTGTTGTTCAGCGAACTCCGTCTTTACTTTTTATTTGGTCTGAGCTATTGATTATGATAAGATTTAAAGGTAAAATTAAAACATCAAGTTAATTGCCTAACCGTTTAGGTATGGCCGTTAAGGTCTAAATGTGATGACATGAGTGCATTTCCAAAAGTTCAGGGTCAGGGTTAATAAAAAATTAGAATGTTTTTAAAAATATTTATTGTGTTATTTATGCTTTAAAAATTATGGACTTATTTATTTACACAGATATTTTTATCAATATAACAAAAATACAAAGAGCTTTTATTTAGTTCGTCCTCAAAATTCACATATCTTTTTATTTATATGAACGAAACAAGGATTAGCTAAATAAAAAACACATTTCAGATAATATTAGCGTAATTATGCACAACTACAATCTTTTATGACATAGTTCTTGTTACTAGAACACAATAATAATAAATTATTTCAACATATCCGAATTGATAAATGCTACTTGTTCAACTAATTTATTATTTATAAAAAATGTACATAATCCAACATTCCACAAGAATCCACGACCCGGCGGCATAATCTGGCGCAAATCTCATCTAATGTCAATGTGACATTGAAAACTCGTAATTTCGTAATGCAATGAGGAAGTATTTTAAGAAAAAAAAAAGAAAGCATTAAAAAGTACCTCACTAGATGGCGAATAACATAAGTTGATTTTTGCAGGAAACGAATGGACCGAAGATAGTCATTCCGTTCCTTTTAACTAACATATTAAAAATTGAAATTTGCAAAGTTCGAAACTAAGATATCAAGACAAATAGTTTTGAAAATTAATCTACTTTCATACATGAAGAAAAACCGAAAAAGTTGTCTGTCTGAATGAAGAAATCAAGAAAGTTCCGTAGCGACATCTAGTTTGATTTCGGGAACTAATGTTTTTTTTAATACTTCCTCTTTGATAAATAGAGATGTACTTGTTAGTCGATAGTTCCCGTCATATAGAACCAACAAAATAGTTAATTTTAACACCGACACTTTTATCTTAACAACACAAATCCAGCCAATATAACATATTATTTAATAGTTTAATTATTTACGCCAATAATATATCATAATAAGATCGATTCTCTCTTGTTCTGCTATCCTCTTCCTGTTTTGTAACATCAGCCTGTAAAATAAATTAATATCAATAAAAATACGCGAGTAGCTCGGTGGCGTAGTGGATAAGCGCCGCGGCCCGCGATTGTAGTCGTTAAGCAACTTTCGCAAGGGCCGGTCACGGGATGGGTGACCGAAAAATTATTATCTCGAGTTACTCCGTGCTTCGGAAGGCACGTTAAGCCGTTGGTCCCGGCTGCATTTGCAGTCGTTAATATCCTCCAATCCGCATTGGGCCAGCGTGGAGGGTCATGGCCCATCCTCCTTAACCATCCATAAGGAAGACCTGAGCCCCTGCAGTGGGGACGTAAAGGGGCTGGTGATGATGAATAAAAATACAAGTTTAATATTTTTCTATTATCTGACTGACTTACAGACAGCTAGTTGCACAAACGGCCATTAAAATTGACATAAGTTTAAAGCAACTTTAGCGATACATATTTGACATTAAAAAATTTGAGCTTAAAAGCATCATTGAATATTAATGGCCGTTTGTGCAACTGACCGTGAATGTCTTATTTGCATCATACCTGTTAACTAAGAACTTTGCATAAATTCATTGAGGCTAGGGGCCGTCCATTAATCATGACGTGATGTTTTTTCAACCTTTTTAACCCCTCTCCCCCTGATGATACAAGGGGAGGTTTAAGACTACTCCCCTTCACCCAAAGCACGTGTTTTTTAAATACCAACAAAAGAATCTTAATTTTTGACGTCACTTTTCGGTTAAGTAATCGCGCGTTTGTTAAAAAAAAAACACGCGATATATTACTACATTCCTCCTCACCTTGTGATATTTCCTTATTTTTGATGAACGGGGGTTCCCCCCTTTCGTGCCTCACGTGATTAATGGACGGCCCCTTATAAGGACTAATGAAATATAGCAAACTTTTAAGTTTTTTATAATCCTAGTATTAGAAAGTGATTTTATATCATCGGGCTATCTAATGACATTTACATTTTCGACCTTCACACTTCATTGAATTTTGAAGTTAAAATATACTTAAATACAAACCTGATTCGGTGATATATTCTCCCCTCTTAACCTAGCTTCCCGAGCTAACATCGCCTCCCGTCTCCGCCTGGACTTGTACGGTGCAGGCAGTTTCATATGTACGGTGTGTACGTGTAACTTTAAAGAGTTCGATTGCGAGAAACCTTTCCCACATTTAGGGCAAATATAGGGTTTTTCACCGGAATGTACCTATGAAAAACATATGCATTAAGCTCATGACAGACGGTTGAAATGCTAATTTCATCTTAAGATAGCTTAAAAAAAATTACATATAAAGCTATCCTACATGGTTAATCAAACTTTGTTCAAAGTTAAGCCGCGTGTGACGTCACACGCTAGTAAATAAATAAACCTCACCGTCTACAGGAAGCCATAGTTACTATCGTGTGACGTCATTGGAGTTGCACAAATATTTAATTTTATTTTGTGTAATCTGTAAAAATTATGCATAATTCCTTTAAATTAAAGTGAAATATGTGTTATAAGGCTTATTATCTTTATAGGATGACCAATTCTTAATGTTGTCAAATAGCCTATTAACGCCCAACAATAAGATAGATATAGATAGAGTAATGCGTATTGTACCACAACACTATAGAATAGTCTATTTTCTAGATTGACCCGAACGGGACTCGAAACTCAGTTCACTTACACAAAATAATATAAATAATATAATAATAATTTTAGTTTTTTTTTTAATTATCAATTTATAGCACTCTCATAAAACTAGTACTTTTTGACTAGTGAAACGTAAAAAACTAAAGTTACTGTTAAAAACATTTAAAATAGGGATTCTTTTGTGGACATGAAACGGGCTTCTCTATAATATTCTTCGATTTATTTCTAGTCTACGTTAGTATAAAGAAAGACTATCTATCAGCAAGAGAAGACAACGCGATAAACTAAATATTTGAAAATTAGCGGCCAGCGTTGATTACGAATCGTTCGGAGAGTATACTTATGGTATAATGTGCAGGGTGTGAATAGTCAGATTATATATTTTGTACTTTTCTCAATTCAGAAACTGGCTGTGGCAGTGTGGTGTGACCTTAACTCACCCTGTCGTGCCTCAACAAGGCCGCCTTGTTGGAAAACGCTTTGGGGCACACGTGGCACTGGTAAGGCCGCTCGCCGGTGTGGATACGCATGTGGATCTAACAACAATATAATTATATATACATGTATTGTAAGACTAAAAATATCGAATACCATGGACATCACTATTTATCGTGAATTAATATCTGTCAGTGAGCTATCACTGCCACTTTGACATTGACATAAGATGAGATTCACGCCTAGATACAGCAGATTTACTAGTGAATAGGGATGTCAACTGGGTGAAAAAAGAGGAAATTCTATTTAATCCGTCAGTCAGATAATACAAAACATTTAGATACGTATTTCTTTTAACAAGAAATAGCTTAGATAACAGGCATCAAAGTTGAGGAGTGGGTGCTCGCTACGTCACAGTTCTGTAGAAAATGTACAAAACAAGACGTCACGTGACATTTGAACTCAATGTATCGCCGTAACTTAATGACTACGAAAAAAATATGAGTTTAATATTTTTCAATAATCTACCGAAAGGACAACCAAAAAAGACATAGTTGTCATCCCTATTATTGAGATAGTCTTGGAATCAGTTATAAATATAAAATAAACCTTTTAAACTAGATAAGATTGTGTTATAACAGTATACAATAACCTAACCTAATTAGCGGAGTTACCAAATACACAACAAACTCCATCGAGTTGTCCATTTAGTCAACGTTAGCATCACTATAACGGAGGTGCAACTTGGTAGCTGAACGTTTTAAGAGATGGGCTACTATATTTATGACGTCGATACAGATAATTAGTTTTATATAACTACTAGGTACCAATTAGTTATTATTTTATTTTAGATAGCATCTCTAAAAATAGCCAGCTACTAAATCGCACCTTCCTATCGGGACTAAGTGGATAAAGCACTTGTATTATGGAAATCTTTAACAAGATTCCTTGATACTCAGACCTGAGACAATATAAAAGATCATTTTCTACATTAACATGACCAGGGATCGAACCTCAATGAGCCACGCGCCATCTTAAAACCAGCGTGCTAACCATAACACTGAACTAAAGCTATTTATTAATATTTTATTTTTATATTGGCAACATTTTCTTATAAGAATCTACTGTCTAACTTGACGAATGAAAAAAAAAAAAAATTAAGTAGTGACAGTTCGATTTCAAATTTTGTTTTCGTATTCTCTCATAATATCGATACCTACTGTTGCATCCATCCATGTATATTTACACTAGTTTTTCATATCAATTTCGGTAATTGGTTAATTCTAGTCACTAGACTAAGAAGCATAACGTCCGAAAATAACTTGCTAGATCGTAAGAGATTATTTAATCAGAAATATGAAAATAACAGTTGGTGTTTAAGAAAATTGTTTGTTATTGGATTTCAATGCTTATATTTTGTAGTTATTAGTAATAAATAGAAAAATAATCAAAATCACCTGTTGAAACAAGGGCATAGTGAATTTCTTCGGGCAGTACAAGCAAGCATACGGCCTCAATCCGGAGTGAACACGTTTGTGGTAACGGAGAGCTGCATAGGACTGTAAATAGTATCACAACAATGTATTACTGCACTATGATCTTAGACACTGCAGTTTAAGGATGCAGGTTACTTTAATTCTATTTCTATAGCACTATGGATATAAATATGTCTGTACATTAAAATACAATGTAGCTAAACATTTGTTGCTGAACTCCAAAATATGACATTAATAAGAAAATGAGTTCTCCCTATCCCCAAAACTTAGGCCTAATATTTTTACATAACACAGAAAAATTATTCCTTATGTATAGTATGATTTAAAACATACAAATTAGGTATATAATATGCAATTGTATCCAGCCTTGAGGACCAATTTGTTTAGTAACAATAAAGACATACATAAAATTATTCAGTTATGCGATTACCATTGTTAAGATATTTACCTTAATTACTGTCTACTAGTTAATCACTAATCACACATGTGTGACAGAAGATTCAGATAAAAGATAATTAGTGGAGATGTGCCAAAAAGTAGTTTTATAATATTAAATTTATAAAATTTAAATAATAATATTAAATTTAAACGTTACCAAAACAGATATTTTGCCAAATTAGATGGGTTTACTATTTAACCGTTTTGACAAAAATTATTGTTGAAGTTCCTTTATTTTCTTTTTTCCTTTACTCTTTGCTTTACAATATAACATAAATCTTAGAAAAGAAAATAAGGAAGACAGTCTTTCAGTACTAAACTGTGTTGGAAAGCGAAGAAAATAGAAATTCTCAACCTGAATATATTCGGCACCAAATCTGAATAATTCGACATAATACAAATACTGATAAAGATACCAAATACCAAACGAATATTTGGCGTATCACTAATAAATAAGACTCTTTATACTTACTGCATATCGTTTTTGACAGATATCACAAACAATATTTTTATATACACTTTTCCGTTTCTTTTCATCATCCTCTTTTTTAACGCTACTCTCGACTCTGTATATTATCTGCGTCGGATCAGAGTAGACACTTCTCGGTACAAACGTGTATCTTTTGATATCAAGAGAGCTGTCTATGTAGTGATCTTCATCAGCATCTTCTTTAATGGAAATGGTGTTTATAATCTCCTCATCAACACTTTCTTCCTTTACATATATAATGTGTATATTCTGATGTTCAATACATTCGTCCTCTGTATTAAAAATTTTATTGCACTATAACAATAAATTTTTAGTTATTAACTGGGAACTTATTTATTTATAAGAATAAAAAAAAATATTTCTAATTTGTACTTCCATATTGATTTAGTGTCAATTAAACTTTATTCTATTGTTATTAAAAATAATTTAATTTCATTCAATCTAATTTAATATTTTTGAATTTCATAAAAGTCTAAATGTTTATTGCATGTTGCAGTACAATCAATTTGATTCAATTTCAAACAATATAAGTCAATCCAATCAACTTTAAAAATGTATGTATTGGCCAGGAACTTAAAAAACAAAGAAAATATCGAGTATTTCTGTATCCCGAAGGTTGACTGGTACAGAATGCTAATAGCATTAAGTCCGCCTTTTGTACCATTTTAATGGACAATAAAGTTTGTTAAATTAACAAATAAATAAAATAAAATAAAAGTTATTTTTTTAATCACCTCTTTATAATTTAAGATTAATCCTTGGTATTTTTGGTGGTAATTTTCTACTTCATTATATCCAATGGTTTTGAATTTTACCATTATTTTTGTCAATTAGTTTTATATTTTATTTTCTTGGAATAATATATTTGAAACCTTCACAATATGTATTTATTAAAAAAAAAAACATTTTAACGGGGGATACAAAACTTTTAAACTGTTTCTGCTTTCGTTGGCTTACCCACAGAACACAATTATGAATTCCAGAATAATTTCTTTAATGGGATAATATAGACTATAAATACATACAATGCTTAGTAATATTTTTTTCGTGATACTAACCGTACCGCATACGTATTCATTTATTTCACAAATATCATTGTTTTCCGGCAATTGGCAATGTTTATGCCCATTTTCTAAATGATCTCTATATGCTTCTTCGCCTTCCAAAGTTTCGCCACATCCACAGACTACGTAATGGTTGCTCACGAATGAACAGTCAAATATATTATCTTCGTTCATCGCTGAAAGCGGGACACAGATTCTACTTAGAAAAAATGAAGATTAATATCACGCATTCACGGTTTACACAATTAATTTTCTATGGAGCACAGGTTTCGACCATTTTGTATCTATGCGACTTGTCACCGGTGTTGCCAGATAATAATCCTTCTTTTCCCTGACAATGAGGAAGTATTATAAAAATAGAGAAACTAAACAAATTTCTGTCACTTCACTAGACGGCAGCACAAATGGGCGCTTTCATTATTTTAGTGAAATTTATGACTATGCTAATGAAAACGGAGACGTGGAAATATACATATTATGTACGCGCTACAAGCTTTTCAAGTCAATTATTGTTAGAGAATATATTTGCATAAATTTTTTTATTTACGTTTTAGTGCGCTCAAATAAAAGCTTGTTTTTACAAAACTTATTTCATTTCATTACTAAGTTCCTATGACCCTACCCACCCTATGTCTGGAAAGCATCCAGTACCAAAGTCCTTACTAAGTTCCTATGACCACCTTCCGACTTCATTATCATAATATTATCTTACTGACACCAAAATATTGCATTGTCATCTGACTTACATGTCTACAAAAGGTATGCAAAATTTTAAATCCATCAGAAATTAAGAAGTGGATTAAATTTGAGTTCCAAGACTTGTGAACTAACTAAAATACATACATACTACCAAGACAAGCTTTAATTTAAAGCTTGTAAAAAACAAGCAAATTTACTCATTTTTCGGGTATTTCACTCGATAATTGGTAACATTGTTTCATACGTCACACAAGTTAATGTCATCACTAGTGTTGCCGTTACCACAAGTACAAAATATACAATCTACTATTGTATAATATGTAGGTGATGAAGCTATCGAGATATGGAAGATACAAGAAAGAAGTAAAAACTTTAGTAGCTATTACTTCTATGGATGGACTACCATGCACTCAGATAAAATATTTATGATCCTGCAGATATTTTTTACTTTTCTTTCCCTCACAATAAATTAAAAGTTGTTCTGTTCTGTATACAGTTGATTTTGATTGACAGTTTATTGGTTTATTTGTTGGTTATAATTGTTTTTAGTCTGTGTTGTGGTTTTGCTTTGGTTGTGTATTATATTGCTGTGATGATTTTTAATTTAAATTATTTATATTGGACGAAATTTATAACATGTTCATAATAAATAATGGGTGAATTGCTAGTTTGTCGTGTTTGTTTATGCACAGACGTAAAATTGTATGATATATACAAATACCGACTAGAATCTGCGTATGAGAATTTAACTGGCTTTAAAGTTAGTAAAATTTTGAAATTTTAATTAAAATAGATTTTTTAACCGATTAAGTAAACTATCATTAAAAACTTTAAAATTATACTTGTTTTGACTTGACTTATAATATAGTAAATGCATTTTTTGCCTTCATTGATCAGTGTTATAAAGTTTTTAATATTAAAGGAATTTTGATTTTTATTTAAGGTCTTGCCGCTAGATGGATATCCTCAGTACACTTGTGGTGTGTGCAGTACTTTATTAACAAAATGGTTGTCATTCAAAAATCTCTGCCAAAAAAGTTTAGAGGTATTGAAGTTTGCATATGAGCAAAATCATCTGGTAAGTGTTGTGTTGGTGGTTTTAACTGATTAATTCACTATATTTGTGTTAATCTCTTTCTAGTCATGTCTTGCCCTCATCTAGTCTAGTGTTGTCTCTCGACTTTTGCCCTAGTCAAGCTTGCCTTGAGTTTGTTTGATAAATAATATTATGATATGATTTCTACTTTTTAATTCAAACATTTTATCCTATGAGTAAATCCAATGAAAACAAAAAGATGCAGCTAGTTAATTCTGTAAATATTAAATCAAAGGGAGCAATTCACATTTCTTGTTTTTTTTTAATAGTTTATTCTTGGCTTGGATGCTTGTCCTTTAGCCGATCACATTTCTTGTCAGTTTGTTTCGCCAGTTCATCTCAGACAAGACTGGTGATAGATTATGGTAGCCAGGGGTAAAAAAATAAGTCAAATGTATTTTTAAAACAGTTTAATAAATGTAAATCTTTCCATAATTTTTTGTATTGTAAATGTGTCCAATAGTAAAATAGTCGATCGTTCGCTTGGCGGTGTGCGACGAGGCGTTGTCGTGGTGAAGGAGGATCCTACTGCGAGGTCGTTTCTCTCGAACTTTTTCCAAGACAAGTGGCAAACAATTGGTAGTGTACCATTCTGCAGAAACTGTTTTTTGATCCTCTAACACAATTGTTGCAAAATGACCTATCCTTCCAAAGAACGAGGCCACCATTTTTTTTCCCGCACTTCGATCTCTCTTCACTTTAGTTGGCAACTCCTCGAAAGGAAACACCCACTGAGCAGATTGTCTTTTGGTTTTAGGATCATAACAGTAAATCCAGCTTTCGTCACCTGTTAGTATGTCGAACACAGCATTTGAGTCACCTCCGTTAAATCTTTCAATCATTTTACGACTCCAATCCACACGATGGAGTTTTTGAGCCTCAGTCAAATTATGAGGTATCCACCTGGCGCAAAGCTTCCTGACCGCTAAATGTTCTTGGAGGATTTTGTGCACTTGACTCATACCGATGTTGTTTTGAAGGTACACAATTTATTAAAAAGACATTCAACACATTAGTCTAATGTGAACATAGATCCTGTACAGGGTTTAAAACATCAATAAATCTAAATACAAATGCAATGAAGCCGTTTAAAGTTGTTTCATAAATGGTATATATATTGTATTTTTTCAACCCTGGTGTTGCCCTTATCTAGTGTTACCCTAGTTTTGACTTGCCCTAGTCTTGTCTTGTCATTAGTCTTGGCTTAAAGTTGCTTTTGATACTAGTGAAGTCTTGATTGGATCCAGGAATACATAGCAGTTTTTTGTATGTACATAGTGGAAGTCTCAATGCCAATGTATAAATACATACTCTCACTTCCATTCTAGATTACTACGGAATATGTAGCAAGTCTACATCTTAACACGCATATTCTATCAAACTTCAGCAAGGGTAGATACAATTTGTCATATTACGATGATGAGACTCACATAGAAGATGAAATCTGCAACAAATATGAAGATAATTCAAATACAGACACAAATGACTTAGACTTCAACAATGAGGAACCAAACTATGAGACACATATCAAAATTGAGCATAAGCCTGTTCATCTATTATTAAGTGAAAAGTTTACAGAAACAAAAACTAAAGTGAAAAAAAAGAAAGTGTTAAAGTGCGAAAAAAAAGTGTTTGAAAATAATCAAGACAATGAAGCTTCAGAGAGTGACAGTCAAGATGTTGATCCGTTTGATAACAATGACATTGAGTTGATAATTTTAAGTAAAGACCAGCAGATGGACGAAGTTAGAGCTAGGATGGAATCGTTGAATTATTCGCAGTCTCTTTACAAATGTAATAAGTGTTTCAAAGGGTTTATGTCATCAGCAACATATAAGAATCATATGGTAACGCATGATCCGGTGAGTATTGTATATCATACATGTATACTAATATTATAAAGCTGAAGAGTTAGTTTGTTTGTTTGAACGCGCTAATCTCAGGAACTACTGGTTCGAATTGAAAAAATATTTTTGAGTTGAATAGACCATTTATCGAGGAAGGCTTTAGACTATATAACATCACACTGCAACTATTAGAAGCGAAGAAATAATGGAAAACGCAGACGAAGTAGCTGGCGGCCACTAGTATATTATAAATGTGAAAGTTTTTCCTGTTTCATGCAAAAAGTTCTGAATGAATATTGATGAAATTGGATATACAGATAATGATCAATGTGGAATAACATATTGGCTAATTGTCATGGCACTAAACAGTTCCCCAAGGAGGGGAATGTCGCACTTTTAAGTTTCTGCCTCTATTGAAAAATTACAGATTATCTGGGTCAGTGAGTAAATAAGTAGGTTGATATTCCTGTTGAAAATTGATATTTATATTCTATTACCGTTTACAAATAATAACACATTTTTCTACTTTTGCTGTATATTCATAATCATCTTTAAACAAACCTAAAAAGACTGGTATCACCCAGTCTATGTATTACACGGCTGTATTGGCCCCTTTGTCTTTCCCCCTTTGAGAATAGGTAAATCGAACAAACAAAAATCTGTATAATACCGAAATGAATGATTATCAGTCAACAGGGAGCCATGTTTGTGAGATCTGCCAAACAAGATGGCCGACTGTCGGGAAGTTACGTACTCATCTGACGTCACACGAGAAAAGATACGTTTGTAAGCTATGCGGACACGTTACCAAATCAAGGTATGTACTTACAAAATTTACATATGCCACCGTATTTCAATCTGTAGGTCGCGAACCTTAGGGGGCGGTGGTGTCTTAGGCACGGGGTCGCGGGCAAATGAAAAAGGTCGAGGTTTTATGTAGTTGACAACATCACAATTAAATTTTTGTGAAATATTGAAAAAGTGTTGCTCTTTTTAGAATGTTATGAATGCATAAGGTACATAAATAAAGCTATAATTTTGATATTATAAAAAGTGATTACTTACTGTTTAGAACCACAGGCGTTACAGTTTGACAAGCGGTGGTAACCCCACAACCAGTTAAGTGTTATGGTATAATCTGTGGATACATATTATTTATATTAGATTGTATAAGACGGGTATTAACGCGATAGATTTCGATAGTTAAATTTTTAAATATAGGTAGGTGAAAAACCTAACTATCGAATATAGGTAGGTGAAAAACTAATTATCGAATATAGGTAGGTGAAAAACCTAACTATCGAATATAGGTAGGTGAAAAACTAACTATCGAATATAGGTAGGTGAAAAACTTAACTATCGAAATCTATCGCGTTAATACCCGTCTTATACAATCTAATATAATGCAACGCGAAAGTTTAAAATTTAGATATTATTTGTGTCAGTTAATTTATATAAAGTTAGTTAACTAAATCATTCATTCTAAATATAATTGAATACCCCTTCGAACCACTTGAAGATCGGTTTTTTAATAACACTTTGTATAACTTAAGCATTTCTCCTCGAACATGACAAATACTTAACCCAAACAACCAGACCTACTCTCGAATCACATACTTTTCACGAAGGACAAAGGGCCTCGCAAAGACCTACCACCCGGAGCCTCGCAATGGCTAAGGCCGCTGATTTGTGTATTTACTTAACTAATACTTTGTAAATGATAATAGCACAGGTTATGTTATACTCTTTTTCTTATCAATATTTATATATTGTTAAGAGAACTTATAACCAGAGGTCGGAATTAGGTAGAGTTATTTATGTACTTGCATCGAAATGTTGATATTAATGTGGACCTTCCCGGGATTTCATTATTATCTTCTTTCTTTATTTCTTTCTTTCATTGATGTAAGTTTGGCAACGTCGTGCGTGCAGTAGTTTAAATTGTGTAAAAGTAAATAACTTTTTATTTAAAAAATCACGGGATTTTTTCTGCTCTTTAAAATTAATCTCGGGATTTGAGGCATATCCACTTTATTCTTTCGCTGTATGAAATCAGTGTAAGTACATGAATAACTCTACCTAATTCCGACCACTGCTTATAACCCAAAACAAGATATAGCATTTATCATGAAATCCGCCGCAATCACTTACCTCTCTGTTTTGTATGTATGTGGGTAGTCAGAGCGGGTCACGCCTTGTTTTATAATAAATCAGTGTGCAACTAACTAGCTTGTTTCTTTGAGGTATCATCTGCTCCTGCGATATACAACACTCTCTGTAACAAATGCTAGCTTATTCAAAGACACTTCACTATATAATGTTTATATATTGCAATAGGCTAGTTGACAACTTTTTTTTTATTTCATAAATAAATAGTCCATTAACATCTGAGAAATATTGTCGAAGTAACAGCATGTCCGCGATTAATAGTTTCGGAGATACGGTGCTGTGTTTGTAGAACTGCTGCTAGTTGGCCGAAAACGCTCCCTACAAATACAAGGCACTCAGTTACGTCACACGGTGCTACAGTAGCGAAAAATGTACGGGCGTCTGGACAATATCTTTGTTATTTGTGCGTTTATGTTTAAAGCTGTTATAATGAAAGTTGTTACATTTTTTTATATCTAATTTAATGCCCTATGTATTATAGACAATTTTTGTAGTAGATTTTCTCTACTTTTTTCAAGTTTTCAAAGCGTAATATTTTCCAAAATCAGTGACTTAAAATTTGTTTTGTTAAATATTTATAAGTTAAAACGGTTCATATTTTTCGAAGATATAACAAAAAGTTGTATTTTCACTTGTAGGACACAAGCCTATTGTATCGACCGTTTACCATAGATTTAATCTCCGAAAGACTTGCGGTCAGTACTCTCCTCTAATATTTGAATAGCTTACGGTTTTCTTGATGGTTGATATCAGTAATCTCTCTTTTTGATCTGAACCGGCGTAGTATCTCAAACAAAGTAATATTTTAATTTGATATAAAAACCAAGAATTAAGAATTTCATTCAACAACTCAGATCTAATTCGGAACCCCTATTACATTACCGTTCACCTATTATTAAGTATTATAAAATACATTTTCGATCCCAACCTTCCTTTTCCAAATTCTTTCTTCTTCTTCTTCTTAACTTTAATGGCACTTTGCGTCACCACATTACTGCCAACTTCACGTAGGAGACCATTACACGATTTAAATACATTCGTTCAACAAAACAATTTTGAATTACCAATTCTATCTTTCTACATAGATTTACCAAAAACAACTTAATATATTAATACGATTTTAATACGTTAATTAAGAAATAATTTTATATAAACAATGATTTAAACATAATCATATTGAATCTAACCACAGACCACTATTAAATTAATTGTGTTAAAAAAAACACCACTGATGTTAAAGTTTTAATTGATACTTCTTCAATAATCTTACCTCAATTGTACTTATTTTGACATACATATTGTTTTTATTTAAGAACTTTTGAACGTATTATTCTATGCTAAATGCCATCCCGTATTCGCGGCATATTTAAGGAACGTATCCTCCGCGAATAAGGAGCTTCTTTTGTATTGTAAGATACATTCTCGATCCCAACCTTCCTTTATCCAATATCTTTTCCCTTCGATTCTTTTCCTAAATATTTACTTGTGCCTGATATATATATAAAACTTTTTGTTACTCTATTTCTGCGCATAAAAGTTCACAGACGCTTGTCTGTAGGCGATGGCACTCGCGTTTGCATCGGTCCGAAATGGTCCGAGATATCGTGTCCGTGAGCGTTGTCTATGTGTGCGGCGCACGTTGTATTAATATCTCCAATCTGTTTTTGCAGATTCAAAGCCAAAGAACACTATCAGTGGCACAGCGGGCACAAATATATATGTAATATATGCGGCGCTTCGTTCGAGTAAGTTTATATGTTTGGGAGCGTCCATAAATTACGTGAGGTGTTTTTTAAATTTTCTGTCCCTCCCACCCCTCCTGGTGAGATGTCGTGAGATTTTATTCAACCCCCTCCACCGATCTCACGTGAGATTTTTCAAAATTGATGAGTACTTGCGAGTATTTACCTTGTTGTAGTGTAGAGTACTCAGTATCGAGTATCGCTTTTGAAAGTATCGATACCTACTCGGTATCGAAAGTATCGTTCGAACCCTACAAATATGGTGGTTTGACATTCAGTAGATGTATAGCGTCGAAGTATGAATGAAATTATTTTCTTTTGAACGAATTAGTGAATGATCTTAATCTTATACGATTACGCTTAAGATTTAATCTTAAGCATGTACAATCTGGATTAAATGGACCAAAATAGTATATTATCAGAAAAAAAAATGCGTAATATTTGCCGAGACTCCCCCTCTCTCCAACGTAAGATTAGATGAGATTTGCCTCGACCCCTTCCCCTCCTTAAACATCTCACGTAATTTATGGACGCCCCCTTTCGGAGTATATTTGATGCAAACAAATCTTTTCGTTAGACGAAAGCTTACGAAAAAATACAGAATACAGTACGAGATCTATTGTCTATACATATAGTTATCCCCACGCCAAATACTGATTTCGTTGTCAAGTTTATATTATCCAAAGCTCTAAGGTTAGATTAGAAATAATTTTATATGGTGGTTAAATATTCTTGAATTTTTTCTATACCTTTTAAAGGGATTGTGATAGATAAATTAGACAATTAACCCCCAGATCTTAATTATTACATGATATATTTTTAAGGAAATCGACGAGCCATCTCACCCACGTTAGAATACACCACCCATCTCAACACAGTTGCGAAGTGTGCGGAGAATCGTTTATAGGCGAAAATGGACTCCATATGCATAGGAAGAAGGCTCACAGGAGCACAGAGGTAAGAGTGGAGGGTAGTTTTATAAAAAATAAAATTATTTTATATAGGCAACTAGGAATACGAGATCTTAATATGTCTTTTTTATAATTCTGTGTTGCGGGATTACGTATGCGGGATTCGCGGGACTGGAAAGAAACGTGCGCACGACTTCTACAGAGGGCGTCCTCTCGGTAACTGACAGCGTACTGACAGACAAAATGACAATACTAAATAATCAAAAAAGACATAATTCTTTTGTCAACAGTTTTGGTTTATATGTTGATTTGGTATATTTTTTTTCAGTATTTATATTTGTTTTCAGTGACAAATAAACGGCTTGATTTGATATTAGTATGACTAATAGCAAAACTTTAACAAAAGGGAATTTATTTTTGTTACATCTTCGTTTTATTTGCTTTGATTGAATAAGATATTTTCTATATGCGGGATTCCGCGGGATTGGAGAGCCCTTATGTGATCTTAAAAGTATGTTACGGTATTACGTAACCAAATGGTTACCCATTTGGTTACGTAATACCGTACCCAAATGCGACAGAATTACTAACCCTTGTATCTATAGTCGAGAGAAGTAATTGCTTGAGAATATGTCACAAGTCATAACCAGTGGTCGGAATTAGGTAGAGTTATTCATGTACTTACACTGATTTCATACAGCGAAAGAATAAAGTGGATATGCCTTAAATCCCGAGATTAATTTAAAAGAGCAGAAAAAGTCCCGTGATTTTTTAAATAAAAAGTTATTTACTTTTACACAATTTAAACTACTGCACGCACGACGTTGCCAAACTTACATCAATGAAAGAAAGAAATAAAGAAATCCCGGGAAGGTCCACATTAATATCAACATTTCGATGCAAGTACATAAATAACTCTACCTAATTCCGACCTCTGGTCATAACTTAAGCTAATATTATTTACCAGATAAACAAGAATTTAAATGAAAATTATTAACATTATAATTATTAACTATGATGTTAATATTCTTAATGGTAAGAATCAATCGAGTATCGAGTAGCTCGGTGGCGTAGTGGATAAGCGCCGCGGCCCGCGATCGTTGTCGTTAAGCAACTCTCGCAAGGGTCGGTCACGGGATGGGTGACCAAAAAAATTATTATCTCGAGCTACTCCGTGCTTCGGAAGGCACGTTAAGCCGTCGGTCCCGGCTGCATTTGCAGTTGTTAGTACCCTCCAATCCGCATTGGGCCAGCGTGGAGGGTCATGGCCCATCCTCCTTAACCATCCATAAGGAAGGCCTGAGCCCCTGCAGTGGGGACGTGAAAGGGCTGATGATAATGATATAATCAATTACGTTTTATTATTAGACACAACACGGCCGTACATTAAAACAGCGTTAACTTAGATATCAATACATATACGAAAACGTACAAATAGAATATGTGTTGTTTATTGAGTTTTTTTTAATAAGTAATTTACTTTTACACATGAAAGGATCAAGATTTTTTTTTAAATATGTTTTATCTGGGACGAAAACGCCCCTGAAATTTTGCAACTCCGATGACGTCACACGATCTATTAACGATTTTAGTACGATGAGGTTTGTTTATTTACTAGCGTGTGACTTCATTAGCGGCGTAATGGCGGCGAATGACAGACGGCGTTTTTCGCGCGGTTTCGGAAATGTAAACTTTAACTTTGATTTTTATTGCTAATACTACAGTATTAGCAATAATTACCCAGATTACCCCGAAATATTAATGTAATGTGCTTATTGTGGAATAAAGAATAATTTAAAAGTTTCGTATTTTTGTTATTTTCTCTTTACGTGTAAAGGCCACTACGTGACATTAGCGAAATTGTGTAAACGCGAATAGGCCATGAATTCAATTATTATAAGCTTTCCGCCAGCGGCTTCGCCCGCGTTATCCCTAAGGGACTTTTTACCCGACTGCGCGACGCAAAGGAGGGTAATGTGTTTACCAGTCTATGTATGTTTATTTGAATAATTGTTTCATATCATGACATGGATATATGTAATTACAATGATTAATTGAATAGTAAAGAATGGTCATTATGTTAACGTTTTAATTCCCTCTTTATACTCTCACTCCCATTTTCATCAATTTATTTGCTGATTTTCGGGATAAAATATTGTCTATGTCAACCGCGTATGATGTAACTACCCGTAGGTGAAGAGAATTTTTAAAACCGTTCCAGTAGTTTCGGACCCATTCCTCTTTTTAATATTAGCATACATATTAAATATGATTGGTTGATTTTGTCGCAATAGAATGACGAGAAGAAACCTACATGTTCGTGTTGTGACGTCACATTTCAAACTGTCGAAGCGTTGAAAAAGCACAAAGCCAAAAATGTGGACTGCAGTAATATAATGTGAGTAAAATGTTCATGTAATTTTTTCCTTATATAGTTTATGTGTAAGAGAGTAGCTCGGTGGCGTAGTGGATGAGCGCCGCGGCCCGCGATTGTTGTTGTTAAGCAACTTTCGCAATGGCCAGTAACGGGATGGGTGATCGAAAAAAAAAATATCTCTCCTCCGTGGTCTCGGCTGCATTTGGAGGATGTTAATACCCTCCAATCCACATCTGGCCTTGTTTGTAAACGAGTAAAAGAGAGAGATGTAGTGACGGGTCATTGTACGGAATTTTCTCTATTCGGCGACTCGACTGGACTGGGTAGATTAGGGTTGCCAGATAGCGAGACTAAAATATCTGGACAAAATTTGAATTAAGTCGAGATTTTGGGATCGCAGTCGGGACAAAAAAAATCTAATTAGAAATCCACTTTTTATTAATTAAATTTTAAAATAATAACAAGTATATACTTTTTTGTCATTTCATAAGGTCACATAATAATAGTATAACATTTAAACAGCTTATATACCTACGTCTACTTATTATATTTTTATGATATGCGTGTTATTTATTTTTTTATACTTGGAAATTGATTTTACACAATGTAACAATTTTGTCGGGACATATTTGTCATACGATACGATCATACGAAATGTCTGGTCAATCCAGATGAAGCCCGACCATCTGGCAACCCTAGGGTAGATGCAGTGGGTTGATTGCTTTATTTGAAAATCTATTATAATACCTTTCAGTGGTATAGCGATTTGTGGATTTATATAACAAGAGACATAATAACAGCTTCATAGCTTTCCAAGTTTAATGATTGCCTTAGACAATAGGGATGATGACTGGGTAAAAAAAATGCAATTCTATTCAGTCCGTCAGTCAGATAATTGAAAAATATACGTATTTTTTTTTTACTTCAATTTAACAAGAAATAGCTTAGATAACAGACATTAAAGTTGAGGAGTGGGGGCTCGCTACGTCACAGTTGAGTAGAAAACGTACCATAACGTGACGTCATGCGACATTTCAACTCAACGTAACGCTGTAATTTTATGATTACGAAAAAAATAAAAAAATACGTGTTCAATATTTTTTAACACTCTACCCGACGGACAAACAAACAAAAATTAGTCATCATCCCTATTGGAATTAACGTGATATTGAAGATATTCGATATCTTTCAAAAAAACTACGCGATCGCATTCGCTGTCACGTATCAAATAGTTGTAGCGCGAATTTCGTGTGATAGATTTTAAAATAGAACAATTAGGCCACAGGCACAATAAGTGACGGTGGTAGATGGTCACCAGTGTGTACGTAGCCTAATTATTTATTGATATAATCATATTGGGCTAGTAATGAGTAGCTCGGTGACGAAGTGGATAAGCGCCGATTGTTGTTGTCAAGCAACTTTCTCGGGGTTCGGTCACGGGATGGGTGACCGAAAAATTATTATCTCGCGTTGCTCCGTGCTTCGGAAGGCACGTAAGGACTTTAGTCCCGGCTGCATTTGCAGTCGTTTACACCTTCCAATCCCTATTGGACCCGCGTGGAGGGTCCGGGCCCATCCTCCGTAACCATCCTTATGAAAAGCCTGAGCCCAAGGGGATACGTAGAAGGGCTGATGATGATAATGATTGATTGTTAATTATAATTAATAGGCCATGTGTACAGTGTGGGGAGAATTTTGAGACTAACGCAGAATTGAAGGAGCATCTGAAGACCCATTTCAAGGAAGAGCCTGTCAAATGTGAGGAGGTAAGTGATTTGCCTATTTGCAGAATTTTATATTAAAAGTGCATCTTTTTTTAATAATGTCAAATCAAATAATTTATTGCATGTCACATTAAAATTATAATTATAATGGTAATAATTTTGTTGTTAGTGTACATGTGACGCCCTGTTGCGTGTGTGACATTGCTATGCCCAGCAATGTTACGATACAATTTTTGAAAATTAGTCAAGTCAAGTCAAAATAATCTTTATTCAAATAGACTTCTTAAAAGTACTTTTGAATCGTCCAACATTTTTTCCCTACCGCTCGTTCAGGACGTCTTTTGGCTGATAAGAAGAACGAGCAAGAAACTCACCAGCTCTAATAAGAGTAATGACATTTACAAAAACCATGTCATTACCAGATCAGATACATTATAAACAGAGATAGAGAAAAAAAAACTATGGTCTTAATAATAATGGAAACAAGATAATGAGTTAAGAAGTAATCACCTATTTTTGTTTGTGTAATTTTAGGGTATCTGACACTATTATAAATAAATTGCGTATTGTAGTCCTCCTGTTAGGTAATAGTCTAATTAAGATTATTTATTAGAATCTGCAGACAAAATATGTTTAGCTTTAGTAAAATAACGTAAAGAAAATGGCAACACTGATGTGCGCACGTGTGTGTTTTTTTTTAATTGCTCCAATATTTGCGCCAGGCGTTTCGCATTACAGAGTTTGATTACTATTTTCTTTTTACTTACATTTTTTGAAGAAAAAAGATAATTTTTCCTGTAGTACTTGATAGCTTTAACTGGAGAAATACTGCGGTTCTTTCCCAGTTAAAGCAGTTTCGCGATTTAGCCAGTGGCGGACTAACGGGGAGGGGGGGAAGGGGTGGTCTGCTTATTGTGCTTATTGTGTAATAATGAATTTAAAACTATTTTCCAAAATTAGTCATATTAACTTAAAATTTAAAAATTTTGTTATTTTCTCTTTACGTGTAAAGGCCACAACGTGAAGTTGCCGGAATTGTGTAAACGCAATTCGGGCGGTGCGCCTCGGGCTTTCGGTTCTGAGGGGCCTGCAAGTGGCTGCAAAGTTCCTTGATCACATTATAAATTTGGATTGGAGACTCCATAGGCAAATAAATACAGCTTGTAGCGGGGTCATTTTTTTCTCTATTTACAATGTATTGATCTGGTAATGACATAGGCTTTGTGAATGTCATTACTCCCATTAGAGCTGGTGAGTTTCTTGCTCGTTCTTCTTATCAGCCAAAAGACGTGCTGAACGAGTGGTAGGGAAAAAATGTTGGACGATTCAAAAGTACTTTTAGGAAGTCTATTTGAATAAAGATTATTTTGGCTTTGACTCTGGAGTTTTCCCCTTTTGAGTACCAGATAGTACGCCCTAGTACAGTTGACACGAAGTACATCGTGTCATGTATAAAAAATCATGTGTTTCTCTATCTGTATAGTGTAACAGAACATTCGCCCACAAGCGTTCGTTCGCGATCCACTTCCAACGCGTACACTTGGGTGTTAAGATGAAGTATCGCGGCGCTAGAAGACAAAAACTGTCTGTCGTTGTCTGCGAGATATGCGGCAAGGAATGTACAGTGAGTATATTATGACACTTTACTAGTCGATCACGTACACAGTACGTTATCGGGATTAAGCACGTACCTAGTACGTGATTTATGCATGTTTTAAAGTATTTCTGAACTAAACAAAGGTACAGTTAATATCAAAAGTATATTTTTATATAATCTTGATTTCTTGTAGCTCGGTGGGGTAGTGGATAAATGCTTTGGCCCACGATCGTAGTGGGTAAACAACTAAGCCGTCGGTCTGGCTGCGTTTTCAGTAGTCGATAGCCTCCAATCCGCATTGGCTCACGTGGAAGGCCATGGCCAATCCTCCTTAGCCATAAGGAGGCCTGAGCCCCCGAGGTGAGAGGGGGGTGGGGGGACGTAACAGGGCTAATGATGATGATATAATCTGATTCTTTTAGACAAGTTCTACAGTTCGTGATTTGATTTGAAAACGATTCCCCGCAAATTACATTATTCTTTCAATTTTTACAATACACGGTTTATTAAAAGAATAATATGAAGTAAGTTGCGGCTATATAATGGGGTTAAGGAAGATGGGCCGTGACCCTCCACGCGGACCCAATGCGGATTGGTGTGTATTGAGTTAAATTTGGTATTGAGTTGAGATGGCGTCTTCTTTGTAGTCGTCCTGTTTAGCTTGCGTCAAGACTTATGTATATTTTTAATAGTGCGGAATAAATTGTATTTTATCTGAAGAAATCTTGTTTATTATTTGAATTCGAATTCAGTCATTCGAAGATGTCAGCGGCTTACGGCTTAACGTGCACGAAGCATAATAATAATAATCAAGCATAATAATTTATCGGTCACCCATCCCGTGACCGACCGTTGCGAAAGTTGCTCAACAACAACGATCGCGGGCCGCTTATTCACCACGCCACCGGGATGTATTATTATCTCGGTTATCAATTCGGTACAGAGTAAAGCTACCCTCATGTACCATCAGCGCACCCACAGCGGCGAGAAACCGTACGAGTGTCCGGAGTGTCCGAAGAGATTCAGCGTACATCAGAGATTGCAGGTAACGTGCAAGATATACAGATAGTTGCACAGACGTCCATTAAAATTGTCATTAGTGTAAAGCCACATTACCCATACAAATATGACATTCATTAGAGCTTAAAGGCGTCATTAAACCTTAATGGACGTTTGTGCAACTGACCGATAAAGTAAATGGAACAATATTCTTGTCGGCAACCCTACCAAAAAGTTATTTTTGAGTAGTGGCAACACTACCTCTTTTTTGTTCCCTTTCTATTGCTCTGCGATCACGGTGTGTTGTTGTGTAAATAAATAAAAAATTAAAATAAATAATTAAATAAAAAATATTATAACGATCAACTAGTGTTTTAACGTGTATGGACCAACCCAATACAAGTACACTACAATACTTAATGAAAAATGCTTGAAAATCCACTTTGTCCCCGGTACTCTAGTGAAAATACGCTCAATAGCAAGCGCTTAAAAAAATTCGTCAGTCCTGTTAGGTCTTGCATACCCGCTCCATACAGGAGTAGACATACTGCCAAACCGATAGCTATATAGGATTTTAACGGCAGTCTCCTATTTAGAAGCAAACACTTGTGTGTATACTGCCCTAATAGAGTTGTGACGTCACATTTCATAGTCTACTGAGATCAATCTGTCACGTGGAATAAAAAAACAGGACAAAATCTTGATTTACATGCAAGCTATCATTCCCATAGCATTGTGAATGGAGAAATTGATCAAATATAATAAAAGAAACTAGATGTATTATAGATCATTGCGATCGGGGGACCGATCTGTGGGTAATTTGTAATCTATGAGGTCCCCTGAATGCAATTAGAATTTTATTCAGCCAAGTTTTTATATTTTTTTAAAGTTCTCGTTTATTAACAAATCTATGGACTTTGTCTGAAAATAAATTTATTATAATTTTTTTTTATTATTATTTTTTTTATTTATTTTCAAGGGTAAACAAACAGTGATACAATTTACATTGATATTACATAATCATTATAAATTGATCGAATTGCTCTTTTCTGAAGCACAAAAATTGTTTGTATGTCGGCAGCATTTCCCCACAATAGGATACCGTACGACATAACACTATGAAAGTAACTCTTTCTAAAATCAAATCAAACAAATAAACATCAAAGAAATCTTTGTACAAGTCATTGGGATTACTATTATGTTTCAAATGATACAATTTACTATCTAATTGATTTTTAAAACGTTCCAAGCGACTCATACTTTTTGACACAACTGTAATGTCTCTCCTAGCCACAAACGTACATTTATGCGGAAAGCTAACTAGTTGTCCAAAATGAAGTTTTCTAAAATCCATAGGAGAGCTTCTAACTAGAATAAAAAATCTTACAATTTGACAGAATAATTGACATTACAAAGGCACTTATTACTTTTTCGCTACTACAGAGCGTATTTTCCGGTATTCAACCCAAATTTTTATTTTAATGTGCTTTTCGGGTTGGGGTTTTTTAATTATTTTTTTTTTAAATTATTGTATGCATTAGATTCATCTACGCACCCACACCGGCGAGAGTCCCTACAAATGCAGGAATTGCCCGAAAGCGTTCAAACACAAGGCTGCATTGAATCGTCACGATAGAGTGAGTTGATAGATATATATATAAGTCGCTTTCCCTGTCCCTATATCCATCTGTATGCTTAAATCTTTAAAACTACGCAACGGATTTTGATGCGGTTTTTTTTCATAGATAGGGTGATTTGACAAAAGGAAGGTTTTAGTCTAGTGGTCTAGTTCATTGATAAAATAACGAACAAGTCTAAAACAGGGGATCGGACAGCAATACGATAAAAAAAATTGTATGTGGTTAAAAAGTTTCAAAGATTATTCTTCGATTTTTCTTTTTTATAAATCCACAATTATTTCTATTTTTAAATCGATGATCAAAATTTTTTAATTTTAACAATATTTGTAGTCTGTGTCACACGTCAAATGAATCACCAATCGGAGCGCGTAACGTCATTTGTCGGGAAAATATCTAACAAAAGCGGCGGTTAATATTGAAAGTGCAAAACTATTCCAATAATTTACTGGACTTTTACAAGTCTTGTGACTTATTGAGTTTCATTCATTTGTGAGTTTAAATATAAAATTATTCAATAAACTCAATTTTTTTAATGAAAAATCACCTTTTGTATATGACTAGAAATAAATGAATCCCTTTGCTGATAAATTATTTATTTTCTTAAATTTCGTTTACATGCTTCAAGAATGTGTTCAATTGAGTTAAAAAGTAAAAGTGAAGTAGCTGTCCGTCCTAACAGCTGATTTTAAATGGCAGCGCGACGAAACACGACGATTTCCGAGACCACCCGAAGGATGCGTCACCGTCGGCCGCTGTCGGTCCTCCTCCCGCGCTCCCCCTCCCGCGCTCCTCGCCCCGTGCGTAACATTTTAACTCACAAATGACGTCACGTCGCACGCGGTATTTACAATGATAGTTTTGGGGTACATAATAAGGCTTATCGACATAAAATAATATTTTTGTTGGAAATAAACGACGTATTAATTAATTTTCAATAGTTTTTTTTTTGATATTTCTTCCGATCCCCTATTCATTTAAAAGTGAGCTTAGTTAATATATAATATAAGTTATTGTAAATTAAATAACGGGAATCTTGATTTACATATTAAATTAGTTGGATACGTAGAAGTGGTATTAAACTACATTAGAAACATTGATCTGATTCCAAGATGAGTAGCTAAAGTCCCGTGTTATGGAGTATTTGAGACAACGGCGGTACCGCAACACCCAGACCTGAGACAAAACGGAAAAGCTAATTTTCTACATTGATCGGACCGACGATCGAACCCGGGGCATCAGAGATGGCAACACCTTGAAACCGCTCGTTTACTGATGCTGTCAAAATAATTAGTAAAAGTTCATAATATAAGTAAAATCTGTATATCTACCAGAGTGACTTAGTGGCGTAGGGGAAAAGATCCGCGCCCCGCGATCGTTGATGTTAAGCAACTTTCGCTATGGTCAGTCACGGGATGGGTGACCGAAATATAATATGTCGAGCTACTCCGTGCTTCGGAAGGCGCGTTAACGGCTGTACATGCAGTCGTTTATACCCTCTGATCCGCATCCAACCTTATGCATACATAGAACGATATAAGTTTCAGAGTGCCGTGACGTCATAGCGACGCCATGACAGAAGTTAGCGTTATCGCGGTTATTTTTTTTAAGAAAAATTTATGTAGGTATATCTGTAAAATAAAAATATTTTTTTAATATCGTCTACAGCCTTACTAGGCCGCTGTATCTCTACCAAAAACAAACTGCCAAAGAGTTAGTTCCTCTGTTTTTTGATACAGGTACACACTGGGGCGAAGCCCTACGCTTGCTCGCATTGCGGCAAGTGTTTCTCCCAGTCTAACTCCATGAAGTTACACGTGAGGACAGTACACCTGAAGATGCCCGCTCCGTACAGGAGTAGACATACTGAGAAACCGATAGCTACATAGGATTTCAACGGCGGTTTTTTATTTAAAAATAGAGTTGTGATGTGACATCGATGTTTTTATATCGATAGTTTATCCAGTAATTATTTTTACAGCATGTCGTGTTATATGAAACTGTATATACGTTCTTTATTATTGTGACCAATGTGATTGACAAAATATAGTGATTTTCACGAGTGATTGTTTAAGTTATTCCAACAAGACAATATTTTATTATATTATATTTGATTCACAATTGCTATATTGAAAAATATAATAAATGAAAAATACATAACTTACATATTATATTTCTACGAGCGTGCATGGCAATCAAGATTTTGTGCTGTTGTGTATTCCACGTGGCCAATTGTCCTTAGCAGACTATGAAATGTGACGTCACAACTGGCGATGTGACGGCGATGTTATATGAGCGTGATAGTGCTGTGACACTATATATGATTGTCATGTCTTGTATGACAGTTTTAAAATTTAATGATAATAACCCCATTATAAATTGTATTAATTTATAAATAAAATATAGTAATTTTAGAAAGATAATATTTATTAGTGATTTTATTTTTACTCATAAATAAATTGATTGAAATTATGTCGTGTTTATTTATTGCGATCTAATAATAGATACATGTCAAGTAAAAAAAAGACTGGCATTTTCGTTTCATTATTTTAATGATAGTAAAGTTCGATGTTATTGCAGACGCTAAGAACCTTTTGTTGCGTTGATGTTATGTGCAGAGGTCGGAATTAGGTAGAGTTATTTATGTACTTGCATCGAAATGTTGATATTAATGTGGACCTTCCCGGGATTTCTTTATTTCTTTCTTTCATTGATATAAGTTTGGCAACGTCGTGCGTGCAGTAGTTTAAATTGTATAAAAGTAAATAACTTTTTATTTAAAAAATCACGGGATGTTTTCAGGTCTTTAAAATTAATCTAAGGATTTGAGGCATGTCCACTTTATTCTTTCGCTATATGAAATCAGTGTAAGTACATGAATAACTCTACCTAATTCCGACCACTGGTTATAAATTTGACTCAAAAGTAATTAATTAGTATAACATTGTATTTATGAGTGGTATTATTCAATAACTTTTGCATAGACCACTCATCAGATGGATGACCACAAAGTAATCCTTAGTTCCTCCGTTATTTGAAAGATAAGCCCCTTCATTGGACCAGTTACATTGGCAGTTAACTATTCATAGTCGTACAGAATGTGTTTCGAAAGTCTTTATTCTTATAGCTATACATTTAACCAAGACTTTTTAGCGTTCGGTGGTCATTTTAATTTCTTGGCGTTGATAGTGGCTAGTTGCCCTAGGAAAGCCCTAAAGTCTATCACACAAAAGAAGTCGCGTTATAACTCTTAATCCTTTGTAATAAAAGCGAAGGACTTGTTTTGTGAGAATCTATATTCATTTTAGTCTACTTAAATTGCCTACGATTTCAATACTTCAAATTTGCTTTTTCCGCTCACAGAAGGCGTTGTAAAAGTACAAGAAAACAAATGAGAAATAAAGAATTTATAAAGCTAAAAAACACTTCTATGGCGTTAGTCTGTGGTCTGGTCCGTATGCTTAATAATACATTGGGCCCACGTGACAGGTTAAGGTTAGTCGACTTGCATCTGAACAAGTAGGTAATGCCGTTAGTACACCGCCGCAATGAGGAAATATTAAAAAAAAAGAAAGCACAAAAAAGCATCTCACTAGATGGCGGCTCTAGCAAAAGTAGATTTTTGCAGGAAATGAATGGACCAAAGATAGTCATTTCCGTTCCTTTTAACTTACAGATAAAAAACTGAATTTTGCAAATTTCCAAACTTGGATATTAATACAGATACGAAAAAGTACAAAAAAAAAACGAATTCTTTATTGAGTTTTGAAAATTAATTTATGTTTATACATGAAAGTAAACCGGAAGAGTTCAAGAAATTACCATAGCGACATCTAGTTGGATTTCGGGAACTATTGTTTTTTAAATACTTCGTCATTGCATGCGAATGCAAAAACATATGCGCAACTATGCTAATGCAATTGGGTTGTCACCTTTTGAAAAACTAAATTAGAGGTATTCGGATAGTCATCAGAAATCGGTCCAATAACAACCACGAATGCGAAACGTGTGCGTCCGTGTAACGACATTTTTCGCAGTCGAATGCGAAACCGTACTGACAAGTACGCAGTCAAGCTAATAATACAGCGAGGCCAAACACACGTGAACATTGTCATACATACAACTTACAAGATTTCGCAAATGATTCCAATAGTAAAGATTGATTTTCGATCTGTTCGTTACGGGATCTAGCAATCATGGTGGAAATCGAAAATCGAGTTCAAATAGATTGATATTTGTTAAATTGAATCGAGACCGGAATCTAGACTACATACGATGACATATGTCAAATTTGAGGTTTGTTGTTTTTCTTTGTTGTTGTTTCTGCGATAAAATTAAAATATGATATCAAATTATAAAAGTAAGTGTTACAAATTTATCTTTTATGTATTTAAATATTGTAGTTATAGTTTTATTTGCTTTTGCGTTGTCCTTTTATGTATTTAAATTATTGTAGTTGTTTTTTTTTTTTTAGTAGAGAAAGAACAATCTCAAGGAAGAATTGATTAATACCGTACATATTTAATTATAACTATCGTTCAGTCTCTTAAATCACGTGTCTCTCTCACTACGGGATGTTGGCAAAATTTCCGTGTATAACGGAACAAGTCCATACTGAAAAAAAAAAAAAAAAAAAAAATTAAAATATACTGTTTTTTTCGTCGAATTAAACTTTGGTTTCTTCTTATAAAATACAAATGCAACTGAGAAAGTGAAATACTTTTCGTCTATCGCTAAAACAAGCGAGCCATTGTGTAGTGTATAACATATCTGGAATTTCTTTCTATATTTTTGACTGTTTATCGATTTTAATATAAAAATTATGCCAATCATATACTGTTGTGTTCCTGGATGCAAAGAAAGTGGAGGTACGTCTTAATTGAAATTCAATAAACATAGTGTTTTTGGCAATGAAGTGATTATAATTTATTATAAGCGATTTTCGATATGACTGTGTGCGTGCCTATTTTTATTTTTTATTACCAGCAGAACATTATGGATATGTTTGTATTTCTCATGTAAGTGAATATATGTAATCCTTTTTGAGAAGTAAATGTCTTAAACCTAAAAAATAGTGGCAGTGGCGATTTGAAGACAGTTCTACAATAGTTCTAATAGACAACCGGATCTGTCTGCTCTGTACATTGAACTAGATCAACCGCTTGCCGGACATTATTGTCGTTATTGCTTGTACGGTCGATTTTATGGAGTTGATCTGTGAACACCAGCCCTTTTACATCCCTACTGCAGGGGCTCAGGCCTTCCTTATGGATGGTTAAGGATGATGGGCCATGACCCTCCACGCTGGCCCAATGCGGATTGGAGGGTATTAATGACTGCTAATGTAGCCAGGACCAACGGCTTAGCGTGCGTTCTGAAGCACGGAGTAGCTTGAGATAATAATATTTTGATCACCCATCCCGTGACCGACCCTTGCGAAAGTTGCTTAACGACTACGATCGCGGGCCGCGACGCTTATCCTCTACCCACACCACTACTGTGAACTATATTTATACATACATAAACAATGTGTATTAAAAGCTCAATGGTGTAGTAGTTAGCATATTCAATTAGTGATGCAGAAGTTAAGCACCTGTCTCATGGTCTCTTAAGCCATTTATCATTTATTAATTCATAATAATAATTAATTATTAGCAATGTTTGAACTTTTGGACAACCAATTTTTACAATATTTTGTTTTCTATCTTCAAAATAAAAATAAGCTTGGTGAAAAATAATTCTCATAACTAAGGGTTACGGGACCATTTGTAATGCTTTAAAAAAAGAGAGTAATTGTTATTGTTGGGTTAATAGGTACTAACTTGTGTGTTAACAGGTGATGAGTAATAAAACAAGCTTTATAATAAGTTTTTATAATAAGCATTCACTACCCAAAAAGTAGGGAGACATGAGATCTGAGGGTTAGGGTTCAATGGCAAGCTTGAAACGTCAGTCCGTATATAACATAGGTACTATTTGTATGGCCCTAGTTAACTGTTCGCAATAGCCAGGTCTTGGTCAACCATTGTCCTGATAGTGCACTGGAGAAATCTACAGCAAAAATTAAAAAAAAAAAATTGGTTTAAAACATGGTAATTTCCTACAGGTGAGATACCTTAATCATTTATATCAAGTTACACTGCTAGCGGTAGGTAGTCGCGGGCCTAAGAGTCCAGTTTTCTATTTCATGTGTTGTGTTATTCTATTTCATGTGTTTTCTATTTCAGCCATGCATAAGGTGCTCCACGGGTTCCCTAACCCAGACAAAGATATGGAACGTTTCAAAACATGGGTGTATGCTATCGGTCCCGTTTTGTTGGGCTTAGAAGATAAATACATATATAAATACCGTCGTGTGTGCCATTCGCACTTCACTGTAAAGCATTGTTGCCGGAATAACAGAATCAGTAATATTGCAGTGCCGATATTGAATATGCCAGGTTTGTAGCTATGACTATTTGTTTTTTCTACATATAATTCGGACACACTTAGTTCATAACACATGCAAAGTGCAGTGTGCAAAAAAGTTAATTTTGAATAACGTACAAGTAATTTAAGAAAATCCGATAACAATTAACAAACCCAAAATATCATATAAATAATTTGTTGAGATAACTGTATTTGTAGTTGGCTGTATCTCTTGTCAAGCACATAAAGTCGATAATCCTTATTTACCTTAATTCGTATGGTGTCACCACTTTACAATATTTTGGGTTATTTATTTATTGAAATTGTTAAGTTTACTATCTGACTCTATCGGCCGGTTTCTGAATTGAGAAAGTACAAAATCTCAACTGTTTATTCTTAATAAATTAAGTTTTTTTACGTTTCATATTGCAAAAAGTATTAGATTTACCAAATTGCTATCAACTGATAATTAAAAATTTATAAATCAGCAATGAAAACATGTTTTAATGACATTTAAAGTGGCTTAAGCACGGTTTAAGACGTGCTCAACTTCAAATTCTCAATTCAGAAACCGGGCGTATGTTTATGAAGTTCGGTAAAATGAATAAGCGTGTTCACAGGTATGAGTTTACTTTCAGACTCGTTCATATTGAATGGCGACTTACAAATTATTACAAATGTCATAGATAACATCGCCACAGAATGGCCGACAAAGATTAAAACAGATGTGCCACACTTGTATATGTATAAGGATTATCAACATGTGCCGCCGCGTTATATATAAATAGCTATTATGAGTTGATTTTACTATGTTATGTTATACGGCGGGCTTTTCCGCAACTCGACACCTTGTGTCTATTTCACGTGAATAATAGGGTTGCATCTGTCCTGCCACCCCAGCTCCTCCAGGAAGCCCCTTCCTTTAACTTTGCCGCATGCCTCTTTTAATGTCCATGGTCTACCCAGATGTTTAGACCTGTCTTGAAACGCCCCTGCATTCCAGTAGTATGTGAGCGCTTGTCTCTTCATCATCCAGGCATGCCCTGCACATAAGTGCATGTTAAAATAGCCATGACCGGTTAGTATACCTACTATTAGCCTTGACGTTTTCTAGGTAGTTTGTTTAACTTACGTGCCAGTTACAGGTCTACCTTGGGGATTGCTTCTTTGGTTTGCCTGCACTCAGTCGTTTGAGTCCAGTTGAGTCATGTTGTTGGTAACAGTGTTCTCTTACCCAGTTTCTCAGCTCAGCTTCTCATTATTTATTTATACCATTAGATATTTATATATAACCTCTGTGCGCGAGTCGCAAACATAAAGCTAGGTAAAAGATTTCTGTGGTCAGAGAGCTCTTTTGGTGACGAAGAAGAAGAAGATAGCGACATGATTGTCATAGCTTTGACACAAAACCAATTAAATAATATATCATGGTATGTATGAGTGGTATTATTCAATAACTTTCGCATAGACCACTCATTGGATGGATGACCAAAAATATTTTTTTGTCCCTCCATTATTTGAAAGATAAACTTTGGATTGAACCAGTTTGACAGTTAACGCTTCGTAGTCGTACAGAATGTGGTTCGATAATCTTTATCCTTATAGCTTTATATTCAACTAAGACTGAGCGTTCTATGGTCATTTTAATTTCTTCGTTATGGCCCTAATATGATTTAATCAGTGTCTAGTTGCCATAGGAAGGCCTTAGTCCGCCTCACAAAAAAGTCCCGCATTCTAACTAATAAAAGGGAAACATTGTGATCCGGCCCTAATATGATTTAGTCAGTGTCTAGTTGCCATAGGAAGGCCTTAGTCCGCCTCACAAAAAAGTCCCGCTTTCTAACTAATAAAAGCGAAACATTGTGATCCGAGGACTTCTTTCGTGAGACAAACTCTATATTCATTTTCGACTATATAGTCTACATATATTGTCTATGATTTCTATACTTCAAATCTGCTTACTCCGCTCAAAGAGGGCGTATATTAATTATCTTGATAAATTTAGAGTATAGATTGGGCTATTTCACTCGCACCAACGTACATGTATATTCATCACGCGCACGCCTGGAGTAGACTTCAATGTGCCTGGGACGATATGGGAACCATCGAAAGTGACTGGGGGTTGTGGAAACATTATTCGTATAGTTTTCTGAATAACATATATAAAAGTCAGATTTTATACTATGACGAAAGTAGATTTATAAATAATCATACTGTAAGGGTGTCTGGAAAGGGGTTGTTACCGCCCGAAGTATCCGCCAATAGACGAGGCGGTTTCTAATATGATTGTAAGTTAAAATATATGAAAACTAAGTTTTATACTATCACAAATTTGAAACATAATTTTACTCACCTTTACTACCTGTTACCTGCCAAAGCCACCGCGACCCAGGTTGTATAGGCTGGGTTTGCTTATACCTGTATAGGAGACATGTATAGAAGAATTTTCAGCTTTTATAATATAACGAAGGTCTGGGCGTCGCGGGCTCTTAGACTAAAAACGATGAACCCAAGATTTGGCTTTATGGCTTAGTTCCTTCGCCTGTCCCAAGGACGAATTATAATTCTACTAAAACGATGACATGTGTCAAATTTGAGGCGACTTTGTTTGTTGTTGTTTCTGCGATAAAAAAAAATATCATTTTTTTTTGGTTTCTCCCAGATTCTCCTAAAAAATACAAGTTCAACTGTGAAAGTGAAATACTTTTCGCCCATCGCTAAAACAAAGCGAGCCATTACTTGCGATGTGTAGTGTATAAGATATCTGGAATTTCTTTCCACATTTTTGACTGTATTTCATTTCATTTTCATATAGAAATTATGGTAATCAAACACTGTTGCGTTCCTGGATGCAAAGAAAGTGGAGGTACGTCTTAATTTTGATTCAATAAACATTTATAGTGGCAGTCGCGATTCGAAGACAGCTCCACAATAGTGCTAATGGACGACCGGATCTGTCCGCTCCGTACAGCGAACTTGATCGTATTAAAAGCTTAAATTCGCAGTAGTTAGTAGCATAGATTAGTAATGCAGAAGTTAAGCAACTGTCTCATAGTTAGGTCATAGAATTGTTGACCAAATTTCTCATCTCAAGCGCTTCCATGCTTCGAAAGGCATGTTAAGCCATTTTTTATTTATTTAATCTATTATAAGCAACCTTTTTTCACAATATTCAGTTTTATAATAATCTTTAAAATAAAAATAAGCTTGGTGAAACAAAATTCTCATTGATATGGGTTACCATTTGTAATGCTTTAAAAAAAGAGTTGTTGATGGGTTTATAGGTACTAACTTGTAAGTGTGTAACCAGGTGATGAGTAATAAAACAAGTTTTATAATAAGCATTCACTACCCAAAAAGTAGGGAGACATGAGATCTGAGGGTCAGGGTTCAATGGCAAGCTTAAAACGTGTACCGCACCTAGGCATCCAGTTTGCGGCCATGTGTTTTCTATTTCAGCCATGCATAAGGTGCTCCACCGGTTCCCTAACCCAGACAAAGATATGGAACGTTTCAAAACATGGGTGTATGCTATCGGTCCCATTTTGTTGGGCTTAGAAGATAAATACATATATAAATACCGTCGTGTGTGCCGTTCACACTTCATTGTAAAGCATTGTTGCCGGAATAACAGAATCAGTAATATCGCATTGCCAATACTGAATATGCCAGGTTTGTAGCTATGGGTATTTATTTCTTCTACATATAGTTCGTACACACTTAGTTCATGACACATCCAAAGTGCAGTGTGCAAAAAAGTTGAATATAAATCTCGAATAATGTACAAGAAATTTCAGAAAAATAATTAACAAAACCATAATATCACATAAATAGTTTTGATGAGATAACTGTATTTGTAGTTGGCTGTATCTATTGTCACGCACTGAAAGTTTATAATCCTTGTTTAACCTATTTTGTATGGTGTCACTGCTTTACAATATTTTGGGTTATTAATTTATAGAAATTGTTAAGTTCACTTTCTGACTCTATGTATACGAAGGGTCGGTAAAATGAATAAGCATGTTCACAGGTATGAGTTTCAGACTCCTTAATGTTGAATGAGGCCTTACAATTATACAGATGTCATAAATAACGTTGCCAAGAATGGCCGACAAAAATTATTAAACGGATATGCCACACTTGTATGTGTACAAAGATTACCCACACAGATTGCACTTTACTTTTTTGACCGTGGGAGAGGCACGCTTTGGCATGAATGGGCCGGCTCGACCGGAGTGATACCACAGCCTCACAGAAAACCGACGTGAAGCTTGCGTTGTGTTTCGTCGTGTGAGTGAGGGTACGGAAGGCCCAAACCCTCCCTATTCCCTTCCCTTTACCCCTCAACCCCTCCCTCCAAGGCCGGCAGCGCGCTTGTAGCCCCTCTGGTGTTGCAGGTGTCCATGGGCGACGGTAATCACTTACCATCAGGTGATCCGTTTGCTCGTCTGATGAGATTTTTTTTTACATTACAAAAAAAATCTACTCATATGGATTTTTTTTAATGTAGCTATTTTCAATATCGGTATAATTTACTTATACCATTAGCTATTTATATATCTGTTGGTTAGTTTTATTTATTATAATTTAATAACAATAAATATTTTTTTTTACAAATTAATTTCAGATGTTACGAAAGATATACATAAAAATTTATGTGTACCGAAAGTTACGCAAAAGCATTTGGATACATTGCAGTCATCAACACCTGAAGGTATTACACTAATTAGATAATTTTAAAATCTTCCAAAGCTTTGGAGAATGTGATAGCGATTTATCTATAATATATTGAATTATATAACTTTGAAAGCTGCAATCTCTTTAGGATACGTATGATTTGAATAAAAAGTTATCTAAACCTGTTTAAATATTGCAGATTCATCAGTATTTCGTTTGACATTTTTCATTAGTTTTCAAAGATATTTGCGTCTAACGCTTGCGTTTGATAATTACAATATTATGTTTCAAAGAAAAAATTTCGATTGCTATCATATATTACAATAGTTGTAACGTGAAGTTAGTGAATATTTTTCAAATGTCAAATTGAAAGGTATTGCCTACATTCATTCAGTACATTATCTAACAATAGAGATATCTCGAACTCTGGTCTGGCAGAAAATGGCCTATTTGTTTTCGAACAAAAATTTGGTATCGTTCTTATAATTTTGACATAATTAAAGTCGTGTAGATTATCTGCATTAGAGGCAGTGTCAGCTACTACCTCCGTTTCATCATGAATTATCGAAAAATGCGTTTCTTTCAAATCGTATGAGCATTTCAAAATAGACGAAATTTCTTTTTCGGAGAAAAAGAATAAGTCATGGTCATGTTAATTCATACTAATAGTAATGTACTGCCAAGTTGCCAGGCGATTGATTATTAATGGCGTTAGTATACCAACACAATCGCATACGAATGCTAAACATCTGCGAAATTATTGTAAATGTTGCCGCCTTTTACGACGTAAAATCGGGACGGGTGGCAACCCTGAATGAGAAACATGTACATACGTCTGTGTAACGACGAGCGAGACAAGGGACATGCGAAATATTGCCATACAACTGACAAGATTTCGCATTCGAATGTGATAGACAATAGTAGGCAAACGGCGTTACCTATGGCTAAAATAGGGTAACGAAAAATTGAAACTGTTTTCTACTTTAAAAAAGAGTATGATGTGTCTTGTCTATAGTTTACATTGCTTCTTGCATTAATTATTTGTTTTAAAGCTCTAGCCCCAATTACAAATCACGATGTGGACTACTCATGGCATTGTGAAGACGTGGAAGAAGACATTACAGAGAAAGAAAACTTTGGTTTGTACTATTTTTTTTTTCATTCTTTGTCTATTAGGTTTTTCTTCTATTTTAAACTGATTCCAACACTCGTAACAATAATTTACCTGAGCTGTATATTGGCGCGCATCCCATCTTATGTCATTGTCAAATTGACAGTGACAGCTCACTGACAGATAGTGATTCCCGTAATACAATCGATAAATAGTGATGCCCATGGTTCGATATTTTTTGTCTAACAGTAGAGTGCAATACATTTATTGTGTAAGTGATTAAGGTAGGAAGGTAGTTGTCGTTTAAATCGTCCTAATGAATGATGACATTAAGCTGAAAATATATAACGGTAATGTCGCTTTAAACAAATGATAATTTTAATGGCAGTTTATGCAACTGGGTCTATGCTAATATTGTAAGGAAGAAATATTTGATTGTTTATTTGTTTGTATAGAACAGGTTCCAAAACTAATGGACCGATATTAAAACTCATTCACCTAGGGAAAGCTACATAGGTTATATTTTATCCCGAAAAACAGAAAATAATGGTATGAAAATGGGAGTGGAAGTTTAAACAGGAAATTGAAATGTTACCATGGTAACCATTGTTTACTAGTCAATTTGTCAATGTAATTATAACCGGAAGAAATATTTGATTGTTTATTTGTTTGTATAGAATACCTTCCAAAACTACTGGACCAATTGTAACACTCTTTCACCTACGGGAAGCGTTACCGGCTGACATATTATATACTTTGTCCCGAAAAACAGAAAATATTGAGACAAAAATGAGAATGGAAGTTTGAATAGGGAATCGAAACGTTACCATGGTAACCATTGTTTACTATTCAATTTGTCAATGTAATTATAACACCTTATCCAAATGAAATTCTACTAAACAGTTCCTTGGGAATCGGGTGAAGCCGCCGCCAGAAAGCTAGATATGTGTAGGCTTTTATTTAGTTTTCCCTGTCTGTTGTTTGTCTTTCTGATTGAAATAGGTCGCGAACGATTTAAAAATTAGGCAATTAGGCTTCGGCTCTTGCGCGAATTGCTAAGTGAAGCATAAATATGATATTATATAGTTATAAATCTCTCTTCTTCTAGAGTTGTTTTGCTGCTGTTGCTTAACTACACAAGTGAAGACGTTGTATGATTTAAATAAGATCAATTTGAAGATCGCCTTGGAAGAAATCCTCGGATATGAGGTGAGTCATGTTTCCAGCTACATTGATAGACGTTACCCTCCAATCCGCATTGGGTCAGCGTGGAGGGTCATGGCCCATCCTCCTTAACCATCCATATGGAAGGCCTGAGCCCCTGCAGTTGGGACGTAAAAGGGCTGATGATGATAGACGTAGGTATCGTTTGTTTGTTTACAACGAATAGGGATGATGACTTATTTTTGTTTGTTTGTCCGTCAGGTAGAGTGTTAAAAAATATTAAACACGTATTTTTTTATTTTTTTCGTAATCATAAAATTACGGCGTTACATTGAGTTGAATTTTCGCATGACGTCACGTTATGGTACGTTTTCTACTCAACTGTGACGTAGCGAGCCCCCACTCCTCAACTTTAATGCCTGTTATCTATACTATTTCTTGTTAAATTGAAGTAAAAAAAAAATACGTATCTAATATTTTTCTATTATCTGACTGACGGATTAAATAGAATTGCATTTTTTAAACTCAGTCATCATCCTTATTGGCACCAAAACTGCTGGACTGACACCTACAAGATGCGGTGGATATAATCGTAGGCTATATTTTATCCCGAAAAACGGCGAATTGATTGATGAAAACGGAAGTTTGTATAGGGAATTAAAACGTTACCACAGTAACCACTGTTCACTATTCAATTTGTCATTGCAATTATATCTACGTCGTGATATGAAACCTTATCCAAATTAATAGGGTAGTTTCAGTAGTAAAAATAAGTCATGAAATTTCATAAAAACTAAAATTTTACACCGAAATAAACATAGAGATTCTGATTTTGAGTCTTAAAATCGGACGAGTATCTTAAAATTAAAAGTTGAGATTTTTTGTTCTTGTGTCACGTGACACACGATCCGCCATCGTGTGACGTCACTGTGGTGACAGCTGTTAGATAAGTCGTAAAGATATGCCTATTAATTGTAAATCGAATTCCTAGATGTAGCTGTTCTTAGCTCATTTATATCTTTTTATTTCGAAATCGATCGTTAGATGGCATTGTTTTGTTTTATTGACATCTTTTAATCTTCTAGTCTGTGCATCTGTTTTGTGCATGGAGTTAAGGTTTTGTGTACATACCACAATGACGTCACGAATATGGCGGACTGCGTTGTTTGATTTAATTTTAAAATGTGTTTATTTTTTCGAAAGATTTGTTTTACGGTTTTCTTTTTAATTAAAATAAACAGTTATATTTCAAACAGAATAGAATATCCTATTATTAAATTAATATCTAAGCCTAAGCTAGTGAATGGAAAGTGACTTCATATTCTAATGAAGTCACTTTTCAATAAGACTTCTCTGTGTGAAAAAAAGCAGCCCTTGCTGAGTTTCTTGCCGGTTCTTCTCAGTACAAGGTCTCCCGCCGTAGTTTTGCGAACCGATGGCGTAGTTTTCGACGTTCACAAGTGCTCTGTAAAAGCCTAAACTGAATAAATAAATTTTGATTTGATTTGATTATACGTTTGTCATCAGAAGTCCGAGACTGATAATGGTCGTCAGTACATATGCGCGTGTTGCGCAACGCTGTTGATGAAGTGTATAGAGTTCAGGGAGAGATGTAGACGAGCGGACGCGCTCGTGCAGAAGCTGAGGAGTGTCGACATGGTGAGTGTGGACTGTACAGTAGCGATTGGGGAAATTAAAAAAAAAACCAAAGGCCCGGAGTGGTATGGTAACCAGAGGTCGGAATTAGGTAGAGTTGTTTATGTACTTGCATCGAAACGTTGATATTAATGTGGACCTTCACGGGATTTCTAATGGACAATCCCGTGTGGCCAACAATCTTACAACTAAATAATAATAACAACGTCAGGGATAGACAAATAAAACAAAGATAATTAACATAAAATTTTTATTAGTTTACATTAATTTAAAATACAAATTTCCCCTTTCCAATCAGGATTCCGCCCGGGTCATAGCACTTCCACTGCCCTTTTTAAAATCGTTGACGACATTCGTGACGGTATGGAGAACTCTCGTTTAACTGTGTTAGTTTAACTTGATTTTTCTAGCGCTTTTAACACAGTTGATTACGATATCCTCCCTGCTCTTCTTTTTCAGCTTGGCTGTTCTTCATCCGTGCTCGCATGGTTCTCCTCTTATCTTCATGGACGCCAGCAGGCAGTACGAGTGGGTAATTCAGTTTCTAACTGGTGTAACTTGTTTGCTGGTGTCCCTCAAGGCGGCTCTCTCCTCTTCTCTTTTCAATTTTTATTAACTCCCTCACCTCTGTTATTACAACCTCTTATCACCTGTACGCCGATGACCTGCAGATATATGCTCAGGATGACATTCACAACCTTAATAGAGCCATATGTACACTGAACCAAAATCTTGCGCGGATATTTGAATGGTCAAATAACTTCGGTATTTCTGTCAATCCCAACAAATGTCAGGCCATTATTATCGGTAGCTCCCGACAAATATCGCAAACTAACCTCGATACAATTCCAGCTGTTACCTATGCTGGCTCGGTGATCCCTTATGCTGCTAAGGTAAAAAATCTTGGGCTTGTTCTTGACAGTACTTTGCACTGGGATGATCAGATGGACAACGTCTGCAGTAAAATCCATCGCAACCTCGGCTCGCTTTATCGACTTAAGAACTTTCTCCCTCCCCGTACTAAGTCTGCTCTCGTCCAAGCTCTTGTACATCCCCTTTTCGACTATGCTGATGTTTGTACTTCTGATATCAGTCAAACCTTTCTTAATAGATTGGATCGTCTTCTGAACAATACTATTCGTTTTGTTTTCGGTCTGCGCAAATATGACCACATCTCCAATTTTCGTCAACATCTTGAGTGGCTTCCTATTCGGGAGCGTAGGTGCTTAAGGATTGTTTGCACACTTTTCCAGATACTTTTCGATCCACGAGCACCTGAGTATTTGAAATCGCTGTTTGAAATCCTCGGTGCCTCTCACCTGAAAAATCTTCGTTCTAGTAGTAGACTGGTACTCCAAACCCCTTCTCATCATTCTTGTTTTGTATCTCATTCATTCACTCTAACCATCCGTCTTTGGAATGCATTGCCTTTGAACGTCCGGAGTGCTCCTAACAAATTTGCAGTCAAGACAGTAGCTCGCAACTTCTATTATGCTTCAAACAAGATTTCTTGATCTGACACCTTTTACATACTTTGTGTTATAGCTATATATATGCATTTATTTATGTATGTGTATGTATGTTTATCATTGTATGTATTTTATGTATATTTAGATATCAATAGCGTATTGTCGCCAATCGCCACTTTAAGTATTGTACTAAATTTACTGGTTGACTGGTAGAGAATGCCTCTTTGGCATTAAGTCCGCCATTTGTCTATTTCACTAGGCAATCAAGATTAAATAAATAAATAGTCTTAAGCAAATTTTCATACGCATATTTCGCCTTTTTTATAAATACAAGCGAATACTATTGCTTCTAGCCTAGACTTATAAAAAAAAAAATTAAAATTAATCTCGGAATTTGAGGCATATTCACTTTATTCTTTCGCTGTATGAAATCAGTGTAAGTACATGAATAACTCTACATAATTCCGACCACTGATAATAAAATAATAATAAATATTTAATTAAATGTGTAGCTTGATGTCAATGACAATATATTATAGTAATTATTAGAATTAACCTATTAAGTTTCTTTACTTTAAATTTAAAAAAGTATGTTATGCTGTAATTATACTTAAGCTTGTTTATTGTTGGGGCCACGCGCTTCCAGGTTACATTTTCATATGTATGTCGGATGGTTACCATGGTAACCTTTAATTAAGGCAGCACGTTGTCTTAGTTATTTATTTTTAATTTATTTGCATGTACAGTGTTTGACCTTGTTGGTTACTCAAATCTATATATATAAAAATGAATCGCAAAATGTGTTGGTAAGCGCATAACTCAACAACGCCTCGACCAATTTGGCCAAATCTTTTTTTAAAATGTTCGTTGAAGTTCAAGGATGGTTTTTACGGCGAGAAAAATTAGAATTATTGCTGGAAAAACCCTAAAAATAGCCCTTTTCTTTTTCCCATACAAATGATTTGTAACTAAAACGTAGTCAATTTGAGCTTTATTGCTATGGTATAAAGTTCATATTAAATTACAAGCACTCACTGTTGTCTAAGCAATGTAGGTGTGTTCCTAACGTCAAAGATCATATCTATCACAAAACAATGTGCGTGTGTGCGTTGGAGCACAGAATACATAGTTGGAGGAGTTTAATGTCGCGTTCCGAAACTCGCGTTTCTTTTGTATTAGTTTCGGCACGCGAGATAAAATGCATCAGTTTCCACGTCATTACATGTATTGCCGGAACATTGATGAAAATACGCTCTGTAGTAGCAAAGCTGTTGGGTCCTAGATGGCTCATTGGTTAGAGCAGTCCCTGGATCGCGAATGGGTTCGAGTCCCATTCCGGGGTACAGGTAGATGGATTCTTCCAGCATTTTTCCTTGAGAATGTTTATATATTTTTTTAATTCGAATAGTTTACTTTTATAATGCTGTTGTGTGTAATGTGTTTTTATGATCATAAAAATCTCTTTTTTCTATATTTAATACTATTACTATTAATACATTGCAATAATAATTATGATTCACATGATTAACAATAAAGCGATTACTTACTTTTAAATCCTTATATATGTTTTATTTAATTATTTTTTATTCACAACGCCCTATCACCTGGGTGTCGGTTCTGTTCAGGAGAATTTTTTTAAATACGTAGGCAAAAAAACTGCCACATTACAAATCTTTTTGACAGGACGAAGTCTGTCGGGTCAGCTAGTAAATAAATAAATACACTAGCGAAACTAAGGCCAAACAGTCGAAATAATGTGCACACAGGTGTATTTGAAAAAAAAAAATTAGTTCCCGAAATCTAACTAGATGTCGCCACGGTGCGTTCTTGATTTGTCCATGACAACTCATCCGGGCTTTTTTTCATGTATAAAAGTAAATTAGTTTTTAAAACTCAATAAACAACTCATATTATATTCGTACTTTTTCGTATTTGTATTGATATCTAAGTTTCGAACTTTGTAAATTTCAGTTTTTTAATGTGTTAGTTAAAAGGAACGGAAATGACTGTCTTTGGTCCATTCGTTTCCTGCAAAAATCAACTTTTGCTAGAGTCGCCATCTAGTGGAGGTGCTTTTTTTAATGCTTTCTGAATACTTCCTCATTCTGAATACAACTCTGAGGAGTGTTGTACGTCTTTATTATTTGTTTTAGTTGAAAATGGAGTATGTCACATCAATAGAGAGGCCTTATTACAGTCTAGATATGAATTTGTCTATATCAGAGCCTCTGTACATGTGCACTGATGAATTTGTCGAGGAAAACAAAGCTGATGTTGAAAACGAAAAGATAAGGGAAAAGGGGTGTATGAAATGTGAGAAGAGGGATGTTTTAATTGAAAAGGAGCCAGACAATGAAGTTAAAGATCAATCGAAGAGTATAATCGATGAAGCCGGTTAGTTCATACATTCTGGGGGCTTATTTTAAAGTCTATCGCAATCCAATTTAAAGGTGTAGCGATTGTGACAGTGGTTTATGGTATTATTTAACTTTAAGTCGCAATTTGGAACGAATGATGATAAAAACTTAGTTAAATCCAAAGATAAAGATTGTAGTTCCTTATCATACAAATATTTTGTTTGATATTTCGCAATAGCTTTCAAATTTATTTACATCCTTCGTTTGCCTAAGACAATAGGGATGATGACTGGGTAAAAAAAAATGAAATTCTATTTAGTCCGTCAGTCAGATAATTGAAAAATATTAGATACGTATTTTTTTTTACTTCAATTTAACAAGAAATAGCTTAGATAACAGGCATTAAAGTTGAGGAGTGGGGGCTCGCTACGTCACAGTTGAGTAGAAAACGTACTCTAACGTGACGTCATGCGAAATTTCAACTCAATGTAACGCCGTAATTTTATGATTACGAAAAAAATAAAAAAATACGTGTTCAATATTTTTTAACACTCTACCTGACGGACAAACAAACAAAAATTAGTCATCATACCTATTCTCAATTAAAATCAAATTAACAAATTCTTTTAGAATAATGTCACATTCGCAATTGCTATTACATGCCAATTAGTTGTAGCGTGAAGTTCGTGAATATCATTTAAATGTCCAATCGAATTGCGATAGACTTTAAAATTTGACAATAGGGATGACGACTAATTTTTGTCTGTTTGTCCGTCAGATAATTTTGAAAAATATTAAACACATATTATCTTTCATAATAATTGAATTAAATAATGTCTCTTGACGTCATGCTTTGGTACATTTTCTACAAAACTGTGACGTAGCGAGCACCCATTCCTCAACATTAAGGTTGCCTGGAAATAATTGCTTTTTAGCAATAAGGCCCCCAATTGTACTGTCTGTCACATCATTATGTACTGTACATTTACTTATGGTGTGTACAATAAAGAGTCTTTCATTCAAAATTAATGCCTTTTATCTCAGCTATTTCTTGTTGAATGAGGAAGTATATAAAAAAAACATTAGTTCCAGAAATCTAACTAGATGTCGCCACGGTGCGTTCTTGATTTCTCCACGACAACCCCGCCGGTTTTCTTTCATGTTTAAAAGTAAATTAGTTTTCAAAACTCAATAAACAACTCATATTCTATTTGTACTTTTTCGTATTTGTATTGATATCTAAGTTTCGAACTATTCAAATTTCAGTTTCTTAATATGTCAGTTAAAAGGAACGGAAATGGCTGTCTTTGGTCCATTAGTTTCCTGCAAAAATCAACTTTTGCTAGAGTCGCCATCTAGTGTAGGTGCTTTTTTAGTGTATTCTTTTTTTTTTAAATACTTCCTCATTGAAGTAAAAAAAAAATACGTATCTAATATTTGTCAATTATCTGACTGATGGACTAAATAGAATTTCTTTTTTTTTTTACCCAGCCGTTCTATTAATCCCCTGGTTTTTGAAGTGATATATTACCCTCAGAGGTAATACATATCCAAGTTCGGTGTGTAACAGTTTACAAATTAAACTGTCTCTCTTTTGCATGTTCAGCTGATGTTCTTAATTCCTTTTTAAAATTTTAATACAAATTAATGGAAAGCAAAAATAATAAATAAAAATAATTGTAGATATAATGGTAAAAATTGTACTATGGCGGTAGGCAGACCTCGGTAGCTCGGTGGCGTAGTGGATAAGCGCTGAGGCCCGCGATCGTAGTCGTTAAGCAACTTTCGCAAGGGTCGGTCACGGGATGGGTGACCAAAAAAAAAATTTTTTATCTCGAGCTACTTCGCGCTTCGGAAGGCACGTTAAGCCGTCGGTCCCGGCTGCATTTGCAGGACGTTAATACCCGCCAATCCGCATTGGGCCAGCGTGGGGGGTCATGGCCCATCCTCCTTAACCATCCATAAGGAAGGCCTGAGCCCCTGCAGTGGGGACGTAAAAGGGCTGGTAGTGGTAGGCAGACATTACATATACAATACAACGCTTCAGGTGCACCAGCGGTAGCAAACTGATTTGGCAACATTACAATACAAATTTTGTTTGATTTGAATTTTTTTACTTCATTATAATATTGAGCTCATAACAGTCGGTTAAGATGCTGTTATATGACATCTTAATATGAAATATTGCTGGCTATACATTAAAAGTATAAATAAAATATTTTTATAGAATAGAAATGAAAGTATATTTCTTTTTTCTAATAGAAAGGGGGCCTTTAATATTTTAATTTGTTTCTAGAAAATTTTCTGTATCAGAAAAACCATATTTGATAATTATCTAAAGAGGATTCCCCTTTGATTACAAGTTTTAAAGTACAAAAACAGTTTGTGTATTGTTTTATAATTATAAAGGTAATTTAACCTGAACCTGGATATGTTTTGCTCTAGCAATAGTCTTACTTATCTGATGAATCCACAGAGCGTCTAAATGATGTTAAAAAGCAAAAAGAAAAGAGGATTCCCCTTTGATTACAAGTTTTAAAGTACAAAAACAGTTTGTGTAGAGTTTTATAATTATAAAGGTAATTTAACCTGAACCTGGATATGTTTTGCTCTAGCAATAGTCTTACTTATCTGATGAATCCACAGAGCGTCTAAATGATGTTAAAAAGCAAAAAGAAAAGAGGATTCCCCTTTGATTACAAGTTTTAAAGTACAAAAACAGTTTGTGTAGTGTTTTATAATTATAAAGGTAATTTAACCTGAACCTGGATATGTTTTGCTCTAGCAATAGTCTTACTTATCTGATGAATCCACAGAGCGTCTAAATGATGTTAAAAAGCAAAAAGAAAAGAGGATTCCCCTTTGATTACAAGTTTTAAAGTACAAAAACAGTTTGTGTAGAGTTTTATAATTATAAAGGTAATTTAACCTGAACCTGGATATGTTTTGCTCTAGCAATAGTCTTACTTATCTGATGAATCCACAGAGCGTCTAAATGATGTTAAAAAGCAAAAAGAAAAGAGGATTCCCCTTTGATTACAAGTTTTAAAGTACAAAAACAGTTTGTGTATTGTTTTATAATTATAAAGGTAATTTAACCTGAACCTGGATATGTTTTGCTCTAGCAATAGACTTACTTATCTGATGAATCCACAGAGCGTCTAAATGATGTTAAAAAACAAAAAGATCCCGATGTTTTACTCGATGCTGAAGAGGATGTTGATGATGTGGAATTCTTCGTTCATGAGAAGCCGAAGAAGCATGTCTTCAGAGTCGAGATGTACGAAGAGAAGTATAATATGGATGTGGTATCTCTCACCCCGGAACAGCAAGTGATGGATATGCAGAGTAGAAAGTTGACCGATAATTATCTGAAGGCGAGTCACAGGTATTCATTATAGGGTTGTGTCCAAGCTTACGGTTTCTGAATTGAGAATAGGTATGATGACTAATTTTTGTTTGTTTATCCGTCGGGTAGAGTGTTAAAAAATATTGAACACGCATTTTTTTATTTTTTTCGTAATCTTAAAATTACGGCGTTACATTGAGTTGAAATTTCGCATGACGTCACGTTATGGTACGTTTTCTACTCAACTGTGACGTAGCGAGCCCCCACTCCTCAACTTTAATGCCTGTTATCTAAGCTATTTCTTGTTAAATTGAAGTAAAAAGAAAATACGTATCTAATATTTTTCTATTATCTCACTGACGGACTAAATAGAATTGCATTTTTTTTACCCAGTCATCATCCCTATTTGAAGAGCACGTCTCAAACCATGCTTAAGTCATTTTAAACATCAATTAAAAGGGTTATCATTGCTGATTTATGATTTTTTAATGATCAGCTGATAGCAATTTGAAAAAAATCAAGAACTAAAAATCTTCATATAAATTCTTGATAAAGATGATGGGCTCAAAGGACCCACGGACCCATCGTTTCGACCCCAAACGGCTCAAATATGTAGGTATTACTAATAGCTTAATTTTGAAATCTATCTCAATCTCTTTTAAAGTTATTGTGATAGTAATTTTTTACATTTAACTGCATCTAGCCTTAAACAGTCGGGCCGATGCATAAGTTGCTTAATTTCCACATCATTTTGTCGTAAATATGTATGTTATATTAATGAACCCTTTACATTAATATTAAATAACACTGTATATTATTACACACGCACACGCACACGCACACACACGCACACGCACACGCACACGCACACGCACACGCACACGCACACGCACGCGCACGCACACGCACACGCACACACACAAATGCTAATGTGGCTTCTAAGTTTAGGTTAAGAGCGAGGCATCCCGATACAAGTATAAAATAATTATTTTTAATACAGCTGCTCAAAGAGTGGCGTATTGCAGGGACGTAAAGCGTTCGGGAAGTGGGCTATTACACACTCGTGGTTTTTTTTTTACCTTACCCGCACTCGTGCATTCTCTTTCCTAACTGTCAAAATAATGTCTATAAATAAGATAAACCAACCATGAAGATTTTACTTTAAAAAAAAAACAAAGAAGTTTTTATGATTCATATAAACACGTAGCGTATGTATTTTCGATATCAAATTTAATGATTTGATTGAATTAGTGAGGTTACGTTTCGTTTTATTTTATCTCATTAAATTTCATTTTCATTTCAAATCAATAAAAAAATCTACTGAAGACTATGTATGTATGGGCATAGTTCCCTTTGCCTACCAGGATGGGTGAAGAAAAAATGGCGCCATTTTCCAGAAATTTTGTTTTATAAAGAACAATGTACTAATCCTCCTTAACCATCCATAAGGAAGGCCTGAGCCCCTGCAGTGGGGACGTAAAAAGGGCTGGTGATATAATGTACTAAAGATGTGGCTGTATGGATATTTCCAAAGCCGTTAATAAATAAACAAAAAAAAAAAAAAGAAATTTTGTTTGGTGTTTGTTACGAAAAGCTATACTGGTGATTCATTAAACAAGAAACTGGAAAAAAATCACACAATCCATTAATTTAAAGTCCTGTCCGTCTCCTTCATACGTTGAAGAGAACGTTCGTCCATCTACCGACGTTGATAATGATAATTCATCAGATCCAGTTCCATCAACTAGCAAACGCCATTGTATGACAAATATACATGAACAATCATACGAAATTAATAATAGTTTATCTCAAACAGTAAATATGCAACCTAAAACTTCCCCAGTTAGTATAAAAAACTGTACCAATTTCAATGTATATGTGAATTATAACTTCTATAAAATATAAATGATTAGTTAGTTGAGTTTATTTTGTTTTTATTATTTTATTAAATTGCTTCATTTTTTCGCAACTGCATTAAAAATAGTCGTTCAGTACACGTGCGGTACCGTCATTGCAACTCGTTCCTACTGTCAACCCTCGCCTTCGGCTGCGCCTAGGCTCGGGTAGACATTTATCGAAACTAGTTGCAATGACAGCCTTTCCGCACTTGTAATGAAGGGTATGTTCCGATATACACTGCGACCACTGAACAGTATGACGTCAATTTAGTATACTGGAAGCCCGTTCCTTTAAAGCTAGTTATACTGGTGACTTTTTAAAACGGAACGCAGTCCAGTATACTGTTAATCCTATTTTTTGGCGCCATTTTCAAATTTGTTAATGCAAGGTGAATATAAATATAAAGATTCCCTCTTTTCAAAAGAAAATTGGAAAATTGTATAAAAAAATTATTTATCAATTAAATCCATTTTATAAATAAACGTAAGTATTTTTTTTTTGTTTATTTAGAAACTTATCATTTTCTGATTCTGTTTCGACTGATCACGTGATCAAAAGCACTGCGAGCACCTTACCTCGAAATCTCCAGTGCTCACAGTACAAATATGGCGGCAATTTATGACGTCATAAATTTCCCTACGGTACTGTAGCAGTGTACTGGCAGTCCATAACGGAACGGATTTTTCAGCAGTAAGACCACTGCGCAGTGCTCGCAGTGTATATCGGAACATACCCGAAATATACTATTTAACAGATGATATAGACAATGCTGGGAGGGCGCTGTAAGCCAAAATACAGTAATAAACTAATTCGGCTAGAGACGCTAATAAAGCTTAATCTATTTATAAAATTCAGTAGCCACTACAAATTTTCACTCTGTGATTTGAGTTCTCGAGAACTTGTTCAAGGTCACGAGTCCACAATACTGTGTTGAAACCACGTTCAAGCTATTTTGATACTTTTCCCAATTTTTGTATTTATTTTAGTATTTCTATGGTGAGATTCATTATCGATTCCCGAATATTTTAAACGACTGCTCTCGAAAAGGAGTCTATTGTTTTTAGAATTAATGTATGTATGTGAGTATTTTTATTGCACCATAACTTTTGAAAGATATAACGGATATGAATGTACAGGGTATCATTAGAAACATCATCCTAAGTTACCACAAAATACATAGAGTATCAGTGAAACTAGCTTAATTATTAATATTAAATAGGTATGGGGACGTGTGACGCCATTTAAAAAAGTATGTTTTTTTATAATCATAACTTTATGGGTATCAAATTAAAGGTCCATTAAAAATATATAATCTGTATACAAAATTAACTGCTCACTAAAATGAATAAAATATAAAAATTATTTAAAAATTAAAAACACGACTGCTAAGATCGGACAAAAATTAAAAGAAACAAGTTTAGCCAAATCATAGGCTATAAATATAAATAGCGATGACAATATATCAATAAAATTATAAATATTAATTAAAAAATATTCGTGCCATATTTTTCGTCGACGATTTCGAAATATTTTCGTCATCCATAGGAAACATGGACTGTTTCCTGTTTGGAAAAGTAGTAAATTAGAATTATATTAAACTAGTTGTGCCCGCGGCTTTATGCGAATGGAAAGTAACCTAAGGTTCTTTTCTCATGGCTAGATGCGATGTTATTCGATATGAATGAACGATATCACACGAATCGCATGCACTTATAAAATGTATGGAAAAACTCAAGTGTTTGCTCATGAGATTGTACTATCTGTCAATATCGGTCACAAATCTCATGGTCTGCGGTATCACTTCAAATGTATGAAGGTGGTAGAACGCTCGATCTGCTTTTGATTTTCTGTTCAATAATATCGAGGAACGATTCATTTGCTCATACTTACCATATCATCAAAATATATTGAATTTTACAAAAAAATACGGCAATATCCGTATATAAACAAATGAAAAGCTCGATGGTGCCGGATAGCTCGTTTGATCTGCGATTGAGGAGGTTAAGCGACGATTGCAAAGGCCGGCAATTGGATGGGTGGTCAATTTTTTTGGTGGTCAAAAAAGAGATAAGGCAAAAAGAGCATATAAGAAACGTCCAACTAACCGCAATCTTATTCGTTTTAAGGTTCTTCGAAATTGCTGCAGTCGTATGTGTAGGGATGCTAAGCGACGCTTCTTCCATAGCTCTCTTACTGATCGCAATCCTACTGATGCCTGGCGGTTTTTGCGCTCTGTAGGAGTGGGGAAATCTACTGCTACTGTGTCTACCAATGTAGATTTAAGCGTCCTTAACAGACACTTCTCCCTTCCTCCTTCTACTATCGATGGTGACATAAAGGATTCTACGCTCGCAGAACTTTCACTGGTTCCGAGGCCAGACTGCACATCTTTTGTCTTTTCAAAAATATCCGAAACTGACATTAAAAATACCATTCAAGCCATTTCTTCCGAGGCTGCTGGCGAGGACAACCTAAGCGTAAGAATGTTTACCCCTATTTTATCTTTTCTCCTTCCTATACTTGTTCACATACTTAACTTCTCACTTGAATCCGGTTCTTTTCCCAAAATTTGGAAGATGGCGCACATTATTCCACTGCCTAAAGTATCTAATCCTTCAGTCCCATCTCATTTTCGTCCTATTTCTATTCTTCCCCTTCTCTCTAAACTTCTTGAGCATATTGTTCATAAGCAATTATCAACTTTTCTTTTTTCTAATTCCCTTTTGAATAGGTACCAATCTGGTTTCCGCCCTGGTCACAGTACTGTAACAGCTTTAATAAACATTACTGATGATATTCGTTGGGCTATGGAGAATAAAGCTCTTACAGTTCTAATTCTTCTAGACTTCAGCAGTGCTTTTAATTCTGTCGATTTTGACATTCTTCTCGCTATTCTTCGTTCTTGCAATATCTCTCCTTCTGTTCTCTCATGGTTTGATTCCTACCTTCGGGGACGCACGCAACGTGTGCGTCTTGGTAATAAATCTTCTGATTGGTGCGACCTCGGTGCGGGTGTTCCTCAGGGTGCTGTTCTCTCACCTCTCTTATTTTCTATTTTCATTAACTCGGTTACTAAAGTTATATCTTCCAACTTCCACCTCTATGCAGACGACTTGCAGCTTTATCGACACTTTAAAATAGAAGACTGTAACTCGGCACTGGTAGCTATTAATAACGATTTGGATCGCATTAGTACTTGGGCAAAATCGTTTGGCCTCATGCTTAACCCGAGTAAATCTCAGGCCATTGTGATAGGTAGCAGGTTTAATATTAATTCTATTTCTGCATTATCTTTACCACCCCTGCTTTTGGATGGGACTCAGATCGAGTTAACAGACACTGTAAAAAATCTTGGAATTACAATGGATTCAAATCTATCATGGACTGCCCATGTATCTGAGGTTAGTCGTAGGACCTTCTTCTCATTTCACACACTTAAATGCCTTCAAAACTTTTTACCTTTTAAAACTAAAGTGTTACTAGCACAATCCTTAATTATACCTCTTCTTGACTATGCAGATGCATGTTACTTGGATGCCACTGAGGAGTTATTAAACAAACTTGAACGACTTCAAAATCTAGCGATTAGATTTATTTATGGTCTTCGTAAGTATGATCATGTGTCACATTTACGTAAGCAGCTCATGTGGCTTCCCATTCGTCAGCGTAGATATGTCAGGATTGTCTGTCTTCTGTTCAACATCCTGTATAATCCCGTCTATCCTTCCTATCTGCGTGAGCGTTTCTCCTTTCTCCGTTCTCCTGATGCTCTTTGCAGATCCCACCTTAAGTCTTCAAACTCCTTCACACAAAACGGATTTTGCTTCATATTCCTTCACTGTTCATGCTGCTAGACTCTGGAACTCTTTGCCTGCCGATATACGTGACAGTCGCACTATTTCTGTGTTCAAAAAAAGAGTAAAGGATCATTATCTTTCCTGTTGTTGATATTGGATAGTGTAGGTATTACTAATCTTTATATATTATAGATATATATATTATTATTTATATAATGTTTGAACCGTTATGTATTTTTATTTTCTCTCTTTCCCGGTATTTGAATTTGTTTTTTTTTATTCCATATTAATTTATTTAGGAGGTACACACTGACTACCTTATTGTATTTCTTTTTCCTGTTTTGGGCCTGCTGGTAGAAATTTCAATTTGAAATAAGCAGTGCCCTTGTACTAATGTCTGTTACATTTGTTCATATGAAATTGTATGTGTGTACAAAATAAATAAATAAATAAATAGATAATCCAACATTTTGTGGCGGCGGCCATCTTGTATATAAAATTTTGTCATAGTAAACAGTATTTCTACTACTCAAGCCCTTTTATTTAATGTCCGTATTGAGGGAGTCGTGAAAAATATGTAGGTAATCCAACATTTTTGGTGGCGGCCATCTTGGATTTGAAATTTGTCATAGTGTTCAGTATTCTACTACTCAAGCCCTCTTATTTGATACCCATATTGATGGAATGGTGATAAAATATGTGATCCGACATTTTGTGGCGGCGGCCATCTTGTATCGATTTTCATCAAAGTGAAGAACACTCCCGACTAATACACCTTTTAAACAAAATCAAAATGGGTTCATCCGTTCGGGAACTATGATGCCACAAAAAGACACAAACACACCACACACACACACACACACAGAGACATGTCAAACTTATAACACCGCGTCGTTTTTGCGTCCGGGATTAAAAATATATTGAATTTAGAAAAAGTTGTTTCATATGTCCCCACACTCGTATGCTTGCTTGCTAAGGGATGAATTTACTTCTAAAAGAAGTGCTAAATAAAACCAACCCTGTTTGAATGCTGTAAAAACACTGATTTATTTTAAAATTAATTGTCCAACGAAAATAAAAAGTGCAGCGTTGCAATTGTAGGTATGTAGGTTATCGTGTAATTTATTATATTAATATTAATTATTTCTAAGTAGGTACATTGGCTCGTACATCTTGGCCACTACAAAAAAAAGAGAAAAAAAAATTGTAAAAACAAACTGATACATGTCATAAATAATTCAATATAATATTGCAAAAGGTTGCTCAAAATATTTTGTCTTTTACCTTAAAAATAATATTAGTAACAATAGTTCTTATCCTTCTATGTTAGTGTCGTAAATTATTTTATAATACTCATTAAGACAAGGAAAGAAAATAAGAAATATCAAAAAATATTAGCATAGATAAAACATCCCATATTTTTAAAGTCTCTAATTTTTATATAGTAACACACTTTGATGTTTTACGGCACCAAACTTGGTACTTGAAACGACACTGATCGAGACATAATTGGGGATATTTCCTTATCAGCACTAACGTTGTTCATCGACTTTGAAAGCCTACCACATTCACTATTAATGATTGACATATTCACCATTTCACTGACACTAACACTATCTTGAGCACGACTAGTTGTGTCCTGCGCTTGCGGCTGCGATGGCGGAGGCTCCGCCACATTGCCAGAGGTTGTTTTCTTACATCGTTTACGTAGACGCAACCATATTACTATGATTACCACGAATATGAGGATGGTTATAGTCACATACACGGCGGTATAATGATGTATGTCATGGATGCTTAATTCAGAATATGATTGTTCCTTTATATACTGAATCTGATCTTTCACTGTATTCCACACATCAGTTTGATTGTCTTCCTTAAAGTAATTATCTGTTAATGTCGTATTCAATATCGTATTCAAAATAGACACCTCTGGGACTTCAATATTTATACCTACAGTCATATGATTAATGTAATTATTGTGAGCATAAATAGATAGGTCATTAGTCTTCAACACGCAACCTTGACCTATAGTGATTAAACCATTACCAGTCAGTGACTTCATTGATATGCCACTTGGACAGAAAATGCGAACGTTGCAATCCTGGCAACATGAATAAATCCAGTCATTGTAATAACGTAACTTGATCCATGTATTTTCGCACGGAGTTTGTTTGAAGGTACAGAATGTTTTATTTGCAACGACGTGATTGATTTTTAATTCACAGATAGACTCCTTTAATGCTAAGTCGTAAATTGGATTGTTAAATGAGCACAACATTTTATTCTTAGTAAGCTCCAAGCATGAATTTATGTCATCTGGGGATAAGAATGAAGCTGTGTCTCCTCGTAGATTAAAGGCGATATAGGGTTGTTGAGGAATAGAGATAATAGACTGCATTTTTTTGTGTACAGGCACGGTTATAATTTTGTCCAATTCAAACGTGTCTTTGCTAACTATAGGTATTTTAACTTCGACGATTAAATAATCTTTATGCATGGCTGATGCAATCTTTATAATTTTATATAACTCGTAAAATTGACCATTTTCTATTGGTAGTGTTTGATCACCCTGTAGCTGGCTTGATATCTTAACAAGTTGTAATTGTAATTGCTCCGGCGATAGTAAGTGAGAATCTATACGCCCGTGTTTAATATCAGTTATAGTATTTATTATTGTATCTTGAATGCGTCTTATGTTATTAAGTACAATGCTGGCAGTAAATGCTGACGATGTAATGTAAAGGCCGTTTCGTACATCTAAACGAACTTGACCTATTTCTAATGATAGATTTTTAATTTGTTGATTTATAAACTTAAATTGAGAGTTCATAATTTTTTCTTGGCGTTGAATAATGTTAGACTCTGTCTCAAGTATAATAGTCTGGTTTCTCATAAGGTGCTGTAAATGATTCTCATTTTGAGTGATTTTTTGAATGTCTTGTGAATATTGCTCTGCAAACCTCTCATCGAGAATTCCGAACAAGGAGTTAGCTACATAGCCAATTCCATTTATCAAACCTCGTTTTTGTCTGCGTTTTTGCTGATTTTGCAGAATTTTATTATAGTGCTGTATTTCATTAAGTTCGTGTTCTAGTTGCTGCGTAATTATATGATATTGATATGTATCTCCTGTACAGTAGCTATTTAAATGAGTTATGTAAGCCTTGATGTCGGTTATACTTCTATAATAATTTGTTAAATTGTAATAAATTACCAGTTTCCATTCATCTCTGATGTACTGAAGGTTTGAAATTTTATCAAAGTACAGGCTCTTATCTGCGTTTAGCGTAGTGATATTAAACAACTTAGGATCTTGTTGTATCGTTGGTGTGATAAACATAGCTAGGCATAATAATATAGTAGTGAAACTGCTTAGAAACTTTGATTTTTTAGTACGTGGTCTTGTTGACTGCTGAATTGAGTTTTGCTGATTTATGTTATTATATTGAATAGATTCTTTGTTGTAGACAGGTAAAGTGACTAATTTACTAATTGGCCTTTTCAGTACATTATTTTGCGTTTTTAAAGAAACAACTCGGACGTGGCCGTCCTTTCCAGGATGTACTTCTTGTATTCGACCGAGAGCCCATTTACCAGGTGGTATGTTGTCCTCCTTTATGAGGACGACATCATTCACTTCGAGATTTTTTGTAGGTGTTCTCCATTTAGGACGTATCTGAAGTTGATTTAAATAATCTGCTGACCATCGTTTCCAGAAATGTTTTATCATAGTTTGCATAAGTTGCCAGCGACGAGGTAAGTTGATATGCTCATCATCACCTAGAGGTCGTGATAGTAAAGGTCCACCGACAAGAAAATGACCTGGAGTTAAATATTCATCTTCAGGATTTTCAGTCAGTGCAACTAGTGGTCTGGAATTGAGTGCAGCCTCAATCTGACATAATAGAGTAGTGAATTCCTCATAGGTAATTTTCTGTTCACCGAGTACTCGCTTAAGATGATGCTTAAAACTTTTGACTGCGGCTTCCCACAGACCTCCCGCACTTGGCCAAGCTGGTGAGTTAAATGACCATTTAATATCCCATTCGGAAATGTTTTTGAAAAATTCTTGATTTATGTTCTGGTTTATTTCTAAATACTCCTTTTTCAATAGTCGATTAGCACCTACGAAGTTGGTTCCATTGTCGCTATACATGTGGCTTGGTGTACCACGACGAGAACAAAATCGACGGAATGCTGCTATAAATGCAGGCGTACTTAAATCGGATACTAGCTCCAGGTGAATAGCCTTCGTTGATAGACATATAAAAACTGCTACGTATCCTTTACTGCATCGGATCCCTCGTCCTTTGCTAGATTTTAGGTCTACGTGGCCGGTGAAGTCGATACCGGTATGTGTAAAAGGACGAGATGGAACAACTCTAGGCTGTGGCAGATCAGCCATTATTTGCTGTTTGTTTTCTATACTGAATCGCTTGCATCTCACACACGTACGAAGAATCCTTTTTACTGTACGCATGCCACTCACTATCCAGTACTTCTCTCGGATATATGATAGTGTTAACCTTGGGCCACCGTGCAAGGTTGTTATATGTGCTTGCTCAATTAAAAGTTCCGTGAATCGGCTCCGACTACTTAATATTGCAGGATGCTTTGCTGAAGTGCTTAAATTCGAATAACTTAGTCGTCCACCGACTCTCATTATTCCATGCTCATCGAGAAATGGATGTAAAGATAAAATTTTGCTGTTACGATGTACTTGTCCTTGTGTTCTTAAATAATTAATATCTGCTTCGAAATCTTGTTTTTGACAATGCTTAATGATAATATTATATGCTTTATTAATTTCTGTTGATAATAAGTACTTGCTATTATTACCGGCGTTGTAATATGAGTTCGAAATGAAACGTGAGATCCATGCTAATAACCTTACAATTTTAGTAATCGAACTGTAATTTATTAATAAATTATTTATGATATATTGCTGTTCACATAAGGTAGCGTTTACACATGCTCTTTTTATTTCAATGTCTGGCTGTTTATATGTGATTTGAGATGAAAATATTTTATTTTCGGTCATCCATTTAGGTCCATGCCACCATAAGTCATGCTCTAATAGCGCTGTCACTGAGAATCCTCTAGTGGCGCTATCTGCTGGATTTTCCTCAGACCTAACATGGCGCCATTGAGATGCTGGAATTATTTCTCTTATCTGACTTATACGATTTGCCACAAACTGCTTCCATCGTGAAATATCACCATGGATCCAGCCTAAGACTACCATAGAGTCAGTCCATGTAAATGTGTTAACTAGATCATTTTCCAAATTTAGACTTTTCTTGACCTTATTGATTAATTGTGCCAGTAATAATGCTCCACACAGCTCTAGTCGAGGTAAAGACACCTGCTTGTTTAATGGAGCTAATTTAGTCTTTGCTGCGACTAATGTAGGTGTAAACTCGCCCTTATCGTTATATGCAACAATGTAAACGACACATGCAAAGGCCTTCTCCGACGCATCGCAAAATCCGTGTATTTGATATACACCTTGTATGTTACCTAAATATCGTGGTATTGAAATATGTTTAATATTGTTAAAATCATCTTTAAGTTGTTTCCAGGCGATTTGTATTTCTGAAGGTAAATTACTATCCCATGACACACCTGATGACCATACTTTTTGAAATAAGAGTTTTGCTTTTATGGTAATAGGTGAAATCCAGCCCAAAGGGTCAAATACCTTTGAGATATCAGATAACAACTGTCTCTTTGTATCACATTCTTTACTATATTCTAATTTGTTTTGAAATATGAATCTATCAGTGGACGGCTGCCATTGTAATCCAAGTGTTTTACGAGAATTTGAGCACTTGAATTGAAAGGGTGTGTCGATTTGATTTGACTCAAGACCTGTGATTAAATCGCTATTGTTTGCAGACCACTTTCGTAGGTTCATTCCAGCACTCTTTAGAATTTCAATTAATTGTCGTTGTAATTCCTTGGTTTGCTCTAATGTCGTATGACCACTTAAAAGATCGTCTGTAAAAAATGAATTTTCTAATGCTTGTGCTGCCAAAGGATACCTTATAGCTTCATCCCTTGCTAACTGACGTAAAGTTCTTATGGCTAAAAATGGTGCTGCTTTTGTTCCATATGTCACCGTAGTGAGTTGGTATTCTTGTAACGGCTCATGTGGATTATTTCGCCATACGATAGACTGTAGAGGTTGATCAACTGCTCGAATAAGTATTTGCCGGAACATTTTTTCGATGTCGGCTGTGATGACGTATTTATGTTGCCTCCATCTTAATATGAGATCTTGTAGGTCTACTTGTAAGTTTGGTCCGCACTCCATCAAGTCGTTAAGGCTGTGACCAGATGTTGTTTTGGATGATCCATTAAAGACGACGCGGAGTTTGGTTGTGCTGGAGTCCAGTTTTAGTACACCATGATGAGGTAGATAGAAACTGGGTTCAATGTTTGCTGACGTTGATGGTGTCATATGACCTAATTCTAGGTATTCGTTTAAGAATAATTTATATTCTTTTGAAAATTCATGCTGTCTTGTCATTTTTTGCTCTAACTGCTTAAATTGTGCTATGGCTTTTTGTTTGGACTGTCCCAAATTTTCTTTAAATCCTTGTTTCATGGGAAGTGCTACTTCGTATCTTCCATTGTCTAGTCGCCTAGTTGTGTTTTGGTAGAGATCTTCGCAATACTGTTCTTCTCTTGTTAAGTTGTTTGAATAATTGCTAATGTCCTCTAACTCCCAGAATTTTGAGATCTCATCTAGGTTGTTAAGAACTACATGACAGTGGAATTTCTTAACGTTACCAGACAATATCCAACCGAGCTTGGTTTGCTGTGCGATAGGTGCGTTCGTTGGTCCCTTTATTAACCCATTCATTATTATTTCAGAGTAAATTGTTGCATCTAAAAGTATATCTATTGGCTTTGATATGTTGTATTCTGGATCTCCTAAATTTATATGTTTTAAATGAGGCCATGTCTGCTTGCTGAAGGTACTGTTTGGTAAGTTGTTGATTACCTGTGTTATTACTAATGCATCTGTTGTGAATTCATAATCGCTATAAATAGATTGACAATGAATATTTACTACCCCTTTGCTATGCTTGGCTCCAGTACCGATACCAGATACTGATGCATGATAACGATGCCGTTGTAATCCTAACATCTGAGCAGCATTTTCAGAAATCAGGGTTACCTGAGATCCCTGGTCCAACAGTGCCCTCAGTTTTAAATGAGTACCGTCGGCTGCCTTTACCTTCAGAAGTAGTGTGGTAAGTAAAACTTCTTCGTTATCAGCAGCAACATGATTTACGTTATGTGCTTTTGATGTGGACGGTATTGTTGACGTAGATGAAGTCATTGACATAGGTATATTATTAGACGGGGTCATTGGCTGCTTACATGCGTCATGCAATAATGTATTATGCTCGCCGTTGCACTCTTTGCAACGTTTCGTTGAGCGACATTTTTCATTATGTTTGAATAAGCAATTTTGACATACTCCATGTTTCGCAATTGTACTCATTTTAGTTTCCAAGGGAAGGTTAATGAACTTGTTACACCTAAATAATTGATGATCTAAAGTGCATAATGGGCACCTAAATTTTGATGTATATGTCGGGGCTGCTTTGAAAGATGAAAAAGGTTTGAAGGGTTTGTTGTTAGTAGTAGGTTTATAATAATGCTGATAATTTTGGTTATATTTTACAGATGATGTAGGCATTTCTTTTTCCCTTTTTTCTCTATGTATCGGTTCCAAAGCAATGAATTTACTCTCCAAAAATGTCATAAACTCCTCGAGTGTAGGTAGCTCCCTAGGAGATTTGCGTGATTCCTTGTAGTCACTATATGTAGCTGCATCTAGTTTCTTTGCTAAGAGATGTACCAACAGAGGATCCCAGGTGTTTGTATTAATACCTAAGTTGTGTATTGCATGTATGCATTCAGTGCTCGTATCATATAATTTTTTCAGTTCGTACGATGTTTGTTTATGGATATTAGGCTGATTCAGGAAAGTCTCAATTTGCATGGTGAATAATACCTGTGGATTATTGTACCGATGGGTGAGTAGCTCCCATGCAGTTACATAGTTGTCAGATGTCACATTGAGATGCTGAATTATCCTCTCGGCCTCCCCTTTTACCTTACACTTTAGGTGTTGCATTTTCTGAGTGTTTGATAAAATAGTGCTTTTATGTATAGCTTCAGTAAATAAGTCATAAAAAGTCGGCCACTGTGTATATTTGCCCGAAAAAACTGGTATATCGAAAACCGGAGTTGCTTGCTGAACATGGGCTGATGCTGATAATTTTTGATTAAGCTGACGTTTTATTTGCTTGTATGATTTTTCGTGTATGCTATATTCTTCATCGTAACTTAGATCACTTCCCTGAAGAATATTATCGATCTGTAAATGCATGTTGTCAATGATATTCCACTTCGTTTGCAGATTACGAAGTTCATCTTCCAATTCCCACTTTTCCGTAATATCACTGGATTCGATACTCTGAACTAATCTAATCAAGGCTCGAAAGTTTGTACGTTGCTGAGTCAAAAGTTCATTCACCCTTCCATGCTGAGGGGTTCTATCTGATGACTGTCTTTCGTCCTTGTTATAAGATGATATTGTACGACGCAACATCATATAGAAGTCTTTGGTTTGTTGGAAGATATTCTCTACAAAATATGGTTGCTTGTTATCCCTATATGACTGTAATTGCTCATTATTCGAATTGAATTCTACCCAGAGGACATCTAACGTATCTAAACGTTTTTTAATATACTCAGGTGTCTTGCGACTTGCCGAGTCCTTGTTAAAATTGCTATTAATCTGCTTTAGTTGATCGAGGATATCAGATTGGCGTTGAATAAGAGACTCCATGATTGCTTATATGATAAATAAAAGGAACAATCTTACTTGATTGCAATAAGTTGTACCGAAGAGTAGATGGTTCCACCTGCGACGCTGCTGAGTGTTACCACTCTCACCTAAGCGAGAGTAAGGGCAACGATGATCGAGATCACCTGAACACTATTGGTAATCAAGTTGCTGTTCAATTCCTTGCGAGAACTCACGTGTAGCACTATGTTCAATAGCACTAGACACTGATACGATTACGTGATAGAAAAAGTTTGATTCACAGACACGAAAACCGAAATGATCCCGCACGGATTGCTCGAAGGACCATATGTAGGGGTTCGATCCCCACACTCGTATGCTTGCTTGCTAAGGGATGAATTTACTTCTAAAAGAAGTGCTAAATAAAACCAACCCTGTTTGAATGCTGTAAAAACACTGATTTATTTTAAAATTAATTGTCCAACGAAAATAAAAAAGTGCAGCGTTGCAATTGTAGGTATGTAGGTTATCGTGTAATTTATTATATTAATATTAATTATTTCTAAGTAGGTACATTGGCTCGTACGGACCCCATAATTTACAAAACCGTACATGGATGGCAATATGACAAATAAATAATATATGATTAATAGATTTTATTTCTACAAAATGGTGAATTTTAATGTCGGGGAACCAAACTAAAATGTTAAATGCTGCTAATAATTATCAAGATAACAAAACGTCTGATGATAGTGCAAAAACAAAACGCGAAAATCTTTTTAAGAAACGTTCTGGTTTACGCAGAAGTACTTTAATAATAAAACTATATCTTGGAAGTGTTTCATGACTTTTGCCCTTGAAAAGGGTCATCTATTTTAATGGATATTATCGTTTCCTGTACATTGCAATTAATTCTATTACCTTTAAAGTACCATCAATACGCTTAATAATCGAATATAAAGTCAAAATAAGATTGTATAGAATTCATTCCGTTCTCTTTAATTGAAAACCACACAATATATCAAAGGGTTGTACTTTGGATGGTTTTTGAAAAATCGATCACATACATCAACGATGTCAGAAGCGATTCTCAATTAATCGCGAGTTTTTCAAACATGTTCTATAGAATATTATCTGTCGCCATTTACTGCTAATAATAAGTGAGATATGTGATGTAATGACGTGTACCGACTGAGCGAATGAACGTCAAATATATATTCAATATAAAATCTATATATAATATATTATATGAAATACGGTCTTTGAATACTTTCATAAATATTTATTTTATTCGTTCAAATTACGTATTGAATACTTGAGAAATAAAAAAATTGAAAGCTAAGATACCACAACCGATTTAAGAAGATTATTGCCAGTTCTGTAGTTGAACCGATGAAAGGTTAACGTATCGATTATTTTGTTCTAAATAATCGATTGGTTGATTTTATTTTGACATGTTTGTTTTCATCTATGAATGTTCTAAGATGATGATGGTGGAATGATAGCGGATGCTTGGTTTGGTTTGTTTTTTGTGTGTTCGTTCGTGGAGTTTGATATTTATGTTAATATTCAACTTGACAATTAAGCATGTTTCTTCGACTAACGTTGATATTTGCATTACTTTTGGATTCCGAATGGCAATTGATTCGGTTATAACAATGACAGTTCAATGTGTACATTGCCCTTGTTTGTCACTTTCAGTTGTAATGATTTAATTAAAGGCAAAGGGATCTACTCCACACAGTTTAGTCATATGTTATAAATGTTTCTTCTATTATAAATGTCTGGATATTGTTAGATATGTAATTATTTTAATCTAGTTTATTAAACGGAGTAACCTGGTTACCATTTTTATTCATTTTAACGTCCATTCAACGAAAAAGCAAAGATGCAATATATAACCTCACAAAGTATTTTATGCCATATCTCTTTAATCCCAACTTTTAAAGGAAAAAGACGATTAGGATTTTGTTAGTTTAGCTTATACCTTCAAGTACACGTTTATTTCATTGATGAACGCGACTTTAAAAATTCAGGTCCAAAGCTATATGGGAGTTCGCCATTGTTCTTTACGGTGGCTTTAGCTACTCATCTTGGAATCTGAGCAATGTATGTGATGTTGTTCTATATTTATTTATTTATTTATTATCTTGTGAACCGTGATAGTTGGACAGTTGAAATTTTCACAAATGATGTATTTCTGTTGCGTTTCCCTTCGATTTTTTTTAATATTTCTCGTCACCCCGCACAGGTGCGAGAGTTGCAGTAAAGGCTTCTTCTCAGAAGCGACCCTCGTGAACCATTACAACGCGACCCACCACCCCGACCTTGGCGATCACGTGTGCGATCTGTGCACCGCCAGGTTTAAACACAGGAGGATGCTCACTGGTCATATGCTCACGCACAGATACAGGTACGTATGTCCAATCAACAGCAGGCCTGGGGGTTAATTCTACCAAATAAATGTTTTTTTTTTTTTTTTTTTTTTTTTTTTTTTTTTTTTTTTTTTTTTTTTTTAAATTGTTTATATCGAATCGAAAACGGATCGAAACCGAACGGAACTATAGTTTTTAATGGTGTTCCTGTTCTATAAAGTGACATACAATGCGATTCCAGTTCTATTTTAGCTGAAATTGTATCGTATGTCACTTAGTAGAATAGGAAAACCATTAAAAACTGTAGTTTCGTAAAGGGGCTCAGGCCTTCCTTATGGGTGGTCAAGGAGGATGGGTCGTGACCCTTCTTAAGCTGTCGGAAATGTGCCTTCCGTAGCACGGAGGAGCGAAGACAATGATTTTTTGGTCACCCATCCCGTAACCGACCGTTGTGAAAGTTGCTTAACAACAACGATCGATGATGATGATGATAATGCTGGGGTTTCCGGATGGAATTAATAGAATGGAGGTCTAATTGTCTGATTTCAATATCGACAGCAATCCCTTTGTTATAGCGATTTAAGGAATTATGTAACTTTTAAAGTAGCAATTGTTTTCGAAACCGATAATGATTTGAATTATCAGGAGACATATTTAAAACTGAATAATTTAAAGTAATACTAGCTTTTGCCCGCGACTTCGTCCGTGTGATATAGTTACTTTGGGCATCATATTTTGCAAAAACGCTGTTGTTTTTTGAGCTGATGATGAAATTACCTTGATGTTTAAGTTCGAAGATAGTACAACAAAATACCAACGAATGTCCAATATGTTTCAGTACTTTACCTTTGAAAATTTAGAGATATTAATCTAATTCAATGCAATTTGAAATAAAGATGGAAAAAAAAAGACAGTTCTGAAGTTTACACAAAACTTAATCTAAAACGTAATCTAAAATTCTTTGAAAGAAACGTTACCGCAGATTACTTTAGAATTAACGCCATCTAGAACACAGCGCCATCTGTTGGGTGTATTTGCAACCTAGATGTCAAACGATATTGAAGAATTTTATCTATGAATCAACGTACACCGCCATCTATGAGAACTTCATAAAACTAAACAGTAAATAAACACTTGCTTAAGAAACAATTAATTAGAATATTTTATTCGTTTACATTCACGACATAAGCGAATAATTGAGATGACAACTATCCCATCCAGTAAGTTAGACCAAAATACGGGTACATGTGGAATTTGATAGAAATCGGTTAAGTAGTTTTGGAGTTTATTGGCAACATACATCGTGACACAAAATTTTTATATATATATAAGATTTACGTCTAACGCCTGCCTGAGATCTCAGGCAAGTGTGAGATAATTATTACCATTAACATTAAACTAGCAATATCTTTCAAGGAATCTTTCGAGCGCAATAGCTAGCATATTTAATTTTTATGTAATTCACCTCGGTGTCAATAAACGACTATTCTATTCTAAATGGTTGTAGGTTGAAGTATGTGAATATCTTTTAAATGTCAAATTCGAAGTGATTGCAATAGATATTAAATTAAGATATTTAGGCCACTGATTTTTTTTTTTTTTAACAACATCACATACATTGCTCAGATTCCAAGATGAGTAGCTAAAGCCCCCGTATTATGGAGTATATGAGACAACGAAGGTAACACAACACCCAGACCCGAGACAATATAGAAAAGTTCATTTTCTACATTGACCCGACCGGGAATCGAACCCGGGACCTCAGAGATGGCGACACCTTGAAACCGGCGTGCGAACCACTCGGCTACGGAGTACTGTACTCAATAGATTTTTTTATATTGACAGAACAGTTTTTATAATTATTTTTTTTTATAGCGTACATACTATTATCATTGAAAAGGCATATTGTAATGGAGCTTCACGATACACGCCTGATATCAAATTTTTTTCTCCGGTTTCAGGTTCAAATGTAAGCTGTGCGACTTTTCTACCACCCGGAAGTACACAGTCAAGGGTCATCACAATTGGCACCAAGGCGTTCGATTCACATGCGAACGATGTGGAAAGACCTTCATCAAGAAGACCTCGTTCCTCTCCCACGTGAGGATCCAGCATCCGAACGAGGAAGTCTGGTGCAGATACTGCGGCGAATCGTTCATCAGCGATTCCGGATTGCGGACACACAGACGCCTGATGCATACAAACGTTATAGAGTTCATATGTGCCAAGTGCGGTGAAGCTTTCCTCAATTCTGAAGCGTTGGCTGTGCATAATAACGTGGAGTGCTCAGAATTTCCTTGTGCTCGGTGCGGTGAGAGTTTCAACGATCAGAAACTGTTGAAAGTGCACGTGTTAGCTAGACACGCTAAGAGTGTAGGTTTGTCGAGGAAATGTGAAGTGTGCAGCAAGATATTTAGGAATTATACAGCGCTGAAACATCACTGTGAATTGACATCGGGTGTGTGTTTAGAGTTGAGTCCGTGTCCACAGTGCGGGGACAGTTTTGAAAGTGAGGAGTTACTGCAGATGCATGTGACCAGTGCACACCGAATACACTGCATTATGGTGAGTGTACTTATTCCAGTGCCTGGTGCCCTGAGCAATCCTCGTACAAAGTCAATAAATTCTTTAGATAGATAGATAGATCGTTTATTGAATCACTACTGTTGCTACATTACAAGTTATTCTCACGTAACGTAATGTACGAAGCGGAGGAGAGAGGGTCATTGCGCCTTGAGTCGCCGCAGCATAAATACCATTTTTTTATAAATATACTTTTCAATTGTAAAACTTCAAAGTTAACAATAAACAGTTTAACAAGTGCAGGCAGACTTATTTCAATCTCGAGAAATTGAGAATCGGCGTAATCATTTTGGTGACCCCGACGTGATTACATATATCACGGCCGCAGTGACGAGCGGCATTGCAAATTTGCCAAAAGGAGACCCGTCCTTCAGGAACCCGCCAGCCAGCAGCTGCAGCATCATTTCCGAAGGAAGTGTGTAAAATATCCTTTTCAATAATACTAACTCCCTTTTGCCTTGATTTGTGTGAATTAGATACTTCAACTCATTCGCGACGTTATTTACCCCCAACAAAATAAAAAATAAAAAAAATCAAGATAGAATTATTCTTCATACATTTATTTACGTCAACTTAAACTATACTTAATAAAAAGGTAAAATTTTCTCACTAAGTGAATATTTCAGATTTAATAACAAAAGAAAAAGTTGTTGTGAACAGTGCGCATTCAAACAATAAGATACCTACCGTGCACTCCAAGTCGGCCGCAAAACTGGTTTGTTATCTAGTGAACAACATAACACAGCGTGCAAAGGATTCAATCGTAACATATTTACTAATTTATTAATGATCATAGTTTTATAATCTGTAGTGATTTATAGTGTGTTACGTTATTTGTGCCGACAAGATGAGTGATTTAAAAGATCTTATTAAGCAAAGAGGTAACATAAAGGCTCGATTTACTTTGTTCGAAAAATATTTAAAGCCGTTATTGGATTCCAATGATACAAGTGCATTAAGGATAAATGAATTACGTGTCCGATTAAGTAAGATGCGTGAAGTGTCGTGCATCTATGAGGATATTCAATCTCAAATTGAAATGTTGGACGAAGATATAACTAAACAAATGAATGAGCGCGAAATTACTGAGAATTTGTTTTATAATTTAATTGCTCAAGCTCAGTCATTATTAGATTTTTTCGAAAAAAAGGTTAAAGAGGAATCTTCATCCAACAATAGTGGCAAATGTCATAGTAATTTAAAATTGCCACCTTTAAAGATTCCTTCGTTTAATGGGGACCCTAATAGGTGGCTTTCTTTTAGGGATACATATTTATCCTTAATCCACCATAACGAGTCTATTGAAGATATAAATAAATTCCATTATTTAAAATCTTATTTGGAAGGTTCGGCCAGTTCGGTAATTGGTTCTGTGGCAGTTTCGGCTAATAATTATGTGATTGCTTGGAACCTGCTTTGTGAAAGGTATGACAATAAGCGTCTTTTAATAAATGAACACCTCAAGTGCCTGTTTTCTATTGAACCACTGCAAAAAGAATCTGAAGTTGGTATTCGCAGATTAATCGACGATTTATCAAAAAATTTGAGTGCATTAAATTTGTTAGGTGAACCAACTGATAAATGGGACACGATTATTATTTATATGGCCTCAGCGAAGTTAGACAGTGCTACTGCTAGGAATTGGGAGGAATTCAGGAGTAATAATAACTCTCCAACATTAGAAGATTTTTATTCTTATTTACGTCAACGCGCTGCAATATTAGAAACAATACATTCTAATAAATCATCAAAAAATGAAAAACGTCATAGTTTGCCAAACATGAAGTCGTTTATTTGTTCTTCTTCTGAAGCTTCTGTGAAACGTTGTTGTCCCATATGTAAACAAGAACATAAAATATATGAGTGCAGTAATTTTAAATCCTTACCAATTCAGCAAAGAATTTATAAAGTTTCAGCTTTAAAGTTGTGTAGTAATTGTTTGCGTAACGGTCATTTGCCTTTTCAGTGCAGAATGAGTGGTTGTAGAATTTGTCATAGAAAACATAATACTTTATTACACAAACAGACTTCCTTACAAACTGTACAAGTTCCCGAGTCTACTAATGAAGTTATCTTACCTGTTCCTGTTGCTCAGTCTGATCAGAGTTCATCAAGTCCGTCTAATTCTATATCAATGTCTGCTGTAACCACCAATCAAGCCCTTTTGTCTACGGCGTTGGTCAAGGTTATACACAATAATGAAATACACATTTTACGGGCTTTGTTGGACAGCGGAAGTCAATCTTCTTTTATAACCGCTAGAGCACAACAGAAAATTGGTACCTGCAAAGAAAAAAAATATTATCATAATGTAACTGGTATTGGTAACAGTATTCTAAATGTAACAGAACATTGTACTATTAAATTTTATTCATTGCACAACTCATTTCAAACTTCTATTACGTGCTTTATTTTGCCTAGGATCGCGGATAAATTGCCTCAAGTTGAGTTGTGTGTTCGGAACTTGAATATCCCTGAGAATATTCAGCTTGCTGATCCTAAATTTTATAAGCCATCTGAAATAGATTTATTGCTGGGCGCTGACATATTTTGGGATATCATTCGTCCGGATAGACTATCTCTAGGACAGGATAAACCTATACTACAAAATACCGAATTCGGTTGGATAATTGCTGGATCAATGTCTTCAATTGACTACATTCATACAAGGAAAATACATTGCAATTTTTCACAACAAATTAGACAACAATTGTCCAAGTTTTGGGAACTGGAAGAGATCCCTAGTCCCAATGAACTTGATTCTGACAACTATTGTGAAAAAATATTTAGTGAAACTACTCGTCGAAATGACGACGGTGGGTTTTGTGTTCGGATACCACTTAAAGGCTCTGTTGAAAGCTTAGGTGATTCTTATAGCATAGCGGAAAAGAGACTAATACAATTAGAGCGAAAACTAAAAAATAAACCTCAGCTTAAAGTCGATTACAAAAATTTCATTCATGAATACGAATCTTTAGGACATATGACCGAAATATCGAAGCCTACCCTCGGTAATTATCTCCCACATCATGCGGTAATAAAAGAGGCTAGTCAGACAACCAAGCTTCGCGTTGTTTTTGACGCATCAGCTAAAACTACATCTGGTTTATCGTATAACGATTTGCAATATGTCGGGCCAGTTGTGCAAGATGATTTATTTTCAATTATTTTAAGATATCGACAACATAAATTTGTAGTGACCGCAGATGTTGAGAAAATGTATCGACAAATTTTGGTAGATTCTGATCAACGTAATTTACAACTTATTTTGTGGCGTGATGAACCATCACAGGCAATAAAAGTGTTTCAGTTAAATACAGTTACTTATGGCACAGCTTCTGCTCCATTTTTGAGTACACGATGTTTATTACAACTCTCAAAGGAATGCCATAACAGAACCATATCACAACTAATCAAAGAAGATTTTTATGTAGATGATTTTTTGTCAGGTGCAGACAACGAATACGATTTAATAAATATAAAACAGTCTGTTACTGCTACTTTGAACTCTGCATGCTTACCATTACGAAAATGGCGAACAAATGTTCCCGATATTTTTGAAAACGAGATTAGTACCCCTGAGTTAAAAAATTTGGATATGTCATGTCAGTCTAATATTTTAGGTTTGAGATGGGATCCGTTAAAAGATGTATTTGTGTTTCCTGTAGACATTAAATTCAGTTCAAATGTAACAAAACGAGCTATTTTATCAAATTCAGCTAAGATTTTTGATCCATTAGGATTATTAAGCCCGTGCACCATTATTCCAAAAATTATTTTACAAAAGCTATGGATTTCAAAGCTTGAATGGGACGACCCAGTCGATACTGAATTGAAAGGGCAGTGGCTGAATTTTATTAAAAATTTAAAGTTATTGTCTACCCTTGAAATTTCTAGATGGACTCTAATAAATCAAGCAGTCAAAATTGAGTTGCACGCATTTTCTGATGCTTCTCAAGTAGCATATGCGTCAGCGTTATATCTCAAATCAACGGATAGTACAGGTAACGTTGTGGTCAGGTTGCTTTGTGCAAAAACCAAAGTTGCTCCGGTCAAAACTGTAACTATTCCTAGGTTGGAACTACTCGGTGCCTTGCTCTCTGCTAGGTTAAGTGTGAAGGTAGTAAAAGCACTTCGGTGTCAAATAGATACTGTTTTTTATTGGACTGATTCAACAGTAGTTTTAGGGTGGTTGGATTCTCAGCCCTGTAATTTAAAAGTTTTCGTTTCAAATCGAATTAGCGAAATTCAGCAATTAACTGCTTCTTATACTTGGAGACATGTCCCTGGCAATGATAATCCAGCCGATTTAGCATCTCGTGGTTTAAATCCTGCTTCTATTCATTCATCTAAATTATGGTGGGAAGGCCCCACATTCTTGCAAAACGAACTATGTGATTGGCCCCAGATAATAAAATCAAAGGGTTCTGATTTGCCTGAGATCAAACCGTGCTCGCTAACTGCACTAAGTTCGTCTTTAGATTTGTATCCACTAGTAAACTTTGAAAGATTTTCTAAATTTTCTATATTACTTAGATCCACGTGTTATGTATTGCGATTTATTCATAACCTACGCAATAAAAATAATAAAAGAACCGGTCATTTTAGTACTGACGAACTAAATAAGTCGTTACAATTTCTACTAAAACAACATCAAAAGGAATGTTTTCCTAATGAAATAAAATTAATAAAAAGTAATCAATCTTTACCTGTCAAGTCTCGCATTCTTTCGTTGAGTCCATTTTTGGATAAATCTGGTCTTTTGTGCGTAGGTGGTCGCCTTGAGAAGTCCACAGAACCCTACGAAAAGAAATATCCTATATTATTAGAAACAAAACATAATTTAACAAAATTATTATTTGCATACAAACATATAAATCTATTGCATTGTGGTCCTCAGACCTTACTGAGTGACATTAGAAATAAGTATTGGCCTATTAGAGGCCGAATTCTAGCTCGAGCTACTGTCAATAACTGCAAATTATGCCGGACTATAAAAGCAAAATGTATCAGTCCCATTATGGGTAACTTACCTTCTAGTCGGATTTGTCCCAATCTTCCTTTCCAGATTAGCGGTGTTGATTTCGCTGGGCCATTTTATATCACCGATCGTAAAGGTCGCGGTTGTAAAATTTCTAAATGCTACATGTGCCTATTTATTTGTTTCGGAACTAAAGCAATACATTTGGAGGTCGCTAGTGATCTTACCACTGATGTGTTTATTCTATGTTTAAGACGATTTATTGCTCGTAGAGGTAAGCCATCTCTGTTGTATTGCGATAATGGCACTAATTTTGTCGGCGCCAGTAACGAGATCGCAAAGTTTATTAAAGCAAGCAATGATAATATAACGGGTTTTGCGGCCGATGAGGGCATACGGTTTAAATTTTCACCTGCTGGTTCTCCTCATTTTGGCGGTCTGTGGGAGGCTGGCGTTAAGTCTGCTAAATATCATACTACTAGGATATTAGGGGATAAACATTTAACGTTCGAAGAGTTGTCGACACTATTCGCACAAATCGAAGCTATCCTTAACTCCCGTCCTCTGACTCCTCTTTCTTCAGACCCTTGCGACCTCCATCCCTTGACTCCTGCACACTTTCTGATCGGCAAACCACTCACATCGCTGCCTTCAGAAAATCTTATGGATGTCAACCCTAACAGGCTGAATCGTTATCAATGTCTTGAAAACATGCGGCAACATTTCTGGGAGCGCTGGAGGAAAGAATATTTAAGTGAACTTCAACAAAGGACAAAATGGCGAATAAATGAGAAAGGATTGCAAAATGGAGAATTGGTCATCATCAAAGATCAAAACTTACCACCATTGAAATGGCGTATGGCTCGCGTCGTAAAATTATACCCAGGAACAGATGGAGTTTCCCGTGTCGCAGATGTACGCACGTCAAAGGGCATATTGCGACGAGCCATTCACAACCTTTGCCCTCTGCCTGATTCAACTTCAGCAGCAGTTCCTCGAAACTCTACAGCTTTCGAGCGCGGGGGAAGATGTTCGGACCGTGACGTCACGTAACGTAATGTACGAAGCGGAGGAGAGAGGGTCATTGCGCCTTGAGTCGCCGCAGCATAAATACCATTTTTTTATAAATATACTTTTCAATTGTAAAACTTCAAAGTTAACAATAAACAGTTTAACAAGTGCAGGCAGACTTATTTCAATCTCGAGAAATTGAGAATCGGCGTAATATTTGATCTAAACATTGTGAAGAAATCTAATACAGTAAAATCCGTTTAAAACGATTTTACAGGGACTCAACCAAAAACGTGTCTTAAGCAGGAAACCGTATTATGCGGGATACAGGGAAATAAAAAACGGACCTACTACATGCGTGTGTATTAATATTTATTATGTTTTTTTGACGTGGATACGTCTATGTTTTCGTTCTACAGGGGGGTCATTCTGTGAGCAGGAGCTTATGCACTAACGCCATCTATTGGCGTATAAGTGAACTATGCTTGCTCTGCAGGGGGAGGGGCATTCTGTCAGCAGGAGTATATGCACTAACGCCATCTGTTGGCGCTAGTGAATACTTTTTCATTCAACAAATGAACGCAACGAATATTTATTTATTTAGTGTTTAGTGTCTTCAATTTGTTTATTTATTTATTTTTTATCAATTAGTCATATATCCATTCATACATAGACGTATCCACGCATAAAAAAATATGGCTGTATCAATGATACAGCCAACCAGGGATTTTTTGGTATGTAGATATTGAATTGTACATTTAAAAATTATGTACGTTATATAAAATGTCGTGTATAACTTTCACGTTATTTAAAATAATCACTTATTTTAGTTTGACAGAAAGATTATGAGGCATTAGCGATTACAATATTTTCAAAGTAATTCAACTTTTGTAGTGCGTCTTCGCTTTGATTCAAAGAAGTTAAATAGCGTCTTAAATCATTAACTGCTGATAATGCCTGGGCGTGTGTCAAAATCCGAGTTGTACTTAGAGCCTCTTCTTGTGTGGTTTTCACACTCTCAATAAGTCGTATTAAAGGGGATGACGATCGTATTAAGCGTTAAAGAATGTATGAAAACATGTCTCAAGTTGCAGGGACTGATGTAAAATGGCGTATTATACGAGAAATCGTATTAAGCGTGATCGTCTTAAACGGGTTCTACTGTATATTGGTTGAGTAGGAGGAGAATTCTTGATAGTTGCTATTCCTTCATTGTAAATACATAAAACAAGAAAGATCACTCTACTTCTTGTTCTAACTCTTTGTTCGTTTGCTTTAAATAGACCTTTAAGCAAAAGCGTTAGATGCATATACTAGTATCTTTGAAAACTATTGAGAAACGTAATAAGCTAAGTTTTTATTGTGTTTAATCATTTAAACTGTAATTTTTTTTTTTTTCGGGTTTGAATTTATGATCAGTGATAATCACTATAAGTAAATGTGTTGCAGGTTAAGTGGGTTGTGAAGTGTGTTCTTCAGTAAGAACATCTCCTCCTTATTTATGTCTCTCTATAGGACATCCTTCCTTTTGAGTCGCTTGTTGTAACTTCGAGTTATTAGCGGTTTTGCTAGTTTATTCGGGTGTTTATTGAGTAGCTGTGTCTATTTCTTCCTTCACTGTTGTTATTTCCAGATTTGCATGGATTTCGTTATTAGTTATATACCATGGTACATCACTAATGGTTCGGAGGATCATATTTTGGGCCCTTTGAAGACATTGGATGTTAGATTTGCTGGCAGTACCCCAGAGTTGTATGCCATAGGTCCATTGTGGTCTAAGAATAACTTTGTAGATAAGTAATTTGTTATCCACTGACAATTTACTGTTGCGCCCCATTAGCCATAGAAGATGTTTATAGCGGATATTCAGTTCTTCTCTCTTTTTCTTTATATGCTCTCTCCAAATAAGACGCCTGTCCAGATGTATCCCCAGGTATCTAATACAGGTTTGATGAGGGAGAGTAATATTTTCTAATTTCACTGGAGGGCAGTCGCCGTTGTTCATTGTGAAAGTAACATGAACGGATTTTGACGAACTGGCTTTAATTCTCCACTTCTGCAGCCATTCTGTAATGTCGTCTAAGCCTCTTTGCAGTAATTGTGTTGCTGTGTTTGGGTTTTTGTAATTAAAATAAAAACTGTAATTCAAATGCGATTGCTGACTTTAAAAGTTACTTAGTTCCATTGATCATGTAAAAGATTTTTAAATTACACAATCGGCTCACTGCATTCTTACTCTTGAATGCAATCTCAATGTCAATTTCAATCCTTATCCAATTAAGTGATATTAATTTTCATCAAATCTTAGTTCGCACTCTTGAAACATGGACAGTTGCACAAACGTCCATTAAGGTTTAATGACGCCTTTAAGCTCTAATGAACGTCAAATTTGTATGAGTAATGTGGCTTTAAATTAATCTCAAGTTTAATGGACGTTTGTGCAACCGGCTGATAGAGTCGACATTAACTCAATGTCAATTACTTCATTCTATAATCACGCAATATTGAGTCAATAGGTATGATGATTAATTTTTGTTTGTTTGTCCGTCAGGTAGAGTGTTTAAAAATATTAAGCACTTTTTTTTTTTTTTTTTCGCAATCATAAAATTACGGCGTATGGTACGTTTTCTACTCAACTGTGACGTAGCGAGCCCCCACTCCTCAACTTTAATGCCTGTTATCTAAGCTATTTCTTGTTAAATTGAAATAAAAAAAATACGTATCTAATATTTTTCTATTATCTAACTGATGGACTAAATAGAATTGCATTTTTTTACCCAGTCATCATCCCTATTGTCGCCAGTGAACCAAGTCAAGAACGTCACAATTGCAATGTCGATCAATTGTGATTGTGTTCAAGGGTAAGCATGTTGTAGCCTGATTGTGTAATTTTAACAATCACTTTGAATTTGACATTTGAATGATAGTCGCGAACTTCACGCTACAACTATGTGACATGCGATAGCAATTGCGATCGCGATGTTTTTCCGAAAGATCTTGAATGAACGATCACGTTTATTGGACGTTAATCGGAATTGTCTAAGCTTCATAATTACAAATGTCTTTAAAAGCTATTGGGTAATCAATCAAACAATCATTCGTTCTTTAAAAGTTACACAATTCGCTATGCGTATGAATAAATTTTTAAAATTAGACAGTTTTGCTGCGATTCAATGATGAACAGCGCCATCTATCAACAAGTATAGGAACTTCCTGATGCCAATTCACTATTATCTGTGTAGTGTAACAAAACGTTCGCCAGCGAGCCCGCGTTCGCGATCCATCACAAACGTGTCCACTTGGGTGTGAAGATTAACAAGTCGCTCGTCGTCTGCGAAATTTGCGGGAAGAAATGTATAGTGAGTATCCTTTTTATGGCGTCACATGGCTTGGGAACCGGTTCTACCTTACAACATATAAAACTTCATATATAATTCATTATAATTATAATAATAATAATTCTTTATTGAGTTATAGTTATACAATGCGTAAATAATAAACTTGGCCTGTCACACGAATTAGGTTGCTCTGTATTTTACTTTACTTTGAACCGGTTTTATGCCGGTTAATTAGAAATACTGTTTTATTCATTAACCGGTTAAAATGTCAATGATCTCACGAACTTCGGCGCTTTTCTTAAGTGCGTATATTCATTTTCACATTCGTATACAGTTATAATAAATGTCGTCAATTAAGCATAATATATACGCAATAAAAGCGTAATTGCTTCTTTACGAGTCAAGTGAATAAACCGGTTTTCTAATCCGAATGCAGCTCTGCGTTCAGTTCCTCAGGGAACAGGTTTTACTTTAGCAAAAACGGCTTATTCGGTTTTATTCAACACGCAGCCTAAAGCGGATTGGTGATATAATGACATAATAATTTTTCGGTCACCCATCCCGTGACCGACCTTTGCGAAAGTTGCTTGACAACAACGATCGTATCTATTCTTCAGTCTGTGTACCATTCTTAAATAGTTTTATTACGTATGTGATATAATATTATTATTAATTTGTACAGAATAACGCCTATTATTTAAAACACCGGCGAATACACAATGGCGAGATGTACGAGTGCACCGAGTGTCCGAAGAAATTCAGTCTTCTTCACAGGTTTAAGGTAAGAGCCTATCAGCAGAACTAACTTCATCATCATCAGCCCTTTTACGTCCCCACTGCAGGGGCTCAGGCCTTCCTTATGGATGGTTAAGGAGGATGGGCCATGACCCTCCACGCTGGCTCAATGCGGATTGGAGGGTATTAACGACTGCAAATGCAGCCGGGACCGACGGCTTAACGTGTCTTCCGAAGCACGGAGTAATTTTTTGGTCACCCATCCCGTGACCAACCCTTGCGAAAGTTGCTTAACATCGAGCTTACTTAATCTGACCTAATATGGTTTTTTGTTTAACAACAACCGTCTTAATTTTCACCGTTGATGAGATATAGCCTTGTGACAGACAGACAGACGGATAACGAAGTCATAGTAATAGGTTTCACGTTTTACCTTTTGGGTACTGAACCCTAAAATAGGTTACCATGTCTCAGGATATTTGGAGTCTTATGTTTACGGTCGGATTTTTAAAATCTCAGGAAATTTCAGAATTTTTAATAAAATGCAGTGCATTTTTTTTTAATAAAAATTATTCATCCCTAAAATAATCTCCTTAATCTTGCGATGCGCGACGAGTGAACGAGATCCCCGAATATTCGCACTGTATAAAACGAAAAAAAAATAGACTTTTTTATATTGTTAAGTACGTCTGAGGCAAAAATCTCAAACTGCAACATAATCTCTGGATTTTTCAATAGATATAAGACTTGATTTTTTTCAATAGCTAACCCAACATAGTTCTAGCGCTATTTCCTTTCATTTTACTACTTTGACGTGTACTAAGAAAGAACGAATGATAAAGAATGATGAATATGGATTTGACATTTGTCATTTATAATATTTTTAAACTCACACGATTTGTATACATTATAATTATATGCAATCGGGTCTTGTTCGTGCATTTTTTAAAACAATTAATTTACCTCGACGTTTCGGCTACGTTACAGCAGCCGTGGTCACGAGGAGACTGGAGAACTGGCGGGTGTCGTCTTCTGATTTTAGTTGAGGGTAATCCGGTAATAATGTTTTAACTGATTTTCAGATGTACCCTCCACTTGATTTTATTATACGTAAAGGTGGCGACACACTGCACTTACGGTATCCGAGAATATTGTTCGTGGTTGTTTGCGATCGCGACACTTATACATTTTTATAACCGATCGCAAACAACCACGAACAATATTCTCGGATACCGTAAGTGCAGTGTGTCGCCACCTTTACGTTTAATAAAATCAAGTGGAGGGTACATCTGAAAATCAGTTAAAAACATTATTACCGGATTACCCTCAACTAAAATCAGAAGACGACACCCGCCAGTTCTCCAGTCTCCTCGTGACCACGGCTGCTGTAACGTAGCCGAAACGTCGAGGTAAATTAATTGTTTTAAAAAATGCACGAACAAGACCCGATTGCATATAATTATATTTGTCATTTATACCTAATTTATCCACTAAAGTCTTGACAAAGTAGTAAATAAAATGGAATATAGCCATAATATTCGCTAAGATGTCGTATTCTGTGAATAGATTTATAGTTTTGTTGCCAAGTTCAAATTATTAATATTACAGTTGGGTAATTTTATAAAGTCACATTTGACATCTACCAGTCCCGACTTCATACTAACCTTGTAATGGGTCTACTTAATATAATCTATCTTATTGTATTTGATCAATCACAAATAAACAATGCTGTACCGAAAAATGATTTAAATGAAAAGTACTTAAAATACACTCGATACCTTTCGCTATCCGACTGCTCTAACCATGGAGCTACTCAGGAACTAACAGGACTGATGAGTTTTTCAAGCACTTGTTTCTTTTGCGCTTCTACAGAACGTATCCAAACAGACGAAAGAAATGTTTTTACAAATATTTATACATGGGTGGATTTAATTTCTTTTTTTTATTTACTCTTCACAATAGTTTTTCTTAGAAAAATAAAGTAATTCAAAATTTTATTTATATATTCGTATTGTGAAGAGCTGATCTCTGAAATAGATCATTTTTACAAAACCCGTTACACTACTTTAATAGTATCAAGGCTTAGACTACATTATTATTTCTGAACATTGATGTGAATACGCTTTGTAATAGTGAAAAAGTAAGTGCTTGAAAGATTCGTCAGTCCTGTTGGGCCTGGGTAAATCAGTCGTTAGAGCAGTAAGTCAAAATACAACAATTAGATATCATGCAGTTTAAATCTACTATTAAAAAAAATACTTATTAAAAGGTATATATAACAGATAAGAATGTTTATACGTTTATATAACAGATAAGAATGCTTGGACTTGAGATGATCCAGCAACTGGATAGGTGATTAACTTTTACTTACTTCTAAAGTACTTCTAAACTCATTATCTTGTTTCCATTATTATTGAATGATTATGTTATCATTATAAGACCATAGTTTTTTCTCTATCTCTGTTTATAATGTATTGATCTGGTGATGACATGGTTTTTGTAAACGTCATTACTCATATTAGAGCTGGTGAGTTTCTTGCTCGTTCTTATCAGCCAAAAGACGTCCTGAATGAGCGGTAGGGAAAAAAATGTTGGACGATTCAAAAGTACTTTTAAGAAGTCTATTTGAATAAAGATTATTTTGACTTTGACTTTGACTGTCGCCCGTTAGGTCAAGGTCATGGGTTCGAATCCCATCTCAGGGTGCCAGGGACCGAGTGGATTTTATTTAACATTTTTCATTGATAATATTTTTCAATAAAGCATTGTGAATAAAAAATATACTAGTAATAATTTAACACTGTTTATTAATGACAAGGTTTAGCGTTGAAGTAAATTTACGCTGACACTGCACTTAGTATTAGTCAAAATTCATATTATTAAACAGAGACTTGGCAAAGGTTAACCTAGTATTAGTACAAAGGTTAACCTAGTGGCAAAGGTTAACCTAGTATTAATACAAAGGTTAACCTAGTGGCAAAGGTTAACCTAGTACAAGGTTATACTGGAGTAATATATATTTACTCCTAGAAGGTAGTAGGTTTGCTTATTCTCTGTATAATATAAATTAGGACTAATACTGAAATTGCAATTTAAGCGTAAATTTTAAAGGATAAACCTTGTTTATTAATAGCACTGCAGCTGATTGTTTTTTTTTATTATCCTCTTTCGGATACAGGATCATCTACGTGTCCACACCGGTGAGACTCCTTACAAATGCAAACTTTGCCCGAAGGCGTTCAAACGCCACGCTGGCTTGCATCGTCATAAAACTGTGAGTCAATGAATAAATCAGATACTCATTAAAGTTTGCTTTCGCTTATATCTTTCTCTAAGCGTCACCACCTGAAGGTGCCGAGCTGATAAGCGACGCTTCAATTATTTGCAGCTTAACAGGTTAACATACCTTCCCAAGGCAAGGAGAAGCCCGAGATAGTAATTTTTATTCACTCATCCATCCTAGCCCTTGCGGCAGTTGCTCAACTTCCTAATCGCAGACAGTACCATCGAGTACCTCACTGTATATTTCTGTTACGACTTAGGGTTCGGGATAAAAAATAACGCTTATAAAAGATTACATACTGACTTTATTTGACACGATAAAAATACAAAAATAATCCAACTATAAAATTCACACTTCAACATTACACATCACTAATAACACTTCACAACACTATTAGACCGTTCACCACATTAGTTATCGTTTCCGAACGCTTTCGGTTTTACATCGCTTGTTCACTGTAGGTTTGCAGAGAAAGTATCGATGTATCGATACATCGATATTTTGAATTCGATATATCGATATTTTTTACCGATATATATTGATCCGATACAAAATATATCGATACAAAATATCCAGTATCGAAAACGATATATTTTTTTAATTCTTATGGCACTGAAGTCGCTGAACCCCGAAACTGTAGTAGATAGGATCGAACGAAAAAAAACTATATTGTCTATGACATATTCTTGATATTTTTGTCTAATGAAAAAGAATACTGGTAAAATACTTTCGTGTTTATTGCGATTTAATCGATACATCGATATTTTCCCTTTGATATATCGATGCTAATATTGATATTTTGAAAATATCGATATATAGATATTTTTTATTCATTTTCGACATCCCTAGTTCACTGAAAGAATCCCGGGTCGGGTAGTCCACCACGTTTTTTCTGGGGCCGATACTACATCCAGAATGCTCTAGGTTAGGATCTAGAACATTCTAGGTTGCCTCGGATTTACTGATGTATTCGAGGCAATACTAAAAAGTTCTAGAACAGCTACCAGTCCCCTTTCTTCCGCAGTGACTGTCCCTTTCTCGCCGGCCCGATGTATACCTATATGACAAGTAGTTTCAACAGTGTTAGCGCGATTCATTGGCGCATAACGCCATCTAGTAATGCGTAGACGAACCGAGCCACTGCGCTCTGTAACATTACCAAAATAAATAAAATTTTAAAATGTATCGTAATCACAAAGTGATGTTGATAATGATTTATGTAATTGTGTCACTTTTAAAGGTATAATGATTTGAATGATCAAGGAACATAATAAAAACTAAGCTTAACCCGTCGAGAGATTGTAGTTAGCATTCAACTCTTTCTTACGACATGTCTCAATAGCTTTCAAATATATTTGCATCTAACACTTGCCTTAGAAAATTCCAATGACCATTCAACATCTTTAAAAAAATATTACATCGAGGAAGTATTAAAAAAAAAACATTAGTTCCCGAAATCAAACTAGATGTCGCTACGGTACTATCTTGATTTCTCTATGATAAACCTTCCGGTTTTCTTTCATGTATAAAAGTAAATTAGTTTTCAAAACTCAATAAACAACTCATATTCTATTTGTACTTTTTCGTATTTGTATTGAAATCTAAGTTTCTCAAATTTCAGTTTTTAAATATGTTAGTTAAAAGGAACGGAAATGACTTGTTTTGGTCCTTTTGTTTCCTGTAAAAATCAACTTTTGCTAGAGTCGCCATCTAGTGGAGGTGCTTTTTTAGTGCTTTCGTAGTTTTTTTTAATACTTCCTCAGTGCGTGCATATTGCAAATAGTTGTAGCGTGAAGTTCGTAAATATCTTTGAAATGTGAAAATGAAATTAATTGCGATGGATTTTTCATATTAGACTCTGCACTCATGTATACATGATTTTCTTACACAGGTACACACGGGGGCGAAGCCCTACGCTTGCCCCCAATGTGGCAGGTGTTTCTCGCAGTCTAACTCGATGAAAGCACACGTGAGGGCGGTACATTTGAAGATACCGGCGCCCTACAGGGATAGGCGACAACGTTCTGAGAAACTAAAGACTACAATAGCTAACTTATCGCACGCAAATAAAAATGATAACCAGAATATACTATGCTAAAATATCATCAACAGCCTATTATTGTTCTTACCAGGCTTAAGCCTTCAATGTGGATGAAATCGTCCCAAATCGAATAGGGAGAATGGGCCATGGACCCAACACCTGATCATAGTGCGGATTGTTAAACGACTACAGATGATAATAATTTTTTTTCACCCATCTGATGATTGGCCCTTGCAAAACTTGCTTAACAACCGTTTATAAGGTATAATTAAGTCATCTACGAAACTGGGTGTCGGTAGTAAAGTATTAATTGTTGATTTATTTATAATATTGTTTAAAATTGCAAATATAAAATTGAGTTCTTTTTGTGTTTTATTTATACATCTAAATTTTTTAACCTATGCTCAATTTTTTAATATTAATGAAGACATGAAGACGAATTGATTTCCTGATATGAAATAAGTAAAAAATAAGTTATTTTTGGAAATATATCACATCACTAGACGCGTAAGTAAATTTTTAGGTCTTAATTGGACATGATTATTTATTTCACATAAAATACCTTTAGTGAATTTTATGTAAAATCTTATCACATTTTTAAAAAGATAAAAAAAATACTAATATCAGTTGTTTATTCTTACATTCTAGGTTTTAATTTAAATAAAAAAATATTTATTTATAATAGGCTTATGTACTACAAGTGAAAATACAGGTTTTTGTTATATGTTCGGATAATATGAATCATTTCAAGTTATAAATATTTAACAAAATAAATTTTATTACACTTATTTGGAAAATAATACGCTTTGAAAACTTGAAAAAAGTAGGGGAAATATATTACGAAAACTTGATAACAAACATGTGGCATTAAGTTAGTTACGTAAAACGTAACAACTTTGCTTAAATTTATAGGGAGCCTTTTTAGCCATAGCGCCGTATCCCCGAAACTTGATCGCAGATATAATGTTACTTTTACATTATTTCTCAGTTATTAATGCAATTTATTCATAAGATAAAAAAGTTGACAACTATCCTATTATACGTACCTTATTATACTTCTCAGAAGGTTTAAATAAATTCTTGCACCACAGATTTATTATACCTACTATACTTTTTGTACCGAATATCAATACCTATTGAAAATAGAAGTACATAATATTATTTTTGATGCTGCTGTCTGCTGAGCTGTATGGAATATATTCCTTTGCTTTTAATAACAAAATAATACTGTCAACAACATAACCTCCAAACTTGAATGAATAAGGAAAGTTAATTTTTATAAACATTTGATATCAAAGTGAATAATAATAAAATGAGTGGACTCACGGTGACACTTCAATTTAGCGGCGGCGCCGAGCTCCTTTTCGACAAGGTTAAGAAAAGGGAAGTAGAATTGCCTGCTCTAGAGAAATTCTTACCACAAATTAATAAAACTGATTGGTCTTTAAGAGAGCTGCTAGTTTGGATAAAAGATAATTTGTTGAGGGAAAGGCCAGAACTGTTCTTACAGGTAAACTTGTTAACTATGAAACATCACCTTAATAATTCGAAGAATATTGAATCTCTGTTTAAAGGTTATCACTTCTGAGTACCTGGATTCAGTTCCCGCTTGGGTTTATGTAGAAAATCGCCATCCTCTGAGTTCCCGGGTTCGATTCCCGGTCGGGTCAGTGTAGAAAATTTAATTTTCTATATAATATCTGGGTGTCATGTTGTATCAGTTACTCCACAATACGAGGACTTTAGTTAGTAATCTTGGAATCTGAGCAATTTATGTGATGTAGTACAATATATATTTATATTTATTTATTTACTCTGTTTAGAGATGAGATCTGCAGCAATTTAAAATAGTTGTAATTGTGTCTTATAATTATTGGTCTATATCCATATTTTCAATATAATAATAAAATAATGATTATATAAGTAAATAAAAAAAATATAAACATGCAAAAGTTAGGCTCCTTGCATTTTTTTGCACATAAACTGCTATGGCACTTGGCTTTAGAACTCTAAAAATGTATTAAATGAACTATTATATTTTATAGGCTTCCAGCTTTCAGATTCACCAGCATGGTCCTTTATTATACACTAGCCCTTGCCTTGTAAAGTTACTTTGAGCAGCAGTTCTAACGAATATTTATTCATTATATTGTGTAAAATACCTGAAATAAAGTTTCATGCAAACTATCATCCTCTATTGTATCCCCTTGGGGATAGAATTGATCAAAATTCTTTCTTAGCGGTTGCCTATGTCATAACATCTACCTGCCTGCCAAATTTCCGTCCATTCTGTCCCGTGGTTTAGGCTGTAAGTTGATAGATCACTTTGTCAGTCAGTCACCTTTGAGTTATATATATTTAGATATAAACCTTCTTGAATCACTTTGTATATTGACAGAAACTGCATTAAATATGTTGTGTAGTTCAAAAGCTCTCATCATACAGACAGTAGGAAGCGACATATAAACCTTCTTTTTGAATTCCTAGTTAAAAAAACTGTGTTATATACTATGTATAATATCTCAATTTCTCTAAGGCGCTTATTTTTTTTGCAGGGGGATTCTGTGAGGCCAGGCATATTAGTTTTGATCAACGACTCCGACTGGGAATTATACGGAGAATTAGATTACAAAATACATAATGGCGATACAATTATGTTTATATCTACGTTACACGGTGGATGAAAATTGTTAATATATTATTTGTTGGGTGTATTTAATATAAAGTTTTTTTAACTTGTTAATTCTTAAGGTAATTTATCAATAAATTTTTTTAAAGGACTGTTGTGTATTTATCATTACCAATATGACAAATTTATAGAATTTTTGGTCTCCCATTCCATAGAATGGGAGACCAAAATTCTATAAATTTGTCATAACTGGCCTTTCAAAGTCGCTTAAATTTTTAAAGATTAATAGTTATAAAAATTCATATATTTTATTAAATCATTATTTTCAGTTTTTTTATTATTATTTTACTTCTAGACGAACGAAAATGACTAATGTTCATGACTCGTTACCTTAAGAGCAATATTCTCCAATCAGTGTGTTGAAGAAGATGTACAAAAATTAAAATTTATTGTAATTATAAATTCTTCATTAATTAATATTGTAATCACGTTATTGTTCCTTTAGTAAATGTTGTGTATGCCGGTAATCGGTATATATATATATTTAAATTAATAATTAAATTTAATAAATAATAATAATTTTCAATCTATATACATACAATTCTTGCGTTACTGACTGACAACTTACAGCTGGAACTACTGAGCATAGAAAGTTGAAAGTTGGAATGAAGATTCCTTAGGGAGTGTAGAGGAGCACTAAGAGAGGATTTTTGAAAATTCCACCCCAAAGGGGCTACATTAGGAGATGAAATTTTGTAAGAAGCTTCGTTACAACAAGTGCTAGGAGTTTCATATTTTGCATGCAGGTTCTTTTTAGGACGTAGGTGCTCACTGAGACGGGATTTTACGAAATTGTATCCCTAAGGGGTAAATAAGGGGATAAAATTGTTTATGGAATTTTCTCATATCTAGATTTTAAACTAAACCACGCGGGCGAAGTCGCAGGCAAAAGCTAGTGTATCATATAAATACTGTTGGTATACCTTTTCCAAACAAACAGTGACAATCGACGTCTCGACGTTTTAAGATTTGCTCTGCTCGATTCAGTTTGTGTGAAACGTAGACTGAAAATAAGTCTACGGTGTGAAATGTGCCATTTTGAAGTTTCCTTCCTTTAGTGTTGACATCATTATAAACAAAAATAAGGGGAGCCACCCTCGCATTCTCATTGTGTTATAGGGCGAGGGTACAATCAAGGACAAAAGCTCATAATACTTTTATGACTTACTTACGACCAAAGGCATATTTTTAAATTCAAAAACGCTGTTGCATCTTAAATATGCCGCCCACTCCATAAATCAAAGATTTATGGGAAATTGGAAACAAAACGTTTTAGTAAATCATTCACATCTTCTTCACAAATATATTAAGGTTCCGACTGTTGGATCTCAGGCCTCCCCTAAGCATGGATGCCCTATGCATCGGTAGGAAGGGCCGGTTATAACACTTCTGGTGCCTTTGGCGAGATTCCTGTAGCGCCCCTTAGCTGGAATTTAAACCAATTTGAAAAAAGTATTAATATTACGCTATGAGAAACATACAGCATATAATCTTACCAATAGTTTGTTACAAAAAAATACCACAATAAAGTTTCTACATTAAGAATTTAAAAAGAGAAAAAAAATCAATAGCCCACAGTAATGATAACTGAAATACATTACAATTTGTAATTTAATTCGCTTAATAGACTTTTAATACATATTAACAGACATGTTGAATAAATCGAAATCCAAATATCTAATACGACAAGCACAAACCAAAAAACTATTTCTTGCATAATACGTCTTACATAATGGCAACGGTTATAGGCACCTGTTTCTCGAACTCAGTATTGGACATCTAAAATAATAATATAAAGAAATAATAATTTATTTAGAAATAAAAAAACAATAATAAAATTAGTTTTTATAGGCGAATCCTTTTATAAGGTTATTTATGACATAGTTACCAAATTTTTCAATCTACATTAAGATATTATCAATCGCAGATAGGTTTTTAAACGTAACATACAGACATAGTAACTTTTGCATTTTTAATATTAGTATCAGAGTTTGCAAAAATCCCATATTTAAAACAAATATCAAAATATCTGATATCTATTAGATATATATCAAGCATATGAAGAGCTGTGATTTTTGAGCTGCCAACGGCTTTATTTAATATTTGTTCTTTTAAATCAAAAGTGTAAAATAAAAATTGAGTTAGAGTTATTTAATATTTGTTTATTTTATATGAAATAATTAAAAAGTAGCATGCGAGAGAGGATTTCCAGTAAGTTTTAGGGGAAAATTCGATATATCTAATAAGTATTGCTACTTCAAGTCCATGTTACTAGCGTCACATCGGGTTAGTTAATTTTCTAGCTGAGACTAAATACTCAATACCCAAACTAACAATAAATATCGATTTATATATATCGATGTAAATATCAATCGATATATATATATTCGTTGATATTTATTAGTAAACCCTGATTAATATGGATTAAGTTACAATTTGAAATACTAATGAAGAACAAACTAAAATGAAAAACAAACAAACGCGAAATTCTTTAATACAAACAATAGCGCGATTTAGTATACCTATACGTAATGTCATCTAGTACTTATTATAAAGTTAAAAGTTTTTACAACATTTTAATTTCAGGATGATGTCCTTGAAAAACAAGATACCTACCGCGATTTCAACGCCATGTTGTATAGTTCAAAATATATAAAAATTCTTTTGCTTTCATAAATAAAATCCTTGTACTTGAATATATTTAAAAAAAATGCATTTTTTAGTTATAAATTACTCAATTACAAATTTTCATCGCTATATATTAAATAATGTGCCTTCCGAAGCACAGAGGAGTTCCAGATAATATTTTTTTGATCACCCATCCCGTGAAAATTGCACAAGCGCAACCCAATTTGCTATCGAACTTTTGGTTAATAGCTAATAATGTTTTATATGCGAAAATAACTCTCACGATTTTACTTTTAATATTCACTCCACTTATTATTAATTACAAACCCTTCAATAATGTATAATACAAAAAATAAATTTAAAAAAATGTTGTCAATGATTGTACTCGACAGTACTTTTTACACGATCTATTTTTATACTATTTTGAACTTACTTTTCAAGATGTTAAGGCCTAAAATCGATTGGTGAAGTTTGACAGTCAAGTATAGCCGGTTACCCAAAACAGGCAGGATACTGCCATTGGTTTGAGCTTTAATCTCCAGTAATACAATTACGAGTCGTTTGGGGACTAAAAGATTTTATTACGTGCAAATTGAAATAAAAAATAGACCATTCTCTGTGCCATGCGTTATTTATATATGGAAAATATGAGTAACTAACTGTATAATTTGGATATTTTTTTAAAATCTAAATATGTTTTGATGAGATTGTCTCGATTATGGCAGAATAAGAGACACACACTTTGTGGGTAACACAAATGGAGATTAAGTATAAATAGGTACATCTATCCTAATATTATAATAGATCCTTCGTTTATTTGTTTTCATTGAATAGATTCCTGAACTACTGGAACGATAGAAAAAAATTTAAACGAACGCCGTCTAGTACCGAAAATTGGAATCACGTGAAATTAAAAAGGAACCAAACAAAAAGTCTCTTACTAAAAAAAATGCAACGCCATCTATTGAATAGTGTTGTTACTAAACTAGGATAATAAGGTACACAGAATATATTTGGGACGGGAAGTGGGTAAAGGCAGCCAATTTAAAATAAAACCCGTGTCACGTGTACACTTAATTCTGCAATAACTCGCAGCTCAGGGCAGGGCTTACTGTGACATGCTCGCTTACCTATGCGAATATATACACCTACTGAATTTATATTGTAAGCCACTGACACCCAAAGTGTGTATGAGGACCCCATAGAGGTCAACGTACGTTTTAATGTTGTAATGGAAGATATATTATCATTCTTTGTTCCTCCAAAATTGCATAAAAATTATACACGAAACTTACTTTTATCGTTCCACCAACATTTATAATAAAGAATTCTCCGAGCTTGATCTCTTTAATTTGTCAATTTCTGTATTGAAGACAAAGTTAAAAGATATATTATGTAATTAGATAGTTTGCTTAAGAGCAATGTAAGTATATAATTATACAAAGTCATTCTTTTGCCGAATGTTTTTGTTTTATATGTATGCGTGTCTTATCATGTAGATTCTCTTGTTTATTTAATTCAAAAAATTTAACTTTTAGGTACTATTGGTCTGTAATTTAAAGCACATTTAATCATACACACTTTGTGATGTAAATGACTGTTTGATACCAAAATGAATGAAAAAAAAAAAATATTTTAATTCGACTTGTATGAAAATAGAAATTACGGTGTAGCATAAATGCTAATAAATTTGTATTATCATGGATATAGACACCAAGCCGTGAGCTAATTGTCTTATTTCAAAATCTATTGCAATCCCGTTCAAAGTGACTGGTGGAATTATGTACCGTTTAAAGTCGATTCGTAACGAATTTTCAATGATACAGAAAAACAATGATAACAGTTAAGCCCGCCGCCATATTGCAGTTAGCATTTAACTCTTTCGTTTGGCAATTTTTAATAGTTTTCTAAGATTTTAGCGTCGATCATTTGAATTAGACAATTCCAATTGGGGTCAAATCAACGTTATTGTTCATTCAATATCATCTATTAATTCAAATAGTTATAGAGGGAAGTTCGTGAACATCTTTCAAATGATCAAATAGAAAGGGACTGCGATAATATTTGAAAGTTAGAAAATTAACCCCTGGTATCATTTTAAGCGAGTGTTTAAAAATAAGTTTTTTTCGTTATTAACGGCTATTTATCTGCATTGGAAAAGATTGCTCCTAACAATAAGGCCGTTATGTTTTCTATATTTTTTCTTATGGTATTAATTTTCCTGTAAGCTGTTGAGTGCAATAAAGTGAATTATTATTATAACTATCGATTAATAAAAACAACAGCGGCATTAATGAGTTACATATTAAGCAGATGGTCTATTTCTTAAATGACAAATGTGACGAAGTATTATGTATGAGACAAAGTTTGGGAACTTCTGTTTTTAACAATCGCAGATCTTTGTCAAACACGACGTACAGAGGATTCTTTTATCCATTACAAATTTCCTTTAAAAAATCGGCCAATATTATTAGAAATTTAACGTTTGTGGCTATTAGCTATTGTAATTTAAACTTTATTCAATTTTTAAAACTTTATCCAATTTTAAACTTTATATGTACTATAAGCTGCCTATAAATATTAGCAAGTTACCATTAAATAAATTTTAAATTGTTATGAAATATTTTTTTAACCTAATCCATTTTTTGACAGAAATCTGGAGAGGTTGTAATTTGTAATGTTAATGTAATTATTTTGTCTAATTATTTATTTATGTAATTATTTTTAATTTTTTTTTATCCATATTATTTCCTGTTGTGATTATTATTTTGTGATTGACGATACATTTTATAATGACATAAATTGCATATTTATTGACATAGTATTATATTATGTAACAATTTTTTAAAAATTCTGACATGCGAAATGTGACATGTCAAAACATGGCCAATTTGAAATAAAAAACAAACAATAGTCACCTGTGTTCTTACGTTTCGTTTTCAATTGAGGAACCGCTTTCGCTACAGAGTCTAGAGACTTTCAAGTCCCATCGGGGACATCATCAGCCTTTAAATGTTCTCCCGCTGGGGCTCAGGCCTTACGGATGGAATCGAATAAGGGGGCTTTACAAACGTATAGCGCTAACAACTGCACCATCGAGCCCATTATCCAATAGTGATATTATATTATCAATGTTAAACTTATTAAATATAATAATAAGTAGAATGTTACCTTATTCTTAATACAAAATGCTTAAAAAATCCACTTGGTCCCCGGAACCTTGAGATGGGACTCGAACCCACGATCCGGGCGACTGCTCTAATCGCTGAGCTGTCCAAGACCTAACAGAACTGACGAATCTTTCAAGCGCTTGTTACTTTTCGCTTCTACAAAGCGTATTCTCATCAATGGTCAAAGTATGTTTTTTAAGCATTTTGTATTAAGAATAATTAATCAAACAGAATGTTACCTTAATCGAAAGTGTAAAAATATTTAGAAATAAGTATGTATAGGTATTTCTTTCGGCTGCTTAAGTGCATTGCTTGAACATAGACGAAATTGTGTTCACAAGCTTAAAAAATAAGATTTTAGAAAGACATTTTTCTACTTATTATTAATAATCCTTTCTCTTTGTATTTAGTTTATAGAACATCACTTCCTAATTTACATTAAATCCTACCGGCAGGTCAATTCCGCTAATATTTAAGTAATAATATCATCTCAATAGAATCTAAACTAGATACTTACATATAACTATTGCAATATCTACTTGAAGTCTAATATTATTAAAACAATGTCTTCCTTACAATAAACTAGCATGAGAAACGGTATAAACAATACTGTACCTACTCTTGTTGGAAATGTAGTTTTTATATAATTAACATTACTAATAGAGAAATTAATAATTGCTTAAGAAAGTCGTCAGTGACGTTGGTTTTATAGTAGCTCAGTGGTAAGAGCAGTCGCCCGGTGAATTTGTGGGTTCGGGTCCCATCTCAGGGTACATGGGGCTGGGGAATCATTTAAAGTATTTTTGATTAAAGATAAGTTCACTCTGTTGTCTTAAGATATAAAAAGACTTAAAAAACTCAGTTAAGTAGGTATGTATCCCAATATAGGGCGAGCTATTAATGTGTACCGCGGGCCCATTGCGGATTGGTGGGTGTTAATTCGAACACGGAATAGTTAAATAGGTCGATATAGTAAATTTTTGATCACCGATCCCACGATCTGTATTCGCTGAAGCTGCTCATCTTCCGCAAATGCAACAGCACCATCGAGCTCATAAAAAAATAATATGTAACACAAAATTTAATACTAACGCAATCAGCACAACATCTCACCGAAAAAATGTGCGTAAGAATTATTTGCGCGAATACCTTACCACAATAAATTAAATAAGATAAACAAACCAAAGCAAAATTACAATTCTTCGGAACTGATGCCGTCTAGCTCGCTCTCAGACCTCTCTTTCTACCCCTCTAAAATCGAACACCCAGTTAAAGCCAGGGCGTCGCGCCAACCGCGCAGCTCACAATTTTTCATACGGTTACCAAAACGCCTGTTAAAAAATATTGAGCAAATTATTCAATCAATTCGTTTGCTCTAACAAAATTTTAGTGACATTCGTCAGTACTTATATATTTATCATTGCGAGCATTATATATTTTCTATGTGTAAATCGTAAGGCTTTTAGCTATGATTTCGTTCGGAACAAGATGGTGGAACAGCAGTGAATTTGTGCTGAAATACAGCCTTTTTGTGTGATTACTCCTTTAAAGTGTTATGTGAGACGTCCGCAGATATTTCAGGTATGATTTTTTCAATTAATATTGTCTTTATAATTGTAGATTGTTTTTAATTTAAGTGTTTCATATATGAAGTATCAATATAAAAGAATAATTTTAGATTAGGAAGAAAGTATAGCTACATTCCTTGAATTTAAGAATTAAAACTTAATGTTTTTTTTAAAGCAACTATATTAAGATTTTATTTAGCTTTTTAATTTGTAGTAAATAGAATAAATCTCGATAAATATTTGTTTTCCATGAAATACTACTTGTTCTCTACGGTTTGCTACGATACTACGAGCTCTCGTAGCGAATGTTTCGTAGTCGAACTATTGTTACAGTGGAGTCGTCTAATTCGACCATCGTTCATTTAAATTTTAAGTTTTATTGTACAGATACAAATTAATAAAACTAAATAATATCTATCTATGTCTATGATATTTACACCGTAAATATTTGTTTTGACATAATGAATTATGATTATGTTATTATCACATTTTTTTTATTTTAACATTGACATTTAGTAAGATTTAAGACAAATTTTTGACAAAAAGCATTGCAAAAACAGTATTCAATTAATGTTTGTTATAATAAAAGTCTATGTAATATTATTTATTAGTTTAATATATTTTAGGCGATGCATTTACAAGCTTTTACCTTGTTTAGTTAGTAAGTTAGTCAGTGCGTAAATGATAGATTTGATTTGAAGTTTTGATAGAAATTTAAGTCAGATGACAATGAAATATTATGGTGTCATCTTGTTTGGGCTTGTTAGATCGGTCTCTATGTAAACTTAGGTACTGGATGCTTTCCAGACCAAAGTCTGGTGATGATGGATCTGGAAGGTGGTCATAGGGACTTAGCAATGAAATAAGCAACTGCATCGTCTTTAGATTCGTCTTTATAAGAACAAAAACATATTCAGACAAAACTAAAAAGTGAGAAATAATAAAAAGCTTTTTTAAAAACAAGCTTTTATTAGAGTAAAACGTTAATGAATAAATTCTAGACATTTAAAATAATTACAGTAAAAATTTTAATTTACTTGAAAGGTAGTAATAGCGCTTAAAAATATATGTATTTCCTCCTCTCCGATTTCATTAGCGCTACAAGCTTTTCAAATCAATCACTGTTAGAGAAATTTTTAATCATAAAGTTCTTTAAAGGTTTATAATTTATTTATTTGCGTGCGCAATTAATTTTATTTTTATGTATCTTCACCGATTTTTCCTTGAATTTTGAAATTATTTTTTTCCTAAAATTATTACAAACTTTAATTAAACTTCAATGTAAGTAAGTGTGGGTCGAATCTTGCAAAGTAAAGATCTACTTTTGGATATTATAAAGCTAACATTTTACAACAAACTTGTATGACAATGCGATATCAATATGGAACGCAGTCGGTCTGGTGACGGAATCGGATGCCTAGACCTATGTAATTAAACAAAGCAATCTTAACGAATTAGGACTCGTTTGATTTTTTACTCTGTATTGGTCCGAGATTATAATCCAGCGTCTGATGTTGGATTTAGAAGCTGGCCATGGAAACCTCGTAATTAAAGTAATCCTGCCGACTTTGAACACGTTTTAATTGTCTTTACAAGAGTTTTGATCCAACATATATATTTTTGTATATTTATTCGGGAGGCACGTTAAGCTGTTGGTCCCGGCTGCATTTGCAGTCGTTAATACCCTCCAATCAGCATTGGGCCAGCGTGGAGGGTCGTGGCCCATCCTCCTTAACCATCCAAAAGGAAGGCCTGAGCCCCTGCAGTGGGGACTTAAAAGGGCTGATGATGATGATGATTCTTAAATTTGCATTAAGTATGCGTGATGTTTGTAACACAAAAACTCAAAATATCACTAAAAGGCATGAAATAAAAAAAAAAATTGAAAAAAAATGGAACCGACTTAAAATATAAAAAAGTGAAAAATAATACTAAACTTAAAAGCGGTTAAATTTTTTAAGAAACATTGAAGTCACTATCACTATATAGTACAAAACAAAGTCACTTCCTCTGTCCCTATATCTATCTGTATGCTTAAATCTTTAAAACTGCGCAACGGATTTTGATGCGGATTTTTTTTTCATAGTTAGGATGATTCAAAAGGAAGGTTTTTATTTATAACTAGTGGCAGCCAGCGACTTCGTTCGCGTTTTCTATTATTTCTTCGCTCCTAATAGTTGCAGCGTGATGTTATATAGCCTAAAGCCTTCCTCGATAAATGGTCTATTCAACACAAAAATAATTTTTCAATTCGAACCAGTAGTTCCTGAGATTAGCGCGTTTAAACAAACAAACAAACTCTTCAGCTTTATAATATTAGCATAGATACAAGACCACGCGGGCGATTCCACTGGCGGAAATGAATGAATGAATGAATAAATTCTTTATTGTACACCATAAATTATAGAGAAATTACAATTGATACAGTTTAGTTGTACAATCGGCGGCCTTATCGCTAAAGAGCAATTTCTGCCAGGCAACGCTAGTTATATATATAAACCTTCCTAGTGAATATCTCTGTATATCTATGAAAACCGTATTAAAATTTTAATGTGTAGTTTAAAAGAGCGGGGAGCGACTTTGGGAGTTTACAGACTGGAATAGGATAGGGTATGTCGAATTGTGCCGGAAAAATTAAGTACTCTTCAATCATTATCATTATCACCAGCCCTTGTACGTCCCCACTGGAGGGGCTCAGACCTTCCTTATGGATGCGGATTGGAGGGTATTAACGACTGCAAATGCAGCCGGGACCGACGGCTTAACGCGCCTCCCGAAGCACGGCGTAGCTCGAGATAATAATTTTTCGGTCACCCATCCCGTGACCGACCCTTGCGAAAGTTGCTTAACGACTACGATCGCGGCCGCGGCGCTTATGCACTACGCCACCGAGATACTCTTCAATAATTACTATTATTTTAAAAGTATTGCATATAGATCTCGGATATAGAGTGAGGCATATAATATATTCATAAATTTCCTCTATAAAGGGTTTAATTATATTAAGAAACTAGTTGTGCCCGCGACTTTGCCCGTGTTAATTTTATAGAATAGAATAATTCATCTGTGTTTCAACAGAGAAGAATGTACATGACAAATAGAAGGAAAAACCTAGAAACACCTATTCAGCTATAGTATATTAGCATAGAAATATATAATTAAATTGTATTTATTACAGTATGAATGAAAAAAGAACTTAATTAATAAAAAGTAAATTATAAATATAATTTCAAAAAATATAAAGTACTTTAGAAGCAATAAGAGCATTAATTATTATATGATATAAATGTTACACGTAACATAAAACAATTGAATTATATTATTTTTTGTTATATACATTAATTTCAAAATTATTAATACTTATTTTTTTTATAATTTAAGAACTCGTGGACTGAGTAGTCCTGTATCATCCGCGTATGATGCAGCTCCCTGTAGGTGAAAAAGACTTTTTGAAAAACACTAACGTAGTTTTGGAGCCAATGCAAACAAACAAATAATCAGATAATTATTCCTTATAATAATATAGACAAGAATGTATTTATATCTTTAAGTAAAGAGTACCTATTGATATAGGTACTCTTTTTACAAGTAGCTCTGTGGCGTAGTGCATAAGCGCCGCGGCCCACGATCGTAGTCGTTAAGCAACTTTCGCAAGGGTCGCTCACGGGATGGGTGACCAAAAAATTATTATCTCGAGCTACTAGCTATATAGACGTTAAGCCGTTGGTCCCGGCTGTATTTGCAGTCGTTAGTACCGTAACGTCCGAGCACATTACTATAGGCAGGTTTACTCTTCGGACGGTTTATGGTCAAGTGCTGGCCGTTAATATTTTAAATTATTACTTTTTCATATTCGAAATCGCGTGTTCGTGTTTTGCTGGTGAATAGTCTTTCTTTCTGATCGAGACCAGCTTAGGGTGAGCATCGTAGTATAATTATTATAAGTGATTAAATGTAATTCTTATCAGAAATAAATCAAGACCAAGGAGTTCTACCAGTTTTTTCATTGCGCCACCCACCTCCACCATATGGCGACTTATGGCAACTTAGTCCTAAGCTGGTCTCGATCAGAAAAAAAAACTATTCACCAGCAAAACACGAACACGCGAATTCGAATAAGAAAAAGTAATAATTTAAAATATTAACGGCCAGCACTTGACCATAAACCGTCCGAAGAGTAAACCCTACCTATAGTAATGTGCTCGGACGTTACAATACCCTCCAATCCGCATTGGGCCAGCGTGGAGGGTCATGGCCCATCCTCCTTAACCATCCATAAGGAAGGCCTGAGCCCCTGCAGTGGGGACGTGAAAGGGCTGATGATGATGATGACTCTTTAACTATATGAAAAAATAAATATGTATGTATATTAATTAAATATATTGAAAGTTAAGTAGAGTATTGAAGGTTAAATTAATTTTTAGATAATCCAATGTCAAAGAAGGGGATGTAAATACAATGTACATAGACTCGTAATGCTGATACGACCTAACTCTTGTTATAACTGTGCCATAGCGGTAGAAGTTTTATTGATTTTAGCTTAAACTAGCTTTCCGCCAGCGGCTTCGCCCCCGTCGTCCTTAGGGCACTATTTATTTGGATTTCGATTCATATATTATTTTAAAAAAAACATTAGTTCCCGAAATCAAACTAGATGTCGCTACGGCACTGATTTCTCCATGACAACCCTACCGGTTTTCTTTCACGTATAAAAGTAAATAATTTTTCGAAATTCAATGAACAACTCTTATTCTACTTGTACTTTTTCGTATTTGTATTGATGTCTAAGTTTCGAACTTTGCAAATTTCAGTTTTTTAATATGTTAGTTAAAAGGAACGGAAATGACTGTCTTTGATCCATTCGTTTCCTGCAAAAATCAATTTTTGCTAGAGTCGCCATCTAGTGGAGGTGCTTTTTAGGGCTTACTTGTTTTTAATACTTCCTAATTACAATGACAATTCGTATAGCAATCAATGGTACTATGGTGAAGTTTTAATTCTCCATACAAACTTCCACTCCCATATTCATCTCTTTCTTTGCTGTTTTTTGGGATAAAATATAGTCTATATGTATTCGATGCTTACAAACAAACAAGCTAATCTTTTCTCTTTATAATAGTAGTATAGATAAGCTTATATTCTAACTTTATGAAAAAGATGGTCGGCCTTTTTTCAGGTTGTTTGTGAGGTACCGAGTTCGACCCTCACCTCACCAACCCTTTTACGTCCCCAATGCAGGGGCTCAGGCCTTCCTTATGGATGGTTAAGGAGGATGGACCATGACCCTCCACGCTGGCCCAATGCGGATTGGAGGGTATTAACGACTGCAAATGCAGCCGGGACCAACGGCTTAACGTGCCTTCCGAAGCACGGAGTAGCTCGAGATAATAATTTTTTGGTCACCCATCCCGTGACCTACCCTCGCGAAAGTTGCTTAACGATTACGATCGCGGGCCGCGGCGCTTATCCACTACGCCACCGAGCTACTTCCCCGAGTTCGACCCCGATTGAATTAAAAGGGTAGTTTCGATAGTGAAAAATAAGTTACAAAATTGCAAAAATACTAATAATGTCTCGAAATCACATGATTGTCTTATTATCTTAAAACTAAGTGGTTTTTGTCTGTGTCACGTGACTTGAAACACGTCCCGCCATTGCGTGACGTCACTGTGGCGACAGCTGTCAGATTAGTTATAAACATATGCTTAATAATTATAAATCAAATGCCTAGATGGCGCTGTTATTAGCTTGTTTATATCTTTTTATTTCGTAATCGATTGTTAGATGGCATTGTTCTTGTTTTGTCGACATCGATTAATCTTCACTCTTATCATCTGTGTGACATATCACGACGACATCATAGAATATACACTTAATACTTGTATGACGTCATGAATATAATGGACAGAGTTTCCGCAGATATAAAAAAAGTTTAAATTCTTATTTAAATTTAAGGCAAGAAAACGAGTTTATTTTACGAAAATATTGTATTATCGATTTTTTAAATTACAATAAATGGATTATTTCTAACAGTAGAAAACGGACTTTACTATGATGTATTTGGTCTGGGTATTCTTTCAGATTTTCTTACTACAAAAGTGCTTTATTAGTAACTTAATTCGGGATCTAATGGGTATACACGTGATTAAGTAGACAAATGAATATTCTTAATTAAAATTGTTTAGAAAATCCACTTTGTCCAGGCACTCTGAGATACTAGTTTATTTATATTTTATTCGACTTACCAGCCGTACATAACCTTTAGAATTTCTTATTAATTTTTCACTTAACAAAGTAACTTTATCTAAACGTATAATCCAATTAAAAATACCCTATTTCAAGCCGAATTATGTTAAAATTCAATAATAGGTTCTGAAGTTTTGGACCCCATATGTGCTGCGAAGGCAAATTACATCAAAAACCAAACTTGAATTTGATTACGTTGTACCCTTTATTCGATTTTAGAGCCTAACTCAACGGTGGTGCGTGCAGATTGGATTTATAAAGATCGATATATCATATTTTGTATATATACGATTCCATAATTTATTACACTTTGGTACTGCTGTGCTATTTATGTTAATATTTTTAACCGATTTCAAAAAATCGAGGAGGTTCTCAATGCGACTGTTTTTTTTCTGTTTGTTACATCATAACTTTTTACTGGGTGGATCGAGTTTGATGATTCTTTCTTTATTTGAAAGCTAGTGCCTGGCAATGGCATCTATGAGAAAACCATATAAGTCTTGAATTTGCATTAAGTATGCGTGAAGTTTCTTTCATAATATCACTAAAATGCATGAAATAAAAAAAATACTAAAAAGAAAATGGAACCCACTTAAAGTATAAAAAAGTGAACAATAATACTTACCTTAAAAGCGGTATTTTTTTTAAAGAAACATTGAAGTTTGTCAATCACTATAGGTATAGTAAAAAACAAAGTCGCTTTCTCTGTTCATATATCCATATGTATGCTTGAATCTTTAAAACTACGCAACGGATTTTGATGCGGTTTTTTTCATAGATAGGGTGATTTTTAGTTAATATTTTTTCTTAGAGGAGAAATTAATAAATATTACTCACTTTGTAGTAGAAAGCTTAATGGACAAGTTCTTTAGTACAACACAAAGCCGCTACCCGCTGTCTACAGGCTATATTTAATGAAGAATAAACACAAATTCCTTTGCGTACCAAAAATAGTATTTTAAAAATTTGCAGCTTTTGTGGTCTTCTTGAACTTGTTGAATTTAAGACGCGTGTGAACTAACGCCACACAAATATTAAATAACTTGTTTCTAAGTAGTTTTTAAATATTACCTAATTATAAATAAACTAATTAACGTTGGCGCAAGCGGAAAGATACTGTAAAAAAAATGACAATGACCTCGAAGATGTGTTTTATAAAATAGTGCATTCGCTTATTAATTCACCTGGGTTACTTTCTTCAGTCTACATCAATACCAGGCATAAGTCGCGTTACCCTAACACATTTTCAATCCGAGTCTACAAATATAATACCTCTTTTTATAACCCGATCGTAAGAATGTCTCGTACATATAACGAATTGAATCGTTATGATGGAACTGTCGATATTTTCAATAATAAATTCTCAAAATATAAAAAAAAAAATCCCTGGTTGGCTGTATCATTGATACAGCCATATTTTTTTATGCGTGGATACGTCTATGTATGAATGGATATATGACTAATTGATAAAAAATAAATAAATAAACAAATTGAAGACACTAAACACTAAATAAATAAATATTCGTTGCGTTCATTTGTTGAATGAAAAAGTATTCACTAGCGCCAATAGATGGCGTTAGTGCATAAGCTCCTGCTCACAGAATGACCCCCTGTAGAACGAAAACATAGACGTATCCACGTCAAAATAATATCAGACAAATTTCTATAATTATAATATTAACACCAGTTAATATTTAAATTTACTGTATACTAAAAGTTATTTAAGGATCTGTTCATGTTGTAAGTTAATACTGTTCATGCTGTGTACACTGTTTTTAGATTATAGTCTAGTCCAAATACTTTAAATATGTTTGTAGGTTTCTCTTTTGATTATGATCTGTTTGTGTACCATTTGTAAATAAATAAATAAAGAGAAAACAATTGAAAAGAGAGAAATAATACCACATTTTTTTTATCTTAAATAAAATCGAAGCACAAACAGTGGATACACCAATAATTATCATGTTTGTGTTTTTATTGAAGATAAAAAATTGTGGCATTATTTCTTTCTTTTCAGTAGTTTCTTTTTATTAAGATGCTAGCTTTCCGCCAGCGTGGTCCTTGTATGTTACATAAAAACCTTCCTTTTGAATCACATCAAAATCCGTTGCGTAGTTTTAAATATTTAAGCATACATACAGATATAGGGACAGAGGAAGCGACTTTGTTTTATATTATGCAGTGATTTCAAGACGGACTCGGGACATCTTACACAATGATATTAATATGTCTAGATACGCAATACATACCCAAAATGTGAAGCTACTAAAACTAAGACGTTTGTCTTAGTTTTTTCGTTTTTCACTTCAATACTCATTCAACTCCCGCCGAGAAAGTACAAAAAAATGCTCCGCAAAAACGAAGAAAAACAGTGGATAAATTACGATTCTCTCTCACAAATACACATAATACGAAAGAATATTAAGTTTCACACTTAAGTCATTAACATTTTTGGCAATAAAAACAAAATTAAAGCTAGTTTATAAAATAAAAATATTTAATTTTCACAAATAAAATTTTGACATTTTATCGTCAGTGTTGCTATTGCTATTCACTTTCAATTTTCCCCACAATATGGGAGCCTTTTCTTTTTATTTTACGTGGCTATAATTTATCTAAATATCTTCTTTTAATTAATTATATGGCTCAGATTGAGTAAAGGCAAGTGTGCAAATTGTGTTGATATTTTTTTCATACACGCACACAGATGCTAAAGTGGTTTAATTTTTTAAAGTTAATTTAATTTTTTCAAGGCGTGGAATTCGTTAGTTATCGAGATACAACCTTTGTTTGATCTTTTGTTAACTTTAACAAATGTGTTTCTCTTAAACATTGACTTTAACAAAGGGATTTATATGCACACAGCCTACTTTCGTGATTGTTTTTTTTTTTTCAAATAAGTTTTCAAAGTTACAGTATTTTTCTAATTGATTTTATACATATATCTACATTACTTGTTCATTCATTCATTCTTCATAATGGGTGAATTTTCGAGAGCTGGCAATACAATATCAATTACCCATTTTTCCGTTCATTCTGTCGTTCGCACATATTCTGTCTTTGTTTAATTTAAGGTTTAATCGTAGATATGAGAGAGACAAATGTAATAAACCTATTTATATTATATAGTATAAATATAATTTGCAAAGCTACGTCCTGATTTCGGAAAAGTGCTACGCTTTTTGGCGCGTCTGTTGTATGGAATTGCTTCTCTAGTTATTAAACTCGTTGATCTTACAGTAACCATAGTCTTATCATTCATAATTTACGGTCCCTTCATTCATCATTCACTCAATCATTCGTTTTGTCAAAAATATGATATGAAGATTATGATGATATAATATAAGATTACTAGTATAATAAATTCCAATTAGAATTTATTACTGATATCGAAAATCTTTTGACATTCAGTAAGACCACAGTTAACATCACAAACATATAAATAGAAGAAAAAATTTGACCACAGAGTACATGTAGCAAATACTTGTTTGTGTGTGGCAAATGCATAGTAGTGTGTGTAATGTTTTATTTATCGATAAAACATTACATATCGATTAATTTACTTTGTAAGCATTATTATTGAAAAATATTAGCCGTTTGCACTTCTCCTACATATAAACTATAAGTATGCCAAATTTCATAATCCTCCGTCCTCGCATTTCGTAAAAAGGGGTCCAAAGTTTTTGCTTCACGTATTAATATAAAGATTATATTTGATAAATTTTGCAAATAATTTAATAATAATGAAAAATGGTTTAGAAGCCCACAAGTTCGAAGTACTGTGAGATGGAAGATGGAATTCAAATACAATATTATTTATTCAGTCTAGGCTGTAATAAACACATGTGAAAGTCAAAAGCTATGCCATAAGATTTCAGAGTACCTCGGACTGATGGTTTTTTTTGAAGCATTTTTCATTTTATCGAACATATATGTGTTCACTGTTCGATTCTCGTGATTCACTATTCATAGAATATTATCTACTATACTAAGTTGTTTTAGAATAAAGTATCGATTATGTTATTGTTGAATTAGATTATCGATAATTGGTGAAAAAAAAAAAAAATTGGTCAAGCGTTTAAAAACGTCAGTCACATTTTTATTCTGAGATGTTCTTTTGCTTTTTTTTGTACGCGAAAAAATGTTCGTGTTGCGTTTCGTTCGTTGTTCGTGCAACGGGATTTTTCCCTTTTATTTTCCATTCCAGTTGGAGTGATTAATTACTGCCGCTAAACCTACCTATGTGGACTCAAATCCCACGAGATGTAAATGGTTGTGTAGACTATAGCAACTCCAAGAAATATTGTAAATTTACATTAGGGCTGATCCTAGGTGGAATCAATAATTTGTTGTCGTTATTTGATTAAAGTCAAAGGGTTTTATCCATACAGCTTTGTCAATAGTAATATTTATGTTCACTAAAGCGTTACTTATCGAAGTTTTAAAGCTTCTCTGGATTTTGGAGCCAATCGATGGATGCAGAAAGACATATATCTAGAGAAAATAGGTGACCCGTTAGTGTTCTCACGATAAAACAACTAAAAGCTTTCTAGTTTACGACCCATGCACCTGTATTATCTCGCTAATAATATACCATGATGCCTTAAAATACATTAAACTAGCTGTTCCTACGGTTTCGCCTGTGTAAAATATAAGGTTGCATGATGTAGCTTCTCGTAGGAGAAACAATTTAGAAAACTACAGAGTTAGAAAATTTATCTATTTGATAGATTAATGTAAAATTCACACAATAACATGAAAAATATTTTATCTATGTATCATTTATAACTATTACAGTGAGTTAGTTTAATATATTAATATAAAGCCGTTAAAAATATATATAGATTCTTCGAAGTGATCTCCATTGTCTGCAATTCAGTCCTTCAAACGTTGAGGCCAAATATCATAGGCCAGATAGACTGACGCACTCTTTCCATCGGAAAATTCTTAACTGCCAATCGTATGGATTGGTTTAGGGACTCCAAATTATCATGAATTTACTCTCAAATAATTGAACATAAATCATAATCCAGCAGATTAAGATCTGCCTAGATGACTGCCAGTCTTGAGCTCTGATGATGTTGGAACGTTAGTTTCTAACCAAGATTGGGTGGATCGAGCTTTATGATAATGCCCAAGTTATACTTTATAGACTAATCGTGAAGTTTCTTTAGAGTTATGTGCATAAATTGTAAAAAAATTCTCATCTGTAAACGAAATTATTCTGTGACCTCCCTTTGCGTACCGCTTAAGTAGTTGTTTCGTTTTAACCACCTTATTCTTTTTTAAATTATGTGTTTAGAAGTCACCAGTGCGTCTCTTATAGGCTGCAATTTCTATAACATCTTTTAAAATACGCGTCATGGTTCTAGATGCTATCTTTCATCTCCCTTGATAAAATCTTTTGCTTTTCGTACGAACACTACGTGGATGTAATTTTTTCCTGTCACAAACAGAGGAGGTTTCATTGTACCTATCAATAGCCCACAAATTGTGTTTAGCTAAATACCTAATAATAATGTTGTATGAATAAACTATTTATCTATCTATCTACCTACTTTAAGTAATGCATTCACAGCGAACCGGTTCTCTTTATCATTCCACTCCATTTTAATATCATAAAATATTTTATAATTTATAGTGACAAAAATAAGAAAAAGTCTTCTTCTTCTTCTTCTTCTTAACTTTAATGGCACTTTGCGTCACCACATTACTGCCAACTTCACGTAGGAGACATCTTCTTCTTCTTTTTTAAATAATGGCTTATCTGCGCATTTCGCACAATTCTGCCAATGTCAAGTAAATTAATTAATTTTTACATGTAAAATGAAAATGAAATGAATAAAAGATGGCGATGATCACGTAGGAGACAATAAGCAATCATATAAAAATGACAGTATTGATTTTCAAAAGCAATGTTTTGTTTATTTTTAATTTAAACAGTATTTATGGCCACAAGTATTTATGGTCCGTTGCACAAACGTCCATTAAGGTTTAATGACGCATTCGAGCTCTAATAAAAGTCAAAATTGTATGGCTAATGTCTCTTTAAACTAAGGATTATTGTATGGCCAATGTCTATTTAAACTAATGAATATTTTAATGGGCGTTTCTACAACTGGCTGTAAGTATGATTTAAATGTTCACTTAAAAATACTAAGATACACTTAAAAATTTACAGTTACATAAAATATAACATGCTATAATATCCGCTCGAATCGTCAAGTGTACAAAACATTAATCTTGTTTTTTAAAGTTCTCGTTTCACAGTAAATTTGTTAGAAAAAAAAATTCACACCTACCCACCGTATGATGAACGAGAAGCGATCTCGTTGATTTATTGCCGCGCGCCGGCATCATATTTATGACGTCACCATCATTCACTCATTCATCCGTTCCGGCACACGTCGTAGACAACGGCGGCATATGTGTCGAGTGAACATTCGTTTTTAATCGGGCTACGGAATACGCAAAAGTTTTTTTTTATATTTGATAGATGCATTCATTCATTCATTTATAATAATATTGAGAAAATTTAGTTTATTTATGTGCTGTAATGAGAAAGACAGTTCCCGAAATCAACTACTAGATATCTTGATTTATCCATGACAACCCTTCTGATTTTCTTTCATGTTTAAAAGTAAATTAGTTTTCAAAACTCAATAAACAACTCATATTCTGTTTGTACTTTTTCGTATTTGTATTGATATCTAAGTTTCGAACTTTGCAAATTTCAGTATTTTAATATGTTAGTTAAAAGGCACGGAAAAGACTGTCTTTGGTCCATTCGTTTCCTGCTAAAATCAACTTTGGTAGAGTCGCCATCTAGTGGAGGTGCTTTTTTAGTGCTTTCGTTTTTTTTTTTAATATTCTTCATTCAAATGCTAAGAAATGAATATTTTTGGCACTGTACATAAATATTTCTTTTTAAAAACGGTAATATTTAAAATATATATGTAAAATTAAATTTTGGAAGACAAAACCAATTAATTTGTCACTTATAATATAAAAGTGCTGCGTAGAAAACGACCTAGATATGTATTAATGTTCCCTAAAAGAAATGTATAATTATAATAAGAGTCCTACTATAAATAAATACAAACAAACTCGCTACAGGGCCGATTAAATTGAGTTCGGACGGTCCGTGCATCGAATTTTTTAGTAATACCGCAGTATATCGTTAATATAGAAATAGGATTACAAATTTGTGCTTCAAAATTATGAAATATTTATTCCTTATGAATAAGTAAATATTCTGGTATAAATTTTGTATAATAATATTATCTTAGATAGGAGTTATTCACATTTAATCTAAAACTATTTTCGAAGATTTTTGGGGTTGTTTCCTAATTCTGTAGTCCTAACACATTCTATGAATATTTTTCTTAATTCAACCTAAACGTATTCCTTATTCATCCTGAAGCAAATATTACTAAAAAAGTATGGACTGCGCAACAACATTTAATATTTTTTTCAGAAAATTAATATGTATACTATATAAATACTTACCTAATATTATAAAAGAAATTTGCATGTTTGATTTTAAAAATAATTATTGCCTACTGCTACTATTTATTTGTGAATTAATTAGTTATTTTTTTGTCATAAATATCATTGAATTTCAGATTTAAAAGACATTATTTTAAATGAAGTTTTGTGAATGTGATATGTATCACTTTTTATATGTAATTTAATGAGATTTTTATTGTTTTTTCTAATAGAACAACAATAATAATTGAAAAAGAATTAACTTGGGTTAAAAAAATAAAAGATAATATTTAATATTTTTCAGATTGTACACAGAAATGTAAAATTTTTAGATAATTTAAAAAAAGGATGAGCTAGGAATACGGATGCAATGAATTGCGAATTTATTAATTTATTATTAATGTAATAAATTGTAGCGGGTTGAGTAAGGAACAAAAATTGGATGAGTTAGGAAAAGATAATGTATGGGATGAGACGTCAAAGGATGAATACGGAACAACAGATTCCTTTTTTTCTTAATTAATCGATGATATTTAAATTTTCGAGATATAAGAGAAACAATTTCATTTGATAAGACCAGTCCAGGAGTACAAAACCTTTCTTTTGCAATTTAAATTAAATTGAAAAATTAATCATACTTTAAGAAAAACGAATGCTACGAATTATACTAATAGTTATTCTGCACAATTTGATAAGTCAAAATCACTAATATATTTGTGATACCAAGGTCAAAAATACCAAAATTGAGCATTTCACGCAAAAATTACAGTTTAAATATAATAGGGCCCTTAAGAGATGGTAAAAACAAAAATTTACTATGAAAAATAGTGTTGTAATCTCATTCTTGATAATATCATATTCGGACACTATTTCTTTCTTGAAAACTACCTGAAATTTAGAGTTTTTTGGTGTACATGTCGTCTAAAGCCAGCGACAGCACTTTTTTTTTAATTTCGATGAAGTCGACTAAAAAATTCCCACAGAAAAATATCACTTTCATCGCCAAGTTTTTTTAAATGTAAACGGAAACGCTGAGAATCTCGCAAGGAACACAAACAAGAAACTGATTTTGAGGAGTCGTCGAGGAGTAACTGATGTGTTCACGCTACACTCAATTGTAGTCTAACACACTTCAAGAATAGAGTCCGAATTCCCTTTCAACGTCTCGCCAAATGTAAAAACTCGGAAGAACGAATGAAGATTGATGGTAGTTAAAGTCCGCTCACTCGCGTTTCTTATATTTAACTATGTTTAAGAACACTTGGACTGTGTCTACTTCAATTATATATCACGATTTCTTTTTATGAGTGTATTTTGTGCTTGACCTCTGTGTTAATTTCCATGGAAAATTAGTGTAGTTTTATCAATTCGAGTGGAATTTTTGTAGTTGTAACGGACTGTCCTTAGTATTTGTACTCGGCTCGCTGTTGTAAGGGACTCGCTTATGTTACTATATAGAGCTGTTGAATTTCTTGCTTGTTCTTCTTATCAGCCAAAAGACTGCACTGGTAGGGAAAATAATGCTCGATAATTCAAAAGCACCTTTTATTAGTTCAATAAGAATAAAGATATTTTTTACTTTGACTTTCATTTTTATCGCAAACTCGGCGAAGTTAAAGTATAAGGACGTGTCACTGTTTAAGCAGCGCTCTATACGTAACATTTGAGTTGACATTCCCGTGACATTCACTTGAGGGACCTATCAATTAATTGACCTTTTGAGAAATCGATCGATTTGTAAAGGTTCCGTCTTTATAGGGTACTAACTGTATAATGTTCATGACATGCTTCAATAGGGTAGTTTCGGAAGTGAAAATAATGTCACGAAATCGCACAAAAACTAAATTTTAAATAGTTATAAATGAAGAGATTATGATTGTGAGTCTTGAAATCGAACGATTATCTTATTATCTCAAAATTAAAAGTTGTGACTTTTTGCTGTGCGTCACGTGACTTGAGACACGTCCCGCCATTGTGTGACGTCACTGTGGCGACAACTGACAGATTATTCATAAAATACACCTATTAATTATAAAGCATATTCCTAGATGGCGCTGTTCTTAGCTTATTTATATCTTTTATTTCGAAATCGATCGTTAGATGGCATTGTTCTTGTTTTATTGACATTTTTAATCTTCTACTCTATGTATATGCTTTGTATACATATCACAGTGACGTCATGAATATGACGGACAGCGTTATCGCGGATATAAAAAAAGTTAAAATTATTTTTATACATGAAAGAAAACCGGAAGGGTTGCTATGAAGAAATCAAGAAAGTACCATAGCGACATCTAGTTTGATTTCGGGAACTAATATTTTTTCTTTTAAATGCTTCCTCATTGTTTTCGTAATCAAAGTTTAGAAGCAGAAGCTTATATGGTGTAGAAAGATTACATTTTTCTGCATATTTAGGGAGTAGTTTACTTCTGTTTTTCTCGTAGACTAGCTCGGCTTCAGAGAAAATACAATTTGAATAAATACTACTTCCTGGCGCAGATTTTTGCAGCAACCTTGATTAAAAACGGTAATTTATATTCTCTTGCCGCCCCGTATGCGGATTGCCATGCCGTGACATGTTATTAATACTTTTGAGAAATATCTATTTCTGTCGCAACTGCATACCAGTTTTGGCGTCAAATACCGGCCGATATTATATGCCTAATAATCGGAAATATGTAAATAAATATTCTGGAAATATTTCAAGCGTGTACAGTCTACTTATAATCATCAATATCCAATATAAACAAACAAAAAAAAAATGCGTTTATTGTAGGTTCCTTTAAATATTTATTTTATATATAGAAATACACAACCTGCGAAAATTTCAACTGCCTATCTATTACGGTTTATAGAATACCAAGGAGTTCTGGAAACAGCCTGGTGACAGACAGACAGACATACTGACGGACAGCGGAGTCCTAGTGTTCGACACGAATAATCGAATTATCGCACATCACTAGTTTTAAGTTTCTGTAACGGCTTTTTTTTTTCAAGCGAGTACACGCATTTTAATAAAACGTGAATTTTATTAGCACCTATTAATACCAGACCCCTTCACCTAGTAACGGAGCCTTTTGGATACGGAACCCTAAGATTCGGATAAACCGTTTAAAACTTGTTTCATGTAAAATTATAAAACTATTTGCTATTACCTTATGACAGTGATGACATAAGGAACTAAGACGAAAATCACCGACATAACCCAAAGAATTGCAAACCTCAAGTGGCAGTGGGCAGGGCACATCGCTCGCAGGATTGACGGCCGTTGGGGCGGTAAGGTCCTGGTGGCGACCGCGTACCATGGGACGCAGTGTTGGTAGGTCCCCCACAAGGTGGACCAACGATCTGGTGAAGGTCGCGTGAAGCCGCTGGATGCGGGAGGCGCAGGACCGATCGCTTTGGAGATCTTTGGGGGAGGCCTATGCCCAGCAGTGGGCGTCTCTCGGCTGAAATGATGGTGATGGTGATGACACACGGTTCATACCCGCCTTATACAATCTAATATCATTATATTAGTTTGTATAAGGCTGGTATGACAACACGAAAGTTTAAAAGATATTATGGTACCGATACTTTTATCCCGTTACTTTTTCGGTATCGATACTTTTGATAAAATATTGATATCGAATAAAGTAATAATACTTTTAATAATTGAAAGAAATTTAGTTCTCTTTTATTTTTGAGTTAGTGTTGTAGATAGACTTCGTCTGTCCTTGGCCCTTATTCGCCATAACCACTTATCGATTCCTTGCTTGAAGATATCTACGCTAATATTATAAAGTGGAAAGATTTGATTGTTTGTTTGTTTGCGAATGGGCTCCTTAACTACTGGACCGATTATTAACATTCTTCGCCTACGGGAACCTACATCATATGCGGTGTATATAGGCTATATTTTATCCCGAAACAGCAAAGGGACAAAAATGAGAGTGGAAGTTTGTAACCATACCACGCCTTTCTTCCATTAGCTTGCTTGTCTGCTCCGAGATCTTGACTTCTTTTTTGAGCACGGCGAGGTTTGAGAAATTTTGAACCCACCGTTGGGACAGATTCTACGACCTTTTTTTTTTTTTGACGCTGAGAAATGCTTTTTGTCACTACTTAAAACAAATTACTTTCCATGGTTAAAATGTATACGGTGGAGATCGGTGACTTAGAAATTGGTCTGCTGGAATGTACCCAGCGATTTTTAGCAAATCGCATCCCTAAATTTGACTTAAAAATCTTGAACGCAGCGCAGCTGAAAGGAATGAATGAATGATTTTTAGTTCGTGAATTCATAGTCTTCTCTATGGTTCATTCAATAAATTTCTTCCTTCGTTCCTTTTTTCTTCGCGCCCAATTGTGCTATTTTGTGTTGTGATAAGATTTTTTCATTTCATTATCTTGATAAAAAATGAGCAGCGCTGGTAAAAGTGGTATTAGTACCGTGTGGAAATACTTTGAGAAAACGGGTAAAAACTCTGCAAAATGCAAATTATGTTTTAAAGCCAGCCGGCCCAGGCGTAGTTTATTTGGTAAAAAACGAATTAAATAAATTTAATAGTCTTTCATTTCAACCTTACTTTCTATAGGTAAAGTACATTACATCTTTACCGAATGTGTTTTGGGTATTTATTTATTGGTATTATGATGATATTTAACTTATTGATAAGTTGACTATCTGACTATTAATACGAAGGGTCGGTAAAATGAATAAACGTGTTCGCAGGTATGAGTTTACTTTCGGACTGCTTGATGTTGAAGTGCCACTTACAAATTACAAAAGTCATAGATTACTTGCCACAGAGTGATAAAGATCATTACACAGATATGCCACACATCCATAGGTTTTTACTTCTATTCTCTAAATAAATGATTATATTATACAATGTTATACTCGTACTTAGTATATAAATTACTGCATTCCAAGAAAACAAAATCATGCAGTGATCATGCCTCCAAAAAAGTATCGATACTGAGTAGTATCGATACTTTTAGATTGATACTTTTCGGGTATCGATACCTAGGGTCGATACCGATACCGATATTCAGTATCGTGAACAGAAGCCGATACTTCGAACCCTACTCCTGTGGCCCCACCCCCGAAGGGGCTAGACAAGAACAGAAGTTTACCCACTAAAACTCAGCTATGTCGCTCTCATGGTGGGCGATGCGCGGGATCGGCCCGGAGGCCATGCACCGCGCGAGCTTCTACGACCCTGTTATTGTATTCGTCCACATCCGAGCAGCTCTGCAAGCAATCGAAGCGGTTTTGAAGTTCGAGCTGAAAGTGTAATCTGGTCGAAATGTTGGGAAATATAGGTAGGTGAAAAACCTTGCTATCGAAATATCCGTCTTATACAATCTAGTATCGATACTAGGTATCGAGTACTTTTTAATACATTTAAAAATTCCTGATTGGATTCTTTGTTTTGCTAACTTTAAATAATGAATCAGTGCATTTATTAAACTTAATATGGTCATGTTTTTCTACGACGGTTATGTTACAATAAATTATTTATTGTAACATAACCGTCGGCTTCACAAATAAAAAACAATCACTGCACAACAGCATGTCTGATGATGGGTTATGAATTCTCATATATCAGGCCAATATTCAAAGACAATTTTCAATATCTAACTAAAGTTTTGGTATAAGCTCCAGTTTAAAAAATATGACACATGTACTTTTTATGATAAAATAGTTTTAGTATTTAAAGATTATCCTATCTTGTTAAGTTTTTAAGCTGAAAAACAGCTTACTCTGGTGTCAGTGACAATTAATGTAGATCTAGCTCGAGCGACCAATTCACGTAAAATTACCTCAAATAGTTTATTGACTAACGTTCCGATATTTATATATTATCAAAACATCGGTATGTCGATGTTATCAAAGTTAAAACATCGATGGTTTTCAGATAAATATCGATGTTAATTAAACATTGATTAATATCGACATCCTTATTTCTATTGTGTTGGTGTGGAAATTTTGTTTAAAATATTTCTTCTTTTTCTTAAACTAATAATATATTAGAAGTGGTGAGAGAGAACGGAAGTATATACCTCATAAGAATCAAAACAAAAGTATCGATAATCTGAGTTATCGAATACTGCGTTACGTAATACTTTTAGGCTTCTAAACAAAACGAAGGTCGAACGTCAATTTCAAGGTAATACATACAGATCACACAAAGCGCCCGACAAAATTTTCAGGTGACCTATCAATCTGTACGTCACACTAATCCAGGCCACTGATCGAACCCCGCATCAGGATCCCGGGACAAAGTGGGACGGCATTAGCCACGATTAGGACATAAATCATTCGTTTGTTCCCGTTCCCTTGTAAGGACATTTATTTGCTTGGGCGTGGTGTCTGACAGTTATTTAAGTAGTGTTGCCAGGATTGATATTATAAATAAAACGCGTTACTGCTTTAAGACTGCGCATAATAATATAGATAAATCGAGACCTGACTCGATTTCACTTTGTGAGTTTCACTTTGAGTCAACTAGAGGGCGGTATATTTAATTTAATGTGACTAATCTATAATATCGATTAAGATAAGTTATGAATTTATATATCTTTGTCGTGTAGCTTCGTTTCGTAGTGGATAAGCACCTGCGATCGTTGTTGATAAGTAACCTTTGGTAAGGGTCAGTCATGGGATGGGTGAAGAAAAAATATTATCTCAAGGTACTCCGTGCTTCAGAAGGCACGTATATAGTTATTCTTGGCTGCAATTGCAGTCGTTAATACCCTCCAATCCGCTTTGGGCGTGGAGGGACTTGGTCCATCCTCCTTCACTATCCATAAGGTAGGCCTGAGCCCCTGCAGTGGGTACGTAAAAGGGCTGATGTTGATGATGATATCTTTTATTCTTACCGTTGCGCGTAATATCCCATATAATCTTCATCCTTTTTTTTTGTCCTTTATCGCCTGGAAGAGCTGTTTAGCAACGAGAAAGTATTTTAAGAAAAAAAGAAAGCACTAAAAAGCACCTCACTAGACTCTAGCAAAAGTTGATTTTTGCAGGTAACTTATGGAAAAACTGAAATTTGCAAAGTTCGAAACTTAGATATCAATACAAATACGAAAAATTACAAATGGAATATGAGTTGTTTATTGAGTTTTGAAAATTAATTCACTTTTATACACGAAAGAAAACCGGAAGGGTTGTCAGAAAGTATCGTAGCGACATCTAGTTTGATTTCGGGAACTAATGTTTTTTTAAATACTTCCTTATAAGCCCCTTTTGTGTACTATTTATTTTATTTACCAAATAAACCAGAATTTGAACGACGTTAGAACTAAGATGTTAATAGATTAGAATACATTATTATTAGCTATTAACAGTTCTTACTTCGTTAACATCCTCGTCTACTGGTTAATAATATTTGTTTAAGTTACATATTCTCAAATAATTATATATCTCGACTGACTTGTGTTTGCTAACTACTTTTATAAATAAACTGTCATTATTTTTTTCATAGCGCCGTTCGCGATAGTAATCATTCATTTCCTTTCGTCCGAGAATAACGTTCGTAAATTAATAAGCTCACTTTAATTCCTGTTTCGTGTTACTACGTGCAATTCTTGTTATCAATCCGCCATCTTGCATGTGTGTGGTAGATTGTGCGCTAAATTATGGCTTACAGTGGTGCCAAACAAATATCACGCCTCAAGCAGTTGTACATAAACAGTACGTAATAATTCTAGCGTTTGCAAAAAAGGTTATTACCGTACAGTACTGTAAGTATTACTTTGAGTCTAGAGTCTAGATGGCGCTAAATTAAATTTTATGCGACTACTCTATAATTTCGATTTGATTAATTTAATTTAATTTTTTAGTGTTTATAATAACTTATAATTTAATGAAATTGAATGGAGCCATTCAATAAAGGGACTAGTCACAAAATGTAATTGACCTACCCATAAATAAATTTCAAATTCATTTAAAGAATATAGGTACTTAATGTTGATGATAAAGTTGATGATTATTTTAAGGATCGCAATGCATGGAATTAATAGCCTTCACTTTGTTCTATAACGACTAATTATATGTACAGACCTATGTCCTACAGACTTTGAAAGTTGTATTTATTATTGTGATAATACATATTATTTTGCTAATGACATGATTTATGTACTACTTATGATAAAGAGCTGGTAAGTTTCTTTCGCTTGTTCTTCTTGTCAGCTAAAAGACGTCCTGAACAAGTGGCAGGAAAAAAAAATTTTTTTTGGATGATTCAAAAGTGCTTGTAATAGCCTACTTGAATAAAGATATTTTCATTTCATTTTCTTTTTAATTTTAATTTTCGTTTCATTTCATTATCTAACAGGATGACCATAATACGCAACTTATTTTTAATAGTGTCAAATACCCTATTATATATAAATAAATAAAGAAATAAAAAATCGGACACATAAAACGATTCTACCTAAGGGTGTAAAGTTACGATCCCTACTACTAACGAGGATATCGGCAGTAAAAGACGACTATAGCAAATTAATTTCTATACTTCAGAACTATACAGAGTATTTGTTGGTTATAAAATAAAGCGCGGCGAGACGATGAGAGACAAAGGTGGTGCGTGTAAGTGATGTCGATGCACACTGAGCTGCCGGCTGGTCGACTGGGAGCAGGTTTCGGGACCGGCCGCTGCGCGCCCCCCGCTGACCGCGCCCCGCTTAGATTAGGCGTAGTGATGTGCGCATGTAATAGTGATGCGCCACATACCCATCAAGTAGAATCATGTTATCTACCTAAGTTTAGAAGTAAAAAAGGAAAATATGAACTTATATAAATACTAGCTGTGTTCCCGCGGCTCCATCTGCGTGAATTATATCCTATGTCACCTGCATATCATGTAGCTTCACGTAGATTAAAAAAATAAATAAATCGGTCCATTAGTGTGTAGTTTCCGACCTAAAGTTTGATGATACCTTATTTATTATTTTTTGAAATTCAGTTACTTTTATTAAAACGTAAGAAAAAGGAAGAAAATCTTAATGTAGGTCATAAACAATAGTTAATTTCAAAACACATAGCGCCATCTAGTATGACTTTGAGAACTATTCTTTTAAAACTTCTACATTGTTTAAAAAAAGTATCATTAAAACAAACCAGCGTTTTATTTACGGTCGTAAACAATTTCTAATTTCATTTTCCTTTGGGAAATAACGAAACGGAATCAAAGGGCGGAAGGAAAGTTTATTTTTTTAATTTTCATCAAACTTTCGGAAATTTATGAAGCGTGAAGTTTTTTAATGTATTTTTTATTGCTCTAAGTTATTTAGAAATGGAGAAAAGATTTTAATACTTACATATGCTTTTATAATAGTCTGATGTTCATAGAACTTTATTCTAATTAAATGATTGCTCGATATTTCTTTACCAGTATTGACTGAGTAATTCATTATTGAATACTGTGACTGATATTATTTTCTTGACAATTAATTTTGATTTAATTGACATTTATTTTAGTTTACACTTTTCATATCTTTAGTTCAAAAGTAATTGAAAGTTAAGTGAATTTAGGTGCATGAGCCCTATAGTGAGCTATTAAGTACTGATATGATATTCATATATAAAAATTTGTAGCTTCAAAAAGAGCTGCCCTAAACTGCGCCTCTCCGATCCGGTAAAAAACGGACCAGTGCACAAGCTTCTCATCCGAAATTTTCATGTCATTCCGGACCGGAAAATATCGGACCGCCGGCCTTGAAAATTCAGCGTAGTGCACAAACGCCCTTAGCCTGTAAGTTAGCGTGTTGTGACTAAATAAATAAAAAGTAATTCGTCGACAGATGGCGCTGTTATTCAATTTTGACGTTTTTGTTATTGAATGAACGCAAAGGAAGGTAATGTGTTTATCAGTCTATGTATGTATGTTTGTTTCTATGTGGCGTTCTAGAGACCAAATGAGTACGCCGATTTTGATGATTCTTACGTCAATAGATTCGTCTTAACCTTGCGAGTGTCACTAAAGACATGACAGTACTCAAAATTCACCACAGCGACAACCAGACGCCATATTGTAGAAGTGAAAAAAAAATCGATGAACTATGTCAAGTGGGGTGTCGTTGAATAGGTATTTTAAAATCATCTTTAGGTTCCTTTTATCATTTTTCATAATAAATAAAAGTTAGGATATATAGCGATTTAAAGTTGTTTAACAAACGATATTAACTCCCTCAATGATTTGACTAGATTGCGAAATTTACCATCTTACAACCTTCGTTATAGATTCGTCAACGAATCGTAACTAAAAAGTATAAAATAAATAATTTAAATACAAACAAAAAACTTGACTGCGTAAAAACGAATTTAAAAAATAAATAAAATAAAACTAAAAAGAAAGAAACAAGCACAGTAGTTTGGAATTCTGTTAAGTAATACTAAATAACTACACAATTCTTTTAATACGAGTAAAAAAACATCGACGAACTTGAAAAGTTTCACATCTAGGAAAGACAATTTGAAAAGTCGATTTCAATATCGTATATTGTCCATCTTATAGTGAATTATTAAAACCCCAAACTCTTAGCTGAACCTTTTTTAATATTTAAAATGGTATTGAGAGGGTTCATGGGGGTTAAAGTGAACGATTTGGTCGACAAAATGGGTAGAACGTCTCAAAAGAAAATGTCAATCTATATTATACCAATGGTTTCTAGACACTACAGATCTTGGTTTAATATGCCATATTGAAGCGTTGGGTTGCAGATGGGGGGTGAGAAGCACCCCCAGGCTTCAGGTATAAGGAATAAAACTAAAAATAAAGTTTAACAATGTTTATTTTTGTTCTCAGGGGGTAGGTAAAGATATTCGCTCGCTATGGTTCTTGTATCTGGTATCTTGTATCTGACAAGGGTGTAGACCCGTCGTCAGCTCCGGTCAGCAGCACTGAAGATCCACGAAGCTCAGGCACAACGCAGAGTAGCGTAAGTCAGGAGGACTCGGATAGAAGAAGAACCCCGATTTCGGGGTTATTTAACACCAACTTACAAATTTGAAAAATCACTTAAAAATGAATGTATTGATTCGCGAGAAGTCATTTATATACTATTTCAATACTATGAGCCGCGCTGCGCTCCCATGTCTGCCTCCATAGTACAATTGTTAACATTGTACCTACAATTATTTTTAATTATATTTTTCTTTAAATTAATTTGTATTAAAAAGGAAATAAACAAATCAGCTAAACATTCAAAAGAAAGAACAGTTTAATAAGTAACCTGTTACAATATTATTATCTGTGAAGATTTCAAATGTCTAATTCTCATGGTATATGAGATATAACCTGGTGACAGACAGATAGCGAAGTCTTAGTAATAGTGTTCCCGGTTGACCGTTTTGTGTACAGACTAAAAAACTATTAAAACATATTTATAGGTATCACTTTGGCTATAGTTTGAAGTAGGCCTGTATTAACTTAACAAAGATTAACGATATTGAAATAACATTACGTAGTTAAATTGTACAGAATCGATTAATAATGTAGACGACCCCTGTGAAATGTAACCCTCCAAGATAGGGTTTCCCAAACTATTTAAGCGAGAGACCCTTTCCCAAAATCGATAGGGATGTCGACTAATTTTTGATTTTTTGTATGTTATTAAAGAGATTTTATTTTTCGCGTAATCAACAAATTTTGGAGATACATTGAGTTGAATTGTTGCATGGCGTCACGCTTTTGTACATTTTTTACAAAACTGTGACGTAGCGAGCCCCCACTCCTCAACTTTAATGTCATTCATATAACGAACAGCGTTTTCGCGGATTAAAAAAAATAATAATATTCTTTATTGCACGCTAGACAGGAAATATTACAGTGAAACTAGAAAAAAGAGAGAGATTACAAAGGGCTACCTTATTGCTACGTAGCAATCTCTTCCAGGCAACCCGAGACAAAGAAAAACATGAACTATATCATTAAAAGAGGAGGGTGCAAGATGGAGAAGTAAATGGATAAATCTGTATAATGTAATATAGTAAAAAAATAGATAAAGATGAAAACTAATTAAACATAAACATATTAATAGTCTTCAAGGAAGTGTGTTTTTACTTTTGCAATAAAACAATGTAAGGCCTTTCTTACAACTTCAGAAAAATGATTTAATTTTAAGGCGAAATATTTGTTTTATGTCTTTTTGAATTCGAATAAACAGTTACATGTATTATTTCAAACAGAGTACAATACTCTATTAGTCTAGATGTCGAAAAAAGCAGCCCTTGCTGTTTCTTACTGGTTCTTCTCAGTTCTAAATTAGTATCGTAGATTTGCAGAGCTTTCGACATTCACAAATGCTTGTAAAACCGGAAACCTACACTAAATAAACAATATTGAATTTGAATTCGAATGAACACTTGCGTTAGTTAATTGGGGTGAATTTTTCGACGTCGTTCGAAATCGGTTTCGTCCCCAAGGGGTCGATATCGACGCTTCGGGGACCTCTGATCGAAACTTTCCCGCCTTAACTCCCAAGTGTGCGTTTTCAACTTTCCAACGGTTCTTGAAACATTCTAAACTATATATTGGGTATTTCTCTGAATTAAGTTTCACAGTTTGAGAATCGTAATTTGACCTAACAAACGTATTTAATGTGTATTTGGCGACACTTCCTAGAGTTGTTTACGGAAATCGATTTATGTTACTGCATGCCGACTAGTTTATGATGGTAACACATTGCTTCGTATCCTATAGATATATGTATTCACAAAAAATAAAAAGAAAATCTACTTAAAAGAGGTTCTCATGTATATTAAAAAAAATGAATTATAGGTTTATAATTCACTGAGAAATCGGTGTACATACATAAAAATAGTAAGTCGCAAGGGTCAGTCACGGGATGGGTGACCAAAAAATTATTATCTCGCGCTACTCCGTGCTTCGGAAGGCACGTTAAGCCGTTGGTCCCGGCTGCATTTGCAGTCGTTAATACCCTCCAAACCGCATTGAGCCAGCGTGGAGGGTCATGGCCCATCCTCCTTAACCATCCATAAGGAAGGCCTGAGCCCCTGCAGTGGGGACGTAAAAGAGCTGGTAATGATGCTGACATAAAAATAAAAAAACTTTGGGACCATTTTCTTTTTAACTGATTTCAAAATTGAAAAGCTTATATGTTCGACGGCGATGTATCTTTTTTTTATACCTATATTTTCATCGATATATCCGCTAATAGTTGATTGACTTTCAAAATTCTTTTTTTATTCGACAGCTTAATGAATCGAGGTGGTCCCATTTAAAATTTTATCGAATTTGAATCAGTAGATTTCCTTTTAAAACCAAACAAAATACGCTTTTCATTAGATATCACCTAAATATTTAGATTATATGTTTATTTCAGCTAAAAAAATAAAAAAAAAACATTGCGTTTTTTGAATTTTGAATTCATTCTATATCCAAAAGGAGGATTTTCTATGTTCAAAGAGTATGTATATTTTTTTATGAAAGTTGTGAACCAATTTCAATCAAACTTGCTGTTTCCCCGCGACTTCGCCCACGTAAATTAGAGCCTATATTCCCTGCGTATAATGTAGCTTCCCTTAGATGAAAAACTTTTATAAATCTATCCAATGCAAACAAACTAGCAATCAAATCTTTCCTGTTTATATTATAAGTATTTATATTATAGCAAATAAACAAAATCTCCTATTCTAAGACCTTCACTATTCACTATGTTGAATGTTTTTATTTATACTAACTTTCCGCCAGCGGCTTCGCCCACGTGGTCTTGTATTATACATAAAAACATTCCTTTTGAATCACCCTATCTATGAAAATAAACCGCATCAAAATCCGTTGCGTAGTTTTAAAGATTTAAGCATACAGATGGATATAGGGACAGAGAGAGCGACTTTGTTTTATACTGTTGTGGCGACTGATACATGGCGACATCTAATTCATCGCAGTAACATCGCCACAACAATCGATAGCGAGAAGACAAGCATCGTCACAGCCATCGATAGCAAGACGAACTGCAATAAGTTTCAACAGCAAGTAACGAGATGGCGCTGTACCAATACAAGCAACATAAATTAATAACTACAAGACATTTAGAACAAAGAAACCTTCATCGCACAGAATAAGTTTCATTACCAATTAACATAAATAGAACGTCCAACCTACATCGGTTGGACCGCGGACTGTGGCGACTGATACATGGCGACATCTAATTCATCGCAGTAACATCGCCACACTGTGTAATGATAAAGATACTTAATATTTTTAATGTAACATGATATATAAGTATAAAAAAAATATCACTAAGAAGCATGATATAAAAAAAATGAAAAAGTTTTTATAGTTTGTCGGTCGAGTTAAGAAATAGGCCTGTTGATATATATGTTTACCCAACAATAAAATGTCTTATAAAGAAGATATTTGATTATATAATAATGCTATCTGGTAGGTCCAACGCCTTCTTTGTGTTGTGTAAATAGCCTGAAAACCCTTTGAAATTGTCAAAGCCTATTTCTAGCCTGTATAATGCGCAGGCTAGGCAAAAAGAATGTTTTATGTGCCATTGTGTTTTATAGTAACACCCTTTAGTAGGGTGACGTGGAATTTCTGTTTTATTAGTACATTTTATAAAATTTCAGAAAAGCTTTACTATAAAAAAAGCGGTGAACACTGCGCTGTATTAGAAGTCCAATCAAATAGAACTTATTTCAAACAGGAAGGTGTGGTGTAAACAATTTACAAATGATCCGTAGCTCATACATAAAAGAATAAAAATAAAATTGTTTTACAATAATTACAATTTTATTTCGTCTGTCTGTGTGTATATCACGTAGCCTACCGTCTTGTTATACGAAGACTGAAGGCTAAGGTGCGTGCGTAGTTGCGACTTGTTGACTTAGTTTGTGTTAAATCTGCCTTTTTAAATGACATAATATATGTCATTTACTCATGTAATATGTTGTAATAGATGGTGTACCTTTGACTTTTTGAATCGCGGTGTTATGATTGTTTGACAAAGACATATATAGTTTTTCTAATGTAAATAAATTATCCTCGACCTTATTGCTTGTTTCATTAAGTTTGAACCTTTTTTGGGACTTTAACAGTTTGGAAGTATAATGATTTAAACCTCTACAGTGCTATTAATAAACAAGGATTAGCGTCGGAGTAAAATTTCAATTCTAATATTAGTTAAAATTCATATTATTCATAGAATAAGCAAACCTACAACCTTTTAGAAGTAAATATTGCTCTCGTAGAACCTCGTACTAGGTTAACCTTTGCCAAGTCTCTGTTTAATAATATGAATTTTGTCTAATACTAAGTGCAGTCTCAGCGTTTTACTCTAACGCTAAACCTTGTTTATTAATAGCACTGTTTAAACATGACAGCAACACCAATATAGCCGGCTAGTGTGCACACAAAATAACCTCGGAACACGTGGGCGAAGCGGCGGGTACAGTTGAATGATAAAATAACTAATATAAAATAAGGTTTAACAATAAGCAGCGTTTTTTACGTCAGCGCCACCTAATGTATATTTACAGTACTACTATGTTCACCACATAAATTTAAAGCGACGCATGAGTTGGAACCACAAGTGATCGTGTCAGTATTTCACACTTTCAACAACACTAGAGACATCTAGTGAACTTTAGGGCAACTATATTCAAATCTCGTTTTATAACTATTTTTTTTTTAATGGCTAGAGATTATGTTTTGATGTATCCACAGAATCTAAATAAGAAATTAGTTGGTCGATTGAAACGTGCAAATGTTCGAGTTGCCAATACGAAGTTAAAGGATTTTGTCCTGTTAAAACCTTAATTATGGTGTCTGTAAATCGCATAAAAAGTAGAGTTAACTGTAGGCTGTTAAAGCTTTACACACTGGACCGCCATATTTTGTAGTGGAACGAAGTGTCCCTTATTTTATGCTAAGCATTCAGTATTTTAATGAGTCAACATTATTATTATACTGTTCTAGATATGTCTTTTTTACAGTTTTTATGAAGTATGTGATCATGACCTAATTGTTTCATTTTAAAATCTATTACAATCATTTTCAAACGTATGCCGGTTGTGATAGTGATTTATGGAATTGTGTAACTTTTACAGTCACAATCGCTTTTGGCGCGAAAGATGATTTGAATGATATAAATTTCATAGACAATTAATTTCGTTTGACATTACCCGATAGCTTTCAAATATATTTGTAATTATCATATTAAACAATTCCGATTAACGTCAAATAAACGTTATCGCTTATTCATTACCATAAAAAATACCACAATCGCTATCGCAATCGCTATCACAATCACAATCGCTATCACAATCACAATCGCTATCACAATCACAATCGATATCACAATCGCTATCACAATCACAATCGCTATCACAATCACAATCGCTATCACAATCACAATCGCTATCACAATCGCAATTGCTATGACACATCAAATACTTGTAGCGTGAAGTTCGTGAATTCCTTTTAAATGTCATATTCGAAGTGATTGTAATAGATTTGAAATTAAACAATTTTTTTTTCTTTAAACTGACTTGATTTTAGTTAGGGGAAAGATGAACAATGAAAAATTTGCTTTAGATCCCCCTTGTGAGGGGGGATCGTACCAACCCCTGTCCTGTAGGGGAGGCGCAGAAGAGAAGGGGGGAGGAGACTGGCGAAGTTCTTGATGGACCCAGATACTCCTCCCCCTCGAAGATAGGAAAGACAATATATATATATGTGTATTGATGAAGATGAGTAATATATACTTGAATCGTATAAAATATAAAATGAAATCGTGCCAACTCCTGTCCTGTGGGAGAGGCGCAGAAGAACGGGAGAGAGGAGGCGGGGAACGTAGAGATGGACCCCTCGCACTCCTTCCTTCCGGAGATAGGATAGGATTACATATATATTATGTATGGAATGATAGTATATATATTGGATGATATCATATATACGTGTATATGGTGAGGCGAATATATATAAGTGGTGCTATGAACGGGCCTCCCCGCCGCCCGGCGGTCCCTCCCGAGAGAAATTAAACAATTAGGCCAACGGTGACGGTGAAACCGATGACGTATTCCACCTCGATTGGCACCGGTCCCTTTACGGCGTTAGTACGCATTCGCTTGCGAAAGCGAAACACCTGTGGAACTATTGAGAATCCGAAACATGTGTGTCTGAAACCGTACTGAGAAGGACGCAGCTATTACGTCGAGCTAATAAGAGAGCGAGCTGAGTAGCTCGGTGGCGTAGTGTATAAGCGCCGCGGCCCGCGATCGTACACGTTAAGCAACTTTCGCAAGGGTCGGTCACGGGATGGGTGACCAAAAATTATTATCTCGAGCTACGCCGTGCTCCGGAAGGCACGTTAAGCCGTTGGTCTCAGTTGCATTGGCAGTCGTTAATATCCTCCAATCCGCATTGGGCCAGCGTGGAGGGTCATGGCCCATCCTCCTTAACCATCCATAAGGAAGGCCTGAGTCCCTGCAGTGGGGACATAAAAAGGGCTGGTAATATAATAAGAGAGCGAGATAAAGCACATGCAAAACATTGCTCTCCAACTGATTTTCTCTACTTTTTATACGGATGGAAGACTGGTAGAGAGGGTAGTTAGAAATAAAAACAAAATGCTACTTTTTGATAACTTTATTTATAATCATTGCTAACAATCATTTCAGTCTCATACTATTAGAATAATCAAAGAAATCTATTTATATTATTAGACAAAACATCCAAAAAAATCCAAACACGAAGTGAAGACAATTTCCATTTATCCCGCTCAAACGAAGGTTCATAATGTAGGGTACGTACATATCGCACGTTGAGAACGATACTGACACAATGCAAAAAATGCGATTTTGAGTAATGAGCGTTTAAAGTTCAAGAAATTGTAATCAGCCCCTCTAAACAACGTATCGTCACTACGCCACCTAGCAGTTTCTATGCAAGATACGTTTACAGGGATCTTTGCATTTTAAAGTTTATACTTAACAAAGAAAAATGTTGCCAAAAGTAAAAAATACGTCGTTTTTGGTTAGTGATATTGTCATTCTCAACGTGCGATATGTTGTAGTACCCTCTGAGCTGGATGATGGTAGCTAGGGAACTGCAATCCCATTGATATAGATTGGAAGTTGTTTAAAAGTAGTCGCGGCGGAATTTCGTCAGCGCGATGCAGGTATCGCGGCGCGACCACTTGGCTATTCTATGCAACATGAAGCTTCCGTCATGCCGTCGATTATTGTAGCGATGTTACCGCGATGAAATAGATGTCGCCACACGATCATGCATACATGCAACACGTAATGTAAATCATGCATAATCGTCTAAGGACTGATTTATTAATTTGACTACCGTTATTTAACGAGGACAATAGTTCATGCAAGTATTAATTTTAGATTATTCTAGATTTAAATTATCTACTTTCTTCAATATTGCATAGCTTGTCTAGTAATATACAAAGAAGTCTGAACGTAAAATTTAAAACTATACTCAAAAACTCATATAACTTACTTATTAAATCTAAAGAATTCAAATAAGGTACCTATATTATTAATTAATTACTTGAATTGAATTGACTTTTTATAGAAACAATCTATTATAATAGGTACAATAAAACATATATATTTTGAGAGCTAAAGTTAATCACATAGCTTTCCATGAGCTACAGCTATAATTCAAAGAATTACATAATAAATTAAATTTATAAATTAAAAATAAGACTAACAAAAGCTTATTAAATTAATTTTTAATTAAGACAATTTTATTTTGGAAAATAGAACAAATTAAAACTTGTTTAAACATTACATTTTGTTTTAAGATCGATATATATCTGCTGTAAACGAATAGGTTAGAGTTACCTATTAATAACAGAAGAAATATATTTTAGTATTAAATTTTAATTCTGTTATTCACACACAATAAATAACTTATATCAAATATATATCAAATATACGGTTAATACAGGATATCTCAAAAGAAATTTTATTAAAAAACAAAACGTAATAAGCAGTGTATCTCTAAAACGTAAGTTTATTTATAAATAAAATACAGTTCGCGGCACTCATTTTATTTATCGGTAAAATTCTTATTAATTTACTCGCACTTACAGTTGTGACGGTTTCGATGCTTGATGAATAAATAAAAGGCTGACTTGTAAACTTGATTTATTAGAGGGTTATAGAAAAACGGTAATAAACAAAAAATGAATATAAACCTAGGACGAAATAAGCGATCCGTTACAAGGTTAATGAGGAAGTATTTAAAAAAAAGAAAGTACTAAAAAGCATCTCCACTAGATGGCGACTCTAGCAAAAGTTAATTTTTGCAGGAAACGTATGGACCAAAGACAGTCATTTTTGTTCCTTTTAACTGATATATACAAAAAATGAAATTTGAAAAGTTTGAAACTTAGATATCAATATAAATACGAAAAAGTACAAATAGAATATGAGTTGTTAATTGAGTTTTGATTTAAACACGGAAGAAAACCGGAAGGGTTGTCATGGAGTAATCAAGAACGTACCGTAGCGACATCTAGTTTGATTTCGGGAATAATAATGTTCTTTTTTAAAATACTTGCTCATTCAGAACGTTATGTGAAGATGATTATTTGAATTTTAAATTCTCATCAGAACTTGTAAAGCAGTTATTAGAAATTTTAAATGAGTGCCGCGAACGCGAGGGTAAACATTTGTATATAATTATTTTTACCCGATCACGGCAATTTTGGCCGGTTTGTATATTAAAAAAAAAACATAATAAAGAACTGTGCAGTTTTTCAATTAATGTTTATTTATATCTAAAATACACTCTTAGGAATTTATTTCTTAATAATAAGTTCAAAACTAAAACCAGACTACAGCTAATTCACGCTCCAAAAAGTTTGAAAAAAAATTTTTTTTTAAAGCAATAGCCATATTATCATAGCAATGACCAAAGGGCAGCGTAGTCGTATGCCTCAACAGTTTTTTTGTTATGATAGGATGTATGTGATATTTTTTGTTTCAAACTTTTTTGAGCGTGATTTAGTTGTAGTCAGGTATTAGTTTTTGAATTTATAAAGAAATTTTAGAGATAAATAAACATTTTATTGATAAACTGCAAAGTTCATAGTTATGTTTATATATTTTTTAAATTTCTATTGGATTTGATTCAACATTGAGTTTTGAGATTGAATATCGACGTACAGCCAACAGCAAGTCAGACTATACAAAATTGATATATTTTCCAGTTGATTTTTAACCTTAATACATTACAAATAGAGTTCTTAATCAACTGAGGAGATTGTCAAATTGTGGTAGCCTGACTTGCAGACTTGCATTGTATATCAAATATTTTATCATTATATGAATTATATTACAAGCACAATATATTACAGTAATAAATCAGACATTTATTTTTATTTATATAAAGATACCTCAACAACATAAATTAAAAGTGTTTTAGTTGTAATTTTAAAACATATTTCTTATTTTTAATGTAAAATGGTTAAAAAAAAAACTGCCCCCGACATCCTGAGATGGGACGTCTGGGGCTAGGGGAATTTTTAAGTATTTTTCATTTACTTTTTTATTTTTCATGACATATTTATTGGTGGTGCTCATTGCTATCAACAGATGGCGCTGATATTTTTTAATGATTTCGTTATAAACGCTAAGCATATTATACCTTAAGCATTTATTTCTGTGATACCTACACTTAGTATAGAACATTGATAGTTCAATTAACTAACGAAAACATCTTATTGAAATATTATCGCCGTCTGTTGACTTTAAAAAGGAATTCGTCCATGTCACTTCACTTAAATTTTCAATTACATGACAGTACTATGCCTGTTGCCACAAAAATTACCATCATAAGTGGGCCATAAGATATTAAAATTATTATTAATTAAATTGATACTATTAATATCGCATAAGACCGCGTAAGGATGGTAATAATTGAAATATTTCACTGTTACAGTACCGCCATATTTATTAATAATCATTTCTCTAGCTTTATCCTGTATAGCTTCATAATCAGTATTGTAATTACATTTTACAATTGGCACAAAATTTGTCACATCAAATTCTTCAGGCTCTAAAACTAAATATGTTTTAATAACTCGCAGCTTAGATTTCCAGCTTTTCAATTCTATATTAGGATCACATGTCTTAATTGTTAATTGATTTTCAAATGTGTCTGGTTCATATTTTGCGATACCCATTGTCCCTAAATTAATTGTTATCGGAGAACCAGCTTTATTAAGATTTCTAATCAAATTTTCGTTTTTAAATTTATTCTTTGCAACTTCATTCAAGTCTTTTCTTGTATCATAAAAGATTGTAGGTTTATCTATTTCGTTGAATTTCGGTGATAAATCATAACCTGATTCTAAATTTGCTTGTTTTGGGTTAGTCAATATTGACATTATTGGTGTTTTGTTCATATCTACATATGAGCTGGAATATTTTGAATTGAAATTATTATGAAATTGTGGTTTGTTTGATATTAATCCGCCTACGCTTTGTGGATTCGTATTTTGTTTAAAACCTAAATTCTTTCCAATTGTCGCATAAAATAATTTAGCGGTGGGATAATTGTTTATTGTAATAGGTGAACTGTCTGATGGTTCGTGATTTTGACCTGTTTCTTTAGCCGTAATATATTTGTTAGGATTTACTATCGATGTGGGATTAATTTGGAAGTATGAACCTTTATATAAATTATCATTGTAAGTTTGTAATATAGCACCGTCAAAATAAGATGCAAAACCAAGGGCATTGTTAAAAGAGTCAGGTTTTGTATTTTGAAAAAGTTTCCCATCTAAAATTGTATTGCTAAATTTGTATTTTGCTGGATCACGTTTGTTGCAGGAGTATTCTCTTGATGATTTATCGTTTATATAATAAACAACTGGTTTATTAATGACCCCGTTACCAAGGTATCCTTTACAAATTGGATAGTCTATTTTATTTGGATTTTGTATGTTTGCATTGATATTATCGTTTGATAAATATGAATTTGCATTTTCCAATGCGTTATATGGTCTTGGATTTTTTTCACTCTTAATCCAATATTGACAAAACGGTTTTGGTGAAGATAATTCTGGTATTGTTAATTCCTTAAGCTTATTATTTTTATGTAAATGATTGATATTTGGATTATAAGAAGTAGAGAAAGGAATTGAATTACTGTTCCAGAGAGGTTTAGCATTTATCATTGATCCTTTGTTAATTGGTATGTTTATAGGGGATGTATTCCGATTTTTTGCATATTTGTTATTACTATCTGGAACAAAATTGGGGTTGTTCATTTTTGTACAATAATTGTCTCTATTTTTGATATTACTAGTGGGCATTTTGGATTTTTCTAACTGTTTATATTGCACTGGTGAATATTTTATATTATCGATTGGTTTATTAATTTGATTTGTAATTTTAGGATGAGAAAGTATATTTGGTGTGTCATTTATTATAAAAGATTCATAATTGGTTTTAGGTTTTAATTTGTTTACGTCATACACTAACGTTTGATATCTAGGCTTTAAGAATTCAGTTTGTATGTTTTGTCTACCATTGATTGCGTTAATTGGAATATTGTGATCCTTCGAATACTGGATATATGGATCAGAAACTATAGGCCGATTGTTAGTATTTATGCATGGCTTTGGAGTATTGTCGGTTTTTATACCTGTGATTTTATAAATAGGTAAATATTTATAGAAACTCTGTTGTGATATAATGTCCTGAACATTTTGTGGATTTGAATTAGTTTTTGGTTCGAACCCGAAATTGTATTGCCAAGAGGGAATATCTGACTTTATGTTTGATGCCGATGTGGTAGGTGAGAAGTATTGAATAGATGGGTCGGTATATTTTAAAGAATATGGAGAGGCATATACTTTGTAAAGCGGTGAAATATGTTCTTTATTTGATAGTGGACGCATAGCATCAGGTTTTTTAAATAATATTGGTTGTATGTTTAAAGTGTTTTGACATTCGTAAGGTTTAGTAGATTTTGCTGGTAAATTATTATAATTTGTATAATAATTATAACGTGGCTTTAAATGATTCCAGTAAAGTGGTCCAATTTTATCATTGTTTGGATTCAAATTTATAGGGTATACGTATGGATTTTCGGTTTTGTATTTTAGCATATTTGTGGTCAACATTGTGTCGGATGATGGATAAAATTTTTGTTGTATTTGAGATGGTATTGGTTGAAAAGATCTATCTTCTTTAGAAGGAGGTTTATTAAAAGTAACTGTGGCAAAATCAGATTTAAAATTTGAATCCGCAGAATTACTAACATAAGGATAACCTTTGGTGTCTGGTTTTCTGTGCGACCACAGATTTTGTAAATTTTCGTTCAATCCATATGGCCAATAATTATTTCGGTTGGAATCAATTTTATTTTGTTGATAATTGACGTTAGGACCTTTTTGGTGATTATAGATTACAGACGGTGATTTAAAATTCGAGAATGAAAGAGTTTTGGATGTTATAGGTTTTTCGTAAATACGAGAATTTGTAGGCCTGAATGATGAAATTGGAGAAGACACCATCAGATTTCCAAAGACAGAATTGAATTTATTAGGATCATAGGTTTGTGCTGGCAGAAGAACCCATGGGTTGTCAAATGTGGTAAACGCTTTATTTGGATTCGCTAAAGTATTTGGAATTAATTTATTAGGGGCTGAAATATTTTCAGTTGCAGAATCTTCAGTTTTTGTACTAAAGATATTGCCAGGTTGTGATTGCTGGTAATTTAAATTATCCGTTTCCTGGTTTGATGTTTTATAACTTTGAGTGCCAATTGTTGTGTATGTGTTTGTTATGCACGGGTTCGTAATTTGGCTTATTGGGATGAATAAGTTGTTTCCAATTTTATTCGATGTTGCAGGAATGATTTTAGCCGAGTTACCCAGATTAGAGGGTTTTGGATTCCATTTTGATTTGTTATCAATATTTGGATGACCAAACTGTGTATTTGGTGATGATAGTGTGAAATGCAATTGGCCAGGTTGATTGTAATTTAAATGATTTGTTTTATGGTTTGGTATTTCATAATTTTGTGTGTAAGCTTTTGGGTATGTGTTTGCAAGCTTAGCTACTGGCATGAATAAATTCTTTCCAGTTTTATCTGTTTTTGTAGGAGTAATTTTAGTCATGATACCCGGATCAAGATGTTTTGGATTACATTTTGAAACGTAATCAACATTTGGATGACCAAAATGTATATTTCGTGATGATCCTGTGACATACAATTGGTTAGGTGATGGTAATAAATAATATTTATCAGTGAACATATTGCCAGGATGTTCGGAATTCAAATTATTTATATCATGGCCTGGTATTTCATAACTTTTAGTGTAAATGGTTGGGTATGTGTTTGACATGGGTGGTTTTATAAGTTTAGCTACTGGCATCAATAAGTTCTTTCCTATGTTATTTGATATTTTAGGAGTAACATCATCCAAGTTACCTGAGTTAGAATGATTTGGATTTAATTTTGAAACATTATCATTATTCGGATGATCAAGCTCTACATTTGTTGATGATGATAGTGTCAAGTAAAATTGGTTAGGCGGTGGTAACCTATTGCTGGGCTGTGTTTGCTTGTAATTTAAATTATCTATTTCATGGTTTGGTGTTTTATAACATTGAGTGTAAATTGTTGGGTTTGCGTTAAATATATATGGGTTTTTAATCTTAGCTTCTTGCTTGAATAAGTTCTTGCCAATTTTATTTGATGTTGTAGGCGTAACATCAGCCAAGATACCTGGATTAGAAGGGTCCAATTTTGATACGTAATAAATATTTGGATGACCCATCTGTACATTTGGCGATGTTAGTGGGAAATCAGATTGGTCGGGAGATGGTGATGAATCACTTTTAGTAGTGAACAGGCCAGGTTTATTGTTATTTAAATTATTCTTTTTATAGTTTGGAATTTCATAAGAGTTCGTAATTTTACCTTTCGGATCGAATAAGTTTTCTTTGATTTCATTTGATGTTGTAGGTGTGATTTCAGCAAAGTTACCCATAATAGAAGGTTTTGGATTCCATTTCAATTTGTTATGAATAATTGGATAGCCAGAATGAATATTCGGTGATGATACCGTGAAACACAATTGGTTAGGTGATGGTGAGAAATTACTTTTAGTAGATAACATATTGCCGGGTTGTGATTGTTTGTAATTTAATTTCTTTGCATTATGTCTTGGTGTTTCATAACTTTGAGTGTAAATTGTTGGGTTTGTGTTTAATAAGTATGGGTCTGTAATCTTAGCTACAGGCATGAATGAATTCCTACCTATGTTATTTAATATCTGAGGAGTAAATTCAGCTAAGTTAGCCGGATTATAATGTTTTTCATTCCGTTTTGATGTGTAATCAATATTTGGATGTATGTTTGGCGATGATAGTGGGAAATACGATTGGTCAGGAGAGGATAATAAATCACATTTAGTAGAGAACATATTATCAGGTTGGTTGTATTTTAAATTAACTGTTTTATGGTTTGGTATATCATAACTTTGAGTGTAAGCTGTTGGGTACATGTTTGACAAGTATGGGTACTCGGTTATACCTTTTGGGACAAATAGTTTCTCTCCGATTTTATTTGATGTTATAGGGGTAACTTGAGCAAAGTTACTCAGACCAGAGGGTTTTAGATTCCATTTTGATATGTAAACACTATTTGGATGACCAAACCGTATATTTGGTGATGATATTGTGAAATGCGATTTGTCAGGTTGATAGTAATTTAAATTATTCGTTTCATATTTAGGTGTTTCATAACTTTGAGTGTAAGCTGATGGGATTATGTTTGATAAGTATGGGTTCGTGATCTTACCTTTTGGGACGAATAAGTTCTCTTCGATTTTATTTAATATTGGAGGAGTAACATCAGCTAATTTAATAGGATTAGGTTTTGGATTCCATTTGTATTTATAATCAATATTTGGATGGCCAAACTGTATATTTGGTGATGGTAGTGTGAAATATGATTGGTCAGGTTGATTGTAATTAAAATTTTCTGTTTTATGGTTTGGTATATCATAACTTTGAGTGTAACTTGTTGGGTATGTTTGTGAAAGTTTGGCTAAAGGCACGAAGAAGTTCTTCCCTAATTTATTTGATGTTATAGGAGTAATATTAGTCAAAATACCTGGATCAGGACGGTTAGGATTCCATTTTGAAACGTTATTATTATTAGGATAACCATCCTGTATATTTGATGATGGTAATATGAAATACATTTCATTAGATGATAAATTACCTTTAGTAGTGAACATATCGCGAGGTTGTGTATGTTTATAATTTAAATTACTTGTTATCAAGTTTGGTGTTTCATTATTTTGAATGTAAATTGTCGGGTGTGTGTTTAATATGTATGGGTTTGTAATTTTTGCTATTTTATTATTTTTGTTTGTTTTTGCACTAGAATCCAATGTTGCGTAATATTTATTTAGGGATAACGTTTTACCTACTCGTGTTGGAACGGTTGATTCAGTGGGAAGTGGAGGATTATAAGAAATTGATGATACTGAAATTTGAGGCGTAAAGTTATTAGAGTGTCTATGTGATTTGTAGTTAGTATTTGGAAATTGATATGGTGATGACACGAAATGCATTGTAGGTTCAGTTACAGGAAAAATATAGCGTTCATTTTCTTTTGGGTTTTGTGATTTTGGCTCATATATGTTATATGAAGGGAAAATATTGGCTGCTTCTGTTGGTCTTGTTGATATGGAACTTTTTATGAAAGGTTGAATTTCTGGTGATAGTTGCAAATTTTGTGATGTTAATGAGAAATGTGGTATGAAATTGGTGGAAAATTCTTTTATATTTAACAGAGAGTGATCGCAAGGTCTTTTTTCAGTGATTTGTGATTGGAATGGTATTGTTGATGCAATTGTATCATAATTAGATGCGACTACAGAAGGAGTCGTAGTAGTTAATGTATAGAATTCATTTTTGGTGATTTTTCGATTGGGATCCAATGCATTATGTTTATGTGGAGAAAATATTTTAGGTGCTCGTTTTGTATTTATTGAAGTGTATTCTTGTGATGTAGCTGAAATTTCTGGATCGTATAGGATTGATGGTAAAGTGTGTTGAATAAACTTGTTTGGTAAAATGTGAGGAAAAGCTTTTGGACAAGGTTGATATAGATACTTCGGCAATTTATACGATGATGCTGTTTCATAATATGAAATTTTATTTGTAGATGGAAAAGGAATAAAATTAGTCGGTATATTTTTGTATAATTTCTTACTAGATAATAATTTAATATAATTATTATAATATGAAGGAGAAATATTGGCTGGTTGTGAAGGATATATAGAAATTTGTGGTGCAATAGGAAGTCGTTGATTGCTTGATGTTAATGGTAATATATTTTTTGGGTTTAAGTTATTGGAGTGCTCTTGTGCGTTTGATGAAAAATAATCTAAGGGTATTTTGTTAGGTCTGTTTGTAATTGACATTTGCCATGGTGATATATCATCCGTCATAGCGTTGAAGCCGGAATTAATATTTAAGGGAGAAAAATTGTATGTTTTTTGACTATTGTATGGTGTCGGAATATTATTTTGATATGGAGAGAAAATATTCAATGTCTGTGTGGGTTTTATTTTAGTAGAAAAATGAGGATTATATGGTCTCAAAACGTCCGGCATTTGGGTGATAATTTTATTAAAACATCCTTGAGAATTTGAAGGAATGTGAATAATAGGTCTTGTACGAGGTCTGTTATTAAAGGGCAAATTAAATGGTATTGTAAGTGCTGTAGGATAATAGACTTTATTATTGTTTATATTTTGTTTGAAATCTAATCTTGGCAGATTGTTTTTATAAGGAGACAATTTGGCTGCTTGTGTCGGCAGGTTTGGTGCAATAAAAGGTTTTGATTGAGAATAAAATTGGGGATCACTTGCTGTTAATAGTGACTCGCTTTCAGGAATAAAGTTATTTTGATATCCTAGTGCATCTGGGTACAAACAAGGTGTTGTAGGATTTGTACAAGGTCTATTTTTGGAAGTAAGCAATTTAGAAGGCAATAAATATTGAATGGTGTTATATTTTGAATTTACATATCCCGGTGTGCTTGGTGTAAAACTGTAGCCTTTCTTTGGTATCTGATTGGAATATGTTATAGGTTTGTATTTATATAAAGAAGGCATTGCAGCTAATTTTGTTGGATTGTGTAATTCAGATTGTGGGATGAACTTATTAGAATATACTTTTCCGTTGGATGAAAAGTGAAGAGGTATCGCACAGGGCTGGTTTTTATTTGTTGCCCATGGATTTTTTGATAATAACATTAAGTCATTAAATTTGGAATCAATAATTGCGGGTTCAGAAACAGAGACAGTATCGAGTATGTTATTGTAATTTAGCGTTGGCTTTTTACCATTGAATGGAGGAGAAATTGTGGATACATGTGTTGCTTTCTTTGGAATACTTGGCTCAATTGAAGGTAGTATTTCACTTTGGAATTGGGGATTATTATAGGAAGTTAGTGGCGATGAAAGTTGCGGGATGAAATTATCGAGATATCCTCGAGTGCTTAATGAGATATGATTAAGAGGTTTCTTATTGGGACTTTTTGTAGAGACGGGAAATAGATATGAAGATGACGATATTATAGTGTTGTTTTTATAATTGTTGTATAAAGGTGCAGTGGTAGTAAAACTATAAAGTACATTTTCATTTGGTTTTGGACTAGAATAAGATGTCGGAGAAGTAACTATGCTTGCTGGATTTAATGAAAAGCGATCCAAATGTTTTTTACTAGTTATTAATTGACTTTCGTATGGTGATGAATGTGAAATAGTTTCAATATTTTCAAATGCTGTAGGATTAAATGGGTAGACTTTATTATCATTTGATTTTAGACTGGCATATGGTGTTGCCATGTTATTTTTATACGTGGAGAAAATATTCAATGACTGTGAGGGCTTTGTTTTAATAGAAAGATGAGGATTATATGACCCTAATGGAACTGGCATTTGGGCGATGATTTTATTGAAATATTCTTTAGAATTTGAAGGAATAGGTAAATTATATGGTATTGTAAGTGCTGTAGGAGTATAGACTTTATTATTGTTTATCTTTTGATTAAAATTTAATGTTGGAGTAAATGTATAAAATTTATTTCCATTTGATTTTTCATTCGAATCTTGTGATGGTTTCACATGAGGTTGAGTGAGATCTCGGATATTATATGATGGTAAAGAGTTTGGAAATTGGAGGATGAATTCATTAGAGTGTCCTTGTGTATTTAATGAAACGTAATTAACCGGTTTATTCGTACCAGTAAAATAAAGTTTATTTTCATTCGGTTTTGGATTAGAAGAATACGGTTGGGAATAAGTGCTGGCTGACTCCATTGGAATATGTGATGCAGTAACAAGTTCTGGACTGTATAATATTGGTAATGGCTTCGAGGATTTGAAAACAATACTATTGGGATATGTTTTTGTATTTGATAATATGTTACGAGTAGATATTTTATAAGGCCATTTAGAATTTGACAATTGGTATGGTAATAGAAAAGTGCTATATTTTGACATAATAGTTGTAGGGGAAAATGTTAAATGATCATTTTGGTTTGGTTTTAGGTTGGGATTAAATATTGGTTTATTATATGAGGTTATTTTCACTGTTGGTACAGATTTTGAAGGAATGTATCTTTTAGTTGAAAGTAACCTTTGTGTATTTAATGAAATGCGACCAATAGGGTTTTCATGAGTTAGTAATTGACTTCCGTATGGTGATGAATTTGCTATAGTTGCAAAATTTTCAAGTGTAGATGCCGTAGGAGTGAAAGTATAGAATATCTTTTGGTTTGATTTTGTATCGGAATCTTGCGATAGTTTTGCCTGAATATGAGGTTCAGTAGACTCTCGAAAATTATATGATGGTAATGGTAATCGGGACATGAAATTGCAGCAATATCCTTGTGCATTTGTTGAAAAGTAATTTACTGGTTTATTAGTACTGGGAGTTTTAAGTTCATCTATAATGGGATTATATTTAATATAGTCGAATTTTACAGATTTAGGATTAGAATTGATAATTTTAAATTCATTATTGACTTTGAAATCGGAGCCTACTCGATTTGCATATTTTTTAAGCCAAGCATTATTAATTTCAGTGCATGGTTTTACATTTAGTAGGGTTATTTTAGATTTTATAGGAAACTGATTATTGTTATTCACGCGAGAAATATTATCCTGATCAACAGTTACATACTGGTTATATGGGTTATTAGATACGGGTTGATTATTGACATAAATTATATTTGGATATTGATTGGGAGTATCTGAATCAATAGTTACAAAGTTTTTGTAATGCCGTGAATTAGAAATTGTAAAATAGTTATGAACAGCCTTTGTATTTATCTTATTACTTTGTTGTCGATATTTATAATCACTATTTGATAAATACCAATCACTTGGTTCATACTTAGCGTTGTTTTCATTTAAGTTAGAATCGATTATATACTGGTTTGGATTATTGTATTTTGAATTCACACTAAATGTTAATGTTTCAGGTTTTTGAAGTGGATTCCTATTACTAAAACCTGACGCTTTAAAATTATCTTTTTGCTCATAATTGTTATCTTGGCAGTTGAAATTTATATCATCATTAGAATCAATTAGGAAGCGTAATTTGTTGGTGTCTTTACAAATATAATTAAGACCGTTGTTGCAAATATTCTTTTCAAAATTATCTTCATTATTATAATATTTGTACATAGGATTGACAACAAAATTGTTTGTATTTGTTAACGGTATTATAATTGCAAAGGTTTTGTAACGTATGGGCTTCGAATTATATATGTAACATTTTAGAATTGGATCGTAAATCGTTTTATCGAAAGTTTTTACATTGAAATTGTTTACAGCCCTATTGTGTTGTTTCATATCGTTTTTCACGTTATCAGATATATCTAAATTACTGTCTATATATTTAAATCCTTTATCAATACCACCAGTTGAATAATATTCAGCAATATTATCTTTCATATTGTAATATTCATACATAGGATTAATGACTATGCTCTTATGAGTATGTTTTCTTGAGTTGGTATTCAAGTTTAGATTATTGTAATTGATAAAAGCTTGTGTTGTGAATTTTTCGCTTTGAGAATGATGGTCTGCATTATAGACATTATTTTGAGAGTTTGATGTATGGTCTGCTATATCTATACTTCTTTTTATATCAATTTTATTATTACAGACGTTATATTGATTTAATTCACTTGTTGAAGCGTAGCCATTTTGATTATAAAATGTATTTGTCAATATAACGTTTTGGGATTTTTGTTTCGATCTAAAGTTATAATTTGGAGTATATCCATTTCCTTCATTAAGTGTTTTATCGTTTGGTATATGTATTTTATTGTTATTATCAAAAAAATTGTTGAATACTTCGTGGTTATTTCTGTTAAGTGATACATATTTTTGTTCTTCGTTAATATTTGGTAAAACATTATTTCTGTTGTAAATTTCTGATGTAGCCAAAATAGAGTCTTCTTTGCTTGAAACCATTATTACATTATCAAAGCCCCAAGTGTTTATGTTATGGTTATTACTTAAATCGTCATATACTTCTAAATATATATTATATTTATCTAATATTCTTTCTAATAATTGCAAGTCTGTGTCGAGACATTTCAAAACTTTGAATTTTCCATCTTTGTTTAATGCAATCGTTACAATTACGTTTTTTTTACGACCACTCGCTTCTAATGCTCGAATGATATCAAAAACTTCTCTTCCATATCCTACTATAGTTAAAATATATTTGGGACCATCTTTGATGTCATGTGCTTGTGGTGTATGACGACCAATTGATTTGGTAAATTTTAAAGTGTCAGCTCTTCTAATTTCATTTCGATTCGTCTGAAAAGGAGGTAATATGCTATTTTAGTTTATGTGTCATTGTTATAAGAAATATCAGTGGTCCAAAACAGTAAAAGCGGTTAATTAATTAATTATTTTTTGAAATATAATAAGTATCATGTCAATAATACTTTGCGACGTAAGTAATACGTTATTTCTTTAAAAAAATATCTCAAACTGCCATCACCGAAAATAAAATAAATATGTATTTATGACAACATCACATAAATTGCTCAGATTCCAAGATAAAAGACCCCGTATTATGAAAAAAAAAAAACGATGAGTAATATTCAGTCTAATTCATTTATTTTTCTTACAATACTAATACTCATATACACTCTTTATGAAATCATTTGAAAATCACTAATTAATATAGTGACTACCGAAGAGACTATCGTTTCGGTGACACAGACCAGTTTTTTTAAATTTTTTTGATAATAGAACGTCGGATCTTTTTTTTCTTCGCAGGGGTCTTAGCCTGTAGGGGTGTTATTGGTATAGCATATTCTGATGAGTCAGAATCGGAATTATAAATAGGTACAGGCAGTCCTTGTACTTACGGCATGTTAGGTTCTCGAAATACGCGACGTAAAAAGAAACGACGTAAGTCGAGATATATTTTTTCATATGTTTACATGTAAAATCAAGGATTAGGTACCACACGGACTCAAAATAAACAAAAAAACTACATTTATAACAAAAGATATACATACTTTATTATCAAAAGTAAGTAAACTTAAAATAATTGTAAATGTACTTATGAAATTGCAAGTTATATTTGGTATTTCAATAATAATAATAAAACTTTAGTAATCAAAATATTTAATGAGAAATAATAAATGAAACTTTTGGCTTAAAGAAACTAGCAATTCTCGATTGCTTCGCTTCTTTCGTCTTGCTATCTATCATACAGCACGGGTAGCATGTCAAACTCGAGAAACGTTTGGTCTACACCCAAATGTCACTATCTCGGGTCGAAAGTGAGATGTTGAATGAGCGCACCCGAGAAAAGTGACATTTGAATGTAGACAAAACGTTCTTGAGATCGTCATGCTACGCGAGCTGGTCTTGGTTGTCACAGGCTGCACAAATTTTGTTATTAACATTAAAATACCACGGATATTGACCTCGCGACAAGTTAAATCGAAACAATTGACGTATGCTTGAGGAACAGTGTCAAAACATTGTTTGGCGTAACTTGTAACGACGTGAATCGAAACGACGTAAGTTGAGGACTGCCTGTACTGTATGTAATAGTTGTACTTTTCCTGTTGCAGTGGAAGGCATGTTAATGCTGTATGAAATGATTCTGTTGCTAGATTTTCTAATATATTGAAAAGATATTAGTATTAATATGATCCTGCCCTATTTCATAATCATTAGGGCATCCCATTGAACTTAATCTTGGCGCACCGATTCAAATACGGCTTACAGCTATTTTACAAAGAACTTTCTTATTTTCAGTAGTTCAATTAAATTGGCAAATGGGCACAGTTAAAAATATATGTACAGTTACCGTATATTTTTTTTGCATTTGACGTTTAATGTGAAAGTTTTAAACTGACGTGGCGGCCATATTTTGTGTCAACTTTGTATAGAAGCTAAATATGTGCTGAGTATTTTTAATCTTGTCGTTATGTGAAACCTCATTTAAATATTTCCGGTCACTGATATTTTGAATATTTTTTTGGGTGAGTGTATGAATTTACGTATAGAAAAAAATAATTGGTTTATAGGCAGCGGCGGACTAAGGGGGAGGAGGGGGAGTTCAGCCCTGAGCCTCTTCTCTGAGAGGCCTCAAAATGGCTGCAAGTTCACTTGATCAAATCATAAATTGGGGTTGTACTGTCTTATCTTTCTTATGTCTAGTTTCGTAGTTTTAAAAGGCGTCTAAGCAGGGTAGGGCGGATGGAAACGCAATATCAATATCAAGTTTCTGATCCGGTTGAAAAAAAAATTGTAGGTCTGATCCTGATGCCGCCCCGAGCCCCGACGAGATTAGTCCGCCAATGTTAATAGGTTTTAACTTTTCGCAAACAAAGTGGTGGAATGATAAAAAAAGATGGCTAAATAGGTCAAACCTCAGCACTTGAATATTTTAAATATAACCCCATTTATTGCAAAAAAAGGAAAAATAAGAAGCATATATGAATTCATACCTTATAATGATGTACGCATTGATTGTTAATATTCCAATAGGGCTGGCACACACTGTAGGGAACACAAGCTTCTGATTGCACATAAGTGTAGAACAACAAACCTGGAAACAAAATGAATTAATGAAATATGCTTTATTGTACACCAATGGATACAATCAATTAATATGCACAATTAGCGGCGTTATTACTAAAAAGTAATTCTTCCAGACAACCTTTGCGTACTGGAAAAAAAATATATAAATTGCTTTTGCCCGCGACTTCGTCTGTGTGATATAGTTTCTTTGGGCATCATATTTTCCAAAATCGCTGTTGTTTTCTGAGCTGATGATGAAATTACCTTGATGTTTAAGTTCGAAGATAGTACAACAAAATACCAACGAATGTCTAATATGTTTCAGCACTTTAGCTTTGAAACTTTAAAGATATTAATCCAATTCAATGCAATTTCAAATAAATATGAAAAATAAAACAGTTCTGAAGTTTACACAAAACTTAATCGAAAACGTAATCTACGCAAAATTCTTTGAAAGAAACGTTACCGCAGATTACTTTAGAATAAACACCATCTAGAACACAGCGTCATCTATAGGGTGTATTTGCAACCTAGATGTCAAACGATATTGAAGAATTTTATCTATGAATCAACGTACACCGCCATCTATGAGAACTTCATAAAACTAAACAGTAAATAAACACTCGCTTAAGAAACAATTAATTAGAACATTTTATTTGCTTACATTTACGACATAAGCGAATAATTGAGATGACAACTATCCTATCCAGTAAGTTAGACCAGAATACGGCTACATGTGAAATTTGATTGAAATCGGTTAAGTAGTTTTGGAGTTTATTGGCAACATACATCGTGACACAAAATTTTTATATATATAAGATAGATTTGGGTAGTGAGTGTATCAAAAACTTTAGTACAGTATAATATACATATGTTTAATAAATTGCCTAGATAATAAATGCCACATAAACAAACAACTGCCACCCTTACAACAGCGATCCGAACGCTAATACTAAGGACGGATCGAGCGAGTGAAGCGAGTCCCTTACACAAGCGATCCGAACACAAATAGAGCGTCTAAAATGGTGTAAAATCATTTTCTAGGACGTCAGGAAGGAAAATCTTGTTTTAATTAAAAATATGACGAATTTTAATGAAATGACTGATGAATCTGTATCTTATTATGTGAATAAGCGTAATTATAAAAATATCTGAAAAAATACTTTCTTGATAAAAGTAAGAATGATTACATTATATAAAATTATGTTCTCATCTATTGCTAAGTAAGATTAACTGAGTTTGCTTGATATACCTTCTGTCAATTGCATTGTTAAATAATAAAGAAATTACGTTATGTAACCACCTAATATACTTTGACAAATTATTGTAATTATTTTTAGAACGTTTATTGAACTCCACGGCCACTGATAAACCCGAAAGGCCTTTTGTGCGCTGATGATGTACTTTTGCATGCAAAAAAAAATATTTTTTTGGACAATAAAAAAAAAATTAAAAAAAAAAACAGAAATCGTATAGTTTCAACGATTAGCCAAACCCGAAAAACCTTCAGCATTCACTTCTTTATGATATAAAAATGAGTTTGCTTCCTCTTAAGTTTGTCTTGATCAAATTTATAACGCACATTCGTTTTCTTTGTTTAATTAAGGAGCTAAATTAACAATTAAAAATTCGGAGCGGCCGTTTTTATCATAAATCTACTTTATAAATAAGAAACCAGGTGTAGGAAAGGTTAAGAATTATGGCAGTCTCGTGAAATCTATTTACCTTGAGTAGCTTTTTTTTAAACGTTATTAAGCTTAAAAATTCGTAGCTTGCATTAAGGTGCATTTAAACCAAACGAACAAAGAGCCAGAGCGAGAACACGAGCGTTCTTTCATGTTCTTCTAGTGTGAACGAAAATGTTTTGAGTGTTTACAGCAAAATAATATGAACGAAGAAGAATTCTTATCATTGCACGAACTTGCACGCTCTAGTGCCGTTTACACCAAGCGAACATTCTTAGAATGTTCGTTAGAATCTTTGCGAACGCAGATAGAACAACGTCTATTAAAATCATTAGTTTAAAGTGGCATTACCCATACAAATTTGCGTTCATTAGAGCTTAAAGACGTGATTAATCCATAATAGACGTTTATGGGACTGTTTATAATAAAAGAATTTTATAGAGTGGGGATATAAAGAGCATTCGGTCGTTTGGTGTAAATCGGCCTTTACATAATGAGGTAAAGATCATAACGTATATATTTGAAACTCTTTTTTAAATAAATTACACAAAGAATTTAAATTATTAATTGGATTTAAAAATAATATGTGAAAATGATAAATAATTTATTTTCCAAAAAAAAAAAATCAATTCAAATTTTAATACAAAAGAAATATTTTGAAATGAAATGAAATGTCATTAATAAGTTCTCAAGTTCCAACTAAAAAATTAAATTAAAAATTAAAATTTATATAAATCAGAAAAAAGGAAAGGAAAGGTTTTTTTTTAATTTAACAACATTGAATTTGACTCTTATATAATCCCCTATATAAAAAAAAACAGCTTTACCTTTTATGATACCTCCAGATATTATCAATAACTATATGAAATTTAAAGCCCTTTTCTTCGGGTTTAGTGAGTCATTTAACTTTACTATATTTGATTTGATACATTTTTAAAACAATTTCATTTTAAGAAAGTTTTTTATATTTGGTTGTGAGAGTTGGGTTGATATATTAAAGGATGCTAGTCTTAATAAAGGGGAATGCATATGTTGAGAATTGTGTAATGTCTTTAAATGTGTGATATTTTTTTGTTTGTTATTATTTTTATTTTTTTTCTTCAATTGGACATTATCTACTTTTATATTGACACTGATTTTATAATTTAATTTGTTTGACATTCTTCAAGTGGGAATAATTATTGTACTCTATAATAGTTTTATTTAACAATGATTTTCTAATCTAATAATTTTGACATACATATATCCAATGTGACTATGTAATTTTATCAATATTTGCATGCTATAGCTGATGGCTAAATGGGCTGAACTAAATTTAATTCAATCTACAATGTACCTCATTTAAAAGCAAATAAATTATTATTAATATTAGTTGGTCCGTTCGTTTGTATCAAATAGGCTCCGTAACAACTGGATTGTATTTAAAATTATTTCATCTACCAGAAGCTACATCATTCGCGAGTAACATTATATAAAATTTACTCGGGCGAAGTCGATGGAAAACAACGAGTTTTGTACATAGTAACAAGAACTGTATTAAAAAAATTGCAAATGAGACGCCATTGACATAACATAATTACTTTAAGATAATCAAAATTTAACCCTGGTTCACATGTGCTCAATCGACACTGAAGCGTTTAGTCGTGTAATAAATAGTACTCTGTGCTCCAGTCGTGATATTAGTATATCAGAACAAGTGATACAAATTTTTTATATTAATTAATTATAGTAAATGTAAAGGACATCGAGCCACGCCGCGACAACAGCGCCACCAGCGGGAAACAGCGAAACCTTCCCCTCCCCGCGCGGTGCGGGGTAGCGAAACTCTAAGAAATCTTATAAGATAATTGATTTATATATGAGACAAGTGCGAGCAATCAAATTGTACTTAAGTAATCGATTTTTCGCAATAAAGCATGTTCTGCCTTCGAACGTTCTCCGAGTTTCTCCGAACCAAGTGTTTTACTTTGCGACCTCTGCTACCTGCCCGCTTTTGATAATCCAGCCTACAGTCCATCTGCTAAAGTAAATGATAAGATGCTATATCCGTAAATTTATTAATATTATATGTGTAATTTTGATCGCTTATTATGAATATTAATTGAATGATTATCAATTAGAATATTATTATTAAAAACTTTTGCATGCTATTTATAACGAAAATATATTTCCGCCAGCGGCTTGGCCCGCGTGGTCTTGTATTATCCATAAAAAACATTCCTTTTGAATCACCCTATCTATGAAAAAAAACCGCATCAAAATCCGTTGCGTAGTTTTAAAGATTTAAGCATCCATATGGATATAGGAACAGAGAAAGCGACTTTGTTTTATACGATGTAGTGATGTGCCCGGACTATTTTTTTGCTAATATCTTTAATATAAACCGCATTTCTAGCAAAAAAATTAGTCTCGTTCGCTCTATGAACGCGAGGCAGTACACGGGCTACGTTGAACTCCTTTTTCAAATTGGTTCGCGAGGCAAAACACGTCTTCACATCTCGAGGCAGCCTCGCGTGTGAATGTATGTCTTAATGATTATTTAGAAAAGAGAGTATCGTGTTAAAAAAAATTCTTCTCTCAAAAGCGACTAATTAATAAAAACGCTTTTGAAGTCGGGCTGAGGTTATCTGTAGGTTATTAATAAAATGATAAGCGCCTTAATTGCATTTTCTTGAATAAGTAGTTCTTGAGATAAGTCTTATTTTTCACTTTTTGAAAGTTTGAAGTTGGTTCTATTTTTTAAAATATTTATTTCACGCTTTTAAGGGATATTGTAATTTTATATAATAGGTAAAACTAAAAATACTTTACTGAAAACCGCATCAAAATCGGTTCAGCCAAAAGCGGGAAAATCACGCACAAACATAACATACAAGTCAAATGGAGAACCTTTTTTTGAAGTCGGTTATTAAAACCTTATTTTATGTAATAGTCTAGTTTGCTCTTATTAATAAAAAACAATTTCTGTTTTCAGATACTTTTCAGTCAAGATAATAAGGTCGGTAAGTGTTATTTCAGTTATCTATATCTGTACAATAATTATAAAGAAAGATTTGATTGTTAATTCGTTTGTTTACAAAGGATAGGCTCTGTAACTATTGGACCGATTTCAAAACTCCTTTCACCTACGGGAACCTACATCATATGCGGTAAACTAAAGCTATATTTTAGCCCGAAAAACAGGAAATAAGGAGATGAAAGACGGTTGGAAGTATGTATAGGGAATTTAAACGTTTTCAATCGGAATCAATTGTTTACTAATCGATTTGTCATTATAATTATAGCCGTGTAATTATATCTATCGATATCCAAATAAAAAGTTCCCTCGGGAACACGCGAGCGAAGCCGCTGGCGGATATCTAGTCTATATATACAACGTGTCCCAAAATTCAACGACAAGCGGGCGCCAAGAGGTAGACCTGCTCATGTGTACTTATGAAAAAATAAGAAAAAAATTATATCTTATTAATCTTTTTTATTATAAAATAAAATTCGAAAATTTTCGAAAGAGTTGTAGCGAATAGTAGTGCTACTTAGGTATTCGATACCAAAAAAAGATTGAACATAATTGAGAAGTTGTGGTCGTGGTAGTTGAAAATATCATAAAAGGTGTTAATTTTCGAAGATTTTCGAATTTAATCTATATATATAAAAATGAATCGCAAAATGTGTTGGTAAGCGCATAACTCAACAACGCCTCGACCAATTTGGCCAAATCTTTTTTTAAAATGTTCGTTGAAGTTCAAGGATGGTTTTTACGGCGAGAAAAATTAGAATTATTGCTGGAAAAACCCTAAAAATAGCCCTTTTCTTTTTCCCATACAAATGATTTGTAACTAAAACGTAGTCAATTTGAGCTTTATTGCTATGGTATAAAGTTCATATTAAATTACAAGCACTCACTGTTGTCTAAACAATGTAGGTGTGTTCCTAACGTCAAAGATCATATCTATCAAAACAATGTGCGTGTGTGCGTTGGAGCACAGAATACATAGTTGGAGGAGTTTAATGTCGCGTTCCGAAACTCGCGTTTCTTTTGTATTAGTTTCGGCACGCAGAATTTTTTTAAATACGTAGGCAAAAAAACTGCCACATTACAAATCTTTTTGACAGGACGAAGTCTGTCGGGTCAGCTAGTTTTATAATAAAAAAGATAAGATATAATTTTTTTTCTTATTTTTCCATAAGTACACATGAGCAGGTCTACCTCTTGGCGCCCGCTTATCGTTGAATTTTGGGACACGTTGTATATAAATCAAAGGTGACTGACTGACATAGTGATCTACCAACGCACAGCCCAAACCACTGGACGGATCGGGCTGAAATTTGGCATGCAGGTAGATGTTATGACGTAGGCATCCGCTAAGAAATAATTTTGATCAATTCTACTCCAAGGGGATAAAATAGGGGATGGAAGTTTGTATGAAACTTTGTCAATTTTAATCGATCGGGCCGAGACTTTGCATGCATAAAGCTACTATGACGTAGGCATCTTCTAAGAAGGGATTTTGATAGATTCCATCCCTAAGGGAATAAATAGGGGATGAAACTTTATTTTAGGTATTTCACACGATATAATGAAGGAATATTCGTTAGAAATGCTGCTCAAAGTAACTTAACCACGCGGACGAAGTCGCGGGCAAAAGCTTGTTCTAAATAAGCGACTTAGGTGTGATGTGATCTCTTTTTGTAGGACGATAATATGTATACATATCTATAAGATGTTACCAAACTGTTTTGTAGACCAACGAGGAAATATTAAAAAAAACATTAGTTCTCGAAATCAAACTAGATGTCATTCCTAAACTCAATAAACAACTCGTATTCTATTTGTACTTTTTCGTATTTGTATTGATATCTAAGTTTCGAACTTTGCTAATTTCAGTTTTTTAATATCTTAGTTATATTAGGAACGGAAATGACTATCTTGGTCCATTCGTTTCCTGCAAAAATCTACTTTTGCTAGAGTCGCCATCTAGTGGAGGTGCTTTTATAGTGCTGTCTTTTATTTTTCTTAAAATATTTCCTCATTTCAAAAAGTTCCTGGTTTTCTTTAGAACCCTCTATAAAAAGAAATGAACACAGTTTAAATAAAAGAAATAAAAATAAATTAACGGTGCATGTCACTAAACTGCAAAAAGTTAATAACTCATTCAGAGGTCTTTGTGTGCGCTTCTACAATAAGGTCCCAAGCAAAATACAACAATTATATATCATGAAATTTAAATCTACTATTGAAAAATACTTATTAAAAAGCTCATTATAAGGTATCCGATTATATAACAGATAAGAATGCTTGGACTTAAGATGATCCAGCAACTGGATAGGTGATTACTTCTAAACTCATTATCTTGTTTCCATTATTATTAAATGATTATGTTATCATTATAAGACCATAGTTTTTTCTCTCTCTCTGTTTATAATGTATTGATCTGGTAATGACATGGTTTTTGTGAATGTCATTACTCCTATTAGAGCTGGTGAGTTTCTTGCTCGTTCTTCTTATCAGCCAAAAGACGTCCTGAACGAGTGGTAAGGAAAACAATGTTGAACGATTCCAAAGTACTTTTAAGGAGTCTGTTTGAAGAAAGATTATTTTGGCTTGACTGTATTATGTTTCTCGATAAAACCTCCAGCGAGTCTCCCATAGAGCCCAGAGGTATTATAACGTTTCGGAATCAGGGCTAATCAATATATTCATAGAGATTCTTTAAAGTACCGATGAATTTAAATACTTTTAAATAACGTTTAAAGTGAAATTCGAAATAGGGTGACCATCGATTTGAGAAAGTAAATTCACCCCGATGTTTCATGTAAGCCATGGTTTAAATGTATCGGTTTCTACTTCTTCCTTGTTTATACATTTTTGAATTAGCGAAATTTGCCAAACAATATCCAAATTATTACACAAGAGCCCGTGAAATGTATCAAATAAACAATAGAAATAAAAATAGGTTGGTGCTCAAGATAGTATCAAAAAGCGAGAGATTAAAAAAAAACTATTATTATACGTCCCAAATAATATTCAATAAGATTCTGGAAACTATAAATAGCATGCTTCTTAATAGCAGTGGTGTAACTATACCGTTTGAGGCCCGTGGCAAATTCATCTGACATTTTTTTTTTTTTTAATAATAGTTTAATAATAAATGTCAGGAGTAAAGAGTCTTCTCTAACCGGGGGCCCCTTCCAGCTGGGGCCCTTGGCATTCGACTTACTGTAGTTACGCCATTGCTTAATAGATTTAAGAAAGAATTGTATAATTGGCTTGCTGAGCGTACCTTTTACCCTGTATAACTAGATTATCGAAACTGAATGTTTAATTAACAGTTCCAGTTTATGTTTTACTTAAAAATTTGATCAATCCTTGGAGTGGTTTTTCTTTACAATATTTGCATGCTATTTGTTAGTGGCTGAATAGGCAATATCCGGTGTAGCCCGGTGGCGGAGTGGATATGCGCCGCGGCACGCGATCGTTGTCGTTAAGCAACTTTCGCAAGGGTCAGTCACGGGATGGGTGATCAAAACCTTATTGTCTCGAGCAACTCCGTGCTTCGGAAGGCACCTTAAGCCGTTTGTCCTGGCTGCATTTGTAGTCGTTAATACCTGCCAATCCATATTGGGCCAGCGTGGAGGCTCACGGCCCATGCTCCTTAACCATCCATAAGGAAGGCCTGAGCCCATGCAGTGGGGACGAAATAAAGGGCTGATGATGATGATGATGATGATTTTTTTATCCATCGTCGCTATGTACACTATTCAAATGCAAATAAATTATTATTATTATATCTAGATGAAATGGAGAAGTATATTTGAAAACCGGCCTATATTGCTAGTCGGACTCACGCACGAACAAAAAAATCATGTTTGTTGTACGGGAGCCCCTTAAATATTTATTTAATTCTGGTTTTTAGTATTTGTTGTTGAAGCGGCAACAGAAATACATCAACTTTCACGGTTCATGAGATATAGCCTTGTAACAGACCGACTGACAGATAACGAAGTCTTAGTAATAGGGTTCTCATTTTACCCTTTATGTACGGAGCCCAATAGACGAAATTACTTTTGTAGCTCTATATTATATGTATTATATACAAATGTTTCTTATAAAAGTATGCATGTATCTATAGTATATCTGTATGGCATTGAATTTTTGTTTATGGCGACGTGTGTAATTCGTCTGGGAAATAATTATCCGTGTTTGAACAACAATTTATCATTGATTTTGGATGCGGGGGGAGTCAGTGCAAGATAGGTACTATTGTTTGCAGAAATTTCGCTTTGTTTCGTGTTTGTGCATTTTTGTATACAATATTTAATAAGTAGGTTGGGTGATTTTGTAGTATAAGGCATTGTAGTATTACGTATTTAATAGTATTTGTAGTAGTGATATAAGTAAAACTTATTTATTAAGCTTTTTACTCAAATTAATTTTATTACAAAAAATAAGAAAATCGTCGTGACACTTTGAATGAATGAATGTTTCAAAGAAGCAACTTCTGGTTAGATTTCGAGAACTATGTAACAAACGTGATTTAATTTTAATAATTTTTTTTTGTAAAATAACTTTTAAGACGAAACAGAAATACTCGTGTAATATAATATTTTGTCTTCAATTCGATACAGATTCATGTATGTAGAATCATACATGTTACCTTATATATTACTAGCTTTCCGCCAGCGGCTTCGCCCACGTGCTCTTGTATTATACATAAAAACCTTCCTTTCGAATCACCCTATCTATGAAAAAAAAACCGCATCAAAATCCGTTGCGTAGTTTTAAATATTTAAGCATACATAGGGATATAAGGACAGAGGAAGCGACTTTGTTTTATACTATATAGTGATACGGCTGCCCAAAAAAGAGTGTGTTGTGTTTATGATCCATAGAACTTTTCACTATCTGTATAACTACTGCGCTTTCAACTCACCAGTAAACTAATAACAAAGTAATAAGCTAGCATCTCAACATTGTACGTTTACTAGTTTGCTATTTTCGATAGATAAATAAGTCTTTTGTATTTCGAGCAAAATACCATGGTCACCCTACAACAATAAAAAACTCACAAAATGGCCGCGTCCGGAGCAACGCTTTGCGATGCTAATATACAATGAGAGTACCGTTTTATTGACTGTTACCCCGAATCTTACTTTGAGAGTTTCAAATTGACTTTTCGGAGCTTTTCTACTATCATTGACGTACTTATAGCAGAGCTGGCTAACCTTTTTTTTGGTAACGCAGGGGAAGGGGTGGAGACAAACCGGGCTCCAGCAATGAGCTAGATCAGGGGTGGTCAACCTTTTCTTTTTGATAACGGAAATGCACCTTAAGTCTTTGAGATTAACCTTTTCAATGTGTAAACCTGATTTTTAAAACTAACTGAAGATTCTCAGACGCTACGCACTCTGATAATAGTAATGTAAATATATTACTTCATTATGTCATAAAAGTAGCTCGGTGGCGTAGTGGATAAGCGCCGCGGCCCGCGAACGTAGTCGTTAAGCAACTTTCGCAAGGGTCGGTCACGGGATGGGTGACCAAAAATTATTATCTCGAGCTACTCCGTGCTTCGGAAGGCACGTTAAGCCGTTGCTCTCGGCTGCATCTGCAGTCGTTAATACCCTTCAATCCGCATTGGGCCAGCATGGAGGGTCATGGCCCATCCTCCTTAACCATCCATAAGGAAGGCCTGAGCCCCTGCAATGGGGACGTAAAAGGCTGGTGATGATGATGATATCACAAAGTCAATTTAATATACTGATGTCATTAAAGTAATTGAGCTGGAATTCAAGGAAACTACAAAAGTAATTTAAATCTTCGAAACACGAAAAGCTAAAGCGAATGTCGAGGCATCATTATCATCAGATTATTAAATAAATAAAATATTTAATATTATTTATTCAGACAAGCTGTTACAAGCACTTGGAAACGTCGAAAGCTATGCCATTGGCTCGTAAATCTACGGCTGGTAAATTTGTTCTAAGAAGAACCGGCGAAAAACTTACCAAGGGATGCTTCTTCCTCTCTGTTTTATTTAATACAGAGACTAGCTTTTCCCCGGACTTAACCTGCGCGACCTAGTTTTAAGTCCAGAAATGAGAAAATTCAATAAAAACTTTCATATCCTAATTTACCCATTTAGAGGTCTAGTTTTGTAAAATCCCGTCTTGGTGAGCACCTACGTCCTAAAAACAACTCGCATGTAAAATTTGAAACTCCTAGCACTTGTAGTAACGAAGTTTCATACAAACTTTCATCCTCTAATTTAGCTCCTTCGGGGTGGAATTTCCAATAATCCTCTATTAGTGCTTCTCTACACTCCCTAAGGAATCTTCATTCCAAATTTCAACTTTCTATGCTCAGTAGTTTCAGCTGTTAGTTGTCTGTCAGTCACTCACTCAGTAACGCAAGAATTATATATATAGATGTCGAATTAAAATTAAAAAGTGATTTCATTAGATCTCCCAACATATTGGCCATGATGGCTACGCAGGCGTATTAAGGACTGCGGATACAGCCGGCGGACCTTAACATTATAAAGATTCGGTTATCCATCTTATAACCGGCCTTTGCGTAAGTTGCTTAACTTCGTTTAACTCAAATTGAGCTCCTGACGATCAAATAATATCTGAACATAATTCGTATATAATTTAATTGACATTCGCCGTCTGTTTTGCTATATATTCCCCATGTTAGTTAGGATTTTTGGAATATTCATATTTTATATTAAATGTTAATATTTGCAAAAGCACATTTTCCTTCTTAAGTAATTGATAGCGAATGTCATTGTGTTAATGACGTCATATTTCATAAGTTAAAGACTCAATCAGTCACTGGAACAATCTCAGAATCGTATTTTTTTTTAACAAAAAATACTTTTAGTGTTATTAAATTATCAGTTAAAGAAAGTATTCTTGCACATTATATTTAATGGCTAGCGGTATGTCTTCGCTCGGAGGAGCTCGACAGCGCATTGCGTAGTCTCAGAATGGGTGACCAAAAGTTTATAATCTCGACCCCTATGTGTTTTAGAAGGCTTGTTAAGTCGTTAGTTTTAGCTGCATATTAACTATCCACCATACCCCACTACGTCGACGTGTTATCACTTGTCATTGTACCACTTGTTGTAACTTATAAACAGTGGTCGGAATTAGGTAAAGTTATTTATGTACTTACACTGATTCCATACAGCGAAAGAATAAAGTGGATATGCCTCAAATCCCGAGATTAATTTTAAAGAGCAGAAAAAATCCCGTGATTTTTTAAATAAAAAGTTATTTACTTTTACACAATTTAAACTACTGCGCGCACGACGTTGCCAAACTTACATCAATGACATCGGATGTTTCAAAATGTCCCAGATTGTCCATTAGAAATCCCGGGAAGGTCCACATTAATATCAACATTTACACAAGTACATAAATAACTCTACCTAATTCCGACCTCTGTTTATAAACAGTGTTATAAGGGACTCGCTTCATTCACTCGACCCGTCCTTAGTATTTGTGTTGTTATGGCAGAAGACCACTGGCATTTTGCACTTCAAGGCGTTCTAACTAAGTTGTAGCCAAATATTTTATTTTGCAATGGACAATTTTTTCAAATGTGGCTCAATGGTGAAACTAATACCGTTGACAAAGTACACTTCGTCGTTCAAAATGGCCAAAATATCCATCCAACACCAGCCCTTTTACGTCCCCACTGCAGGGGCTCAGGCCTTCCTTATGGATGGTTAAGGAGGATGGTCCATGACCCTCCACGCTGGCCCAATGCGGATTGGAGGGTATTAACGACTGCAAATGCAGCCGGGACCAACGGCTTAACGTGCCTTCCGAAGCACGGAGTAGCTCGAGATAATAATTTTTGGTCACCCATCCCGTGACCGACCCTTGCGAAAGTTGCTTAACGATTACGATCGTGGGCCGCGGCGCTTATCCACTACGCCACCGAGCTACTCCGGCCAAAATATGCCTTATTTCAAATATAATTGGTACTTACTCAAAAGAAAGCTGTGCGATGGTCGCAGTTTTATCATATCGGAGGGCGCGAACACGAGAAGTCAGTATATATTCTGAAAAAAAATAAATAAACATTATTACAATAATACATTCATGACACTTCAAGATGGTGGTGCGACTCGAGCCCTGGTTTTATTTGAGTCCCTTGAGTGAATTTATCAAAGTCTCGAGTGCAAAAATATATCAGCCTTTACGCAGTCGAGTTATCGAGTCAACACTGCGCATATGAGTTGATTCTGATGTCACTAGAAGTTACTTTGATAGGTTTGTTTATGGCTTTTGTTTTTTTAATTTGTTAACTTCTTAAATAAATCGGTTATTATGCATGTGTTTATTATCAATGAATGTGTATGACGCGGCATAATGATCAATTAAAGAAAAAAATATCTCTGTACGAAATAAAACAGGGAGAAAAGAGTAGCCCTTGCCGAGTTTCTTGCCGATTCTTTTCGGTACAAGGCCTTCCGCCGTAGATTTGCGAACCGATGGTATAGTTTTTGACTTTCACATGTGCTTGTAACAGCCTAGACTGTATAAATAATAAAAACATATATATATGAAAACTCTTTTAGTGTGTATTTTATTTTATATTATATAGGTATTTGTTTAATTTACCTCTAGACATCACACATGAATTACAAATTTGCAACTGGAGTGAGATTTTTTCTCGAGTGACTCGAAGACTCTAGTACGACTCGAGTGAGGTAGCTGGCTCGAGTGACTCGAGTCTCAAAATCCTATTTAAGTCGCATCACTACTTCATTATCACCAATTTCTGTTATTTCAAGTTTTAAATACACTTATAATTTGGATGAAAACGCAATATTAATATGGAGGTGATCTGTGGATGGAATTGGAATAACTTTTGTCGGAAATAATATCCAGGGTTGGATGATAGAATTGGAAGGTAGCCGTGGGTTATTTATTACATAACATTGTCGCGTCAAATTTCATTTGATTGTTCCAATAGAAGCTCGTATTTATAAGTTTAATTTTTATTTTATAACAAATTTTTACATTACAGACTTTTTTTAATTACTATAATATATTATATTTGATCAATAATGCTTAAAAAATTTACTTTTATTTTTTTATATTTTTCATTATATATATAAGATATATACCAATAGCTAAGCTAAGATTATATAGCAAGAATAAGTATGAATATCTTATAATATTACTCACTATTCGTAAAAAATAACGTGCAAAATTAGGTTATTTACTCGATATCAATTTTAAATAGAGAATTATATAAAAATTGGTTATAAGTATAAAGTATGCCTAGTCTAGATACAAATTAAGGTATGAGCCTTAATAATTGGCATAGACTAAGCTTTTAGAAAAGAAAAAAAAACATAGTTAAACTAGTAAAATAAACGAACTGCTTTAAAAAGGGAAAGCTCTGTTTAAAATAATGCACAATATTACTAAATTGAAGTAAATTAGTTCTACTTAATTGAGTTGTTATAATTACAATCTTAAATTATAGTACATTAGAGGGAGTTTTAGAATATCACCAGGGACAGAAAAAATGAGAGATAACAGATTATCTTGTTACGAACATGTGATAAGAGATGATTTGTATGTAACATGGTTGAAAGCATAAATGTGGAAGGAAATGTTAGAAGACAGAAGACAAGATGTAGACCGCGTGAAAGATGATATGTGTAAAAAATGAGTGAATGTTGAGATGACAATGGACTGAGACATATAGAAGAATATATATAGTTAACTTTTAAGTATATCTTAAAAAATTATTACCTTTTCTCTCGCTTACACTTAAAAATTTAATCAAATTATCTATGGTTTTTTGTGTCCCAAAATTACGATTTATTTAATTGAATTGAAGATGTTCTGTATACAAAAAGATATTCTGTGTATTATATACAAAATTCATAAATACAACTGAAGACATTCTGTCTCGTTTCGTAAATTGATTTTGTGCATTTACCTATATTTATGTGTTCTCAGAGCGATTTCAGGTTATGTACTGAATATTATGTAAAGAAAAAGTATTTATTTAATTTTTAAATGTAGATATTATGTAGTGCATAAAAACTCTTTGGTTTTCTAATACTGCTAATTTAGAAATGTCAAATTATTAAAAAGCTTACTTATTAAAAAGTGTGAGAAGTCAAAATAAATAAATAATATTTAAAATACTTCGAATTGGCTAATACCCACGTCGGGTAGCCAAATAAAAAAAAAATACTTCGAAGAGAATTGGATAAAGTTAACTTTAAATGTCGTTCTTTAATTTCTGGTAGGAATTTTATTAAATTAAATTTAAGTTTAAGTAGTAATACAATTTGTTTTTGTTTCTAACAAAAAAAAACTTTATTTTCAGAGCAACACATTGTCAATCCTTTTTATTGAGCCATTAATGTATTTATACATATATAATATTATTAAGTGTTATGATACACTTATTAAAAATTTTCATGTACTTATAAAATAACCTAAATAAATAATTGGTGCAATTAAAAAATGATGAAAAATTTACCACTAATCAAACAAATTAATAATCAAACAAACATAAATTTGCAAATTTACTTACCATTATATTAGTTTACCAGCTGAAACTGTCAATGTCACAAAGTTATATACAGAACAAACTTTCCGAATGAGAAAAAACGAATGAACAGAGAAAAATGAATTCTCTGTGTGTACACAAAATTTTTATGTTAATATGTTATAGAGCAAAGCGTATTTTGTTTAAAAAACATTAATATATATAAAAAAAAGAGTGCTATTATTAAATTTCAACAGTATTTTAAAGTAAATGTACAATGTTTTTCTAGTGCAATATAAACAATGTACTTATGTAAGGAAATGTAATTTTTAGAGTTAACTTTCGTCATTTTCATTTGAAGATGCTATTAATTGTAGACTAGGATTTTTTTATTTATTAATTCATTTTACTTAATCGACGATTCTAAAACACGTGTACGCGTTTTAATATCAAGTGTAATTTATGAATTGTTTATAAATCGAATAGAAATCGGAGAATGTTTTATATTTTTTATCTTGAAAACCGTAAAGGTGTAATCTATTGTTATGAAATTACGTGTTTTTTTTTAATCTAAACATGTTAATTGAAGAAAAGTCATTGGTAATGATTCCTTTGTAAAATCTAGACTAAATTAAGTTTAAGTTCTTTATGTAATTCTGTAAATAAATGAGACAATGGTAGTTAAATTTAATATATTATAATTATTAGAGATGTGACGATTATTCGTTTGGTAATCGGCATTCGGCGTATTAGCCATTTTTTTCACTACCTATTTGTGTTCGGCCGAATTATTCGGTTTCGATGTCTAATATATGCGGTTCGAGTTTCTATTTTCTTGGCTACACGACACATTGTGGAACCAACAGGAAAAAATTCTCATGTGATTTAGATTTATGTTATATTATGCAAGATTTCCGCTAGCGCTGCCTGCGCGAACGCCAGGGAACTGTTTTATTTGGATATAGATCCATATCATGATACGTATATATTAGACATAGGAGTATTGGCTGCATATGCAAAGAGGCCACCAAATCAATGCACCATCGAAGAAGTGCCGACTGTGAAAACATCGTTTCTAACATCGAGCGGAGTCAATAGTCGTAGAAATATTATTTTAAAATTTATTGTAATATTATTTTAATAAATTATTTTAAATCATTTTCGTTTTTTTTTAAGACTTACGGCTCTACCTTCGTAATTTACTGATGCAATGACATATTGAATAGTAAACAATTGCTATGGTAACGTTTCAATTCCCCATATAAACACTATTCCTATTTTCACCTCTTTAATTACTGATTTTCGGGATAAAATATAGGCTACGTCACCCGCGTATGATGTAACACCCGTAGGTGAAAGAATTATTATTTGTTGTACTATTTTGTTGCAAAAAAATAAACAAATGTTTCTCTTTATAATATTAGTATTGAAGTTAAATTTAGCCTATAAAGAAGTGATGAATAATAATAATAAAGAAACTCTTATTCAAGATTTATTTTGAAAAGTCAAATCAGCATCATTGTTTGAGGTTCCACATTTCTTTGTTTTATTTTTATTGAAGTTTGTTCCTCAATAATAATAAAACAAAGAAATGTGGATGGAACAAACAGTTTTATACATTTTATGAGCATAAAATGTTAACAAAAAGTAAACCTACAGTTCCCAATGTTACATTATGTAAAATACATTCCAACTATTGAAGATAACTCTCTATAAATTAAATTTAATGACTACATACTATACCTTCCGGTTTTCTTTCATGTGTAAAAGTAAATTAATTTTCAAAGCTCAATAAACAACTCATATTCTATTTGTACTTCTTCGTGTTTCAGTTTTTTAATATGTTAGTTAAAAGGAATGGAAATACTATGACTATCTTTGGTCCATTCGTGTCCTGCAAAAATCAACTTTTGCTAGAGTCGCCATCTAGTGAGGCGATTTTTAGTGCTCTCTCTTTTAATAAAAAAATCTACCTCATTGCCCTAGTTTCACTTTAGTCACGTTTCAGCGAGTGTCGTGGCTAATGTCATTTTTACGCGTAATTTCTATGTAAAAAAGTTGTAGAAAGAAATACCTTCCTGCGTGTTTAGACAATGCAAAAATTACACATTGACAAAGAAAAAAGCAAAAAAAAGATATAATTTCATTCGCAAGTGTACTTATTCTTTTTTTTAATCATAAAACCTCATTGAACGCGGCCATTTTTTTGTGCATCGTGTTCTATGAGGATGCAGCAGTTGACACGTAAAGCTATGCAAATATGTTTATCTCGTTCTAACAAGAGGTATGCTGTAGATTCTGATAGGAAGATAACTACTCTTGATTTCTTCGCGCCTTTTGTGATTGAATTATAATGTAACGCTACCACATTAAAGTTTACGCCGTTTCAAAACTCAATAATGTACGGATATAAAGTGTCTAATAATAAAACGCCATTGCTTATTAGTTTGTTCTTTACATAATTTTCTGGAACTTTATTGAGCACTAGCTTCCACCAGCGGCTTCGCTCGCGTGGTCTGTAGAGTTAGATAAAAATTAGCCCATATGATAATCCAGCCATAAAATTTAATTAAATAATCATTTGGATAAGATTTCATATCATTATAAGGGTATAATTCCAATGACAAATTGAATAGTAAACAATTGTAATGTTTTAATTCCCTATACAAATTTTCACTTCCATTTTCATCCTTTTATTTGCTGTTTTTTGGGATAAAATTTAGCCTATGTCAACCCCGTATGATGTAGTCTTGTAAGCGAAAAAAAGTTTTAAATTCGCTCCAATAGTTTCAGAGCGTTTTCGTTGCAAACAAACAAAATCATTTTTTCTCTTTATAATATTAGCATAGATGGTATATAAATAGTAATGCATTCAGAAACGATTCTTTCGTTTATTAAAGCTTGGAACGGCAAGATTATTTTTATTTTCTGTGTAAAATATACGATGTGATATTCGGCTTTACTATTTACCAAGCTTAACAGCTGTTATAGTCGGCTGAATATTAAATTGTATTTCCCTAGTTGTTGTAGAGATTTGAGTTTATCGTTTAAAAGGGATTTCTTACTTCGGACGACCCTTCGTTCTGAACAGGAGTTTTTTTACGATAATTACACTTGGAGAAAAGTATAAAATTAAGCTATATACTTACTTCTAGCTAGCTGTTGTGATTCCCGCGACTTTGCCCGCTAAATTATATTATGACACCCGTGTATAATGTAGCTTCCACAGGTAAAAAAAAATTCATAATCGGTTCTATAGTATAAGAAAAAAGAAAAAAAACAAAACTGATAGATCCTCTCAAGTATGCTCTAACACAAAAGTGGCGTTGGACAGGACATCTAGCGAGATATACGGACCAAAGATGGACATTAGAGACAACAACATGGAAAGGGCCAATAGGCAAAAGAAGAAGAGGCCGTCCAAGGAAAAAATGGATCGACGAAATAATAAGTATAACAGGAAAAGATTGGAGAAGAAAAGCAAAGAACAGAGAAATATGGAATAAGCTGGAGGAGGCCTATACCCTACCTGGGGTTCTAATAATAGAATTATAAATATATCTAGATTTAAGAAAAGCATCTTAAGTAAGGTTGTTGGAAAAAATAAAGGCTTATTATTATTATTTTACGTTGTTTACTCGATGCAAAGAAACAAACTTTGAAACTCAAAGAGTACCTATATCACAGGTACATATAAGCTATACGGATGTCTCAATTCATAGAACAAAGTATGAGCGTCTTAATTCTGGCTCTTCTTCGGGCTATTTCACTAGCATCGGCACTAGATGCCCCTCTATTTGTAATACTAGCTTTCCCCAGCGGCTTCGCCCGCGTGGACCCTAGGGAAATGTTTAGTAGGATATAAAGTATCCTATTATCGGAGTCAGCTAATACCGTATCTGTATACCAAATTTCATCAAAATCCGTTCTGTAGTTTCGGCGTGATTGACCAACAAACATCCAAACAAAGAAACTTTCACATATATAATATTAATAGGATAATAGGATTAATAGGATTAAGGCCTTCTTTTACCTCCATTTACGTTCTCTCACAAATACGCAAACCATTTAGTCAAAGTAAAAAACAAATGCAGTTATAAAAAACAACAAAACAAAAGGAAAAAATCTTTAGTTTTCATTTGACAATATAAATTATCTACTGTTGACAACTATCAAGTGAAATTGCCTAAAAAGCCATTGATATCTCAAGCGAGAAATATTGTTTTTAATTTTCATAGCAAAATTTGCGAAAACAAACTGAAGATCGACGAAAGTCTGATTAAAATTAAAATATGTTTATGAATTGACCGGTAACTAGCAACGATTAGTCTTGATACTTATTTTTTTTTATAAAGAATTTATTAGTAAATACGCTTTGGCGTGTCGACTACTACAATAAAACGAATAAGGAAGTATTTAAGAAAATAATACGTTAGTCCCCGAAATCAAACTAATTTGTATTGATATCTAAGGTTCGAAGTTTGCAAATTTCAGTTTTTTTTTTAAATTTATTTAAAAGGAACGGAAATGACTGTCTTTGGTCCATTCGTTTACTGCGAAAATAAACTTTTGCTAGAGTCGCCATCTAGTGAGGTGCTCTTTTAGTGCCTTCTTTTTTTTTCTTAATATAATTCCTCATTATTAGTGAAGGAGAAGATTAGCTTTGAATGATTAAAACTTATTTTACAACCCTCTATCCACTAGTTTTGTACTCGTAATATAAAATAATAGGAATGCTATAAAACTGTAAGAGTGCAATAAAAGTGTAGGAGTGCAATAAAAGTGTAGGTGTGCAATAAAAGTGTAGGAGTGCTATAAAACTGTAGAAGTGTTATAAAACTTTAGGAGTGCTATAAAACTTTAGGAGTGATATAAATAAAGAAAGTTTAGAGTATTTTGAGTAGCTTGGAGTAAATTTACGCTAAGATTGCACTTAGTATTAGTCAAAATTCATATTATTAAATAGAGTTTTATCAAAGGTTAATCTAGTACGAGATCCTACGGGAGTAATATTGACTACTAGAAGGTAGTAGATTTGTTCGTTCTCTGTATAATATGAATTTGGACAAATACTAAAATAGTAATTCTAGCGTAAATTTACTCTAGATGCTAAACCTTGTATATTAATAGCACTGTAGGAATGTTTTGAAACTGTAGGAGTTTTATGAAACTGTAACAGTGTTACAGAATAATCGGTAAGAAAGTAATTCGATATATTTATTAATTCATAGTGTTATTTCTCCACTGATTACGGTGTCTGCGACCACACTAGGTATGCTTAGTAAGCTGCTCAGCAACCCTGGCTTCCTTTTCGTTTTCCTGATATACAAAGGTTCGAATGGGTTCACTGTGGGAGGAATCGCCGTGGTGGTAGTCGGAGGAGCCGGTGTGGTGGCATCCATCGCCGGGGTGCTCTGACATCGACATGGGTCGCAACATGGTGCTTCATAACAGCTTACTGTAACAAAACAAAAGTAGGAATGTAGAGTTCATGAAAATATCGATATATATTGTAACGATTTAGGGTTCGGGATAAAAATTAATGCCAATTATAGTTCACAATCCGACTTTATTTAATACAATAAAATAACAAAAATAAATCAATTACAAAATTCACACTTTGACTTCACTATTTCACGTCACTAATAACACTTCACAACACTAGTACATCGTTCACCTTTTCTTTCAGATCGCTTGTACACTGAAGAATGACGCGAGGGGTAGCCCACCGTGCACTAATAGGGGCCGATACCACATTAAGAATGTTCTAGATTAGGACTAAAACATTCTAGGTGTTTTATCGGCCCTAGCGGTGTATAAAGGCATTACCAAAAGTTATACAACAAATATCCGTCCCTTCCTTCCCCGGTGACTGTCCCTTTTGAGCCGAGCCAATGTATGCGTATATGACAGAGATAGTTTCAATAGTGACAGCGCGATTCAATGGCGCATAACGCCATCTAGTAATGCGTAGACGAACCGCGCCGCGGCGCTCCGTAACAATATAGATTTTTGTGTCGATATATCACTTCACAAAACCTATGTATCGATATTTTTATGTATAAAATGAATACAGAAGATTTTGTTTATAATAACCTTATGTAAATAAATTGAAATTAAAACAATAAATTTCGTTTTATTATTTTATATAAAGATTTTTTAATCATAAATTACTACATTCGATATTAGGTTTCCGCAAAGGAGCCGACATTAAAATTGCAATATAATAACTTCTCCAGGATAGTATTGGGGCTGTTTATAAGCTGAGGCCCGTACATCGATATGTAGAAGAAAATTCAACGGGATATGCTACTATCATGAGCCAAAGAACATGTTAATTATCACGTAGAGTGCTTTTCAGTAACAACATTATCCTTAGAACTATATCATTTAAATACGATCACCTGTACCTTGTGTAAATCTTTAGTGAACTGAATCAGCGACTCGGTTCAACACTGCACTGATCCGAATCTCAAAGTTTGTTCCGAATGGTTCAGAAGATCAGTGGCGTTCACTGACAAAAATGAACGAAAGAATCAACTCAGCAGAACTGAGTGATTATTCGGAAAGAAACGAATGACATCGACTCGCGCGACGGTAACTAATAAGCGCACTTGTCGGCCAGCCAGCAACTTTTACTTGACTTTTGTTTTGGAATCATATATTATGATCAAGGTATAGCTTTTGTCATGAAATAAGTAAATTGCATTAAGCATATATATAGAATAAACTAATAGAACATTACGAAAATACTAATCTCGAGTTCTTTTTGTAGTGCAAATTGTCTGTCCTAAGCGTAAACAAAGTATGAAGGACAATAGATTCTATTTTAAGTGTATTTTGAAACTTCTTAATATATAAAATAATAAGTGTTATTTTCATTTATCTGGGTAGAGGATAGTTTTATTATATTTTTAAAACATACCATAGATAAATGAAAATTTATTCCTAACACGATTAAGTACTTGTTCTATACTCTTGAATCTATCTGAGAATCGATGAGCCAAATGAACCAAATGAAGCACCAATTGATTCGGATCTTTAAACTGATTCAGATGCAAATGATCCAATCTTTAGAAAGATACGATTTTCGCAGTACTATCCTATAATAACACAATTTACAATGATCTTTTGTAATGAAACAATAGCGTAATGCAATTGACGACGAAAAACAATACAGTACCACAGAGCTGACGCCACGAGCTCTCATCCCAGATATCCATGGACAAAGTAAGATTCTCTCGGCGATTGCTTTGATTACCGCGCGAGCTTCGCCGAGCGATTTTTGGTCGTTCTTGTTTCTGCGAGAAACTAGTGGATAGCGTTCTCGATAGTCTGTGAACAAGGCGAATATTCTTGGGTCTGTTGTGCCCGCTATTGCGTTGCCAATTGAAAAACTGCACTATTGATTGTTGGTTCTGATCGGTATGATCGGAATGCGGTATATCGACTAACTTATCGATGAATAAAACATGTGCTCGCCGCCATTTTAATGGCTAATTGGCGTCTAAATCAAATATTAGGCTTTGATTTTCAAAGAAGCTGTAATTGAACATGAAAAACTACATTATACTTATTTTGACATGATTTTCTCAATAGTTTATTTATTTTTTTGTTATTTGACTTTAGGCTCTTCTTTTATAGGGAAAATGTGTAACTTTTTAGCCGAGAGGTTCAGAAATTTTATACTAATTGTAATGCTTTAGGAAGTGCCCTACCTAATGAGGAACTATGTTAAAAAATGATATGGAAATATATAAAATATAATGTCAGTAGATGATGTAAAGCACGAAAAAGCACCTCACTTGGTGGCGACTTTAGCAAAAGTTGATTATGCAGGAAACGAATGGACCAAAGACACTCATTTCCGTTCCTTTTAACTAACATATTAAAAAACTGAAATTTGAAAAGTTCGAAACTTAGATATCAATAGAAATACGATAAAGTACAAATAGAATATGAGTTGTTTATTGAGTTTTGAAAACTAATTTACTTTTATACATGAAAGAAAACCGGTAGGGTTGTCATGGAGAAATCAAGAACGTACCGTAGCGACATCTAGTTTGATTACGGGAACTAATATTTCTTTTAAATACTTCCTCATTAGACTTCAAATTAACATTTGTTTTTAAACCTTTTTGCGCGGCAAATCAGTGAAATTCGGACGAATATCTGGTTCGGTAAAAGTTAAACCGAATAATATTCGGTATTCGGTGAAACCGGCGCATCTCTAGTATTTTATCTAGAGGTTGATGTTTCCTATGTACGCCTCTGCAACGTATGATTAGGCTTTGTGTAACGTTCAGATAGATTAGGCTTCTAGTAAAGCCTTAACAAGGGCTCTCTAACCATCGTATCCTGAAAAGGACAGGCTGAAGCGCGGTTAGTTTACTTAGTTAAATTCACTGCTGAATACCCTCGCTAAAAAATGCTTTAGTTTCTTTAAACAATACAATAGGTATATCAAAGTCGATTACAGTAAAATTACAGGAAACCTTAATTGTAATAATGGAAAGAAAATATGCCAGTTATTGAAAATTATTCAAAAATCCTGGTGTCACCCATGAAATTACTTCCTTCATTATCATCATCTTCAATCTTTTTACTGCAGGGGCTCAGGCCTTCTTTATGAATGGATAAAGATGCGATGACCCGTCACGCTGGCGCAATGCGATTTGGAGGGTATTAACAACTGCAAATGCAGCCGGTACCAACGGCTTAACGTGTCTTCCGAAGCACGGAGTAGCTCGACTTAATTTTTTTTGGTCACCCATCCTGTGACCGACCCTTGAGAAAGTTGCTTAACTACAACCATTGCGTGCCACGGCGCTTATCCGCTACGTCACCGAGCTACTTCTTTAAAACTTCGATTAAATTGGATATATTTAATGGAACATGCTTGAAAAATCCACTCGGTCCCTGGCACCCTGAGATTGGATTCGAAATCATGACCTTCCGCAAACCTGATGACTGCTCTAGCCACTGAATTTGAATTTCGATGTATGGTCTTTTAATCTAACATATTTCTTTCGATGGTGTTTCTAATAAGACAATTCCTCTGTTTTGTTTATATAATTATAAATACATTTAACTTGACTACTAAATGAATATGGTGTGTGTTTAGAATTTAGTTATTGTTTCTTTTTATATTTTTTAAAATTTATTTATTTATTAACAATGAGCTCACTCTTGACCTTTAGTCTAAGGCATAGATGAGATCTATGGTGGGACGAGCTTGCCCAGAAGGTACCTATTCACTCTTGCCTTAAATAGGTCTGGGTTTTATGCACTCGGAAATGTAGACGCCGTCAGGGCGTTCTACTCCTTGGCGGTGCGCAGTAAAAAAGACTAAGAAAAGCGCTTTTTGCGGCATCTTGGGATTTCCATTAAATGAGGATGGTATTCCGCGGTGCGTCTAGCTGATGGTAAAACGGTGAAGGCGGAATGAGCTCATGAAGCTCCCGAGCACACGCCCCGTAGTACATTTTATAAAAGACGGACCGACAGGCGACATTAATTACAGACTTTTACTTTCAATGCAGCTATTCATATACTGTAATTTTTTTATTGCATTATACAGTAGATCTATTGTAACAGTGAATCTGGAGGCACGGGCTACGTCTCTCTTGCTGGATAGAAAAAGACCAAGGAGCTATGTAATACCTGGGTATGGCACCGTCAGTGGGCAGGGACACTGATAATACGTATAATTCGGTCTGCATATCACCATCAGGAACTCTGTAACAAAGAAATAGATGATAACTTTATTTATTTTACAATCACTAGGAAAAGAAACAACAGTCTAATTGTTTAATTTTAAATTCAATCGGAATCCCTTTCAAATTACGATTGTAGTAGTGATTTGTGGAAATATGTAACTGTTTAAGGCGCAATCGCTTTTGGAATTGGAGAACTGTAAAGCCAACTTAAGTGTGACAGTTTTCCTTTTAACTTAATTATAAATAATAATAATAATTATAATCAGTTTATTTATCACACAATCATTGATTGATGGGCAAACAATTTATGAGTAATTATTTTGTGCGATCTGGAGCCTAAGCTAGGGCAACCCTGTAATTCAGGACTCCAGGTCCCACCCGTGAATCAACGAGCGCTCATCTCAGTGCAAGTCAATGCTGACACAGTTTAAGTAAAGTAAAGCATAAACATGGATGCTATGGTGTGTGTGTTGGTGTGCACGTGTGTGTGTGTTTTTGTGTGTGTGTGTGTGTGTGAGTGAGTGAGTGTGTGTGTGTGCATGTGTGTGTGTGTGTGTGTGTGTGTGTGTGTGTGTGTGTGTGGTGCGTTACTATAGAAGTGCATGTATCAGAAGGTAAATGAAAGTGCAACTATCGAGGAGATATTAGTAATGATTCTGTGTCTGTGTAATTAAGTGTGAGTAACCACTTTTCTAGAGTAGACTTGCAGTTATAACGAGTTTTATTACGGATTTTTAATATTCTATTTATTTTGTTGTATAAATAAGGTGCAAGGAAACATAACTGTCTTCTAACAAAAGTAGTACGATGAGTTGCTATGACAAAGACTCTGTCGGTTCTACGTTTTCTTGATATGGAGCTATTTCGGTCATATGGAACTTTAGAGTGTTTGTACAGAATGGCGTGAAGGATAAACAGTTGGCGTATGCTGAGAACTGCACAATTACGATAAAGCATAGTAGTCGGTATGGTACCGATATGGTTTTTTTGACATTACTTTGAGGATTGATCTTTGTGCTCTTTCTAATTTTATGATTTTAGTTTTACATGCTCCGTTATATATATGTCCTACTGGCGTAACGTTTGAATTTTTACCAAATACTGCTTAGTTGGTAGAGGGGATGGACAATTGACTCTACGAAAATTAACTCTTCAAAGCTTAATAAGTCGCAAACGGTTTACTAAATCGCAAAACTGCCTTCTCATTCCTCCAATGTTTTTGAAATATCTATCCCACACTACGGGGAAAGCGAAAAGATATCACCCCACTTTACATGTAGGTTAGGTACTCTTTTTAGCAGCTAGCATTAATCTGTTTACTCTGTGTTAAGGAAATGGTCTATCTTATGAAGAAGTCCCACAAGCGACAGGGACGCTGCCCTGTCCCAGTATGACTAATCATTACTAACCCCTACTATTTTTATGCAGTTAGATATCTATATAGGGCCAACAAAATTTGAAGCAATACCTAGCCAAATACATTATACCTATATGCGTCGCTTTTTATATCTAGACCTACTTCTCTTTCTTCATTATAAAGAGTAAAGCTATTGATTATTAATAGTATCAAAAATATGGTGAGGCATTTTAGAACTATTTGATACAAGTGGTATCGATTAAAAGTATCGATTCCTACGTGATATCGTTGAATCTCTAAGCTCGTCATGGCATCAGCTGTGCGTCATCTGCAGTAGTCGGAATTAGGTAGAGTGATTCATGTACTTACACTGATTTCATACAGCGAAAGAATAAAGTGGATATGCCTCAAATCCCGAGATAATTTTAAAGAGCAGAAAAAATCCCGTGATTTTTTAAATAAAAAGTTATTTACTTTTACACAATTTAAACTACTGCACGCACGACGTTGCCAAACTTACATCAATGACATCGGATGTCCAAAGTTGCAAAATACCAATACGCGCGATGTTGCCACGAAGGTCCACATTAATATCAACATTTCGATGCAAGTACATAAATAACTCTACCTAATTCTGACCTCTGATCATCAGTCAGAAAATTTTGATGAACTTTGCATTTGAAGTAAAAAATATTTATCAATAGCTGCTAATTTTTTTGCTGTATATAAAGTTCTGAGTAAATCGGTAACCCAGTAATGGAGGAATTTATTTACATCGTGTAATAGTCATCTTAATTAAATTTGCAAATTTGGTGGTAATTAAAAAATAACCATTTAATGAAATAGTTATTAAATACAAGTAAGTTATAAATGCAAAATAAAAAAAGTAACTATTCTTAGCATTTTTTCCACCGTAGCGAGTGATTATGTTATATCTAGAATAATAATTACAAGCGTTATTGGGTTTTAAATATATATAAATTATAAAGTGTATCTTTAACAAAACTTTAAACACATAAAATATCGAAAGATTGCAGTTAGTGTTCAACGCTTTCGTTTGACATAACCCAATAGCTTTGAGGAAGTATTTAAAAAAAACACATTAGTTCCCCAAATCAAACTAGATGTCGCTACGGTAAGTTCTTGATTTCTCCATGACAACCCTTCCGGTTTTCTTTCATGTATAAAAGTAAATTAGTTTTCAATACTCAATAAACAACTCATATTCTATTTGTCCCTTTTATATTTCTATTGATGTCTAAGTTTCGAACTTTGCAAGTTTCAGCTTTTTTAATGTTAGTTAAAAGGAACTGAAATGACTGTCTTTGGTCCATTCGTTTCCTGCAAAAATCAACTTTAGCTAGAGTCGCCATCTAGCGGAGGTGCTTTTTAGCGCTTTCTTTTCTTTTAATACTTCCTCATTTCAATTAACTATTTCGTTCACTAGCTTTTGCCCGCGACTTCGTCCGCGTGGTAAAGTTACTTTGAGCAGCATTTCTAGCAAATATTTATTAATGATATAGTGTAAAATACCTGAAATAAAGTTTCATCCCCATAGGTGTGGAATTTATGCCTACATCATAGTAGCTTTATGCGTGCAAAGTCTCAGCCTGATCGGTTTAAAATTGTCAAAGTTTCATACAAAATTTAATTTCCTATTTTATGCCCTTGGGGGTAGAATTCATCAAAATCCTTTCTTAGCGGATGCCTACGTCATAACATCTACCTACATGCCAAACTTCGGCCCGATCCGTCCAGTGGTTTGGACTGTGCGTTGATAGATCACTATGTCAGTCAGTCGCCTTTGAGTTATATATATTTAGATTCAATATCTTTATAAAAGAACATTGCTTTCACATACCAAATAGTTGTATCGTGAAGTTTGTAAATATCTTTCAAAAGTCAAATTGAAAGGGATGGGATTATTTTTAAAATTAGACAATAAGTCCCGTATTGTACAAAATTTTGTTTAGTTATCATGACAGTTTTAAAGTTGATGACAATATAAAAATGTAATACCAAAAAAACATGGTGTGTTTTCTAATTACATTTTGCCGTGACAATCACTATTGTCCCATTAAAAATTGTAAAAGCAAATTGTTAATTCACTTGCTTTTGCCCGTGACATTGTTTGCGTTGAATTAATATTTAGTACATCACTAGCCTATTAACGACTCTAACGACTCCGAAGGACAGAGGAGTTCGAGATGATAAATTTTTGGTCACCCATCTTATGACCGGAACTTACGAAAGTTGCTTAACAACCGTATTGTGATACGGACCGAGCGCATTAGCCACTGAGCCATAGAGCTTCTCGTTTAATTAATAATAGTTGGATATTTAGAGCATGATGAGAAAGAAGACAAAGATATAAGTTAATGTTAGATTATATATACAAACTCTACCTCTCTTTTCAACCCTTTGTGGGGTGTGTTCAGTTATAAATAAAAGTAAATTATGGTGTACAATAAAAGTATTCATTCATTCATTATCTTGCCAGAATTTCATACTATATCTGTACCAAATTTCATCTAAATCGGCAGTGGTTTAAGTGTACTAGACAGACAGGTTATTTACGTTGTCATATAAGGATTACGCAGCTAAAACAAAATTCTATTACAATTAATCATTTGAAAAAAATGTGTTGAAAACACTTAATCTGATTTAACAATGAGTAGTAATAAAGAATGAGTAATTTTTTGGCGATTTTCTTTTCCATGTTACTTTATTTTGTCTTTTTCACACATCAACTCGTATGAACTAATATGACACCTGTGGGCCTATTTTATTTGTCCTTGAACGAAAATTCGGGATATTTCGAATATTTATCTGTGCATTAGAGGCAGTGTCAGCTCCTGCATCCGTTGCCACATAAATTATAGACAAACGTATTTGGAGAAATATAATGGCAATAATAATAAATCCATTTATTTGGGACACAAAGAAAAATAATGTAACACAATCATATTGACAAGGAAAACTTTTCCCAAAACGGTTCCAACTCAGCATATGCTAGTCTTGTGATCAGAGCTGATCTTCCACTGCAACCGATACGGTGTACACAAACAGTAAAATTACAAGAACGACAGTAAGTCAAAAAGATACATTATATAGCCGTAGTTTATCTTTGACTGTATGGCGAGTTAGATTCCTTCGCCTGTTCCATGGACGAAACATAATTAGTATCTATGATCTAAGAACCTTATCTCTATGCAGAGAACCCTTAACTCTATTCCAAGAACACACTAACAATACGACAATACGACTATAGGCCTTTGGTATTGTAGCCAAGGAAAGTATAGATGAACCATGGAATTATAAAGCTATGAAAAAAAGAGAGGAAAGATCGCAATAATCCATGTCTCATTGCCCAATTTCAAAATCTATCCCGCCTAGTCCGTTCTAGCCCGTTCAAATATATAACGATTACGATGGCGATTTATGGTATCTTCCAAAACTATTTTGGGGGTTGCGTACTGCGTTCAATTCACCAGAATATTCAGTGTCAACTTCAACTAGGATGGTTTGGATGTAGGAAGTTAAACGCGTCTTGAGTATTCAACGAATTTTATAATTATTAGGACCACTGAAAATTATCTTCTTGCGTTGCTACTCACTCTCAGAGAATATATAATAATCGTTGTACACCAGAGACATAAACATTATGAAAATTATAAAGAGTATAATTTCTAGGTACATAAATTTTCGCTACACCATTTTACAGATGCAATCGCTATCACATGTCCAATAGTGGTACTGTGAAGTTCGTGAATATCTTTTAAACGTCAAATTGAAAGGGATTGCTATGGATTTTAAAATTTGACAATTAGACCCAGTTTTTTTTTTGCTCTCGTATGCATAGTAGTGACAGTATGTTTTTTGAATAATACCTATAATCAAATCAACTTTAATATTGTGAGTAATTGAAAGTGATAAATTCTTTGATTAAAACAAAAAGGGAAGATACAGCATACTTTAGTGAGTAAGACGCCTGAGAGATTCGGTAAATACTTTATTATTCGCAACACAACGCAATCAAAATTACACATGATAAAATCTGCCATCTTTTTTATTATATCTTCCCATAGATAAAAATTCTATTCTTTTTATCGCGAGGGCTTTTTAGCCCGTCTGACGCGCAATAGTCTATGCCCCCTGCCTGTGGGCACAGAGTTGCTGCAGGTCTCTGACGTGTGAGTTAGACGGTCTGCTACAATACTTATAATAGCATGATCAAAAAAATTACTCTGATAAAATTAATTATGTAAACACACACACGGTATTCCCCGAGCAAGCAAGATGCAGCTATGAGTTCCAACTTTAGTGTGAGCGAGATACGAACTCACGTTATCGGTAGCATGTCAATCGGGCCAGTGAGACAGCGATTAATTTCAACACTAGCATGAGCGAGACAGGTACTTGTGATCTTACACACATGCGCGTAGCAACACGCCTCACATCTGAGATCCATTCTCTCTCTCGCACATGTAATGTGGAATATACTCTTATTCTTTCTTGAAGATGGTGAACTAGGGGTATGTTCCGATATACACTGCGACCACTGAACAGTATGACGTCAATTTAGTATACTGGAAGCCCGTTCCTTTATAGCTAGTTATACTGGTGACTTTTTAAAACGGAACGCAGTCCAGTATACTGTTAATCCTATTTTTGGCGCCATTTTCAAATTTGTTAATGCAAGGTGAATATAAATATAAAGATTCCCTCTTTTCAAAAGAAAATATTATAAAATTGGAAAATTGTATAAAAAAATATTTATCAATCAAATCCATCTTATAATAAACGTAAGTATTTTATTTTATCTGTTTCGACTGATCACGTGGTCAAAAGCACTGCGAGCACTGCACCTCGAAATCTCCAGTGCTCACAGTACAAATATGGCGGCAATTCATGACGTCATAAATTTCCCTACGGTACTGTAGCAGTACACTGGCAGTCCATAACGGAACGGATTTTTCAGCAGTAAGACCACTGCGCAGTGCTCGCAGTGTATGGGTGAATCAACTTTTAAGGCACTCTTTTGACAGCATTGTGAAACAAAAAATCAAAATATAATTTAATCGAATTTACAAGAATAAATGTTTTTATATATTGTAGCATTTACCCTATTTTTAGATTTCTAAGGTAGCCGCGAACTTAAACCTTTACTTTTTGTGATTTTTGAGTACAACGGAAGGTCTGTCGTTAATCTTTCACCTGCGTTATCTATTTTGCCACATTTATTTGTGAAATAAAACGAACTATTTAAAAAAATCAGATATATAATTCTTTAACACAACAAAAATAGAACCTTTTAAAATAATTTAATTTAGTCTATTGTTATTACCTCTTGAGATGCATAATATTTTAAATGGACTGCCTTACTTTGGCAATAATTAAAGTCTAACTTTAAGATAGCTCCATATTACAAATAATCAGTCATTTGAAACTTATATCTAAATCAGTCGGTACTTTTATATTCTTATTATTACATAATTTTGATTATTTACCACTTATATTGCAGAAACTATTTCCTAAAATACAATCACAAATTAGGGGACACCCGGTAACACCAGAGATAAATTAGTAACGCTAGAGAACAAGGTAGCACCTGCGCATAAAGTCTTCTAATCACATAACGTAATCTAAGATTAACAAGGCAACAAATAAAAAACTTATAAACTTAAATGAGATCAAAAATTAAAATAAAACTATAAAGAAATAGCGAACAATTAATTATAAGTCTTATATCTTCTCAAAAACTTCTAACGACTCTTTAAAAACATAATAAGAGCGACAACCTTTCTTAACAAGTGCAGGTACAGGTAATTTTTTGACAATATTTTCATGATTAACGTATGAAATATCCTTTTTATCCAAACGGAAACGTTTGGCGTTTTCATCTACCACTCGTAAAAACATTACTTGTATTTCTCCGTCGTCCTCAATTTCTGTTAATGTTTTGCAAGCATAGGTGTAGGATTTAGTTTTAGATGCATCTACATACAATTTAACTAATAGAAAGTCACCGCGTCCTATCTTTGCATTAATGTCATAGCTGGCACTAGGTTCTTTATCAGATGAATAGCTTTTATCTGATTCAGAATTATAAATTTTACTGTATATATTTTGGCGTCTATTGGTCAATTCCTGTAACTGTTTGGTAATTTTTAAAGATGCTAATGGTGTGTCGTCATCAGATATAATTTCCAAATCTAAAGTCAAAGTATCAGAAGCCATGACATCAATCATGTGTGCTTCTAAAGCTTCTGGCAGAGCATCTTCATTAGTCAGGTCTGGAAGAAGTTCATTCTTATTTGCATCAAAAAGAACTGCAAGGTCATAAAGTTTTGGGTTAAGGCACGAACAGAATCCTCTTGGTCTTAGGCTCTCACTCTCACAAAAACGGTTAGGTCCCTGTATTCTAGCTTCCCATAACAGTTTGAGAAAACCTGATGTACTTTTAGCGTTCCTATAAGTCGTGGAATATTTTTAGGTAGGGCTTTATGTTGGTTCTCGATATCATTGGAGTCAATTACATATAATATTATTTTACTAACATTTTTCATCTCCTCATAGAATTGCCAAACATTAGCAATGTCTTTACCATTAGCTACGATTTTGTCCGCCGTTCTTTTGAGAAATCCTCCTATTCCATCAGCTGGCCCTTTTCCGTGGCCAGCTTCAAAAAATGACCATGTCATATTAACAAACCCGTAATCAAAAAACCTTGTACACATTAAATAAAAATTTTGCTTTTGCCGGTACTGGGTGCTTGGGCCATCCGAGTAGAAATGGACTGTGTTGATATCTGCAAAATTAGACCTTATACTTTTCAAAATTGGATCTAAGTGGCACCAAATCGCTGCAGGCTGATGGTTGTTGGATTCGGAAATAGTACAAAATGAATTAACTTCATAACCTTTTGCAGAGTTTTTGTTAAATGTATACACTACAACAGTATGAAGAGAAATTTGTTTACGCGACCCTCCAAAATGGTGGGATTGTACTTCTTGGCTATGTTTGCAGTTGTAATTTTCACTGAAATCGGCGACCAAAATGCATTCATATGGACGTATATTATCAAGACAGTGGCGGAAACTTTGAAATTGTGTCTTAATATTAAATACATGTATTTTAAACGCCTTTAGATCATTCTCGAATATTTTGACAAATGCTTCAGCCTCCTCATTTTTATATTCTTTAACATTTTTTATAGTTTTTAATAATTTTTCGTCTTTCTTGTATCTATCTTCTTTTCTTATCCATTCTGGCCATGTGATAGTACCTCTTATATTCTTTCGGAAATATTCATATTGTTTATTAGCACATAGATCACATATACCATACATACAATTTTTTGACTTCACATTACAAACAGTCGACTCAATAAGAATATTTAAGTTGTCAGTACCTGTTATACCTTTCTTTTTCAAAACATTAGCTTTGTAGGCAAAGTTTGTGTGTATCTTGCATAGACACGTATTTCGACCATCAACAGAAGCACTAACCACATAAAATGGCTTATTTCTTGTAAAATAAAAATATGAACAACGAAGGTCAGGGTTCTCTTTAATAAATGCTTTATATAAATTTTTCATAGAATCCAACATAAATCTTTTTTGAACCTTCACCTGTGCTTTTGTGACAGTTTCTTTTTTGCCGGCTGTAGCTCGTGAAACATCATCTCTCAAATAAAAATCTTTAATTCGTCTCTTTAACACAGTTTCATTCTCAATGCAGAATTTCCTTTTTACTATTTTGTCGATTCCTAAATTATTCATAAGCATCTTTTTCTTCATTCGTGAGTCTATGACTTCCACAGTTGAAAAAATTTTCTTAATCACCTCTCGTTCTTTCCTCGATTTTGTTTGTTTAAATGTCTTCTTAATAGCTCCACTCAGGACCTTGTACCGTAAGTCTTCATTTTTCTCAGTGTCAAGAGCCTTTTTTTTCTTTTCTCTTTCAAACCTTTTTTTGTACTTGTCATATTTTTGTTTCAACTTTTTAATATTTTGCTTAAGTATTTGGTTTTCTCTATGTACGCGTGCCCTGTCCCTTTTAACTTTATTTTTGCGTCTATTTTTTGGGGTCCCAGATGGTGAAGAGTCACACGAACGTATTCTTGGCGTTAGCGGTGGAGTGGCTTGAGGCGAAGCGACCGGTGTAGTTGTAGGAGTGGTATTTGTCACAGGCGCATTTCGTGGGATTTCCTTGCCAGATCGTGGTATTAACCGTGGAGAACAGCGTATGTATTTCGAAGACCTGGTAAAGGTCTAAAACAGGGTGGCGGCGTAATTCGTGAGGATCGATCTCGGGACGATGGCGATGGTGGCGGAGTTCCACTTTGTACATTTAAATCGAATGTAGGCGAATCTGGAGGTGTCTGTTGTAATAAACCTTCTGCAGCTTTCTTTCGTGCCTTCAACTGCCTTTTCCTTAGTTTCCATATCACGTTTGCATTATACCGTTCTTTTGGTGTTAAATCTTTGACTAATCTTTTAGTTTTATGATATCTTTCCCTTTGCTTTTGCTTAGCTTTTTCGTATTTTTCTCTATCAGTTTTAAGCCTTTCCCTATAACGCTTTTGTTTCTCTGCGGCACTAAGCGGCATTTTACTTTTGTGTAGTCGAAAGTCCAAACCTAAGACAAAGTAAACAATATTATTAAATACTTTGGCAGTCCGAAATATCCAACTATGAGTGTAAATATATCCCACTTATAGTCTTTTATGATTATAAGGCGTATGCATTTTATTAAGAATGGTTATTAAAAAAAATGGTTCGGATTTATATATTTTGATTTCCCGACGTTTCCGTCTTTACGGGAGCCATGGTCACGAAATGACCACTTAAGCAATACTGGAACTAATTGTACACGCGTTGTTGCAAGTTAAAGTGCTTTATTTAATATAAATGCATTAACTATTTATGTCAGACTACTCACATTGTCTCTGGCGTTACTGGTATCGCAAGAGACAATTCTGTTGCGTTACCAGTAACGCAGTAGAAAATTCATGGTAAAAATACAAATAAGTAATTCTACGTTGCAAATTGAACCATTATTTTAACTTTGCCTTCAAATCAGACGTTATGGTTAAAATTTTATTATAAGAATAATAAAATATTCCACAAACTTACCACGATGTCCGGGGTAACGCTGCGGAGCAACAATAAACCCACACGCACTACTTGGGAACGCAACGAACACTGGCGGGAGGAGAGACGTCGAAAGAAAATAACGGTCAACATCGACGTGAAGTTAGACAAAAGGCAGCGCTAGCGACGCCAAATAGGTACTCTCCGCGCGATTATTTCAAAATTAAAGAAGTCACTCGGGAGAACTAAGTTTTGAGACATTATTGGCGACAGATCCTAATGAATAATTATTAAATATTGTTTAAATACAATTAATAAAATGTTGTACTGAAGATAAATGCTTATTTAATGTAGATTTTAAATATGTCGAAATAATTGGGTAGCTTGATATATATTTTTTAACATTTGACTTGATTTGCTTGATCGACTATGCCTGGTGACACAGAGTTTTTGTATGGAGAGTTAAAATGTTCTCCTGCGATACTGTAGCTTGAAACGTTTAAAATTGTTAAAATTAAAAAGTCTTTGTTCTCATGTTACTAAATGCATCTAATTTTAGGTTAATATAGAAAAAAAAAAGTTTATAAGTGAGTTTTATTCAATATGATTTTTCTAGAGCGCGGGCAAGAAAGGAGTGTCTTAAAAGTTGATTCACCCGTATATCGGAACATACCCTAGATACCTATTAAATAGTTGATTTTGAATAAAAATGTGTTTTAATATATTTAAGCGGGAAATATGATGGCGTGATGTTGTTTTTTTCTTGAACTATTTCTACAATTTATAAAAGCACACCCAGACATTTGGTCGACCTTTTCCCCACAGAATTATAAGCATTTTTTTTTTGTTTTTAGAGTATGTATCTTTCATGGAGTGATCGACCGTACTAAAAGTGAAGCGAAATTGTGTGCACGCACTTAATTTATTGTTTCCATTAGCAAAACGTGTTTGCCGTATCTTCCCTATTTGTTTTTATCAAAGGTTTAATTATATAATGTTATATTACAAGACTCCGACCGATTTTTTTGAATGTTTGTTTCATAATATTTCGGTTAGTTAGAAGGGTTTATTTTCAGGGCCATTTCGGAAAGATTGCATCAAAAGTTGGTCAGTAGTTACTTATAACTCAAATGTAGATTCTTTAATAAAAAACATCGTTTTTTTTAAATGTGTACAGTTTTATTAATAAACAAGGTTTAGCGTTAGAGTAAATTTACGCTGAGACTGCACTAAGTATTAGTCAAAATTCATATTATTAAACAGAGACTTGGCAAAGGTTAACCTAGTACCAGGTTATACGGAAGTAATATTTACACCTAGAAGGTAGTAGGTTTGCTTATTCTCTATATAATATGAATTTGGACTTATAAAAAAAGTTTTAGCAATATGAGCTAATTCATATATAAAAATATTGGTGTTAATATTTTTTTTTTTGATTTCTTGAAATATATTGGCAAAAACATTTTTGTTTCATCATAAGGCTATGAATATATAATAATAAATATAAACTCACGTGAAATAAACACGCAGACTAGCGCCAGAGAAGTCGCCATTCTTGGTAATAATTATAACGATCTATACATTTTATTGTAACAGATTTTATAAGTTTATTTAAATTCATAAATAATAAGTTTAAGTCAAAAAGGACACCAACTAAAAGGTAACAGAGTACATTTTTTATTAATTTACATTCAGATTTAGTTGATATTAACGCTTTGAACTTGATTTATAATAACAAAATCAGTATTCGATCTGATAACGTCGAATGTTTATTCAATTCTATAATCGGAAATAAAACAAATTTGATTAATATAAAAATCTATTATAATGAATGTTACATTTTATGCTCAGACTGGCTCTTATACACCCCACAAGCGTTAATAGACAATGGATTCTGTGAGCTTCTAACATCAGTTTTCACTAATCTAGGACAAAACGTAGCTTAACAAAAAAATGTCTAATCTTACGAATCGCCGTAGCAGATTACATTAATTCCAAATTAACATCTTTTCTTTTATCCTTTGACATACGAAAATGTCTAGCGTAAGGCGGCGCATCATCATCATCATCATCACCAGCCCTTTTACGTCCCCACTGCAGGAGCTCAGGCCTTCCTTATGGATGGTTCAGGAGGGTGGGCCATGACCCTCCACGCTGGCCCAATGCGGATTGGAGGGTATTAACGACTGCAAATGCAGCCGGGACCAACGGCTTAACGTGCCTTCTGAAACACGGAGTAGCTCGAGATAGTAATTTTTTGGTCACCCATCCCGTGAATGACCCTTGCGAAAGTTGCTTAACGACTATGATCGCCGGCCGCGGCGCTTATCCACTACGCCACCGAGCTACTCATGACGCATCATAACTTTAGACTGTGCTTAAAGTCGTTAAGTTTCATCTTAGGCGATTTCTAAATATTAGGGCGCCTTCTAAGTTTATTGAAAACAGGCATACATTTACTATTACCTATGTCCTACTAGTACTTACACTTATCAATAGCTTACCTAATACTTATCACAAGTAGAGAAAATTTCGTGCATCAATTTTTAGTATGAAGTAAATTTTTGACATTGGATATAGTAATAAGTGAAAGTAATTATCCACTCCTAAAGTCTCTCGGGGATCTCAATCTTCCATTTTGTTTTTTACTCATTATAAGAAAAACAATTAATTCAATTAATTAAAAATAAAATAAACCGACACCAAATAAGTCGTAAAAATGACAAATAATACCACAAAGTAAATAATGAAAAGAAAGGTTTTTTTTCTTCATTGCTACAACGCGTTGTAAACTAATTTTTTCCTCACTTAGTTAGATTATACTAGAGAACTATAATAATGTAAAATTTTGCGTAGGATCATTTTCAGTTAGACATCAAACTAATATATAACGCCATTTATTCTAAAACTCCATTTTTAAAAGTTGTCGTTAGAGATAAAGGCTTCTCTAATGTCAAATGTATGGAAACGAAATGTAACGATGATAGTTTTTGAAAACTTTTTCTTTTTATAAACATGTATAAGAGTCAATAAATATGTGAAGAAATTTGCAAAAGTCTTCGAAATTACACACAAGAAAAACTTTTATTAAATAATTGTGAAAAAAATAAATGTGCTTTCGTTGATTTTAATAAAGTTTTCGACAGTGTTTTGTGGTCGTACATTTTGAAAATTTATTTTATTTAAAAATTAATATTCTTTGGGACGCGAAGTTTATTATATATTCATATTTATTGTATATTTAAGTCGAATATACATCATAGTATAATTTTTATTGTAGTTTAGTAACATATTAAACATGAAGCGGTGTACCACTAGGAAGTTTTCGGGTCCTGTGCTATGTGTTACTGGTACGTTAGTACTTTATAATAAAAAAAACAAGATCTGAACAAAATTTTATTTTATACAATACGACAAAACAAGTTTCTATTACATAATATGAAGCATTAGCAGCAATAGGATTATTTAAAAATAAATCTACTCTAAATCAATCTTAGGCTAATCAAATAATCAAATTGGCCATGTTATGACATGTATGTCACATTTGGCATGTCAGAATTTTACAATACTATCAATTGTTACAGTTTACATAATATAATTATACTTCTTAAATATGCAATTTGTATCATTAAAAAATAATTCGTCATTCTCCAAATAATAATCATAACAGAAAATAATATCGGTAACAAAATTAAGTTGAAAATAATTATATAAATGAATAATTTGATTAATTAACTACATTTTCATTACAAATTAAAATTAAAATCTTTCCAGGTCTTTTTCAAAAAATCGTTTAGTTTATAAAATGGATAAGATTCAAAAAATAATTTTATCACAATTTTAAATTTATTTAATGGTAACTCGGTAATATCTATAGGCAGCTTGTTGTACATATAAATTTTTAAGTTGAATCCTTATGTTTGGATCTTTTTTAGTTTAGTCGCCTGGATATGTAATTTCTCCTTGTTCCGCGTATTATACCGGTGATAGTCTTTTTTCTTAGGTAGTGTGTCTTTCTGACAATGCACTTCCAGAAGAGACTTATAAATAAAAAGAGATATCACTGTCATTATTCTATTTGATTTAAAATATTTCTTTACCGACTGATATCTACGTAGCCCATTCATGGTCCTTAATGATCTCTTTTGGCAGACAAGCACACGGTTAATTTGAGACGCATTACCCCATGCAGTAAGAGCGTAACTCAAAATGGAATGGCAATATGCATAATAAATTGATACTAGCGCCTTTTTACTCACCAAAGGCCGCAGTTTATATAAAACATAGTTTCCACTGGCTAATCTCCTGCACACCATGTCTACATGTTTATCATGACAGATTGTCTAATCGATAGTGTAGCCCAGAAAAGTAGTATATGTCGTCCCTTTAAATATTTTTTCCTTTCTTATTCAATAATCCATTATGATAGTTTTATCTTCATTTAGTAGTATTGCATTTACGTTAAACCATTTTTTAAGACTATCTATTACCTTCGCCTTTTTTTCATTTGCCCCTTTTTCAGTCACATCTCTTATACCTATATGTGTATCATCAGCAAAAAGAGTAGCATGGCTTCCATCAGGCAAACAGTTTTGAATGTCATTTATGTAAATGAGGAACAACAATGGTCCTAAAATAGAACACTGGGGGACTCCTACACTGCAATTGTGTTCGTTAGAATAATCATTATTAATTTTAGTAACTTGTTTTCTTTTGTCAAGATAACTTCTTATTATTTCAAGTTCTCTTCCATCGAATCCATAATAATTCAACTTAAGTAGCAAAACATCATGCCTTAAACTATTAAAAGCTTTGGACAGATCGCAAAAAATAGATGAAGTATATTACTTTACGAATCGCCATTTCAGTAGAACGTCCCTTACGAATACCAAACTGCACATCCGACAGGAATTAATTTGATTCAATGAATTCCATCATTCTGTCTTTTATAGCTGTCTCTAATATTTTTGAAAGCACTGGCAATAAACATATTGGCCTGTAGTTTCCTGTTAATTTTGTATCACCTTTTTTATGGAGAGGAACAATTTTACCTATCTTCAAAGCTGCTGGAAATATACCCTGATCAAGACAGCTATTAAAAATTATTAAAATAAGATTTAGAAAATAATCATTTGTCAGGATAAGCTGTTTTATTGTCTTACAATCCATGTCGTAGATATCTCGGGATTGTTTATTTTTAAGACTTTTAACAATTTTCTCTCGAGCCATTTAAATAATTAAATACAGATAGCCTGAAAATCATGGTACTTTTATAAATACGGTTTGTGAAATGTCGTGGGTTCAAATCCCATCTCAGGGTGCCAGGGACCAAGTGGATTTTTTAAGCATTTTGTATTAAAAATGTAAAATTTCCTCTCGTAATGAGGAACGTGCCCGCTCCAAAATAGAATGGTACACACAAAACATCATACCATAATATTTATTTAGTTTTATCAAACTAGTCAACTAATAATACCCGCAAAGATACATACATTTCACACTTATTAATTAATTATAACTTATAATTTAAACTTATTAATTAGTTACAGTGGGATGAGGAAACTGGTGTCAGAAACTCAGTTTTATATCTAGCTCAAAATTTTTTGTTATCTTTTTGGAACAAAGAATTTATTATTATATTAATATTACTTTGTAATAATAACTGAAAGTCATATACAATACTGATTTAAAACATGGACATTGAGCCACTGAAAATTACAAAGTTATCTTGACTCTTTATTGCACGTTATTAGATACATAATTCTTTTTTTTAAGGAAATTTATGAATAAACGATTAACTTTGTAGCCGGGGATGTAAACAAATTTATAATAATTGTATTTGTGTTTGAACTTATTAAAAAGAACACTATATCGGCACTTTATTTTCAAAAGAACACAATTTCAAACAAAGATTAAATATGTTCCACCAATCACAACAGTTTATATATCATCAAAATTTAATTCTTGTAATAGTTTGCACTGTTTGAATGTTACTATTGGCACTCTTGGTATAAAGCTGTATCTTATAAATATCCGTTGTCCGATCTCATCGACACCTAATCCAAAACTGGCTGAAGATTCCGATGTACACAATAAGAAACCTGTGAATACAGAAATAGTCTAGGTAAATGAAATTGAACGCTATTTGGTAGAAGGCGGGATCTAGATCGATTCAGCTATAAATTTATCGTGGTGTCAAAATTAAAAAAGGTTCTCAACGGATTTCTTCTACTCGTTCTTCTTATTAGTCCAAAGACACCTGAAGGCGTAGTAGGTATAATAAATGGACGATCAGAAGTACTTTTAATGAAACTATATACATTAATGGCTGTTATTTCTTATGCGCGTTCAGAGTAAAAGAAATATCTGTAGAAATTAGATGTATTAATATACAGATAACAGCTTAAACATCAGTTATAATGTCAAATTTGATGGCTATGCAATTTTTTTGATCCAACTAGATGTCACTACTGTACTTTCTTGATTTCTCCATGACAACCCTTCCGGTTTTCTTTCATGTTTAAAAATAAATTAGTTTTCAAAACTCAATAAACAACTCATATTCTATTTGTACTTTTTCGTATTTTTAATAATTAATATGAGGGTTTCGAACTTTGAAAATTTCAGTTTTTTAATATGTTAGTTAAAAGGAACGGAAATGACTATCTTTGGTCCATTCGTTTCCTGCTAAAATCAATTTTTGCTAGAGTCGCCATCTAGTGGAGGTGCTTTTTAGTGCTTTCTTTTTTTTTCTTAAATACTTCCTCATTACTAAGTTCGAATGTGTGTTTATCCCAGAAAAGTAATGTACTAGCAACTCTATACCCTTACGTTAAATTTGTTTTTTTTTTTATGTTTTTAACATAATTGTGAGACAGACAGCACACCGTCGGTCGCGAAGAACAAAGAGATATATAGCCTCGCAAACCATTCGTGCTGCATTGGATTGTTCAAGCAACGCTTTTAACTTACGTTTACGCATAAACCAGTAAAAACTGTCTAAAAAGGTTCAATTATTCAACGCCCATGCCTAATTTTTAATTTATATAAATTTTTATTAAAGATTCTTTAAAATATACCTTCTTATTGTATAAAAAAAATCCTAAGATCTGCATAGGTATGGTAACCCTACTTGATGCACCATTGCATACGTTTTAGTTTAAAATGACACCGATGTCATCTTGGCGTGCTAATTTAAGATATAACACACTGAGCTGCATGCCCTTATGTCACTGCGCTTGACTTTTATTATAATTAAAGTGACTTTTTTCTGGTAATTTAAAGATTTCTTTTAATAAAATCAGCGTATAGTAGTAAAAAGTAGCAAATTCATTCAGATCCACAATTGAAAATGCAGTTTCAAAAGATTAAACGTTAACTTTAGACTTGTTTGTGTAACAAAATAGCTGCCTCTGTTGATGTGACCTTATAAATATAATATCTTAGTTATAATTTATTATAATTACCCATGAATATGAATATCACAAAGTTTCTATAGGACATTTTGAATTTTATTCAATATAATAAATTAGTTTTTCATTTGACTTCTAATAAGTACTTATTCAATGAAGTTTAAATCACAAATGAGATTATAAAAACATTATTGATTAGTTATTTTTTGATACATATACTATGAAACTTGTTTGAGAGAATTTGATTGATAAGAAACATTAGTTTTTCATTCGATTTGTTACAGGTGGTGGATTTAGTTCAAATAGCTGACTTAGCCCCGCGCTGCTGTGGCTTAATGATTATAATAGATTAAATTATCAATTTGTGATATAGAAATCGTAATACAACGCCATCTACCGGGTGTCCGCATTCTAAACGTCAAACGGTGTCAAAGAATTTTACCGACGAATCAACACCACCATCTATGAGGAATTGACAGAACTAAACAATAATACACCGTTATTTTTTAAATTTGCAATAAATATATACAGATAAGTGAGATAAAAACGATTAGTATTTAAGTTTGACCAAATTATAGATATATGTGAAATTTAATTATAAACAGTTCAATATTTTCTAAGTTTATTAATGACACACATCGTGACACGAGGTCTTTAGATATGTATATTGATAGATGTCGAAAAAGAAGTTATATTCATATCAAAGGAAATAAAATGGAATGAAAGAATGCCAAAACTTATATACAACGCAAAAATGGAATTTTACAGCGCTTGTAACAGCCTAGAATTAATATTATGGCGTTCGGTCCTCGCTGCCTACCCCGCATGGGATAGATAGATAGGTAACATTTTTGTGAATGAATGAATAGTTTATTGAATACAAACATATCAACAAATTATAAAAATTAAAATTTACAGTCAATTTTAGGTTTTTGCGTGAAAGATTAATAATAAATTCATTTATTTTCTCTTTACAATAGTTTTTTTTATTACGATGTAGGAATTTCAATCATTCGTGTATACATCCTTACTGTTAAGAGCTGGTGTCTGAAATAGGTATTTTTTACAAAACCAGTTACACAGGTCACCAGCACTCCTACCCGCGGATTTTAATACTACAACTAGATTTGAATAAAGCCTAATAACCTAATAAAAATCTATAGGATGAAAAAAAAAAACAAAAACTTCTTTTTTCCCATCCTCATACACCCATGGTTATTTCTTTTATAGTGTCAAATCTAATACTAATACAAAACAATTCAAACAAAACATCCTCACATATATTTGCAAAAAACTTTCGCATTTATAATATCATAAGAAGAATTGGTCTATTTTTAGATTAGATAACTATTTTGTACAGTCAATAATACATTAATTTCAAGAATATAACTAACTTTTTCCTCCAATAAATAAATTAGCTTAATTCGTTCGAATTCGGTTGAATATAGATATGTTTTTTTAAATGATTATTAATGTATAAGTTTTATGGGATAAAAGTAAGGTGCATGGTTGTTACCTCGAAAATAAAAATATTAAATCAAAGACAAAGCAATTCATTTTTTCTTGTCAGGGTTTGTCTCGCCACTTCTTCTCAGACAAGACTCTCGGAACTGATGGTAGATTACGGTAGATAGGGGTAAATGAATAAGTCAAATGTAAGTATTTATTTTAAAATAATTTGATAATGTATAACAAATTACCTATTAAGTATAACAAACAGAAACCACAGTAGCTTTATAAGTATTATGAAATCTTTTTTTTTGAACAACATCCTTTTTATTCCTTAAATGAATTTTTGACGATGCGTATAAGCGAATCTACTTTTATGACATGACTAGCTTTTGCCCACGACTTCGTCCGCGTGGTAAAGTTACTTTGAGCAGCATTTCTAACGAATATTTATTCATTATATCGTGTCAAATATCTGAAAAAAAGTCTAATCCTCTTAGCTTATGCCCTTAAGGGTGGAATTTATCAAAATCCTTTCTTAGGGGATGCTTACGTCATAGTAGCTTTAAAAGTCTCAGCCCTTAAAATTGACAAAGTTTCATACAAACTCTAATCCCCTATTTTATCCCCTTGGGGATGGAATATATCAAAATCCTTTTTTAGAGAATGCCTACGTCATAGTAGCCTTATTTATACAAAATCTCAGCCCGATCGGTTTAAAATTGACAAAGTTTCATACAACATTTCATCCACTATTTTATCCCCTTGGGGATAGAATTGATCAAAATCCTTTCTTGGCGGATGCCTACGTCATAACATCTACCTGTATGCCAAATTTCACCCCCATCCGTCCAGTGGTTTGGGCTGTGCGTTGATAGATCACTATGTCAGTCAGTCACCTTTGAGTTATATATATTTAGATTATTTTCCCGTGGGAATGCGTCATTTTCCCGCCGTAAAAAGTAGCCAATGTCCTTTCTTGGGTATTAAAATATCTCCATACCAAATTTCATGCAAATTGGTTCAGTGGTTTAGGCGTGATTAAGTAACAGACAGACAGAGTTACTTTCGCATTTATAATATTAATACTGTAAGATATTTTTTTTTGACATTTAGGTTTAATTGAAGATATGTATAAATAAATAAATACTATGAATGGAGAACTGACATACCTTGTATAACAATATTGTTATAAATGGCTAATTAATAAATTGAAATAGCATTGGTTTTTGAAGGTAGCTCTACTTTCTAATCAATAAGACGATCAACACCTTAAGGGCCGTCCATTAATCACGCGAGGCTCGAAAGGGGGGGGGAGGGATTCGTCAAAATTATGAAATATCACAAGGGTTTAAAGTAATATATCACTTGTATTTATTTTTTTCTCCATGCGTGATTATTAAACCGAAAAATGACGTCAAAAATTAAGATTTTTTGTTTTTTCTTTAAATACACGTGATTTGGTTGAAGGAGGGAGGGGGTAGTCTTAAACCTCACCATGTATCACCAAGGGGGAGAGGGGGGTCAAAAAATATTGAAAAAAACATCACGTGATTAATGGATGGCCCCTTAGTCTTAGAACACGGAACCTGTAAAGGGTACGAGACGTCTAAAACTAAATATGAAGCCGTTTGCAAGTTGTTTCATTTATTAACAATTCACCATCACCAGCCTATGAATATCCCTGCTGAGTTTCAGACCTTTCCTATAGGAATCGAATGGAATAGGGAGAACGGGCCATGACGAGGGCCCGGTGCGGTTTGGCGGGTTACCTTGCCTTCTGAAGCACGGAAAACACAGTAACATTTTGGTCATACATCCTATTACTTACTGCTTAACTTCCGCATCGTAGACGGAGCACGCTAAAGAGCTCCTCAATGTATAATGTATGTTATATATTAATAACTGATTATCTGTTTCAGGTACATTAAGCATTTTAATAAAAGGTGGTAAGTAAAGTAACATTATATAAGGCGTAATATTATTATATGCCAGGACTTCGTGGGGTGGATTAGTTAAGTATACTGACCAACTTTTACTATCGGGACACTGAACTCACGAAGACATAATCAGCTGTCTCATACTGCCAACGATTGTAGGTATTACAATAAAGTATTTGACACTATTATAAATTAATTGCGTATTATGGTTATCCTGTTAGATAATAGTCTAATAAAGATTATTTATTAAAATCTACAGACAAAATATGTTTAACTTTTTACGAGTATTATTGTTTTAATTATTGTTTGCTGTTGTAAGGGGCTATGCAGTTCCCTGAGGAACTGTCGTCACTGCGACCTTGAAGATCTATTGTGACTCAGCGCCAGAGCTATAGTAACTCCTTTAGCCCGGTAGACTTCAAAAAGTCTATAATATTCCTGGCTTTTAGAGATTTTATGTCTTCTGGGCTGATTATATGTCGTCCCAGATGTGTGCTTCGTTTGTGGATCAATGGTCCACATTCACACAAGAGATGTTTTGGTGTTTCACGTTCCTGTTTGCAATATCTTCAAATGTCAATGTCACTTGGTTTCACGTTAAATAGGTGTCTGTTTAATCTACAGTGTACAGATAAGATTCGTGCAATTGTACTTATGTTTTCTATGTTTAGCTTCAAGAGCTCTTCAGCTAGTTTTTGTGAATGACCTTCAATTATATATTCAGCGTGATTTAATCCCGGCTGTTTTTGCTAGTATTTTCTTTGATTCCCTTTGCAGGTGTTTGTTAAGCTTTAGTAAAATAACGTAAAGAAAATGCAACACTTTTAGGAATTTTAATAAACGATGAAAACGCCCTGTAATTGGTTGTCGTCGCAACCAATGACAGGTTCTGTTTACAGGCGTGTGACGTCACACATAAACAGGAAGCTGTCATGTCAAAACAGTGTCATTAGAGATACGGAAAATTTGTATTTAAACATACAATTTGTAGCTCATTTTTTTAAGCAAAACCAGAGCAGAAACAAGTACAAAACATAAAAATTTTACTTCAATTTCTCTTCTGTATTCGTTTACTTCGTAAATAAATAGTTGATAGATAGGCTATGTCGCCTTGACATATTTACCGGCGTGTGACGTTACAAATACCACGTGATCGGCGCCATTACATAGAGCGGCGTTTTTGGCGCGATTTTAGCTATTTAAACTTTAACAATTATTTTTATCGAAAATAGAGTAGATTCTCATGAAATATATTGACAGTGTGTTTATAATGTATCAAAAATTAATTTTAAATAGTTTTCAGAAAAACATCGAGTACCCTATTTTGTATGAAACAGTCCCAGACGATCGATATGGGAATCGATCCCATTACCTTTTGCTAGCCAAACTAATGCCCTATGATTTACCCGAGACTTAAGCGAGACTGATGAATTTCTCTAGCCACTAATCAATAAGTGAATCTGTGTGCGAAGGAACGAATGAGTGAGCGAAGGAATTAATGAATGATCACTTATGTGTTCATTAATAATGGAGTATATCACTAAAGAGCATTTTTTTCCAGGGAACGGTAATTATTTTTTTTATTTTTTTTTATTGATAATACTTTAATATTACAATTATACCTAGTTACTTAGTTAATTTACAAAAATAAGTTACAACTTAAATTACTCGCGTAAAGAGCGCGATTCACATAAATATTTAGGAAAGTCTCTTTCAGACAAATTGTTGAATATTTTCAAAATACAACATTTTTTAGCTTTCGATTAAGATTAAAATAAAGATTTAAAGCCAAATTTGTGTTCGATATTATATCTGACTAGAGATACCTAAAAGACAATTCAGGCTGGTCCAAACTCGGCATGGTTACTTTATTTATTTCCAAAATTCCCATGGCTACCTCCTATTCTCATCATCAGACACAATTCATTATCTAATATGAAGATCTTTGTCACGACAAATCAAACGAGCTCAAAGTCAATGGTATTGCTTCGTTCAGTTACGCAGTTCCATCATCAGATCAGCTCCAGTCCGTAGTGATATTGCATCATTATCCAAATCACATATTGCACCCCCGGTGCGACACTGTCACTTTTGCAAAAAATACAAAAATTAGTTAAATATGTAATAATTGTCCTAAAGCACCCCTTTACTTGGTGCGATAATGTTACTTTTGTTGTACGCATAGTTTCCGTATGATTCATCTCATCTATATCTTCTAAAGTAATTGTTTTGTGAGGTGTCAGAGTTTAAAACTCTTCTCCTGAAAAACTAAATTTTTGCATAAGTGACAGTGGCGCACCGGGAGTGCGATATGCTAGTTAAATTTCATTTCATTTTAAAACCGGGAAGTTGGTTGAATTTGGCTTGCACTTTATAAAAATTAAATAAAAACTCATATTTACAAGTCAATATTGATATTTCTGTCGACCTCCGTAAGCTAGTGGCTGGTTTCCGGTTGTTCCCATCTCTGAGGTTTCGATTCCCGTTTTGGTCTTTATAGAAATTGGACATTTTTATATTTTTCTCAGGTATGAGTGTTATGTTACCTTCGTTTTGTCATGAATGTCGAAATGGGAACTAATAATGTCTAAATGGTAGTTTAAAAAAGAGTAGCTCGGTGGCGTAGTGGATAGGCGCCGCGGCCCGCGATCGTTGTCGTTAAGCAACTTTCGCAAGGGTTGGTCACGGGATGGGTGACCAAAAATCTCGAGCCGTTGGTCCCGGATGCATTTGCAGTCGTTATGGCCCATCCTCCTTAACCATCCATAAGGAAGGCCTGAGCCCCTGCAGTGGGGACGTAAAAGGGCCGATGATGATGATGATGAAGATGGAAGTTTACAAATAAAATAAAAAAAAATAATAAATACAGTTTATTTTGCCAATCAGTTAAATTTATACGTTGTTATAAATCAATTGAGGTTACAAAGTAAATATAAATTTTGAAAATATACATTTTTTTTTTCAATCCAAACTTACGTCTGATAGAATAATTGTTCAAAACAAAAAAAAAACATTAAAATTAGCTATTATTATATTTTTTAAATGTATTCCCAGAAATTTCGGAGTAGTGAGTCGTAAGTCTGAAGTGTTTTTTTAATTTGCAAGAGATCAGATCCTTAAATCTATGTAGCGGTCATGGTTTGAGGAGTATGTGTTATAATTATGACATTCGTATGGTCCATATCCCACTCGTGAACTTGTTACGGTGTTGGAAGAAGAATAAGAGGATTGGCTGTTTATAAAAAACGGTTGTAACCTAGACCCAAGCCCAGTCCTACATTTGGGGCAGACTCACAAACGGTGGTCTGGCCTAATCCTAATCCGCCATAAGGATAACCCAAACCACCGTACAGACCGCCTCCATACAATCCACCGTAACCCAAACCTCCCAATCCTAACCCATAACCCAAACCGACACCAACGTTAGGGACAGTTTCACAAACTGTGGCACTACCTAGACCTGGATAACCAAGGGCGCCGACCCCACCAAGTCCGTAACCGTAAGGATATCCGAGCCCTAAGCCTACAGTAGGAGCACTCTCGCAAACTGTGGTGGCGCCTAAGCCAACTCCTAGGCCTCCTAAACCTGCAACGCCTAAACCTCCATAAGGATATCCCAGTCCTAGGCCTACATTAGGAGCGGACTCGCAAACTGTGGTGGAGCCTAAACCGACTCCTAGACCTCCTAAGCCTGCAACGCCTAAGCCTCCTAAGCCTGCAACACCTAAGCCTCCTAAGCCTGCAACACCTAATCCTCCTAAGCCTGCAACGCCTAAACCTCCGTAAGGATATCCCAGTCCTAGGCCTACGTTTGGAGCACTCTCGCAAACTGTGGTGGCGCCTAAGCCAACTCCTAAGCCTCCTAGGCCTAGGTTTGGAGTGGACTCACAAACTGTGGTAGCACCAGGTGCGATGAACGGATTGCATCTGGCAGAGCAGACGAGTGCTGAAAGTATAACAAAAATGAATGAGACTATAAATCTTGTCATGATATGCATTTCAATTTCTGTTGCTGTTCTTCTGTTTCTATATAGAACAATTTTTCACCGACTCGAAAAGGAGGAGGTGATACGTTCGACGGCGGGTCATGTTTTTTTATGTATGTTCACAGATATCTTCATTAATTGTTTACCGATTTTCAAAAAAAAGTTTATGACAGTTTGACGGATCGAGGGACTCATTTAAATTTTATCGAAATCGAATGAGTAGTTTTCCTTTTATAACGAAACAAAATACGTTTTCCAACAGATACCAACTAAACATTAACATGATATGTTATGACATAACCCTGTTCAGATAAAAAACAAAAGATTGCGTATTTAGAATTTGTTCAAAATCTGAAAGGAAGATATTCTATGTTCATAGATAGTATAGGTAATTAATGACTAATGAGAAAGTATTTTAAAAAAACTTTAGTTCCCGAAATCAAACTAGATGTCACTACGGTACGTTCTTGATTTCTCCATGACAACCTTTCCTGTTTTCTTTCAAGTTTAAAAGTAAATTAGTTTTCAAAACTCAGTAAACAACTCATATTCTATTCGTACTTTTTCGTATTTGTATTACTAAGTTTCGAACTTTTCAAATTTCAGTTTTTTTATATGTCAGTTAAAAGGAACGGAAATTACTGTCTTTGGTCCACTCGTTTCCTGCAAAAATCCACTTTTGCTAGAGTCGACATCTAGTGAAGGTGCTTTTTTAGTGCTATCTTTTTTTTTTAAATACTTCCTTATTTCTATCAAACAAGCTGTTTCCTCGCTACTTTGCCTGCGTAAATTATATATGAGACTTTTATAAATCAGCCCAATAGCCTCGGGTCCTATCCAATCCAATCTTTCTTTATAATTGTTTGAAAATATATAAAATAAGCAAAATTTCTTATACTAAGACTTTCACTGTGTTAAACATGTTTTGTTACATAGATATTTAATATTTTTAGTGTTACCTATTATATAAATAATATCAATAAAGAGCATGAAATAAAAACTTTTTTTAAAAAGTAGAACCGACTTAAAAACTTTAAAAAAGTGACAAATAATACTTATTCTTAAAGGCGACTTATTCAAGAAAATGCAAATGAAGTTTTAACTAATTTTAACAAAGGCATTTTGTCAGAGAATACTTGGTAAAATAATGAATGCCACTTACCTAAAAGGGCGATGTAATTCTTGATTGCCATTTTGGTTTGCAGCCACAATTTGTGTGTGATTTGAACAAGGGATCTTGTCGTATTTATAGTGAAAAAAGACGAAGAGAAATCCAATTAATTTTGTTATGATATCATATCGTCCATGGTTCTGTGAGTAAGCGTAACTGACGTCCAAAATTCAACGTTTAAAAATCAAATGTAATCAATTCTTAATTAAAAAATGTTTATAAATAAAACAAATTATACTTTTGGACAATGAATGGACAGAGATGAAAAAAAGGAATTCTATTTAGTCTGTCTGTCATATAATAGAAAAATAAAGAGTCTTAAGTGAACACGGAACCTGTTAAGGGTCAGAAACGTAATAAAATAAAATCACACGCGCCACACGCGTTCAAATAAGTTTTATTTAAAGAGTGATGCGCGTGAAAATATAAGAAATCAGATTTTTTTTTATAATAATAAAAATATGAAATAATTATATAAATAAAAATATTAAACTGTCTCAGAAAAGAATATTTTGTTTATTTCCTCGAGACATAATATTTTTCAATAATTCTAAACTAATATTAAATTATAGTTCTATTCTTACTAACATTTACTATGGAGTCATATCTCTGAAATAAAGATTGAAATGAAAATGAAATTAAATAAAAATATCTTTATTCAAGTAGGCTATAACAAGCACTTTTGATTCGTCCAAAAAAAATTTTTTCCCCTATCACTTGTTCAGGACGTCTTTTAACTTATTTAGATTATTATTATTATACTCATATTATAAAGAGGAATGATTTGATTGCTTGTTTGTTTGCGTTGGATTGGCTCCAAACCGGGATTAGTTCATCTGTGGGAATCTACATAATACGCGGAGCGCATAGGCTGTAATTAACGCAGGAGAAGTCGTAGAACAGCTAATACGATAGATTTTGGTTCACAATAGGGATGATGACTGGGTAAAAAAAAAATGCAATTCTATTTAGTCCGTCAGTCAGATAATAGAAAAATATTAGATACGTATTTTTTTTTACTTCAATTTAACAAGAAATAGCTTAGATAACAGGCATTAAAGTTGAGGAGTGGGGGCTCGCTACGTCACAGTTGAGTAGAAAACGTACTCTAACGTGACGTCATGCGAAATTTCAACTCAATGTAACGCCGTAATTTTATGAACACGAAAAAAATAAAAAAGTACGTGTTTAATATTTTTTAACACTCTACCTGACGGACAAACAAACAAAAATTTGTCACCATCCCTATTCAAGAAGAAATCGATTGTCACACTCGTAACACATATGTACATACGCCTTGAATCCTCCTTTTGGATTTTGAATGAATTTAAAATACGCAATCTTTTGTTTTTTAGCTGAGCTACATGAAATTCAATACATATCATCTAAATATTTAAGTGATGTATGGTGAAAAGCGTATTTTGTTTTTTATAAAAGCAAAACGACTGATTCGATTTCTATAAAATTTCAAATGGGACCACCGATTGATTAAGCTTTCGAATAAAATTAAGTAGAATAAAGTAAGTTATTTTTGGAAAGAAAAATATATATATAAATCAAATATCAGTGCTACCAAATTCCCGATTCAAACTTTGTTCCGATGAAACTAAAAGCGTTAAGTTTGTTACAGTTTTTAATTAAAAAAAGGTCCGTTTGATTTTTAAACATTGACTTTTGGACATCCGTTCCGCTTAACTTACTGTATGTACCATGGACGATGGGGTATCATAACAAGATTAATTGGATTTCTTGTTTTTTTTTCTCCACTATAAATACCGGAGAGCCTTTTGTTTGAATCAGATACAAATCGTGGGTGTAATCCAAAATGGTAACCAAGAATTTCGCCATTCTCTTGGGTAAGAAATATTCTACTATTTCATTTTAGTAATCAATTCTTTTATATTTAACAATTTTGGTAAGTGTTTATATCATATGATATCTATATATTTTTTCCCAATCACCCAGTGACTCTTAAAAAGAATATATCATATTCTTAATGTAAATTGCTTAAAAAAAAAATTTGTGCCTGGCACTCTGAGATGGGACTCGAATCAAGTAATTGTGAAAGTCGAGAGCTAACGCCATCGGTTCGTAAATCTACGGCGGGAGACTTTGTACCGAGAAGAACCGGCAAGAAACTCGGCAAGGGCTGCTTTTTTCTCCCTGTTTTATTTCATACAGAGCGTCAAGATTGAAAAAAGACTTCATTAAAATTTGAAGTCACTTTCCATTACAATATTACACAATAGAAGAGTAAAACAGTATTTTCGTCAATCCAATCACATGTGTAGCCAAAGAAGCTCACCGATTAACAATTTAATATATATGAAAAATGAGCCATATATTAACTCCAAGCAGTTTTGTCGTTTAAATCTGGGCAATCTGGGCGACTGCTCTAATCACTGAGCTACCCAGGACCTAACAGGACTGACGAAGCACTTGCTACTTTTTCGTTGCAACAGAGCGTATTTTCATCAAGGTTATTGGTTTTGAGTCTGTTCTCAGAGTGCCAGGGACGAGGTGGATTTTTTAAGAATATTCTTCAGTACAGCAATATTAATGCAAAATTTACCAAATATGTATAATAATAAGAATATATCAGTTAAATAATACTCTAGCAGAATTCTCACCTTTACTTAGCAGTCACAATAGGGATAATGACTGGGTAAAAAAAATGCAATTCTATTCAGTCCGTCAGTCAGATAATAGAAAAATATTATATACGTATTTTTTTACTTCAATTTAACAAGAAATAGTGGGGGCTCGCTACGTCACAGTTGTGTAGAAAACGTACCCTAACGTGACGTCATGCGAAATTTCAACTCAATGTAACGCCGTAATTTTATGATTACGAAATTAAAAAATACCTGTTTAATATTTTTTAACACTCTACCTGACGGACAAACAAACAAAAATTAGTCTTCATCCCTATTATCTTGATGGAGTGCACAAATACATTCCCTACCCATTTTATACTATCCAAAGTTATAGGAAGTTAGTAACGCGTGCCTATAGAAGTGCTAATATATTTCTTTTGATTTCCAGCTCTCTTCTGCTCTGCCAGATGCAATCCTCTATTAGGACCTAGCGCCGCCACCGTTTGTGAGTCGGTTCCAACCCTAGGAGTTGGAGGCTTAGGAGTTGGCTTAGGCACCACCACAGTTTGCGAGTCCGCTCCTAATGTAGGCCTAGGACTGGGATATCCTTATGGAGGCTTAGGCGTTGCAGGCTTAGGAGGCCTAGGAGTTGGCTTAGGCGCAACCACAGTTTGCGAGAGTGCACCTAATGTAGGCTTAGGTCTAGGATATCCTTATGCAGGCTTAGGCGTTGCAGGCTTAGGAGGCTTAGGAGTTGGCTTAGGCGCCACCACAGTTTGCGAGAGTGCTCCTACTGTAGGCTTAGGGCTCGGATATCCTTACGGTTACGGACTTGGTGGGGTCAGCGCCCTTGGTTATCCAGGTCTAGGTAGTGCCACAGTTTGTGAAACTGTCCCTAACGTTGGTGTCGGTTTGGGTTATGGGTTAGGATTGGGAGGTTTAGGTGGATTGTATGGAGGCGGTCTATACGGTGGTGTGGGTTATCCTTACGCCGGATTAGGATTAGGCCAGACCACCGTTTGTGAGTCTGCCCCAAACGTAGGACTGGGCTTGGGTCTAGGTTACAACCGTTTTTTATAAACAGCGAATCCTCTTATTCTTCTTCCAACACCGTAACAAGTTCACGAGTGGGATATGGACCATATGAATGTCATAATCATGACACTTACACCACAAACCGTGACCGCTACATAGATTACAGGATCTGATCTCTTGCAAAGAAAAAAAAACACTCCAGACTTACGTACGATCTGTGAAATTTCTTGCCCTCTTTTAAGCTTTCTTAAATCTCGATTAGACTCAACAGTGTAATTTGTTTCGAACTCAAACAAGAAGTAAGTTTGGATTGAAAAAAAAAAATATTTAGAAATTTGTATAAACTTTTGTAATTTAAAATTAACGGATATATTAACCACATTGGCGAAATAAATGTTATTTAATACTTGGTCTTTTCATTCATCTCTCAGTGAACTTATTGGCAGCATTTCATTTGTGACACCAAAGATTCCAATTTCTACCAGATGTAGTAATATTTCTTATTATACATACATTGAAACCTTCATTGTAGTTAGTGCTAGCAGTAAGGAAATTAAATAATTTCGTGTCATTTTTTTGTCACGCTTATTAAATCACTAGGTTTTGCCCGCGACTTCGTCCGCATGGTAAAGTTACTTTGAGCAGCATTTCTAACGAATGTTTATTCATTATATCGTTTAAAATACCTGAAATAAAGTTTCATCCCCTATTTTATCCTCCTTAGGGGTGGAATTTATCAAAATCCTTTCTTAGGGGAAGCCTACGTCATAGTAGCTTTATGCGTGCAAAGTGTAAGGACACAGCATAAATGTATTTAGCTGACTTAACATTTTTAGCTTGCGTCGGAGCACACTTGCTCGCGCTCGCCAGTCGTTCTCCGTCACACCTAGCGCTAACTCGTAGATAACTGTTTTCAGTAAGCACATAGTTTATAGACTATATAATTTTGTAATATATATACACTTCAGTGTATATGGCAATATAACTAATTCCAGTGATAAATCTTAGTGTTTTCATTTACAACCTTCTGATGGAGTAATATCCGTTCAAGTAGTGAAAAGTCAATGTCAAATATTGGACAGAAAAAGAGTACTACAATATAATGGACAAAAGTCTCAGCCCGATCGGTTTGAAATTGACAAAGTTTCATACAAATTTTCATACCCTCTTTTATGCCCTTGGTAGTAGAATTGATCAAAATCCTTTCTTAACGGATGCCTTCGTCATAACATCTACCTATATACCAAATTTCAGCCCGATCCGTCCAGTGGTTTGAGCTGTGCGTTGTATATATATATTTTATAAGTTATATATATTTAGATATTTTTAGTGAAATTTAAATATAACTAGAACGGCAGTCATGAAACTAATTTTAGCACCACACAATTACAAAACTAATACAAGTAAAAGATTGTTATTGAACATTTTCATTGGTTATGAACTTAATATTGGATGTAAATGGCAGACACCGAACCAACGTTTGTATTGCTTGTAACAAGAATATTACTTCCTGTAAATATTTGAACACGAATTCATTTGCCTGGCGTTTGGGACTGACTAATACTCAAGGATGCCTTTGCCACGATAAAGCCCTATTTTTTTTAGGCAAACGTAGTTTTGTTTCTAAGGAAATTAAGTAAAATTCAAATGTGACCGAACCAGATAATTAATATAGTTTGAACCACAACATCAATGTGTTACTTACCAAAATAATGTATTTATGTATTATCACCTTAGGATTGCAGCTGAAAATCAGCGTTAGATACTCTTGTGCGTGACATTATGCTGAGCTAATACCCCATTTGGCATCTGGCCTTTTTTCTTAAAACATGTTATTTTTGTACTGAGTTCATTTTGATTTAAATTTATCTAGGCATCCATAAACGATTATTCTATTCTATTCTATTCTATTCGACACAATACTGAAAGTACTACTGTTATTCGCTGCGATAAACCCACAGAATAAGTTTTCAAACCAGCATACAAATAATAAAATTCGTATTCTTATTCAATTAGATTTATTTAATCTTTATTGCCTAGTCAAATAAACAAATGGCGGACTTAATATCGAAAAGGCATTCTCTACTAGTAACTTTGGTAAAGAACTTTAAATGCGGCGATAATCATAACGTAACGTGACTATAAAATAAATACTCAATAATTGTAGTAGTTCTCCGATTTTTTCTGTTTTTGTGTTGTATGCATTGATTATAAATGATATGAAGCAGAAGAGTTTGTAATTCTTTTTTATTTTTTGACTCTTAAAAAAATTAAATAAAATACTAACCTTCCTCACACAATGTTTTACGTAACCTCGGTGAAGATATAAAGAAATGGTCCTAAATGAGATCCTTGTGGTACTCCCAATATTCAATATCGTAAAGTTAAAATAAGACGACATTTATTTTGCAAAAACACCCGCATTATATTTACAATTGCTTACATATTTACAAAGGTAGCTTAATTATATAAATAAAATTTACTATGTTATTATGGTTTAGGCGCATGGATTACATGGATCTGGACATGGTATTGCGCATGGTGGTGGGCAAGGAAGGGCGCATGGCGGAGGGCAGGGGTCTGCGCAAGGGTTTTGCGCAACTTGTGTGAGTGTAGCACAGCCTATGGTCCTGAAGCAGGTGGATGGACTAGGTTGGAAAGCGATTATTGGTGGTCCAGGAACAATTATCTTAGGTGGCTTCACGATAATGTTATTTGGCACCGGTGGTTGAACTGGTTTCGGTTGTACCTGTGGAAAGATTTGAATTTTTATTGAGGCATTGCATACGTTTAACATTAAAGAGGAAGAGAGAAATGAGTAAGTGGGTCAATTAGAGAAATAGACACAGACGTTGGCGTCAAAAAATAATTAGTTAGCTTAAGACCATCGCGATTTTTGTACAATTTTGTACAAGACGAGAAAAGACTCTAAAATTATCAATTTTAACTATAAAATAAAATAGATTTTACAGATAGAATTCAAAAGACAGCTTTATAAGTTTTTTTCGAAAAATAGGTATAGCATGATCTCGGAACAAAGAAAATTTCGTACAATGACCCGGGGCTACATTTCTCTTACACTCGTGCGCAAATTGCAGATGCGTCTTTTTCGTAGTAAAGTGAATTTAAAATGTTTACAATATCTAGCGATAGGCATAAAAGTCGACGTATAAAAGTCTTCCTGTTCGGCCACCAGGCTAAAGGTAAAATTCAGGTTTTGGAACAATTATTTGACGTCCTGCATTATAGAGGTATATTGCAGTTCTTTTGTCATTGCGACTTTTTCGAATTGGAATCTTAACTGTTAAAACTGAGAAAAGTTTCCTGGTTTCATATCGGTAGCAACCTTTAAAATAAAGTTCGCAATTATCGATCAAAACAAATCGTTCTATTTTAGATCTTATACTCGAGTTCGGATATCTTAGTACCATCTTGCAGTGAGTAAGCAAAGGCGTATAAAGGATCTGGGGGGAAATATTCTATGACTATGACTTCTTAGCGATGTTATGACGGTATTCCGTTTCATTTTACTATTTCGACATGTAGTTTAATAACGACGAACGAATTATGATTATGGATCTGTCAACAGTGTTACCGAGCTTAAACTTTTATCCACCAAAAGATATGTCAAAGTAGTAAAATGAATTTCGCTAAGGTGTCGGATTCTATAAATAAAGAAATAGCTGGTCGTAGCCCAGATGAACTCGTGGACAAATGTATACAGGAAGTAATATATTTTTGTTTCAAGTAATTTGTATTACTCGGTTGATGCGGTACAAATATGCATAACCAGGCCTGTTACATAACCAGGACTAGAGAGATCGCACCTCAGATCTGATACTCAAGTTCACCTATAAGGTTTTGAAAGTTTCTGAAAGACAAATATTGCAAGACTTAGGAATAACCCATATATTTTGAAGACAGAGATAGTTTAAATGAATAGAGCAGTCAGTTGACAAAGCAATGCTTGGTATTTCTCTATGTGATCGTATAAGGAACGAAGAAATCCGTAGGAGAACCAACATTACTGACATTGCTCGAAGAATTGCTTAGCTGAAGTGGCAATGGACGGGACACATAGCTAGAAGAACGATGGCCGTTAGGGCGGAATGGTTCTAGAATGGCGACCGCGTACGACGCTCACGCATGCGAAATTCTGATTTGTATCACTGCAGCGAAGAGGCCCAAACCATGGATCATATAATATAGAGGTATCCAATCCATTCATACCCAGGACCCATGATGACATCTACAACCTTATTATATTTGATCAATATTTCATTTACAATGCTATACTATTGCCTTAACATTGATCAAAACAAGTGCTTGAAAAATTCGACAGTCTTATTAGGTCCTAGGTAGCTCAGTGGTTAGAGCAGTCGCCCGGATTGCGAAAAGACTTGGGTTCGGCTCCCATCTCAGCGTGCCAGGGACAAACTGGATTATTCGGGCAATTTTCGTTAAGAATATCTACAACCTTACACAAGACGCAGCTAATTAGCTCAGAACACTGTGTGTGGACTTATAATAACTATTTAATAAGAATTATGTATATTCACCTATGTTATAGACCGCCATAAGATTAAATAAATAAATAAATAATTGCATGCGGGCAGCGCAGCACAGATAATCTTGGAGATCAATGGTAGACCTATGCTTAGCGGCATACGGCTGTTGATAATGATGATGAGATGGCCTAAAAGTGAGTCATGTGATACTTACTTTGATCGGGGCAGGTCTCGGCACTTGAACTGGTGGTGGCCTGACGCATATTGGGGCCGGTTGTGGGACCGGCACGGGCGGCGGCCTCACGCATATCGGCGGCGGCCTCGGCGGCTGCACCGGCGCAGGCCTCACAGTTATGGGATCAGGCGTGGGCGGTTGGACCGTAGGTGGCTTCACCCAGATCGCTGGGGGCCTGGGTGGAATGATCTGACCCGGACGGACGATTATCGGAGGCGGATTCGGGAAGCGGATCGTGCCTGGCTTGATTATGTATTGACCTGGAGAGTTTTAGCGAGATAACGAATCTTGTTAATGTTTATACCATGAACATCTTAAATTGGCCTTACCACATAACTACCTAAGTTCATACGTCCCCACTGTATGCCTTTTACGTCCCCACTGCAGGGGCTCAGGCCTTCCTTATTGATGGTTAAGGAGGATGGACCATGACCCTCCACGCTGCGGATTGGCGGGTATTAACGACTGCAAATGCAGCCGGGACCAAGTGCCTTTCGAAGCACTAAGTAGCTCGAGATAATAATTTTTTGGTCACCCATCCCGTGACTGACCCTTACGAAAGTTGCTTAACGACAACAATCGCGAGCCGCGGCGCTTATCCTCTACGCCACCGAGCTACTTACATATACGTTTAATACATACAGCTTTTTATTTAATGCGACAGTGATGGTTTTTAACCTGCTATGGGCCATGGTGCTTTGGTCCTAGCGTAAATACATCATTGATGATAATGACGTAAAGGCCAAAGCGCTTTTGACCTTCAGTAAATATGCACCTAATGATGATAAAAGAGGACCCAATGGTAGATATGGCTTCCTACAGAGCGACTCTGTAAAAACCTGAAACCGAATTCGAATTCACGTCATTTAATGAAGAAATTCTACTGGTGCCCTAGTTTTATAAAAAAATACAAAACAAAATTGATTTATTTATCTTTTGGTCGGTTCCGGAATTCTTTAAGCCGGGTGTTATTTGGTCAATGATTTTTCTTTTTTTGAGTTGGTGCAGTAAATTACTGTATTTGAGTTATGCAAAATCAGTAACTTTAAAATAAATTCAACATCTACTTTTAACTTTAAGATGAGCTTATTTCAATGTAATTAAAGTTTTTTTTTTTAATTAATCATAATCCTATCTAATTTTAATTCAACTTAACTCTAAATTTAATTTAATGTAATCTCATTTTGGTATAATTGTTATCTAATTTTAATTGAACGTTAGCTTCTTAACTTTAAGTCACTTAATGAATGTTATTTGAATGTTTTATACGAATGGAGAGATTCAGTTTAATGCATGTAGTGTACACAAGTTCGTAGATTGCAATTCAGGCGATAATATTAGTTTGATTGTTGTGTTTAGTTTATCAATTGTAATCTGTTTTGTGTACCATAAATAAATAAATAAAGAAATAAATTGATTATATGTATGTCACGTCGAAACTCACTTCACTTATGCCACGAAACGTTATTACCAGTTCAAGGTTGAGCGGATGCCGCTTTTTGAAACGAATTGGGACACCTGAGTAGCGTAAATTCGAATTGGGGTTTGGATTTTTACAGAATGTCGTGGGCCCTAGAGTCAACACACTACCGATGAGAATGATTTAAAAAATATTGGGCAAATATGGCCATAGTTATGGTAAAAGAGCCCGTTGGATCCTTGGGTAAATTCATGAAAAAACTGTTTACCAGGAGGTGCCTGTCCGTATTGGTAGTTGACCAATGGTGCGTTGGGGTTGCACGGTCCGATCTGAATGGTGTCAGGCACGCACGGGCAGGCTGGTGGTGGCGCGCAGGGGTCGCACGGGTTGCACGGGTTGCAAGGGTTGCACGGGTTGCAGGAGTCGCATGGGTTGCAGGGGTTGCAGGGGTCGCATGGGTTGCATGGGTTGCATGGGTTGCATGGGTTGCAGGGGTCGCATGGCGATTGCGGCTCAGGTGCTGGAACTGGCTGGCCGAACGCACTGCCGATGATTAGAACTGGAAAAAAGAAAGTAACAAGAATATTTTAAAGTAAATCAATCGGAATGGATCGGATATGGTCTGGAGGTAGCAACTAGTAAGGGAGACTGAAGTGGAACTGTCACCCTCGGAGTTGGTAGCTCGGGGACTCTGGTTCAAACGATAAACATATATTTTTTTTATTGTTAACATTAGAATTTACAGATTTTATCGCTTAAAGCGATTTCTTCCAAGCAACCTAAGGATGGAGAAAGACATAGCAAGATCTACGAAGACAGGATTGTAGGTAGATATTATCTATAACATTTGAGATTGAGACATATTATTATTTATCGATGAAGGTTGGAAGTTGTATATATCTTAAGTCGCCGAAACTTAGTAAGCGTGATGCAGGTATCGCAGCGCCTCGTGACTATTCGATGTAACAAGAAGCTTCCGTCTTGAGATCAATTATTGTAGTGATGTTTTTGCCATGTGATAGATGTCGCCTCAAATATTTTGTATGAAAACGCTTAACGCACACAAACAATAAAATAGGAGATACTTTAACCATACCCCTTGATCTTTAAAATCCTACTGCTTTTATAATTTCAAATAAAAAAATAAAATCGACTTCAAACTTCAAAAATATATATATATATATAAATAATACTTATCTCAAAAGCTACTTAATCAAGAAAATTCAATTGAAATCGGGCGGGTGGAGGTCGAGTTATTTTTTTTAAATGCACTTTTGTTTCCAAATTTACAAGAATAAAAAACTTTTTTTTTTTATTTAAAACTCTGTAGTTTCTGTTTGGGTGAAGATTATTTGGGTTTTATTATTATTTATCACGAACTGGAATGATATCTCTACAAAACTGTCAACAAAATTAAAAATAAAAAAAAAATTACCACAAAAATCACTCACTTTCGGATACTTAATGTGAGGTGAAAATAATTGTAAATGACCTCCACTACGACTACTTAAAAGGCGTCATAACTTTATCAACTTATTTATTTTTTTACTAATATTATACACAGGAAGGATTTGATTGTTTGTTTATTTGCGTTTAATAGGATTCGAAACTACTCGATTGATTTAAAAAAATAATTAATCTACTTGAAGCTACATGATATGCAATTTGCATAGGCTGTAATTTCGCTCGAGAAACGGGATTTATGAAGCCTTATTAAATAAAAAAGAAAATACATTACCAGATAACCAAATAACTTTGCCCCTTGCCATTCTTCCGGTCGTCTGATGTATAAAATAATAGTCAAATCGTTTTTATACGCGAATAAAGTGTTACCATTACATTTAAGAATAATCGTCACGTATTTTTTTAAACTTGCAACGATCAATCAAATGAAAACGACTCTAAAACATTGATAATAAAGTTAATACTTGGATAAAATGTACTGTAACAGTAACATCTCTAGTTTTGTCACGGATGAGTTATCAAAACACAGTGTAATTTTTTTTTGTTTTAAAAATAATATCGTCATGTTTATTTTAGATCAAATCAAACTTACTATGTTTTATAACGATAGGATTGATTCAGTTTTTAAATTTGTAACGCTTTAGAATATTAAAAAAACAATATTCGAGATAACTTTTGTTTTAAATGTCAAAGTGTTGAACGAAAACAATTGTTATACAAGGTTAAGCATTTGAGTTTTTATTCAACAAACCATAACTTAAATGTAATCTATGGTTTGTTGTATATTTGAAAAAATATATAATGATATATTTTGCACGAGCAGTTTCAATTTCTCCTGACTAAAATAACTTATTACACATTATACTTATTGGATTTATATTTTTTTGAACCATTTGATTCGATCTTAATTATTATTAGGCGTAGAATTATTGAATATCTTTGTTGTTATCCGACCATGTTATGCCTTCATTATTTAGTTTGGGTGTTACTCCTGTATAAAGAATTAATGTTTAGCTGAAAAAGTAGCTCGGTGGCGTAGAGGATAAGCGCCGAGGCCCGCGATCGTTGTTGTTAAGCAACTTTTGCTAGGGTCGGTCACGGGATGGGTGGCCAAAAAATTATTATCTTGAGCTACGGAGAGCTTCGGCAGGCACGTTAAGCCGTTGGTCCCGGCTACATTTGCAGACGTTGATACCCTCCAATCTGCAGTGGGCCAGCGTCGAGGGTCATGGTCCATCCTCCTTAACTATCCATAAGGAAGGCCTGAGCCCCTGCAGTGGGGACGTAAAAGGGCTGGTGATGTGATGATGATGATGATGATGAGTAAGTATTTTATGAAAAAAAAAAGAAATCACCTAAAAAGCACGTCACTAGTTGGTGACCCTAGCAAAAGTTGATTTTTGCAGGAAACGAATGGACCAAATATAGTAATTTCCATTCCTTTTAACTAACATATTAAAAAACCGAAATTTACAGAGTTCGAAACATAGATATCAATACAAATACGAAAAAGTACAAATAGAATATGATTTTTTAAAAATAATTTACTTTCTTACATGAAAGAAAACCGGAAGGGTTGTAATGGAGAAATCAAGAAAGTACCGTAGCGACATCTAGTTTGATATCGGGAACTAATGTTTTTTTTAAATACTTCCTCATTGCATTGCTGTTTTTAGAACACATAAGAACTAGTATAGCAAAAAACAATTACAATTAAAAGTTGATTCGGCTCACCGAAAGCTTTTTTGAAAATTTATTTTTGTAAGTTAGTAATGAACATTTAAAATTTTGAAATATTCTCCTGTGAAGTATTAAAAATGGACTTAGGACCGGTAGATGGCTCTGATATATTAAACAACTACAACAACACATAATTCAGTCGAATTATCTTTGACAATTGGAATATCTGTTTGTCTATATAAAAAAGCAAAGTTTTTAACTTTGTTAGTTTGTAGGGTGTAATTTCCGGAAACATTGATTCGATCGTGAAAATTCTTTGACCTACGGGAATTTACATCATACGCGGGTGACAGCTATACTCCATTCATTATAGCATCAGACAGAAGTTGAATAAGGTTCTTTTTATGGTATACTTTGTGATAAAACATCAATAATCATGTTACTCTTAAGACTGACGGCTAATTTGCTACATTTCCACTTAAATACCAACTGCTATACTTAACTGTTCTCATTTAATCTATTAAACAAATTTATGAGTATTTGACCAACTTAAATGATTAAATAACTATTACAATAAAAAGTGTGCATCTTAAAGAACCTAAAGAAGCAGGGTTGGATAGTTTTGGTACGATTCTCATGTCACTATAACTCTACCAAATTTAAAACGTTGTCTCATCCCTTCAAATGTTTCGGCAGTACAGCTTTTTAATTTTGTCAGACTATAATGTATTCATAATTGTTAAAATACGTAATCTGGGATTGTCATCCATTGTGAATGCTACTGCCTTTCTTGTTGTTTTGCCGTTTTCCGTTGTTATTGTATTATTTTTATAATTTGTTATAGTTTTGTTTTTGTTGTTAAGTTAAGTTTTGTTAAATATCGACGATGCCGGTGCAGGCCCGAGTAGCGTACAACAATTATGCTTAAATCCCCCATACCTACCTTCAACCTTTGACATTTCAGGAAGTTTTTCTAATGTCTTCATCCATAGTCTAACTCATGTCTGAATAAAACTAAATTCTATTCTAATTATACGCACTTACAATTAGAATTTATCAAAACAACAGATAGATAAAAAATGGAAAATTGCCCAGCTCTTTCAGACTACCTAACGTTCGAAGTTTCAACAAAACTATAATGAGTACATATTTTTTAAATTCATCTTTGAAATAAAATGTTCTGAACTGCTGCTTCTATGACCCTCTTTTTTCTAATGTTATAATGAATGGAGTATAGGTGAATTATAAATCGGTGCAGATTTTTTAAACGATTATTTATTCATATAACATTTTTAGACGGCTAGATCAATGGCGTAATAGCTCGTTCCGTTTACAATGCGGCGCGTTTAAGTAAAATTCGAAAAGGCCGGTTTAACGTTGGGAAAACGTAATCTGTGCCTTTGAAGGCACGTTGGTCCCGGCTGCATTTGCAGTATGGCAGATAGTCGCTGCCTGCGGTAGATTGTCCCATTCTCCCTTTCCAATTCGACTCTATCTCTAGCTGGTGATGCTGATGAGCCGTGTCGGATAATGGAGATTTAGTGCTGATAGTTTTATTACAGGAAAGCAAGCAAATATGGTGTCCTTAATATGGACTCCTAAAAATCGTTCTGATTTTTTTCTAATAAAATATTCATCATCATCATCATCATCATCAGCCCTTTTACGTCCCCACTGCAGGGGCTCAGGCCTTCCTTATGGATGGTTAAGGAGGATGGGCCATGACCCTCCACGCTGGCCCAATGCGGATTGGAGGGTATTAACGACTGCAAATGCAGCCGGGACCAACGGCTTAACGTGCCTTCCGAAGCACGGAGTAGCTCGAGATAATAATTTTTCGGTCACCCATCCCGTGACCGACCCTTGCGAAAGTTGCTTAACGACTACGATCGCGGGCCACGGCGCTTATCCACTACGCCACCGAGATAATTGTGTATTCTTAAATATTGTGTATTCTTAATGAAAAATGGTTAAAAAATCTACTTGGTCCCTGGCAGATGGGATTTTTAAGCATTTTTCAGTAAAGTATTGTGAAATCGATCAAATATAATAAATATAACGTAATATTAGAAATTATTCCTCAAGGAAAATTAAAAAATTTTCAGTTAAGGCTAGTAAATTTTGTTTTTAAAAATGTTTCTATGGTCAATTATTTAGGAAGAAATTCCATTGTCCCATATTAGGGACAGTATTATTAGATTTTATTACAAAGAGTTGAGCTTGAATTACAAACAATTATAGAAAGAAAAATGTAAAACAATTTACTTATAGTAAAGGCCGGCCCCTAGAGATGTGGTGCTGGAGGAAGATGCTTGGCATATCATGGACAGAGTTTCGTACCAACGTGTCTACTATAGTACAGACGTGCATACTACAGTATTTTGTGTTTGCCATGTCTCTAGACGAGAAAACAACTCCATAGAACGGCTAGTCGTGCAGGAAAAGGTAGAGGGAACCAGATCGCGCGCCGTGGGAGAATATGTGTCAGACTGTGCTAGAAAGTCCGGAAATAGGGAAAGATGGAGGGAGATCGTAAAAAAGGCTTTGTCTGCCTCTAATACTCACATGGACGCCTCGACGTGACCACGAACGCTCTGCCAAGAGCGAAACGACAGAGAAGAGAAGAAGAAAGGTCGGAAAGTATAAGCATTTTATATTTGCATCATGGAATCGAACCGAATTGAATAGGGAAAATGGTCTCACTAATCGGACTCAATGCGGATTACTGTTTGTGAACCACTGCAGATGCAAAATCGACAGCTTTATGTGCCTTCCGAAGCGCCGTGTGCTCGAGATAATAATTTTTTGGTCACCAATCCTATGAACGACCATTGCCGAATTTGCTCAGCTTCGGTAACGGAGATTAAACCCACTAACCACGATCACCTCACTTTTTATTATAAAATTGACTTGAATTAATTATTATTTTTTTAATGTAAAACTATCTACGCGTAGTCCTGTATATTTAATAGATCTCAGTGTACAGACAGCGGGAAGCGACTTTGTAGAGATATCTAAATTTAAGTTAATACTATGTACAGATATCTAATTATAATTCAGTTTTAAAATTATTGGGTATTGTGTTACAAGAATTTGAATGGGACTGGACCCTCATATAATATCCTTATCTAGTGAATACCTAAATTGAATATATTTCACGAAGATAATTTGTGTTGAGTATCAGTCCTACTATGCAGCAAGTATTAAGTGAAATTTATCCAAGATCTTTAATTGTTAATTGGAGAACAAAAGGCACAAAACCATCTTGAATAGAAAGAGAAAGATCGGTAAAACAGAACGTCTAATTATAGACTAATACATTAGCGCCATCTGTTGACAACTAATGTATGTCGGTAAAAACAGATCCTTTAAATCAATTAACATACATTTAAATCTACGTTTCTTATTTACCATACACCCGCCCCATTGAAAATACAACGTTTCAATATTCAAGAAGAACGTATCTAACCAAAAAAGAATACATAGAAATTAAATTCTCAAAATCTAGGTAACTTCAAAGAAAAAATTACAATCTCAACCAAACTAAGATATGAGAAACTAAATACTCTTGGCATCATATTTTAAAAATACACAACCCTATGGAAGTCCTACGAGCATTGTAGCTTGCATTAGTAACTAATACATAGACCTTAAATTTACTTATGACAAGTTCTTATAAATAAGTACAATATAGCTTAGTTACACACTATAATAAGTACAATTGTGCAGGTAAGCAGTAAGAACAAAATTCTATATAATAAAAGTGATCTGCTTAAATCAACACTCTTTACAAATAAAATAACACTCACATTAAATAAGTATTACAGCTCGTAATTTTATATAGTTACAATATGTTATATTATAAAATTAATTATTTTGTTCAAAAGGCAATGGAACAATTTTTGTAATAGGTCTAGAATATAAACCTGTCTTAGTTTTTACAACAGCAGCTCGAATATGATTGTCTTTACTTTTGTATAATTCTACTACACGACCCAATGGCCAAGACAACGGTGGTTGATTATCATCTTTCAATAATACAATCATGTTTAACATTAAATCTGGTTTTTCTTTATACCATTTGTATCGCATCTGCAATGTGTTTAAGTAGTCAGCTCTCCATCGCTTCCAGAAGCTTTGTCGAAGTTTACATATTTGTTGATATATATTTAATCTGTTATCAGGAAATTTTGTGAAATCTCCTTCTGGAAATGAAGTAAAGCTGCACCCAATCAAAAAATGAGCTGGTGTGAGACATTGCTCTTCACCATCCAAATCTTTCAATGGTGTTATTGGTCGGCTGTTTACAATAGCTTCAATTTGGGTCAAAAGGGTATATAAATGTTCATAGGAAAGTACAGTATTACCCAATATTCTCTTCAAATGATGTTTAACAAGCTTCACAGAGCTTTCCCATATTCCCCCCCAATGAGCTGAATGAGGGATTATAAAACTCCATTCTATGGATTCTGATAATACATAATTCGAAATTTTTTCAAAATCGTTTTTAAACATGTTATATAACTCATGAAGCTCATTTTTAGCACCATGAAAAGTAGTTCCATTATCACTGAATATTTTAACACATTTACCCCGTCTAGAAATAAATCTACGCAATGCATTAAGAAATTCTTTAGTAGAGAGATTTGAAACTAATTCAATATGAATTGCTTTAGTGCTAAGGCAAACAAAAAGACATATATAACCTTTAGTTATTATAGGTTTCCTCATGCGAGCAATCTTGACTGAAAATGGTCCAGCAAAGTCTATGCCTGTGAACAGAAAAGGTCGTGAAGGTGTTACGCGATACTTAGGCAAGTCAGCCATTATTTGCGAAGCAGTTTCAGCCTTAAATCTGTAACAACGGACACATTTGTGTATTAAATGGCGCACACGATTTCGGGCATTCAATGGCCATACAAAACTCCGCAAAGCAGATAAAGTTGTTTGGGTTCCTGCATGCAATAGCCGTTCATGCTCATATTTAATTAGCAAATCAGTGACATGACAACGAGCTGGCAGTAGCAAGGGAAATTTTTGTTTAAACGGGATATCAGCATGACGTAAGCGACCGCCTACACGAAACAATTTTTCGCCATCCATGAAAATATTTAAATATTTTAAAGACTTTAAATCGCAACCAAGCTTTGACGAAACACAACCAATCTCATCCCTATGAAAATGTGCATGCTGTACACATTTGATTATGCAAATAGAAGCTTGATGAAACTCTTTGCTTGTTAAAAATTTGGTGACAGTATAATCAACATTTTTTAAATTATTAATAAATCGGAGTACATATGCCATGACCCTAACTAATCGACTCCAGGATGAAAATTTTTCAAATAAATCAAGAAGATCATTTTTGGTCTCCTGAATTATTAGTGATACACTTGGCAAAACAATACAATTGTCAATACCTTCCAAATCATTGGGGATTACTTGAGGTGCATTAAGCCAAAAATAGTCAGATTGTGATAACCAGTGAGGTCCATTAAACCAAAGTTTACACTTGGGAAAATCCTGTGGCTCTAAACCACGTGAAGCCATATCAGCAGGGTTCTCTGAAGATTTAACATGAAACCAATTGTCTTTAATAGACAAACTTTGTATTTGGACAACTCTATTTGATACAAAAATATCACGTTTGGTATGATCATTTTTAATCCAGCATAAGGTAATCATGGAGTCAGTCCAATAAAATAAACTTTCAGAGGGAATATTTAAAATTTTGGAAACAGTGCTCATGAGTTTTGAAAGCAAAAGCGCAGCACAAAGCTCTAACCTTGGCAGTGTAACAGTCTTGAGAGGAGCAACTCGTGTCTTTGCGCAGACTAAGTGGACTGTAGTTTTTTCAGCATGACTGCAGCGAATATATATGACACAGCCATAAGCCTTCGTGGAGCTGTCTGCAAAGCCATGAAGCTCGACCTGCTCTGCGTTGGGTATAAGCATGAAACGAGGCACTGAAATGACATTCAAACATTCAAGATTGGCACAAAACAATTTCCATTTACACAAAATAGCATCAGGCACTTTAGCATCCCAATCAATATTTGTTTTCCATATCTCTTGCATTATTAATTTAGCATAAACTGTAACTGGAGCAATAAAACCCAAGGGGTCATAGACCTTAGCAATATCAGACAAAATACTTCGTTTAGTATAATTAATTGAGATTTTATATTTAGGTACATCAACCTGAAAATTATCTGAAGAGGGCTCCCATTTCAAACCTAATGTTTTAATACAAGAATCTTCCTTGTTATCAAATGAAAATTGACATTTTTCACGTCTTTCAGGAGGAATAATTGACATTAATTCGGAGTTATTTGCATACCATTTATGCAACTCAAATTGTCCTTTACCCAATAATACTTGCAACTCCTTCATAGTATTCAATGTAGATGAAAGATCATTTTCACCATGTAAAATGTCATCGACATATGTACTATTTATTAATGCTTTAGAAGCAGAAGGAAAACCCTCACCTTCATCTTCAACCAACTGCACCAATGTCCTGGTAGCAAGGTAACTAGCAGATGCTGTTCCATATGTAACAGTATCCAATTGAAGACATTTTATACTATGTGATGGATCATCTCTCCACAAAATACGCTGAAGTGTTTGATACTGAGGTTTCACTCGGATTTGCCTGTACATTTTAGTTATATCAGAAACAAAAACATAAATATAGGTACGAAATCTCAAAAGTATGGTAAACATGTCAGGTTGCACAACAGGACCTACCAAAAGTACATCATTTAAACTCAAACCAGATGAAGTAGATTGAGAGCCATTGAAAACAATTCTAAGCTTAGTTGTAGATGAACTTTCTTTTATTACAGCATGATGAGGCATGTAATATTCAATGTCATAGTTTTTATGAGGATTTATATCAACAAAATGGGCATGACCAAGTTTAATAAATTCATCTATGAATGCCTTATAGTCTTTAAAAAGTTTGGGATTATTTTGGAATTTCTTTTCCAATGACATTAGACAACGAAAAGCAACATTATATGAGTTACCTAACTTTGGTAAAAGTTCTGTGTTAACTGGCAAATCAACATAATATCTTCCATCTTTATCCCTTGACACGGAGTTGAGATAGCTCTGCTCGCACATTTTCTCCTGAAATGATAGCATATTATCATTAATAGATATTTCTTCTATTTGCCAAAATTTTTTTATATCATTATGTAGGACAGACAAATAACATGGGCTCTTTAAGCTTGTAACATGTTGCCCTATCATAGACAATTCACCACAAAATATCCAACCAAATGCAGTGTTAATTAACGTAGGCATATTAGGACCTAAATCTAGTTTACCTTCTCTAAGACATTTTGCAAAACACGAAACACCAAGTATCATATCAATCTCCTTAGAGACATTGAAATTAGGGTCCGCTAAATGTAAATGCATAAGAGATGGTAATGCCTCTTTGGACACATTCACTAAAGGCAATGGATCAGTAATAATATCTAACACACCAAATTCTGAACAAAATTTAAAATCAGAACAGTTAGAATAAACAGATAAAGCAACTTTATGCTTTATTTTAATTGTATAATTTCCTACCCCCGCCACAGATAAATCAGTATCTTCAAAATCAACACATTTTAATTTATTAGCAAATGCAGAACTAATATAATTCTTTTGGCTACCTATATCCAAAAGTACTGTGCAGTCATATCGCTTACCTTCATTGTCACATACATATGCTAATGCAGTAGGCAGAAGGGACACTTGACAAACAGAGTTGTTTTTATTTTGTGTAATTATTGAAGATGTCAATACAATATTTGTGGGGGTTTCATTTTGAGGAACACTATTTGTGGGGTTACAGACCATAGTCACATTGCATGTTTGTGAGTCGAGGTGCAATAAACTATGATGCTTTTGTGAACATTTTTTACAAATGATATCTTTAGTGCAATTGCTAGATATGTGTTTATTTGATAAACAACCAAAACATAAATTTGTATTTTTTACAAATGTTTGTCTATCATTTGGAGTTAATTTAATGAACTTAAAACATTTTGAAATTGAATGACTTTTGTTACAATAAAGACAGTAAAGCGACTTACCATTTGTAGCATTGCCACTGCCTACAGACACATGAGTAGTGCTTTTCAAAGGAGACATAGACTTCACATTGGCCACTGAATCATCTCTGCACAACATGTCCAATGCTTGACAGCGCTGTTGTAAAAATCCTAAAAATTGCTGCAAACTAGGAAAGTCACTAGAATTTCTATTCAATTCAAAATCACGTAACGAACTATAATCAATTTTCGTTGACAAGATATGTATAAGTATAATATCCTCTAAGTTCGAAATATTCAGTGATAATAGTGAATTATAATATTGCATAAAATCATTCATTAACTTTCTCAATGTATAAGACTTATTATTAACTTTATTTAAAGAGAAAATGTTTTGCAAATGATAATTAGCTATAAGCACCTTATTGTCATATCGTGACGTTATCGCAGACCATGCCTTTATGTAGTTTTCATTTGTACACTCCAAAGTCGTAACTAGGGAAGCGGCTTCACCTACTAAACACGACTTCAAATAATAGAATTTCTGCACAGGACTGAGCTCTTCATTACTGTGTACCATTGTGACGTATAAATCCTTGAAAGACAGCCAATCTCCATAACTACCGCTGAATTTCGGCAGTGATATTTTCGGAAGATTCGGTTTGTACTGATGATCTTGCGCCGACGCGCACTCACTCGCCGGAGATGCATTAGAAAGATGCTTCAGTACTTCACGTCGTGTACGGATTTTCGTCAATAGTCTTTGGCACTTGCATTCAATATTCGATCCCTCGGAATTTTCTGCTATGTCAAGTGATTCCAAATTGAGGTTCACGTCTTCTAATCTTGTGAAAAGACTACACAACCGGTCAGCGGCAACATCCAAACATACAATGGACTTCACTTTTTCAATGTCCCCCAGCTCATTCTCCACAAGTGTTATACGGCCTTTGATATATCTCCTTGTATTTATTAATTTTATTTTCTCTTGGGTTAAATCGGTGATGGCGTCGTCGTATTTTTCGTTACTTTGTAACTTTTCGGATGTCGCCATTTTGGACGCTTGTTGCACGGCGTACTGAAAACCGATATTTCGTGAAATACTCACTTAACTGATCAAGTCGCGCTGAATTCTATATTTCTCGGAGAGAAGGACCATATGTTGAGTATCAGTCCTACTATGCAGCAAGTATTAAGTGAAATTTATCCAAGATCTTTAATTGTTAATTGGAGAACAAAAGGCACAAAACCATCTTGAATAGAAAGAGAAAGATCGGTAAAACAGAACGTCTAATTATAGACTAATTTGTAAATGTGACATGCTTTTATGTTCTACAGCGATTCACTACTTGCCTTTGTACTTAAACCATTACTTAACTAACACGAAGAACTATCTAGTGATATATATTAATATTACAAGAGATTTGTTTGTTTGTATCGAAACTAGAAGAGCGATTAAAAAAAAAACCCCTACTGGTAGTTACATCATACGGGGTCGATGTAGGCTATATATTACGCGTGCGAAGTCGCGGGACGACCACTAAACAACGTCGTCATTCATTATTTTATCAGATGTACTTAAAAATTGACGTTGTAAATAAAAAAAAAACATTAGTTCCCGATATCAAACTAGATGTCGCTACGGTACTTTCTTGATTTCTCCATTACAACACTTCCGGTTTTCTTTCATGTAAGAAAGTAAATTAATTTTAAAAACTTATATTCTATTTGTACTTTTTCGTATTTGTATTGATATCTAAGTTTCGAACTTTGTAAATTTCGGTTTTTTTATATGTTAGTTAAAAGGAACGGAAATTACTGTCTTTGGTCTATTCGTTTCCTGTAAAAATCAACTTTTGCTAGGGTCGCCATCAAGTGAGGTTCTTTTTAGGTGATTTCTTTTTTTTTCTCCTAAAATACTTCCTCATTAATCATTAATTCTTTAACAGGAGTAATACCCAAACTAAATAATGAAGGCATAACATGGTCGGATAACAACAAAGATATTCAATAATTCTAGGCCTTATATTAAGATCGAATCAAATGGTTCAAAAAAATATAAATCCAGTAAGTATAATGTGTAATAAGTTATTTTAGTCAGGAGAAATTGAAACTGCTCGTGAAAAATATATCATTATATATTTTTTCAAATACATCTGATAAAATAATGACCATTTCTGCCACTTGCATTTACCAAATATATAAAATTATCAAATTCTCGATGACTGTTCGTGTCCCAAATTTGAACATAATTTGTGTAAAGTTTGCATTGTGAATTATGAATTAACGCCATCCTCTGTTTTGTAAATCATGGAAAGTACGAATGTCTAATTGATTTGCGAGTTTATTAATATAAATGTGTTTTCGGAGATGAATTTTGATTATGAAGTTTTATTATGTAACTGCACATGTATAATATGTTAAGTGTTCTGACGTGTGTATTACTTAAGTTTATAATTGAATGAATTAAATGACATATTTATTTTGTACATAACACACATATATATGATTGGCGCATTAATCTCATCGGAGGCCCGAAGCGGTAATAGACAGCTTTTTCCAACCGAGGCAGAATCTTGATAGTGCTTGTACCCCTTCGCCTGCATACATTTTAAAATTTATAATGTTATTATGATTTTGGCGGATGACTGTAGCCATTTGGATGAAACCGTAGTCCGCCATTGTAGATACTTAATGTGCTAACTTAAGTGTAAGGTATATTATTTAGCTTGATATGGTATGTGGCAGTGCAACCACTACACGAACTGGGATAACCCGTTTCTCTGGCAGCGGCTCCTCCTGCCATATGTTTATATTTAAAAAACAATACAAAAACATTGAATTTTCTTACGATACCAATGCATCCTGTCAATGTAAGGTAGCTATTAGTTACTAACACGTAAAACAGTATTTTGATCTACAATAAATAAGCAATTGAAATAAAAAAAAAAACAGTACATTTGTAGAGTTTCACCTTGAATTACTTTTACTTATTACAATTACAATTTACATTAATGTATAAGCGGTTTAAAATTTTAGTAGTAACTCTGGAAAAACCAAAAGATGAAATATTATTACCACATAATATTATCACTTTTTATTGGTGAATATGAAATATATTGTTTTCAAAATTAAGCTATAATGAAGAATCTTTATTCAAATAAAATAATAGGGGTTCAAGTATGAAATTGTCGATTTGCATTGAAAATGAAAATAGTTTATTTTTTAATTTTTAACAAATTTATTTAATCAAATTAGATTTACCATTATTATCTATACATTGCTGCCATCTAATAGGAAGGTCATTTATGCCTTTGCGATAGAACTCTGAGGATCTAGACTGCACAAACTGTGCGAAAGCATTTTGTACTGCCTCCTGAGAAGAAGCCTTCCTCCTGCCTTCTTGTCACGTAGATAATTGTTCAAATCACGAAAAAAATGGTAGTCCGTTGGAGCAATGTCTGGTGAATACGGAGGACGACGAATGGTTTCTAACTGCAGTTCCTGAAGGGTCAAAACGGTTTCTCGTGCTGTATATGAAGTCTCGCTTAGCATGGAGGAATAATGGTGAAGATCGATTCATGAGTCGGGGGTGTCTTACTGCTAGTTTTGCCAACATTGTTCGGAGTTCGGCACAATAGACATCTGCCGTTAGGGGTCATCCATAAATTACGTCACACGATTTTCATGATTTTTTTTACCCCTCCCCCCGTCCTAGTCACAGCTGGTCACATTTGTAAGACTTCCCCCTCCCATGTGATGTCACATATTTTGCAAGGCTTTTGTAAAGTAATAGTTTAAAGTTCGTGTTTTAACACTTAGATTATAATAGATTTTAAAATGTGACGTCAGGAAATATAAGACCCTCCCACCCCCTTGTCACACATGTCACACTTCGTCGACCCCCTCCCTCCCCCTTAACGTGTGACGTAATTTATGGATGGCCTCTTATTGCTTGACTAGATTGAAGAAAACTATAGTGAATAACACCATGCTGAGACCACCAAACAGTTGCCATTACCTTTTTATTGGTAAGTTTTGCTTTAGGACACTGTTGTGGCGTTTGACCTGGGGTCAGCCATTGCATTTTTCTTTTACGGTTATCATAAATAATCCATGAGTAGCTCGGTGGCGTAGAGGATAAGCGTCGCGGCCCGTATTGTAGTCGTTAAGCAACTTTCGCAACGGTCGGTCACGGGATGGGTGACCAAAAATTACTATCTCGAGCTACTTAGTGCTTCGAAAGGCACGTTAAGTCGTTGGTCCCAACTGCATTTGCAGTCGTTAATACCCTCAAATCCGCATTGGGCCAGCGTGGAGGGTCATGGCCCATCCTCCTTAATCATGGCCCATCATCCATAAGGAAGACCTGAGCCCCTGCAGTGGGGACGTTAAAGGGCTGGTGATGATGATGATAAATAATCCACTTTTCTTCACATGTCACAATTCAATCCAATATTCCTTCATTTCTGTACCGATTCAACAAGGCAACACAAGTTTCAACACGCGTTTCTTTCTGCAGATCAGTGAAATCACGAGGCATCCAACATTTCGTATTTTTTTTATTTTATTGATTTGACGTAAATTACTCAATATTGTGGGTAAGGTAACGTTACACCATGCCGCTAATTCCTGGGTAGTTTGACTAGGTATCGGCTTCCACCATCTCTCTTAATTCATTGTTATTCACCTGTGTGGGCGGTCTTGAATGAATGAATGAATGAATGAATGAATGAATGAAAAATTCTTTATTGTACACCAATGGACAGAAACTTCCTCGTGGCTCGTTCTTCAAGTCGAAGTTTCCATTATGAAAGAGTTTAAACCAAAATCACACGGTGCGTTCATTAGCAGACCCCTCTCTAAACGCAACATTGATATTGCGGGCTGTTTCTGCCAAGTTACTTCCGCGTCGGAACTCGTATTCAAAAATCACTCGAAATTTCGCAGTATCCATCTTTCTTGTCTAAGTTGAATAACAAAAACAATTGAAAGTCGATATTCAAATGTTTCACATTTTTAAAAAAGAACATAATAGGAACCATATGAAAAGAGTTTCTTTCGAAAACCTCAGACCATTAAGATTCTATGTCAATTCAAAGAACCTATTACAATAAAGGCAATTTCATACTTTAACCCCTAATCATTAAAAGTACTTATCAAGCAACTACATTTTTCCTACCACTCAGGACGTCTGTTGGCTGATAAGAAGAATGAGACTATCTACTACAAAAAGGGTTTAGCCGGATACGTATGACGAGTCGGCCCCCAAATGGGAATCGATATTGAAACTTATGTTTTAATATAGACTTGATGTTCAAACACGATTTATGTACTTTTCGCGACCGACTTCCGCTTTGACCTTGAGATAGAGAGCAAAATATCCGTATGCTTGACTATTACTGAATGTGATATATCTCTGAAGCTAATTAAGATAAAGAAGTGAAACTAACGCGAGGTGTTAGGTTACATTACAGAGTATATCACATATATTTTTTTATAATTTTTAGAATAAAAAATTACATTAAAAAAATAAAAATAAAAAATATCATGTTTTTTTTTCTGACTTCTCTGTGACTTACAATCACGAAATTAATATATGTTATGCTCCTTTGTATGCTCTATCACCCATAAAAATTGCGTGAAAAAAAAGTTGGTGCAACACAACGGAAAAAAATTATATGTGATTCGCGCCTTGTAGTGTGAGTGTATAAACAAACAAGTTCGAACTTGTTATCGAGCTGTTTACTGCATCGTTTGTTTAGCTAAAGTAGCAGTCATTTGTATTACACAAGAAGGCAGTTTGGGACTCAAATTCTGTCATAGGTATTTTGTATCAGCATTTTGAAATTATTAACTATCGAACCAAATCATTATTAAGTAATAATGTCGAGAAAGTGTAAAAATTGTAACAAGTACCTGTGTAAGATTCCAGGAGACCAGGATAACCAAGATAACCAGGAGGTTATAAAAAAATTATAAAGAATGAAGAAGAAGCTAAAGTGTTTAGTGACTGTTTGAATAAAATCGTAATAGTTAATGATATTTTTTGTAAGAAGTGTCGACTTATCCCATATATTAACAAAAAAGCTTCTACTTCTAAATGTGCAGCATTTAACTTGGCCGAAATAATGGACGATCAAAATAATCTCTCAGTACAATATGTGAAATCAGCACCTAATATCATCAAAGCAGAAGTAAAATCAAGACATATAAATAGAAAAGTCTATCGAATTTACATTCACTATATTTCCGAAGGTAATGACTACAATAGTATTCTTCGTTATTGCTGTGATTGCCCCAATGGCAAACGTACAGTGGGATGCTGTTCTCATGTAGCAGCTATTATTTATTATCTATCATATCGATGATATTTGTCCAAAATCGTACGTCCTGCTGAGGTCCTAACTAAGTTATTTGCGACTCAAAGTGTTCCGATTGTAATTAATTACAACAGTGACGATGATTAATATTTTGTTTCTTGTATTTTGATAGACACGAAAAAGTAATAATAATGAGTATTGAACACTGGCTGTTTTTTTTTCATTTCTTTTTTAACTATTATCCCATCTCTTAAGACTAGTTACTTATGTTTTAAAACAAGCTGATGTGAAATTTCGAAAAAAAAAACAATGATGTAATGTGAAAACCTTATAATACAGGGGTATACCATAAGACAGAAATCACATATAATTTTTTTTCGTTGTGTTGCACCAACTTTTTTTTCACGCAATTTTTATGGGTAATAGAGCACACAAAGGAGCATAACATATATTAATTTCGTGATTGTAAGTCACAGAGAACTCAGAAAAAAAAACATGATTTTTTTATTTTTTATTTTTTTAATGTATTTTTTTATTCTAAAAATTATAAAAAAATATATGTGATATACTCTGTAATGTAACCTAACACCTCGCGTTAGTTTCACTTCTTTATCTTAATTAGCTTTAGAGATATATCACATTCAGTAATAGTCAAGCATACGGATATTTTGCTCTCTATCTCAAGGTCAAAGCGGAAGTCGGTCGCGAAAAGTACATAAATCGTGTTTGAACATCAAGTCGATATTAAAACATAAGTTTCAATATCGATTCCCATTTGGGGGCCGACTCGTCATACGTATCCGGCTAAACCCTTTACTAAAATACATAAGGCATTAAATTAGATATAAAAAATGTTACAACTTTAATTATAACATCTATAAACATAAACGCACAAATAACAAAGATATTACAAAAATTTTCCAGGCGCCCATACATTTTTCGCTAGTGTAGCACCGTGTGACGTCACTGAGTGCCTTCTATTTGTAGGGAACGTTTTCGGCCAACTAGCAGCAGTTCTACAAACACAGCACCGTATCTCCGAAACTATTAATCGCAGACATGCTGTCACTTCGACATTATTTCTCAGATGTTAATGGACTATTTATTTATGAAATAAAAAAAGTTATCATCTAGCCTATTATATCGTCATTTGTCCCAAAAGCGATGGCGACTTTAAAATTTAAACACATACTCCATAATTCTATCACAATCGGTATACCTTTCAAGGAATTACGACTGATTGTAAGGTTACACAGTTACCCAGCAGTTAAATAAAAATGTAATATTTTCACGTGGCCTCTATTAAGACGTGAAAACACCATCTTGATAGCTAAGTCACGTTTGCAGGCGGCCTAACGAACTGTTTTGACATCGTGACTTGAGTGTATATGAGCATTCATTATAGAATATAAAGAATATACTATCACAAAATATAAGCGATATTTTCAGTGTGAAGTATATTTTTGGGTAATAAATTAGACCTGTGGCGTTTAGGCTTAGGCAAATGAATGAAAGCCTGACTAAGGTTAAGAACTTCATTTATTTACCGTAATGAAAGAAAAAAAGAATAATGAACCCCTTTTGGGTTTCCTTATATATTTTTAACACGTTCAAACTTTACAAGTTATTCATTTTACACATTTTAAATTATAATGGATTATTTAAATATTTTTAAACAAAGTCTTATGTTATTTATGGATGGGTAAAATATTTTTTTACGAACTGTCATTCAGAAAGAACATATTGGATTACTCAAAATTTCAAATTACGTAAAGTGAATAAGAAAAAGAAATGTTGAAAATCAAAGAAAAATTGCATGCAGTCACCCATAGTCTATTCAATTTCTTCCGAGACAAAATGTAAACAAACTGGAAAATATGTCAAAATATAAATGCATTTAGAATTAATGAAAAAAGAAGGTGACATTAAAAACACCTAAAATTAAAGCTGATCCCAAACATTGGACGTATTATAATAGCTACGAGAAGCTCAGGACGTAGTGATAAGGCAAATACTTTACTTAGAAACGTGAGATTTTGTAATGTAGGTCGGGTTATGACCGGCCAATTATTACTCTCGAGCAACTCCGTGACTTCGTGCAAAATGCTTTACGTTAAAGCCGTTGGTCCCGGCTGCATTCGCAGTTGTTAAGTTTGTTGTTTCTGTTATTGTTAAGTTAAATGAAATAAAATCTTTTTTAACCGATGCTCCAAACCGCGTAGGGCCAGCGCTGGAGGGTCATGGCCCATCCGCCATAAAAGAAGAACAAAAATTTGTAAAAATTGATGGTATCATAGATGATTTGATTGACCGTTTTGTGATAGAAGTTGGTGCGACTAGTTCCCCAAAGGAAGACGGGGAAGATTCTGAATAAAATTAAGTTACTCTTACAATTGCTATTTGAAAAAGAAATAGACTTATTGTATTGCATACCTACCATACAATAATTTGTCCCATTAACAAATTTATTTACATACTAATCAATAAAAAAGTTTGAGAAACATTAGTTTGTGTGTTTACATTTTGTTACAGAGGAAGTTGAATAGACTATAGGACGAAATAAACGGTCGATGGTACGACGCACCGTTATAGACTTATTTATTTTTTACACTGACAATACTAATTTTAAATAAGAGCGAGAGAAATTTGACCGTTTCGAATAGCCTGATTTGCTATTGACTGTAGTTATTATAAAAATTAAGGGTAATATTATCACTGTGCTTGTGGTAGATAGTTTCTTGCTTAACTAAAAAAAAATGATATCGATTATATAGCCTAAAAAAATTAGGAGAACCTGGATCAATAGAAGTACTTAATATCAGGATTGTGTACAAGACAACTTTACTGAGCCACTATAATTTTTATATAGCCTCAAAGAGTATATTTCAATAAAGATTATATAAAAAGTATAAACCTCAGGTATAAAGTATATGCAAAAAGATTCTACAGTAATATTATAAAGGCTCCGAAACTATTGGACCTCTTTTTAAAATTCTTTCACCTACGGGTAGCTACACCATACAGGTTTGACATAGGCTTTTACGCGTGAGAAGTCACTGAAAAACAGCTAGTATTTTAATAAACTTACGGATTAAGGGTGCGAGTTTTGAAAAGAGGTGGAGCCTTTTTACCCAACTGCGCAACGCAAAGGATACCTTACCCGTATTTATGAGGCTATGTATGTATGTATGTTTGTCCCTATATGGCATTGTAGAGACCAAACGGCTTGGCTAATTATGATGATTGATCAAAGTATAACGTTAATCGATTTGTCTTTGCGAGTAGTCACATAACAATAATCGGAATCCTTTTTCGAGGGTGCCTCCCCTACATGTAAAGTGGGGATGATTTTTTATATTTTCGATTTCCCTATAGTGTGGGTTATATTGGTCAAAAAGGAAATAGGTCCTGACTGTTGATCCTTCTATTCTGCTTTTGAATGTATGATATGTGTATAGATTCTGAAACTATTTCAATAGAGCAGTAGTACTTAATAACATTTCAAGCTAATGGGCTTGTTTTTTTTTAGTTTTTAGTGAAAGTAATTATATTTTTTTTTTCACTTCCTTCTTTTGTTTTCACTCTTTTATTTGTTTGCAACTAATAGGCTCTGAGACCACGGAAAGCTGCATCATATCCGGTGAACATAGGCTATATTTAATCCCGAAAAACAGCAAATAAAGGGATGAAAATGGGAGAGGAAGTTTGTATGGGGAATTAATATATTGCCATCATTGTTTACTATTCAATCCCCGTGTCATAATATGTATCGATATCCAAATTAATTATAAAATTATTCAAGCTATTTACACATTAGTAAATAATCTTACTAATATTTATCCCACGCGCGGGAAAACGCTTGCGGAAGACTAGTATTTTTATAAATGTCTCCAGTTACAATACTGGTTATATATATTCTGCTGTAGCCAATGATGTATTAAAAAGTTTAGATGGGTTATCTGCGCACAGTATTTACTAGAAAAAAGCAAGACAATTGCCCGAGTTTCGCTTTAGTCCTGTTTCAGCAAGCGTTTGGATAATGTCATTTTTAATTCACTTCAAAAAAAGGAGGAGGTTCTCTATTGGACTGTATTTTTTTTCTTGTTTGTTACCTCAAAACTTTTTACAGGGTTGACCGATTTTGATGATTCTTTCTCTATTTGAAAGCTAGTACTTGCCATGTGGTCCCATTTTAATTTGGTCTCGATCTGGTAATGACATCTACGAGTAAGGGCGCTTGTGCACTACACTGAATTTTCAGATCCGGCGGTCCGATTTTTTCCGGTCCGGAATGACATGAAAAACCCGGATGAGTAGCTTGTGCACTTGTCCGTTTTTTTCCTGATCGGAGCGGCGCAGTGTAGTACAGCTCTTTGAAGCTACACGTCACTTACGCTAGGTACGATAAGATTTTTGGAACGTCGGTAATTGCGTTCGAAGACGTAGAAGCTACCTAGATACTTAAATAATTACCTGATCGTTTTACATAAACCATAATAAATTATGGCAAGACGAAAGCATTTTTTTTACTACAATCGGATGACTACTATCAGATGTAAAAACTTATACCCTTACTAATTTAGGAACAGCATTATTCACATACAATAGCTAAAAATATCTGTGACATTAGAATAAAATGACTGATAATGGTCTAGTACTTGATGTTTAAATTTTTAAACGTGCTATTTTTTTTCGAAGTTTTGTAAAAACAACTTTCAGATTACAGAGATAGACCAATCGGTGGCGCCATTACGTAAACAAATCGAAATAAGTGCCGTGTTAGCGGATAATTATTATGCTAAATGAACTTGACGAGATCAGTTGACTGTATTATATATAGGCATAATTTTATACGCGTGGTGTAGTTTTTTTGAGCAGAAATATTATTCCCTTAGAATTCGTTTTTTAAAATTTATTAATGACACAAATATACATTTAATGCGAAAAAGACATTGAGTGTCACTTAATTACTTTTGTTAATCTTCTGTTTATTCTTTATTATTACTTCTGTTGTTAAATATTGATCTATACTTATCAATTGTCTAAAAAAAATTTGATAATGACAAATTTCCAGGCAAACTTTCATCCCCTATTTTTCGCGATAAAATGTAGCCTATGATCTTTCTTAAAGTTAAGTCTATTTACTATATTAATTTCCATTTAGATGGATTCAGTTGTTTAGGCGTCTAAGCGTAACAACATTCATTTATCTTACCTTAAGCTATCGATACTTTTAATACGATTCTAAAATCTAGCTAAGTATCGATACTAGAACCATACGCTGATCAAATTAGAACTATACCGAGTTTGCCAAAGCATATGCAGTGATATATACCAACTATATTAAATCATCATATAAAACATAGCATTTTATAATCAACAATAAATATCGATTATAAATTTATTGGAAATTAACAAGATTGCCGAAATAAATATTGATTCAAATCGATTATTTTTTTCCAAGCCTATTCCTTATGAATTTTCCGGATCTCGGACACAGCAGTGCACAAGCGTAAACACGTTTTTCATTGCCGCCATCACGGACCTGAAAAAATCGGTCCGGAATAGAGAAAAGTAAAATTCCGGACGGTAAAATTCCTGACAGTGCACAAGCGCGCATTACCTACATATGACCTGACATATCGGACCTGAAAAAATCGGACCGCCGGACATGAAAATTCAGTGTAGTGCACAAGCGCCCTAACCCTATATAAATTTGCATTAAGTATGCCTGATGTTTGTTACCCCAAAATTCAAAATATCACTAAAATGCATGAATTTAAATCTTTTTTATTTAAAAAAAGAACCGGTTTATATTTAATAATTACAGAAAACCTCAGCCCGAATTCAATGTTTGTTAAAACATTTAACAGCTTTTAAGTATTATTTTTTACTTTTTTAAATTTAAAGTCCGTTTCATTTGTTTTCTCGTAATAAAAAAATGCCTTCTAGGCGTTTTTAAACAATGCACAAATTATACATTGACAATGAGTAAAGGCAAAAAGAGATATAATTTCATGCGTAGGTACTGTAACTTATTCTTATTTTAATAAAAATAATAAAATGTCATGAAACGCGGCCCTTTTTTCGTGCATCGTGTTCTATGAGGATGCAGCAGTTGACACGTAAAGCTATACAAATTAATGTTTATCTCGTTCTAACAAGAGGTATGCTGAAGAATCTGATAGGGAGATAAACTATTTTGGATTTCTTAGAGCGCTACCTTTTGCGGTTGTGTTATAAATATTACGCTACCACAATAAAGTTTACGCCGTTTTAAAACGCAATAATGAACAGTAGTCTAATAATATACATGTCTATATAATAATAAAACATTATCGGCTGTAGTTTCTTAATTTAACTATAGATGTCACGACTGTAGTAAAATATTTTATGATCAAAGTATTAAATGTAACTTTAGATATATAATAATACTAACTTGCTGTGTTTTAGCAATAGTTTAAATAAAACATTTTTAGTTATATATGATTTTGGTATATATTTACAGTAAAATCAACATAAATACTTAAGCTACATTTGCAAATATTCTTACAACTAAATTACAATGCGGGGCTTATTAATAAAATAATATGTCGTTTCTCATTATCCATAGCCATTAGTCATTTAAGAGATCGTTTACAAGAGAGATTCAACCTTAAAATCTATATATATAACTGTACAATTTCAAACGGCATCAATCTATTGCATATCAGAAATAGTATAAACAAAAAAAAGTACTTATTTTTCAAATGGGATCAAACTGAGATGAGCGATCTTCAATTATAACTTTATTTAGAATTTGGTAGAGTTGGGAAATAGCTGTTTATTCTTAAGATGCTTCTACACGTGTAATATTTATCTGCAATTAGTGGTAACATTATGGATTTTTTAACGCAGCAGAGATGCAATCTTAAGCTTAAGGCCTAAGAGCTGTCCGACGCCGCACCCGCCCTGAAAAGGACAGGCTTAAGCGAGGCCGGCCTACTGAGGGAAAGGTCCCGGGAAACTCTGGTAACACTGCAAGAATCCTAGCCAGTTTTTGCAATATTGCAGTTATATCCCGGCCGTATAGACAAACATTTTTGGTATGGCCATTGTTGAAAACGCTTATGTGACCACACAATCAGTTGTGACAATAAATTGCGGACAAATATTACCTGTTTAAAAGCCCCTATAATTGAAAATTTGGTTTTTTAATATTTCCATAAGTACTGTGTTTCGTTTTATCCGTTAATATACGCATGGGCAGGGTGGTGGGCATGGGCTTTGGCAAGGAGCGTTCCCCTTTAAAATATCAGATGTCACAGTTATCGTGGGCGGTTGGATTGTAGCAGGTGATGGAGGACGAATGACGATTTGCGGGGGATTGATCGGGTTCAAAGCCGGTTGGCATATCCTTATCGGATTCGGTTGAATGGGCTGCGGTTTTGGTGGTTTCACGACGATCGGCGGGGGACAGATTGGTGGCAAACACGGTGGATTAACGGTTATCGGCGGGGGACAGACGGGTGGGATTCCCGGCGGACGAACGACTATTGGGCTCGGTGTTATTGGGGGTATGCACGGCGGTTGGACTATAATTGCGGGTGGTGTAATCGGATCTTGTTGCTTGGGCTTCACTAGGATCGAAGGTGGTTGTATTATGACATCAGGGGATCGGGCTACGAAGAAGTTGCCGCCGGGCACGGGCACCTGCTGGAATCCCGCTGCTCGTAGACGGTCAGCGATGCAGCTGCGCTGTAACAGCACTTTGATTGGACCATCTCCACAAAGTGCTAGAAAAATATATAAGTTAGGTTATTTAAAGTACCACGGTCCGGATCTGGACTTATCTTAAGATACCAGGTACCCGGATTAAGCGAGAGGGTAGTACGGAGGGTTTTGCACGGTAGGCCTACTGCACCGGACTGCCGTCCCTTGCAGTGGGAGAGCCCGGGTTCAGTCGGCCTCTCGCCCGGGTCGATGGCATGTTAAGGTCAGTTCCCCTCGGTATAAAAAAAAGGTTATTTAAAGTAGTCAAATTGGAAATTTCGCCATAAAATCGCAGAGTTGGACAATTCAAAAGCACTTAGAAGCTCGCAACAGAGGGTTAAAATGCTATAAGATTTCATCTTAAGATATCTTCAAAAAAATGCTATAATTTTCCGTATCTTAAGTTGCTTTCTTTTCGTATCTTGAAATAACCTACGAAATATATTGGCAGATTTGTTTTCAGCTTGTAAGGAACAAATGCTTAAATAGAGGAAAAAATACGGGTATTCCATATTTTAAACGGGATGAATTAAAAAAATAATACTGATATAATTCATCTAAGATAGTTGTTCGATGAATGCTTGTTAATGAGCGCATGATTTGACATATTTAAAAAATCAATACAATTATAAGTATAGTTAAATATGGACATTATTTCGCTTTTTATTCCACACATTTTAACAACATTTGTGAAATCGTATTGATATAGGGGACAGTGAGGGTCCCGGCGGGACATTTGAATTCATGCCTTAAATACGAGACGTCTGGCAAAACTTTAATAAGTTTATATGAATAAACATTATTTTGACTTTGACTATGGATTTTATCAAATCAAAATTATTTATTCAGTCTAGGCTATTGCGAATGACAAGACTCTATGTCTGTCTCTTTCTATCTGTCGTTATCTCTCAGCCCAATTCGAATTCGGGCCAGGGCGCCAATTCTACTAAATAAATTTTGTTTAAATCGAATCGAAAACGGATCGAAACCGAACGAAACTACAGTTTTTTAATGGTTTTCCTATTCTACAAAGTGACAAACGATACAATTCCAGTTCCCTGGGATTGTACAATACATTTTGTAGAATTGTATCGTATGTATTCCTGGAAGTGACGATACAATTCCAGTTCCTGGAATTGTATCCCAGTTCCTAGAATTGTATCCCAGTTCCTGGAATTGTATCCCAGTTCCTGGAATTGTATCGTATGTCACTTCCTGGTATTGTATCCCAGTTCCTGGAATTGTATCGTATGTCACTTCCTGGAATTGTATCGTATGTATTCCTGGAAGTGACATACACTTTGTAAAATAGGAAAACCATGAAAAACTGTAGTTTCGTTCGGTTTCGATCTGTTTTCGATTCGATTTAAACAAAATTTATTAAGTAGAATTGGCCCCCTGGATTTTGTACAGAATCGCAGGGTAGTTCGTGAATATACGATGGGAGACATTGTACCGAGATAAATGAATTTATTGAAATGAAACTCACTTGCTGGATCGCTGGGCGGTGCGCAAGGGCAGGGCGGGGGCGGACACGGACAGGGGCATAGACAGGGCGGTGGACAGGGCGGAGGACAGGGCGTCAGGCAGGCCGGCGGACAGCAGTATTGCGGAACCGGTTGAGCCGCGACGGATGCTATTAGAGCTGCGAACAAAAATATTCTGTGATGGTTTCGATGCTTAGGCAAATGAATAAAAGGCTGACTAAGCTTGAGAACTTGATTTAAATAATGCTAACAAAAAGAACCCTTTTTTCGGGTTCGGTGAATAATTTCATCACATCACCAGCCCTTTTACGTCCCCACTGCAGGGGCTCAGGCCTTCCTTATGGATGGTTAAGGAGGATAGACCATGACCCTTCACGCTGGCCCAATGCGGATTGGAGGGTATTAACGACTGCAAATGCAGCCGGGACCAACGTCTTAACGTGCCTTCCGAAGCACGCAGTAGCTCGAGATAATAATTTTTTGGTCACCCATCCCGTGACCGACCCTTGCGAAAGTTGCTTAACGACTAAGACCGCGGGCCGAGGCGCTTGTCCACTACGCCACCGAGCTACTCGGTGGATAATTTAACTTTATTATATTTGATTTGAGTTCTAATTCGTAAGTATAATGAAAACAGAATATATATAATTAAAATTGAATATATATAATATTTCTAACTCGTTGCATATTCACGAACCGACATTCATAGAGAGCATTAATAAGGGGTCATCCATAAATTACGTCACACTCGAGGAGGTGGGGGGGGGGGGGGGGTCGACGAACTGTGACATTAGAACAATTATTATCTTAGTAGCTCGGTGGCGTAGTGGATAAGCGCCGCGGCCCGCGATCGTAGTCGTTAAGCAACTTTCGCAAGGGTCGGTCACGGGATGGGTGACCGAAAAATTATTATCTCGAGCTACTCCGTGCTTCGGAAGGCACGTTAAGCCGTTGGTCCCGGCTGCATCTGCAGTCGTTAATACCCTCCAATCCGCATTGGGCCAGCGTGGAGGTTCATGGCCCATCCTCCTTAACCATTCATAAGGAAGGCCTGAGCCCCTGGCCGCGTAGCCATTTTGTTCGTATTTATAATAGGGGCCATAACTCATGCTTATATTTATCCGTATACCTAATATCATCAAAATCCATTCTATAGTTAAAGCGTTAATTACTAACATTTACTAAAAAACTTTTGCCATTAATATATTAGTAGGATAGGATAACATAACAAAATAAATGTATAATGAATTATTACGAACCCAATAATCCCAAGGCCGTATATCTGCCCATTTCGACAACGTAATGCAGCTTCGAAAGCGAATATCAAACTTTTTATACTAAATCCAAAGTTTAATTTGATTTGCAATCAAAAAGCATATCTCTGTGGAATGTTTAAACATGAATTTGTTATGCTTTTGATAATGAAAACTTTTTTTATGAGTTTTTATCCTTGACTTCCTCACGTGGACTTCGAAATTATTGCGTGTAAAGTTTTAGTAGGATAAATACATGTTTGAAAGTATTTATTGTCTGGAGCATTTCCCTGGCAAGATGTTACAAGTATTGTAACGTGCACTCTATGGTCGACTTTATTTCGCCAATGAAATGATCGACTTAACAGGATTTCTAGTTAACGGCATGCTCGATTTTATAGAATGTATTGCTCGATTATGTAGGCAGAATATTTGACTTTACAGGATGTGATGCTTGATTTTACAGGATGTGATGCTCCATTTTACGGAATATAATTCTCTACTATATGGCAAGTAATGCTCAGTTTTACAACATGTAATGCTTGACTTTACAAGATGTAATAGTCGACTTTACAGTATGTAATGCTTGGCTTTACAATATGTAATGCTTGACTTTACAGGATATAATGCTTGACTTTGTTACGTTACGTTACATTACATACAAAACAATACAATGGATTTCAATGTTAACATTCACTATTGAATAGCAAATTTGACAAATAAAGTTTCTTTTTATGAATGCTATCTAACGGAAAATAAAACCATCAGTTCAGAATACTATAGTGTGGTAAAGATGAGTCTATGGCTTTTGAAGTTCATCTTTGATGGTACAAAGATTGTGATTAAATTTGGTGATAGGTCCGGTAAGCATGGCTTGTGTCTCATGCAACGAATAAGCTGACAAGATCGAGGCTGTTAAGGTTTCGTTCGCTAAGGGTCAAATAGGACCCTATTACTAAGACCGCTGTCTGTACGTCTATCACCAGACTGAATCTCATGTACCATGATAGTTAGTTGAAGTTTTCACAGATGATATATTTCTTTTACGTCCGTTCTGCAGGGGCTCAGGCCTTCCTCATGGATGGTCAAGGAGGATGGGCCGTGACCCTCCACACTGGCCCAATGCGGATTGGAGGGTATTAACTACTACAGAAGCAGCCAAGATTGAAAGCTTAAAATGCCTTCCAAAGCACGAGGTAGCTCGAGACAATAATCTTTTGGTCACCCATCCCGTGACCGATCCTTGCGAAAGTTGCTTCACAAGAATGATCGCGGGCGACGGCGCTTTCTCTACGCCACCGAACTACCTTTTTTTAAAGTATATTAGTAAATTGGACTAAGCTCGAGCAAAGATTAAAATCTTTCCGCACTCGTGTCAATTTTCTGTTCAGCCATGCATAAACAAACATTCGGTACTATAAACACATTTCTCAGTATAAAAGCTGATGTCCCAAAAGCATAATATGTCAGAACCATGGTAGCCAAGCAGGTGATAGTTCTATTTGGTAAGTGTCATTTGATATTATCTCAAGTTTAAGAAAGAAAATACGTTTATTAATGGCAACTGCTTAAAAATCCATCAGCTCCAAGTACTGAGTACTTGAATCTACCCAGGACCTAACAGGACTGACGAATCTTTCAAGCACTTGTTACTTTTCGCTACTATTCAGCGTATTCTCATCAATGTTCAGGCATCACCCAAACAGCAGAAAGAAATACCTTTGCAAATATTGTGAATGGGAAATTGATGAAATGACCATTTAACGATTAACGACTGCAAATGCGGCCGGTACCATCAGCTATTGACGCTTCTAATTTTTGGTCACCCGTCCCGTGACTGACTCTTGCGAAAGTTGCTCAACCACAACAATCGCAGGCCGCGGCGCTTATCCACTACGACGCCGAGCTACTTGATCTAATTGATCTTGATCTTGATTGAATTTATTGATCAAATATGATAGTAGATGTTATATTTACCCTGCAGAGAAGTCATTACTAAGCTGATGATGGTGATTGGTACTATGTGATCCAATCATCATCTATTAATGCACCCATTGCTGTTGCTCAGGCTTTCGTATGGATGGAATCGTATCAAATCGCATAGGATGAAAGGGCCGAGACCTACCACCAGGTCAGTCTGTATTGGAGGGTATCAACGGCTTAACTAGCCTTGATGCACGAAGGGGCTGAATAAATTTTTGGTCACTCATCCCAAGACCAGCCCTTGAGAAAGTAGCATCGCTAACGCTAACCACTGCCCAATCGAGCTCTTCAATCCACATGATCAATTGAAATTTCATAACTCCTCAGCTCTCGTCGCTTATGTGGCCGCGGCGCCGTGGAGGTGCTTCAGGCAATGCGATGGCTCGACAGTCTGCTTCGGCGACCAGGGATGCCCGCAGATAGCGCCACCATCGATCTGCATTAGTCGCCCTTGCCCACCGTGCTCATGTGCGACAACTATCTATACACCATGCTCATGCCCACCATCACCTTGCCCCTGCCCTCCACCTTGCCCCTGCCCTCCACCTTGTCCCTGCGCTCCACCTTGCCCCGCACCCTGCAACCCATGCGACCCCTGTAACCCGTGCAACCCTTGCCTGCCCCCCTGCAACCCGTGCAACCCATGTGACCCGTGTAACCCTTGTAACCCATGCCTAGCCCCCTGTGCCCCCTGTGACCCGTGCAACCCTTGCTTAGCCCCATGTGATCCTTGCGCACCTCCGTGCAACCCATGCTGGAGTTAAGACATTCGGTTTTACACATTATAATTTAATTGGTGGTTATAAAAGTTTCTAATGGGATTAAATTATTTGGGATTTTCATATTATTTTTATTTATTAACATTAAACCTTCACATTGAATAATGATGTATATTGAAGAAAATCGGGTTGTGTACTTTAGAAGATATCAGCATGCAGACAGCGGGAATCGATCGCTTTATACTATATATAGATATATTTAATCCATACCTCACTATCAGGGGTCAAGGTGAGATGCTTAAGATGTTAGTTGATCTCAATGATATTTAAAAAAAAAACCAACATTATAATTGCTAGAAAGCCGATAATTATTGCTTTGGAAGTATTTAAAAAAAATAAAGCACTAAAAAAGCACCTCCTCTAGATGGCGACTCAAGCAAAAGTTGATTGGACCAAAGATAGTCAGTTCCGTTCCTTTTAACTAACATATTAAAAAACTTAAATGTGCAAAGTTCGAAACTTAGATATCAATATAAATACGAATAATCACAAATAGAATATGAGTTGTTTATTGAGTTTTGAAAACTAATTTACTTTTATACATGAAAGAAAACCAGAAACGTTGTTATGGAGAAATCGAGAAACTACCATAGCGACATCTAGTTTGATTTCGGGAACTAATGTTTTATTTAAAATACTTCTTCATTATAAATCAAACGATACATTTGTGCCTGGGGTTGAAACAATAGAGTTACAAAGAAGTTTTTTATCAATAGGACAATTCTGCTAATGTTAGCGTTATTATGGTAAAATAATATAGCTTCAACAACAAGAGTTTATGACAGCTCTTGTTCTTCTTCTTCTTCTTTTATTAATGGCTTATCTGACAGCTCTTGTTACTAGTACACAACATAAATACATCTGTCACCGATGGCGTGTGAGGGAGACAACGCACTAATAATATTGGAATTCAGGTAGATAGAACAATGGTATAAACCAAGTAGTTAACATTCTATTTAGATGTTATTATTACGTAAAAAAACGTATTACTTTTCAAACTGTTTATTTGCAATGTTAAACTCTGTGCTGAAACAAAAAACTAATATATTTTTTATGCACCTTGACATGCTGATAAGGGCATTCAGACAATAGTTAAATTAACCTATAATTATCATAAAATCAAAGTAAATAAGATTTAAAAAGTATCATGCGTAACAATAAATGAATAACAAAATTACAAATTAGTTAAAAATAAATGTCATAAAGTTTTATTGGTGTCGTTACTTATAAAATCTATAATTATATTAAAAATACACTGTTATATATGGAATCATTAAATGTAATTATAAATTAAAGCGGTGGAATTGAATAAATAGAATTACTTCCCCCAAAAACTCCTGCAGCATTTTTATGATAGATATTTATTTAGGATATTTTTGAAAACATCATTTTTTTATTACTTGTTTATGCTCGAGAATGTTGAACAACTCATATTCTATTTGTACTTCTTCGTATTTGTATTGATATCTAAGTTTAGAACTTTGCTAATTTCAGTTCTTTAATATTATGTTAGTTTAAAGGAACGGAAATGACTATCTTTGGTCAATTCGTTTCGTGTAAAAATCAATTTTTGCGAGAGTCGCCATCTAGTGAAGTGCTTTCTTTTTTTTAATACTAAAAGCGAGGCTGTTTCTTTTTCAACCACTTTTTAGACACAATTTATTATAAGGCTAAGCCAATATTTGCCTAATAAAAATCATTTAATGAAAATTAAAATATGTGATCGATGTTTTACTACATACAGAAACATAAATGGCAATAATCGGCTCAATAGGATAAAATCGCAAAGATGACTCTAAAATGATACTTTGGATAGGTTTATCGACTAATATACTATATAAAAAATAGGTTTTGATATGATCGAATGGAAGCCATTTTTTTTTTCTATAAATGGATTTGTTTTCTTTGATTTAAAATGTGTGAAATATGGCGGCTTCCGCGCTGTTTAATCAGACTCCGCCATAGATAATACATTATACTGGTCTCCGCCATGGCGTCTTAGAGGTCGGGCGTGTATTATTTTTGAATGTTTCTCTTCAAATTCACGCCGCATTACAAATTTATATAGATAGGGTCTATAAACTGCAAAATAAATGCATAAAAAATATTATCAATATAGACAATCACATCACATACTAACTCTAATATCTATCTACGTTCTTGAAGCGTGCAAATTTGTCAGGAAATATCCGGAATTCTATTCCCTCCAACTCAACAACAAACGAAACAATAGAAATTTAAATAATATTAAAGTACCCTTCTCTATTAGTATGCATTTAGTTACATCAAGTTAATTGTAGTATTAAACTATATGCCAAACATTATAAGCAATTTAGAAAATCCTACACAATTTAATGCAAAATTCAAATCATATCTTATTAATAAATTTTCCTATAATATAAGAAATTTTTGTATAAAAAATTGACTTGCATATTTTTTTAAAACTTATTCATTAATATATTGTAAGTATAGGATGTTGTGTGATATATGATATAATAATATTATATGATTTTAATTAATTTTTAGTCATCTTTCATTAAAAATATTTATTTAGACTTAATCTTATCTTATGGAATATAATTTAATTAAGTTTTAATGTTATGAATAACTAAATTTTGGGATGTTTTTAATTTTTAATTGTTTTTAATATTAATCACAATTCAATATAATAAGTTATTATTATATTTTTGTTTCATATTATATCTTCTCAAAATATTTCTAATGTGCACTGGTTTTTTATGTTTCATTTTATCTATTATAGTTATTGCTATTCATTTGATATCTGTGGGAAACTATACATTCAAGCCGTCTATCATAATATCAACTATACATGGTATGCCATAATACTTGGGGCATATTTTTTCATCTACTTCTATATGTATATAGCTTAGATATGTATTACATTTAAAAAGATAATTATTACAAGATTCATGTTATTAAGCTATTCTAATATCATATAGTTGATGTAAATTCACATTGCTTGCATTCAGTATATAGCGAGCTGTTCGAGAGGTTTTCTGACATCACAGCAGACAAGCCGACGGCTCTACTATGTCAAGGAAATGAAACACACGTTTTGTTACCATAGATATCAGCGCTAGACGGCCATGTTCCGATTGCAAGGTACTCTTTCATTGAAGATTAACAAAAGATTTCATCTATTGTGGCTCCATCTAGTTGAGAGATGACGGACTACTAGGTCAGTAGGTGCTTTTATGAAACATATTCTTTAAATAAAAGATGATCTAACAGCCAAGCATGATGGTTTACTTTTATGTCCTTTATTTCACGTTAAGTTTTAAATGACTTAACGGATTTCAGTGAAAATTTAATTTAATTTTAAAACTTTACCGCCTCACTCATGGACGTAGCCGTACTCGTAGCTATAACCTACGCTTTATAAGTTTTCCACATGAATCTGTTGATATATATATATATATATTTTAATTAATCCTTTTTAATTATTTACATATTAATCAATGATTTTGGTAGTTTTTGTTAACTGAATTATTAAAGTTAAACAAAATTTACAAAATGACAAATAGATACAAACAATACCATTTTGAAAAGAAAAACAAACCACAATGTTTGATAAAATATATAAATTAAAAAAAAATCTAAAAGAATAGAAACAGAACAATGAGGAATATCGATAAAGCGTAGGTTATAGCTACGACTATGGCTACGTCCCTGAGCGTTGCTGTCATATTTTTATTATATACTAGCTTTCGCCAGCGGCTTCGCCCGCGTGGACTCTAGGGAAATGTTTAGTGGGATAAAAAGTATCCTATTATCTAAGTCAGCTAACACCCTATTTGCATACCAAATTACATCAAAATCCGTTCAGTAGTTTCAGCGTGATTGACGGACAAACATCCAAACATTTAAACATCCAAACAAAGAAACTTTCACATTTATAATATTAATTAATAATAATAGGATAATAGGATTTATATGGTAGATTGTAGATGCCATAAAAAACATTCATTATTGCAATATAACTAGATATCAAATTAAAAGTCTATGCGGATCTAAATTTGAGATTATAGACTTAATCAATAATTATCTAAATATATATAACTCAAAGGTGACCGACTGACATAGTGATCTATCAACGCACAGCCCAAACCACTGGACGGATCGAGTTGATATTTGGCACGCAAGTAGATGTTATGACGTAGGCATTTGCTAAGAAAGGATTTTGATCAATTCTACCCCCAAGGGAATAAAATAGGGGATGAAAGTTTGTATGAAACTTTGTCAATTTTAAACCGATCGGGCCAAGATTTGGATGCATAAATCTACTATGACGTAGGCAAAGAAAGGTATTTGATAAATTCCTTCCCTAAGGGGATAAAATAGAGGATGAAACTTTATTTCAGGTATTTTACACGATAAAATATATAAATATTTGTTAGAAATGCTGCTCAAAGTAACTTTACGACGTGGACAAAGTCGCGGGCAAAAGCTAGTAATAAAATAAATCTGACATGTTGTAGTTGAATATGATTGAAAGTTTCAAAATACTTTTCTCAAATCAGTAGATTTACGCAGGCGAAGTCATGGGAAAATAGCTAGTCAAATATAATAATGAAAACGCTAATTTATTTGACTAATTAGTTTTTTATTATGCAGATTTCATGAAATTGCTGAGAAAGTTCACAGGCAACATGACCAAAGATGATAGACTGGTCTTGTCGTCATCTTGTGCTTCTGTTAATGTATGACTTGTTAGAACTGTAACAAACACATCAATAGTTAACATTATTCAACATGTAGTATATAAAAATCATGGTTAAGTAATTAATGCCCCCCCTGCTGGGGCCTATCCTTCCATATAGATGGATTCGAATACGAAGAATGCCCCATGATCCACTATGGATTGTTCGGTGTTAGTCACTTCAAATACAGACCAATGGCTTAGCGTGATAAAAAATTTTCGGTTACCAATCCAACGATCGGTCCTTGCGAAAGTTCCTTAACTTCCTCATTATTGATTGAACGCGCTAACCGCTGCACCATTGAGCTCCTTATTTATAATTCATCGTTATTCATATTAAAAATTAAACTATACCTAATTAGTAATAGGCCCGAGAATACTTCCCTGGGGTACTTCATAATCCATTTCAATTAAGACATTATGAAATCCTGCATAGCTAAAATTTTCTTATAAACGCTGTTTCAATTACTCAAGAGGGATGACCCGGATGCCTATTAACTCCTTTTTTATAGAAAAATTGAGGTGAAAACTGTATCAATAGCCTAAGCCAGTACTAACAAAACCTCTCTACTCAATATTCAGTTGTTTCCAAGTTCAATAAGCTTTACAAACCAACAGATAAACATAGTGAATCTTTACGGTTTTTAGAGTTCCGCACACAACGGGTAAAAACTGTCTGTCTGTATGTCACCAGGCTATATCTCATGAACAGTGATAGTTAGACAGTTGAAATTTTCACTGATGATGTATTTCTGTTTCCGCTATAACAATAAATTATAAGCAAGAAGATAAAATAAATATTTAACGAGCTCCCAACCAACGTGACATTTTTGCGGTTTTCATTGACAACATGACATTAGTCCGGCTCGCATTCGGTTGGTTCTTTTTGTTCTGAAGTGCAGAAACTTAAAATGATATAGTTAGTTCTTTAATTACTTCAAAAAGATAAAGACGAATTAGATTGATTTTTTAAAGTACACATGTTTTATAATATCTATATAAAATAAACAGGACCGATAATGAAGAATACATTTTTGGTTTGGAAAGATAATGCTCTCAGGATTCCATAAAAAATATAAGAGATACAATCAACAATTTTTTTTGTAAATTATATTTTTTTCAATCGACTAAATATTAATAACATTACACAACATAACTAATGTACTTCATTCAATTAATCGATTTTTATAGTCGAGTCAAGCATTTAGTAAATTTATTATAGTTATATCAAAAAAGGTAAAGTATCTGAATTTATTCGTATTAGTTAATCTTCGGAAATACTGAACCGAAAATGAAAATATTATCACCTACGGCAAGCTATATCATAACGTGCGGTTGACATAGACTATAATAGACTATAACTATGTATCTATCCATCTCTATAGCAGAGAGGATCGAACACCACAATATCCACGCGTGTCTTTGCATTGATCTTTCGCCTAATCCACTTTCTGTACTCTTTTCATACATACTCGTCGGTTTTTTTGTAACTATATAAGTTATATATAATTAATTATCGTTAATTTAAATCATACCAAATTATTCCTCACAAACTAGGAATTTACTAAAGTATGATATAACATTATATATAACATTGACCCGGGGTATTGTGAGATTTTGTGTATTATTTTTAAGTTATCACGTTTGATCTGCAATATCGAAGATTAACCGACATTCGCAAAGACTAGCTATGGGATAGGTGATCCATTTTTTTTATTTGGCTTACAACCAGTTGCACAAACATACAAGACAGAACAGAAGAAGTTAAGGACAGAAGAAGTTGCACAGATATTATCCATACAAATTTAACATTCATTAGAGCTTTAATGCGTCATTAAATCTTAATGGACATTCGTCCAACTGACCGTTTACGGGATGTGGCAGGTTTATGTGTAGCACATCCTAAGTGTAAGTGGGTTTGAGCTGCGATTGCGAAGATTAAGCGACGTTCGCAAAGGCCAGTAATGGGATGGGTAATACATTTTTTTGTAATTGGGTGAGCGTGGTGGAGCAGGACAGGCGTTGCATTGCGGAGTGCCAAGTAGTGATTGAATATTTAAAAAATAAACTTACCTAAAATTATAAACAATATAATATTACTGTAATTAAACTTCATATTTAAATTTAAAACTAAATGAATATCTCAAAGATTAGCTCTTGTATTATATTATATATAGAAAATACTTATGAAAATATTTTTGTTTGACACATTTTAAAATGCAATAAACTTGCGTGTAACGAATCGATTTTTGTTAAAACTAAAAATATTTTGTTAATTTAATGTAAATACATTTAACCATAATTATTTGGAGATAACGAAAAGCTTTAAAAGATGGCGCTGCTAATTCTATTGCGTTCAATTTTAAAATGATTTTGTTACAATGTTATACCGTAGTCAAATGTAATGAATGAAATATACTCCTGTACAGGGGTCGGAAACCGGTATATTTTTCGAAACGTTTTCGTCTTAAATACCTAAAAAACACTTTGTTTCAGTTTCGTTCGAACAGAACGATATAAAAAACGATTTTGGAAAAAAACAGAATTATATTGTTTTCGGTTAATAAAACGTTTTTAACCATTTATTTTGCGTTTTTTTGCATCGCATACTGTAAATAACGTAATAAAATAAATGTACGCCGCCCTTACAGCCCGCGCGGCACCGTGTTGCGGATCAAACCGGTTTTTTAAAGCGTTCTCATTTCGTTTTCGTTTCGAACGCAATCTTGCCCAAACAACCATAAGAAACGTTTTAAAAACGTTATTTTGAATAACGTTTCCGAGCCCTGCTCCTGTATGCTTCATAATAAGCTTACTTCTGTTATATTCATCCGCGTAAATCATAGCCATAGTTAAAATAATGATTGCTCCATGTTGGTACATATGTTATTACATATAAATTATCCTCAACTTGTGTCTTGCAAGGACATTGCAACATACATCGTCTCACAAAAGTACAATAGGGATGACGACTAATTTTTGTTTGTTTGTCCGTCAGGTAGAGTGTTAAAAAATATTAAACACGTATTTTTTTATTCTTTTCGTAATCATAAAATTACGGCGTTACATTGAGTTGAAATTTCGCATGACGTCACGTTATGGTACGTTTTCTACTCAACTGTGACGTAGCGAGCCCCCACTCCTCAACTTTAATGCCTGTTATCTAAGCTATTTCTTGTTAAATTGAAGTAAAAAAATACGTATCTAATATTTTTCTATTATCTGACTGACGGACTAAATAGAATTGCATTTTTTTTTACCCAGTCGTCATCCCTATTAATACAGACACATACAATTTCGATTTAAACATTATAACATTAACTTAACGCATTTAATTTCAAGTTAAAACACAAAACAACACAATAAACAAAAACAATCCGTCTATTACAAGTTTATAGTATCCGCGTATGATGTAGTTATCCGTAGATGAAATAATTTTTAAAATTGTCCCAGAAGTTTCGAAAGCCTTTTTAATGTAAACAAACAAACAATGAAACCTTTCTCTTTATAATGTTAGTAGTAAATTACTTTGAGAGAACCAATTTTGGCATAAATGTTTTTTCGCTTAATATTACTTTGCCATTAGAGAAGACTGGGTAAAAAAAAAACTATTCCGTCAATCAGATAATAGGATAATATAAGATACGTATTTTTTAACTTCAAGTCAACAAGAAATGGCTTAGACAACAGGCATTAGGGTTGAGGAGTGGGGGCTCGCTTCGTCACAGTTTTGTAGAAAATGTACCAAAGCGTCACGTCATGTGACATTTTAACTCAATGTATTGGCGTAATTTATAAGAAAATACATGTTTTATATTTTTCAATCTGACGGAAAAACAGACAAAAATTAGTCATACTATTATACTATTTTTTTTATCATCATACATGATCATGAGTCTGTGTTTAATTCGGAAAAAAAGCTGATCGGTGAACGCTGATGACTACAGACAACTAACTATGAAAAGAAAAACAAATGTTCACCCATCCTACAGCTGACCATTGCGAGAGCTGCTTAACTTCCACAATCGATTTTTCTGTTTCTATTCAATTACTACACAAGTGAGAATTGACAACAAATCCATTGATAAAGCTCCTCTCTACGTATGCCTTGCCAATCTCTACAAACAATACATTCAGTTTCACCAAACTTCCTGTTTTACCCACAGGAGTTAGAAAAACTCGCCACAAACCCAACTAAAGGGATTGTGTACCGATAGTTTCAATTCTAGATAAGATCCAGTGGTTCCCAACTTCTGTTGAAAGTTTGTCTGTCCTGTTGTTAAGCTTAGTGTGTTTCTAAGCTTAACTGGAATCGAGTTTAAAACACATGTATAAAGAAAAGTTTTAGGGAGGCGGCCAGCGCGCTCGGTCTGAGATCACGGATGTGAAGTACCTTCCATTGGAGGGTCATAGGATGGGTTGTCGATTAATTCGAATTCCTCTGTATTCGGATCCCACGTTTTGCGGTCGGCACTCGTTTCATATGCAGTCGTTGCTTATGAAACGGGGTCTGGTTTTCTTTCATGTATAAAAGGAAATTAATTTTCAAAACTCAATAAACAACTTGTATATTCATATAATTTGTACTTTTTCGTATTTGTATTGATGTCTAAGCTTAACGTTGCTTTGTTTTTTAATATGTTTGTTAAAAGGAACAGAAATGACTGTCTTTGGTCCATTCGTTGCCTGCAAAAATCAACTTTTGCTAGAGTCGCCATCTACGGTGCTTTTTAGTGCTTTCATTTCTTTAAATACTTCGTCAACTTTTTAAATTAACGTACTATTAAAAACAAAATGGCGCGTGACTCACATGACACAGTCAAATTGAGTCTGAACAATTGTATAACAATGGTATTGGCGGTTTGCCATTAAAGTTAAGAAGAAGAAGTTTTGGCGGTTACTTTTATAATGACATGTTACAAATCAAGATAAGTGTTTTAGTAAGAAACCAAAGGCCCCTCATAAAAATTGCTACAGGCATAAACACTCTTTAATTGGTGTACCTACATTAATCTTATATTTTGTTATTATATTTTTCTGGGCGTCTTTCCAGTGTTTGGCCTAGAGCAGGGATTGCGAACCTTTATGCATCAACGTGCCATTTTTTCTAACAAATTATTTGATTAGGCCATAGACGTGCTATCAAATGATCTTGACTTTGTGATATTAAATACCAATATCAAAAAACTCTTTGTTAGGTTAATTTTAGATTAATTTAAATCACACGCGTATTTTAAATTAATGTATAATTATTGTGATATCTGTTGTTGCAGATTACATGGCAACACACTTAACTTTGTTAGATGTTATTTTTATCAGAACGCATACTGAACTGGATTTATCCGTTAAGCTGTTTCTAATAGAATTTTGAATGTTATTTATCTTTGAAAATAATGACTCGCACGTTTGGCACAAATGCTGTAAAATACTTAAAAATGTGTAACTATGTTGTAGAGTATAATATTGTTATAATAGTATGAGCCTGCTGCCACATTTAACTGTTTGAAGGAAACAGTTAAATTTTCTTCATACAGTTAAATGTGGCAGCATGCTGAGGCAATATAAGAAAACAGTTAAATGTATCAGGTATAGCTTTTTTAGCATTTTTACTCGTATTACTAATCTTTCTGTTTCAATCAATAACTTATTCTTTAGTAAATTTCGTGATCAGTGCCCGAAATATTGTGCCATATGCCTTTGCTGGCACGCGTGCCAATGGTTCACCACCCCTGGCCTGGTCAAGTTTCATTGAGCTGGCATTGACTGCTGTCGAATCCATTATCATCATGTAAAATGATGAAATGTCGCCATGTCGCTATAAGATGTCGGATCTTATGGACAGACATTGCTAGAAAGAAAGGCAATCGCTCCCCTGATATTATTACTGTTGAAAAAGTTCGAAAGTATGATCATATATCATGTTACAGCAATGAACTTAAACGGCTGAAAATTCGCCAACGTCAGGACTTGAGAATCCTTAATTCTATACTCTATAATTTGTGCTCCTGGATATCTAAAACGTAATTTTTCAACATTTGGACACCTTTCACATTCGGAATCTTCGCTCAGACAGCAAATAATCACTTCTCACCCCTTTCCAGCGAACTGGTTTTATTTTAAACTCATTTACTGTTTAGGCAATACGAATCTAGAACGCGCTCCCTACCAACATACAGAAAGCACCAAATAAAGTATCCTTCAAACTATGAGCTCGTGAATATCTATTGAATTCACCATCCTCATTTGGTTAGATATGTATATAACGGCGGGTAGTCAGAAGGGGCTATTACGAAGCCCAAATAGATCGTCCATATCGGGGAACTATCTTTAAAATAACACTGCAGGCGTGTATACCAACGTGGATTTATTCCATTTTATCACTTTTCATACGAAAATATAACGAGATGAGCGTGATGTCATCGGATGTCTTTACTCCTCGGCGATCGGAAACAGAATGTGCCAAAATGGCGGCAACTTGCTTTTTGTTAAATAACTGTCAAAGTCAGTGTCACCATTCTAATAAAATTAAAAGTATCGATGATCACGCTCTCTCTACAATCGAGTAATTAAATAATCGAGTAACTAACAATTTAAAAAAAGTAACTAAATCAAACGATTTTCGTAAATATGATGCGATATATATATTAATATATATAATTATGTATGTATATACATTTACGAAATTTATTTATGTTTAGGATATTATATAAAGGTAAGATGCAAATATTTGTCTAATATAGCTGATCTTTTCGCACCGCCTCATATATTATCTATATACATTAGAGTTTGAACAGTGAACTGTTCTTTTTTGGGGCACTAAAATGCCCCTTCATTCAAATATATGATCTTTCTTAAATGTAATCGAGTACGAACAACTCTGGCGTATTTTGTTTCAATGACACAGGTTATCTTTTAAATTTTTGGTCGATTTTTCTATAACATCGATATTTATATAAAAATTGTCTGCAAATTAATGTCAACCATTTACACAAGTTTTGCCAGATAACCAGTGCCGTATCAGGGTAATCTACAGTGGTAGTGGCTTATGCTGAGGCAGAGACTGGCCACCACTTTTAATAAATATATTAGCTTTAAGTTAAATCATTATTATATCTACCTATGTGTTCAATAAATGTATTTTCTTCCTTTATCTGAAGATGCATTAAAGTTATGCTAAAGAAGTAGGTATATCTACTCGGAACGAGGAATGAACGTGATAAAATCGAAACAATTCAGTTATAACCCATTCACCGTTTGGGTTATTTAAAGTTACAAAAATCAAAATCAAAATTATTTATTCAGTCTAGGCTGTTACAAGCACTTGTGAAAGTCGAGAGCTACGCCAACGGTTCGTAAATCTACGGCGGGAGACCTTGTACCGAGAAGAACCGGCAAGAAACTCGGCAAGGGCTGCTTTTTTCTCCCTGTTTTATTTCATACAGAGCGTCAAGATTGAAAAATGACTTCGTTAAATTTTGAAGTCACTTTCCATTACAATATTACACAATATTAGAGTAAAACAGTATTTTCGTCAATCCAATCACATTTGTAGCCAAAGAAGCTCACCGATTAACAATTTAATATATATGAAAAAAGAGCCACATTTAACTCCAAGCAGTTTTGTCGTTTAAAACTACGTTTCGGTTAATAATCGTAACCGTCCGAAGTATGCTCCAAATGCTACCTCCTGTCTCACATCTCATTCTCAACATCTACGTGAGTCTAACACTAAATCTCTTCGATCATCTTCCGATCGTTCGTTCACCTGTCTTCGTGAATATTCTGACTATATCGCTCAGTGAATAGGAGTGGCACAACTCAAAGTCAAAGTCAAAATAATCTTTATTCAAATAGACTTCTTAAAAGTACTTTTGAATCGTCCAACATTTTTTCCCTACCACTCGTTCAGGACGTCTTTTGGCTGATAAGAAGCAAGAAACTCACCAGCTCTAATAGGAGTAATGACATTTACAAAAACCATGTCATCACCAGATCAATACATTATAAACAGAGATAGAGAAAAAAAAACTATGGTCTTATAATAATAACATAATCATTTAATAATAATGGAAACAAGATAATGAGTTTAGAAGTAATCACCTATCCAGTTGCTGGATCATCTCAAGTCCAAGCGTTCTTATCTGTTATATAATCGGATACCTTATAATAAGCTTTTTTAATTATTTCGAGAAAACGCCACAACATTGTGGAGGCATCCCATAGATAATTTAAAGAAAAAATAAAAAACTTAACAGTAATAATACAATATAATACGAACGATTTAACTGTTATGCTAAAAAAATTGATTTTCATAATTATAAATATATTAGATTTTCATAACTTCGGCGAGCGTTTCTCGAAATTATGGTTTTTGAGTTGTGCCACTGAACTATTCAGTGAGCGATACATATCTTAGAGTGAATGAACTAACTTTAGATATCAGAATATCAATCAGTAAGTACAGCCCTGTAAAATTCACTCATGTGTAGAAAATTCTATTGGTTCCAATTTTTTGCATAACAATACATAACATTTTTTTTTAATATTACGTGTCTCAGACATTCTATTGCTATGTCATTTCGAAACTCACTTCACTTATGCCACGAAACGATAATACCAATTCAAGGTTGAGCGGATGCCGCTTTTGGAAGTCAATTCGAATTCGACACCTGCCCTGCGATTCTGTAACAATCCAGACCCGAATTCGAATTCACTTATGTGTCCGAATTCTCGTCATTTAGTATAGAAATCATATTGATTTCATTTTTTGTATAAAATACTAAACAAAATTGATTGATTAAACGTGTTTTGGATATTTTAATCCTATATCATTTCGAAACTCACTTCACTTATTTCACGAAACATTATTACCAATTATTTATACATAACCACTTCATTTGTAATGATTATGGTGAGAAATAAATAAATTATTATTATTATTAATTCAAGTTTGAGCGGATGCCGCTTTTTGAAGTGAATTCGAAATCGGGTTTGAAGTTTTACAGAATCGCAGGGCTGAGTGAATTCGTATTCGGATTGGGAATTTTTACAGAATCGCGGGGCAGCATTAAAACTAATGCGTAGCAATTTAGTGAAACAGGCAAATTCGTCGAATCCCTAGTCGTTTTTATTATTAATTTATCACTGTATAAAACAAAGTCGCTTCCTCTGTCCCTCCCTATGTATGCTTAAATCTTTAAAACTACGCAACGGGTTTTGATACGGTTTTTTTTTCATAGATAGGGCGATTCAAAAGGAAGGTTTTTATGTATAATACAAGACCACTGGCAAAGCTGCTAGCGGAAAACTAGTATAGTATATAATGTAAGAAGAGTCGTGCCAGAGGTGTCGTCAAAGGGATAACAAGAGCGTTATAGGGACACGGTGCGGGACGGACGTGTGAGCGTGCGCGAGCTTAGGTCACAGTATAAGATGACACAGTATAGAAACTAAGCCTATTTGATAAAATAAATACCTACGCTCCATTGAAACCATAGGGTTGTCGTTTTGAACGCTTCTTTTACAAAATATAAAAGGAGTTCTGACATTATTAATCAATCGAATTGTAATAACTAATTAACAAACAAACAATATACATACACATTCGTTCAGACGGTGATATCTACTTATATTATTCTATTATCACCACATGATATACAGCGTGTTTGGTAATACATGTATAATCCCGAAACATGGCCATACAACCTAGCACAAAGAACACAATTAATATGTCAAAAAACAATTTCACGTAAATTGAGATCTTCATACAAATATTTGAACAATTTGTTTTCAATTAATATGCTACAACCCTGAAAGCTTATACGTGCCGTCCCGGCGTACTCGCTCTCTCTCTCTCATTAACTCTCACTCTCTCTCGTTTCCTAGAACAACAGCTGTTTTTAGGGTTGTCAGCGTACAGTTTTACTTCGAAAAATAAAGCTAAATATCTAAGTCATGTGCCGGGTTTCAGACTTAGTAATCATTTTTCTGGGTTCTATTCATCATACCGTATGTGCCATATTCGGGATTATACAGGTATTACCAAACACGCTGTAGAAATAACATATGCGAAAACTAGGCGGTTAAAATATATTTCCAGACTAAAACATATTTCCAGATGATACAAAAATCTTATTTTTTATTTCATATAAGCCTACTCCTTTCCTTAATCTTTCCTTCATTTTTTAAATAAAAACGATCGCGGAACGTTTAACGTGACCCCTCATCTCGACGCGCTACGCGTTACTGAGCGTCCTGTTAGGTCCACTTAGGCGGCTCGTCGGTGAGCGTGTTTATGTGTGCGTGCGATTTCGAACGCTTGTAGGCAGTTTCACCACTGTATACTTATATTTACACTGTGCTTAGGTGTAATTAAAAAGATTTGTAGCGAAATTTATGTACCTAGAAATTATACTCTTTATAGTTTTCATATTGTTTATGTCACTGGTGGACAATGATTATATATTCTCTAAGAGTGAGTAGCAACGCAAGAAGATAATTTTTAGTGGATTTCATTTTCATTGAACGAAATTTGAAGGGACAAATCTTTCATTCATTTCACTTTCATTTTACGTGTAAAAATTAATTTATTTACTTGACATTGGCAGAATTGTGCTAAATGCGCAGATAAGCCATTAATTAAAAAAGAAGAAGAAGAAGAATTTTCAGTGGTCTTGATAATTATAAAATTTGTTGAATACTTAAGAAGCGTTTAACTTTCTACATCCAAACCATCCAAGTTGAAGTTGCCATTGAATATTCTGGTGAATTGAACGCAGTACGCAACCCCCAAAGATTTATCTTGACTCTGTGTTTTTTTTAAATAGTTTCACTTCTGATAGGAATATGTATGAATGAATTATGTAGTTTCTTGTGTTCAATTATATGTATATGTTAGGCATTAAATATGTATATATTTAAAGTCTGTATGTTTTTGTTAATAAATCTTTATTTGAGTGACAGAAAACATTGTACTTTAAATGTCTATAAAGTATTAAATAAATATACAAACTTACACACTTATTATCAGTATTGTTATATATTCTATGCACTCTCACACTAACTTTTTAATGCATCAGCTGCGCTATAAAATAAAGTTTTAGACAGGCAGCTTTTAAGCTTACGTCCATTTTAAATGCGTTTTAGTGTAGATTTATTTTGGCTTAAAATACTTAAATATTAAGGTTGTCATAGTTTTATTTAAACAAGTGGTGCGTGAAGAAGCACCTTGCAGGTCGGCAAGGTGAGGTTGGCTAGTGCAGTACCTACGTACTGTTTTCACTAGCTGTCCTCGCGTTTGGACTACGCCTCCGCTTACCATCAGGTGGAGCGCAGTCATTTGCCCTCCTTTATATAAAAAAATAAAAAAAATAAAAAAAATGAGGATCCTGACGGTGCAGCGGCTAGCGCGCTCGGTCTGCGATAGGATGGGTGGCCAAGAATTTATTCTCGAAATCCTCCGTGCTTCGGAAGGCACGTAATCCGTGATGATGACGTGGTCGAAATAAGACCATGATTCGTTTAAATTTTGATAATTTTTAGTAGTTAATTTGAATTTAGGCGATATGTTTTGATGATATTGAGTTAAAAATACATATTTAGAATTTTCGTTACATAATATTACAGTATATTTGCTGGCGTATTATGGAGCTTCCCGTAGGTGAAAGATTTTTTAAAATCTAGACTTTTGGAGCCTATTCAAAGGCAAACAAACATTCAAACCGTAACTCTTTCACGAATTCACACAAACCTTCTTTCTAATATTCTATATTAGTATAGCCTACCTATTTTACTCTGTAAATTATAGTCTATTTAAAAATATAAACTACGCTTCTCGATCGCTTTGTAAAAATTCAATTTGAAATCTCTTTTTAAATGAACTCTTTATATATAATTTATTTTTAAAGGGAATTGTTCAGTTTATATGGGCACTTTGGCTTTGAGTGGACATTATCTACAGTCACAAAAAACCTTATTTTTTAATATTTCATATCCTAAGGAAGTTAACTGTTGTAATATTTTCACGGGAAAGTTTATAATTGTATATGTTACGCTCAAAGATCGAAAACGCTCAGTGAGCGGAAAAATAGCTCACAACGCGTTGTGGTCACAGTAAAACATCCATTTGGCGAAATTCGTGTTATGGCTCTAATGAAAACGCGCACGACGCGTTGTGGCAATCACAGAAAGACCAAATAGCGAAATTCGTGTCGTGGCTGACATGCTATTCGATCTCAACGCGTTGTGGCAATGAAGAAAAGCCATGATGCGTTCTGAGCATTCATTGTTTTAACCATATCACGACGGACAGGTTGTAACGAACTTCGTCGTTAACACTCCGCTCAGCATCTATGTTATCATCTGGAAGTAAGCAAGAGTTTATAATGTGCCACTGCAAAAGATACTGTATTGATAAAAAGTGCAAGTGTCGCTCCAAGAATATAAAATGCAACTCCAAATGCCACAGTAATAGTTCCTGTAAAAATAAATAGCAATCAAATACTTATTTTGGAAGACAATTTTTGGTGGACAATAAACATTTATGTTTGTGTTAAATATTTTTATTACTTGAAAGAATATAAATTGTCATAAAAAAATTAAAATCCCTAATTATTTTAAGTGAATTGTAAGAAATTTACAAATAATTAACATTTCGTGTTCAGTAATTTATTACTTAATATTAATACGTTGATTTTTTTAAATATAATCTCAATAAACAACAAATATCGTTTTATTTTAATTTATATAATATATTTCATAATAACAAACACGTTATGCAGTGATTTTATAAAATAAAAAATATTTCCTAAGGTCATCTACCAAAACGTTTCCAGCCTAGGCCTAGTAGGATCCATATCGGAAAGTAGTGTGCGTCGTAATCAAATAATATTCCATACGCGTGATGGCTTTTCTTCATTGCCACAACGCGCTGAGATCGAATAGCATGTCAGCCACGACACGAATTTCGCTATTTGGTCTTTCTGTGATTGCCACAACGCGTCGTGCGCGTTTTCATTAGAGCCATAACACGAATTTCGCCATGTGGATGTTTTACTGTGACCACAACGCGTTGCGAGCTATTTTTCCGCTAACTGAGCGTTTTCGATCTTTGAGCGTAACATATATATACAAGCATGTGTAGTATTCCATTAACGATGTAATGAAAAAGTTATTTTTTTGTAAAATACTTTAATTACCTTATCATCATATTAATTTATTTATGTTAGAAATAAGAAAAAGAGATGTCTAAATAAAGAAATTGTAGATTTACACAATTTACCTTTAATTTGACAATAAAATTTTACAAGCAAAAGACAGTACTTCTAAATACACATATTTATAAGAATAGACTTTACATAATCACTTAATAAATAAATTACACTGCTCATACAGTTTCTCTTCAGCTCTACATTTGGGTAGTCAAAAAAGCAGCTACATTTAAGTTGGTCACATGACGTCCTAATCTTTGGATCTTCCACGGCGGCTCCTGATGTGTGCTCTCCCTCAAACAAGACCATTCTCCTGATTTGTGCTCACCCTCGAGCACAACTCTTCGGCTTGGAGCGACTGTAGACTCACATTTACGTCTGCGCCTATTAACAGAAAGGACTATTTTAAAACACCTATTCAGTACATTTGCACATAACTACTTAATAATAAATTAACATTAAATATTGAACAACTAGTTAATAGTAGCAGTATTAATAGTATATCATCCTGATGAAAGATGTAGCTTCCCAAAGCAAAAGAATTTTTTAAATCAATTTAATTTTAACTGAAGGAACTCCTGTTTAGACAGACCTTCAAAAGTGCACAATGACTTCAGTCATTCCTTCAATATTGTTAAAATCTATTGTAAGATTTCTTTTTTACAAATGATGCAAAATCTTGTATAAGTTCTGTAGTAAATGTATGAATAGTTTGCATGATAGACAACCATTCAGCCCAATTATTATAATATAAACGAGAATTACACAGTCTACTGGTTTTTGGTACATAAAAGTTAAAATCAACAAACAATTTTACCTGAAGCCATCTGGAAACTGTCAGTTGCTGTGGTGAGTCTCAACCCAGAACAAAACATAATGCTTGTGAATCAGATGCTCTTTTAAAATCCGGTAAGGTAATGTTCTGTATAGGTTCTGGAATATTAGAAAGAACTGTCTCTATCTGCTCGCTGCCAACATGGATGACAGATGCGATCAGATCCATGCACCTAATATATAATTAAATTATTTGTCAACAAAATGTTACTTAAACGATATAGTAGCGATATATTAATGTTTTACATGTCATAAAGGAAGTTTAATATAGTAATCACTATAAATAAAAATAACTATAATCCTACCTGTCGTGGGGATATCCAATCAATAATTTCATTTCTAATGTGTGTTTCTCTGTCGGATATTGTTTGCAGTTGATGTGATCTAGTACGTAATATAGATCTTTCACAATTTATACAAAGCGGCCGACGATATTCACGTAGGAGACCACTACACGATTTAAATACATTCATTAAACCAAACACTTTTGAATTACAAACGTTATTTAAGTATTTATTTTATATAAACAATCATTTTAATAAGAATGATCACTCATACGTATTTGTTGACAAAGTGAAATGGTGTTGCCATATAAAAATCATTAATTGATTAGAAAGTAATCGATTGTTAGTGTAAATTAACTTATATCTAACCGAAAAGGATTATTTGTTATGTTTTAAATATATATGATACATGACTTTGCAAAAGATCACGTACTGTATATGCATTAATATATATATATACTTTAATTACTTCCATTTGTATTAAAGTTAAACCTTATCGATTAATCGATACTATTAGTAATAGTACTTCAATTACATTTATTGATATGGAAACACAGTGAAACATGTTAACAAAACACATCCAAATCCAAAAAATACTTTTAAAAACAATATTTTTAATGTTTAGTTTCCCATGACGAGAGTATAAAAAATATTTTTTTCAGTTTAAATAATATTTTACTGTTTACATAGTTTTTACTGATTAGCTTGTCCACCAAAAGCCAAAATTGAACAATTCCCTTTCACGCGCACTATAAATGAAATAACTTTTAAACAGTTTCATCACGTTTGTATTTAGTTTTGTTGACGTTTCAGACCCGTTAAAGGTTCCGTGCTGATATAATAGTAAGGTGTTGATTGTATTTTTAATTAAAAGTATAGCTACCTTCAAAACAATCATATTGGACAAATTAATAATCCAAAAAAATATATATTTTATGGCAACTTTTATATTTATTCAATTAAATTACTTTTGTAAATGTACTTTACATTTGACTAATTTATTTATCCCTGGCTACCGTAATCTACCAACAGTCTTGTCTGTGAAGAAGTGGCGAAACAAACTGCGACAAGAAAAGTGAAATGCTCTCTTTGATATAATAATAATATTACTCTTTGATATAATAATATTTACAGAATGAACTAACTGTATCTTCTTCTTTTATAATTAATGGCCTATTTGCGTTTACACAATTCCGCCAATGTCACGTTTGTGGTCTTTACACGTAAAGAAACTTTTCGTTTTGATATATGACATTTCAGAGACATATTAAGTATTTATTTTTATCACTAAAACACACTATCATTAATTACAAATAAACTACTGCAATCTACTTAAAGGAATTTCTTAACTTTTAAATCTTTGTAACCTTAGAGAGTTAAACGAAGATATATAAATTTCGGTGCAGTATTTAGATAGAAGATATATAATATCGATCGTGTTATTTCTATGTTTTCCAAAAATAGTTTCATATATATTATATTTGGGCGTCGTATATTCGTTTCGAATTTTTTTTTATAATACGTATATATTACTAGCTTTCCGCCAGCGGCCGCGTGCTCTTGTATTGTACATAAAAACCTTCCTTTTGAATCACCCTATCTATGAAAAAAACCGCATCAAAATCCGTTGCGTAGTTTTAAACATTTAAGCATACATAAGGATATAGGGACAGAGGAAGCGACTCTGTTTTATACTGTGTAGTGATAGAATGGATATTGAAACATTATATTCTTAACTAGCTGTTTCCCCGCGACTTTGCACGGATAAATTACAGGCTCTTTCGCCCGCGTATGATGTATGCGTAGGTGAATGAATTTATATAATTGATCTAGTAATAATTAAGCGTCGGAATGAATTTACGCTAAATTTGCAATATTAGTATAAGTCCAAATTCATATTATACAGAGAATAAGCAAACCTACTAACTTCTAGGAGTAAATATTACTCCAGTTTAACCAGGTACTAGGTTAACCTTTGCCAAGTCTCTGTTTAATAATATGAATTTTGGACTAATACTAAGTGCAGTCTTAGCTTAAATTTACTCCAACGCTAAGCCTTGTTTATTAATAACACTGTATAATATTGTGTAGAAAAGAATAAATTATGATTTTCCACAACATATATATTCTACGTATTGATAGAGTCTATTAAATGTCATTTAAAATTATCTGTAAAATAACGTATATTCTGTAGAAATACAACAGATATCATGCAGTTTAAATACTTGGACTTAAGATGATCCAGCAACTGGATAGGTGATTATTTCTAAACTCATTATATATAAAAAAATATCTAGTTGTCATTATACCATTTTTAGGTACAATTGGTAGCGGTTTAGGATACGTGGGCACGTCGGCGATCGACACGTCTGCCGGTATACTCATAGGAAGACCTTATGGGGGCGTTGCCTTAATATGGAAAAGCAGTGTTTTTCAGCAAGTGTCGGTGTTGAGGTGTGACAATAGTCGAATATGTGCTATTAAGATAATGACACATGATCGTCCAGTAATTGTTGTGAGTGTTTATATGCCTACGAATTCTATTGACAACCTGCCAGCTTTTATAGACTGTTTAAGTTCGGTGAGTGCTCTTATTGAAGAATATGGCATCGAGTCAGTTTTTATTTTGGGTGACTTTAATGCCGACTTATCGAGTTTGTTTTATAGTGAACTTTCGAATTACTGTATGGAACAATGTTGGACTTACATCGATGTAGTTTTGTTGGGCGCGGATTCGGGTGCTTTTACATTTGTTAGTGAGATAAGCGGGACGTGTAGCTGGTTGGATCATTGTGTAGTAACTCAATCGGCAAAACGATCTGTTCTAAATGCTTCTGTCGAGTATGGCACTCTGTGGTCGGACCATTTTCCACTCATTATAGAATGTAATTTACATCTATTAACACCTTCACAAAAATATGATCGGTTACGGGAACGTTATATGGGGTTCTCGTAATGAGGAACAGATTTCCAAATTTACCACAGAGTGTCATAAACGGTTTAAATGTATTGATTTTCCTCCCGAGTGTGTAAATTGTGCTGATTATTATTGTGGCGATCCAAATCACCGGTATGTTCTTGATAGGTTGTACTCCGACATTGTGAATGCACTTAGTGATGCGTCTCTGGTGAGTCGAGGAGGGCCGCGTATTGTGGGGTGGAATAAGCACATCAGTGGGGCTCACAGGGAGGCTAGGAGGTCTTTTTGTGAGTGGGTTGCGAGTGGTAGGCCTAAATGCGGGATAATTTATGATGAAATGTGTAAGCTCAGAAGGGTGTTCAAATCACGACTTAAATGGTGTCAAAACCATCAAGACCAAATTAAGATGGATGTCTTGGACGAGAAACACTCGAAAGGTAATTTTCGCGGTTTTTGGCAGAGTACCAAAAAACTTAACTCAAAACCTGGTCTACCTGTGAGCGTTGATGGCGTGTGTGACCATAAAGATATTGCGGAGACTTTTAGGCGTCATTTTTCTGTAAAGTCGCCTTTGGGTCCGCTGAAGGAGTTCAGTGCTGGGTCATTGAATGGCGAGGTTGGGGTACAATTTTTTGCTAAAGAAGTGTCTAAAGTCATTAAAGGGATGACAAGGGGAAAGTCACCTGGCCACGATGGGCTGAGCATTGAGCATCTTCAGCACGCTGGACCACATACCCATAGGGTCCTGTCAATGTTCTATTCGCTGTGCGTGAGCCATTCTTATCTGCCAATGGACCTCATGCGAACTATCGTAGTGCCTATAGTGAAAAATAAAACAGGTGACCTCGCTGATAAGAGTAATTATAGGCCTATCTCGCTAGCCACTGTTATAGCTAAAGTCTTTGATAGTTTACTTAACACCCAGTTAGACAAATATATGAACTTGCACGATAATCAGTTTGGGTTCAGACCCAAATTATCTACTGAAAGTGCAATACTATGCCTGAAGCACACTGTCAGGTACTATACAAGACGAAAAACACCAGTTTATGCGTGCTTCCTCGACTTATCAAGGGCCTTCGATCTGGTATCATATGACATCTTGTGGAAGAAGCTCGAGAGCATTAACTTGCCATGTGAACTTTTGTCTATCTTCAAGTATTGGTATAAGCACCAGATCAATAATGTTAGATGGGCGGGTGCAGTGTCGGAGCCTTACAGGCTAGGCTGCGGGGTCAGGCAAGGTTGGTTGACCTCACCCTCGCTGTTCAATTTGTATATGGATGCATTGATTGTCGCGCTCAGCAGCCAATATATAGGATGTCATGTGGATGGCGTGTGTGTCAACAACCTAAGTTACGCCGATGATATGGTCCTGCTGAGCGCTTCAGTCTGTGGTTTGAGAAAGCTACTAAAGATTTGTGAGGATTATGCATGTATCCATGGGCTTGTATACAATGTCGTCAAAAGTAAATGCATGGTGTTCGAGGATGTCGGTGCCAAATGTCCGTTGACCTTACCACCTGTTCGACTCAATGGTGTCCCTTTAAAAAGAGTAGATCAATTCACTTATCTGGGGCATGTGGTTACCGTCGACCTCAAAGACCATGCCGATATCGAGCGGGAACGGAGGGCATCGTCTAGGAGAGCCGGGAATCGGCGGGCCAGCATATTGCTGGCCCGCCGATTTACACGATGTTCCATCGCTGTAAAGATTTCTCTTTTTCGGGCCTACTGCACGTCTTTGTATACGTGCAGTTTGTGGGCAAAATACTCGCAGAGGATATATAATTCCCTCCGAGTCCAATTTAATAACGCATTTAGGGCGGTATTGGGGCTGTCTCGTTTTTGTAGCGCATCGGGCATGTTTGCTGCAGCGAACACCGACTGCTTTCACGCAAGTATGCGCAAAAGAGGAGCCTCCATGGTGAGCAGGGTTCAGGCCAGCTCCAATGCCGTCCTGGCTGTGATTGCTAGTAGGCTGGACTGTCCCTACATCCGACATTGCTGTGAAAGACACGCCCCACGATGTCGGAGGGAGAGACTATTTTAATGACGATATTAGTGACGAGTAATTTAATTTAATTTTTAGTGATTTCATTTTTAATTAATTTATTAATAATTGATTATGAATTTAATTGAACTGTATTGTATTTTATATGTATATTTTTAATTATCTAATTCAAATGTATCACAATATGGGTTATTATCACCTGAAATAAAGATTATTTTATTTATTTTATTATTAATATTTTGTTATCATTATAAGAACATAGTTTTTTTTTCTCTCTCTATTTATAATGTATTGATCTGGTAATGACATGGTTTTTTAAATGTCATTACTCGCATTAGAGCTGGTGAGTTTCTTGCTCGTTCTTCTTATCAGCCAACAGACGTCCTAAACGAGTGGTCAGATTCAAAAGTACTTTTATGAAGTCTATTTGAATAAAGATTATTTTGACTTTGACTTTGGTATACACAAAAAAACTCTCAAATAAGTAATATCCACCTTTTTGATGTCGGCTAAAAGTGCATTCAAAATGTTGGACTCGTTTATTTTCCGAATTAACTTTGAATAGGTCAATTTCCACAAATGCCGGTACGCCTAGCGGAGCATATTTTTAAAATTTCATTCGAAATTCGCACAATAGAGGCTTCAGAAGTAGAATGGTCCAAGTTATGGAAGGAGAACGAATAAAAGCACTTTAGATATAAAGCCAATTTAATGTATGCATTTTAATTTAGTTTAGTTTGAGTAGCTCGTTGGCGTAGTGGATAAGCGCCGCGACCCGAGATCGTTGTTGTTAAGCGACTTTCGCAAAGGTCGGTCACGGGATAGGTGACCAAGAAATTGTTATCTCGAGCTATTCTGTGACTCGGAAGACAAGTTAAGCCGTTGATCCCGGATGTATTTGCAGTCGTTGATACCTCCAAGAGTGGAGGGTCATGGCCGGCGCGGTGTATGGCCTTCGGGCCGATCCCGCGCATCGCCTTCCATACGAGGGACATCGCTGAGTTTTAGTGGATAAACTCCTGTTTCTTGTCTAGCCCCTTCGGGGGTAGGGCCACAGGAGGAGTCCCACATCACCCGTGGAGCCCGCGCAGAGTGAAGCGGGTAAGCGTAACGCATGTCTCAGCGTCAAAAAAAAAGGGTCATGGCCCATTCTCCATACCTTATCTTAAGGAAAGCCTGGCCTGGCGTTCTTTTAAGATGTTCTCTAGTTTATAAATAATATTAATTTTAAATCTATTACGGAGATTTGTAATAGGCGTATGTATAATTTACTTTGCAACATAATATTATTTAAATATGTGTCTGAAAAATGTTCCTAAAGTTAAATAATAAGACTCTGCTGAGGCTCATTCATTGTTTTCCCTTATTACGTATAGAGACGATATTTAAACGTTTTTTAAGAAAACGATAAACGTCGTTGAAATTTCTTTTAAAACTCAAGAGCGTTCCGTTATAATAATGTGAAGTCTCTGACCTGCTAGGTATAACCTGAGTGACGGAAGTCAGCGCCCACTTCCATATTTCTAGTAACTAATAATTAATATTAATGATAAAATACAATTATATTACTTAATAGTAATCCGTGGGAGAGCCACGCTTCGGCATGAATGGGCCGGCTCGAATGGAGTGATACCACGGCCTCACAGAAAACCGACGTGAAGCAACGCTTGCGTTGTGTTTCGTCGTGTGAGTGAGGGTACCGGAGGCCCAAGCCCTCCCTATTCCCTTCCCTCTACCCCTCAAGCCTTCCCTTCAAGGCCGGCAGCGCGTTTGTAGCCACTCTGGTGTTGCAGGTGTCCATGGGCGACGGTAATCACTTACCATCAGGTGATTCGTCTGCTCGTCTGCCGCCTATCCCATAAAAAAAAAACCAATCCAATACCATAATAGACATGTAGGGGAAATAATGTGTGGTGAGTAACACGAAGTATTAGTGATAGTATGTGAAACAATAGACGTTAGTGCATGGAGGGAAGGGGTAAAATACTTTGACTGTTGAATATGGATTTCGTTTGATCGTAGCTCATGGCGGGTAGCCATTTCTTTATTTTTGTTATGGCTACTTTAAGAGATGGTGGGTAGAAATCAATGTTTTGTTAATTTTATTGTAAAGGAACCTAGATAGGAATTTGTGCTGAGAACACACATATTCATTTAAGATGTATCATGATAAACTCCAATTCACAGCACTGTAAATACTCTTAATTCAGTTTTAACACTTTTATCGGCCGACCAGTCAACTAAACAACTAAACGACTTAGCACCTTGGTGGTAATCCAACAACTGCCGAGCTCCTGACCCAACAATCAAACGCTGCCTCAACCCCACCACTCTCAATCCTTTCACCGGAAGCCGTCACAAGTGACGGGGCCGAGCAGTGTTGTCATTCAAGAAAAATAGAACTACCTTTTATAAAATTATTACAGATGTTATTTTGCCGCCACTTGTACCACACGCTACCTGTGAATATCCAGCGTAATTTAAGTTTTGCACTCTCATAAAAATTTCATGCGTCTACATGACTGAGCTTCAGCTTCAGGATATTCACGGTTTCAATAGCTCTCACTCAAATATAATACTTATGGCACAAATTCTGTACACTGCACAAAAGAATTCTTTACACTATTCAGTTAAATATCAGCTTCTTTCATTATTAAAGATTAGAGAATAAGAATTCAATGCTTAATTCTTACTCTTAAAAAAAATAGGGTATTATAGCTAGTAGATTTACTGATTAACAGAAACATTTTAAAAATGCTTTGACGGAGTGGCTTCTGAACAAATCATTTTACTCCATACAGGAATATTTGGAATGCAAACAATTTTAGTAGAGTGTTATGTAATGTTCTGTGTTACTCTGTGACACCTGTGATGGTGTCTATGACAAGTAGTAGTCTGGCTGGTCTATGTGACTTGTATTATTAATATGTAAGATTTCACATGTAATTTCATATTGGTTGATTATACTAAATAAAGTAAACACTGAGATTAAACAAATGTCTGATTTATTATAGAGTAAAAGTCGCTTATAAATAAATAAATTATTATATATATCGCATCATCTTTACTAAGATCGTTTGATTTAGTTTCTTTTATTTAAATTGCTAGTTACTCGATAACTTAATTACTCGATTGTAGAGAGAGCGTGATCAACGATACTTTTAATTTCATTAGAATGGTAACACTGACTTCGACAGTTCGTTAATAAAAATCAAGTTGTCGCCATTTTCATACACATCCTGTTTCCGATCGCCGAGGAGGAAAGACATCCGACGACATCACGCTCATCTCGTTATATTTTCGTGTGAAAAGTGATAAAATGAAACAAATCCACGTTGGTATACACGCCTGCAGTGTTATTTTAAAGATAGTCCTCCAATATGGACGATCTATTTGGGCTTCGTAAGAGGCCCTTCTGACTACACATCGACATATACAATGAGACAATAAATAAATTATATACATGGTACATATTTTATAATGTGTATATAATCAATCAATTTTATACAAATAATATGAAATTGGCTAGTTTTGATTTGTATTTTTGAAAACATTATCTGACTATTATTTATAATTATTAAACTTACCATTTTATTTTATTTTTGACGATGTAGTAGTAATATGATTATTAAATTACATTTTATTTTATCAACAATATTAAATTAATTAATTACAAATAAATTTCATACAAGTGATAATATTACAGAATAATATCAAATTTATAAATTTGTCTTATTTTATTTATATGTATCGGGTTGGCACAAAAGTAATGAGACACTTGGTTTAAGTTTTTACTTTTTTATTATTATTACAATAAAAAAAGTTTAGTCAATGATGTAATTACCATTAGTATCTAAGACTTCTTGCCAACGATCCGGCAAAGTTTGGATGCCTTTTGCCCAGAACTCTGATGGCTGTGCCTCGAAAAAGTTGTTCAACTCCGCCTCTACATCAGAGAAATCATTAAATTGTTTACCCCGCAAATGCTGTTTCAGGGCTCTAAAGAAATGATAGTCTGATGGGGCGAGGTCTGGGGAATAAGGTGGGTGGGGTATCGTCTCCCAGCCCAAGTTCTCCAACTGCCGGTGAACCACAGCTGCGACGTGAGGTCGAGCGTTATCGTGCAGTAAAACTACATTGACTCGTCTTCGTCGTTTTTTCTTGATAGCGGCAGATAATTTGGTAAGCTGGGTTGAATATTTGTCAGCGTTTATAGTTTCATTGTGTAATAGCTCATAAAACAGTATGCCTTGCGCATCCCAGAAACAGCAAAGCAGAATTTTTCGGCGGTTGTTTTGACTCGGCTTCGGTTGAGTTGGTGGCGTTTCTTCTCGAGGCAGCCAAAAAGCACGACGTGTATTGTTCTCGTAATAAATCCATGATTCATCTCCAGTAACCAGATTTGACAAAAACTCTTTACGTCGGGGTCGCAGCAAAAGTGACTGACAGATAGCGACACGGACTGCACGACTGGCGTCTGTAAGGATGTGCGGTACCCACCGAGCCAAAACTTTTCGATAACCAAGCTCATGCAGATGGTGTTCCACGGCGTGGTGACTGCATTTAAGTGCTTCCGCTAATTCACGAGTGGTAGCATCCGGATTCAACTGCAGTTCGCGGCGCAAATCGTCATCATTCACTGCGGGTGGTCGCCCTGAGCGTGGCTGACGTTCAAGGCTCCTGATTTAAAACGGTCAAACCATCGGGACACCGTCGCATGGCTTGTACTTCCAGCGCCTAATGCATTGTTGATATTGTCAGCCGCAGCCCGCGCACTGTGGCCTAACAAGTACTCGTATAAGTATAGTGTTCTAACTTGTCGCTCGTCCATTTTTCTTCAAACTGACTAAACAAATCGCGAGCGCGGCTTTATATACCCTACACCAGAAGTACCTAGCATGTTCTACAACATTCTAGAATATTATCGAAAAAATTGATTTTAAAAAGGAAATGTTATAGATTTTTCTAGTGTGTCTCATTACTTTTGTGCCAACCCAATATATTATATTGTTGATGAATTTGAATGACTGTTAGTGATAATTGATTAACTTTATGATTATTATTAAATTGCCAGACCACTTATTTTATTTTTGATATGTATCCTCTCTATAAAGTGTTGCTGTGCCCGACAGGGTCCATAGTTAGATACTAATATTATTATTTTGTAACATCAATGTAACACTATGGTTTTGCAATAAACATTTGAGTATTGAGAAAATTATTTTATAATTGACATGGATTTATGTCCATAATAATGTTAATATGTTAATAATCCACTCGGTCCCTGGCACCCAGAGATGGTATTCGAACCGATGACCTTTCGTAATCCGGGCGACTGCTCTAACCACTGACTACCCAGGACCTAACAGGACTAACGAATCTTTCAAGCACTTGTTACTTTTTCACTACTACACAGCGTATTCTCATCAATGTTCAGGGTATCCACCCAAACAGCAGAAAGAAATATTTTTACAAATATATAGACTTTCGATAAGGATGCATTGATCAATTATAACAAAATCAAGTTACAAAAAAAAATATTACGTATGAATTAGTATTTAATTAGCATACAGATAATATTATAATGTTATGCCATTAAGATAATCTTATACTTAATAACATTTGTCAAGTAAATATTTATACAAATTAGTTTTCAAATTAGTCCCAATTCTCAAAGCGTCTAGTAATATATTACAGAAACTAAAGGTATAGCGATCAAAATTAATGTAGTGGAGCGGTTCACATCAAGGTACCATCTCTGAGGTCTCGGGTTCGATCGGAAAGGAGACTTTTCTATATTGTTTCGGGTGTAGTTCTCGGGTACTCTTCAATAGGGGAGTGTAACTACTGGAGGTGCTGGTCACAAATGCTTATAGCAAAGACGTTGGCAGGCGGGAGCTGCAGGCACTTTCTTTTTGTAAAAATTAGAAGGGGAATTAATGATTAAAGCAACAACAATTGTCTGCCAAATGTCAAACTCTTTTTCTTTCTTAAAAATCATATATATATACAAAAAAAAAACAAATATCTGTTAAAAGAGGTTGTCATCGACAATAGGGAGCTTTAGCTACTCATCTTGGAATCTAAACAATATACGTGATAATGTGTGTGATTCATTATTATAACCAGCTCTGTTACATCCCCATTGCAGGGGTTCGAGCTTATGAATGGTTAAGAAGGATAGGCCATGACCCTTCACACTTTCAGGCCTAATATTCATCTCTACTTAATATATTTCAGTAAATGTTAAGGTATATGGGACCGCAGTGGAAACAATAATGAAAGAAATTACTTAAACCACTTTTGGCTTTATTAATTAAACTGACATACAAATATAAGCACATTATAAACACACATTACTACAAACTCTATAGTTTAACTCTATTAATTTTTGACAGTGGCAAATACACAAACCGTGTGATGCCAAAAGAAGAAAAAAAAACTCTCTTAATTGTTAACTCTATAGTTAACAAGTGTCCGGAAAGGGATGTGTTGCGAGGCAACCACAGACAAATCTATCGGTGTTTTATTCTACACTACAAATATTTTACAATATAACTTCGCGAGCACAAGCGCTATCACATATTAAATGGTTTAAGTGTGAAGTCCTTGAATATCTTCAAACGTTAGTTCCATAAAATATCCCAAACTGACAGAAATCATAGGCCCAATTTTAATAGTTTTGGCGATAGTGAATCAGTCAGGAGTCATTACAAAAAGTTAATTTATTTTAAGTATAGATAAGAGTCTATAAATTGGCGCGTGCTATAAGAATTGGCTTGCGTCCATTCGAAACTTCGATTTCCACCATGGACAAAAATAAAAAACGCCGCGGTACTTTTTTAAAACTTCAACATTCAACGAAGACCATAGAGAAGTTCGAGAAGTTTTAAAACCGTTTGGCGGGAAATAATGGAGGGCGTGCCTATGACGTCTTTAATACTCCTCTATATTTACGACTTAACGACCAAGGCAAAAATGAATATACAGCCGAAATAATAAGAACGAAATAATAGAAATAACCTTAAAAATATGTAAAAATTCATCTTTTTTCTAATAATTCATTTTGCGTCAGCCAAAATGCGAATTTATAAAATATTCTTGATACAAAAAAAAAACGCATTATTTTTAGATTTTAATGACTAAAAGAGAAAAATAATAAATATATAAGTCAACTTGTATCCCAGGTACAATATGCAAGACTTTTACAATAGTATTTCACGAGTAATTAATTAAAAACAATTTTGATTACAAGATTAAAAAATAGTAATAAACGCCATCTTTTGACAATCAAAGTAATGAAACCGTGATAATATATTTTTGAAAGTATTTTATCATTCGTGTTTTATTTCGGAATTTGATTAATACTAACTAGTTTTTATTTGAGATATTTCCGAGTTTCGCCTATGGCCTATTTTTGGGGTTAGACATTGAGTAATGTTCACTTTTTCTACGAAGACCGCGAGTGGAACGTCATTCATCTTGCTAGCTAAAGTGGCAGCCATTTTACCTACATATAAATGTATTACTACAAATGGATAGCTATGAATTACTCTAGATGGTGTAATTAAATTAAGTCGCAACCAAGAAGTTTATATATATGTATATTTTTTTAAGTTTCTTGGTTTAACTTAATTTGAAACGATGGTTCAAACTGTCAATGAAATGTGTTCCAATTTTCGTTCCGGAGTATTAAAATAAAATTGGATTAAGGTAATGATCAGTTACATCATATTTCTATGCTCTCCATGTTGTTTTCGAGTAGCTAAGCTTCAAAATCATATTATAATCGAAAAAATTGAGTTTAAAAATTTTTTTTAGGTGTGAAGGAACGAAAGTTGTATTTGTTTATTAGTATTGAGACTGTGTGTTTGTCTGTATTTCATGAATCGTGATAGTTAGACAATGAGGAAGTCTTTTAAGAAAAAAAGCAAGCACTAAAAAAGGACCTCACTAGAAGGTGACTCTAGCAAAAGTTGCTTTTTGCAGGAAATGAATGGACCAAAAGATACTCATTTCCGTTCCTTTTAACTAACATTTAAAAAATTGCAAAGTGAAATTTGCAAGTTCGAAACTTGAATAGCAATACAAATACGAAAAAGTAATAGAATATGAGTTGTTCATTGAGTTTTGAAAATGAATTAACTTTTATACATGAAAGAAAACCGGAAGGGTTGTCATGGAGAAATCGAGAAAGAACCGTAGCGACATCTAGTTTAATTTCAGGAACTAATGTTTTTTTTTATTACTTCCTCATTGAAATTTTCATAGATTTCTGTTGCCGCTATAATAAACTAAAAAAAAGAATCTATTCCAACAGCAGAAACGAAACTGTTATTCGATACGAAGTCAAACATAGAGCTATCATTTTAATTGCTATCAACATTGGAACTGTTATAACGAAAAAGCTATTGAGTAAACTAGTCTAGAGTAAAGTATCCGGACTAAAAAAATATGGGAAATTCGACTAAAACACGGCTGTATCTAAAAAAGTACGAAGAAAAAATTGTAGAAAATAATTTTATAATAAGTTTTCTTTTAGAATCTTATGAGACCGAGCTTCGAGAGTCCATGATTTTTAACACCCGTACATACAGTAGAAATAATGAAGTATATGAGCAAATAAAAAAATTGAATGATGTATTAACAGTTGATAATTAGAATACTTTTATTATTAGCTATTAACAGTTCTTATTTTATCCAATTCCTCGTCTATTACTTAAAATATCTGCTTAAGTTATACAATTATTTCAACTAATTACTTCCCCGATTATAGATGTGTTGTATATGTCGCAGCCAAGTGGTATAATCAGCCGACCAATTGAGCGGCTAGCTCTTTAATTGAATAGCACCAATGAATTGCAAGCCTAGTTATCTAGTAAAAGACATACTAATACATACTAATAAAGATAAGTATCCTATAAAAAAATTTCAAGAAATAAAATTTGTACGTATATAACACCTCTAAAGCGAAGATTATATTTGCCATATGACTTACCTCTAACTCGGTCCATGGGCCTTACGGTCAGTTGCACAAACGGCCATTGTAATAGTTTAAAATCTATCTTATTTCCTTTTTTTGACATTTGAAAGATACTCTACAACTAGTCAAACCGTTGTGGTTTAAAGGCGCAAAGCTGTTAAATCATCATCATCATAATCATCACCAGCCCTTTTTACGTCCCCACTGCAGGGGCTCAGGCCTTCCTTATGGATGGTTAAGGAGGCCATGACCATCCACGCTGGCCCAATACGGATTGGAGGGTATTAACGACTGCAAGTGCAGCCGGGACCAACGGCATAACGTGCCTTCTGAAGCACGGAGTAGCTCGAGATAATAATTTTTGGTCACCCATCCCGTGACCGACCCTTGCGAAAATTGCTGAACGACAACGATCGCGGGCCGCGGCGCTTATCCACTACGCCACCGAGCCACTTAGCTGTTAATTATAAGTGGTAAATTTTTATTCGATAATAAATAAATTTAAAAAAAGAACTATTTGTCAAGAGATTGAAATTGCGATCGCCGCGTTTTATTTTTGAAAGATATTGAAAGTCATCGCTTGTTTTTGATAATTGTTTGAAAGTTATTGAAAAATATCAAACTAATTGAATGCTAATTGCAATAATTTAAATAACCACTATTTTAAAATGAGCCTCTATATTAAAATGAAGGCTATCTCTATATTGTAATTAATATCTTTACCTATATATTACAAATACATGTAACACATATGTAAAAAAGTCCTTTACTATTTTTGCCAAATTTTACGATGACATTGAGAATCCCCGCTTTTATTATAAACATTTAACAATTACAACATGGGGTTATTCACATTAGTTTTAAATATTTCATATTAATTATTTCTTTATTTATTTATTTCAAACAAAGTTCACTAACCTTAATACTAGCAAACGGACAATAACTTTTAATATAAACTTAGAATAATTATTCTTAGATTAAAACAATATACAGCCAGTTGCACAAACGTCCCTTAAAATTACATTAGTTTAAAGTGACATTAACCATACAAATTTGACGTACATTAGAGCTTAAAGGCGTCATTAAACCTTAATTTACGTTTGTGCAACTCACAGATAACCTTTAAAACATAAAAAATCTTATCATAGACACGAGACGCGTTTTAAACGCAAACCTCTTTTATATAAAAACTTACCACAGACAAAATACTGCTTTTTTTTAAATAATTTTATTCTAAAGTAAGAACCTCATTTCTGCCATCCTCCATAAAGACAGTTATGAAACTGAAAAGGACAACATTAAAAAGAAAAAAAGGATAGTCTTTTAGAACGGTGCTTGGGGTAGATTTAATTAAAAATTTTTCGTTGTCAATTGCATTGGAGCTGGCTTAAATGAAGAGAAAAACACGTTAAGAATTCAGAAGTTACAAAATGTAATTAGAGGAACTCGCAACGACATAGATATCTTTAAAGGGTTTTCGCGTTTAATAAGTTACTTACAGTCCTATTTTTTATCAGTAGCTCGGTGCCCAAATACCGCGGCACGTGATCGTTGTTGTTAAGCAATATTCGGAAAGGTCGGTTACGGGATGGGTGACCAAAAAATTATTATAGGTAGATATATAGATAAATAGTTTATTCAGACAACAACACACAAATACATCACAACTTGTATAATACAAATAACAGTTGAGAACAGAATACGTGATGATATAAGTGATATACCTGTGTGCAGCAATAAGATAAGGGTCAAGGCTCGGTGCACGTAAATCACCCAAGAATGGTTGTAGCACCGACTTTCAGCCGTCACCCAGTCCAGAGTGAGCGGGGCAGATTATTGTCAAAATAAAATAAAAGTAATAGTCCGTAGTATAGATAAGTGTAAGTTAAATAATGATAAATTAGATAACATAGAGGTCAAGTTACTTACAAATTAATATTAAATAGATTTAAATATATGAGATTATAATACGATAGAATAAATTTATAATGTCAATTGTGTCAATGTTAAAAATATAAATTAAAATTAAGATTACAAGGCCATGAATTAAAAAAGAAGAAGAAGAAGATGTTAGCTTTCGAGGAATCAATCTTTCAGTCACCTCACTAAACAAATATTCTGAAGATTGAGTAACTAGGTTTTTAATTTTTTTTTTTGAAAGTATTTATTGAAATGAGGTTTCTCAACGGGGGTGGCAGATCATTCCAGCACTTGGTTGCCTGAAATCGAAAACTACTTCTGAAAGCCACAGTGCGATGATGATAATACGCAAGTACGGGTCGAACAGATCTTATACCATGCTGCGACGTGGAAAATAATTTATCGTACAGGTATTTGGGTCGGCGATATTTGATGACTTTATACACAAGACGTGCCAGGTGTAATTGCCTACGGGTCTCCATACGAAGCATATAAGCTTTGTTCAAAAATGGTGAAATATGAGCACGTGGAGGCACGTGGAAACAAAATCTACAACAGGCATTTTGAACTCGTTGAATCAGTTGACGAGCCTTAGAAAGTAGACGAGGGTCAATCACTACATCAGCATAGTTGAACCTCGAGAGAATTATTGATTCACAAAGTGTTACACGAGCTCTTTCGCTGAGAAAGTTGCGAGCCCTGTAGAGTACCCTTAACCGGTACATGCAACTTTTGACCACACTTAAAACGTGGGCTTCAAAGCACAGCCGGGAATCAAGGAGCACCCTGAGGCTCCGCGCCTCCTCGACCATTTGTAAACTTTGGTTTCCAAGAGATACAGAAGGACCGGAGCGGATGACACCAGTAACCTGTGAGTCAGAACCGACCACTATGAATTCAGACTTTGAGGAGTTTATTAGGAGCCCATTGGCATCTCACCATTTAGCAATCCTCTGAAGTTTTCGTTAAACTTCAAAATAGCCTCCCGGGTCGAGTGTGGATGTGTAGATATATACAATTGCACGTCGTCTGCGTAGCAATGATAGTTGCAGTACTTGATCACTTCAACCATATCCGCTGTATAGATTATAAATAGCAAAGGCCCAAGAATTGAGCCCTGAGGAACACCTCGCATAATTTCTCTAGATATCCATGAAGAACAGCTGCCAGGAAGTCCATCGAGTTTAACTGATTGGTAACGCCGAAATAGGTAGCTTCCGAACCATCTCACCGAAAGGCCATCCAAACAATAATACTCAAGCTTGGCCAAGAGAAGATCCATATTGATACTGTCAAAGGCACGAGAGTAATCGAGCAACGTGAGAATGGTGCCAAGACCAACATCCTGTTGAGACATTATCTCTTATCTCTCATTACTGCGTGCTTCAGAAGGCACCGACTGTATTTGCGATCGGTTATATCCTCCAATGCACATCGGGCTATCATTGAGGGTCATACCTCATCCTCCTTAACCATCCATAAGTAAGCTTTGAGCCCCTGAAGGGGGGACGTAAAGGGCTGATGATAATGAAACTTATCATCTGAATTCGCATCTGAATGCGAATCATCTTGAAGGCCACCATTAGCTATTTAACAAAAAACTTGTAGTATTTATAATAACAAATTTAATTCGACTGAAATTTTTAATAACAGTATTTATGTTTATAGGAAAAAGTTGAGGGAAACACTTAATGATTAATTTGTGAATCTTATAATTCATATTTTCCAATGTTTTTTCTTTATTTTTATTGTTTTAATTATTTTTAGCTATTAACACGTTTCATGCTCTAGTCAATTAATTTATGGCGGAAACTTAATTGATTTGTGAAATTGTTTATATTATTTTATTTGACTGTGAAAATAAAATGTCGCTTGCGTGAAAAGGAAATTCTATTCATTCCGTCGGTCAGACAATCGAAAAATATAAGAAACTTTTTTTTTGCTTCAATTCAACAAGCTCAGATAACGGGCATTAAAGTCGAGGAGAGGGGGCTCGCTACGTCACAACTATGTTACAAAGGTGACTGCATACGCCATTTCAACTAAATGTATCGCTGTAATTTATTTATTACGCAAAAACAAGAAAAAGCGTGTTTAATATTCTATAATAATCCACCTAAACGGACAGACAAATAAAAATTTGTCTTAATCCCTTATTGTAAATGAATATTTTTTGAATGAATATTGTTTTTCTTTTTCAAAACAGTATAAAACAAAATCGTTTCATGCTGTCTGTACGTTGAGATCTTTTATACTAACCGATTTAGATTCATCCATTAATGTACAAAGTAATTCAAGATTAAATTTTATATGTATAACTAGCTTTCTGCCCTGGCGGCTGCTCCGCGGCTGGCAGATAAATAAAATGTACACCCATTGACCCATTAAGAAAGAATACAGAGATACACTAAAAATTTCAGGCCTGCCAGATGCTAGAGATTGGTGTGGATTGTCCCAACTTTTCGGAGGATGTCCAGAGTCCCGAAAGAGTTGGTAAATGTCCCGTCTAATATTAAATATTCGATAAAATCATTAAATTAACTATAAATAATTCCATTATCTTTGTTTGTTATTCAGTATTTTCAAAGCAAAGGGTAGCAAATATATCTACTTTAGGCCCGAGTAATCCCGACTTTTTGAAATTTAGCTCAAATATTTAATTTTACCCATCTGCCAACCCTAGATATGACGCGGGCCCAGTGTAAATTTATGGGTATTAACGACTACAAATGCAGATGGGACCAACGGCTTAACGTGCCTTCCGAAGCACGGAGTAGCTCGAGATAATAATTTTTCGGTCACCCATCCCATGACTTGGCTTTGCGAAAGTTGCTTAACAACCATTTCGCAAACCGAGCGCTCTAACCACTGTATCATGGAGCTCCTCTTTAGAGAACTTAAGTTATTGCACTCAATTCTATATTTTAATAAAAAAAAAATTGTTTCAGATAATAGCAGATAAATACTCCCTTCGCATTCATAATAGAGGTACGTATATTTTAAAGAGCAAACGCGATTAAAATTCGGATATGCGCCGCGGCACGCGATCGTTGTTGTTTAGCAACTTTCGCAAGGGTCGGTCACGGGATGGGTGACCAAGAAAAACTTATCTACTCCGTGCTTCGGAAGGCACGTTAAGCCGTTGGTCCCGGCTGCATTTGCAGTCGTTAGTACCCACCAATCAGCATGGCCCATCCTCCTTAACCATCCATAAGGAAGGCCTGAGCCCCTGCAGTGGGGACGAAATAAAGGACTGGTGGTAATGATGATGATACTAAAATAATAAGTAAAAAAATATTTAAAAATAAATTTGTGTTAATAGTTCTTTATTAATATTTTAACTTATAAAAAAATATTATAAAATAAAACCGGGGTCTTATTATTGTAGGTTTTTTATTTGTTTTTAACGCAATACGCATTTGGCTCATTCTTAATTAGATGAACTAAAATAGCCGTGTAAGTGATTATTGTAATATCCTAAATAAAAATAGTGTTGTGCTCTTAGTGATCTAGAAAATTGATTTGTTCCAATTTTGGTTACTCACTTTTTAGTTTACTTTACAGTTAGATAATTATAGCAATTAAATTACAACATTAGAAATTTTCATAATGAAGTTTGTTCGTTTGAAAAATACTTTAATATATTTTTTTGTAAAATTCGTAAAATAATATTCTTGATTTCTCTATGACAACCCTACCGGTTTTCTTTCATGTATAAAAACAGAATCATTTTCAAAACTCAATAAACAACTCATATTCTATTTGTACTTTTTCGTATTTGTATTGATATCTAAGTTTCGAACTTTGCGAATTTCAGATTTTTAAAATGCTAGTTAAAAGGAACGGAAACTACTGTTTTTGGTCCATTAGTTTCTTATAAAAATCAACTTTTTCTAGAGTCGCCATCTAGTGAGGTGAAAGAATAAAGTGGATATGCCTCAAATCCCCAGGTTAATTTTAAAGAGCAGAAAAAATCCCGTGATTTTTTAAATAAAAAGTTATTTACTTTTACACAATTTAAACTACTGCACGCACGACGTTGCCAAACTTACATTAATGACATCGGATGTCCAAAGATGTCCAAGATTGTCCATTAGAAATCCCGGGAAGGTCCACATTAATATCAACATTTCGATGCAAGTACATAAATAACTCTACCTAATTCCGACCTCTGGTAATAACACTAAGGCAAAAGCTTGTAATGTTAAAAGAAAAGAACTGTCAGTTTAATCCATCTTATTAAAATTCAGATTATAGAATTGCATATGTATTGCAATCCGAACATTTATATTAATAAAAAATATCATATATTACAATGCTACAGGGTAATATTAAAATTTATTATGTGCACAAAATTTCTTTGTGGAAACCGCCCTCTTAGAGAAATGCATTACGGCCTGCAGGTTGTAATAAAATATAATTTGTCAGAAAACCAATAAGGTAACCCTAGGGTGGGCGAGGAACTTCTAAAAGGTTACATTTGGGGTAGAACATTGTATACAGGGGAAATAACGCATAAGATAATTCAATTGTAAAAAAGTAACTTGAAAAACTAAATGGAATAAAAAACAAAACTTTAAAATAAGTATTATATATTTGATTAATATTCATAATGGAAAATGCCTAAAAAATCCACTAGGTCTCTGGCACCCTGAGATGATGGTTCGAACCCATGACTTTTCGCAACCAGGGTGACTGCTCTAACCACTGAGCTACCCAGGACCTAACAGGACTGACGAATCTTTCAAGCGCTTGTTACTTTTCACTACTACAGAGCGTATTCTCATCTATGTTCAAGTAATCCACCCAAACAGCCAAACAAAAAATTAAAAAATAACAGATTATCTTGTTATGGTTAAGATGTTATGGATGTGGAAGGAAACGTAAGAAAAAGGCAGAAGACAAGATGGAGACTGTGTGAAAGATGATATGTGTAAGGAATGAGTGAATGTTGAGACGATCTAAGTGAGGGCGGATCTATTTGAGGACTTAACGGGCTTAAGCCTAGGGCCCGGGGATGCTAAGGGCCTTCAACCTTCAATAACAATAATATACGATACTGTAATTTTAAATTAGAGCATATTCCTCGGGTGTTGCAGGTGTCCATGGGCGACGGTAATCACTCACCATCAGGTGATCCGTCTGCTCGTCTGCCCCCTATCCCATAAAAAAAACAAAAAAAGGTTTTAACATAGTATAAAATTATCTCGAGCTACTCTGTGGAATGAAATGAAATGAAAGTCTTTATTCAACTAAGCTTGTTTCTAGCACTTTTGAATCGTCCAAAATAATGCCCTACCACTAGTTCAGGACGTCTTTTAGCTGACAAGAAGAACAAGCGAAAGAAACTTACCAGCTCTTTATCATAAGTAATGACATTTACATAAATCATGTCATTACCATAATAGTACGTATTATAACAATAATAAATACAACTTTCAAAGTCTGTAGGACATAGGTTGGCACATATAATGAGTCGTTATAGAATAAAGCGAAGGCTATTAATTCCATGCATTGCAATCCTTAAAATGATCATCAACTTTATAATAGCCTTTACTCATAAGTATGTCCTTTACATGAGTTTCAAATTTATTTATGGGTAGGTCAATTTCCGTGCTACGGAAGGCAAGTTGAGTACCGGTTGTTGTTGACACCTACCAATTTGAATTGGCGCCGTGGAGGGACTCATGGCCCATGCTCCTGTCTCCCTTATGGATAGAATCAATAGGAAATCAATAGGGAATGCCCAGTTCTCCCTTATGGATAGAATCAATTCCCTATTGATAAGGGAGAACTGTTATTAGACTGATGTAGAATTTGTATGGAACTTTGTGTGGAAACCGACTTGCTTTGGACCGCACCCGTATAGTAAAACGGGAACCCTATTACTAAGACATCGCTGTATCAATTTAACCAGCAGAGTAAGCTTCCCAACTAAGTAGAACATTAGCATAGCAAATCCATTTCTAACTACTTAATTAAACTATCACAAATTACTATTGCTTAATCGCTTCAAAATTAAGGCTTCAAACACCTAGTCATTAAAATAGAAACGCCTTAGTCTTATTTAAAAAAAATAAACAGTCAAATAAATGGTTTATAATCTTTAAATTATATAGTTGGCTTCCCACATTGTTGTGGCTGATCGTGTGGAAATAATCACCCCATAGAATTCACCCCTAGAAATTTCTGCCCCTACTTTAATTGGCAGTGCCAACGTCAGTAGCTTTTAACATGTAAAAGGGGACACACGCATACCTTTCACATTTTTACGTAAATGAAAAAAAATATAACAAACAAAGTTTTTGAACGTGTGACGTGATTAAAAAATAAAGTGTCAAAATCTGTTTCAACCAAACTTTTTACGTGTATCTAAATAAAAAAAAAAGTGAAATATAAAAACTTTTTCAAGAGGTCGACGAGTATCATTTGTTTTTATTGTGTTTTAAAAATAAAGTAGCAAACTTTTTGGATCGAACTTTTTAAAAATGTGCGGATATTAAAAAAAGGGGGTTACTGTGACTAAATTGTACAGCCAATTAAACGATTGAAGCGAGATTTTTAATATTTATTTTTATAATAAAAAAGTGGCTTTTAAATACTAACAAAAGAAGCGCTGAATTATATTTTCAGACGTCTCAAATTTGTCGGTGAGTTTATATTTAATATTCTGGGTAACACGCCCGTTATAACCATAATATTATTTTTAACCTCTATTAACGGGAACGAGGCTTTGAATACAGCAATAACAAGTCTGGCATAGTTTTATGTTTAAAATATTATAACAAAGCTTTATGAATGAGATGTTGTTACATTAGAATTCCATATTAAGCACTAATTCTTAATATAGAACTTAAGAGAGTCAAATAATTACAAAATAAAAATATATAACTAAATAGCTACCTTTCTCTATGTATACCTGAAACTTAAGACATGAGTGTGGATCTTTAAATTATCTGATACCAGTTTTCAGCCAGATAATGCAGTTTTATAAAAAATAATAAATTCGAAGCTTTTTTTTTAATAAAATGCAAAGGTATCGTCCATGCGCTCTAGTCTATGGTAAAATTTTTATTCTGGTTACATTAATGTCCAACGTTCTTTTTTAGAATTTATGGAAGCAATCCAAAGATGGAAGCAAAATAGGAAAATCGACAAGTCACGTGCCCCTGTCCCGTTCCCGCGCTAAATTCAAGCATTTTCCTGTTTATATTACCGCTCATCTTATATTTTCTTCACTTACATGAATCTTTTACGTAAAACAACACCACTTTCTAGGGTTCCGTAGGCAAATGGTAAAAATGAGACGTTATTACTAAGACTCCGATGTCCGTCTTTACGTTTGTCCGTATGTCACCTCGGTGTAGCTCGGTGGCGTATAAGCGCCTTTCTTGTGTTGATGACAACATACATTTTTAATTTTGTATTTATAATTTGAATCTACTCAAAATTATAATCCCCCCTCTCCAGGATCCTTTTTATATTATATACTAGTAGCCGTCAGCTACTTCGTCCACGTTTTCCATTATTTCTTCGCTCCTAATAGTTGCAGCGTGATGTTATATAGCCTAAAGCCTTCCTCGATAAATGGTCTATTCAACACAAAAATAATTTTTAAATTCGAAGCAGTAGTTCCTGAGATTAGCGCGTTCAAACAAACAAACTCTTCAGTTTTATAATATTACTATAGATTTAATTGCTAAATATCTGTTTATTTTTCTTACTTTTGAGTTGGTAATGATATTAATTAAATCGTTTATTTTTATATAAATTCTATACTTATAATAGCTAAGTTTGTCTGTCTGTCTTGGGTTGTGATTGACCGGAGATATTTTTTTATTAATTTTTAATTTGAAAATGATCATTCACATTCAGCCACTGTAACAGACGGTGTTAAATATATACGTATAGATGTTAAAATATTAGGAAATGAAGGGATTAAATTATTAGAATATATATAGCTTAAAATATCAGTGGGAGTACTTATGTATGCATTTGATAAAAAGATTGGCAACAATTCTAATTCATTATAAAAATCCTTATATAAATCTATTTTTGAATGTTAGTTTTCCTTGGAACCGAAAACATTGAGATTTTTTTTCGTGCATCTCTAATTTACTCCAGCATTCAATGTTTTGGAAGAGTGAAAAAAACTGAATTGTATAATTTACTAGGGTCGTTATTATACAATAGTTTAAACGCTAAAGCGCACATTTACTCGCATTAAGAAATTGTATTAAAGAAACTTAGCAAACGATGTCATTCGAGGACACGGAAAAGCTTTTAATTGTCTTAAACTGATTTTTATATGAATTATTCATTTGATTTATTTTGAATTTTTAAGATACAACGTTAGCTCTTCTTGACTGACACGCAGGACCCAGTTCGAACTAATTGTTGATCTACGCAAAAAAATATATTAAAGAAACTATATATAACTAGTTTCCACCACTAGATGCCATAGTACGTGACTGTTTTATTTAAGCAAATGAATTTTCATATTTAAAAAAAAAACAAGGCATTTAAAGTTTGTATTGGGGAATAAGTAAGGTAAATACATATTATTAAATACTTTATATATTTTTAATATCACGAATTGAAAAGTTTATTTTTACGAATCACTTAACAGTTACGTTCTAGAGTAACTGTCAAAAAGATATTAAATGGTTGGAAAGATTATAATAAGTTTTATATATGCTAACATTACCTTTAAATATAACTAACCAAATAGAGAACTATGTAGTTAATGGATGAATTATTGTTATTATTTTGTAAATTTTTCCATAGCAGAGTGGCACAACAAATTTGGCGCCATTTTTTTTTCAAAAAGGTTTTACCGGCGTTGACTTCCATGGCCTTCAGCCGTATTGGCGCCATTAACATAAAATCACAGACTAACTAAAATATTGGCAATCGGCCGCCTCTAAAAATTTGACGGGCCAAATTCTTCGGAATATTGGATTTAATAACCGGAATACTTTGTGAGAAATTTCATTAAAGCGGCAATAGTTTATTTTCGATCTATTAATCGACATGGAAATTTTAATATTGAATATTACGACGTTACTATGTCACAGGTTTATAGTCTAATATCATTTGGGATATTAATATGGAATAGTACGCAAAGCTTGGCATAGATGGCAGCACTATCATATATCATAGTATAAAACAAAGTCGCTTTCTCTGTTCCCATATCCCTGTGTATGCTTAAATCTTTAAAGCTACGCATCAGATTTTGATGCGGTTTTTTTTCATAGATAGTGTGATTCAAAAGGAAGGTTTTTATGTATAATACAAGAACATGCGGGCGGAGCCGCTGGCGGAAAACTTAAATTTCGTATATTTTGCCTTTTGGAAATTATTGATTTCCTGTCTTTTCTTTCTTATGATAGTTACCGTTGCCTTGCTCAGTCGCGAAAAGTACTGTCAAAGTTTGTTTACTACGAGATTGAACTTAAATAATTGGAGAATTCGTTTATTTGTAAATTAGTTTTTTATCATTTCAAATGATTTCATTAATTACAGTTTATTCGGATGTTTTCTTTGTACAATGTCAATTAAAAGTTAGTGATTTTTATTGTAGTATCCTATTAATTCGTCTGTTGTTTAGAGTGCTATTAACTAGACTAATAATTTATGGTGGTCCGAGGGTGGCACAAGGGTGGGTCGTCCCCCTAAATGTCAAGTTGTATGAAAAAAAATTGTAATCGATTGTCTATGCTCATGCGTTTTGGTCACGCTACCTTTTTAAATAGTAATGACTTTTCCGTGTAGAATGTTTGTTTTCAAAACAAGATGGCAGTTCAAAACGCTGTCTTGATTTCTATATTTTTATCTCTTTAAGACTTAAAAAAACTATTATGATAATCAGAGACAAATTCATAATTTTATTTTTCAATACAATAGGCATGATTAATTATTTTTGTTTTATCAGTCCGTCTGTTAGATTATTGAAAAAAATATTAAACATGTACTTTTTTTGCGTAATCAATTAATTTATTTATTACGGCGCTTCGTCAGGTTGAAATGTACCTTTTCACATTTTCTACGCAGTTGTAACGTAGCGGACCCACACTCCTCAACTTTAATTTTATTGAATTGATACAAAAACAAATGCGTATCTAAAAGTTTTCTATTATCTCACTGACGAACTAAAAATTTCTTTTTTTTTTTACTCTAGCATCATACCTTTTTACTCTTTTCCATTGGCCGTGTATATTATAGCCCATGTCACCTGCGTATGATGTAACTTCTCGTAAGTGAAAGAATAATTAAAAAACGCTTTAGTAAAACAATTAAATCATCAAGTACGGTCGTAAGTTTTTTATTACTTGTTTTAATATTTAAATTAATAACTTCATAATTCTAATGTTAGAGTTGTGGCCTGTCTAATTTAAAAATACTATCACAGTCCATTTCAAATGTATAGCGGTTACGTTAGTTTTAAAACGACAATCACTTTTGGACGAATGATGATTTGAACGATATAAATGTCATAGACAATTAATTTGTTTGACATTTCCCAATGAAGAAGTATTTAAAGAAAAACGAAGCACTAAAAAAGCACCTCGCTATCTAGTCTCTGGCAAAAGTCGATTTTTGCAGGAAACGAATGGACCAAAGACAGTAATTTCCGTACCTTTTAACTAACATATTAAATAACTGAAATTTGCAAAGTTTATAACTTAGATATCAATACAAATACGAAAAAGTACAAATAGAATATGAGTTGTTTATTGAGTTTTGAAAACTAATTTACTTTTAAACATGAAAGAAAACCGGAAGAGTTGTCATGGAGAAATCAAGAACGTACGGTAGCGACATCTAGTTTGATATCGGGAACTAATTTTTTTTTAAATACTTTCTCATAGCTTTCAAAGATTGTAACTTTGCTTAGTTATCGTTCATACAATGTCTTTCAAAAAACATTGTGATCGCAATTGCTATTAATTATCAAATAGTTGTAGAGTGAAGTTCGTGATTATCCTTCAAATGTCCAATTCAAAGGACAATTAGGCCCAAATTAGGACATTGAATTTCTTTCGTTCGTTTGATCATACAAAAATAACAGATAAGAATGTTTGGACTTAAGATGATCCAGCAACTGAATAGGTGATTACTTCTAAACTCATTATATATCAAAAATTATCTTGTTTCCATTATTATTAAATTATTATGTTATCATTATAAGACCATAGTTTTTTTTATCTCTGTCTGTTTATAATGTATTGATCTGGTTATGACATGGTTTTTGTAAATGTCATTACTCCCATTAGAGCTGGTGAGTTTCTTGCTCGCTCTTCTTATCAGCCGAAAGACGTCCTGAACGAGCGGTAGGGGAAAAAATGTTGGACGATTCAAAAGTACTTTTAAGAAGTCTATTTGAATAAAGATTATTTTGACTTTGACTTTGACTTGAATAAACACAAATTTAACTTTACTCCGTTGACACGTATAAATAGTATTTTCATTTTTTTGTAGCTAATTTATGCGTTTCTTTGCTCCGATTGAAATTTATGATTTTTTCATTTAAAGTTTCACAGTAATTAATTATTTTTATTAACTGTGTAGAATTAATTTTGTTATTCTATCAAAGGAATATATAACTGCTGCAAATTGAACTTTAATGCTTACACTTAAGAATACAAAGAACTTAAACAAATTTGGTCCTTATTTCAAAGGTATAAGAGTGAGCGGTTTCAGATTTGTGGAATAGATTATTTAGACGTTGATGTATAGGTCTTATAAAGTTAGCCACTCGAGAAATTAATTACTGAGAAAATGTTAGATAAGGCGAATAGAGAATTAGGTCCAATAAAAATGGACTTATAATAGAAAATTATAATTTGCGTATTTCATTAAACAAGTTAGCATGATTCTAATAGGGATGATGACTGGGTAAAAAAAATGCAATTCTATTTAGTCCGTCAGTCAGATAGTAAAAAAATATTAGATACGTATTTTTTTTTAATTCAATTTAACAAGAAATAGCTTAGATAACAGGCATTAAAGTTGAGGAGTGGGGGCTCGCTACGTCACAGTTGAGTAGAAAACGTACCATAACGTGACGTCATGCGAAATTTCAACTCAATGTATCGCCGTAATTTTATGATTACGAAAAAAATAAAAAAATACGTGTTCAATATTTTTTAACACTCTACCTGACGGACAAACAAACAAAAATTAGTCATCATCCCTATTCCGATTACCGTCAAATAATCCTTATCTTTGTTTCAGTACCTTTAAAAAAACGTCGAATCGCAATTGTTCACGTGTCAAATAATTGTAGCGTGAAGTTCGCGAATACCTTCCAAATGTTGACTCGAAGCGATTGAGATAGACTTTAAAATTAGTTAATTAAGCCACTGGATGTCAAATATGAATTATCTAGGCCGGTCAATGATACAAATGTCGATTTTTGGACATTAATATCTAAATAACTGTTTGAGTTGTGCTTATGAAATTTGGATCACATAATGTATTTCAAAAGTCTCAATATACTCTCTTTCATGTGTTTATGAGAATTTTTTTTTTTTTTTAATTATGTTAAGATCAAAAGTGTCTTCAAGTGGTATGATATTGCATATTGGTCGCTGTTCTATTAGTTTGAATTTAGCTCGACACGCTACCGCTTGTCTATGAATCAGTGTTTTTAAAACTTTTACAATATACGACCCCTTTCCGGGCTAAAAAATTCTGGCGACTCCTTAAGCCATAGAAAAACAAAAAAATGTAAAATTATTACGTTCCGTTGTTGAAGTTTTAATATCAAGTAAGTCATTACCGGTTTTGAGGTTTTGGTACAATTATAATAACAATTTTTTTATAAAAACTAAACCTAATTGAGTATACACAAATTAAAAAATTATATTATGGTATATAGATACCATAATAAATTGCATAGGCAATATTATGCAGTTTTTCACTCTCCTATTAAGTTGTTATCTTTAGAAAGTGTTAGAACTTCAACGACGAATCATAACTTTCTTTATATAAGTACCTATTATTAAGTCATTCATATTTCAAAAATAGCAACAATATTTGATATATTTTATTGACATATAAAGAACACCTTTCCTCTCACAAAAATTGGGTTATGCTTTAGTGAATTACGAGATGTGTTCAAAAAGTAACGAGATTTTTTTTAATTTCTCGCGTTTGGAGAGTCCGCTTGAGGCGAACATTAATGTAGATGAATAAATAAATATTTTTTTCATAAAACGAAAATTGTTTATTGAACACACCTCGTATATAAAACCTTGACTTTTTCTTTTGCTGGCGACCACCCGAGTAAAACTCTAAGACCCCTAAGGGTCGCGACCTGCAGATTGAAAAACACTGCTTTAGATACACGTGTATATCGAAGCAGTGAATCTAATCGCGTGAGAGCTATTCTCGTTAGCGTTACTTGTGCCGGTTGTATCGATGTCATGTGCCACGTGCCGAGAGGAAATGCTCTGCATTAGGGTCCCGTATTACATTGTGCCAATACAATATACGATATGTTGTAGGGTCCTTTATAAATATATGTACAATTTATCGTATAATACAGTCGCGAAATGAAATGAAAATATCTTTATTCAAGTAAGCTTGTTACAAGCACTTTTGAATCGTCCAAAAAAATTTTTTTCCCCTACCACTTGTTCAGGACGTCTTTTAGCTGACAAGAAGAACAAGCGAAAGAAACTTACCAGCTCTTTATCATAAGTAATGACATTAACATAAATCATGTCATTACCAAAATAATATGTATTATCACAATAATAAATACAACTTTCAAAGTCTGCAGGACATAGGTTGTACATATAATTAGTCGTTATAGAACAAAGCGAAGGCTATCAATTCCATGCATTGCGATCCTTAAAATAATCATCAACTTTATAATAGCCTTTACTTATAAGTATGTTCTTTAGGTGAATTTTAAATTTATTTATGGGTAGGTCAATTAAGAAGCAAGATATTTTAAATCTATATATCAAACTTGCTAAAGATGGCGTACAAATAAAAACACCAGATTTAAATAGATTTTGAATATAGAAATAAATTCCAGATAAGCTGTAATACTAATCGGTGTTTAAATTGTATAATTTTTAAAGTCACAGTCACTTTTGGTACGACCGATGATTTGAAAAATATATATGTCATAGACAAATCATTTGTGAAAGCTACCCTAATCTAATCTAAATATATATAACTCAAAGGTGACTGACTGACAGTGATCTATCAACGCACAGCCCAAACCACTGGACGGATCGGACTGAAATTTGGTATGGAGGTAGATGTTATGACGTAGGCATCCGTTAAGAAAGGATTTTGATCAATTCTATCCCCAAGGGGATAAAATTTTGTTTGTAACTTTGTCAATTTTAAACTGATCGGGCTGAGATTTTGTATAAATAAGGCTACTATGACGTAGGCATTCCCTAAGAAGGGATTTTGATAAATTCTACCCGATCAACTTTACCACGCGGACGAAGTCGCGGGCATAAGCTAGTCCAGATATAATTTTGTTCAGTTCGCAAGGTTGCCTCGAAGAAATTACTTTTTAGTAATGAGGCCGCCAATTGTGAATTTATATTTATTGTATACATATGTTTGTTTTTTGTCCATTGGTGTACAATTAAGACTTTTTCATTCATCCCATTCATTTCCCTTGACATTTCTTAATAGCTTCCAAAGAAATTTGTAACTAGCACTTTATAATTCCGGTTAACTTCAAAATAAACGATATCGTTCATTATTTTTGAAAAAATATACGAGATTGCAATTTATATCTCATATCAAGTAGTTTTTGAATATCTATCGAATGTCAAATATAAAGCGACAGATTTTATTATTAGACAATTAGGCGACAGGACAACGTCACCTAACTGTCTTGCTATAAATAGCCAATTTGTTTATATTCTTTTTAGTGTTATAAGTTTTATAATTGACATCTTAGATTATTATTTAATCTATGATTAATACTATTACCTATCCTCAGATTTAAATATATTTGTGTTTAATCGATATTTCTGGTTGTCGCAGTTTTCTGAATTATGTGTAGGATTGAATAAATTGAAAAAAAAACACGAACGTTAAAAACAAAGCCATTTCGAAAGCTGAAATAAACAAAATTGTAAGAGTCAATATATCTACGTATACAATTAAAGTCGAGAGGAGGTTTTCTGAAGGTTATTAATTAAATGATAGGCGAACGACTACAATAGCATATTCTTGAATGAGTCGCTTTTGAGATAAGTACTGTTTTTCACTTTTTTAGATTTTATTTCATGCTTTTTAGTGATATTAATACTTTTTATATAATTACATTAGGTAACATTACCCTTCAATCCGCATTGGGCCAGCGTGAAGGCCATGGCCCATCCTTCTTTACCACCCATAAGGATGGCCTGAGCCCGTGCAGTGGGGATGTAAAAGGGCTGATGATGATTAGGTAACATTAAAAATACTTTTCTGAAAATCGCGTCATGTTCCTCCTCTGATGGATTGAACAGTAATGATAGTTTTTGTAGTATTCCATCTTTAAACAATTGTCTCCAATCTATAACATCAGATGTACCCAAAAATTTTAATATAGCACATATTAACGCACAGAGTATTCCTGCTCACTATCCCGATTTTCTAGTAACTTTTTCTGATAAAAATATTCATGCCGTACTTGTTTCGGAATCATTTCTTCATCCTTCTCTTCCCTCTACAGCTTACTCACTTCCTGGTTTTCAACTCATTCGCAACGATCGTACTAATACTTCCCATGGGGGCGTGGCCATTTATTTACGAAACCATATTCCTTTTACTGTTATCAGCAGATCTCCTCAACCCCCTCCGCCAGATACTGCAGAACACCTTTTTCTAGAGATTACTCTTTCTCACACCAAAATTCTGCTGGGCGTTTTCTACAGTCCATCTTTAAGAGTAAATTATTTTTCTTCTTTCGAGAAACTTTTAGAAGATCTCATTCCTTCCTACAGCCATTCTATCATTATGGGTGACTTTAATACGTGCCTTCTAAAAGACGATTTCCGTTCTAATAGTTTAAAGTCCCTCGTTAATGCTTGCAATATGCATATACTTCCTTTAAATGCTACCCACTTCTTTCCAAATTGTGCTCCATCGCTTCTCGATTTAATTATCGTTTCCTCCCTTGACCATGTGGCCAAACTTGGTCAATTCACTGCTGATGCATTTTCATATCACGATTTAATATATCTCTCTTATAAAATTCGACCTCCCAAAGACAAGCCTAAAACTCTTCTGCAACGTAATTTTGGTGGCATTGATATGAATCGTCTCCGTGCTGATGCCCTATCAATTGATTGGTCTATCATCGAAAGCGCTTCGACTGTTGAGGAACAAGTTGATTTATTTAACGATTCATTAACCCAGTTGTATGATCGTCATGCACCTTTGCGACCTATTAAAATGAAACACCTGCCTGCGCCTTGGTTAACTGAGGAAATCAAATCTTTGATGAACAAAAAAAATCATGCTAAGGCTAAATACAAATCTAACCCAACTGATATGAATCGTGACAAATATCATAGAATAAGAAATCGCTGCAATACAGTGTGTAGGGATGCACAGCGACGCCATATTCATAAATCTGTGGAAAGCGGTGATCCCGCTAAAGTTTGGAAATTTCTTAGGTCTCTAGGAGTTGGTAAGGCTCGTAATGTTAATTTAAATCAAAATTTGGATATTAACTGCTTGAACAGTCATTTTTCTGCTGCTTCTCCTCTTGATGCTAAAGTCAAAGAGGAAACTTTGCTATACCTTTCTTCACTGCCAACTCCTGCCTTTACTCCATTTGTGTTTAGTCAATTCTCTGGTTGTGATGTTGAGGGAACCATTCGTGCCATAGACTCTAAAGCACTTGGTAACGACAATATTGGCCGTAACATGATTCTTCCTTTGGTTGACATTCTAACGCCTATTATAACTATAATCCTCAACAAATCCATTGCTTCTAGTACTTTTCCAAGTATATGGAAGGAAGCTCAGATAATTCCTCTCCCTAAAAAATCCAATCCAGTTACGATGTCTGATTTCCGACCTATTTCCATACTTCCTTTCCTGTCCAAGGTCCTAGAGCGTCTAATTAACAGACAGTTAAGTGTATTTCTAAATAAAAATAACCTATTAAATCCTTTCCAATCCGGTTTTCGTCCCGGTCACAGTACAGCGAGTGTCTTAGTTAAAATCGGCGACGACATTCGCTCTGGTATGGAGAAGCGCAAGCTTACAGTATTAACATTACTTGATTTTAGTAATGCTTTTAATAATGTTGATTTTGACATACTGTTAAGCTTGATGAGTTCCCTTAACATATCTCCAACTGTTATTGACTGGTTTCGTAGTTATCTACACGGACGCCGGCAACGTGTACGTATAGGAGACTCTTTCTCTGAGTGGAGCTTTACGTCTGCTGGTGTTCCTCAGGGCGGCGTGCTTTCTCCCTTATTATTCGCCATTTTTATTAATTCTATTACTCATAATCTAACTTCCACCTACCACTTGTATGCTGATGATCTTCAAATTTATACGCAAGAGAGATTTGATAACTTGAACGATGCTATCCGCAAGATCAATATTGATTTAGATCGTATAGTGAACTGGAGTTCGTCATTTGGTTTGAATGTTAATCCTAAGAAGACTCAGTGTATAATAATTGGCAGCCCTTACTTTGTGTCCAGGATTGATTTCGGGCAGTTGTCGAAAATTACTTTGGACGGGACAGTGATTCCATTTACAGATACGGTGAAAAACCTAGGACTTTTATTTGACAAATCTTTATCCTGGAGACCACAAGTTGCAGAAGTTAGTAGACGAATGTTTGCTTCAGCTGGGGCGCTGCGGCGCTTACGTAACTTCTTACCAACTGCCACCAAAATTACTCTTGCACAATCCCTACTTCTACCTATACTCGATTACGCAGATGTGTGCTATCCAGACCTTACAGTTGAGCTTCTTAATAAGCTAGAACGTCTCCAAAATTTCGCCATAAGGTTCATATTCGGACTGCGTAAATATGACCATGTCTCTCACTATCGTCAAAAGTTGAATTGGTTGACCATTCGCCGACGCAGAGACCTACACATATTATCCCTTCTCTTTTCTGTGCTGTTCAATCCATTGTCACCCAGATATCTCAAGGAGAATTTTAAGTTTCTTTCCTCTACTCACAATCTTCCCCTTCGTTCGTCTGACAATCTCCGCCTTTACATACCGCCTAACTTTTCTCAATTTTACAGCCAATCTTTTACCCTGCGAGCTATTCATTTATGGAATTCCTTACCTGAGAATGTTAGGCGCGCCCAAACGCTGGAGTCTTTCAAATCTCTAGCTGCGAAGTTCTTTTTGTCAGATGAACAGAAATCTACTTGATATGTTGCTTTCTTATCATTGTATGTTTGTTTATTTTATGTAACTTTATTATCATATTTATATTTCTATTAATATTATTAAATTTATTTGTAACGCGCACAGCCTACCTACATTATTGTCATCATTGCTTCTTCCAGTATAGGTTGCCTGGAAGAAATCGCTGTTAAGCGATAAGGCCGCCTATTGTGCAATAGTTTTAATATTTGTAAGTTACTCGTTATTTATTTCTGTTGTGTGTTGTACAATAAAGTGTTTTTATCTTATCTTATCTTTATCATAATCGGTTCAGGCAAACCCGAGATAATCGCGGACAATACATACAGCACGTGTTGAAATGCGAACCTTCCTTTATTAGTCGGTTAATATACCTAAAACCTTCTGCTAAGTCCGACAACTACTATGCTGAAAACCGCATCATTATCGGTTCAGCCAAACGCGAGATTATCGAGCACAAACACACATACATACAGGTCAAAATGAGAACCTTCTTTTTTGAAGTCTGTTAAAAACAACGATAACTTCGTTAAATAAAATCAAAAGCAGTATTCACTACTAGTTTTTTATTTATTTTTTTATCCTCTATTGTTAGATAAGAACGTTTCATATATATCCATTATTTACTGTTTAAAACAATAGATATTGTATGTAACGCTAGTAACGTATGAACACCTCTCTATATCAATAACAGTAGTGTGTATACTATAAGAATTTCTTTGCCGAAAAAACAAGTCGCAGATCTTGGAAATGGTTAGAAAAAATAACCGGTTAATAATCTTTACTCTGGCAGGCTAATTCTGCTACAGTGCTATTATAAATAAATAAAATAAAAATAAAATAGTTTATTTCCTTAAATTGCATACATATAACAGTAATGTGGCCAGAATCACCCAGGAAGTGCCTAAAAAGCACTTGTGTCTGGTTTTTCTGCTCCTCCTTAGGAACATAATAACAAAATAAGGTTTGCTTAGGTTGCTAGACTATTAAACTATTTTATAAAGGTATATAAAAAATACTAAAAGTGAGAAGTTATATAAAACAATGCAGTGTCAAAAAAATCTCTCAATCTATACCAATCTAGCCCTACGATATCATATATCTTGGGATCGGATAACCACTAGATCTGTAAGTGTATGTGTGTGAGTGGGTGTGTGTGTGTGTATGTGTGCTATTACAAACGTCCGGAGCTTTTGCTAATTTTTGTACGTTTTTGCTGTAAATGCGTATTGCGATACATATGTTTTATGCTATCCAGCCCTATGATGCGACATCTTGGGATCAGTAAGTAATACCACTGGAAGCCAGGTATTTTAATTAATTAAGTATCGTTTTTAAACAGCAAATTTTCTATATCCAGGTACCCAAGCTTCTCAAGGCACAAGTTTAGTACCTTTTTACAGTCATTCAATTTGAGGTGATATATTGCAAATTTTTCATGTAGCTTATTATAAAGTTAGGCGGAGTGAGACTGAAATTGTCGTCTAGTAAAAAGAGTTCTACAAGGATACATAGGGGCCACCCTGCGTTTCCTTCTACTGGTCTCAAATATCTGTACATAAGGTAGGTTTTTATGTAATTTAAGAACACAGTTAATGATGTACAGTTTTCTTAGTGTTAGTAATTTATGATTCAGATACAATTCGTCAGTAGAAAATCCAAATGGTTTGAAAAACATCGTCTTTAGCAAGCATCTCTGGGCTCTTTCTGCTTCCAGGAATTTTGGAGGCACCACCCCAGATCGAGATACAATAGCTCATAACAGATTGAGCCAATGCTATATAAATAAATTAATAAACGAGGTTTAGTTATTAATAAACGAGGTTTAGCGTCAGAGTAAATTTACGCTAAAATTTCAATTTTATTATTAGTCTAAATTCATATTATACAGAGAATAATTAAACCTACTACCTTCAAAGAGTAAATATTACTCCAGTAGAACCTCGTACTAGGTTAACCTTTGCCAAGTCTCTGTTTAATAATATGAATTTTGAATAATACTAAGTGCAGTCTCAGCGTAAATTTACTCTAACGCTAAACCTTGTTTATTAATAACTGAACTGAATCAATGATGAAAGATTATTTGTTATTTTGCGATATAGTGACAAGACCTATATCAAAAAAACTTCCATCGGAAAGCCATTGACATTCTATTATTACGTTAACATTTAATTTGATTTGTTAAAATTTCCAAGCTTAAATTAAAACGCAGCTTCGTACCTACGTCCCTTTTGAGATCCTAATTGTTTCAATGACGAGTGATTACTTTTCATTATCAAAACTAGCGTGAGCTATACAGATAAGCAAGAGAAAACGATCAATAGACGGAGTTAAATTAACCGGTATTTTAAACATAAACCGTTTTGTTTTTATCTACGAACAAAACCGAAATCATTTTGATTCTACATAAAACACTTTGAAACGGTTCTGCAGTTACACTATTAACCGGTTTAATTTAAACAGGATATTAACCGGGTTTTGGAGCCTTTTTATTTTGGAGAATATTATAAATTATGTAACTAAAACTCTAGTTTGTGCAACAGAATTGCCACTAGTTTGCTACTATGATATATGCACTTGTTTATAACTAAAATGGTGTTCCATAAGTCGCCGTACTCGTCCGTCGAATAAATAATAATTAAACTTATATCAGGAAGGCAACTCGACAGGTGTTAAGGATAGCTTCAAATTATTACTTTGAAAACATACGGTTTGAAAACGGGCCAATGACTGCGCACAAAATTACAAACATTAAATATTAGACAGAATCAACATGAGTTGCTCAGATTCTAAATTAAGTAGCATTCAGCACCTGCATTAAAAATGCGTTCAAAATGGCAGTCGCTTTAAAACGCAATTTCAATTAATTTGTATTAATCGCTCATTCACTCTCTTTCAAAGAGACATTGCCATTGTTATTGTTTATTTATTTATTTATTTATTCTTTATTGCCTAACTAAGGACAAATGGCGGACTTAATGCCATAGAGGCATTCTCTCCCAGTCAACCAGTTAGATTGTACAGAACAGTAGTAGGCGGTAAAGATTAAAAACGGTACATAAAATCGTAACTATAAGCATTGGCATATATACATACAATAGTCACATGTCAAATAGTAGTAGCGTGAAGTTCATGAATATCTTCCAAATGTCAAATTGAAAGGGATACCAACTGATTTTTAAATTAGACAATTACCTAAAGCACCGGAAACAGACATGGCGACACCTTCAAACCGACATGCGAACCACTCAGCCATATATGTTGTCAAACAATAGGGATGACGTCTGAGTAAAAAACAAGAAATTCTATTGATCAATCAGTCAGATATTAGAAAAGTATTAGATACGTATTTTTTTCACTTCAATTTTCCAGGAAATAGCTTAGATAACAGGTATTAAAAATGAGGGGCTCGATACGTCACAGTTATGCAGAAAATGTACCAAAACGTGACTTCACGTGACATTTTAACTCAATGTTTCGCCGTAATTTAATGATTACAAAAACAATATGTGTTCAATATTTTTCAACAAACTAACTGACAGACGAACAAACAAAAATTTGTCGTAACCCTTATTATGAAATTACTATAAAATATACATTTAACCACTCTTAGCGTTTAGATGTTTAGATTTTCCTTAACTAAGTACCTTTATTGTTTAGCTCGGTGGCGTAGTGGAAAAGCGCCGCGGCCCGCGATCGATGTCGTTTAGCAACTTTCGCAAGGGTCGGTCACGGGATGGGTGACAAAAAAAAATATTATCTCGTGCTTCGGAAAGCACGTTAAGCCTATGGTCCCGGCTGCATTTGCAGTTGTTAATACCCTCCAATCTGCATTATGCAAGCGTGAAGGGTCATGGCCCATCCGCCTTAACCATCCGTAAGGAAGGCCTGAGCCCCTGCAGTGGGGACGTAAAAGGGCTGATGATGATGAAGTAGCTTTATTGCGTTCTGGCTCAGATACACTGGTCTATGAAATCCGTATGCAATTTCTGTTCCTCTTTCTCATTGGACCGTCTAAATCGTTTTATTGTACAGTGGGATGAGCTATTTATCTACAAATGTAGCCATTAAGCTTTCTAAAGTACTAGTAATAGCGTAACCAAATATTTTTATCTCACGAATAAAGGACCGGAGCACCGATTCTGTGCTTCAAAAAGCACATGAGTTCGGTTGCGTCTGTACTCTTTAATACTTTGATATCTACACTGAACCCACGTGATGGGCTTCAATCCATTCTTTCTATTTAATTCCATTCATAAGGGAGACTTACACAAAAATTAAAATGTTTCATAATGCGGAATTCAGACAAACAAAGCTATTTCGAAAATAAAAATAAACCTAAAACTTTTCTTAAATATATAAATAGTAAAAAACATTTTTTTTTTTAAATATATTGTAATTTTTCTATTGTACTGCTTTTATAGCTATAGCTAGAATAAAGGTTAGAAAGTTAGTCTCTCCGCTGTGCTAGTTTGAAGTTCGTGTTCACAAAGAATAAATAAAAAGTTCTTATATAAAACAAAAACAATTCATCTTAAAATTCACATAGGAATGTGTGGCAATGTTTAACCGGAGATATAATCGTCGCGTTTTCTAACAAATTTCCAGTCCGTATGTTTTCAATGTACCAAACATACATTTATACATTTTCCCGGCGGCAATGTCACATGACGCCATGATTTACTATGTGGTTAATATCTTATGATCTGATTTATATACAGATACACAGTGTGTACCTATTTATTGTTATGTTAAAACAACTTAGAAATTTATGCGAAACATAAATTACATTATGAAGAAGATATATATGTCGCAGCCAAGTGGTATTATCAGCCGACCAATTGGGCGGTTCAATTAAAGGGCTAGTCGCCCAATTGGTTGGCTGATTATACCACTTGGCTTCGACATATAAACCACTATGCTGTTAATATTACGTGCCAGTCAGACTCCCTTACGAATAGTATATGTATACGTAAAACACAAAAAAAAACACATTTGTTTATATCTTTTTTTTAATATTCGTTCTGTGTAAATTTCAACTAACTATCACGTTTCATGAAGTACAGTCTGATGACAGACAGAGGAGTTTTAGTGATAGCGCCTCGTTTTTACCCTGTAGGTATGGTACTCCAAAATCAGTTTCGAACACGTTGCCAATAGAGGCCTAATAATTTTAAAAATTGCAATCCCATATAATTTGATATTGCAAAAGATATTCATGAACTTCGTACTACAAATATTTGACTTGTGATTTTTGTGTTTTTCTAAAAGATATCAAATGATTGAGATTTCCAATGTAATGTTAACTGGAATTGTCTAACGTGAGATGTAAATATTACATTAAGTTTTAGTTTAAGTTTATAATGTCTCTTTATCATTCATTATTACTTTTCTATTATTTATTACTTAGTTCGCGCGCAAGGTGTCGCCATCTCTGAGGTCATTTTTTCGAATCCCGGTCAATGTAGAAAATGAACATCTCTATATTATCTCGGGTCTGGGTGATGTGGTACCTTCGTTGTCTCAGATACTCCATAATACGGGAGCTTCAGCTGCTATTTTAGAATATGAACAATATATGTTATGTTATCTAATATTTATTTATTTTTTATTCAAGTCATCCCTTGTTCCGAAAGCGATAGCGACTTTAAACGTTACTTAAGTGCAGGAATCTCGTTCAAAATCGCCATACTTTTATCGAAAGAATTTGCTATTTTGAATATGGCGCAGCCTAATTGTCGTATCAAAGGTAGTGCGAGTTTGTCACCCTGAAACTAGCAAGTTTGATTTAAACTTGCTGCAAGTTGACAAGTTTTAATTGCTATCTGGGTAGGAAATTTATCAATTTGCGATTCTTCTTATTTTCCGGTGACATATACAAACCCTGTCTTGAAAATAAGGAACATACATTTTGGCGATTCTAATTTATATATACAACGTGTCCCAACATTCAACGATAAGCGGGCGCCAAGAGGTACCCTTGCTCATGTGTACTTATGGAAAAATAAGAAAAAAATTATATCTTATCTTTTTTATTATAAAATTAAATTCGAAAATCTTCGAAAATTTACACCTTTTATTATATTTTCAACTACCACGACCACAACTTCTCAATTATGTTCAATCTTTTTTTGGTATCGGATACCTAAGTAGCACTACTATTCGCTACAACTCTTTCGAAAATTTTCGAATTTTATTTTATAGTAAAAAAGATTAATAAGATATAATTTTTTTCTTATTTTTCCATAAGTACACATGAGCAAGGGTACCTCTTGGCGCCCGCTTATCGTTGAATTTTGGGACACGTTGTATATTGATAATAGGCTGTTTTATTTATTATTATAGTAATCTGTTTATTTCATACATAGAAGTGACTTCATTACAATATGAAATCAGTCAGAAGAACAGATAATTCTTTCGTTATTGAAAATAAATAAGTTTGTAATAAGTACTTTTTGAACGTTCAACATTTTTTCCTATTTCTATAATATTTCTTACGCCCGGTTTCTGTATTGAGAAAATACAAAATCAACTGATTATTCCCATTAAGTTGAGTTATTTTATTTTTTTTGCACAAGGTAAAAATTCTTAGGTTTGTATCTAACTGCTATCAATGAGGAAGTATTAAAAAAAAAACGAAAGCACTAAAAAAGCACCTCCACTAGATGGCGACTCTAGCAAAAGTTGATTTTTGCAGGAAACGAATGGCCAAAAGACAGTCATTTCCGTTCCTTTTAACTTAGATATCAATACAAATACGAAAAAGTACAAATAGAATATGAGTTGTTTATTGAGTTTTGAAAACTAATTTACTTTTATACATGAAAGAAAACCGGAAGGGTTGTCATGGAGAAATCAAGAACGTACTGTAGCGACATCTGTAGTGCCAATGTTTTTTTTTAAATACTTCCACATTGAACTGATGTTATTTTCTATATAAATAATACCAGAAGATGAAAAAACTAGGCAAATGGCCCAAAGCAGACTCATTCCAACTGACAGCACCAGTTCATCAACATGGCGCATACCAGCCATCGCTTATAATATATCGGAAATCCTTTGCTACTACGCATTTGAGCTCCTCGAAATATTCTGTTCGATTTTAAATATTAAAAAGAGAGATAATAATTTTTACGTAGGGGGACGTCTGTGGGGTCGTCGGGTCACTAATTTGACATTTAAACCAATATGTCTGGGGTTGGAGTCCCACGGGACTGCAGCTAGTCGGGGGTCGATGTGACATTGAGCCATTTTTCTTGTAGAATTGTTTTTTTTTTTCATTCGAATATCATTAGTCAGAATATACGGTGGAGGTTGGTTATCCGAATTTTCTTTTATAAAAAGCTGAATTACATTTGCACAAGCATTAAATAAAGTGTAATAACCACTTTAAGCTCTATAGAAATTTCGGAGCTTCTGAACAAAACCGCGACGTGTGGTATTTAATGGTAGTCCTCGCGTGATGTAAACCTGACACTGCCTAAAGCATTCTGAAGATGGTTTCCTATAAACGATTAAGTATGAGGTATTGAAGAGACCCAAGCAGGTGGACATCTGAAGGTGCAAGGTCAGGAGTATACGGCGGATTCATTAACACTTCCCAGCCAGAATCTCTTAATTTTTGCTGAGTGACTAAAGATGTGCGTGTCTAGCGTTATCATGATGAAAAATCACTCCCCTTCTGTTGATTAATTCTAGCTCTTTCTTTCGACTTGTTGCTTTAATCTCATCAATTATTCGCAGTAGAGCTCAGAATCAAAGCTGCTTGGCGGTAACACCTCATCATAAATACCCTTCCAATCCCATCACACACACAGTATCACATTGTTGCGAGTTAACCCGGGTCTCGTCGTAGTCTGTGAAGCCTGACCGACCTTTGACCACGACCTTTTTCGCACGTTCTTGTCGTACGCGATCCACTTTTCGTCACCTGTTATCAGCTTCTTCAATAATGGTTCGGATTCATTATACTGTAATAAAGATCCACAAATCAGGTTTCTTTCAACGAGCTCGTGAGTTAAATATTCAACTTTTTGTGTACTCAGTTTTTTCAAATGCTCTAAAACTATTTCGTAGTCAATCCCCAGTCCTCCAGCTACATCGTAACTACGGAAATGCCAATCGTGCTACACTTTTTCAAAAATGGCATCCATTTTATCTGTAACAGAACGACCGGAGCAACATGCATCTTTGGCATAAAAAATTCCGGACTCAAAACGCTTAAAACAAATGTATGCTGCTCTCATTGAAACTGCACTAGATCACAATATTTTTTGGCTGCTTGCGTTGCATTTTTTACCCTTTTTGTAATCAAAGTTTAATATATATTTTTTCATTAGATTCATTTTTACAGTAAGAAAAACAAATGGAAATCACACATTTTCCCAATTTGATTTCGGAGTTACCTTCTTTAAAATTTAAACTTTTTAATGATAACGAAACCAGCCAGACACAAATGTAATAGCCAGAAAGATTTTATTACAAGTTTATGCATACTGGAGAATACCCAAATGATTGATTTATAAACTTTTAAAGTTTCGCGTTGCACTATATTAGATTGAAGAAAAAAACGTCGGGAAAAATAGGTAGGTGAAAAACCTAATTATCAAAATCTGTCACGTGAATACCCGTCAAATTCTAAAATGATTGATATGTTGAAAATTCAATGGAATTATATAGTTACAAGTATAATTCCATTGGTCTCTGGTCGTACTCTTTTTCTTATGTTGTTTTAAATTCATTTTTTACAATAGTTCACACACTTCACATTATTTTGGCCACCTTTATTTATTATTTCTTGAGTTAAATTTTAACGCAACAATTAGATTTTTATTTGTTTTTAGAGAGGCGACTATACGTTGTCCAATACCTATGACAGAGATCTTCTTTATTTTTTTTTTATGGGGAGTTGGAGTCTATAAAAGTAATTTTAATATCTACCGCTTGAGTCGTATGTTTATTTTTTCTTATTGTTTATTTATTTATTTATTTATTAGACACAATAACAGTTTACAAACCAAAACCAATACATTTATATAAAGACATTACTAGCAACAAGTAAGCTTGCAACCGATAACAATTGTGCACAGCATTCAAATATTATTAGGTTAACATAAAATTCACAATTAATAATCCGATTTATTATGAATATATATATATACATAATTTAGATTAAAATGCAAGTTCAGAAATACATGATTGCAAATCATATACAAAATTAAGTCAAAACAACATCATAAAAGCAAAATTAAATACATGAAAAATTACATTCAAGTTAAGTTTTAAATTAAGTAATGGTCAAAACACCTTGTCCTTGGCAGTGTACCTTTACACTTTTCATAAAGGAAGCAAAACTTTGTTGGAATATGTCCACTTCAGTACTAATCTTATTATAATTTCTGCACATGCGATAAAGAGGGTTATTGTAAGAGACATTATACGATGTTATTGGTACATGAAATAATTTCTGAGTGCGAGCTCTCCCTATTATGAGTGATACCATGCTCAACAACTCACCAGTATCCCATTTTGCATTTAATAATTTATAAAAAACTGTTATTTTAAATTATTGAAATAAAAGATGTGCATAATATAATATAAATAATATATGTTTATAATAAACGACGCAAACACATACTATATGCGAAAAGACTTTTCCCTAACCTTAATATACAGCAATTATACAGTAACATTAAATATAAATTGTTTATATTAATTAATTCAACATTTGTATTTAATTAAATTTCGTTTGTAAAGTACCAGGCGGCCATAGACTTTAGGAGCTTTATCAAATAATAAGTCATGTGTTCGCTCCTAGCATTGTTTTACGCTTGATTCTACTCCAACGATTTGTATCCCCCACCTGTTTAAAACAGGCCCGTATCAAGGGCAATATTTGTCTTAACTAACATTAAAATATTCTGGATACATCTTTATTCGCAAACAATCTTTGGTTCTGTTATAAATAGCTCGAATGTAGACAGATATTTTTTTACTTTAGTAAGTACTAGCTTTCCGCCAGCGGCTTCGCTCTTGTTTCAAAAGGAAGGTTATTTTACATAAAAAAACTTCCTTTTGAAACAGTCTATCTATAAAAAAAACCACATCAAAATCCGTTGCGTAGTTTTAAAGATTTAAGCATACAGATGGATGTAGGGACAGAGAGTGCAACTTTGTTTTATACTATGTAGTGAAGTTTAGTAATAATAGATAAACAATAATAGTTACAAAAAAAAAAAAATATATATTATGCAACCACGTAGGTATCTAAAACGCCGGCAAAGTTGTCGTCAACAGGTTGATTGAGAAAAGAATTCTTTTTCAAATCTTCTTAGTATGTAATCAATGATAGGCCGATTAGATATTGGTCGAAAATGGTGTACTTTATATGGAATTCTATACTTGTAACTAGAAATAGGTACCACGGATAAGACGCCAGGAAACTTTTATAAAATTATATAAAAACATTATTTGATACTACTTACTAAAGGTATTTAAAAATCCGCTAATGGTTTTATTCTTCAACTAATAATAGAAAAATTTAATGTTTTTATAATCATAAATAAAATACCGTATTGAAATATTTGAGTTTAAAAGTTTATTTATTGTAATTTTCTTGTTTTATTTGGCATAGCAATTGGAGACCCCTATATGACGCCTACGTAATTGGAAGCATCAATAGCGCATTGCCGTTCATATATATCATATTTTTAATTGGCATTTCCTTATCTTTCTACCACTAGCATATAAGATTTGAAGCAAAAAAAAAATGGATCACGGCTACTAAGTTAATTTATAAGAATAAATTCCATTTCTTCAAGAAGGCTATAAAACAATAATATAACATAAATAAATAACCTAGTTTGCAATTATAGCAATCAATTATAGTAAAGATACAATTCTGTAAAAAATTACAAATGAAAATCATTAATTAACTTTAACCCTCACACGGCGTCATGGTATGCTCACGACCCAAGGGGCCCTGTTTATACACCGATACGCCCCTGTTTGCAAGGTAGGGGTAGAAATTAATGCACACGTAGACTCGGAGAAGGCAAGAAATCAAAATGCTTTATGTGTCAAGCATAAGGGAGGGAGGTGTTGTTTTAAAATCCCCTGTTTATAAGGATATGAAATGAGAGCGTGTGCGATGGCTGTATAAGGGTATCTAGTTAAGCGTTTCGTTTTGTTTCACGCTACAAATAGGACGTATTACTGAACCTTTCTGTCGCCAGACTACAGCACTGGCACACATAGTAAACAGTTTGTAATTAAAAGTCAAACGTTATTCACAGAGTAGTGATAAAAAGTAAAGTAATAGTGAGCATAGTAGTTTAGTTTAGTAGTAGGATTTAATAATTTTTTAATTTATGATTATAAAGGGTGTGATTTTATCCGATAATACACCATCATCATCATCATCACCAGCCCTTTTACGTCCCCACATGATAATAAATGATTGCTGCATATTTAGATTTAGGAGGGAAGGAAATCGTTCAATTACTAATAAGATATAAAAAGTTTGTTTACTAAATGTGCTAGAGCTGCTGATCTACATTGAGCGTTTGCGTATTCTTCCCTTCTGCAATGCATTTTAGTTTCTGTTTTTAATGCGGTTTTGACATAAATATTATTATTATTTTAACATAATTAATCGAAGTAAAAGCCAAAATAATCTATTTTCAACTAAACTTTAAAAAAGTACCTACTTTTGAATCGTCCAACATTTTTTACTAATACAGAAATGGCTGGAACATCTGAAGACCAAACATTCATTAGTGTTACTTTATATTATCTACATAATAACTACAGTTCTTATGAAACCTTTATTTATTATATCATTTTGTATAACAGCATAACTCCAGAAGTCTAGGTCATCATTAGCTTTCATAAAACACAGGATTATAATTTATCATTTCATTCCAACCCTCAAATAATACGTTACTAATTACCTATGTTTATCAAAGCGGCGCGTATGCAAAACATTTGACAGCCACTGTCCCTTCTGGGAACCAGTTATTTTAATGTTCCCATACTGAACAATTGCGCTAAGGATCATGCTAATCTTTGGGGTCGGATGGACCCTGCTAATAGCGCCGGGTTAACTTTTAATCACCGATGTTGCTATAGCTATTAAAACGAGTTAACACTATTGATTTATGCTCTGGAAGTAAAATATCACTAATAGAATGTTGGAAAACTTAAAAATCGGACAAGGCTAGGATGCTATATAATTTGGCAAAAAATGTAATTTATAGAAACTAAGTAATATCACTACATAGTATAAAAAAGTCGCTTTTTCTGTCCCTATATGCTTAAATCTTTAAAACTACGCAACGGATTTTGATGTGGTTTTTTTTCATAGATAGGGTGATTCAAAAGGTAGGTTTTTATCTATAATTCAAGACTTTGGCGGAAAGCTAGTATAGGTATATAGTCTTATGAGGGTCGCTATGTGTCGATACGTGACTAAACTTATTTTTAAAAAATAAAGAGAAAAAGATCTATTGGATTTGATTATTAAAATTCTTTCACCTACAAAGCGGGTGAAAAGGGCTATAATTTACACAAGCGAACTCAGAAAACAACTAGTTGTTTATATAAACAAATTCATTGAAATTGATGACATCCTCCTTTTTTGAAGTGGTTAAAAAAATCACTTTCAGAACCGACTTTTATCAAATCCAATTCCAATATTTATCCGAAATAAGTCGCATCCATTTAAGCGTAAAAAAAACATAGTGATTTAACCAGCAATAGCGATCATCCAATTTCAAATACCACCCCTCAGACAATAGTCGTGCATGTTCACTAGTGATGTGACGCACGCTCGGAAAAAAATATCAATGTCGATAAAATTTGAATACGGAACCATCGTATACAGTTAATAGTATTTATTACTTTTCAATTCACCATTAATTACACATTATACAATTAATCACTAATAACTCAGATTATTAATTACTAGACGCGATGTCTATTATTTCGTATAGGTACTTCGAAATTATAAACTCAGTAAAGTAAAAATATTTATCATAAACTTACTATGTTTGGCCAAAGAATACAAAATAAGGAAAGTAACAATAATACAACATGAAAAAACTCAATTATATTTCGATTACAGAAAACTAACAATAAGCGTTTTGCAACAGTTCTAACACACACGTGACTTTAATATTTATTTATTTAAATAATCTACTAGTACTGTACGCCAGCAATTAGGCAAAGATTATATCGCGTCTCTGTAAAACTTAGCCAGTTTGGATTTGAAAAAGTCTTCTGTTTACTGTTGTAACTGAGGTTCATAATAAAAGCCTTTTTCATGTAAATGAAATGACACGATTACTAAGTTACCGGAATAAACTAAAATCTGTTGGCGCTAAGTCCGGTGAATACGGTGGATGTGGAACTACTTCCCAGTTCAGCTCCAATAGTTACTGTCGGGTACTCTTAGCAATATGCAGTTGGGCATTATCATGCAGGAAAAATATTTTGTTATGTTGTGGACGCTTACGATGAAGTTCAAGCTTCAGATCATCGAATTGATTACAGTACACATTCGCTATGATCCTGGTATTGGTAGGAAGAAATTCCCAGTATATTATTCCATGTACACCCCACCATAAAGAGATCATCTGCTGCCGAGGATGAAGATCTTTTTTTGGCGTAGGTTGTCCTGGTTCGTTGCGGCCTAGCCCCTGGCGCTTGCACGTATGATAAGCACACATAACCCACTTTTCGACTCCAATGACAAGATGGTCTAGCCAGTCAAATGTACGGCGAATTCATAATATCCGTATCCGTGGCATTTTGAAGTTTGTTTAATATTTTTTTGTCTCCAAATCTATCGCTGGATTTTATATTTAATTAATTGTAGTAAATGAACTCATTCGCCAATCAATAATCTGACATTAATTCTTTCTCTAACTATAAATACTATGTTTTTCCATCTATATCTACTAATACATTATTTAATCTTTAACGCATCCCAAAGCAGCTTGGAAAATAACACTTTAAGTAATAAAGCTACCAATTGTATGAAATTTAGAGGACGTGAATCGACATTCGAAATATCTCAGACTAATTCGTTGTCTGTTCCTCCAAATGAAGTACTTTAATGTCATAAAAAGACAGTACTCGAAGAAGTCGATGACATTATCGACAATTGATTTAAAAAGTACAACCCGAGTCTCCATTTGAGATCATAAATTTAATGCGTTAACAAAGAATTATTTATTTCATTTGTAGAAATTAAACTATGTTTTTATGACGACATTTTATCGATAAACTTGTACAACGCTATAGGTTGCCCTCGCTAGTCACAGCACGCACTCGAAAGCTCCGCGTATTGATTTGTTGACTCCGTAGCGTCCCTATTTGCTGATCTATTAAGAAAAATAAATATAATCGGCCTTCGTGGTGTGTGTTTAGTGAACAAATCATTCAAAATCTTGTTATCGAATTAATTGTCATTAATACCGGTTAATTGAAATTTTAAAATGCCTGTAACAGCCTGGTGACAGAAAGAAAGACGGACGGACAGCGGTATACTATTTGGATACGGAATCTTGAAAATTTTATGTAGATCCAAAGAATTATTTATCTTACAGCTGGCAATAAAAAAGATAAGAGTAGAAAATTGCGCGGCTAAAATTTACCGCTACAAAAAAATGTTATGTAACATTATAACACATCAACATATTTGATCGAATACTAGCCGATTTTCCACGACTTCAAATTATATCCTATGTCACCTGTCAAAAAGAAATTAAATCGGTCCGCTAGTTTCGGAGCTTATTCAAAGCAAACACACAAACAAATCTTTCGTGTTTATAATATTATTGTAGATAATAAACAATTCATGGTCAATGTTTTGTCATTCGTAGATAACCCTTTAACACCCGAGAATATATGATCGCTTATTTCAACTTTAAACACTACATCAGCAAAAGAATATTCTCTGTTATAAAATCTGCTCGAGAGTGAATTCATATATATTGTAAATAAGAGCTTGTGAGACATCAAAAGTACGCAACAGCGATACGATTTGTTATATATTAAAATTCTCTCACGTAAGTGCCTATAACCTATTTAAATGTATGTATAAAAATAAATTTTTATCTACACTCAAATTGAAAAAATCGAATTACGAATTCAAAGACTATTCTATCCATACGCACTTTATAAACGCATATACATAAAATAAAAAATAAAACTCATTATAGTACCGCTATCTTTTTTGATTCATTAAACTAGTCTATGGTTTTAGGCTGAATATGAAAAAAATGGCGCACGCATGCGTAGTTTGAACTTATTTTCCCGCGCTTCCATATATTGTTTTTCTTGTAACCTACCTACTTTGTTAAATTCCTATGAGTGAAGATAAAGTAGTGTATGAAACTGCATATAACTTAGGCATTAAAACACTCGAGTTTTAATACCCCTTCTTATATGACAGTTGCACAAACTACTATTACAAACGCTTCTGCGACAGTAAAACCAGTGCCTCAATTTAACGTAATAATACCATCTCATTAGAAACTCAATTATACCATTGTACTATCTACCTGAATTCCAATATTATAATTTTATAATTCCACTAATTTTATATATGGCGTTAGATAATCCAATGGAAACGAATTGAAACGCCATTGAAGTTACAATTCCAATCATAATAATGGTTTAATGGCTTGCTTAATTAACTTTGTTATTGTGCTATCTACCTGAAGCCCAATATTTAAAGTACAAAATCTTTTTTATAAATCAATATTTCTCACATATTGATTTATGAGTGAGATATATTTTTTATTTTATAATCATTAATGTAAAAGATAAATAAATATTAGAAAGCATCACATACAATGCGCATATTCCAAGATGAGTTTTATAAGTAGACAACGATATTATAGGTAATATAAATTTGAAGAATATAGTTCTTCCTTAAAATTAGCTTTTTTTCTACAATCAGACGTGGAATTTTCAATTGGATTTTTTTTTGTTCTCGTAGGACCTCGTATTTTCATAATTAATAAAATATTATACTATACTATTTTTATTTTTATATATTACTAGATGACCCAATGTATTTTGTATCACCTCTTACCGTTTAAAACTTCTCTGTAGGCTAAAGTCTGCTAATAATTATGTAATAATTGCATAATTGTGAATGTTTAGATTTTACCACTGCACTATTTACATAAAGTCCAAAATTATTCGTGTAATGTTTTCCCCGCGCATCAACGGTAACAGTTATATTGTACTCCAGGTTAATAGTGCAATGACTAAATGCTATTGCTGCAGATTCTATAGAGATGCTATGAAAAAAAATTACTTCCCGAAATCAAACTAGATGTCGCTACGGTACGTTCTTGATTTCTCCATGAAAACCCTCCCGGTTTTGTTTTGTGTTTAAAAGTAAATAAGTTTTCAAAACTCAATAAACAACTCATATTCTATTTGTACTTTTTCGTATTTGCATTGATATCTTAATTTCGAACTTTGCGAAATTCAGTTTTTTAATATGTTAGTTAAAAGGGACGGAAATGACTGTCGTTGGTGCATTCGTTTCTAGCAAAAATCAACTTTTGCTAGAGTCGCCATCTAGTGGGGGGGTTTTTTTTAGTGCTTTCGTTTTTTTTTAAATACTTCCTCATTATTACGTAAACATTACCAGAATTGGTCTGCTGGACTAACAGCCACTTGCACAAACGGTCATTAAATTTTTCATTTGTAAAAGCGACATTAATTACCCATACAAATTTGACATTCATTAGAGCTTAAAGGCATAATTTAACCTTCATGGACTTTTGTGCAACTGACGGTAAGACAAACATTCCAAAACCAGAATCAGCTCAATCCTAACCGATTCTTATATTTATAGAATATATTATTGTATTTTTTCCTGATAATGTAGATTAATATTGTTAAAAGGATTTATTGAATTAGTCCTGTAGTGTTTCTTCGTGTTAGTTCTATTAAAAAATAAAAAAGGATTTATTTTTAAAGCATAACACGAATTGTCCATCTGTCAACACATTCTATAGACAGATGTTGAAGAGAGAGCTATTAAGATGGCTAAACTGATTTTGATTGTAGGGGGAGTACCAAACAAACCAACCGATAATATTGTAATAGATTTTTCGGGGCGACATTTGAGGGGTTGGAATTCACTTTATTTTTACACCTAAAAATCATTCTATGAATAAGCTTTAAGTCAGGGCCTTTACTGTTCAATTTAAAGGTATTAATTTAAAAAGAAGAAGAAAAATAAATTCTTACTTATTTTAGTTTTGTTTTTTAATATTATTTATTCATTTAAAAAACTTAAAACTTGATAAAAAAATGACCAATTTAAACAAAAAAGGTATTTCGTGAACACATACATATTCGTTATCTCTGTCGCCACTTTAGGTTTTGTACTTTGCTGGTTAACTGGTAGAGAATGCCTCTTTGGCATTCAGTCCGCCATGTCTATTTTACTAGGTAATTAAGATTAAAATAAATAAATAAAAAGTACACGTCGAAGGACCGTAGTTAGCATTCAACTCTTTCGTTTGGTATTTCCAAATAACGTAATAAAGAGATTTGCGTTTAAAATAAAGGTCAAATTAATATTAATCTTTAATTTAATATCATTCTAAAAACGTTGCGTTCGCAATCGATATCACGTGTAAAATAGTCTTAGTGTGAAGTTCTAGAATAGATATAAAAGAGATAACAAAAAACTTAAAAAAAAGTCGCTTTTTAGTGTTAAGTATTATTTTGCACTTTTTTTTAAAGTTTGAAGTCGGTTCTTATTTTTTAATTTTTATTTCACGCTTTATAGTGATATTGATATCTTTTTATATGATAGGTAACTAAAAATACCAGTGTTAAAGTGCGAACCTCCATTTTTAACCTCCATTTTTTTGTCGGTTAATACACATAAAATTTTCTCCTTAGTCTGACAAATACTATACTGAAAATCACATCAAAATCGGTTCAGCCAAACGCGAGATAATCGCGCACATAGATACAGGTCAAAGTCGGTTAAACACGCGACTATGATTGTCCAACGCAATTTATGGACGCTCCCTTAACGATATCTGATGTTTGTCCTCAGATGAAGGAGTCAATAGAGCGAGCGAGTAGAGGGGGCTGACGCATCATGGAGGGAAGTTGGCTGGTGCTCGCCGCTGTGCTCATTGCGGCGCGTGCGCAGAACAACAACCGTAGTAAGTTAAGTTTGCTGTTGTCCCACGAACTTCGCTAGTAAGGATTATAGTCTATATCACTTGCTTATGATGGTAATTATGGTGCAGCTTCCAGAGGTGAAAGAGTCTTTAAAATCCGTCCAGAAGAGTCGGAGCTTATTTGATCCAAATTATACTTTATAATATTTGTATAGAATGATTATTTCTTGAATATGTGGAAGCCAATTGGTCAAAACAGCCGGTCAATCTGTTGGCTAGCCATTTAATTGAATGGCGACATTCAATAGCACGCCTAGTTTTCTAGTCAAATCAAATCAAAATTGTTTATTCAGTTTAGGCTTTTACAGAGCACTCGTGAAAGTCGAAAACTACGCCATCGGTTCGCAAAACTACGGCGGGAGACCTTGTACTGAGAAGAACCGGCAAGAAACTCAGCAAGGGCTGTTTTTTCACCCTGTTTTATTTCACAAAGAGAAGTTTTATTGAAAAGTGACTTCCTTAGAATATGAAGTCGCTTTCCATTACAATATTAGTTGAATCATTATGAGATTTTGACCGTTATCTTAAGTACCACTTTTTGTGTTTTATTTAAATCATCCGCTACAATATTGTTTTACATCTAAACCTACCAATTAATTCCGATATTCCTGATGAATTGACAGTTAAATAGTCGGCTGACATTTGTTCAGCCGTATTGTAGAACGTTGCGTTTAGCCACTCTACTGATCGAAAGTCAGCCCGTTAATTGAATGGTGCCATTCGATTTACGGGCAACCGTCCAATTGGTCGGCTGATTATATCACTTGGCTGCGACAAATATATAATACTATTTTGATTTCCAACCAATTCTTATATGAATTTAAATTTTATCGGTAGCTTCTTCTTTTGTATCGACCATAAATCGGACAAAAGTCTCCAAAGATGACCATTTGTCTCTATTCTTTGCTAATTGGCTCTAGTTCGAACAGGCGGTTATTTATGTACTTGCATCGAAATGTTGATATTAATGTGGACCTTCCCGGGATTTCTTTATTTCTTCTTTCTTTATTTCTTTCTTTCATTGATGTAAGTTTTGCAACGTCGTGCATGCAGTAGTTTAAATTGTGTAAAAGTAAATAACTTTTTATTTAAAAAATCACGGGATTTTTTCTGCTCTTTAAAATCAATCTCGGGATTTGAGGCATATCCACTTTATTCTTTCGCTGTATGAAATCAGTGTAAGTACATGAATAACTCTACATAATTCCGACCACTAGTGATGAGTGAGCAAGACATTGCACTTATTATATTGGCTATAAGTAATTAATATAATAGCATAATGTATTAATAAGTAGTTGAGATGAAATTCTGATGCGATTATTACGTTAGCAGAATTAACCTGTTGGTCTGTAGGAAATGAAATAATGTAATCAAACACTGAATTCGATCACTGGACTAGAATACCAGTGATCGGATACAGAACCTTGGAATGCCACTAGAATATTGTTAACGCGCTTTGGAATAATGTTAATAGCCTTTGGAATAATGTTAGTAACCTTTGGAACAATGTTAAATGCCTTTTGAATAATGTTAAAGAGCTTTGGAATAATGCCAAAGAGCTTTGGAATAATGCCAAAGAGCTTTGGAATAATGCCAAAGAGCTTTGGAATAATGTTAGTAACCTTTGGAATAATATTAACTGGCTGTTGAATAATGTTAAAGAGCTTTGGAATAATGTTAACGGACTTTGAAATAATATTAATGAGCACTGGAATAGTGTAATGGAGCACGGAATTGGACAAGAGGTAGTCCACTTGTCCAAAAATTTTATATTATTTAAGTCCATCAATCGAAACCAGTTTTTTTGGGATAATAAATAAGCCATATCTTTCAATGTTTTTACGTTAAGAGAACTACCGTCCGTCTTATTCCTTGTTGATGTTTATTTCTTTCGGAAACAAAACTCATTTCCACAATAAGCGATTAAATATAATACTAGTTAACGGATCAAAAAGAAAACTCGGAGAACTATAAATATGGCGGACGTGCCGGAAACGGATCAGGTCGTTACGCCATTTCCGGCTTATACACAGGAACTAAGATAATTGTTTTATCTTGTTGGTACATTTAAATGGAATTGTACCTCCAGTAACTTTAAGCTCGTTTTCATTGAGCGATAAGCTTTGCCCATTCCAATGCGTTATCTTGAGGGATGATTGTGTAATTCTATCGCGATCACTTTCAATGGTTCTGTATCCATGATAAACACGAGACTATTACTATGACCATCGTGCATCCGTCTGTCTGTCTGTCACCAGGCAGTATCTCAAATATTAAAAGCAGTGTTATATGAATACTAGTTTTCACCTGCGGCTTCGCCCGCGTGGACCCTAGGGAAATGTTTAGTGGGATAAAAAGTATCCTATTATCTAAGTCAGCTAATACCCTATCTGTACACCAAATTTCATCAAAATCCGTTCAATAGTTTCGGCGTGATTGACCGACAAACATCTAAACAAAAAAAACTTTCACATTTATAATATTAAATAATAATAAAAATAGAATTTAAGGGGCTCCCATACAACAGAAGTGATATTTTATGAGGTTTTCGAATATAGCAAAGAACCCTACGTGGACATTTGAGTTCGATTTGCACTTATCCGGTTTTTTGTCTTTATGCAGCGCCTCAAAGCTTATTTAAATCGAAAGTACTTTGTATAAGAAAGAACCATATTTGCTTCAGTTCGAAAGTACTTTGAAAAAGAAAGATCCATGTTTGTTTAAGTTTGATTTGCTTTGGAAGACGAATGAGCGCGTGGCTGAGAATAATAGATTGTTTGAGTTTCACCAACTGTTTAATAAGTTTGGTGTTTGTAGAATTTTAAATCCCTAAAGGGGACCGTATATATGTCTTTTTACCCGACTGCGCGACGCAAAGGATGGTATGTTTATCAGTCTATGTATGTATGTTTGTTTCTATGTGGCGTTCTAGAGACCAAATGCGTAGGCCGATTTTGATGATTCTTACGTCAATCGATTCGTCTTAACCAGTGTCACTAAAGACATGACAGTAATCTAAATTCACCTCAGCGACAACAAGACGCCATATTGTCGAAGTGAAAAAAAAATCGATGTACTATGTCAAGTGGGGTGTCGTTGAATGGGTATTTTAAAATCATCTCTAGGTTCTGATAACTACTAGAGCGAGAACTTTATATAATGAAATGCTAAATAAAATGAATTAAATAATATTATATTACTACATAAGTTTACAAGTTTATAAGTCGGTTACAGAACAATAATTTTAAGCTACTAATCACAAAATCAAAGAATATACTAAAAGTCAAAATACTATATAAAAAGACCCTGGACAAAACAAAGAAATTTAAAACTAAAAATCTGGCTATCAGCCTTTAAAAAAAAAAAGACAAGATGGAATAAAATGAAAACAAGAAGAAAAGATTAGGCTTTGCCTTATAAAATAATATAACCCAAGATTTGGCTGTATGGCTTAGTTCCTTCGCCTGTCCTATGAACGAATTATAATACTACTACTACTATATAAAAGGAACATGTCATAAAAACTTCTTAAATATGTACACTATGCCAACTGCCAGCTAGTTTGTAACAGGTTCCTTTTATCATTTTTCATTTTAAATAATAGTTTAGGATATATATATATATTTTTTTTTTTATCTCAGACAAAGAAGGTAATATTTATCCTCTCCTCTGAGTAGCTCGTAGGCGTAGTGACTAAGCGCGGCGGTCTGCCATCGTTTTAGTTAAGCAACTTTCGCTACGATCGGTCACGAGATGAGTGACCGAAAAAATATTACCTTGAGCTACTCCGTGCTTCGGAAGACACGTTAAGCCGTTGTCACGGCTGCATTTGCAGCTGCCAATACCCTCCAATCCGCATTGGACCAGCGGAGGGTCATGGACCATCCTCCTTAACCATATCTATGTATCAACTAACCATATGTATATGTCGGCGGGTAATCAGAAGGGGCTATTACGAAGCCCAAATAGATCGTCCATATCGGGGAACTATCTTTAAAATAACACTGCAGGCGTGTATACCAACGTGGATTTGTTCCATTTTATCACTTTTTATACGAAAGTATAACGAGATGAGCGCGATGTCGTCGTATGTCTTTACTCCTCGGTGATCGGAAACAAAATGTGTGCCAAAATGGCGGCAACTTGCTTTTTGGTAACGAACTGTCAAAGTCAGTGTCACCATTCTAATATTTTTTTTTAATAAAAAGTATCGATGATCACGCTCTCTCTACAATCGAGTAATTAAGTAATCGAGTAACTAGCAATTAAAATAAATGAAACTAAATCAAAGGATCTTCGTAAAGATGATGCGACATATTTATGAATTGGCAATCGGCATATTAAACACTTATCGAAAATATCTCTCTTATTTCTAATATTGTAATGGAATGCGAGTTCATATTCTAATGAAGTTTTCAATAAGACTTCTCTGTGTGAAATAAAACAGGGAGAAACCATTTTGTAATGGTTAGATGACATAGGCGGACGTTATATGACATGGCTTCAACAGCCAACTTGGTTGCACAAAAAAAATGAAAGCACTAAAAGGCACCTCACAAGATGGCGGCTCTAGCAAAAGTTGATTTTTGTAGGAAACGAATGGACCAAAGATAGTAATTTCCGTACCTTTTAACTAACATATTAAAAAACTGAAATTTCCAAAGTTCAAAACTTAGATATCAATACAAATACGAAAAATTACAAATAGAATATGTTTATTGAGTTTTGAAAACTAATTTACTTTTATACATGAAAGAAAACCGGAAGGGTTGTCATGGAGAAATCGAGAAAGTACCGTAGCGACATCTAGTTTTATTTCGGGAACTAATTTGTTTTTAATACTTTCTCAAAGATTGCTCTGGCGCCCATACGTTTTTTGCTACCGTAGCACTGTGCGACGTCACTTAGTGCCTTGAATTTGTATGGAGCGTTTTCGTTTAACGAGCAGCAGTTCCACAACCACAGTACCGTATCTCCGAAACTATAAATCGCAGCTATAATGTTACTTCTACATTATGTCTCAGATATTAATGGACTATTTATTTATAAAATAAAAAAAGTTGTCAAGTAGCCTATTGTGGTGCAATCCAGCGTTAATATTTGTGTTGTATAATATTGGAAAATACTTATATTTATGTATTTTTAATGTAACAAAAGTTTTGTCCACAGACGACGGGCCGAGATTTCTGTCTCGAGGTCACTCCTTCAGAACCGTCGTCGGTGACACGTTACTCCTGCCATGTCAAGTTCAAAACTTAGGTGAGAAGATATATTTTATAGTAGCCCATCTGTTTGTCTGTCTGTAATTGGTTTAACACTAGTATACGATTTAGATCAAAAGTGAGGAGATCGGCGGCGCTGTGGTCAAGCAACTTTCGCAATGGCCAGTAATGGGATGGGTGACCAAGAATTTATTATTCGACCTCCTTCGTGAAAAACACTTTCTTTAACACTTGTATCTAGTCGAGTCGAGAGAAGTCATTACATGAGAGAATGGCATAACTTCAGCAAATTATAATCACTACATAGTATTAAATAAAGTCGCTTTCTCTGTCCGTTTATCCATATGTATGCTTAAATCTTTAAAACTACGCAACGGATATTGATGCGGTTTATTTTCATATATAGGGTGATTCAAAAGGAAGGTTTTTGTGTATAATACAAGAGTATAATAAAATTTAGTTACCCGATAAACGAGAATTCGAACGAAATGAGAACTATTATTAGCTAATAATAATAGTAGGTATTTTCACTATCAACAGTTCTTACTTTTTAATGAAAAGTCCTTTAAAAATCCTCTTTGTCCCTGGCGCTATGAGAAGGATTTTTTTTTTTTCAATATAGCATTGTGAATACAAAATTTATCATAAATAATATTATAATCTTTATTTCATTCAAATTCTTGTTTATTTCTTTAAAATATTTGCTTAAGTAATTACTTGTATCCGACACGGGTGTGACACCCAGTTTCCGAATTGAGAATTTAAAGTGAAAAACTTCACAAACTGACAAACAGGTTTTAGTTTCCATTTTTGATAACAGTTGATAGCAATTTGGTGAAACTATGACTAGAATAAAACGTAAAAAATACTTAAGTTATTTAGAATAATCAGTTGAGATTATACACTTTACTCGATGAGTAAATATTAAAAAAAAAAGAAAGCACTAAAAAAGCACCTCCACTAGATGGCGACTCTAGCAAAAGTTGATTTTAGCGAGCAACGAATGGACCAAAGACAGTCATTTCCGTTCCTTTTAACTAACATATTAAAAAACTGAAATTTGCAATGTTCGAAACTTAGATATCAATAGAAATACGAAAAAGTACAAATAGAATATGTGTTGTTTATTGAGTTTTGAAAATTAATTTACTTTTAAACATTAAAGAACACCGGAAGGGTTGTCATGGAGAAATCAAGAACGTACCGTAGCGACATCTAGTTTGATTTCGGGAACTAATGTTATTTTTTAAATACTTCCTTATTCAAAAACCGGCTGTTAGACTAGTAGTTTCAACCATCTGTAATTAATCTATTTAAAATTTTATATATGATCAGGTTCTTTGGTGCTCCTGTGGAGGCGAGGACCTGCAGTGTTGACGGCAGCCAGCCTGATGGTGACCAGAGATGAGAGGTTTCGACTGGTAGACGGATACAACCTGCAGATCACCGATGTAGGACCACAGGTCAGTCTTTACACAGTAGGGATGCCGTGAAGCTCGGTGTAGATGGCACCACTGTCGCATGTAGTAAACAAACTTATTCGAACATTTTGTATTTTGGAACAGAATGATTCCCTTCCTTATTACATCCAAATATATATTGGTAATTTATTATTGAAGAACATAATCTACCTACCCTTTTCTAAGTTAATTAATATGGGTATGGACATTCATAATTGTAGTATTTTAAACTATAATATTTAATTGTGATTATTCAATTTGATTATGAGATGATTATTTTTTAATTCAATACAATTACTCTTGGCTATTGACAATTTTAAAATTTGCAAGCACTAAAAAAGCACCTCCGCTAGATGGCGACTCTAGCGACTCTCTTTTAACTAATATAGTAAAAACTTAAATTTACAAAATTCGAAACTTAGATATCAGTACAAATACGAAAAAGAACAAATAGAATATGAGTTGTTTATTGAGTTTTGATAATTATTTTGCTTTTATACATAGAAGAAAACCGGAAGGATTGTCATGGAGAAATCAAAAAATACCGTAACGACATCTAGTTTGATTTCGGGAACTAATATTTTTTTTTAATACTTCCTCATTTGAGGCTTATAATAAATAGTATAATCTGCTAGCCCTTCAATTAAATTGAATAGCACCATTTAATTAAAGGGCTAGCCGCCCAATTTGGCTGCGACAATACATTATATTGACCGTTAGATGTAATAATTAAGCGACTTGGGCGACTTCTAAGTTAACACCGTACAACGCATTCGCTTGGGAAAGCGACACATCTGCGAAACTATTGCGGATGCGAAACGTCTGCGTCTGTGTAACGTTTTTCGCAATTGCCTACGAAACCGAATGACGTCATATCATGGCGGCTACTGATTCGCGTATTAAAACCAGAACCGACTGCAAATTTAAAAAAGTGAAAAATAATACTTATCTTAAAAGCGTTTATAGGTTTTAAAGAAACATTGAAGTCGAGCTGAGGTATTTTGTAGTTAATTTAATATGAACCGCCCCACTTCCATTTTCTTAAAACATTTAACCGCTTTTAAGATAAGTATTATTTTTCACTTTTTTAAATTTGACGTCGATACCATTTTTTTAAAGTTTTTATTTAATGCATTTTAGTATTAGAATTTTGAGGTAACAAACATCAAGCATACTTAATGTACACTTAAGACTTATATGGTTTTCTCATTGAATCTATTGCCAGATCTGGATTAAATTCAAATAAAGAAAGAATTATCATAATCGGACCACCCAGTAAAAAGTTATGAGATGTCAAACAAGAAAAAAGTACAGGCGAATTGAAAAAACCTCTATTTTTTTGAAACCGTTTAAAAACACAGGCTTAAGATTTGAAAACAATGATTTCAATTTCAAAAATTTATTTATTTTATGAACTGAAAATAATATTGTTAGATTGCTTATTGCTTAAGCTTTTATATGTATATTTTAGATTTTTTTCTCATATTTATTTCAATACCCTATTCGTACGTGTAGTAAAATTTTTTTGATAATCAATCCCAACGTGGTCAGAACCTTAAAGAAATTCTGCAATAGTTCACTATGAGCTATATAAATATGCGTTATTTTTCCCTAGTCCACCTCCTGTCTTCGGTTTAAATGGCCATTCATAAACCATTTACCAAACACAAATGCGTCCGGCCGCCGTTTCGGCGCGTAATCCGAATTTATGAGCCGCCATCTTGGGCGTTTCCTGTCAATTTGACGTGTCGCCTCACTGAGCCTGTAGAGGTCGACACTTGATGGCTAATTTGGCGGGAAATGAAGCTTACCACGTCACATATTAATGACGTGAGTGAATAATAGTTTTTTATACGGACTTCTTTACTTGTACTTGTTGCTTATAATCTATAGGTAGTGATGTTTGTTTTTTACCCAACTGCGCGACGCAAAGGAGGGTAATGTGTTTATCAGTCTATGTATGTTTGTTTCTATGTGGTGTTCTAGAGACCAAATGCGTAGGCCTTTTTTTTTATTCTTACGTTAATCTAATCGTCTTAACCTTGCGAGTGTCTCTAAAGACATGACAGTAATCAAAATTCACCACAGCGACAACCAGACGCCATATTGATAAAATTAAAAAAAAATCAATGAACTATGTTAAGTGGGGTGTCTTTGAATAGGTATTTTAAAATAATCTTTAGGTTCCTTTTATGATTCTTCATTTTAAATAATAGTTTAGGATATATATACGATTTAAAGTTGTTTAACAAAACATTCTCGCTAATTTTCTTACTTATTGATTTAAGTTCTTATTTAAAGTATAAAAGATACACAAACGAAAAAAAAACAGTGAAAAGGAATGAAGAACAAATATTTTTGGTAAAAAAATAAAGCATTTTTAGCTTTGAGCCGAGTTAGGTCTCTAGAGGGACTAATCATCAGTAGTTTAGACCACCGCAAGTTACTTAATAATTCCCACGATATTAACCCTCAATGAAATAACTTGATTGCTAAATTAACCCTCTTATAACGAAGTCAACGAATAGTAACTTAAATTATAAAATTAAAATAAATAATTTAAAGAAATATAAAAAGCCTGACTGCGTAAAAACGAATTTAGTAGTAAGTATTTATTCAAGTTAATTTTTCATGTATTTTTTATAATAATCCCTACGATATTAAACTCCCTCAATGCAATGACTAATTTGCTAAATTAACTCTCTTATAACGAAGTCAACGAATCGTAACTTAAAATTATAAAATAAAAATAAATAATTTAAAGAAAAATAAAAAGCCTGACTGCGTAAAAACGAATTTAGTAGTAAGTATTTATTCAAGTAAATTTTTTCATGTATTTTTTAAAATTCGTTTTACGCAGTCGGGTTTTTTGTTTTTCTTTAAATTATTTATTTTTTCTCAAATCAAATTCGAATCGCATTATTGAGTCTAGGCTGATAAATTATAGCTTAAATCAACAGCATATGATGCAGCTTCCCGTAATGTGATGGGATCAGTATTTTTAAAGATTAATACCTACAAACAAGCAAAATTAGAAATGTTACCGCTTTTTAACCTACTTCAGAATCCAAAAGTCGGAGGTTATATGTTATTCAGGCGTCTTTCATTTAATTAATAACCTACAGAAGCCCGGACATCCGCTCGTACGATTTCAATAGTATTTTCTGGAATAAATAGCTTTTGAGATAAGGATTATTTATCATTTTTTTTAAGTGTGAAGTCGGTTTTTTTTTCGTTTTTATGACATACTAGCTTTCCCCCATATTATACATAAAATCCTTCCTTTTGAATCACCCTATCTATGAAAAAAACCGCATCAAAATCCGTTGCGTAGTTTTAAAGATTTAATCATACATATGAATATAAGGACAGAGAAAGCGACTTTGTTTTATACTATGTAGTGATGTATTTTATCGATAATTTTAATTTCATTTAAGCCATCGGTCATCCAGATAGCCTTGACAATAGTATCTTTAAGTATACGATTGATCTTAAAAATGTCATCAATACGAATGAAGCACCTACCTACCCATCTAATTACAATAAAATGTCTATCTCCTAATAGAATCTAAATGATGAAAGAAGCGAATTTGATTAAGTGAATCTTTCGTCGATAAGAAATATGACGCAATTAAGGGTGTCCCTTAAATTAGTAGCTCGGTGGCGTAGAGGATAAGCGCAGCGGCCCGCGATCGTTGTTGTTAAGCAACCTTCGCAAGGTCGGTCACGAAATGGGTGACCGGAAAATTATTATCTCGAGCTACTTCGTGCTTCGGAAGGCGCGTTAAGCCATTGGTACCGGCTGCATTTGTCGTTAATACCCTCCAATCCGCATTGGGCCAGCGTGGAGGGTCATGGCCCATCCTCCTTAACCATACATAGGGAAGGCCTGAGCCCCTGCAGTGGGGGTGTAAAAGGGCTGATGATGAACACGATTATATTATTTTTTAATTGCACTGTAAAAATCTCGTAAATTTAATACATTAAGAAGAGATATATTAAACAAAAGTATTCATTAAACTTAGATTTTTTATTGCATATTGATCAACAAATACTAAGGACTGGTCCCTTACAAGTGTAGCGGGTCCCTTACAACAGCGAGCTGAGCATAAGTACTAACAGGCCCGTCTTAAGCACAACAGGCGCCCGGGCGCAAGCAGTGCTCTGGTTCTGAAATTTCCCGATGATCATCGGTGTGGTGACCCCACGCGCGGCGTCCGCACCAAGGGTAAAGACGGGCCTGGTTGAAACAAAATGTTCGAAAGAGTAGCCGCCCATAGGGTGCTCGAATTTGATGACTGCCGCCACCGCGCTGGTTGGCCGCTTCTGTCATATTATTGTTATACCACGAACCATCATGGTTCATTCATTCTTGGACCACCAAGACGATTCTCTTAGCTGTGTCAGGATGCGTCGTGGCGCCCCCTGGGACGGCGGCGCCCGTGTGCGTTGTGCACCCTACACTATAGGTTAAGCCGCCCCTGAATACTAAGGACGAGTCGAGAGAGTGAAGCGAGTTCCTTACAACAGCGAGAATGAATTAATGAAATGAAAATATCTTTATTCAAGTAGGCTAATACAAGCACTTTTGAATCTTCCAACGTTCCCCTACCATTTGTTCAGGACGTCTTTTAGCTGACAAGAAGAACAAGCGAAAGAAACTTATCAGCTCTTTATCATAAGTAATGACATTTACATAAATCATGTCATTACCAAAATAATACATATATTGAACAATAATAAATACAACTTTCAAAGTCTGTAGGACATAGGTCGAACATATAATTAGTCGTTATAGAACAAAGCGAAGGCTATTAATTCCATGCATTGCGATCCTTAAAATAATCATCAACTTTATATGAACACAAATACTTAGTGATGCGAGTTCCTTGACGACCAGTCCACCATAACAGTCAGTACCGCCATCCACATATCTTACGAGTTTAAACAAAATATTCTGAATAAATATTAAAAGCAACACTACCGAATACGACTTTATTCAAAATTAAATTACCAATGCATTGGTTGTACAATACGGTTCCAATGAAACTGAGAAATTAATTTGCATACAATATCCATTCAGCATTCACTTCCCCAACGCCACGTTCCATTTTTATTTAACATGTTTTTTGTTTGGTTAACGTGGAATGAGGAAGTATTTAAAAAAAATATATATTTCCCGAAATCAAACTAGATGTCGCTACGGTACGTTTTTGATTTCTCAATGACAACCCTTCCGGTTTTCTTTCATGTATAAAAGTAAATTAGTTTTCAAAACTCAATAAACAACTTGTGCTGAAGTACAAACTTTTTGATATTATTTATGTTTTTATAGTTTTTGATATTTTATTTTTCTTTTCAAATATATAACGATTCTCTACGGAACCAGCAGACTTTAATTTCATTATTTCAGAATTCTAAATATGTACAACTCATATTCTATTTGTACTTTTTCGTATTTGTATTGATATCTAAGTTTCGGACTTTTCAAATTTCAGTTTTTTTATATGTTAGTTAAAAGGAACGGAAATGATTGTATTTGGTCCATTCGTTTCCTGCAAAAATCAACTTTTGCTAGAGTCGCCATCTAGTAGAGGAGCTTTTTTAGTGTTTTCGTTTTTTTTAAATAATAATGCTAAATAATAATGTATTTATTTGCAATAAATAGAGTTATATATACAGTGACGATAAACTTTGAGCGAGAGCTTTGACCTATTTAGCCATCTTGAAGAGCATGCAAAAAAATAAAAAACAAAGACAAAACTTAAAATATTTCATAAAAACATACAATTGTGTCAAATTTGACATTATCAATTATAATAGTACATGTTACTATCAATTAAAATATTACAATTGTGTCAAAACTTCAGTCAATGATTACAGTACAAGTCAATCGAATTAATCAAAGTAAATAATTGAAAAAATATTGAAAAAAAAACCCTGGTTGGCTATCGATGATACAGCCATATTTTATGCGTGGATACGTCTATGTATGAATGGATATATGAGTAATTGATAAAAAAAAATAAACAAATTGAAGACACTAAACACTAAATAAATAAATATTCTTTGCGTTCATTTGTTGAATGAAAAAAGTATTCACTAGCGCCAACAGATGGCGTTAGTGCATATACTGCTGCTGACAGAATGCCCGTCCCCCTGCAGAGCAAGCATAGTTCACTCATTCGCCAATAGATGGCGTTAGTGCATATACTCCTGCTCACAGAATGACCCCCCTGTAGAACGAAAACATAGACGTATCCACGTCAAAAAATACTTCCACTTTGTGGTGCTCTGTAGACTGTATCTTTTAGTCAGTGTGATCTTTTAGTTCGTTTTCATCACCATCAGGTCTTTTACGTCCCAATTGCAGGGGCTCATGCTGTACTTATATAGTTTAGAATAACGCTGGCCCAATGCGGATTAGAGGGTATTTACGTGTACAAATGCGGCCGGGACCAGTGGGGCCAACATGCAATTTCGTTCGTAGACTTTTCTTGTACTTTCAAATTTCATGGATCGGGATGCAACCGGCTCTCTTTAGCCATGATTCTTGCCACTTATGGGAATTTGGGATATCCACTAAGTGATTTAAATCTTTATCATTCTTTCGTGATTTCTAAGGTATATATGAAAGTAGTGATATGAAAAGAAAAATTTCATAAAATCGCTAAGATTACGTGTCATATCCTCATATTACGCTTCCCGGCGATCGTGACTATATCTTTGGGCAATCTTATGGAGTGCTTGCTTATGCTTCGTTTACCATCACAGCCACTCGAGGACTTCTGCCTACGACCATATTTCCTACTAGCCGATATCGGTCAGTTTGGTTGGTCTCCGAATCTTCACATTTCTGATTCGATCTCGCTGAGAAACTCCGAACACATGTAACCTATTCCACAGCCCTATGAGTGATTGGGTCTGTTATAAGTTATACTGTTATACCACACCTTTAAATTAACCGGTTTATAAAACTCTTCGCTCCATAATATGTATAATAAGAATATATAGAATTCGTACGCCATGCCGATCAAGGAACTCTACAACATTACACATTTTCACAACAATTGATGCACAGAACAACATGGCGGACCAAATTGCGCGGGAACGCACCCGCAATGTTGCCACACATAAAAAATAACGAGCAAGAACCACCGAAAAGGTTTTATGCGGCTATTATCATATTTCCCGGGGCCAATTATCGTATCTGTAAAGCTTTTTTACTTTTTTTTTCGCTCCCCTGAGCTACAATGTAATTATTTTACGCTCATAATTGCATTAAATCAGGGAAGTATTATGTCCGCTCGATTAAGATGCCTTGAATTGAAAAATATATGCGTATAAGAGAATATACATGTAAATTTAGGCTTATTTCTTTTTTGAAGCATCACAAGTAGGTACGAAAAGACAATCAAACTCTCGTATCTATAGGTGAGAGAATTGTATCTACATTTGACAATATGTAATAATAACTTAAGCAGATATTTTTACCCAACAGACGAGAATTTGAAGTATTCGGTTTTGAAACGACATTGTTTTAACTTTAATGTTTTGGACATATACGAACCAGGATTGTCGCTGATGCGGGTTTTGTTGGGATGCTGATATTAATAGATTACTGAATTAAAATAATTACTACAAAATTATTATCAAAATCGATATGTTATTTTAATAAAACATTAGTTGAAGGTGAAGTGATTATACCTGCTGACTGACATTTTTCGAAATGGAGACAATATTTTTAAACTCAAGTAAACTGTGACTAAAAATGTCACCTAAGAAGTAAATTCGATGCTCCGAGGAATTGTTCGGACTCATACCTGCCGCTTCTTTCCGCCATCGTTCCACGCGACAAGAAATCCACGCCCATCATCTGGATGGTTATAAGTCCTCAACTGTGCGTTTTTCTAGAAGTTTTCTGCCTCGCACAGACAAACTCTGGAACAGTTTGTCGCCAGCGGTATTTCCGGACCGATACGACCTTCAAACTTTCAAGCGTAGAGCTTATTAGTCCCTCAAAGGTCGGTAGCGCGCTTGTGGCTCCTCTAGTGTTGTAGTCCGTCCGATACGTCTGCTCGTCTGCCCCCTATTCCATAAAAAAAATACTTCTTAGGCGACTTGGCAATGGCACTTTGCCGCTAATATACTATTATTATAAACACTAAACATTTCTTTGTATGTTTGTTTGCACTGCATAGCTTCCGTTAACTACTAGACCGATTTAAAAAAATATTTTACCTATGGAAAGCTACACAACATACGAGGACATAAGCCATTATTGACTTCTTGACAGTTCTTAACACGTTGGAAATTATATGTAACTTTTAAGTAGACCATAATTATATTTTATTTTATGTAACTTTTACTTGCGAATGGAATCGGTGGATAATAGAACCGAAACGCCCGCGGCCGAGACGGAGCACCGTGTGACTTCACATTTCAATAATCTAAACGTTAACGTTAAATTACTCATGTTTTGTGAAATGTGACGTCACCGCTCCAAATGTCACGTAACTGATAGTTTACGCGCACAATTTTTAATTGATGTATAAAAATTTCGTAATAATAAATAAAAGCGGTTTCTCATTTATATAATAACACGTTTTGGAGAAAAATAAATCAAACAGTAGTTTATTAAGATCATATAGATGTTTTTAAATACTTTTCCGAAACAGACAAGTAATCAATTAACGTGAGCAACGTTGCGGGAGAACAGCTAGTATTTAACAATAAGGATAATGACTAATTTTTGATTATTTTTCTGTCAGGTAGCTTAATTAATATTAAACGCGTATATTTTTGCGTAATCAATAAATTGCGTCAATACGTTGAGTTACAGTATCGTATGACGTAAGACCTTTGTACATTTTCTACATAGTTGTGACATAGCGCGCCCTTACTCCTCAACTTTAATGCCTGTTATCTAAGGCATTTCTTGTTAAGTTGTAGCAAAAAAATAAGTATCTGACATTTTTCTTTTTTTTTACCTATTACATTCCTATTGACAGTGGCAGCCTCAAGAAAATTAGGTGGTCAAAACAAGTTAGTTGAGTAGCTCGGTGATACTAGGTGTACTTATTCCTAGTTTAAGAACCATTAGGTTGAAGGTTGGTTCCTAACTGTGGTGATGGAGACAACTGGCCAGGTAGACTAAAGGATAATTGTCTCCTTCCGAGCTAGGTGTTGTTAGCCCGGTGATCGCGGTCCAACCGATGTAGGTTGGACGTTCTATTTATGTTAATTGGTAATGAAACTTATTCTGTAACAAAGAAACCTACATGATTCTTTGTTCTAAATGTCTTGAAGTTATTAATTTATGATGTTTGTATTGGTACAGCGCCATCTCGTTACTTGCTGTTAAAACTTTTTGCAGTTCGGCTTGCTATCGATGGAAATGACGATGCTAGTCTTCTCGCTATCGATTGTTGTGGCGATGTTAGTGCGATGCGTTAGATGTCGCTATGTATCAGTCGCCACACTAATATTACATAGTACTCGATCCAAATATCTAATCCACCATTTTCTTAGTTATTGCAGTTGCCTAACTATAACTTTACGACGTTGGGTTAAAGTCGAATATTATGATATCCGTTATAGCCCGTTAGCTTTAACGGATATCATCGGACTCGATGGGTCGTGTGAAAAAGACTAAAGAAGACGCTAAGAGCGCCATGTCTCAGTGGGAAAGGTATGGGCTGATAGAAGCATCTCTCGAAAAACAAAGAAAAGACTCGTCAACACTCTCGTCTTCTCCATTCTTTTTGTATGGGGCTGAAACCTGGACCCTCAAAAAATACGACCTTTCCGAAGTGGGCGACAACGCCTCTTCATGGGTGCTGCAGGCCTAGAAGGGGTGGTAAGAAACCCAAAAGAAAATGGGGGCGTCGTATGGAGGCTTACGAAGAGTTAACTTGAAACTCATGTACTACCTACTGCGCTCAGGTCTCAAATAAATTCTTGCGGGTTATAGTAAAGGTCTCGTTTAGTATGAATGTTTAATCTCCGCTAATATAGTTAACAATGATTATTTTAATTTGTAGTTATAGTGGTCTTAAGTAGTTTGTTAAGTAGTTTGTTAAAATGGAGGCGCTAAAAATAATTTATTTTCAAAGTGGGAAGGAGACAAAATAATTTTGGTAAAATAAGATGCTCTAAATTCACTGACCGAACTAAGATAAAAATGAGATTATCCACCACTTGTCTATGGAGAAGTTTCGAATTCATTGGATACATCGCTAGAAAGTGAGGCGATAGATGGAGTGCGGGAAAAATAGATGGACGAAGACCACGAGGAAGAAGTCCTCTGCATTGGTCAGATCAGATCCGAACTACACTCAACATCACTATATTTGTATATATTTTTATTTAATTAAGATGAAAAACACTAGTCGTAAAATCGATCCAAAATACTAATTAGAGACATTTTTGCGATTTTTTTCTATCGAGACAATTATTCAAATGCGTTTATGTTTTAAGCAATTATTTGACAAAAATTAGCATAGGCTTAGAGTAAAATTTAAAAATTGCTAATTGCGTACAATCTCGCCATAAGGTATAGCAATCCTGTAAACAATAATAATTCTGTTGGTTTTTCTGTACGTCATTTATTATTCTGTTACAGGACGCAGGCGACTACGTCTGTCAGATATCTGATCGTGTGGCGCGCGATCAGGTGCACACGGTGGAGGTGCTGGTGCCGCCATCTGTGCGCGCGTCGCCGGAGTCTCGACACGCGGCCGCGCGCCGCGGGGGCGCCGCTGTGCTAGAGTGTCGAGCGGCTGGCAACCCTGTGCCTACCGTCACGTGGCATAAACTTGTAAGTATGTTTTCACTGCTGGGATTATAGAATTGAATGGGGAGGATTGGTCACCCACCATGCCGGGCCAGTGGAGATTGGCGGCTTAACATGCCTTCCGAAGCATGGAGATCTCGAGGTAATAAATTTTCGGCGATCAATCCTGACTGACCATTGCGAGAGTTGTTTAATTACCGGTATCGCAGACCGAACCCTCTTACCACTGCCCCATCGAGCTCCTGGTCTACATCATATTAAATATTCTTATATGCGCTCTAGCGAATGTTGTATCAAAGATTGTGAAGGCGTCACATTCATTTGCCTTCAGTTTTCTTCATTGGATCTCACGCCAACATATTGGCGAAACTATTTCCACAAGGTTTACCTAAGTGTAGAGCGGGCATTTAAGTTATATCTACAATAGCCATTTTTAACGTCTTCCCAGATCTTACCCCCCCTTAAGAAGGTACAATATATGGGTTTTGAATGGTATGCCTTCGAGCATGGATTTATACTGGCCACTTGTCAAGCAGAAAAGCGAATAATACAATTCTCTGACGAAAAAAATGTATACAGTGACTGGTCAAGGTCTACGTATTAAGTAGACTACAGGGCGAAGGAAATATAAGGGGTTTTTTTATAACTTTATTTCCGTAAATTGAATTTAGACAAACATTTTTTACAATTAAACTAAAATAAGACACCAATTAAAATATCAAATCAGGAAACTGACGTCTTCAACATCAATTCAAAATTTGTTTTTATTCTCCAGGTGTCTTTTTTATTTTAACGACCTCCATGGCCGAGTGGTTTGCACGCCAGTTTCAAGGTCTTGCTACCTCTGAGGTCCCGGGTATTCTAGGTCAATGTAGAATTTTACCTTTTCCATATTGTCTCTGGTCTGGGCGAAATTTATTTTCATTTTCCAGGTATCTTTCCTTATTTAAACGACCTCCATGGCCGAGTGGTTTGCATGCCAGTTGTTGCTACCTCTAAGGTCCCGGGTATTCCCGATCGGGTCAGTGTAGGAAATTACCTTTTCTATATTGTCTCTGGTCTGGGTGACGTGGTACCTTTGTTGTCTCAGATACTCCATAACACGAGGGCTTTAGCTACTCATCTTGGAATCTGAGCAATGTATGTGATATTGTCCAATATATATTTATTATTTATGTTTCCATTTTCCAGGTGTCCTTCCAGAATGACACTAACGCCCGCCTGGGGGAGGGCCCGCAGCTGCAGCTGTCCCGGCTGGAGCGGCAGCACAGCGGCCGGTACGCCTGCACCGTCGACAACGGCGTGGGGCCACCTATAGTCACTGAGTTCCAGCTGCAAGTGCTCTGTGAGTATTTAAGACCACCTGTGTGAGACAGAAAGGAGTTTGGACTTACTTTTAGTTTTTTCGATAGCCATGTGAAGTAGCTCAATGGCGTAGAGGATAAGCGCCGCGGCCCGCGTTGTAAAGCAACTTTCGCAAGGGTCGGTCACGGGATGGGTGACCGAAAGATTATTATCTCGAGCTACGCCGTGCTTCGGAAGGCACGTTAAGCCGTTGGTCCCGGTTACATTTGCAGTCGTTAAAACCCTCCAATCCGCATTGGGCCAGCGTGGAGGGTCATGGCCCATCTTCCTTAACCATCCATAATGAAGCCTGAGCCCCTGCAATGGGGACTTAAAAAGGCTGATGATGATGATAGCTCAGGGCATTAAGCCGCCGGTTGTAAGTCTCCCGCGTTGTTCTGGGATAATTTTGTAACCTTCCTACTGCTCTTTCACACAGCGTTGATCTTCTAAGTTTTTACTGTATACACTTTCGCGCTTCAAGATTTAGTTGGAATGGATTTGCGATATCGGCCATTCGATATGGCGGCGGAGTTGCAACAGACAGCTCTCAGGGGCTGTATGTCTACCCTTGTTTTATTTATATATTTCCAAGTTATACATTATAGTACATGACAATTTTTCGGGTTTTTTTTCAAGTTTAAAAGTAAATTAGTTTTCAAAACTCAATAAACGACTCACATTCATATCTAAGTTTAGAACTTTGCAAATTTCCGTTTTTTTTATATGTTTAGTTAAAAGCAACGGAAATGACTGTCTTTGGTCCATTCGTTTCGTGCAAAAATCAACTTTTGCTAGAGTCGCCATCTAGTGGAGGTGCTTTTTTAGTGCTTTAGTGATAACAGTTAGAAATGTCAAGTATGAACCCCTAAGAAAGAACTTATTTCTTTAATTATTTCTTTTTAACCGATTTCAAAAAAGAAGGTTCTCGGTTTGACCTGTATGTATTAATGTTCGTTCGCGATCATCTCGTGTTTGGCTGAACTGATTTAGACGCAGTTTTCAAAATGAGTATTTTTAGTGTTACCTGTTATATAAAAAAATATCAATATCACTAAAAAGCATGAAATATAAACTTAAAGAAATAGAACAGACTTCAATCTTCAAAATTAATAACCTACCGAAAACCTCCGCTCGACTTTAATAGCATTTACTTGAAAAAGTCGCTTCAAGATAAATATTTTTATCACATTTTTAAGATTCGAAGTCGCTTCTATATTATTTTAAAGCTTTTTACACTTTGACCTTCGCTGATTAATAACAGTTTGCTCTTGTATAAACAGTCAACAGCATGTGTAAAACTTCTGAAAGTAATTTTAAACCGTAATCTACAGTTGAAAAGTTGAACTTGTAACTTACAAATTTTTCATCTAAACGGATGCTCTTGCGCCATAATATTCATATGCTTCGGATTCAATAAGTTTCAAAATTCAATGAGTTTTTAATATCGTTCCCCAGACCCTCCTGAGATAACAGTAGAGAGGTCCTGGGTCCACACGGGCGAGGGATTCAGGGCCGAATTGCTGTGTACTGTTCTAGCAGATCCACCTGCTGAGGTAAGTCACATAAGATGTTGGAGTATACTAGAATGTACCAATAAAATGGCGCCAGCGTCTAATTTAAAGCCATAGCGAAAGCGATAGCTATTTAAGAATATATTTTATGACAGAAGAATATGTACCGACAAAGGAATTGTGTCATAAAGCTTAACAAAAACCGTGATTTACAAACTTAGACAGCAATTAAATCTAAAACTATATAATTTACACACTATCACAATTTGAACGTTACATTTGTAACAGTACTGTAAAAAGTTTGCAATACATATTTAGTTACTCTGGATTCCACGCTAGGATACCCTGTGTGGTGAAATCCAGTTCCATCCCAATACTGATTCTCAGAATTATCACAAACTCCAATTCCTAACCTAGATGTTTAAAATAAATATACCATACCATCAATAATATAATATATATAGTTTATATGCTTTCTATATATATAACGGCGGGTAGTCCGAAGGGGCTATTACGAAGCCCAAATAGATTGTCCATATCGGAGGACTATCTTTAAAATAACACTGCACGCGTGTTTACCAACGTGGATTTGTTACATTTTATCATTTTTCACACGAAAATATAACGAGATGAGCGTGATGTCGTCAGATGTCTTTACTCCTCGGCGATCGGAAACAGAATGTGTGCCAAAATGGCGGCAACTTGGTTTTTATAAACGAACTGTCAAAGTCAGTGTCACCATTCTAATAAAATTAAAAGTATCGATGATCACGCTCTCTTTACAATCGAGTAATTAAGTAATCGAGTAACTAGCAATTAAAATAAAAGAAACTAAATCAAACGATCTTCGTAATGATGATGCGACATATACATATACATACACATAAAATTAATAAAAAAAAATTATATAAAAATGTCACTACTACTTGTTTTATCAATTTAATTTAAACCGGTCATATGATCACATGCAATATTTCCTTAATTTCTTGGTAATTTTTAGGTTGTAGCCATTGATAAACAAATCTCTTGCAAATAGGCCTTCTCATATTTATTACATTTTTATTTATCCAATATAACTTAGAAGAAAGATAAGTTCCCATGACATCGTGGGATCTACGAGCGAACACTGAACGAGTTTTAGGTCGATCCCGTTTCAATGTTCTATATGATTCACCAGCAAGATCTTTTGCCTGCTTGTGGAAACGTAAAAGAGTAGATGTAATATATAGTGCGCATACTCGAGGATGTTCTGTTTCGGTATAAAAACGATTAGTTAAATAACGCCATGGTTTTTTATATGCTATTTTTAATAACGCCCTTTGAGTTCTTTGTAACTTCATTAGATGTATTGCATAAGTGGCACCCCATACTACTATACAATATCCTATATTCGATTGACATAGACTTTGGTAAACTATTTTTAATACTTCGGGGTTAGCCACGGATCCCAGTTTTTTTTTAAATGTGTTAATTTTTTTACCCTTTTGGTTAGTGCATCAACTTGGGCCATGGTCCATATCAAATTCTTGTCAATAATAACTCCTAAGTATTTGATGTTATTAACTTGTTCAAGTAATGTACATTGGCATGACGCGTTTGCCTTATTATGTGGAATTCTTTGACAAGTGTGAAGTTTTATATGTATAGATTGGTTGGGAGCCGATCGTTCAGATATTCTAAAGGCAATAAACTTAGTTTTGAAAGAATTACAAGTAAGTAAGTTACTTTGTGACCAACTGCTGATTACGTTAAGTCCCACCTGAGCTAATTCAACAACCTCGCTCCACGAATTAGCATGAAAAATAATGGCAGTGTTAGTTGTTATCTTTACCAAAAATCAGTCAATTTTGGAGCCATTTATCAAGATAACAATAAAACTATTTGTAGAATTATAGCGGTACTATAAATACGGTCCCTATCTTTGATAACTGCAGATATAACCGATCATGTGTCTACCGATATATATTATTAACCGATATTCAACCTTTCAATCATCAACTTTGACGTGATATTTGGAATAGGGTTGTAACAAGTGAAAATTCGGGTTTCTGTAATATGTTCGGAAAATATTAACCATTTTAATTTATGAATATTGCCTATTGTGTAAGCAATTGATCTGATAGGCACTTTTTTATGTATAGAATCGAATGAGACCAAATATTGATCCCTGTGGGACTCTTTACATAAGCATGATAACACGTGTGACTTGATTTGAGCTTTCCAGTTTCACTTCACACTGAGACATACAGTGAAAGTCTATTTAGGTAAGCGGAAAACCTATTAAAAGCCCGTCTAATCTAAAATACAATTTAGATTTAAGCAAATTATGAGTAATAGTGTCGAATGCATGAAAAACTCTTCTCTCGGAATTATAAGATATTACTATTCTGCTTTTGCCCATTATTTTCTATTGTTTATTTATGATTTCAGGTGACGTGGTACCAAAACTCGTTTCCTTTGAGTGCCACCGATCGTATAACAATGTCAGCTCGCGGCAACAATCACACTCTACTAATCGCCAACGTTCAACCTGAGGACTTTGGCAATTATAGGTAGGTATATGCGTTCCAAAATCTGATGGCAAATCGGGCCTTCACTAAAAATTATTGTAGTAATCGGCCAACCATTTTATTGTAGTAGTCGTCACGCCAAAGATATTAAGGAATTAATTCAATGAAAAAAAATAAGTGTCAAGACCTTGTTAGTAACTGGTAAATTCATAAACACACTTAAAAATTCGTTTTGGCTTTTTCGGCATTTCTCAAAATAAATTAATATTTTCAAAAATATTTACAACATTGAGATGTTTCATTTCTTTTTTTTTTGCCATTAAAAGGTTTACCACATACACCTATATAACATTTCACAGGTCACCATCGATATAACTATCTAAAATTTTGACTATCTCAGTATTGAAGCCAGTTTTTAGTGTGTCAAAGATTCTCCTTTTTATCATTTTATTTAATTAAAACTTCAATTCTTGATTTGGATCCTTGATTTTCTATTCAATCGAATCACAACTTTCTTCTGTAACATTCTTAGCTAATCTTTGACTTAGAAATTTGATATATGGCTTGTTTATATTGTTACTTCGATATTTACTTTTACCGTTCGCTTTTGACTTTTCTTTTGTTTTATCACTTCAATGTTTACTGTCTTTTGCGATCCGTTGACTTTGATTTTGACTTTTTTAAATTAATGATTTCTCCTTAATCTTCCCAATGACCAAGCTGAAATTAGTCTTTCAACTATGCCTTTTCTATAAAAAATGACTTTTCTGTTGAATATTTACTTTGATACTGATATGTCGACTATGAGCTTCGACTCTACCCTTGGCTATGGTTGGCTCCACGTGTCTGTCCCCTCGTGCAGCTGCGTGGCGGACAACAGCCTGGGCCGGTCGCGGCGGCACGTGGAGGTGTCGGGGCGCCCCTCCCCCGCGCGCTTCACCTCCGCGCCCCTCGCGCTGCACCACACCACCTACACGCTCGCCTTCAGCGTGGACAGCTACCCGCCGCTGGACGAGCTGCGGCTGCTCTACAGGCAGCTGGCCGTGAGTCATACATACATACATACATACATACATATATAGCACCACACCACCTACACGCTCGCCTTCAGCGTGGACAGCTACCCGCCGCTGGACGAGCTGCGGCTGCTCTACAGGCAGCTGGCCGTGAGTCATACATACATACATACATACATACATATATAGCACCACACCACCTACACGCTCGCCTTCAGCGTGGACAGCTACCCGCCGCTGGACGAGCTGCGGCTGCTCTACAGGCAGCTGGCCGTGAGTCATACATACATACATACATACATACATATATAGCACCACACCACCTACACGCTCGCCTTCAGCGTGGACAGCTACCCGCCGCTGGACGAGCTGCGGCTGCTCTACAGGCAGCTGGCCGTGAGTCATACATACATACATACATACATACATATATAGCACCACACCACCTACACGCTCGCCTTCAGCGTGGACAGCTACCCGCCGCTGGACGAGCTGCGGCTGCTCTACAGGCAGCTGGCCGTGAGTCATACATACATACATACATACATACATATATAGCACCACACCACCTACACGCTCGCCTTCAGCGTGGACAGCTACCCGCCGCTGGACGAGCTGCGGCTGCTCTACAGGCAGCTGGCCGTGAGTCATACATACATACATACATACATACATATATAGCACCACACCACCTACACGCTCGCCTTCAGCGTGGACAGCTACCCGCCGCTGGACGAGCTGCGGCTGCTCTACAGGCAGCTGGCCGTGAGTCATACATACATACATACATACATACATATATAGCACCACACCACCTACACGCTCGCCTTCAGCGTGGACAGCTACCCGCCGCTGGACGAGCTGCGGCTGCTCTACAGGCAGCTGGCCGTGAGTCATACATACATACATACATACATACATATATAGCACCACACCACCTACACGCTCGCCTTCAGCGTGGACAGCTACCCGCCGCTGGACGAGCTGCGGCTGCTCTACAGGCAGCTGGCCGTGAGTCATACATACATACATACATACATACATATATAGCACCACACCACCTACACGCTCGCCTTCAGCGTGGACAGCTACCCGCCGCTGGACGAGCTGCGGCTGCTCTACAGGCAGCTGGCCGTGAGTCATACATACATACATACATACATACATATATAGCACCACACCACCTACACGCTCGCCTTCAGCGTGGACAGCTACCCGCCGCTGGACGAGCTGCGGCTGCTCTACAGGCAGCTGGCCGTGAGTCATACATACATACATACATACATACATATATAGCACCACACCACCTACACGCTCGCCTTCAGCGTGGACAGCTACCCGCCGCTGGACGAGCTGCGGCTGCTCTACAGGCAGCTGGCCGTGAGTCATACATACATACATACATACATACATATATAGCACCACACCACCTACACGCTCGCCTTCAGCGTGGACAGCTACCCGCCGCTGGACGAGCTGCGGCTGCTCTACAGGCAGCTGGCCGTGAGTCATACATACATACATACATACATACATATATAGCACCACACCACCTACACGCTCGCCTTCAGCGTGGACAGCTACCCGCCGCTGGACGAGCTGCGGCTGCTCTACAGGCAGCTGGCCGTGAGTCATACATACATACATACATACATACATATATAGCACCACACCACCTACACGCTCGCCTTCAGCGTGGACAGCTACCCGCCGCTGGACGAGCTGCGGCTGCTCTACAGGCAGCTGGCCGTGAGTCATACATACATACATACATACATACATATATAGCACCACACCACCTACACGCTCGCCTTCAGCGTGGACAGCTACCCGCCGCTGGACGAGCTGCGGCTGCTCTACAGGCAGCTGGCCGTGAGTCATACATACATACATACATACATACATATATAGCACCACACCACCTACACGCTCGCCTTCAGCGTGGACAGCTACCCGCCGCTGGACGAGCTGCGGCTGCTCTACAGGCAGCTGGCCGTGAGTCATACATACATACATACATACATACATATATAGCACCACACCACCTACACGCTCGCCTTCAGCGTGGACAGCTACCCGCCGCTGGACGAGCTGCGGCTGCTCTACAGGCAGCTGGCCGTGAGTCATACATACATACATACATACATACATATATAGCACCACACCACCTACACGCTCGCCTTCAGCGTGGACAGCTACCCGCCGCTGGACGAGCTGCGGCTGCTCTACAGGCAGCTGGCCGTGAGTCATACATACATACATACATACATACATATATAGCACCACACCACCTACACGCTCGCCTTCAGCGTGGACAGCTACCCGCCGCTGGACGAGCTGCGGCTGCTCTACAGGCAGCTGGCCGTGAGTCATACATACATACATACATACATACATATATAGCACCACACCACCTACACGCTCGCCTTCAGCGTGGACAGCTACCCGCCGCTGGACGAGCTGCGGCTGCTCTACAGGCAGCTGGCCGTGAGTCATACATACATACATACATACATACATATATAGCACCACACCACCTACACGCTCGCCTTCAGCGTGGACAGCTACCCGCCGCTGGACGAGCTGCGGCTGCTCTACAGGCAGCTGGCCGTGAGTCATACATACATACATACATACATACATATATAGCACCACACCACCTACACGCTCGCCTTCAGCGTGGACAGCTACCCGCCGCTGGACGAGCTGCGGCTGCTCTACAGGCAGCTGGCCGTGAGTCATACATACATACATACATACATACATATATAGCACCACACCACCTACACGCTCGCCTTCAGCGTGGACAGCTACCCGCCGCTGGACGAGCTGCGGCTGCTCTACAGGCAGCTGGCCGTGAGTCATACATACATACATACATACATACATATATAGCACCACACCACCTACACGCTCGCCTTCAGCGTGGACAGCTACCCGCCGCTGGACGAGCTGCGGCTGCTCTACAGGCAGCTGGCCGTGAGTCATACATACATACATACATACATACATATATAGCACCACACCACCTACACGCTCGCCTTCAGCGTGGACAGCTACCCGCCGCTGGACGAGCTGCGGCTGCTCTACAGGCAGCTGGCCGTGAGTCATACATACATACATACATACATACATATATAGCACCACACCACCTACACGCTCGCCTTCAGCGTGGACAGCTACCCGCCGCTGGACGAGCTGCGGCTGCTCTACAGGCAGCTGGCCGTGAGTCATACATACATACATACATACATACATATATAGCACCACACCACCTACACGCTCGCCTTCAGCGTGGACAGCTACCCGCCGCTGGACGAGCTGCGGCTGCTCTACAGGCAGCTGGCCGTGAGTCATACATACATACATACATACATACATATATAGCACCACACCACCTACACGCTCGCCTTCAGCGTGGACAGCTACCCGCCGCTGGACGAGCTGCGGCTGCTCTACAGGCAGCTGGCCGTGAGTCATACATACATACATACATACATACATATATAGCACCACACCACCTACACGCTCGCCTTCAGCGTGGACAGCTACCCGCCGCTGGACGAGCTGCGGCTGCTCTACAGGCAGCTGGCCGTGAGTCATACATACATACATACATACATACATATATAGCACCACACCACCTACACGCTCGCCTTCAGCGTGGACAGCTACCCGCCGCTGGACGAGCTGCGGCTGCTCTACAGGCAGCTGGCCGTGAGTCATACATACATACATACATACATACATATATAGCACCACACCACCTACACGCTCGCCTTCAGCGTGGACAGCTACCCGCCGCTGGACGAGCTGCGGCTGCTCTACAGGCAGCTGGCCGTGAGTCATACATACATACATACATACATACATATATAGCACCACACCACCTACACGCTCGCCTTCAGCGTGGACAGCTACCCGCCGCTGGACGAGCTGCGGCTGCTCTACAGGCAGCTGGCCGTGAGTCATACATACATACATACATACATACATATATAGCACCACACCACCTACACGCTCGCCTTCAGCGTGGACAGCTACCCGCCGCTGGACGAGCTGCGGCTGCTCTACAGGCAGCTGGCCGTGAGTCATACATACATACATACATACATACATATATAGCACCACACCACCTACACGCTCGCCTTCAGCGTGGACAGCTACCCGCCGCTGGACGAGCTGCGGCTGCTCTACAGGCAGCTGGCCGTGAGTCATACATACATACATACATACATACATATATAGCACCACACCACCTACACGCTCGCCTTCAGCGTGGACAGCTACCCGCCGCTGGACGAGCTGCGGCTGCTCTACAGGCAGCTGGCCGTGAGTCATACATACATACATACATACATACATATATAGCACCACACCACCTACACGCTCGCCTTCAGCGTGGACAGCTACCCGCCGCTGGACGAGCTGCGGCTGCTCTACAGGCAGCTGGCCGTGAGTCATACATACATACATACATACATACATATATAGCACCACACCACCTACACGCTCGCCTTCAGCGTGGACAGCTACCCGCCGCTGGACGAGCTGCGGCTGCTCTACAGGCAGCTGGCCGTGAGTCATACATACATACATACATACATACATACATATATAGCACCACACCACCTACACGCTCGCCTTCAGCGTGGACAGCTACCCGCCGCTGGACGAGCTGCGGCTGCTCTACAGGCAGCTGGCCGTGAGTCATACATACATACATACATACATACATATATAGCACCACACCACCTACACGCTCGCCTTCAGCGTGGACAGCTACCCGCCGCTGGACGAGCTGCGGCTGCTCTACAGGCAGCTGGCCGTGAGTCATACATACATACATACATACATACATATATAGCACCACACCACCTACACGCTCGCCTTCAGCGTGGACAGCTACCCGCCGCTGGACGAGCTGCGGCTGCTCTACAGGCAGCTGGCCGTGAGTCATACATACATACATACATACATACATATATAGCACCACACCACCTACACGCTCGCCTTCAGCGTGGACAGCTACCCGCCGCTGGACGAGCTGCGGCTGCTCTACAGGCAGCTGGCCGTGAGTCATACATACATACATACATACATACATACATATATAGCACCACACCACCTACACGCTCGCCTTCAGCGTGGACAGCTACCCGCCGCTGGACGAGCTGCGGCTGCTCTACAGGCAGCTGGCCGTGAGTCATACATACATACATACATACATACATATATAGCACCACACCACCTACACGCTCGCCTTCAGCGTGGACAGCTACCCGCCGCTGGACGAGCTGCGGCTGCTCTACAGGCAGCTGGCCGTGAGTCATACATACATACATACATACATACATATATAGCACCACACCACCTACACGCTCGCCTTCAGCGTGGACAGCTACCCGCCGCTGGACGAGCTGCGGCTGCTCTACAGGCAGCTGGCCGTGAGTCATACATACATACATACATACATACATATATAGCACCACACCACCTACACGCTCGCCTTCAGCGTGGACAGCTACCCGCCGCTGGACGAGCTGCGGCTGCTCTACAGGCAGCTGGCCGTGAGTCATACATACATACATACATACATACATACATACATATATAGCACCACACCACCTACACGCTCGCCTTCAGCGTGGACAGCTACCCGCCGCTGGACGAGCTGCGGCTGCTCTACAGGCAGCTGGCCGTGAGTCATACATACATACATACATACATACATATATAGCACCACACCACCTACACGCTCGCCTTCAGCGTGGACAGCTACCCGCCGCTGGACGAGCTGCGGCTGCTCTACAGGCAGCTGGCCGTGAGTCATACATACATACATACATACATACATATATAGCACCACACCACCTACACGCTCGCCTTCAGCGTGGACAGCTACCCGCCGCTGGACGAGCTGCGGCTGCTCTACAGGCAGCTGGCCGTGAGTCATACATACATACATACATACATACATACATATATAGCACCACACCACCTACACGCTCGCCTTCAGCGTGGACAGCTACCCGCCGCTGGACGAGCTGCGGCTGCTCTACAGGCAGCTGGCCGTGAGTCATACATACATACATACATACATACATACATACATATATAGCACCACACCACCTACACGCTCGCCTTCAGCGTGGACAGCTACCCGCCGCTGGACGAGCTGCGGCTGCTCTACAGGCAGCTGGCCGTGAGTCATACATACATACATACATACATACATATATAGCACCACACCACCTACACGCTCGCCTTCAGCGTGGACAGCTACCCGCCGCTGGACGAGCTGCGGCTGCTCTACAGGCAGCTGGCCGTGAGTCATACATACATACATACATACATACATATATAGCACCACACCACCTACACGCTCGCCTTCAGCGTGGACAGCTACCCGCCGCTGGACGAGCTGCGGCTGCTCTACAGGCAGCTGGCCGTGAGTCATACATACATACATACATACATACATATATAGCACCACACCACCTACACGCTCGCCTTCAGCGTGGACAGCTACCCGCCGCTGGACGAGCTGCGGCTGCTCTACAGGCAGCTGGCCGTGAGTCATACATACATACATACATACATACATATATAGCACCACACCACCTACACGCTCGCCTTCAGCGTGGACAGCTACCCGCCGCTGGACGAGCTGCGGCTGCTCTACAGGCAGCTGGCCGTGAGTCATACATACATACATACATACATACATATATAGCACCACACCACCTACACGCTCGCCTTCAGCGTGGACAGCTACCCGCCGCTGGACGAGCTGCGGCTGCTCTACAGGCAGCTGGCCGTGAGTCATACATACATACATACATACATACATATATAGCACCACACCACCTACACGCTCGCCTTCAGCGTGGACAGCTACCCGCCGCTGGACGAGCTGCGGCTGCTCTACAGGCAGCTGGCCGTGAGTCATACATACATACATACATACATACATATATAGCACCACACCACCTACACGCTCGCCTTCAGCGTGGACAGCTACCCGCCGCTGGACGAGCTGCGGCTGCTCTACAGGCAGCTGGCCGTGAGTCATACATACATACATACATACATACATATATAGCACCACACCACCTACACGCTCGCCTTCAGCGTGGACAGCTACCCGCCGCTGGACGAGCTGCGGCTGCTCTACAGGCAGCTGGCCGTGAGTCATACATACATACATACATACATACATATATAGCACCACACCACCTACACGCTCGCCTTCAGCGTGGACAGCTACCCGCCGCTGGACGAGCTGCGGCTGCTCTACAGGCAGCTGGCCGTGAGTCATACATACATACATACATACATACATATATAGCACCACACCACCTACACGCTCGCCTTCAGCGTGGACAGCTACCCGCCGCTGGACGAGCTGCGGCTGCTCTACAGGCAGCTGGCCGTGAGTCATACATACATACATACATACATACATATATAGCACCACACCACCTACACGCTCGCCTTCAGCGTGGACAGCTACCCGCCGCTGGACGAGCTGCGGCTGCTCTACAGGCAGCTGGCCGTGAGTCATACATACATACATACATACATACATATATAGCACCACACCACCTACACGCTCGCCTTCAGCGTGGACAGCTACCCGCCGCTGGACGAGCTGCGGCTGCTCTACAGGCAGCTGGCCGTGAGTCATACATACATACATACATACATATATAGCACCACACCACCTACACGCTCGCCTTCAGCGTGGACAGCTACCCGCCGCTGGACGAGCTGCGGCTGCTCTACAGGCAGCTGGCCGTGAGTCATACATACATACATACATACATACATATATAGCACCACACCACCTACACGCTCGCCTTCAGCGTGGACAGCTACCCGCCGCTGGACGAGCTGCGGCTGCTCTACAGGCAGCTGGCCGTGAGTCATACATACATACATACATACATACATATATAGCACCACACCACCTACACGCTCGCCTTCAGCGTGGACAGCTACCCGCCGCTGGACGAGCTGCGGCTGCTCTACAGGCAGCTGGCCGTGAGTCATACATACATACATACATACATACATATATAGCACCACACCACCTACACGCTCGCCTTCAGCGTGGACAGCTACCCGCCGCTGGACGAGCTGCGGCTGCTCTACAGGCAGCTGGCCGTGAGTCATACATACATACATACATACATACATATATAGCACCACACCACCTACACGCTCGCCTTCAGCGTGGACAGCTACCCGCCGCTGGACGAGCTGCGGCTGCTCTACAGGCAGCTGGCCGTGAGTCATACATACATACATACATACATACATATATAGCACCACACCACCTACACGCTCGCCTTCAGCGTGGACAGCTACCCGCCGCTGGACGAGCTGCGGCTGCTCTACAGGCAGCTGGCCGTGAGTCATACATACATACATACATAACCATACATATATAGCACCACACCACCTACACGCTCGCCTTCAGCGTGGACAGCTACCCGCCGCTGGACGAGCTGCGGCTGCTCTACAGGCAGCTGGCCGTGAGTCATACATACATACATACATACATACATATATAGCACCACACCACCTACACGCTCGCCTTCAGCGTGGACAGCTACCCGCCGCTGGACGAGCTGCGGCTGCTCTACAGGCAGCTGGCCGTGAGTCATACATACATACATACATACATATATAGCACCACACCACCTACACGCTCGCCTTCAGCGTGGACAGCTACCCGCCGCTGGACGAGCTGCGGCTGCTCTACAGGCAGCTGGCCGTGAGTCATACATACATACATACATATATAGCACCACGCCACTTACACGCTCACCTTCACTGTTTGTTTTTATCTTGTAATGATACGTGTACAAGAAACTAATGAAATAAATACGATTGCCGTCAGAGATTATCGAATCGGCTGATGTATATTCTCGACGAATTATTATATCGCCCAGGCATCTAAATCAAAATAACAAATATTAGAAGTTCCATAGCAATTTTCTTAGACCTAGCTAAGGGTAGGGACACAGTTTTCATCCTAATTCACATAAGAAAATTGGAGCATATAGGCATCTGTAGCGTTCCATTTATCTATTATAACTATTTAAAAGCAGCATTTATAAGTAGTGTTTCAGATACGACAGATTTTGTAATGTCTTCAGTGAAATGGATTATAAAATACCCCGGGGCAGTATTTTCGGTCCGATCTTTTCCATTAATACTCGGCTATTTGTATTTTAAACCACACATCGCATTTTAATGTGTGAGTAAACAAATACTTATCCGGCAGATCAACGAGTCGTTCCAGCAGCCGGGCCGCTGGCACGACGTGGTGATCCCCGCGCCGGCGCCCGCGGGCTCCCTCACGCACCGCGTCACGCACGCGCTCACCGGCCTCCAGCCCGCCGCCGTCTACGAGGCCATCGTGCAGGCCAAGAACAGATACGGCTGGAACGAGGTAAGCCATTGTATCATACTGCCATCATATCGTACTGTTACTATATTTTACAATAACTTATAATGTAGTGATAGTAGTGGTTCAATAAAGATTTATTTATCTATCTATCTATCTACTGTCGCAATATCATATGGTCATTACATCTCTAGAAATTGAGAATGTTTAATGGAAAAGCTTTGAGCAGGAACCATTAATTACACTTCAACGACATCTAGTGCACTGTATCAATCAAATAACTTTTAGTCTCTTGATGTAGTTGACTATCTATGTAGCGATGCAAGCGTTGCAAGGTCGATGTCGCTAATTAAGATCAATATTTTACTTTACGTACTTTTAATTCTATGGCGACATTTCATTTCCTTTTACTGGTGATATGCTATGGCTTTATTTACGATGAACGAGCACTGTTTAACTTAATTCATTTAATCCACATTTATGCAATAAAAAAAGCGACATGTCGACATAAAATCAATAAGATGGTGCGTATCCTATGTCTATAGTTTAAATGTGAGAGTTAAATATGTTAGTACCGGAGAAGTGAAGGTGTGGTCTTACTAGATAAGGGGGACTAAAGGGTAATTGTCTCCCCCCCCCCTCCCCCCGAGCTAGGTGTTATTAGCCCGGGACCGCGGCTTAACCCCATAGATTGGTCGTTGTATTTACGCAGAGTGATGGTGAAACTTATTGAAGGCTATGGCTTGTGGTGTCGCCTTTACATTGTTTGAAGCGTACAGCGCCATCTCTTTACTGGGTATTGAAACATCTTGCTGTTCATTTTGCTACCTATCGATTGTTTATGGCGATATTAGTGTTAGTGTCGCTACGTAGCAGTTACACGCAACCCTATTGGATTAACGCCAACTCTCAACTGTGTATGGCAACTTACTCCATGTTATGTGCTGCCACATATGTATAAAATGATATATAATACGTATTTAAATGAGTAGCTCGCGGCCCACGATCGTTTTTGTTAAGCAACTTTCGCGAGGGTCGGTCACGGGATGGATGACCAAAAAATCATTAACTCGAGCTACTAGCAGTAACCGTTGGTCTCAGCTGCATTTGCAGTCGTTAATACCCTCCAATCCGGAGGCCAGCGTGGTGGGTCATAGCGTATTCTCCTTAACCACTGATAAAGAAGGCCTGAGCCTCTGCAGTGAGGACCTAAAAGCTCTAATGATGATGTTTTAAATGATTCTATTTCAGGTCAGCGACATCTTCCAGTTCCACACACTCGGCGGCACTCACACAGCGCACGCAGACGAACTGACGCCGATGTTCGCGTCCGCAAACAAACGCACACTGAGCTCCGTAGTCAGCGCGATCGCCTTATATACCCTCCGCGCTGTCGCCTGATTGGCCAATCGCAGCGCATTCTTTATTTGAAAACAAAAAACTGCGAGTTTTGCTTCGCGCTTTCTTTCGCTGATCGTATAACGATTGTAACACCAAAAGACTTATTTCTAAGTGTTAATAACGGACTTTATATTTTTTTTTTTTATTAGGGTAAAAGCGGCTTTTAGATTTAAATATTAACGCCAGTGTAAATATCGTGGTAACACGTTTCTAGGTTATAATAATATTTCATTTTTATCGACGTAGGAATTAAAATTCATATGAAATAGAAATATTACCCATAAAATAAATCGCGTTTTTCATAAATGACTTCGATATACTATAACATGAATCTAAATTCTACTTCTTTTGTTATAATAAGCAGACTTCTGTGTATATTACTAGCTCTTTGCCAGCCTGCCCCCTGATTGTCTAATTTTAAATCTATTGCAATCGCTTTCAGTTTGAAAGGTGTTGCACAACCAGTGGCGTAGCTAGTTAACCTAGGGCCCTGGGGCAAATAAAAAATGGGGCCCACTGCTCGAAAAAAAATCTAGACTCGAAGTTCACAATCGCGAATCACAAAAACGCATATCGATAAATAATGATATGCAGATATTGATATCCGACAAATTGATGAAAACATTAATAACACTGTCAACCCACACAAATAATTTAGGGGAATTCCCTATTTATAACTTTGGAATTTCTTAGAACTGAGTTGCCATGATTAAACTCGAGTTGTCACCTGTCATATTTATTTTGAAAATGGGAGAAATTTTCAAAAGTTGAGTTCGATTGAGATTTTCTGATAAAGATTCGAGGGCCCCCTGAGCTTGAGGGCTCCGGGGCACTGCCCCGCCTAGCCCTTTGGTAGCTACGCCACTGTGCACAACCATTGCTGCATAATACAAATACTTTTTTTCAACTGTCTTCAGAAACAAGCAATGGTTATACAACATCTTTCAAACCGAAGCGGTAGCGATAGACTTTAAAGTTAGACAATTAGTTCCCTGGTCCCAACTGTTTATTTGGATATCGATTCATATATCACAACACGGATATAATGAGGAAGTATTAAAAAAAAATTAGTTCCCGAAATCAAACTAGATGTCGCTACGGTACTTTCTTGATTTCTCCATGACAACCCTTCCGGTTTTCTTTCATGTATAAAAGTAAATTAGTTTTCAAAACTCAATAAACAACTCATATTCTATTTGTACTTTTTCGTATTTGTATTGATATCTAAGTTTCGAACTTTGCAAATTTCAGTTTTTTTAATATATTAGTTAAAAGGAACGGAAATGACTATCTTTGGTCGAGTCACCATCTAATGAGTGCTTTTTAGTGGTTTCTTAAACTACTTCCTCATTAAAATCTATAGTGAGTCCAGTTTCAATAACCGTTAAGGTGTAAAATACACTCCATTATATATCTGTCTCACTCACACTCAGGGTGAGGCGCGTGGATATTAGTGGATCTTTCTAATTCTGCGCAGTTGTACCAGTTTCTCATTTTAACGTAATTCCCTGTGATTGCCGCAATTTGCCGCCATAATCATAAAAATGACAATCCTAATAGGTAACTAATTATACGCAAAGCTCGCCGAAGATGGCAGCACTAGCGCGTGTAGTAAACAAACATTTTCGAACGTTTTGTCTATTTAGAACAGAATGATTCCCTTCCTTCTTACGTCCAAACATGCAGCAATGATGTATTATTAGATAATTTACACGCTTACTATTACTTTACTCTTTGCTCACTACTCTGTGAATGACGTTTGACGTTTATAAACAAATGAGGAAGTATTTTAAGAAAAACAAAATCACAAAAAAAGCACCTCCACTAGATGGCGACTCTTGCAAAAGTTGATTTTTGAAGGAAACGAATTGACCAAATATAGTCATTTCTGGGATGCGACCGCCTCACTCATGGACGTAGCCGTAGTCGTAGCTATAACCTACGCTTTTTAGGTTTTACACATGAATCTGTTGATATTGTTTTAAAATTAATCATTTTTTATTATTTACATATTTCATCAATGCTTTTAGTTGTTTTTGTTTGCTGAATTATTAAAGTTAAACGAAATTTACAAAATGTCGAATTGATACAAACAATGATATTTCGAAAAGAAAGACAAACCAAATGTCAATAATTTTAAAAGAATATAAACAGATTCCTAAGAAATATCGATAAAGCGTAGGTTATAGCTTCGACTACGGCTACGTCCATGAGTTAGGTTGTCGCGCCCCTGTTCCTTTTAACTAACATATTAAAAAACTGAAATTCGTAAATTTCGACACTGAGATATCAATACAAATATGAAAGCGACAAATAGAATAGTTTTGAAAATTAATTTACTTTTATACATGAAAGAAAACCGGAAGGGTTGTCATGGAGAAATCAAGGAAGTACCGTAGCGACATCTAGTTTGATGTCGGGAACTAATGTTTTTGAATACTTTTTTCAATGTTTATTACATGCGCTAGTGCTGCAATCTGAAGACAGAAAGTAAAAGTAATTAGTATTTTATGTGCTGGAAGTAACAATAATAAATACGATTAAAAAAATTAAAAAAAGAAAAATAGCAAATGAAATAACAAATTATTTAAAAAAGTAAAATAGAACTTAATGAATGTAAAATGGAACGCATAAGTTTTCACCGCCATTTTTTCATATTGAGTCTCGTTTTTATAAATTCACAGGGAAACTAAGGTGAAAGTTAAACTTATTAGTAGAGCTGTCTCCAAAGTATTTATCAAACTTATTATGTTACCATAAAAAATGAATTTATTAATAATATGCGTAGCTGATAATTTTAATTTTAAGCAATAACACGTGTTAGTGATAATACTATTTAGAATTAAATTTATATAGTTATAATCATAAAAAACACTACGTATTTTCATCTCAGAAGTATTTAATTTTTTTGCCTTTTTTCAATTTTTTTAAACTTTTTTGTTAAAAAAAAAATAAAAGCGTTTTCGGTGCAATATTACTTTTAGTAAGTGAAATTCAAAAGCAATATTTGTACACATCATTTATATAAATAATTTTGTAAAGATTTTTAAGTATAATATCGCTTATTTATGGATATAAAAATTGTTATAAAAATAGACTTTCGTATTAATGCGTTTTTTCATAAACCTATTATACAAAGTTATTTGTGTATTTTTTTAAAGGATCGATGTAATTTTTTAGATTTAAGATTCTCGGCCATAAATGGAAAACTTTTTATAGACATAATTTTTTAGAAAAATTATATATATATAAATATTAAATACAGTTTTCCTCAATGGAATGTAAAAATTATTGTGGGCTGTAGAATTCGCCTTTTTATTTGAGAAAGTGAAGAATGGAACCTTGTATGTAGTAATAAACGTGTACCTTTACTACAAAAATGTAGTTTCCTTTTTATATTAAAGTTCCTTCTGCTGAAAGAGCTCCTTCTGCGGAAAGAGCATTAAACTGTCCGCCCCGGCTGCATCTGCAGTGGTTAGCACCCACCAATCCGTAATGGGCCCGCGTGGTGGGTCACGGCTTTCTGCCTATACCATAAATAGGGAATTCCTGAGCCCCAGAAGTGGGCATTAGGATCGTGATATTAGTTGTGTCACTGTACCAGTTTTTTATATCAAATTCAGAAGTCTTATTATAAACTGAAGGCTAAAGTAAGTACAACACTCGATTTCAACCATTAGCCGATTAAAGCAATCGACAATGACGGAAGAAAAACGCCAAATTGCGACTTATTTTTATCGAATAACCGTTCAAACCCGGTACTAAAGTTACACCTTCTTTTGTAATAAGACTGTCATTGTCATTATTTAAGAAAAAAACTTCAATAAAAATGATGTATATAGATTTTATTTAAAAATCGATGATTACAAATTAGCTTTAAAAAAACAATAGAAAATTTATAAAACTAATTCCAATCGCACAATTAAATTAAAAATAAATTAACCATAATTTGTGTAATTACCTGGATATAACAAAAATAGTCCCTATATTTTGAATCCCCTTTTATATTACTACACATTTAAATATCATAATTATAATCTATACATCGCGGAACAGAGAATTTCGTACAATGACCCGGCGCTATCTCTTTTCTTTTCTCTCTTACGCATACATATCGCTATTGCGCTCGCACATATGCATCTAGCCTTTGTCATACTAAAGTGTAACCACAAAGGTCAACGTACGAAATTATTTCTGTTCGGCGACCGTGCTTAATAAATAAAGGACAGTACAATCATCAACAAAAGTTTCCATATAATTTTTAAGTAGTTAAAAAATCGAAAATATTTATGAAAAAAAATTGTTTACAATATGGTCATTTATTGTTCTTATAACCTCAACATATTTGTCTTAACACTAATAAAGAGTAGCATATTTAAAATAATCTTATATATATATATCCCAACCATATAAATATAAAATTATCCCATTTAAAACACTCAAAATATAATTGAAAAGAAAACATTTTATCCAAATCAATTACGAAAAAACTCGTACAATTTGAGCAATTAACCGATGTGTATTGCATGAGCAAAGTATATATATATTTTTTATTAAAAAAAAGAATAAAAAAAGAAGCTTGTTTATATTTTGAATAAAACAATAGCAATATAATAAAATTATTTGATTTTGATTAACTTCGGTCTCTGAAAGCAATAGACATAAATTTTATAACAAAAACAGGTGGCGTTGGAATGCTAATTGATATGTTGAAAGTAAATGTTGTACACGTCAATATATAAGGTAAGATAACTTACAATATGGAAGGGTAGGGCGAGGTAAGTAATGGTAGGATAAGGCAATGAAGGATAAGGTAAGGAAATTTATGACAAGGTAAGGCAATGAAGGGTAAGGTAAGGAAATTTATGACAAGGTAAGGTAATCAAGGACAGGGTAAGGAAATTTATGACAGGGTAAGGCAATAAAGGGTAAAGGAATTTTATGACAAGGTAAGGCGATGAAGGATTGGGGAAGGGTAAAGCAATTTATGATAAGGTAAGGCGATGAAGGATTGGGGTATGGAAATAGATATATTTTTAAGTGAAAATCTAGTGTGTAATTTAACGACAAATACTTAGTTTTATTTGATCTGCACCCTGTTGAAAGTTACCGAAGTTATTACATCTACATCATATAAACAGTGAATGAATATATTTATAACATTTTCCTGATCATATAGTTGAGTATTCCTCCATTTTTGAAGTACGTCAAGTCCACTTCTGTGTCGAAACGGACTTTAACTTGGAATGATTTGCCGGTAGATACCTAAAAAAGGAAATATTTATTTTACATAAGTTATTTTGTAAGTAAATTGCCTGTACACTGATGGGAATGAGTTCACTAACATCGAAAATGACTGAGGTATCAAAATGATCACTAATTCTGTTTGTGTGTTTGTCAAATTTTGCAAAAGAATAGAATATTTTCAAAGAAATAATTAATAATATTTTCCAGTGTAAAATTGACCAAATATAATAATCGGCGATGGATTGAGATGAAATGTCGCATGACGTCACGCCTTTCTACATTTTCTACATAGTTGTGACGTAGCGAACCCATTACTCAACTTTAATACGTATATTAATATGTATACGGCAATTATTTGCAATTTTTTTTAATTATTGTCCTCGTAACAGTAAAATTTAACTATAATAGAATTTTGTATTTTTCTGAAAGAATTCTTGTAGATAAATAAATATTATAATTATATCTTGTTTTCTGATAAATCTGCCCGATTCAAATGTTTGCCTACGTCATACACACACAGTTAATATTTTTTTATTTTTTGTTTTTTAATTATTCAATTATACAAATAGTGTGAACGACTAAAAAAGGTCCAAACACAAGGATTCAACTTAAAAATTTATATGTACAACAAGATGCCTATAAATATTACCGAGATACCATTAAATAAATTTAAAATTGTGATAAAATTATTTTTTGAATCTAATCCATTTTATAAAGTAAACGATTTTTTGACAAAGACCTGGAAAGGTTGTAATTTTAATTTGTAATGAAAATGTAGTCAATTAATCTAATTATTAATTTATATAATTATTTTCAACTTAATTTTGTTACCGATATTATTTTCTGTTGTGATTATTATTTGGAGAATGACGAATTATTTTATAATGATACAAATTGCATATTTATGAAATATAATTATATTATGCAAGCTGTAACAATTGATAGTATTGTAAAATTCTATAAATAAATGACATGCCAAATGTGACATACACATGTCACATAACATGTGAAAAAATATTTATTTATAATAATTTTTTTTTTTTAACAAAGAAAAACAGAAAAACCTGTAAATGTAAAGTGTATTATCCTCACCTGTACAGTGAGAGTGTCGCCGGGCGCGATATCCTGCGGAGCGCGTATCGAATAGGTCTCGCTACCGTCGAGGGCGAGCGTGTCGGCATTCTCCCCGGGCAGGAACTGCAGCGGCATTATGCCCATGCCGACTAAGTTGGACCGGTGGATTCGTTCGAACGACTCCGCTATCACAGCGCGTATGCCCTAATCATATTATTTAATTATTTAATAATAATAATAGTATTTATTTACACTTAAATCGAAAAATTCGAATTACGAATTCAAAGACGATTCTATAAATACGCACTTTATAAACGCGCATTAGATAACATTAAATATAAAACTCATTATAGTACCGCCAACTGTATCATAAAACTCATTATAATACCGATATCTTTTTTTATTCATTAAACTAAACTATGGTTTTAGGCTGAATATGAAAAAATGGCGTATGGAATTGGAATTTGGGAATTGGAATTTTATGGAATTTATGAATAATAGTAGTTTATGCAACTGTCATATAAGAAGGGGTATTAAAACACGAGAGTCTGTTTATATCAATAATAGGTTGACTCGAGTGTTTTAATACCTAAGTTATATGCAGTTTCATACACTACTTTATCTTCACTCATAGGACATCAACAAACAAAGTAGGTAGGTTACAAGGAAGTAATGTATGCGTGCGCCATTTTTTTCACAGTTCAAACTGCGCATGCGTGCGCCTTTTTTTCATATTCAGCCTAAAACCATAGACTAGTTTAATCAATAAAAAAAGTACTGGCAAAATTTAGTGTACTAATTAGGAGCTAGGTAGAAGTAGCTAGCTCGGTGGCGTAGTGGATAAGCGGCCCACGACCGTTGTAATTAAGCAACTTTCGCAAGGGTCGGTCACGGGATGGGTGACCAAAAAAATATTGTCTCGAGCTACTTCGTACTTCGGAAGACACGTTAAGCCGTTGGTCCCGGTTGCATTTGCAGTCGTTTATACCCTCCAATCCGCGTTAGGCCAGCGTGGGAGGGTCGTGGCCCATCCTCCTTAACCATCCATAAGAAAGGCCTGAGCCCCTGTAGATGGGGACGTAAAAGGGCTGGTGATGATGATGTTGATGATATTAAGTTAAAAAAGTAGTGTTCAATAATCTTAACTCAAGAAATAAAAATAAGCTTGCCGTTCCAAGCTTCAGACTTCAGAAAACCAGAGGATCATTTCTGGGTAAATGCATTGCTATGTTCAATAAAGTTCCACAAAATGTAATTGACCTACCCATAAATAAATTTAAAATTCATGTAAAGAAACATACTTATGAGTAAAGGCTATTATAAAGTTGATGATTATTTTAAAGATTGAAATGCATGGAATTAATTAATGACATGATTTATGTAAATGTCATTACTTATGATAAAGAGCTGGGGTAAGTTCCTGTGGTAGGAGAAAAAAACATTTTTTTTTTTGACGATTCAAAAGTGCTTGTAATAAGCTTACTTGAATAAAGACATTTTCATTTCATAAAGATTATGTGTAACTTTACCAGTAAATATGGTCCTTTAGCTGCCCAATCACGGCTGGAACCCGAACCGTAGTCTTTGCCCACAATAGCTATAAGAGGGACGTTCTCTGAAGCGTATCTGAAAATAAAAATAATAATGTATAAATTCCAATTATTTATTTGAATACAGGCACAGGACACAGCACATATAATAGGCTAGTTGACAACTTTTTTTTTATTTCATAAATAAATAGTCCATTAACATCTGAGAAATAATGTCGAAGTAACATTATAGCTGAGATTTATAGTTTCGGAGATACAGTGCTGTGTTTGTGGAACTGCTGCTGGTTAAACGAAAACGCTCCCTACATATTCAAGGCACTCAGTGACGTCACACTGAGTGCCTCTGGACATTTATTGTAATATCTTTGTTATTTGTGCGTTAATGTTTATAGCTGTTATAATGAAAGTAGTAAGATTTTTTATATCTAATTTAATGCCTTACGTATTTTACAAAATTTTGTAGTAGATTTTCTCTACTGTTTTCAAGTTTTCAAAGCGAATATTTTCCAAATCAGAGTCTTAAAATTTGTTTTGTTAAACATTTATAAGTTAAGACACTAGCCTATTTTAACAGTAAAAAAAGGATACAAAGTTGAGTGTCCCATGACTGCACTAAAAAGGGTGACTAGTTCAGCATTAGTCAGCTAGGGCTGCCGCTGATTTTCAACTATCACCCTTCTACATACTTTTATATACGTTTACTTACTATATTTGATTAATTTTGCAATACTGGAAGATATTCTTAATGAAAATGTTTAAAAAATCCACTTTGTCAGAGTGCTAGACTCTGGGATGGGACTTGACCCATGAGCTTTTGCAATGCGGGTTACTGAGTTACCCAGGATTAAAATAGCAATTCGCAAGGAAGAAAAATATTTAGTTTGCATCGAATAAAACTCCGAAAGTAGATAGATAAATAAATCTTTATTGAACCAATATTATAAGTTATTGTAAAATACTTAGTTGGTGTATAGAAACATTAAAAATTACAACAAAAGTATTTCAAGGAGCCTAGAACGAATATTTTCAAATAAAAATGTATGACACGAAAACAAGTTGAAATATCACGTATAATTTTAACAAATAATTTTTACCTTTAATACATACTTAGTTAATAAGTATGTACTTAGTTTTATTAACCTATATATTTGTTTTATTTCCTCGCAAAAAGCATTGAAAAATGTTGTGAAAAATGTTGTTGTTGTAATTCGTAATACGATTTTTTTAGATTTGAATATAGATAAAGAATATTTAAGCCTTAAAACGTTCCCTCACAAGGGGGCATTCCCTACTCGTCATCACCGATTTCGTTCAAATTTATAGGACATGTAGGACTTGGTTAGAGATAAAATTAGCCAAAATGGGAACTCCAGATGGCCGAGTGTTTAGAAAATAAAATTTTTTTTGCGACTTTTTCACCGTATAAGCTATAAATGTTGACAAGTCTACCAACCAGCAGCTGGCGTAGCGGTAAGAGCTCCGACTAGTAAGCTCATGGTCGTGAGTTCTATTCCGCATGGAGAGAATGTTTTTAAATTATTTTTTATTAAATGTCACGAAAAAAAATTTTTTTTTCTAAACACTCGGCCATCTGGAGTTCCCACTTTGGGTAATTTTATCTCTTACCAAGTCTTACATGTCCTTTAAATTTTAGCGAAATCGGTGATGACGAATAGGGAATGTAGCTCGGTGGCGTAGTGGATAAGCGCCGCGGCCCGCGATCGTAGTCGTTAAGCAACTTTCGCAAGGGTCGGTCACGGGATGGGTGACCGAAAGATTATTATCTCGAGCTACTTCGTGCTTCGGAAGGCAAAAGTCGGTTAAGCCGTTGGTCCCTCCAATCCGCATTGGGCCAGCGTGGAGGGTCATGGCCCATCCATAAGGAAGGCCTGAGCCCCTGCAGTGGGGACGTAAAAACGGCTCGTGATGTGACGAGTAGGGAATGCCCCCTCGTGAGATACGTCGGAGGGGATCACTGACCTCTCGGCGGCGTCGTATATGTCCATGGCGTCGCCGCTGGGGTGGTGCGTGGTGCGGGGCCCGGGCGCGGCCGCCATCTTGTTGACGAGGCGGATGTTGGCGAATGTGCCGCGCGACATTATGGCGTCGTTGCCGCGCCGGGACCCGTACGAGTTGAACTCGCGCGGCGTCAGACTGACGAAATTAAATTAAATGAAAATATCTTTATTCAAGTATTACTCAAGAAATAAAAAAAATGCGCTTTGAATTTTCTTTCATATCTATCTGAAGGAGACAAACAAAGCTTTGTCATTATCTCACCCCAATTATATTATATATAAAGACAAATATTAAGTGTAATATTATTACATGCCAGGACTTCGCGGAGTGGATAAGTTTAGTTTACTTTTAATGAAAAAAGCTTTAAAAAAATCCACTGTGTCTCTGGTACTCTGAGATGAAATGAAAATATCTTTATTCAAGTAAGCTTATTTCAAGCACTTTTGAATCGTCCAAAAAAATTTTTTCCCCTACCACTTGTTCAGGACGTCTTTTAGCTGACAAGAACAAGCGAAAGAAACTTACCAGCTCTTTATCATAAGTAATGACATTTACATAAATCATGTCATTACCAAAATAATAATGTATTATCACAATAATAAATACAACTTTCAAAGTCTGTAGGACATAGGTTGAACATATAATTAGTCGTTATAGAACAAAGCGAAGGCTATTAATTCCATGCATTGCGATCCTTAAAATAATCATCAACTTTATAATAGCCTTTACTCATAAGTATAGTTCTTTACATGAATTTTAAATTTATTTATTATATATTCATTCACGGGGTCATCAAAATATCGACGCTGGAAACCAATCAAATAGTAACCCGCAAAACCAAAATTGTTCTTCAGAGCAGATTTTTTTTTTTCGATAAATAATTCCTATAAGCGTCCATGGTAATAAATAAGATGTTACTTAATCAATTTATAGGGAAATAAGTTTTTTTTTTTAATATAGAGATTTTTCACTTTAAATATCCATTTTGGTTTAACAGGTTACTACGTGTTTGCTTACCAGCGTCGATATATTTAAATATAGTTTTATTTAATATGCACATTACATGTCATTAGATGGCCCCGCTCTTCCGTACCTAAATCATACAGTTTAATTTTAAGTGCGTGTGTGTGCGTGTCAATATGTGTGTATGGGTGTGTGTCAATATGTGTGTGTGGGTGTGTGTCTATATGTGTGTGTATCAACATGTGTATGTGTGTGTGTGTGTGTGTGTGTGTGTGTGTGTGTGTGTGTGCGTGCATGCATGTGTGTCAATATGTCTATATGTGTGTCAGTATGTGTCAATATGTGTATGTGTGTGTCATTATGTGTGTATGGGTTTGTGTCGATATGTGTGTATGTGTGTCAAAATATGTGTGTGTGTGCGTATATGTGCATGTATGTATGTGTATGTTCGTGTCATTTTGTACGTGTGTTTGTCAATAACTTAAATCTAATATAACAAAGTCTTTATACTATTAAATTTGATCAGAGAGACAGACATACAAAAATTATCTAATACTCCAAATACCTGTTCCATCTAGTATGAATAGCTACACGTAATATACATATATTTTTTTTAATTTGTTATATATATAGTATGTTAATTATCTTAAAAATGTTACATGTAATAGTTTCAATATTTATATGCTGTCGTGTGTACATACCCTTTGGATGCTAAAAATCTTGCAGCGGGCGAGTTCCTAGCTATTGATCCAGCTGGTGATATGTGGTCTGTGGTCACAGAGTCGCCGAGCAAAAGTAGACAACGAGCATTCTCTATGGATCTTATAGGAGGTAGATCCTGAGTGTAAAAAAAAGCAGTCAGTAACTTCTAGACATAGTATGAGACTGTCGCCTACCATTGTCTGTACGCGGAGATCTTTTAAAGTACTATACTAATATTATAGAGAGGAAAGATTTGGTTGTTTGTTTGTTTGCATTGAATAGCCTCCGAAGCAAGGACCAACATAGGCTATATTAATATATATATATATACCCCACATTGTATATCCGAAAGTTTTTTTTTAAATGCACTTTTGTTTGCAAATTTACAACAACAAAAAAAAATTTTTTATTTAAAACTCTGTAGTTCCTGTTTAGGTCAAGATTATTTGGGTTTTATTATTATTTATCACGGACTGGAATGTTGTCTCTCCAAAACTGTCAAGATTCTCATCATAATTTTTTTTTATTTCGACTCTTTTAAAGAAAAAATAAATAAAATTTATCACAAAAATGGCTCACTTTCGGATACATCTGAGGTGAAAATAATTATAAAAAACCTCCCCTACGACCCTTTAAAAGTATCCGGTCTAATTACCCATAACCCTGTATATAAACTATGCATATAGGGATGAAAATGGGAGTGAAAGTCTGTTTACGGAATTAAAACATGGTGACGGTTTCTACTATTCAATTTGTCATTGCAATAAGGAAGTATTAAAAAAATCATTAGTTCCCGAAATCAAACTAGATGTCGCTAAAGTACTTTCTTGATTTCTCCACAACCCTTCCGGTTTTCTTTCATGTGTAAAAGTAAATTAGTTTTCAAAACTCAATAAACAACTCATATTCTATTTGTACTCTTTCGTATTTGTATTGATATCTAAGTTTCGAACTTTACAAATTTCAGTTTTTAATATGTTAGTTAAAAGGAACGGAAATTACTGTCTTTGGTCCATTCGTTTCCTGCAAAAATCAACTTTTGCTAGAGTCGCCATCTAGTGGAGGTGCTTTTTTAGTGCTTTCGTTTTTTTCTTAAAATACTTCCTCATTCCAACTAAAACATCTTTTAAAACTAGCCAAGACTCGATGGAGCTTGTCTTATATTATAAACAGGAAAGTTTCGACTGATTGTGTGTAAGTTTGTTTGTTTGCATCGAATAGTTTCTGAAACTATAGGACCGATTTAAAAAATTCTTTCACCTACCTGAAGCTACGTTATACGGGGTTGACATAGGCTATATTTTAAGTAAGGAAAGTCGCGGGAACACTGCTAGTAACGAATAAAGTCTTAGTTATTAGCGGGACTCACCCTGGTCATTCCATCGAAGAATGGTGGTTTCTTAATGTAGGTAGAGTTCGGGTCCCATCCATATAACTTGCCCTGTGGTACAGACAGCGCTTGCCACGACGGGGAGCCGAGTTCGATTCTCTCATATACCTAGTTGTAACAACCGAAAATTTGCAGGCTCGGTCTGCGATTACAAAAGTTAAGCAACCTTGGCAGTGGTCGGGCACGAGATGGGTGACCGGAACAAAAATTAGTTCGGTCCTTGAAGGTTCTGCTATTACGAATGCTAAGCAACTTTTGTAGTGGTCGGTCATGAGATGGGTGACCGTAACAAAGATTAATTCGGTCTGCGAACGTTCTGCGATTACGAATGCTAAGCAACCTTGGCAGTGATCGGTCATGAGATGGGTTACCAGAAATGAATTATCTTTCGCTGTTATGTAATATAATAAATGTATTAACAAGGAATAATTATGTTTCCTCGACTGTGTAAAAGTTTTAATTACTATAAAATTAACATCATTAAGAATATTTTTTTTGCAATTTAATTCAAAAGTTGTTAAAATTTGTACGGTATCATCACTCGTTGTCGTTAATAGTTACTGTGCTATCTAATAGATGGCGCTACGGATTATCTACGGGACAAGAAGAAACTATTTTGTTTATTCAGCCAATGGTTACTGTACTACATAATAGATGGCACTGCAGGTGGTAGGAACAAGAACACTTCGTTTATTCAGTTAATAGTTATCGTCCTGTGTAACAGATGGAGCCACGTGTTGTCCAAAGGAATAAGTGACAAACTGTTGTTTATTCAGTCAATAGTAACTGTGCTTTCTAATAGATGGCGCTACGATTTTCAAAAACTAGGAACAAAAAACTTTAGATTGTAATTATAAGAAAAATTAGCGTAGGTACCTCTTTAAACATTCCAGGTATGACGTGTTTGTTTTCAACCTCCTGTATCTCTTGTCTGGTCGGCCATATGTCACGCAAATACACTGATGAGCCATCGGCCCGTTTACCTACAATAGAATATTATATATAAGGTGCAATCCTGTTAATATTATAAATGTGAAAGTTTCTTTGTTTGGATGTTTGTCGGTTAGTCACGCCGAAACTACTGAACGGATTTTGATGAAATTTTGTATACAGATAGGGTATGAATGAATGAATGAATGAATGAATGAATAAATGAATGAATGAATGAATGAATGAATGAATGAATAAATTCTTTATTGTACACCATAAAATATAGAGGAATTACAATTTCTAAGTCAGTATTAGCTGACTTAGATAATAGGATACTTGTTATCCCACTAAACATTTCCCTAGGGTCCACGGGGGCGAAGCCGCTGGCGAAAGCTAGTATTATTACATGCCAGGACTCTGTGAAGTGGATTAGTTAAGTATACTGAACAACTTTTACTATGGCAGCATCATGCTGGCAGGTAATAATGCGGTTGTTACTAGACTCATGCGAACGTTTAATGCGAAGTTTAATAGCCTTGATCCGTTTATCACTTGGACAAGGTCGAGCGCGGCGGCCGGCAGCGACGGCAAACGACTACTTACCATTACGCACTGTCGAGTGTTGATCCTACGGTTGATGCGCTCGGCCACTGACAATATTGTTTTACCCTCAACTGAAGCTGAGTATTTTATGTGGATAACTAATATTGACCTTCTAAGTAAATTCTAGAATTAAGTATTGTATTGTAATTTGAGGTTGTTGTTAACACTGAATTCAAGAAGAAACAATCAGCTGTTTCATACAATATTATAATACCTACAATCGCTGACAGTATCTAAAAGGGAATTGTTCAGTTTGTATGGGCACTTTGGCTTTGAGTGGACATTATCTATAGTTATAAAAAACGTTATTTTTTAATATTTCATGTCTTAAGGAAGTTAACTATTGTAATATTTTCATGGGAAAGTTTAACATTGTAAATATATAAGCATATGTAGTATTCCATAAACGATGTAACGATAGTACTTTTTTTGTAATACACTTTAATTACCTTATCATCATATTAATTTATTTATGTTAGAAATAACAAACAGAGATGGTTAAATAAAAAAATTGTAGATTTACACATATTTACCTTTAATTTGAAAATACAATTGTACAAGCAAAAGACAGTAAATACACTTATTTATAAGAATAGACTTTCCAAAATCATTTAATAAATAAATTACACTGCTCATACAGTTTCTCTTCAGCTGGAGGCTAGCATTCGGGCAGTCAACGAATTATGAGAAACAAATTCCACATTTAGTAATTCACAAGCTGCTACTAATAGTTTTGTTCATGTTGAACGAGGTATATTTAATAAAGTTGATATTCTCTCATCACTATCCCCAGTTCATAGTTTAATTAAATAAGCAAACAAGCCCTAACTCCCCAATACACATCTCAGATAACCCAGGAAGGAATTTGATTTTAACTGAAGTTTAGACAGACCTATCCAAAAGTGCACAATGTCTTCAGGCATTCCTTCAATGTTGTTAAAATCCATTGTATGATTTCTTTCTTTAACAAATAATGCAAAAGCTTGTATATGTTCTGTAGTAAATGTATGAATTAGTTGCATGATAGACAACCATTCAGTCCAATTATTATAATATAAATGAGAACTACACAGCCTACTGGTTTTTGGTACATAAAAGTTAAAATCAACAAACAATTTTATCCAAAGCCATGTGGGAACTGTCAGTCGCTGTGGTGAGTCACAATCTGGAACACTACAATATGCTTGTGAATCAGGTACTCTTTTAGAATCCGGTAATGGTCTGTGTAGGTTCTGGAATATTAGAAGGAACTGTTACTCTATCTGCTCACTGCCAACAAATGACAGATGCTATCAGATCCATGCACCTAAAAGAGAATAATATATTATTAAATTATTTGTTAACAAAATGTTACTTAAACAATATGGCAGCGATATATTAATGTTATACTTTTCATAAAGGAAGCTTAATTGTAGTAAAGTAATCATAATAAATAAAAATAACTATAATCCTACCAGTCGTGGGGATTTCCAATCAATAATTACATTTCTAATGTGTGTTCCTCTGTCGGATATTGTTTGCAGTAGTTGTGATCTAGTATTTAATATAGATCTTCCACAATTTATACAAAGCTGCCGACGATGTCCACTACTTGTGCTTGGTTCGGTGTCCAGAGGTATAGCCGGGTCATAATTTCGAGAGGTATCGGAGTCCATTATCAATGTAAATCGAGTTCACGGAAATAAATTGGTCTTCTTCTTCTTGATAGAAAGTAACAACAAAATCAAAACATAACCTAGCCGAATAAGAATTATCACTCAAACGTCTTTGTTGACAAAAGTGAAATGGTGTTGCCATATAAAAATCTTTTATCGATGAAAAGTAATCGATTGATTTGTAAATGAACTTATATATCTAACCGAAAAGGATTATTTGTAACGTTTTTAATATTTTGATACATGATATTGCAAAAGATTACCTACTATATATGCATTAATATATATATAACTTTAATTACATTCATTTTAATTAAAGTTAAAACTAATCGATTAATCGATACTATTAGTAATAGTACTTCAATAACATTTATTGATATGGAAACACAGTGCAACATGTCAACAAAACATATCCGAATCCAAAAAATACTTTTAAAAATGATATTTTTAATGTTAAGTTTCCCATGACGAGAGTATTAAAAATATTTTTTTCAGTTTTAATAATATTTTACTGTGTACATAGTTTTTACTAATTAGCTTGTCCACCAAAAGCCAAAATTGAACAATTCCCTTTGTTAAGTATACTGAATTATATTTTGATAAACAATGATGATATACTGAAAAATATTGTTGATAAAAAATTTCAAAAATTCCACTTCGTCCCTGGTACTTTGAGATCGGACTCGAACCCGACCCTTCGCAACCCGGGCGACTGCTCTAACCACTGAGCTACCCAGGACATAATAGGACTGACGATTTTTTCAAGCGCGTTTTACTTTACGCTATTATAGAGTAGGGAATGCAATCTCGTTCTCGCGAGATCTCGGCCTTTTTTAGCGAGATTGATCTCGGTCGAAAAATGGGCGAGATCTCGCGAGTTTAACGAGATTGCACTCGAGCATAAAATGATTTATTCTAAGTGCTGCAGCGTGAATTTATGCGAGTCCGATAATAAGACGAATAGCAAAGATTCTTTGAACATTTTGTGCTTCTTAAGAAGTTACTTTCAATATTATTCGCAATAATAACGCGTGATGTGAATCGAATAAGCCTTTAAATTGATTAGTATATTTTGATAATTTATTCTCTATTTTCTAACAGATCTCTGGGTACGCATAGTTTTCTTTCATTTTTAATAATCTCAGTTAAATAGTCAATTTAACATGGTTTATGAGTAAAAATTTAGTTTTTATATTTTTGTTTTAAAATACTGTATATTATAATTAAACTTTTCTTTGATTTTAGCAGAGAAGACTGGTTGTTTATTTAATTTCGTATTTGATTAGATACGTCAAAGTTTAGTTTCTTAAAATATTAGTACCTGGATGACTAATTTTTACTCAGCATTTTTATGAAATAAAAAACTTAATCGATTTATCGCCTCTGAAAGCCCCTGCAGCCGTTTCCGAGATTATAATACAGTAATTGCTCTTTTTAAATACATAAAACTTTATTCATAATACGTTTAATTCCTGTATTTTTTTTAATTCATTCAAATATTGTGATTTGAATAAATATTACAGTAAAACAGCAAACACAAAAAGTGCCAATCTCGCGAAATCTCGTAATTGGCGAGATCTCGCGGTATTGATATTCATAAACTCGCGAGATCTCGCTCGAGTCCCAATCTCGCGAGATTGCATTCCCTACTACAGAGCGTATTTTAATCGACTTCAAAAAAAGAAGGAAGTTATCAATACTGCTGTTTTTTTTTTATTTTTGTTACCTCATATAACTTTTTACAGGGTGGACCGATTTTGAGGATTGTTTCTTTTTTGAAAGCTAGCTTTCAAGAAAAAAAAAAGGTTTGCCGTGTGGTCCCATTTTTTTTTATTTTTTGTGTAATCAATAAATTAAGGTAATACATTGAGTTGAAATGTCGCAGCTTTACACATTTTCTACACAGTTGTGACGTAGCGAGCCCCCACCAGCCTCAACTTTATTGTCTATTATCTAAGCTATTTCTAATTAAACTAAAGCGAAAAAACTACACATCCAATATATTTGTATTATCTGATTGACGGGCTAAAAAGATTTAATTGCATCCATATTAGATAATAGTAATATAGAAATAAAACTAGAACTTAAAGCCTATAGATAGCATATAAATATCGAATTTATTATATACTACTAGTTAGCCAAATCATTATCATATTAATTATACCAAATTAATTAACCTACCACATGTACCCAAAAAAGAACCTCTTGAGATGAGATTATTCTCGCAACTTAATTTAAAATAGGTAAATCTGTCAACTTCCAAATTTATTCACTTCTAAATCCATCAACTTCCATTCACTTCTAAATCCGTCAACTTCTATTCACTTCTAAATCCGTCAGCTTCTAGTCACTTCTAAATCTGTCAACTTCTAAATTTATTCACCTCTAAATCCGTCAACTTCTAATTTTTTAGCACTCACTTCTTATAATTAAGCTGAATATAGAGTGGAACACAAAAGTATACTTACCCAGAGGCGTAGTTTCAAAGTCTATATCTACAGTGCCGGCGAGCGCATACGCTATCACCAGTAGAGGAGATGCGAGGTAATTAGCTCTCGTGTTCGGATGTATGCGACCCTCGAAGTTACGATTGCCCGATAGTACACCACAACATACCAACTCGTTCTGTACAAAAAAAAACTATTACTGAGAAACAATATCACCAAAATTGAAAAAAATCTGTCAAATTTTTTAATTTAATTTTAAACTTTAATGCTTAAGAGTAGAGTTGAAAACCCGTCGCGTTAATAATATTTATTAGACCACAAATAAATACATGATTGTCGTTATAACTAAGCTTATCATATACTGTACCTAATTAGTTAGCATCTGCTGCTGAACTGAGTTAATACCCGTCTTTCAGCATACAGCACCTCAAAACCTCAAATTCTTGAAATTAGTTATACTCCATTCATTATAACATTAGAAAAAAGAGGATCTCAGAAGCAGCAGTGCAGAACATTTTATTTACAAAATAAATATTTATAATAGTTTTGTTGAAATTTTGAACTCGGGGTTGAGATGAGACTAGCATTTTCTAAATTCATCTTTTATTGAGAGACAACATGGAAATAAAACTATCTATCTGTTGTTTGGATTGATTCTAAATGTAAATGTATATAATGAGAATATAATTTAGTTATATCTATGCCCAGAAAATAAAGGTAAACAACATTAATTTTTTATTAATAGTGTTATAACTTTTATTCAGATATTATTAGACTATTGATTAAGCAGTGGAAAAAATTGCTGAAATGTCAAAGTTAATTGTTGTAGGCCACTCGGGCCTGCACCGGAATCAAAATTTAGCAAAACTTAACAACAAAAGGATAACAACTAAAACAAAACTACAAGAAAACAATAATAACACAGTAATTACTGAATCACTGTAAATGGCAAAACAACAAGAAAGGCAGTAGCATTCACAATGGATGACAATCCCAGATTTCGATATTAACAATTATGAATAAATAATAGTCTGACAAAATTAAAAAGCTGTACTACCGAAACGTTCCCTTCAAACGTTAGGCAACGTTTTAAATTTGGTATAGTGACATGAGAATCGTACCGAAACTATCTAACCCTGCTTCTTTAGGTTCTTTAAGATGAACACTTTTGATTGTAATAATTATTAAATGTTTTAAGTCAGTCAAATACTCATAAATTTGTTAAATATATAGCTTAAAAGACAACGGCCAAGCATAGCAGCTGGTATTTAAGTGGATATGTAACAAATTAGCCGTTAGTCTTAAGAGTAACATGATTGTTGACATTTTGTCACAAAGTATACCATAAAAAGAACCTTTTTTTCATTCTGTCTAATGCTATAATGAATGGAGTATAGTATATATTAAGCAGATAAGCAACACTGAAATTTGTTCCTTATATTTGGCACAAACTTTACGTAACCTATAGTGTTATCCTCTCGGTGAGTAGAATGATAATGACTGAGTGCGTGTGAGAGGGGTGTTGACAATTTGACATATTGTAGTGAGTCCTAGAAGGGTCATTCTGCTAATATTAGCGTAATTATGTAAAGTCAATAGTGTTTCAACTACAACCTGTTATGACATAGCTCCTGGTTACAGGATCACTACAATGATAAATACATCTGTCATCGTTGATGTGTGAGGGAGACAACGCTCTAATAATATTGGAGTTCAGGTAGATAGTACAATGGTAAATGCAAGTAGTTAACATTCTATTGGGATGGTATTATTATGTAAATATTAGCAGAATTTCAGTCTGTACTGCTTGCTATATCAATAATTATGGTTTATAATATCGTAATGAAAACGGGCTCAAAAAATCACGCTTGTTGTATGGGACCCCCATTTAATATTCTGTTTTTTTAGTATTTGTTGTTAGACCGGCAAAAGAAGTATATCCTCTGTGAAAATTTTAAATGTCCAACTCTCACGGTTTATGAGATACAGCATGGTGACAGACAGACAGACAGTCTTAGTATATAATGTTCCCGTTTTACCGTTTAGTTACGGGGAACCTGTAAAATTTCATAAAAATTGGTCAAACCGTTTCGGAATTGTCAACTAAAACTGTGTACGAATATCTCACATATTAGATCAGAGGTTCCCAAACAATTTTTTCTCGCAGACCATTTAAAAAAAATTACTAGTTTTGGCGGACCCCCCGCTGCTACATTTTTACCATATTCCCAAAATTCGTCCAATATGTGAAGATCTATCTAACGAGCAAGAAATTCACGCCAGCGTAGACCTCGATGAATCTCTCGTGGACCACTGGGGGTCCTGCACCACTTAGGGAATCACTGTATTAGATAATGGGAATACTATACCTTTTCTATGGTGTTGGCTATGTTATCGTCTATAGGTCCAGAGTTTCCGATACACGTCATACATCCATAACCGACTATATCGAATCCCAACTTCTGAAGGTAAGGTACGACTCCGGACTCCTACAGGCAGAAATACATATATAATAATAGTAAGTTCATATAAACCCTGCGATTCTGTAAAAAAATCCAGACACGAATCTGAATCCACTCAGGTGTTTCACTTCAAAAACCGGCATCCGCTCAATCTTGAACAGATAATAACGTGTCGTGACATAAGTGAAGTGAGTTACACGACATAGGAATAGAATATCTGAGACGCGTATATTCAATCAATTTTGTTTTGCGTTTTTATGTAAAATAATGGAATTAATAGAATTTGTATAGTGAATTACTTAAATCGGACACACGAGTGAATTCGAATTCGGGTCTGCATTTTTTACAGAAGCGCGAGGCAGCAGGTGTATTCTCTAACTCAACTGACAACCTAAAGTAGTAATCACAGAAATAAGTGAGCAATTCCAATGTGTCAGAATCATTTACTTGTATTTTCTATCAATGGTTAGCAATTTTGAAATGTTAATATCGGCGATCTCCAATGAACTCAATTATGACACTTGATCTTGTATCGATAAACTGTTATTTCGTATTCTGTAAGCATTAGTGACTATGAAAGTGAACTTCAATGAGCGATTTCATCTAAATTAAAATATACAATATATATGTATAACAATAGGGATGATGACTGGGTAAAAAAAATGCAATTCTATTCAGTCCGTCAGTCAGATAATAGAAAAATATTAGATACGTATTTTTTTTTTACTTCAATTTAACAAGAAATAGCTTAGATAACAGGCATTAAAGTTGAGGAGTGGGGGCTCGCTACGTCACAGTTGAGTAGAAAACGTACTCTAACGTGACGTCATGCGAAATTTCAACTCCATGTAACGCCGTAATTTTATGATTACGAAAAAAAATAAAAAAATACGTGTTTAATATTTTTTAACACTCTACCTGACGGACAAACAAACAAAAATTAGTCATCATCCCTATTGACTAAGGATTAATGATTTACTAAAAACGAGTTACAGAATAAGGACGCAGATTTACCAAATCCGACGATGTACAATAATAATGTATAGTCCATCTTGTCTCAATAATCGTAAGGTGTAAATTACAATGCATCATGTGTCCGTCTTAATCAGGCACGTGGATATTGGTGAAGCGTTCGATGACAGAGATAGATTCTCACACGACTACTACTTTTTTTTATCTAGTTCGAAAATGAAACTGTTTGTAAAAAAAAATAATTCATTATCACCAGCCCTTTGATGTCCCCACTGGAGGGGCTCAGGCCTTCCTTATGGATGGTTCAGGAAGATATAGACTTTATGCTGGTTTGACAGGCGTGGAGAAACCCTACGAAGTGGTTTAATCAGTACACCTCCGGATATCAACTTGGGAAGAGAAAGAAAGAAAGAGAGAAAGACAGAGAGAGGTAGAGCAGGGAAGAAGGCACGTTAATTTACCTAGACAGTAAAATAAAGATCTCGAGAACCTCAGGTTGCCGACCCCTGCTATTTAAGTTAAAAGTCAGATTTTAGGATTATTTTAAATTATTTTGATTTAATACCTTCAAATAGTAAGTGACGACTCCAGATCCTGGTGATAGTGATGTCTTGATGTAAGGCAACACGCTTAGTCCGTTTTCGACAGCTTTCTTCGCTAGAAGACCTGTGGACAAAAGTTACGACGTGAGGAACTGAAACAGAATCGCCATCTGCAGTCTGAGATTGCAAATGTTAAGCATGTTTTGCGAAGGCCAGTTTTAGGATGGGTGACCAATTTTAAGTCGCCGGTGTGGGTGTTGCGGTACCTCCAGTGGTACTCTATACACTTTTGAAAAAGGGGAGTTTGTTAAAAAACATTTCCATTTATTTATATAAAATAAAGATTGGCTAACTCCGATTCCTGAGACTGCGAATGAGAATCTGAGTAATGTATGTGATGTCGTCTAATGTTTATTAATATAGCGATTGTGATAAGGGTTTGGTGATAGAGGTCAACGATGCGATAGTTAAGCAACTTTCATAATGGTTAGTCATAAGATGGGTGACCGAAAATGTATTATCTCTCACTACATATTTCGGAAAGCACGTTAAGCCGTTGGTCTCGACTGCATTTGCAAGGATTAACACCCAGAAATCCGCATTGGGCCCGCGTGGAGGGCCCACCCATTTTTTATGTTCAATTTCATTTCTAGGGAAGGTCTGCTCTCCAGCTGTGGGGAAATTAATTTGCTGCTATTCTTCATTGAGAAGTTCTCTTGACTTACCTGCACCCAGCATAACACTAGGATTGGATGTGTTAGTGCACGATGTGATGGCTGCTATTATCACTGCGCCGTGGGTGATCGTGTATGTCTGTCCGTCACTGTACGTGAAGCTGCCTGACGATGACAACTGAGCTGATGATAACCCATACCCCTTGAATCCAACCTGAGAACAACGATCATATAAATGAGAAACGCTTAAAAAATCCACCAGATAACCAGGTACCTGAACCTACAATTAGGGAATGTAATCTCGCTAAAAAAGGTCGAGATATCGCGAGATCTCGTTCTAATATTGGGAGACTGATCTCGGTCTAAAAATGGGCGAGATCTCGCGAGTTTAACGAGATTGCAATCGAGCACAAAAATGACTTATTCTTAGTGCGGAAGCGTGAATTTATGCGAGTCCAAAGTCGAGCGTAAATTCGAGGGATCAAAAGAAGAAGTCTTAAAATTTTACTTTCGTTTCCGAAGCGGCCGGTTATTTGACCAGCACAATAAGAAGAAAATAAACAGGCGATTCCTTGGACAATTGTGCTCCTTAAGAAGCTACTTTCAAAATTATTTGAATTATAATTAATGTTTTCAAAAATAGCCTAAATAAATATCTATCACAATAATGCTACTATTCGCTGCAGGAGTTTTTTAGTGAAACGGGAAGTTACTCTAATCATTCATTTCCGCCCTCTTTAATTTATGACTACATTTAATAAACAGTATTTTCTAAATAAAATTATATATTTTAATAGTAATATCAATTAAGATGCACAAATTTTTATCGAATTTTGAATTTTTTTATTAATTTATTCTTTTGCATGATACTTTTTAAATCTTATTTTTAGTTTGATTTTATAATTATTATAGTTTAATTTAATTATTGTTGTAGTGCCCTTATTAGGGTTCGTGTCAAGGTACATAAAAAAATAACATTTGTTTCAGCACATGAAAGCAATAAATGAGTAAGAGTAATTCGTAATAATGGCGTATGAGGTGCACTGAACAAATCTTTAAATTTATATTATATTTTGTTTATGTTTATTTATGCTGTAATTCTTAATAAATCTCTGAGTATACATAGTTTTCTTTAATCGATAATAATATGGTATTTCAGTTCTTTTTATTTATTCAACCTTACAAAGTAAATGAGTTGTATTTGATTTTTTATTTTTTGTAGTTTTGTTATATAACTGTTATATATTTCATGAAAATTGTTAGAGCCGTTTCCAAGATTCAAATAATAATCAGAGGTCGGAATTAGGTAGAGTTATTTATGTACTTGCATCGAAATGTTGATATTAATGAGGACCTTCCCAGGATTCGGGATTTCTTTATTTCTTTCTTTCATTGATGTAAGTTTGGCAACGTCGTGCGTGCAGTAGTTTAAATTGTTTAAAAGTAAATAACTTTTTATTTAAAAAATCACGGGATTTTTTCTACTCTTTAAAATTTATCTCGGGATTTGAGGCATATCCACTTTATTCTTTCGCTGTATGAAATCAGTGTAAGTTCATGAATAACTCTACCTAATTCCGACCACTGATAATAATACAGAAAGCGCTCGTTTAAAAGTAGTAGATAAAAAAATATATGATTATGTCAAACAATATTAAATTCATTAAATTTTATTGAAAATACCCGTAAAAATAATTTCTAATAATTTTTATAATAGTGATCATTTGCAAGAATAAACACACAAAAGAGAAAATCTCGCGCGATCTCGAAATGGGCGAGATCTCGCGAGATTCCATTCCCTACCTACAACCTTTCGCTCACCAGTTAGTTAATAGGTCTGGCAGCAGAGCGATTCCGTAAAAAATTGGAAAGATGGGAGTACACTGCTTCAAAATATTGGTATTTAGTCTGTCCTTTCTTTTATAAAATAACTAATTTATATTTTGAAAACTTCGATGTTAATGAACGCTCTTAATTCGATTATGCTGTCTACGCTGCATTTTTACAGAACAGCAAGCCAATTTTTCGAGTATATACATAACTAGCTTTCCGCCGGCGTAAAGTACTTACGGAGTAAGAGTAAGGGCGCTTGTGCACTACACTGAATTTTCATGTCCGGCGGTCCGTTTTTTTCAGGTCCGATATGTCAGGCCATATATAGGAGCCTGTGCACTGTCAGGAATTTTACCGTCCGGGATTTTACTTTTCTCTATTCCGGACCGGTATTTTCAGGTCCGTGATGGCGGCAATGAAAAACGTGTTTACGCTTGTGCACTGCTGTGTCCGAGATCCGGAAAATTCATAAGGAATAGGCTTGGGAAAAAATAATCGATTTGTGTACAATCGATATTTATTTCAACGATATTGTTAATTTCCAATAAACTTATAATCGATATTTAATGTATGTTTTAAAATGCTATATTTTATATGATGATTTAATTTAGTTGGTAAATATCACTGCATATGCTTTGGCAAACTCGGTATAGTTTGAATAGATTTATAATTTGATCAGCGTATGTTTCTAGTATCGATACTTAGCTAGATTTTAGGATCGTATTAAAAGTATCGATAACTTAAGGTAAGATAAATAATTGTTGTTACGCTTAGACGCCTAAACAACTGAACCCATCTTAATGGAAATTAATATAATAAATAGACTAAACTTTAAGAAAGAACATAGAAAGGTTCAATTTTATCACGAAAAATAGGAGATGAAAGTTTGCCTGGTATTTGTCATTATCAAATTTTTTTAGACAATTGATAAGTAAAGATAAATGTTTGATAACAGAAGTAATAATAAAGAATAAACAGAAGATTAACAGAAATTAGTAAGTGTCACTCAATGTCTTTTTCGCATTTAATAAAATCTGAAATGACTGTTTGTGTCATAAATAAATTAAAAAATAGAAGTATTCTAAGGGAAAAAATTTCTGCTCAAAGAAACTACACCACGCATATAAAATTATGCCTATATATAATACAGTCAACTGATCTCGTCAAGTTCATTTAGCATATTAATTCTCCGCTTACACGGCATTAATTTCGATTTGTTTACGAAATACCGATTGGTCTATCTCTGTAATAGTTTAAAGTTGTTTCTACAAAACTTCGAAAAAAAATAGCACGTTTATAAATTTAATCATTAAGTACTAGACCATTATCAGTAATTTTATTCTAATGTCACAGATATTTTTAGTATGTGAATAATGCTGTTCCTGAATTAGTAAAGGTATAAGTTTTTACATCTGATAATAGTCATCCGATAGAAGTAAAAAAAAATGCTTTCGTCTTGCCATAATTTATTATGGTTTATGTAAAATGATCAGATCATTATTTAGGTACCTTTCTACGTCTTCGAACGGAATTACCAACGTTCCAAAAATCTCGTCGTACCTAGCGTAAGTGACTTGTACCTTCAAAGAGAGCTGTACTACACTGCGCCGCTCCGATCAGGAAAAAAACGTACAAGTGCACAAGCTACTCAACCGGGTTTTTCATGATATTCCGAACCGGAAAAAATCGGACCGCCGCGCCGAATCTGAAAATTCAGTGTAGTGCACAAGCGCCCTATGGCCTACTCATAAATCTAATAAGATCCCCCCCCCACGCGCACCCCCGCCTCTGTGACGTCCACTTCACAACGGCCCATGCAGCAGAAATCGTAATATTTTAATTTCGCCATAACTTTAAAACCAAACGTCCAATTTTAATAATTCAAAGACCAAATATCATCTACATAAACTATACTTAGTGATGATATAATTTGATAAGGATTAATAGTATGAGTAAAATAAACGCGTTTAAATGTAGACAAAAAAAAATTCAAGATTTTTAAATAAAATAATGGTTGTTGTGCCTCAATCGACATAGATAGGTATAGTGTGTCGCGGACTTATTTGTAGATATTTATAAGATCTACAATTAATTAGAACATTTTATGCTTCTATCTTTTATAGTTTAGGCAGCGTACCCAAAATAAGTAACTTTTCTGGTTGATTTTTTACACCTTGTGTCCGAAAAAGTCAAATATCTTACGGAACTGTATTTTTTCCAAAATAAAATATAGCCTATGTTACTCATGGATAATGTAGCTTTCGAATGGTGAAAGAATTTTAGCAGTAGTTTCGGAGTCTATTCTATGTAAACAAACAAAAACCCTTTATACTATTATTAATATTATAAATGTGAAAGTTTCTTTGTCTGGATGTTTGGATATTTGGATGTTTGGATGTTTGTCGGTCAATCACGCCGAAATTTGATTTTTCCGGATTTTGATGTAATTTGGTATACAGATAGGGGGCGTCCATAAATTACGTCAGGTGTTTTTTAAATTTTCTGTCCCTCCCTCCCCCCCTGGTGAGATGTCGTGAGATTTATTCAACCCCCCTCCCCCATCTCCCAATCTCACGTGAGATTTTTTAAAATGCAATTTGATGAGTACTTGCGAGTATTTGCCTTGTTGTAGTATCGAGTATCGCTTTTGAAAGTATCGATACCTACTCGGTATCGAAAGTATCGTTCGAACCCTACAAATATGGTGGTTTGACATTCAGTAGATGTATAGCATCGAAGTATGAATGAAATTATTTTCTTTTGAACGAATTAGTGAATGATCTTAATCGTATACGATTACGATTAAGATTAAATCTTAAGCATGTACAATCTGGATTAAATGGACCAAAATAGTATATTTTCTTTTGTTTCAATCAGAAAAAAATTGCGTGATATTTGCCTCGACCCCTTCCCCCCCTTAAACATCTCACGTAATTTATGGACGCCCCCATAGGGTATTAGCTGACTCCGATAATAGGATACTTTTTATCCCACTAAACATTTCCCTAAGGCCCACGCGGGCGAAGCCGCAGGCGAAAGCTAGTAATATTAATATAGCCAAACAGACAAACAAGCAAAATGGTATCTTTTTATATTTCCCTTTATTATACTAACTAATGTTTACTATAACTTAATGAAACAAAAGATCCACTTATTTCAACAAATATGTACATATTACCTAATTAAGTAATGACCTAGATTTTAAAATGAATTACAAATATATTATCGCATGTCATTTGAGCTGAATCGACGATAACTATGTGTCACGACATTACTAGCTTCTGAGGACCACAATGGCGCATTGGTTAGTGGTTAGGAGCTGATAAGTTTTCGGTCACCCATCGTATAACCATATTTTTTTTGTACCGAGGGGAACTGACCTTAACATGCCGTCGACCTTGATGATAAGCCTACTGAACCTAGGCTCCTGCTGGGGAGGTTAAAAAACCCTTATCTACAGCAGGCCTACCGTGCAAAACCGCTAACAATGAAGCCTGGGAACTAATTGTCTAACTTTAAAATCTATTGCTATCGTTTGGTTTGAAAGATGTTGTATAACCATTGCTTGTTTTTGAAGACTGAACTTGAAAAAAAGTATTTGTATTATGCAGCAATGGTTGTGCAACACATTTAAAACTGAAAGCAATTGCAATAGATTTAAAATTAGACAATCAGGGGGCTGATACAAATACGAGAAAAACGGAAATAATTCGATATAAGCCTGGAATATTTTCAATCAAGTCAATTACAAGAGACTATATTTAAGAATCCATCTCATTTTAGCTACAGAAGGTATAAAAAAAACACCAAGTCAAAAAACCTTCATTTCCTTCACGCAAAATTACTAACACGACTTTTTTCACAAATTTTGGTTCTATTTATCATAGGGACAATGAAAATTACTGAAATCCAACTAAAAAATTTACAGGAAATAATCATTTTTATTAAACTTTATTTTTAACTTTTTTGTAGTAGTTTAATATGATAAAACTTTTATTTAAAGTATTTTTGAGTGGATTTTAATGATATTTAATGTGTTTAACTCAAATTGGATTCAAAACAAAATATACTTAACGCAATATAGTAATATCGACTGAAGTCTTATTTCATTGTTAATATTATAGATTTTTTAGCAAATATTTTTTTTTAAATATTTAAGTCCGTGTTTTTATAAAAATATGAGTTTCCAAATATGATATTAGGAAAATTTATGTATTTCATGGAAGTAACATAAGTGACAGCGTGAAAATACGTAGAAGTCACTTTATATGTATTTTGCTTATCATGCCATTGAGAAATTAAATGAATTTTATTTTTTTTACTAATAATCCGAAAGAAAATGTCGATGGATTAATTCATATATAAAAAATGAAATTTACCTCATAATAATAAAAAACAACTGTTATGTTTTAATGTTAGATCTCCATACTGAAAGTTGGTATTTGTATCAGTCTAATTGAGCCATTCTATGTGTCATATATATAACCAAATGAAAATTCTCAAGAAATATTCCAAAAGAATTTCGCATTAGAATAATAGAATCATTAATATAACATTAAAAATTAATTTTCATTAGCAACAAAAGACGTGAGTCAATAATCTAAACCTGTTTTTAAAAGAATTGGTTATTTCTCGTTCTGTGTTATCAGCTAATTATTTGCAAAATAAATAAATCGTGGGATTTATTCAGAAGTTATATGGTACAACACTTATCACGTATCATAAAGTTAGGCAACTTTTACAATGACAAATCATGGGATGGGTGAACGTAATTTATTACCTATCACTCACAATAATCTGTAATAATGTAAAGGAAACACTTGATTGTTGGTCTGCATCGAATTTCTTTCAAAAATCCACCTTTGTCATCGGGTGACATAGGCTATAATATACACGGATAAATCATCTGCTTATAAATAGGATATTTCAATATTATTAAAAATCAAATGTGTGGCATAATAGTTATTTAAGATACGAGTGCGGAAAGTAAAGTTTTACGAATAAGGGCCAAATTCATTGGCACGAATTAGAAAAACCTTTTACGCTCAAGTTTCTTACAACACTTTTCAATGCTTTTTGCGAGGAAATAAAACAAATATATAGGTCAATAAAACTAAGTATGTATTAAAGGTAAAAATTATTTGTTAAAATTAAACGTGATATTTGAACATGTTTTCGTGTCATACATTTTTATTTGAAAATATTCGTTCAAGGCTCCTTGAAATACTTTTGCCTCTAAAGTTTGACATATTTTCATAATTTCTTTTTAATTTCTTTGGTGCCCGGCCAACAAAAATTAAAAAAATACTTTTAAGCACGTGTGCAGTAAAGGATTTCAGTACATTTTTATTTAACACTTGTTTAAAGACTCTGTTTCGGTGTTTACAATGGATTTAAAAAAATAGCGCTTTATGAGCGACTGCATTGAAAAATAATATACATTATATTTACGTACATTTAAGAATTTTGCTTTGATTTATTTCTTAAATCTACGCACATTTATGCACTTAAATTTATTATTATCTATCTACAGTCGTACGTGGACTCAGTGAGGATTAGCGTACACTTGGTTTCAATCATCCACAGGGACATCAGAGCAGCACAGTGGCAACTTTCCCAAGGGATAGGTGACAGAAAGAATATATATCTCAAGTTCTCCCGTCATTGGGCCAGCGTGGAGGGTCAAAGGAATCTTCCTGCAGTGGGAGCATAAAAGCGCCGATGACTCAGTTTAAGTCAGGGCTCGGAAACGTTATTCAAAATAACGTTTTTAAAACGTTTCTTATGGTTCTTTGGGCAAGATTGCGTTCGAAACGAAAACGAAATGAGAACGCTTTAAAAAACCGGTTTAATCCGCAAGATGGTGCCACGCGGGCTGTAAGGGCGGCGTACATTTATTTTATTACGATATTTACAGTATGCGATGCAAAAAAACGCAAAATAAATGGTTAAAAACGTTTTATTAACCGAAAACAATATAATTCTGTTTTTTTCCAAAACCGTTTTTTATATCGTTCTGTTCGAACGAAACCGAAACAAAGTGTTTTTTAGGTATTTAAGATGAAAACGTTTCGAAAAATATACCGGTTTCCGACCCCTGGTTTAAGCAATCGATCGAAACAAAACATAATACGGAATAAAAAAAATAATATTCTCACGTGCGAACTCCAAACGCAAGTATAATGTGAGGAAGTAAAAATGCTGGCTTCAATAATTTCAAGGACAATGAAATTATAATATACGAATTGAAATCACGTCCCAAATCATTGTTTAGAAAATAATGTAATCGACTTTTTTCAGTGATATTTTGGTCACACTGTGTTAATATACTCTCGAGTGTTTTACAACGTATTTATAAAGAAAACCTTATAAAGTAAACTTAACAATATAAATATTTCCAAATGGAAACTTTTTTGTGTATTAAAGAAAAATAATGTAAAAACAAAAGTGCTATAAACGATTAAATACAAAATTTATCTAATACATTTTAATTTATTCATGAAATTGTAAATACAGTTACTTTGTTTTGATGACTAAGTGTTTGTAAACGCGCCCGCACACGTAAGTACTATTTTATTTATAGGAAAACTAGCTTTCCGCCTGCGTCTTCGCCCGTGCTCTTATATCTATAATATACAACGTGTGAATTTAATTTTATAATAAAAAAGATTAGATATAATTTTTTTCTTATTTTTCCATAAGTACACATGAGCAGGTCTAACTCTTGGCGCCCGCTTATCGTTGAATTTTGGGACACGTTGTATATAACTCAAAGGTGACTGACTGACATACGCCCGGTTTCTGAATTGAGAATTTGAAGTTGAGCACGTCTCAAACCGTGCTTAAGCCACTTTAAATATCATTAAAACATGTTTTCATTGCTGATTTATAAATTTTTAATTATCAGTTGATAGCAATTTGGTAAATCTAATACATTTTGCCATATGAAACGTAAAAAAACTTAATTTATTAAGAATAATCAGTTGAGATTTTGTACTTTCTCAATTCAGAAACCGGCCGATTGTGATCTATCAACGTACAGCCCAAACCACTGGACGGATCGGGCTGAAATTTGGCATGCAGGTAGATGTTATGACGTAGGCATTCGCTAAGGAAGGATTTTGATCAATTCTATCCCCAAGGGGATAAAATTTTGTTTGTAACTTTGTCAATTTTAAACCGATCAAGCTGAGACTGCATGCATAAAGCTACTGTGACGTAGGCATCCCCTAAGGAAGGATTTTGATAAATTCCACACCTTAGGGGATAAGATAGGGGACGAAACTTTATTTCATGTATTTTATATAATTTATAAATATTCGTTACAAATGCTGCTCAAAGTAACTTTACTACGCGGACGAAGTCGCAGGCAAAAGCTAGTTATACATAAAAACCATCCTTTTGAATCACCCAATCTATGAAACAAACCGCATTAAAAATCCGTTGTGTAGTTTTAAAGATTTAAGCATACATAAGGATGGACGGACAGAGAAAGCGGCTTTTTTTATACTATGTAGTGATAATATACTGTTCGCGACTTTACCCGCGTAAATTAATAGCCTACGTCACCCGTATATGACGCAATTTCCCGTAGGTGAAATAATTTTTAAAAATGGCCTATTAATATCAATTCAATGTAAAGAAACAATTTTTTTTTTCTTTTTATAAATATTACAGTATGCTTGTAGATGTATATTTGTGGACGTTGATTCTTTAAACAAAATTAGTTGAAAATTTATGATTCAAGAAGACTTACCCCTCTTAAAATTATAAAAAAATATCTCGCATTCTTTGGCAGTACTATTAATAAAAAAAAATATTTACGATAAAATTGCAATTTTAGTATTAGTCTAAATTCATATTATACAGAGAATAAGCAAACCTACAACCTTCTAGGAGTAAATATTACTTACGTAGAGCCTCGTACTAGGTAAACCTTTGCCAAGTCTCTGTTTAATAATATGAATTTTGAATAATACTAAGTGCAGTCTCGGTGTAAGTTTACTCTAACGCTAAACCTTGTTTATTAATACCAATGTAGAAGTTTTCAAAAGCTAAATTATCCAGGATTAGCCCGTCCGTTATTTTAGTAATAATAATAATTAAAAAAATATTTTTTACAAGTACGTAAATATACAAAAGACAGAAACAGAATTTGTCCAGACTAATGGTCTCAAAATGGTTCCAACTCATAGAGGAGCTGCTCTGTCTGCGATACGGTTAAATAATTCAATGGCCGGTAATAGGATGGGTGATCAGAAATTTTCTATCTCGAACTCCTCCGTGCTTCGGAAGGCGCGTTAAGTCGTTGCTCCCGACTGCATCTCCAGCGGTTAACACCCACCGATCCGCATAAGGCCCGTGGGATGGGTCCTATTCGATTCGATTCCATCAATAGGAAGGCTTGAGCCCCAGCAGCAGACATTAATAGGGTGGTGTTCCAACTCAGCATATTCTAATCTGGCTGTACATTTCATGATTCCCTCGCCACAAATTTCTCTATTATTTATTTTTACATATGATTTTATCAAACAAAATCAAGTTGAGTATCTAAAACAGTATCACTAAATATTTTTCTGGTTCCGCCGATAACCGACCGCAGGCGTGTAGCTGCCACAGTACGAAATAGGTAATTTTGACAAATTCCAACAAGGATCTATCTAAATTAACAAAAATGAATTGTTCGGATGTGTTATTAAGCATAAAACTCGAGAACAGACTATGGCCATAACAGACTAATTTTAAAATCTATCACGACCTCTTTCAATTTGATAATTGAAAGATATTCATGAACTTCGTGCTACAACTGACATGTGATAGCGATTGCATTGGATAAAATATATTGTTAATTTGTGGTAAGCGCTAGACAATGTTACACTATTCCATAAATTGCTATATCTTTGAAATCGATTGCGACATGTTTTAAAATAAGACAATTAGGCCTCTGATTTTGCTGATGTATCTTTTGTTGCGATGATCTAGTCCGAGGAAAGAACTTATGGGGAGAAACAACTTGAAAAATACGAATAAAATTGTGAAAACAGCCATTTTTCTTTTCCCGTTTAAACTAGTATGTTACCAGCTGTTTAAAGTTAAATAAAACTACCGTAGTGGTAAGCGCGCTAACTAAGTAGTCGACACCGGTTTTAATAAAAAAATATAATTTATTTTATTAAATGAACAGCGTAACAACTAACTAATAATCAATGTATTTACCTTATCCACTAGTATTTATATAATAATAAATGCTTACATCTAAATATTTATTGAGAGCAGCTACTGCTGCTGACAAAGGAAATCGATGTGGGGTTAGCCACCTTGAGATAAAGTTGTTCAGGAACTTTCGCAAAGGCCCGTCATAGGATGACCAAAACTTTGTTATATCCAGCTCTTCCGTACTCCGTAAGGCACGTTAAGCTGTTTGTTCCGGCTGTATCTGCAATCGTTAACACCCACCAATCCGCACTGGGACCGCGTGATGGGTCATAGCCCTTCTGTATTGTAGGGAAGGCTTGAACCGTAGCAGTGGGATATTACAATTATATTAAAACAAAATATCAATGTTACTTTGTTTTAGAGAAATGGTGCAGACAAAGGCTAGCGCGACAGCTAATATCAAATAAAATGTTAATTATTAAATGACTTATCGATGCCGTCATTATCATAACAATAGCTCAATAGCTATTTTTGTTAATTTAAATCTAATTATCTAAGTAATTATGAAGGTGAAAATGTTGAAATGTTATAACAATATATCTCCACTTTCTATAGAATTCGATGTTAATATGCACTGAAATAGTGACTTTAAAAAGTAATGTTAATAATGGAAGTCAAAGTCAATATCTTTATTTATATAAACTCTTTTTAAAATCCTTTTGATTCGCTCAACTTTTTTTTAACCAACCATTCGTTCAAGTAAAGGGCATATAAATATTTAATAAATAATATATAAATAAATATTTATCAACATCACATACTTTGCTCAGATTCCAAGATGAGTAGCTAAAGCCCCCGTATTATGGAGTATCTGACGCAACGAAGGTACCACAACACCCAGACCCGAGTCAATATAGAAAAGTTCATTTTCTACATTGACCCCACCGGGAATCGAACCCGGGACCTCAGAGATGGCGACACCTTGAAACCGGCGTGCGAACCACTCGGCTACGGAGGTCGTCAAAGACTAATTCTTACGTAATAATACCATCTCAGTAGGATCTCAACTACATGAAATTTGCCATTGTACTATATTCCTGAATTCCAATATTATAAGTGCAATGTCTCCCTCACATATGAGCGGTGACAGATGTATATATTATTGTTGTGTACTAGTAACAAGAGCTGTGTCATAACAGGTTGTAGTTGAAGCGTTATTGACTTTACATAATTACGCTAACGTTAGCAGAGTTGTCTTTATATAAAAAAAATAATTTTGGCTGACAAGAAGCAAAATTAACTAACCAGCTCTAAGAGAACTAATGACATATAAAAATACCATGTTATTACCTAATATATAACAATATAAATTAATTATTATATTTCGGTAGCGTAGTGGATAAGCGTCGCGGCCCGCGAACGTGGTCGTTAAGCGACTTTCGCAAGGGTCGGTCACGGGGTGGGTGACCAAAAAAATTTGTCGCAAGCTACTCCGTGCCCATGCTTCTTAACCATACATAAGGAAGGCCTGAGCCCCTGCATTGGGGACGTAAAAGGGCTGATGATGATGATGATTATATTTGATCATTTCGCATTCACAATTCAATGTTAAATATTCTTAATGAAAAATGTTTATTGCATTAACACTTATGAAAATACTCTTTGTAGTAATATATACTTATACTCTCTGTGTAAATAATAAAAAGTATTTGAAAAATACGTCAGTCCTGTTAGGTTCTGGGTAGCTCAGTGGTTAGAGCAGTCGCCCGGGTTGCAAAAGGTCGTGGGTTCGAATCCTATTTCAGCGTACCTGGGACAAAATGAATTTCCTATGCATTTTTTATTAAAATATAAATTAATTTACTACTACTACTACTACGTTGTCCTTTAGTCATCGCTATAAAATAAATTTCTTGTTTCTTTTTGGAGCGTTATTTAGTCGGATTTTAGTTTTTAAACTTATTTTTTTTTTTATTTAATTTTTACCCTACACGGAGTAATTGAGTAATACATCTAATTTAGCTTTTACTTTATGTTCTATAGAGGGCGCTGTTGCAAATTTATTGTAACGTCACACAGCCTATAGCACGCGGACAACTAAGACACTTCTAATAATACCTCATTTGTCCAGTTACGATGAGTAGTTTCGAAGTTATAATGGAACAAATGAATGTTCTTACATATGTGCATACCGGCCAAAATCATAACCCTCGTTTTCGCTTCGCTGTAGCCGGGTGAAAATAGTTTATGATTTGTGATTTATTGTAAATTTAATTTTTCCGTGAAACAAAAAAATATAAAACTAGAAAAAATATATGTCAACGGTGCATCCACAAAATTTGTAATTATATATTTTCATTCACGTTTGTCATTTTTATAAAAAAATAGAATCGACATTATAGTTTTAAATATATCGAATAGTAAAATGTTATGATTACTATATTTCACAAATAGGATGGAAATCCTAAAAAAATATAATAAAAATACAATTATTGGAAATCAGGATCTTAGAAACTTGAGACAAAACCCGATTTCCAACATTCCAACAACAAAGAAAGTCTGAGCGAAAAACAAATTATATTTCAATAAATGAAACCGCATAACTGATATCTCCACGTATAAATATCAGTAAAACCACAAAAAATATACATAACATCTACTGATATAGGTAAGTGTTCATATAATAAGAGTCTAAATTTGTAAAATCATTTAAATTCTTAAAAAAAACCACTTTGTTTCTGGCACTCCGAGATGGTGCTCGAACCCACGACCTTCGCAATCCAAGTTTAAATATATGTAAAAAATATTTCTTTTGGCTGTTTGAGCGGATTTTCTGAACATAGATGAGAATACGCTCTGTAGAAGCGGAAAAGAAACAAGCGCTTAAAAAATTAATCACTCCCGTCAGTTTCTGGGTAGCTCAGTGGTTAGAGCCGACGCCTGGATTGCGTAAGGTCTGGGTTCGAGTCCCATCTCAGGGTGCCAAGGACGAAGTGGATTTTTAAGCATTTTTCAATAAGAATATTTAACAGAACTCGTTGGTTTGAAGATGTGGAAAGACTGTTGGATGAAATAAGATTGTTGTCTTCAAACTTAACTGACATATATATCAACGGACAGACAAATGTACTGTAACGAGAACATGATATTTGTTACAGGGGTTACTTTCATAATGAAATTGAGCGCTGAGAAATATTTTTTAAGAAATTCAACACAAGGAATGAGATACCGGATGACATTTATATGAATAATGCAGACGAAGCCGCTAGCTGAAAGCTAGTATCAAATAAAATACAATGCTCTGATAAAGATGGCTGCCTAAAGGACATATTATGGAGCGTCTGAGACAAAGAATTCACTACAACACCCAGATCTGAGACAATATAGAAAAGTCGACTTCCTAGATTGACCAGACCTCAGAGGTGACGACACCTTGGAACTGGAGTGCGTACCACCCGGCTACGGAGCTCGTATTAAAGTTAATTTTGTGACAACTGGAATGATAGTGAAGCTGATATACCAACGAAACATTTGAAGGGCAGAACTCGTGGGCAAGACAAATCAAAATCATTTAGTTGGTCTAAGATGGCAAGCACTTGTGAAAGTCGGGAGCTACGCCATCGGTTCGTAAAACTACGGCGGGAGACCTTGTACCGAGAAGAACCGGCAAGAAACTTGGCAAGGGCTGCTTTTTTTCTTCCTGTTTTATCTCATACTCAGCCAGGTACACAAACTTACATTAAAATTGTCATTAGTTTAATTAGCAACATTACCGATACAAATTTGACATTCATTAGAGCTTAAAGGCGTCATTAAACCTTAATAGACGTTTGTTCCAGTGACCGATAGAGAAGTATAGATTACTTCATTGGAATATGAAACCACTTTCCATCACAATATTTGAAAATATAATTACAAGGACAAAAAAAGGTACACTGGAGCACTCATCTCCACTAGCAGCGCCCGTTCACGAACATGACGCACGAGCCATCGCTTCGCTCAATCATATTTTCATCACCATAAATGTTGTCCCCACTGTTGAGCCACAGACATTCCCTATTCATGTGTACAAGCTATAAACCAACCACACGGCCTATTGCGGATTGGTGGTGGTTAACGATAGCAGATGCACCCTGGACGAAGCATCGAGGAGCTTGAGACAAAAAGAATCGGTCACCCATCCTATGACAGGGCGTTGCGAAAGTTGCCTATCTACGCATTGCAATCCAGCTCTAACGACTGCGCCATCTTCCCACCTTATATGGTCTAAAACAATCGAATGTAATCTTAAAGGTGACGTCAGACGGTATAAAACCGTTAGCATGTATTAAACCGGGTAATAGAAGTAGAGAAAAAATGTATGTCTACGCCGCAAAGGAACGACGATAAAGACATGTGTTTTGCTTCATTGTCGTCACACAGAAAGATGTCTTCAAGATACTTACACCAAACATTTCTTGCATAAATATTTGGTGACTTGGCTTATGAAAGTGTATTGCCATCATAAAGCTAACTCACTAAATATTTTTGTTGGAACCTAACAACAGAGGACGCTGCAAAAGAAGACTCCCGCACCTGTCTATGCTAATATTATTAAGAAGAAATGTATATTTGCATTGAATAGGCCCCGATTTTAAAAATTCATTCAACTACGGAAGCTACGTCATCATTGGTAATATAAGCTTTAATTTATGCAAGCGAAGTCGCGGGAAAACGAGTAGTATTTAATAAAAATATGTAATTTCGTCGTTTAATTTCAAATCTTGCATTACCGTCATGTTAAAATTGAAATATCTCTGAATTGCAATTCAGTGATTAATAAATATATGATTTTGTTGTTGTTTTATTTTAAAGCCTAAGCTACGAGCGTGTGAAACACACTTTAAAACATTCGTTTAAAATTCTGCTTTTATCTACATGAACCCCATATATTATTTAACGGAGACATAAAAATAAATTTCAAAACCAAAATAAGCCAAATCTATTCAACCGTTCTCGAGTTTTTGTGAGCCTGACAGATGTCATTTAGAGGTTAGACGGAGAATTCGCGCCAATACAGGTACTTCCGGGTTGTCATTTTTGTAAAAATCGTTTTACAAAATTACATCAACAGAATGAACGAATGAATGATTGAAATGTATATGGCTAATATTTATTTATAATTTCATCTTTTATATTCCACTATAACACAACAGAATCATCAAAATCACTCCGTCTGGGCAAATAATTCAAATAAAGTTGTCACAAGAATTTCAAGGAATTCACTTCATTTTGTTTCTATGTCCATCTAAAATAAGATGCAAGATAGAATGCAATAAATAGGTATAAAGTTATAAGATTAGACATAACTACGATCCCTTGCATAAGAGAATCTTCTAAGAAGTAGATATACTTTAATGAGCTCATTAGAATAAGTATATTTTGATTTGTCATTTAACACGTGTTTTTTTTTCGTAACCGAGTTGTTCGTACACCAGTTTCAAGGTGTCGCCATCTCTGATGACCCGGGTTTGATTCTCGGTCGGGTCGATGTAGAAAATCAATTATCTATTTTGTCTCGGGCTAAGGATACTCCCGTAATATGAGGGATTTAGCTACTCATCTTGGAATCTTATCAATGAAGGTGTTGTCTAATATTTATTTATTTGTTTACGTATTAAATTAAATTCAGAAATCAGCCATTTATAATTAATTTATGAAAGTATCAAATGTAGCCAGGACCAACATCTTGGCGTGTTTTCCGAAGCATGGAGTAGTTAGATATAATAATTTTTTGGTCACCCATCCCGTAACCGACCCTTATGAAAGTTGCTTAGCAACTACGATCCCTTGCAGCGGCGCTTATTCACTACACCGAGGTACTTAAGATAAAAGCTTATTGTCTGCTAAATATACAATTCATCAATACAATTGCAGTGATTACGCGTTGACTCATAAGTCCTTAATACTATTTACACCATTAGAGGTAGATTTTTGAATATAAACCCCCGTCCCATAGAAAACTGATCAGTTATATTTTAACATTGATAAGTGCCAATACGGATTTTGAGCTAAAACATCAAAAGGGTATGTAATTTTTCAAACGCCTACTACTTTATTATATTGAATGTTTTTTTTTACATTAACATTATTTAATCTAATTTATATTATATTTATTTTCGTCATAATATTGTTAACTTCATTATCGACGAGTTCATTCGAATTTTGAATATACGTCCCTGAAATTCGTGGTAATGGTAATAGAATCCAGATGCCTAGATGAAGTGATGGTTATGAAGTTGTCGTATTATACTTTTGATGTGATAAATATTTATACGTAAGTGCTTTAAGATTAATCAGTGTATATATCGAATTTATGATTTCATTCGGGGTAAGTAAAGCCATCTTTTATACTATTTTCAACTTTTATTTGTGCTACTTAAGTGAAAAACGGTTTTTTAACAATATTTATTTTGTAAGTATATCTTAAATTCAAAGAGATCAGAACACTTAATGTATTATATAGTAAGTTATAATAAGTCCATAACCTGAAATCGTCTCTAAAAACACATAAATATTGGTGAACTCGCAAATCAATTAGACAGCAAGACGCGCAACATTAATTCTTTCCACGATTTACTAAACAGAAGATAATCTTTTTTATGCAAACTAAAATTTTGGGACACTATTAATATTTTGATAAATATTTTCATTTTGTTTTTCATTTTTAATGCATTATATTTGTTAAGTGTAAGCTACAGAAAAGGTAATTATCTTTTAGTGGTACTTAAAAGTTATTATTATATTTCATGCAGGTCATCAATTATTGTCATTTTACACTAGTGTCTCTATTCTCAGTTGATATTTTCGTCATTATGTCACTGGGTCTATAGATCACTGCTGTATGTGACTACTGTCAACATATCTCAACACCGCATAGTGGTACATCACTAATGCCGTTACGGCAGTATCTCATCCTTAGTGGACATTCTTATAATTTTGTCACTGGGACATGAGATAACTGCTATATTCGACAAGTGTCATCGAAGACTAGGTTTTGTATCATAAAATTGCTTTCGCCATTATTTACGGACTTTCTTTAATAACATTTTTTTTTAATTACATTAACAAATAACAAATTCAAAAATAAAGTGTCTGAAAATATTTAAGGCATTCTCGGTTTGTACGAATACTTTATTATTATATGTTAATGTGAGATTAATTCTCATTCTTGTAAAAAGCTTAAACAATTATTTTTTGAGAAGGCAACTATTTTAGTACAAGTTGCAAGTAATCTTTAATAGACAAACTTCTAAATTTATATGTTTAATTTGGAACACCTTATGAAATATTTACTCCACTATGTCAATACTTTTTTATTACAAAAGTTTCCAATGAAATCGCTATTGCTGACGATGTTTCGTTCTTGGAATAATATTTATATCAAATATTGCTACTCGTTATTCAAAATATCGGGGTTGCAAGATTGCAATTTACTTAGATAAGTATGATTTAAGTAAATGCCCTCTTTGTGATGGATGATCAATACAATTCTTAAGTATCTTCTTCACAAAAATATTAAAAAACTGTAACTCGTTCAACTCGTTTAACTTTAACCATTTTTTTCGATTGAATTATAACCTTTTAAATAACTAAAACCAATTTTGCAATTGTTAACAATAATAATACCTCACTTTTGATTTTCAGTAGGTATGGAAAAAAAACAGTTCTTAATTCCATTATTTATTCTTCATGCAGCCAAACAATGACTTAAAAACTTCTTTACTGAACTCATATTTTCCCGCTTATAAACGCGGCGATAGGCAAGCGAACACAACAGCGCGGTAACGTGCCGCGGCCTAACTGACGGAGGCCGAGCGAGCCCGAGATTTCGTGTGTGCACGCGTACATACGCGCTGCGCACACATACACATACATAGATTACCTTTCTTTGAAGTCAAACTAGTTACTTTAAAGAAAAATAAACATCTGTTTTTTATATATAGGTATTTCAAAGTTTGATAGGTATTATAACTATCAGAGTGGTCAAAAAACATTTGTAATATAATTATAATTCATGCAGGTCAGCAATTATTGTCATTTTACTGCAGTGTCTCGATTCTCAGTGGACATTTTCATCATGATGTCACTGGGTCTCTAGATCACTGCTGTATCGGACTACTGCCAACATATCTAACAACATAAATCATATGTCATCACCGCACACACACCAATAATGTCGTTACGGCAGTGTCTCATCCCCAGTAGACATTCTTATCATATTGTCACTGGGACATGAGGTGACTGCTGTATTCGACAAAGGTCAACGGCAGCTTATTTGCTAAATGTAACAAAGAATTGTCGAATTAAATTCCAAAATTTACTCTATTTGTTTGTGAATAAAAAATATCATTAAATAACTCACATGTGTTATTTATACTCCCTTTTATGAAGTACCGAATATCTTTAACATTTGTTTTTTTTTTATTTGTTAATACGTCTTTTGTTGGACGCTTCTGGTATTAGAAAACATAAATTTCTTGAAAAAAGATATTAATGCCAACTAAATAAATTCCAGTTTGAAGCTTATTGTTTACTAATTATACCACTTTATGGTTTGAGTAATATTATAAATACAAAATACAATTACAGTAATTATGTAATAATTTCGTATAATCAAGTTCCAAATATTGTTCACACCATTAGGAGTACACGATTTTTGATATAAAAGCCTTGTTGTCTATAGAAAAAATATCAGTTTTCTTTTAACAGTGATACTGAGCACCGATTTTGAGGCAATCAATCAAGAAAGGTATGTTATATTATGTTATAGCACTATTTCAGACGTTGTTGTAATGTTATGATCTTTTTTATTATTTGTACTATTGATACGACCTAATATATTGGGCTTATTTTGAAAAACTGGTTTCTTATGCTGATTTAATAAAAGAACTTTTGAACGGAATCGTAATTTCTAAGCTTCTTTTGCATATTTTAAATGTGTCAATTCTTTCACGGGTTCTGAAGCCACTGGACGGAGACGGTGGTAGTCTTAAAATAATTAAAAGGATCGATACTTATATTACAAAGAGGTAAAGTTTCTTATTTTGTTTAAACAAACTACCGACCTACAAACGTAAGTTGTAATCTTTAGAAATACTGAACCGACCATGAAAATTCTTTCAACTACGGGAAGCTACATCATACGCGGTGACAAGGGCTATGAGTCGCGGGGAAACAGCTTGCTGTTATGATATGCTTGTAATATAATCGTAATGATTTGAAAAAATAATAATATAGGTTAATTTGAAACTTTTAAATACCTCTCTGAAATACTGTACTGTAATTTTATTTTATATATGTATGTATATCTTAAGTTTCTAGCTTTTAAGGTATATAACATATTTTTATTTATTATAGTAAGCATTTTGTACACAGATGTATTGTCAATTTACACTAGTGTCTCGATTTTCAGTAGACATTTTCATCATTATGTCACTGGGTCCCGAGATCACTGCTGTATGTGACTGTTATCAACATCTCTCAAGATAATTTATACGTCATCACCGCAGAGTACTACATTACTGACGTCGTTACGGCAGTGTCTCATCCTCGGTAGACATCCTTATCATATTGTCACTGGGGCATGAGGCAACCGCTGTATTTGACAACTATCATCGACCATTACTTATACATATATTTTGCATTCATAAGCTTTACATATCAAAAATTAGATTATCCGCTTTCTACTTCTAATTACGAATTTACTAATTTCGGGTAAGATTTTTCACTATAATACTGTCATATTACGGTCAGCAGTTACCATATTTATTATTTTAAAAAATAAGAAGGTGTCATTTTAACAGTTTTTCTTTATTTGGTTAGTGTTCCGTAAAATGTTCGCCAACATTAAACCTTTTTATTTTGATGACTCTTATCCTATTTACAAAAATATCCATATCTTGTGACGAAGCTTCTTTTTAATTGTTCATTATTTTTGTAGTTACTAAAAATTATAAAGAACTTATGCTTAATTTCCTTCGTTCATGGCATGTTGCGATTACAAAAATACGCTCATGACATGTTGTGATTATGTTAAGTTAAGGGAATTAGAGAGCCAGATAGAGTGATCTAAAAGAAGTTGTCATGTTATACTTTTAATAAATATTGGCGTTATGATAAATATGGACATTATAAAGTAGTAACTACGTTTTCTTTTTTTTTTAGGTTTTCATTCTCTACTTGTAGTGACTAATTTAATGGAGGTGTGTACAATTATTTTTTATATTATCGTATGTTATGGTTATTTATGTCATTTTACGGCAGTGTCCTAATTCTCAGAAGACATTTTCATCACCATGTCACTGGGTCTTAAGATCACCGCTGTATGGGACATGTATCAACAATGGCGAGAATAAATTTTTATTGATATATCAATAATTATTATATATTTCTATGTTTCAAGCACCATTTCATATGTCGGTACGGCAGCGTCTCATACTCAGTTGGCATTTTTATCATTATGTCACTGGGTCTTGAGACCACTGTTGTACAGAACATGTATCAACTTTAGAAGCAAATGTTTATATGTACATCAATCATTATTATACATTTTGGAGGCATATCATTATTTATGTCGTTACAGCAGTGTCTCGCGCTTGGTAGACATTCTTATAAATATGTCACTGGGTCATGAGAACACTGGTGTGTGACATTAATTATCAACGTCTCGCAAGATATCATGCATCATCACCGCAGCTCTATATCATTGTCATTACAGCAGTGTCTCACACTCGGTAGGCATTTTCCTCATTATGTCACTGGGTCTAGAGATCACTGTTGTATAGGACATGTATCAACTATGGCGAGAAGATATCTTTCCTAAAGATAAGTAAATTTTTAGTTGTAGTTGATAGTTTATACAATAAGGCCATGAAATGCACAGAATTTTCAGCAGAATTAGCGACCCAGATTGAACGATCATAATGAAGTTGTCGTGTTATACGACTTGCTTTAATGGTAAGTACGAAAAAAAATACGTATAATTTTAATTATTTGCCTTAATATTATTAGTTTTTAAGTTTTATTTGGAATAACTAAACTCAAAAAATATTTTGTATCGTTCTTTGCGTTACTAAAGTATATTATATAATATTGTTTTACTGAAATTATATTAATTGTGTTATTTGGAAATTTGTTAGTTTTGTCTCTTATGGCGGTGTCTTCAATCTCGCTAAACATTTTAATTATTACGTCATTGGGTCTTGAAACCAATATGGCGGACATATACGTTCCACGGACATCTATCATAAGTATATATTTAAATGTTTCAAGAGACATTGCTTATGTCGTTACGGCAATGCCTCAACCTCATATGGCATTTAAATTATTATGCCATTGGGCTTGAGATCGCTGCTGTAACAACTATGGCGAGCAGATATTTGTTATGGAAATCATCATCAGCCTTTTCACGTCCTCACTGCAGGGGCTCGGGCCTTCTTCATGGATGGAGGATGGGCCATGAGCCTAGACATTGGCCCAATACAGATTGGAAGGTATGAACGACAGCAAAACACAACCGACACCAACAGCTTAATGTGCCTTCCGAAGCCTTGACCGACATTTGCGAAAGTTGCTTAGCAACAACGATCGCGGGCCCGTTGCTTATCCACTACAATATAATTTAAATCTAAATAATATAAATATATCACGTTTAAATTTGTCACTACGGCAGTGTCCCAACTTCAGTAGACATTTTCTTCATTATGTCACTGGGTCTTGAGACCACTGTTGTAGGGTACATGTATCAACTATGGCGAGCAGATATTCTTGGATATATCGAAACTGTAAGTACGTTTTTGCTGTATTATATTTATCATGTATTAAAACAAGAAATATTCGTAGATTTACAATGAATTGAAGTATAATATCAAGTGGAAAGTTTATCAAATATGTATAACCTACATTTATTGTCATTTTACGGCAGTGTCTCTATTCTCAGTAGACATTTTCATCATGATGTCACTGGGTCTATAGATCACTGCTGTATCTGACTACTGTCAACAAATCACCACAAATCATACGTCATCACCGCTTCTACATCACTAATGTCGTTACTGCAGTGTCTTAACTCTCAGTAGACATTTTCATCATTATGTCACTGGGTCTTAAGATCACCGCTGTATGAGACATATATCAAATATATGTAGCAGATATTATTCATGGATATACTACATTTTTATGTTTCGCACTTCATTATTTGTCGTTATGAAGATTTATTATGGAATGTTTCAAGTGTCATTATTTATGTATGTCATTACAGCAGCGTCTTAAGCCTAGTAGGCATTTTTATTATTATGTCACTGGGTCTTAAGACGACTGTTGTATCGTACATGTTTCAACTCCAGCGAAGATACAGTGGAATCACTAGAAACGACCAATCAAGAAGTATCAAACGCGAGAATAGAGACCAAATTAACATTAGGTATCTTTTTCTCAGTTGGTATGTCTCAATCTATCACTGGGTCAAAGATACTTGCTGTTAATGGGATAACAGCAAAGGAGACAACGCTACGTTTATTGTGAGTATGTATAAGTAAAGGTTCAAACAAGTGACTATAATCAATCATAAAACTACACAAAGTTCTACACCACCAATAGCCGCTTTCACATTGGAAGATACCTGTAACTACACGATAACGCACGATATCGTCGGACAGGTAGTTTAATACAATCTCTACTGGGGGCTTTCACGCTTTTGTTTATCGTTGCCGACCGATTATCGTGCCGATATCAGGTGATGACACAGTTTTGCACAGTACATATAAAAGATATAGCAAATGAAGTGAGTCATTTGCCATTCAGTCAGCTGCCATTATTACCTGGAATATTCTATTACACTTTTGGAATCCCTGGGATACATATGACTAACTGCTGGTAAACGATTCGTTGTAACGTGCCACATACCGATATCGTTGTCGTATGAGCTGACGATATTTGAGTATCGTATAGTATCGTTATCGTAGCAGTGTGAAAACGCCAAATGTCAAGAAGCCATTCCTATCATTATGTCACTGGGTCTTAAGACCACTGGGTAAATGCATTGCTATGTTTAATAAAGTTTCATAAAATGTAATTGACCTACCCGTAAATAAATTAAAAAATTCATGTAAAGAACATACTTATGAGTAAAGGCTATTATAAAGTTGGTGATTATTTTATGGAGCGCAATGCATGGAATTAATAGCCTTGGCTTTGTTCTATAAAGACTTATTATATGTACAGACCTATAACCTACAGACTTTGAAAGTTGTATTTCTTATTATTGTGATAATACGTACTATTTTGGTAATGACATGATTTATGTAAATGTCATTACTTATGATAAAGAGCTGGTAAGTTTCTTTCGCTTGTTCTTCTTGTCAGCTAAAAGACGTCCTGAACAAGTGGTAGGGGAAAAAATTTTTTTTGGACGATTCAAAAGTGCTTGTAACAAGCTTACTTGAATAAATACATTTTCATTTTATTCAACTATTGTATGGAACTTGTATCAAGTATGGCGAGCAGATATCTTTCATGGTACATCGAAACTGTAAGTTTATATTAGTTTTAAATTCTCAAGATGTGTTGTGCGATGTTCAATGTTAATCCATAGGTCCACCGCACTTTACAAAATAAGAAAATTTACCGTCACACACTTCAATATTAATTATATTTATTTATAGTTGGATAATATTTAGTATTGAAAACTACTAAAAACATTTTTCTATTAATATTTGCGGCTATGTTTCGGCACAATTTAATAAATCTATTTTTTTTTGTGCAAAGGAATTTTGATTTTCATTCTGCATTGAAGTAATTGTATTAAAATCATTTTAAATGTCAATATTTCATAGTTTCATTTTGTTGCAACTAATATCGATTTTGACGTCTAGATGGCGTTATGACGAATGAGGAAGCATTTTAAGAATAAAAGCAATCAAAAGCACCTCACTAGATGGCGACTTTAGCAATAGTCGATTTTTGCAGGAAACGAATGGACCAAAGACAATCATTTCCGTTCCTTTTAACTAACATATTAAAAAACTGAAATTTGAAAAGTTCGAAACTTAGATATCAATACAAATACGAAACAGTACAAACAGAATATGAGTTGTTTATTGAGTGTTGAGAACTAATGCACTTGTATACATGACAGAAAACCGGAAGGGTTGTCGTGGAGAAGTCAAGAACGTACCGTAGCGACATCTAGTTAGATTTCGGGAACTAATTTTTTTTTAAATACTTCCTCATGTGTCATTACTAATTGATCATTTTTGTATTTACTTATTTTTTAATTACTTAATGCCATCTTTTATTCATTTCATTTTCATTTTACATGTAGAAATTTATTTATTCACTCGACATTGGCAGATTTGTGCAAAATGAGCAGATAAGCCATTACCTAATAAAAGAAGAGGAAGAAGATGATGACAAAAAAAAATTAATAATTTTAGAGACAATTTGTATTTTATTTTTTGGGATCATATTGACATTTTTATATCTCTTTTTTAGTTTAATTTTCGGTCAATTTTGATTGACATGTGTGACTTGTAATATTAAATAAAACAGTAAATATTCTGGGCATTTAAAAATTGTTAATAACGTGTATATTGCTGCAAATAAAGTTGTAGTTGTAGTTGCAGTTTTAAAGATCTTTAATTTCAAATAGCTTTTTTAAATTATTTTATAAATGCTAAAACGAAGCAAAAATTATAAGGCGTTGTCTCTCTCCACCTATTAAGTTCAGGTACATACCATATGTCGATAAAAATATACAATAAAATACCAAAATACATTAATGATATAGAATTAAATGCAGTATTTTACAAATAGTTAAAATTTAATTTAATTTAATAGACCGATGCTGCTATAATTTAAAGGAATAGGGATGATGATTGGGTAAAAAAAATGCAATTCTATTTAGTCCGTCAGTCAGATAATAGAAAAATATTGGATACGTATTTTTTTTTTACTTCAATTTAACAAGAAATAGTATAGATAACAGGCATTAAAGTTGAGTAGTGGGGGCTCGCTACGTCACAGTTGAGTAGAAAACGTACTCTAACGTGACGTCATGCGAAATTTCAACTCAATGCAACGCCATAATTTTATGATTATGAAAGAATAAAAAAATACGTGTTTAATATTTTTTAACACTCTACCTGACGGACAGACAAACAAAAATTAGTCATCATCCCTATTGTGTTGTTTTGTGTGTTTAACTTAACTTAAAATTAAATTAAGTTAATGTTATAATGATTAGAAATTTTTCACCCGCGAATAATGAAGCTGATAAGGTGCTTCTACTGTATTAAAAATTTATTGTTAGAAATTTTATAATTAAAATCGACATGTAATAGTATATGTATTTTGACATCTAATAAGTGTATGTAATCAGAAAGTGTTCTGTTATTTATATCTCCGTTTTCATGCCGTTTACATGTATAATATAAGTTTTTCGAATGGTAGAGATTGCTACCTAGCAATAAGGCCGCCTTTTGTGTTACTGTATCTAGTTTTATGTATCTTTCTTACTGTATTTTATAGTGCAATAAAGAATATTCAATCAATCAATCAATCAATTCAATCAATCAATCAATTCAATCAATCAATCAATCAATGAAATAAATAAACCTATAATTAAGGCAAAATTTAGCATTAATTTTATATTATAAGCACTGAATTATTTACTTATAGACTTGACTTGTGTCTTGTTGGTTGTCCTAATCAAATAAATAAATAAATTCTACAACTCACCTTATTAATTAAGCAGCTTTGGAAGTCCTTCTTCATCTCCGATACGGAGACTCGGTCTTGTGGTCTCTTAGGACCGCTTACTGACGTCACTACATCAGCAAGATTCAATTCTACGACCTGTCATAGAGATAAATCCTATTAATATTATAAATGTGAAAGTTTCTTTGTTTGGATGTTTGTCGGTCAATCACGCCGAAATTACTGAACGGATTTTGATGAAATTTGGTATACAGATATTGCATTAGTTGACTTAGATAATAGGACTTTTTATCCCACTAAACATTTATCTAGGATCCACGCGGGCGGCTGGCGAAAGCTAGTATATTATAAAACAAAGTCACCCGCCGCTTTTCTGTCTGTTTCTCTGTATAATATAATCACTATATATTATAAAACTGAGTCCTCCGATTCTGTTTGTCTGTTCGCGATAAACTCGAGACGTACTGGACGGATTTTCATGCGGTTTTAAACAAAAGAGCAATTCTCGAGGAAGGTAGTGTATAGTGATTTTAGGTTTTGTACAAACTGACTATATTAGAACGATATTAGTTCAATATGTCGGAAAAATAAAGCGGATAGGGGGTTTTCCTCGAAAACGCTGAAAAAACTTTTTGAGTTACAACAAAACATTGTATGGTGGAATTGTACCTCTTTAATAGATCTATAAAAAAGTCCGCGGTGGTGTATGTCTATATACCCACAATAACTATTTACGTATATTTCAAACAGTATAATTAATATCTGCACAGTTTGCAGCCAAAAAAGTCAGTTGCAGAGCCCCCATTAAATGTTTCATTAGTTTAAAGCCATTACCTATATAAATTGACATCCGTTAGAGTTAAAGGCGTGTTTAAACCTTAAAGGACGTTTGTGAAATGCCCGGAAGAGCATAAAACATTTTGGTTTTTTTAATTATTAGTTTAAGCAATAATTAAATTATAATAAGCGTTAAAGTATGATTATTATCCATACTATATATTAATAATATAAATGCGAACGTAACTCTGTCCGTCTGTTACTTAATCACACCTAAAACATTGAACCAATTTGCATGAAATTTGGTATGGAGATATCTTAATACCCAAGATAGGACAAAGGCTACTTTTTACCGCGGGAAAATGACGCATTCCCATGGGAAAACATAATTTAAATATATATAACTCAAAGGCGACTGACTGACATAGTGATCTATCAACGCACAGCCCAAACCACGGGACGGATCGGGCTGAAATTTGGCATGCAGGTAGATGTTATGAGGTAGGCATCTGCTAAGAAAGGATTTTGATCAATTCTACCCCCAAGGGGATAAAATAGGGGATGAAAGTTTGTATGAAACTTTGTCAATTTTAAACCGATCGGACTGAGATTTTACATGCATAAAGCTACTATGATGTAAGCATCCCCTAAGGAACGATTTTGATCAATTCCACCCCTAAGGGGATAAAATAGGGGATGAAAGTTTGTATACATATTTTTAGATTTTCTACTGATTGAACTGAAATTGAAGATTGGAGCTATCATGATGAAGACGTCCGCTTAAATAGGACTTTGATAAATTCAACCCCCATGGGGATGAAATAAAGGAAGATGGAGGATGTAAATGTATTAGATTTAACGAATAAATATTCGTTAGAAATGCTGCTCAAAGTAACTTTACCACGCGGACGAAGTCGCGGGCAAAGCGTATATATATATATTTTTTAAGATTTTTTTTCACTCGGTTTTGGAAGTTGTGTACAATATATATATTTTTTATTGTTATTCTTAGAATAATATTAAAAATCAACTCACCTCAGAGAATACAGGATCTTGTTCTGGATTATTGTAGTTTCTGAACTGTTTTGTGGCGCGAAGATATTCCTCTATTACTTTGATTTTGTCGTCTGGACGATCTGTAGAAACATTATATTAATTATAATGGTGTGCGATGCGTTAGTGAAGTGACTTTCGCGAAGGCCACACACAGGATGGGTGACCGAAAATTTACTATCTCGAACTCCTTCGTGCCGGCTACTGGAGTCGTTAAAATCCACTAATCCGCGCTGGGCCCGCGTGATGGATGGCCCATTCTTCCCATTTAATTTCATTCGTCGCCATCATTATCTCTTTTGTGTACCCACTGCGGGGGCTCCGGATTTCTTTGTCAATGTTAAGGAGGATCGGCCACGACACGGGCCCAATGCGGATCGGTGGGTGTTAACAATTGCAGATGCAGTCGGGACTGACGGCTTAACTTCCGAAGCACAGAGGAGCTCAATATTATAATTATTTGGTCACCCATCCCGTGACCGATCGTTGCAAAAGTTGCTTAACAATAACGATCGTGGGCCGCTGTGATTTAATTACCAGGTGATTATCTGAAAAATTTGCTCGATTATTTTAATTCAGTATTTTTAAGAGCAAAATTCCGGTCACTCATCCCAATACCGACCTTGGGAAAAGAAGCTGAGCTTTAAAAATAAACTCACTCGTTTGACTCAAGTATTGCAGCGATCTCTCATCTACGGGGAAGTAAGCGACAGTCGCGCCGAATTCTGGACACATGTTGGCAACCGTAGCCCGGTCAGCGATACTCAAACCAGACACGCCGGGGCCGAAGAATTCAACGAATTTCCCGACTACGCCGAGCGAGCGAAGGTGCTGGAAAAAGATAAGATAAGATAATAGGAATATATCTTGATGTCAGTTACCTGTACTAATATTATAAAGAGAAACCTTTTTGTTTGTTTGTTTGCATCCTATACGGTCAGTTGCACAATTACTCCTTTAAGTGCTAATGCATGTCAAATTTGTATGGGTAATGTCGCTTTAAACTAAGAACAATTTTAATGGACGTTTGTGCAACTTGCTATAGGCTCATAAACTTGGAACGATATTTTATGCCACACAAAACAGATTACAATGAGGAAGTATTTAAAAAAAAAGAAAGCACTAAAAAAGCACCTCCACTAGATGGCGACTCTAGCAAAAGTTGATTTTTGCAGCAAACGAATGGACCAAAGACAGTAATTTCCGTTCCTTTTAACTAACATATTAAAAAACTGAAATTTGCAAAGTTCGAAACTTAGAAATCAATGCAAATACGAAAAAGTACAAATAGAATATGAGTTGTTTATTGAGTTTTGAAATTTAATTTGCTTTTATACATGAAAGAAAAGGGTTGTCATGGAGAAATCTAGAAAGTACCGTAGCGACATCTAGTTTGATTTCAGGAACTAATGTTTTTTTTTTTCAAATACTTCCTCATTGATAATTAAATTACAAAAACAATCAAATTAATATTATCACCAAAATAGAGTATTCTACTCTGTTTGAAATAATACTTGTAACTTTATTTTACTAAGAAAAAAGCCTTATAACAAATATTCCGGAAAGATAAACACACGTTTTCGTGTCTTAAAATTAAATGGAAATTTAAACCATTTTTTAATACCCATTTAAACGCTGTCTGTCACATTCGTGACATTACTGTGATATGTACACAAAACAGATTAATAGATTAGAACATTAAAAGATGTTAACAAAACAAGAACAATGCCATCTAACGATCGATTTCGAGATTAAGAGATATAAATAAGCTAATATAATCAGCCATTTTGAAATTTGATGTATAATTACTAAGCGTATTTTTATGACTAATTTGACAGATGTCGCTACGGTGACATCACACAACGGCTGTTCGTGTTTTAAGTTAATGTAGAACTTATGATCAGAGGTCGGAATTAGGTAGAGTTATTTATGTACTTGCATCGAAATGTTGATAATAATGTGGACTTTCCGGGGATTTCTAATGGACAATCCCGTGTGGCCAACAATCTAATAACTAAATAATAATAACAACGTCAGAGATAGAAACCAAGATAATTAACATAAAATTTTTATTACTTTACATTAATTTACAATACAAATTATTGATAGTCTTAAGCAAATTCTCATACGCATATTTCGCTTTTTTATAAATACGAGCGAATACTTTTGCTTCTAGCCTAGACTCATAAAAAATAAAATAAAAATTAATCTCGGGATTTGAGGCATATCCACTTTATTCTTTCGCTGTATGAAATCAGTGTGAGTACATGAATAACTCTACCTAATTCCGACCACTGCTTATGATAAAGAGCTGGTAAGTTTGTTTCGCTTGTTATTCTTGTCAGAAAAAGTCCTGAACAAGTGGTAGGGGAAAAGTTGGACGATTCAAAAGTACTTTTAAGAAGTCTATTTAAATAAAGATTATTTTGACTTTGAAAGTAGAATACCCTATTCATTCAGTAAACAAATTAGAAACATTTTACCTTAGTAATAGTGAGTACTAGGTCAGTAGATGTGGCCATCGGATTAAGTTCACCGACTAATTTGTATCCCACAACTTTGGGTAGTAGCATACTGATAGCTTGACCCAACATAACAGCCTCCGCTTCGATGCCTGGTTGAAGGAAATATGTTTTTTTTTAGTTGGTGTATCTAAATGGTGTATAATTTGTTTCTGACATCACGATGTAGAACAAATGCTGGTAAAAGATATCCACTATATCAATTAGTTAACAACTTTAAGTCATATTTTAATAATATTGACATATTAATAAGTAACCCTATACTCCATTCATTATAGCATTAGACAGAAGTGAAATAAGGTTCTTTTTATGGTATACTTTGTGACAAAATATCAATAATCATGTTACTTTTAAGGCTGACGGCTAATTTGCTACATATTCACTTAAATATCAGCTGCTATACTTAACTGTTGTCATTTAAGCTATCTTTTAAACAAATTTATGAGTATATGACTAACTTAAATGTTTTAATAACTATTACAATAAAAAGTGTTCATCGTAAAGAACCTAAAGAAGCAGGGTTGGATAGTTTCGGCACGATTCACATGTCACTATAACTCTACCACATTTAAAACGTTGCCTAACCCCTTCAAACGTTTCGGTAGCACAGCTTTTTAATTTTGTCAGACTATTATTTATTCATAATTGTTAAAATTGTAATCTGGAATTGACATCCATTCTAAATGCTACTGGAAAAAATTAAAATAAAATTAAAAAATGGAAAATTGCCCAGCTCTTTCGGACTAACTAACGTTTAAAGTTTCAACAAAACTAATATAGATTTTTTAAATTTATCTTGAAAATAAAATGTTCTGTACTGCTGCTTCTATGACCCTCTTTTTTCTAATTTTATAGTGAATGGAGTACAGTAATTTCAAAAGACAAGTACTGGATACCTTGCCCAATTAATTTTTGTTTTGTGCCTTTACAAGGTATTGTCAATTATACTGCTAAATTGTAAGATTTTAATTTATAGTTAAATGCTCTGCTATAAATTTTAAGAAAACTTGTTGTGCGATCGCTTTTAAGCTGGTTATGTTTTAATCATTATGTGGTGAACGGTGTTGGTGTGCAATTATATCTCATCTGTTTCACTTTGTAAGTTTAATGTAAATTGTATCACTGTTTGTTTACCCGTGAAAATAAACAAAAAATAAAAAAATCTATAACAATTTTCCTAATCAGATAAAAAACTGATATTAACTTAACTCAGAAAGCAGTTTTATAAATTCAAATCAATAAAAGCTTTATTTGTTTAAAATGTCTGACAAATTATATTATAAAAAGATAAGTTATTATATGAAGTGGATGTTTTTTTTTATTTTTTTATTATTTAAATTAATTACAAGTTATTAGTTTACATACTTTGCTGGATAGAGGACGTGCATATTTTTTGAAATACAAAAATATAAAAAATGTAAAATGTAATTGATAATAAGGAAGTATTAAAAAAAACGAAAGCACTAAAAAAGCACCTCCACTAGATGGCGACTCTAGCAAAAGTTAATTTTTGCAGGAAACAAAAATAGTCAATTCCTTTCCTTTCAACTAACATATTAAAAAAATTAAATTTGCAAAGTTCGAAACTTAATAGGATATGAGTTGTTTATTGAGTTTTGAAAACTAATTTACTTTTATACATGAAAGAAAACCGGAAGGGTTGTCATGGAGAAATCAAGAAAGTACCGTAGCGACATCTAGTTTAATTTCGGGAACTAATGTATTTTTTTTTAATACTTCCTCATTGGGAATAATAATAATGATTACATATAATTGACATTAGTTAGTATTTAAATTATTATTTGGGAATGATGCTGATGTTTGAAAGTTATTTCTTTGATTTTTTACAATTTATGTTCTTTTCTATAATTGATAATTCTTTAGTTCTATGGACTAGATTGGGTTGGGTAAGGGACTGGGGTTGATGTGCTCTATGATGCCCTGCTATGTGTGTTACAGATATTGGGAGCTTTTCACTGAGAACCAGAGGGTGCCTTAGCTTTCTTATTAGTGCTTTTATCATTGGTGGAGTGAATTGTTGGTGTAGTCTATTAGACAAGGCGTACTTAAAAAAATATATATGTTTATAGGTCAAACAGTAGGCGAGGAATCTCAGAATAACAAGATCTCAGTGTTGCGGGATCAGATGGTGCTAGATCTCAGTACTGTGGGATAAGATGGTGTGACATCTTAGTACTGGGGGATTGTATGGTACGGGAAATTTCAGTATTGCGGGATTAGATGGTATGAAATCTCAGTAATTCGGGATTGAATGGTATGGAATCTCAAAATAGCGGGATTGGATGGTATGAAATCTCAGTGTTTCGGGATTGGATGATATGGAACCTCAGTATTGCGGGATTGGATGGTATAAAATCTCAGTATTACGAGTTTAGATGGTATGTAACCTCAGTATTGCGGGTTTGGATGGTATGGAACCTCAGTATTACGGGATTGGATGGTATGAAATCTCAATGTTTCGGGATTGGACGGTATGGAACCCCAGTATTGCGGGATTGGATGGTACGGAATCTCAGTACTGCGGAATCAAATTGGGTGGAATATACTTAATAAGTTTATTTAAATAATATTACATAGTTAATCCCACTATAGATCCTATCGGATCGGATATTAATAAAAAGGGGGAGTACTAGTTTTTATTATTGTAATTTATAAATAAATAAATAATACATAATTACAAATTTTCAATTTCGCTATTATCATTATATTATATTTGGTATTATTATTAAATTTTGTTAATCATCCATCGATTCATTTTAAATATAAATAAATTACTTCTCTATTATGTAAAATAAAATATAATATGTATAATATTATTATTGGATGGTTAAATATTAATGTAAGTCTACTGTATTCATCTCTTGGGGCCGTTCATTTGCTGTTATTGCAGTGGATAAAGTTGTCCTTGGTCATGGCAACAGCATTAGTGAATTAGATTTGAATCCAAGACAAAATGTCGTAGAACTATGCTGTTGTCATGTATGAAATAAGCTTGCTAAGTAATTTGCATGCCCATATTATTTTTTTTTTAATCTTATTTTCTTATGAAGCTTGCCGTGGCAAGCTATAATTGAGAGTTCACTTCAATATATGAACATGCAAGTAACTAATGTAACAATTTAAGTGAATGTCTTGTTGGTTGTCCAATAAATAATAAAAAAATAAAAAATCTTAGAAAATCCTATGGCGTGGATTATCAGCGTTGCGGGATCAGAATCCCTAGTGAGTACACTAACCTCCTACTCCCCAGCCGACGACTCCTAGACCATTGATCATAGTTGTGTGACTGTCTGTCCCCACCACAGAGTCCGGATGCAACACGTCGTTAGTGAAGACCACGCGAGCTAGATACTCCAAGTTCACCTGGAGACATAACCGAATGTAACCACTGCTGGGGCTCAGGGCTTCTCTATGATTACCGGATAGGGACAATGGGTTATCACCCATCACTCGGGCCGATTGGTGGGTGTTAATGGCTTAACGTGAGTTGCGAAGCATGGAGCGTGAGATACAAAATTTTTTGGTCACCCATCCTGTAATCGGCCATTGTGGAAGTTGCTGTACAATATATCGCAGACAAATAGTAATACTAAAACAATACTAATATACAATGATGACCTTCGTAGCTGAGTGGTTCGCACGTCCCTTTATCCCGACATCTATATGATTCGCGTAGTTTCAACAGTGTTAGCGCGAGTCAGCGGCGCATAACGCCATCTAGTAACGAGCTGACGAACATATTTATTTATTAACTAGCTTTCCGCCAGCGGCTTCGCCCGCACTCTTGTATTATACATAAAAACCTTCCTTTTGAATACCCTATCAATGAAAACAAAAACCGCATCAAAGTCCGTGGCGTAGTTTTAAATATTTAAGCATACATACGGATATAGGGACAGAGGAAGCGACTTTGTTTTATACTATGTAGTGATACTCATACATTCATTCATACCATTTGGACAGTAATTTAATATTTTAAAAAGCTATTATATAGGGTATGTTCCGATATACACTGCGAGCACTGCGCAGTGGTCTTACTGCTGAAAAATCCGTTCCGTTATGGACTGCCAGTACACTGCTACAGTACCCTAGGGAAATTTATGACGTCATAAATTGCCGCCATATTTGTACTGTGAGCACTGGAGATTTCGAGGTAAGGTGCTCGCAGTGCTTTTGACCACGTGATCAGTCGAAACAGATAAAATAAAATACTTACGTTTATTATAAGATTGATTTGATTGATAAATAATTTTTTTATATAATTTTCCAATTTTATAATATTTTCTTTTGAAAAGAAGGAATCTTTATATTTATATTTAACAAATTTGAAAATGGCGCCAAAAAATAGGATTAACAGTATACTGGACTGCGTTCCGTTTTAAAAAGTCACCAGTATAGGTAACTAGCTATAAAGGAACGGGCTTCCGGTATACTAAATTGACGTCATACTGTTCAGTGGTCGCAGTGTATATCGGAACATACCCATAACCGTTATAATTACTACTGTTAATTACCTGGTGTACTATTCCGGACCCAGGCGGTACTATCAACATATTATCGAATGCTTGAGCACCCCACTGAAAAAGAAACAACATAAAATTAAGAAATAGTAATTTAAAAAAAAGCTTTATTAACATTAAGCATCTTAACAATGTATTGAAACAGCCTTTTAAAGTAGTTTTAAAGAAAAACAAATTTATTAAGCTTGTTTCGTTCCAAATAATAATAATACGTAATATAATGCAAATATAAGCTGTTTTCCTTACCTATAAGCAGAGGTCGGAATTAGGTAGAGTTATTTATGTACTTGCATCGAAATGTTGATATTAATGTGGACCTTCGTGACAACATCGCGCGTATTGGTATTTTGCAACTTTGGACATCCGATGTCATTGATGTAAGTTTGGCAACGTCGTGCGTGCAGTAGTTTAAATTGTGTAAAAGTAAATATCTTTTTATTAAAAAAATCCCGGGATTTTTTCTGCTCTTTAAAATTAATCTCGGGATTTGAGGCATATCCACTTTATTCTTTCGCTGAATGAAATCCGTGTAAGTACATGAATAACTCTACCTAATTCCGACCACTGCCTATAAGTAACAACAATTTAACTTTTGCTAATCCAGTTTTTCGTATGTGTAGAGCTTACAATAATATTAGTAAAGACTTGGACATATTTTCCCAAAACTTACCCATTTTCTTGCGCACGTGTGATCTTAAAATAAATTCATAATAATTGCCTGTGTTGTCTAATATAAGTTGTATTCTTGAAGTGTTGTGCGTAGCTATTAGGGTTACCACCCGTACTTTATAATAAAGTATTGTACGTTATTTCAAACAATTGTACTCTATACTCTATAAGAAAAATAAAGTACACGAAAATACTTTATGTCGTATGATTTGATTTGTTTGTGATTTTGAAGCTTAGTCGTAAGTATTTTTTCGTTAAAAAAAAAATTATCGATTCATGCTGAATCGATAAATAAAAAGAAAATGTATTTTTAAGTTTAGTAATAAAGAAAAATAAATAAAACTTTATTTTGATTCAATTTACTTTGTTTTTGTACCTATAATAACTAATGTACTTTATTTGGGGGAAAAAAGGTGGCAACCCTAGTAGCTATAATCGGGGGACAAACTTAGTGCTACACTATAACATTTTGTAATATTGTATTATATGGTTTGTTTTCTGTAGCTGTGCCTTTATAATAAAATAAAATAAATAAAAATAATAAAAGATATCGGGATACAGGCCTCCATTAACTGTTTGCCTGTCTTTAATAATGATAATAATAATAATATGTAATAACCAGTGGTCGGAATTAGGTAGAGTTATTCATGTACTTACACTGATTTCATACAGCGAAAGAATAAAGTGGATATGCCTCAAATCCCGAGATTAATATTTTTTTTTTTATGAGTCTAGGCTAGAAGCAAAAGTATTCGCTCGTATTTATAAAAAAAGGCGAAATATGCGTATAATTTGTATTGTAAACTAATAAAAAATTTATGTTAATTATCTTTGTTTTATTTGTCTATCTCTGACGTTGTTAATATTATTTAGTTGTAAGATTGTTGGCCACACGGGATTGTCCATTAGAAATCACGGGAAGGTCCACATTAATATCAACATTTCGATGCAAGTACATAAATAACTCTACCTAATTCCGACCTCTGGTAATAACTGTAGCAAATGTTGGAAGTCAATGATGTGCGAATAAAATAATAATAAGATTAATGTATGAAAAGGTTATAATGTAAATTAATTATTAAAATTAATAATATTTTACATATTAAAAGTATTGCAAACTGTCATACGGTAAATATGTTATAACCTTATGCAATGATATCTGTTGTACGCGCACCATATTTTATGCAATAATATGAATATTTAATTCAAAATAATTATAGATTGATATTTTTTTTTGTTTTCAAATGAAGTACACTGTAGATTGAACTACGATTTGAGTTCAGCCCATTTAGCCATCAGCGATAGCATGCAAATATTGATACAATTACAAAGTCATATGTCCAATGGCAAAATTATTAAATTTTAAATATCATTATTACATAAAACTATTATTGAATACAATTATTATAACCACTTGGAAAATATCAAACGAATTAAAATTTAAAATCAATACAAATATAAAAGTAGATAATGTCAGATTAAAAGAAAAAACAATAAAATAGCCATACATTTTAGATGACTAATTTTTGTTTGTTTGTCCGTCAGGTAGACTGTTAAAAAATATTAAACACGAATTATTAATTTTTTTTGGAAATATAAAATTACGGCGTTACATTGGGTTGAAGTTTTGCATGACGTCACGTTAGAGTACGTTTTCTACTCAACTGTGACGTAGCGAGCCCCCACTCCTCAACTTAAATGCCTGTTATCTAAGCTATTTCTTGTTAAATTGAAGTAAAAAAAAAAGTATCTAATATTTTTCTATTATCCGACTGACGGACTAAATAGAATTGCATTTTTTTTACCCAGTCGTCATCCCTATTCTCAGCACATGCATTCGTTACTTGTTTTTATGATTTAAATATTCAAAAACAATATAAAAAGCATTATCAGACAACTATATAAATATATAAAAGAGCTTTTTTGAAGCTATTTAATGGAATATTCTTAATGTTAAGTGCGATATTATTAAAAGTACAATACACATCCAATAACTTTTATTCTGGAATCGCGCGTTCATTGAAATAATATCAGATACCGATCTATCACAATTTCTGGTATTGCGTATATATACATTTTTTGCCCGTTCAAAGTTTTTTTTTTTCTTTATAAAAAGGAGGGCAAATGACTGCGCTCCACCTGATGGTAAGCGGAGGCGTAGTCCAAACGCGAGGACAGCTAGTGAAAACAGTACGTAGGTACTGCACTAGCCAACCTCACCTTGCCGACCTGCAAGGTGCTTCTTCACGCCCCGTAAGTAACGTAAGTAAAAAAAGCTTTGCAGTATACAATATTATTTTATTTTATTTTATTTTATTTTATTTTATTAGGAAAACAAACAGTGATAATAAATCTAGTACAAAATACTGTAACGATTACAGTTCACCAATTACATGCTTTCACTTATAAAATTATTGTTTTATAACGCTTTAATAATGTGAAGAATTCTATATAAAAGAAAAAAGAAATAATAATAATGCAATTGTTAACCTCTTAAGTAACTCAATTTATCTTTTTATTGTGTGGGAACCGACTCTAGCCAAAAGTCTAATACGGCCTTTCTGAAAGCAGCTGAATTTGAACAGAAAATGTCCACATCTGAAAAGCCAGTCAGCCGATTGAAAGCTTTTGCCGACCTAATAAAATATGAGTTTTTTCTATAATTTGTACCACTGCGTGCAATGGTAAATGTTGGTTGAAGTCTTATTGACTTATTAGGGACTCGCAATTGAAGTTTAGAAAGAAGGTATGGGGAATCTATTTTTGATTGGGCAATTTTGCCCAAGAGAACTATGTCTGAGGTTGTCCTTCTTGTTTGTAATGGCAATATGTGGTGTTTTCTACATCTTGTCTCATAGTTGACGTCAAACACTTTGCATTTGTACTGTAGAAATTTCATGAATTTTCGCTGTATGGCCTCAAGTCTATTTATGTGAACATCGTAAAGTGGATTCCAGATCTGGGAACCATACTCCAGTATACTGCGGACGTATGAACAGTAAAGGACTTTTAATACTTTTATACTTGTAAACTGAGAACATGATCTGAGAACGAAACCCAACATTTTGTATGCTCTTTTGGCTATATAATCTATGTGAGCAGCATAACAGAGCTTACTATCGTGTATTACCCCCAGATCTCTGACTTCATGAACTCTTTTAAGTTTAATTTGCTTCAATAAATAATCATAATCAATATATTTATGCTTGCGAGTGAATGTTATGAAATGACACTTACCTATGTTAAGTTCTAATTTATTCAAACTGCAGTATTTTTCAAACCTAGCAAGGTCCTGTTGTAGCATAAAACTATCGTGAACCGTGTTTATTTGCTTAAATATTTTTAAATCATCTGCATATAGTAAGAAATTAGAGTGTAGGAAACAAAACCTTATATCATTTATAAAGATATTAAATATCAAAGGCCCAATCAAGGAGCCCTGGGGAACCCCAGAAGGTATACTATGCCATGCAGAGACAAAACCGTTAATTGCCACAGCCTGAGAACGGTTATGTATATAAGATGAAAACCATCTAAATAAGTTTCCGTGTATTCCTGCAGCTAGAAGCTTCTGTAGAAGAATTTTATGGTCAATTCGATCGAATGCTTTGGAGTAATCAGTAAATACAGCATCCACTTGACTGCCAGAGTCCATGCATGAGGTTGTGAATTCGACGAAGGTCAACAGATTCGAAGTAGTTGATCTCTTTTTAAGGAAACCATGTTGTTCTTCGATAAAGAAGTTCGACAAAGAATCATATACCTGAGAATGTACAATCCGTTCGAAAATTTTCGCGAATAAGCATAATTTAGAGATAGGCCTATAGTTCTCCACATATCCTCTATCCCCACTTTTGTGAATTGGGGTGATGAAAGCAGATTTCCATATATTTGGAACAATACCTTCGTTTAGTGATCGCCGAAACAGAATCGTTAAGGGTTTGAGCAGGCTCTTAGCGCATCTAAAGATAAAAATTGGAGATATGTGATCAGGTCCTGGTCCTTTAGTTTGATCTATTGCCTCCAATAATTTAAACAAAGTCTTCTGGTCAATTTCGACGTCATTTATACTATTTTTACATCCGTGTGAGTTGACATGATCGTTGGATGTAAGATCATCATAACTTTGAGGAAGAAATGTCGATTGAAAATATGCGGCAAAGAGATTGCAAACCTCTTCACCATTATCAACAGTCCGACCTTTGTATGTTAATGTTGAGGGCAGCGATTGATTATTATTTTTGTTATATTTGACATAGCTCCAAAAAAGTTTGGGGTTATTGGTTATTGCATTTTCACATTTATCTAGATAATCTAGGTAACACTCCTTTTCTATAATTTTAGCTCTCTTACGGAGCAGAGAAAATGTCTGATAGTCGTCAGTGTTGCCATATATGCGATATTTATTTAGATATTTGCGTTTTTCTTTCAAGATTTTCCTTAGGGACGAGTTGTACCAGGGCGGGTAATTAGTTTGCTGAGTATTTTTGTGTGGTATATGTTTATCTACTAATTCATATAATGTATTGTAAAAAAGATCAACTGATTCTTCCAATGAATTATCCTTTAAACAATCCTCCCAATCCATCTTATTCAATAAGTAATTAATTTTTTCATAATCTCCGGAACGATAAAAATATAACTTTCTAGGGCTCACCCCAAGGGGTTCGGTAAATAGACAATTCATATTCACGACGAGCGACTTATGATGCGCATCCTCATGCACCAAAGGATCCGGACACGATGATACAGATAATTCCTCATTACTAAGAACTAGGTCTAAAATTCTATTATTAACATTTTTACACGGGTTAAATTGCGCCAAATTACATTCAGAAAGCGTATCTATAAAATGAACTTGCGATGCCCCGGAAATGCCTGACGGTAACATAGGATAATTATTCGTCCAGTCTATATTGCTCAAATTAAAATCACCCATTATTATGAATGTATCATTTGGACATAACTGAACAATCCGTGACAAGTTATCTGTGAAGTTAGTAAGTTGCAGATTATATGAATTACCATGCTTTTCATTACATAGGTATAGTGTACATATATGTATTTTTTTGGCACCTATTTTATTTTTGTATGTAATTGTAACCCAGATATCCTCGGCCGAAGAGATCCAATCAGGTTTAGGCGATGCTGAGAATTCACGCTTTATAGCTAAAAGCACTCCGCCTCCAAATTTTTCATGAGTAGTGTTGTAATTTCTATCACGTCGCCAAACTAAGTACCTATCATCAAAGAGCTCACTATCATTAATACCATCCAGAAGCCAAGTCTCTGTTAAAGACACAACATCATACGAATTGATAAGAAGGTTTCGCTTAAAAATATGTGTTTTAGTGCGCAACCCGCGCGTATTTTGGTAATATATATTAAGGCCAGTTTCAATATAAGCAGTAAAAGCTACAAATTCCTTGACTACAGTAATTAAAGTTCAAAGACAAGTGTCCAGTACGTGTCCACAATATACAGATATAACAGACGTGCCTCAATAAAACCATAAATAAACGACACATTCTGTTGCAATGCAATTCGAAAATAATTAAAATTGCCATTAAAGTATTAATTTCATCTGTAAAATATAATAGATATTTTATGAAGTTATCCCAAGTAATAATTGATTTAATTAATACGATATATTTTTTTCCTAAATCAGTTAAAGATTTATTTATATTCCGAAAGAAATATGTAAATAACCAAAACAAATTCATTGCTTTCAAACCCAAAAACAAATATAAACTTACAATCTTGTCATACCCTTTTACATTCGGTATAGTTATAACGATATAAAAACAATTGAAGGCAGCAAACCACATAACTATTTTAAAAAAGGGATAAATATAAAACCAGTACGTTTTAGCCATAATAAGACCCGAACAAGCTTCATGACATATCGAATAAAGTTTAAAAAGCCAAAAACTCAGCTTATGTATGAAAAAGTGTGTTAAAGTAACAAAAGATGAGGTATATCTACAAAAGTGATTACGAATGCCTAGCAACAAATGCATTTTTGATGTAAGCAAAAATAAGCTTAAGTATTCTACACTACAAGCGATTTTAACCGCGGATATAAAGTATATTAGTTGAAATAAGGTTGAATTCCATAATATTTGTAGTTTACTCACGTCGCACAGCTGACTGACCGTCTCGCAGTGAACAATAGAAAATACTCGTGGGGCCGGTTTACAATAGGTGTCGGCCTTGAGTGTGGTTCCCAAACTGTTTATAAATAATGTATAGAAAATGTGAAATTTAAATAAATTAAGGAATGCACACTTCATTAGAATTATTTGATCCTCTCCAAGTCCCTTTCGCACTTTATAAAAAATACTTGTGAGTTATCCGATTTGCGGGCCATGATTTTACAGTGTTTCACCCAGATGTACCGGAAGTTATTTTCTTTTGCCAATTTTTTAGCTTTACCAAGTAACGTTTTATTACACGGTGTAAGGTGATCATTCACAAAAATGTTAGCTGACGATGTCATTGAAAAACCTAAATTTGAAGCATTCATATTCTTACTTTTCTTAGCCAATGCAACAAACTCTTCTTTTAAGTAGCGGTTATTAAATGCCACCAATATTGGTTTATCAGCATTGGGCACACGGGTAGGCATGCGCGCGATATAATTCACATCTTCCTTCCGGAAGGAGAAGTTGCATAGGGCTGCAATTTTTTGTGAGATATCGTACAGGTTCTCGTTTTGTTTTAGAGGAATTCCTTTAATCTCCACATTATTGGCTCGGGTCCATTGATCTCGTTCTTGTAGCTCGCGATTGAGTTTTTCGATTTCTGCCCGTAAAAGAGGAACCTCATTAACAGTTTTTTCTACCTTTACTATTCTGGTTTCTAATTTCTTGACAACGTCTGAGAAGTTATTGATAAGCTCATGAGCCATGTTGAGTGATTCTTGAATACTGCCCATCTCTTCCTTGATTGATCTCACATCTTCCACGAGAGACGCAAGAGGTGCCAGCTGGAGCATAATTATGTTAAATTTTTCCTGGATTTTTTCATGCTGTAACAATTGCGGAGACGTTGGTACTGGGGATGGCAATGGGCTGGATTTACATTTAGGGCAGCGCCAATTACTCTTTCTATCACCGAGTTTGCGGAAGCCTCCCTCCGAGATTCCAGCACATTGAAAGTCGAATTGACCCTTGCATATGTTACATATTGGGCCCCCATTGTGTTGACTACCACAACTTGCACAAGCGAACATAGTTTAAAAGAAACTTTGAGAACCGCTGATTTTACTTATGAAGATGAACAAGCGTGTGTACTACTAGCTGGCCGAACGGCGACTATATGTAAGTATAGTTTATAAAATTCATTATTAACTAGCTGACCCGGCGAACTTCGTACCTTCGTATTTCTCCAGTCGCGACTGAGGTTTTTTTATAAATTTTCTTAAAAATACACATAGAAAAGAATTATCCGATTTGCTGCAGTAGTTTGGAAGTTATGCGCGCACATACACTTCGACAATTCATTTTCATATATACATTTTTACGTTTAGCTGATTATATTTGGCATTTTTTCATAAAATATATTATATAGTTCGAAATGACAACTTTTTTGCTCACTGTACTTTACATTATAGTAAAAGGGCTTATTCTGGCCTCGAACGGAAATTCGTAAATATTTTGTATTCGATCTTACAATTTTTTTAAAATCATATCACTTTATTTCTATCATAATAGCTACATATAATGTCATTCTAGCTATTAACATAATAGCTACAAGATATTATAATACCTACAAGATATAATGTAATTACATGTTAGAATTAACATGTAATTACATTAGACTTAAAGCTAATTCATAAATGTCGTAGCCGTCGTGAGAGAGCGAAACCTGTACTAGGATATCCTGTATGACAGAGTTTCGGCAACCCTCCATATCCGCAAAATGTGTTTTTTTGGAGTCTTATTATGCCCGTTTTTACTAAACTTAGGAGTCGCCTATATATTTAGGAATCGCCTAATTTTAAAATGCTTTTCACCATTAACTAACCTAACGAAACCTAAGCGGCGCCTTGCTAGTTAGTTATTTGCGTATCATAAATATGGCAATTCATAATATAAGCCGTTTCTTAGTTAAGCTATGCCTTGTTCTAGGTTAGTGTAAATGGGTGTTAGCGTTTTGAATATCGGCGAAATGAGGAAGTATTAAAAAAAAAAACGAAAGCACTAAAAAGCACCTCCACTAGATGGCGACTCTAGCAAAAGTTGATTTTTGCAGGAAACGAATGGACCAAAGACAGTCATTTCCGTTCCTTTTAACTAACGTATTAAAAAACTGAAATTTGCAAAGTTCGAAACTTAGATGTCAATACAAATACGAAAAAGTACAAATAGAATATGAGTTGTTTATTGAGTTTTGAAAACTAATTTACTTTTAAACATGAAAGAAAACCGGAAGGGTTGTCATGGAGAAATCAAAAATGTACCCTAGCGACATCTAGTTTGATTTCGGGAACTTTTTTTTTCTTTTTAATTTTTCCTCATTTTTATTTTCGCAGAAACAGAAGAGATCATTAGGTGTCATTCTAATTCGTCAGAGTTGTAGTACAGTTTGTTAATAATTATAACACTTACTTTTAAGAATTGGAATCTTTCTTTGTTCCTTTCGAATTCTAATTCTTGGTTTTTGTTCAACGCATCAGGTCTGAAACAAGTTTTTAAATTTAATGGACACTTTCTTTTGTTAAGTGTTACACCAGTATCATGGTACTGTCATATCTCAAGATTCCCTTTTGCATCGCCACTGCAGGGGCTCTGGCCTTCCTTATTAATGGTTAAGCAGGTGGGCCATGACCCTTCATACTGACCCAATGCGGATTGGAGGTTATTAGTGACTGCAAATGCAACCGGAAACAGCGGCTTAACGTGCCTTCCGAAGCACGTAGTAGCTCGAGATAATAATTTTTTGGTCACCCATCCCGTGACCGACCCTAGTGAAAGTTGCTTAACGACAACGATCTAGGGCCGCGGCGCCTATCCACTACACCACCGAGCTACTCGCTAGTATGTTAAGTAGGAACAAAATTAAACTAATATTAAGAATTAGGTCGGGTAACATTCCATCTAGGAAATTTTCATTTATGATGAAAGAAGCAACCTCGCCTAATTGCGAAGTATGTAAACAGATCGAGGATGTTACTCATCTCCTGATGGAATGTGAACGGAACAAAACAGAAAGTGAGTTGTTTTTAAACATTCGGAGTACCTATAGTGAGTGCCTATGTAGTTTGGTGGAGCAATTATTCACAAATCTACTCAGATAGAAAACTAAATAGTATGTATTTTTTTTGTATCGATGGGGCTGTCGTGTTTTAAAGACAAAAGCCCCAAAAAAAATCTCAGAGTGCCGGGATTTTTTTAACATTTTTCATTAAAAATATTTTTTTAGTATAGCATTCAAAATTGATCAAATACAATAAATATATAAATGATTTCTTTTAAACTAATTATATCTCAAAATTATTTATTGCCATTATAATGTTATCATTATAAGATCATAGTTTTCTCTCTCTCTCTATAGCCGTAGCCGAGTGGTTCGCACGCCGGTTTCAAGGTATCGCCATCTCTGAGGTCCCGGGTTCGATTCCCGGTCGGGTCAATGTAGAAAATGAACTTTTCTATATTGACTCGGGGTCTGGGTGTTGTGGTACCTTCGTTGTCTCAGATACTCCATAATACGGGGGCTTTAGCTACTCATCTTGGAATCTGAGCAATGTATGAGATGTTATTAAATATTTATTTATTTATAATGTATTGATCTGGTAAAGACATGGTTTTTGTAAATGTCATTACTCTTATTAGAGCTGGTGAGTTTCTTGCTCGTTCTTCTTATCAGCCAACAGACGTCCTGAACGAGTGGTAGGGGAAAAATGTTGGACTATTCAAAAGTACTTTTAAGAAGTCTATTTGATAAATAAAACATATTTTGAATAAATCTTAGTTTGTCCTTTGTTTTCCGAAAAGGTTAAATCCAGGCCCGGATCTGCCATTTCTTAAACGGAGCAGAATGTATGGCGTTCTTCCTCCCCTCCCCCCATACGATCCATGAAGCCATGATTTATGAGCCTATCATCTGTACGAAAATATTTGTGAAGCTGAAACAGTTTGAGAATCACTGATATCCTATGAGTATGGGTGATTGTGATATCTTTACTCACGATCTAGCGAAGTCCACTTGCACAGAGTGATCAATTACCAGATCAGCTGGACATATCGGGTTGATCTTATGAGGATCGCCGCCAAGGTCTTTGACGGCATCACGCATTGCAGCGAAGTCTACTACAGCCGGTACACCTGTGAGGTCCTGGCGGGGATAATATACAAAATATTTATACGTAAATACTTTTAATGAAAAATGCTTAGTGATACTCGAACCCAGGACTTTTCGCAATTCGGGCGAAGGCTCTAAAGAGTACAGTCGCGGTCCGAGTCCCATCTCGTCGCCCGGATTCCGAAAGGTCAAGGGTTAGCTCAGTGGCGTAGATAAGCGCTGCGGCCCGCGATCGTAGTCGTTAAGCAACTTTCGCAAAGGTCGGTAACGGGATGGGTGGACGAAAAATTATTATCTCGAGCTACTCCGTGCTTCGGCAGGCACGTTAAGCCGTTGGTCCTGGCTACATTTGCAGTCGTTAGTACCCGCCAATCAGCATGGCCCATCCTCCTTAACCATCCATAAGGAAGGCCTGAGCCCCTGCCGTAGGAACTTAAAAGGGCTGATAAATATGAATCAATAATCTACAGAAAAACTCCGCCACGTATAAAAGTTCGAAGTCGGCTCAAATTAAAAAAAAAACATATTTTTTTTAATATATATAATTATTTCTTGAACATAGAAAATTCTCCATGCGGATTTTGAAACAATACATTGTACGCTATCTTTTGTTTTGCCGCTGATATAAACATGTCATCTAAACTTTTCGGTAATATTTAGTGAAAGGCATTTTTTTTTTATTATCAAAACAAAACTCGATTTCGATCAAATTTATATGGGACCAAATCGGGCCAATAAGCTGTCTAAAAAAAGAGAATCATTATTATAGGTTCATAAACGACGAAGTTATCCGGAAACAAACAAGCACATAATATGGTCGTACAAAAAAATCCTCTTTTAAAGTCGGTTGAAAACAGAAGCAATTTCGTTTTCAGATAAATAAAATAGGCCAGTGTCATATTAATTCGTACGAGTAGTTAATCAATTATTCGCATTCTATTCCACTTATTACTCTGAGTAAGAAAATAGGTTGTTTTTTTCTCAGTTATGAATAACTTGACGTGTCGTTGTCTGTACAAACAGTGGCCAAAGTACAAGGCTTTAAACAATGTAAATATAAACAATGGACGTGTGTAAAAAACATGAGTTATACAAAAATATGTTCTTTTGTATTATTTTCAACATAAGATTGCTTAAAAGGCAACGTATACCAAAAAACACTTACTTTTAACTTGTTTTGTACAAAAGAATGATGACGTCATAATAAGCCATCATTGATAAGAAAATCACGTGACATTTCTAAGGGTTTTATACCAAAACGAAGATTTATTAAAAAAAAAAACTTAAAAATTCGCCATTTTTTCGTTTTAACTTTTCCTTTTTTTTATTAAATATACAAGTAACATTACGTATTTAAGACGATGTCATATAAACTCTTTGTTTTGTTGTAAATCGTCATTATAGGTAGAGTAAATAATAATACAAAAAATATTTTGTTAAATTTAAATTAGTAGATTTCTACAAAACTGTGACGGAGCGAGCCCCCACTCCTCAACTTTAATACCTATTATCTAAGCCCATTTCATCACTACATAGTATAAAACAAAGTCGCTTTCTCTGTCCCTATATCTATCTGTATGCTTAAATCTTTAAAACTACGCAACGGATTTTGATGCGGTTTTGTTTCATAGATAGGGTGATTCAAAAGGAAGGTTTTTTGTATATAACAAAACCACGCGGACGAAGCCGCTGGCGGAAAGCTAGTAAATAAATAAAGTAAAATCCAAAGAAAAAAAAATTCTAGGGAAATTAATTTATATTACATTATTACTTGCCTCAACGAGAAAGACAGAGAGAAAAAATCGTTTTAAGTAGGTGCATGTTAGCTTGGTCTGGGTAACCTGGATTTCCTTGCCAGATACCAGGTCCCAGACCCTTGTGAGGGTAATACGGGGGGTTTTGCACGGTAGGCCTGCTGTAGATAGGGGTTCTTTAACCTCCGCAGCAGGAGAGCCCGGGTTCAGGCGGCCTCTCATCAAGGTTGATGGCATGTTAAGGTCAGTTACCCTCGGTACAAAAAAAAAAGGTGCATGTTAGCTAGAATTTGAGACCCCAAAGTCTTTCTATAATTAGACGCAACGCAACTACATATGTGTACGTACACACGTAAAAGTTAATAACCTTGACCAGACTAGTATAATACTTTGTAACGCAGTATGTTAATACGGAGGTGTGTCTCCATAATGTGTTTTAATTTGTTATATAACCTTAACAGTTCGTTTGAAATTGATATTATATAGACTGTATCATTACCAGAGGTCGGAATTAGGTAGAGTTATTTATGTACTTGCAACGAAATGTTGATATTAATGTGGACCTTTCCGGGATTTCTTTATTTCTTTCTTTCATTAATGTAAGTTTGGCAACGTCTTGCGTGCAGTAGTTTAAATTGTGTAAAAGTAAATAACTTTTTATTTAAAAAATCACGGGATTTTTTCTGCTCTTTAAAATTAATCTCGGAATTTGAGGCATATCCACTTTATTCTTTCGCTGTATGAAATCAGTGTAAGTACATGAATAACTCTACCTAATTCCGACCACAGATCATTACAGATAAATAAATAATTAATATTGTCAAATTCTTATATTTTCATGCGCACTATATAAATATGTATGCATTTATATTATATCCTTCTCAAATGTCCAATAAAAAAAAGTCAAAGAACTTAAAAAAAATTTGAACCGATTTGAAATTTAAAAAAGTGAAAAATAATACTTATCTTAAAAGCAGTTAAATGTTTTAACAAACATTGAATTCGGGGAGTGGTTTTCTGTAGTTAATTAAATATTAACCGGTTTTTTTTATTATTAAAAAGTTTTAATTTCATGCATTTTAGTGATATTTGAGTTTAGGGGTAACAAACATTAGGCAAACTTAATGCAAATTTCAGACTTATATGGTTTTCTCATAAATGCCATTGCAGATCTGGACTAAATTAAAATGGGACCACTCGGCAAGCACTAGCTTTCAAATAAACAAAGGATCATCATAATCGGTCAACCCAGTAAAAAGTTGTGAGGTAACAAACAAAAAAAAATTAGTCGAACTGAGAACATCCTTTTTTTAAGTCGGTTAAAAAACAAAGAAAGACGCTTTCGATTGAAAAACCGACCAAGCGCTAGACGGACTCGCACACGAAGGGTTCCGTTCCGAAAACAAGCAAAAATATCACTTTTATGGGAGCCCTTTTAAATATTTATTTTATTATGTTATTTAGTTTTTATTGTTATAGCGGCTACAGAAATACATCATATGTGAAAACCTTAATTGTTTAATTATCACGGTTCGAGAGGTACAGCTTAATGACAGACGGACGGACAGCTAAGTCTTAGTTAAGGACAATGGACAGAAGTCGGCCAAAATTGCGCTCTACACATTTATTTATAAAAAAAAAAAACTTCTCTTTAATTATGATTAATTCTACGTAAATACTATTTGCAAATTACGCGGCGTTTAAAATTACATCTATTTATTTATGATTAATTTTTTGTTCTTATATTATGTATGATATTATAATGACATAACCTCAAAATGCTAGTTACATATTCAGATATTCTCAAACTCCCGCGTAATTTTGTTTTTTTTTTTTACACATATTCTAGAAATAATTCTCAATTGTTTATTGTTACTTTCATCAAGGTAACGCAAAAATAGCCGAATTCTTGTAATAAATTACCAAACTCTCTTTTTAACGGGTAGGGAACCCTAAAAACAATATAATTTATTTAACATTTCGAAAAAAGGTAATTTTATATATCTTTTTTTCGATCGATGATAATTGTACCAAATCTACACATGGTACAAAACACTGTCGCTTCCCGCTGTCTGTATGTTGAGATCTGTTTAAGTACACAACGGCTTTTAATTCGGTTCCCATAAATATACATACAGATACAAGAGGAAGGTTTATATGTATACAGGACAAGTATATATTTATGTTATGCTCAAAGCCCTCCGTACTACCCTCTCGCGTAATCCAGAACCCTGTAACTGGCAAGGCAATGCCGGGAGTCATACTCTAACCTAACCTTACCTAAACTTTTTTTTTTTATACCGAGGGGAACTGACCTTAACATGCCATCGACCTGGACTAGAGGCCGACTGAACCCGGGCTCTCCCACTGCAAGGGACGGCGGTCCAGTGGAGTGGGCCTACCGTGCAAAACCCCCCGTGCTACCCTCTCGCGTGGTCCGGCACCTGGTATCTTATAATTAAGTCCCAGGTGAACCTAACTTAACCTAATCAAATATGGTTCAATACACTTCACGGTTTTTCTTCATTGCCACAACGCGTTGTGAACTATTTTTTGGCTTAATGAACGATTTCGCTCTTTGTACATACATATACAAAACTGTCAACTTTACCTGTAATATAACCCTGGCGGGTTTGAAAGCTATTTCCACTCCGCCCTCCACCTGCTGGTTAGTCTCCCAATCCAGCACGTTCTGCACATCCTTCTGCAACACCTGGAAGTTGTCGCAGTTGCGGACGCACGACTCCAGCAGTACTCTGATGCTGTACGGTAGACGGTCTACAAAAAAAATGCAACGGGTGAAGACAGCAAATGATTATAATTTTTTTCTGGTATTATTTAATACACTATTACCGATAATCACACTTATATGAATATTATATTAATAATATTGTTGAAATCAATGAGGAAGTATTTATAAAAAAAAAACAAAGCACTATAAAAGCACCTCCACTAGATGGCGACTCTAGAAAAAGTAGATTTTTTCAGGAAACGAATGGACCAAAGACAGTAATTTCCGTTCCTTTTAACTAACATATTAAAAAACTGAAATTTGTAAAGTTCGAAACTTAGACATCAATACAAATACGAAAGAGTACAAATAGAAGTATATTATCATGGGTATATGAGTTGTTTATTGAGTTTTGAAAACTAATTTACTTTTAAACATGAAAGAAAACCAGAAGGGTTGTCATGGAGAAATCAAGAACGCACCGTAGCGACATCTAGTTTGATTTCGGGAACTTTTTTTTTTCATTACTTACTAATTGCGAAAAAACAAATATTTTATACTCGTTGTCACGTGATCGTAAACAGTGCGTGACGTCATGCCCCTCTACACATATCAGAGCATAAAGAATTAAAGCTTATGCATACATACAACGATATTAGTTTCAGAGTGACGTGACGTCATAGACGCCATGACAGAAGTTGACGTTTACGCGGGAAATTTTGAAATTAAATGAAATTTTTATATTTTAAATTGTTATATATGTATATCTGTAAAATAAAAATATTTAAAAAAAAGGCGTCTACACCCCTATCATGTTAAAGAAACATTTAGTAATAATCATTATGTAATTTAAAAATCTCTCGCAATCTCTTTCTGAATAAAAAAAAAAAGCTATAGATTGTGAAAGCTATTTATGGTAATATATAACTTTAAAAGCAGTCGCTTTTAAAACTAATAATGAAACATAATAAATACATAGTTGAACCCATCTAAAGATTGCAGTAAATATGCAACTCTTTCGTTTGACATTTCTCAGGTATCCCTTTGCTTAGACAATTCCAATTAACGTCATATAACGATATCCTTTCAAAATAAAGCCACGATTGCTTTTGCTGGTTTGCGTTGCCACCAACTAACTGTGGCAACGATTCCTTCGCGTACAAAGAAATTTGGCGACTCATTTCTTTGTCGAACTTCCAAAAAATGGAATTGTCTCCCGGCCCATGTATTCCCTTCCTAAGACATGGCGTCCTTCAAGCGGGGCTGAAGAAGCACCTTGCAGGTCGGCAAGGTGAGGTTGGCTAGTGCAATACCTACGTACTGTTTTCACTAGCTACCTCCGCTTACCATCAGGTGAAGCACAGTCATTTGCCCTCCATTTTATAAAAAAAAAAAAATCGTTGTATAAAGATATTTATTAGTAAAGCTTTAATTGATCTATTCCTATTAATATTATAAATGTGAAAGTTTCTTTGTTTGGATGTTTGTACGTCAATCACGCCGAAACTACTGAACGGATTTTGATGAAATTTGGTATACAGATAGGGTGATAGCTGACTTAGATAATAGGATACTTTTTATCCTACTTAACATTTCCCTAGTGGACCACGCTGGCGAAGCCGCTGGCGAAAGCTAGTATTATAAGAACAAAAGTTTCATCTTAATTGAAGGTTTAAATATTTCTTTCAGCGGTTTGTGATTGGCGGATTGCCTGAACAATAATGAAAATACGCTCTGTATTTGCGAAAAAGTAAAAAAACGCTTGAAAAATTCGTCAGTCCTGTTAGATATTGAGTAGCTCAATGGTTAAAACGGAAGGTTGGATTGTAACCCATCCTATCTCGATACCAATGAATGAATGAATATATATATATATATATATATTTTATTGCCCGGTAAGCATAAACATATAAGACACATAAATGCAAAAAGCGGCTTTATTGCTAAGGTAGCAATTTCTACCAGGCTACCCTTGGCTAAAAGACACTTTACCGATTGAGTAGAGACTGCAGGCTAGTACAGCTAAATACATAAATTAATAGAAATAAAAATACTCATTCAAAATAAAATAAAACAGAATTCAATTTCAATAAGACTAAACCAGCTCGAGGAAATGTCCCTTGACATATTTAATATAGGACTCTCGTGATTGTACGCGATTGATATCTCCAATAAGTCAAAATTTTGAGAATAATATGTCTGTGGACGTTCCACTCTCGTAACACGCCATTTTATCGGAAACCCTGCGTCAGTGGACCTTGGAAAATAAAACATATTGCCTGATTATAAATTTTTAAAAACATGTTTTCTATGATGTCTTGGTGACGATAAAAAAACATTGTACGTATATGTGTAGGCTATCTGTCTTGATTTATTTATTATACATACACTTACGAAACTTATAAACAAGTTATATAGTCTGTCAAGAATGATAATGTTAAATTTAAATTCGATAATTCCATTATCTAAAAATATAAAAAAGAAATTCAAAAACAAAATAATAAAAAAAGAAAACTCGACCAAGTGCGAACCGAGTAAAATAATCTCTTTTGTTGTATGGCAGCCCACTTATATATTTGTTTTATTCTGATTTTTCAGTATTTTTTGTAGTAGCGGCAACAGAAATACCATCTTCTGTGAAAATTTTAACTCTAACTTTAGCGGTTATAACATACAGCCTGGTGACACAGGCAGACAGACAGACAGCGACCCGTTTCACAATACCAGTTTTGTTAATAGCAGATAATACTAAACATAATACAAGACTACCATAGATTCTAATTATAATAACTAATGTCAGTTTGAGTATAAAGTGTACTGTAATAGACAGCAAGCGCAGAGGACTGTAGATAATTAATAATATAATTTTTAGGACACCAAAAGATTAATTATTGACCAACGTACAAAAACAAAATACAAGAGAATACATCGACAAAGTCGAAAAATAAAAAAAATATAAATTAAAAACAAGTATAAAAACCTCCTTAAAGAGGCCAGTAATAATATATCAAAAACATGGTAAGGCTGTCGGCAACATCTACTATATCACATTCCGCTACTAAAGCCCTACGGCGTGTCCGGCCTAAAATGCTGGATCCAGGGGTCTACTTTTAAAATCTGTCGCAATCCCTTTAAAGGCTGATGATGATGTCTGATCACGTAATCTATTTTTTATACGTTACGGGTTAATGACGCCTTTAAGCTAAAATGAATGTCTAATTTGTATCGGTAATGTGTTATTAAACTAATTACAATTTTAATGGACGTTTATACAACTGGCTGTAAGTAAATAATTGTGGTTAACCCCAAAGGAGAACTTTTTTTTGTATGGAGGCTGGTACTTTATTCAAATTATCTCTAACCAAGCATAAAGTATAATCGCACGTTGTGAATGACAATGTCACTAACCAAAAACGACGTATTTTTTACTTTTGACAACATTTTTCTTTGTTAAGTATAAACTTTTAAACGCAAAGATCCCAGTGAACGTAGTTTGCATAGAAACTGCTAGGTGGCGTAGTGACGATACGTTGTTTAGAGGGGCTGATTACAATTTCTTGAACTTTAAACGCTCATTACTCAAAATCGCATTTTTTGCATTGTGTCACTATCGTTCTCAACGTACGAATATATTAATCGATAGAGGATAAATAAACCTTACTCATGGTCATTTAATTTTATTTTTAGGCGCCACCAAAATGTTTATTTTCTGATTTGAACATCATTTGGTGGATATTTTATAATTTATGTAGCAACACATAAGTGCATTAAGAAAATCTATGGCAACCCCATCCCTAAGTTACGTTCCAATTCATGTTGTGAATCAATCTTTTTGGACAATGTGGAATTAATATTTTTATTTGTTTTTAATTATTGTTATTTTAGACTTCAAAATCTCAAATACATATGTATCATATGTATAAATCTCAAATTTAAATGAATCGAAGCTCGTCAACGCAGATTAGGCCCGGTTTGAGTTTATTCACTGCTTGGCTTACTATAATAAACAAATTATGAATTATATTTTCACAATATTGATATATGATTCGGCTCCTAGGGACGCTAAGTTATTTATAAGGTGTTTTGGAGTAATACACAAAACAGGCAAATTCAGGATGCCCGAAAGTGACGAAATAAAAACAAATCAGGCATTTTGTGTCGGTAAAGTGTACGATTAAATATGCTTTTACTGGATAAAAATATTTTAATTACAACAAACATATTGCTTTTTGTTTTAAAGTCATTATCGGAATTTCCCCACTTTTGACCCCAAAGTATCCTACCGAAAGTTAGGTTGTGGAGAAAGATCCCTTTGCGTTTGTTTTAACTTTCTGCACTTTATTTTTTTTTTAATGAGTTTTATGGCTGTACGTACTAGTATTTCTAGGAAAACCATACCATTTTTTTAACTTAATTCTCTAAAATGGGGGAACTTTCAGACCTGAAACTTCAATGAAAGATAAAGGATTGAGTCTTAGATGCTATAATAATTTTCTTTATAGTGGTTAGATTTTTCGGAATAAAGTACCAAAAAAAACATTCTCCTTTATATTGCGTTTGCCGAGTCAGCTTGTATTAGTTTATAGTCTGTTCATCTTCCTCTGAGACAAAATGTAAACAAACTGGAAAAAGGTTCTTTAATATGCCAAAATATAAATGCATTTAGAATGAATGAAAAAAGAAAGTGACATTTAAAAGCACCTAAAATTGAAGCTATTCCCAAACATTGGACGTATTATAATACTACTAAATTAACTTATAAATACTACTAAATACTTTACGTAGAAACGTGAAATTTTGTAATTTGTCGGTTTATACCGGCCATTTTTACTCTCGATCAACTCGTTGACTCGTGCAAAATGACTAGTTTCTCAGAGGAAGACGGGGAAAAATTCTGAATAAGATTATTTTACTCTTACAATAGCTAGTTTTATTTGAAAAGAAATAGACTTATTGTATTGCATACCTACCATACAATAATTTGTCCCATTAACAAATTATATTTACATACCAACATCAATAAAAATGTTTGAGAAACATTGGTTTGTTTGTTTACATTTTGTCTCCGAGGAAGTTGAATAGACTATAGATTCTATTTTAAAAATTTAGACAAATTGTAGCCTTTATATGTTTCGTTTCGCGCGTACTAATATATTATTATATCTTTTGTTACATTTTTATGGTTGTAACTGCATATAATGTCCATGTCCCGAATTAAAATCGTATTATGCTAAATCTGTCCGTTTCATGTGATAACTTTGTTTATAGACGACTTATAATTTACTTATATCATTTGTTTGAACATTTGAAACCATTAAGGTACCAGTGAAATATAGTTTCTATTTACGAATGAGGAAGTATTTAAAAAAAAAAGTTAGATCCCGAAATCAAACTAGATGACGCTACGGTACTTTCTTGATTTCTCCATGACAATGCTTCCGGTTTTTTTTAATGTTTTGAAAGTAAATTAGTTTTCAAAACTCAATAAACAACACATATTCTATTTGTACTTTTTCGTATTTGTATTGATATCTAAGTTTCGAACTTTGCGAATTTCAGTTTTTTAATATGTTAGTTAAAAGGAACGGAAATGACTATCTTTGGTCCATTCGTTTCCTGCAAAAATCAACTTTTGCTAGAGTCGCCATCTAGTGGAGGTGCTTTTTTAGTGATTTCGTTTTTTTTTAATACTTCCATATTGGAAGTAATCTTTTGCAATGCAGAAACTAGCTGTTTTCCCGCATCTCCGCCCGGGTAAATTACAAGCCACCCGCATATGATGTAGCTATCCGTAGATGAAAGAATTTTTAAAATATCTCCAGTAATTTCAGAGTCTATTCGTTATAATACAATCAAATATTTCCGACTTAAAATATTTGTATATAGATAAATTAATCGGTATAGATAGGTGAAGATATTGGTCATTAACAACATTTAAAAAAGAAATACACGTGATATATTACTACACCCCCCCCCCCTCTTGTGATATTTCGTGATTTTTGACGAACCCTCTTCCCTACTTTCAAGTATCACGTGATTAATTAACGGCCCCATTTCGAAAGTTTACGTGAATTGCAGCAAGTTGCATATACGTCCATTAAAATTGTCATTCGTTTAAAGCGGCATTACCTATACAAATTTGACGTCTATTAGAGCTAAAAGGCGTCATTAAACCTTAATGGACGTTTGTGCGACTGACTGCAGTTTTGTCTTATTAAAGTCTCTTTTAAACAACGTCTACGACTAAAAAGAGAATATCGATTATTTTCTGAAGAAAGATCGATTATTAATTAATCGATTTTACATGCTACAATAAAAACCGATTAATTAAAAATGAAACAAAATATGAAAAAGCTATATCTTTTTTTAATTTTAAGTATTTTATCATTATCATAATCAGAATATCTTTGATAATTTAATGGAAACTGACTTCATAGCTTAATGAACTCACTTTCCAACTGGACTGATCTGTATGAAATAAAACAGGGAGAATCATTTGCTGAGTTTCTTGCCGGTTCTTATCAATACAATGTCTCCATAAGTTTGCGAACTGATAAGAGTGAAGTAATGATATTGCATCTATGATACAGTTAGGGCTGACAACATTTTTTCAACGAACTATAGTATTTTTATAAATTATCTCTTAAAATATAGTACACTTAAAAATATAAGTATAGTGCTTATTTATCAGTTTTCATAGGAATCGAGCATTAACAAATGTGTTAGAATACACGCTATTAATGAAAGGAACTACATTTAAATTAACATATGTGTTAGATTTATATGTATATTTCTCCAGCGGTATATTATGCAGGTCCAAAACGTAGTACAATACTAATATTATAAAGGCGAAAGTTTGCATATTTGCATGTAATGTACTTGGTATACGGACAATTCCAAGCCTGGATTAATATTTAGGCTTCTCTTTATCCTGCTAAACCGTTCTATAGGGACCACGACGAAGCTTGTGGCGGAAAGATAGTAAATTATAATTACGGTTGGCAACCCTAGCAACAGTATACGAGACACCACACGCAGGGGGCATGTTACTGCTGTGGCGCATTTTGCACTTCGTTACGTAATGATAAGATTTATTATTTATTGTTATAAAATCATCAAAATGCTATAAAGTGTAACTTAACGATTGGCGGTTGACATGAATCCTATTAATATTATAAATGTGAAAGTTTCTTTGTTAGGATGTTTGTTCGTCAATCACGTCGAAACTAATGAACGGATTTTAATGAAATTTGGTATACAGATAGGGTATTAGCTGACTTAGATAATAGGATACTTTTTATCCCACTAAACATTTCCCTAGGGTCCACGCGGGCGAAGCCGCTAGCGAAAACTAGTATTTAATATATGTTTTCGAAAAACAAATGTTAAAGCGCGATTGAGAATACACGTGACGCCATCTATTAAATAAAATCGGAATTATTTCAAACTGTTAATGAAAATGGCCGATATTTACAGAATAATGCATTCACTCACCATATTTATTACCAAGTGATGTTATATCGAAGTATTTGTAAGTTTTTCCGTTTATATCGATGCTCTTCAGCAGATTAGCGTAAGGATTGTTTGTACCTGTAACAAGAAGAATATCTAAATATAACGTTCACACGACACATAAAGTAACCACAATATATCAAAGAATCATTTGAATCGTGTCCAATTTTGTCCTAAAAATTTTAACTAACGCGTCTAGTGAAGTGATATATATCAAAATGTAGCTTATTTTTTAAAAGCTTGGATAAAAATTGCGAGGCTGATAATGAGGAAGTATTTTAAAAAAATAGTTCCCAAAATTAAACTAGATGTCGCTACGTACTTTTTTGATTTCTCCATAACAACCTTTCCGGTTTTCTTTCATGTATAAAAGTAAATAAATTATAAAAACTCAATAAACAACTCATATTCTATTTGTACTTTTACGTATTAGTATTGACAGTTTCGAACTTTGCAAATTTCAGTTATTTTTCAATGCAGTTGCTCATAAAGCACTATTTTTGTAATCCATTGTAAACACCGAAAGAGAGTCTTTAAACACGTGTTATATAAAAATGTACTGAAATCCTTTACTGCACACGTGCTTAAAAGTATATTTTTAATTTTTTGTGGCCGAGCACCAAAGAACTTTAAAAAAAAAATTACGAAAATATGTCAAACTTTAGAGGCAAAAGTATTTCAAGGAGCCCAGAACGAATATCTATATATATAAAAATGAATCGCAAAATGTGTTGGTAAGCGCATAACTCAACAACGCCTCGACCAATTTGGCCAATCTTTTTTTAAAATGTTCGTTGAAGTTCAAGGATGGTTTTTACGGCGAGAAAAATTAGAATTATTGCTGGAAAAACCCTAAAAATAGCCCTTTTCTTTTTCCCATACAAATGATTTGTAACTAAAACGTAGTCAATTTGAGCTTTATTGCTATGGTATAAAGTTCATATTAAATTACAAGCACTCACTGTTGTCTAAGCAATGTAGGTGTGTTCCTAACGTCAAAGATCATATCTATCACAAAACAATGTGCGTGTGTGCGTTGGAGCACAGAATACATAGTTGGAGGAGTTTAATGTCGCGTTCCGAAACTCGCGTTTCTTTTGTATTAGTTTCGGCACGCGAGATAAAATGCATCAGTTTCCACGTCATTACATGTATTGCCGGAACATTGATGAAAATACGCTCTGTAGTAGCAAAGCTGTTGGGTCCTAGATAGCTCATTGGTTAGAGCAGTCCCTGGATCGCGAATGGGTTCGAGTCCCATTCCGGGGTACAGGTAGATGGATTCTTCCAGCATTTTTCCTTGAGAATGTTTATATATTTTTTTAATTCGAATAGTTTACTTTTATAATGCTGTTGTGTGTAATGTGTTTTTATGATCATAAAAATATCTTTTTTCTATATTTAATACTATTACTATTAATACATTGCAATAATAATTATGATTCACATGATTAACAATAAAGCGATTACTTACTTTTAAATCCTTATATATGTTTTATTTAATTATTTTTTATTCACAACGCCCTATCACCAGGGTGACGGTTCTGTTCAGGAGAATTTTTTTAAATACGTAGGCAAAAAAACTGCCACATTACAAATCTTTTTGACAGGACGAAGTCTGTCGGGTCAGCTAGTTTTCAAATAAAAATGTATGACACGAAAACATGTTCAAAAATTACGTTTAATTTTAACAAATAATTTTTACCTTTAATACATACTTGGTTATATTAACCTATATATTTTTTTATTTTCTCGCAAAAAGCATTGAAAAATGTTGTAAGAAACTTGAGCGTAAAAGGTTTTTCGAATCCGTGCCAATAAATTTGGCCCTTATTCGTATAACCCTACTTTCCGCTATAATATGTTAGTTAAAAGGAACGGAAATGATTGTCTTTGGTCCATTTGTTTCTTGCAAAAATCAACTTTTGCTTGAGTCGCCATCTAGTGGAGGTGCTTTTTTAGTGTTTTAGTTTTTTTAAGACTTCGTTGTTATCCTCACAGTGTTAAAACGCCCGATCGCATATTGCAAGGCAAAATCACAAAAAAAGAAATTTAATAATGTACTCGTAAAATATTACTGTTATTGTAAAAGTGTTCTACATAGACCTTGGATTCAATGTGACTTGTATATTTATCAATTATTACCCCTATATAAAAAAATTAAATTGAATCTTTATAAAAGTGATAAATAATACCTATCTCAAAAGCAACTTATTTATTCAAGAAAATACTATTGAAGTCAGGAAAAACTATAGGTGCTAAACTTCAAGAGCATTTTCTTGTTTATTAACCAGTAAAGAAGTTGTGCAAAAGTGCGACTTAATGCTAATGGCATTCTCTCGCAGTCAACCTTTCGGAAAAACTATAAACACAATGGCAGCATAAAACAAAATTAAGTATGCTTAAACATAAAGAAGAAACTAACGAATATTATAAAACATTTAAAACTAATTGATGTGAAAATTTCCAATAATTCTATAATCATATTATAAAAATGATAGATTTGAATGCTTGTTTCTTTGCGTTGGATAGGCCCAGCAGCTAATTTAATAGAGATTGGTTCACAATTCAAGAAGAAAACAATTGACATGGGTACCTATTTTGAAAATATACATACTCCTTGAACATACAAAATATCGAAATGAATTCAAAATATGCAATCTTTTGTTTTTAAATTAATCTGTCGAATAAAAACCAAATTTTGAAAATCAATAAATGCTGGATATATGATTCCATGGCAAATCAGCTAAAGTGTGATGATAATTTATTGGAAAAGTAATTTGGACCTAAAAACATGAAAATTGTTCCAGTGTATCAGTCTGATGAATTACTAACTATTTTAACTGAGGAGCAAAACTATCACGATTTAAGGTTATCATGAGTTTAAAAAAATCTTTTTTGGCAGTATATTTTATCAGTGCAATGTTAGTAATAACACCAATATCAAGATAAGGTCATAAGACATAAGATCAAGAAGGCAGAATAATACTTCACTGTTGCCTGTTCCAAGAAAAATACATTCAAGACCCACATCCTAATTCCTGTTCATATTTGAACTTTTTTTATTTTATTAAAAAAAAAGTTTAAATAAGGTTTACAACTTTTACACATTCAACCTATTTGTATTGGCACCCATTAGGGTTTTATTCTATTATTATCAAAGACTTCTATTACATATGTTTGGATGGCATAGAATATTTTGTGCAGTTGCTATAAAGTATAAGAGAATCAAATTGACTTCGAGTAGGTATGCAAATAAGATCAAAGGTTAAGTGGAATTAATGATGGAATGTCAATAAACTTGAACATGAACCCGATTGGTTACAGCGTTAACTATTTTAATTGATATTTTATTAGAATTTAATATCATAGGAACCAATTAGAAACATCTAAGACCGAAAAATTAAAAATAATTAACTAAAGGTAATAACTTTTGAAAAGAGAACATACCCGCCATGGTACTTTGATCGGCTTCGTTAGATCTCGAAGTCACGTAGCACAATTAAGATAAGTTTATACAAAACAAATAACTGTGATTTCCCGATTTAAATCGAGAAAATCCGGAAAACCACGAGTTTTTACTAAAAAAAACAATTGACAGCGGACTTGATGACACTAGCGAGCACTGTCAGTGACTGTCAGCAATTAAAAAAAAGTCTCACAATGACAATAGTGTTATTGATAGTAGGCCTGACAGGTATCAAGTATACTTAGTACAGCTAGTCAGATTACAAGTTTTTTATTAGAAATTTCTTTAAATGTAATCTAAATTACCACTGAACGCCTACATCGACCCGCAGGTGAAGGAATTTTTAAAATCGGTCCAGTAGTTTTGGAACCTACTCGATACAAACAAAAAATCAAGAATTTCCACTTTATAATATTTGTATAGATAGATAAACATTCCAAGCTTAGAATTTTAAAAGGCATTCGTAAAGATCTTAAAATTATGACAAATAATTATTTACACTCAATTTTAATTTATTTGATTTTCAAAAATCAAAACTTATTTCATGTATAATACATACTTATAAGTTTAAGTTTTCAATAACCTATTTTAGTTCAAAGAAAAAGTGTCAAATGTGCAGAAGCTTCGTAAACTTAATATTTCAGTATGTCGAAGTACTGAGGGTAACATCACTCAGTACCCAATGTGGGGCACAGATAGATTCTGTGGCAAATTTCTAGATATTGCATAATATGATTGTTGCATTGTGAATGAAAGTCTGAGTAATTTTTTGTGATATAAGAATTTATAACTCAATAGTAAATTAACTTTCAACCAACTTCTGAGATCAGTTGAGTCACCGTCACCGCATTTTATGATTATGCAATTTAATTTTTGTCTACTTTTTTCGCTTATTTTAAGTTGTTAAAAAGGCCCTTTAATATATATTACGATTTTCTGTACTTAACATTGCCTCGTCGCCACCTGGTGTTCTAGCAGCGGACCTCACTGGGTACTAAGTGATTTATACCCTCAGTACTTCGACATACATACATACTGTAAAATCAAGTTTTGAAAGCTCTTGAACATTTTTGCCACAAACTCTTTGATTATAACTGTAGCGAAATTTTTGTACCTAGAATATATACTCTTTATAGTTTTCATATTGTTTATGTCTCTGGTGTACAATGATTATTATATAATCTCTGCGAGTGAGTAGCAACGCAAGAAGATAATTTCCAGTGGTCTTGATAATTATAAAATTCGTTGAATACTTAAGAAGCGTTTAACTTCCTATATCCAAACCATCCTAGTCGAAGTTGACACTGAATATTCTGGTGAATTGAACGATGTACGCAACCCCCAAATTGGTGACCCCGAACAAAAAGTACTAAAGGAAATTTTTATTTTCATCGGCATTTCAAGAAATAGTTTTATTCACTGTGTTATTGTGACCTGCGACCCCGTCGAAAGCGACACATCGAGCATTGGATCCCCGACACTGCATCACTGCTTCTGCATCGGATTTTTCCAGCTGCGTCGGTCATCAGGAAAAACAAAAGACGGTCTGACAGAACTTTCGGAATTTATAAAAACGGATGCATGGTGTTTTATATTGTTTAATTCAGCAATTTTGTATTGAGTTTTATTGTATTTAAATTGTTATTTTAATTTTTATTAAGTTGCATGTATTTTGTTTCAAACTGTTAATACCGTCCCCCCACGTCATCTTCAATATTATTTTCGGTTTATTTTGGTTACACATTCTTAGCCTTGTCTTCCTGATCAGTGTCCAGTTCCACATCATGGCTGAAGAGTTACGAGCGGAATTGGAAAGCCTGCGGGCTGAAGTTGCTGCAGCAAGGAAGCAACAAGCTGAATTCGCTTCGACGACCAACATCACATCACCTGTTGACTCTCATCATCAGGCTCCTATGAGTGAGGTTTACAAGGTGTCTGTCAAACTTCCACCATTTTGGCACCACGCACCATCTGTGTGGTTTGCTCACGCAGAGGCTCAATTCCATTTAGCAGCGATAACTTCAGATACCACAATGTTCAGCTATCTGATAAGCCAGATTGATCATAAATTAGCCTTAGAAATTGAGGACATCGTCATGAACCCTCCTAAAGAAAGGAAATATCAAACATTGAAGGATACCCTCATTAAGCGTTTATCGGCATCTCAACAGCAGCGGGTCCGGCAACTCCTCAGCATCGAAGAGCTTGGCGATAAAAAGCCATCACAGTTCCTGAGGCATCTTTGGTCATTGGCTGGAACATCGTTAACTGACGACAACCTGCTCCGCGAGCTGTGGCTTCGACGTCTTCCTTCCCAAGTTCAAGCGATCTTGGCAGCCCAAGCCGACCTTGGCTTAGACAAGCTTTCGGACTTGGCTGATAAAATAATCGAGGTATCTCCAGGTGCGATAAATATTTGTGGTATTGCTGGACCATCGACTGCTTCTGATATTGAACAAACTTTAAAATCATTAACGGACCGCATTGATCAACTCAGTAAGGAAGTTTCAGCTTTGACTCAAGCGCATAGTCAACGCGCGCCTCGTTCCAGATCTTCGTCTAGAAATAGACTTCCTTCGCGTGGCTCCTCACCACACAGCTCTTCAAGAATTTGCTGGTACCATAAGAAATTTGGTTCCAAGGCAACACATTGCATTGGGCCTTGCTCTTGGTCGTCGGAAAACTCGACGAGCGATCGATAGCGACGGCAACCGATCGCAATCCCATTGAAAATTACGGCCGTCGATTATTCATCACTGACAAAATTTCTAAGCGCTACTTTCTTATTGACACGGGTTCAGATTTGTGTTGTTTCCCGCACCGCTGGCTTCCAAGTCCGAGGAAAATCTCAGAATTTGAACTAAGCGCCGCAAATGGAAGTTGCATCAAGACGTTTGGCACCATCAGTCTTACTTTAGACCTTGGACTGCGTCGAAGTTTCGTCTGGCGATTCATGGTCGCCGATGTCAACGCCGCCATCATCGGCTCAGACTTCTTGGCTCATTACCACCTGCTACCCGATTGTCGAACCAAACGGTTAGTCGATGGTATCACCGGTTTATCTGCATCTGCTGCTACCGCCGTGTCCGAACAGGCTAGTGTCAAGGTTGTTCTTTCAGAAAGTAATGAATTTACTTTTCTACTTTCAGAATTTTCTGAAATCACCAAACCTCCTGGACTTCCAAGAGTTGTCAAGCACAACACTCTCCATTACATCAAGACTACAGATGGTCCTCCTGTCTCTTGTCGGCCACGCCGTCTCGCCCCGCAGAAATTGATTTCTGCCAAGAAGGAATTTGAAGATATGGTGCGCGCTGGTATTGCAAGACCATCTGACAGTCCATGGTCATCTCCGCTCCATATGACTTTAAAAAAGGATAACACTTGGCGTCCTTGTGGCGATTACCGTGCCTTGAACGCCAGGACTATTCCAGATCGTTATCCAGTGAGGCATATTCACGACTTTGCCAACTGCCTTAGTGGAGCAACTATCTTTAGCACGCTTGATCTGGTAAAAGCTTACCATCAAATTCCTGTTGCAGAAGAGGATATTGTCAAAACAGCAATCACCACCCCGTTTGGCCTCTTCGAATTTCCATACATGAGTTTTGGATTAAGAAATGCTGGACAAACCTTCCAACGCTTTATCGATGGGGTCACGCGAGGTCTTGATTTCTGTTTTCCTTACGTTGACGACGTTCTCGTTTTTTCTCCAGATGAGACCAGCCACAAGGAACACCTCCGCATCCTTTTCAATCGTTTCAAGGAAAATGGAGTTATCATCAATGTCTCTAAGTGTACCTTTGGTGCAAAAGAGGTAAGGTTTCTTGGCTATATTGTCAACGCAGAAGGCACGCGTCCACCGCAAACTCGCGTACAGGATTTATTAACTTTTCCTCCACCTCAAACAGTGCAAGGCATGCGTAGATTCCTCGGCATGATAAATTTTTATCGCCGATTCATTCCTCATGCTGCTCAATATCAAGCTTCATTAATTGACGCCATTGTTTCCACTCAAGGTAAGGGCGTGAAACCATTCCCATGGACACCTGAGCTCCTTGAACAGTTCGAGAATTGCAAGAAGAGTCTTAGCAATGCGACACTTCTTCAACACCCCGTAAACGGTGCAGAACTTGGCCTTTTCACTGACGCTTCCAGCGTTCACATCGGTTCCTGTTTACAGCAGAAAATCAACGGACACTGGGCACCTCTTGCTTTCTTCAGCAAGAAATTAACTCCTCGTCAGAGTCAGTGGCCAGCATATTATAGGGAACTTCTGGCAGTGTACGAAAGTGTACAACATTTTAGACACATTTTAGAGGTCCAAAATTGTACCATTTACACTGACCATAAGCCATTGTTGTACGCTTTCGTACAACGCCGAGAGAAACTTCCTCCCCCCCAACTGAACCAATTGTCCTTTATTAGTCAATTCACGACTGACATACGACACATTAAAGGGGAAGAAAATGTTGTCGCTGATGCAATGTCTCGTATTAATGCTGTGACCTTAGAACAAGATTACGAAGCTCTTGCCAAGGCACAGCAAACAGATGAAGAACTGGCGAACATTCGTAAAACCTCGTCTCTGAAACTGGAGCCCATTCCAATTCCAGGAACCAGTATCACCTTATTATGTGACACTTCTACTGGCAGACCAAGACCTTATCTAACGCCACAGTTCCGTCGATCCGCATTTGACCGCTGTCACCAACTTAGTCATCCCGGTGCACAGGCTTCCGCGCGTCTTGTGTCAGAACGCTATGTTTGGCCAAATATTAACAAAGATTGTCGCGAATGGACACGTTTCTGCATACAGTGCCAGAGAAATAAAATTTCAAGACATAATAAATCACCCATCGGACAGTTTGAACTCCCATCTGGTAGATTTCGCCATATTCACATTGATATCATTGGACCCTTACCATTCTCCAACGGATTTACATATTGTTTAACCGCTATCGACCGTTTCACACGGTGGCCAGAGGCTTGGCCAATGGTTTCAATGACCGCCGAGGAAGTCGCTGATAAATTAGTATCTGGTTGGGTAGCTCGTTTTGGTGTACCCAGCTCAATCACCACCGACCAGGGGCGTCAATTTGAATCCTCCTTGTTTCAGCGGCTGATGAACTTCTGTGGTTCCAAGCGAATACGCACTACTAGCTACCATCCATGTGCCAATGGCATGGTGGAGCGAATCCATCGCCAACTTAAGGCAGCACTCATGTGCCATGTTGATACGTGGACTAGAGCGTTGCCACTAGTTCTTCTTGGCATGCGGACTGCTTTTAAAGAAGATATAAAAGCTTCATCCGCTGAAGTGGTCTATGGTGAAACACTTCGCCTCCCCGGCGAGTTTTTGGCACCAGTGTCAGATTTTAGCAGTTCTGCAGAGGTATCTGATCTGGTTTATCAATTGCGAAAAGAAATGGAGACAATTCGACCAGTTCCTGCGTCGTGTCATGCCAAGCCAAAATCTTTCATATTTAAGGATATGGCATCGGCAACTCATGTGTTTCTTCGTGATGATGCAATTTGCAAATCGCTGCAGCCTCCATACTCAGGTCCCCATCGCATCCTACAACAACAGGAGAAAACGATCACTCTAGATCTGGGTGGAAGACAGGTCACCGTAAGCTTAGACAGAGTCAAGCCTGCTTACGTTGAAGCTGACCCTTTTAGGGACAACACTTGTTTGCAAACCACTGTTGCAGTTCCTCCAGCTCGTAGTCTCCCAGCTCCGTCCACAGCTCAGCTCCCTACCACTTCCTCCAAAGAACCTGCATACACTACCCGATCGGGAAGACAAGTACGTTTCAAAAAATTTAACGACTTTGTGAAATAGTTTTTTTCTTTTGTTGTAGGTTTTTCCACTCCGTGGGGGGGTGGTGTAGCGAAATTTTTGTACCTAGAATATATACTCTTTATAGTTTTCATATTGTTTATGTCTCTGGTGTACAATGATTATTATATAATCTCTGCGAGTGAGTAGCAACGCAAGAAGATAATTTCCAGTGGTCTTGATAATTATAAAATTCGTTGAATACTTAAGAAGCGTTTAACTTCCTATATCCAAACCATCCTAGTCGAAGTTGACACTGAATATTCTGGTGAATTGAACGATGTACGCAACCCCCAAATAACTAAGGTTTATTTGCACACCCATCCATAAATTAATGAAAGTCAAAAATTCTAATTCATTTTGCTTGTATCACTCATTTTTTTATACTAAGATTTTAGTGTAACTAATAAATCTCAGAGAAATACTTTAAGAAGTGTAGCTACAATAATACCAACTTTAATAAACGTATAATATACATTATTTTAGACTGTAGGACATCGATTTCTTTGACTTATCTAAAATGAAAGATCTAGAGATGGCCCTTAGAACGGTTTCTATCCGTTATTCAAGCTATTCTATGGAAAATTACAGTTAATGAAAAGAAGCACATCTTTCGATTAAGAAATGTTCTTTCATTTTAAAAATTTCCAGTCAATCCTATATTTAAATATCTAATGACAGTAACTGTCATTGTTTGAGCATGTAATAACACAGCTTTTAGTTGTCGTCTGAACATCACGTGTTCTTGTAACTTTTTTGCATGGGTAAAGTTGTTAACGAAAATGTTTTGTTCGTCACGGAAATAAAAATTGACATGGTATCGGATTTCATAGTTAACTTTGGTTAAGAGCAGCGAATCCAAAAATTAATCATAGTTTGATTTTTCTAGTATCAATGCTAAGTAATATGTTCAATGAACATATATTTCCCAAATTAAGTTATTTTTAAGAATCTATATTATCAATTATAACCGGTTATTCTATCCTTGCTTAAAGCAAACTAATCTATAATAATTACCAATAGTTTCAGCTCGTCACAGTTATTCTTTTTTATTTTCAATTTGTTGAAATTACTGTATTTGTGTTTGGTTGTACTTCTTGTCAAGCACTTAAACTAACTGCATATGTACAAGGATAACCCAAACATACCGCAACGCACAAAGATGAGTTTGTACTATATTTAATTGTAATTTTTTTCCTTTAGGTATTTATACATTTTCATGCAGAGACACTTGATTCTTGTGTAGTGAATTAATAATTTTTGTTTTGGTTAAATATGTTATTGTATGTTTAATAAAATGTTATTCATTCATTGCATAATAAAACATCAATTAAAAAAAGAATAAGATCATGTTTCGTTCTATAATCAGTTTAACAAAATCTTATATATATATATATATATATTTAATCTAAAAGATGCACCTTGTAATATATAGAATAAATATACATTGATAACACGTCAACGAATTATAAGCTCTTATTTTCTGCTATTATTTAGTTTCACTAACCGGTTTGAACAACCCATCACTAAAACGGCCTTAAAAAAAATCAAAAAAATCCGTTGCGATGCTGTGTTGATTGTTTGTTTTCATGAATTTTATTTAAATTATTTTACCCTTCTATTAGCCAGTGTTAATTAAAAATGGCTTCATTCGATTTGAATTCAATAACAAAAGCTTTGAGTGATCCTTGTAGAACTACAAGTGGTGTAGATTTTTCTGGTAAATCTCTAAAACTCGACACGGAAAAGGATGGTAAGTAAAATTTATTTTGTAATACTGTAATTTCCAATATTGTTTTATTAAATCAAATTATAATATTTGAAATATATTTGCAAAGTATCTGTATAAATTATTGCGTGATACATAACCTACATTGGCCTTGGTCAAGTGACTCGCATGCCGGTTTCCATGTATCAGAGTCATCAGAGGTTCCGTGTTGGATTCTCATTCCGAATCAATGCTGTATACTACTCGCACGAACTAACATGACATCTGAGGCCCTAATCTATTGGTTGTCGAACGAATATTCGGTAAAGGGTTTAGCCGGATACGTATGACGAGTCGGCCCCCAAATGGGAATCGATATTGAAACTTATGTTTTAATATCGACTTGATGTTCAAACACGATTTATGTACTTTTCGCGACCGACTTCCGCTTTGACCTTGAGATAGAGAGCAAAATATCCGTATGCTTGACTATTACTGAATGTGATATATCTATGAAGCTAATTAAGATAAAGAAGTGAAACTAACGCGAGGTGTTAGGTTACATTACAGAGTATATCACATATATTTTTTTATAATTTTTAGAATAAAAAATTACATTAAAAAAATAAAAATAAAAAAAAACATGTTTTTTTTTCTGAGTTCTCTGTGACTTACAATCACGAAATTAATATATGTTATGCTCCTTTGTGTGCTCTATCACCCATAAAAATTGCGTGAAAAAAAAGTTGGTGCAACACAACGAAAAAAAATTATATGTGATTTCTTATGGTATACCCCTGTATTATAAGGTTTTCACATAACATCATTGTTTTTTTTTTTCGAAATTTCACATCAGCTTGTTTTAAAACATAAGTAACTAGTCTTAAGAGATGGGATAATAGTTAAAAAAGAAATGAAAAAAAAACAGCCAGTGTTCAATACTTATTATTATTACTTTTTCGTGTCTATCAAAATACAAGAAACAAAATATTAATCATCGTCACTGTTGTAATTAATTACAATCGGAACACTTTGAGTCGCAAATAACTTAGTTAGTTAGTAAGATTCCTGGTTATAAAAAAATTATAAAGAATGAAGAAGAAGCTAAAGTGTTTAGTGACTGTTTGAATAAAATCGTAATAGTTAATGATATTTTTTGTAAGAAGTGTCGACTTATCCCATATATTAACAAAAAAGCTTCTACTTCTTAATGTGCAACATTTAACTTGGCCGAAATAATGGACGATCAAAATAATCTCTCAGTACAATATGTGAAATCAGCACCTAATATCATCAAAGCAGAAGTAAAATCAAGACATATAAATAGAAAAGTCTATTGAATTTACATTCACTATATTTCCGAAGGTAATGACTACAATAGTATTCTTAGTTATTGCTGTGATTGCCCCAATGGCAAACGTACAGTGGGATGCTGGTCTCATGTAGCAGCTATTATTTATTATCTATCATATGGATGATATTTGTCCAAAATCGTACGTCCTGCTGAGGTCCTAACTAATTTATTTGCGACTCAAAGTGTTCCGATTGTAATTAATTACAACAGTGACGATGATTAATATTTTGTTTCTTGTATTTTGATAGACACGAAAAAGTAATAATAATAAGTATTGAACACTGGCTGTTTTTTTTTCATTTCTTTTTTAACTATTATCCCATCTCTTAAGACTAGTTACTTATGTTTTAAAACAAGCTGATGTGAAATTTCGAAAAAAAAAAACAATGATGTTATGTGAAAACCTTATAATACAGGGGTATACCATAAGACAGAAATCACATATAATTTTTTTTCGTTGTGTTGCACCAACTTTTTTTTCACGCAATTTTTATGGGTGATAGAGCACACAAAGGAGCATAACATATATTAATTTCGTGATTGTAAGTCACAGAGAACTCAGAAAAAAAAAACATGTTTTTTTTATTTTTATTCTTTTAATGTAATTTTTTATTCTAAAAATTATAAAAAAATATATGTGATATACTCTGTAATGTAACCTAACACCTCGCGTTAGTTTCACTTCTTTATCTTAATTAGCTTCAGAGATATATCACATTCAGTAATAGTCAAGCATACGGATATTTTGCTCTCTATCTCAAGGTCAAAGCGGAAGTCGGTCGCGAAAAGTACATAAATCGTGTTTGAACATCAAGTCGATATTAAAACATAACTTGCAATATCGATTCCCATTTGGGGGCCGACTCGTCATACGTATCCGGCTAAACCCTTTCAAATAGTTTTTAAAATTTTTTTAAAATCATTTTCATGAAGATTGTAGATGCATTTTGTTCATTTATAAATTTTCGGAAATTGAGTTTATATGGAGGCGTATTAGCATTTCGTATATTGAGAAATGGAATAGGTCATCAGGTGTCATGTTAATTCATGCGAGTACTAAGAACTTTTTGAGTTCTCATTTCATAATGTAAAAAGTTTGCATACTGTAATCAGTTAAATATGTGAAATTAATGTAACTAATTAATATCATTTGTACCATGTTCTGGCAAATATATTAATGTTATTCAAAATCAAAATCAAAAAAATCAAAATCAAAATTATTTATTCAGTCTAGGCTGTTACAAGCACTTGTGAAAGTCGATAGCATTATTCCACATACTGTCACAGGTCTTAGTGTGGATTTAACTAATTTGTTGGATTTTAAGCAACGCATGTAATATAGTTACGTTTTTGGTGAAGTTTTCTTACTTCATCTCGAAGTTTCCATGGGTAATTATAGATTTAAGATATATTTTAAGGAAATATATTAGATCACATATATTGAATTCCTAAAATTACTCCCAATTCAATCCCAGTAAGGTAATAATATCAAAGATAACTAAGGCAAAGAGTTAGAAAAAACATGACCAAATCTTTTTTGGGCAATTAACTACTGTTATCAAGTTACTACTTGTGTTTCTATATAACTAATGAAGTAGCATATTTATTGATTAATAATTTAAATTAGGTTTTACTGTAACAAACTTTAATATCAGCTGTACTGTTATATAGAAACTACTCTATTTTTTAGCTGACAACACTGTAATTTTACTTTTAAAATTTAATACTTGTTAAGGGGTTATTTAACGATCACAATTTTTTTTCTTTCTATTGTTAATGTGATGTCTCATTTTAATTAGAACCATCCTGTTTTTTGGATTATCTGTTCTGAGGCTTATTGGCCGAGGCTACAGTAATATTACAAAGAGATATAATTCCTTTTTTTTTTCAGGAGTAATCTTCAGTAATTCTGATCTGATCATATATCAAGTGGATGAGATATTACTTATTTTCACTTTGTTTTTCCTCCAGCTCAACCGATAGTTGATGCCATCAACAAATGCCCGAACCTCCAATATTTAACACTAACAGGCAACACACTTGGTGTTGCCGCAGCGGAAGCCATTGCTAAAGCTCTGGAGCACCACCCAGAACTGAAGATTGCAAAGTTCTCAGATATGTTCACAGGCAGAATGAAGACTGAGATACCACCAGCTTTGGTTAGTGATTTACAATATTTCCTACAGATAATTGAATAGAGCAAATGTCATCTATGTCATCAAACTCCTAATATATGTCCATAAAGATAAATAGTGAAATGCGCCCAATTGGTTGACACCAAATCAGAGAGGTTCAAATATCATGCCATCTGAATCCACCAATATCCATGCGTCTGATACCTGCTGGGTGTTAGTGAGACAGACACATGATGCAATATTACCTATTTTGCACCTTATGGTTATTGAAACAAGACGCACTATACATTATAATTGTATGTGCGGTTATTGGTAGATGTTCTGTGCAAAGATTCACCCACAGTGCTCCGTGCTCCATGTTAATTGGAACTAACAATATTTGAATTTAGTTAATTTCTTTTGCAGAAAGCTCTCGGTGATGGTATGATCACAGCTGGTGCACGGCTCGAAGTACTGGATCTTAGTGATAATGCTTTCGGACCTATTGGTGTAGAAGGACTTGCGAAACTCCTGGAGAGTGAGGTCTGCAGTCAATTACAGGTTAGTTATAACAATAGGGTTATACAATGATAATTTACAATTGTCCATCAGGTAGATTCTTGAAAATTATTAAACACTTTTTTTTGTGTTATCATTATATTACAGTGATAAATTAAAATGTCACATGAAGTCATGCTTATGTAAATTTTCTACAAAACTGTGACGTAGCAAGCTCCCACTCCTCAACATTAATGCCTTATCTAAGTCATTTCTTGTTAAATTGAAGTAAATAAAAATACGTATCTACTATTTATCTATTATCTGACTGACGGAATAAACAAAATTTCCGTTTTTTTAATCAGTCATTATCCCAATTGACGTTTTAAGCTTTAGTGGGTTAGATTTCAGTAATTATGGATATTAAAATAATATTTGTGTTTTAATATGTGAATTTAAATGAATATCTAATGGACACACAATCAAACTTATCTCTTATAAGGACAATTTGTAGTAATTTGGAAATACAAAAACCTATAAAAAGGATAACATAAAAGAAATAAATTTAAATTTAAAAAAGCCCCCACACAAAAAACTAAGTTCCTTTAAAAAGTAAAAAATAATAAAAGAAACTCAGTCTTAAAATATTCATAATTCTAAAAGAAAATATGTCGTATTCAAGGACCGTTCCAGATCTAACAATTTAATATGTTCACATTTTAATATGTTCAAATGCAACACATTTTTTTTTAATTATTAGTATTTATTTAGATACTTTAAGATTGAGCTTCTACTATTTTTTTCTTTTTATAGGGAACTTAAGTTTTTGTGACGGGGGTTTTATATTTTTTTAGTTTTCACATTGACCAATTATCACTATAATGAAGATTATTTTATTACCGCATCACTTATAACCTTCAAATTCCAACCGTCACCGTACCCTATCTATGAAAAAAAAACCGCATCAAAATCCGTTGCGTAGTTTTAAAGAAAAGCATACATAGGGGATATAGGGACAGAGTGTGTAGTGATTTTTTCTCTTTCTTCCTTGTGTATTTACTGTGTCTTTTGGTTTCACGTGTCGTTTAGGAGCTTCGTTTAAACAACAACGGTCTCGGTATAACTGGTGGTAGACTTCTAGCTCGCGCTCTCTCTCACACGCATCGTCCGTTGCGCGTGTTCATAGCGGGCAGGAACAGGTTAGAGAACGAAGGTGCTAAAGCGCTAGCTGCTGTGTTCACTGTGAGTGTTACTTTTATTATACACCAGGTATTAAGCAACTACGATCGTTGTTGTTAAGCAACCTTCGCGGTGGTCGGTCATGGGATGGGTGACCGAAAATTTTTTCGAATTCCCCTCTGGTTAGTGCGCGTTAACCCGTCGTGCCCGGCTGCCGATGTCGTTAATAGCCCCCCAATCTGCATTCAGCCCGGAAGGCCGCAATCGTGACCATTTTTTTGTTTTGCTCAAAATGGATTTTTTTTTCCACCACAGCAATGAAGGGGAATAGGGGGGGTTAACGGTCATGAAGTTTCATTATTACATATTTTAATTCTGTGATATTTATTGAATAAATAATTATTTTTGTTGCACATATGGAAATGTTTGCGTCCCAAGATTTTCTTTGGAAACAATGGGACAGAGGACTGGATAACGGGACAATCCCGTTTAAAACACGACGTTTGACATTGGTCGTGGCCCATTCTTCTAGTTTCATATCCATAGGGAAGGCCTGAGCCCCAGCAGCGGGGATATTAATGGGCTGGTAACTAATATTGTTTTACCAACAGGATATGGGTACGTTAGAAGAGGTGGCGATGCCCCAGAACGGTATATACCACGTTGGTATATCAGCTCTGTCGGAGGCGTTCAAACAGAACCCGAGACTGAGCTGTCTAAATCTCAATGATAACACCATTGGACATAAAGGAGCTGAAGCTATAGCCGCCGCATTACCATGGTGAGTGATGTATTTGTTACATTTTAAAATCGGAAAAAATCTACGCCAAATTCACAATCCAACTTAAATTACTTAATAAAAATACAAAAAAAAAAAACAGGCGAAGGAACTAAGCCATACAGCCAAATCTTGGGAAAAAAAAATACAACAAGATCCACACTTCTTCGTTTTCACAATTCACGTCACTACGTCTCGCTTCACAACACTATTCGATCGTGCCACACACTTCACTAGTTTTCGCTACGAGTTTCGTTTCTGTCCTGCGATTCTATAAAAATCGGCTCAATCTTGAATAGGTAATAACCAGTGGTCGGAATTAGGTAGAGTTATTCATGTACTTACACTGATTTCATACAGCGAAAGATAAAGTGGATATGCCTCAAATCCCGAGATTAATTTTAAAGAGCAGAAAAAATCCCGTGATTTTTTGAAATAAAAAGTTATTTACTTTTACACAATTTAAACTACTGCACGACGACGTTGCCAAACTTACATCAATGAAAAAAACAAATAAAGAAAGAAGAAATAAAGAAATCCCGGGAAGGTCCACATTAATATCAACATTTCGATGTAAGTACATAAATAACTCTACCTAATTCCGACCTCTGGTAATAACATATCGTGGCATAAGTGAAGTGAGTTTCGAAAGGAATAGAATATCTAGGACACGTATAATTGATCAACTGTGTTTTTTATTTTTATACAAAAAAATTGAATCAATAGAATTTCTTGACTAATGGTCATTTGCATAAACGTCCATTAAGATTTAATGACGCCTTTAAGCTCTAATGAATGTAAAATTTATATGGGTAATGTCGCTTTAAACCAGCGGTTCCCAATCAATTTTTTCTCGTCGACCATTTTTAAAATTTACCGGTTTCGGTGGACCCCTTGCTGCTACATTTTTTTCAAATTCCCAAATTCGTCCAAAATGTGAAGATCTAACGATGGAAATTGTTTTTGTTTCACGCCAACGTTGACCCCTGCTGAATCCCTCGTGGACCCCTGGGGGTCCACCTGGACCACTTAGGGAATCACTGCTTTAAACTAATTTCAATTTTAATGGACGTTTATGTTGCTAGCTGTAAATGACGTGAATCGTTTGTTCACATTGATTAAGCTTCAACTTTACTGGACTGATTTTAATAATACCTTCACCTACGGGAGGCTGCGAAGCCGCGGGAAAACAGCTAGTTTAGATTTGTCTATTCAAGCAGTTTTTTTTAATATTTAGGCTTAGCACAATGAGGATGTATTTAAAAAAAATTAGTTCCTGAAATCAAACTAGATGTCGCTACGGTACATTCTTGATTTCTCCATGACAACCCTTCCGGTTTTCTTTCATGTATAAAAGTAAATTAGTTTTCAAAACTCAATAAACAACTCATATTCTATTTGTACTTTTTCGTATTTGTATTGATATCTAAGTTTCGAACTTTTCAAATTTCAGTTTTTTAATATGTCAGTTAAAAGGAACGAAAATGACTGTCTTCGGTCCATTCGTTCATATCAACTTTTGCTAGAGTCGCCATCTAGTGGAGGTGCTTTTATAGTGCTTCCGTTTCTTTTTTTAAAACTTCCTCATTAAATATACAACTTGCGCCATCTAGTGACGGTTAGAGAAACTAAGTGACTTGTTTAGTACCTAGTATAAGATAAATACAAAAACAAAATATTGTTACAGCCTAAAGAATCTAAAGTCGATCAACTTTGGCGATTGCTTATTAAAAAGTAAAGGTGCGAAAGCTTTGGCCAAAGCGTTTCACGACAATCTGCAGATGTTAGAAGTGAGTATAGTGTATGTAATATCAGAATCTATTGCAATACCTTTTAAAGTTTAAAGTTGCAATCGCTTTCGGAATGAATGATGCTTTGAACGATCGAGCGACATAATGAGTACTTATACTCCATTCATTATAGCATTAGACAGAATGAAAATAAGGTTCTTTTTATGGTATACTTTGTTACAAAATGTCAAAAATCATGTTACTCTTAAGATTAACGGCTAATTTGCTACATATCCACTTAAATATCAGCTGCTATACTTAACAGTAGTCTTTTAAGCTATATATTAAACAAATTTATGAGTATTTGACTGACTTAAAACATTTAATAATTATTACAATAAAAAGTGTTCATCTTAAAGAACCTAAAGAAGCAGGGTTAGATTGTTTCGGCATGATTCTCATGTCACTATAACTCTACCAAATTTAAAACGTTGCCTAACTCCTTCAAGCGTTTCTGTAGTATAGCTTTTTAATTTTGTCAGACTATTATGTATTAATAATTGTTAAAATCGTTATCTGGGATTGTCATCCATTGTGAATGCTACTGCTTTTCTTGTTGTTTAGCCGTTTTCCGTGATGTTATTGTTTTATTTTTGTTGTTAAGTTTTGGTAAATATGGACGATGCCGGTACAGGCCCGAGTGGCCTACAAAAATTACGCTCTAGGCCCCCATACCTACCCTCAAACTTTGACATTTCAGGGAGTTTTTTCAAAGTCTTCATCAATAGTCTAAATTATTACACTTACAATTAGAATTTATCAAAACACACAGATAGTTTCAGTTTTAGTTCCATGTTGGCTTGGGACTAAAAGATGAATTTATAAAATGCTGGCCTCATCTCAACCCCGAGGTATCATAAAAAATGGAAAATTGCCCAGCTCTTTCAGACTACCTAACGTTCAAAGTTTTTAACTAAACTTAATATATATTTTTTAAAAATATCTTGAAAATAAAATGTTCTGAACTGCTGCTTCTATGACCCTCTTTTTTCTAATGTTATAATGAATGGAGTATAGTTAGACATAATGAGTACTTACTTAGTAACTTAAAGTAATATTTGCGCCTAACGCTCGCCGTAGACTTATATATGTTTCATAAAAAAAATGTCGCGCTCGCAATCGCTGTCTCATGTGAAGTAGTTGTGGCGTGAAGTTCAAGATTATCTTTCGAACGTCATATTGAAAGCGATTGCGGTAGTTTTTGAAATTTAATTAGATATTAAGGCGCCAGTTTTTTCTAAACGTCAAACTTCACTCACAGAGTAGTGGGCAAAGAGTATACTAATAGTGAGTATAGTAGGTAGTTAATATTCAATGAATCTATTAGAGTGTAATTTTATCTAATAATCAGAGGTCGGAATTAGGTAGAGTTATTTATGTACTTGCATCGAAATGTTGATATTAATGTGGACCTTCCCGGGATTTCTTTATTTCTTTCTTTCATTGATGTAAGTTTGGCAACGTCGTGCGTGCAGTAGTTTAAATTGTGTAAAAGTAAATAACTTTTTATTTAAAAAATCACGGGATTTTTTCTGCTCTTTAAAATTAACCTCGGGGTTTGAGGTATATCCACTTTATTCTTTCGCTGTATGAAACCAGTGTAAGTACATGAATAACTCTACCTAATTCCGGCCACTGCTAATAATACATCATTGTTGCATGTTTGGATGTTAAGAATGAAGGGAAATTATTTACAAAAGGCAATAGATTTGTGTCCTATAAGTGAAAATTAGCTAGTAGTAGAGTAGCTCGGTGGAGTAGTGGATAAGCGCCGCGGCCCGCGATCGTTGTCGTTAAGCAACTTTCGCAAGGGTCGGTCACGGGATGGGTGACCGAAAAATTATTATCTCGAGCTACTCCGTGCTTCGGAAGGCACGTTAAGCCGTTGGTCCCGGCTGCATTTGCAGTCGTTTATACCCTCCAATCCGCATTGGGCCAGCGTGGAGGGTCATGGCCCATCCTCCTTAACCATCCATAAGGAAGGCCCGAGCCCCTGCAGTGGGGACGTAAAAGGGCTGATGATGATTTTGTTTACTTAATGTGCTTATGCTGCCATCTTAGAGTGGACAATCTGTTGCACTTTTAAGGAAGCTAGCGAAAGTAATTTCATACGATCGATAATAAACTACTATCAGGTTGTTTTTTCTCTGAAAAGTGTTATAAAAGGAAAAAAATACAGGTTATTCATTAACAGACTGTCCAATACAAAGACATTGGGTGGATTCGGCTTAAGGTTTAATTTATATTAATCTACTAACGGTAATGATGGTTCTGTTTTTCTATTATTTATCTGCGCGTTTGTTTAATATTCCTTGTCTGTTTGTTTGTCAGTGTCTGGATATGAGTCACAACGAAATAGGACGTGACGCTTGTATGGAACTGGTTGATAGCATTAGGAGTGCACCGAATAGTTCCGAGAGATTGGCGAGAGTTGTGTTAGCAGGTAATAATGTTGTAATAGTTAAGCAACAGTGGCCGGTAATGGGATGGGTGACCGGATTTTTTTTTATCTGTGGCTCCTCCGTGTTTCGGACCGCAGTTAAAGTCGTTAGTCCCGGCTGGTGAAGTTGTTAACACCCAGCAATCCGTACTGGGTCAGCGTTTTGGGTCATGGTGATGATGTAATAGTTTAATATTTATTTTTTAAAAATGTTAAGAAGGGGCATAGGGGCCGATAGGTTTGCAGAAATAGTATCGATGTATCGATATTTTGAATTCAATATATCGAATTCAGTATATATTTTTAACCGATATATATTGATCCGATGTATCGAAATATCGATACAAAATATTCTGTATCGAAAACGATATTTTTTAAATTCTTATGCCACTGAAATCGCTGAAACCCGAAACTGTAGAAGATAGGATCGAAGGAAAAAAAAAAACTATATTGTCTATGACATATTCTTGATATTACAATACTTTCGTGTTTATTGCGATTTAATCGATATTATGCCATTGATATATCGATGCTTATATTGATATTTTAATAATTATCGATATTATTTTTCATTTTCGACATCCCTAGGGGCCGATTGATATACGACCTACCTCTAACCTATAGTCTATTCATCTTCCTCTGAGACAAAATGTAAACAAACTGGAAAAAGGTTCTTTAATATGTCAAAATATAGATGCATTTAGAATGAATGAAAAAAGAACGTGACATTACAAACACCTAAAATTGAAGCTGTTCCCAAACAATGGATGTATTATAATACTACGAAATTGAGCAGTAGTGATAAGGTAAATACTTTACGTAGAAACGTGAAATTTTGTAATTTGTCGATTTATACCGGCCATTCTTACTCTCGATCAACTCGTTGACTCGTGCAAAATGCTTTCGTTAAATTCTTGTTATTTGATTATGCCAGTTGTTAAGTTTGTTGTTTTCTGTTATTGTTAAGTTTTAAGTTAAATGAAATAAAATCTTTATTAACCGATGCTCTAAAAAGGAAAACAATAGGAGATTAAGACGGGGAAGATTCTAAATAAAATTATTTTACTCTTACAATTGCTAGTTTTATTTGAAAAGAAATAGACTTATTGTATTGCATACCTACCATACAATAATTTGTCCCATTAACAAATTTATTTACATACTAACATCAATAAAAATGTTTGAGAAACATTGGTTTGTTTGTTTACATTTTGTCTCAGAGGAAGTTGAATAGACTATAGAACATTCGAGCTAGATGATCACATTTAGAACGTTCTAGGTTATAGGTAGGCTTTGGCTCTATCTGTGTATTCAACAGCTACTCGTTCTTTTCCTCTACTGTGACCGTCCCATTCTCGTCGACCCAATGTATGCCTATATGACATAGGTAGTTACAACAGTGTTAGCGAGATTCATTGGCGGATAACGCCATCTGGTGATGTGTAGACGAACCATTTATCCTTTTATCCCGTTGTACCAATAAAAGCAGTCAGGTGCGGTGTATTTAAACCCCCATATCTAATTTAAGTTATGGCTGGTTTAAACTTATTTAAGTAGACTTTAAATAAGTAAAAATTTAGGTAACCACTTTTGAGCTTAATGAGAAAGTATTTAAAAAATATATATTAGTTCCCGAAATCGAACTAGATGTCGCTACGGTAGTTCCTTGATTTCTCCACGACAACCCTTCCGGTTTTCTATTTGTACTTTTTCGTATTTGTATTGATATCTAAGTTTCGAACTTTGCGAATTTCAGTTTTTTTATATGTTAGTTAAATAGAACGGAAACGACTGTCTTCGGTCCATTCGTTTCCTGCAAAAATCAACTTTTGCTAGAGTCGCCATCTAGTGGAGGTGCTTAAGTGCTTTCTTTTTTGTTCACAAAATACTTGCTCATTGTATTTATAATTAGAATCTAATTACCTACTTAATTACATGTAAACCAGCCACAACTGCGATTAATTCATCACCCCCCCCCCCCATATAAAACCTAACATAACCTTATTATGATATTCTTGTGTTTTAGGCAACAGTTTGGGAAGTGCGTCAAATAAGAAGTCGATGAAGGACAAGTTGGGCGCTTGCGCTGAATTATCGGACGGAGAAGGGAGCGAAGACGAGTGTGAGTTTATTGTATATTGCTAGCTGTTTTACCCGCGGATTCGTACGAGTAAACTATAGCCTGTGTCAATACCGTATAATGTAGGTGAAAGAATTTTTGAAATCGGTCCAGTTCGATGCTAACAATCAAATCTTTCCTTTTTTTAACCGACTTCAAAAAAAGGAGGTTTTTCAGTTTGACCTGTATGTATGTTTATACGCGATTATCTCGCGTTTGGCTGTACCAATTTTGATGCGGTTTTCAGCATAGTATTTGTCAGGTTTAGAAGTTTTTAGGTACATATGTTAACCGATTAAAAAAATGGAGGTTCGCACTTTAACACGTGTTGTTTGTATTGTATGCGATTATCTCGCGTTTGGATTTTGATGCGGTTTTCAGCATAGTAATTTTCAGACTTAGGAGAAGGGTTTAGGTATATTAACCGAGTAAAAAATGGAGGTTCGCACTTTAACACTTGTTGTTAGTATTGTACGCGATTATCTCGCGTTTGGCTGAACCGATTTAGACGCGGTTTTTTAGAAAAGTATTTTTGTGTTACTTATGATATGAATGGAAAAGGTTGGAAGAGGCCTTTGCCGACTGGCAGACGGATCTGCATAAAATAAAGAAACAAGAAAAAAAAGACTTTAAATTAATAAGAATTACATTATATTATGTTATATTTTTCAATTCTAAGTTTGGTTATGTAAAGAGTTTTACAATAAGATCCGAATAAAAGGGCTTATTATATAAAAATATATCTTTATAATATTAGTATAGATGCTAATAATAATGCTATGTATTCGGAAATTCGGTTAAAACATTCGGCGCTTCGCTAATATATTACTAGCTTTCCGCCAGCGGCTTCGCTCGTGTTCCCTCGGTAACCGTTTATTGGGATAAATAGCCTACAAGTTAATCCAGGCTTAGAACAAACTGACAAACTTTCGCCTTTATAATTTATATAATATTATAATTTTAGTAGATATCGCTTTTGTATGAATTGAGTGATCGAAGATTTTTTCGTTTGTCATTTCTCAATAGATTTCTAAGTTATTTGCATCTATCACTTTGCTTAGACAGTATAAATTTACGTCAAATTCAAGGCGTAGTTCGTTTAATGTCTTGCGAAAAAAAAATCGCGATCGCTTTCACATGTCAAATAGTGGAGTCGTGAAGTTTATGAATATCTTTCAAATGTCAAATTGAAGGTATTGCGATAGATTTTGAAATAAAGACATTCAGGCGTGTTGTACTGAATTAATAAAAGTACCAGGACAACAGAACTCTATAGGAGTTTGTTGTGTGTAATTAATTGCAATTTCTTTTCGCAGACGCCACAGATTCCGATGAGGAGGAGGTAGATGATGATGATAAGAGCGATGAAGACTCAGAAGTCGATGAAGACGATGATTTGAATCACACACAGATAGACACAGCCGCTGTTATAGGGAGGGATGTTACACTGGATAATTCGGGTGAGTTTCTGTTATATGGTAACACAATGGAGTTAACTCGTACAGTTCTGTATATTAAGCATTTGACGCCATATTAATTAACTAGTGTTTGCCCGCGACTTCGTCCGCGTGATATAGTTACTTTGGGCATCATATTTTCCAAAAACGCTGTTTTTTGAGCTGATGATGAAATTACCTTGATGTTTAAGTTCGAAGATAGTACAACAAAATGCCAACGAATTTCCAATATGTTTCGGTACTTTATCTTTGAAAATTTAGATATATTAATCCAATTCAATGCAATTTGAAATACAGATGGAAAATAAAACAGTTCTGAAGTTAACACAAAACTTAATCGAAAACGTAATCTACGCAAAATTCTTTGAAAGAAACGTTACCGCAGATTACTTTAGAGTAAACGCCATCTAGAACACAGCGCCATCTATTGGGCGTATTTGCAACCTAGATGTCAAACGATATAGAAGAATTGTATCTATGAATCAACGTACACCGCCATCTATGAGAACTTCATAAAACTAAACAGTAAATAAACACTCGCTTAAGAAACAATTAAGTAGAACATTTTATTCGTTTACATTCACGACATAAGCGAATAATTGAGATGACAACTGTCCTATCCAGTAAGTTAGACCAAAATACGGGTACATGTGAAATTTGATAGAAATCGGTTCAGTAGTTTTGGAGTTTATTGGCAACATACATCGTGACACAATTTTTTTTTATATATAGATTTAGGTCAATGTTATATTAACACTAGTGGCCGCCAGCGACTTCGTCCTCGTTTTCCATTATTTCTTCGCTCCTAATAGTTGCAGCGTGATGTTATATAGCCTAAAGCCTTCCTCGATAAATGGTCTATTCAACGCAAAAATAATTTTTCAATTCGAACCAGTAGTTCCTGAGATAAGCGCGTTCAAACAAACAAACTCTTCAGCTTTATAGTATAGATTTTACGCCACATTAATTAGTTTAGCTCAATTTATAGTTGGTGATTTTATATTAACAATATAATATATTTTTTTTTTTGGATAATTATCGGATGATATAATAATAGGATTGGAAGTGAAAATACAGGTTTCTATCATATATTCGGAAAATATTAACCATTTTAACTTAAAAAGTATTTAACAAAACAAATTTTATGACACTTGTTTGGAAACTTGAAAAAAAGTAGGGAAAGTATACTAAAATAATTTACTAAAATACATATGGTATTAAATTATTTACATAAAATGTTACAACTTTCATTATAACATCTATAAACATAAACGCACAAATAACAAAGATATTACAAAGATTGCTCAGACGCTCATACGTTTTTCGCTCACCGTAGCACTGTGTGACGTCACTTAGTGCCTTGAATATGTATAGAGCGTTTTCGTTTGACCAGCAGCAGTTCCACAAACACAGCGCCGTATCTCCGAAACTATAAATCTCAGCTATAATGTTACTTCTACATTATTTCTCAGATATTAATGGACTATTTATATAAAAATGTAAAAAAAAGTTTTCAACTAGCCTGTTATCCGATAAATATCTGATAATTATCTGTAGTTACTGGCATTAATTTTTAAATCCTCATAATAGTTTAAATCTTTTATTCGTTCGTTCCGTTTAAATCAGTGATTCCCTAAGTGGTCCAGGTGGACCCCCGGGGGTCCACGAGGGATTCAACGGGGGTCTACGTTGGCGTGAAATAAAAATAGGGGTTAACAAGTTCCATAGTTAGATCTTCACATTTCGGGAATATGATAAAAATGTAGCAGCAGGGGGTCCACCGAAACTAGTAAATTTTTTTAAATGGTCAATGAGAAAAATAATTTTTTGGGAACCTCTGGCTTAAACTATAAATTATACAAACAAAACGAACAAACAGAAATTACCTGTGAAATCACATTGATCAAAACATTAATTGAAAACTAGATAAGGCCTAAAATGTACGATTCTTAGGTGGACTGTAGATTAATGTTGGTATTAGTATGATTTACAGCCAGTTGCACAAACGTCCATTAAAATTATCATTAGTTTAAGGCGACATTACCCATACAAATTGACATGCATTAGAGCTTAATGATGCCATTAAACCTTAATGGACGTTTGTGCAACTCACCGTTAATTATTAAAAAACAGATATAGAAAAAATATAATGGTCTTTTATTCCTTGACATACAGAACATAGATAATAAACAATTGTGTGTCGAAAATATTAAATTTTTTTCTTTATGTGTTGTGCCAGTAACATGGAAGTAATTGAAAATAATAATAATAATAAAAAAGCACCTCCACTAGATGGCGACTCTAGCAAAAGTTGATTTTTGCAGGAAACGAATGGACATTTATCATATTATATTACTGAATATCTCGATATTTTCTCATTGGATTTTAGGGAGTGCTCCAACAGTGGGGTTATTGACATGTATCGTTTTCAGGTGTGGAAGAAATCGAGACAGACGTGGGCAGATTCCTCCGGGAGCCCACCGTCGAGAACTTGGACAAGTTGGGGGCAAACGCGGCGCAAGTTATAGACGCACATTTACAGGTAATATATAGGTACATATAAATAAATTCTGTTGTATAATAATCCAAATAGGTAACTTTTGTAAACAATGACATAGTCACGTACGCGCACGCACACACACACACACACACACACACCACATGCACATACACGCACTCATACACAATCATACACAAATACATACACATACACACACATACATACTCACAAATACATACACATAAATACTCATGCATATACATATACACTCATATATATACATACACACTCATATATACACATACGCTCATACACGCGAAAAATACTCATATATACACACACACATACATACAACAAGCACACGAATTGAGAATTGTCATATAACAATTTAAGGACGGATTCTTTTGGAATATACAAGTGTGAGACCAGTTATTGGCCCTACTTATGTAATTATGTGTTATGTATAAACATTTGTACAGATGACGCCAAACAACTTGAACAAATGACCTTGCATGCGCAGAAACCGATTTTAGGCGTCGCGGTATGCGGTGCGGGGCGCGGCGTGCGGAAGTAGGATCGCATCGACCGCGCCAATCCACGCTATTGGTGGATCAGTCAACCATCGCTTCCCGCTTTGTGTTCACGTCTCATCGCTACTTCAGTACACTTGCAGGCAATAACATCACGACCTCAAAATATGTCTCGTCGACAATCAAACACAGTTTTAAAAAGGCAAGCCAGAAAGATGGTATACGATGTGTATTGCTTTTTAAAGAAAGAAGAAACATCCGATTTTGAAACAATGAAACAGACATCGGAGGCTCGTAATTTCTCACTACTACTATACACGCAGCTACTTACTTCACGTGTATCATTCGTGTGCACGTTTACCACTCAGTCACTCATGCAAATAGGACAGAAAAAATACAGAAATAAATAGTTAACGTAGGAATAAGAAATTCTAATGCATAGGTTTTTTTGCTCGTAAGTGTACATGCGCAAACTTTCCCCCACCACCACACTTTTTGTTCAAGTTGTTTGGCGTCATCTGTAACGTTGTTGGTTTCAGATAAATAAATAAACAGCTTGCTTTAATTTCAATTTTATGATGATTTCAATGTTAATATTCCGAGCTAGGGTTCGTGATAAATATTAACACCAATTATATTCAGAGTCCGGCATTTCATTTCATCATCATCGGCCTTTCTACGTCCCCACTGTGGTGGCACAGGCCTTCCTTATTAATGCTTCAAGAGGATGGGCCATAACCCTCCACGCGGGTCCAATGCGGATTGGCGGGTATTAACGATTGCAAATGCAGCCGGGACCGGCGGCTTGAACTAGTGGCTCGAGTTGATAATTTTTCGGTCACCCATCCCAGGACCGACCATTGCGAGAGTTGCTTAGCAACCATGATCGCGGGCCGTTGCGCTTATCTGCTACGCCACCGCGCCAATAAGAATTACAAAAATTTCAGTGTATAAAGAATCCAGAGGAATCTATACAAGCGTACGTGGAGGCAACGTTCTGCGTATCGGGCCTGTCTACCAGCAGCGAGATGGCGGGATTGGTGTCTGGGCGTTTATATCCCATCATGTTGGAGCGAGCGGGACAGCATCACGCCGCCACGTGGCTACTGGCCAACACGATGCTTAGGGGGCTCGGATTAATCAAGGTCAGAATTCATCTTCGTCTGCCTCAGGCCTTTCTTATGGATAGTTGATGCCCAATGCGGATTGGTGGGTATTGTATCTAGGACCGACGTTTTAGCGTGCCTTGCGAAGCACCGAGTGGTGAGAGGTGGTAATTTTTTTTTGGTCACCCATCCCGTGACCGACCATTGCGGGAGTTGCTTAACAACAACGATCGCGGACCGCGCGCTTATCAATTCAAAGCCCAGAATTTATATATGTATTTTTAGTTTTTGGTGTTTATAGCTGTTTTCACGCGACTTCAATTGTGTAACTTCTATAGGTGAAAGAATTTGTTAAATTCCGTACTCTGTTCGCGCAATTTTCGTATAAAGTTATCCACCATCAGCCTTAAAGTCCCCACACCTAAAGTACAGGTGTTCCCTATACACAAAGAATCGAATAAGAAGAATAGGCTAGACCCACTCAGTCCCATTGCGGATTGACGGGTGCAAACGCCTTCAGCAGCCGCGACCGACTACAACGCGCTGTCCGACTCGCACAAATCTCGGTCACCCATCCCAAGGCAAGCCTTACGAAAGTTGCTTAACACCGATGATTTCTCACCTTGACGTTTCGTTCCAGAGTGAAAACAAAGAGTACAAGATCCGCTGGTCCCTCCCCGGCTGCTATTCGTGTCTGTGCGATGTGATAGCCAGTGAACGGTTCCCTCACGCTGTACGCGATACGCTGAAGTTCTTCATCACCTCGAAACTAGCACAGATGCCGCCGGAAACGGCAAGAGTGGTGAAGCAATGTGACGCGCTGATTTCATAATGTATTAAATTATCGCTTGATATGTGCTGTTTTATTTGTTTTCCTTCTTCGTCCATGTCAATTATGTAATGAAAAGCAAAGTTTCTTTTAATATAGAACACTTAATAAGAGGGTGCATACATAAAAACATGAATCTAATCTGTCTAATCGTGGAGTGGATTAGTTAAGTATACTGACTTTTATTATGGGAGAAACACTGAATTCATGAAAAGAGGAAGTATTTAAAAAAAAAAAATTAGTTCCCGAAATCAAACTAGATGTCGCTACGGTTCTTGATTTCTCCATGACAACCCTTCCGGTTTTCTTTCATGTTTAAAAGTGAATTAGTTTTCAAATCAAAATAAACAACTCTTGTTATATTTGTGCTTTTTCGTATTTGTATTGATATCTAAGTTTCGAACTTTGCAAATTTCAGTTTTTTAATATGTTAGTTAAAAGGAACGGAAATGAATATCTTTGGTCCATTCGTTTCCTGCAAAAATCAACTTTTGCTAGAGGCGCCATCTAGTGGAGGTGCTTTTATAGTGCTATTGTTTTTTTAATACTTCCTCATTCATTTTAATGTCGGTCCAGTAATTTTGGACCCTAATCGATGCAAACAAACAGTCAAAATTTACCTCTATATTCTATATCTATATAAGGTGTAATCTTACTACACAGTATAAAACAAAGTCGCTTCCTCTGTCCCTATATCCGTATGTATGCTTAAATATTTAAAACTGCGCAACGGATTTTGATGCGGTTTTCATAGATAAGGTGATTCAAAAGGAAGGTTTTTATGTGTAATACAAGAGCACGCGGGAGAAGCCGCTGGCGGAAAGCTAGTTCATAATAAATATAGTAATTAGATGTTTTGATTTGTATGTATTTATTTCAATACATCGATAATAATTATCAAGAAAATATATAAGAGAATTTTTAAAAAATATTATTACTAGCCGTTTTCGTGCGACTTCGTCCACGTGAATTATATATAGCCCATGTCGCCTGAGTATGAAGAGTAATTCCGAAGTATTGAGTATTTACTGTCTATCAACAAACGATGTCAGAGAGTCTGTGACATCATATGTGTGTCAGAGTCTGTGACATCGATGTGAACGCAGAGAGTCTGTGCCATTGATGTGAGTGTCAGAGAGACTGTGACACCGATGTGAGTGTCAGAGAGTCTGTGGCATCGATGTGAGTGTCAGAGGGTCTATAACATCGATGTGAGTGTCAGAAAGTCTGTGACATCATATGAATGTCAGATAGACTGTGACATCGATGTGAGTGTCAGAGAGTCTGTGACATCGATGTGAGTGTCAGAGTCTGTGACATCGATGTGAGTGTCAGAGAGACTGTGACATCGATGTGAGTAAGAGAGACTGTGACATCGATGACAGTTTCAGAGAGACTGTGACATTGATGTGAGTGTTTGAAAGTCTGTGACATAATATGAGTGTCAGATAGACTGTGACATCGCATATTCTATTTTGTACTTTTTCGTATTTGTATTGATATCTAAGTTTCGAACTTCGTAAATTTCAGTTTTTTAATATGTTAGTCAAATGGACGGAAATGACCACGTTTGGTCCATTCGTTTCCTGCAAAAATCAACTTTGCTAGAGTCGCCATCTAGTGAGGTGCTTTTTAGTGCTTTCTTTTTTTATTCTTCCTCATTCAAGGTTAAGCGGATGTCGCTTTCGAAGTGAATTTGAATTCGGGTTCGGAGTTTTATGGAATTCACTCTGCTGATATCGATATCGAGCAAGGCACGCAGTTATATGTTTTTTGCTTGACATTTAATAACTCTTTTCATAAATGCTCGTCGGTCTTAAGGGCCGTAAAGTTTATCGATGATGTCGATAATCGACGAAAGAATGGTCAATGCATACATACAACGCGGTCCCAATGTAGAACGATTTCAGCAACCGGGGTCTAACGCGACATTGTTCCTTCCAAAGCAGGGAGGAGCTCGAGTGACCAAAAATTTCTTATCTCGAGCTCGTTTCATTAGGCACGTTAAGCCATTGGTCCCGCTCCCGGCTGCAGTTGTTCACATTAAGCGCACTAAGCCCATTCTCCCTATTCTATTTGATTCTATTCCATCCCTAGGGAAGGCCTAACCTCCAGCAGGGGCGACTTTAATTACATTACATTTTGTCTTTGTAAAGCCAGTCGCCAGAATTTTTGCAGCCTAGAAAGGTTGTGTATTAATTAATCCGAAAATAGGTTTAAACTACGCCGAATTAAATTTCCAGGTGACAATTACGTCGAGCCGAGTCCAATAAACGTGAAGCGTATTTTGGATTACACCATCAGTGAGCTATGGGCACACGAACATAGAACGTACGGATATTATTATATTTGTAATAAGGAAGTATATTAAGAAAAAGAAAGCACTAAAAAAGCATCTCACTAGATGGCGACTCTAGCAAAAGTTGATTTTTACAGGAACAAATGATGATGCGTTGTATTTTACACCTTATGGTTGTCGAAACAAGACTCGATATACGTTTTATTCGTATATCGTTAGTATTGGTAGATTTGCTTTGCGTTATGATTCACCATGCGACATATTAGTTGGAACTTACTGTAATAGGCAAAAAGCTATTCTATATTGTCTATGATCTGGGTGTGGTATCTTCGTTGTCTCAGATACTCCATAAAATGGGGGTTTTAGCTACTAATCTTGAAATCTGAGCAATGTATGTAATGTTGTCTAATATTAATTCATTTAAAGGAGATAAATGAAGATAAAAAAGTGTATCCTTTATTTAGCATTTTAAAGGTAGTTTTTGGTGTTGTTTGATACTTTTATGGTTACGATAATAAATGACACTATCATATCATAAATAAAGGTTAAAAAAGTGTATTTTAGCGTCCTCTATCTAAGTTAAAGATAAAAATAATAAAGATTATAGAGTACGTTTACATTGATTTAATTTTAGATGAAGGTTGGCAACCCTACACTGATTCTGTCCTGTATAATAATAGACAGTACTCCATGGAAATTAAATGACCACGCTGTGGGACGTAGATAAATAAAAATAATATTTCTGTGGACGTAGAGGAATACTTACGAGGGTCAAACTGAAAGTTCTTAGAACTGGCCACTTATAAACAATATAATAAAAAAATAATTCTAAAATTTGAAAATATAACTCTTTGCCAATATTACTGAGTATATATTTCATTCATTTGTCATTTGTTTTACGATTTGGCGGCAAATTGAAAATTGTCTGTGTCACGTCATCATGAATTTAACACGAGAAAATTTTCGTGCAATGATTTTTTTATGACTTTCGATGTCATTTAAGTCAACAAGAAAGTTATGATAGACTACGATTGGCCTTTCACGATGAAGCCCCATCTCGTGCGACTGTTTACAACTGGTTTAATGAGTTTAAACGTGGTCGCACTAATCTCACTGATGATTTACGTGAGGGACGGCCTTCTACGGCGACGACTGAAGATAACATCTGTGTTGTGCGGCGTATGATAGAGACTGACAAAAGAGTGACCTATCAACAGATTCGGACAAGCTTAGGCATCGGTATGAGTCAAGTGCACAAAATCCTCCACGAACATTTAGCGGTCAGGAAGCTTTGCGCCCGGTGGATACCTCATAATTTGACTGAGGCTCAAAAACTCCATCGTGTGGATTGGTGTCGTAAAATGATTGAAAGATTTAACGGAGGTGACTCAAATGCTGTGTTCGACATACTAACAGGTGACGAAAGCTGGATTTACTGTTATGATCCTAAAACCAAAAGACAATCTGCTCAGTGGGTGTTTCCTTTCGAGGAGTTGCCAACTAAAGTGAAGAGAGATCGAAGTGCGGGAAAAAAAATGGTGGCCTCGTTCTTTGGAAGGATAGGTCATTTTGCAACAATTGTGTTAGAGGATCAAAAAACAGTTTCTGCAGAATGGTACACTACCAATTGTTTGCCACTTGTCTTGGAAAAAGTTCGAGAGAAACGACCTCGCAGTAGGATCCTCCTTCACCACGACAACGCCTCGTCGCACACCGCCAAGCGAACGATCGACTATTTGGCGACATCAAACGTTGAATTACTGGGTCACCCGCCGTATAGCCCCGACCTCGCGCCTTGTGATTTTTATTTATTTCCAAAAATTAAAGAAAAACTTAAAGGAAAGCGGTTTATGAATGCTGAAGAAGCGGTGGCTGCGTATCGCGATGCCATTGAAGAGACCCCTAAGGACGAGTGGGAAAAGTGCTTTTCCCAGTGGTTCCATCGCATGCAGCGGTGTATTGACGTGAATGGACAATATTTTGAAAAGATATAATAAAACTAATAACTGGCTAATGTAATCAGTTTTTGATTTTCTAAGAACTTTCAGTTTGACCCTCGTATTCTGAAGAAATAAATACGGAACGAGGAAGTATTTCAAAAAAACATTACTTCTCGAAATCAAACTAGATGTCGCTACGTTCTTGATTTCTCCATGACAACCCCTCCGGTGTTCTTTCATGTTTAAAAGTAAATTATTTTTCAAAACTCAATAAACAACTCATATTCTATTTGTACTTTTTCATATTTGTCTTGATATCTAAGTTTCGAACTTTTCAAATTTCAGTTTTTTAATATGTCAGTTAAAAGGAACGGAAATGACTGTCTTTGGTCCATTCGTTTCCTGCAAAAATCAACTTTTGCTAGAGTCGCCATCTAGTGGAGGTGCTTTTTAGTGCTTTCGTTTTTTTTTAAATACTTCCTCATTCCTTATGTTCACTATCGAGTTATTACTGTTATTATAATAAATTAACATTTTCCAGATTCACTTACTCCGATATGCCATATTTTTTTCACTGGTGGGCGAATCGAGACGAAACAGGTTTCGTGTTTTATTATTTTATCTGTAACTCTTATAATAATAGAAAGAGGTTAGGTTTGTTTGTTTGGCACGGAACAGGCTCTGAAACTATAGATTTATCACCTACGGGAAACATTATTCGCGGTTTACATATAATTTACGCGGACGAAGTAGCGGGAAAGTTTGTCAATAATAGATATTTTTTTTTTTATGTTTAAAGCTAAAGATATGGTGCTTTTTTCATATTTCGTACAAATGTGGTTATAATAAGGTTTCGTAAGTTTAAACACACAAATAAGTAATACGTACTTAACATTTTGTTAATTGCTTATGAGCTTAATCAGAAAAAAATTAAGTATTCATATTAAAAACGTACTTACTACTATTTTGACTTAATTACGTGTGAACCAGCCATTATTCAACTACGGATTTTTCAAGCTTTTGTCCTGTTGTCAGCGGCGTAACTAGCTGGAAGGGTCCCCCGGTCAGAGGGGACACCTTACTCCTGACATTTATTATTACACAATTAGTAAAAAAAAAATAGAATATCCTATGAATTTGCCACGGACCTCAAACGGTATAGTTACGCCACTGCCTGTTGTGATATTTATAGTTCTATTTTATTAGTAAACGAAAGTACGACGCGAAAACATTTGTTTACTGCATGTATTAATGCTGTTGTTTACGCTATATTTAATTTCATTAATCGCTTTAAGCGATAAGGCCGCCAATTGTTTGCATTTTTAATTAAGTTTAATTTATGTTTGTTTCTGTAAATAGTGTAATGTCAACAATAAAGAGTTATCTATCTATCTATCTATTATATTTAATATACAGTTCGACGCATGGTGTACACGTTGGTACGTCAAGGAAGATTATTCTTCGTGGGTGGCGGATGGGGTATGAGTGACGAAGCTACCACTAGCTATCACGCCATTATAGACCATTTTACATACACGTTAAGGTATGAAGAAGTATTTTGAGAAAAAAAGAAAGCAATAAAAAAGCACTCACTAGATGGCGACTCTAGGAAATGTAAATTTTGGCAGGAAACGAATGGACCAAAGATATTCGTTTCCTCTACTAACATATAAAAAAACTGAAATTTGCAAAGTTCTAAACTTAGATATCAATACAAATACGAAAAAGTACAAATAGAATATGAGTTGCTTATTGAGTTTTGAAAACTAATTTACTTTTATACACGAAAGAAAACAGGTTGGGTTGTCATGGGGAAATCAATAACGTACCGTAGCGACATCTAGTTTGATTTCGGGAACAATTTTTTTTAATACTTCCTAATTAAATTTCTAATTTGACCCTGCAGGAAGTTGAATTCCACATTCTTGGAATGCGGTCGTCCTTTGGTTGCATGGCAAGCAGACGTGTTAGGACATTCCAGGGAGTTCGCCTCGCTGATGGCTCAGATGGGTTTCGATGGTCTCTTCATAAACCCCATCAGTTTTGACGACGAACTGCCTCGGATGAGGCGAAAAGGCATGGAATTCGTATGGAGGGGCAACGATGATTTGGGTGAGTATAAATTGCTTTATAAAATTGCTTTATTACTTTAAAATCTTAACAATACAGTTGCCGGGGCTTCTCTTAAAAGTAATCCAAAGATACCTGTGTTGAGAAGCGCCGCTCTTCCTTATAATCAAACAAGTTTTTAAAGCAATTTGTGTGCATGCGTGCCTGTGTATGCGTGCGTGCGTGAGTGCGTGTGTGCGTGCGTGTGTGCGTGCGTGTGTGTGTGCGTGTGCGCGCGCGTGAATGTGTTTATGTGTGTGTGCGTGCGCGCGCGAGCGTGTGCCTGTGAATAATTGTTGCCGACAGCCTTACCATGTTTTTGATATATTATTACTGGCCTCTTTAAGGAGGTTTTTGTACTTGTTTTTTATTTTATTTTTTTTACTTTTTGACTTTGTCAATGTATTCGCTTGTATCTTGCTTTTGTACGTTGGTCAACAATAAATCTTTCTCTGTGCTAAAAGTTATATTATTAAACTTTATATATTATAGATTAATTATCTACAGTCCTCTATGCTTGTTGTCGATTACAGTAATCTCTATCGAAAGTTTAAATATTTGTAAAAATATTTCTTTCGGCTTTTTGAGTGGATTGCCTGAACATTGACGAGAATACGCTCTGTAGTAGCGGAAGATACAAGTGCTTTTAAAATTTGTCCGCCCGGATCGCAAATAGTCATGGGTTCGAGTCCCATCTCAGAGTACCAGGGACAAAGTCGCATTTTTCATTTAGTATAAGGAATCTGTACCTAAGGCATGCGAAAATATCAACAATGATGCGTTGGTAGTAAACGATATATGTCGCTAACCATACATCTCTGTATAATTTTTGCGTTGTATAGGGTCGACTCGTCCTTAAAGGCACTTTCTACTGGTTTGCATACTAAGCAACTGCCTAGGGCGCTCGTATTAGCGGCATGGCATGACAAACGGATTATATTGCTCTAATTATTTGAACCTTAAAAAAATTTGCTTTGTTTCTTCGAAAATGAGTCCATGTCCGCTGTATAAAAAAAATACAAACCATACGCACCTCCATTCGTAACCAGTGCTAATGCGCTTAGTTCAAACGATACAAAGATACAGAGTTCTATGGGTAGCGAAACTTACCAATCGTTTCCTTTCAATGCTCACATAATACTTTATAATACTTTTTTTTCTCTGCAAAATAAATAATTAACTTAGAAATAATAACGTACCATTCTTTAGGTAAAAGTGAAAGTACCACAAGTGCAAGGAGTTTCAGATTTTGCATAGGGCTTCGTTTTAGGTCGTACCTAATCTGTTAACTAAGCACTAGAAATGGCGATTGCAAAATTTGACCCCTTAGGGGTTGTTTTTGGGGTTTAATGTTTGTATGAAACTTCTTTATTCAAGTTCTTTATAGTATTCTGAATTAACATGTAGAACTCTTTATATTCCTGAAGTTTCTTAAGGACCAAACTGGGGAAGCCGCTGGCGGAAATATAATTTTATTGATTGTCTAATTCTAAAATTTATCGCAATCCCTTTAAATTGACATTTGAATGATATTCACGAATTTCACGCTAAAATTAATTGACGATCATTGAAATTATCTAAGGCAAGCGTTACACGCAAATATTATAAAAGGCGGTTTCTGAATTGTGAAGAGTACAAAATCTCAACAGATTATCAATAAATTAAGTCTTTTTAAGTTTCACATATCAAAAAGTCCTAATCAAACTGCTATCAACTTATGAAAACCTCTTTAAGTACAGTTTGAGTCGTGCCTAACTTTAAATACTTAATTCAGAAATCGAACACGATCGCTAAAAGTTACATAATTTCAAAAATTCCTTAATTATATTCATAATATGTTAAAAAACTTTATTATCCAGGTCCACCGTCAGATATATACACCCACAAACTGTATGATGGCTATTGGCCCCCCCCAGGGTTCTGTTTTGCGTCCACATGTAATGATCCCTTACTCATAACTTCTTCGGAGACATTCAGAAACGTAATGCAAAGAGTGAGTAAATATATATCTATCTATACTTATATATAAAAGCGAAAGGTCACTCACTCATCACGAAATCTCAGAATCTACAAGCGCTAGGAGTTGCAAATTTTGCATGCGGGTTCTTTTTAGCACATGAGTGCTCACTAAGACGGAATTTTATCTAATTCAACCCCTAATGGGGTAAATTAGGGGATGAAATTTTTTATGTAATTTTCTTATTTCTGGACTTAAAACTTGATCACGCGGGGAAGCCGCTTTCGGAAGGCTAGTTTGCAATAAATTACTCAATTAAGAGTAGCTCGGTGGCTTAGTAGATAAGCGTCGCAGCCCGCGATCATTGTTGTTAAACAACTTTCGCAATGTTCAATCACGGGATGGGTGACGGAAAAATTATCTCGAGCTACACCGGTGCTTTGGAAAGCACTTTTAGTAATTAATCTCGTCTGCATTTGCAGTTGTCAGCCATCAATCCGCTCGTATTGTCATGACCCTTAACCATAAGGATGGCCTGAGCCCCTGCATTGGGGACGTAAAAGGGCTGATCATGAATATCCGTTTATTATCTGCAAAACAGACTATAAACCAAGAACATACACTTATTTAGAAAACAAAAGATGGCGGAAAGCTCGCGGAATCACTATAATAAAATTATTTTGTTTAGGTGGATGAATTCGTGCGCATATCTCAGGTGAGACAAGCCCCATACTATAGTACCAAACACATCATGGTAGTTATGGGCATGCGGGATGGATATCACGACGCTAGTGTCTGGTTCCGGAACATAGATAAGTTGGTCTAGTGAGTATTTGGTTGGCAATCCTGGGGTGCGACCGCCTAACTTATGGACGTAGCCGTAGTCGTAGCTATAACCTACTATATGTAAGATAAATAATTTATAGATAGAAATGTCAGAAGGGGCTTTTACGAAGCCCAAATAGATGGTCCATATCGGGGGACTATCTTTAAAATAACACTGCAGGCGTGTATACCAATGTGGATTTATTCCATTTTATCACTTTTCATATGAAAATATAACGAGATGAGCGTGATGTCGTCGGATGTCTTTACTCCTCGGCGATCGGAAACAGAATGTGTGCCAAAAATGGCGGCAACTTGCTTTTCGTTAACGAACTGTCAACGTCAGTGTTATGATTCTAATAATATTAAAAGTATCGATGATCACGCCTTCTTTACAATCGAGTAACTAGCAATTAAAAAAAAAAAGAAACTAAATCAAACGATCTTCGTAAAGATGATGGAGATATTCTCCGACAGATAAATAATTTATTTCTTGCTAAAATACACACACACATTACATTTCATTCAACAGAAAAATAAATAATTAAGTATGTAGATGAGATATGTGTTTGAACGAAAGAAAGAAAATCCAAAACACAGTTTAAAAAACAATCGATCTCAAAACGCCGAAACTCGGAAACAATTATAAGATTAATATATTTAGTTCTTTAACCAATTAATTAATGTAGCTTTTTGCAAATTAACTCAAATATTAACAAAAATAACTTTAACTTTTAATGGTAAGTATTATTTGATAACGAAAGGAAGTACTTGGACAGCTAAAACTAAATGTCATTTGTATGTGTATTATGTGTATGTATGTATAATATATGTATGTGGGACTGTATGTATTATTCATCTTTGTATGTGTATAGTATTGTTATCAATAATAACTTCTTCCTACCAAAATAAATAATAATAATAATAGAATTAGTTAAGTACATAAAGAGGAACCTGTTTTTGTTAACATACTGTATAATAATAATAATTTGTGTGTATTGCTTACTTTGCTTCGAAGAGAATTATTAAAGTTATGAAACTGTTATTGGCTAGGTTAGATATATAAGTGAAAACAAAATTATTGCAAAAAAAAAGCTGTTTGGATTTTTAATAATTAAGAAAAAAATGTTATTTTCCTTCATAACACATACAATATTACAACACATACAACAATATAGATAAAAGAAAATGAAACAGCACAAAGATATACTGGGAGGCCAATCAGGTGGCTCCCTCAGATATCTTTTGTGACAGTAAACATCACAAAAGCACTGATATTCTGAAAGCGTGTCGTGGAGTGCCGTACTACGTTTTACAATATTTATTAACAACTTTAGTTGTGTCGTTACAATTGGTCACACCTGACATCTTTTCAATTGAATGAGGTATTTAAAAAAAAAAATTGTTCCCGAAATCAAACTAGATGTCGCTACGGTACTTCCTTGATTTCTCCATGACAACCCTTACGGTTTTCTTTCATGTTTAAAAGTAAATTAGTTTTCAAAACTCAATAAACAACTCATATTCTATTTGTATCGATATCCAAGTTTTTAACTTTGCATATTTCAGCTTTTTTATATGTTAGTTAAAAGGAATGGAAATGACTATCTTTGGTCAAGTCCGTTTCTTGCAAAAATCAACTTTTGCTAGAGTCGCCATCTAGTGGAGGTGCTTTTATAGTGCTTTCGTTTTTTTTTAAATACTTCCTCATTAACATGTTTACTTATGTCAAATTGCAAATTTCTAGTATCGATAGTTTTTGAGCTAAACCGCGGACGGACACGGCGAAACTTTAAGGGTTCCTTTTTTACTACGGAACCCTAAAAATATCATGAATATATTTCTTTCATCTCTTCAGGTTGATTTGTGTTGAATTGAGTTGAGTTGTGTATTTTTATCGATCTTTAGACATCGATAAAAAAATCATATTTCTCTAAAGCCTCTTGTATCGTTTTACCTTGGACTGGTGGATCTTTAAGTATTTTTCTTTAAAATAAATATTTTTAATATAATTTTATTAATTACAGCGCGTTGAATACGAGATATGCCGATGTTCAAGTGAGGTATTCTACGCCTGCTTGTTATTTAAAAGCTGTATATGATTCTAGGTAAGTAAAAAAAAAAAAGGACTGTGCTTTTTTAATTATAATATTTCAAATAACGTTATTTCACCTGCAGCTCAAAACTTAGTAAATAATAATGACTTAGACCATCACAAGAATTATAACTGGGACCATCATAAAAATAATAACTTGGACCATCTAAATAATAATAATTTGGACCATTTTAAGAATAATAACTTGGCACGTAATAAAAATAACTTGGACCGTTACACGAATAACTTGGACCATCTCATCTCTCTAGCCCTCAACTTCAAACGAAGCAGGACGATTTCCTTCCAATGGCGTACGATAGAGATTCTTTCGCTGTTGGAATGTTTACTTCGAGACCTTCGATAAAATATTTAGCAAAGGAAGGTCACATATACTTACAGGTTTAGTAATCAAGTTAATTAATCTAACTAAACTAACATAATAAAGAAGGATATATTTGATTTTTTATTTGTTTGTTTTGTAAAGGATATATCAAAAGCTACTGGATCGAATTACAAAATGTGTACACTAACATAGAGCTAGATAAGGTGAAGATAAATATTGTAAAAAAAAAAATAGTATGTCTTGTCCCTACATTGTATAAAACAAAGTCGCTTTCTCTGGCCCTATATCCGTATGTATGCATAAATCTTTAAAACTACGCAACGGATTTTGATGTGTTGTGTATAATACAATACGTAAAAACACGGCAAGATAGGTAATGGAGAAGTATTTAAAAAAAAATGCACTAAAAAAGCACCTCACTAGATAGCGACTCTAGCAAAAGTTGATTTTTGCAGGAAACGAATGGACCAAAGACAGTCATTTCTGTTCCTTTTAACTAACATATTAAAAAACTTAGATTTGCTAAGTTCGAAACTTAGATATCAATACAAATACGAAAGAGTACAAATAGAATATGAGTTGTTTATTGAGTTTTGAAAATTAATTACTTTTATACATGAAAGAAAACCGGAAGGGTTGTCATGGAGAAATCAAGAACGTACCGTAGCGACATCTAGTTTGATTTCGGGAACTAATGTTTTTTTTTTAAACACTTCCTCATTGTTAGCTAAAGAAATATTAAAATATACAAAACGGAATGACAATATTCATTTAATTAGGTTTTAAATTGACTTTATTTACAGATAGCTAAGCAACTACAAGTTATGGCCAGACTTCCTAATAATGATAAAACATTCGAGGAATACAGTTGGATTAATGGTGAGCATACTCAACAATGGTTATGATGCCTGGGTTAATAAAAACGACTTCTATTCCGAACTGAATGGGTAGGGGACCGGAGATTGCACAGTTGCGCATCTCTGGTCTCAAGTCAGGGGCAGCTGGCCGGTTCGCGCACCGGTCGGCATTGCACGTTCCTGCCTCGTCGTGGGGGTGCGTCTCGAATGTCTCTGAGACGTACTCCCAACCCGTTGTGGGACCTGCCCTTTTCAGGGCGGGCCGAAATGGGGGCGAACGGCGCGGTGCATGGCCTTCGAGCCGATCCCGCGCATCGCCTTCCATGCGAGGGACATCGCTGAGTTTTAGTGGGTAAACTCCTGTTTCTTGTCTAGACCCTGGGGGAGTGGGGCCACAGGAGGTATCCCACATCACCCGTGGAGCCTGCGCAGGGTGAAGCGGGTATGCGTAACGCATTTCTCAGCGTCAAAAAAAAAGTGTCCGAAGTGAATTTCGAAATGACATAGAAATCAAATATCTGAGACACGTATATTCAATCAATATTATTTTGTATTTTATACAGAAAATGGAATTAATAGAATTTCTATACTAATAGACGTGAATAGGAACACATGAGTGAATTCGAATTCGAGTCTGGATTTTTAAAGAATCGCAGGGCAGATAATAGAAAAATCTATACTAATATTATAAAGCTGAAGAGTTTGTTTGTTTGAATGCGCTAATCTCAGGAACTACTGGTTCCAATTGAAAAATTATTTTTGTGTTGAATAGACCATTTATCGAGGAAGGCTTTAGGCTATATAACATCACGCTGCAACTATTGGGAGCGAAGAAATAATGGAAAACGCGGACGAAGTCGCTGGCGGCCACTAGTGTTAGATACGTTTTTTTTTGGAAAGAAGAAGAAATGGGGTATGACTGGTTCACACGTAATTACTAATTAAGTAGGTAGATTCCAATTTTAAATTCAATTAAGCTCATATAGTTACCTAAATGATTTATTTACTACTTATTATTAGAGTTTTTAAACGTGCTTAGTATTTAAAGTTTAAAATCTACTTTTACTTATCTACTTAATAATGTGTAGTGACAGACAAACATAATATATAGTTATCATCTCTATTATATACAGTTTACTTACTATAGGATAGAATAGTTAAGTGATTACGGAGAAAAATATCTTTGGGCGACCAGAGAAAATATTCATTGAATGCTTATGGAATAGTAAATAAATTTTGTTCTTCTTTTTTTATTCAGTCTAGACTGTTAGAAGCACATTACGCATTATCGATATAAGATCCAATGTCAAAATGGAGTGCAGTAGAGATCACCAATAATGATATTTCAAAATTGCAAACCATTTATAGAAAATACGATTAACTTATTTTGACACATTGGAGATGTGCACTTTTTTCGGTATTAAATACTCTTTTAGGTTGTCAGTTGAGTTCTTATGCTGCTTCAAACTAATCTCTGAATGATATATCATGCTGACAGATCAACTATCAGCAGACCGATCACGATTGACCTGTCAGTTGAACAGATCAATCGAAATTGACCTATGAATTAGACCATCAATCAAAATTGAATTGCGAATTAAACGGGTCAATCGATCTTAACTACGAATTGATATAGGATTAATAGATCAATCAAGGTTGAAGACGGATCAATTAAGATTAATCTACGAATGGGGTAGATCAACAAAAATCTATGAATTGGAGAGATCAGAGTGGTTTACGAATTATTTGAGAAAACAAGATTGATATTGATCTATGAATTGGATGGATAAATTGATATTAATCTACGAATTCGATGGATCAGTTAAAAATGATAGATTAATCATGACTGTTTCATTATAAATGATTATTGGTCTACAGATTGGTTTTATTGATCAACGAATAAGATGGATCAGTTGAACAGGACAGACGATCAAGATTGATCTACGAATTACGTACGCACGGGTCAATCGAGATTGAGTTACTTATCAGATCTCTCTGATCAAGATTGATGTATTATCATTTAATATTGACCCATGGTCAATTAGCATTGATCTACGGTTGGGAACGTCAATCAAGATTGATCCATGAATTGGACGGATAAATTAATATTTATCTGCGAGTAGTCGGAGCAGTTAAGATTTATCTATGAATTAAATAGATTAATCAAGATAAATATACGAATTGGATAAATTGATTTACGAACTAAATGGATCAGCTTAGAATATTCTATGAATATACTCGTACAATTCATTCTCAAGTTCAATTAAGATTGGTCAATGAATTAGATAGATCATTCGAAATTAATTCATGAATTAAACGGATATTCGGAGTCGAGATACGAGATTAATCTACGATATGAAATTGATAGTCGAATAACAGTTCAATTTTTTTATCAGTTTTCTATGAGATAAATAATATGAATGTCTGTTTGTTCAGGTGCATTCCAAGATCACAACATAATAACAGGCGAGATGAGACATTACGTGTTTAAATATTACGTTAACAGAATGACCAAAGCCACAAATATGGTATTATACAATGTCTTGGAGAAGGGAATAAAGTAAGTATCCAATATATAAGTTTTAATATTATAAATCGGTTAAGTTTCTAAGCTTTGTTTGTTTGTTTATCTTCGGAAATAAAAAACGAAAGCACTAAAAAATCACCTCCACTAGATGGCGACTCTAGCTAAAGTTAATTTTTGCAGGAAACGAATGGACCAAAGACAGTCATTTCCGTTCCTTTTAACTGACATATTAAAAACTGAAATTTGCAAAGTTTGAAACTTAGATATCAATACAAATGCGAAAAAAGAACAAATAGAATATGAGTTGGTTATTGAGTTTTGAAAACTAATTTACTTTTAAACTTGAAAGAAAACCGGAAGGGTTGTCAAGAAGAAATCAAGAACGTACCGTAGCGACATCTAGTTTGATTTCGGGAACTAATTTTTTTTTAAGTACTTCCTCTTTTCATGAATTCAGTGTTTCTCCCATAATAAAAGTCAGTATACTTAACTGATCCACTCCACGAAGTCCTGAGATATAATAATATTACACCTTATATTAACACGGAACAGATTGGTTTCATGTTTTTATGTATGCACCCTCTTATTAAGTTTTCTATATTAAAAGAAACTTTGCTTTTCAGTAAACTGAGAAATAATATAAACGACACGCAAACGCTGATTATATGCAAACTAAACGTTTCCAGGTGCTATCCTACTGAAGGAAAACATATGTTTGTAAGTATATAACATTTACAAAAAATATATTGGACTAGCTTATGCCCGCGACTTTGTCCGCGTGGTAAAGTTACTCTGAGCAGCATTTCTAACGAATATTTATTATATCGTGTAAAAAACCTGAAATTTATATTTTAATCCCCCATTTTATCCTCTTAGGGGTGGAATTTATCAAAATCCTTTCTTAGGGAATGCCTAAGTCATAGTGACTTTATGTAAGCAAAGTCTCAGTCCGATCCGTTTAAAATTGACAAAGTTTCATACAAACTTTCATCCCCTATTTTATCTCCTTGGGGATAGCATTGATCAAAATCCTTTCTTAGCAAATGCCTACGTCATAACATCTACCTGCATGCCAAATTTCAGCCCGATCCGTCCGGTGGTTTGGGCTGTGCGTTGATAGATCACTATGTCAGTCAGTCACCTTTGAGTTATATATATTTAGACATTGTGTACAAAAATCTTAATATTATTTCCACATTAGGGAATATACACGCAACATTAAGGCTTTGAATAAAGATTTTTTTTATATATTTTTATTAAAAAAAGCATCATTCATATATAATTAGTTAAGATCTAAAAATAATTTTAATTGTTATAAAGGATATTTTTCAGTATAACATTTTGAATGCAAAATTGATAATGATAGATTTCATTTTCGAAATTTTCCGCGAAAACGCCACTTCCGTCCGTTCTACGCGCTATTAGCGGTCACGTGGCAACGAACATAAAATATTTGTATATTCGTAATTAATTGAAATAATATTATAAATATAATAAGCATAAAAGTGTGATTATCGGTAATAGTATATTTAACACTACCAGAAAAATGATAATATGTATTTTTCGTTTACTGTCTACACCCGTATTGCAAAAAACCAAGCCTTCCCAAAGTGGGCAAAAAGCCCCCTTGTGGGCGCTGCAGGCCTAAAGGGGGCGGCAATACCCAGAAGAAAAATGGGGGCGTCGTGTATGTACTTAGGGAGGCGATTTGTAATTTCATTTACAATAATTAATATAATTTGAAGTTATAAATATGTGCTTTTGAAGTAGGTAACAAAATGGGGGCACTTAAATTTTTTTTATTCTCAAAGTAGGCAGTAGACGACATAAGTCAAAAATTGCGCCAAATGAATGCCCTCTGCCGCAAAGATTTCTTATAAATCACTGGCATATAATTATTGCAATTCCTTTGCTGTACTTCTAATAAACTAATTGTCGTCAGAATACCAAAGTTTTGAAATGTCCCTTAGATAATAATTTGCCGGTTTTTAGGACAAGACCAAGAAAATGGCTGATTGTCGCGCCCTAGGCTGCATTATTAACCTAGGGGTTAATCAGGCACTGCGTGAAAATTACCAGAATTGAGGCCCAATATTGTTTCATTGATTTCAGATAGTAATATACAATCCTCTCGCATGGCCCGTGTCCATTCCAGTGAGGCTACCAATGTTCCAAGTGGAGCAAGTCGTTTATGACCCTAAAGGTATTGATTTAATTATATGCAGCTTTTTAATGTCCCCATTGCTGGAGCTCAGGCCATCTCTATGGATGAAATCGAATAGGGACAATGCAGTATGTATCGGTGGGTACTTAACGACTGAAAAAGCCGGGCCCACCGGCTTTACGTGCCTTCCGAAGCACGGAGCTTGAGATAATAAATTTTCGGTCACCCATCCTATGATTGGCAATTACGAAAGTTGCTTATTACCGGCCGAACACGATATCAGGACTAGGGCAAAGAAATAATGAACAATATAACAATATAGTTAGAAGAGTTTGATGGCTCAGAGATTAGTGCGTCGGTATGATGTGGAAGTTAAGCAACTTTCGCAAAGGCCAGCCATAGGATGGGTGACCGGAAATTTATTATCTCAAGCTCCGTGCTTCGGAAGGCATGTTATGCCGTTGAGCCCGCCTGCCTAAGTTGTTAACTAACTAGGCTAGCGTTTTTGTGATTTGATTCCATTATAACGAAAGACCTGTACTTCAGCAGTGGGTGAGTGGGGACATTAATGGGTCGGTGATGACATCTATAAACCCCTTTCAAGGTAAAAAAGTAAAAGCTGGGCAGATAGAATTACCGGAGCCGGTACGTAACATACCAGAGAGGCGGAGCAAAGCTGATTTCGAGCTGGTCTTCATCGCGGAGGACCTTCCGCCAATGGGAATAAGGTTTATATTGAATCACTATACCACTATAACAACAACTAGATCGTTGTCAAGCAACTTACGCAAGGGTCGGTCAAGGGATGGGTGACCAAAAATATTATCTCCCAAAACACATCAAGTGCTATTGTCTCCCACTACTCCGTGATTCGGAAAACACATTAAGCCATTGGTTCCGGCTGCATTTGCAATTTGCATTCGTTAATACCCTACAATCCGCATTGGGATGGCGTGGCCCATCCTCCTTAACCATAAGGAAGGTCTGAGCCCCTGCAGTGTACAACGGCACGTTAATTTCTATAAATCTGGCAAATTTCTCCACTTTATTTTAAGCCTTAATAGCTTTGAGCGTAGAGCTTAAAATAAACTGGAGATTTCATCATTTCAATATATTGTAACCTGGGCAGGCGACCGCATAATTCTCTAGCTATGGATCTAGGGGGCAGTCCATTTATCACGTGATGTTTTTTCTGCATATTTTGCCCGCCTTCCCCTTGATGATACATGGTGAGGTTTAAAACCTTTTTCCCAAATCACGTGTATATTTTGTACCTACAAAAACTCTTAATTTTTGACGCCGCTTTTCGTATAAGTAATTGCGCGTTTGAGGAAAAAATAAATACACGTGATATATAACTACACTCCCCCTTGTGATATTTCGTGATTTTGATGAACCCCCCCTCATTTCAAGCGTTATGTTATTAATGAAAACCCCAAATCATAGGATACGACACCTGTTGACGATGGTAGGTACAATCGGCCCGGTCTTATTATATTCATATAATAAAATAGCAATATCATGTGTTTAATGTAATAATAGTTATCCATTGCTTTAATAAACAGTATGTTTCTCTGATGGTGCAAAACCGATGTCGGACTGACTTGCTACCCTCATCCTAATGAGTCGTTAGAATGAGACAGCGCAACTCCAACCAATAGGAAGAGGGCGCTCGCGCACATCGTGCTGCACCACCATCAGGGGCTGTAGGGGCAGATCTACCAGACCCAGGGCTCCGTGGATACAAAAGGGCTCAGAACCCCCAAAAAAAAAATATAAGACACGATACTTTTACATTGGGTACCATTGAAAACAGTTTCTCAACAAAATTACAATTACTTCAGTAATTAATAGACTTTTGATTAGTATTAGCCCAGAACTCCACAAATTCACGATCCATCCCTGGCCGGCTGATCTTCCTCAAGGACAAGGACAAGGAAAGAACAAAGCGCGCGATTCGCTACGAGGATATTTGCACTATTCGGAATATTTGCTATTCCAAATACGGACGTTTTCATTCAATTACCAATCCTCTCAAACCATCGTGGCCTAGTTAACAACATCTTTGAACAAATCTTTCACAGTACAAGCTGCTCGCCTCTTGGCATTGCCGGAGGATATTAGGCGTGCACAAACTATTAACAGTTTTAAAATATTAGTTGAGGAGCACTATTTATCACTGAATTCATTGCAGCAATCATAATTAGGGTTACCACCCGTACTTTATAATAAAGTATTGTACGTTATTTCAGACAATTGTACTCTATACTCTATAAGAAAAATAAAGTACACGAAAATACTTTATGTCGTATGATTTGATTTGTTTGTGATTTTGAAGCTTAGTCGTAAGTATTTTTTCGTTAAACAAAATTTATCGATTCATGCAGAATAGATAAATAAAAAGAAAATGTATTTTTAACTTTAGTAATAAAGAAAAATAAATAATACTTTATTTTGATTCAATTTACTTTGTTTTTGTACCTATAATAACTAATGTACTTTAATTGAGGAAAAAAAAGGTGGCAACCCTAATCATAATCCTAACTTTGCATTCTTAAGTAAGTGTATATGTATCTATTTATGTGTCTATGTATTTATGTGTCTATGTATATATATGTGACTAACAGCCAGTTGCAGAAACGCCCATTAAGTTTTTCATTAGTTTAAAGTGACATTACCCATACAAATTTGACATTTATTAGAGCTTAAAGGCGTCATTAAACCCTAATGGACGTTTGTGCAACTGACCGTATGTATGCTTATGTATTATAAACAATTTTCCTGCTCAACCATTAATGTTTTGTTATGTTATGGTATACCTGTAGACTTCTTAATGCACCATAGAATACTCAATTTTTCAACTGTACCCTGTATGCTATGTTAAGGTTGCCTGGAAGAAATTGCTTTTTAGCAATAAGACCGCCAATTGTACTGTTCTGTTAGATTATTATATATTTGTTCATTCACTTATGGTGTGTGTAATAAAGAGTATTTCATTCATTCATTCTTATCGATATTCCATTATACTACGTTAACATGTATTTTATAAAAACGAACGTATGCTAAAGAATTATGATTGTACATTGGACAGCAGAACCATCAAATTAGTATTTATATCCCAAATTCATCCACCAAAAGACATTCCAAAGCAATATGAAAGGAAATATCGTCATAAGATCAGTAAGATGTCGTATCCTATAGCTAGATTTATGGCTAGGGAGTTATACCTGTGATTTTTAATTTAAACGCTTTCTTAAGAAAAACACTACACTCCTAGACAATGTCCTCAGTCCTTATAATAAATGTATTTCCGTTATCCAGATCCTACTATTTGCAAAGACACCAAATTGGCTGGGAGCGACCAAGAAGATCATCAAAGACATCGCAAAAAAGCCGTATCAAGAAAAAGGAACGCATGATCCGACAAAATTCGTTGTTAAACGAAAACGACCTGCCTGATTACGAATATTTCGATGACGTCACCACAGAAACTGTGAATCAATCCACGAACCCTGAAATTAATAATACTAGAAAGACAGATACAATCGTCAATAATACTTCAACGACTACAACTACAGAAGTTCAAACTATTAAAACAAATAATGTCCTTCTACATGCTGTTTTAATGAATGATGAAACATTTACTACTGAAGATGCTGTTCCAACAAATTCTGCAATAATAAATGAAGAAGCCATACCAGAAACTACAACAAACGAAGTTTTTAATACACAATCATCAGTAACTTGGACGCCAAGACCTATTTCTTGTAATAAAAGCAAAGCAGATACCAACGAAGGAATAATAACATCCATTGCTACAGAAAAATCACACGGAACAATAGTTAAAACAGAACCATCAGTAATTTGGGCATCACATATGGCAAATAACGAAATTGACACAGACGAATCAGATAAAACGACGACTACCACAGAAGAAACTGCTTCTACAGAAAACAATGACAAATCAACAGTTGTCTCAGAAGAATCGGTACTGGGGGCACAGACAACTGAACCAGTTTATACGGAAAAATCAGCTAGAATGACTGTTACTACCCCAAAATATATAGAAGCAGATGTTACAGTGATAATGAATGATAAACATGTATTAACACCCAAAATGAGGGCATCGGGATTTCAGAGCGAGGATATACGACAAGATTTTATGATGAAAGCACCGAAACTAGATGAAGATGATGATCTTGATGAATTCGATTATTGGGCTGGCTACCCATCTTACATTATGAATGAACATTCGTACATCAGGAATAGGGTAAGCATTTCTTTTTACCCGACTGCGCGACGCAAAGGAGGGTAATGTGTTTATCAGTCTATGTATGTGTTTGTTTCTATGTGGCGTTCTAGAGACCAAATGCCTTGGTCGATTTTGATGATTCTTACGTCAATCGATTCGTCTTAACCTTGCGAGTGTGACATGACAGTAATCAAAATTCACAACAGCGACAACCAGACGCCATATTGTCAAAATGAAAAAGAAATCGATGAACTATATCAGTGGGGTGTCGTTGAATGGGTATTTTAAAATCATCTTTAGGTTCCTTTTATCATTTTCCATTTTAAATAATAGTTTAGGATATATAACGATTTAAAGTTGTTTAACAAGACATTCTCGCTAATTTTCTTACTTATTGATTTAAGTTTTTATTTAAAGTATAAACGATATACAAACAAAAAAAAACAGTGAAAAAGCATGAAGAACATATATTTTTGATAAAAAAATAAAGCATATGTAGCTTTGAGCCGAGTTAGGTCTCTAAGAGGGACTAATCATCAGTAGTTTAGACCACCGCAAGTTACTTAATAATCCCCATGATATTAATTCCCTCAATTAAATTACTAGATTGTGAAATTTACCATTTCATAACGCAGTCAACGAATCGTAACTAAAAAGTATAAAATAAAAATAGATAATTTAAAGAAAAACAAAAAACCCGACTGCGTAAAACGAATTTGAAAATATACATGAAAAAGTTAACTTAAATAAAAACTAAAAAGAAAGAAACAAGCCCAGTAGTTTAGAATTCTGTTAAGTAATACAGAACAGAACGACTCACAGTCGGGGCCCAATCAAATCTTCCCAAGGGGAATTAAGAATCTATCTCGTTTTAGCTACGGAAGGTGTAAAAAAAAACATCAAGTCAAAAAACCTTCATTTCCTTCACGCAAAATTACTAACACGACTTTTTTCACAAATTTTGGTTTCATTTATCATAGCGACAATGAAAATTATTGACATCCTACTAAAAAATTTACAGGAAATAGTGATTTTTATTAAGCCTTATTTTTTACTTTTTTTGTAATAGTAGTGGTTTAATATGAGAAAACTTTTATTTAAAGTATTTTTAGGTGGATTTTAATGATATTTAGTAGAACATGTGTTTAACTCAAAAGTCTGCTGCATATATCGTGTGTTATATTTTTGCTTCATACATAATAATAAGGGTGTGCAATATTCCCATGGAAATTTTCATTGGATTCAAAACAAAATATACTTAACGCAATATAGTAATATCGATTTCGTATTTCATTGTTAATATCATTGATTATGTTACAAATATTTTTTAAATATCTATAGTCCGTGTTTTTATAAAAATATGAGTTTCCAAATATATGGAATATTTATGTATTTCATGGAAGTAACATAAGTGACAGCGTGAAAATACGTAGAAGTCACTTTATATGTATTTTGCTTATCATGCCATTGAGAAATTAAAGGAATTTCATTTTTTTTTACTAATAATCCGAAAGAAAATGTCTATGGATTAATTCATATATTAAAAAGGAAACATATGATACCTCATAATAAAAAAAACAGCTGTTATGTTTTAATGTTTGATCTCCATACTAAAAATTGGTATTTGTATCAGGCTATTTCTAAAAGTCATTATTCTAGGCCACATTTGACATCTCTGTCTCAACTTCAAAGTAACCTTGTAATATAGTAAACATAGTATTATAAATATTATAGTTTTTCGAAAGTTACGGCAACGGTACAATTTCAAATTTCTTTATTATTATAAATATATTTATTGTCATAATATAAAACTAAAGCAATTTTACGTTTTAGTTTGACCAATATACCTTTCTAAATGTAATAAATCTATTTGATTCTAAACAAATTGACCGCCGCTACAATGTTATGTCTGTGGACTCGTTTTCTTTTTAAACTGTAGGGATGTATCCAAAAAATCGGAAAGATTGTTTTGTCTACTCGGAAGTTGATTTTATAATTATTTATGAAAACATGATCAAATAACCAGCGCGGAAATTTTTTCAGTAATTTTTTTTAATTTTTTAATATAGACTCATTTATTACAGTTCACCAGAGTAAATTTAGATAGCAACAAGAGAGCTATAAGCATATCTCTAGCTAATGGTATCAAGATGAAATTACAAATTCAAATGTATTACTATGTTTCTGATGATCCTAAGAGGATGAATAAATATTCAAGACCTCCAGGTGCTTACCTGATGAGGACTATGGATGATAAACCAGAGATATTGAATGATGGATTCAAAGGGAACGTGTATAAGAACCAAGTGGTACAAGAAATCCACATCAGGTATATCAAAATAAATCAAAAGTTTTCATATTTTTCATAAAATTGGCATTCGCAATGCTATATAGAAGTTTATTTATCCAGTTTCAGACAACAAAGCCATAGAATACGACGATTTTGAAGCGATTATTTGTTTCACTTTTATTTACTTTAATAACTACGAACGATAGTAAAGATTGATGATTATCGACTTTACAGCAGTGTTACCAACTTAGTCATTTATCTCAAATTTATTCACAAATGTTGCCATTACATCTCTAACATTTCATAGCCTCATTAGGGTTATTTTTGAATTAAACTTCTCTGTATAAATCAAGACAAAGAAAGAAGCAAACTTAGCCGAGTTTCTTGCCGGTTCTTCTCGATACAAAGTCTCCCGCCGTAGGTATATTTGCGAGCCGGTGGCATAGTTGATTTAACAAGAGCCTTTAACAGTCTGGACTGAATAAATGATATTGAATTTGAGTTTCAAAATCAGAATTTAGTTTAGTTTCCATTTAGCTTAACTCTAGGTTTTAAGATCTAGTCATCATTTGGGTTGGCCAATAATATTGTTAAATCAACAAATGATATAATATTTAACCATGGGCTAGTAATCAAATTGTTTATAGGTTAATCAGATGCTATTAATCTCAAAAACTAACGAAGTAATAACATTAAATAGCACTGTATGAAAATCGATTCATCAATTCCTTGTTTATAAAAGATAGTAATTATAAATTAAATAATAGAGGACCTAATATTGATCCTTGGAGCACTCTATAACATTAGGGGTTCTTACAGACTAACTTTTTGGTGTGTCGTGTGTTGTCGATAATTAGCTCTTTTCCCATTTCAATTATGAAATCACAATTTCCATATGGTATTAATGTAATTTAACTACATAATTGTTCGATTCCAATTTCTCAGGTATTCTAGTTGGGCGTCGTTGTCGCTACGTCTGTACCCTCATAGTCCAGTGTTAGAGGTGGACTGGCTGGTTGGACCAATACCAATTGCTGATGGACTAGGTCAGTACCACGGTCGCGGAACAAGAAGAATTTCGTACGTTGACCTTTGAGCTTACTGATTGCTCTCGTTAACATTTTAGGTTTATTTTACTGTGAGAAAATTTGCTAGATGCATCTGTGCGAGCGCAATGTGTTAATGCACGAGTGACAGAGATACTGCCGGGTCATTGTACGAAGTTCTCTCTGTTCGGTGTTATATCGCCGTTGATATGTGTTTGCAATGACAAAACGTGTGTATTGTTACTGTAATAGCCCGATTGAGATGAGTAACTTTTACGATCTTCTTGTAAAATCTAGGATTTGCCATTGTTCAATGATAAAAATCCGAACTTTCAAGAATAGGGATGGAGTAAATAAATACGAGTAAATAAAAGTACTTACTCGATACTTCTCTTTCGATACAGAGTGTTTTGGTATCGATACTCAAGAAGCGAGTACCGAGTAGCATTGTGAAGTTAAGTATTTGTATCGGTACATGATCAGCCGCTCACTGAGGAGAGTCAAAAAACTCGCATGCTCGACTTTTTACTGTGTAAGAAGTCTAAAGTCTGTCTCATGGAAAATTCCCACTGGCGCGGCGTCACTGTCGGATGACAATAAGCATTGCTAACACCTACTTATTTTATGTAGTCAAAGTTCTAGAGAAAGCCCTGCCAACAAAATTTTGAAGTGATAACTAAGTATATGCATCGCTTTTTATGCCTGGACCTGATTCTCTTTCTTCCGTAAACTGAGTATTGCTATTGACTATATGAATATATCAATAGTATCAAATCTACTCTAAAAATCTATTAAAATCACGACTATGGTGAGGTATTTTAAAACTATTCGATACAAGTATCGATACTTTCATTCGCTTCCGAGTAGGTATACTTCATGTCTGATACGGTATCGATACCTTGGTGGTATAGTTCCATCCCTATTGCAAGTTGCTACATATCATAGTGTTACGAAGCGCAGCGGCGCGATGTTTCATCTATCCGTTACTAGATGGCATTACGTGTCACCATGACACCGTCGAAACTCCGTGTGTCATATGAGTATACGGCGTTCGAGAAAGGGATTATCACTGGGAAAGAAAGGGACGGATAGCCGTTCTACAACTTTTTGGTAATTAATGCCTCGAATTCACCGGTTGGGCCAAGGCCAACATATAGAATGGTCTAGGTCTTACTTAACCTAGATCATTGTAGACGTGGCATCGACTCCTATAATAAGCGGTGGGCTAGCCGTCCTGACATTCTTTCAGTGACTAGTCAACTGAATACGAAAGCGAAACAAGAAGCGATAACTAGTGAAGTAAACTATCTGGACGATCTAATAGTGTTGGGAAGTGACCATAGTGACGTGACTAGTGGTGTTAAAGTTTGAGATTTGTAATTGGTTTATTTTTGTAATTTTATTAATTAAATAAAGTCGGATTGAGAATTTAATGTGCTTTGATTTTAATCCCTAACCGGAACCCGTAAGAATCCTTTCAAATGTATAGTTTGAAATATAAATTAATATAATATGCTATAAATTGTAAAACAGGTAAAGAGGTTCTGATCAAATACTCAACGGATTTAGTCAACGAAGGTGTGTTCTACACGGACTCTAACGGTAGGCAGACCATGAAGAGGATAAGGAACAAGCGACCTATGTTCGATCCTGTCAACAAAGACCCTATTACCGGTAATAATTACTATTAGTAATACTTAATATTCGCTGAGTATTGTTTTAACCAATGCAGTGCACGAACCCGAATTCTAATAGGATTGGCGACTGGTTAAAAAAAAAAGAAATTCGACAAAATAGGCGGACTAAACCGTCAGTCAGATAATAGAAAAATATTAGATGCATATTTTTTTTGCTTCAATGAGGAAGTATTTAAATAAAAAAAAAAAAGAAAGCACTATAAAAGCACCCACTAGATGGTGACTTTAGCAAAAGTTGATTTTTGAAGTAAACGAGTGGACCAAAGATAGTCATTTACGTTCCTTTTAAGTAACAAATTTATAAACTGAAATTTGCAAAGTTCGAAACTTAGATATCAATATGAATTTGATATCTAAGTTTCGAAAGAACGAATAAACTCTACCTCTGTTTTAGGCAACTTTTATCCAGTAACATCAAAGATATACATAGAGGATCTATCTAAAAACATTCGTTTCGCTGTACTCAATGACAGATGTCAAGGAGGATCATCATTACAAGATGGCGAAATAAACATTCTGTTACACAGACGTCTTTTAACTGAGGACGACATACAAGAAGCGGCTTTAAACGAAACAGAATATAACCAAGGCACCGTTATAAGAGGGCAACACTATTTATACGTCAGCAAGGCAGACCATAAACCATATAGAGTTTTCGAAAAAAAATTGGCAAAGGAAATAGAGTTGAAGCCACAGATATTTACTTCGCCAGCTTGGGGTTATGGCGCAAGGGGGAAACCTGTGTGGATGTCTCGAATCAATGAATATAGTGGGTTGAAAACAAAATTACCAATCGGTGTTCATATTTTGACTTTGGAACAATGGAACGATAACACCCTGCTGTTGAGGCTGGAGAATTTTCTCGAAAAAGCTGATGTTATACATGCAGGCGTAAAAAAAGTTTATCTATATAATCTATTCACTTTCATTGAAGTTTTAGGTGTAAAAGAGACGACGCTCTCTGGCCACATATTGTTGAAAGATTGGGTGCCACTGTCTTGGAATACAGATAAATTTTTGAAGAGTTACAATGAAGCGTATGGCAGTGGGAAATTCGAATATGTGGATAAAGAACCTAGAGAATTACGTGCTGTAGATGTCAATACACCTATCGAGTTAACTCCACAACAAATCAGAACATTTGTGATAGAATATAAATATGTATGATTTATTTTTTGATGCATTAAAATGTAACCAAATATATTTTTTGTTTTTTTTTTTCATTCACTATATCTGTTACGCTGAAAGATTGAAAGCAGACAGAATCAGAATCACGGATTTCGCTATGTAGTTATTATGCGAGCGAGTGCCACAACGCGCTTTGAACTATTTTTTCGCTCAGTGAGCAATTTTAATCTTTGAGTCTACTTTCATTGCATTAATTTCGCTACCAATTGCACATGCTAACGTCTAGCCAGTTGCACAAACGTCCATTAAAATTGTCATTAGTTTAAACAACATTACCCATACAAATTTGACATTTATTAGAGCTTGAAGGCGTCATTAAACCTTTAATGAAATATGTGCAACTGACGGTAAGTAAAAAATATTTAACTGCTGTAATTATAACATTATATAATTTCAGTACAAATAAATAAACACAATTAATTTAAACTAAGGAGTAATGGCGGGATTTTTATAGCGCAACTTGTTCGTAAATTGCATAATTTTAGTGGAGTTTTATTCAATTTAGTGTAGTGAAACTGCATTATTGTAGGGAAGGTGAAACTCGACTCCGTTGTGATATCTTGTGTTGCTCCGTTACTCCGCTTGACATGGTTTAAGTATTGTTCCACCACTATATCTGAGCTCTTAACATGACTGAAACATGGACTATGACTTACTTAAAACATTTTGAGCTCGATTTGGGCAAAACTTGATATGAATTATTTACTTGATACTGGCTATATGTATAAACCGTGCGAAGGCATAGAAAAATTAAGAAAAAAAAACTGCAACTAACGGCCTTGGCTGTACTTTTGGTTTAAACAAAACCCAAGCGATTTAAACAAAACCCATTCAATCGGAGGTATGGGAAAAAGTATTCCCGCTACTCCTACCGAATGCATTAACTAGTGTCGCACCACCATCATTAAAACATTAGTTTCCGAAATCAAACTAGATGTCGCTACGGTACGTTCTTGATTTCTTCATGACAACCCTTCCGGTTTTCTTTCATGTATAAAAGTAAATTAGTTTTCAAAACTCAACAAACAACTCATATTCTATTTGTACTTTTTCGTATTTGTATTGATATCTAAGTTTCAAACTTTGCAAACTTCAGTTTTTTAATATGTTAGTTAAAAGGAACAGAAATGACTGTCTTTGGTCCATTCGTTTCCTGCAAAATATCTTTTTTTTTTTAATACTTCCTCATTATATACTGAAAAATATTTTTAAGTAAATAATATGAATTTTTAAACATTTTTCATTATAACACTGTAAATTCAAAATTGATCAAATATAAAAAATACAGTTAATTAAATGCTATTAAAATTACGTTCAATTACCAGTTAATTACGCTTATTATAATTTAAATCTCATTATCAACGTAATTTCTTTTTTCATAATCCATGTCTTAGGAATTAAAAAAGTAAAGTATATTTAGAGCATAAATTTTATTTTAATATAATAACTACATTATAGAAATGATTTAACTAAATCGTAGAAAAAGTGACTATCCATTAGTTCTTTTACCATCTGATATACATAAACAGTACTTTACACAGATCAAGAAAAAATACAATATTTAGAATAAAGAAAAGAAACACTATAGAAAAAAATCTACAAGACAATACACAGAGAAAAAAGACCTGATCATTTGTATGCAAAAAAAAACTTAACGAAAAAGATTTACAAACACTAAAAGAACATCAAAATCACAATCTAATAAATTACAATCTAGATTCATCAAAAATTTGCCTTAATCTTAACAATGAATTATTCCAATTCATATTGGACAATGAATGTCCTTATTTCTTTAGCGTCCAATTTAATTTTGTTGCCGTCATCTACTTCCTTTACTCTATCCACAGCTCTTGGTGTTTCAGCGAAACTTCCATAATCCACATTGAAATCCTTAGCAAATTCCTTATTCGTCCTCCAAACCCATCTGTTATAATCTTTCAATAGTTTATCACCACTCAATACTGTCTCGTCAACAGATCTAAGTTTAAAACCTTTAATTACTTTATCCAAATCAATATTCTTAGTGGAATCACTAGATTTGTCCAAATAATTCTCGAATCTAATCAAAAATCTATCACCACTCAAAGGCTCTAAAGTTAGTAAATGCACACCGACTTCTAAAGCTTCTTTTAACCAACTCTTTTCAGTGTTCAAAGATTTAAATTGTTCATAAGAGATATCTTCAGCGTCAGTCACAAACACATCAGGTTTACTCCTCATTTCTAAGACATCTTTAAACGAGAATTTATCATTATTTACACCGAATACCCTTTGATAACCTGTGACAACTAAACCAACACCGTTTACGGTTTCATTTAACGCTTCGCCGACTCCAAAAGCGTCATCGTGCAACAGACGTCTGTGCAACATAATCTCTATTTGCCCTTCTTGTAAGGAAGCCCCACCTTCTGGCCTATCAGGAACAATTCTCAAAGATCCATCTTTAGCAGCGTTTTCTACTATAGCAACACCAACTACAGGATAATAATTGCCAGCCACAGGTTCCGCCAAAGTCAAATTCCATTGAGGACGCTCATTCAGCTTCCTTTTCAAGAGAGTTCTACCGTTTGAATCAGTCATAAATTCACCATTAGTGACCAAATCAGCTGTGTACTTCATAACATACTCTTTGCCTACACCATCAGTGTCTACAATTGGTCCTATTAACCAGTATAGTTCATTATATGTTAGATTATTAGCATCCTTATAAACGCGGTTGTAGAATTCAAAGTTATCTGACATTATAGATCTGTGTTCTTCGAAAATATGACCCGTTATTTTTGTGTCAGTGAGAGTTTTCAGTGGTGTAGCATTTGTAGCGTTTGGACGGAAAATGTATGCACCAGATGATCTGTTTGCGTATATCATATTGTTACCAAGACATGCTGGGTAGTAAGCGGGGTTGTATGACAATGTATGACCAGATATCCTTTCATCTTTCTTGTCGATAGTAGACAGAATTGCCTGCGGATTATTTATAAATTAAGTAGAAAATCTTTCATCATTTAGGGTATCTATAACAAGTAATTACTTGGGAAAATGTCATAACTTAATAATTTCTTAAAATTTTCATTCGCGTTTATATTCGCCTTCATGATTTATGTAATATATTGAATTTCATTTAAGTGAACACGGAACCTGTAAAGGATCCGGAACCTAATGTAAGCAAATATAAACGTGCTGAGATCGTTTTAATTAGTTTTAATATTATAACTGAAGTAAATAAACCAATAGCCGAGAATTTTAATGAAATGAGAACTGTTAATAGATACAATAATAATAATATTCCAACTATCAACAGTTTAAATTCAAATTCTTGTTTATTTTGTAAATATATCTGCTCAAGTTATGACATGTTCTCAAGGAATGACTTCTCTCGACTATAGACGCGAATGTAAGAGGCATAAAGCCAAAAGAAAGTCGAACCATATAATTGCATTGCGAGTTATCGAATTGAACGAAGTTAACCAGTTGGCTGAAACATAATCGCTCACTGAATAGTACAGTGGCACAACTCAAAAACCATTATTTCGAGAAACGCTCATCGAAGTTATGAAAATCTAATATATTTATAATTATGAAAATCAATTTTTTTTGCATAACAGTTATATAGTTTGTATTATATTATTACTGTTAAGTTTTTTATTTTTTCTTTAAATTATCTATGGGATGCCACCACAATGTTGTGGCGTTTTCTCGAAATAATCTCGAAATTTTTGAGTTGTGCCACTGTACTATTCAGTCAGCGATATATAGTGCAGATTGAAAAAAAAATTAAATTTGAAATTGCCATTTAGTCAACAAAATAATCCAGGTTCATTATGAGACTAGATTTATTGGTCATATTCACATTGAACAATAACTATTTATAGAATTGCACAATTGTCTAACTGTGATAGCGCTATATGGAGTTGTGTAAGTTTTAATCACAATTGTTTTTGGAACGAACGATTCATTGAATGATATAAATGTCATAGACAATTTTCAAAGATAATATTATGTGGCTATCGCTTAGCTTAGTCAATTCATTTTAACGTCAACTAAAAGTTTTCGTTCATTCGATATCTTTCAAATGTCAACTCAAAGTGTTTGTGATAGATTTTAAAATTAGTTAATTAGGTTATACCTATTATATATATATATATATATATATATCATCATCATCAGCCCTTTAACGTCCCCACTGCAGGGACTCAGGCCTTCCTTATGGATGGTTATAGAGGATGGGCCATGACCCTCCACGCTGGCCCAATGCGGATTGGAGGGTATTAACGACTGCAAATGCAGCCGGGACCGACGGCTTAACGTGCCTTCCGAAGCACGGAGTAGTGGGAGATAATAATTTTTTTGGTCACCCATCCCGTGACCGACCCATGCGAAAGTTGCTTAACGACTACGATCGCGGGCCGTGGCGCTTATCCACTACGCCACCGAGCTACTAATATATATATATATATATATATATCTATATATATATATATATATATATATATATATATATATATTAGTACCCTCCGCCAGCGGCCTCGCTCGCGTTGTCCATATAAATTTCACCCCCCCCCCCCTGTTACATCCCCTAAGGGGTTGAATTTCTAAAACTCCTATCTTAGTGTTTACTTACATCATGAAAGGAAACCCTGTACCAAATTTCAAGTTTTTATGTATAGTATTTTCCGCTATATATTTATCTATACTTATATTATAAAGAAGAAATATTTGACTGTGGAAATTTGTATGGGAAATCACCATTATTTATTTTTCAATGAAAAAGTATTTAAAAAATTAGTTCCCGAAATCAAACTAGATGTCGCTACGGTACTTTCTTGATTTCTCTATGACAACCCTTCCGGTTTTCTTTCATGTATAAAAGTAAATTAGTTTTCAAAACTCAATAAACAACTCATATTCTATTTGCACTTTTTCGTATTTGTATTGATATCTAAGTTTCGAACTTTTCAAATTTCAGTTTTTTTAATATGTTAGTTAAAAGGAACGGAAGTGACTGGATTTGGTCTAGTGATGCGACTCGAATAGGATTTTGTGATTCGAGTCATTTAACTATCGTACTCGAGTAAAAAGTTTAATCTTTCCCAAAATCTTTATATTCCTTTACAAATTTTACATATGACAGTTTTTTTGGAATTATTTTTATAGAAGCAAAGCCACACTGATGATTTTTGCTTACCTCCATTTTCACCCATATTTTAAAACAATAGAATTAAGTAGGTTACCTACAATCAAATACCTAAGGTATAATCACTTTAAGTTTCAAATAACACTTTTATTAATATACACCAAAACCAAAAATATCAACTAACTTTAAATTACGCAATTTCACTTTTTTATAAAGTAACGTTCAATCAATCAATTTACAAACTAGCGCTGAATTACAAGATGCAAGTTTAAACCTGTCAGATATGGTTTGTACCGGCGCGGTATAGATAAGTAAAATAGAGTAGTAAAGTGACATCTAGCTAATGGCATGGCGGCAATCGAGTGCATAGAGAATCGAGTAATATTTTTTTTCAATCGAGTACGTTTTTTACAATTTCACTCGAGTGACTCTAGTAAAAACAAGGCTCGAGTCGCATCACTAATTTGGTCCATTCGTTTCCTGCAAAAACCAACTTTTGCTAGAGTCGCCATCTAGTGGAGGAGCTTTTTAGTGCTTTTTTTATTCTTAAAATACTTCCTCATATGCCCTCGTAATTATATCCATGTCGTGATATGAATGGATAATCAAATAACATGATACACGCGGGCAAAGCCGCTGGCGGAAAACTAGTGATAATATAACACATATATTTCTCCATATCTTACCTCATCGGCGACTTCATCATACCGTTGCACCACCATAGGGTCATCACTCATCACCTCATCATAACCAAAGGTATTATATCTCATCGCCCCATCCAAAGAATCTACATCATGCTTGTCTCTTCTTTGCCTAGACTTTTTAATGTAATAACTCTTGTATCCCAACGCTGGGACTGGAGCCACGAATGTTATTTGGTGTGTAGCTTTTGACTTCCTCGTCGATATTCTTTTGAAGCCATCCGGAATAGGTGAAGTTTGTACAGGGTAAACTATGCCTGGTTAAGTAAAACAAAATTTGAAAAATCTTAAAAGCGGATATCCGAGTATCCGAAAGTATGGTCCGGATATCCGGGCCTAGATGGCCATAAGATTCTTTGCCTCCGGATTTTCGTGCATACCGGTTATCCGTTAACAGGTCCTGGGGTGCGACCGCCTAACTCATGGACGTAGCCGTAGTCGTAGCTATAACCTACGCTTTATAGGTTTTACACATGAATCTGTTGATATTGTTTTAAAATTAATCATTTTTTATTATTTACATATTTAATCAATGCTTTTAGTTGTTTTTGTTAGCTGAATTATTAAAGTTAAACGAAATTTACAAAATGTCGAATTGATACAAACAATGCTATTTCGAAAAGAAAAACAAACCAAAATGTTTGATAAAATATATAAATAAAATAAAAAAACAATTTTAAAAGAATATAAACAGATTCATAAGAAATATCGATAAAGCGTAGGTTATAGCTACGACTACGGCTACGTCCATGAGTTAGGCGGTCGCGCCGCCAGATGTCCGGAAGCAGATATCCGAATTTATTACGAAATATCAAATTGGGTTAATTACCTTATTCAAATCACTTAGCGAACCCAAACGTGATCGCATATTTTCATTCAACAACCAAGATAATCGAAATAACTATTTTATATTCGAATGTAATTGTAATTTGACATTATTTAATTAATTATTCATCATGTATTACAAAAAGATTGCAATTCGGATATCCGGCGAAAAAGCGAAAGGTCACTCACTAACTCACTCACTCATCACGAAATCTCAGAAAGTAAAAATGCTAGGAGTTTCAAATTTTGCATGCGGGTTTTTTTAGGACGTAGGTGCTCACTAAGACGGGATTTTATAAAATTCTACCCCTAAAGGCATAAATTAGGGGATGAAAGTTTTTATGGAATATGTCTCATTTTTGGACTTAAACTATATCACGAAGCCGCTGGCGGAAGGCTAGTCAATATAAATTCTTACCATTACTATCTTTCATTTCGTATTCCTCCGAGTTGCTAACCGGTATATTGACCGGCGTCCTCACAGGCCATGCCAAAGGATTGTATAGAGTCACCTATAATAAAAAAAGTAACACATTTATTGAATCTACACTAATTATTATTATAAAGAGAAAAAATCTGATTGTTTGTTTGTTTGCAACCAATAGGCTGCGAAACTGCTGAAACGATTTTAAAATTTCTGTCACCCACGGGAAGTTACATGTACATATCCGGTGAACATAGGCTATATTTTAGCCCAAAAAAACAGAAAACAAAGGGATGAAAATGGGTGTGGGAGTTTGTACAAGGAATGAAAACGTTACCAGAGTAACCATTGTTTACTATTCAATTTGTCATCATAATGAGGGAGTATTAAAAAAACCCGAAAGCACTAAAAAGCACCTCCACTAGATGGCGACTCTAGCAAAAGTTGATTTTTGCAGGAAACGAATGGACCAAAGACAGTCATTTCCGTTCCTTTTAACTAACATATTAAAAAACTGAAATTTGCAAAGTTCGAAACTTAGATATCAATACAAATACGAAAAAGTACAAATAGAATATGAGTTGTTTATTGAGTTTTGAAAACTAATTTACTTTTAAACTTGAAAGAAAACCGGAGGGGTTGTCATGGAGAAATCAAGAAAGTACCGTAGCGACATCTAGTTTGATTTCGGGAACTAATGTTCTTTTTTTTCAAATACTTTCTCATTAAGAAAGTTAATGTAAAAGAGAAATAATAAAAAAATTTAATAGCAGTGAAAGAAATACCTGTAATAAAGGCTTTAAATGCTTTTTTTGGTTTTACAAGTAAGTGAATTATTTATTTAATTAAGATAAAAGTGGAAAACATGTAAAACTGTCAAGGGTAATAAAATTTTTGTCATTACAGATAAACAAAGTGTATTTATATCACTTATCAGAGTGTGGTGATATTATTATTAATATATTCATTAAAAGCATAGAAAGTAAATGACGAACTACCACATTGTTACAGTGCATTTAGTAATCAAAATTAATTAATATTGGTTGTTCGGTGCCTTTTAGAATTTGCTATTATATAACAAATATGACACATACAATAGGGATGATGACTGGGTAAAAAAAATGCAATTCTATTTAGTCCGTCAGTCAGATAATAGAAAAATATTAGATACGTATTTTTTTTTTTACTTCAATTTATAAGTGAAGTGAGTATCAAAATGACTTAGAAATAAAATATCTGAGACACGTATAATCAATGTTTCTTTTTTGTATTTTTATACAAAAAATAGGAAGAATATTTTTTCTACACTAAATCACGAAAATTCAGACACACGAGTGAATTCGAAATCAGGTTCGGTTTTTTCCAGACTCGTCCTGGGAGCCAATTCTACTAAATAAATTTTGTTTCAGTCGAATCGAAAACGGATCGAAACCGAGCGAAACGATACAATTCCAGTTCTATTTTAGCTGGAATTGTATCGTATGTCACTTAGTAGAATAGAACAACCATTAAAATCTGTAGTTTCGTTAATTAGTAGTTTCGTTTCCCTGTGATTCTGAAAAAATTCAAACCCTAATACGTATTCACTCATGTGTACACAATCACTTCAACAAGCGGCATCCCCTCAACCTTAAATTGGTTCGTGGCTAGTGTTGCCAGGTCCATGTGAGTGTCAGAGAGACTGTAACATCATATGAGTGTCAGATAGACTGTGATTTCGATGTGAGTGTCAGAGAGCCAGTGACATCGATGTGAGTGTCAGAGAGTCTCCGAGTGTCAGACAGTCTGAGACATCGTGTGAGTGTCAGATAGACTGTGACATCGATGTGAGTGTTAAAGAGTCTGTGACATTGATGTCAGTGTCAGAGAGACTGTGACATCGATGTGAGTTCAGAGAGACTGTGACATCGAAGTGAGTTTCAGAGAGTCTGTGACATCGATGTCAGTGTCAGTCTGTGACATCGTGTGAGTGTCAAAGAGTCTTGTGACTTCGATGTGAGTGTCAGAGAGTCTGTGACATCGATGTCAGTGTCAGAGAGTCTGTGACATCGATGTCAGTGTCAGAGAGTCTGTGACATCGATGTCAGTGTCAGTCTGTGACATCGATGTGAGTGTTAAAGAGTCTATGACATCGATGTGAGTGTCAGAGAGTCTATGATTTCGATGTGAGTGTCAGAGAGTCTCCGAGTGTCAGACAGTCTGAGACATCGTGTGAGTGTCAGAGAGTCTGTGACATCATGTGAGTGTCAGAGAGTCTGTGACATCGATGTAAGTGTCAGAGAGTCTCCGAGTGTCAGAAAGTCTGTCAGAGAGTCTGTGACATCGTGTGAATGTCAGAGAGTCTGTGACGTCGATGAGAGTGTCAGAGAGTCTCCGAGTGTCAGAAAGTCTGTGACATAGATGTGAGAGTCTGTCTGTGATATCGATGTGAGTGTCAGAGATTCTGTGACATCGTGTGAGTGTCAGGGAGTCTGTGAATGTCGAGAGTCTGTCACACTGATGTGAGTGTCAGATAATCTGTGACATCGATGCGAGTGTCAGAGAATCTGTGACATCGTGTGAGTGTCAGTGTCTGTGACATCGTGTGAGTGTCAGAGACTGTGACATCGATGTGAGTACCAGAGAGTCTGTGACATCGTGTGAGTGTCAGAGTCCGTGACATCGATGTGAGTGTCAGAGAATCTGTGACATCGATGTGAGTGTCAGAGAGTCTGTGACATCGATGTGAGTGTCAGAGAGTCTGTGACATCGATGTGAGTGTCAGAGAGACTGTGACATCGATGTGAGTGTCAGAGAGTGTGACGTGTGAGCGTCGAATCGTGAGTGTCAGAAAGTCTGTGACATCGATGTGAGAGTCAGAGAATCTCGTGACATCGATGTGAGTGTCAGAGAGTCTGCGACATCGTGTGAGTGTCAGAGACTGTGACATCTGTGAGTCGAGAGCTGAATCGATGTGAGTGTCAGAGATCTGTGACATCGTGTGAGTGTCAGAGAGACTGTGAGTCGAAGTCTGTACACGATGTGAGTGTCAGAGAGACTGTGACATCGATGTGAGTGTCAGAGAGACTGTGACGTCATGAGAGTGTCACAGAGACTGTGACGTCGATTTGAGTGTCACAGAGAGTCTGTGACGTCGATGTGAGTGTCAGAGAGACTGTGACGTCGATGTGAGTGTCAGAGAGACTGTGACATCGTGTGAGTGTCAGATAGACTGTGACATCGATGTGAGTACCAGAGAGTCTGTGACATCGTGTGAGTGTCAGAGTCTGTGACATCGATGTGAGTGTCAGAGAATCTGTGACATCGATGTGAGTGTCAGAGAGTCTGTGACATCGAGTGAGTGTCAGAGACTGTGACATCGATGTGAGTGTCAGAGAGCCTGTGACATCGTTGTGAGTGTCAGAGAGACTGTGACATCGTTGTGAGTGTCAGAGAGTCTGTGACATCGTGTGAGTGTCAGAGTCTGTGACATCGATGTGAGTGTCAGACTGTGACATCGATGTGAGTGTCAGAGAGTCTGTAACATCGATGTGAGTGTCAGAGAGTCTGTGACATTGATGTGAGTGTCAGAGAGACTGTGACATCGATGTGAGTGTCAGAGAGTCTGTGACATCGTGTGAGTGTCAGAGAGTCTGTGAGTGTCGAGAATCTGTCACATCGATGTGAGTGTCAGAGAGTCTGTCACATTGATGTGAGTGTCAGAGAATCTGTGACATCGATGTGAGTGTCAGAGTCTGTGACATCCATGTGAGTACCAGAGAGTCTTTGACATCGTGTGAGTGTCAGAGTCTGTGACATCGATGTGAGTGTCAGAGAGCCTGTGACATCGATGTGAGTGTCAGAGAGTCTGTAACATCGTGTGAGTGTCTGAAAGTCTGTGACATCGATGTGAGTGTCAGAGAGCCTGTGACATCGATGTGAGTGTCAGAGTATCGGAGACGTCGATGTGCGTATTTGTGACATCGATATAAGTATCAGAGTCGTTGACCCACAAGTTTTCGAATAAAAAAAAGGAATTTTGAAAATCTATTTACAAATCAGGAAGAAATCTGTGAACTTACATAAAAAATACATAGGTACTTAGTACTTACCAGTCGAACATACCTATACAGGAGTATATTTTCGATTTGAAGTAACTCCGACTCGTAGGTGGCTTCCTAAATGCAAATTGTAATACAGTCATCGGTAATTGTTTACATTATCATTTACTGTATTAAGAATAATATGAAACATTGTTATAGGAATGCAAAACAAACCAGCAATGTTTATCATATGGATTTAATAAATAATTGTCTCATTAAAAAGTTATCGCTAATTATTATACATCTACAATCAAGGCGTTAAACTTCGTTCTTTTTTTAAAAGGCAGCTTTTTTATTTTTTAATTATTATGAACTATGGAATCACGATAAGTGAAGTGAAATAAATTATTGAAGTTTATGATTGGTTTAATATTAAGTTATCACGAGTGTTGTATATTAACATGATGTTGTGTTTGTTTTTAATTTTGGGAATAGTGAAAAGATTACTTTCTATGGACGCTGATACTGTCGATTTGTTAACACCAATGGCAGAGCGCGGTGAAGCTTGTGGATACCACGTAAGTTAATTTTATTTATTTACTATTTGTCCCTAGGGAACTGTTAAGTGGGTTAAATAGTAGTCTATATATTAATCCAGGCTTAGAATTATCCGTATACAAAATTTTATCAGTAGTTTTTGTGTGAACAAACATCCAAACTTACAAACTTTCGCCTTTATAATATTAGTGAGATTTGACTCGGTCAGTTGCACGTTTTAAATATGATAATTTCTATCGGTAATGCCGCTTTAAACTAATGACAATTTTAATGGACGTTTGTGACAATGACATTACGGGTGTATGTTTGTAGTTTCTCGAGTAATGATTTTATGTTTCTTTAGTTCCTGAACATCCAAATAAAAAAATGCTATTTAAGTAGGTTATAAGTGACTGGGTCGTGCACAGGGAGCGTCTACAGAGTTTGAATAACACAACAGCTCTTGTCTGGAAGTAAATATTATGCAGGGATTGAAGTCGCGTTACGAATATGGGTAGTTTAATTGTTTGAGCAATCTTCCGGTTATGTAATGGTTATTTATTAGTTGGAATCCTATCTCGTGCACCTGGAAAAGCGAATTTTTGAGTATTTTTAGATCGTTATATTTTGACGCAAAATATACTAAAGGTATAGCGAGTGAACCGGTCCCTTACAACAGCGAGCCGAGCACAAATATCAAGGACGGATAGAGTTATAAGCTTAGAGTTTTGCTTTTTATCTTGGTATATTTCCTCTTTAGTCCCAACCTTTATTTCAGAGCTGTGTCGAATTGATTGAAGGAAAGAGAATGTACGTTCACTTGGTACCTTATTCACACAACGAGCTCGGCCACTCATCGAGTTTTCACGGACATTACACGGGACGTGAGTGGCGACATTTAATATTTATCAATCATCCCGTCAGTCATATCCCCTGCAGGGTAAGGTGGTCGGATTGAACTGGAGAGCGATTCCGTAAATATCCGAACTCGAATACACTCAGGTGTCCGAATAAATTTCGAAAGCAAATCTGATTGATTTATATTAGTGTAGAAATTCTATTGTTTCCATTTTTTGTATAGTAATACGAAACAAGATTGATTGATTCGTACGTGTTTCAGTTATTCTATCCCTGTGTCATTTCAAAACTAACTTCATTCATGGTACCTACAGAGGAAATATTTAAAAAACATTAGTTCCCGAAATCAAACTAGATGTCGCTACGGTACTTTCTTGATTTTACCATGACAACCCTTCCGGTTTTCTTTCATGTATAAAAGTAAATTAATTTACAAAACTGAATAAGCAACTATTCTATTTCAAATTTTTCGTATTTATATTGATATTTAAGTTCCGGACTTCGTAAATTTCAGTTTTTTAATATGTTAGTTAAAAGGAACTGAAATTGGTATCTTTGATCCATTCGTTTCCTGCAATACTCAACTTTTGCTAGAGACGCCATCTAGTGAGGTTTTTATGGAATCACTCTGCTGATATCGATATCGAGCAAGGCACGCAGTTATATGTTTTTTGCTTGACATTTAATAACTCTTTTCATAAATGCTCGTCGGTCTTAAGGGCCGTAAAGTTTATCGATGATGTCGATAATCGACGAAAGAATGGTCAATGCATACATACAACGCGGTTCCAATGTAGAACAATTTCAGCAATCGGGGTCTAATGCGACATTGTTCCTTCCAAAGCAGGGAGGAGCTCGAGTGACCGAAAATTTCTTATCTCGAGCTTGTTTCATTAGGCACGTTAAGCCATTGGTCCCGCTCCCGGCTGCAGTTGTTCACATTAAGCGCACTAAGCCCATTCTCCCTATTCTATTTGATTCTATTCCATCCCTAGGCCTAACCTCCAGCAGTGGCGACTTTAATTACATTACATTTTGTCTTTGTAAAGCCAGTCGCCAGAATTTTTGCAGCCTAGAAAGGTTGCGTATTAATTAATCCGAAAATGATTTAAACTACGCCGAATTAAATTTCCAGGTGACAATTACGTCGAGCCGAGTCCAATAAACGTGAAGCGTATTTTGGATTACACCATCAGTGAGCTATGGGCACACGAACATAGAACGTACGGATATTATTATATTTGTTATAAGGAAGTATATTAAGAAAAGAAGAAAGCACTAAAAAAGCACCTCACTAGATGGCGACTCTAGCAAAAGTTGATTTTTACAGGAACAAATGATGATGCGTTGTATTTTACACCTTATGGTTGTCGAAACAAGACTCGATATACTTTTTGTTCGTATATCGTTAGTATTGGTAGATTTGCTTTGCGTTATGATTCACCATGCGACATATTACTTGGAACTTACTGTAATAAGTAAAAAGCTATTCTATATTGTCTATGAACTGAGTGTGGTAGAGTCTGGCAAGCGAAACGTGTCACAAGAAAAGGGCGGCAATTTCAAAAATTCTTAAGCAGTAAACACTGAATGTAGTACTGCAAAATAATTTTGATACTTTTATTAATTATATTTAATCTTAACATTTAGATATCAATTAAAATTATTTGTTTTGGAACATTTGACTAAAGCGTGACTGTTCTTAATTGTACAGTTAACAGCATATCAGTAGGCCTATTCACTAACTCAACTGACAACCAAGAATCGTCATCACCGTAAAAAATAGACACTTTGATTGTGTCAAAATCACTATTTCGTATTCTCTATCAATGATGAGCAATTTCGAAATGTCAATATCGGCATTCTCCACTGGACTCCATTTTGACACTTGATTTCGTATCGATAAACTGTATTAAAGTAACATTGTTGCAAAGCATATTTGAAGTCGTCGCATAGTACCTCTTAAGCCATTTGTTGTTAAATTAAAGCGAAAAAAAATACGTATCCAATATTTTTCTACTATCTGACTGACGGACTAAATCGAATCTTTTTTTTAACCCATTCGTTATACCTATTGGCTAACAGCACTTATAATATTAAAAATTCATATTTGTCATTAATTAAAAGGGTGTTTTTTGCAACGACTTCTTTGTTTTTTTGTAATGAATATGGGCGACTCTGGCCACATTTTTTTAATAAATGTGATGTTAGCCAATTTTGATTTCTGGCCCTTATATTTATAATGTGTTCATAACACATACATGTCTCCTAAGGGATTTTCATCACAACCTTTTGCTCTGATCCAGAACCACTATCTATCAAATTAAATTAGTCAATATAAACACCAGATTACAATAAAAAAAACATTTATTTTTGTTACAATTAAGTGCCATGGATAAATTACATAATACAGGTGTCACAAAATCATCATGTTAATCACAATAGAAAATTTAAGATAAGATTTTGACTATGAATCAGACTAAAAATACTTTAGTCTGATTCATAGTCAAAATCTGTTTCTAAATATTCTACACCTGATAACAATGACAAGGAATCATCAGAGTCACTCTCTTCACTACTGTCTGCACCAACAGATATAATAAATTTTTCAAGTTCGTTTTCAACAATGCCATCTTTTAATTTGTAATCATTTTCGACATTTAAAACATGATCAGTGTATTTCTTCCAGTCACTAGGGGTAATTAAGTTAAAACACTCTATTATTAAGTTTTCCATTTCCTTTCCTGGTATTCCAATGTTTCTGCTTGCAATTTTTCTTTTTGCTTGACTCCAAACCATCTCTATTGGGTTTAAGTCACAATGATACGGTGGCAGCAATAAAAGTTCATGATTATGTTCTTTTAAAATCTCTTCAGCTTCATATACAGGCAATGTTTTCTTATCATTAACCAAACACATTAACTCTGCCTTTGTCTGATATTCCTCAAAATGTATTCCATTATTTACAAGCCATTTACGGATATCTGCTTTGGTATTAGACATTATAGGCGGTTTATTGATTTGTTTTATATGGTAGCTGGCATTATCCATAACAATTACACTGGGCTTACTTAAATTTGGTATTAATTTTTCTCTGACCCATTTCATAAAGTTCGATGAGTTCATATCATCATGATAATCAGCAGATTTTGATTTACTACTGAACACTAATAATGCACCAGGCACAAAACCTTCCTCAGATCCAGCATGCACAACAATATGCCGTTTTCCAGAGGATATCTTTGTAGTGACACCAGTTGTTGAAGGTCCTTGCCAAGACTTTTTAACTTTATAATTCTGATGTACATAAGTTTCATCAAGGTACACAATTTGCTTTCCTTCGTTTCGTTTTATATTTATTTCTCTCAAATACTTGTGCCTCCATGCAGAAATCTGGTATTTTTCTATAAGCATAGAACGTTCATTTTCATTGCTTTTAAAAGAAAATCCATTCTTAAGCATAATTTTTCGTAAAGTCTCACGGCTACCACTGAATCCTATTGCATCTTTTAATTCATTGTGAAGGCTTCTTAATGTTGGAACAATTTTTTTCACACAGTAAAATTCATTTACTTTATTCCGAATTGCACTTAAATCAAAATTATCTAAAGCAGACACTGTTGGTTGATGAGGTCGTTTTTTCCCAGGAGTGTCCCATTTTCCTTTATTAATTAATGCTTCATTTTTTATCCTTCTTAGTGTCCTTATACTTACATCTATAAAAGATTAAACACTTTGAAACAAAGATATGTTAAATGTATTTAAAAGCAAATAATGATAGACACATACATCAAAATAATTTAAATACCTATTCAACTATGAATGCAATTTATGTTTAATTTAGTTAAGTTTATGTGCATATTTAGCATGTATAACAATTACATGGTTTGATTAGTTTCATGAATTCTGTGAATTTCCTTGTTAAACAAAACATTCTTATGACATCATTGGATGTCAACAATAAAAACCAATACATCATAAAAAACCTATGTAAATATTATAGGAATACTATCAATCTATCTTAAATCAAAACAAGAAAAGAGACCTGTCATTGAAGAAATTTTTTGTAAGTACTGCGTTTCCGAATTCAGCATTTCTTGTTTTTCTAAAGTTTTTATTGCATTTATCTCCTCCATTATTGGTTGAATATCACCATCACAGTTATCTGAAATAGAGCAATATTTTATAAAAAATATCTGTTTAGTTAATTACAGAAAATTAAAACGAAAGTATCAAAATTATAATACAAAACTAACCTAAAAAAGATACAACTTTATCTAATCGTTGTAATTTCTCCATGAAATTTTTATTTAATTCAGTTTTCACTTCAGTAAACTTGTCAATCATGATGGAAAGAAGTTTCCTCGATGAACTTTTTATCGGCTTCGACATAATTTTTAACCAAAAACACAAGTTCAAATTCGCAAAAACAACAAAATTCAATTCAATTCAATTTCTTCGTTATTGGCTCTTCTATGATTTAGCCAGCATCAGGTATCCATTAGCAATGGTGTTTTTATTTGTTCGGTTTGACTCTGCTTGTTATCCACTACTCTGCTGGTAATGTAACCGGGTGTTATGCAAGTACAAGGGCGGGAGGTGGAAGCAAACAAACAGTAAACATAAAAGGAGAAAAATATGTTTTTTAAAATCTTAAGTTGAGGTACCTGAAACAATGGCAAAGCATTCTTGTTAGGGCCTTAGTAAAGAAGCATTATTTATCTAGCTGTTACAGTTTAATATTATTACTATCTATGTACGAACACAGGACGTTTACAAAATCAGTGTACACCAATGGCAATAGGGACTTAAAATTTGTTGGACGAGGGACGAATAATGGAAGGGAGTTGTATAAGGATGAACTATTTTTAGAGCATTTGAAAAATATATGATCTGTGGTACCCTCGTCGAGACCACATTCGCATAGGGAACTGTCCTTCACCCTGATCTTGGCTAGAAATACCGGAGTGCATACATGACCCAATCTAAGTCTGGCTATGGTAGAAATTACTTGTTTTTTGACATTACGAATTTTGCTGAACCATGGGGTACACGGAATATCCGATTGGATGCTGGCGTAATGAAGTCCTTTTGATGAGGAGGTCTTTTTCCAATCTTTGGTCCATACAGACAGTAGATCCTTCCTTGCCATAGCGACTAAATCGTTAGGGTATATGCCACTGTGAGAAAGACAACCATTAACTGTAGCTTGCTTGGCGCATGCGTCTGCTGTCTCATTACCGCTAATACCTGTGTGCCCTGGAACCCACACCAGGACAATTTGTAGATCTTGTCGATGACATTCATACAAAATAGTTTTAATTCTTAAAATATATTGAAATTTAAATCTGCAACGAAACTGATTAGATTCGATGGCCTGCAAACAACTTTTTGAGTCCGAAAATATAACTACTCTATTGAGCTTATGGGATTGTATAAATTTCAAAGCTTCTAATATGGCAATAGCTTCACCTGAAAAAACTGAAGAGGACGAGGGACATTTAAAGTTTAGTATAATTTTATATTTTGGGATCCAGACCGCTGAACCAACATGTTCATCATCTGATAATTTTGATGCGTCAGTATATATTGAAAGCCAATCAGCCCATTTCTCCGACATTAATTGGTTAAATTTTGCTTGAGCATCCACAGCATTTTTATCTATATTTAGATCTAATATTATTTTCGGTTGGTAAATTAAAGCCTGATATGGAGTTTCAAATAGGGGATTTAGTCTACATTGGTAAACAGGAGAGGGGAGGTGGATTAGTTTTCTATAACTAAACAATAAACAGGGAAGATTTTTGTGGGACCAGTATTCATTCGAAGGGACCAACTGGTGTAATAGATGAAGCTTGTCGATCAAAGGGTGTGATGAGCATTGGTAGGCCTTAAAAATAAATTTGTCCGACAAATACTGGCGACGGAGTTCTAGGGGGGGTTCTACACATTCCACCTGCATAGCATTTATGGGGGATGACTTCATGGCACCAAGAATGATTCGGAGGCATTTTGCTTGAATTTTATCTAAAGATTTTAAAGAAACTTTGCTGCATGGTTCTAAGAGAAGGGTTCCATAATCTAATAGGCTTCTAATGAGAGAGTTATAAAGCATTCTTTGCGTGATTGGGTGGGCTCCCCACCAGACGCCTGACAGAGCTCTGAGGATATTCAGATTTTTCTCACATTTCCTTGTGATGTAATTTATATGTTGAACACCCGACATTTTTGTATCCAAAAACATACCCAAGAATTTTACTTTGTTTTCTATGGGGAAGGATTGACCATCACAGGAGATATCTAACTGTGGAATGCTCCTAGATCTAGTAAAACATACCACACTGCTTTTGGGGATAGATAGGGATAAACCGTGATCTGAGAGCCAGTTGTTTAGGTAGAAGATTGCAGAGTTGAGTCTGCCACTTGCATCCTGAATATTATCAACCTCTAAATACAAAGCAAGATCATCTGCATATTGGAGAATATTACAAAATGAGTTAACTGAGAGGTCTAAATCATGGGTGTAAATACTATATAATAAGGGACTGAGGACCGATCCCTGAGGGAGGCCTTTCCACACCCTTCTAGAGGAAGAATTAGAATTTTGGTAATTAATAAGAATTGATCTTTCTGAAAGGCTATTAAAAATGAAGTTATGTATCTTCTCAGGGATGTTCAGCTGTTGCATCTTCTGCCTGAGCACCGGGAGAAGAACATTATCGTAGGCGGATGCAACGTCGAGAAATACGCCTACTACTGATTTTCGTTTGGAGAAAGCAATACGGATGTCGGTGACAAGGGTACTGAGACTGTCCATAGTACTTAATCCTTTCCGAAAACCAAACTGTGTTTTTGCAAGGCTGTTATTGTTCTCCAAATACCACTCCAATCTATTTTTGATGAGGTGTTCTAATATTTTACACATTGTGTTAGATAGAGCGATAGGACGATAACTAGATGGGTCGTTACTCGGTTTGCCTGTCTTTAAGATTGGGATAATAATCTGTGTCTTCCATTCATCAGGTGGGGTACCTCTATTGAAGATTGTATTGATTGTCTTTAGAAAGAAAAGCTTGGTATCCTTTCCGCTTTTGGCGACAAAGGAGTAAGGGATTCCATCTACTCCTGGAGAGGAGTCCTCTAAACCAGATAACACTAAGGACAGCTCTTCTAAAGAAAAAGATGCCTCTAAATTTGACGAGGATGTTTTAGTTGAAGGGAGGTTGACAATCTCTTCCAATAACGGGGCAGATGGAGGGGCAATTTTGTGGATAAAGGGTATTAACCAAGGAGATGGGTCTGTAGAAGTGTTGTGATGGTACATATTAGATATCGACCCGCGAAACCTTTTAATATTTTTCCATACAAGTGTGGAGGGAGTCTTTGGTGAAAGAGTTGAGCAAAATTTGGACCAGCCTTCCTTTTTTTTTAACCTTAACAGTTTAACCGTTTCTGCTGCAACTCTTTTATAATTAAGAAAGTTCTCCGGGCTCATTGAAGAGGCATAAATCGCTTCTGCGCTCTTGCGGTTTTTACAGGCTGTAGTACAATCTTTGTCCCACCATGGTGGGGAGGAAAGGTTTTTCGGTGGGGGTTTACGCATCGGTATACATTCTTCTGCAGCAGACACTATGGATTTCTTGAAAAGCTGATAATCTGCATCTACATCCTCTGAGTTTAGAGAGGATAGATTGTTGATTTTTTCATCTGATGTGACATAATATTTTTTCCAATCTGCTCGAGATAAAACAAATTTTTGTCTATTTATATATTTTGGGGGTTCCTTTCTGGGTGCAGGTAGAAATAAGAGGATGGGGAAATGATCGCTGCCATAAGTATTAGGCATTACTTGCCAATTAAGCCCAGAACACAGACTAGCTGAGCACAGGGTTAAGTCAACGGCACTCTTAGGGTTTTGAGATGGGGAAACCCTGCGGGTTGGAGAGCCATCATTTAAAATACAAAGGTTTAAGTCATCAATGAGATCTAATAGTGTAGATGAGAGAGGGTCAGAAGTATGGCAACCCCACACTTCATTATGGATATTAAAGTCACCTAGAACCACAATAGGCTTTTCAATGTTCTTGATTATAGAAAATATTTGAAGTAAAATAGGAAGACTTGGGTGAGGTATATAAAGGGAGATAAATGAAATATTCATGGCGCGGACAGCTACTATATTAAAATTATCAGGGTCATGAGGAGGAAGAACAATAGGATTAAAATTAATGTTTCTTAAAATAAATAGTGCGGAGCCACCTTTGCCGTCATTCCTGTCATCCCGGAGGCATGCATAGCCCTGGATCCAGAACATGGATCTCGGTCCAAGCCAAGTCTCCTGCATGGCAAGGATCACAGGCCTGTGGGAGTTTATAATGTAAATAATATCAGCTTTTTTATATTTAATACTCCTGCAGTTCCACTGAAGTATTGGAGTGAATGTTATTAAAGGAGGAAAGCTCAGTAAGTTTTTGTCGAATATTGTACGGTAGTTCGATATCATTAAAACGCTGTATAAAATTAATTAAAGTTGTTAGTTGTAAAAATAACATTTCTATTAGATTATCATTGGGCACAATATTTGGAGAGATGTTACTATTAATAGCACATCCATTTGGTTGAGAAAAGGAAGGGGAACGAATAATATTATTGTGTGTCAATCTGTCATAGCCAGGACTGGAAGCTGGGGAGGGGGGGTGGTGGGGAGTCAGAATAGTTTTTTTATATGAGGTGGTAGGTGGCCTAGGAGGGGAATTCATTTGAGAGGAGAGGGGATGAACCACTGGTGAATTAACGCGAGTGGTATCTGCGAATGTTTTGCGAACTGGTGCAAATCTAGCTGAAGCTTCCATATAGGATACATTTTCTTGCGACATCACAAGTTTTATAGATTTCTGTCTATCATGTTCTGGGCAAGAAAAATGTGTGGCTAGGTGGTTTCCAGAACACAGGATGCATTTAGGAGGAGCCTGGCTTAAACAGGTCTCTCCTTCATGCATGTCACCGCAATTAAAACATCGTGGTTTTGAGCGACATTGGGACTTTACATGGCCAAACCTACAGCAGTTATTGCATTGTATTACTGGGAGTCTGTACATTTCAACTGGTAAGGAAGTATAATAACAATAAATGTGTTCTGGCAGTTTTTTTCCTGTAAAAGTCACCACAACTGTTTGAGTGGGGATCCATGTTGGAGTAGAGCCTCCTATCACCGATTTCCTGTTTAAGCGTCTTGCTCGGAAAACCTTTCCGTACCCTAGTGGCACATTAACATTATTTACTAATTCCTCCATGGACCACTCAACTGGAACCTCTCTAATAATTCCCATACGAGAGATATTGAAAGAAGGAATTGAGACTAAGTAATCATTGTCATTAATGGCTGGATGGACCATGAAGGAGTTAGCATCTGCAGCTGATTTAAATTGGACAGATATGCGATTCCGCCCTACCCTCTTTACACCATCTAATATAATGTTTTTTATATTGTTGGTATGAAGAAATCTGCCAAAATTAATGGGTCGCAAAACCGTCCCCTGAGAAGCCTCTTCTCTTTTTGAGATGTGAACAATAAATGGACCAAGGTCATCATTTGCGTAGTTAGTTTTTTTATCTACAAATTCTGGTAGAATGTAGGTGGTTTGCGCTGACGCAGTAATTTGGGCAGATGAACTTTTCTTTGCCGGAATAGGGTTAGATGATGAAGCTTGAGTGCGTTTTCTATTTGATGATATTTGATTGTCCTCAAATTGAGAACTAAACAAATCTTGAGAATGAGCCGTACCGCCACCAGGGTCAGGTGGATCGGTATCCATAATTGCCTTTATGCTATTTTAAACAAGCTTTACAACACTTACCTAGTGATCCCCAATACGTTACAAATACAGATAAACAACACAAACACAGAAAGCGGACAAAAGTAACTCAATAAAGAGAAATTATTAAATTTCTTAGAGGCACTTGTATCAAGCACTCGACCATAAAGCAGAGTCCAACAAAATTCAATATTCTTGAATTGTCTAACGTAGTGTCAAACTGACAGTTCTATGTTGTTGCCATATGAAAACGGAAAAATAGGTGGTGTCACGTTTCGCTTGCCAAACTCTATCTTCGTTGTCTCAGATACTCCATAAAATGGGGGTTTTAGCTACTAATCTTGAAATCTGAGCAATGTATGTAATGTTGCCTAATATTAATTCATTTAAAGGAGATAAATTAAGATAAAAAAGTGTATCCTTTATTTAGCATTTTAAAGGTAGTTTTAGTGTTGTTTGATACTTTTATGGTTACGATAATAAATGACACTATCATATCATAAATAAAGGTTAAAAAAGTGTATTTTAGCGTCCTCTATCTAAGTTAAAAATAAAAATTATAAAGATTATAGAGTACGTTTAATTGATATAGAATACAATATTTTATTTTAGATGAAGGTTGGCAACCCTACACTACACTGATTTTTTTCCTATATAATAATGACTGTCTTTAGTCCATTCGTTTCCTGCAAAAATTAACTTTTGCTAGAGTCGCCATCTAGTGGAGGTGCTTTTTTAGTGCTTTCGTTTTTTTTTTTTTTAAATACTTCCTCATTCCTTATGTTCAATATCGAATTATTACTGTTATTATAATAAATTAACATTTTCCAGATTCACTTACTCCGATATGCCATATTTTTTTCACTGGTGGGCGAATCGAGACGAAACAGGTTTCGTGTTTTATTATTTTATCTGTAACTCTTATAATGATAGAAAGAGGATAGGTTTGTTTGTTTGCACGGAACAGGCACTGAAACTATAGGACCGATTTAAAAAAAATCACCTACGGGAACCTACATTATTCGCGGTAGACATATAATTTACGCGGACAAAGTAGCGGGAAAGTTTAAAGGCTAAAGATATGGTGCTTTTTTCATATTTCGTACAAATGTGGTTATAATAAGGTTTCATAAGTTTAAACACACATATAAGTAATACGTTCTTAACATTTTGTTAATTGCTTATGAGCTTAATCAGAAAAAAAAATAGGTATTCTTATTAAAAACGTACTTACTACTATTTTGACTTAATTACGTGTGAACCAACCATTATTCAAGTACGGATTTTTCAAGCTTTTGTCCTGTTATCAGTGGCGTAACTAGCTGGAAGGGGCCCCCGGTCAGAGGGGACACCTTACTCCTGACATTTATTATTACACAATTAGTAAAAAAAAATAGAATATCTTATGAATTTGCCACGGACCTCAAACGGTATAGTTACGCCACTGCCTGTTGTGAAATTTATAGTTCTATTTTATTAGTAAACGAAAGTACGACGCGAAAACATTTGTTTACTGCATGTATTAATGCTGTTGTTTACACTATATTTAATTTCATTAATCGCTTTAAGCGATAAGGCCGCCAATTGTTTGCATTTTTAATTAAGTTTAATTTATGTTTGTTTCTGTAAATAGTGTAATGTCAACAATAAAGAGTTATCTATCTATCTATCTATTATATTTAATATACAGTTCGACGCATGGTGTACACGTTGGTACGTCAAGGAAGATTATTCTTCGTGGGTGGCGGATGGGGTATGAGTGACGAAGCTACCACTAGCTATCACGCCATTATAGACCATTTTACATACACGTTAAGGTATGACATTGTTTATTTCTGCTGAAGAAATATTTTGAGAAAAAAAGAAAGCACTAAAAAAGCACATCACTAGATGGCGACTTTAGCAAATGCTAATTTTTGCATTAAACGAATGGACCGTTCCTTTTAACTAACATATTAAAAAACTGAAATTTGCAAAGTTCTAAACTTAGATATCAATACAAATACGAAAAAGTACAAATAGAATATGAGTTGTTTATTGAGTTTTGAAAACTAATTTACTTTAATACATGAAAGAAAACCGGTGGGGTTGTCATGGAGAAATCAATAACGTACCGTAGCGACATCTAGTTTGATTTCGGGAACAATTTTTTTTAATACTTTCTAATTAAATTTCTAATTTGACCCTGCAGGAAATTGAATTCCACATTCTTGGAATGCGGTCGTCCTTTGGTTGCATGGCAAGCAGACGTGTTAGGACATTCCAGGGAGTTCGCCTCGCTGATGGCTCAGATGGGTTTCGATGGTCTCTTCATAAACCCCATCAGTTTTGACGACGAACTGCCTCGGATGAGGCGAAAAGGCATGGAATTCGTATGGAGGGGCAACGATGATTTGGGTGAGTATAAATTGCTTTATAAAATTGCTTTATTACTTTAAAATCTTAACAATACAGTTGCCGGGGCTTCTCTTAAAAGTAATCCAAAGATACCTGTGTTGAGAAGCGCCGCTCTTCCTTATAATCAAACAAGTTTTTAAAGCAATTTGTGTGCATGCGTGCCTGTGTATGCGTGCGTGCGTGAGTGCGTGTGTGCGTGCGTGTGTGCGTGCGTGTGTGTGTGCGTGTGCGCGCGCGTGAATGTGTTTATGTGTGTGTGCGTGCGCGCGCGAGCGTGTGCCTGTGAATAATTGTTGCCGACAGCCTTACCATGTTTTTGATATATTATTACTGGCCTCTTTAAGGAGGTTTTTGTACTTGTTTTTTATTTTATTTTTTTTACTTTTTGACTTTGTCAATGTATTCGCTTGTATCTTGCTTTTGTACGTTGGTCAACAATAAATCTTTCTCTGTGCTAAAAGTTATATTATTAAACTTTATATATTATAGATTAATTATCTACAGTCCTCTATGCTTGTTGTCGATTACAGTAATCTCTATCGAAAGTTTAAATATTTGTAAAAATATTTCTTTCGGCTTTTTGAGTGGATTGCCTGAACATTGACGAGAATACGCTCTGTAGTAGCGGAAGATACAAGTGCTTTTAAAATTTGTCCGCCCGGATCGCAAATAGTCATGGGTTCGAGTCCCATCTCAGAGTACCAGGGACAAAGTCGCATTTTTCATTTAGTATAAGGAATCTGTACCTAAGGCATGCGAAAATATCAACAATGATGCGTTGGTAGTAAACGATATATGTCGCTAACCATACATCTCTGTATAATTTTTGCGTTGTATAGGGTCGACTCGTCCTTAAAGGCACTTTCTACTGGTTTGCATACTAAGCAACTGCCTAGGGCGCTCGTATTAGCGGCATGGCATGACAAACGGATTATATTGCTCTAATTATTTGAACCTTAAAAAAATTTGCTTTGTTTCTTCGAAAATGAGTCCATGTCCGCTGTATAAAAAAAATACAAACCATACGCACCTCCATTCGTAACCAGTGCTAATGCGCTTAGTTCAAACGATACAAAGATACAGAGTTCTATGGGTAGCGAAACTTACCAATCGTTTCCTTTCAATGCTCACATAATACTTTATAATACTTTTTTTTCTCTGCAAAATAAATAATTAACTTAGAAATAATAACGTACCATTCTTTAGGTAAAAGTGAAAGTACCACAAGTGCAAGGAGTTTCAGATTTTGCATAGGGCTTCGTTTTAGGTCGTACCTAATCTGTTAACTAAGCACTAGAAATGGCGATTGCAAAATTTGACCCCTTAGGGGTTGTTTTTGGGGTTTAATGTTTGTATGAAACTTCTTTATTCAAGTTCTTTATAGTATTCTGAATTAACATGTAGAACTCTTTATATTCCTGAAGTTTCTTAAGGACCAAACTGGGGAAGCCGCTGGCGGAAATATAATTTTATTGATTGTCTAATTCTAAAATTTATCGCAATCCCTTTAAATTGACATTTGAATGATATTCACGAATTTCACGCTAAAATTAATTGACGATCATTGAAATTATCTAAGGCAAGCGTTACACGCAAATATTATAAAAGGCGGTTTCTGAATTGTGAAGAGTACAAAATCTCAACAGATTATCAATAAATTAAGTCTTTTTAAGTTTCACATATCAAAAAGTCCTAATCAAACTGCTATCAACTTATGAAAACCTCTTTAAGTACAGTTTGAGTCGTGCCTAACTTTAAATACTTAATTCAGAAATCGAACACGATCGCTAAAAGTTACATAATTTCAAAAATTCCTTAATTATATTCATAATATGTTAAAAAACTTTATTATCCAGGTCCACCGTCAGATATATACACCCACAAACTGTATGATGGCTATTGGCCCCCCCCAGGGTTCTGTTTTGCGTCCACATGTAATGATCCCTTACTCATAACTTCTTCGGAGACATTCAGAAACGTAATGCAAAGAGTGAGTAAATATATATCTATCTATACTTATATATAAAAGCGAAAGGTCACTCACTCATCACGAAATCTCAGAATCTACAAGCGCTAGGAGTTGCAAATTTTGCATGCGGGTTCTTTTTAGCACATGAGTGCTCACTAAGACGGAATTTTATCTAATTCAACCCCTAATGGGGTAAATTAGGGGATGAAATTTTTTATGTAATTTTCTTATTTCTGGACTTAAAACTTGATCACGCGGGGAAGCCGCTTTCGGAAGGCTAGTTTGCAATAAATTACTCAATTAAGAGTAGCTCGGTGGCTTAGTAGATAAGCGTCGCAGCCCGCGATCATTGTTGTTAAACAACTTTCGCAATGTTCAATCACGGGATGGGTGACGGAAAAATTATCTCGAGCTACACCGGTGCTTTGGAAAGCACTTTTAGTAATTAATCTCATCTGCATTTGCAGTCGTCACCCACCAATCCGCATTGGGTCCGCGCGTATTCTCATGACCCACCCTCCTTAACCATAAGGAAGGCCTGAGCCCCTGCAATGGGAACGTAAAAGGGCTGATCATGAATATCCGTTTATTATCTGCAAAACAGACTATAAACCAAGAACATAGACTTATTTAGAAAACAAAAGATCGTGGAAAGCTCGCGGATTCACTATAATAAAATTATTTTGTTTAGGTGGATGAATTCGTGCGCATATCCCAGGTGAGACAAGCCCCGTACTATAGTACCAAACACATCATGGTAGTTATGGGCATGCGGGATGGATATCACGACGCTAGTGTCTGGTTCCGGAACATAGATAAGTTGGTCTAGTGAGTATTTTGTTTAACCTACGCTTTATATGTCGTCGGTCCAGTGGTAAACTATGCAATCTGCAAAAGTCCAACTTTTCAGGAGAGCAAAAAGAAGACAAATATTGATAATGTAAATCAGGTTTTACAGCTATCTTTACATTTTAAATTTAAGAGTAAAAAAAATGTTTACTTTAGGTAGATATAAATATAATTATATTTTTTACGTTATTAAAGCAGATTAACTTGTTTACCTTGGTCAGAATGAGACAAGTAAAATAATTTCACTGTGTTCAAGTACGGTAGCGTATTGTGTACGACGTACAATTAGAAAGTATTAAAAAATTTTTTTGCAAGAAACGAATGGACCATGTACAGTCATTTCCGTTCCTTTTAACTAATATATTAAAAAACTGAAATTTGAAAAGTTCGAAACTTATTAAAACTGGTAGGGTTGTCATGGAGAAATTAAAAAGTACCGTAGCGACATCTAGTTTGATTTCGGGAACTAATGTTTCTTTTTAAATACTCCCTCATTGTCGGAGTAATCGCGAAACGAACGCACGAAAAAAAACATACAGTCGAATTGCGAACCTCCGCCTTTCTCGAAGTCGTTTAAAAATTATAATTAGATCACATTTTCATCTTAATAACAAAATTTTATAAAATCAACCAAGTGTGAATCAGACTTATACACGATGGTTTCCTTATTATTATCCATTGAAAAAGCAATAATAACATCATTTGTTTTCAATGGAGTTGTTCGGAATTTTCGAGTTAAATACAATTGGTCGAATATTACTCGTAAATTTGTAAAGCAAAAAAAAAAAATTATCACAAAGAAAATAAATTTGTTAATTTTCTTTGTGATAATTTCCTTTTTAACTTCGTTATATAAAGGTAGTAGGTATTGCCATAACCTTTGAATTTATAGCAACCGCTGTTTAGTCGGTAGAAGGGATGACACTTAACTCTAACGAAAATTAGCTCTTTAAAGCTAAATAAGTCACAAGCGGTTTAGTTAATCGAAATACGTCTTTCCCATACCCTCATTGATAGACCTATCCGACGATGCCACATACTATCTCCACTTTACATATAGGGCAGGTACTCTAAACATTTTTTATATCGAAATTTGACTTCGCCACGTTATCGAATCAAACTAGATGTCGCTACGGTATGTTCTTGATTTCTCCGTGACAACCCTTCCAGTTTTCTTTCATGTATAAAAGTAAATTAGTTTTCAAAACTCAATAAACAACTCATATTCTATTTGTACTTTTTCGTATTTGTATTGATATCTAAGTTTCGAACATTTCAAATTTTAGTTTTTTTATATGTTAGTTAAAAGGAACGGAAATGATTGTCTTTGGTCCATTCGTTTCCTGCAAAAATCAACTTTTGCTAGAGTCGCCATCTAGTGGAGGTGCTTTTCTAGTGCTTTCGATTTTTTTAAATACTTCCTCATTAACATATAAACTTATTTCGAATTAAAAATTTCTAATACCAATAGTTTTTGAGCTACACCACAGACGGACACGGCGAAACTTTAAGGGTTCATTGTTTACCCTAAAAATATCATGAATGTATTTCTTTCATCTCTTCAGGTTGATTGCCATGGATAAAAATAAAATTACTGACGCGAAAGTAACAACAGCTTAAAAATCATGTTTCTCCAAAGCCTCTCGTATCGTTAGAGCAGTCACCCAATTCAGTCAGTCATCACTCATCACGGAAAAACCGACGTTACTGAGTTACTCACGTCGTGTTGACTAATGCATAAGAATAATTCCTTGGCAGTGAATAAGAATGATATCAAAAGATTAGTAAACCATTTTAAGGATGTATATAACACAAGACGAATTCGAATGAGATAGTAAAATAGGTTATTTATCAGAAACAACTCTATGTTGGTGATAAAAAAGGTTATGCGAAAAATTAGTAAACTAACAGCCAGTTGCACAAACGTCCATTAATATTTTCATTAGTTCAAAGCGACATTACCTATACAAAATTGATATTCATTAAAGCTTAAACGTTAAACGTTGAGCGTCCTTAAACGTTAATGGACTTTTGTGCAACTGACCGTAAGTGCATCAAATTTGTTAATGGTTTTGTCACAGTCAAAACGAAAGAAATAACAAAGCACTCCTAAAATTCAACGTTTTTTTCAGCCAGTTGCACAAACTTCCATTAAAAATATCTCAAGTTTAAAGCGGTATTACCCATACAAATTTGATATTCATTAGAGCTTTAAGGCATCATTAAACCTTAATGGACGTTTGTGCAACTGACCGTTTGTCTGTCTGTCAGAAAGATTATTGAAGAATTTTATTTAGATGCACCTATCTAGGTGATGTAGCCAACCATTCCTCATAATTTTTTCATTTCATTTTGATACCTATTATCTTGCCATTTCTTGTTAAATTTAATAAGGAATAATACTTATCTAATATTTTTATATAATCTGACGAACTTAATACAATTTTTGTTTTTTGCCCATTCATCCTTATCTACAAGTTATCTATCTTAAAATTAGTTTTCTATCTATCTCATTGCCAAATGCTTAATAGGATATTTGAAACTTTTCTGAAAATTATTTTAAATGGTTATTTCATACATTATAAACACTCTGTCAATATGGCCAATTCAACTAAATAAATTTTGATTTAATCGAATCGAAAACGGATCGAAACTGAACGAAACTACAGTTTTTAATGGTTTTTCTATTCTACTAAGTGACATACGATACAATTCCAGCTAAAATAGAACTGGAATTGTATCTGCTCACCAGAAAGGTTTTTACCTTGGATTAGTGCATTTTAAGGTATTTTTCTTTAAAAGAAATATTTTTAATATTATATTATTTATTACAGCGCGTTGAATACGAGATATGCTGATGTCCAAGTGAGGTATTCTACGCCTGCTTGTTATTTAAAAGCTGTATATGATTCTAGGTAAGTGTAAAAAATATATAATATATATATATATATATATATATATATATATATATATATATATATATATATACTTTTATCTAAGTAAATATCCTTGATAACATACACCCGGTTTCTGAATGAGGAAGTATTAAAAAAAAACGAAAGCATTAAAAAAGCACCTACACCAGATGGCGACTCTAGCAAAAGTTGATTTTTGCAGGAAACGAATGGACCAAAGACAGTCATTTCCGTTCCTTTTAACTAACATATTAAAAAACTGTAATTTGAGAATTTCGAAACTTAGATATCAATGTAAATACGAAAAAGTACAAATAGAATATGAGTTGTTTATTGAGTTTTGAATACTAATTTAATTTTAAACGTGAAAGAAAACCAGAAAGGTTGTCATGGATAAATCAAGAACGTACCGTAGAGACATCTAGTTAGATTTCGGGAACTAATTTTTTTTTTAATACTTCCTTATTAAGAATTTAAAGTTATGCTCATCCCAAATAGTACTAAATGTCACTTAAACAGATTTCCCATTCTGACTTTATTTTTTTAATGATCAGTTTGATAGAACTAGGACTTTTTGCCATGTGAAACAAAAAAAAACTTTAGTCATTGAGAGTAATCAGTAGAGATTTTGTGCTTATCTCAATTGAGAAACTAGTTGTATGTTCTTATGGCAGATGAAAAAAAACAGACCTATAATAAAGTATACGTTGAAAACAACCGATTCATATCGTTAGTATGTGTAACTCTGTATCGCTTACGTGTAGTACTCGCCTATTGAGTGAGTGGTGGGATTAGTGTAGACTTTTATTAGAATAATAAACTATATCTGGATTAGTACGGACTTAGAAAAAAGGATAATATATGTAAAATAATAAAAAAATGTTTTCATTTTCTTTGGATACGATAATAATTATGCATCATATATGCGTAGCTGCCACTAATGTAATAATAATTGTGTAAAATAGAATATTTAAGCATTTGTGTTGTAGATTATTATGTTGTCCTCTCTATTTCTCTAACCGAGACACAACTGGAGGCCTGACTTTCCTTAATCTATGAGATCTCTACTGTTTTATTACAAAGAATAAGAGACTACAGACAGTAGTAGATTTGCAAAAAAGGACTTTGCTTTTTAATTTTCACATTTCAAATAGTTTGACCTGCAGCTGAAAACTTAGTAAATAATAATGACTTAGACCATCACAAGAATTATAACTTGGACCATCATAAGAATAATAACTTGGACCATCTAAAGAATAATAACTCGGACCATTTTAAGAATAATAACTTGGCACGTTATAAAAATAACTTGGACCGTTACACGAATAACTTGGACCATCTCATCTCTCTAGCCCTCAACTTCAAACGAAGCAGGACGATTTCCTTCCAATGGCGTACGATAGAGATTCTTTCGCTGTTGGGATGTTCACTTCGAGACCTTCGATAAAATATTTAGCAAAGGAAGGTCACAGATACTTACAGGTTTAGTAATCAAGTTAATTAATCTATGGAAACTAACATTATAAAAAAGGAAATATTTGATTTTTTATTTGTTTGTTTTGTAAAGGATATATCAAAAGCTACTGGATCGAATTACAAAATGTGTACACTTACATAGAGCTAGATAAGATGAATATTGTAAAAAAAAATAGTATGTCTTATCCCTACATTGTATAAAACAAAGTCGCTTTCTCTGGCCCTATATCCGTATGTATGCTTAAATCTTTAAAACTACGCAACGGATTTTGATGTGTTGTGTATAATACAATACGTAAAAACACGGCAAGATAGGTAATGGAGAAGTATTTTAAGAAAAAAAAATGCACAAAAAAGCACCTCACTATATGGCGACTCTACCAAAAGTTGATTTTTGCAGGAAACGAATGGACCAAAGATAGTCATTTCCGTTCCTTTTAACTGACATATTAAAAAACTGAAATTTGCTAAGTTCGAAACTTATATATCAATAAAAATACGAAAGAGTACAAATAGAATATGAGTTGTTTATTGAGTTTTGAAAATAAATTTACTTTTATACATGAAAGAAACCCGGAAGAGTTGTCATGGAGAAATCAAGAAAGTACCGTAGCGACATCTAGTTTGATTTCGGGAACTAATGTTTTTTTTTAAATACTTCCCCATTGTTAGCTAAAGAAATATTAAAATATACAAACGGAACGACAATATTTATTCAATAAGATTTTGAATTGACTTTATTTACAGATTGCTAAGCAACTACAAGTTATGGCCAGACTTCCTAATAATGATAAAACATTCGAGGAATACAGTTGGATTAATGGTGAGCATACTCAACAATGGTTATGATGCTTGGGTTAATAAAATACAATTCTATTTATTTTGTCAATCAGCCTTGCGATTCTCTTTTTTTTTAAATTTATTTATGAACCACAAACAAGATTACCATAGACTCATGATAAAAGTTACATAAATTACATCGATCATTGACCGTAGATAAATTAGGACTTATTTTAAACTCAATATCGTTCGGGTCACGGTTAAATACACGTATTCTAGTGCAAATTAAAGATGCAAATTCTTTGCAAGACTCATACAACTTATGTTTAAATTACATTAAAACTATATATAAAAAACCAAATCACATTGACAGTAACTATTCTATTATATATATGTACATTGAAACAGAGATTTGTGCCTATTTATATATGTAGTGTAAATTTAGAAATGATAATTGTTATGTCTCTCTCTGATTGAGTGCATGTTTGTGTGTGTATGTATGATCTCGGGTATAGGCGTGTGTGTGTGTGTATGTGAGACTGTCAATGGTAATGCAAATTCGGACTCATGAATGAATTCGAATTCGGGTTTGGATTTTTGATACGAGTATATTGGATACTTTTTTTTTGTTTAAATTTATCAAGAAATGGGGTATGATTAGTATACATGTAATTAAGTAGGTAGATTCTAATTTTAAAATCAATTAAGCTCATATAGTTACCTAAATGATTTATTTACTACTTATTACTGGAGTGTTTAAATCTACTTTTACTTATCTACTTAATTATGTGTAATCCGGCCATTATAATAGACATAAAAATTGAGGTAGAAATACGTATTTAATATTCGTCGGTAATCTTCCTGTGAGAGACAAAGTGACATACGATACAATTCCAGCTAAAATAGAACTTGAAGTGTATCGTATGTCACTTTGTAGAATAGGAAAACCATTAAAAACTGTAGTTTCGTTCGGTTTCGATCCGTTTTCGATTTAAACAAAGTTTATTTAGTAGAATTGGCCCCCAGTTGAACAGAATAGATCGATCAAAACTGATCTGCGGATTGAACGGGTCAATCGAGATTGACTTATTTAATCAGAGATATCAATCAAGATTGATGAACTATCATTAAATATTGAACCATGGATTGAACGGGTCAATCGAGATTGAGTTACTTATCAGAGAGATCAATCAAGATTGAAGAATAATCATTCAATATTGTTCCATGATTAATCAGGATTGATCTACGATTCGGCACATCAATCAATATTTATCCATGAATTGGACGAATCAATTACTATTCATCTAAGATTAGTCAGAACAGTTAAGAATAATCTATGAATTAAATAGATAAATCAAGATAAATATACGAATTGGACAAATTGATCTACGAACTAAATGGATCAGCTTAGAATAATCTATGAATATACTCGTACAATTCATTCTCAAGTTAAATTAAGATTGGTCAATAAATTAGACACATCATTCGAAATTAATTCATGAATTAAACGGATCAGTCGAGATTTATCTACGATATGAAATTGATAGTCGAATAACAGTTCAATTTTTTTATCAGTTTTCTATGAGATAAATAATATGAATGTCTGTTTGTTCAGGTGCATTCCAAGATCACAACATAATAACAGGCGAGATGAGACATTACGTGTTTAAATATTACGTTAACAGAATGACCAAAGCCACAAATATGGTGTTATACAATGTCTTGGAGAAGGGAATTAAGTAAGTATCCAATCTATAAGTACTTAGATTATAAATAGGTAAAGTTTCTAAGCTTTGTATGTCTTTGGAAACAATAATCAGTCCCCTAATTGATTTATTGTAAAATTGTCGCAAGCCCTTTCAATTTGGCATTTAAAAGATATTCACAAACTTCACGCTTCAACTTTTTGACATGCGATATTGATTGCGGTTGTAAGCTTGAATGAACGATAGATATGTTCAAATTAACATTGATAGGAATCGTCATGCAAGCGTTATAAGTAAATTAGTTTTCAAAACTCAATAAACAACTCATATTCTATTTGTACTTTTTCGTATTTGTATTGATATCTAAGTTTCGAACTTTGCAAATATCAGTTATTTGATATGTTAGGTAAAAGGAACGTAAATGACTGTCATTTCGGTTCCTTTGGTCCATTCGTTTCCTGCAAAAATCAACTTTTGCTAGAGTCGCCATCTAGTGGAGGTTTATTTTAGTGCTTTCTTTTTTTTTAAATACTTTCTCTTTAGAGTTTATTTGGTAGTAATATTATTAGTAGTAATATTATTACATGCCAGGTCTTCATGGGTTAATAATCAGCTGTTTTATACAAAATTTTAATACCTACAATCGGTGTTGCTCCCATAGTAAAAGTTAGTCAGTATACTTAACTAATCCACTCCACGATGTCCTGACATATATTACATTACCCCTTATTACACCTTATATTTACAAGGAACAGATTGGATTCATGTTTTTATGTATGCACCCTCTTATTAAGTGTTCTATATTAAAAGAAACTTTGCTTTTCAGTAAACTGAGAAATAATATAAACGACACGCAAACGCTGATTATATGCAAACTAAACGTTTCCAGATGTTATCCTACTGAAGGAAAACATATGTATGTAAGTATATAACATTTACAAAAGATTATAGCAAAAATATAAATTGGACTAGCTTATGCTCGCGACTTCGTCCGCGTGGTAAAGTTACTCTGAGCAGCATTTCTTACGAATATTTATTATATTGTGTAAAAAAACTTGAAATTTAGTTTCATGCCCTATTTTTATCCTCTTAGGGGTGGAATTTATCAAAATCCTTTCTTAGGGAACGCGAACGTCATAGTAGCTTTATGCATGCAAAGTCTTAGCCCGATCGGTTTAAAATTGACAAAGTTTCATACAAACTTTCATCCCCTATTTAATCCCCTTGGGGGTTGAACTGATCAAAATCCTTTCTCAACGGATGCCTACGTCATAACATCTACCTGCATGCTAAATTTCAGCCCGATCCGCCCACTGGTTTGTGCTGTGCGTTGATAGATCACTATGTCAGTCAGTCACCTTTGAGTTATATATATTTAGATAGATTTAGACATTGTGTACACTCATCGTTAAAAAAATCTTAATATTATTTCCACATTAGGGAACATACACGCAACATTAAAGCTTTTAAAAAAGATTTTTTTTATATATTTTTATTAAAAAAAGCATCATTCATATATAATTAGTTAAGATCTAAAAATAATTTTAATTGTTACACTGAAGGATATTTTTCAGTATAACATTTTGAATGCAAAATTGATAATAATAGATTTCATTTTTGAAATTTCCCGCGAAAACGCCACTTATGTCATGGCGTTGCTATGACGTCACGGCCCTCTGAAACTAATATCGTTCTACGCGCTATTTGCGGTCACGTGACAACGAAGCATAATTTTGCGTAATTAATTTAAATAATTTTATAAATATAATAAGCATAAAAGTGTGATTATCGGTAATAGTTATATTGAATACTACTAGAAAAATAATAATATGTATTTATATTCGTTTACTAAATACACCCGTATTACAATAAACCAGCCCCTCCCAAAGTGGGCAAAAAGCCCCCTTGTGGGCGCTGCAGGCCTAAAGGGGGCGGCAATACCCAGAAGAAAAATGAGGGCGTCGTGTATGTGCTTAGGGAGGCGATTTGTAATTTCATGTAGATGATTACAATAATTAATATAATTGAAGTTATAAATAAATGTTTTTGTAGTAGGTAACAAAATGAGAGCGCTTACATTTTTTTTATTGTCAAAGTAGGCAGTAGACGACATAAGTCAAAAATTGCGCCAAATGAATGCCCTCTGCCGCAAAGATTTCTCATAAATCACTTGCATAAACTAAGCGCGGCAGAATACCAAAGTTTTGGAATTGTCCTTTAGATAATAATTTTCCGGTTTTTAAGACAAGACCAAGATTAGGGATGACGACTGGGTAAAAAAAATGCAATTCTATTAAGTCCGTCAGTCAGATAATAGAAAAATATTAGATACCTACGTATTTCTTTTTTACTTCAATTTAACAAGAAATAGCTTAAATAACAGGCATTAAAGTTGAGGAGTGGGGGCTCGCTACGTCACAGTTGAGTAGAAAACGTACCATAACGTGACGTCATGCGAAATTTCAACTCAATGTAACGCCGTAACTTTATGATTACGAAAAAAATAAAAAAATACGTGTTTAATATTTTTTAACACTCTACCTGACAGACAAACAAACAAAAAATAGTCATCATCCCTATTCAACGGCCGTTCGTCGCGCCCTAGGCTGCAGTTATTAGCCCAGGGGTTAATCAGGCACTGTACAAAAAAATCCAGAATTGAGGCCCAATATTGTCATCATTTTTTTCAGATAGTAATATACAATCCTCTCGCATGGCCCGTGTCCATTCCGGTGAGGCTACCAATGTTCCAAGTGGAGCAAGTCGTTTATGACCCTAAAGGTATTGATTTAATTATATCCAGCCTTTTAATGTCCCCATTGCTGGAGCTCAGGCCTTCCTTATGGATCGAATAGGGAAAATGGCCACCCACCAAGCGGGCTAAGTGTGGATTAGTGGGTACTTAACGACTGATGCAGCCGGGCCCAACGGCTTTACGTGCCTTCCGAAGTACGAAGCTTGATATAATACATTTTCGATCACCCATCCTATGATTGGCAATTACGAAAGTTGCTTATTACCGGCCGGACACGATATCAGGACTAGGGCAAAGAAATAATGAACAATATATCAATATAGTTAGAAGAGTTTGATGACTCAGTGATTAGTGCGTCGGTATGATGTGGAAGTTAAGCAACTTTCGCAAAGGCCAGCCATAGGATGGGTGACCGGAAATTTATTATCTCAAGCTCCGTGCTTCGGAAGGCATGTTATGCCGTTGAGCCCGCCTGCATAAGTTGTTAACTAACTAGGCTAGCGTTTTTGTGATTCGATTCCATTATAACGAAAGACCTGTACTTCAGCAGTGGGTGCGGACATTAATGGGTTGATGATGACATCTATAAACCCCTTTCAAGGTAAAAAAGTAAAAGCTGGTCAGATAGAATTACCGGAGCCGGTACGCAACATACCAGAGAGGCGGAGCAAAGCTGATTTCGAGCTGGTCTTCATCGCGGAGGACGTTCCGCCGATGGGAATAAGGTTTATATTGAATCACTATTCCACTATAACAACAACTAGATCGTTGTCAAGCAACTTACGCAAGGATCGGTCACGAGATGGGTCACCAAAAATATTATCTCCCAAAGCACGTTAAGACGTTTGTTCCGGCTGCATTTGCGTTCGTTAATAGCCTCCAATCCGCATTGGGATAGCGTGGCCCAACTTCCTTAACCATAAGGAAGGTCTGAGACCCTGCAGTGTACAATAGCACGTTAATTGCTATAAATCTGTTAAATTTCTCCACTTTATTTTAAGCCTTAATAGCTTTGAGCGTAGAGCTTAAAATAAACTGGAGATTTCGTAATTTCAATATACTGTAACCTGGGGAGGCGACCGCATAAGTCTCTAGCTATGGATCAGGGGGGAAGTCCATTAATCACGTGATGTTTTTTCAGCATATTTAACCCCCCTCTCCCCTTGGTGATACATGGTGAGGATTAAAACCTTTTTCCCAAATCACGTGTATATTTTGTACCTACAAAAATCTTAATTTTTGACGCCACTTTTCGTTTAAGTAATTGCGCGTTTGAGGAAAAAATAAATACACGTGATATATAACTACACTCCCCCTTGTGATATTTCGTGATTTTGACGAACCCCTCCCCCCCTTCGAGCCATGGATTATTAATGGAAAACCCAAGTCGATTGACGATGTCTGTTGACGATGGTTAGCGCAATTGGCATGGTCTTTCTATATTCACGTAATAAAATAGCAATATCATGTGTTTAATGTAATAATAGTTAGTTATCCATTGCTTTAATAAACAGTATGTTTCTCTGATGGTGCAAAACCGATGTCGGACTGACTTGCTACCCTCATCCTAATGAGTCGTTAGAATGAGACAGCGTTACTCCGACCAATAGGAAGAGGGCGCTCGCGCACATCTACGACCATCCGGGGCTGCAGAGGCAGATCTACCAGACCCAGGGCCCCGTGGCTACAAAAGAGCTCACAACCCCCAATAAAAATAATATAAGACACGGAACTTTTACATTAGGTACCATTGAAAACAGTTTCTCAACAAAATTACAATTACTTCAGTAATTAATAGACTTTTGACTAGTATTAGCCTAGAGCTCCACAAATTCACGATCCGTCCCTGGCCGGCTGATCTTTCTCAAGGGGCAGTCTCAGTTTCGCACCGAAAGAACAACGCGCGCGCTCCGCTACGAGCATATTTGCACTATCAGCGGAATATTTTCTATTCCAAAATTGGACGTTTTCATTCAATCACCAATCCTCTCAAACCACCGTGGCCTAACCAACAACATCTTATCGATATTTGATTTTACTACGTTATCATGTATTTTATTAACGACGAATGAATGATAAATAATGATGATTGTAGATTGGACAGCAGAGTTATCAAATTAGTATTTGTATCCCAAATTCATCCACCAAAAGACATTTCAAAGCAATATGAAAGGAAATATCATCAGTAAGATGTCGTATCCTATAGCTAGATTTATGTCTAGGGAGTTATACCTGTGATTTTTAATTTAAACGCTTTCTTAAGAAAACACTACACTCCTAGACAATGTCCTCAGTCCTTACAATAAATGTATTTCCATTATCCAGATCCTACTATTTGCAAAGACACCAAATTGGCTGGGAGCGACCAAGAAGAGCACCAAAGACATCGCAAAAAAGCCGAATCAAGAAAAAGGAACGCATGATCCGACAAAATTCGTTTTTAAACGAAAACGACCTGCATGATTACGAATATTTCGATGACGTCACCACAGAAACTGTGAATCAATCCACGAACCCTGAAATTAATAATACTAGAAAGACAGATATCATCGTCAATAATACTTCAACAACTACAACTACAGAACTTCAAACTATTAAAACAAATAATGTCCTTCTACATGCTGTTTTAATGAATGATGAAGCATTTACTACTGAAGATGCTGTTCCAACAAATTCTGCAATAATAAATGAAGAAGCCATACCAGAAACTACAACAAACGAAGTTTTTAATACACAATCATCAGTAACTTGGACGCCAAGACCTATTTCTTGTAATAAAAGCAAAGCAGATACCAAAGAAGGAATAATAACATCCATTGCTACAGAAAAATCACACGGAACAATAGTTAAAACAGAACCATCAGTAATTTGGGCATCACATATGGCAAATAACGAAATTGACACAGACGAATCAGATAAAACAACGACTACCACAGAAGAATCAGTTTCTACAGAGAACAATGACAAATCAACAGTTGTCTCAGAAGAATCGGTACTGGGGGCACAGACAACTGAACCAGTTTATACGGAAAAATCAGCTAGAATGACTGTTACTACCCCAAAATATATAGAAGCAGATGTTACAGTGATAATGAATGATAAACATGTATTAACACCCAAAATGAGGGCATCGGGATTTCAGAGCGAGGATATACGACAAGATTTTATGATGAAAGCACCGAAACTAGATGAAGATGATGATCTTGATGAATTCGATTATTGGGCTGGCTACCCATCTTATATTATGAATGAACATTCGTACATCAGGAATAGGGTAAGCACTTTCTTTTTACCCGACTGCGCGATGCAAAGGAGGGTAATGTGTTTATCAGTCTCTTTAAACAGTAGGGACGTATCCAAAAAATCGGAAAGATTGTTGAGTGTACTCGGAAGTTGATTTGATAATTATTTATGAAAACGTGATCAAATAACCAGCGCAGGAATTTTTTCAGTAAAATTTTTGTAATTTTTGTTTTAATATCATCACACCATCACCAGCCCCTTTACGTCCCCACTGCAGGGGCTCAGGCCTTCCTTATGGATGGTTAAGGAGGATGGGCCATGACCCTCCACGCTGGCCCAATGCGGATTAGAGGGTATTAACGACTGCAAATGCAGACGGGACCAACGGCTTAACGTGCCTTCCGAAGCACGGAGTAGCTCGAGATAATAATTTTTTGGTCACCCATCCCGTGACCGACCCTTGCGAAAGTTGCTTAACGACAACGATCGCGGGCCGCGGCGCTTATCCATTACGCCACCGAGCTACTCGGTTAACCCTTAACACCACTCGTGGGGGACCTAGGTCCCCCAGCGCTCTGTTTTTTGCAAATTATACAAATATTTTGAACGCGACGCGGTCGGGGTTTCGAGTATTCCCAGTGACTCCTGAAAGCTGTCGGGGTGAAGATGTGCGTCGTGCTAGCGTTTGAAGTTTGTGACGTACGTTTTTTTGCTGGACCTAGGTCCTCCAAGAGTGTAGTTACGTACTTTTTTTTTGTTGATAATAATCTTTTTTATCTACATTTTTTAGGTTTGTGGTGCAGTATGAGTAAGAAATTAAGTGCCCAGCAGATAGAAAGGCTGCTAAATGACGTCTATAACCCTAGTGTCTTCAATGCACTAAACCAAAACCAAAAAACCCGATTATTACAATTCTTCCAAAGGTGGCGTAGATGCTTCAGACCAGAAGTATGCTGCTTACTCTGAGAACCGAAAAAGTCAAGGATTTTGTTTAGTATTGAATATTTCCGGAGTAAACAGTCATGTCCTTTACAGCGCATCTAATCCTCAGAATCGTTACAACTTTTTAGAAGAACTTGGGTATACTTTAGTAATTCCTCATGTTCTGGAAAGAAGAAACTTTCGAGGGAGCCGAAAGATATTATGGACAGGTTCCTACGCGAGGTTGGTGTTGACATACCTGAAGATCAACCAAAACAAGGCCCGAGCCAAAGCAAGAGGCCAAAAATCGAAGTGTCATTTGTGTCCACGAAGCAAAGACAGTAATACTCCAAGGGTGTGTTCCATATGTATGAAAAATGTTTGTCGGAACCACTCTGTTGATGTAAAAATATGTACTAAATGTGAGTCATAAATTTTAAGTACATCATAATTGTATTTTTGAGACTAATTTAATGAGACTGATAATATCTTAACATATTAAGGTAAAAAATTTATTAGTCAACTAAGTAGAACATTCTCCTTGTGATTTTGCACGTTTTAAAATTTATTCAAAAGTTTATGTCTGTGGTTTTGGTTAATAAGTGATGTAGGTTATTAGAAAATCAGTTTTTTTTGTTCCAAAAGTATTTTTTTTTATAATGAGTCTGTGAAATAGACCCCATGAATGTGACGAGATTATTTGTAGTTTTTTTTATTTCACACTAGGAATACTAATTATGATTATGAAAACCTAAATAAAAGTGTTTATTTTGATAGAATGTATGTTTTTTCATTTATGTTATAAATATTAATCCTAAAATATCCTATATTTATTACTTCAATAATAACCACAAACGGTGGGGACTTAGCTCCCCCACGTATATGTAGGCTGAAAATAACGAGTGGTGTTAAGGGTTAATATACGAGTATATTATATATAATAATACGAGTTTTTTAATATACGACTCATTTATTACAGTTCACCAGAGTAAATTTAGATAGCAACAAGAGAGCTATAAGCATATCTCTAGCTAATGGTATCAAGATGAAATTACAAATTCAAATGTATTACTATGTTTCTGATGATCCTAAGAGGATGAATAAGTATTCAAGACCTCCAGGTGCTTACCTGATGAGGACTATGGATGATAAACCAGAGATATTGAATGATGGATTCAAAGGGAACGTGTATAAGAACCAAGTGGTACAAGAAATCCACATCAGGTATATCAAAATAAATCAAAAGTTTTTATATTTTTCATAAAATTGGCATTCGCAATGCTATATAGAAGTTTATTTATCCCGTTTCGGACAACAAAGCCATAGAATACGACGATTTTGAAGCGATTATTTGTTTCACTTTTATTTACTTTAATAACTACGAACGAATAATAAAGATTGATGATTATGGACTTGACAGCAGTGTTACCAACTTAGTCATTTATCTCAAATTTATTCACAAATGTTGCCATCACATCTCTAACATTTCATAGCCTCATTAGGGTTATTTTTGAATTAAACTTCTCTGTATAAATTAAGACAAAGAAAGAAGCAAACTTAGCCGAGTTTCTTGCCGGTTCTTATCGATACAAAGTCTCCCGCCGTAGGTATATTTGCGAGCCGGTGGCATAGTTGATTTAACAAGAGCCTTTAACAGTCTGGACCTAATAAATGATATTGAATTTGAGTTTCAAAATCAGAATTTAGTTTAGTTTCATTTAGCTTAACTCTAGGTTTTAAGATCTAGTCATCATTTGGGTTGGCCAATAATATTGTTAAATCAACAAATGATATAATATTTAACCATGACAATCAAATTGTTTATAGGTTAATCAGATGCTATTAATCTCAAAAACTAACGAAGTAATAACATTAAATAGCACTGTATGAAAATCGATTCTTTGTTTATAAAAGATAGTAATTATAAATTAAATAATAGAGGACCTAATATTGATCCTTGGAGCACTCTATAACATTAGGGGTTCTTACAGACTAACTTTTTGGTGTGTCGTGTGTTGTCGATAATTAGCTCTTTTCCCATTTCAATTATGAAATCATCAATTTCCATATGGTATTAATGTAATTTAACTACATAATTGTTCGATTCCAATTTCTCAGGTATTCTAGTTGGGCGTCGTTGTCGCTACGTCTGTACCCTCATAGTCCAGTGTTAGAGGTGGACTGGCTGGTTGGACCAATACCAATAGCTGATGGACTAGGTCAGTACCACGGTCGCGGAACAAGAAGAATTTCGTACGTTGACCTTTGAGCTTACTGATTGCTGTCGTTTACATTTTAGGTTTACTTTACTGTGAGAAAATTTGCTATACTTCATTCATTATAACATTAGAAAAAAGAGGGTCATAGAAGCAGCAGTGTAGAACATTTTATTTTAAAGATAAATTTAAAAAATCTATATTAGTTTTGTTGATACTTTGAAAGTTAGGTAGTCTGAAAGAGCTGGGCAATTTTCCATTTTTTATGATACCTCGGGGTTGAGATGTGGCCAGCAATTTATAAATTCATCTTTTAGCCCCAAGCCAACGTGGAACTGAAACTGAAACTATCTGTGTGTTTTGATAAATTCTTATTGTAAGTGTAATAAGTTAGACTATTGATGAAGACATTGGAAAAACTCCCTGAAATGTCAAAGTTTGAGGGTAGGTATGGGGGCTTAGGCGTAATTGTTGTAGGCCACTCGGACCTGTACCGGCATCGTCCATATTTACCAAAACTTAACAACAAAAATAAAACAATAACATCACATCAATCGAAAACAACAAGAAAGGCAGTAGCATTCACAATGGATGACAATCCCAGATTACGATTTTAACAATTATGAATAAATAATAGTCCGACAAAATTAAAAAGCTGTACTACCGAAACGTTTTAAGGGGTTAGACAACGTTTTAAATTTGGTAGAGTTATAGTGACATGAGAATCGTGTCGAAACTATCCAACCCTGCTTCTTTAGGTTCTTTACGATGAACACTTTTTATTGTAATAGTTATTAAATCATTTAAGTTAGTCATATACTCATAAATTTGTTTAATAGATAGCTTAAATGACAACCGTTAAGTAAAGCAGCTGATATTTACTTAAATATCAGCTGCTTTCTAATGCTAATTTGCTACATATCCACTTGGATATGTAGCAAATTAGCCGTCAGCCTTAAAAGTAACATGATTATTGATATTTTGTCACAAAGTATACCATAAAAAGAACCTTATTTCACTTCTGTCTAATGCTATAATGAATGGAGTATAGATGCATCTGTGCGAGCGTAAAAGCAATGTGTTAATGCACGAGTGACAGAGATACTGCCGGGTCATTGTACGAAGTTCTCTCTGTTCGGTGTTATCTCGCCATTGATATGTGTTTGCAATGACAAAACATGTGTATTGTTACTGTAATAGCCCGATTGAGATGAGTAAATTTTACGATCTTCTTGTAAAATCTAGGATTTGCCATTGTTCAATGATAAAAATCCGAACTTTCAAGAATAGGGATGGAGTAAATAAATACGAGTAAATACAAGTACTTACTCGATACTTCTCTTTCGACACCAAGTGTTTTGGTATCGATACTCAAGAAGCGAGTACCGAGTAGCATTGTGAAGTTAAGTATTTGTATCGGTACATGATCAGCCGCTCACTGAGGAGAGTCAAAAAACTCGCATGCTCGACTTTTTACTGTGTAAGAAGTCTAAAGTCTGTCTCATGGAAAATTCCCACTGGCGCGGCGTCACTGTCGGATGACAATAAGCATTGCTAACACCTACTTATTTTATGTAGTCAAAGTTCTATCTAGAGAAAGCCCTGCCAACAAAAATTTTAAGTGATAACTAAGTATATGCATCGCTTTTTATGCCTGGACCTGATTCTCTTTCTTCCGTAAACTGAGTATTGCTATTGACTATATGAATATATCAATAGTATCAAATCTGTTCTAAAAATCTATTAAAATCACGACTATGGTGAGGTATTTTAAAACTATTCGACACAAGTATCGATACTTTCATTCGCTTCCGAGTAGGTATATTTCATGTCTGATACGGTATCGATACCTTGGTGGTATAGTTCCATCCCTATTGCGAGTTGCTACATATCATAGTGCTCATAGTGTAACGAAGCGCAGCGGCACGATGTTTCATCTATCCGTTACTAGATGGCATTACGTGTCACCATGACACCGTCGAAACTCCGTGTGTCATATGAGTATACGGCGTTCGAGAAAGGGATTATCACTGGGAAAGAAAGGGACGGATAGCCGTTCTACAACTTTTTGGTAATGCCTCGAATTCACCGGTTGGGCCAAGGCTAACATATAGAATGGTCTAGGTCCTACTTAACCTAGATCATTGTAGACGTGGCATAGACTCCTATAATAAGCGGTGGGCTAGCCGTCCTGACATTCTTTCAGTGACTAGTGAACTGAATACGAAAGCGAAACAAGAAGCGATAACTAGTGAAGTAAACTATCTGGACGATCTAATAGTGTTGGGAAGTGACCATAGTGACGTGACTAGTGGTGTTAAAGTTTGAGATTTGTTATTGGTTTATTTTTGTAATTTTATTAATTAAATAAAGTCGGATTGAGAATTTAATGTGCTTTGATTGTAACGGGTTTCGGTTCGGGATTTAATCCCGAACCGGAACCCGTTTTACGTTTCAAATGTATAATTTGGAATATAAATTAATATTATATGCTATAAATTGTAAAACAGGTAAAGAGGTTCTGATCAAATACTCAACGGATTTAGTCAACGATGGTGTGTTCTACACGGACTCTAACGGTAGGCAGACCATGAAGAGGATAAGGAACAAGCGACCTATGTTCGATCCTGTCAACAAAGACCCTATTACCGGTAATAATTACTATTAGTAATACTTAATATTCGCTGAGTATTGTTTTAACCAATGCAGTGCACGAACCCGAATTCTAATAGGAATGGCGACTAGTGAAAAAAAGAAATTCGACAAAATAGACGGACTAAACCGTCAGTCAGATAATAGAAAAATATTAGATGCATATTTTTTTTGCTTCAATGAGGAAGTATTTTATTAAAAAAATAAAGCACTATAAAGCACCCACTAGATGGTGACTCTAGCAAAGTTGATTTTTGCAGTAAACGAGTGGACCAAAGATAGTCATTTACGTTCCTTTTAACTAACATATTAAAAACTGAAATTTGCAAAGTTCGAAACTTAGATATCAATAAGAATTTGATATCTAAGTTTCGAAAGAAAGAATAAATTCTACCTCTGTTTTAGGCAACTTTTATCCAGTAACATCAAAGATATACATAGAGGATCTATCTAAAAACATTCGTTTCGCTGTACTCAATGACAGATGTCAAGGAGGATCATCATTACAAGATGGCGAAATAAACATTCTGTTACACAGACGTCTTTTAACTGAGGACGACATACAAGAAGCGGCTTTAAACGAAACAGAATATAACCAAGGCACCGTTATAAGAGGGCAACACTATTTATACGTCAGCAAGGCAGACCATAAACCATATAGAGTTTTCGAAAAAAAATTGGCAAAGGAAATAGAGTTGAAGCCACAGATATTTACTTCGCCAGCTTGGGGTTATGGCGCAAGGGGGAAACCTGTGTGGATGTCTCGAATCAATGAATATAGTGGATTGAAAACAAAATTACCAATCGGTGTTCATATTTTGACTTTGGAACAATGGAACGATAACACCCTGCTGTTGAGGCTGGAGAATTATCTCGAAAAAGCTGATGTTATACATGCGGGCGTAAAAAAAGTTTATCTATATAATCTATTCACTTTCATTGAAGTTTTAGGTGTAAAAGAGACGACGCTCTCTGGCCACATATTGTTGAAAGATTGGGTGCCACTGTCTTGGAATACAGATAAATTCTTGAAGAGTTACAATGAAGCGTATGGCAGTGGGAAATTCGAATATGTGGATAAAGAACCTAGAGATTTACGTGCTGTAGATGTCAATACACCTATCGAGTTAACGCCACAACAAATCAGAACATTTGTGATAGAATATAAATATGTATGATTTATTTTTTGATGCATTAAAATGTAACCAAATATATTTTTTGTTTTTTTTCATTCACTATATCTGTTACGCTGAAAGATTGAAAGCAGACGGAATCAGAATCACGGATTTCGCTATGTAGTTATTATGTGAATGCCACAACGCGCTTTGAACTATTTTTTCGCTCAGTGATCAATTTTAATCTTTGAGTCTACTTTCATTGCATTAATTTCGCTACCAATTGCACATGTTAACGTCCAGCCAGTTGCACAAACGTCCATTAAAATTTTCATTAGTTTAAAGCAACATTACCCATACAAATTTGACATTTATTAGAGCGTCATTAAACCTTAATGAAAGTTTGTGCAACTGACGGTCAGTAAAAAATATTTAACTACTGTAATCATAACATTCAATAATTTCAGTACAAATAAATAAACACAATTAACTTAAACTAAGGAGTAATGGCGGGATTTTTATAGCGCAACTTGTGGTTCGGGTTCTATGTTCTGAAAAATAGTGTTAAATTCGACTTCAATTGCATAATTTTCGTAGAGTACAATTTAGTGTAGTGAAACTGCACTATTCTAGGGAAGGTGAAACTCGACTCCGTTGTGATATCTTGTGTTGCTCCATTACTCCGCTTGACATGGTTTAAGTATTGTTCCACCACTATACCTGAGCTCTTGACATGACTGACACACGGACTATGACTTACTTGAAACATTTTGAGCTCGATTTGGGCAAAACTTGATATGAATTATTTACTTGATACTGGCTATATGTATAAACCGTGCGAAGGCATAGAAAAATAAGAAAAAAACTTCATATAACGGCCTTGGCTGTACTTTTGGTTAAGTAAAGCAAGCGATTTAAACATAACCCATTCATCCCAAAACAAAACCCAATCGGAGGTACGGGAAAAAGTATTCCCGCTACTTCTACCGAATGCATTAACTAGTGTCGCACCATCAGCGCATAGGGAAATAAGGAAGTATTAAAAAAAATAGTTCCCGAAATAAAACTAGATTTCGTTACGGTACGTTCTTGATTTCTCCATGACAACACTTCCGGTTTTATTTCATGTTTAAAAGGAAATTCGGTTTTAAAACTCAATAAACAACTCATATTCTATTTGTACTTTTTCGTATTTGTATTGATATCTAAGTTTCGAACTTTGTAAATTTCAGTTTGTTTTTTTTAAGTTAAAATAAACGGGAATGACTGTCATTGGTCCATTCGTTTCCTGCAAAAATCAACTTTTGCTAGAGTCGCCATCTAGTGGAGGTACTTTTTTAGTGCTTTCTTTTTTTTTTAATAATTCCTCATTCCAATGCTGACAAAACCAGTGGCAATGTCTCTGGAGATAGAGTTGATTCAATTTTCAGTTCCATACAACTACTTCCATCAAGTAAATCGGTTATAAGAACGATAATTTATAAAGTCTGTCGAATTATGCTAGAACTTCCTGTTGCTTGTTGTGAGCAAATTTCATCAATTTGTAGGCAATCTACTTTTACAGCTAAAAGAAATTTTTTTTACTCATAATTTAACTTGAAATTTTGAGTACCTATCTATTAAATTTATTCCTATTTACAGTTTATTCTTAATTAACAATTCAATAATAAATCCAGGACTGACGAGTCTTTCAAGTACTTTTTACTTTTTCGCTACCACAGAGCGTATTCGCATCAATGTTCAGAAAATCCAACCAAACAGCCGAAAGAAATATTTTCACAAATATTTAATCATTCGATAATTTTTTCTTCTTATTATTATATTTGATCAATATTGCATTCACAGTGAGGAAGTATTAAAAAAAAACATTAGTTTCCGAAATCAAACTAGATGTCGCTACGGTACGTTCTTGATTTCTCCATGACAACCCTTCCGGTTTTCTTTCATGTTTAAAAGTAAATTAGTTTTCAAAACTCAATAAACAACTCATATTCTATTTATCGTATTTGTATTGATATCTAAGTTTCGAACTTTTCAAATTACAGTTTTTTGATATGTTTGTTAAAAGGAACGGAAATGACTGTCTTTGGTCCATTCGTTTCCTGCAAAAATCAACTTTTCCTAGAGTCGCCATCTAGTGGAGGTGCTTTTTTAGTGCTTTCGTATTTTTTAAATACTTTCTCATTATATACTGAAAAATATTTTTAAGTAAGAATAAGAATTTTTAAACATATTTCATTAAGAATAATTTTCAGTATAAAAAATACAGATTATTTAATGCTATTAAAATCACGTTCAATTACCAGTTAATGACGCTTATTATAATTTAAATCTCATTATCAACGCAATTTCTTTTTTCATAAGTATTGCCATGTCCTAGGAATAAAAAAAACAAAGTATATTTAGAGCATAAATTTTATTTTAATATAACTACATTACAGTAATGATTTAACTAAATCGTAGAAAAAGTAACTATTCATTAGTTCTTTTACCATCTGATATACATAAACAATACTTTACACAGATCGAGAAAAAATACAATATTAAGAATAAAGAAAAGAAACACTACAGAAAAAAATCTTCAAGACAATACACAGAGAAAAAAGACTTGATCATTTGTATGCAAAAAAAAACTGATTTACAAACACTAAAAGAACATCAAAATCACAATCTAATAAATTACAATCTAGATTCATCAAAAATTTGCCTTAATCTTAACAACGAATTATTCTAATTCATATTGGACAATGAATGTCCTTATTTCTTTAGCGTCCAATTTAATTTTGTTGCCATCATCTACTTCCTTTACTCTATCCACAGCTCTTGGTGTTTCAGCGAAACTTCCATAATCCTCATTGAAATCCTTAGCAAATTCCTTATTCGTCCTCCAAACCCATCTGTTATAATCTTTCAATAGTTTATCACCACTCAATACTGTCTCGTCAACAGATCTAAGTTTAAAACCTTTAATTACTTTATCCAAATCAATATTCTTAGTGGAATCACTAGATTTGTCCAAATAATTCTCGAATCTAATCAAAAATCTATCACCACTCAAAGGCTCTAAAGTTAGTAAATGCACACCGACTTCTAAACCATCTTTTAACCAACTCTTTTCAGTGTTCAAAGATTTAAATTGTTCATAAGAGATATCTTCAGCGTCAGTCACAAACACATCAGGTTTACTCCTCATTTCTAAGACATCTTTAAACGAGAATTTATCATTATTTACACCGAATACCCTTTGATAACCGGTGACAACTAAACCAACACCGTTAACAGTTTCATTTAACGCTTCGCCGACTCCAAAAGCGTCATCATGCAACAGACGTCTGTGCAACATAATTTCTATTTGCCCTTCTTGTAAGGAAGCCCCACCTTCTGGCCTATCAGGAACAATTCTCAAAGAGCCATCTTTAGCAGCGTTTTCTACTATAGCAACACCAACTACAGGATAATAATTGCCAGCCACAGGTTCCTCCAAAGTCAAATTCCATTGAGGACGCTCATTCAGCTTCCTTTTCAAGAGAGTTCTACCGTTTGAATCAGTCATAAATTCACCATTAGTGACCAAATCAGCTGTGTACTTCATAACATACTCTTTGCCTACACCATCAGTGTCTACAATTGGTCCTATTAACCAGTATAGTTCATTATATGTTAGATTATTAGCATCCTTATAAACACGGTTGTAGAATTCAAAGTTATCTGACATTATAGATCTGTGTTCTTCGAAAATATGACCCGTTATTTGTGTGTCAGTGAGAGTTTTCAGTGGTGTAGCATTTGTAGCGTTTGGACGGAAAATGTATGCACCAGATGATCTGTTTGCGTATATCATATTGTTACCAATACATGCTGGGTAGTAAGCGGGGTTGTATGACAATGTATGACCAGATATCCTTTCATCTTTCTTGTCGATAGTAGACAGAATTGCCTGCGGATTATTTATAAACTAAGTAGAAAATTATCATTTAGGACTTAAATCGATACTAATTTATAAAATAACAAGTAATTACTTTCGAAAATGTCTTAACTTAATAATTTCTTAAATTTTCTTTCGCGTTTATATTCGCCTTCATGATTTATGCAATATATTGAATTTCATTTAAGTGTACATGGAACCTCTAAAGGGTCCGGAACCTAATATAAGCAAATATAAACGTGCTGAGATCGTTTTAAGTAGTTTTAATGTAGATATAATAATAATACTATCAACAGTTTACATTCAAATTCTTGTTTATTTTGTAAATATATCTGCTTAAGTTATGACATATTCTAAAGGAATTACTTCTCTCGACTATGGACGCGAATGTAAGAAGCATAAAGCCAAAAGAAAGTCGAACCATATAATTGCATTGCGAGTTATATAATTGAACGAACTTAACCAGTTGGCTGCTACATAATCGCTCACTGAATAGTACAGTGGCACAACTCAAAAACCATTATTTCGAGAAACGCTCTCCGAAGTTATAAAAATTTAATATATTTATAATTATGAAAATCAAATTTTTTAGCATAATAGTTAAATCGTTTGTATTATATTATTACCATTGGTCGGAATTAGGTAGAGTTATTCATGTACTTACACTGATTTCAAATCATAAAGTGGAATAAAGTGGATATGCCTCAAATCCCGAGATTAATTTTAAAGAGCACAAAAAATCCCGTGATTTTTTAAATAAAAAGTTATTTACTTTTACACAATTTAAACTTCTGCACGCACGACGTTGCCAAACTTACATCAATGACATCGGATGTCCAAAGTTGCAAAATACCAATACGCGCGATGTTGCCACGAAGGTCCACATTAATATCAACATTTCGATGCAAGTACATGAATAACTCTACCTAATTCCGACCTCTGATTATTACTGTTAAGTTTTTTAATTTTTCTTTAATTTATCTATGGGATGCCACCACAATGTTGTGGCGTTTTCTCGAAATAATGGTTTTTGAGTTGTGCCACTTTACTATTCACTGAGCGATATAAAGTGCAGATTGAAAAAAAAAAAATTTAAATTTGAAATTGCCATTTAGTCAACAAAAAAATCCAGGTTCATTATGAGACTAGATTTATTGGTCGTATTCACATTGAACAATAACTATATATAGAATTGCACAATTGTCTAACTGTGATAGCGATATATGGAGCTGTGTAAGTTTTAATCACAATAGTTTTTGGAACGAACGATTCATTGAATGATATAAATGTCATAGACAATTTTCAAAGATAATATGTGGCTATCGCTTTGCTTAGATAATTCAGTTTAACTTCAAATAAACGTGGTCGTTCATTCGATATCTTTCAAATGTCAACTCAAAAATTTTAAAATTAGGTTATACCAAAACAATTAGGTATATATATATATATATATGTATATTACTAGCCCTCCACCAGCGGCCTCACTCGCGTTGTCCATATAAATTTCCCCCCTGTTACATCCCCTAAGGGGTTGAATTTCTAAAACTCATATCTTAGTGTTTACTTACATCATGAAAGAAAACCCTGTACCAAATTTCAAGTTCCTATGTAAAGTATTTTCCGCTATATATTTATCAATTCTAATATTATAAAGAAGAAATATTTGACTGTGGAAATTTGTATGGGAAATCGCCATTATTTATTTTTCAATGAAAATGTATTAAAAAAAAATTAGTTCCCGAAATCAAACTAGATGTCGCTACGGTACGTTCTTGATTTCTCCATGACAACCCTTCCGGTTTTCTTTCATGTACAAAAATAAATTAGTTTTCAAAACTCAATAAACAACTCATATTCTATTTGTACTTTTTCGTATTTGTATTGATATCTAAGTTTCGAACTTTGCGAATTTCAGTTTTTTAATATGTTAGTTAAAAGGAACGGATATGACTGTCTTTGGTCCATTCGTTTCCTGCAAAAATCAACTTTAGCTAGAGTCGCCATCTAGTGCGGTGCTTTTTTTTTCTTAAAATACTTCCACATATGCCCTCGTAATTATATCCAAGTCGTGATATGAATGGATAACCAAATAGCATGATACACGCGGGCGAAGCCGCTAGCGGAAAACTAGTGATAATATAACACGTTTATTTATCCATATCTTACCTCATCGGCGACTTCATCATACCGTTGCACCACCATAGGGTCATCACTCATCACCTCATCATAACCAAAGGTATTATATCTCATCGCCCCATCCAAAGAATCTACATCACGCTTGTCCCTTCTTTGCCTAGACTTTTGAATGTAATAACTCTTATATCCCAACGCTGGGACTGGAGCCACGAATGTTATTTGGTGTGTAGCTTTTGACTTCCTCGTCGATATTCTTTTGAAGCCATCCGGAATAGGTGAAGTTTGTACAGGGTAAACTATGCCTGGTTAAGTACAACAAAATTTAAACATATTAAAAAATCTTAAAAGCGGATATCCGAGTATCCGAAAGGATGGTCCGGATATCCGGGCCTAGATGGCCATAAGATTCTTTGCCTCCGGATTTTCGTGCATACCGGTTATCCGTTAACAGGTCCATGGGTGCGACCGCCTAACTCATGGACGTAGCCGTAGTCGTAGGTATAACCTACGCTTTATCGGTATTTACACATGAATCTGTTGATATTGTTTTAAAATTAATCATTTTTTATTATTTACATATTTCATCAATGCTTTTAGTTGTTTTTGTTTGCTGAATTATTAAAGTTAAACGAAATTTACAAAATGTCGAATTGATACAAAGTTATTTCGAAAAGAAAAACAAACCAAAATGTTTGATAAAATATATAAATAAAATAAAATAAAAACAATTAATTTTAGAAGAATATAAACAGATTCCTAAGAAATATCGATAAAGCGTAGATTATAGCTTCGACTACGGCTACGTCCATGAGTTAGGCGGTCGCGCCCCAGGTGTCCGGAAGCAGATACCCGAATTTATTACTAAATATCAAATTAGGTTAATTATCTTATTCAAATCACTTAGCGAACCCAAACGTGATCGCATATTTTCATTCAACAACCAAGATAATCGAAATAACTTTTTTATATTCAAATGTAATTGTAATTGGACATTATTTCATTAATTATTTATCATGTATTACAAAAAGATTGCATTTCGGATATCCGGCGAAGAAGCGAAAGGTCACTCACTAACTCACTCACTCATCACGAAATATCAGAAAGTAAAAATGCTAGGAGTTTCAAATTTTGCATGCGGGTTCTTTTTAGGACGTAGGTGCTCACTAAGACGGGATTTTATAAAATTCTACCCCTAAAGGAATCAATTAGGGGATGAAAGTTTTTATGTAATATGTCTCATTTCTGGACTTAAACTAGATCACGCGGACGAAGCCGCAGTCGGAAGGCTAGTCTATATAAATTCTTACCATTACTATCTTTCATTTCGTATTCCTCAGAGTTGCTAACCGGTATATTGACCGGCGTCCTCACAGACCATGCCAAAGGATTGTATAGAGTCACCTATAATAAAAAAGTAACACATTTATTGAATCTACACTAATTCTTATTATAAAGAGAAAAAATCTGATTGTTTGTTTGTTTGCGAAACTGCTGAAACGATTTTAAGATTTGTTTCACCCACGGGAAGTTACATCATATCCGGTGAACATAGGCTATATTTTATCCCAAAAAAACAGAAAACAAAGGGATGAAAATTGGTGTGGGAGTTTGTACAAGGAATTAAAACATTACCAAAGTAACCATTGTTTACTATTCAATTTGTCATCATAATGAGGAAGTATTTAAAAAAAACCGAAAACACTAAAAAAAGCTCCTCCACTAGATGGCGACTCTAGCATAAGTTGATTTTTGCAGCAAACGAATGGACCAAAGACAGTCATTTCCGTTCCTTTTAACTAACATATTAAAAAACTGAAATTTGAAAAGTTCGTAACTTAGATATCAATACAAATATGAAAATATACAAATAGAATATGAGTTGTTTATTGAGTTTTGAAAACTAATTTACTTTTAAACTTGAAAGAAAACTGGAAGGGTTGTCATGGAGAAATCAAGAAAGTACCGTAGCGACATCTAGTTTGATTTCGGGAACTAATGTTTTTTTTTCAAATACTTTCTCATTAAGAAAGTTAATGTAAAAGAGAAATAATTTAAAATTTTAATAGCAGTGAAAGAAATACCTGTAATAAAGGCTTTAATTTTTTTTTTGTTTTTACAAGTAAGTGAATTGTTTATTTAATTAAGATAAAAGTGGAAAACATGTAAAACTGTTATGAAAAAGGTTATGTAAAGGGTAATGAAATTTTTGTCATTACAGATAAACACATTGTATTTATATCACTGATCAGAGTGTGATGATATTATTATATTTATTAAAAACATAGAAAATAAATGACGAACTGCCACATTGTTTCAGTACATTTAGTACTCGAAATGAAATAATATTGGTTGATCGGTGCCTTTTAGAATTTGCAATATCAAAATACAATAGGTATGACGACTGGCTAAAAAAAATGCAATTCTATTTAGTCCACCAGTCGGATAATAGAAAAATATTAGATACGTATTTCTTTTTACTTCAATTTAACAAGAAATAGCTTAGATAACAGGCATTAAAGTTGAGGAGTGGGGGCTCGCTACGTCACAGTTGAGTAGAAAACGAACCCTAACGTGATGTCATGCGAAATTTCAACTCCATGTAACGCCGTAATTTTATGATTACGAAAAATATAAAAAAATACGTGTTTAATATTTTTTAACACTCTACCTGACGGACAAACAAACAAAAATTAGTCGTCATCCCTATTGCAATGACAAATTGAACAGTAAACAACGGTTACTATGGTAACTAAACACTTACGATCATATTCCCCTGGAGGTTCTCCGATGTGACACAACTGGACTCATTCAGTTGACATCTTTCAAACGTCCACTGCACATTTGCGGCTTTGCCGTGAATCATTTCGCTGCGAAACAATTATATAATTACATACTAGTTAAAAAAACCGACCCCCCCCCCCCCCCCACGTGTCGCGTTTCTAACCGCCAAGACCAGCAGACCCGAATTCACTTCAAAAAGCGGCATCCGCTCAATCTTGAATCGGTTATAAAGTTTCGTGGCATAAGTGAAGTGAGTTTCAAAATGACTTAGAAATAAAATATCTGAGACACGTATAATCAATGATTTTTTTTTTGTATTTCTATACAAAAAATAGTATGAATATTTTTTCTACACTAAATCACGAAAATTCAGACACACGAGTGAATTCGAAATCAGGTTCGGATTTTTCCAGACTCGTCCTGGGGGCCAATTCTACTAAATAAATTTTGTTTCAATCGAATTGAAACGAATCGAAACCGAGCGAAACAATACAATTCCAGCTAAAATAGAACTTAGTAGAATAGAAAAACCATTGAAAACTTCGATTTAAACAAAATTTACAGTTCTATTTTAGCTGGAATTGTATCGTATGTCACTTAGTAGAATAGAAAAACCATTAAAAACTGTAGTTTCGTTCGGTTTCGATCCGTTTTCGATTCGATTTAAACAAAATTTATTTAAATAGTAGAATTGGCCCCCCCCTGCCCTGTGATTCCCTAAAAAATTCAAACCCTAATACGTATTCACTCATGTGTACGCAATCACTTCAACAAGCGGCATCCCCTCAACCTTAAATTGGTTCGTGGCATAAGTATAATAAAGTTTCGAAATGACATACGAACAGAATATCTGAGACACGTATATTCAATCAATTTGTTTGTATAATTTTTACAAAAAAATTAGAACAATATAATTTCTACACTCACTGACGTGACACATGAGTGAATTCGAATTTGAGGAATTTTGCAGAATCGCGAGGCAGTTCTTACTTCATTCAAATTCTTGATAATTTGTTGAAAATGCATTAGTAACTTAAGAGCCGTCCATTAATCACGTGAGGCTCGAAGGGGGGGGGGGGAATATATCACGTGTATCATAAGATTTTTTGTTTTTTTTTTTAATTACAAGTGATTTGGTTAAAGGAGGAGGGGGTAGTCTTAAACCTCAACATGTATCACCATTGGAGAGGGGGGGGTCAAAAAATGTTGAGAAAAACATCACGTGATTAATGGACGGCCCCTTATACTTGACTATAGATACGGGTGTAAGTACAGAGGCCTCAGTGAACATTTCTTACTTGAGTACTTTTGTAGTGATAGTTTCGTGAGCGTCGTGTAACGCCTCCGAAATGAGCCTTATGTAATCATATGTTACGTGTTGTTTTTCAGTGCCAGTGATAGCATCATGATGTTGTAATACTCCTGAATAAGAAACAATTCAATGAGATCAGAATAAAGTATTTTAAAAAAAGTAGTTCCCGAAATTAAACTAGTATAATTGTCCTTTACTTTAATTAATTATAATTGTCTTATTTCAATAATTTTAAACTATTATATTTTTATTTGTTATAGGTATTTATTATTAAAATTCGAAGTTATTTGACTGTTTCAAAGGAAAATCATTCCGGTAGAGGTTAGATAACTCATTATTTAATAAATATAACACAACACAAACACGCACACACACACATACAGCAATACTAGAATGATGGTTGTCTTACTAAATTCCATAACTGATATTTATTACACTTACCCATAGCACTTTTTAATTTATCCAAAACTGGCATATCATCTGCTGGTAAATCGGCTAACACATATAGCTGTTTCACGATCTACAATACAATTATAAGTACAGTGGTACACAAACTTTTTGTTAGAAGCCCATTTTTTTAAAACAAATAAGTTTTAATATAACATATTTTTTGTTTTATGGCTCACTGAACTTGGAGTCACACGGCCAGTTTCTGAATTGAGAAAAATACAAAATCTCAACTGATTATTCTTAATAACTTAATTTTGTTACTTTACACATGGCAAAAATGTCTAGTTCTTATGTTGCTATCAACTGATCATTAAAAAAAGTAAAATCCGTAAAGAAAACCTGTTTAAGTTACATTTAAGAATATTTTGAGATGTGCTTAACTCTAAATATTCAATTCAGAAGCCAGGTGCTACTTTTATAAAAATTTTAAAAGTTCTACGATGCGAAGATTGAGCATTGGCAAGAATCAGTAGTAAGATGGGCGACTGAAACATTATAATCTCAAACTTGTATGTGCTTTGTTCTGTAGGTACGTTAAATCGTTAGTTTTAACGTACCGCTGCATTTGCATTCGAGCTGCATTAACACCCACCAATCCGCACTGGGCCACCGTGTTAAATAACGGCCAGCAGAGAATTTGAATTCACTGAAGTGACGGAATTCACTTCGTAAAAGACATCCACTTAACCTTTAATGGATATTAACATTTCGTGGCATGTTAAGCGAGTTTAGAAACGACTTAAGGATAGAATATCTGAGGCACTTTTGTATCAATAGAATTTCTGCACTTATATAAGTTAAGCGGATTCGTTTTGGAAGTGGATTCGGTCACTTGAGTGAATTCGAATTTTTACGGAAACGCTTCATATTTAGTTCCATTATTGAATTAAAGTGCCTTTGTAGTGGGGATATTAATTGGTCGACGATGATGGTAATTTTCTAATTGACATTTATAATAATGAATTACGAAATATCTTAGAAATGGTAACTTATATGTAAACAACAACTATGCAGTATTTTTGATTTTAAAATAAATTGAAAGTATACTTTGTTTTTGGATAACATGCGATTTACTGTGAATTATAAGAGCAGAAACGCGGGCGGTTATGTGACGTCACATTTCAATAAACTAAATTTTAAGGTCGTCGTTGCGAGCGCAACCAGCACCTGTGTCCATTGAAATGTGACGTCACGGCTAAAAAAATATTATGATTTTCCTATATAGATAAATATGTCTTTTATTATACAAGCCACGTGTTAAGCTATCGATAAAGGCCGTCCATTAATCACATAAGACTCAAAGGTGGAGGGGTTCGTAAATCACGATATACAACGGGGAAGGGGGTGTATTTATACGTGTATTAATTTTTTTCTCAAACGCGCGATTACTAATCCGAAAAGCGGCGTCAATAATTTAGATTTTTGTAGGTACTAAAAATACACATAATAGGGATGATGACTAATTTTTGTTTGTTTGTCCGTTAGGTAGAGCGTTAAAAAATATTAAACACGTTTTTTTTTATTTTTTTCGTAATCATAAAATTACGGCATTACATTGAGTTGAAATTTCGCATGACGTCACGTTAGAGTACGTTTTCTACTCAACTGTGACGTAGCGAGCCCCCACTCCTCAACTTTAATGCCTGTTATCTAAGCTATTTCTTGTTAAATTGAAGTTAAAAAATAATACGTATCTAATATTTTTCTATTATCTGACTGACGGACTAAATAGAATTGCATTTTTTTTACCAAGTCGTCATCCCTATTTGAGTGAAGGGGGGGTTTAGTCTTCAACTTCACCAAGGGGGAGTAGGGTTAAAAAAGAGTAAAAAAATGCTGAAAATACATCACGTGATTAATAGACGGCCCCTAACAATAATGAAGTAATCTTATTCTTAAAATTCTATGAGCTCTCACCTGCATGTACCTATTAGCTTCTGCCTCTATGAATTTGATAGTCGGTCTAGATGTGAAGTAACCAGTCCAATATGAATGCGGGTCACTAGCGTAAGGGAAGAAATCGTCCTGTTTCACCGGCAATGTTGGACTGGAATTTGTGATAGAGATTTATAGAATTGTGCAACTTTTAAAGTCACAATCGGTTTTTAAACGAATGATGATTTGAATTATATCAATGTCATAGACAATGAGGAAGTACTAAAAAAAACATTTGTTTCCGAAATCAAACAAGATGTCGCTACGGTACTTTCTTGTTTCCTCCATGACAACCCTTCCGGTTTTCTTACATGTACAAAAGTAAATTAGTTTTCAAAACTCAATAAACAACTCATATTCTATTTGTACTTTTTCGTATTTGTATTGATATCTAAGTTTCGAACTTTGCAAATTTCAGTTTTTTAATATATTGGTTAAAAGATGTTTATACATTAAAGAAAACCGGAAGGCTTGAAGATCTTATTCTTGATTAAGAATGAGACAGATAAAAAAGAGACTGATCTCTTTTTTCTAGTTTCTCTGTAATATGTCCTGTCTAGCGTGCAATAAAGGATATTATTATTATTATATTTGTTTGTTTAGACGATTCCGATTAACGTCAAATAAATGTTATAATTCATTTATAAAAAAAAAGGTCACGATCGCTATTGCTATCACATTACAAATAGTTGTAGAGTGAACTTGGTGAATATCTTTCAAACGAAAAATTCAAAGTGGTTGTAAAAGATTTTAAAATTAGACCACTGATGATGATTACTGAACATAATTACCGATTTGTAAATAAATTCTCTTTAGTCTCTGGTCCCCATCTCATAGTGCCGGGGACAAAGTGGATTTTTTAAGAGTTTTTCATTAAAAATATACACTTACTTGGCATCTTTCACTGCTTTCAGATAACAGTCGGGTGTGGAATAGAATATGTTGATATTCAGTTTCTCATCTATCGCTTTTTCGTTTCCATATCTGTTAAATATTGATTAAATAAATGAAACTTCCTATACACATTTCAAACGTCACAAGACAGACAAGACAGATATAACCCAGGCATGTATCTTAAACTAAAGTTATTTGAAATATAAACCATTATCTTCGTAAACTCACAAATTACTACATTGTATTCCAACACTCTCTACACTAAAAATAATGGTTCATTTTAATGTTAAAATCACATGTAACTAGGGTTGCCAACATTTCTTCAACGAAACAAAGAATTTTTTGAAATAAGTTATTAAAATATAGTACACTTCAAAAAATATATAGTACCTGGGTACCAATAAAATAAAAAAAGAATCTATAAATCAAGACAAATGCGCTGAGATATAATTATCTTTAAATGAAACAACATTTAAACGGTTTCTTCGCGTTTATATTAAGTTTTATTGACGTTTGGACCCTTTACAGGTTCCGTGTTCACATAAGATTGGATAGTTAATCTTATGTTATGAAAATAAACTTATTGAAAGCACCAATTCAGAGCGTCTTTTGGCTGACAAGAATAACCAGTGAAAAAACTTACCAACTCTTAGCACAAGTAACGACATTTACATAATATCTATCTACCTAAATTGTCGTATCAATAAAAAATTACGTATTAGGCCCCTAAATAAACAAGAATTGTTAGATTTCGACGTGGAAAATATATTATTTTTGCGTTCTTATATTTCTCACACTCATAATATAGAACTCAGATCCATAATATAGTACTCAGACCCATAATACAGTACAATACTATATCTCACAGCATCCCTATCATTAAATTTACTTCTTTCACCATGAATCACCTGGAAGGGATTGCTGTTTAGCAATAAGGCCACCTTTTGTTTACTCCTCTTCTTAATGTGTTGTTTTTATGTAATGTAATTGTATTTTCAAGAGTGCAATAAAGTGTTTCTTATTATTTTAATTATAGTTCGGTTGGCAACCCTACATGTATTTAACATAAAAATACCTACTACTATAAAACCTGTAGCGCCCAAAGCGCAATAGCCCCCATGCAAGATGTTCAAGCCCGTTTTAAACTTACTTAATCAGTTTATCTAAGTTTTTGTACCACATTCCTGCGTCTTGATATGTAAAATCCCCTCCCATGGTGATCAGCACATTATTTGTCAAGTAACTTCGTTGTGCTCGTTGCGCGTACTCAATAAAATCGGTCACCTGTAAAGGGGGCGGCCGTTACGTATGTTGAGAACCACTGACTTTCTAATATTATTTATTTTTTGACGATATTGATTAATCACGTTTTTAATACGAATGTAGCAACTAGAAATTGATAAAATCGAATAATAAAATTGGTTTTTCTAATAATTTACTGTCAGTTTTGTTAAAACTGTGATAAATACAATTACTAGCTCTATTTGTTAAACATTAAAGGATTAGGAGGACCAACTCTTACGTTATAATTGTAGCTATAATAAAAACGATTTCTATGTCAAATTCTAATTATTAATTGCTTTAAAATAGGGATAATGCGTTGGTTAAAAAAAGACAATCTATTTAGTCCGTCGGTCTGTTAATAGAAAAATATTAGAAACGTATTTATCAATTGGCATTAAAATTGAAGAGTAGGTCCCGTTATGTCACAACTGTGTAGAAAGCGTACATAGGATCAGTTATCTATCTGACGTACTTTAATTAAAAGCACACACGTGACGCCTTATAAGGGAATTGTAATATGTTAGAGAAATGCATTAATAAAATAAAATAATAATAATACTGGATTGTACCATAACAGCAGTTAAAGATATGGTATTGCGTTGCACCTTTTTTCTTGGCACAGAAAAATAATAAATTTAAACAGCTAAACTTAGGTGGTTCTAGTTTACAGTTATAGTAATGACGTCACCTAACCATTGCCAAACGATTCTTAATTTTAACATGTTTGTTATTGTTAAAGTAAATTGGTGCAACTGAGACTTAATATACCAAATAAAATAATAACAGACTATAACTTAATAAATTGAAATATGGTATTTTTAAATTAAGTTAATTTGATCGGATTAATATTTTAAAAATAGGGTTTTTGTGCACTATTAAATAATATATAATATAAGTTATATAAATGAATATTTATTTATTTATAAATTTTCGGAATGTGATACAAAAACCTGTGTGAATAAAAAAAAACATGCTATAACATGCACTTACGAAAACTTTTTCTATGAACTTAACTACCGAGAACGAGAACTCATATTGACGAATACTATTTACATGAAACCTTAAATTTGGTAGTTTTCTAGTATAAAACTACCATTTTGGAAGTTTTTGGCAAAAGCCATAATTGTAAATAGTTTTCTAAAAACTCACTTAATCAACTTATCCAGGTTCTTGAACCACATTCCCGCGTCTTGGTAGTTAAAATCGTCCCCCATAGTGACTAGAATGTTATTAGTTAGGTAAACTTTGGCCATTTGTTTAGTACGATTGAAGAATTCAGCTACCTAAGAAGCAATAATAGGTTACAAAACTGTTCTGTGAAGAAATAAGTATACTTAAAGATGGCGCCGTTTTAGTATTATACATATTATAAATAAGATTATAAAAAGAAAAGATTTGATTATATGTTTGGATTATATATGCTCCAATATTATTAGATAACTTTTTTTTTATCTATGACGTTTACGCCGATGACAAAGGTTATAATTTACACTGGTGAAGTCGCGGCAAAACAGCTAGTTAATATATAAAGTAATACTATTTTTTTTAGTTACAAAGGATTATCTCCAGAAACAAATGCAGAAATCTGAAATAAATATTATTATTACCTAATTTAAAGTAATCGACGCAGCTCGGTGGCGTAGTGGATGGTGGCTCGCGATCATTGTTGTTAAGCGATTTTATTATCTCGATCTCCTACGTGCTTTTTGCATGTTAAGCCGTAAATCCCGGGTGTAGCTGCTATTAATACCCTTCAATCTGCATTAGGCTTACGTAGAAGGTCATAGCCCATTCTCTTTAACTATCCATAAGGGAGCCCTGCATTGGGGTTATTAGAATTTTCTAACAAAAACCGCGATCAGACCGACTTTTTAAGACGGAAATTAATAAAAAGGTACAAGATATTTTATACGTTTACTATTATAAAAATTATACAATTATAAAAGGCTTTGTTATAAAAATAATTATATTTTAGCAGCAATTTTCTTCAAATTCACTGCATTATTCATATACTACAACGTTTTTATCGCAAAATTAATGAAGTGTAGCAATGGGTCGGTTAGCTGTAACGTGTATCTTATCGCAGACCCCCTACGATTTAGTGGACCACATGGGGTCTGCTTATCTCGTTTTGAGAATCTTTGACCTAGTATTATAAAAGACATATGATCGAATTCTTTACATACATAAAATTTAAGTATTGTTGAATACTTAAAGATTTTAAAGAAACAATGGACCATTATTTTATTTCCTTTTTTTAATGCTAAATAGGCATGTACAATTTACGATTCTATAAAATCAAAGAGCTAGTAAGTTACGCTTCATATATATTAACATTTTGTTTCGCCATTCAAATTATTTAAACAGCCTAGATTGATATAAGTGCTTGTGAATGTAGAAGTTTTTAAACCTACGCCGGGAGACCTTGTACTGAGAAGAATCGGCAAGAATGAGCTGCTTTTTTCTCCGTGTTTTATTTATAACAGTGATGTCAATTTAAAAATGACATCATAAGACTTTTAGATCACTTTCTATCACAATATTAAAAGTAATAAATACAAAACCTAAAACCAGTCTACAGCTAAATCACGCTCTAAAAAGTTTGAAACCAAGAAATTTACTTTATAGCGGCAGCTATATTATAATAGCAATGACCGAGGGAAAGCGTAGTGTTGTGCCACCGATCATAACAAAACAGACTGTTGTGACATTTATTTTCGGGTGTATTTGACCTTTTCGTCACTGTAGGGCTTTACAAATCCATCGACAATTTGATTTAGTAAGAATTAAAATTGTATCCTTTTTGTGGATACAATAATTATATACATATATACATAATTTGAAATGTGCTAATTGAGCCCTTTCATATGATACCATACACAGAATGATTGTATAATATATAATTATTTCGTTTCTTACTTTATGCTCTATAGAGGGCGCTGTTGCCAATGTTAATGTAACGTCACACAGCCTATAGCGCGCGGACTAAGACGCTTCTAGTGATACCTCATTTGTCCAGTTACGATGAGCAGTTTCCAAGTTATAATGGAACAGATGAATGTTCTTACATACATACCGGCCAAAATCATAACCCGCCCTTCGTTTCGCATTAGTCGGGTAAAAAAAAACAAAAATTAATAATAATAATTCACAAACAATTAAACATTTTCTTTCAATACAAGTGTCTGGAAGAAATCACTGTAAAGCGTTAGGACCGCAGATCTCTGTTAGGTGTTGGACAATAAAGAGTTATTACGTTATCTTACATCAAACCATTCACATGCTTGTCAAATTCATTGTATAAAAAATATGAAATTAATCGTGCATTTAATAGTCTAAGAGCTCGTGACAAAAATGTGTATGAGCTTTCTAAAGCTTGATATTTGAGTATGTTGAAGTAGTAACACTAATTTTCACTAACCCGGAACAAAACATTGCTTAACTAGGTAACGCCTAATATTATGAATCGTTTCTGCTCGACATATCTGTGACCTGTATATTACGCAAATGCCTACCGAATCGCATTTCATGTCTTAAGACGCTATTTAATATTTTTAATGGTTCCTAGTCATTAGTGGAAATGGCTTTTCACCTTAGGCGATTCTTAAATATTTAGACGACTCCTGACTTTACCGCATAACGCATTTCAAACTTAAGGCGCTTTTTAATATCGTTATATGGTTCCTAGTCATTGGTGAAATGCTAGGCGGCTCACCTTAGGCGATTCTTAAATATTTAGGCGACTCCTAAGTTTAGCGAAAAGGAGCATAAGAGTACATCACTCAGTACCCAGTGCGGAAGTCAGGTGCTGGAACACCTGGGGTTAGAACGCCTATCTCTCTGGTGATGATTCTAACCGTAGAATACGACAAGTTAGTGATTTTATGTTACTTCTTCGACATGTCTTTTGGTGTGTAAATTTAACTAAATTGGTAACGCTGCTATCAAATCTAACATTAATATTAAATATTAAACAATATCACATACATTGCTCAGATTCCAAGATGAGTAGTTAAAGCCCCCGTATTATGGAGTATCTGAGACAACGAAGGTACCACAACACCCAGACCCGAGTCAATATAGAAAAGTTCATTTCCTACATTGACCCGATCTAAAATCGTACCCGGCACCTCAGAGATGGCGACAACTTGAAACCGACGGGCGAACCACTCGGCTACGGAGGTCGTTAAATCATTATTTATCGTTCGTTCGTCGTTACTTAAGTACATGTAAAGTAGTAAAATGACACGTAATGTCGGCATAACATCGATAAGATGTCGTATCCTATAGCTAGAACCATCGTTAGAGTGTTAGGTGGCGCACCTCTGGCCTCCGCACTTGGTACTGAGTGATGTTAATATACTTACGGTCAGTCGCACAAACGTCCATTAAGATTTAATGACGCCTTTAAGCACTAATGGTTGTCATATTTGTATAGGAAATGTCGCTTTAAACTGATGAAATTTTTAATGAACATTTGTGCAACTAGCTATCAGTACTCCAACACACTGAAATGTCAAACTTTAAAAAGCTCTTGCACACTTTTGTCACGAGCTCCCAGTCTATAACTTACTTGATTAATTTGTCTAGATTTTTGAACCACATGTCGGCCAGTTGATATTGAAAATCTTCACCCATAGTCACTAACAGATTGTTAGTGACATAAGCCTCGGACATGTGTTTTGTCACTTTTAGAAAGTCTGACACCTATAAATGGGCTTTAGTTACGAAAACATTGGAAAAATGCTTTTCTTAAATGTCCTTAAATATTTTTTATACAGGGTTATTATTTTGTATGGCGAGTATAATCTTTTATATATAGTCTAAAACACATCTTAAATGTCCTTAACTATTTTATATACAGGGTTATTATTTTGTATGGCGAGTATAATCTTTTATATATAGTCTAAAACACATCTTAAATGTCCTTAACTATTTTATATACAGGGTTATTATTTTGTATGGCAAGTATAATCTTTTATATATAGTCTAAAACACAATCGCTCTGTTTATAAGCTGAAAGCAATACTACATTGTGGAATGCAATAATATTCTTAATTCTTCTGTAGAAGCGAAAAAGTTAAAAGTGCTTGAAAAATTCGTCAGTCCTGTTAGGTCCTGGGTAGCTCAGTGGTTAGAGCAGTCGCTCGGATTGCGAAAGGTCCTCGGTTCGAGTCCCATCTCAGAGTGCCGGGGACGAAGTGGATTTTTTAAGCATTATTCATCAAGCATTAATTGTAAATATATCAACAAAAACGGTAACGGACCTCTGCTTACTGTAGGTATATCATAAGCAGGAACTCGTTTATAGATAACAAAAATAACAGTTGTTATAATTGAAAGTATCTTTCAGAAATTAGATGAGAGAACAAAATTTTAAGTTTATCAAAACACATTATGTGTTTTGATAAACTTAAAATTTTATAATATCATAAACTAAACGCTTAAAATTTAATAATATCATAAACTAAAGCCTGTCCTTTTTCAAGGACAAAGATGAGAATGAGGTAGTATTTAAAAAAAAGAATCTCTCAAAAAGAACCTCACTAGATGGCGACTCTAGCAAAAGCTGATTGTTGCAGGAAACTAATGGACAAAAGTTAGTCATTTCCGTTCCTTTTAAATTTAGATATCAATACAAATACGAAAAAGTACAAATAGAATATGAGTTGTTTATTGAGTTTTTGAAAGTTAATTTAATTTTAGGCATGAAAAAAAAAACCGAAAGAGTTTTCATGGAAAAATCAAGAGCGACCGCAACAACATCTAGTTTGATTCCATGACCATTTTTTTTAAATACTTCCTCATTGCTATTTTATATTATATATGGCAACGTTCCTCTGTACTAATAGGACCGGCCCGCTATTAACTTATCACCTTTGTATTTGACGTACAATAAGTCGTATCAGATAATTAATTAACAAGTCTGTCGTATAATTTAATCAATAAGAAACTCAATAAGTATGAGATGAAATTGACTTCTTATAATTGGCAGCTAAAGTCCACAGTCCATACCTTTATATGTCAAACTTATTTGAATAAATAAAAACTTCATTCATAAATAAAATAGAATTCCGAACGATATATTACAATTTCAAAAAGAAAACCAATAGTGAAAGTAATAAAATTTTGACAGAACCGATCAATTTCTAAAATCAGCGCCATCTACCGTAAAAGGATGCTCAACTCACCCTCCGGTCGACATTGTAATCCGGCGACGATGGATCGTCGATGATTGGCTCATCGTTGCAGAGAACATCGAAACAAAACCCGGGCGGTGGGGAGTATGTATTATACAGAATACCAGTAAAAATATCAGAAGATTTACCTGTAAAAACAGTTTCTTATTAACAACAACATATTTATTTGCTTTTAATGAAATATACTTAAGATAATATAAGTCAGTGATTCCCTAAGTGGTCTAGGTGAAGTGAGGTGTGAGGTGAGGGGACCCCCAGGGGTCCATGAGGGATTCAACGGGGGTCTACGTTGGCGTGAAAGAAAAATAGGGGTTCATAAGACTATGGTAAAAATGTAGCAGCTGACGGTTCACCGAAACCAATAACCTCGGACCGACCTCGTCTGTCCTTCAAAAAGCACGTTAAGCCGTTGGTCCCGGTTGCTGAAGCCGTGAACACCCACCAATCCGTATTGGGCCCGCGTGGTGGTTCATTTGTAAATGTACGCTTTCCCATTGTTTTATGAGGAGAAAGGAGGAGTACTTTCATCACATCATGTAAGTGAACGTTTATGAATTAAGAGATGTAATTGTTGTTTATGTAATTTATAAATATTATAGTAAATTTTAATTCGAAAGTTAAGAAATGGCCCTGTGTATTTTTGCAAAATAATATATATATATATATATATGTTATCACAGGAAGTATGTGGGTTCTTTTAAGTTCCCACAGATTAACTCTATTGCAGATTATGGACTTCAACCCGTTATGCAATTCCCAATTGGTAAATAAAGTTATTTTTTCGACGAAGAAAAGTTGGCAAGCCCAGAGCCAAGTCTATTAACACACTAATGATATGGTAATAAACTCACCCAAACTGTCATCCCCCCTCCAAATAAACTCCATTTCCTTATTTTTCATCCTATTAGACTTGTCCTGATAATCTATGCGGCCTAAAAACAGGCCGTCATACCCCATCGCCGCGAGATTGGAAGCGAACTCACGAGAGTGACCGAAAGGATCGATCTGCCATCCCACTCTGGGACGGCCGCATTCGCCGAATGTGTCGTTCAAGAAACTAACAACAAATAATATTACATTTGTACACCATAAATAGAGTGTATTATGTATAGTAGCTCAGTAACGCGATCGTTGTTGTTAAGCGATTCTTGCAATGGCCGGTCACGGGATGGGTGTCCGGAAAAATATTATCCTTCACTACTCCATGCTCCGGAAGGCACGTTGAGCCGGCTGCACATACAGTCGTTAATACCCTCCCATTCGCCTGATAAGGAAGATCTAAGCCCCTGCAGTGGGGGCGTAGAAGAGATGTGTACGTAGACATAAATGATGAATATTTGTTAAATGTATACATATGTGCGAGTATCCTTATTTCACCATAAAGACATGGCGTATGTATGACGTCATTAAAAGAACTGACAAAAAAAATCTTTAAATAAAGCAATACGGTTATCAAATTAAAGGTCGGTAAATTAAAGTATATAATTTGTATATGTCGCAGCCGTTCAATCGGGCGGCTAGACGTTTAATTGGATGGCGCCATTCAATTGCACGCCTAGTTTTCTAGTTGAATCATTGTGACATTTAGACCGTTCAACAAGATTGCTGATTCAAAAGCCGCCAAAACGTTAATTTAGTTTTGTTATCTGTTAAAAAAGTATTCTAACCAATCACGTGACCTACGGGACCAAATTAACTTTGGTGTTTATAATTTCTTGTTGTTGTTAAGTATTATAATAACACAAAACTTCGAAATCGTAATAAACATACTGAAACAATCGCAATCAAGTACATTGTTAACTCTTTATTTTCGATAAATCGCGGTATATTAAAGTAAGCTTGTTTCAAGCACTTTTGAATTTTTTTCCCCTACCACTCGTTCAGGACGTCTTTTATCTGACAAGAAGAACAAGCAAAAGAAACTTACCAGCTCTTTATCATAAGTAATGACATTTACATAAATCATGTCATTACCAAAATAATACATATATTGAACAATAAGAAATACAAGTTTCAAAGTCTGTAGGACATAGGTTGGTACATACCTATAATTAATCGTTATAGAACAGAGCGAAGGCTATTAATTCCATGTATCGATTACATATCGTAACAAGGAGTTTTTGAATTTAATTTAAAATCACTCGCTACACTATTTACTTTGTTTTACTTCTAATCCCAACAATAACAATAAAATTCTGTATTTTCGATGAATTCGCTGGCTTAAGTTCAGCCATATCGTAAAACGACGCGTTCATCTACACGGCTGATTGCAGTTCAGCCCGCTAACTGAATGGCGCTATTCATGTAAAGGGTAGCCGCCCAATTATACGGCAGATTAAACCACTTGGTGGCGACATATTATTAACAATGAAATAAGTTTAGTGGGAAAAAATTGTGTTTAATCTGCAATTTTATTTATTATTATATATTTTTATATAAAATTTATAGTCACTAGCAAAAGATAAGATAAGATAAGATGAGATGAGATGAGATAAGATATTGCTTGAAAATGGTTACGTGTAATGATGTTGTTCATCTGTCATACTCATATCAGAAGTTAGAGAATTCAACCTTATGCACACATGAGCGATATTAGTTTTAGAGGGCCGTGACGTCATAGCGACGCCATGACATAGAAGTGGCGTTAACGCGGGAAAATTAGAAAATTAAATTTATTTTTAGATTTTAACTTATTATTTTGATAATGATATTTTTTAAATACATCACAGGAATATCTACTGATTAAAAATTAAAAAAAAAGGCCTACAACCCTATTATAAAATATAAGCTAACCTAAGTCCATAAGTGAACTGATCTATGGTACTCTGATAATATGTGGCGGCCTCATCGTTCATACTCCACGCTCCACCGGCGAACTTGAGTCTACCTTCCTGCACGAGGGTCTGAACCTTGGCCTTTACATTTTCGGATTGCTCGTGCCACCATTTCGCGAAGAACGCCGTTTCAACGTAGATAAACCTTTAATAAATATACTTAAGTTGTTTAAAACTACCTATTGCCTTTTTATTTGGTTTTATCTTTTTATATATTTTTTAAATATATGTCACTTAATACTATACTAGCTTTCCACAAGCGGCTACGCCTTCGTAGTTTTGGAATTTACATTAAAACCTTCCTTTTAAATCACCCTATCTATGAAAACAAACCGCATCAAAATCCGTTGCGTAGTTTTAAAGATTTAAGCATACATAAGGATAGACGGACAGAGAAAGCGACTTTGTTTTATACTATGTAGTGAAGATGTAATATTATCATATACCAGGACTTCGTGAGGTAGATAAGTTACACATATTGACCTACTTTTACTATGGGGGCATTCACGATTGTAGGTATTACAATTTTGTATGAAACAGCATATTATTTTTTCGTGAATATCAGTGTTGCTGCCATAGTAAAAGTTGGTCAGTATACTTAACTAATCCACTCCACGGAGTCCTGGCATTAATATTACAATAATATTACACCTAATATATTTACGTGTTTTGGATCTCCTTGGATTCCTTGCTCATTGCCTAACCTATTCGAAAACCAATAAACACCCACCTGCGTGCTGGATCCTCCCACAATTCTTTAACGACAGAGTCCAAAATGTATTGTACACCAGCCTTCTGAATGTTATTCCTATCTGAAATAACAACAATATCCTTGATGTATTAGCGTGAAGTCCTTGAATATCTTTCAAATGTGAAATGAGGAAGTATTTAAAAAAAAATTTAGTTCCCGATATCAAACTAGATGTCGCTACGGTACGATCTTGATTTCGCCATGACAACCCTTCCGGTTTTCTTTCATGTATAAAAGTAGGTAAATTAGTTTTCAAAACTCATATCCTATTTATAATTTTTAGTATTTGTATTGATATCTAAGTTTCGAACTTTGCAAATTTCAGTTTTTTTATATGTTAGTTAAAAAGAACGGAAATGACTGTCTTCGGTCCATTCGTTTCCTGCAAAAAACAACTTTTGCTAGAGTCGCCATCTAGTGGAGGTGCTTCTTTAGTGCTTTCTTTTTTTAAATACTTTCTCATTGAAAAGGATTGCGATATATTTTAAATAAGACAATAGAGACGATGCGTTGGTAAAAAAAGAAATCCTATTTAGTCCGTCCGTATAGAAAAATATTAGATACGTATTTTTTTTAACTTCAATTTAATAAGAAATGACTTAGATAAGAGACATTAAAGTTGGGGAGTGGGGGCTCGTTACGTCACAACAATGTAGACAATGTACAGAAGCGTGACGTCACGTGACATTTTAACTAGATGTATCGGCGTAATTTACTGGTTACTCAAAAAATATTTGTCTAATATTCTTCAATAAGCTACCTGATGGACAGACAGACAAACCACAAATTTATAACTTTTTTTGTACTAAAATAAAGAGAAAATATGTAAATAAATAAATGAAACAACTTTTCGCGTTTATATGTATAACGTATTAAAAAACATAATATCTGAATGTTAATAGAGATGAAGATTGGTATATACCATCGGCTTGGGATCCAGTAATTGGTCAGATGAAATCTCAATCCAGATCACACGTTGCATAAGCAAAAGATACAGTTAGTTTATTCTGTAAAAATTAAATCAGAGGGAGCAATACACTTTTCTTGTCGGAGTTTGTATAGCCAGTTCTTCACAGACAAGACTCCCAAAGTTGGAAATGGTAGTAGATAACAGTAGTTAAGGGTAAATTAATAAGTCAAGTGCATTTTTAAAATAATTTAAATTTAATAAATGTAAACGTTGCTAATATATATGTCGGCGGGTAGTCAGAAGAAGGCTATTTCGAAGTCCAAATAGATCGTCCATGTCGGAAGACTATCTTTAAAATAACACTGCAGGCGTGTACACCAATGTGGACTTATTCCATTAAATTATTTTTCATACGAAAATATAACGAGATGAGCGTGATGTAGTCGGATGTCTACTCCTCCGTGATCGGAAACAGAATGTATGCCAAAATGGCGGCAACTTGCTTTTCGTTAACGAACTGTCAAAGTCATCGATAATAGTATCGATGATCACGCCCTCTCTACAATCAAGTAATTAAGTAATCGAGTAACCAGCAATTTAAAAAAGAAACTAAATCAAACGATCTTCGTAACGATGATGGAGATATTCTGCGACATATATATTTTTTTGTACTGTGAATGTGTCCAATGGTATTAGTTTTTGTAAGGCGAATTAATGAAAGACTGACTAAGCTTGTGAATTGATTTATTTTATGGTAAATAAGTAAAGGGTAAAGAAAAAATCCTTTTTGGGTTTACCGTGATACGTAAACTTGGATAATTTCAAGATATAATTTAAATAATCTATAATTTCTATTTTTATCATAATAACTTCATTTTTATAATATTTTATATTAAAATTTATACTATTTACAATAACATGTTCACAACAGAAGATTTATTTACGAACTTACATTCAGAGCATATTTGATTAGTCAAAATTTCAAATTACGAAAGGTAAATAATAAAAATAAATGGTGTTGTAGATCATAGACAAAAAGTTTGCATGCAAAAACCTAGGACGAAATAAACGGCGGTACGGCGCACCGTTACAAGTTTAAAAGTTGTTTCATTTATGGAAAATGCACGAGAAAATTAATAAACATAAATAATTTTGCAAAAATCAAAAGAACAGTTATCCAAACGTGACTTCAGGTTGGCAAAATATCATAAATAGTATATGTTTAGACGGTATTATTATATGCATTACTATTAAATACACATTGTCAGTATCCTTGTTTAATGCATGAAGTGTTTACCTTGATAGTTTGTTACATTTAATTAAGTATTTAAGATGTAATTGAAATGTATTAACGTATACAAACGCTGGTTTACCCAACAAATACATAAAATAGATAATAATATAAGAAATCAATATAAAACTCATAAATATAATAAAAATACTCACGTCCATAGTAATACTGATCCACCGTCTTCAACCAACCAACGTCGTCGTGCGTGTGCGCAACTATGTGCACATTTAACATACCATCCTTGGGTTTGGTACAACTCTGGAATTCAAAACATAAAAGGCCAAACATTAATCACGAGATGTATTTTCAGCAATCATTATCTTATTTTGATCGTAGCCTGATTATTTCGAAAAAAATGAATAAATACATAATTCATTAAAACCACGTTTTAATTTTACAAAACACTAAATTCATGACATGACGTAGTTATGAAAAAATGTAGTCAGCTCCTGGTCTATATATTTAAAAAAACATTAAAAAGTTGTATTAAAATTTTACGGATGCTTACCATACCGGGGGCAACTATATTTAATAGATTGATTGACCATGCATTTCTGACAATTAAATAACCTATAAGCGACAGCCCTACATGTTTAGGCTATTATCTCTCGCTCGGGTCTCGAGTGCACCTACTTATAAATTTATACTATGGAAATACTCTTCGAGTAGTGAGCCGATAAAGCATCCTGCCTTTTCACCGAAAACGGTTTGGTCGATTATCACTCACCAACCAACGTTCATGTTTCACTTTCTGAGCTGCATCGGCTCATTCCGCCAACACCTTTTTACCACCGGGAATCCAGGTAAATTATTCCTTAATTCCTTTAATGAATGTGAACCTGGTTCACGTATCCGAAAAAAGCGCTTTGGATCATTATTTATTGTGCGCACAGCCAAGGAGTGGAATAGCCTACCTGCCTCTGCTTTCCCAGTATCCTATAACCCAGGATATTTAAAACACTATTGAATAGGTATCTTCTGGGCAATCTCGTTCCATCTTAGGCCTCACGCTTAATGTTATTAGCTTTTATGACAACTTTCAACGTTTCTTTTGATAGTTATTGTTGGTTTGATTATTACAATAACGCAAACGTTTAGGACATTATTCATTTGTTAAATCTTTCATTAGGCCACACAACTATAAGACGACGAAAACAGTTTCCATACATCGATGGTGATATAAAACCATGTGCGAATCGGACTCGCGCACTAAGCGTTCCGGAAACGAGCAAAAATATCACTTTTGTTGTATAGGAGCCCGATTAAATGTCTATTTCATTCTAGTTTTTAGTATTTTTTGTTGAACCGGCAACAGAAAATTAACGAAAGAATTTGAGTGTGTGCGCTCTCTTAATAAATGTGTATTATTACCAGAGGTCGGAATTAGGTAGAATTATTTATGTACTTGCATCGAAATGTTGATATTAATGTGGACCTTCCCGGGATTTCTTTATTTCTTTCTTTCATTGATGTAAGTTTGGCAACGTCGTGCGTGCAGTAGTTTAAATTGTGTAAAAGTAAATAACTTTATATTTTAAAAATCACGGGATTTTTTCTGCTGTTTAAAATTAATCTCGGGATTTGAGGCATATCCACTTTATTCTTTCGCTGTATGAAATCAGTGTAAGTACATGAATAACTCTACCTAATTCCGACCACTGATAATTATACACATAGTAGTATTGATATCACATTCTCCGTCTCACAGGTCTGTGGTCAATAAACTTCTATCATTATACCAACTCTGAATCAAAGGTTATCTCTAACTTAATGTAATATTTTTATCATAAATACATACCCTACAGTCCAATATTAATCTTTGTTTCTGCTAACTTTACCGTAAGTGTTTCGATTACTCAAACATTTTTCTTAAAATAAGCTCATTTATGATAACAGTCATCTTAGATTCGATCTTTTTTTTAATTTAAGTATTTATTTTTATTAGAGATGCGCCAAATAGTGGTTTCATTCGGTATAAATTTTATCGAACCGGGTATTTGGCGAATTTACCATTGCATTGTTTTGCCGGTTTAAAAATAAATGTTAATAGATGTTTAAAAAGAAATGTTTTTTAATTAAAGTTTAAAAACAGATACCTATGTTGATTTGAGATCTCAAAATGTAGGTTAATTAAGTATAATTGTTTTATTTTATTAATTTATTTTTTTAAAACATTCCGGTTAACCTTTCTTGGACTTATATGTTACATGAGAAGTTTTATCTTTTAGTTCTTTTAGACTATGTCCTGCAGCCAAGAAAATATAAACACTCGAATCGAATATATTCGGCATCAAATATCAACAATTCGGTCGGCGAATACCGAATAGTAAACGATCATTCGGCGCATCTCTACTTTTTATAATGGGTTTATTAGTTATACACATATAATGTGTACTTTAATGATATACCTAAATAATAATACGTACTTAAATGTTTACACTTAAGTCAGGAAGGAATCTCGCCTACATTAGAAATACTCATACGACTCCAAACAACCACAATGTCAATAACACATGATGCAACGGAGGTAGGACCCGACACCCCTCTGATATATAGATAATCTACACCAGTGGTTCCCAAACTTATTTCGTCTATTGCCCACTTTGATAAAACAAATATTTTTAGCACCTCATTTTTTTAACCTACTTAAAACCACTATCACTAAAAATTAAATTACTTATTGTGAGCTATATTAGAGGAGTACTACTTCTTATAAAAGAGACTTTTATTATTACCCGTAAAAGTTAATTTGAATCCTGAGAGACCTTGAACTTTTCTTAAGCTACATGACACCCCCATTCTGCGCTCTTACCGCCCCCTTTAGGCCTGCAGCGCCCACAAAGGCGTGTTATCGCCCACTTTGGATGAAGAATGTGATTTCAAGAAAATTATGAGAACGATAATAAATTTGCCGAATATTAATTCGTTCGAGGACAAACAGGAGCTCTCTGGAATCGAATCCGGGAACAGAATATAAATATTTTCATTAAAAAAAAAAACGAAAAATTCCCATCACTATTTCTGTGTAGGTATTTGAAATCGTGCGGAGCTGGACTCGGAGGACTCCTTGCCGGACCCGGGTCCTTTCCCTCTCCCTGAGGCTACTGGCAGCGAGTTTTACCAGGTAGACCGGCCTCGCTGAAGCCTGTCCTTTTCAGGACGGTGCGGGATCGAAGAGCCCTAGTTTAAGGGTACACAGGTCGAATGTATGTTTTCCCTCACCTTGTATCCACATTTCGGGACCTCACTATGGTCTCTAGGACTTGGCACTGACAGGACCGATCCAATCACTAGAACTAGAAGTAGCACCGCCATATCTTCACTATCTGTAAATAAACAAACATATCATTAAGAGCAGGGCCGGATTTAGGGTGGAGGGACACCAGTGTCAGAGAGGGGGGCGCAAGAGACATGATATAAAAAAATTCTTCGACAAAAGACATTGACATATGTCTCTTTACTAAATAAAATTAATTAAATCATAAATTTAAAAAAAACTTAAATACAGAACCGACTTTAAACTTAAAAAAGGTGAAAAATAATGCTTATCTCAAAAGTGACTTATTCAAGAAAATGCTATCAAAGTCGAGAGGAGGTTTTTTTGTAGGTTATTAATTAAATGATAGGCCGACTTCAATAGTATATTCTCGAATAAATCGCTATTGAGGTTAATATACCTAAAACCTTCTCCTAAATACTTTTTGACAAAAAACTGTGCTGAAATCCGCAACAAAATCAGTTCAGCCAAACGCGAGATAATCACGCTCAAACATACATTAAATATATACAGGTCAAAATGATAACCTCTTTTTTTTAGTCGGTTAATAAAATATGAGCGTGTATCAAGTTGCTGCTGCAATGGGAAAACGTTGTAGATTCGGGCCTGATTAAGAGCGGTGATCCCTCTTCATGATTGTTACCAGTATGACTTATTACAATTATACATTTTATACCCGCTCGCTTTGCTCGCTCAGCTCGCTTATTATTTTAGTTATAGTCATTATCTAACCTAACTAAATGACGAAGACGGAATGAGTGTATACCATTCGGATTTCTGCGTGATAAAATTATGACATGTTAGCTACGTGGCCGTGCGGTTCGCAAGCCGGTTCTTATCTCTTTGGTCCCGGGTTCGTAAGTCGATCGAGTCAATGTAGAAAATATGTTTTGGTGTCTTCTTTGTCTCGAATACTCACTCAATAATACATCTAATATATAATACATCTAAGCAACGTATGTATTGTCTAAATTTTTTTTTCCTGCTTCGATTTTCATATAAATTCAATCTATATATGTAATAGATAGGGACGAATAGCCCAGTGGCGTAGCAGATAAGCGCCGTGGCCCGCGATTGTTGTTGTTGAGCAACTTTCGCAATGGTCGGGCACGGGATGGATGGAAAACAACTATTTCTCACTACTCCGTGCTTCGTTAGATACGTTCGTAAGCCGATGGTCCCGGTTGCAATTGGATTAGTTAATACCCTCCAATAGGCTTTGGCTAGCGTGGAGGGTCATAGCCCATCCTTCTTAGCCACAAGGAAAGCCTGAGCCCCTGCCTTTGGGGCATGTGCCTCAAAAAAGGAATTTATAATTTGAGAGAGAGTAATTATATGAAATAATAGAGTATCCTGTTAGATAATAATCTAATAAACTTTATTTCTTAGAATCTGCAGACAAAATATGTTCAGCTTTAGTAAAATAACGTAAAGAAACTGCAACATTTTTAAGAATATAAATGAACGACGAAAACGCCCTGTAATTGGTTGTCGTTGCAACCAATGACAGGTTCTGTTTACAGACGTGTGACGTCACACGTAAACAGGAAACTGTCATGTCAAAACAGTGTTATTAGTGATACGCAAAATTTGTATTTATATATACAGTTTGTCGCTCATTTTTATAAACAAAAGCAGAGGAGACACCGAATACAAAACAATAAAATTAATCTTCAATTTCTCAGTTATACTATTTGTTTACTTCGTGAATAAATAGTCAATAGGTTATATCGCCTTGACATATTTACCGGCGTGTGACGTCTCGAATACCACGTGATCGGCGCCATTACATAAGCAGTGTTTTTGGCGCGATTTTGTTGGCTATCTTAACTTTAAAAATTATTTTCATCGTAAATAGAACATATTCCCAAGAAATATAATGAATGACAGTGCGTTTATAATGTATAAAACGACCATTTGAAATAATTTTCAGAACTTTTAAATACCCGATACATCTTTGGTACATTTTTGGATGAAAAGGACTCGTTGATACACAAAAGACAAAATGTTTGAAAAAGTTTCTTTTCTACACGTGCTAAGTGCTGCCACCTACGCCTAGTTTATAGTGTTTTGACGCTTTTAACCTCATTACAACATTCTCTGTCCCTCTCTAACTCGTTGACTGGCCTTATAAACGGTCAGTAAAAGATTTTACAGTACAACAACAGTTACTTATACTGTGTTATTAATGGATACGCTTCATATAACTAATTAATGGCATATGTGTCGTGACATTGTTACAATAAGACTTGGATAGAACTAATGCACTGGACAGGAACTAATGGAGACATGCCATTCACCAGATCCAACCCTGATACTGACCACGTACCTCAGTCATGAGAGACCGACTAAGAGAGAGAGAGAGAACTAAATACAAAGAAGAAAAATTACAACCAAATTCAGAAACATTCATGTAAATTCTATATGGGTTTAGGTACACACTAGACAGTGCGAAAATATACTATTATATATATGAATTTGCTTTAAATTAACATGAAACATTGTTTACACAAGTGAATTGCGCGATTTACTTGTGTAAACAATCTAGTATCAATTTAGTTATGTAAAATATGCTAAGTTTAATTTTTAAAATGTCAATTTTTTAATATTGGTAGGTGCTTAAATCGCGCAACAAACTTTTATGAACATATAAATTGCGTATAATTAGGTTATAAGTTGCTAGTTAAAATTTAAAAGGAAAGTTTTATTTTCTTATTTTTATTTTAGAGCGCTTAAATATAAGCTTTTTATTAAAAAATTGAGTTGCAAGATTCCACCCGAACAAACACACATACATTGCAAGTTAAATAAAAGCTTTTAAAAAAATATTTTCCACTCGTCATGTGATCGCAAACAGCGCGTGACGTCACACGCGTATTAAAAAAAACATTAGTTCCCGAAATCAAACTAGATGTCGCTACGGTACTTTTTTATTTCTCCATGACAACACTGCCGGTTTTCTTTCATGTATAAAAGTAAATTGATTTTCAAAACTCAATAAACAACTCATATTCTATTTGTACTTTTTCGTATTTGTATTGATATCTAAGTTTCGAACTTTGCAAATTTCAGTTTTTTAATATGTTAGTTAAAAGGAACGGAAATGAATGTCTTTGGTCCATTCGTTTCCTGCAAAAATCAACTTTTGCTGTATATAAATATAGGGACAGAGAAAGCGACTTTGTTTTATACTATGTCATCGTCATCATCATCATCATCACCAGCCCTTTTACGTCCCCACTGCAGGGGCTCAGGCCTTCCTTATGGATGGTTAAGGAGGATGGGCCATGACCCTCCACGGCCCAATACGGATTGGAGGGTATTAACGATTGCAAATGCAACCGGAACCGATGGCTTAACTTGCCTTCCGAAGCACGGAGTAGCTCAAGATAATAATTTTTCGGTCACCCATCCCGTGACCGACCCTTGCGAAAGTTGCTTAACGACAACGATCGCTGGTCGCGGCGCTTATCCACTACGCCACCGAGCTACTCTGTATATGTGTGTATACTATGTAGAGTGATATATAATTATGTTCTTTAAAAAATATCACTTTATTATTTTTTAAGAATTTACTTGATGGACAAAAGCAAAGTTGGCATTGTACGTGATCTTTTGTTTTCTTCGATAAGAGAAGATTCGTCTTACAATATTTTTGTTATGGCGGAATATTTCCATTTATCTATACATATATTATAAAGAGATAAGATTTCATTGTTTGTTTACATTCCATAGCATCCGAAAATAGTGGATCGATTTTAAAAATCCTTTCACCTGCGGGATGCTGCATCATACCCGGTGAACATAGGCTATATTTTATCCCGAAAACAGAAAACAAAGGGATGAAAATGGCAGCGCTAATTTGTGTAGCGAATAGGGATGATGACTGGGTAAAAAAAATACAATTCTATTTAGTCCGTCAGTCAGATAAAAGAAAAATATTAGATACGTATTTTTTTTTACTTCAATTTAACAAGAAATAGCTTAGATAACAGGCATTAAAGTTGAGGAGTGGGGGCTCGCTACGTCACAGTTGAGTAGAAAACGTACTCTAACGTGACGTCATGCGAAATTTCAACTCCATGTAACGCCGTAATTTTATGATTACGAAAAGAATAAAAAAATACGTGTTTAATATTTTTTTACACTCTACCTGACGGACAAACAAACAAAAATTAGTCATCATCCCTATTACAACGTTACCACAGTGAGCATTGTTTGCGTTTCAATTTGTCATCGTACTCATATCCGTGTCGGGATATGAATTGATATCCAAATAATCAGTTCCCTGGGGACCACACGGGCGAAGCCGGTGACGGAAAGCTAGTTTTTTTTTTATAAATCTATAGCCAGTGTCATTCGGTAAGATGTAACTTTCTAATGAAAGTTGAAAGTTGTATTTATTATTGTTATAATACGTACTATTATGGTAATGACATGATTTATGTAAATGTCATTACTTATGATAAAGAGCTGGTGAGTTTCTTTCGCTTGTTCTTCTTGTCAGCTAAAAGACGTCCTGAACGAGTGGTAGGGAAAAATTTTTTTATGAAGATATTTTCATTTTTTCTATGATACCTATCTATAAGTATATAACGGCGTGGAGTCAGAAGGATCTATTACGAAGCCCAAATAGATCGTCCATATCGGAGGACTATCTTTAAAATAACACTGCACGCGTGTATACCAACGTGGATTTATTCCATTTTATCACTTTTCATATGAAAATATAACGAGATGAGCGTGATGTCGTCGGATGTCTTTACTCCTCGGCGAGCGGAAACAGAATGCGTGCCAAAATTTTTTCTTTTTTTGGAATAGGGGGCAGTCGAGCAGACGGATCACCTGATGGTGAGTGATTACCGCCGCCCATGGACACCAGCAACACAACACTAGAGGAGCTACAAACGCGCTGCCGGCCTTTGAGGGACGAATAATGGCGAATAATAATAAATGGCGGCAACTTGTGTTTTGTTAATGAACTGTCAAAGTCAGTGTCACCATTCTAATAAAATTAAAAGTATCGATGATCACGCTCTCTCTACAATCGAGTATTTAGGTAATCGAAAAACTAGCAATTAAAATAAAAGAAACTAAATCAAACGATCTTCGTAAAGATGATGCGACATATACATTAATTATGGTGGAATAAACAAACACATATACAAATTAATTGTCAAAAAACAGAAATGTCGTAAAAAGTTTGTTAACTACTTACGCAACATATATGTATTTTCTGTCCAACCCAAGCCCAACTTCTTAACACATTACTTAAGGAATTAGTAAAGCGACGACGTAGTGTATAAGCGCCGTGATCAGTGCTAGACGCTGTTAAGAAACATTCGCAGTGGTCGGCCATGGGATGGGTGACCGAATAATAACCAACTCGATCTACTCCGTGCTTTGGAAGGCGCGATAAGCCGCTGCTCCCGGCCGAATTTGCAGTCGTTAATAGCCTCTAATCCGCATCGGCATTAGCTGATCTCTGAAACGGCCGGTACAAACAAGCAGACTGCCAAATGTTATTTGCTTTTTTTTCTATAAAAAGTGATGTCACATTTTTAGTAAAAGAAATAAAAATAAATTAACGGTGCATGTCACAAGATTGCAAAAAGTTAATAACTCATTCAAGGGTCTTTGTGTGCGCTTCTACAATAAGGTCCCAAGCAAAATACAACACAATTAGATATCATGCAGTTTAAATCTACTATTAAAAAAAAATACTTATTAAAACAGCTTATTATAAGGTATCCGATTATATAACAGATAAGAACGCTTGGACTTGAGATGATCCAGCAACTGGATAGGTGGTTACTTCAAAACTCATTATATATAAAAATTTTACTTGTTTCCATTATTTTTAAATGATTATGTTATCATTATAAGACCATTTTTTTTTTTCTCTATCTCTGTTTATAATGTTTTGATCTGGTAATGACATGGTTTTTGTAAATGTCATTACTCATATTAGAGCTGGTGAGTTTCTTGCTCGTTCTTCTTATCAGCCAAAAGACGTCCTGAACGAGTGGTAGGGAAAATAATGTTGGACGATTCAAAAGTACTTTTAAGAAGTCTATTTGAATAAATATTATTTTGACTTTATTGTGGTATATATACCGTGTAACATATACCTACATTTAGTTAAAAGCGGCCATTTTAAACGTTACAAACAGTTATACTCCAGTTTTATTCATTTATATAGATTGAATCGTATTGCCACTTTTTTTGCGTCTATAACAGTGTTGCATTCTAGCGGCGCTCGACGTCCAGGATACTACTCGCATTGTGGAACGACCAGTTTTCCTAGAAGCTAACATTTCTTATTCCTTTATGAGTACCCATTACATCGCGAAGGAGGATATACGTACGACGGAGATGTATGTCTTTTAATCGACTTCAAAATAGGAGGAGCTTCTCAATTGACTCAGAGTTTTGTAATTTAGATTATTTTATGTTTAGTCTGTCGTCACCTCTGTGAAAAAATTACAATTTGAATTAAAAAGAAAATATATATATATATAGTTAGAATCTAATTTTGTTGACAGTTTTGGAGAGATAACATTCCAGTTCGTGATAAATAATAATAAAACCCAAATAATCTTGTCCCAAACAGAAACAACAGAGTTTAACATTAAAAAAAAAAAGTTGTTGTTGTAAATTTGCAAACAAAAGTGCATTAAAAAAAATAACTTTCGGACATACAATGCAGGGTGAAAATAATTGTAAATGACCCCTTAAACGGATCCGGTCTAATTACCCATAACCCTGTATATTACCCATAACCCTGTATATTGCTCAGAACACTATCTAAAGCACTAATTATGTATGAACACTGGAAGAGAATCCCTTACGCAGCTATGTCTATACCTAATCGCCGTGCATCGACGTCGAGGTCAAGCTGACACGAGTTGCCGACGCTGCAGTTTACACCACTTAAGCAATTATAATATTTTATATTCACTCTGATTTCTAACATCGAAACGGTCATAGGTTATTTTTAGATGTTAAATTATTTTTATAAGTATTTTCCTTTTTAATTAAATTTATTATAATAATTTTGGTTTTTTTTCGAACCTCCGGCTGCAGTAAACGTGATTCACTCGTATTATGGAGTATCTGAAACAACAAAGGTAACAACACCCAGACCCGGAACAATATAGTACAGTGGCACAACAATATAGAAGTCCATCATTTCTACATTGACTCGACTGGGAATAGAACTCGACCTCACTAATGGCGACAATTTTAAACCTAATGAGTAAAAAAAATTCCAGAAAAAAAAATCATTGATTATTATTTAGGTAATTAGGAAACAAAAACAATTTACTAACAATACGAAAATTAGTTTATTTATTTGTGTTGTAATTAAAATAACGTTACTGATAGATAACTAATATTGTATTTATAGTCGCCTTATCAATAAAGGAGCGCGTATAACCAAAATCACTAACTCTCAACTGTGCCCTTAGGGTTTTGACCTACAAGTGAAAATACAGGTTTCTGTTATATATTCGAAAAATATGAAACATTTTAACTTATAAATATTTGACAAAAAAAGAATTTATGACACCAATTTGGAATAAATACTCTTTGAAAAGTAAAAAAAGTAGGGAATAGTTATTTAAGATACGAGTGCGGAAAGTAAGGTTTTACGAATAAGGGCCGAATTGTCGATGTCCAAATTGGCCTCAAGTTTCTTACAACATTTTTCAATGCTCAACAAATATCTAGTTTAATAAAACTAAGTATGTATTAAAGGTAAAAATTATTTGTTAAAATTAAACGTGATTTAAACTTTAAAAAAAAACAAAACTAACATGGTATCGAACTTTAGCTGCTTCTCGTAGATAAACCTAAGTTTAGCCGGCTAATCTTAAGTTTATGTCCACACCCACCTTTACCCGTAATATATATAACTCAAAGGTGACTGACTGACATAGTGATCTATCAACGTACAGCCCAAACCACTGGACGGATCGGGCTGAAATTTGGCATGCAGGTAGATGTTATGACGTAGGCATCCGCTAAGAAAGTATTTTGATCAATTCTACCCCCAAGGGGATAAAATAGGGGATGGAAGTTTGTATAATCTTCTTAGATTTTCGACTGATTGAACTGAAATTAAAGATTGGAGCTAGTATGATGAAGACATCCGCTTAAATAGGATTTTGATAAATTCAATCTCCATGGGGATAAAATAAGGGATGATGGAGGATGTAAATGTATTAGTTTGAACGTATCAGTACCTAATGCGAACTAATAAATAAATATTCGTTAGAAATGATGCTCAAAGTAACTTTACCATGCGGACGAAGTCGCGGGCATAAGCTACTTCGACATATATTAAGTCAGATATGCTACGCGCCGACCCCAATAACCACTCTTTAGAACTAAACTCCAATTAAAAACTAATTTAAATAGTCATTACAAAGCATAAAACACAAAAACCGACTAGTTTGTGTTTAAAAAAGTATACATTAGCCCCTAAAAACTCCCCGCCATGTTTAAAAAACCATTATTTACACTCCGTCCGTTTTAAGGTCATTGACTTAAATGTAATTTAAATAAGTAGTGATTTTAGAGGAAATTACCTGTGACATACGCCACACGTGGCCATTTAGGATAAATCAAAACACAATAAACAACTCCTATTTGTACTTTTTCGTATTTGTATTGATATCTAAGTTTCGAACTTTACAAATGTCAGTTTTTTAATATGTCAGTTAAAAGGAACGGATATGACTGTCTTTGGTCCATTCGTTTCCTGCAAAAATCAACTTTTGCTAGAGTCGCCACCTAGTGGAGGTGCTTTTTCATCATCATTGTATTCTGTACGTTACTGCTGTATATAATGAGAGTTATTTTTTTAACAGATAACAGAAAATAATTATCAGACAAACGAAGTTATTTTGAGCCTGTAGGTCACGTGTTAGAATAGATTGGAAAGCTCTTAGTTATCAATTTTATATGTTTTGCGTTACCTATGTTTTTAATAATAATTTCCATATGTTTTAAATACATAAACTAGTGGCAAAATCAAAATTGTTTATTCGTTCTAAGCTGTTATATATATATTAAGGAATTCAATTGTAACAAAAGAGAAGAATAACTGTACTAATTATATAGTATATGTAGCAACCAAATGATTAAAATAGCCGTTCAATCGAACGACTAACCCTTTTAAATGGATTTCGTCAATCAATTGTACGCCTAGCTTTCTAGTTGAATCTCAATCATTCATTTGGACCGTTCAAAAGACGGAAGATATATAAGTCGCCAAAACGTTAATTTAGTTTAATTATCTGTTATAAATAATAAATTATAATTGGAAATACGGACAAAAACATTCGACAAATATTAATTATTATTATTTTGTTGATTTTATTTTTATTGAGTTTCAAATTTTGCATACGGGTTTTTATAAAATTCAACCCCTAAGGGGGTAAATTAGGGGATGAAAGTTTGCATGGTATTTTCTCATTTATTATTATTATTATTTATTATTACGTAATTAGTAAAAAAAAATTAATATCCGACGAATTTGCCACGGGCCTCAAACGGTATAGTTACGCTACTGTTAGCGCGATCAGTCCACAGGATCTACTATGCAAGAACCAGTCATAGGGATGGGTGACCAAAAATTTATTATTCGATACAATAAATCTTTGCTGCATTAGCATAACATAGCTACTATAATTTACGCGGGCGAAATCGCGGGAAAACACTTACACGCGGTTTCTGAATTGAGTATTTAAATTATAAGCACATCTCAAACTGTACTTAAAAAGGTTTCCGTTTCCGTTTTATTTTAATGATCAGTTGATAGCAGTTTGATAAAACTAGTATTTTATCAATAACTTAAAAAACACTTAAGCAGGGCTCGGAAACGTTATTCAAAATAACGTTTTTAAAACGTTTCTTATGGTTCTTTGGGCAAGATTGCGTTCGAAACGAAAACGAAATGAGAACGCTTTAAAAAACCGGTTTAATCCGCAAGACGGTGCCGCGCGGGCTGTAAGGGCGGCGTACATTTATTTGATTACGTTATTTACAGTATGCGATGCAAAAAAACGCAAAATAAATGGTTAAAAACGTTTTATTAACCGAAAACAATATAATTCTGTTTTTTTCCAAAATCGTTTTTTATATCGTTCTGTTCGAACGAAACCGAAACAAAGTGTTTTTTAGATATTTAAGATGAAAACGTTTCGAAAAATATACCGGTTTCCGACCCCTGCAGTTAAGTTATTGAGAATAATCAGTTGAGATATTATACTTTAATTAAATCAGTAACCGTCCATTTGTCTAATATAATGATACATTTAAGGCCAATATTTTCAACGCACACAAACAGATAGTAAGCTTATTTTTTATTCAATCTTTATTGCTAAATTATAGCAAATGGCTGATTTAATGCCAGTCAATCGGTGAGAATAAATAGAAAATTTGTAAAGCAGTGGACAATAATAGAGAATTAACAAACCGATATAATTAATATACATTAACACAATACAATACATACATACACACAAATAAAAATATATGTCACCGGAAAATAACAAGAACCGCAAATTGATAAATTTCCTAGAAAATTTATAAACTTTCGTGGGATTCCAAACGAGAGATAAATTGTATTCGACCAAATTCTTTGAAATACGGCAAATAATACACAGCACTCTGATTAGTTGATAGGTATGTTCCGATATACACTGCGACCACTGAACAGTATGACGTCAATTTAGTATACCGGAAGCCCGTTCCTTTATAGCTAGTTATACTGGTGACTTTTTAAAACGGAACGCAGTCCAGTATACTGTTAATCCTATTTATTGGCGCCATTTTCAAATTTGTTAATGCAAGGTGAATATAAATATAAAGATTCCCTCTTTTCAAAAGAAAATATTATAAAATTGGAAAATTGTATAAAAAAATATTTATCAATTAAATCCATCTTATAATAAACGTAAGTATTTTATTTTATCTGTTTCGACTGATCACGTGGTCAAAAGCACTGCGAGCACCTTACCTCGAAACCTCCAGTGCTCACAGTACAAATATGGCGGCAATTCATGACGTCATAAATTTCCCTAGGGTACTGTAGCAGTGTACTGGCAGTCTATAACGGAACGGATTTTTCAGCAGTAAGACCACTGCGCAGTGCTCGCAGTGTATATCGGAACATACCCGATGTTGACAGTAGCAATGCTTGTGTCCGCACTGTCTATGCCATTTTGGCTGTCCGCAGCTTCTATACTCCATTCACTATAACATTAGAAAAAAGAGGGTCATAGAAGCAGCAGTGCAGAACATTTTATTTTCAAGATTAATTTAAAAATATATGAAACTTTGAACGTTAGGTAGTCTGAAAGAGCTGGGCAATTTTAATTTTTTTACGATACCTCGGGGTTGAGGTGAGGCCAGCATTTTATAAATTCATCTTTTACTCCCAAGCCAACATGGAACTAAAACTGAAACTATCTATCTGTTGTTTTGATAAATTCTAATTGTAAGTGTAATTAGTTAGACTATTGATGAAGACATTGGAAAAACTTCCTGAAATGTCAAAGGTTGAGTATAGGTATGGGGGCTTAGAGCGTAATTGTTGCAGGCCACTCGGGCTTGCACCGGCATCGTCCATATTTAACAAAACTTAACTTAACAACAAAAATAAAACAATGACAACTTAATCACGGAAAACGGCAAAACAACAAGAAAGGCAGTAGCATTCTCAATGGATGAAAATCCCAGATTACGTATTTTAACGATTATGAATAAATCATAGTCTGACAAAATTAAAAAGCTGTAATGCCGAAACGTTTAAAGGGGTTAGGCAATGTTTTAAAATTGCTAGTTATAGTGACATGACAATCATGCCGAAACTATCCAACCATGCTTCTTTAGGTTCTTTAAGATAAACACTTTTTATTGTAATAGTTATAAAATCATTTAAGTTAGTCATATACTCATAAATTTGTTTTATAGATAGCTTAAATGACAACAGTTAAGTATAGCAGCTGGTATTTAAGTAGATATGTAGCAAATTAGCCGTAACATGATTATTGATATTTTGTCACTAAGTATACTATAAAAAGAACCTGATTTAACTTCTGTATAATGCTATAATGAATAGAGTATAGGTCACTCATTATGGGTCTACTTTAGAAACGTCAGCAAAATGGAACTATTGTTACAGTTCCAAAACAGTTACAACATTAAAAACTTAACAAAAACACACGAGCACAAACCGGTTTGTCTATGTTCTGTGGAGAACAATGGCGGCGGTGACGAAAGAGAAGTGACACGTGACTTATTCAACCAATCAGAGCGCACATGGCGTTTGGTTATTGCTCACTTATTATTTAACGCGCGAGTTCGGCGTAAGTTTATCAATTTACGAAAATGCGAGCGTAAAATAATACAATCTATCACTCGTTTAGAATTTTTAAATTTCCTTGGAAATTTATCAATTCGCTGTTCTTGTTATTTTCCGGTGACATATGTAATAAACTCTCAGAAATGATATAACACAGTTTTGGTTGACATAAATTATTTTATTACCCAAACTTATTGTAATCTCGCAACTCATTCATCTGAATCAACACTTATAATCTATAGTTATTCACTGGAACCAAGACTTATTCAATTGGAACCCAAACTTATTTTCAAATGACAAAAATTATTCATTCAAAATAAACTTATTCTATTACAAAACCTATCCTACCATATTTAATTTTTACTAGACACTTACATCTTTTTCGGAAATCCCGTCAGCCATATTTTTTTCTTTCCCGCGTGTACAGATTACCACTTATATCTGACAGTGTGACCATAAACAATAAATTATGAATCTATGGGCAATTTAAATAAGTGAAATCTTACACATAGAGTAGCTCGTTGGCGTAGTGGATAAGCGCTACGGCCCACGATCGTAGTCGTTAAGCAACTTTCGCAAGGGTCGGTCACGGGATGGGTGACCAAAAAATTATTGTCTCGAGCTACTCCGTGCTTCGGAAGGCACGTTAAGCCGTTGGTCATTTGCAGTCGTTAGTACTATCCAATCCAAATTGGGCCAGCGTGGAGGGTCATGGCCCATCCTCCTTAACCATCCATAAGGAAGGCCTGAGCTTCTGCAGTGGGGACGTAAAAGGGCTGGTGATTACACATATACATTGTATATGTATATACACAGACATAATAAATAATATTAAAACATAGTTTTTGCCTTTTTCATTTAATTTAATTTGCCGGTCGCTCATACGTAAAAACTTATCGTCGAAAGCGATTTGTTACAGCAGCATCTCAAATCGATGGCTTGTTATCGGAAGGTGACGTACATAAAGCCACGAATACCGTGGAGCATGTATGAAAATAAATAAACAATCCATCTCACTATAATCTATACTAATATTATAAAGAGAAACAGATTTGATTGTTTGTTTGTTTGCATTGAATTGGCTCCGAAACTACTGGACTGATATTAAAAATTCTATCACCTGCGGGTAGCTACATCCTACGCGGTGGACATAGGATATATTTTATCCCGAAAAACAACAAATAAAGGTATGAAAATGGGAGCGGAATATATGTATAGGAAATTAAGCCATTATTTAAATAGTAACCATTGTTAACTATTCCATTTGTTTTTTTTTTATGCGATAGGGGGTAGACGAGCAGACGGATCACCTGATGGTAAGTGATTACCGTCGCCCATGGACACCTGCAACACCAGAGGAGCTACAAGCGCGCTGCCGGCCTTGGAGGGAAGGGTTGAGGGGTAGAGGGAAGGGAATAGGGAGGGGTTGGGCCTCCGATACCCTCACTCACACGACGAAACACAACGCAAGCGTTGCTTCACGTCGGTTTTCTGTGAGGCCGTGGTATCACTCCGGTCGAGCCGGCCCATTCACGCCGAAGCGTGGCTCTCCCACGTTTAAACGTTTTGTTATTGTAATCCCACCAAAAAACATCATGTTAAAAACTAGCCAAGTCTTGATGGAGCTTGTTTATACTAATATTATTGTTTATCTGTTTGCCTCGAATAGGCTCTGAAAGTACTGGATCATTTTTAAAAATTATTTACAGTGAATTACATCATATGCGGTGGACATAGGCTAAATGTACCTATCCCGAAAAACAGCAAATATAAACAATAAAGGGATGAATATCGAAGTTATAGTTTGTATAGGGAATTAAAACTAATAGCGATTTATTACACACGGCATACCAGTACATTATTGCGTTCTAAAACAGTCAACTTTATTGTAGTAGCGCAATAATATATCGCACGTTGAGAATGACAATGTCACTAACCAAAAACGACGTATTTTTTACTTTTGGCAACATTTTTCTTTGTTAAGTATAAACTTTAAAATGCAAAGATCCCTGTGAACGTAGCTTGCATAGAAACTGCTATGTGGCGTAGTGACGAGACGTTGTTTAGAGGAGCTGATTACAATTTCTTAAACTTTAAACGCTCATTACTCAAAATCGCATTTTTTACATTGTGTCACTATCGTTCTCAACGTGCGATTTATCGAAAACATTTATTCTTCAGCATACCTCTTGTTAGAACTAGTTAAATATACGTGCATAGCTTTACGTGTCAACTTCTTCGTTCATTTAATCGCTTTTAAGGAAAGTATTATTTTTCACTTTTTAAAATTTGAAGTCGGTTCCATTTTTTTAGTAAAAAGTTTTTATGTCATGCATTTTAGTGATATTTTGAGTTTTGGGGTAACAAACATCACGCTTACTTAATGCAAATTTAATACTTATATGGTTTTCTCATAGATGCCGTTACCAAATACCACCACACGGCAAGCACTAGCTTTCAAATAAAGAAAGAATCATCAAAATCAGTCCACCCAGTAAAAAGTTATGAGGTAACAAACAGAAAAAAAACAGTCGAACTGAGAACCTTCTCCTTTTTTGAAGTCGGTTAAAAATGGCCGCATTCAATGACGGATTATTATTTTTATTAAAATAAAAAGAGTACTTACGCATGAAATGATATCTTATAAATTATAGCTTTTCTCATTGTCAATGTGTAATTAATTTGTGCATTTTTTAAACACACAGAAAGGCATTTTACACAGAAAATTACGAGTAAAAATGACATTAGCCACAACGCTTGGTAAAACGTGACTAAAGGAAATTCGGGCAATTGCCTTGTTTTATGGTGTCAATGTTGTGCGCAGGTAACCCATCTAAACTTCTTAAGACATCATTGATTAAAACATGATCCCACAACACGGGCTTGTACACGGTATTTTTCTGCAATAAATGATTAAAAAAAAACAAAAAGAAGCAGGAACCCGCAACACTGAGATATCGGTGAAATGAAATGAAATGAAAATATCTTTATTCAAGTAGGCTATTACAAGCACTTTTGAATCGTCCAAAAAACTTTTTTCCCCTACCACTTGTTCAGGACGTCTTTTAGCTGACAAGAAGAACAAGCGAAAGAAACTTATCAGCTTTTTATCATAAGTAATGACATTTACATAAATCATGTCATTACCAAAATAATATGTATTATCAATTTATCACAATAGTAAATACAACTTTCAAAGTCTGTAGGACATAAGTTGAACATATAATTAGTCTTTATAGAACAAAGCGAAGGCTATTAATTCCATGCATTGCGATCCTTAAAATAATCATCAACTTTATAATAGCCTTTACTCACAAGTATATTCTTTACATGAATTTGAAATTTATTTATGGGTAGGTCAATTACATTTTGTGGAACTTTATTGAACATAGCAATACATTTACCCAGAAATGATCCTCTGGTTTTTTGAAGTCTGAAGCTTGGAACGGCAAGTTTATCTTTATTTCTTGTGTTAAGATTATGAACACTACTTTTTTTTGTGAAGGAATCGTAATGTTTTCTTGTATACATAATATTCTCATAGATGTATTGAGAGGCAACAGTCAGAATATTTATTTCTTTAAATATTTCTCTTAGAGATTCCCTAGACCGTAAATTATATATAGCACGGACAGCTCTCTTTTGTAAAATAAAAACATCCTGAATGCTAGCCGCAGAACCCCATAACAATATACCATACGTCATTACACTATGAAAATAACTAAAATATACCAATCTTGCCGTTTCAACATTTGTCAAGAGTCTAATTTTCTTAACAGCAAAAGCTGCAGAACTCAGTCTACTTGACAAGCTATCAATATGAGGATCCCATTGCAGTCGGGAATCTAGTGTAATACCAAGGAACTTTGTCGATTCTACTAACTCAACTTTTTCACTATTTACATTTATAAGTGTACTGACATGCCTCACATTAGGTAGTGCAAACTTTATGCATTTCTCCATTTAATTGTAAACCTTAATACCTGAATTGCACGTTGAGTTCATAAGAGAAAATTATATCAGCATCTCGCGATATTTAAGATTAATAATAAAATGAGTGTACAAAACATAATGGAAAAAATAACCCTCATTAATTAACAATCCTTTATCTTTATCACGAATTAACACAAACATAATTATCCTTATTTACAAAACATAGTCTAACGAAGTTTATTTATACGTAATTGCATTTAATAGATTTTTAAAAGATTGTTTGTTTGCATCCAATAAGCTGCAAAACTAACCGTTTTTTTAATTATTTCACCGGGAATCTACATCTTAGGCGGGGCTATAAATTACCCGAGTGAAGTCACGACAAAACAGCTAGTTCATAATAAATCATTAAATATATCTTTCCAATAATATGATAATTTAAAAGTAACTAAATTCTAATGAATTTATGAATATTTAAATGAATAGTAAATATTTAAATGAATAGTAAATACAATTTTATAGATAAAACTCACCGGTAATTGTTTATTAATATGAAAACCGCATCAGGAGTCAACAGTCAAGAGTTGTCAATAAAGAAATGTCAACCAAACAAGACAAACTCGATTTATCCAACGTACTTTTTACCGATGAACCAATGATGAAGTAGAATAAAAGCTGTGATCGGTATTGTCAGTATCATTCCTTTAAAAATTACGCAATTCGGAATCATATGTGGATACTTTTTTATTGAAAAGTATCAAATATCTATTATTATGTTATTACTTTTTCAGCTTTCGAATTCGCATAGTCGTGTTTTGCTGGTTGATAATCTTTCTTCTTTGATTTGATGTATATTATTTGCTAATAAAATCGAGAGTTTGAAGAATTACGCCCAGAATTTCATTGAGCTACTGAGCTACTTCTGATCCTACCATTAGAGTACCAACAGTTAGGAGAGTGAATGGAATATTATTCGTATTTGAAAACTTGGATATAAGACAAACATAATTATATAATGGATCATAAGACAATACTATAGTGGAACAATGATGACAAACATTCAATGTTAATAATATTAAACTCTAAACTCACTTCTGCATTAAAAATTGCAATACAAAATTGTATTTATTTTACGTACCTTTACTATTCAATGCTAAATACGACTTAATAACTTTAGATAAAGAAATATGCTTAAAAAAATACCAGTTCATTCATTGTGCTTATTCCATCCATCTCGAGCAACTGTGACCTGAGACTGCTGTATTTTAGGCATTTTTATTTAAGGTCAACACAGCATTGTAAAAGCAAACATAAAAAATAATAATTTTCTCTTAAGGATCATCTCGAAAAGAAATGTAAAAATTAGGTCATGTGGGTAACCCAAAAATGACACAAAGCAAATAAAAAGTAACGTAAAAGAGTGCAAGTTTTACATTCTGGCAATATTACTACTCTGATGTCATTTATATCATTCGGCTTTTTGGCGGGAAACTGAAAGCGCGGATTTTTAAATTTCTTAATAAATTTTAATTAAATTACTATTACAAACACCACATAGGAAGCTGTACGTACGTTAAAAATGACGACGGATGATGACGACGAGAATTCCATGGATGCAGACACTGGTTGGACGGATACAAGTAAGAGAAAACGTAAACTTAATTCCAATAAGCAAACTAAGGATAAGTCTTCCAATGTAGTTGACTCCAATTCGAGATTTTATACAAAACCAGGCTATAAAAGGCTTTATTCTGATTTGAATAATGACATCGAAGAATATCCAGTCTATGTAGAAAGTCAAAATAGAGAAGAAAAGTTAGGAAACAAAAACCCGCTTGCAATATCAAAACTATTCAAAGGTGTGAAGGGGATACACGAACGTCGTAGAGTTAGTGCGACAAAAATAATGTTCGTATTTAAACAAGCAGCTGCAGCAAATAACTTCCTTTCCAATGAATGTCTAGTAGATAATAACATGAGAGCGTACATCCCTGCTTCCTCTGTGGAAAGAGTAGGGGTAGTTAGATTCATTCCAAAGGAAACAACTTGCAGTGAACTCTATCAGAAGTTGTCTTCAGATAGTGAAATAATCTCGGTCAGAAGATTCATGAAGAGACTAGGCAACGACTTGGTACCACTAACTACGATTTCCGTTACCTTTGTAGGGACAAGATTACCTCAACATATATTTCTTGATAATTGGAGGTACAAAGTATCTGAATATATCCCACCTATAATGCAATGCTTTGAGTGCCTAAAATTCAATCACTCAGCCAAAGTATGTAGGAATAGTCAAGTTTGTTCTAAGTGTGCAGAGAGTCATTCATACAAGGACTGCACTTCAGAGGTTTTGAAGTGCAGTAATTGTAGTGGCGATCATTTAGCGATATCTAAGTTATGTCCAATTAAAATGTCTAAAATTGAATCAAACAAGAAAAGTTATTCGAATGTACTAAAAAGTAATAGTTCATTCCCACCTTTACCTAAAAGTAATGTATTGAACCATAAGTTTAAAAAAGATGTTTCTGCCCCATTGAAACCTAATGACATAATAAACGATGAGAAAATTATGAACACTATAGTTAAAACATTGATATCCCTTGGCAATTCTAATACAGCTAAAACAGTAACACATATTAAAGAAACATTCATTAAATTATTAACTTCTTAATGGGTCATTTGAAAATTGTTCATCATAACATTCAGAGTATTAATAACAAAAAGCCATTGCTTCTTACATTATTAAATGACAATAATATAGATATATGTTTATTAAACGAAACATGGCTTAAAAACTCTTCTCCGAAAGTTAATTTTCCAGGATACATATTTCTGAATAAAAATGCAAAAAACGAACATGGTGGAGTAGCTATTTTATTAAAAAATTCTCTGAAATATAACATAGTATCCATTCCTTTTTACGAAGATATACAATGCATAGCTGTATTGATCCAAACAAACAGAGGTTCTCTTTCCATTTTATCGGTGTATTGTCCTCCTGGAAATGTAAATAGAACTAGATTTAATAAATTAGACAATATTATTCGAAACCTTCCAAAACCGTGCTTAGTCACGGGAGATTTTAATGCGCATCACATAGCATTTGGCTGCATAAGTACAAACTCTAGGGGCAATAAACTATTTGAAATATTGGATAACAATGATCTATGTATCTTAAATTCAGGTGAACATACAACAATTCAATCACCAAATAGAAATTCCTCAGCTATAGACGTAAGTTGTATAAGTCCATCTTTGGCACCTTTATGTGAATGGCGTGTAGGGAATGATCCACTAGGCAGTTTCCATTATCCAACATTTATAGATATAAATATATCTCCATCAGTATATCTAGTTAACAATGATTATGAAAAGTTCTTATATAATAAAGCTGATTGGGTGAAATATCGTATTAAGTCTGAAGAATACTTTAAAGACTTTATTGTAAATATTAATAATCCACTCCTCACTTATGAAAATTTTAGTCTATTACTTGAAATATTAAAAAAAGAATGTGTTCCTTTATATAAAAGTAGACAAGGTCAAAAAAGGCGTACACCAGCTCCTTGGTGGAATTCCAGATGCTCTAATGCAGTAGATGACTCTCGCAAAGCTCTGCAAACATATAGAAATAATTGTACCTTAGAAAATTATATTAACTATAAGAAGTTAGATGCTCTCAAAAAAGTTACATTAAAAGAAGAAAAAAAGAACAGTTGGAAAAACTTGTGTCACTCTTTTAATAGATTTACCCCTATTACTCGTATCTGGAATTTTATAAAGAGGTTTAAAGGTATTGATAGAAAAACTGTTTCTAAAAATGATGAGTGGATTCCAAATTTCATAGACAAATTTACCGAACCAGCTGATGTTAATGATGAAGATATCACCCATCTTTTTGAGTTTAATAATGACAATATGGAATCATCTTTCTTGCTAGAATCATTCCAATGGGATGAATTTGTTGCGGCAATTAATTCAAGGAGGGACTCTGCCCCTGGTTTAGATAACATTCCATATATCATGATTAAAAAGCTTCATAGATCTGTTCAGTCATTATTATTACAAATTTACAATTTATTATGGGAAAAACAACTTATTCCAAACTCATGGAAATCTCAATGCATAATTCCAATCCTAAAACCAGACAAACCAGCAAATCATCATGACTCATATAGGCCGATTTCATTGTCTTCCTGTTTAGGAAAGCTATTTGAGCATATGATCAAAACAAGATTAGATTTTTTTGTAGAAACACATAATATCTTACCTTCAAACCAATTTGGCTTCAGACGTGGTCGAAGTGCAAATGAAAGTTTTGTTACTTTCTTGTCTGATATCAAAAAGTGTATCATAAGTCGCAATAGTGCTCCATGTGTTTTCCTGGATGTACAGGGTGCTTATGATAATGTGGACTTATACAAGCTGTCACATATTATGTCAGATCTAGGTATTCCTGGAAAATTAATAAAATGGATTTTTAATTTTGCTTATGACAGAACTGTATTTGTTAAATTCAATAATATTTTACATGGTCCTAAGAAGTCATATAAAGGTCTTATGCAAGGCGCTTGTTTATCACCGATTTTATATAACTTATATACTTCTCAATTAATGTCCAGAATTCCTAATGATATAAAGGTTCTACAATTTGCAGATGACCTGCTTTTATATTGTGTAGAAAGGAATCTCCAATCAGCTGAGGCCAAACTTAATGGAGCATTAGATAACCTACAGCATTTTTATGAAAATCAACTTAAATTGACCATAAATACATCTAAGTGTGATGTTTTAGTTTTTGGAAGTAATGATCTTGCACATATAAAATATAAAAATGGTAGAATTCAGATAACTAATAGTCACAAATTTTTGGGTGTAATTATTGATTCAAAGCTAAAATTTCAACAGCATATAAATTATGTCATTAAGAATGCTCATAGGGGCATTAACATATTGCGCTGCTTGGCCGGAGTCTCTTGGGGTGCAGATCCTAAGCTATTATCCACACTGTATAAAAGCATTGTACGCAGTCATTTTGACTACAGTTGTTTAGCTTATTTGAACTGTAATTCAACTCTGTTAAAAAAATTAGATGTTGTACAAAATATTGCATTAAGAATTATCTCTGGAGCTATGAGGTCTACTCCAGTAAATGCCATGGAAATAGAAACATGTATCCCACCTCTATCAATAAGACGGTTCCTTCTTGCACAAAAATTTTGTGTAAAAGTGTTGTTTAGCAATAATTTTGTGGTTACTAATAATTTGTTGCTTCCTCCAGCAATGGCAGATAGTGTAGAAGGTTCTATAGTCTCTGCAAATTCAATAATGCAAGGATTAACACCAGAGATGTGTACAATTTTAACTAAAATACAAAAGAAATGTGTGAATATGTATATATGTGAGGATAATATTTGGCCTTTTTATAAATGTAAATATAAGGCTTTATTACACCAGCACTCAATTAATTTGTCTAATATTAACGATAAATTTGATTACTTAGATTTAATGGCAAATAGAAAAGAATTATATAAGATTTTCACAGATGGGTCTAAAAGTGACAAATGGGTTAGAGCTGGTTTTTTTGATTCTCAAACAAAATTAACTAAAGTGTTTAATCTAAACAGTATTACATCAATTTTTACAGCTGAGGCTTATGCTATTCTACAAGCTTTAAAATATGTCAAAATTGCAAATATCTTGCAGAATATTGTAATAATTACTGACTCTCAAAGTGTACTGTTGGCTCTTTTGAATCCTAAAATAGACTTTAAGTTAAATTATATAGTTTATAATATTAAGGACTTACTATATGAGCTAAAACTTAGTGGTATGAAAGTAGAGTTCCTTTGGGTGCCTTCTCACAGAGGCATTGCAGGGAATGAGATTATAGACAGAGCTCTCTCTTCTGGTTATGATGAAGACTGTAGTAATCAAAGGCAAATACCATTCTCTGACTATTTCCAAGTTTTGAAAGATGACACCAAAAAGCTTTGGAGAGACTATTGGGATAACATCAAAGAATCCAAAGGAAGTTGGTATGCTAGTATCCAACAAATATTTCCTGTGAAACCCTGGTATAATGATAGACAATGTGACTCCAGGAAATTCATAACAATAATTAACAGACTACGCTTTGGTCACTGTTTAGTCCCAAGTCACCTTCACAGACTTAAGATAAAACCTGACAGTCGGTGTACACATTGCCAACAACAGAATGCCGATATTGACCATCTTTTCTTTTCATGCTCCGCATTTGGTATCCAGAGGCTCGTCTTTGTCAGTGAACTTCAATCAGTTTCAGAAGATATGAAACGAAGTGTTCCCCGCCACATTAAAGAAATACTATCAGAACCAAGGTTTTACTTACCAGTTTATAAGTTTGTATGTAACACCGTAGAATTATTGTAAATATATCTTTATGTGAGTAGCGTACTTTTAAGCTGATTGATTGAAATTGTTCTTCCTTTTAATTTACGTTGAAAAGTTGATATTCTTTTTAGGTTGTTTTTAAATTGACATTTGTTTGAATTCGATAACGACTAGTTTTAGTTCTTTTCTATGGATAACAAATTTCTATGAGTTTAGTAGTAAGATTGTATATATATATACATATGTTACAACTTAATTTTTAATTAATGTTAAATTTTAAATTTTTTAATTATTGTTAAATATCTTCAAGTGTTATTTACCATGTAATTTTTTTGTATGTTTACGGCTAAAGGACTGGGTTCCAAGCCAATTTATATCAATGTCAAAACATTTTTATAATGATACCCACATCAAATTCTCTAAACATGTAAATCGATCGACTTATAAGTACACAATTTATAAAAATAAGATACTCTACAATACAATATTGTTTTAATAGTAAATCGTAGGAGTAAATCATATTGTAACGACGCATGAATGGTTTTGTAAATTTTTACTTAGAATCGAACTTCAATAGAGCAGGTAAAAATTATTTGCAACTCATGGCCTACAATTCATAATTGAACAGTACAAAAATTATAAATTGTTTGAAGACCAATATGGATATTTCTAAAGAAGACAAAGGCTTGGACTTATTGTTCTCAAATGCTTTGAAACAAAACTTACCTGCTGGCACAATGGGACTAATACATGTAAAAGGGATTAGGCCTCTAAAAAATTTAAAGTAATAAACACATTTTCGACGGCGGTCGAAATCCCTACCATAAAATAATTCAGAGAAAAATTATCTTCGTGACCGGTTTCAGTCAGGATGTTGTTATCTTTAAGGTCCCGGATTCAATTCAATCGGGTCAATACAGAAAATGGTTTTTCTATATTACCACGAGTATAGGTGTTTTGGCAATTAGTTCTATTATAACTTTTACCCGCGACATTGTCCAGTGATTTTTCATGACAAAAGAGATATCATTAGAAGCGTCTTGGTTCTCCGTTGTGCTATGTGACGTTACTTTAAACTAAAAATATTATTCCATCATTCCGTATAGGATATCAAATGAAGGGACTTAATTAGCATATTTCAAGTATTATATTGTAAGTTTTATGCTCGCGATTTCGCTTAATACATCCGAAATTTAATTAATTAAATTAGTTTTTGGACTTTTTTTTTAATAATTTATATTATCAATTGTATCATTAGAATATTACAGTCATTTTTTTGTGATCATAGTATTAATTTCAACAACTCTCATGTTCTTTTCATTCAAGAGCATAAATAACAATATCGTTACAATATTATTTCTCCACTTTCGGCTGCTTAATATAAGCACAGTAAACTGTTGTCAGTTTGTACAGAAATGGCATTCTCCTCGAATTGATTTTAAGCTTTAATGCGTTCGAAATATCATTTCAAAGTGGTTAATATAGATTTCTTTTTCTGTTATATTATAGCTCCATTACGGGTCTACATAAGCTATGAGCGCCACTGGTTAGATATCAGGTTCGCTTTATTTGCTACGCGTATTTAATACTATTTAACTAACTTAATTGTTAATTTAAACTCAAGTGATTATTGTGTGTTTACACGAACCTAATCACTTGAAATTAAGTTAAATATTTATATATAAAAAATATCGCATATGATGTCACATTCATAATAGTTTATGGAATTCAAAAAGAAAGATATTGATGGACAATGAATTCATATATTATTAAACTTGCAATTTTCCCGCGACTTTATCGGTAAAATGTAGCTTACATCACCTTCCTATTATGTAATTTCCCGAAGGCGAAAGAATTTTCATGATTGGACCAGTGTATTTAAGACAATCACCCCCTACAAACAAAGAAATGAAGTTAGATACTAAACCTATTTACAATATAGTATACATATGTAGTTATTGTTATTTTTATAAATTATAATATTCGTTTGGAGATTAGTAACCTGCAGATTACTTTAATATAATCGTTGATAAGGATACGATTTTGTCCATTTCTGACTTAAAACCATTCAAATTGTTCTTTTCATAGTATAAAGATGTGTATATTCATAATAAGAAAGCACTAGAATGTACAGTGAAAAGCAAGTCCGATTATAAGAAACCGTCAACATTCTATTTGAATACTCAGTGCTTAGAAGGTAGAATACTAAATCAACCTAAGAAATAAATATTTTTCTCTCACCAACGGCGGTAGTGTAAAATATCATGCATTTTTTTTCCATAACTCATAACCAGAACATAATTACTACCTGGATTTCAATACTTTTGTTTAGACTAAAAAGGGCTCCAAGTAAACAATAGAAGAAGTTATTATCATGAAATGGGTTTTGCAGATACTATTATCAGTAGGTATTAGTAGACTTATTTGTTCTAGAACAATACGGTCAGACAGCTGGGGCTTTCCTTACCTAGTCGAGCTCAGTAGATCAGTCAAACCAATGGTTAGTTCGTCCTCAGTCGTGCTACAGTGAACACCAGTGTTACTCCGTGTGCCTTTTTCTTAATAACCAAGAAAATGTCTTTCGTACAAATGACATCTAACGCCGCCGCAATGTCACCGGGTTCTTCTTTGCTTTACCTCCATAATGAAGCCTATTTGTTCCACAAATCGGTGTGGAGCGGCTGGATTGACGGTTATTTGGGCAAAGAAAATTGTTACACTGATTCGGATGTATCTAACAAAAGTCGTGAAGATTTGATCATGTACATTGACCATTTCATGCAGGAATGTTATTTACACCCCTATCAGGTAACGTTGCTAGCTCAAATCCTGTCTCCAGCGGCTGTGGAAAGAATGTGCCGGCAAATCTTCTCCGTTAAAAGTTTGAGAACAGAATTCGTGGAGGCTTTCTATACTGTATTTATACCGAATTATATAAAAAGATTTTACTCGTGGTCGATCATAGACTTGTTGAAGAGAGCAAACGTGGCGTATCCTGGACCTTTCAAGAAGCTAGTACAGAATCTGATGCAAAACACTGAAGTGCACGAGGACATCTTAAAGGATTACGTCATCAATATAAGCGCTAAGGACAAGAACAACGTAATGACTTCTGTAGCCGGCCTAAGATTGACAGCTCATCAGTTCATGCGCCAATTGAAGACAATCAACATATTATTTAAGGGAAGTGATAAATCTACCGTTATATGCGAATTTGTCGTTGAACACCTTCAGGAATATTCGTGTTTCTGTTATAAGAATAAAGATTTCGGGCGCTTATTACTGACGTACCTGCAAAACTTCTCTTGTTACCCTATCGACCACGAGACCGTCAGAAAGATGATCGATGGTCACTGTACAGAATTCAAAAGTCCGTGCCAGACAATATTTTGGGATATCTACCATGAACTTCAGCGGCTTCAATATCAGTTAATGGGAGGACCCAGATTTTATGTAGATAGGCCTGAAAAAGAAGTTTCTACGTTTAATTTATAAGTTATTTATTATTGATTTGTTCAACTGTAATATTTAGTACCTTTTCACATAGTTTTTAGTTATTTTTTTTTTTTATTATTTACTTTATATTTGTACCGTTTCCACATGTAACATATGTTCTAAGAAATATAAATATATGTCTCCTGTATTCTAATGTATTATTATACGTATAATAAGTTAACTGCTGCTGTTTTACTGTTTACAAAATTAATAACCCATTTTAGGATTAAATTTATTCAATCTTTAGGCAGCAAAATTTCATTTTTTCATTATGTAATATTAATATTAAAAACCAAACGCATAATTTGTCTGAACTTATAGTTGCTCTAACGCTCCTGTCTATAGTAAAATAACACCTGGTTTCTGAATTGAGAATGTAAAGTTAAGCACAACTCAAACAGTTCTTAAACCACCTTATACTTCACTTAAACAGGTTTCCGTTTCTGCTTTTATTTTGTGTATTGACTTAAGTTTTTTAAGTTTCACATGACAAAAAACAAGTTATTAAGAATAGTCGGTTGAGATTTTGTACTTTTCTCAATCCAGAAATTAATTACTTAATTAATTACTTAATTTCTGGATTAACTATCAGTAATAACAAGCAATTAAATAATTATTCAATAAACAAGAATTCGAATGAATTAGAAACTGTCGAAAGCTGGAATACACATGCGAGTGTAAGTTAAATAATACCTCATGCAGCATTATATACATTTAAAAATGTCTTATGCCAAGTTCAGAAATATGATATGACTAAGATATTTATCATGAAAAATGTATTTGGACAATATGTTTGCATGATTATTTTAACGTAAATATTTCTAATGCTAGAGATAAGCCTCAGATAATTTTTCTTTATTATTTGTTAGTCCATATTCATTTATATGACTTTTTTCTCTTTATTTTGGCACAAACAGTCATTAAGGAAAAAAGTGCTTAAATATAGATAGTGCTTATATTATAAGCAATACAGTGTCGAAAACGATATATAATAATTAACAATCTTTAAAACAGTAAGAAACTTTTTTACAATTTTTTACATGCAATTATGAACACTTCATATTATGCTGCCTATTTTTTTTCCAACATTATTCGTTTTAAGCCTATTAAAGAAATGTTAAAAATATTAAAGAAGTGTTATCCGATGTCAATATTATTTGAAATTATAATATGTATATTTTAATGTAAAAGTAAAATATAGATGAATAATTAATGAATTAAAAACTTCAAAAAATAGAATTCATTAGTTTATGAATTCACAAAAGATATTAAGACGAAACGTCTATCACACAAATGTCTTATAAACTGAACTATTGATAATTCAGTGAGGAAAAGCTGGATTGAAGGTGATTTAGGCAAAGTCAACTATTACACTGACCGTGATCTGTCTAACAATAGACACGAAGAAACAATTAAATAGACCATTTAATGACAGAACGCTATATATCATGTTAATGGTACTGGTCCATGTCTGTAGCAGCAATGGAAAATACCACATGATGTCACTGACTGACCTTAACGACGGAGATAGCTGGAAAGAGAGACGAAAGCAAAATTGCCTCCCAATGAACCGAGCGTCATCATAAGACACCCGAGGACCGCGGGCCAACTATTATAGGTTGAAGTTTGTATATATTTTGAGTTTCTATCAATTCTTTGTAAGCGCGATGCAGGTGGTCTTTGAATATTCTTGTGAGCCTTGCTGTAGTGGTACACTGCCATCTTGTAACCGAATGTTGAAGCTATGATGTTCGTTTTTTTAAGTAGTTCTAGTTTGCTTATATTTTTATTTTGTTTAATTTGTAATATTTATTATGTCAAAATTAGAAGTAGATATTTATTGTTGTTAAAAAGATGTGATTTATTATTATTTATTCGTTTTACTTAAATTATTTAAAAGTATAGTTATAGTATTTAATAATTATAAATGTCAAAGTCATTCAACTAAGTATTAAATTTTTATATATTTGAGTTCGCCGCGAACATGATTCGAATTTAATCTATCTTTTTATATTTATTGTATTGATATCTAATTTTCGAACTTTTCATATTTCAGTTTTGTAATATGTTAGTTAAAAGGAACGGAAATGACTGTCTTTGGTCCATTCGTTTTCTGCAAAAATCAACTTTTGCTAGAGTCGCCATCTAAGGAGGTGCTTCTTTAGTGCTTTCTTTTTTTTTTTTAATTGAAAAAATGTAATAAGGATGACGACTTATTTATAATTGTTTGTCCGTCGCGTTGATTGTTGAAAAATATTAAACACATATTTTTTTCGTAATCATTGAATTAGGGCGATACATTGAGTTAAAATGTCACTTGACGTCACGTTTTTGTACATTTTCTACTAAGCTGTGACGAAGACGTCTTTTTTTTTAGCAAGTCGTCATCCTCGTTCATTGTCTGTAATAAAGGTATTTCATAATCGATAGATTACATTATTTTACGTCTAGCAATTTTTAAGAACTGTCATTTTTAACATTAAAAGTAAATGATGACAGTTCTATTTTGTAAACAAAATTTGCGTGTGCTCGTTTTAGAGAACTACTGATTATGTCTGAAATTTGGAACTTTTCTCCTTCATTACAATTTGAAGTAGAACTGTGTTTAAGTACTGTTTCCAATAATGAAAACAACAAGTGGTTAAAAGCATTCGGACATTGTAAATTTAACCTGGTTCATCCACCTCGTCCTGCCGAACATAACAATAGTGAAATTGAAGGGAGAAATGCTTCCACAATTATCGTTAGCGCCGAAAAAGACCATGCAGTAGTTGACAATGCGAAAACCACAATTACAGATAATGAAACTATAGAAAAAATTTGCGAGTGCTTACATACAGACTTATCTTCACGTTACAATTTTATGATCGAGGAATGTTTAAAAAACCCTAATTTGCTAGTTAAACTTGCGTGTCATTTGAACATTAATACAGTAGAGAAGATATGCAAGTTCGTTTTCGAAAGCAACAATGTCAATAAAGACTTTTTGGTACTATTTTTCAAAGTCTTCTTACCTGCATATATAAAAAGAGGTTATAGTTGTCATACGTTAGATTTATTACTCTGTGGTAGTAAGTTTTCATTGGAGTTTGATATTTTTATTAGGAAAATTTTAAAAGATTGCAATATACCTAATAATTTTCTTCAAGATTATGTTAAAATGTTAAATGGTGAACAGCAGTCTAGATATTTGTTATTGTTGGCTAACTTAGACCTGTCCTCAGAACAGTTTGTACATAATTTATTTTCAATATATTTAGCATATAAAGATTGTGTGAAAAGTGATAAAATTCAATGTTTAATTCAATCACTACTTTATGAATATTCAAATAATTGTATTAGTGATAAGAATTATGGCAGATTATTGTTAAGTTTCTTGCAAACAGTTAAAAGTTGTAAAGGAAATTTTAATCGGGAATATGTTGAGAAAATTATAACTTTACATAGGTCGCCTTTTAAAAGACCGTGTTTGACTATTTTCAATGAACTCTTGAATTATGAGCAATTGCATACTGATTAAATTTTAATAATAAAAAATATTGTAAGCTCAAAGATCTTTGTTTCATTTTTTTATTTGTCTTTATCAGTTGGTTAAACTTTCAATGAAAATGTGTTAGTACACAACTGTTAATTTGGATTTTATCACATCATAACAGCATGTTGTCATAAAAAAATGAGAATATTCAATTGGAATATGTACTGAGAGCTACCAATACATAATGCGAGAGCATATCCTGGGGGTGTTCATGGGGTCATAATCACCCCATGGGTCCAGGGACTATTAATTAAAATTGTTTTATGTTCTTATAAATTTTTTGTCCTAATGCAGATTTTTATTAAAATACTTTCAAAATTTAATTAATTTATAAAACTTTGTATCTATTATTATCAAAATTAACTTCTTATGACTTTACCACCACTATGTGACCCCCACCCTCTTGCCAAAGCTGGATCTGCTCAATTCTATTTTCTGATGCCCAAAGTACACATTGGATGTCAGTTTCAATATTTAATGAATGAATGGACAAAATCAAACATATGGATACAATAAATTGAACTGTAAAATGGCAGCCTTATAACTAAAAAGTAATTTCTAGGCAACTTTGCTCTAATACCAAAATTACTGTATGTTAGAAGATATATTCCTGGTGCTACTGGACTGACGTTACCCCAGCAGCCCCACATTATTTATATAATATTCACTTTAACCATTTATCACAGTTAATTCCCAGACTGATAAATATGAGGTTAAATGATGAGCTAGTCTTTTATTTACTATAAAAAAATAAAAATAAATACATAATTCTATCTATGATATTATGGGACTAACGTTAGGCTAGCAGCACCACCAAGACTCGTTTATCTTCGAAAAAATGTAACTTGACTTTTTGTCACTTTATCGTATTAAAAAGAAGAACACAAGATATAAAAGGGACTTGACGAGTCAAGAATTCATTTTAAAATTCAATAGATTTTATAACTAGCGAAATTCAAAAATTAATTTTGAGTCTTTTATTTCTGTGGTACAGCTAGCGTTATAATTATCTTGGCATCACTTTTGTACTTAACACATTTCATTGGCGTATATCGCGACGTACCGTGAAGCGACCTATTACGCTGTAGCCGGTAACACACGTCGCGTTATTGAACCTTAAAATTTTGTACGGATTGTACATCGGCCGTTTCGTATTCTGTGGTCTACATTTATCTTTGTAACTGGCACAGGTAACATTATAATCAATAAAAATAATATTCTCTTTATGTATGTATTTATTGCTAGTACTAGAGACGCAATGAACATTTGACAGATGGGCGTAGCCTACGAGTCGCCATTTTGTTTTGGTTTTGCTCTCGCTAGTTGGTAATTCATGTAAGACCAAGATTTTGGCTTAGCAATTAACGTATTAGGTACTCCACATCATTTTGATCGCATTGGGAGCTTTGTTGATAACGCCGCTAACTGTACCGGTATAAATCTGTATTAGTAGTGTATTAGCTGTAATTAAATGAAACACAACATATCCAAACTGCACACGATTTATTCTGTCGAAAAACAGTGTATTTTAAAACCGAAAATGGTACGTTATAACAGTCAAAAAATTAATCAACAGTTATTGTAGGTACCACAGTTTCAGTACAGATTCACTATACTATTAAAACATCTTTTTAATAATGTAGAAAACCATACTATTTTATAATTTCATTTAATAGTATTTATAAAAATATCAGGAATAAAATTATAATCGTTTATTATTGTTTAAATGAAAATAATGCACCGTATCCAAGTTGAATCACAATTTAAATATATTTAAAAATTCATTTATAATAATAAAACCACAACTCTAGTTTTTGAATTAAAACCGTTACTGAAACTGTAATACTACACGATATGAACACGAATTTATGCATCACAGACAATAATCGAATGGCCGATTGGTATGGCGACTTTAAAAAACTTAAGAAACAAAGTCAAGTAGATAATTTAAACAGCATATTTTTCAAAAGTACGTAGTCTTTGTCAAGATAATTCATCGTCAGATATGAAACAGTAGTAATAATAAAAACTAAGTTTTGGCTTAAAGGACATTGAATCCAAACCAATAATATTAAAAAAGAAGCGTTAAAAAATAAGTAAAAGCAGCGAATTAAAAGCAGACTCATTAGGTTCTTTTAGTGTCATATTAGTTGTGCACGGATAAATTAAAAAATAATTATAAATACGGTTAGTAAATAGTTCAGTTTCATTAAGTCGCCAAACCATACATTAAAAACTATTTTCAACAATTATCTTTTGTAATAACAGTAGATTCAATCACAGTATTTTTTAAGCCTAGGAAGTACCCTTTGTGCGCGATACATACTTTTGTTTTTTTTTTATAATTATATAAAGATGTTTTAATATGAAAAAAGAACCAAAAGCTTGTCTTAGCGAAACACAGTTTTTGATAGGACAACGGTGTTTTGAACAATATTTTTTAATTCTCTATTCAACAAGTACAAAAATGGGATTGTTGGAATTGTGTTAAGTGATTCCAATTTCTATGCCAAAATAGGATTTTTATTTACTTATTAAACACATACATACAATCATACATAAACATACACACACACACACACATATAAATATATGGTGTGTTATGTTTAATGCATTTTATTGATTTTAATTAACTTACAATATGGATGACTTTTTATTACAAAAGATTACGATTATCATTACTTTTTTTTGTATTTTTTTTTGTCATCCACATAGAGTAATAAAATAAAAATTAATTTTATAATAATATTTAAGCTTTGTAGTTTTGAGTAACAAAACATTGAATATTTATTTACCGCTAGGAAAATGTCATATTCCTAACGTTAAATAAGATAAATTTGATATTATTACGAAATAAAACTAACTCTAGCTTTAGATAATACCTACATTTATCAGAGTACAAGCATATACTACACTTATTATTATTTATTACTTAATTAGAGTATTAAATTACATTACAATTTGAAATGGAATGTTTAGATATTTCAGTCCTATTTAATTTTCCATTTAAAACATTTGTAAATTTAGTCTAAACTGGTCTTAGTTATTGTGATATAGTTTATCGTATTTTTATTTAAGTTAAGTAATGTGCTTTTTATATAAATATATCGTTTGAATTTAGTGAACATTTTATTTAGTATTCATTGCAAACAATATATGTATTAACATTGTCACTGGTTCGGGAATTTCATTACGCACCTTCCTCAATATGAGTTTTGTCGTAATCACTTGACTGACAAACCCAAAGTCCTGAGTTTTTAAGGGTAGGTGGAAATCAGACGGAAGATTCGTCAAGGGTCTTACAAAAATAAGCTTTGTTGCGCGACGTATCACCCGTCGTGTGTACAAGGTTGAATGTTATGACATATATGTCATATATTTGTCAATTCTGACTTTCAGCAGCCGACGACACGAGACGCGACGTATCTTCCGTCAGATATGCATCGACTCGAAGACAATTACTGAATTGAGAAAAGTATGTAGATAAGTACTTTGATTTCGGTCAGAAACAGGCGTGCTAAGTATGTTTCAAAATTATGATATGGATTATTATATTTGATTAATTTTGCACTCACAATGCTATTCTGGAAAATATTCTTAATGAAAAATACTTAAAAAATTCACTTTGTCCCTGTCCTATTTCAGAGTGTCAGGGATATTTTTCATAAAGAATATTATGATATGGATTTTAACATAAACCTTTTTATAATAATCCAAAGCTCAGTTTTGTTTATTGAATAATTTTGAAATTAATTATTGCCTTAATTTTGTAGTCAGACGATAAATCTAATTAATGGATACACATATATTGGATGACACATATTTTGGTAATGTCTATATGGTAATAAACGATTAAATTTTGATTTGATTTATATACATTATTGGTTAAAAATAATGCCTAGAAATCTAATAAATTTTGTGAATTTGGAGGCTATTATTGGTTCAAAATAATTATTAAATTAAACTCAAGTTTTTTTATAGAAATTAAAACGAAACTACTATTATGCCCATCAATCCGAAAAAGAAAACTTATACTATTCTGGAAATCCAAAACTGAATCCAGAAAGATGTAACAACAGTTTAGTCTATATTACCTGGATTCCCATAACTTAAACTAGAATCAATACCACATACTTTCTTATACATTACGTTACACTTTTAATCTTAACAAACTAATTTATAGGCGGCTGTATTATCCGAAAATGAAGAAGGTATGTCAGAAGAGTTTTAAAGCTAACATTTTATTATATTTGGCATTATTCTGATTTGCTAAGTATCAACGCAATATTTTAAAACAGTTTTGAGATCATAAATATTTCATTTCATTGACATACCTTCTATGAATCACTAACCAACTTTTTGAAATGGCTTTTAGTATCAGTCTTTTGAGTTGAGATTGTTTCTATATGCTTCTGAGATCACGATTATTGTATTCAAACTGAATTACTTAAATCGTTACTTATTCTAGGTTTACATTTTTAGTTACTTATACACAGAGTAAAGAAATTTTACTACATTTAAAAGCAAAAACACTATAGTAAAGTGAATAAAAACAATTTAGTGATATTTGCAAGATTGTACTAAATCGATTGACGTAAGAACTATTAAAATTGGCCAACGCGTTTAGTCTCTCGAGTGCCACAAAGGAACTAACATACATAGGCTGAAAATGTAACAAATACAATAAGACGGGTTCGAAATTTAACAACGGTTATTAAGTCTAAAGTTATTATTACTACTATGTCTAGAGGTAAAAGCAAAATTAATTTGCCAATACGATAACACCCTGTATACAAAAAAATTAAACCCATTTCTTATCAATAAAATGTTCGAAATGGAAGGCACGAGGTCAAATTTAATGAATCTATTACAACTTTATCTATTGATCGAAAGTTTGAATAGTATACAAACATCATAAAAAATACTTAACAATATAAAAAGTATAGAAAAATATGAAATGGACAGTAAGCCTGAATGAACACAGTGGTATTAGATACTAAAGTAATGTTACGGCACATAATCGGCAGTTTTTTAGTCTGTGAGCACCATTTTGTTGTGTGACCTTTGAAGTTTTTATATATTTAGAATGAATTACTGCAACTTTATACGCCTATATTTTTTACTAAATCTTCTACTTCATGCACCCGATTACACTCTTGACGAACCTTTATTAAATCTAAATAACTATTGGCCTGCCAAATTTTAACTCTATCTGTCCAGCATTCATAGATCAGAATTAAGAATTTAAAGATTTGTGTAAGTAAGTAGATGAGATCGGGTATTGCAAGTGGCCCATAAACATATGGGTTCATTGTTATGGTTTCGTAACAATCAACACATGAGAAAACAATCTGTACTATGAAGTTGAAAGAACTCATTTAAATCCTCAAATAGAAATAGTTCTTTAAGTAGTATGTTGAATGTATTACAAATAATTCGTCAAAACGTGAATAACATCTTTGGGGATTGAATCATTTCTATACAAAACGTTATTTAAGTAGGATTCCTTATGACAATCTAAATCACAACACAAATAAAATTTAGGATCCTCAAAATACAGTATGTTTAAAAGTGATAATTAAAAAAATGTATATTGTATAAAGAGCAAAAGATGGATAGACTCCGTAAAAGATGATGCGAAGTTTAAGAAAGGAGCGAATGTTGATCGTGAAGTATGAAAGAAGAAACCATATTGCGCCGATGAATGAATGAATGACTCAAATTGGGACAAGGCCAAGCATAAGATGATATGATCCTTATATTTTCAATAACACACGGTTATAGCAGACTTAATAAGATAAATATTATGCAAAATATTTCAATTTTGGTATGATATATATGGTTGAAAGGCTAATTTCTTAATCAACGCCATTTTATGAAATTATCAGGATTTTTAACGAAATAAATAGATGGTTGCTGGTAGAGAATGCCTAAAGGAATTAAGTCCGAAATTTGTACTTTGTGCAAAAAAGCTAAAATTAATGAAGATAAAAAATAATCAACTTTTTCATAAATTAGTAATTCGATGAAATTTATATGTTTGCTATGTCGCCGATTAATCTTTGCACAGTATTAATGCTCATAAGACTTAAGAATAGAAAAGCTTCTGTGGCGTTGACTCAATGAAATTGAAACCCAATTTAACAAGTATAAGTGCTAAAAAGTGATCATAAAAGTTTGAAACCAATCACAAAGAAATATTTGCTGGTTCCAAATACTAACAACTCACTTAAACGTATAATGTCTTCAAAAATATTTCTTGGATCAATTAGATTTTAATTTTTTGAACAACCTTCTAATTTTAATTCCTACTAAAAACGTTTTATGGCAAAAATGATTCAATTTAATTACTATTAGCTACAGATATGTTTTTTTAAATTTGTATTACATAATGGGGTGACTTCATATTGTTCTGCATTTCTAATAAAATAAAGATTCCTGTTATATAGCATACATGCATACATTTTAAAACTTCAAAGTGCACAGACGTGTTTCGATATCATTTTTTCCTAGCATTTTAATTGAACAAGATATGATTTGGTCACATTTTTCTATAAACGAAAAAAGAGACTGAAATACATTATTATACTTAATAAAAAAAATTAAAAATTCATAGTAAAAACCACAAGTAAAAAAGGTAAATAAAAATAGATTGCAGTCATAATAAGAGTATAAATACAGTGCGATGTCTTAATATTAGCGCATATTTATTGTACGAAAAACGCTGTTATTTCGTTGACCTTAAAAGAACCCACTTAACAATATGTAATTGGCACTTTTAAAAGAACTGCGCTAAAACTAAGATATCTACCTACTTAAATTAATGCTTGAATATTATTAATTATGTACGATATATTTATCTTTTAAATGATCCTTGCCACCGATTTTTTAGGATTTTATTTATTTATTCACTTATAAGATTACTTTTAGGTTACTCTATAATGATATAGATTGACTTTCAGTTGGTCAGAGTGGTGTTTTGTTATGTTAGAAGTAAATAATATATAATTAATGAAATAAAATAGAATATGCATTGTGAATAGTATAAAAATCAATTCAAACGCACAAGGAGTTTCATTTTCCTTGTGTTTTTCCCTTACTTTTTTTAAGATGATTAAAAAAATTGCTAAAAACATGTATTATACAGCCCATACATTTTGATAGTATAATTATTTCTCTTTTTATCCAGTAAAAATATTAAATTAATTATTTGGTTTAAAATATCAAAATGTTAACTCATATATTTTACTTTAAGGCGATGGCAAGGATCCTAAGCGTGCATACATGCCTTAGTCTAACAATTCATTCAATTTTTCTTTCCTTTCAACATGTTCTGGCTCTGCACAGTGTGCCATCAACACCGATTCACCGACAATCAAATTCTCAAAACACAAAGAACACGCATACATTGCATCGCCAAAACACACAATTTTATTATCATCTCTGTACATTTTCATTGGATTTAAAACGGTACTAGGCATAATTTCTTTTCCTGTAGAAACACACTTTTTGATATAAGCAGTTTTATATAAGAAATGAATCTTTTCGCAATGAGCCTGGCTGAGAATATGTTTTAGGAGACCGTTTTCTTCACTCTCAATAGTATTACAGGCAGGGCAGAAAAATGTGATCACGTTTTTCGATTCAAATTCTTGTTCGGATTGCTCACATTTGAGTTGAATGCTGTGAACTTGTACATAGAATGTTATTCTTTCGATTGCTGCCTTTTGTAGCAATGTACTGTACAAACTGGTGTCATGGAAGCTATTGTAGCTCACTATCAGGTCTAGAGACTCAGAGTAAGCTGACAATGTTGATGAATCAAGACTGAAATTGCCAATTGATGACGTTATTGATTGGCTCGACATTGATCCATCATTTTTGGTAGTAAGACCTGAATCAGTTTGTATAGATGGTGATCTATGTAGTCTACATCTGCAATCACATTTAGAGGTGTCTGCTTCATCATAGTCAATTGATTTTGTATAATCTGCATTAGAATCTTCAGAATCCAAATTGAATAAGTTAATCATTGCATCGCGTAAATCTGGGAAGTCAAAATGCTTATATTTCTTTTTATTACTGATTCGGAGACGTTTCTCACGTTTGCCTTTGTACAGATCCAATGTGGTGCTGCTGCTACCACTGGCTTGCTGCTTGTGTTTGGTTAATTGATTTCTTTGTAAGTACATGTTGGTGAAGTTGTCTATATAATGCTTCATAGACTGCAATTGGCTTCTTAGCTTAATTTTACTTTTATCATCTTCTTGTTCCATAATAATATTCCATGAACCAGCAGGACTAACACCACGGCTTACATCATCCATTAACATTACTTCACCCAACATTTTTGGAATTTTCGAAACATTTGTCCCAGGTAAGGGAGTTACGACCGATCGACAATTAAAAACTTTGGAAACTTCTATATGAAATTTGAATTCGGTTAACAGCTTTTTCAGAAGACAATCTAGCTTCTCCAATTTCATTTGGTAGCTCCACAGCAAGGAGATCCTTTCCTCCTCATTTCGATCCACTTCTACATCACCAAATGACTCCGGTGTAGTTGACCGCACAATTTGATTATCGGGCATGTCACTGAATACTTCTACTTTTCTACACATTTTTATCTCTTCCTTATTATCCGACTCTAAAGAAATATCTGTCTCTGATTTATCAGATAGAGACTCAATATCTAATTCCTCTTCCTCACAAATAGATGATGAATCAGATATCACATCGAATATATCAAACGAGTTATTTAAATCAATGCCTTTAAAATGGTGACTGAACAAGTCTGTGTTTTCGCTATCCAACAAAATATGTTTCGGTGTATTTTCTACGTTGTTCGAACTGTTATCTACATCACTAACAGAAGTGTTACACTTTTTTATATCTAACTTTAGCTTCTTGCTCTTTCTCTTCTCTTTTTTCGTTGGCATATCAATATTAATCGATAGAGCATCTGTGTCAGATAGAGAACATTTTTTTGCAGCAAAGTTCTTTACGGAATCTGGTAATTTTAAACTGGTTGCACACTGTTTGGATGTGGAATCAGGCTCCGTGCGTTCGAAGTCAATATTTTTAGAATCACGAGATGGTACATACGTTTTTTTATGTTCCTCATCAGGATCAATAGGCGCATCGTCTTCAGATTTCTTAAAATAATTAATGTTCGACCACATACGACGAAAAGAAAACGCCATTTTCAATAATTCAGGTTCCAGTAAATATATCAATCGGTCCAATTTGTATACGAAACTTGGAATGCTAGACAAGAAGAAAAAAGGACGTTACAATCACGTATAATATTAGCAACAAAGAAACTTAGAACACCTATCAAATTGACTATTATTACCTTAGTAAACGTTCGCTATGGTGTAACACTGCAATGTTTGAGGCCGTCACGTCATTATAAATAACATTTTTAATGGTTTTTATTTAGAATTACCTTCAAATATGAATAAAACGGGAATCACAAAGCAGACGAGGAGGATTGATTAAAGCGAATTGACAGACTATTGACAAACAGAAAACAAAGTAATAAAACAGTGTTGCTATTGGAAAAAAAGTATATTTGTCTTATTTTTATTTGATTTTAAGATGGACAAATGCCTTTGAAGTTATGCTGAAATCTGTTTTTATCTAGATATTGTATATATTTAAAAACCGTAGATATTGGAATGAGGGAGTATTTAAAAAAAATAGTTCCCGACATCAAACTAGATGTCGCTACGGCACTTCCTTGATTTCTCCATGACAACACTACCGGCTTTCTTTTATGAATAAAAGTAAATTAATTTTCAAAACTCAATAAACAACTCTTGTTATATTTGTAATTTTTCGTATTTGTATTGATATCTAAGTTTCGCACTTTACAAATTTCAGTTTATTAATATGATAGTTAAAAGGAATGGAAATGACTATATTTACTCCATTCGTTTCCTGCAAAAAACAACTTTCGCTAGAGTCGCCATCTAGGGGAGGTGCTTTATTTTTTTCTTAAAACACTTCCTCATTGTTAAATTTATTTATTTTATATATAATAAAACCATTGAGTTTTGTTTGTCTTTGTCAGGTCACGTATATTTTTTTATATAGCATGAATCAATGACTAAAGTGTTACAATACAACAACAATCACTATGTAATTTGAAAAATTACCCTGTCTGTTTGTTTTAGTCGGTATAAAGGTGTAATTGTTTTTACTTACCCTTATTACTTAACCAGTTCGATCATTCTCCTATAACGAGTTGCTGTAGTTGATTATTCTTTGATGTAAGTACCAGCTATCACAAAAGTAACCTGCACACTCTTTACATATCACAACACAATTCGGACACAGACATGTATCAAATATATAGTTACACTTTGTATAAAACACCGTTTTAAGTGTATTATGATCATTTACGAAATGTGATTAGATTAATATAAGAAAACGGAAAATATCCATGTTTAATAAGTTTTGAAAATAGTTGCTTAATTTACCTCTATTTAGTACAATACTTTAATACACCATATGGTTATAGTTTGCAAATTTTGCGAGGATCTTTACACTGTAAGGTGATTTACACGCTCACACGAATAAACGTTCAAAAGCGCATTGCAACTTTGATCGCGTAAAATATTTGAGTATGAAACTAAATACGCTTATACGTGTGCTAACTGGTACGCTTGAGAGTGCTATCATTGCGTTATATTAATATGCGGGCTACGAATCATATCGATAATTCCCCACAACAAACATTTAAATGATTCTATAATTTAGAAAATATTTGAATAAAAGGCACAAATAAATTAAGTAAAAAAATTAAGAAGGACAACTCACACTGAATTATGCAAAAAAGAATTGTGTAACAGCTCTTATAAGTTTTTAAGTAAATCCAAAAATACAACTACTGAATTTAAAAACACATGTTAGACAGGCTCGTTCCGTGAAGCTTGTTTCCTGTTAAAAGACCTTCAGTTGGCACGCTGATGACCACAAAGGAAAAAAGTCTTATTACTACTTTAAATTGACTGAGATTGAAATGGAAATACATTTTCTATGAAATTAAGCACAAACAGTCAAATATAAAGACTACTACTATTTTCAAAGCTAAATAAATGTAGTAGATAAAGTAACACTTGCATTTTGATTTCATTTAATATTAAATTTCAATATGATAGTACATTTCGAATGCGCTGTTTTTCGATATCGATATTTTTATCTTAGAAATATCGGTAACCCAATATAGCATGTTTGTATGTTGTATTTTGTTTGTATGCCTATTTGCGTGAAACGTCAAGTTAGTGTTAATGTGTTGTTTAAAATTTAATTTCGTTTCAATGTTATAAAACATACTTGATAAATTGTTTTGATATATAATAAAATAAATTATAGTAATACGTTAATATTTTCATCTGCTAATTTAAGTAAATACTCTTAAGACTTCAACATAACCTTAAGTTTTGTATTCACCGTCACCAGTAACATGAAAACTTCGATTGACGTGGACTCCTTACGGTCTGAACACGAATCTGAAGAACAATGGGAGGTGCGGAAGATGTTCATGCTCGAACACAAAGATGACTTCGAGAAAGAGGAGCTGGTGACTTTAGCACAATTATTCACAAACATCGAGTTTCTAGGATGCAGGTAGGGTTAGCAGGCATCCGCATAAAGCCTAACATAGTTATCTTTTTTAATCATAATCATTTCAAAAATCACTATATTGCATAGACTGATTTTGGATTCGATTTATGGTAAATAATCAGAAAAACTGTTTTTGCACTTACATAGTATATTAAGACACAAAATCCTCAACAATGTAGATATTTTTATCCAAATATATTGTTGAGGATTTTGTAGTTTAGCGATCTGCTGATCCTAGATGCTAATTTAATGTCAGATTTGAGTTGGTATAATCAACAAAGTTTCTTGGTATTACACTAGATTCTCGACTACAATGGGATCCTCATATTGGTAACTTGTCAAGTAGTCCGAGTTCTGCAGCATTTGCTGTTAAGATATTCAGATTTGACAAATGTTTAAACTGCAAGATTGGTATTAATATACCTATCAAAATAAATACTATAATTAGTTATTTTGATAGTGTGCCATTCTGCAGCTAGCATTCAAGAGATTTTTTTCTACAAAAGAGAGCTGTCCGCGTTGAGGGAATCTTAGAGAAATATTTAAAGATATAATAAATATTTTTACTGTTGCCGCTCAATACATTTATGAAAATATTATGTAGGCAAGAAAACTATGATTCCTTCACAAAAAAATAGTGTTCATAATCTTAACACAAGAACTAAAAATAAAAAAATACTTCTTCCGTTCCAAGCTTCAGATTTCAAAAAACCAGAGAATCATTTCTGGATAAATGCATTGCTATATTCAATAAATATTCTCAAAATGTAATTGACCTACCCATAAATAAATTTAAAATTCATGTAGAGAACACATTTATGAGTAAAGGCTATTATAAAGTTGATGATTATTTTAAGGATCGCAAATACATGGAATTAATACCTTCACTTTATTCTAACTATGTCCTGCAGACTAAAATTTGTATTCATTATTGTTATAATTTGTAACATATTATGGTAATGACATGATTTTTATTGACTATTCAAAAGTGCTTGAATCAAGCTTACTTGAATAAAGACATTTACATTTCAGTTCAATTACACTTAGACCTGTTCATGATCATTCAATGTAGCTTTCAGTTTGAGTGAAATAGACATAATACTATAATTTTACATTTATACATTGCATATTGGCAACACTGTAAATAAATAATAATGAATCATGCAACTCCCTATAATATCTCATGTATTTCAATTGTTCACAGATATCCACCACAAACTATGAAAAGGATTGCGTTACTAGCTGAAAAGGTTTCTGCTAAATATAGAGACAGTAGAAAGAATAAATTGAAGAGAACATTTGTGCAGGCCAGTGATGCTGCTGAGCAGAAAGCTAAGAGAACATTTAAAAAGTAAACAATATGAAAAGTGACAAACAATGATGCTAGCCTGTACTTAGAAAAAAAACAGGAAATAATAAAAATATGATATGGCTGTATGGATGGAAGTCCTTTGCTTACTCTGGAAGGGTAAACATATTTAAAAAACTGTCCTTTTGAATGTCTAATGGTGTATATTGAAGTCTGCCAATGGAGAAAAAAGGCGATAGAGAGTGGCATATTGTATGAATACTCATCAATCAATTTTAATTAATTACTCTAACAAAACTAACATTCCCACAAATGTCCATAAGTTTAATGAGGATTAAGGTCCTCATTAAACTTATGCTCCAATAAATGATCCAAATTTGAAAATTTGTAGTAATGTTGCTTTAAGCTAATGACAAAAATGGATGTTTGTACAACCGAGTGTTAAACTATCACAATTACTGTAAAATTTCTCAATAAAGTGGTACTTATGTATCTTTATTAAATCCTGTAAATTGTTATTTCGATAATTTCAATAAAATGCGAATTTTATAAACTATGTAGTTTATATTAACTTTCATAAAGACTTATTTTGACTTAGTACTCCATAGCCAAATTACCTTAACCCTCTACTGCATATGGAGCCCATATATGGTATTATAATTTTGTTATAATTTTATTTTTAAATTGTAGTGTAGGTACCTAGAAATATGATAAGTGTAATTGTTCTTAGAGTTAAGGTATGCAGGACGCCGCGCTGGCAGTCCGGAATAAACGATCAAACCGTACGCCTGTGTCTCATTGCCACCCGAGTTAGAATATCACATAAATAAACCATAATTTTAAATAAACGTGTTAAGGTATGTTATTCCATTAAACATCTACTTAATATTAATAAATCGCTAATAAGTGTGTTTTTAAAACGTTTCGTTTCGTTGGCAGAAAAACAGAATCGAATTGCAAATGACTTATTTTCTAAAAACGATAACAAAGCAACGCGTACGTCTTTATCAATAACTTTTCCGTTTTTTAACTATTTTTTTTTATCTAGTTGTATATTGTGTTGTGAAAATAAATTCTATTTTCTATTGTTTTCAACCAGTTTTATCTCGATTCTACATATAGTCTCGTATCCACTAACACGTATTTTTACCCGATTGCGCGACGGAAAGAAGGAAAGATTTGATTGGTAAAATTTGAATGGGCCCCGACTGTGAGTCGTTCTGTTCTGAATTAGAATTTATTATTTGTATTATGTGTGTATCGATTATAAAAGTATTTCAATTGTGTAGTTATTTTGTATTACTTAACAGAATTCTAAACTACTGGGCTTGTTTTTTTCTTTTTAGTTTTTATATAAGTTAATTTTTTCATGTATTTTTAAAAAATTGATTTTACATGACCAGATAGTGAATATCATAACATTTTAGTTTTTCTAAAATTTAATGCTATATTATTTGTTTTCCTTCTAATTTATTTTTCCTTCGGTTTGATAGAATGGACCCTTGCACTCGTTTACAATAAAAACCGTTTAACTAAGATCTATTCCGGGTGCCATCACTTGGAATAGATTTAGAAGCTTAGCAATGCTGAAGATTTAGATTCTGAAGACGTTAATCTTTTGATGCCTGTTTCATTTACGAGACCAGTTATAGTTTTCGTAAGTGATAACGAGTTTCGATGAAGTGTCCTAACTAACCTTGCTATTAAAAAAATAAAATTCTGAGTCATCGCAAAGCCCCCTCTGAGAAGATCAAATAGAAATTAAATAAGTGACAGTAAACGCTTAAAAAATAAAGTTTTTATGCAATAATGAAAAAAAAAACAAATTGCTAATTTCATGAATAACTATAATATTTTTTCTGTAATCTTTTATATTTTTATTTTATTTTTAATTCTTTGCATTACAGCATGCAATACTCATGTCTAAATATTTTTTCATGAAAAATAGAGAAAATATAAAACTTTTTGATTATTTTTGTTTCGGTATATTGGTACATAAATAAAGCTATTTGCACAGCCAAAGATTGTTTTCTTCAACGTTTCAATAATTCATGCAGGAAAGGGTGAAAAACTTTGTTATTGGTCAAATGAGTAAACTTGGCAAACTCAAATTCTCGAAACTTTAACTTCCGGTATGAATGAATGATTATATTCTTTATCTAACATAAACCAGTAAAAAATTAGTTTTCGTGTATTCAATTTAACAATCAGGGCAAACGGAGGCAGCCTTATCACTTAGACGTGATCTTGTCTAGGCAACAGAAAGGACAAACTAAATTCTAATTGAGCAGGTTATGGCATCTAAATGAAAGTTGACAGATATTTTTCATAATTTTATAATTCTATCTCGTGTGTTCATAAGATTTGAGAAAATCTTTTTAAAAATAAAATGTTACTGGCTGTTATACTTATTTCTTTTTACCGATTTTGAATTTGGAATAAAACTTCTTATTTGTATTGTATATTTATTTGTTTTTATTTTTTCGTGATGGAGGGAACGAAACAATTACATGCAACTGTCATTCCGCTATTTAAGGCGGGAAAAAACGGATGCAGATTTTCCGCGAGCTGAAAAATTTTCCTGTAAGCCGTAACTTCATCTATTACACAATACAGCGGTACAAAGGGACAAGTTCTTTGCAAAGGAGTGGTCGGCCACGCTCTGTGAAGACGCCTGCCAACATCAAAATCATCCGAAAGCGACTTGGCCGAAATCTTTTACTTTCATAGTGTAATGTCGTACGGAATCCGATTGTGGGGAAATGCTGCAGACATACAAACGAGTTTTGTGCTTCAGAAAAATGCAATTAGATCAATAATCAATTTAAGGGGAGAAATTTAAGGAAAAAGACATAATGACTTTTGCTTCTCAATACATATACGAGAACTTAATGCACGTTCGTAAAAAATAACAGTTTGTTTTCTATAAAAAGTGATGTACGTACACCATTTTAATACAAGAAAACGGTGCATGTCACTCACTAGATTGCAAAAAGTAAGTATTGTGTGGAGTTCCGTATGATAGTGTCACTCCGCTCCATTTCTGCCAACAAGGTGTCTAGGTGAAAGCCAAGAATTATCAAGAGTGACATTTTAGAGCCCGTGGTGAAACCCCTATCTGATAAGTATTTTGCAATAAGGATTGGGTTAATAATAAGCACCCAAGCTTGGTTGAGGGAGAATGTGCCGGCCTTCATCGCGGCGGACGAGTGGCCCTCCACCAGCCTTGACCTCAACCCACTGGATTATTCTTTATGGACTGAATTAGAGCTCAGGGCCTTCCAAAAGTTCCACTCAAACTTGGAGTCACTGAAGCGAACTCTTGTTCTAGAAGCAAAGCGAATTCCGCTAGAAAAAATTCGTGCCGCCATTGATGAGTGGCAAAATCGTCTAAGGGCCTGTATTAAAAACAAGAGTGGCCATTTTGAATAAAATATATATTTTATTGTTGATTACTATCTATTTAGAGGGTACTGAACATTTTAGAATTAAAAGTTATTTATTAAAAAAGTTACGCAACTTTTATGTCGTCTCAAAAATTACGAACACACGAGGTATAAATCAATCAAAATTGATTATTTTTGAAGAAAAATAATGACTTATCAAACCTGCAGTTAAAGTTCCGAGAATCACTTGAATGAATGAATTTAAATGTCAACATATTAAAGTCTAAATCAATGAAGAGGTGTTTTAAAAAAAAATAGTTCCCGAAATCAAACTAGATGTCGCTACGGTACGTTCTTGTTTCCATGACAACCCTTCCGGTTTTCTATCATGTATAAAAGTTAATTAGTTTTCACAACTCATATTCTATTTGTACTCTTTCATATTTGTATTGACATCTAAGTTTCGAACCTTACAAATTTCAGTTTTTTAATATGTTCGTTAAAAGGAACGGAAATGACTGTCTTTGGTCCATTCTTTTCCTGCAATAATCAATTTTAGCTAGAGTCGCCATCTAGTGAGGTGCTTTTTAGTGTTTTCGTTTTTTTAATACTTCCTAATTTATAGATTATAAAAATAATAATTGATACATTTTATAAATTTATCAATTATTATTTTTAATGCAATGCCTTCCTCACAAAACAATGGTGATAGATATAATACTAGCTTTTGCCAGCGGTTTCGCCCGCGTGGACCGTAGGGAAATGTTTAGTGAGATAAAAAGTCTAAGTCAGCTAATACTCTATCTGTATACCAAATTTCATCAATATCCGTTCAGTAGTTTCGGCGTGATTGACGGACAAACATCCAAACAAAGAAACTTTCACATTTATAATATTAATAATAGGATTGTACTTCAGATAGAGAGTACAATGGCACAATGCAAGAAGTCGGGATTTTATTGAGATGTGATTGTTCCTTAAGCATTACCAGAGTTGAAGGAATCAAATAGGAATAAAAACACACACTATAAAAAAACTTTTTAATAAAATAATTTGATTTACAAAATTACTTTTCTTTTTATCCACATAACGCAACAATTACATTTTTATATCTTAATTTCTAATAATTCCAAAATAGTTGACTTTTTAATATTTTAAGCTTATAATTAAGATGTTGGTTATGTTATGAATATCTTTTTTTTTACACAGCCGTAATACTAAAGTGCACAATACTAGATTTTTTAAGGGAAAATAGTTTAATTTCATATTATAATAAAATTACAAGACCATTCCTTAAAAATCATTTCAACCAAAGATCATTTTTATATAAAGAAAAAAACTTTAAGAAAAATATAGATACATCTTTCAGATGGAGATAAAAAATACGGATGTTCAATTTTTTTTATATAAAAAGCAATTCATTTTTTTTGGTTTTGAATGTGCAGTCTTTTATTATGAAACTGTTTTTTTTAAACAAGGGTGTAGACAACTTTTAATATTTTTAATTAAAAAATATATATTTAAAAGTGTTATTCATACATATAATAAGTTAAAATCTAAATTTAAATTTCAAAATTTCTAGCGATAACACACATGTAATGGCGTCACGGCACCCTGAAACTAATATCGTACTATGTATGCATAAGGTTGCATCCTATAAGTTCTGATATGACTAATGGCCGGTGTCTGAATTGAGAAAAGTTCCAAATCTCTTAATACAAAATGCTTAAAAAATCCACTTGGTCCCTGGCACCAGGGGCGAATCGTGAATTTGTGGGGCCCTGAAGCTATACTGATCAGGGACCTATTAATTACTGAAGTGAATGTAATTATGTTATCTGTTTTAAAATATAAACGTATTATATATTGTATTTATTGGGGGCCCTTTGCATCCACGGGGCCCTGAGCTTAAGCCCGTTTAGCAATAAGGTAGATCCGCCTCTGCCTGGCACCCAGTGATGGATTATGTAATAATATTTCTTTCGGCTGTTTGGGTGGATGCCTGAATATTGATGAGAATACGCTCTTTAGTAGCGAAAAGTAACAAGTGCTTGAAAGATTTGTCAGTCCTGTTAGGTCCTGGGTAGCTCAGTAGTTAGAGCAGTCGCCCGGCTTGCTAAAGGTCGTGGGTTCGAATCCCATCTCAGGGTGTCAGGGACCAAGCGGATTTTTTAAGCATTTTGTATTAAGAATATTTTTGAGTGTAGCATTGTTAATGAGAAATTTATCAAATATAATAATAACAACTGATTACCAGAGGTCGGAATTAGGTAGAGTTAATTATGTACTTGCATCGAAATGTTGATACTAATGTGGACCTTCCCGGGATTTCTTTATTTCTTCTTTCTTTATTTCTTTCTTTCATTGATGTAAGTTTGGCAACGTCGTGCGTGCAGTAGTTTAAATTGTGTAAAAGTAAATAATTTTTTATTTAAAAAATCACGGGTCTTTTTGTGCTCTTTAAAATTAATCTCGGGATTTGAGGCATATCCACTTTATTCTTTCGCTGTATGAAACCATTGTAAGTGCATGAATAACTCTACCTAATTCCGACCACTGCTGATTACTCATAATAACTTAAGTTATTTTTTGTTTCACATTGCAAAAAGTCCAACTGATCATTAAAAAAAAAAAGAAGTCAGACCAAAAGCTGTTTAAGTGACATTCAGTATTGTTTGGGATGTGTAAAACTTTGAATTGTCAACTCAGAAACCGGGTGTAAGAGTGGTGTGACGTCACGCGCTGTTTGCGGTCACGTGACAACTGGTTTAAAACATTTGTATTTAAAAAAATAAATTAGTTCCCGAAATCAAACTAGATGTCGCTACGGTACGTTCTTGATTTCTCCATGACAACCCTAGCGGTTTTCTTTCATGTATAAAAGTGGATTAGTTTTCAAAACTCAATAAACAACTCATATTCTATTTGTACTTTTTCGTATTTGTATTGATATCTAAGTTTCGAACTTACAGTTTTTTAATATTATAGTTAAAAGGAACGGAAATGACTGTCTTTGGTCCATTCGTTTCCTGCAAAATCAACTTTTGCTAGAGTCGCCATCTAGTGGAGGTGTATTTTTAGTGCTTTTGTTTTTTTTTTAAATACTTCCTCATTAATTTAAACAATATTATAAATATAATAAGCAATACTATGATTATCAGTATAAGTATACTATACGCTACCAGAAATATATATATATATATATATATATATATTTGTTTATTGTCTACACCCGTATTTTTCATATATATCTCGGTCGCCGTACAGAGAACATAGTTTGGCAGGACATAGAAAGGCTGGATACCCTACATTGAGGATTTTGTGTCACAGTATTAAAGGATACGACAAAAATATTGTATGTAAAAATCAAGCTTTTTTTTTTATTATTATCATAAATCTTGAATAAAAAAATAAAATCATGCCAAATCAGTCTTAATTATTCAGCCGGACACGTAATCAAAAAGACTATGTCCGGCTTTATCCAGACGCCTGCATGCATCTAGCCAATTTTGTCATACTAATCAAAATCAGCCCTTTTACGTCCCCACTGCAGAGGCTCATGCCTTCCTTATGCATGGTTAAGGAGGACGGGCCATGACCCTCCACGCGGGCTCAATGCGGATTTGTGGGTAACAACGACTGCAAATGTAGCCGGTACTTAAAGTGGCATCCGAAGCACGAGATATTTTTTCTCGGTCACCCATCCCGTTACCGACCATAACGAAAGTTGCTTCACAACAACGATCGCGGGCCGCGGCGCTGTTAATCTCGAGTACAATGAACCTAAAATGTTATATCTCTCAGTATGCACAAAGGTCAACGAACGGAATTCTCTCTGTACCGCGACCGGGCTATATGAATAGTACATTGAAATTCCTAATATTTTTATCAACATATATTTATTAATGTACCCACTGCATCCACATGCATTTCCTATAGACGGAACCACATAACGGGCCACAACAACGCGGACCCAATGCGGAATGGTGGGTGGTAACGGTAAATGCAGCCGGGACCAAACGACATGCCATATCGGGCCATTAGACGGGACAGTATGGTGACATATTAATTTGTGACCTTTATCAGAATATTGTAAAATAGATCACATATTACAGAGAAAATTTGATTTTTGTCACCACAACTTTGATCTGATTGGAAATTTTCGGTCACCCATCCCATGACAGGCCATAGTTAAAGTTGCTTAACTTTACTTAACGTGGCACAGTGTGCGATCTGTACAGCTTACTACGTGTTTGTGGGTAGTTATTGAATAAATAATTTATTATATTATAGTAATGTATAATAATAAATCAGTCTCTAGTACGTAAGCCCCATATCGAAGTTCTCCTTGTGCCCACTGTTGGTCTAGCTATTGCGCTGTAATATTAAATAAATAAATATATTTTATGATGACCGTGAAACTTATGTATTTTGTCTCGGGTCTGGGTGTTTTGGTACAGTTGTCGTCTCAGGTACATCAGCAACTCATTTTGAAATTTATTTATTTATCAGGTAACACAACAGACAAACAAAATATATATGTATAATAAGCAGAGGTCGGAATTAGGTAGAGTTATTTATGTACTTGCATCGAAATGTTGATATTAATGTGGACCATCGTGGCAACATCGCGCGTATTGGTATTTTGCAACTTTGGACATCCGATGTCATTGATGTAAGTTTGGCAACGTCGTGCGTGCAGTAGTTTAAATTGTGTAAAAGTAAATAACTTTTTATTAAAAAAATCCCGGGATTTTTTCTGCTCTTTAAAATTAATCTCGGGATTTGAGGCACATCCACTTTATTCTTTCGCTGTATGAAATCAGTGTAAGTACACGAATAACTCTACCTAATTCCGACCACTGGTTATAAGTAACAACTGTGTAGTACTAGATTAATATCCTAAAGGTGTATACACAATGAGATATGACCATAAAGAAGTATATATCAATCTGGATGATCAAACATCTGCGACATTTTGGTCTACCCCAACTTTTTTAATACGGTTTTTTAATTCAAAGAGATTGGCATTAAACATGTCTAATGCCGTCATGTCCGTCAGTCAGATAGTAGAAAAATATTAGATACGTATTTTTTTTACTTCAATTTAACAAGAAATAGCTTAGATAACAGGCATTAAAGTTGAGGAGGGGGGGCTCGCTACGTCACAGTTGAGTAGAAAACGTACTCTAACGTGACGTCATGCGAAATTTCAACTCAATGTAACGCCGTAATTTTATGATTACGAAAAAATAAAAAAAATACGTGTTTAATATTTTTTAACACTCTACCTGACGGACAAACAAACAAAAATTAGTCATCATCGCGATGGGATTATGATAAGATATATTATTATCTAAGCAATGTATTTGATATTGAATAATATTTTTATTAACATCACCTATTAATGTCCCCAGTGTTAAAGCTCAAACCTTTTATCTTCTTTTTGTAAAAATTTCACAAAAAATGACAAATAAATAGTTTATTTTTAATGAAAAACGCTTACAAATCCCTGTTTCATTAAGAGTATCAAAAAATGACTTAGATAAATAGTTTTTTTTTTTATGAAAAACACTTAAAATCCCTTTTTCATAAAGAATATCAAAAAATGACTGAGATAAATAGTTTTTTTTTTTATTAAAAACGCTTATAAATCCCTTTTTCATTAAGAATAACTTTCAGTATAACATTGTAAAGGGGCCATCCATAAATTACGTCACACGTTAAGGGGGGCGGGAAGGGGTCGACGAAGTGTGACATTGTGTGACAAGGGGGCCCTAAATTTCGTGACGTCACATTTCAAAATCTATTATAATCTAAGTGTTAAAAGAAGAATTTTAAACTATTACTTTACAAAAACCTTGCAAAATATGTGACATCACACTAGGAGTCTTACAAATGTGACCAGCTGTGACTAAAACGGGGGGAAGGGCAAAAAAAAAATCATGAAAATCGTGTGACGTAATTTATGGATGAACCCAACATAATAAGTAATTTTTTTTGTTAATATATATCTAATATTTTCCTATTCTAAACAAAAAAATAATAAAATATTTCCTTTTCATAACATTAGTATAGAAGCATAAATTAACTGTTATTGAATTAGTAATAAAATAGAGATGTGCCGAATGCCCGTTTGGTATTCGGTATCTTTTACACTATTTCTATTCGGCCAAATTATTCGGTTTTGATGCCGAATATATTCGGTTCGAGTATTTCTAATTTTTGGCTACACTACACGGTATAGTACTAAAAGACAAAACTTCTTATGTAAGATTTATGTTATATTATAAATCAAAGAAATACTAAGAAGAATGTGGGGAATTATCATCATTAGCCCTTCATTATCGTCAGCCCTTTATTACGTCCCCAGTGCAGGAGTCCAGTCTTCCTTATGGATGGTTAAGGAGGATGGGCCATGACCCTCCACGCTGGCCCAATGCGGATTGGAGGGTATTAACGACTGCAAATGCAGCCGAGACCGACGGCTTAACGTGCAAAAACCACGGAGTATCTCGAGATAATAATTTTTCGGTCACCCATCCCGTGACTGACCCTTGCGAAAGTTGCTTAACGACTACGATCGCAAGCCGCGGCACTTAATCACTACACCACCGAGGTACTCAGCTGTACAATAATAAATACACCAAAATCTTACACAAGTATTGTACAATAGGCGGCCTTATCGCTTGATAGCGATTTCTGCAGGCAACCTAACAAAGTACGGAAATTTAACTGAGTACAATTAAAATAAATATTTATTTTTAAATCTTTTTACGCGGTAAAACAATGAAACAGTAAACCGAATAATTTGGCCGAATAATATTTCGGTTATTCGGTAATTAGGGGCATCTCTAGTAATTATGAATGTAAAGTGAGTGTAGTGTAATATATTCTTACCTGAACATATATTGGTTTATAAGTATTAGAGGCAACGCCGCTTTTAGCGAGTTCAATGAAGCAGATTGTAACATGCCCCATACTTCCAAGAATTGTAGTGACACCATACTATTTAGTTTCCTAAAAATAATACATATATTATTACCAGCCTATTAATTTTCCAACTTCTGGAGCTAAGGCATTGCCTATGGATGGAATCTAAACAAATTGAATATAGAACAGGCGATGTCCCGTCACGCGGGCCCAATGCGGATTGGTGGGTATTAATGAATTCAGCAGCCATGACCAACGGCTTCCCTATGGATGAATCAGAAGAGAGAATGGGCTATGACCCACTACGCGGACCCAGTGCGGATTGATGGGTGTTGAGGACTTCAGCAGCCGGGATCAACGGATTCACTATGGATAAATCAGAAGATAGAATGGGCTATGACCCACTACGCGGACCCACTGTAGATGGATGAATCAAAAGCGAGAATAGGCCATGACCCACTACGAGGGACCAGTGCTGATTGGTGGGTGTTAATGAATTCAGCAGTCGGGAACAACGGCTTCACTAGGGATGAATCAGAAGAGAGAATGGGCTATGACCCACTACGCGGGCCCAGTTCGGATTGGTGGGTGTTGAGACTTTTAGCAGCCGGGACCAGCGCATTCCCTATGAATTTAATAGAATAGGGGGAATGGGCAATGACACACCACGCGGGCCCGCTGCGGTTATTGGGTGTTACAGATTGCAGGTGTAGCCGAGACCAACGCGACAGCTTGCATGGAGCGAAGGAGCTCGAGATAATAAAGTTTTGGGTCACTTATTTCTTTACAATAAAAGCTAGCATACATTAGCAAGGCTTTTTCTTTATTATGATGAAGTCATGTGAGTGTATATATAGACGCTTGTAAGCAAACACGTAGTAACCCGCAAAACCAAAATTATTCTTCAGAGCGGAAAAGCTTTTATATTTTTCGATAAATAATTCCTATAAACGTCCATGGTAATAAATAAGATATTCCTTAGTCAATTAATAGGGAAACGAGATTTTTTTTTTAAATATAAAGTTTTTCCACTATAAATATATATTAAGGTTTTGCGGGTTACTACTTGTTTGCTTTCCAGCGTAGATATGCATTAACCGGTCGTGGCGGGAGACCGGTTTAGTTCGCATTAAGCTAGTATTTTAGTCTAGTAGCGAGTAGTTTAGTAACTAAAATACACACTACTGCCCAAAAATCGTTCGCACTTTCTTCGAGTTCAATTCACAAGCGAGTTGTATTTTGAAAGATGAACAGCCCTACAACGCAATTTTAATTTATTTATTAGCCATTTATAACAATATTGTTATACAAGGTATGTCAGTTCACAATTCATAGTTCAATTAAATCTAAATCTCAAGAAAAAAAAAACTTACAGTATCTAATTACATCATGTCATAAAAGTAGATTCGCTTATACGCATCGTCAAAAATTCATTCAAGGAATAGAAAGGATTTTGCTCAAAATTTTCCAAATATTTGGAAACGAATTTTAAATTTGCGACATTTTAAGGCAATTAATGAACTTGACTAATTTGTCAGGTTCGGACTCGTTTAGTCGGTGATTCGGTAAGGGGCCGTCTATAAATTACGCCACACAAAATTCATGATTTTTAAACCCCCCCCCCCCTCCTGTGTGCGTAAATTACTGTGTGACGTAATTTATGGATGGCCCCTAAGTGCGGAAGTGGGAGGTACTACTCGCCCGAAAAAAAAAAATAGATTGACTCGACTAAATTACTGACTAAGCGACTCGACAATTTTTTGTTGTTCAGACACTTTTTGCTACTCAACTACTCGCTACTAGACTAAAACACTAGCTTAAAGCGAACTAGGCTTTATTCGCCATGTCTGAATGTCTGAATACGAGAATTCCTGAAGTCGCGTGAGTGTAGATATATATATGTATGTATATAGTCAGGTGAGTGTGTGAGTATGTGTGTATGTATGTATATACTCACGTGAGTGAGTGCGGCGGCAGCAGGTAGCACCTGCTGAGGGCGAGGTGGTGCAGCCGCGTGAGTGTAGATATATATATGTATGTATAAAGTCAGGTGAGTGTGTGAGTATGTGTGTATGTATGTATATACTCACGTGAGCGAGTGCGGCGGCAGCAGGTAGCACCTGCTGAGGGCGAGGTGGTGCAGCCGCGTGAGTGTAGATATATATATGTATGTATAAAGTCAGGTGAGTGTGTGAGTATGTGTGTATGTATGTATATACTCACGTGAGCGAGTGCGGCGGCAGCAGGTAGCACCTGCTGAGGGCGAGGTGGTGCAGCCGCGTGAGTGTAGATATATATATGTATGTATATAGTCAGGTGAGTATGTGTGTATGTATGTATATACTCACGTGAGCGAGTGCGGCGGCAGCAGGTAGCACCTGCTGAGGGCGAGGTGGTGCAGCCGCGTGAGTGTAGATATATATATGTATGTATATAGTCAGGTGAGTATGTGTGTATGTATGTATATACTCACGTGAGCGAGTGCGGCGGCAGCAGGTAGCACCTGCTGAGGGCGAGGTGGTGCAGCCGCGTGAGTGTAGATATATATATGTATGTATATAGTCAGGTGAGTATGTGTGTATGTATGTATATACTCACGTGAGCGAGTGCGGCGGCAGCAGGTAGCACCTGCTGAGGGCGAGGTGGTGCAGCCGCGTGAGTGTAGATATATATATGTATGTATATAGTCAGGTGAGTATGTGTGTATGTATGTATATACTCACGTGAGCGAGTGCGGCGGCAGCAGGTAGCACCTGCTGAGGGCGAGGTGGTGCAGCCGCGTGAGTGTAGATATATATATGTATGTATATAGTCAGGTGAGTATGTGTGTATGTATGTATATACTCACGTGAGCGAGTGCGGCGGCAGCAGGTAGCACCTGCTGAGGGCGAGGTGGTGCAGCCGCGTGAGTGTAGATATATATATGTATGTATATAGTCAGGTGAGTATGTGTGTATGTATGTATATACTCACGTGAGCGAGTGCGGCGGCAGCAGGTAGCACCTGCTGAGGGCGAGGTGGTGCAGCCGCGTGAGTGTAGATATATATATGTATGTATATAGTCAGGTGAGTATGTGTGTATGTATGTATATACTCACGTGAGCGAGTGCGGCGGCAGCAGGTAGCACCTGCTGAGGGCGAGGTGGTGCAGCCGCGTGAGTGTAGATATATATATGTATGTATATAGTCAGGTGAGTATGTGTGTATGTATGTATATACTCACGTGAGCGAGTGCGGCGGCAGCAGGTAGCACCTGCTGAGGGCGAGGTGGTGCAGCCGCGTGAGTGTAGATATATATATGTATGTATATAGTCAGGTGAGTATGTGTGTATGTATGTATATACTCACGTGAGCGAGTGCGGCGGCAGCAGGTAGCACCTGCTGAGGGCGAGGTGGTGCAGCCGCGTGAGTGTAGATATATATATGTATGTATATAGTCAGGTGAGTATGTGTGTATGTATGTATATACTCACGTGAGCGAGTGCGGCGGCAGCAGGTAGCACCTGCTGAGGGCGAGGTGGTGCAGCCGCGTGAGTGTAGATATATATATGTATGTATATAGTCAGGTGAGTATGTGTGTATGTATGTATATACTCACGTGAGCGAGTGCGGCGGCAGCAGGTAGCACCTGCTGAGGGCGAGGTGGTGCAGCCGCGTGAGTGTAGATATATATATGTATGTATATAGTCAGGTGAGTATGTGTGTATGTATGTATATACTCACGTGAGCGAGTGCGGCGGCAGCAGGTAGCACCTGCTGAGGGCGAGGTGGTGCAGCCGCGTGAGTGTAGATATATATATGTATGTATATAGTCAGGTGAGTATGTGTGTATGTATGTATATACTCACGTGAGCGAGTGCGGCGGCAGCAGGTAGCACCTGCTGAGGGCGAGGTGGTGCAGCCGCGTGAGTGTAGATATATATATGTATGTATATAGTCAGGTGAGTATGTGTGTATGTATGTATATACTCACGTGAGCGAGTGCGGCGGCAGCAGGTAGCACCTGCTGAGGGCGAGGTGGTGCAGCCGCGTGAGTGTAGATATATATATGTATGTATATAGTCAGGTGAGTATGTGTGTATGTATGTATATACTCACGTGAGCGAGTGCGGCGGCAGCAGGTAGCACCTGCTGAGGGCGAGGTGGTGCAGCCGCGTGAGTGTAGATATATATATGTATGTATATAGTCAGGTGAGTATGTGTGTATGTATGTATATACTCACGTGAGCGAGTGCGGCGGCAGCAGGTAGCACCTGCTGAGGGCGAGGTGGTGCAGCCGCGTGAGTGTAGATATATATATGTATGTATATAGTCAGGTGAGTATGTGTGTATGTATGTATATACTCACGTGAGCGAGTGCGGCGGCAGCAGGTAGCACCTGCTGAGGGCGAGGTGGTGCAGCCGCGTGAGTGTAGATATATATATGTATGTATATAGTCAGGTGAGTATGTGTGTATGTATGTATATACTCACGTGAGCGAGTGCGGCGGCAGCAGGTAGCACCTGCTGAGGGCGAGGTGGTGCAGCCGCGTGAGTGTAGATATATATATGTATGTATATAGTCAGGTGAGTATGTGTGTATGTATGTATATACTCACGTGAGCGAGTGCGGCGGCAGCAGGTAGCACCTGCTGAGGGCGAGGTGGTGCAGCCGCGTGAGTGTAGATATATATATGTATGTATATAGTCAGGTGAGTATGTGTGTATGTATGTATATACTCACGTGAGCGAGTGCGGCGGCAGCAGGTAGCACCTGCTGAGGGCGAGGTGGTGCAGCCGCGTGAGTGTAGATATATATATGTATGTATATAGTCAGGTGAGTATGTGTGTATGTATGTATATACTCACGTGAGCGAGTGCGGCGGCAGCAGGTAGCACCTGCTGAGGGCGAGGTGGTGCAGCCGCGTGAGTGTAGATATATATATGTATGTATATAGTCAGGTGAGTATGTGTGTATGTATGTATATACTCACGTGAGCGAGTGCGGCGGCAGCAGGTAGCACCTGCTGAGGGCGAGGTGGTGCAGCCGCGTGAGTGTAGATATATATATGTATGTATATAGTCAGGTGAGTATGTGTGTATGTATGTATATACTCACGTGAGCGAGTGCGGCGGCAGCAGGTAGCACCTGCTGAGGGCGAGGTGGTGCAGCCGCGTGAGTGCGGGCAGCGCGAGGAGGGCAGACGCGGTGAGGGAGGAGCAATCGGACATGTCCAGCTCCAGCAGTCGGGGGCAACGAGACACTAGATGCGTTACCACTGATTTAAAAAAAAAAACGCTTGAAATTAAAAGTCTTTTACATACAGTCAAATCGAAAAATTCGAATTACGAATTCAAAGACGATTATATACATACGCACTTTATAAACGCATATACATAAATTTAAAAATAAAACTCATTATAGTGCCGCCAACTGTATCATAATAGTTATTTAAGATACGAGTGTGGAAAGTAAGGTTTTACGCTCAAGTTTCTTACAACATTTTTCAATGCTTTTTGCGAGGAAATAAAACAAATATATAGGTTAATAAAACTAAGTATGTATTAAAGGTAAAAATTATTTGTTAAAATTAAACGTGATATTTGAACATGTTTTTATTTGAAAATATTCGTTCTAGGCTCCTTGAAATACTTTTGCCTCTAAAGTTTGACATATTTTCATCAATTTTTTTTTAATATCTTTGGTGCTCGGCCAAAAAAAATTTAAATAATACTTTTAATCACGTGTGCAGTAAAGGATTTCAGTACATTTTTATTTGACACGTGTTTAAAGACTCACTTTCGGTGTTTACAATGGATTAAAAAAATAGCACTTTATGAGCAACTGCATTGAAAAGAAATATCCGTTTTTAATATTCAATATTCCGGTGAATTTTATTCAAGCGTATTTTGGAATAGCTAGATGGCGTAATGGATAGAGCAATCGTTGTTGTTAAGCGACTTTCGCAAGGTCTGTCACGGGATGGGTGACCAAAGAATTATTATAATATTAAGCCTTTGGTCTCGGCTGCAGTTGTAATCGTTAACACCCTCCAATCGTCGTCTTTAACCATCTATAAGGAAGGCCTGAGCCCCCACAGTGGGGACGTTAAAAGAATGATGGTTCAACATGTTAAGCCCTTTCATTTGATTTCTGGACTAATCTTGAAAGGCCTTTTATTGGCAGATAGCTTATGTAATAAGGAGTTACTTTCGAAGGAACAGGTCATTTAAAAAATAATATATATACTAATATTATAAATGCAAAGATTTGTTTGTTTCTTTGCATTGAATAAGCTTCGAAACTTCTTTCACCTACTTGTAGCTACATCATACGCGGGTGACATAGGCTAATCTCTAATATATATATTAGACATAGAGATGCACCGAATATTTGTTTGCTATTCGGCATTCGGCATCTCTCACTATTTGTATTCGGCTGAATTATTCGGTTTCAATGCCAAATATATTCGGTTCTAGTGTTTTTATTTTTCTTTGCTACGGTTTACAGTATAGAACTGAAAGAAAAACTTTCTTGTATAAGATTTATGTAATATAAATCAAAGAAATCTTATGAAGAACGTGTTGATTAAAACTAATCTAATTAAAGCTCTTGAGACCTCAAATCAACATAGGTATTTGATTTTTTTTTTTTACTTTAATTAAAACTACATAATATTAGCGGCAAAACAATGAAATGAACCGAATGATTCGGCTGAATCCGGTTCGGTAAAGGTTAAGCCGAAAAATTTTCGGCTTTTCGACGAAACCACTGTCCCATCTCTAATATAAATATGTTACTTACTGTCGTCCGTGAGTATTCTAGCGCCGGCTACGTTGAGTCTTTGCAATTTCTCAGGTAAAGTTGTAACTAATACTTTGAGAGAGTTCTCTGTTAGGTTACACCAAGATATATTCAATGATTGCAAACTGTGAAAGATAAAATTTAATAATTTAGAAAATATATAGCTGTGATGGCAAATCTGTCTGTCTGTATGTCACCACTATTTTATTCCGAATGTATTAATATCCTATTAATATAATATTATTATCCTATTAATATTATATTATCCTATATAATCCTATTAATATTATAAATGTGAAAGTTTTTTCGTTCGGACGTTTGTCGAAACTACTGGATGGATTTTGATGAAATTTGGTATAAAGATAGGGTATTAGCTGATTTACATAATAACTTTTTATACCACTTAATAATTCCCCAGGGACCAATAATGGTAACATTTAAAACTACTGAAAGTAAGTAAAAACTATTATTTTAAGAAAACAAAGGGTAGGAATGGTTGAAGTAACATTTCATTTTTTAAAACACTTATATAATTATGAAAATAAAGATAGTGGTATATTAAGGATCATTGCGATTCAGTTAAGCAACTTTCGTAATGGCTAGTCTCGGGATGGGTGACCGATTTTTTTTTATCTCTCACCACTCTCGTGCTTCGGAAGGCACGTTAAGCCGTCGGTCCTGGCCGCATTTGGAGTCGTTAACGCCCACCAATCCGCGTTGGGCCCTCGTTGAGACATGGCCCATCCTTAACCAGTAGTGGGAACGTGGAAGGGGCTGAAGAATTATGACGTATGCACTCACCTAATACTCCCCTCTAATATGTATTTCAGTCCGTCCGTACTTATGCCTTGTGCCATTGTTAAATTTAAAGTTTCTAATTGTTTACATTTGGCTGAAAATAAAATTCAAATTCATAAATCCAAATCGATGAGACCAAGAATTTGTTAGTCTGTCCGTCGGGTAGATTATTGAAAAATATTAAAACGCATTTTTTTTTCATTTTTTTCTGCGTAATCAATAAATTACAATCTTGTAACTAGCCTCAACTTTAACGCCTGTTTTCTCAGCTATTTCTTGTTAGGGGCCCTTAAAATTAATCACGTGTGGCTCGAAAGGGAGAATTTCGTTTAAAATCACGAAATATCACGGGAGGGGGGGGGGGGGGGGCAAGGTGGGTTGTAGTAATATATCACGTGTATTTATTTTTTTCTCAAGCGACGTCAAAAATTAAAGATTTTTTGTTGGTACTAAAAAATACACGTGATTTGGGTGGCGGAGGGGGAGAGTCTTAAACATCACCGAGGGGAGGGGGTCAAAAAAATGTTGAAAAAAACATCACGTCATTAATGAACGGCCCCTTAAATGAAGAAAAAAAATGCGTATCTAATATTTTTCTATTATCTGACTGACGGACTGAATAGAATTTTTTTTTTATTTATCATCCGTTCAAAGGGGGAGGCCTATGTTCAGCAGTGGACGTCTTCCGGCTGATGATGATGATGATGATGATGATGATGATGAATTATCATCCCGGTAATAATAAAAAAATCGACGACGACATCGACACGTGTTTAAGTTATAACGTTAAAACATTGTTTGAACGCAACTCAAAATATAAGCAAAAGTTTGCAGTTATTTATATTTTGGTGCACCAACCGAGATACAGAACAAATGGTTTGCAGGCTAACGAAATCCAACTCGACGACGCAATGGTTAAAGCGGTCGATCTGCAATACGGTTGTTAAGCAACTTTCGCAGTGGCCCGCCACAGGATGGGTGGCCGAAAATGTTGGTCCTAAAATCAACAACTTACCGATCAATTCACACGTTCTGTCGTTAATTGGTACATTTTCTAAGCTCAACTTTTTCAGCGCCGGACATCTTTCTAATAGACAATTCAGTGTTATATTGTCTATGGTGCACATGCTTAAGTCTAGATATTGTATACGAGACGGCGACGGAGGCGTTGTTGCATGCCATTCTCCTATCTGTAATATGAGGAGTTTAATTAATAAAACAATACAGAAATTCATTTTGTACTTTAGGACTTGTTATTAAAAGGGAAATTTCTTTAAATTTCCTTTTTAAAAAAAATATTTAAAAGAAAAAAAATCTTTATACAACTATCAAATGTGGTCTTTATGATAGAGAAAATTGTCTAGGATAAAGACTGACAAAAATAAAAAATATATCAAAAGCTTTTATCTAAGAACATTATTTTTATTTTTTTTTTGCTCACAATAAATTTTTTGTTTGTATAATTTATAACAAAAAAAAATTAAAGTTTATACAATTATTTATGTCTTCAGTCGGTTGCACAAACGTTCATTAAGGTTTAATGACGCCTTTAAGCTCTAATTAACGTCAAATTTGTATGGGCAATGTCGCTTTAAGTTAATGATAATTTTAATTGAAGTTTGAGCAACTAGTTGTTTTAAATTAGATATTTATCGGGTAATTATCATAATAATTATCTTAAAAATTATTATTTTATTAATTAACTCATAGACTCGTTGTCAATTTTTAGGGTTCCGTATCCAAAAGGTAAAACGGGATCACTATTACTAAGACTTCGCTGTCTGTCCGTCTGTCACCAGACTTTATCTCATTAACCGTGTCAGTGTCAGACAGTTGAAATTTTCACTTTTATTTTATAAATAAGTAGTTTATTATTAATATCTGATAAAGAATGTAGAAGTAAAAGCATGTCTGTGATTAAAAGTTTCGGAGATACGGTGCTATAAAACTATAATTTAATTAACTATAACAGAAATATGAAACAAAGTAGGTACCACAACACCCAGACACGAGAAAATGTTAATAACGCTTACCTCCGAGCTGGCCAGTCGAACTATTAGCGGTTTCCTATCTAATATTTTGCCTAATGCATCTTTACTTAATGTTTTATTTCCTAAATCTAACCGCTGCCATAAAGTCTCATCATAAGCCACTCTATGCCATCTGAAATATAAAATAAATGCTATTTAATACAAAAAAAATACATCTAAACAAATAAAATTGGAGTGTCTGTTTGTAATGTTAAAACAATCGCTATTTACTAAACGCATATGTATGTATACATATTATATTTTTACATTTTTGTCTTTTTTTTTGTTCCAACTAGGGCTGCGAAATCCAGGCTGATCATTTCCTGGACATTTCTGGTGCCACTAACGGAATCAGACGTTTGAATGAATGAAATACTCTTTATTGTACACACCATAAGCGAATGAAGAAATATATAATAATCTAACAGAACAGTACAATTGGCGGCCTTATTGTTAAAAACCAATTTTTTTCAGGCAACCTTAACATAGCATACAGGATACAGTTGAAAAATTGGGTAGTATATGGTGCATTAAGAAGTCTACATGTATTTGGCCTCCGGTCCGAGATTAAGCTAAGTTGGAATTACCTAGAACTATTGGTTGATGAAAAAAGAAAATAGGTACTGAGGCGGTGGTGATGTAACTCCAAATAAATTATGTTGGATTTTTAAAGTTTTTATTCACCACTCACATGTGTAAAAAAGTAATAAAATATAAGCACAAAAGTACAGACAATGCTATAGAATAAAGAAGGCGAACGTGAGCAAAAAAAGAAATATGAAACTATTTCAGGTTGACATCTAATAATATGAACAATAAATTTGAATTAAAACAACGCGTGCTACATGCATCTCAATAATAATAATCTGTGGACGCGACTCTCGTATTTCGCGGGCTACCTCACGCATGCGCGAGCCGCGACGCCACGCCGCGCGGTCTCACGCCTGCGCAGTAACCGCGTCCCGAGCTAGTGCGAGCGCCAAAATTATATACAAAGAAACTAGATGTGTTTGTCCTTGTGTAACACATTCAAACAAATACATTAAATATTATTTCTTAAATTTAACATGTTAAACAATTTTATATATTATGTTATTGAGTATTTGTACATATAATTTAATTAAATATAATATTTTTTTTATAATGTTTACTTTGACAATTATTTTATCTTATGCATATACATTTATTTATATGTAGGTACACTACAGTACTTTTTGGAGAAATCTTTTTAATTACTTTCTTAAACTGTTAAATGGAAAAAAATGTAATTCAACTTTTGCAACTATTTAAGGCTTAAACATTGACATGAATACTTTGTGAAAAAATTAGACTAGTATTATTAAATTCCGTGACAGCAAAGTAAAATTATTGGACAACACGCAAAATTCTCAAACTCAAACCCAGAATCTCTAAGTTTATTTCGATATAAATTTTAGTTTTTGTGCAATTACGTGACATATTTTTCACTATCGAAAACTACCCTATTGAAAGAGATTGCGACAGATTTTAAAATAATACATTTATTACAATAGTGTCATGTTAATTCGTACTAGTAACAAAAATCACTACCACTGCTGGAACTCAGACCTTCCCTATGAATGGAATCGATTAGGGAGAATGGACTATGACGACCCACCACGCGGGCCCAGTGCGGATCGTTGGGTGTTAACGACTTCAGCAGCCGGAACCGAAGGCTTAACGCGCCTTCCGAAGCACAGAGATCGAAATACTAAATTTTCGGTCACCCATCCCACTACCGGCCATTGCGAAAGTTGCTTAACAATTTAAGTGAAATGAAATGAAAATATCTTTATTCAAGTAGGCTTATTACAACAAGCACTTTAGAATGGTCCAAAAAAAAATTTATTTTTTTTCCCCTTAACACTTGTTCGGGGCGTCTTTTAGCTGACAAGAAGAACAAGCGAAAGAAAATCACCAGCTCTTTATTATAAGTAATGACATTTACATAAATCATGTCATTACCATAATAATACGTATTGTAACAATAATAAATACAACTTTCAAAGTCTGTAGGACATAGGTTGAACATATAATTAGTCGTTATAGAACAAAGCGAATGCTATTAATTCCATGCATTGCGATCCTTAAAATAATCATCAACTTTATAATAGCCTTTACTCATAAGTATATTCTTTACATGAATTTTAAATTTATTTACGGGTAGGTCAATTACATTTTGTGGAACTTTATTGAATAGCAATGCATTTACCCAATGGTCCTCAAGTTATATAAAATACATTACCTTTTACATACAAGGGTACAATTAGCCAGTGTCCTCTTCGGCAACCATCTGAATACACTTAAAATCATCTCATCTGACAGTATGTTGAAAGAGTCATCCCCTAAGGGTTCATTTTTAGTTCTTCTGTTAATAATCAATTCTTCTTGGACACCTAAAGCTGAATAACAATAGAAGCTTTATAATATAGTATATATAAAGTATATTTTTAATGTGACAAAACATAATGAAATGAAACAAGAAACAAAAAGCAGGTCTAGCCGAGTTTCTTGCCGGTTATTTTCAGTACAATTCTTTTTTCTACTTAATAAACTATATTGAATATCAATGAATGGCCTAATGGAACTCTATTTTAAAACGTGACGTCACATTTCAATAAATACGAGTACTGGTTGACGTTTAGCTTATTGAAATTTGACGTCATTCATGGGCACCTGCATTTCGGTTCTTGTAATCCACATATTATAAATTGCAAGTTAATTAATATAAATATATATTATTTTTAGAGTTACCTATTATATAAAAAATATCAGTATCATTAAAAAGCACGGGAAAAAATGATTTTTATAATAGAATAACTTCAAGCAAGAAAAACAAGATATTTATATATATGGTAATATTATAGCCAGGACTTCGTGAGATGGATGCGTTAAGTATACTGACACAACTTTTATGGGGCTATCCATAAATTACGTCACACGTCAAGGGGGAGGGAGGGGGTCGACGAACTGTGACATTGTGTGACAAGTGAGTGGGAGGGCCTTAAATTTCGTGTCGTCACATTTCAAAATCTATTATAATTTAAATGTTAAAACACGAACTTTAAACTACAACTTTACAAAAACCTATCAAATCATACTATAAATGGGGGGGGGGGCATGAATTCAGTGTTGCTGCCATAATAAAAGTTAGTCAGTATACTTATTTACTAATTCACTCCACGAAGTCCTGGCACATATTAATATTACAACTTATATTTATTTATTTTAATACTCACGTGTAACGCAACGCCGTTTCGTGTTTTGCATTTGCGTGGGAGGCATGTATGCGACCTGAGCTAATGGCGTCTCCTCGTCGATTAGATATTGGTCTGTTAAAGTGGTCTCTAGAATTTGCTGATCTGTGCATTGTAAAGGTTTACCTTGACAACGAAAAAGAAGGGCGAATCAGAAACACATATATCTAAAAACCCGTGGGTTCATTTTCATTCATCAGCCCTTTTACGTCCCCACTGCAGGGGCTCAGGCCTTCCTTATGGATGGTTCATGGTTCCCTCCACGCTGGCCCAATGCGGATTGGAGGGTATTAACGACTGCAAATGCAGCCGGGACCAACGGCTTAACGTGCCTTCCGAAGCACGGAATAGCTCCAGATAAATTTTTTTTTCGGTCACCCATTCCGTGACCGACCCTTGCGAAAGTTGCTTAACGACAACGATCGCGGGCCGCGGCGCTTATACACTGCGCCACCGAGCTACTCAATATATAGTTTCTAAATCTACCGCAAACGCTTTCAAGGATATAACTATTGCGATTTACTATGTAACGTTTACTGTCGTAGACGCTGTTGGAACTAGGGTTACCAGGGGTTTAAATCGAAAAGCCGGTTGCATGCAAGTGTTTGTGCAAACAAATCCTGATTTCTGTAAAAAAATCCGGTCTTTGACCGAAAATAAAAGTCACTAGATTGGGAAAATAAAAGTCAGCTAAAAAGATTGGGGGCCGCCCCTCCCGCGCCTCTGCATGTCAAGACGTGCATACTCATCATAATATGGTTGTTTTAATTTGGCGTTCGCTGCGCATCGTACCGGGTGGCGCTTATTATTTATTGAAATGACTAAAAATCCGGTCTCGAATGAAATCCGGGCGGAATCCGGCCTATTTCCTCAAAATCCGGTCTAGACCGGATTTATCCGGTCAGATGGTAACCCTAGTTGGAACCAATGATGGGTTAATTTAGAAACAGAATAAAATCTGATTTAAATCCGTCTAAAGATTTCAGTTACTATTAATTTTTTTTGTGTCACTTCTTAGTATCATTCAAAGTATTTGCTTTTAACGCTTGCGTTAGATATTTTTCATTAACTTCAAATTAACGATATCGTTCGTTCAGTATCATTCAATGAATGGTAGCGATCGCATCGCTATCACATTTGTAGCATTTCTCGCGATGGCTTTTAAGATTAGAACCTAGTACCCAATTTAAAATAATAATAATAATAATCTTTATTGACTATAAAATCGATACAACGAATTTTTACACCAGTGATTCTTAAAATATTTATTCATTACATCTATTTAACATCTGTTGCTGAACTTGGTTGATACCTGTATTTCAGCATACAGCGCCACTGTCCTCAGAAAATATGTAATAAGATAAAAAAACAATAATAACAAGCCACACTAAATAGATCTGAACAATAAGAAACAATCAACTTGTACTAGTTATTAGTATGTAATATAATCAATAAAGTGTAGGTATATTTATATGTAAAGTAGACAGTCCTCTCTGTGTGTAAGATGATTGTGAGTGAGTGTGTGTGAGAGGGTGTGTAGTATAGGTAGTAATAGAATTCTTTGATTAATTCGCTATCTCCAATAGATTTTCTGTTTCGGTATACGATAACCGTTGGATCCAATTAAATATAATTTTTTTTACTGTACTTTTATGAAGGGGATATATATTAGTAAATTTATTTAGTTTGTTATATATTAATGGGCCTATAAATGGAAAAAAACGGTAGGAGAAACTAGTTCGAAATTTAAGTGTAGGTTTGCAAACTGAATACCATCTTCGTTTTGTAAGATAATCCTGATTGAATTCTATAATCGAATGTTGTTTCAATACAGTATTTAGTAAGAACATTTGACGAACAGTCAGAACCTCGCAATACTCATATAGAAGTTTGGTGGGATAAAGAAAAGATTTAAAGGTGCAAATTTTAAGAATAGCTCTTTGTGCTACTTCTAGAGATTTAAGAGTTGTTTTTGGAACACCACCCCAACATGTGATACAGTATCCCAAAATCGACTGACACAACGCAAAATATACTTGTCTTAAAACAGTCGGTGGTATGACATATCTCAAAGTTTTAAATACCACCATCAACTTACGCACTCTTTTTGTCAAACTGAATATATGCTCCTTAAAATTGAGATTTTCATCAATCACAATGCCCAAATATTTTAGAGATTTCGCACGTTCTACGGGTTCACATTGACATGTATTACTAATAGTTAAATTAAAACATTGATGAGAATACAATCCAAGATCTGGTGGTTTGTCGCGGATGGAAAAAGTTAGATATTTGGTCTTGCGAGTATTTAAAGTTAGTTTACTATCTTGTAGCCACTTATTCACGCGGTCAAAACCCATTTGAGCCTGTTTGAAGGTTTGTTCCCATGTTTTTGCAGTAAAAGTAAGAACAGTATCATCTGCATAGCAAATTATTTTTCCCTGGAAAGCGTTAAGACATAGAAGATCGTTTATATAAACTAGAAAAAGGGTAGGACCTAGTATGCTACCTTGGGGTACACCAAAGTTGGTAGCAATATCAGAACTTAAGTTATTGCCCAATTTCACATACTGTGTTCTGTTACTTAAATAGTCAGTTAGAAGATTAAGCTGTGTGCCACGTATGCCAACTCGTTCTAGTCTTTCAATGAGAATGGAAGCAGGAATTACATCGAAGGCTTTTGCCAGATCTAGAAATATTGAAATGCATTTATTTCCTGAGTCTAAATTAGTTGATAAAAAATTTATGAGGTTACCCACCGCATCTTCCGTGGACCTACCATTACGAAATCCAAATTGGTTAATAGACAGTAGGTGTTTATCTTCTAAGAACTTAACCAACCGAATCTATATTTTATCAAGATTGCATTCACAACACTATTGAAAAATATTTTTTTTTTACCTTTTTCATAGATGGCATAGACTCGCATTTGGCTGGATCACATCTATTTTAGGTCTTTGTGAAAGTAGTTAATCAAAAATTAATTTGCGCGATTACAAATGTTGTTGGTTGACATTCTTAATGGTTTCATATAAACATTTTAACAAACCATACAACCGGTCTTTATTATCTATACTAATACATAGTATAAAACAAAGTCGCTTCCTCTGTCCGTATAACCCTATTTATGCTTAAATCTTTAAAACTACGCAACTGATTTTTAATGCGGTTTTTTTTTATAAATAGGGTGATTCAAAAGGAAGATTTTTATGTGTAATATTATATAATAACCAATTTCTCTCTGACACTCATGGTCGTCACCTGCGTTCTTCAAACTCTCTCTCACTTTCCACTCCCCTTTTTCACACTGGCTTTATGTCCAACTCATTTACACTACATTCAATTCGACTGTGGAACAGCCTCCCCGATTCCATCAAGAGATCGCCAAATAAATACATTTTCAAAAAAAAAGTCCACTCCTTTCTGTTTCAAGGCTTGTGAAGATTGTCATCATCATCTGTGTATTGATGTATGTATATGTGTGTGTGTGTGTATATTTATGTATGTGTATATTTAATTATGTGTAATTTTATTTATATTTTTAAGTATGTTTATGATTAGTTTAGTATTTGTTGTTGTAGTTTTTATTTTATATTGCTCTGTACCGCCATCGCGTTTGTCTGTTTTCCCAAAGGTTGACTGGCAGAGAATGCTATTAGCATTAAGTCCGCCTTTTGTACCATCTTTATTGGTCAATAAATAAATAATACAAGCACACGCGGGCGGAGCCGCTGGCGGAAAGCTAGTATTGAATAAACCATACCGTTAATTGGAATTATTCTAAGACAAGCGTTAGACTCAAATATTACTTTAAGTTATAAAGTTTTTATCGTTTTGTGATAATTTAAATCACCATTCGATACAAGCACACAACAATCGATAGCGAGAAGACTAGCATCGTCACAGCCATCGATAGCAAGACGAACTGCAATAAGTTTCAACAGCAAGTAACGAGATGGCGCTGTACCAATACAAGCAGCATAAATTAATAACTACAAGGCATTTAGAACAAAGAAACCTACATCGCACAGAATAAGTTTAATAACTAATTAGCATAAATAGAACGTCCAACCTACATCGGTTGGACCGCGGTCCCCGGGCTAACTACACCTAGCTCGGAGGGAGACAGTTATCCTTTAGTCTCCCATCACCACAGTAGGGATCACACATTCAACCTTACGGTTCCTAAAACTTCATTAATCGCTGTAACCTTGAAAGAGATTCCGACAGATTTTGATATTAGACAGCCTACTAGTATAAAGTTAATTCTTGTAATATAATAAGACAGTAAAACAAGTATATATAGTTGAGAGAAGTGATTACCAGTGGTCGGAATTAGGTAGAGTTATTCATGTACTTACACTGATTTCATACAGCGAAAGAATAAAGTGGATATGCCGCAAATCCCGAGATTAATTTTAAAGAGCAGAAAAAATCCGCACAACATGGCTTGTGAGAACAAAAGAATACAATAGCGCAAATGCGGAGCACTCCCCATTGAACGTAATGTACTAGATTGTGTCTCTTTCTACCGCATTCAAACTATCTAAATCCCGGGAAGGTCCACATTAATATCAACATTTCGATGCAAATACATAATTAACTCTACCTAATTCCGACCTCTGGTGATTACTTAAGGAAATGCCATAACTCTTACGGTCAGTTGCACAAACGTCCATTATTGTTTAATGACATCTTTAAGCTCTAATGAATGTCAATTTCTGTGGGTAATGTCGCTTTAAACTAATGACAATTTTAATGGACGTTTCTGCAACTGGCCGTTAAGCATATAGTTTTAACCAATACACGAGAATTTGAATTAATTAATTGGTAAAAATATCTGACAAATGAGTAGCTCGGTGGCGTAGTGGATAAGCGCGGCGGCCCGCGATCGTTTTTATTAAGCGACTTTCGCAAGGATCGGTCACGGGATGGGTGACCAAAAAATTATTATCTCGAGCTACTCCGTGCTTCGGGAGGCACGTTAAGCCGTTGGTTCCGGCTGCATTTGCAGTCGTTAATACCCTCCAATCCGCATTGGGCCAGCGTGGAGGGTCATGGCCCATCCTCCTTAACCATTCATAAGGAAGGCCTGAGCCCCTGCAGTGGGGATGTAAAAGGGCTGATGATGAATTGGTAAAAATATCTGACAAATGAGTAGCCCGGTGGCGTAGTGCATAAGCGCCGCGGCCCGCGATCGTTTTTATTAAGCGACTTTCGCAAGGGTCGGTTACGGGATACCCATCCCAACCAAAAAAATATTATCTTTGAGTACTCTGTGCTTCGAAAGACACTTAAAGCGGTTGATCCTGGAATTTGCAGTAGTTAATACCATCCAATCCGCATTGGGCCAGCATGGAGGGTCTTGGCCCATATTCCATAGCCATCCATAAGGACGGCCTGAACCCTTACAGTGGGGACGTAAAAAAGGCTGATGAAAAACCGCTTAATATGATATATTCTCATGTAATTACTTCTCTTGACTATAAATACAATGGTTAGAGTTCCATTCCTCAACCCTGAAACAAGAAAAGATGTAAACTCACATTTATCGATGCTTCTAGGACTCTTAATCTTGGATGGGCCCGGGCTGGGGCTGCATATTTTACCCCTCGGGCTTTTAGGGCTGTATGGTGACGTCAGTATCACATTAGGGTTCACATTCTCAATATCCCGTTTTCTTTTCAGTGATTTATGTTGCTAGAAAAAAAAAACAAATAGGCTAGTTGACACTTTTATTTTATAAATAAATAGTCCATTAATATCTGAGAAATAATGTAGAAGTAACATTATAGCTGAGATTTATAGTTTCGGAGATAAGGGGCTGCGTTTGTGGAACTGCTGCTGGTCAAACGAAAACGCACCCTACAAATTCAAGCCACTAAGTGACGTCACACGGTGCTACGGTAGTGAACAATGTATGGGTTATATTTCTATTTGGTGTTATTTCTGCGTTTATGTTTACAGTTTACAGCGGTTATAACGAAAGTTATTACATTATCAGCCAGTTGCACAAACGTTCATTAAATTTTCCATTAGTTTAAGTGACTTTACCCATACAAATTTAACATTCATTAGAGCTTAAAGGCGTCATTAAGCCTTAATGGACGTTTCTGCAACTTACAGTATATGTAACAAATCTAATGATAAATGTATTTTAGTAAATTTTCATAATATATTTTCCCTACTTTTTTTTAAGTTCAAAGCGTAATATTTTTCAAATAAGCGTCATAAAATTATTTTCGTTCAATATTTACATGTATAAACGGTAATAGATCCGAATATATTCAGCACTAAAACCATATAATCCAGCCAAATAGTTACAAATGCCGAATACCAAACGAATATTAGTGCATCTCTCATAAGAAGAAAGGTTGGTTTACCATCAAGAGATATTCCCAAGTCTCAAGTATTATCACCCATTAGCCAACATATCTATATATACTACTAATAGACTTCTATCTGTTTCTATGTGCAATAAACTAGTGTGTATTTTACTCTACATATTATATTATTTACCACAGCACTAGTAGCATAACTTTCTAATTTTAAAATATATCACAATCACTTTGAATTTGAAATATATTCAAGAAAATCACACTACAACTACATGTGATAGCAATTGTGATCGCAATTTTTAAGGATATTGAATGAATGATTCCTTTTATTTGAAAATAAACCCCATTGGGAAATGTTAATGGAAATGAATTGTCTATGACATATAATTAAAATCACGATTTGTTTCAAAACCGACTGTGACTGTGGAGTTACACAATTCTATCCCTTACAAATGTATAGGCTAGCAACCAAACGGCGACTAGGGTACAGCTGAAAATCAGTGTCTGTTTCATATATGGAACATCCAACACTGAGCTGTATACCTCTTGGGCTACTGCTTCACACTCTAGTAAGGTGATACAAATCGTTATCTTTTGTAATTTTTAATGTTTCTATACACCAACTAAGTATTTTACAACAGCTTATAATGTATTGATAGTAGTGGTTCAATAAAGCATTTATCTATCTATCTATAGTAGTTGTGATAAATGATATCACAACTGCTATATGTTTGAAAGGGATGGTGATAGATCTTAAAAGTAGGCAATTAGGCCACTGGTATCTATGCTGTGTTCAACTCTGTATTTTTATAAAATACCAAAGCAATTGAGTTGTGTATTAATAGATATGTCAGTCTGCGCTTCTGAAAGTCGGGTTGGCTGGAGTAAAACTGCCAACTTTTCACTCACAATGGACCGATTAAAACGTCTAAGTGCAGAAAATTTGAGCCCTCTAACCTAATCTAGATATGTTATCTTTCCATTTATATATACGGATGAGCTAGCGACTTACCACAGGAGACTGTATATTACATTCATTCTGCACATCATGATCATCAGGCTCGAGTATACTCACACCCATTTCCTGAAGTACCTGTGTTAAAACAAAATTATTTTTATTCTATTTATCTAATAAATGTGATAACTTATTTATAATATTATATTAATTCAATATACTTTACAAGTTGAACTCTGTACTGTTATTCGAATAGCTGTAGATGTAAGACTCGTACTACAAAAAGCTTCATTTTTACTTGTAGTATGAGCAAAACTTCAGCTACAATTCATGCTTGACTCATTCTCCATTATCTAATTCCACCCCTGGTGGCTGGCTTGTATGTTGGTAATGAAAGTCCAAGTAAAATTTTGGATTTTGTTGAGATTAAATTTTACCTACCTGATTTAGTTCAGGTAGACAGACACATTGGTATATGTTATTAGCTTAAGGTATATAGCGAATAATGTTACAGATACACAACAAAAGAATAAATTATTACATTACTCTCATCATAAAAGGTTATAGATACAAATCACCAAAGTTGCCTGGAAGAGATCACTTTTAGTGATAAGGCTGCCAATTGTATGTCTCCTATTTTCGTCTTTGTGTCTACAATAAAGAATATTCTATCTATTTATCACATTGGGCAATGGTGACTGTGCACTGATCCTTGGTTTTTATTTAATGTTTATCAATGACGAAAAAGAGTATTGGAATGATGAGAGAGAAATATGGAACAAGAAGACAGTACAAACCCCAAATATAATTCTAACCAGCGCAAGTGTATGTCTTTTAGTACAATAAAACTGCTACCACTATAATTTTGCAAAAATATCATTCAATAGTTAGTATTATTACAAATATATTACAATTTATAATAACAGGTTTATGATGTCACACTTTTGTCTATTTATAATGCTTACGAGCCACGAATACTAATGCAAAATCGTATAACCAAAAATGAAGTAACGCATCACGAAAAAAGCGGGAACAGTAAAAGCATACCTCTTGATCTGTCTTTCTATCCATCAAACTCCAGCTTTTCTTTGTTGAACTGTCTAATTTGGTTTTTTTCCTGTAAAAAATAATTAAATTTAAACACATAAAGCGAGAAATATATATATAAATTAAAGTGCAAAATCTGATACCGTACATATTGGCGCCTTTTGACTTTCCCGCTTAGAAATCAGCTGTCATAGCGAACAGGTGTTTGTCGATTATAAATAATGTTTAAATTTCTTACCGTGAAAGACAATCCAATTCTTCCATGTCTGCTGGTATTGGTACTTCATTTTCAACATAATTAGCACACATGTTACTTTTGAATTGTTAATTTATGATTAGAATTTTGTAAAACAACGCATTCAACAACAACGTCGTCTCATGCTATTTTTTTCTGACTTGGATTGCCATATAGAAAAAGAAATAGTATGATAATGTGTATGTGCCTAGCTTCACTCTGCTGTGAAACGTAATCTATGGTAGATTTGCCTTGAAAATGTAAACGGCCATGTAATAAATTGTTTACAAAAAGGAATCCTGTTCTTCCAAAATTGTAGGCTACGGAAGGAAACTATTTTAAATAAGTATAAGGAAGAATTGGGATACAAATTAAGTATGATTAACAAAATCTTTTTGATCGACTTCAAAAAGAGGAGATTCTTAATTTATTTAAATATTTGTCCGAATGTTTTTGATATTTTTGCCAGTAGTGGAACGATTCAAAATATTAGTTTATTGTTTGAGAGGGTAACCTCAAAGAGGCTCCCTCTAAAATTTTATTGAAATCGGATCAGTAGAGAGAACTCCATCGTTTAATTATCTTTACGATGTGGTTGTCACCCAGAAGTCTAATTATTCTACATATTTTTTTAATAACTACCAATGCAAAATGTTATTAACTCTAATTTTTGATTGTTAGAAATGTTCGAATGGTAATTCCTAACGTAGTGTGATTTAATTTTTTTTTTTCACGAATTTAATTGAGTTCATTGACCTCCATTTACGTGCATTGACCATCCATAGACAAAAAGTTAAGTTCAACTGTAACTTATTTTGATCATGGCAACTATTTGATTCTTGAGGCATGCTTGACCAATAGTGAAGAGTTGTCTTCATATTGTATTGTGATTGGAGAAAAAGGTATGTACACTAACCAATCCAAAACCCTGTAAACAATAGCACAAAATATTGTAAGCAATTTAAATTTGAGATTTTCCACTTTATTACTTTGTATTAAGGATATTGTTGATGTGTCTCAAAACTTTGTTGTATTATTTTATTTATCGCGACCTGCGCGCCTCCCTCTTGATGTAGCGGATCAAAATTAAAACACAAAACAAAGACGATAGTGGACGGACGTAGAACGGTGGTTGATTTGTCGTAATTTGCATGAGAAAGCAAATAAACTTGAAATATATCAACAAAAGTGTACATTATCGAAGATAGTGTTGTGATTGTGTTGTTATCATAATGGCTGCACGTAAACTCAACACACTCGAAGATCTTAGCGGTGAGTAGAAAATAAATAAACAAAACGAATGAAAACATTGCGTGACGAAACACGTATTTCTAGTTTTATCAAGGCTATCGACATCGTAGGATATGAAAATACGCGTTAGTTAAAAAATAATGTTTGCGAATTTTTAAGTGCGCAGATTTTCGGCTTCCATTTCGCAACAGCTGTCTTTGTTTACATTTGTAAACTTATTTACGTAAATAAATGTGATTCACGAAACTTTACAATGTTGAAAAGAGATTGTAATTGCGAATCCTGTTAGATTATTGCGTCATTTATAATTAGTGCGTTCCTAATTCGTAAGCGTGCGTACGTGATTTCTGAGTCCGACTGCGTTAGATTAGCCGGCCGCGGAGAAAATGACAATGTGCTTACTTTTCGTTTATGTATCGATGGACTTCCTTATTCGGTCAAGTTACACCTGTGGTTTCTTCACCAAGGGTTCTAAAACTATTTTAGTGAAGAGACCTATTTTATAAAATTATCTGATACCTTAGGCCTAAAATAATAAATACTATGTCTAGTTTTTCAAATTTAAAACTTTGCCGTCGATGTGTTGAGTTTTTTATGATATTTCCTACAACAACACCACATACCTATATAGATTTCGGGTCGTTACGTTCCCTAAAATATGGTTGAGCGTAGCGATGACTGGCTCAGGCGTCATGTTCGTGAACGGATGCTGCCAGTAGTGATGATTCTGTTCTAGACTTTAAAATTTTCTGTTAGCATATTGTATATCAGTTCTATCAATGAATTTGTATGACACGGTATTTTGATCGATTAACGAAAAATTATCTCTTTGTATTCTTTATGTGATTGAAAGTGACGTCATATTCTAATGAATTTTCTTTTTAACTTTAATTTGACACATCTGTATGAAATAAAACAGCAAACTTGCTGAGTTTCTTGCCGGTTCCTTTCTGTATCAAAGTATGTATCCCGCCGTAGAATTAATAATAATCATCTTTATTGTGTACCATAGAAACACACGTATTCTAACATTACGAATAACCATGGATCGTATCCGTATATAACTAAAAAGAGATAGTACTCATTGAGTTTTTTAAACATTTAATATACGAACTAATACTTACTATATTGCTCACTAATAAAACACCTTTCTATAACTTTTGCTGTTTATTAATTTGCAATTAGATTGTACAATAGTTCTTTTGAGGTCTTGATCTCTATATAAATGTATTCAACCTCTATTAGTTTTCGTATTACTCTTTCTGAAAAATCTTGACTGAACATGCGAAAGAAAACTACGAGCGCCATTTCCATGGAATAATAGTACTCCTCTCATTTCCCGTAAAAAAACAAGGGTGCCATGACACAAAAAGAATACTGAGAAATAAAAGTGAAACGGAAACTAATTGAGATTGTTAATCATAAATGCTTACGATACTTAAAATTTTATGAGATTAATTAATATTTTAATAGATTTTGTTTTATAATATATTTATATTCTTTAATATATTTATATTCTTTAATGAACAACTTAGAATCACAGAGTGAATTGATAATAGAACTCATATCTTATTATCATAACTTAAGACATAATTACTATTATTTATTTCCATAAATAACGTTTAATGATTATTTAATTATACATGCAGGTTAAACATGGAAAATCATTAATTAACAACATTATAATATTAAACAATGTTATTGGTATTTTATGCATAGACAATCAGATACGTTCCTTTTATATAAATTTCTTGCAAAATAAAATGAACATAATAAGTAAAAGTCATAATTAGTTTTAATAACCTAACAGCTCGTCCATCCTGATTTACATTCACGTCCTCGTGAATATGCACTACAAACATTTAAGTAAAAATAACTAAGTGGTTACATACATTTTTCGATTAAATATAACAAAAACCATAATTTTACTTCTGCACATTGGTAAAAGATAAGCTTATTAAAAAAAAAATTATACGTACAAATGCGCACTTTGCGCTCAATACATCAACTTTGTATTTCAGCACACATTATGCTGTATCGAAATCTGTGCACTTTGCACATAAATACATACACACACTTCTATATATTATAATAATAATAGTTTTTATTTAGCATTTTTAATTAGTACACGTTGTACTTGTTTATTAGTACATATAAATTTCGCACGTTGCGATTCAGTACACGTTGTACTTATATATCAGTTTATATTTCGCACGTTGCGATTCAGTACACGTTGTACTTGTATATCAGTTTGTATTTCGCACGTTGCGATCAGTACACGTTGTACTTGTATATCAGTTTGTATTTCGCACGTTGCGATCAGTACACGTTGTACTTGTATATCAGTTTATATTTCGCACGTTGCGATCGGTACACTTTGTACTCACATATAATAGATTTCGCACGTTGCGTAAATCAATAAAGTCTACTTTGCCTTTTAAACATTCATAAAATATGGCACACTTTTATAGCTTGTTAACTTAACTTACTTAACTATTAAACATGATCAGTAAAAGGAGTCCAGGCAAAGTAATTTAATAACATATCTTATAAATAGAATTCAAATCATTTATTACAAACAATATATTTATTCAAAATGTATGTATTTACTGTATATAAAATCACCATTTGTTTAATTCACAAATACTAATTTTGAGATTATTTTTATTATATAATGGCCATATAAAGTCACGATAAACTTAATATATAGATATATACATTTTTTTTTTTTACTAGTCATTTTCATCGTCATCACTATCAACACTGTCTGAATCATTTTGTTTGTCGTTAAAACATAACCATGGAAATATTTTATCCACGGCATAAACACCTGTATATAATTTATTACCCTTCTTTGTAATAGGTGTATCGCTAACTTCATACCTATCGTTGTCTAATATTTTAGTAATTTTATACGGTCCCGATAATTTTGGTAGCAACTTTCTACTTTTTCCTATAATATGTACTACCTTTTCAATCCTTACTAAGTCCCCTACTTTATATTTCCTAGCTCGTTTCCTATTTTTATCAAAACATATTTTTTGTTGTTTCTGAGATTTTAATATATAATTATCTACTTCAGATCTAACCTTATCAATTTTTGTGTTAGAAATTATATTGTCGTTTTGTCCTATTAAATCACTATAATTTGGACTATTTATAGGCTCATTCATAACATTGGTCTGGTTTTCAGATGATATAACATCGGAATGAAATTCTACAGGACTCGAAGGAGTATTGTTTTCGGTGTTATTTAATATTTCAGTATCATTATTCTCGACTAGACTACTCGAAGATTCGAACGTCAATTCGTTTTCGATTTCTGTAACAATATTGCCTTCATTCGTATTCTTTAGTTTAACCCCAAACAAAACTTCTGAAGGTGATTTTCCCGTACCTTTGTTAATTGTATTGTTCAAGCCCCATTGTACTTGTAGTAACTTTTCATCCCATAATTTCTCATCATGTCCGTAATTTTGTGCAGCTAAAGAATCTAATATCGTGCGATTGTACCTTTCTACTTGGCCATTGGCCCTTGGTGAAGCAACTGCGTTTTGAATATGTCTTATTCCTAATCCTAATACAAATTTTTTAAACTTTGCACTTGTGAACGAGGTTCCGCGGTCACTAATTAGACGTTTTGGCAATCCAAATGTACCAAAATATTCTCTAAGAACCGAAATACTTGTGTTTGATCTTGTGTTTTTTACTGCTTTCAAAACTATGAATTTTGTATATGCATCTATAATAACTAAAATATATAAATTTTTATGTTTACTCATAACAAAAGGTCCAACATGATCGATATGAATAGTATGAAAGGGAACTGAAACTTTAGGTATGGGGTGAAGGTACCCCTCCTTTTTCCCTGCAGGGATTTTACTGTGTGCACACTCGAGACAAGAGTTCACATATTTTTTTACAAACTTCCTCATTTTTGAAAACCAATAGTATTGTTTTATCCTGTCCAACGTTTTTTCAAGCCCAAAGTGCCCTATCTGGTCGTGATTTTTTTGTAAAATTTGCCAACGACACCCCTTTGGCACCACCCATCTTAAACCTTCTTCAGTATTTCTAAAAACCTTATCCTTCTTTAACACAAAGTTTTTTTTTATGTCGACCAAATTATCGAATTGAGGATTTGATAAAATTTCTTTGATACGATTTATCTCTGAATCATTAGATTGGACTGTGAGTAACCAATCACTATCAACAGTCATAACATCTAAAATCTCTATGGCATTAATAACACCTACTTCATTAGAGACTGGGTTTCTACTTAAAGCATCAACATGTGTCATGTTATGTCCAGGCCTATACATTATATTGCAGTCATATTCCTGAATTAAGCTCCACCATCTAGCAACCCGAGGAATCATATCTTTTTTTTTGAAACGTTGCCCTAAGTGAATTACAATCTGTCACAACTGTAAAACTCAACCCTAAAACATATGGTCTAAATTTCATTAAGGAGGCTATGACTGCCATGGTTTCTAATTCATATGAGGAAAAATGGGATTCTTCAGGAGAAGTTTGTCGACTATAATAGGCTACTGGTTTAAAGTCACCGTTTTTTTTGTTTTTGTAATAATACGCCACCTATTCCAAGCTTACTTGCATCAGTATGAATCTGTGTCTCAGCAGATGGATCGTACAAAGCTAGGACTGGTCTGGATGATAAAAGTAATTTAATTTCCTTAAATGCTTGGTCCTGTTCTACACCCCATTGCCAAACTACATTCTTTTTTAGTAATTTAGTTAACGGTCTAATAACTTGCGCAAAACCTTTAATAAATCTCCTAAAAAAACTGGCTAGACCTACTATCTGTCTTACATTATGAACATCTTTTGGGGTGGGAAAATTACTGACGGCTTCTACCTTACGCAATCCGGGTTTTATACCAACACCAGAGACTTCAAAGCCCAAATAATCAACTTCTTTCTTAAAAAAGAAACATTTTTGTGGTTTCAAAGTGAAACCCGATTGACGTAATTTTTCAAATATAGTTTGGAGTCTTTCTAAACCTTGCTCAAAAGAATTTGATGGCACTAAAATGTCATCCATATATGCTAAAGCTGAGTCAAATCGCGCATTTCCTAAAACCATATTAATTGTTTTCTGAAAAACAGCAGGAGCATTTGCTAATCCAAATGGCATTCTATTAAACTCGAATTGACCATCCGGAGTAACAAATGCAGTCTTATGCTTTGATCCCTCACTCAAAGGTATTTGGTAATAGCCTGATGATAAATCTAACGTGCTGAAGTATACGTTACCAGCTAACCTATCTATTTGATCCTCAATACGTGGAATAGGATAATGTTGTTTAACAGTTTTGTTATTTAGAGCACGATAATCAATACATAAACGTTTATCACCAGTTTTCTTTTTGACTAATAAGATTGGGGACGCATATGGCGAAGATGATTCTCTTATTATTTTATTTTGCAGTAACTCATCTATCATGGACCTAACTTCTGCTCGTTCTGAATGACTAAGACGATAAGGACGATATACAACAGGGCTGGAATCTTTTAGTTCTATTTCCATGGATGTAACATTAGTGCAACCCAGTTCTGTTAGATTTTTGGCAAAGCAATCTCTGTATTGATTTACTAATGCTAACAAACGATGTTTCTCTTTGTGACTAAGATTATTACTCACATGCAAATCATCTTGCGTAAGATAATCGTTTATGTGACATATATTATTAATATTTAAAAATTTAGTTTCGTGTAAGTTTTCCGCCCACAAAACACCCCTTGTCAATTTTTCATCAGCCTGGAATTCTAAGAAAAGTTTTCTTGAATTTTCTATATGTATATAACCTACTCCATCTTTAACAGAAATTATTCCACCTACTAATTTATATTTTTGCCTGAAACTATCCTCAATGTAGATATGCCCAGTAAAATCACTGTCAACTTTAATTTTTATCATAGCATCCCCATATATTCTTACATTTGTGTCTATTTTAAGAGTGTAACGTTCCCTTATTGGAGATTTCAATTTTATTATTAAATTTTTACTGTCCTTGAGAATCTCAATGTGAGGTTGTTCTGTCACAGTCTGGCCAATCAGGACATCATAGTTAAGAAAACAGTCAGGTACTATTATTATCTCTACTTTGACTTTCACTAGGTCTATCGAAAGGTTTACTGAACATGTACCTATAGATTGAATAACCGAATTACCAAAACCTCTTAAAGATGGCAAGTTTTCAAAATTCCAATGATCGAGAGTAAGAATGTCCCTAGCTACTGATTCCTTAATTAGTGTGCCTTGACTACCAAAATCTACATACGCATCTAACTCTGAATCCTGTATATAAACCTTTTTTTTAAATTTATTATCTAATGATTCACCTGCATCAACTAGTCATAATGATTTAATTTCTGGTTTAACTTTCAAAATTTCTCTATTGCAGTTAGGGTCATCATGACCTACTCTTAAACATTTTTGACATTTAAGTACAGGTTTTTTTACAATTATGAAATGTATGTCCAACGTCTTGGCAATTAAAACATTTGATCTGCCTACCATGATCAATCTTTAATGATTTACGATTCGAATCAGCATTTAATCTACTAAACTTTTTATTTTTCTCAAATTTCTCAAGCTTTACACTTCGTAAATAACCTAATAACTTATCAGCATCTTGAAAACCGACAGCCTCAGCACCATATTGAACAGTCCTATCCTCTATACCAAAAACAATACAGTCAATTGCATTTTTTCCACTAATACTACAACGATTTAAAGCTATTATTTTCTCATAGTAATATTCCTCTAAATCATCCCCAAACTTAGCTCTAATATTAATCATTTCAGTGATTAAACGTCCATAATTTTCATATGTTGGAAAAGCAGTTTTAAGTTTATCTTGCCAAACTTCCCATGTATTTATAACTGATGGTTGACCTTCATACCATCGTTTAGCAGTACCCATGAGTTTTGGCATAGCGTAATGAGCAGTCTGTTGACTATCCCAACTATATATCATTGCACACTCATTAACTTTATTTAACCATGTAGTAATAGTTTGATTCTTTAATTTCGGATCAAACTCAGGTATTACATTAATAATTGAAAATTTATCTTTGTTTGAAGGATTAATGGTGGAAACAGCTTGCAGAACCTGACTAATACTATCCATTAACTTTTTATTAGAATCAACCTCGTTGTTAGTTTTAGTTATAATTGCTACTGGCTCAGAGTTAGAATGTAAGTTATCATTACCAGAGATAGAGGTTGATCGGTGAGGATATGTGTCATCATCATTTTTGTCACTTACATTATTTATACAATCGTTTTGTCGAGTATAATTATTGTTATTAATTGAACAAGTAGAATCGATTTTATGGTTTACTGATTTACATGTATTACCCACCAACTTATGGCTAGGTAGTTCACTATGTTTGGTTCGTGAGCGTAATGCAGATGTATTATTATTATACTTATTAGCATGTATGCTATGTGATACCAACGAGTCTGACCTTGACATTGAACGAGACCTGCTTTCACGCTCTGACGATTGGGCATGACGTCGTCTCCTGCTCCGTGATCGCATGCGCTGGCTTCGCGAGTACCGTGCTCGTAGACTCGTAGTGGATCGTGATTGGCGCCTTGACTTGGATCGCGACTGGCGCCTAGAGCTGGATCGCGACTGGCGCCTAGCGCTGGATCGCGACTGGCGCCTAGCGCTGGATCGCGACTGGCGCCTAGAGCTGGATCGCGACCGCCTTCTCTTAACTTCACCAGCTCGACGTCTGTTGGTAGAGAGTGACTGCCGCCTTTCAGGCGTACACGTATTCCGGTTCCGTGATCGTCTGTCACTTGGCATTGTATTATACAATGAACAGTGATACTTGTACTGTAAAACATGTACATATTAATTAATCATCATCATAATATCTATTACTCTTTACAACTTCTGTAAAATTATTATGTTAAAAACAACACAATTGTTACATTGTTAATATAATAATGTAGTCTTTAGAATGGAAATATTGTTTACATTATACCTATACAAGTCTGCCTATGCCAAAAGTTAAAATTCATTCTTTGCAACTTCTGTAAAATTATTATGTGAAACACAACACAAATGTGATATTGTTAATATAATAATGTAGTCTTTAGAATAGTAATATTGTTAACATTACTTATACAAGTCCACCTATGACAAAAGTTAAAATTTATTCTTTACAACTTCTGTAAAATTATTATGTTCAAAACAACACAGATGTGACATTGGTAATATAATAATGTACCTAGTCTATAGAATAGAAATTTTGTTTACATTATAAAAGCCAAAAGTTAAGCAATAATTATTTCACAACCATTAGTTATGTATTTTCACTTTCCTCTACCAGCTAAGAAAAATAACAAGGCTGATATCACTTGTTAAATTTATATGCTAAGAGATGGCCATTAAACTTAATGAATACAAACGATTAATTAATTACATATTAGCGAGTTTGTTTCGTTTAATGAAGTTAACACTTTATGAAATTGCTAATGAAAACTTTTTACATAAGTTTTTTCGTTAAAAGTAAGAGTTGATAAGTAAGATAAAACACTCACCTGCAAGTATTTTTTATTTACCAATACCTGAATACAAAGCGCGTGTCGATCCCACTTCTGAAGTTTATAAGATTGCTCACTAATAAAACACCTTTCTATAACTTTTGCTGTTTATTAATTTGCAATTAGATTGTACAATAGTTCTTTTGAGGTCTTGATCTCTATATAAATGTATTCAACCTCTATTAGTTTTCGTATTACTCTTTCTGAAAAATCTTGACTGAACATGCGAAAGAAAACTACGAGCGCCATTGCCATAGAATAATAGTACTCCTCTCATTTCCCGTAAAAAAACAAGGGTGCCATGACACAAAAAGAATACTGAGAGATAAAAGTGAAACGGAAACTAATTGAGATTGTTAATCATAAATGCTTACGATACTTAAAATTTTATGAGATTAATTAATATTTTAATAGATTTTGTTTTATAATATATTTATATTCTTTAATATATTTATATTCTTTAATGAACAACTTAGAATCACAGAGTGAATTGATAATAGAACTCATATCTTATTATCATAACTTAAGACATAATTACTATTATTTATTTCCATAAATAACGTTTAATGATTATTTAATTATACATGCAGGTTAAACATGGAAAATCATTAATTAACAACATTATAATATTAAACAATGTTATTGGTATTTTATGCATAGACAATCAGATACGTTCCTTTTATATAAATTTCTTGCAAAATAAAATGAACATAATAAGTAAAAGTCATAATTAACTTATGAAATTTACATAGCTTTCGACGTTCACAAGTGCTTCTAACAGCGTAGACTGAATAAATTATATTGAATTTGAATTTTTAAAGCTTAAATGAAAACTGTTTTCTTCTATGTTGACATTTACAGTTTTAGATAACTGATTTCGTCTGCAAGTTACACTATCGACCCACTTTGGGAATCCCTGTTCTTTATATATATAGAGTATATTCGTCCCTCAAAGGTCGGCAACGCGCTTGTAGCTCCTCTGGTGTTGCAGGTGTCCATGGGCGACGGTAATCACTCACCATCAGGTGATCCGTCTGCCCGTCTGCCCCCTATCCCATAATATATATATATACACAATACAGCCCTAGTATTAGGTATATTTTTGCCAATTGAGTTGGACATGTTGTAAACATGTTTATTTCAAACAAAACGTTTCTTATGTTATTTGCGGTCTGAAGTAAATATTTTCTTTTGTACAGTGTGGATATGATAAAATGCAATCGTAAGTTCGAGAATGGAAACTTTTATCTAGGTAAAAAAAAAATAAGACTAGGTGTAAAGACAAAAGAATGTTCCTTGTTTATTTAAATGCGCGCGGCAATGAGTGATATAGAGTTTTTATCTGCGCGTTTCGCACAATTCTGGCAATGCCGAGCAATTAAATTACTTAAAATAAATTAATATTAATTGAATGAAAGCGATAATACCAACTTTTCGATGGATAAGGTTAGACTATAGCATATTATGCGTGAAGTAATCAATTACTTGTAAACTATTAGGTACTATTATAATATGTGTTGCATATAACCCTCGGCCACAAAGAGACTCATATATTTATCAATTTTCCGTTAAAAAAAACGAGCACACCTAATAACGAAAAGAAATTGAAAAAAATTGTGCCTTATACGGGAAACTGTTATTGAAAATGACATAACGTATAGAAATATAATGTTGTTTTTCCTGTAATTCATGGACTTATATAACGATTTTATCTATAATTTATTTTCTAGTTTACAGTCGCAGTAGTTTTGGAAACGATCAGGCGTCAATTTTCCCTGATTTATTTAATAATTTCAAACTAGTCATCTTAAAGATATAAACAAATATCTCATCGGTTTGTTTTAATATTTTAATATTTTTTTAATATTCTTATTTACCCTCTAAATGAGACCACTATGTTTAATACATATTCTTATATTTACATTTAAATAAAACAGGGGGGAAAGCAGCTATTGCTGAGTTTCTTGCCGGTTCTTCTCGGTACAAGGTCTCCCACAGTAGACCGCAAGTCGACTTTCACATGTGCTTGTAACAGTCTTGACATTTTTTTTTTTAACTTTTCCTGATCGGTTTTGGGTCACTGCTAGATTTGGAGAAAATTGATTAAGTACAGAGTGACTCCATGAGGGTTCTGTTTTTTTATTTTGTAGTGCGGAACTCTAAAAACACGTAGATAGAAGAATCAGTGGCATTTGAGTTGATGTTACTGTAATGTTGTCATACCGTTGCCATTCGCCGTGCTAAAAAAATGGGTCGATGGACCACAGTTTGGGTAACACTGGTATAGTCCATGTTATAAAGAGGAAACATCCGATTGTTCGATTTAATTTGGTGCCGAAACTGCTGGACTTATTTTAAAATATTCTTTCACCTTCATCCGCGTAACTTCGTTAGCGTAAATTGTAACCTATGTCACCCGAGTATGATGTAATTTTCGTAGGTGAAAGATTTTTTTATATTTATTCAGTAGAAAAATAAAAAAGTAAACTTATGTTTTACTTGCATTTTTTTTTAATTGGATACAGTACTTTTACTACCAAGCTTAGTTAGTAATTAAATTTTTTATCGTTATCGGGCTCAAATATCAGTTTTCATACCAATATAAAAAAATATAGCTTAAAAAAACTTGGTATATTTCATTTAGCTTTTTTACATTTTTTTTTATTTCATAGATATCACTAAAAATGTAGAAAAAGAAAAACACAAAACATTTTGAGTTCTTTATTAATAATTAGATTTCAAAAGAAGTGAAAGAACCGTCTTAAAGATAAGTGTTATTTTTCACTGTTTTAAGCTTTTTACGGTTCTGTACCAAAAGAGTAAAAACGGGACCTCATTAATAAAACTCCGCTGTCCTCTTGTCTGTAGCCAGTGGGGAAATTTTGCTAATGTTAATGTATTAATAGTATCCCAATATAATCTTAACCCATTTGCAATTTACCATTTATTTATTTAATTCTTCATGCACAAAAAAGTACATTGGCGGACTTAATGCCTTAGGCATTCTCTCCCAGTCAACCTTACCATTATCTACCTAAAGTCCAATATTATTAATGAAATATTAATAACTAGCTTTCCGCCAGCTGCTCCGTCCTTATGGTCTTGTATTATACATAAAAACCTTCCTTTTGAATCACCCTATCTATGAAAAAAAAAACCGCATCAAAATCCGTTGCGTAGTTTTAAATATTTAAGCATACATACGGATATAGGGACAGAGGAAGCGACTTTGTTTTATACTATGTAGCAGCGCTGCCAGATTTTTTTTTGCCAAGTCGCGATTTTGAAACTTTTTGAGTTTTTGAGTAAACAAAGCGGGATTCTATCGTCGAAAGCGGGACATAGCAAATAAACGCTAATTAAAAATCGTACAACGTAACAACGCTTAAAAATTTTAAGTCGTTATTTCCACCTCTAATAGGGATGATGACTAATTTTTGTTTGTTTGTCCGTCAGGTAGAGTGTTAAAAAATATTAAACACGTATTTTTTATTTTTTTCGTAATCATAAAATTACGGTGTTACATTGAGTTGAAATTTCGCATGACGTCACGTTAGAGTACGTTTTCTACTCAACTGTGACGTAGTGAGCCCCCACTCCTCAACTTTAATGCCTGTTATCTAAGCTATTTCTTGTTAAATTGAAGTAAAAAAAAATACGTATCTAATATTTTTCTATTATCTGACTGACGGACTAAATAGAATTGCATTTTTTTTTACCCAGTCATCATCCCTATTATTATTGTGCGCTGGGCGGGCGGCGAGTCCACACTTGTGCATGGCACCCGTGAACAACATGGCTTCCTCAGCACGCTGCATGCAGGTTCGTGTTACCAAAGCGGGACCAAACCTGCCCCGCGCGGGACATTTAATTTCGATTCAAAAATCGGGACGTCTGGCAACGCTGCTATGTAGTAATATTGGAAAGATGCTTAGAAAATTTCAATTAACATCAATAAACTTTATCTTTCATTCAATATCTTTCAAAATCATAAAAAAATAAACCCGACTACAAACCTAAAGAACCGCGTTAAAATCAGTATCGAACGTGAAATTTGGGTGTAGACAAAGCGTTTCTCGAGTTTGTCATACTACACGTGCTGGTCAAACCGAGAACCTCCTTTTTTTGGAGTCGGTTAAAAACGTCGCGATCGCAATTCAAATTTGTATCACACGTCAAATATTTGTAGCGTGAAGTTCGTGAATATCTTTCTAAAGTCAATTTTAAAGCGGTAGTAATAGATTTTCAAATTGGTCAATTGGACTACAATATTGGCTCATGCAGTCTTAAAATAGCCTACGTTAGGGCGCGTTCACATATAACGTCCGTTTTACAGGTCCGTTTAAACGTGTATGTTATTAACGTATGTAGTTGTATGAGCCAGTTCACACATAATATAGTATTTCGGATCCAGTATACTGATCCGTTTATCGGATCGAACCGCGCGAGGCTAGGCAGGGTACACGTGGTGTGGGAGCTGCACACAGCCGCCATAATGGATGTATCCAATAACGCCGGGGCTTCCTCAGACGCAGACGAAGATAGTACCAATACAACACGACAACGTCCATCCTCTTAGAAAGTAGGCGAACACCGAAGAATGAAAGTGCAGTGGTGTAAATGCTGTGTGAATACTATCTCCAGTAGCAACGCATCCGCTAACAAAGATTCTATAAGTGCTGTGTGAATACTATCTCCAGTAGCGACGGATCCGTTAACAAGGATCCTATAAGTGCTGTGTGATACTGTCTCCAGTAGCGACGGATCCGTTAACAAGGATCCTATAAGTGCCGGGTGAATACTATCTCCAGTAATGACGGATCCTTTAACAAGGATCCTATAAGTGCTGTATGAATACTATCTCCAGTAGCGACGGATCCGTTAACGTGGATCCTATAAGTGCCGGGTGAATACTATCTCCAGTAGCGACGGATCCGTTAACAAGGATCCTATGAGTACTGTGTGAATACTATCTCCTGTAGCGACGGATCCGTTAAAAAGGATCCTGTAAAACGGACGTTATATGTGAACGCGCCCTTACTGATCCAAATTGAATAACAATTTGTCTCCGTTACTCCTAGAAATATAATATGGGGTCCTATGCACTGTTGACAGATTGTGTTCCATTTGTGAGATTTCAACAAGTAACTAACAAAAATTAATTTACCAGAATTACCAGGTAAATTAATTTTTGTTAGTTTATATGTCAGGTAGATAATTAACAAATATTAGCTCGGTGGCGTAGTGGATAAGCGCCACGGCCCGCGATCGTAGTCGTTAAGCAACTTTCGCAAGGGTCGGTCACGGGATGGGTGACCAAAAAAAAAATTATCTCGAGCTACTCCGTGCTTCGGAAGGCACGTTAAGCCGTTGGTCCCGGCTGCATTTGCAGTCGTCAATACCCTCCAATCCGCATTGGGCCAGCGTGGAGGGTCATGGCCCATCCTCCTTAACCATCCATAAGGAAGGCCTGAGCTCCTGCAGTGGGGACGTAAAAGGGCTGGTGATGTGGTGTTGTGAAATAAGTATTTTTTATATATTTTGTTTAATCAACTAATTACGAAGATACATCGTGTTGAAATGTAGTATGACGTCACGCTTTTGTGCGATTTCTACAAAACTGTGTCATATAGAAAATGTTTCTTAGTATAATAAGGAAATACTTAAAAAAAAAGAAAGCACTAAGATTAGTATATAAGTAGTAAGATTCTAATTTTGAATTCAACAAGGAAGTATTTATAGAAAAAAAAGAAAGCACTAAAAAAGCACCCACTAGATGGCGACTGTAGCAAAAGTTGATTTTTGCTGGAAACGAATTTACCAAAGTTAATCATTTCCGTCCCTTTTAACTAACATATAAAAAAACTGGAATTAGCAAAGTTCAAAACTTAGATATCAATACAAATGCGAAAAAGTACAAATATAATATGAGTTGATTGAGTTTTGAAAATTAATTTACTTTTATACATAAAGAAAACCTGAAGGATTGTCGTGGAGAACGTACCGTAGCGACATCTAGTTTGATTTCGGGAACTATTTTTTTTCTAAATACTTTCCGACTCGCTCTTTGCAGGCGTCGTCAAGTTCACGGCTTCCGAGTCGCTATTCTAGTTCATACAAACATGTCTTAAATATAATGTTATCTTCTTTGTTTTATTTTACAAAGCGGACGTATCACGCTTAAGGAGTTGGCACTGAATGTGAAATACGATGACAGTGAAGTTTTAACCGATTCGATAAAAGGAGGTTATCGATTTGACGTAATTTCGTTTTGATGGTGAATTGAGTAAGCAAATATTAAATAATATCAAATACTTTGCTCAGATTAACTCCTAGACAAGAGACAATATAGAAAAGTCAATTTTCTACATTGACCAGACCGTGAATCAAACGCGGGACCTCAGAGATGGTGACGCTTTGAAACCGGCGTGCGAACCATTCTACTACAGAGGTTATGAATTAATAATTATATCTATACTAATATTATGAAGAGTAAAGATTTGATTGTTTGTTTGTTTGCATCGAATAATCTCCGAAACTAGTGGGCCGATTATAAAATTCTTTTACCTACGCGAAGCTGCATCATGCGCGGGTGACATAGGATATATTTTAAGCGAGCGAAGTCGCGGGACAATAGCTAGTGTAATATAAATATTAAACGTTTTGATACGCCTCTTCAAATTTTTAAATTAACTATACGTGATATTTTTTAATATTATTTATCAAATGAAAAATGAATAAAAAATCCACCTTGTCCCTTGCACTCTGAGATGCAGAGCAGCCGCAGTCTCATAGTGCCAGGGACAGAGTGGAGTTTTTAAGGATTTTTCATTAAGAATATTTTTTAGTATAGCACTGTGGATGAACAATTATACAAATATAATTTTCATCTTTATCGTAAGTTTAAATATTTGTAAAAATATTTCTTTCGGCTGTTTGGGTGGATTGCCTGAACATCGATGAGTATACGCTCTGTGATAGCAAAAAAGTAACAAGTGCTTCTTCTTATTCTTCTTGACGACGGGTGTTTTCCGGAACTCGACACTTGGTGACTGTTTTGCGTACAAACAGTGGAGGCTTTAGTCCTGCTAACCCAGTTCATCCAAGAAGGATTGTAGTTTAGTGATGTCATTGCAAGTGTCCGCTCAAGTGCGTCCGCGCAAGTGAGTAGCTCGGCGGCGTAGTGGATAAGCGCCGCGGCCCGCGATCGTAGTCGTTAAGCAACTTTCTCAAGGGTCGTTCACGGGATGGCTGACCGAAAAATTATTATCTCGAGATACTCCGTGCTTCGGAAGGCACGTTAAGCCGTTGGTCCCGGCTGAATTTGCAGTCGTTAATACCCTCCAATCCGCATTGGGTCTGCGTGGAGGGTCATGGCCCATCCTCCGTAACCATCCATAAGGAAGGCCTGTGCCCCTGCAGTGGGGACGTAAAAGGGCTGGCGATATTGCAAGTGTCCAGTAGTGTCTTTGGGCTTAAAAGACTCGTCACTCCTGTTTGGTCCTGGGTAGCTCAGTGGTTAGAGCAGCCGCTCCGATTGCGATAGATCGTGAGTTCGAGTCCCATCTCAGAAAGCCGGGGACGAAGTGGATTTTTAAGCATTTTTTAGCATAACATTGTGAATGTAAAATAAGTCAAATATAATAATTATCTATTTGCTGTGCCATCTATATTTATAAATTATCTCATAATGGACAAAAGCCAAACCGTTTCACTGATGAAGTGGCGCCAAAAAATAACACTCTCGTTTCATTGCCTTTGTGACGTCACAAAACCTCAACAAAGACTAATTAATGGCGTGTACGTGAAAAAGTGACATTTCCGAATGTTTAAAAAACACTTGGCTTCGACTGATGCTTGATTCGGATCTATTACAAGAAGTATAAAACCAAAAAAAAAAAAAATTCACCATTTACAATATTTAATTTAGGAATTCACCTCAGAGATGGTGACACCTTAAAACTCGACTACGGAGGTTGTGAATTAAAAAAAAAAAACTTAAAAAAAGGTTTTATTTAAACGCTCCAAAATGAAGAAAATTAAATGTTACTATTAAATTTTAACTACCTACTTAGAACCTCATTATACACTATTTATATAATCATAAAAGCTTGTCTTTTAAATTTATTTTTAATCTAACATTGACAGGTGCTTAAACTTCGCGACAAGCTTTACTTTATCATGTACTAGCTTTCCGCCAGCGGCTTTGCCCGCGTGCTCTTGTATTTTACATAAAAACTTCCTTTTGAATCACCCTATCTATGAAAAACGCATCAAAATTCTTTGCGTAGTTTTAAAGATTTACAGAGAAAGCGACTTTGTTTTATACTATGTAACTTGAAAATTGAAAGATTCCACCCGAACAACATTGCCAGTTAAATAAAAGCTTTTAGAAAGTGGTAATTCCGTACGATCTCGCCTTAACGATCCTTCCGAAGCACGGAGTAGGTAGGAAAGTATTTTTTCGGACTCGTCCAGTATATAAAATGAGAGAGCTTTTCAGTGATATTGATTTTTAGAATAAGACCTTTTTATGGCATTGACCTACCACGGCAAAGGTGATGTTATAAAGTCTAGACGCCTTCTCGTAGGTCGTTGAACTCTGCGATTTAAGCAGACACTAGCTCTCCGCCAGCAGTTTTGCCCGCTTGGTCCCTAGGGAACTGTTGAATGGGATGAAAAGTAGCCCGTATGTTAATCCAGATTTTGATATAATTACAATGAAAAATTGAATAGTAATCAATGTCTAATTCCCTTCACAAACTGCCATTCACAATTCTCTTTTCTTTTTAAACGCTGTTGGAGATATAGCCTACGTCCACAATCGATATAAAATATAGGCTACATCCACAATCGATATAAAATATATAGCCTACGTCCACAATCGATATAAAATATAGCCTTCGTCCATAATCGATATAAAATATATAGCCTACGTCCACAATCGATATAAAATATATAGCCTACGTCCACAATCGATATAAAATATATAGCCTACGTCCACAATCGATATAAAATATATAGCCTACGTCCACAATCGATATAAAATATAGCCTTCGTCCACAATCGATATAAAATATAGCCTACGTCCACGATCGATATAAAATATAGCCTTCGTCCATAATCGATATAAAATATAGCCTACGTCCACGATCGATATAAAATATAGCCTACGTCCACGATCGATATAAAATATAGCCTTCGTCCATAATCGATATAAAATATAGCCTACGTCCACGATCGATATAAAATATAGCCTACGTCCACGATCGATATAAAATATAGCCTTCGTCCATAATCGATATAAAATATAGCCTACGTCCACAATCGATATAAAATATAGCCTACGTCCACGATCGATATAAAATATAGCCTTCGTCCATAATCGATATAAAATATAGCCTACGTCCACGATCGATATAAAATATAGCCTACGTCCACGATCGATATAAAATATAGCCTTCGTCCACAATCGATATAAAATATAGCCTTCGTCCATAATCGATATAAAATATATAGCCTACGTCCATAATCGATATAAAATATAGCCTATGTCCACAATCGATATAAAATATAGCCTATGCCCACAATCGATATAAAATATAGATGCATATGCATCTGATCGCATATGATGCAGCTTCCCCTAACTGAAAGAAGTTGTGGGGAACATACAACATTTAATATTTATTTATTTATATTATTTATATATTCACCAGTAACATAAACATAGAGATTTCACATTCACGTAAAAAGTTCATCATCATAGATTTTTGAAACACCGGCAATTATAAAAAGATTAATAAAAAAGGATATACATAAATTGAGTTATACCAACTCTCTGTTCGAATAATTTTCTGAATTTGTTTCAATATTATATTTTTAAGATTGAAAAATTAGAAAATGTATATATAAAGAAATTTTGTAAGATAGTGAATATATTTAGTTATTTTATATCGTTTTATTTTTTATTAAGTTTTATTTTCTTCATCATAGCGATGCGTAGCCATAAAGTTTTAAAATCTATCCAGTAGTCTCAGAGGCTATTCGATGCAAACAAATAAACTTATATTACTTCGTTATAATATTATTTATTAATATTGAAGGGTCTGTGCATATTTGATGGAAGATGTGCATTAAGCAGAACATCAGAACTGACATCTAGTTGTCATCCCGAGCTTCGCCCGCGTAAATAGGGATGATGACTGGGTAAAAAAATGCAATTCTATTTAGTCCGTCAGTCAGATAAAAGAAAAGTATTAGATACGTATTTTTTTTTACTTCAATTTAAACAAGAAATAGCTTAGATAACAGGCATTAAAGTTGAGGAGTGGGGGCTCGCTACGTCACAGTTGAGTAGAAAACGTACTCTAACGTGACGTCATGCGAAATTTCAACTCCATGTAACGCCGTAATTTTATGATTACGAAAAAATAAAAAATACGTGTTTAATATTTTTTAACACTCTACCTGACGGACAAACAAACAAATATTAGTCATCATCCCTATTATAGCCCATGTCACCAGCGTATGATGTAGTTTATCGTATATGAAAGTTTTGAAGTCGATTCTAGTAGTTCCGGAGACTGTTCGATGCAAACAAAGAAACAATAAATACTTTTTTTTTAATTCTTTTAATTTTTAAGGGGTTTTTATTCTTTAGAACATGCCAACCCCATCATACCATACTTCAATCTAAATTCATTTGATAACAATATTTCACTAGGTAATTTTTTACAGCATTAACTACAGCTTATCTTAAAGTTACGAGTAATTTACATAGTTTTTGTGCAATGATAGACTTTGGTTCTGATAAAATACTTTGAATTAATCCTATATCTAAAAAAAATAATTTAAATTCTTTCATAAAAGACTCCCTCTCATTTTTGTTTCTAATAATCTACAACAATAAATTTCTTTAAAGTATTATTAACTATAGACCAAAACTAAAGTATTATTAACTATAGACCATCAACTTTGTACACTTTATGATTCATCTACACATAGTTTAAAACTAAGTAGCTTCCCGCTGTCGTATGCTAATATTTTTTATACTAAACAACGCAATTTATCAGTATTGAGAGTGACCCAAGGGGAACGCGGGCAAAGACTTAGAAAGCTAGTGAATCATAAACAAAGAAACTGTAGATAAATAATTTTTGCAAACTTAAAATGACGTTGTCCTTTTAATTGCATAAATTAACACAAAAAAGGTTAACGTTCCTTTTTATTGCATGTATATTGTTAGCACGTCCGCGTGATTCAAAGGTTGGCGCACTAATGTAGGTCGACGCTCCCCTGCCGCTCGAGAAAAAGGAAGGGGAAACATTTCACTTAGATCACAAAAATGGCGATATCATTACATAGTATAAAACAAAGTCGCTTCCTCTGTCCCTATATCCATATGTATGCTTAAATATTTAAAACTACGCAACGGATTTTGATGCGGTTTTTTTTTTCATAGATAGGGTGATTCAAAAGGAAGGTTTTATAATACAAGCACACGGGGGTGAAGCCGCTGGCGGAAAGCTAGTTATTTTTAATTTTAAAAAACTCGTGCCTTCAAACGAGTCTATTATCAATAAAAACGTCGAAATCACGTTTGTTTTATTGGAGTTACATTAAATATTTGCTTTACGTCTTTGCCGTCTGTCACGGTTCATGACTAGGGTTGCCACCTTTTTTTCTCCCAATTAAAGTACATTAGTTATTATAGGTACAAAAACAAAGTAAGTTGAATCAAAATAAAGTATTATTTATTTTTCTATATTACTAAACTTGAAAATACATTTCCTTTTTATTTATTTATTCAGCATGAATCGATAAATTTTGTTTAACGAAAAAATACTTACGACTAAGCTTCAAAATCACAAACAAATCAAATCATACGACATAAAGTATTTTCGTGTACTTTATTTTTCTTATAGAGTATAGAGTACAATTGTCTGAAATAACGTACAATACTTTATCATAAAGTACGGGTGGTAACCCTATTCATGACAGACAGACACACAGTAAAGTTTTACCATTTGTGTACAGAACTCTGAAAACTCGCTGATTTCCAGATGTATCTTTGTTGTTTACGTCATATTTTCATTGACTTAGAATTACGTCGGAACATTTGGAGACGTGCCACATGACACGTGGGAAAAGAGTCGCCGGTTCATTGTTTTGACATTGACTCTTGATACGTTACACGGAAAGACAAGAGATTCTTTTTTTTTATTGCTACGAGTAAGTAATAAAATGTCGCATGACCATTTAGGAAGGTTTAAATGTATAACTAAAGGTGGTGGTGAAGGTGTATTAAGTAGCTCGGTGGCGTAGTGGATAAGCGCCGCGGCCCGCGATCGTTGTCGTTAAGCAACTTTCTCAAGGGTCGGTCACGGGATGGGTGACCAAAAAAAAAAAATATTATCTCGAGCTACTTCGTGCTTCGGAAGGCACGTTAAGCCGTTGGCCCCGGCTGCATTTTCAGTCGTTAATACCCTCCAATCCGCATTGGGCCAGCGTGGAAGGTCATGGCCCATCCTCCTTAACCATCCGTAAGGAAGGCCTGAGCCCCTGCAGTGGGGACGCAAAGGGCTGGTGATATGTATAACTAGCCAGCTGCTTCACCTACGTGAGCTAGTTTTAAGTCCAGCAGGACGATTCTATATAAATCCGTACCCGAATTCACTTATGTGGGGTTGGATTTTTACTTAATTCCATTAGAACTTTCATCCCATAATTTAAACCCTTTGGGGTCGAATTTCATAAAATCTCGTCTTAGTTAACAATATGCCTACGTCCTAAAAAGAACCCGCATGCAAAAAATGAAACCCCTAGCCCTTGTAGTTTCTGATATTTCATGATGAGTGAGTGACCTTTCGCTTTTATATGTCGATCGTGAGCGCGTTAAGTTTTTAGTATGGAATCCGGTACAGCGCCCCTAGCGGTAACTACCAAGAACCACAAATCTCCATACAAATTCTTAACGCGCTCACTAGTGTACGCGTTAGCGTAAAACTTACACTTACACAGATATCAAGACGCGGGCCTTTGGCGGAAAGCTAGTGTTAATATGAAAAGCTAATATTATTGTATTTCTTATTGTTCAGTTGATAACATAATTGTGGGTTTTATATGAAGCTGACAGAGTTTATCGTTTAATATCATTGTAGTGAACTAGTGAATTTGTCGCGCTATCATAATTATTTTAATAGAAGGTGACCTAAGCCTTATCTCGATTTGACTTTACTGACACTGCATAGTATAAACTGAGAATGTACCTAAACGAAGATACAAAGTCTAAAAAGCTGTAATTAAAATGAAACAACTTTTGAACGGTTTCATCGCGTTTGTTCTTAGTTTTATTGACGTTTCGGCCAGTTTTTTACAGGTTACATGTTCGCGGACTAAGGTGACCTTAGTTTTATGTGAATACGGAACTAAGGTAATCTTAGTCTTTATGTGAACAAGGAACTAAGGTAACCTTAGTCTTTAGTAAACGTGAAACTAAGGTAATCTTAGTCTTTTGTAAACGTGGAACTAAGGTAATCTTAGTCTTAAGTGAACAAGGAACTAAGGTAACCTTAGTCTTATGTGAAAATGGAACTAAGTTAACCTTATTCTTATGTGAACGCGGCACCTGTAAAGGTAGGTTAATTCATTTATGGATTGTATGCGTGAAAATATAAGAAATAAAGCTGTTTTTAAGTTTTTAGTTTTGTTAACATATTTTTTTTTGCAAAAAATATATTGGTATATAATAAAACAGACTTCTAGAATCTTAACAATGTATTTTTTCGTTTTTGAACTCATTAACGGTGTATATGTATTTCAAAGTTAAAAAAATCTTTGATGAATATTTATTTTCATAGATGTATTTTTGACAACAACAAATATAAAAAAAAAAAATTGAATACATTTTAAGGGAGCTCCCATGATTTTTGTTTTTAGTGTTCCACACCCAAAAGGTAATAAATAGGGTTCCCCTATTACTATTATATACTTTTAAAGAATTATTTTTCGATTTTTTTGTAGTTGTTTTGTAATAAATCACACAATGCTTAGTACGTTAAGTCTGGTAATGACGCGTGTGCGTAATTTACATATTTATCGCATTGAGGTGACCTGTATTGTAGGTACATTAAACGTTTTTATAATTAATTGTCTTGTAAGAGGCTCGGACAATTGATGGACTTGACCCAATATTGTCAGGTAAAGGAGCTTCATATTGTAACGCTTGGAAAAAAATAAGGTTATTTAGTTATTTGTGGGTTAGGAGGTTCTTTAACCTCCGCAGCAGGAGAGCCCGGGTTCAGTCGGCCTCTCATCAAGGTCGATGGCATGTTAAGGTCAGTTCCCATAGGTACAAAAAAAAAAGGACCCGTAAGAGCGTTAACAGATTATAGGTTATAAAACAAATATTTTTTTTTATAATAAAATTTTACTTACTAAGAAGTGGGGAGACATGAGATCTGAGGGTTAGAGTTCGACGGGAAGCCCGCAACGTGGATCAGTATATAGATAGGTACAAATAACTAAATAACCTTCTTTTTTTCTAAGCGTTACAATATCCCAGTGTTTATTAAGCAACTTTCGGCTGGACCGATTTTGATGGGACTAGCAGATAGCCTATTTAATGAGGTGTAACTTGGACTATTTTTTACACGAACCAAGTAGCGGGTAAAAAGCTATAAAATGAAAGATAAAAACACTACACACAACAGAAATAAAAAAAAGTAACATTAAAACATTTGCACAATAGGAGGCCTTATCGCTAAACAGCGATTTCTTCCAGGCAACCTATACTGGAAGAAGCAATGATAACAATAATGTAGGTAGGCTGTGCGCGTTACAAATAAATTTAATAATATTAACAGAAATATAAATATTATGATAATAAAGTTACATGAAATAAAGCAATTTTATAATATGTGCGTAAATTTTTTATATTTTAAATATTTAATTGAAAATTGTTTTTATTCTCTGGATGATATTTGGAGGGGTAGTATTTAAGCATTAAATTGATAGGATTATTTATAATTATTTAGCATTAAGTAATTTCTGTGCCCTTGCAGGGTCATGTTTGTATTCAATTATATAATCACTACACAGTATAAAACAAAGTCGCTTTCTCTGTCCCTATATCCATATGTATGCTTAAATCTTTAAAACTACGCAACGGATTTTGATGCGGTTTTTTTTCATAGATAGGGTGATTCAAAAGGAAGGTTTTTATGTATAATACAAGAGCACACGGGCGAAGCCGCTGGTGGAAAGCTAGTTAATATTATATAACAATACAGGATTTGCTTAGACCTAATTTGGCTATTTTAGTACATTTTTGTAGGGATGTTTTTTATAATGTAAATATATTGAACATTTGAGTAGCTCGGCGGCGTAGTGGATAAGCGCCGCGGCCCGCGATCTTAGTCGTTAAGCAACTTTCGCTAGGGTCGGTTACGGGATGGGTGACCAAGGAGTTTTTATCTCGAGTTACTCCGTGCTTCGGAAGGCACGTTAAGCCGTTGGTCCCGGCTACATTTGCAGTCGTTAATACCCTCCAATCCGCATTGGGCCAGCGTGGAGGGTCATGGCCCATCCTCCTTAACCATCCATAAGGAAGGCCTGAGCCCCTGCAGTGGAGACGTAAGAGGACTGGTGATGATGATGATGATTGAACATCTGCTCAACACTTTGGAATGAAAAGTTGATGTATAGTAACCTACCCGCCACCTTAAGTTATTAAAGGCGTCGCCTGCGCGCGCGCTCCACTCAGACAGTAATAAACTAACCAGACTACGTATCGGTTGTTTCATTGCGCTTCCTACACTTCAATTGGCGACGAGGATATTTACCCACCGTTTATAAATATCAGGAAAAAAATGTCGTACTTAGGAAATTTATCTAACTTCGATCATAAAAGTTGCGACTGGCCGATATTCAAAAGTAAATTGACGCAGTTTTTGAAGGTCAATGAAGTGAAAGAAGAAAATAAAAGTGCGATTCTTATTACTCACTTAACTGATGATTCCTACCGTCTGTTACGGAATATCGCGTATCCGAGCAATGTGGACACCTTAAGTTACATACGATTGGTAGAATTATTGGATGGACATTTTAAGACAAAGAGTTGTTCGTATGCAGATAAGGCGAAGTTTTACGGAGCAACAAGGTGCCCGGGCGAAACTTTAGGAGACTGGGCGGCAAGATTACGGGGTTTAGCAAGCCACTGTGACTTCGGTGCCGCCTTAGAAGCAATCATTACGGATCGCTTTGTCCTAGGCCTGGGCGAAAGTCATGAACGTGATAAATTATTCGAGCAAGATTCTTCTAAATTGTCTCTTTCACGAGCACTGGAGATAGCAGAGCAAGCGGAGAGTGCGAGGGAGGCAAAAATATTGTTTAAAGAAGCAAGAGTAACCTTCAAGGAGGAACCTATTTTTCGTTCGACAAGCGAAGGTCCCAGCAGCAGCGGTAGTGGCCGTCGTCGTGCGTTAGATATGCCGCGCTCGTCAACGTATAGAAGTTTCCAGAACGAAACGTTCCGTTGCAGCGTATGCGGTATGAAGAATCATAATAGTGAGCAGTGTCGTTTTAAAAATTACCGTTGTCAAAAATGTGGTGTTAAAGGGCATCTAAAAAAAGTGTGCGGTGTGAAAAATATGTTTACGCGTGTTAACAACTTAGACAACGTTGACGAAATGAGTGAATGCTGTACGGAGTGTCATAATTTTAATATAAGGTACGTTACTAATGAACCAATTAAATTAACTGTTAAATTAGGTAACGTATCTGTATCGATGGAATTAGATTCCGGGGCGGGTACATCCGTTATTTCAAAAAAAATGTATGATCAATTATTTTCATATTACAAATTACAACAATGTTATATTAGAATGTGCTTATATAACGGTCATAAGATATCACCTATAGGTTATTTTAATACACATATAACATATAACGGTAAAAAACAGCCCATTAAAATATATGTAGTACAAAACGGGGGACCGCCATTATTAGGACGTGATTTTATGTCTTTATTTAATTTGATATTGACTACGCGAATAAATAAGTTAGAAAATGATATTAATGTACAAACACTGCTGGAACAATATTCAGAATTATGGCGCGACGAATTAGGAACATTTAATAAGTTTAAAGTGCAATTGCATTTAAAAGAAAATTCAACACCAAAATTTTTTAAGCCCCGCACCGTACCATTTGCTTTAAAAAATAAAGTCGAACAGGAGTTGGATAGGTTAGTAAAATTAGGGATTTTAGTTCCTGTTACTCATTCCCAATATGCCACACCAATAGTGCCTGTTCTTAAAGAAAACGGAAGAGTCAAAATAGCTGGCGATTTTTCTGTTACACTGAATAGAGACCTAGTAATTGAGAAATATCCACTACCCCGCATAGAAGAGGTATTCGCTAAGATAGGGGGAGGGGACCGTTACACTAAAATAGATCTAAAAAATGCATATAACCAATTTGTTCTTAGTGAGGAGAGCCAAATGCTCACTACCATCACAACATCGAAAGGGTTGTTCAAATATACGCGGTTAGTGTACGGATTAGCAAACGCACCGGCTATCTTTCAAAGATCAATGGAATCTCTTCTGTCGGGGATAGAGGGCGTTAGTTGCTGGTTAGACGATATTTGTGTAACGGGGCCGAACACTAGTATTCATTTAAGCAGGCTTCGGGAAGTTTTGAAAAGATTAAGTGATGCCGGTCTGCGTCTACAAAAAGAAAAATGTATTTTTTTTAAAGAAAATATAACTTACCTGGGCTACCTGATAGATAGAAATGGATTACGTACAAACCCGGATAAGGTAAGTGCTATTTTAAAAGCACCAGAACCCACCAACGTAAGTGAAGTTAAGCGATTTTTAGGTGTCGTTAATTATTATAGGAATTTTATTCCAAACTTCTTCGTAAAGGCGCGGAATGGCGATGGGACATGCCTCAAAAGCGTGCGGTGCAGCTAGTAAAGAGGGAACTTGCTTCCGAGCGAGTATTGGCTCACTTTGAACCATCAGCGCAGTTGGTGCTGGCCGTGGACGCCGGACCGACAGGGTTGGGTGCGGTGCTGTCGCAGCGGGCTGCAGACGGCATCGAGAGGCCACTCGCTTACGCTTCTCGCTCGCTAATGCCTAGTGAAAGTAATTACAGTCAAATCCAGAAGGAAGCGACTGCAATAATATTCGGGGTGAAACACTTTCACCAATACTTATACGGCCGTAGTGAACCATTTATATTAAAAACTGATCATCGCCCTTTAGTTTCTATATTTAATAGTTCAACGGGTATATCAGTCACAACGGCATTGAGACTTCAAAGATATGCCATAATATTGTCCGCATACAATTATATAGTTCAATATACGCCTTGTAAAAATAATGAGGTAGCGGATTTTTTTTCCCGCGCGCCGGTACATTCAGGAACAAGCGAAATTGATTACACTGAAACATCATACATGTTGAAATTTCTAGATACGAAATCTCCTGCTGTAACCCTTGCTTATTTAAAACAAGCTACCGCGTGTGATAAAACCATACAAACTGTTATTACTTATCTGAATAACGGATGGCCGCGTAAAATTACGTGTAGATCCATTTTGCCCTATTTCCTATGTAAAAACGATTTACAATATGAAGAAGGTGTTTTATTAAGAGGGCACAGGGTAGTAATTCCGAGTGAACTTACTCAATGTATTTTACGGGAGTTGCATTCTACACATTTAGGCATTATTAAAACAAAAAATAACGCGCGTACTAGGTTCTGGTGGCCGGGCATCGATAAAGATATAGAACAGTGTATAGGCGCGTGCGACGTGTGCGCACGAGTGAGACCGAACCCGCCGCGCGCGCCCCCCGCCCCCTGGCCACAGCCAGCAGCACCGTGGCATCGCATACACATCGACTACATGACCGTAGGACAGAGAAACTATTTGGTGGTGGTAGATGCATATAGTAAATGGTTGGATTGTATATATATGTCAGACGGTACTACTACGGGGGCCTTAATCGTTAAATTAAAACAATTGTTTTCCATATTCGGTCTACCGAGGACAATAGTTTCGGATAATGACGTAAAAATAAATTCAGTAGAATTCAATGAATTTTGTTCCAGTAATGGTGTAAAACATATGACATCTCCGATATATCATCCATGTAGCAATGGACAAGCCGAAAATGCCGTTCGAACATGTAAAAAAATGTTAAAATGTATTTTAAGTGAACATTTAACCCTGCACATGGTACAAGAAAAATTATTAGGATATCTGTTCGATTATAGAAATACAGTTCATTGTGTCACGGGAGAAACACCCGCTAAGTTAATGTTCGGACGGTCCTTAAGATGCCGTTTAGATCTGTCACTGCCGTCAGATCAAATAATTTCTAGGCATAATAATGATTTAAAGAAAGGTGTATTAAACTGTAGAAAAATAGCAATCGGCGAATATGTATGGACACGTTGTTTTAATGGCAGAAAAGAAACTTGGCAATTAGGCACTATTGTAAGCATGGTTGGGAAGAGAATGTTTAAAGTAAAATTGAATGACACAGATAATATTTGCATCAGACACATTAATCAAATAATAAAATATACAGGTAATACCACCAATATAGAAAGTGAGTTGCTTAAACCATTGTCTTCACAACACAATGAAGGAAGTGAGCCCAAGGGGGTCCACAACACCTACGCACCTATGCCACTATCAGCTCAAACTAGTGATATAATTAGTTGCGAAGGAAATAGAGATGGCCCCGATCAGAGTGGTGAGGGACGTGAGGCTGGGTTATTGAGTGCATCGGATTCACTCGCTAATGTTGAACGGGAGATAATGCCGCCGCCGCCGCCGGTAACTGCGCCGCCGCAGATTGATCCGATGCCGCCGGTTGATCCGCCGCCGCCGGTTGATCCACCGGCGCCGGCTGATCCGCCTAACCACGTCATACCCCAAGCGTCCAACACTCGCCAATTAAGGCCCAGAAAAAAAGTAAATTATAAGTTTTAGTTTTAAGAATAGGTACCTATTCTAAATTGTAAGAATAATATAAAAATAGAATTTCTTTTGTTACCAGAATTCAAAATAAGGGTGGAGAGAATGATGTATAGTAACCTACCCGCCACCTTAAGTTATTAAAGGCGTCGCCTGCGCGCGCGCTCCACTCAGACAGTAATAAACTAACCAGACTACGTATCGGTTGTTTCATTGCGCTTCCTACACTTCAAAAGTATTGACGTTATACTGACGTCATGCGTGAATATTGAACACGTGTAGTTACCTTTTTAATGTTATTGGCAGCCGGCCATGATGGATGATTACGCAGAAAATTATCGATTAATTTCTTTGACAAATTGATGTAAGCATCTGGTATTTGGAGACGAGGAGCTCGTTGGCGCATGCTTCAGCGGAAGCTGTTTTCGTATTCGGATGGGTGACCGAGAATTTTTTAAATAAATTTTAATATTATATAATATCACAAACTTAAATATCGTTAGATGTTACATTTTAGGCGTATTTATGCCGGTCATATCAGCTTACTGACACCATAATATTGCATTATCATCTGATTTATATGTCTATTAGATTTGATACCCGGTTCATACAATCTAATATAATGCAACGCGAAACTTGAAGAGTTTACCTGTCTATACTAAATTTCAAATATATCGGACATTGGAATCGGAAAAAAGGCAAGTTGATTTTTTTTTTATTTCATAAATAAATAGTCCATTAATATCTGAGAAATAATGTAGAAGTAACATTATAGCTGAGATTTATAGTTTCGGAGATACGGCCCTGTGGTTGTGGAACTGCTGCTGGTCAAACGAAAACGCTCCCTACAAATTCACGCCACTAAGTGACGTCACACGGTGCTACGGTGCCCCCTACAAATTAAGTGACGTCACACAGCAATGGTAGGGAACAACGTATGTCGGTCGATATTTGTAATATCTTTGTTATTTGTTCGTTTATGTTTATAGATGTTATAATGAAAGTTGTCACGTTTTATGTGAATAATTCATTTATTTATAACAAGGTACACCAACAGCAAAACAACATACAACATTCACAAAATCCAAAACAATTCACAAATGGTTCAACTTCAATGCGCTCGCCAATTACAGGTGTACACAACATTTACCATAACAATACAATTATTGATAAAATAAAATGAAATAAATGACACTTAACTAAATTACAAAAATTATATTTTATACAGAGTAATTGTTTAGTTTTTTCTTGAAAATAGTTAATGCCATATTTATTTTAGCAAATTTTTGTAGTATTATTTCTCTTCTTTTTTGTCAAGTATTCAAAGCGTAATATTTTTCAAATTATTGTTAAAATGTATTATGTTAAATGTATATTATGTTTTCCGAACATATAAGGGGCCGTCCATAAATTATGTCACACAAAATGCATGATTTTTTACCCCCCCCCCTCATGTCACCTGTTTGTCTATACAAATTCTACTAAATATTGGTCTAATGTCACAGTGCGTCGACCCCCCCTCCCCTCCTAACGTGTACCGTAATATATGGATGGTCCATAACAGAAATCTGTATTATCGCTTGTAGGACACAAGCCTAGTATAAGATTAATGTAATGTGTATTAGTTTACACGCAGTTTAAACCGTTATCAGCAATAACATAGTAAGTGAACGCTAAATCTTATTTAATCTCTGTAAATCCCAAAATCCGCTAGATAATGAGTAAACAGCGGTAAAGTTACAGTGTAAAGTCCATCAGGGGTCGATCTGGGTTTCTCTCGTTTCCAGGAGCGTGTTCAGGTTCATTCTCTTCACAAGTAAAATATAAATTGGGTGTTGAAGTGCCTTATTTGTTATACGAACTTGATCAGATGACAGAATTTAGTTTTGAGTGAATTTAACTAAGAGAATAGGATAATACTACCTACGAGTTCTCATAAGTCAATGCCTTATGGACTCACGCAGGGGAAGCGAGGTGTAATGCATTACCTTTTGGAAAAAAAAATGGTCCCAATGGCTGGAGACTTCTGGTTTAAAGCATAAGTTGCATTTGCGCTGCGTTAACAAAAAAAGGCGGCATACACAATAGGTATGATGACTGGGTAAAAAAAAAATCAATTCTATTTAGTCCGTCAGTCAGATAATAGAAAAATATTAGATACGTATGTTTTTTTTACTTCAATTTAACAAGAAATGGCTTAGATAACAGGCATTAATGTTGAGGAGTGGGGGCTCGCTACGTCACAGTTGAGTACAAAACGTACCATAACGTGACGTCATGCGAAATTTCAACTCAATGTAACGCCGTAATTATATGATTACGAAAAAAATAAAAAAATACGTGTTCAATATTTTTTCACACTCTACCTGACGGACAAACAAATAAAAATCAGTCTTCATCCCTATTCAACTTTAAATAACGTATTTTCACGCTCAGCGCGGGTATTGGTGGATCGTTTGATGGCGTGATACTTGAACCATTCTGATTGGTCGGTATTTGTCGTGCTTCGATGTTTATCCTGCGCAGGTACTACACCGGTGAGATACAAACAGTCGTATATTACTTTACAATGGTCTATTCTCGGCAGTGTATGGTTTAACAGAATCACGGCATTGTATAATCCACGTTATTACCTTGTCTATTATCCGGAGTCATTGTAGTATAAAAAACTCAACATTGACAATATAACATGTGTATCTTCACGCTCTAGTAGACGAGGTGGTTGATGCCCATTTTCACTAAACCTAAAAATCGTTTAAATCTATCGCCTTAATATTAAGGAATCGCCTAAATTGAATATTTATCTCACCAATGAGTAGGAACCACCTAACCTTTTTATTTTATTTATTATATTTCAATTGTTTTTGGTCATTGTAATGTTTTAAGATGAGTTTGTTGCATATTTGCATTGTTGTTGATAGTGCAAATGTTGAGCGCAATTATATGATATGCACTTAGATTTAAGTGTATTGTCATATGTATGTTTTTTTGTCTGATGTCTGATAAAGTGCCATTATCTTTAATAAATAATAACGTCGTTATTCGCCAGCGCAAACGTCTTGTTTATTAGTTTAAAGCGACATTACTGATATAAATTTGACGTCCATTAGACTTTAAAGGCGTCATTAAACCTTAATGGACGTTTGTGCAATTGACCGTATGTCAAAAATATGGGTTATGCGGCGCCTTGCGTTAGGCATAATATGAGAGGTCACAAATGAGTCAAGAATTTGTTTACTTGGAATTAGAGTAGCTTGGTGGCGTAGGGGATAAGCGCCGCGGCCCGCGATCGTTGTCGTTAAGCAACTTTTGCAAGGGTCACGGGATGGGTGACCAAAAAATTATTATCTCGAGCTACTCCGTGCTTCGGAAGGCACGTTAAGCCGTTGGTCCCGGCTGCATTTGCAGTCGTTAATACCCTCCAATCCGCATTGGGGCCAGCGTGGAGGATCATGGCCCAGCCTCCTTAACCATCAATAAGGAAGGCCTGAGCTCCTGCAGTGGGGACGTAAAAGGGCTGGTGATGATGATGATGATTATTGTCATTCTTTACGCTAACATGTGAACATTTGAGGATGCCGCACTTATATCGTAATAAATAATTTATGTTGCTTAAATTGTGATGACATATCGGTAATCATATTTTCTGATTCCCGTTGCCGACCAATCCAAGTGATATAACCGATATCGGTGGATTCAACTATGAAAACGGTATTTATAGGTCATCATCTTAATCGGTATACCGAAGAATCGGTAGTTTTTACAGAACTGAGGAGCTATAAATAAACTAACTTAAACGGCAGGTGCATTCATATGTCCTTTAATGTTCTGGACGATGTCTGACTCGGTTAGGGTTGCCAATCGTACTATATTACATAATATTGTACTATATTTTGGGCCTAATTGATATATCGCTCACTGAATACTACAGTGGCACAACTCAAAAACCATTATTTCGAGAAAACGCCACAACATTGTGGTGGCATCCCATACATAATGTAAAAAAAAAAAAAAAAAACTTACCAGTAATTATATATTACAAACGATTTAACTGTTATGCTAAAAAAAATGATTTTCATAATTATAAATATATTAAATTTTCATAACTTCGGAGTGCGTTTCTCGAAATATGGTTTTTGAGTTGTGCCACTTTAGTATTCAGTGAGCGATATACCGTTGGAGAAATATATAGCACGCTGAAATACTATATTTTTGACACAAAAATCTAACAAATAAATTCTTAATGAACGCGCTGAATAGGTTATTTTTATGTAAATATCGTTGCTTCTGATAAGAGCTGGTAAGTTTCATTCAACCAGCTTATTGAATACAATATCTCAATGAATTGCCTTAATTAATCTTCGATTCCTGTGGAATTTGTGAGCCAGGTACTATGTCTATTTTTGGAGTGTTCTATATTTTAAATGTTTATTTTTACATATACTATATTTTGCTGAAAATGTGTTGCCAACCCTAGGCTCGGTGCACGCTTACTTACCGTTAGCACAAGGAGCTTGTTATAACCGTATATGGAGTGAGTCAGACACCCAGCCGCCTCCTATATTTAAATATATAAACAAACATTACAAGGACGAACGAACGTGAGTCATGTCGCGTATGCGCTCCGATTTAGTTGTTCCTTGTGTTTTTTTGTGTGGGCTTTGGATTCCAAGTGGAATTCAAATAAGTTAGCAAAGGTTGGTGGACCGAGTCAATCTGTTACAACGTTTTTATAATTTTTTCAGAAGAATAAATACATTTTTAGTAAATATATTAGGCAACATCACGTACATTGCTCAGATTCCAAGATGAGTAGCTTAAGCACCTGTGTAGTAGTATTTGAGACAAGGAAGGTACCACAACATTGAAACCGTAGACAATATAGAAAAGTCCATTTGCTATAATTGTATTGACCGAAAATCCAAGCCGGAACCTCAGAGATGGATATTGGCGTGAGAACCACTCTGCTGCGGAGCTCTTCTGTGTGAAACTCTTGGTGGATTACTCTTGGGAGCTGGCAGTAGCGTACTCTCTGCTGTATTCTAGGCTCTACCCCAAACGAGACGGTGCACGAAGGGCATTTAGTTGAAATGCCATCCGCGTTTTGATTAGCCCTCAAGCGGGTTCAAGCGGATGGAGAGTTCCACATACACCCTGTCGCCTGTCAAGCGGCGGGGATAGAGAATAAAGTCCCTACGATAAAAAAAGGTCTTCTGGACTTCTCTGCAATAATTAACACATAAATGTGCGCTTCTATAAGGTCCCAAGCAAATACAACAATTAGATAAAATGCAGTTTAAATCTACTATAAAAAAAATACTTACTAAAAAAGCTTATTATAATGTATCCGATTATATAACAGATAAGAACGCTTGGACTTGAGATGATCCATCAACTGGATAGGTGATTACTTCTAAACACATTATCTTGTTTCCATTATTATTAAATGATTATGTTATCATTATAAGACCATAGTTTTTTTTCTCTCTCTGTTTATAATGTATTGATCTGGTAATGGCATGGTTTTTGTAAATGTCATTACTCATATTAGAGCTGGTGAGTTTCTTGCTCGTTCTTCTTATCAGCGAAAAGACGTCCTGAACGCGTGGTAGGGAAAAAAAAATGTTTGACGATTCAAAAGTTCTTTTAAGAAGACTATTTGAATAAAGATTATTTTGGCTTTGACTTTGAAATAAAAAATAATCAAGAATGTGAGGACAGTGGCAAATGATTTAAGGCTCAATTTTTATGCCTTAGTTAATTAGTATTTTACAATTGCATCTCCACAGAGTCTCAACTCTCAAATATATGCATTTGCCATTCAACTATCTACGTAAAGCCCAATATTATTAGTGCAATGTCTCCCTCACAGATCAATGGATAGATACTTTTATTATTCTTGTGATCCAGTAACAAAAGCTGTGTTATGACCAGAGGTCGGAATTAGGTAGAGTTATTTATGTACTTGCATCGAAATGTTGATATTAATGTGGACCTTCCCGGGATTTCTTTATTTCTTTCTTTCATTAATGTAAGTTTAGCAACGTCGTGCGTGCAGTAGTTTAAATTGTGTAAAAGTAAATAACTTTTTATTTAAAAAATCACGGGATTTTTTCTGCTCTTTAAAATTAATCTCGGGATTTGAGGCATATCCACTTGATTCTTTCGCTGTATGAAATCAAGTGTAAGTACACGAATAACTCTACCTAATTCCGACCACTTGTTATAACAGGTTGTAGTCGAAAGAATTACGTTAACATTAGCAGAATTTCCCTACTGAGAAATTCGCGTCTGAAGTATCGTCTATGAGAGAATTGTAAAGTAAAAAGCCGTTTAAAAATTCTGACCTCTTTCTGTGTTAGGTATTGATAAAAAGGTCATCTAGTAATTATATTATTATCCAAGAATGTCGCACCGATAATATTTCGGTGTAGGAAGATGATAGCGTTGGTTGGATTATTGAGTCAGTGTCTTTGTTTTTAAGTAGGTCGCATTTAGATAACGTTCTTGATTTGCCTGTGGGCATTAGCCTTAGAAATCAGAGGATATAAGACAATGCAGAATATATCAAAGATCTATGACAGGTAAAGCAACTTAGCGGTTATCGTTAAGCAACTTTCGCAAATGTCGGTAACGGGATGGGTGACCAAAAAATTATTATCTCGAGCTACTCCGTGCTTTGGAAGGCACGTTAAGCCGTTGATTCCGGCTGCATTTGCAGTCGTTATTACTTTCCAATCTGCATCGGGCCAGCGTGGAGGGTCATGGCCCTTTCTCCTTAACCATCTATAAGAAAGGCCTGAGCCCCTGCAGTGGGGACGTAAAAGGGCTGATGATGATGATGATGATGATCAGGTAAAGCAAATGTTAGCTTAATTATATAAAGTCAATAGTGTTTCAACTACAACCGTTTATGACATAGCTCCTGGTTATTGGATTGCAACAATTATAAATAGATCTGTCACCATTGAAGTGTGAGGGAGACAACGCTCTAATAATATTGGAGTTCGGGTAGATAGTGCAATGGCAAATGCAAGTAGTAAACATTCTATTAAGATGGTATTATTACGTAAACATTGTTCCCGCGACTTCCTCCGCGTAAAATATAGTCTAATATCACCGTATGATGTAGCTTGTAGAAGTTTTATAAGCGCCTCAGTAGTTTCTAAGTTGGAAACAAGTTCGATGCAGGCAGCCGAATGATTCCTCTTTAGAATATTAGTAATAATAGAACTGCGAGACTTAATTATGACCCACCAAGCAGGCCCAACACTGCAGCTGCAGCTGGTACTGACGGCTTTACGTGCCTTCAGATAAACGTGCCTTCAGATAATAAATGTTTGGTCGCCCATGCTTTGTCCTGCCCATGCGAAATTTGCTTAATATCCGCATCGCAGAGCTCCTGTAATAAATAAGAGAGTACTTCACGATTGATGCTTTTTATTGAACCCTAACTTTCTGCCAGCGGCTTTGCTGCGTGGTCCTGTATTTGTATTTAGAGCTTTCTTGAACCACTCTGTATATTCTGTGGTCCTTTGCAACGTGTCATTCGTAAACACAATGGCAGTATTACATTTACTTTTGTTTTTATTTGAGGCGTGAGAATTTGGCTCACTCAGTTCACTTCAATTAATAAATTCTTGCAAGATAAATCTCGTTCCTAATTATTGTATGAATCCTTTGATTATATTATTAACATATGCATCTTATGACTATGATTTGACATTCTCGGTTTTATGTAATTAATTATTTTGACATTTATATTTCATATAAAATCAGACAATTTTCTGTATATTGACTTTAATATTTGGTACATCGTCTTGACGATAAAATGTGCTGGCCTAAAATTGTAAAACTACCTTGTAACCATATATTCGCAAATAAATATTAATATTATTCGGTAAGTTGCACAAACGTCCATTAAAGCTTAATGACGCCTTTAAGCTCTAATGAATGTCAAATTTGTATGGGTAATGTCGCTTTAAACTAATGAAAAATTTAATGTACGTTTGTGCAACTGACTAACAAGGGAGCATTCCCTACTCGTCATCACCGATTTCGCTCAAATTTATAGGACATGTAGGACTTTTTTTAATTTAAATAGTAATTAAAAAAAAACTTAAATTTAAATTTAAAAAAAATAAAAAACAAGTCTCCCCCTGCGGAATCGAACTCACGACCATAAGATTACTAGTCGGAGCTTACCGCTACGCCAGCTGCTGGTTGATATACTTGTCAACATTTATAGCTTATATGGTGAAAAAGTCGCGAAAAATTTTTTTTTCTAAATGCTTGGCTATTTGGAGTTCCCACTTTGGGTAATTTTATCTTTAACCAAGTCCTACATTTTCTATAAATTTGAACGAAATCCGTGATGACGAGTAGGGAATGGCCTCTTGTAAGTGTCAGCCATATTTAATTTAAAATCAATATTCATTTTGTAATTATATATTTTCAAATTTTATGCTCCGTGATGTCGTCACGGTTTCAACAGTATATCAGTACAGTGGGCCTTGCCTGCTGCTTAAACTGAGTTAAGTCCTGTGTTGGCATCACATAGCAGTCATAGCATAAACAATTTTTCATTTATTTATTTTTTATATTAGTCGTTACAAATGTTGTTGCGAGTGTTATGTGTGCCCAACAATAAATTTATTATTTTTATTATTATAACTTTTTCGACGTGAGTGTGCGCGCCCTTAGCTGACCTAATCATTATTATTATAATTATTTACATCATTGAAATTGAAATATTTCATATCTTTAACAGATAACACAACACCTGTACGTTGCCATCAATAATTCCCTATCATTCATTCGTTCAATGTGACGCTTGTTCGATCGTTATCTGGAGATTTTACACTTTCAAGTTCACTCCTTATCTGCGCGGTTTCCCCTTGCGGTATAATTTTTAGTGCGCAAAAAGTCTTCATACTTTTTTCGTATCAATACATTATCACAATTCTTATAGATCTGACGTAATTGTGGCGTGTCAGTGTCGTATCAGTGGGATCGCTTGACGCAGTTGCAGCTGAGCCCTAATTGAATGATACGGCGTAAATGGAAATGTTGGATTTATCGCTTGAATTTATGGTGTTTTATGTTTCACTCGTAAAATTATTGTAAAAATGCATGTTTTATTAGAAAGTTTGAGTCAAATATGTTTATTCTATACTAATATCGTGATGCGGAAAGAATTGATTGTTTGCAAAGAACAGGCTCCGAAACTAATGGATCGCTTTCAAAAAATCTTTCACCTACAGAATGCTACATCATAACTTCACACGCCCTTACAAACAGCTTAGGGTTCCACATAATAAACACATACCTCATATATATAGAGCGATGGCACAGTCAGCAAGACCAGACGCGCTAAGGTACACGGGCGAAACCGCTGGCGGAAAGCTAGTATTCAAATAAAGTTGTCTGAACTACTTTCACATCTAACATTTTCCCTACCACGCATTCAGGATGTCTAAAAGGAACGAGCAAGAAGCTCATCAGCTCTAATGGAAGTAACTGCTCACAAAAACCATGTCACAACCGGAAAAATACATGATAATTACCTGTATGAAGTCACTTTACTTTACAATATTATCACAATAGAAAAAAGTCTATGATCTTACATTGATACTCAATATGCAAAACGATACTTTTGAAATCTATCTAATAGATGGAATCTCTCAAATCCAAACATTCTTATCCGTTATATAATCAGATACCTTTCATTATGCTTCTTTAATGAGTATGTTTAATAGTAAACTGCATGATATCTAATTGTTGTATTTTGCTTGAGACCTTATTGTAGAAGCGCACACAAAGACCCCTGAATGAGTTATTAACTTTTTGCAGTCTAGTGACATGCACGAGAAAAGTAAAAGAGTAACGCAGACTCGAAAAAAAAAATATAAAAACGTCGGGGCTAGCAACGTTGTTAAGTCAAAGGGCTTCAATAATAAATCTTTTAGCACAATTCCTGGTAGAGAAAACTTCGCACAGATAATATTGGACCTCCGGTGTTTAGTACAATGGCAAAACGCAACTAGTTAAAGTATTATTTCATTAGCAGAATTGATACCCAGACAGAAGGCGTCTGAAACTGTGTATTTATTTTTTCCTTGCTCTAGTATTTGGCTATTCTTCTTCGATATGTCTCGATCTACCGTCATTTCAACAATAACACTCTTCTCACTCATATCTTTCAGTATGTGCGCTTATTCTGCAGTCTTCTCATTCCCACATGTATTATCATAAGCCTTTAATACTTTACTATTATCCAGACAATTACCTAAATGTAAAACACTTGACGACTTATCTGTATTCTGTTCCTTTCCATTTAAAATTATTTTAGCATTGTCTTATTGCATTTGTTATTGGTCACTAACCGAGACAGTCCAGTAAGCCAGGCCAGTATTGTCCTCTTGTGAATAAAGATAATCCTCAAGGCGTACTGGAGTGGCTTACTGGATTGTCTAGGCTATTGGCCTCGTGTAAATGGTCCATGCTACACGCGCCCACCGATGAAATTAATAGAAGTATGAGACGATACGTGCGCCAACGCATAGATCGCTACCTACGTGAATCGCGCCACGATTTGTTTACGTATCGCGCTATATTTATATACCACTTTCACAGTCGTGTCCTGACGCTCGGCGCGCTAGAACGCGCGGGCGTGAACCCCGTGTATTCAATTAATTCGATTGCGACATCGGTGTGAGCGTCGTTTGCCCGCGATTTTCTTTATCTGAACGCAGTTTTTGAAGTACCATTGACTTTAGTACTGTTTGTGGATTGATTATCAGTGCTTACAATGACTCAACCGAAGAGTGTAGCTGTGGACGATTTAGGTATATATTTTCTCTTTCTAATCATATTTGTAATTGAAACTTGGGCTGTGCATCTGCAGCTTCAATTCGTGTTACTATTTATTTGTTTATTAGTTAACACAACAGACATTGATCCAAAAAATATATATGTATAAAATAAGTAACACTACACAGTTGCTAGCGTTTACACAATGACATGATAATGCAAAAAAAAGTTATCAATCTGGATGAATAAACAGCTGCGACAGTTAGGGCTACCAAAAGTTTTTTAATACAGTTTTTTTCATTTAGAGAGATTGGCATTAAATATTTCTAATGCCTGATAACTAACATTGGTGACGTTTACAATATCTATCTCTAAACTTTATTTGGAAAAATAATTTGGACTCATTTCAACTTTATAACGTAGTCGCGTGTAAACAATGAAACTTATAAACTCCTCGTCTATAAAGTTTCACAGAATTAATAATGCAGACTGCATTAGTACAAAATTTATTTCAGCTCGTCCAATACAATTGCTATCACTTCCGCAAGCATCGTTTGATGCTTCTAGTTTAAATAACTCGTTATGTTTACATTTATCGGATGATGCGTAAAATGGCGTGCTGGATTCATCTCTAGAAAGTGCAGATACGTTCTGATTTTGCTGGAACTTCAAGCGGACATCTAACGTATTATTAGCATCTTAATTGCCACATCTACATAAATTTTGCCATTGTACCTGAAGTCCAATATTAGTGCAATGTCTCCCTCACATATCTACGGTGACAGATGTATTTATTACTAGCTTTCCGCCAGTGGTTTCGTCCGCGTGGTCTTGTATTATACATAAAAACATTCCTTTTCAATCACCCTATCTATGGAAAAAATCGCATCAAAATCCGTTGCGTAGTTTTAAAGATTTAAGCATACATACGGATATAGGGACAGAGGAAGCGACTGTTTTATACTATGTGCTATTTATTATTCTTGTGATCCAGTAACAAGAGCTATGCCATAAAAGGTTGTAGTTGAAGCGTGATTTACTTTTCTTAATTACACTAAAATAGCCGAATTGCCGTACTTGGGCTTTTGTTTTTTTCATACGTCATTCTGTTTCTTTTTCGCTTTGATATTGAGTCGCAGATTAATTTTAATACCTGTGGAATGGACTAGAGCTTGTTTGTACAGGTGTTTACTTGGCATATGCATGTTTATTGTAACCTTGATGTATCTAATTTGAGAAGTAGTCTCAAATCTAAACAACAATGTTGCTCATTATTTGTACTAGAGACAATTTTCATACTGAATCTATCTATCTATATATATAAAAGCGAAAGGTCACTCACTCGTCTCCAAATCTCAGAAACAACAAGCGCTAGGAGTTGCAAATTTTGCATGCGGGTTCCTTTTAGCACGTAGGTGCTCACTAAGACGGGATTTTACGAAATTCGAGCCCTAAGGGGGTAGATTAGGGGATGAAAGATTGTATGAAACTTCGTTAATACAAGTGCTGGGATTTTCAAATTTTGTATGCGGGTTTTTTTAAGACGTATGTGCAGACTGAGATGGGAATTTACGAAATTCGACCTCTAAAGGGGTAAATTAGGGGATGAAAGTTTTTATGGAATTTTCTCATATCTGGACATAATATTAGATCACGCGAGCTTAGCCGCTAGTAATATTATTATTCATGTGAAAGTTATTTATCCGGCTTCAAACTCATACCGATTTTGATGAAATTCGCTAAGGCTACGGTTTGAAATACTGGGAAGCATATAGGATAGCTTTTATTCCAGAAACCATCTAGGAAACAGGATGTAAAGACAGAAGTTTTACTGGAGGATTATACATTGGCTTATATTTTTAAACACCAACGCGTGTGCGCGTCTGTTTGTGGCATCATAGCTCCCGAAAGGATGAAGCTATTTCAATTCAGTTTTTTTTTTAAATTAAAGATGACTTATGTGCGAGTGTTCTTTCTTTTGTTTCCTATTTAGTTTCATTATTTATCTGTCCGTGTGCTTTGTTCTTCTTTTAGAATATTTTAAGTCTGCCTATTTTTATTTTATTAAAAGCTAATAGCCGACCAATGTTTGCTTATATCTGATAATATCGTTCTTGTTACACGTAATAAATTAATTTTCCTTTTAGCATTCAAGTAGGTATATAATGGTGTGTACAATAAAGCATATTTCTATTGTATTATAAAAAATACTCTCTCGGGAGTAAACAACGAGTCACCTGAAAGGAAATGACACCTAGCACAGTTGAAACGATACAACATTATAAACTGTAACCGTATTATATATAATCTTATTCAAGTAGGCTTATTACAAGCAACTTTTGAATCGTCCAAAAAAATTTTTTTCCCCTACCACTTGTTCAGGGCGTCTTTTAGCTGACAAGAAGAACAAGCGAATGAAACTTACCAGCTCTTTATCATATGTAATGACATTTACATAAATCATGTCATTACCATAATAGTACGTATTATAACAATAATAAATACAACTTTCAAAGTCTGTAGGTCGTTGGTTGTACATATAATTAGTCGTTATAGAACAAAGAACTTATATAACGAGGTCTTAAGTTAGCTATTTTTATCTTCGAGGCGTCCGCTCGGAACAGGGATGTAGTGCTCCCTCCAAAAGAATATCTTAAATTCTTGGGCCAATCTTGCCGGAAGAATCCAGCGCTGCATTTCCCCATGATTTGCCCCGAATTTTGTAATGGAAAATTTGTTATTTCTAATCATGTGGCCAAAACAAGACACCTAGCTTGATGGTGTCAATAAGCTCGAGATCATTGCCCTTTGGAAACCAGTATTCTGTTTTAACTTTTTTTTCTATTTTTTAAATAAATAGTCCATTAATGTCTGAGAAATAATGTAGAAGTAACATTATAGCTGCGATTAATATTTTCGGAGATACGGCACTGTGTTTGTAGAACTGCTGTTGGTCGGCTAAAAACGCTCTAAAAAATTCAAGCCACTAAGTAACGGCACTCCTTGCTACGGTAGTGAAAAACTTATAGGCGTCTGTCTGGCTTTGTTTCACAAACGCACTAAGCGTTTGTGTTTATGTCTGGCTTTGTTTCACAAACTCACTAAGCGTTTGTATTTATGTCTGGCTTTGTTTCACAAACTCACTAAGCGTTTGCGTTTATAGCTGTTATTGTTATATTAATGTACCATTATGTATTTAAGTAATCTATTTCACCTTTTTAAAATTTTTCGAAGCGTAATATTATCTAAATTAGTATAATAAATTTTATTTTCTTAAATATTGATACGTAGAAATGGTTTATGTTTTCCGAATACGTAACAGAAACTTGTTTTTTATTTATTTGTAAGACACAAGTCTATTGAGACATTTTGACTTAATTCGGTGGGATAATTATTGAAGATTTCTCATCGTTTTATAATAAGACTGTGTCTTTGTCTGAAATTACATCCAGGCTCTTATAATAGGGATGATGACTAATTTTTGTTTGTTTGTCCGTCAGGTAGAGTGTTAAAAAATATTGAACACGTATTTTTTTCGTAATCATAAAATTCCGGCGTTACATGGAGTTGAAATTTCGCATGACGTCACGTTATGGTACGTTTTCTACTCAACTGTGACGTAGCGAGCCCCCACTCCTCAACTTTAATGCCTGTTATCTAAGCTATTTCTTGTTAAATTGAAGTAAAAAAAATACGTATCTAATATTTTTCTATTATCTGACTGACGGACTAAATAGAATTGCATTTTTTTTACCCAGTCGTCATCCCTATTGCAATATTATCTGTTGGTGCTTTGTGTTTAACGTTATTATGAAATTGATTTCAAGTATATTGACAAAGGTTATCCTTAGATAATGGGTGATTTAATGTGATATGAGACGGCTTAAATTTGATTGTGATTTATTTAATTGGTATATGAAACAGGCACAGGCCAATACAAACGTACGCAACTAGCTTAACTATTATTAGAACAATGTTTTAACCATTAAAATAAACAATACGGAAATTGTAAAATCAGCTTGACAACAAAAACGAGAGGAATAGATTTTAAAAGATGCATTGAGAAAAGCATGACAAGCATACATTGCATAACAATGAAAAAAAATAACAATATAGATATATACTTTCATTGATGTATTCACACACACATATTATGCCCATACTTGCAATCATGTATTGTATAACCTAGAAAAAAATATATACTTCCACTTATACACTTATTCAAACACACATAAACGTACTCATATGTATACATAGATAAGTTTTCGAGTTTTAGTTTGGTTAGGTGGAGGTAGAAGAGTCAACTTTATGCCTTTTTTAAATGTTTAGATTTCCTTTATTATTTTTAGGGTGCCGCACCCAAAGGATGAAACGTTGTCTGTCTGCCTGTCTGTCTCCAGGCTTAATCTTATGAACCGTGATAGACAGATGATGTATTTATGTTGATGTTATAACAACAGATACTAAAAGAGTGATGTGAAAAATCTTTCAGCTGCGATAAGCTACATCATTTGCGGGTAGGTTTGCCATATACAGGTTGATGATTTCCTGGAGATTTCTGGGGCCACGAACGGTATTAGTTTAAGTTAAAAACTTTAAACAATACAAACGTGTGTAGTCTTGGATTAACTCCAAGTACATCCATCAATAATGCAGGGATGTGCCATGCGATGTTCTTTGCGAAACCATAGACGTTTGCGAATTCTAAAATAATACATAAGGGGTGGATGGGATCAGTGTCGGACTTATAGGTAGTCCTGTAATCTGTAACAGGATCGTTTACATTTATGGTTAGTGGTTAACCGAAAGGCAGGGTCGGGTCTAGGGTGGACAAGAGGGCGCCATGCGCATAAATATTTATAATTTAACTGTATTACCAGTTAAAAAATCAGACATTACAAAAATATGAAATGAAAATATCTTTATTCAAGTAAGCTTGTTTCAAGCAGTTTTGAATCGTTGAAAAAAATTTTCCCCTTCCACTCGTTCGGAACGTCTTTTAGCTGACAAGAGGAACAAGCGAAAGAAACTCACCAGCTCTTTATCATAAGTAATGACATTTACATAAATCATGTCATTACCATAATAGTACGTATTATAATAATAATAAATACAACTTTCAAATATAATTATCAGCCCTCTAACGTCCCCAAGGCAGGACTCGGGCTTTGCTTTTGCATGGTTAAGGAGGATAAGCCATGACCTATCCACGCTGGCCCAATGCATGACTCCAAATGCAGCTGGCACCAACGGCTAAATAAGCTTGCCGAAGCACGTAGTAACTGGATATATATTTTTTTTGGTCACCCATCCCGTGACCAACTCTTGCGAAAGTTGCTCAATAACAACAATCGCGGGCCACGGCTCTTATCCATCCATCCATCGAGCTACTCTCTACAAAAATATGGTAATAGAAAATGCAGAGGGGTGAGGGCAATATCTGACCCGGTTGAAAAAAAAAACCTGGATCGAGGGCTGAAGTCAGGTGATAAATAATTAAAAGTGGCTACGCTGCTTCCGTATTAGTGACTAGTGGTTTTCCCGTGACTTCGCTGAATTATGGCCCAAGTCGAAAGTAGTTTTTCGTAGCTGAAAATTTTAAAATCGGTCCTGTATTTTCGCGATCAATGCGAACAAACAGATCTTTCCTCTTTATAATATGAGATAGATTATGTTGTTATTAACAAATTGTTATGACACACGATAAAAGCTTTGTTTATAACTTTAAACGAAAAAAAAAATAACTTGCTTTCGTATTAGTGATAACGCTTATTTATTCGGGACTTTGTTGACTTTATTTAAGAATTAATGAAGTCAATAATCGTCGGCTTATTGATGTGTGCCTTATCGTGCCTTTTGATATACGTAGGAGTGATGGATAATAAATTTTTGATCATCCATCCGATGGCAGACCATTGCAGAACTGAAGGCTGAACGTGCATTTCTAAATACGTGGTAATTATAAAATTTGGGTCACCCATCCTATGGCTGGCCATTGCGAAAGTTGCTTAGCATTCATGATCGTAAGCAGCACGTGGTAATTACGCCATCGTCACAAAGCGATATTTGTAACGTATTCAAGTGTCAACAATACAAATGTAAACATGGCAAGTGGAATACGTTTCACACCACACCAGCCCTTTTACGTCCCCACTGCAGGGGCTCTGGCCTTCCTTATGGATGGTTAAGGAGGATGGGCCATTACCCTCCACGCTGGCCCAATGCGGATTGGAGGGTATTAACGACTGCAAATGCAGCCGGGACCAACGGCTTAACGTGCCTTCCGAAGCACGGAGTAGCTCGAGATAATAATTTTTGGTCACCCATCCCGTGACTGAGATGGTGACCCTAGCGAAAGTTGCTTAACGACTACGATCGCGGGCCGCGGCGCTTATACACTACGCCACAGAGCTACTCACGCCTTTCTAAATACGTGGTAATAATAAAATTTGGGTCACCCATCCTATGGCTGGCCATTGCGAAAGTTGCTTAGCATTCACGATCGTAAGCAGCACGTGGTAACTACGCCATCGCCACAAAGCGATATTTGTAACGTATTCAAGTGTCAACAATACAAATGTAAACATGGCAAGTGGAATACGTTTATTGAAATGTAAATGTAAATGCTTTCCAGTTTGTCGATGTGTTGGATCAATATCATTTATTCTGACGAGTCTGTTGCTACCAATCGTGAATGTCGGAAAATTAGGCTATATTCGCAAATGTAGTTAGCGTGTTCATTCTCCTACTAACTTCGGAACGCTCGCTAAGCAGTAGCTCCCGGCTGCATCTATAATCGTTCACACCCACCAATCCGCAGCACTGCCTCCTATTAGATTCCGATCATTGGGAAGGCCTGTACTCCGCAGTGGGGACATCAATGGTGATGATAACGAGGTCTTGTACTGAAAAGAACCGGAGAACTCAGCAAGAACTGCTCTTTACCTGTTTAATTCTATACTTGCTTGCTAATGATACTCTGTAATTGTATCTATTCGGTCTGATATGCCTTTAATTTTATCACTGTTATTATTGTTTTCGGTTTTTTTTTATATACCTGCTCGGTTCTGTACTAAACATCATCTAATGGTTATGTTTACTTTGTTTACTTGCTATAGGTACATGTTGTAACAACCTGTAATTAAAGCAGCACTATTGGTAGTTACTGATGTAAGCTTTACTGTTATACGATTGTGGTGTATGTTTTGTTGGTTGTTCTTAAATAAATACAGATGATAAGTCACAATTGTTTCTACTACAATAAGAATAATAATATCAACGTCTTACATTAATTCGTTATTCAATTAACGTGCTGTACATTTTTTTATGACGTTGATAAATAATTAATATACACTACATAAAAAAAGAAAACAGATATAAAAATTGAAGAGCAGACCATCTCTGCAAACGTCTAGTCAAAAGGTTATTTAGGTCATTTGGAAGCCGCTAAAGAAATTTCTAATGGCAGACGGCATATTCCGTGAAAAATCAGAAGAATTTCGGCTATTCTCCTTTCGTTAAGTGTGACCATGGTCTATTAAATTATGCAACTCATAACGTCCAGCATGTAACTGTTGTTACATACAAAAATAATTAATCGAGCCATGGATAATTTGACTATAGATTGTCATTTCGTTCGTTACTTGTTTTCAAAATCCTATTGGATCATTACACTAAGAAGACAACAAAATTGTGCCTACCTACAAAGTCGACGGCAGGTCAAATGCCTGCACACATACAATTATTCATTTGGTAGTATGAATTTGCCGAATTTTAATTGAAAAATAGCATGATATAGAATCCTATAATGGTGGTTGCCATGAGTAGATAAGATAAGATATGATAAGATAAGATCTTTATTTGCTAGAATACACTTAAAAGGTCACAAAAATAAATAAAGAGATACAGTATTCTACCTGAGAACAGGCGTGCAAATATTCTAATCATGCAATTTTCTTAAAAGCCAAAAATTCCTTCACACTATAGAAGCTGTGTTCCATAAGCCACTTTGTCAGTTTTGATTTAAATTCATTAATATTCAAAAATTTCATGTCATTTGGTAAACTATTGTATATAATTATGCACATGTTGTATACATTATTTTTATAAATGTCCTTATGACAAGGAGGGTGGTACAATAAATTTATATATTTTTGTCTAGTTTGCCGGGGCATAACTTCAACGCGTTTAGTCCAATATTTGGAGTTGGAGTGAACAAATAAACATACATCTTTTATATACATACAGGGTAGAGGCAAAACATTAAGCTTCTTAAAAAGTGGTTTACAGCTATCATCAAACCAAGCATTGCAAATGACACGAATACACTTCTTTTGAACTCTAAAAACTCTGTCAAGATCAACAGAAGCTCCCCACAATAACAAACCATAGCTCAAAACAGACTACACATATCCATGGTATGCCATTAAAGCAGCTTCAACAGAAACTGTTTGTTTCAGTTTTTTTATTGCAAATATAAAACGGTTTAGTTTTCCACATATATGGTCAATATGTTGCTTCCAATTTAAATGTTTATCAATTAACAATCCAAGAAAACGTACTGAGTCTACTTCGTCAATTTCAATATTTTTGTAATTAATTTTTACAGGTATAGGACTTGTGTTATATGATCTGAACTGGATTAATTGGGTTTTATTAATATTTAATTTTAAATTATTTGCATCTAACCATTTAGTGACATCTGATAATGCTGAGGTTACTTGACGTTGAAAAGAGTTGATATTGTTATTGTCACATTTAATGATTATCGTTGTATCATCTGCAAACATTATGCACTTGTTACTTGTGCTATGTGGCAAATCATTTATGTACACCAGAAACAGCAGTGGTCCAAGAATACTTCCTTGAGGAACGCCGGCATTTTTAATTTTAAGATCAGATCTATATGTTTGTTTTATATTAACTAGACGTAGTAACTAGAGTAGGCTAGACTCCTGGTAGATATAATTGTTACTGGATTGCATTATCAGTGCTACACAGTAAAAAAGAAAACCAGATTTTTAATCGTCTGGGAAGAAGAAATACTTACTACTTTATTATTAATACTCAATGATAATAATATTCATAAAATTCTAAATATTTATCTCCGGTTTTGTATTTTAATCATGAATAAATTTGCATCTAAAATATCATATAAGCAATATTACATTTCGCATTTCCGCGTTATATCAAAGTTTTATCAGAGAATTAATTTTACACAACCACTCGACTAATCAACAAACGTAATAACGCTAGTTCTAACCTTGGCAAACCACTACCGTTGAAAGGATTCTCTTACAATGCTCATTAACATTCCGCATTTACATCGAAAGCTAACCATTCGCTTAACACGTGTTATAAAAAGTACCAGACCTAATAATGGTCCTTGAGAAACCCCGAATCACTAAAAACCGTCTCTAATCGATGACGTTCAATCGGTAACGCGTAGTTTTTTCGCTTTTCAATCAATTTGAAACGAACCTCCGGCGACAAGCAAATGAGTCACGTTTATATTTCTTTTTATTAAACGAGGTGCACTTTGTCCAAAGCTTTGTTAAAACCCATTGTGTTTATGTTTGTAAACAATCATCAGTTACGTATCAGTCATCAGTCATGGCTTCTATTGAAATTTATAACATGTTTAATCTGTATAATGTGTTTTGTGTCAGCACGAAGGAAATAGTAATTTAAAAAGTTTTTTTCAGATCGCAATTTCTTAAGTGTTGTGGATGTAGTTATCGTTTCGGTTGGTAGAGAATAATTAATAGTTAAAAAGTTTAATTGCATTTAACTTGCTATGTGTTGCAAGTGTTTGTTAAATTTAATAATTAATTTTAGTACTAACTGTTTCCCGCGTCTTTGCCCGCGTAAATTATAGCATTTGTCACGCGCGTGTCATGTAGCTTCCTGTAGGTGAAGAATTTTTATGATTGGATCAGTGTCTCCGAAGCCCGTGATCTGTGTTCCAGGTATTTTGATATGACTTTTTACTGAGAGCCGGAGAGTGCCTTAGCCTTCTTATTAGTGTTTTTATCAGTTGTGGAGTGAATTGTTGGTGTCGTCTTTAGGCAAGGCGTGCTTAAAAAGATATGTACACATATATGTTAAGAATGCTGTCTCAACCTATAATTGGTATAATAACATTTAAATCTAACTGTAATCCACTAAAGTAAGTTGAAATATGTATGCTGTTAGTCCATATGAAATAAATAAATAAGATAAAATTAATAAAGTTAGAAACTTTATCTCTTTATAATATAAGTATAGATAGGTATTATGTTTTCATCTAGAAATTTTTTAGCGGTTATCAAAATCCGTACAGTTATCCAGTGATGATAAATTTTGTTTACCGCTTCAAAACAATTTACGTTTTATTAATAAACGATGATTGGTTAACAAAGGTCTCGTCGTAACTAACCATGATAACAATTCTTCAATTTAATTAACATTTATCACTTTGTTTTTCATATATACTTGTGCATTGGTATTTATAACTGTCTTCGAATAGATGCAGTTTGAAATAGTTTAGCATTTAGGGTTGTCAAATTATATAAAAGCAAGAGAACATACAAAGACAGGATAAAATAAATATTTTTCTGCTTTGATTCAAAGGAGGTAAATGAAAGTACTGATTTATAAAAAGGAGTATCTTAATAGCAGTGGAAAATTTTAAAAAAGGAGATTGAATAACTCGCTTTGTCTTGCGACAATATAAAAGTAAAATAAAACAGTGTTATCTCGCGACTTTGCCCGCTTTTGATGTATCTTACCGCGAAAGTTTTAAAAATCACTTTATCAGTCTCGAAACGTTTAAAGAAACAAAACTTTCCTTTTTTAACATTAGTATAGACGTCTACATGATACATCTCTTGTACTCTTCAGAGTACAATATATATTAGAGTACAGTTACCAACCCTACTTACATTCGCAACTTCGCTGAAAGTCTGACCTTTAATAAACATTTTATCTAGAGTGTAACGCCCTAACAAACTTGACCTTTACATGCTCTTTTGGACACTATCTCTTTCTAATAACAAAGACGTAAATAAGATCTCGAGCGTGCTGTTAGCGTGATTCATATTGTTTAGCATTGTTTACTTCCATCTTATCTGCGACACACGACGATAAATCTAGTGTAGAATCTGCAAGAGGTCTTTGTCCCTTTCAGTATTGTCATTACTATTTGCTTTAGAATATTGTTTCTATCTATAGGTGGTTCTTCTTGTGGTTCTCACTGCAAATATTAAAGGCAAAATCTTCACAATATCTTTTGGTTCCTTGATATTTATAATGTTTATATACAGGGTTATGGATAATTAGACCGAACCCTTTTAAGGGGTCGTAGGGAAGGTCATTTATAATTATTTTCACCTCACATTATGTATCCGAAAGTGAGCCATTTATGTGATTAATTGTATTTATAATTTTTTCTTTAATAAAGTCGAAAAATTAACTAAATTATGGCCAGAATCTAATTTTGTTGACAGTTTTGGAGAGATAACATTTTCGTGATAAATAATAATAGTACCCAAATAATCTTGACCCAAACAGCTGTAGTTACTGTGCAAAATGTGTACCTTTAGAGTCGTTTTAGGGTTTCGAAAGTAGACGAATTTTCGTTTTCGGTCAATCAGAGTAAACATAAACATAAACACGGTGCAAAAGAATCTTGTGACGAGCGTTACTATTATCTATGTGTGACGCGTATGTCTGTATATCAATTAGTCGTTAAATAAAAATACTTTGGCAATGGACTATCATAAGATGAGTGCACAAAAATCTATTGTCTTGAGCTCGTTCACGATTCGGAACGCGCGTAACGCCTTCGGTCCCGGCTGTATCTTCAGTCGTTATTCCTTGCTGAGCCCGCGTATTGGGTCATAGCTAGGGTTGTCATTCGTCTCGATACGTCGGTACATGCCACCGTTATTAAAAGTGTTGTCCCAACGTCCCGACAAACTATAAAATGTCCCGACAAACACAATCGTGTGCGCCATACATACAAACTATTCTACAATGTAAAATTAATTTTGACATAAGTAGTGATGAATTTTATAAATTCGTTTAAGGTAACAGACAATTACTGTCCCAAGTAAAATCATCTGATAAATTTAAAAAAGTATGATGGTTAGATATATGTTTTTTTTTTAAATTTGTTTAGCATTCATAATGCTATTTTTCAAAAGGAGTGATGTCAATGAATTATTATGTTATCCTCCATAATTAATAAATGAATATAAATCATTCCAAATGGTTTTGTTTTAAAGAACTCCCGCACACCAACGAACGCAGCAAATACAAAAAATAAATGTAAATGTCCGACGGGGCCTTGAGGATTTATGGCAACCCTTGTCATGGCCCACTCTTCCTATGCGATTTTATTCCATCCATACGGAAAGGAAATAAATGGTCTGGTGATGAAAGCGACATGTAATTAGCATTATCATTGTGACGTGCCTGTTTATAATATAAACAGACACGTCACAATTAGTAGTTGAATAAAAATAATATGATCTATCGTATGAAGTGATTTATGATGTGTATTGTACTTTAGGAATTTTATGACGCAGTATCTAGTGCGTAAGTGGACGTACAGACTTATTAGTCTATTATATTTACTACGCCACTTTAGGACGGCGCGTCTACTACTAATGTACCTGTATACAACTGGCTTAATAACAACTAAACAAGCTGTAAAAACTGTCCAAGTGTGAGTCGGACTCGCTCACGAAGTATACCGTAGAAGGATAACATTATAAAAAAACAGGAAAATATAATGTTTGTCGTATGGGAGCCCGACTTGAATATTTATTCTATTCTGCCTTTAGTATTTGTTGTTGTAGCGGTAACAGAAATACAGTATATGTTAAAAAAATATATATATCGCGATTCCTTTCACGGGTATTGATTTACAAACATAATAAAAACTTAGCCAAACACGTCGAAAGATTTCAATTAAAATTAAACTCTTTCGTTTGACGTTTCTGAATAGCTTTCAATAGTTATTTAAGATACGAGTGCGGAAAGCAAGGTTTTACGAATAAGGGCCAAATTTAAGGGCCAATTAAAAAAGCGTAGCGAGGGTTTTCATTGGCACGAATTCGAAAAACTACGCTCAAGTTTCTTACAACATTTTTCAATGTTTTTTGCGAGGAAATAAAACAAATATATAGGTTAATAAAACTAAGTATGTATTAAAGGTAAAAATTATTTGTTAAAATTAAACGTGATATTTGAACATATTTTTATTTGAAAATATTCGTTCTATAATAATATCGCTTTTATCGCTGTTGAAGTTGAATGTTCCCACTAGACATTTACGAATTATCAAGCCGTTGAATGTTCCATTCTCAAAAACAAATTACAGACGGAATACTTTCCTATTACGAGCGGGTAAGTCCTTTAATGATTTTGGATCTGGATCTTTTCAACTCTAGTTGTGAGTCAATAAGGTCCAAGATGTCGAAAATGCTTTTTTGAAAGTATGTACAAGCGAGCGACTATCCGATAAATAAGGGAAAAAGAAGAAATGTATTATTTGCGTGTGTCCTTTGTGTAATATGTGTCCTTTGTCATACCTCACAACTACTGAGTGAATTCGAAATTGTTACCTAATTTTAAGGCTAACTGTGTGGATCTATAATTGGTTATCTGATTTATGTATTGATACTGTAAGTTCATTTATGCAACTGTTGATCTACCATAAAAAAAAATAAAATAAAAAATAAAATATTGGACTTCAGATTGCATTTCAACACTCGTCTGTGTTTGCCCGCGCTATTATTATTGTTTCTATTGTAATGTAAACTGCCACTGATAACGTAACATAATAGCCGTTTCGTGTTGCGATAACATTAGTATAATATTACATATCATAAAAAAAATGTAGATTTTTTTTAGATTTGCCATACTCACATTTCGTGTAAAAAGTTGCCAAGACGACGTTATCTTACTTATTAGTAATTAAGACTACTTTTTGCCGTTTTTATGGATGCCTTCGTGCTCGAGTCCGTATTTGGACTGGATCTCTATAATAAACATTAGTATTATAACAAAATTTTCAATTATGTCAATTACATATCCATTAAAAATCATTTATGTTTATGATGAGTTTGGTTCACATTGTTAAACTAGATGGCGCTGTAATTTGCTACATCTCGCAAGTGTTATGTGTTACATGTTTAGATATTATACCTCTAGGATTTTTGTTAGATATCCTTACCGCTACTCAATAGTAATACCAATAAATTGAGCTTTTTGAATTTTCCTGTATCCTTGGTTTGATTTCTCTTGAGGACCCTAGCACATTAAATAAATAAGAATGATAAAATAGATGCGTATTTTCTAAACTTGGGCACTGTAGGTCTTTTTAGTCATTACTGTTTGTGAAATTATTGTTATTCTACATGACTGTTTGATGCCAAAATTAAAAAAAAAGTAATAAATAAATTACGGCGATACATTGAGTTGATATATATGTTTTGTGTGACATTACAATTTGTACGTTTTTTACATAGTTGTGACGTAACGAGCCTCCCGCCATTCTTCAACTTTAATGCCTTTTATCTAAGCCATTTCTTGTTTGTATCTTTCTATTATCTGACTGATGGAATAAATTTTTTTTTACTCAGGCATCATATCTATATACATATACTAATATTATAAAAAGGAAAGATTTGTTTGTTTCTTTGCATTGAATAGACTCCGAAATAATTGCATTAATTTTAAAAATTCTTTCACCTACGGGAAGCTACTTCATATGCGCTGGACATAAGCTATATATATTTTATCCACTAAAACTTTACTGCAAATAAAGGAATGAAAACGCTAGTGAAAGTTTGTATAGGGAATTAAAACGTTGCCATTGTCACCATTGTTTATCATTCCCGTAGCCGAGTGAATTTATCATTCACATATCCGTAGCCGAGTGGTTCGCACGCCGGTTTCAAGGTGTCGCCATCTCTGAGGTCCCGGGTTCGATTCCGGGCGGGTCAATGTAGAAAATGAACTTTTCTATATTGACTCGGGTCTGGGTGTTGTGGTACCTTCGTTGTCTCAGATACTCCATAATACGGGGGCTTTAGCTACTCATCTTGGAATCTGAGCAATGTATGTGATGTTGTTAAATGTTTATTTTATTTATTTATTATATAAGAACATGATATGAATCGTTAAAATTAAATACTATACTTGGATTAACGCGGGCAGAGCCACGGCGGAAAACTAGTTAATGAATAAAAATAGTATAGCCTGTCCTTGAGCGTGTGTGTACACGCCGGGGTCACTTGGCACGGAGTTCATGCACTGCCGACGGCCGGATGTGAAACAATCATTTAGTGCTCGTCTGCTGTTGTGATTGTTACAACGGATTGATGGCGGGTGACATCATCTTACAACGAGCTATTAACTAATGTGACCACACGTCCCGTATCGGACGTCGTGTTTTGTTTTTTGGCTGGCAATCCCAGTTAGGGGTTGCCAGATGAAAAAATCAAAAGTCCCGAGAAAAGGCCGGCGGCGTAATTGTATGAATCCCTTTCAAACGTATAGCGGTTGTGATAGAGATTGATTCGTGTAACTTTTAAAATCATAATTTTAATTATATAAATATTATAGACATTGTAAGATTGAAGCGAATGTTTTTATAATAATAATAAAAACTGCAGTGGTCGTTCCAGAGTCATGGGTGGAGTTGAACTCGGGCGGTGGACTGGCCGCCGTCGAGAACGAGTACATACGTCTGCTGAGGGAGGCCCAGCGGGAGAGCAGGGACTCCTCTGTGAGGCACTCGCGGGCGTCCAGCGTCAAGGGCAGGTTAGTAATTAATACCGGGTTCCTGCCTCGCAGGAAGGTACTCGCAGCGGCTTCTACCAGTCCAGCGATTCTGTTAAAATCCCAAACTCGGATTCGAATTCACTACAAAAAGCGGCATCCGCTCAATCTTGAATGAGGAAGTATTTAAAAAAAACCCTGGTTGTCTGTATCATCGATACAGCCATATTTTATGCGTGGATACGTCTATGTATGAATGGATATATGAGTAATTGATAAAAAAATAAATATACAAATTGAAGACACTAAACACTAATTAATAAATATTCGTTGCGTTCATTTGTTGAATGAAAAAAGTATTCACTAGCGCCAACAGATGGCGTTAGTGCATATACTCCTGCTGACAGAATGCTCGTCCCCTTGCAGTGCAAGCATAGTTCACTTATACGCCAATAGATGGCGTTAGTGCATATACTCCTGCTCACAGAATGACCCCCCTGTAGAACGAAAACATAGACGTATCCACGTCAAAAAACCATTAGTTTCCGAAATCAAACTAGATGTCGCTTCGGTACGTTCTTGATTTCTCCATGACAATCCTCCCGGTTTTCTTTCACGTTTAAAAGTAAATTAGTTTTCAAAACTCAATAAACAACTCATATTCTATTTGTACTTTTTCGTATTTGTATTGATATCTAAGTTTCGAACTTTGCAAATTTCAGTTTTTTTTAATATGTTAGTTAAAAGGAACGGAAATGACTGTCTTTGGTCCATTTGTTTCCTGCGAAAATCAACTTTTGCTAGAGTCGCCATCTAGTGGAGGTGCTTTTTAGTGTTTTCGTTTTTTTTAAATACTTTCTCATTGGTAATAACATTTCGTGGCGTAAGTGAAGTGAGTTCCGAAATGACATAGGAATAGAATATCTGAGAAGCGTACATTCAATCAATTTTGTTTTGTATTTTTATATAAAAAATGGAATCAATAGAATTTCTACACTTAATGGCGTGAATTTGGACAAAGTCAAAGTCAAAATAATCTTTATTCAAATAGACTTCTTAAAAGTACTTTTGAATCGTCCAACATTTTTTTCCCTACCACTCGTTCAGGACGTCTTTTGGCCGATAAGAAGAACGAGCAAGAAACTCACCAGCTCTAATAAGAGTAATGACATTCACAAAAATCATGTCATTACCAGATCAATACATTATAAATAGAGAGAAAAAAAAAACTATGGTCTTATAATGATAACATAATAATTTAATAATAATGGAAACAAGATAATTTTTGATATATGATGAGTTTAGAAGTAATCACCTATCCAGTTGCTGGATCATCTCAAGTCCAAGCGTTCTGATCTGTTATATAATCGGATACGTAATAATAAGCTTTTTTAACACATGACACTCGAGTCTGGTTTTTTTACATAATCTCACGGCAGGTAGGCGAGCTTCATTTAAGCCTCTCCTTTTCGGGACATGTGCGGGGTCGGAGAGCCCTGGTTTAAGGCACTCTTGTACCTCCGTTAACGTTCCCATACAAATAGCCTCTTGATTTAATACAATTAAAGCACAGAAAAAGATGCAGTTATAAAAAAACTGACTTTGTGAATCGATCCAAAAACCTATTTAGGGTCATCTTTGCGATTTTTTTCTATCGAGTCAGTTATTGAAATGTTCATATAATGATTTTTATTTGGCAAATATTAGCACAGGCTAAGTATATATTTGGTTTATAATGTAGTTAAAAATATTATTATTATTTATTTTAGTTATTATCTTTTCTTTATCGTGCTGCGTCTGGGTGTTTGTGATATCTCCTTTTGTTCCGACTTGTGTAATTATTCCACTTGTTTATCGTTTACCATTATATAAATAAAAAATAATCTCTAACAGGGAATGTTAAATTTAATTAGCTCATGTAGTAAACGAACAAATTTTTTTTATCGAACATTTTGTATTCTTTAAATGAATGATACTCTTCTTTCTAACATCCAAATATGCACCAATGATGTATTATTGGAAAAAATTACACTTTTTGTAAACATGATGTACAGTGGAGTTAGAAATCGTACCAGACTCACACAGTTTAGTTATATTAATGTGTTGTTTAAAGTACATACTTTGCCATACCACGATATGGTGTCTTTGGCGAAATATCCTGCTCTCGGAACCCTCGAAAACCAATTTTGGATTTGATTTTGCAAAATTGTTCAGATTTTTATATATGTGCTTACTTACGTATAATATATGACCATCTGTGCGGATGTTAACATGTAATAAGAAAGTTCTTTGTGTTTTGACGAGCTATCTTGCATAGATTTTCTAGGAATTTGAGTTTAAATCCTTGAAATCCCTGGTTAAAAACGGACTTTGCACCCGAACTCTACTTTTAAATCCGAAGTCGCTATAGACATATGAAAACTGTACTATAGATTTAACGTTATAGAAAAAGTCAAGTAGCCAAAGTCTTTATAAATGAAATCCACTGTATATGTATATTCTGAATGTCTGAATATAATATATATCTATCTTCTTTACTCCAAAGTGTTAAGGTTGGTCCACCCCAAATTTATATGTTATAATTAGCGGTCGAAATTAGGTAGAGTTATTCATGTACTTACACTGATTTCATACAGCGAAAGAATAAAGTGGATATGCCTCAAATCCCGAGCTTAATTTTAAAGAGCAGAAAAAAACAGAAATAATCCTGTGATTTTTTAAATTATTAACTTTTACACAATTTAAACTACTGCACGCACGACGTTGCCAAACTTACACCAATGAAAGAAAGAAATAAAGAAATCCCGGGAAGGTCCACATTAATATCAACATTTCGATGCAAGTATATAAATAACTCTACCTAATTCCGACCTCTGGTTATAATATAACAACGTTTGCCGAGTCAGCCAGTTTATGTATATGGTTTTTCCTTTACAGTCCCAAGTCGCCCCCGAACAGTCCGAATCTGGAACCGTCCACCGAAGACGAATTGAAAGGTGTTTACATCAATTGCTGGAAAGTGAGTAGCTCGAAATATCTATCTTCTTGTTAGTTCAGACAACGTAGAAGTTTTAAAATGCGTTCACCTGACGATTTCTTCTACAGTGCTATTAATAAAAAAATGTTTAGCATAAAAGTAAACTTACGCTAAAATTGCCATTTAAGTATTAGTCCAAATTCACTTCAGTGTTAGTTCAAAACTATGTACTAGGTTAACCTTTGCCAAGTCTCTTTTTAATAATATGAATTTTGACTAATACTCTCGAACTTTTTGACTAATACTCGAATTTTGACAGTCTCAGTGTAAATTTACTCCAACCCTAAACCTTGTTTATTAATAAATAACACTGCTAATGTTTACGTAACACGGTTCGCAAAAGTCCGATATTTATAATAAATATCAAAATATCCGACACGAAATCTTTGCACGCATACTACGTTTCAATTATTTTATAATAAATCAAACCCAATGTTTATTTTACACTTTTGATAACAGATACATATCATGCATATGAAAAGCTGCGATTTTTGAGCGACTTTATTTAATATTTGAAAATTTAAATCAGAAGTGTAAATTAAACATTGGGTTTGATTTATTTCATTTTTTTGTTATAAAATCATTAAAGAGTAGAATCCGTGCGAAGATTTCCAGTAACGTATAGGGGAATATCTGAAATTTCTAGTAAGATTGCTACGTCGGGTCAATGTTGCCAGTAGCTGAGACTCGATACTTAATACTTAAACTATCAATAAATATTATAAACATAGATCAATCGATATATGGGATACCGCGGGAGAGCCACGCTTCGGCATGAATGGGCCGTCTCGACTGGAGTGATACCACGGCCTCACAGAAAACCGACGTGAAGCAACGCTTGCGTTGTGTTTCGTCGTGTGAGTGAGGGCACCGGAGGGCCAACCCCTCCCTATTCCCTTCCCTCTACCCCTCAACCCTTCACTCTAAGGCCGGCAGTGCGTTTGTAGTCCCTCTGGTGTTGCAGGTGTCCATACGGCGACGGTAATCACTTACCATCAGGTGACCCGTCTGCTCGTCTGACCCCTATCCCATAAAATATATATGTATATCCGTAATAATCTCGCACCTCTATGGAGTGTCAACTGCTTGCATTGTGCCATTGTAATATCTACCTGAAGTCCATTATTATAATTATACTATATCTCTGACCGTTTATTTGCGAGGAACACATTGCACTAATAATATTGGACTTTAGGGTAGATAGTACTATGGTAAAATGCAAATGGGTGAGATCCTATCGAGATGGTAGTATTACGTAAAGATAAGCAGAATAGTCCTGTTGTACGCGCTCTTATTATGCGCAGACGCCACCTCTATTTAGCTATTTAATCTACAATGGCACTACAAACGAGTGTTTATGAAATTATTGCAATAAAATTAAAATAAATAGAAATATCATACATTTTAATTGATTATGTTTCAAATTACAGGATGATTCAAACGATTGGGTGTGGGAATGGAGTAGTCGTCCCGACCAGCTGCCACCTAAGTGAGTTATGTTGCATTAATACTTTTTTAACAACACCACGTGTGTTCATAAGTCTTGAGACGAATTAAATGTCTGCATCGATTTTTTTTCCCGCCTTAAATAGCGGAATGACAGTTGCACGTAATGAGAAAGTATTTAAAAGAAAAACGAAAGCATCTCCACTAGATGGCGACTCTAGCAAAAATTGATTTTTGCAGGAAACGAATGGACCAATGACAGTCACTTCCGTTCCTTTTAACTAACATATTAAAGAACCGAAATTTGCAAAGTTCGAAACTTAGATATCAATACGAAAAAGTACAAATAGAATATGAGTTGTTTATTGAGTTTTGAAAACTAATTTACTTTTATACATGAAAGAAAACCGGAAGGGTTGTCATGGAGAAATCAAGAACGTACCGTAGCGACATCTAGTTTGATTTCGGGAACTTTTTTTTAATACTTCCTCATTGTTTCGTACCCTCCATCACGAGAAAATATAAACAAATGAATTTGCGACACATAAACTAAAAGTTAACATTCCAAATTCAAAATTGGTAAAAAAACAAACAACAGCCAGTAACATTTTATTTTATTTTTTCATTAGAAAGTTTGTCTCAAAATATATATATAACACACGAGGTATGTGTATCAGATTCATTTACAATCTCCGCAAATATGACCACGTGTCCTACTTTCGTTCCAAACATAACTATATCATCATCATCATCACCAGCGCTTTTACGTCCCCACTCAGTGGCTCATAATAATATATATAACTATATATAAATAGGGAGCCCTATTCGCCGGCGCAGAGACTTACATATTCTTTCATTACATTACTCAGTTAATTTCCAACCCATGTCACCTTCTAATCTTGAAAACTGTTTAAATTTCCGAACCTCCTCTTTGCAGTGCACTTTGCGCTCTTCATTAAACTTGACCTTAGAAATTCCTCGACACGCTACTGACTTCCTCTCCTACTACTGGAAACTTATTGCCAGAAACAACAAGGAGAGCTCGTACACTTTTGTTTTGTTGCTCAAGTGAAGAGTCACCGCCTATCACTATCTTGACTTTCTTAATCCTTTAATATGACTCTGTTTGACTTTATTTATTTTTCTGATTTCCCCCTATTGTTTATGTATCCAGATATATCTATTTATTATTATTACTATCGCCTTGTACCCACTTTCCTCTTGTTCTTTATCTTTTTTCTTTAAAATTGGGTTGTCTGGAGGTGATTGCTGCTTAGCAATAAAGCCGCCTTTGGTATATACTTCTTTCTTATTTTTAAATCAACATTTGGTTTTTAAATCTGTTTTCGAGGCAAAACAGTGAAATTGTGAACCGAATACTTCGGCAGAAATAACCGGTTCGGTAAAAGTTAAACCGAAATGAGACGGATTATTTAATTTATTTATATAACAAACTTTATTGACCATTGAATTGGTAGAAGAGGCGAACTTGATGCTAATAGCATTCACTACCAGTCAACCTTTGGGAAACAATAAAGTTAACTAATAAATATGCTACTTAAACTATACTATAAATGAATTTATATACAGTTATATATTGTACATACGTATAAACATAAATAAATATTATATCTACACATAAGGGGCCGTCCATTAATCACGTGATGTTTTATTCATCATTTTTTAACCCCCCTCCCCTTTTTAGATACATGGTGGTGGACCTCCAAATCATGTGTATAATTTTGGCGCCGCTTTTCGTTTAAGTAATTGTGCGTTTGAGGAAAAAATAAATACACGTGATATATAACTACACCCCCTTGTGATATTTCGTGATTTTTAACGAATCCCCTTCCCCCTTTCGAGCCTCACGTGCTGATAATATAAGTGATAATCAGAGGTCGGAATTAGGTAAAGTTATTTATGTACTTGCATCAAAATGTTGATATTAATTTGGACCTTCCCGGGATTTTTTTATGTTTTTATTTCTTCTTTCTTTATTTCTTTCTTTCATTGATGTAAGTTTGGCAACGTCGTGCGTGCAGTAGTTTAAATTGTGTAAAAGTAAATAACATTTTATTTAAAAAATCACGGGATTTTTCTGCTCTTTAAAATTAATCTCGGGTTTTGAGGCATATCCACATTATTCTTTCGCTGTATGAAATCAGTGTAAGTACATGAATAACTCTACCTAATTCCGACCACTGGTGATAATACACACAAATACATAAAGATAATACATTATGTTATAGAGTTTTTAATGATTTTTTCCTCGTTTTATTTTTAGGGATTGGCGGTTCAAGCATCCCACTAGTGCTCGCGGTCCTCCCTCCGCCACTTCCTCCATTGAGGTGCTGGAACAGCAATTAGCTGCGCCGGCTCTACAACAGGTAAGGTGGAATTAGATTGAATACAATATCAGTGTTATTAATAAACAAGGCTTAGGGTCGGAGTAAATTTACGCTGAGACTTCACTTAGTATTAGTCAAAATTCATATTATTAAACAGAGACTTGGCAAAGGTTTACCTAGTGCGAGGTTCTACGGGAGTAATATATACTCCTAGAAGGCGGTAAGTTTGCTTATTCTCTGTATAATATGAATTTGGACTAATACGCTGAATCTTTTTTATTCATAGTAGTTTCTGTTTAGAATTACTTCTCGTTTTTTTTCTGCATTCCTTTTGGTCTAATTAGGGTTCCGTATGCAAAGGGTAAAACGGGAACTCCATTACTAAGACTCCGCTGTCTGTCTGTCCGTCACCAGGCTGTTATCGTCGTGAACCGTGTAAGGTAGTCAGTTGAAATTTGTCACAGATGATGTATCGCTCTTGCCGCTATAACAAAAAATATGTACTAAAAACCAGAATAAAATAAATATTTTCGAGTCCGAATCGCACTTTCCGATTCTTTTTTTATTTATTTCGTATGACATTTAATTTTTATATAAATATTTTTATATAAATGATTCTTGGATGGAAATTACTTCTGTATTACTCTCATGAGCTAATAAATTATATCTTAATGTAAATTAAGAAGAAGGCAACCCTAATAAATGTCAGGGTTGCCTTCTTCTTAATAAAAATAATTAACGATAAAACAATATTATGTTATTTTAAAAAGATTTTTATTGTTATTACCCTGTTTTATATTACACATTGAAAAGTATTTTCGTCTGTTACAAGTTTTTAACGCTTTATTGAATTTTATGGTATAAAAAAAATCCTCATTCTTATAAATAGTTTTTTTTTTATAAACTATCGGGAAACAGGCGGGAAACAGGGCAAGGGGCGTTAAAAGGGATCTCATCTGTTTATTTTTTTATTGATCCCGCTTTTTTACAGTTAAATGTGTTCTTTACTAAAACAACTGCGAAAAATGGCGTCCATCTTCTCGACGTATTGTATTAACTCATCCTGTGGTACAATTATTATTCCTTTTTGAGATCGCTCACTTTCCGTACGTCTAGTAGCCTTACCGTGACAAGCGCAACTGAGCTCACCTCGAGACTCCTTGAGAATCCACGTAAATACGTGCCTCTCTGTGTGATTTCGACAGTTTCTTCTTAGTTTGGCTACTGTTTACTGTAATACTATGTACTATAGTGCGGTTGGCAACCCTAGATATACTTTCAGTTTGTAGTAATTTGTGTAAGTTGTATTATTAGAACGTCCTAGCTTCTTTCTCTAGGTATCATAATATCAGGAGGATACAGATTTTATTGAATGATAATTTTATTTTTGTTGGTAGAGCGGTTTGCTGTCTGTCCGTCGCGCATGCCTGTGGTCGCGGCGCGCTGTGGCCGCTGTACTTGTCACTAATATTGTGTCACTTCTGCTGGGAGCTGGAATTGGGTTAGTATAAACGGGAAATATTTGATTGTTCATTTGCATTGAATAGACAGATCCATTCTATGGAATATGACACTAAAACAGTTACGGTCCATGTTATAAATGTAAATAAATGTGGTCCCAATATTGATCCTTGAGGTATCTAAGATCAAATCTCACTCTAGGTTTGATTTTATATTCATTATCAATATCATCGTAAGCCTATGTGAAGTTAAGACTTTTCCTTTAAATAACATTAGCAAAACAGCCCATAGCTCTCCGGGGTAAATAAATGAGGTCCCATTATTGATCCTTGGGGCACCTAACATTTAAGATACATGTAGAATCATGTTTTTATTTCTTACATCTGAATGTCTATAGATTTTTCACTAGAAGTTGTTTTTTTAGATTCTTAGCTCAAGCTTTTGATTACAAAAATTTATAATACTACTTATATTATTAAGAAGAGACATTTGATTGTTTATTCGCATTGAATAGGCTCCTAAACTACTGGATAGATTTTAAAAATTAGTTCACCTACAGGAAGCTGCATAGGATGTAATTTACAGAATTATAATGTATTTTTTTTATCCAGGGTATGGCTTAGCCGAAGAGGTATGCTTCCCCCCAGACTGATTATACTAAACTAAGGTGTCATCTCCACGCCTGTACTAGCCCCTCGACTATAGACTGTTGATACCCGACTCTAGAACATTCTACTGAACTCTACGAATTGACCAAGTCATCTTAACACTAAGAAGATCTGAGGTTTGAATTAATATAACTACAATAAGCTTCAACTAATACAGCCCATGTTAAATCTAAACGCAAAGCAGATCTATCTGAACCGATGATGAAAGTACGATTATAATTTATAGTCAGCCTTATTTTAATAACCTTAAGGTGTAAAATACAACACATCAAGCGTCCGTCTCACTCAAACCCAGCGGGGGTCAGGCGCGTGGATATTGGTGAAGCGTTTGATAGCGTGATACTTATTATTCTGTGGGTTAATTGTCTTAATTTCAAAATCTATCGCAGCGATAAATTAAATATATAGCGATTTAGTGAAATACGTAACGTTTAAAGTAGCAATCGCTTTTGCAATGAATGATGATTTGAATGACCAAGTAACATAATAACAAATTCGTTTTAAACCCGTCGAATTGATTTTAGATAACGTTTCCTTTTGAAATTGTCTATGGCAATACTAATTAATGTTAAATTAACGTTATCGTTCATTGAATATCTTTGAAAAACCATCGCTATCGTAATTGCCAACAGTAGTGGTGCCATCACATGCCAACAGTGGTGGCGTGAAGTTCATGAACATCTTTCAAATGTCAGATTCAAAGTGTGTGTGATGTATTTTAAAATAACACAATTAGACCATGGGTTATATGATATTGATTGGCGGAATTTTACAGCTTTCGATATTCCGATGTATTTTGTAAGATGAATATAGTATGTCTAGTAGATGTTCAGTGAAAAATTAACTCTATTTAAAGGTGTTATAAGGTCGAAAGTCGTTTGCTCAGTTTTCATTTTCGGGTGATGCCAATTTTAGTGTATTTAAATGCGGCTTAATTGTGATTGGTGACTGAAGAGATGACCTATATTTTTGTGGATCCCTCCCTGTCATATACTTTCATGAATGTTGTTACAATAAAAAATAGATTTTTGTTTTAATAACACTGATGATCATATTAAACATATATGAATCAGACAGAATTAATAGATTTAAAAAAAATATATAAACAGAATAAATATTGATAGTTAAAAGGATAAAAGGTTCCATAAAATTAGTCATTTATTTAAGCTTTCTAAACAATATGGCGGGTTTTGAGTAAAAACGCTTATGACGTCATAAAGGCAATGTATTTTTTGTTTTCTCTTTTTTTATTCTACTGTGGCTATAATAAGGTTCATAATTCGAAAACTCTTTAGTCACCAACGCAGTAAAGATTTAGCTCGACTGCAGATGGAATGATAATAGAAGAAAAAGGCAAAAATATCTTATTTAAGTGTTTTGTATCGTCTATGTAATTCTCATTGTCTTTTAGATGTATACGGTTTGCCGTAGACATGTCAAAGATGGAGATTGCCGCCATTTCTTAGAGATGCATACAATGTTGCCATATGAGATATTACTAAACATATTAGCGTAAGTTAACCCATTTTTGTAACATTTTGGAATATGAACCGATTTTTTTAACTTAAGCTAAAGAAATTCAGACACTAACACTAAAAAATGTTGGCGGTAAAAAATTGTAAAGAGAATAGGGAATCATATTTTTGAAAGAGCAAAATTGTTTACGTTTAACTTTCATGAGCCTAGATAGATGTTTTTTCGTAACAAATTACAAATAATTGTCTATGGTAAATCGTACATGTCAATATTAATATTTTTATATGACGCCCTAGTCTTGTAAGTGAATAATAATGAATGATTATTTTGCTTTAGATACACGACGCTAGATATCTATTATATATAGTATTCTTGTAATGAAGTGACAACGTTTCCTATATCTATATAGTTTTTGGTAGATATTGCCAGTATTGGTATTTTAAACTGAATGGTAGAATTAATTTCAAATAGACAATTAAAAATTTCTAATTACAAAAATGATGTAGTACAACTTTGAATCAATTTGTAGTTTACAATAGAAAATAGATTTTAGGAATAACTGTCATTTCATTTAATATAAATATTGTGTTGTCTTTAAGTTTATTAAATATTTGGTGTAATTCTTATTACTTTAAAACCATTAAGTGCACATGCATTAATGTACTGATTTATTTCTGAATGTTTTCGGAAGTAATAAAGTGCAGTGTGTCCATTTATATTATTTTTAATTAGTTTTTTTTTTAATTTAAATGTAAGCGAAGAGGTTAATAATATCAGTTTTTTTTTTTCAGCGATTATTTTTGGTGATATCACTGTAGTATTTGTCTAATTTGTTATTAGCACATTTATGTATATTTATTATAAAAATAGCTGGAATTTGTATTACATTAAAGAAATACGTTGAAAAGCTAAATAGTCTCATTAATAAGGATTGCGTTTTCTATTTTATTTTACTAATGGCAACATTATTTAATAGACATTCGATGAGAATTTAGTTTTATGTAATAATTATAGATATATAAATATGTATCGGAGATTTCTATTGCAGGTTAAAATGGAGAGTGTATTTTACAATAACACATATCTTTCGAAACAGTAATTGTACTTTTTTATTTAGTGTTGTAATATTTCGATAAATTTTCTATTCATTCGTATAATTAATACAGAAAAAAAATTGTTTTCAGTTCAATATTCTTTTCGCATGCTTTTGTATAGTCTTATTTGAACTAGCATTGGGCTTATTCTGAATAGTACAATGTCTTTTTTCTTCTTTATTTCCTATTTTAGTTAATTTGAAAAGAACGAGAGAAGAAGTTCTTTAAAGTATTTTACCGTAATAAACATTTAATTCACTGATTACATTTTTTTTCTGTATAGTTGAAGAAGTATATGCCAATAAAACAATAATATAGCTTCGTGTACGAAGAAACTTCCATCTCTATCTGTCTCTTTACTGACGAATACCATTGATTTTTCTCTATGCCTTCAACTAAAAGACGACCACGTTCACGCATGCGTGATTAGAGAGAGACAGAGTGGGACTCGTTCTTCTCTCTTTCTAACCGAGATACAACTGGAAGACTGGATTTTCAGTTCTATAACAATATTTCATTTATAAAAGTATATATCTAAAGTAAAAAAAAATTAGAGTTTATAAAACGACAGGCCATTTTTGCAAGTCACAGCTAATTTTAGGAAGGGAACACATTATTTATCTTACGAAACGAATTTTTCTACGTCATACTGTGATTTCGCATATTATTATATAGTAAAATAATATATTATATATATGTATATGTCTTATTTATTGTGGGGACGAGATGCGAATGTTTCTTAGAGAATCTTTAGATAGTAATTCTAGTTTTTTTTTATATTATAGTAATGTATATATAATTTAGCAGTTCTATTAATAAACAAAGTTTAGCGTTGAAGTTAATTTACGCTGAGACTACACTTGGTATTAGTCAAAATTCATATTATTAAACAGAGACTTGGCAAAGGTTTACCAAGTACGAGGTTATACGGGACTAATATTTATTCCAAGAAGGTAGTAAGTTTGCTAATTCTTTATATAATATGAATTTGGACTAATACTAAAATTGCAATTTCATCGTAAATTTTTTCTCGACGCAAGACTTATTTATTAATAGCCCTGTAGGAATGGATAGAAATTGTACGAGTAATTTTTTTAGTACACATATGCACTTTTTTAGGTTTTTTCTTTACGGTACTAAAGGGGGACCGCTCATTGCCATTGAAAATATAAATGATAAATGTTTTTTTATTAGAAATCTTTCTTTTTAAATTTTAAATTAGACAAATAAATAATAAATACAGTAGAGTTCTAACCATAGAGAATGGTTAGGATTCTAGTCTTTAAAAAGATCTTATGTTTTTAATTCTTTTAAGTTATTTCGAGCCAAAATATAAAAGTGTCGTACTTAAAAAAAAGGAAATTATTGTTTGCCGATCTAAAGACATTTAACCTTTTTTTTTGTTGCTTATAAATTTCTATCCAGATCTCACGGTTTTTTAATATTTGTCTAAATATTTAAGTATAGGTTTTTCAAGTTTGAAACATTATCTTTCGGAAAAGTTGAGCACGCTAGTTTTATAGTATTCTTTAGTAAAATTGGTTTTTGACGACATCCATTTTTGTAAAGAACAACGCATTAGTTTCATTTTATTGGGAGATTTCTATGCTGAATTACATTTATGGTATTAACCCAAGATTTGGCTGTATGGCTTAGTTCCTTCGCCTGTCCCATGCACGAAACTACTACTTTTTATGGTATTTTAAGAAAATGGAAGTTCATTTTTTTAATAATACCGTTATGAGAACACAAGTTATATTGTTTGCTAAAAATGCGTTTGGTTATTGCTCTGGGTTTTTTATGAAAATGGTTTCGAGGTCGTTGCCTGTAATTTGCTGTTATTAGAATGAATTGTGTCTATGTTAGTATTTGATATATGTGTTGTCTGTGAACTTGAATGTATTTTACGGTGTTTTTACTGCATTCTTAAATGTTGTAATGTTTTTTTTTATATGTACATTTGCATACTGAATTGTATATGCGGTTTACACTTATATGTCTTCTTCTTCTTCTTTTTTAAATAATGGCTTATCTGCGCATTTCGCACAATTCTGCCAATGTCAAGTAAATAAATTAATTTTTACATGTAAAATGAAAATGAAATGAATAAAAGATCCACTTTTATGTCACTGTATTAAATGTCAGGGCTGGCATATTTTTTATATATGCTCTCAGAAATAAGTTACTAATTTAATAGTGGTCTGTGGTTAGATTCAATATGATTGTTTAAATCATTGTTTATATAAAATTATTTCTTAATTAACGTATTAAAATCGTATAAAGTTGTTTTTGGTAAATCTATGTAGAAAGATAGAATGGGTAATTCAAAATTGTTTTGTTGAATGAATGTATTTAAATCGTGTACTGGTCTCCTACGTGAAGTTGGCAGGAAAGTGCCATTAAAGTTAAGAAGAAGAAGAAGAGATTATATCGATTTATTTAAAAAATATGAAGCTTTTAGGAATGCAGTAAAAACCAATGGCCAGTAGGTATTAGTGGATATATCCCAATTCAATCTTTTAACGCAAATGTAGTTGAGAATTATTTTAATTATAAATATTTATATATAAAAAAAAACATACATATGATGTGTCATTTTATTCACTAAGTTAAGTGCTTAAAATATAAGGATATGCATTTTATTAAAATATGTTTTATTTATTAGTTTCAATAAATATTCCATTCTATTATTCCTTTTTTTTTTGTTTTTATTTAGTATTTAAGACAGACAGATGTTTTAAATGATAATAATAACTTTATTTCCCAAAAAAAGACAATATGGTATTGCATAAAAATAAAGTTGTGTAGATCTGTGGGACTTTAAATAGGAGGACCACAGGGTCTGTAATTTTAAAGTACTGTTACTTAAGAACCCACGAACTTCTGTTGACAAAAATAATACAATTATATATAATTTTGCAAAAGTACAGAGGGTCATATTGCTTAAATACTAACTTAATAGTAATAATATATATAAAATTAATTAAAATTTACTTAATGGCATAAAGTAACTCATCTGTCTCCTCATAAGACAATGGGAGAAGCCATTGTATAGGTGTATTTTTTAGCTGTCTAGTATTTAAAGGATATATATTAATAAGTCTATTGACATAATTACATAGGAAAGGACCTAGAAATGATAAGAATATATGGCTAAAGGATTTACGAAAAGTCGACCCTTGACTATTCGTCTATTACGGAATTTGTCAACATCGGGATTAAATGTTAACTTAGACTGTTGGTGCAACAATGTGCACAAAATGAATAGTTTCCGTACGGACAAAACTTCGCAAAATGAATAGAAGGCATCTGTTGGAAATAGAGATGATTTGAAGGTAGCTATTTGGTACTTGGCACGTTGGGCACGTTCCAATATTATGATACCTATTAGATTTAGGAGCACCACCCCATGATGTGATACAATAAAGGATCAGAGATTGACAAAGGGAAAAGTAAACAGATCTAAGTAGCGATGGTTCAGTTGTTGATATAAATGAGTACGTAATCTCGCAGATAGAATATTAAAGTGTGACTAAAAGAAGATGTTGTTTTCAATCAGTATTTGATTTCGTTGACTCTTTCAATTGAGGAACATCTGTAGAAGTTATAATTTGGAAAGCTATGCGCAATAAGTTAAGGGATATCTTTAGTTGGAAGGTCGGTTGGTCTTATGGTATGAATTAAATATTTAGTCTTGTTTACATTTAACGTTAAATGGTTGTAAGTGAACCATTCGCAAACCGTATTAAATCCTGATTGTGCATTTTGGAATACCTCCGACCAAGAGTCACCAGAAAAGAAAAGTGCTGTTTCATCGGCGTACGAAAATAGTGAGCATTTGTGGATATTGAGTGTACATAGGTAATTTACATAAATTAGGAAAAGTGTGGGCCTAAGAATAGTGCCCTGGGGCACACCATATTCAACCCACATCTCGTAACTACACATGCCATCAATTTTAGTAGACTGCACTCGATTTGATAAATAGCCCTGAAAGAGGGTAAGTTGGTTTGTAAGCCAAGTGCTTCCATATTTTGTAAAAGAATTCAAAGGCTAGAGGGACAGAGTCAAAGGCCTTAGCAACATCAATGAATATAGTTAGGTCTTTTTCCCCTTATCTAAACAATCGACTATGTTAGAAGTTAATTCAAGTACTGCGTGAGAGGTTGATCTTCCAGTTCGGAACCCATATTGATTCTGACTGAGGATGTTTTTAGTTTCAAGGTACTTTTTAAGGCGGTCATTTAACACTCTTTCGAATATCTTAGACCAGGCCCCTCCTGGTATGGATATCGAGCGATTGTTTTCAACACGGCCACGGTCCCAAACTCCCTTAAATATCGGATGAATAATGGCACTTTTAAAGGCTTTTAGAAAAATACCCTGTGAGATGCAAAGGTTAAAGATATGAGTTAGCAAGGGAACTAGTATTTTTCAATTATCTTTAATAATTAATGATGAAATACCATCCCAACCCACAGCACAATCAGATTTAAGATCACAAATAATTTGATTTATTTCCTCTTCGTTTGGGTTCAATAGGACAAATGAATCAGATCTTTTAAAGAGAGAATGTGGCATGGTTATAGTTCGAATGTCCGTATCAGGAAAGTTTTTGGCGAGATTTGAACCGCCATTGATATAGTAATTATTAATATCATCAAGCGCTTTCACAGGAAGGGAATGCTGAGCTAAAATAATATTTGAGGAAGCGATATATATTTTCAAACTAGAAATATGCGTTAATTTTTTTTTCCAGCTTTGCGTAAGAGCTCCATATAATATGCTTTTTATTAGGGTAGTCAAAAAATTTCGGTACCTAGTGTACTTCAGTTTGAGTATATCATTTTCAGGTGCTTTTTTGAAGTTTTTATGCAAGCGATCCCTATTCCTTATACATTTCAGAAGACCAGCAGTGATCCAAGGTTTTAGGAGTCGTTTACGGCGAAGAAGAAGCTCTGTGGTAGAATTACATTTTATCAATAGGCGTAGAGCATCAGTAAGATTGTAAGCAGCTAAATTTGGAACTGTTCAATTAAGAATAGGTGTGAAATCAAAGTTACAAATATCATCTGATAGGTTAGGGAAATTAATTTAGTTTCGAAATTTTGGCGCATTTATGTGTTTTTTATTTCTCAAGGAAAGAAGGATTGTGGAATAATCCGTAACGGATGACTCAATAACTAGCGTAGTAGCAGGATATAAGGTTTTGATAATGAAATGATCCAAGCACGCAATATTTCGAGTAGGAAGTGTATGTGAAGGAAGCATACTATGTGCAACAGAAGTTTTCTATATATACTTACAAAAAAATAGATAGAAATCATTATTGTCAAATTGTACATATTAGATTCCTTTGCTTCTTCATAAATATGTCATAAACAATACAAAGTTACCCTATTGCCAGGTTACGGATATTTCCTTCAAAGTTGGGGATTTTTGTAGCTTTGGTAGGAATATTGGGGAACTAAATCTTGGGGTTTAATTTCGCTAATTATAAAAACTAACTACCATAATAAAAATAATTAATAAATTCAAGATACTTTATTTCATCAGTAATCACTTTATCAGATATCAACTTCAGTTAACTGAATCTTTAAACATACCTTTAAAGTTAGTTAGATCTAGATTAAAATACCTACCTTTTACCTTTAAAGAAGTTAGATCAAGTCCAAGATAATTCAGAAGTTGAAGTTCTTCAAATGCGTTTTATATAAAAATAAAGCTACTAATAGATTTCAATAGACCATATTAGTCTTCTTTTTTAGTAGTATGTAGTCATTCATTCAAAATTGTTCAAAATGGTTGAATGAATGTATTTAAATCGTGGAATGGTCTCCTATGTGAAGTTGGCAGTATTGTGGTGACGCAAAATGCCATTAAAGTTAAGAAGAAGAAACAAAAATTTCTGACGTAACATTTGTTAAGGGATGTTTAGCAAAAGTAACAATAGTATTGCTAGACTATAAGGGAATTTCAGTTAGTTAATTTGACTGATAATTTTTCAATAAACCTGGGAGATTTCGAATTAAATGTAAGGAAACTTACAAAGGCATCTGGCAACACTGAAAATTTGTGCATTGCTGTCAAATCGTACGTCAAACATTTTAATGGCGGATGGTATTTGCAACAACATTGTAGATTCATTCTGGCACGTTTACTATACTTATTTTCGTGTACAGCAATATCACATGTGAACTATTTTCACTCGATAAACTAACAAAATTCAAATATGTCCACTTCTCTGTCGGACTGCTTCACCATCGGCAGTATCGTCGCTACGAAGACATGTTACAACGAAGAAATTGAAGGAGAAGTCTTAGCATTCGATCCACAAACCAAGATGTTGATACTGAAATGTCCCTCTTCGAGCGGTAATCCGAAGCGGCACGATGTAAACATCGTCAATCTTTCATTGGTGAGCGACGTGCAAATAAAAAAAGAAGTGACTTCAGTCCCTGATCCACCACAGTCTTTGAACTTGAACAGATTGAATACTAGAGTCAGAAATTCAATAGAAAACAAAAGGAGATTAGTAAGTATCGTATTACGTTATTAATTTACTACATTCTTTATTTCTACCTCTAGATTTATTACTTAATTGTCATTTGCAAAGAACTATTTATTACCATCATTACCGATTTATTAATGTCCTCTCAGCTCAGGCTCAGGCCTTCCCTATGAAGCAAATTGAACGGGGAGCATGGGCAATGACCCACCATGTGGGCCAAGTGCGGTAGATGTTAATAATTTCAAAAGAGCTCTACATGATAAATATTTAGTTGTCCATCTTACGACAGGCTGCAGACCTAACATGTAAACCATTGCGCCATCAAGCTCCTCAAAGAACTATTTGACTGGTTAAATAACCCTGAAGTATAACAAAAGTAGAGGAAAAAAATGGCATGCAAATTTACAAAAATATCACTACATAGTATAAAACAAAGTCGCTTCCTCTGTCCCTATATCCGTATGGACGCTTAAATCTTTAAAACTACGCAACGGGTTTTGATGCGTTTTTTTTTTCATAGAGTGATTCTAAAGTTATGTTTTTATGTATAATACAAGACTTCACGGCGAAGCCGCTGGCAGAAAGTATACAATAAACTTGCAGTAGAACACTCTTACCACTTTTGGCAGTTTAAATAATCATGCGTTCCTAGGAGACATACAGCAGTTACATAAATATCCATTAAAATTGCCATTAGTTTAAAGTGACATTACCCTTACAAATTTGAAATTCATTAGAGCTTACAGACATGTCTGTAAGCTGACCGTTTCTGTCTTATTATATAATGAATAGTGAAAAATTGATAATAAGAAGAGATATCGTCAAATTGACATGCGCTGTTTGTCAGATAATGATTTAAACCTGAAATTAGTTAATCCTTGTTTTATAATAAGAAGGTTTGTTTTGTTTAATCTTCTGTCACCAAGTTTTAGATTTACACTGAAATGTATTTATATGTATTAATCATGTAAGTTTACTTATTTAAAAAGCTTATACGGTATCTGATTATATAAATAAGAATGCTTGCACTTGAGATGATCCAGCAACTGGGTAGGTGATTTCTTCTAAACTCTTTGTATTTCAAAATTATCTAGTTGCCATTATTAAGTTAATATGTTATCATTCAAAGAATAGATACATTCGAAATGTGGTGCTGGAAGAGTATGCTCTGAATACTGTAGACCAGTGATTCTCAACCACTGTGCCGCGGCACTTTTGTGTGCTGCCAATTTCAAAAGTGTGCCACCATATTTTGCAAATATATAATAATGTTAATATTATTAAATTATATCATTAAAAAAGAAAAATATTTTTAACATGATTATATATTTAAATCCACAAAAAAATAAATTATTTTATTATTTGCTTTGCAACGCGTTTTTTCTTAGTGCCAAATTATGATGACGCGGCGTGCATAGCAATAGGAATATGTCTCAAATCGGCGTACACTTCCCACTTCTGCGTACAAAACGTGTTGTTTTAGTGATAGTTGGGATTCACAAGGTGTTGGATAGTTGTTACTGCACCTTTTCTTTCGTTAAAATTGGCAAATGTATGTGATTCGGTTTAATATTAATTAATTTGCATGTAGTGTCAATTTATAAATTTGTAAACCAAAAAAGCTTTAAACATATTATTACAATTTTCCACATCTTATTTGTGTGAATTCGGATTTTCAGCATTAGCCAACATTAAAACTAAAAAAAGATCATTGTCATTTTTACGACCAAAAATAAATGAAATTATCAAAAAACGTCAAGGTCTAATTTCACATTCTTCATAAACGTTTAGTTATTATTGTAGTATATATTAGTTTATTTCGTATATTTAAAATTTTTGTCATAAACTATTTATGCAGTGTAAAGTAAATAATTTTTATCCATTTGTTTGTGTGCCGCCAAATTTTGAAATCGTTAAATATGTGCCGCAACAAAAAAAAGGTTGAGAATCACTGCTGTAGACAGCTAAACGCACAAATGTGTCTATTCTCTCCCATTAAATCCCGAGTCTCGAGCTTGTGTCTACAATGCATTCTTTCTTATTTCGGCCACATTATGCTTGAAGGAGATGATAGCCTTGAAAAACTGGTCATTGTTGGAAATACAGAAGGAAAAAGATCACAATGGTCTGACCAAGTGAAAGGAGTTACATCCCTACCTGAGTTCTGTGAGGTGGTGAAGGCTGCTTCCGGCCGGAATCAATGGAGAAAGATTGTTTGTTAGACGAGTTCCAGTGACCATGATCCTTAGTAATGAGAGACCAACTACAGAGAGATGTTATCATTATGAGATGATAGTTATTTTATCTCTATTTATAATGTATTGATCTGGTAGTGACACAGTTTTATGAATGTTGTTACTTCTATTAGAGATGGTGAGTTTCTTGCTCATTCTTCTCAGCCATAAGACGTTATGAACGAGTGCTAGAGAAAAAAAAATAGTTTTAAGAAGTCTATTTGTATAAAGATTATTTTGACTTTAAGAGTTTTTCTGATAGATTTTCGGTTTAGCTCTGAATATCTATTTTGACTTTAGTCAGATTACGACATCTTTGCTTTCCAACTTGAATGTGTACAAGCAGTGTTATTAACAGATCAATTTTAGAATTTATCTATGATATGAACATTTTGTGTGACATCTTTAATCATACATTTTAGACGAAATCACATTGTGAATCTACAGGTAAAGCGTGTGCTCCAGCAAAGATATGAGAGCTATTTTAAAAAGTAAATAATTAATATTTGTTTAAAGGTATCAGCGTTAGCAGCATGCTTAGATCCCGAGGGACAACGTTTGTTCCTTGCTATCGCTCGGCTCATAGATGATGTAACATGGGTCGGACAAAACATCAGAGTTTACAATGAAGTCACTATAACACCACCGTATAAGGTAAACATAATGTACTATATAATAGACAACATCACATATATATTGTTCAGATTCCAAGATCGTGCAGCTGAAGCTGTGAAGTTCCCGTATTATCTTAGACAACAAAGGTACCACAACAGCCAGACCCGAGACAATATAGAAAAGTTCATTTTGAATTGTTTTGAGCATCCGGGACCACAAAGATTGAATATCTTATCAAATAGTTGTAGCGTAAAGTTTGTGAATATCTATCAAATACGAATTGAAAGGGTGTGTGATAGATTTTCAAATTACAATATCATCAAAATTAGGACGGTCCCGGAAAATGCGGAACTTCTGATGATCCCTGATGGGATAGTTATAAAAACTAGTTTCATACGTATTGAAATTTTAGTGAAATTAATTTTAATCTCATCGACATTAATTTCGTAATGTGAACCAGCTTTTTGTTCCTATTGCTGGAGCTCAGGCCTTCGCTATGGACAGAATCGATTCCATCCGCTGCAGATGCAGCCAGGACCGTCTCTTAACGTCTCTTCCGAAGCACATACATAGTGCGAAATTTTTTTCTCGGTCACCCATCCTATGACTGACCACTGCGAACGTTGCTTAAAAACAACGATTGCGGGCCACCGAGCTGCTCTTTGTATACTGACAGTTAATATTTGTTTTGCAGGTGGAAAATGTATTAGGAGATCAAGATTCTAAACCGTATAATTATATAAAGAAATTCGTAGAGCGACATTGGCGCGACCACAGAGATCATGCATCAGCGAACTCTAGCCAACACCAGTAAAATGGACTCTGTTGTTTTATACGTAGAGTGGAAATTAAGGTTGAATCTTATCTGCATGTACGTCTAATAATTCTTCCTATATTTACAGTAATATTTGATTCTTGAGCGTTTTGGTATTTTTAAAACTTCAACATGATCGTATTAAACCGCTGCCAGATTTATTTTTTCTCTAAAAAATGGTATTGAGTATTATATTTGAACAATTTTACATTCACAATGTTATACTGGAAATATATTCTTAATGAAACATGTTTACAACAAGAGCGCTCGACCCAAACTGCGACAGTTCGTGGGTTTGAGTCCCATCTAGTACCTGGACCTGGATACCTTTGCGCATTTTTCATTAAGAAGTGTTGATATAATTTTTTTATTTAGCAACATATTTTTGTGCAACTGTTTTAATTGTCCCGCAAAAACGATCAGTCACGTGATTTTTCGAGCTGTGACGTCACATTTCAATAAACACGAGCACTGGTTGGGCTCGCAACGAAGACATTGGTTTTTAGTTTATTGTGACGTCATCCGATACTCCGTCATGGCGCAGATATAAACCACAGTTTAATTTTAACAATATATACTTACAATTTATTTTGAAACAAAACTGCTGAAACTGTCTAACCTTTTCTGTAGATTTTTAATTATATTATCTCAGGTACTTTACAACCCCAACCAATTAAGGGAAATAGACTGCTAAGATTTGAATGTTTGTTTGTATCGATTAAGCTTTGAAACTATTGGACCGATTTTAAAAATGTCTTCACCTACGGGAAGCTATATATACAGGGTTATGGGTAATTAGACTGGTAATTAATCCGTTTAAAGGGGCCGTGGGGGAGGTCATTTACAATTATATTTACTTCACATTATGTATCCGAAAGCGAGCCATTTTTGTGATAAATTGTATTTTTTTTTCTTTAAAAAAGTCGAAAGCGAAATTAAATTATAAATCAGAATCTAATTTTGTTGACAGTGTTGGAGAGAACATTCCAGTTCGTAATAAATAATAATAAAACCCAAATAATGTTGACCCAAACATAAACTACATAGTTTAAAAATAAAAAAATAAAGTTTTTTGTTATAAATTTGCAAACAAAAGTCTAGTTAAAAAAAACAATGTGGGGTGAAAATAATTATAAATGACCTCCCCTACGACCCCTTAAAAGGATCCGGTCTAATTACTCATAACCCTGTATATATATATATGCGGGCATAGGCTATTATTTTTAATTTGTCAATATTGGTATGTGCAGGCGAGATTCAACCTTAATTAGCAATCGGCGAGAGTATAGTTTATATATCGCACACCTAGATCTAAACTGAGACAACTCAAAAATTTGAGTGCGTTTTAACTTAGTACAATATTCAAGTACTCTGTGATCATACGCATCTATCCAACGTAACAGATTCAATAAAGGTTAGGTTATGAGCCTCTAGATAACTTTAGCTTTCTTTTGTAGAATCAACAATGGCCGCGTTCCTGCCACGTAAACAAATGTATTGTCAAACCTTCTCATTAGTTTTTTGAGTTGTCTTAGTTTAGATCTAGATGTGCGATATGATCTTGCAATCTATGAAAAAAAACATCCAAAGAAACAACAAAAGCATGTTTTTGAGTCTATCACAACAGTCATATGTCATACGATATAAATTAATATTTTACAACCTGCAACATAATTAACGCAAAGTACTTTGTTTAGAATTTTTTAACAGAATTAATTAAAAACCTGTACGGATTTATCATTATTTTCTTTATATTGAAAGATTTGGGACATTGATGAAAAAAAATTATATCTATACTAATATTGTAAAGAAGTAAAGTTTCTAACTTTGTTTGTTTGTGGGGGGGGGGGGGGGGTAATATTCGGAAATATTTATCCGATAATGAATATTCTTTCACTTAAGAGAAGCTACATCATACGCGGGTGATATAAAATATAATTTATACAGACGAAGTCGCGGGAAAACACATATGTCGATGTTTTGAGATGGAGGTCGACTGGAATATTTTTTGTTTATATAATAACATGATATAACGACTATAGACATTTAAAGTTAGGGCAGGTATACATTGTGCGTGCGAGATTTTCACTCGACATGGTGAGAAATGATGTGTGAATCGACCTTTATTTGAGATCGAGTTTTTTTTTTATTCCTCTCCGTACTGGTTATCGAATTGAATTTACCTAATTTACAATGGATTGTTTTTTTTTGAGTACGTCAATTTAAATTTGTGAGACTTGTTTTTTAAAAAAAAATGTCACCTCGGGCAATGGTGAATTTTTGTTTTTTTTTTTTTTATTTAAATAAAATCTAGGTGAATTAAATAATCAAAAATTTCAGATTCATTTTTAATTGTCATTAATAGAATTATCGTAATTAGTAAACTCGAGGAAAGTGTAAATTCGATAACTTGTTTTTTAAAAATTGTTTTTGTTTTAATTATAATTGATCTTATATTTACTTTGTTTTATCCTTGGTCTGTTTTGAGATGGAAACCTGAATCAAATACCGTATTACATTTGCGATGAATTAAAAAAGGTGTTTTTTAAATCGTCGATTAAATTCTGAGTTTTTTTTTGTATGTGTAGTGGATAGAATGCTATTTATATGAAGTTAAAGTGATAGAGAAAATTATTAAAAAAATTGAAAAATTTGATTTGTCGTTTCTTTTAACCCGTTCTCTGATTGTATCACTGACCTCTTCTATTATTTATACATAGTATAAAATAAAGTCGTTACCCGCTGTCTGTATGCTGATCTCTTTTTTTGAACTGCGCAGCTAGTGGCGTAACGTGTGAGGCCCGTTTCATCGGATATACAATTTTTTTTTACTAATTCCGTAATAATAAATGCCGGGAGTAAGGGGTCTTTGACCGGGGGCCCCTTCCAGCATGGGGCTCATGGCATTTTTCGAATTGCTACCCTGTAGTTACACAACTGTATCCAGCTGATTTTAATGCGCTTTTATATACAGTGTGATTCAAAATGAAGGTTTATAAGTAATACAGGACCACGCGGGCGAAACCACTGAATGATAGATACTTTTTATTTAAAACCCGTTGGCCTAGGACACTTGCATAAATAAGGATCCTGTAGCCTAATTGTCTTATTTTTAAATCTATTGCAATCATTTCAAATGTATAGCGATTGTTATAATGATTTTTGGAATCGTGTAACCTTTTAAGTTGAATTAGTTTTGGGAACAAATGAAATTTGAATGATGAAGACAAAGTAATATTAACGTATAGTACTTGTTATGATCGCAAGTTAAGTTAAGTGAAGCTCTTGAATATCTTTCAAATGTCAAATTAAAACCGATTGCGATCTACTTTAATATTTCAATAGCAACCGCTTAATTAACCAAAGTAAACTTTTTGTATTTTTCGAAATTTGGTACCTCGGGAAGGGCGTGGTAGTAAATCTATGGTAATACATGATTTATACACATGATATCTTAACCTTCCCCGTAGACTATGTCCTCGGTCCCCAAAAGAAAGTGTAAAAAATAACCGTAATTCGGGTAGGCGCTTATTAACCGGTATCTGACCGGATGGTAAACTTTCAACCGAATACCGGTAGTTACCGGTTATGTTTCAACTCAAGTTGACACTCATCATCGAAGAATGTCAACGTTAAGGAGGATGGGCCGAGCCCTAAACGCGGACCCAATGCGGATTTGAGGGTATTAGCAACTGTAAATGAAGCCGGTACTATCGGCTGAACGTGCCTTCCGAAGCAATGAGTAGCACGAGCTAATAATTGGTCACCCATCCCATCCGCCCCTTACGAAATTCGCTTAACAACAACGATCGCGGGCTGCGGCGCTTATTCACTACGCCACCAAGCTATGAGTAGTAATTGGTACTCGTTAATTGTAATTTATGGCTCGAGCCTAAATATAAATAAGGTACGAAATAAAAACACACATTCAAGAACAATTTATATGTATATAATTATCTACATATTCTAAAACTATTAGGTACATGATTACATTCCGCCATCTAGACGAATAAAACGATTCTATAATTATAACAATGGCAACACTTAATTAGACAAGAAATTAAGCTGGCAACACTATTTGTACTATAAAAGCATGTTTTAACAATTTTTGGAATGATTAAAATACAACAAAACTTTTTAATTCTGATTAAATTTAAAAAGTATCAAACTTATTTTAATATTTGAAAAAATCTAAAATATTTCTTTCAAGAAGTAACAAGTGCTTAAAAAAATTGTCAATCCTGTTAGGTCCCGGGTAGCGGAGTGGTTAGAGCAGTCTCTCGGATTGCGAAGGTCGTGGGTTCGAAAAAATAAAAATAAAAAATTATTCCATCCCCTTTTTTTTTATTAATAGTTTATTTTTTATATAATTCTATTTTAAATTTAAACATTTAGCATGTTTATTAAATATTGTTTACTTGTTCAAAGAGTTATAAACAATGATCGAAATAGGTATATTTTATTGATCTGAATATATTATTACGGACATTCGTTCGGAATTTATTATGATATTTTTCGGAACTTATAAAAATTTAATTTAGGAGCAATTGATTAAATTAGAAGAAAGGTAAATTAATTTTAATAGTTACGAAAACTTCCTTTCGATTTTTATTGAGTAGCATTCATATAATCACCAACATAAGACAATATACAATAGGATGTCTTATCCACTATATTCTTTCTATTATTATTTTTAATGCAAAATTTATACCAAAAATGTATATCCAATCACTGGATATAGATTCTATTTACTTGAAGTTAAGACAAAAGTAATAAATAATAAAATTAAGCAAGACATTTCTTTGATCTGAGATTTTGCTGATTAGATTATGCACTATTATTAAATACATAGTAAGGTAATTCGTGTTTATTAAATAAACAGTTTTGTCAAAATAACGTTATGCTTATAACTGTTAACCGTTTAGTTGACTAGTTTTGTGACGTAGTTGCTTGGGAATAAACCGGTCATGCCGCGCAGTTCACCTGAAATATAAACGTATATATAATATAGAGTTTCACTACATAGTATAAAACAAAGTCGCTTTCTCTGTTCCTATATTTGTATGTATGCTTGAATCTTTAAAACTACGCAACGGATTTTGATGCGGTTTTTTTTCATAGATAGGGTGATTCAGAAGGAAGGTTTTAATGTATAATACAAGAGGACGCGAGCGAAGCCGCTGGCGGAAAGCTAGTTATTATAAAGAGGTTATGTTTATATTTATTTGTTTATATGGACAAACCCTCCAATCCGCATTGGGCCAGCGTGGAAGGTCATGGCCCATCCTCCTTAACCATCCATAAGGAAGGCCTGAGCCCCTGCAGTGGGGACGTAAAAGGGCTGATGATGATGGACAAACACAGAATAAGAATATTTTTATTGACATTCACACCATAACATTACAATAACAAAAACAAAAGACAGACAATAACTTACAGAATTCATATCTTAAAACTATACACTTTTGGTTATGAAGGCCAATAAGGACCCTGTCTCAGCTAATGCCGCTACTGTGTTTTATCACAGTAGCGACGCTGGTATCATGACAGGGCCTATGTAGTGACGTATTGTGTTTGTGTGTGCTATAACGTGTATGTGTGTGTGTGTGTGTGTTTATATATATGTAAATGCGTTCTATCTTAAATGGTAATGGCTTATTGACGTGGATACGTCTATGTTTTCGTTCTACAGGGGGGGTCATTCTGTGAGCAGGAGTATATGCACTAACGCCATCTATTGGCGTATAACGGAACTATGCTTGCGCTGCAGGGGGAGGGGCATTCTGTCAGCAGGAGTATATGCACTAACGCCATCTGTTGGCGCTAGTGAATACTTTTTTCATTCAACAAATGAACGCAACGAATAAATAGTTATTAAGTGTACTACAAATATGAATTGACTTTTATTTGAATGATTCATTTATAAATGCAATTAAGCCACAATCGTCGCATCAGTTCCGGGTTGCTCTGGAGAAGCGAATCGTTCAGTATTTTAGAGTGCCAACGAACATTGATAGACGTGAAGAATGGTTAAAAGCAATTCGTGATGTGTGACCTACCCGGGATGTTCTGTGAAAATTTCTATCAATTACTCATTGATGTCCAGTTCATGGCATAGACGTATCGACGCGTGCAGTAGTTTAAAATCTATCGCATTCTATTTCAAAGGTTTAGCGATACTTAAAATATATATAACCTTTAAAGTCGAAAACACTTTTGGGTTTAATAATTCGAATGATCAAGGAACATATAAAAATTTACTTAAACCGGTGGTAAGATTGCAGATAGCGTTTCGTTTGATATTTCTAAATAGCTTTCAAAGATATTTGCGTTTAACTTGCGTTAGACAAATGGAATAAACACTACCAAAATCCGACCACTGGTAATATAGCTATACATAGGTCAGTAGGGACAAGGCGAAACCTGCATCGCGCTTACTAAGTGTCGCCGCGATTAACATATATACAAATCCCAATTCAAATCAGTTGGACCGCCAACACCCAGCAGGGTAAAAATTATTTTCCGGTCCTACATCATCATCAGCCTATTAATGTCCACTTTACTAGGGCAAAGATCTTCCCCGTAGACGGATTTGAATAGGTAGAACGGGACATACAGCACGCGGACCCAGTGCGGATTGTTGGGTGTTAAATGCACATGCAGCCGAGACTAATCACTCAACGCCTAAGCTAGTTTCCTATGTTAGAGGACGAGTTAAAAAAAAATCGGTCTCCCATCCCATGACAGGCCACAGCGAAAGTTGCTTAACTCTTGTAATTACCTTGCCACCAGGCGGGGTCTTGGCTACGATCTGTGACCGCTATGATGTCATCCTTCTCGAAGCTCAACTCGTCGGCGTTTTGAGCGGCGTAAGGATACAAAGCTATCACCTATGGAGAGAAACACGTAATTTTAAGGATCGTTTACAAGTAATTAAGTAAATAAGTAATAGTTAAGTAGATTTTTAACTTAATTTTAAGTGATTAACCATGTGTAAACACATCTTAATAGGGTTTTTGATAACATTATTAATATTTTAAAAACTGTGGTCATCCTATAAGACAATAACACATATTTCACTTCATTTTAAACGATATAATGTATTTTTTTTGTAGATTACCCAAAATATTTTTTTTTTATATTTTATCTGAGACGAAAACGCTTTTTAACTGGTTGCAACTCCGATGACGTCACACGCTAGTAAATATAGCTTCCTGTTGACCATAGTTATATGGTGAGGTTTGTTTGTTTACTAAAATGTGACGTCACACTCGGCGTAATGGCGGACACAGCATTTTTCGCGCGGTTTCAGAAATTTAAACTTTGATTTTTATTGATAAATACAGTAAATTTCCCCGAAATATTAATGTAATGTGCTTATTACACAACAAAGATTAATTTGATACATTTTTTTTAATTAGTTGAATATATTTTATATTATTATTTTCAACGCTAGGTTTACCTTGTCGATGACAGTTTCCGCCGGAAGAGTGTCCATCTTGGACAGAACCGGCGTGGTTCTGCCGGATGTACGTCCTGTAGACTGCAACACCTACATAATACTCATACATATATACATGTGGCAGTATATAATCCCCGCATAATACTAATACCAACTATTAAGGGGAAGTATTATAAAAAAAAAGAAAGCACTAAAAAAGCACCTCCACTAGATGGCGACTCTAGCAAAAGTTGATTTTTGCAGGAAACGAATGGACCAAAGACAGTCATTTCCGTTCCTTTTAACTAACATATTAAAAACTGAAATTTGCAAAGTTCGAAACTTATATATCAATACAAATACGAAAAAGTACAAATAGAATATGAGTTGTTTATTTAGTTTTGAAAACTAATTTACTTTTATACATGAAAGAAAACCGGAAGGGTTGCCATGGAGAAATCAAGAACGTACCGTAGCGACATCTAGTTTGATTTCGGGAACTAACTTTTTTTTAAAAACTTCCTCATTGGCATTTTGAAAAAGATTAGATATTCTTTAAGGGTACATAATTTGCTTTATGATAGTTCGTTTTAAATACCTCTGCGCGCATTTGAGAGTAATTTTTAATATCTGGTGTATTTTTAGATAATATTTTTACGGATATACCAATATTAACTAGATAATAGAAATGTTGAAGTACAAATTTTTTTTACATTGCTACGGTGTCTCTGGCTTCTTTTTTTTGATATTTAATTTGTGATATTGCAAAGACAAATTTAAAAGCTTTAAATATAATCCACAATATACACGATTATTTTTTTGGGGACTGCTCTATAAGTATTCCGGAAATTTTATGAAACATTTGTACGCCAATCAGCCGGATTGTTCTCAATAATTTAGTTAGTTTACTTTTCACAAAGCAAAAAGTCCTAGTTTTATCAAACTGATATCAGCCGAAAATTGATAAGCAACAAATATAAAGCATAAAATAATAAGAAAATTAGTAAATTTAATAGTAATAAAAATATAGAATAAGTAATAAATAGGGAAAAGAAAAACCCTAGAACAATGATATAAACCTTGATCAAAAAGAAAAAAATCGCAAAAAAGGAGAAAAAATATACTGCTAAAACAGAAGTGGGGAAAACCGCTAAAAACTGAAAATTGAAAAAAAAACAAACTAAAATGTGCCCACAATTCTGTAAAAAACCAGACTCGATTACGAATTCATTCATATGTCCAAATTCACGCCATCAAGTGTAGAAATTCAATTGATTCCATTGTTCTGTATAAAAATACAAAACAAAATTGAATGAATGAATGAATGAACACTTTATTGTACTTGAAAACATTGCGGACATTCTATTCCTATGTCATTTCGAAACTCACTTCACTTACGCCACGAAACGTAATAACGTTTCAAGATTTCGCGGATGCTGCTTTTAGAAGATAATAATTGCAGAAACGAAAAACTGTTTAAGTGACACTTAGGTACAGTTTGAGACGTGTCTATCTTTAAATTCTCAAATCAGAAACCGAAAGTCAGAAACTAGGCAGATTTCTGGTGGGTTTTGACTTAGATATTAATACCTTTGCATATAAAGTTGATGATTATTTTAAGGATCGCAATGCATGGAATTAATAGCCTTCGCTTTGTTCTATAACGACTTATTATATGTACAAACTATGTCCTGCAGATTTTGAATGTTGTATTTATTATTGTGATAATACATATTATTTTGCTAATGACATGATTTATGTAAATGTCATTACTTATGATAAAGAGCTGGTAAGTTTCTTTCGCTTGTTCTTACTAAAAGACGTCCCGAACAAATGGTAGGAGAAAAAAATTTTTGTACGATTCAAAAGTGCTTGTAACGAGCTTACTAAAATAGATATTTTCATTTCATAAGTTTGTATACCCAAAAATTAATGTACCATGAGGGTAGACATATTTTGTTGTTATATGAGTGAATTCTTAAAAAATGGCAATGTATATATTAGTTTATGCCTAGATAGAAATTGGAATAATTTTGTACTATTACTTATTAACTTTGTCTAAATAAATATAAATAAATAAACGAATCAATGAGTCTGAATTTAGCTCAATCTTGTTTACGTTTTATCTTTTATCTTATTTATTTTTATTCTACATTAATTCTCACCTTGACATAGCTGGCGGGGAACCAGCCGACCTGTCTGTTCCTGCCCTTAGCCTGCAACTCCCCCTCCCACCATCCGCTGTCGGCTTTCTTACGAACTACTAACAACTGGCCCTTTTGTAAGGATAGTTGTTCGGCGCTACAAACAAATAATAATAAGGGTACATTCGATAATTAAATATTACAGTGGATAATGAAAGAAAACACTAACTCCCGGTTTAAATAACCAAAAAACTATCCGTTTATGCTACCATCCGTAGCATTTCCTACCGATGGTAGCAAAAAAGTGTTTCAATAACATACCATTGGTAGATAAAGCTACCGACGGTGTGCTACTAACGGATTGATCTGATACTGATAACCGTTCGTAGGCAAAATGTATGAAAATGGCGCAAAAAGGTGTTTCAATAAAAAAATCTATCCGTCGGTAGAGCTGTCAAACTTACTATCCGTAGCTTATCTGTCAAATTTGCCTACCGGCCATTTTCCGTCGGTTATCGTAAAAATATTTATAAATTACACGTTTTCTCTGCTTAATTAATAGAAAAGTAACAGTTTTTCATCAAAAAAATAATATTGTAGAAGAGCTTAATGTGTTTTGTGGTTCCAATTAGAAGAATTTAAGTTGTAAACATGTAAATTTTTGTACCTTTAAGCGCTCGTACTACAAATTAATCATTGCTCCAGATGTTTTCTACAATATTTTTCTGTTGAAAAACTTGATGATTTACCTCTATATAATTATGAAAAATCTGGTACTGATAAAATTGAATGTGCCATCTATTTGTACAAAACTTATACATGTTTATAAATTCTTAATAAAACCCAATTTGGATATAACTTATTTATTTTACAGATAAAAACGATTCATTAAAAAATGCTCAATTGTTCATTGTAAATTTGATTAATTTTATCTTGTTTGTTTTACGAAATATAGTATATATATTTATTGTAATCAAAAATCCTATTAATATTGTAAATGTCAATGGATCACAATTGTTCACTGCCATTTTCATTCCAAAAAATCAAAAAATTATAATAAAGGTGTATTCTATATAAACTTCCCGCTAAGCTTCAACAGAACATAAATCAACTTTACTTTTGGCATAATCAAAAGCAAAGGGATATAGCACATACAACCTATTCTAGGGTGATACTATTCACATTGAGATTTACTTGGACGTTATTAGAAAATGATGAGGTTCGTAAGACTGACACTTTCGCATTCTTGTAACTACGAAATTGACAAAACACTGTTTTATTTATATTCCGAAATTTAATTCAAGATAAAAAAACTTATGTAAACAAATGATGTTATTTTAGGGATTGCAAACATTTTCCAAAAGGTTCTAATTATAATTTATTTTTGAAAAACATAGTTTGGATATAATAAGATGTATAGTGTTATTTTTAATCGACTTCAACGAAAGAGAAGGTTCCTGATACAAGTAAAACTAATTCTGTATAACATTGTGGGCATAAAAAATGTAAGATTTATTGACATTAGCCTATTGGAATTTCATTACTTTTTCAATTTTTAGTACTATGAATTGTAAATCAATATCGGATAAAATATTTGTTTTAGGTGTATTTCTTTTTTTTTTACTTGTTAAAAGAAGTGGTTAATAACAACTTCAGGATGTCAGTTTTGGAGTGTACTTCCAATAATAAAACAAAACTAGTTTATAGTTTACCTGGTTGATAGAAAGACTCCATATGAATTTTTACAAACATTTTCTATTATATTTGTGTTTTTTATAAAATAAGGCTAACGAAGGATACATTTCAATTTTATATGTTTTAGTATTCGAAAGAGACTTATATACTTTGTAATATATAAAATGAAGATTTAAAAAAATATGTATGAAAATTTAAAGTACGTTTGTCATCCATAGTGATTCCTAAGCAGTTAGTCTTATTTTGTTAAATCTTGTCAGTATATAGTTACATATTACAATAAGAATACGGAAACTATCGACCTAATGACATGACGAAGCGCGATGCTAGTTCCCATCCATTAACAATCTTGTATCAAGTCGTTCAATCTATTTCACGAGTCTATTAATATTATTTTCCAAATTATTTAATAATAAATCATACGAAATAAAAAAGTTTAATTCAATGAGCCAAATGTTTCGAATCGCTGTTTCTTGCCTGCAGCATAAAATATTTCCATCCCATTTTTATCTAAAAAATGGATTTTTAATTTACTTACTTTTAAAGAGATAAATCTATACTCATTTTTGTAATGGTAACTCTTGCTTACATCTGAATTCCATTTCAGACGATAATTTGTTTCTCAAAATAACACCACTTTTAGGAACGTTAGGTTCATACAATAAATAAGTCATAATAATTCCAAAACCAATTTCAAATGTAGTGTCGGGTCAGTTCACCTCTTTCCTATTGATTTCTCTGTCTTCCTACTTACGATTTTTATTTTGTCCAAGAAATTATTAAACATTTAGATTCAGTATGATCATATTACCTAAGACAAGGCTGCATGAGAAGATCCCTTTTCCTTGAATTAAATGATTACAATTTAAAAAATGAGCTACCGACAACCGTTCTTAGTTGGTAGGCGCCTACCGATGATTGTCTGACCTAAACGGAAAAACGAATGGTTGTCGGTGGCTCAAAAAACGGTCGGTAGCTGCTACCGACGGCTGTCGGTAGATTATTGAAACCGGGGGTAAAAGTACCCTACATAAATGTCTGGTAGAGGAGTCCCGGCGGGACCTCACCTATAGTTACCTGGTGGCGGTGTACGGGGCCAGTGCCTGCGCTATCTCGTGCTTCCTGCGGCCGGTGGCGGAGTCCCGGCCGGAGTCCCGGCGGGACCTCACCTATAGTTACCTGGTGGCGGTGTACGGGGCCAGTGCCTGCGCTATCTCGTGCTTCCTGCGCCCGGTGGCGGAGTCCCGGCCGAAGTCCCGGCGGGACCTCACCTATAGTTACCTGGTGGCGGTGTACGGGGCCAGTGCCTGCGCTATCTCGTGTTTCCTGCGCCCGGTGGCGGAGTCCCGGCGGGACCTCACCTATAGTTACCTGGTGGCGGTGTACGGGGCCAGTGCCTGCGCTATCTCGTGTTTCCTGCGCCCGGTGGCGGAGTCCCGGCGGGACCTCACCTATAGTTACCTGGTGGCGGTGTACGGGGCCAGTGCCTGCGCTATCTCGTGCTTCCTGCGCCCGGTGGCGGAGTCCCGGCCGAAGTCCCGGCGGGACCTCATCTATAGTTACCTGGTGGCGGAGTACGGGGCCAGTGCCTGCGCTATCTCATGCTTCCTGCGCCCGGTGGCGGAGTCCCGGCCGAAGTCCCGGCGGGACCTCACCTATAGTTACCTGGTGGCGGTGTACGGGGCCAGTGCCTGCGCTATCTCGTGCTTCCTGCGCCCGGTGGCGGAGTCCCGGCCGAAGTCCCGGCGGGACCTCACCTATAGTTACCTGGTGGCGGTGTACGGGGCCAGTGCCTGCGCTATCTCGTGCTTCCTGCGCCCGGTGGCGGAGTCCCGGCCGAAGTCCCGGCGGGACCTCACCTATAGTTACCTGGTGGCGGTGTACGGGGCCAGTGCCTGCGCTATCTCGTGCTTCCTGCGCCCGGTGGCGGAGTCCCGGCCGAAGTCCCGGCGGGACCTCACCTATAGTTACCTGGTGGCGGTGTACGGGGCCAGTGCCTGCGCTATCTCGTGCTTCCTGCGCCCGGTGGCGGAGTCCCGGCCGAAGTCCCGGCGGGACCTCACCTATAGTTACCTGGTGGCGGTGTACGGGGCCAGTGCCTGCGCTATCTCGTGCTTCCTGCGCCCGGTGGCGGAGTCCCGGCCGAAGTCCCGGCGGGACCTCACCTATAGTTACCTGGTGGCGGTGTACGGGGCCAGTGCCTGCGCTATCTCGTGCTTCCTGCGCCCGGTGGCGGAGTCCCGGCCGAAGTCCCGGCGGGACCTCACCTATAGTTACCTGGTGGCGGTGTACGGGGCCAGTGCCTGCGCTATCTCGTGCTTCCTGCGCCCGGTGGCGGAGTCCCGGCCGAAGTCCCGGCGGGACCTCACCTATAGTTACCTGGTGGCGGTGTACGGGGCCAGTGCCTGCGCTATCTCGTGCTTCCTGCGCCCGGTGGCGGAGTCCCGGCCGAAGTCCCGGCGGGACCTCACCTATAGTTACCTGGTGGCGGTGTACGGGGCCAGTGCCTGCGCTATCTCGTGCTTCCTGCGCCCGGTGGCGGAGTCCCGGCCGGAGTCCCGGCGGGCGCTGGACGCGGGCCGGGAGGCGCCCTCGGTGATGCACGCCACTTCGGACGATACAGGTGTCGATGATTTCTGTTCCTAATTATTAAAACATTAATTAAAACTCAAATATAACAACTAATGTTAATCGGTCAGTTGCACGAACACAAAACTTTTAAGCTCTAATGAATGTCAAATTTGTATGGGTAATGTCACTTTAAACTAATGAAAATCTTAATGAACGTTTATGCAACTCGCTGAATATCGTAAATGTTACCCTATGTATGTATTGTGATATCAATGTATGAATAATAGGAAGGAAAACGTATTTTTGTTTGTTCGTCTGTCAGGAAGGATATTGAAGGATATTAAACATATTCTTTGTGAGTAATTAATTAATGAGGTAGTATTTTAAAAAAAAAAGTAGTTCCCGAAATCAAACTAGATGGGGCTCCGGTACGTTCTTGATTTCTCCATGACAACCCTTCCGGTTTTCTTTCATGTATAAAAGTAAATTAGTTTTCAAAACTCAATAAACAACTCATATTCTATTTGTACTGTTTCGTATTTGTATTGATATCTAAGTTTCGAACTTTGCAAATTTCAGTTTTTTAATATGTTAGTTAAAAGGAACGGAAATGACTGTCTTTGGTCCATTCGTTTCCTGCAAAAATCAACTTTTGCTAGAGTCGCCATCTAGAGGAGGTGCTTTTTTAATGCTTTTCTTTTTTTTTAAAAGCATTATAAATAACTTTACTTCTTAAAATTACTTCTTCTTACTTCTTAAAACATGGGACATTTTATGTCCCATGACGTCACTCTTCTGTACACATTTTCTATAAAAACTGCGACGTATCGAGCCCCTGTCAACTTCAATGCCTGTTATCTAAGCTATTTCTTGTTAAATTGAAGTTAAAAAAATACGTATCTTTTTAATATTTTTCTATTATCTTACTGACGAACTAAATAGAATTTCTTTTTTTTTACTCAGCAGTTATCCCTATTTGCGTTACCAATATATGTGTATAGTATTGGGCAGGGGTGGCCAACCTGTTTAGGCCCAATATCGACTTTTCACTGACGACCCCAGTACGACTTACCAATAACTTCTTAAAATCTTAAATGAAACAGCATAGTTCGTACACAATTGTGTAGCATTTAGATTTAATTTATATTTTTTGAATTACCACGATCGACTGGACTAATAGTCGCGATCTACTGGTCGATCGCGATCGACTGGTTGGCCACCCATGGTATAGGGCGTGTTACTTATTTGTTAGCAATACCCTGATAATCACTGCATAGTATAAAACAAAGTCCCTGCCTCTGTCCCTATATGCGTAAATGTATGCTTAAATCTTTAAAACTACGCAACGGATTTTGATGCGGTTTGTTTTCATAGATAGGGTGATTCGAAAGGAAGGTTTTTATGTATAATACAAGAGTACGCGGGCGAAGCCGTTGGCGGTAAGCTAGTTTGATGTATTTTCAAGATCTGACTGTTGTACTAATTGTCTTGCCCTACAGGGTCATATGTCCACATGTTGAGACTTGTACCATCTGTTCAATGTTACATGTGGTGACAATAAACGATCGAGTATTGAGAAAAAGAACACTTGTATTAGACTCACAACCTTTGCACTTTTGTTTTTTTGTTTCGTTCTCTCTATCTCTCTTTCTCTCTGTGTGTGGTTTGTCTCTCTCTCTCTTTCTCTCTGTGTGTTTCCCTCTCTTTCTCTCTGTATGTGTGTATGTGCGTGTGCCTCTTTCTGTCTCTGTGTGTTTGTGTGTGCGTATGTGTGTGGGTGTGTGGGTGATGGGCGTTTGTCAGTGTTTTAGCGTGTATGTGCGTGTGTGTGTATGCGTGAGTCTGTGTTTGTGTATTTGTGTGTACGTGGTTTAGGTATGTTTGCGTGTGTGTGATTGTGTGTGTGCGCATGTGTGTGGGTCTCTCTCTCTCTGTGTGTTGGTGTCTCTCTCTCTCTATGTGTTTATGTGTATCTCTCTCTCTCTCTTTGAGTGTGTGTGTTTGTGTGTATGTGCGTGTGCCTCTTTCTCTCTCTTTGTGTGTTTGTGAGTGGGTGTTTCTGTGGGTGTGTGCGTTTGTCAATATTTGTGCGTGTATGTGCGTGCGTGTGTGTGCGTGTGTATACGTGTGTTTATTCATTTATTCATGTATTGCATGTCACAAGTATAAAGATGTTACATTTATATTTACAGTTCATGTGACACCCTGTAAGGGTGTAGCAAATTCTGAGTATATAGCCTTTATATAATACTCGTATAATATTGTCAACTTATTATTTAAAATACATCAATTTATAATTATATTAATTGTGCAATGTATATCCTACTTAAGGCTATATATATCTAAAAACATATTATTAATGAACATTGGCATCTACAATAAATGGTTTAATTAATAATAACTTCTTTACATTGATATATTTGAGAATGTATATTATTATATGTATAATTTATTATATTTTACTTAGGTAGGACTTGGAACTAGCCTGTTATCTCCTTTTATTCATTTCACGAAACGTACCCATCCTCAAAGAATTCCGCGGCACTATAATAGCCCTTGTTTATAAGATTTTTTTTAAGTGATTTTTAAAAGCTTTCGTTTTTTCGAGTTCTTTAATGTAATTTGGTATTTTATTGTAAATTTTTATAAACATGGAATGGGGGGCTACTGAGTACAATTTCATTTTTGTTGAAGGGACCTTTAGTTTATTATGGTATCTATAGTTACGTCTTAATAATTTTACCGGGGAGTATAAATCCATATGCTTTTTGACAAATTTACAAGCTTCAAAAATATATAAGTTAGGCAGAATAAGAATTTTCAGACTTTTAAAATAAGGTTTACAAGACTCCATTTGGTTTATATTTGTAATTATTCTTATGCATTTTTTTTGCAAGATTAAGATTTCCAGGGTATGTGGACTATTTCCCCAAAGAATTATTCCATAGTTAAGACGTGATTGGACAAAGAATGTTTGTGTGTGTATGATACCTGTACGTTGTCAATGTCGACGGGTTGGGGCGGCTGAGGCGGTTCAGGTTCAGGCTCCGGTTCGGCAGCTTCGGGTATACTGCTGATGGTCGCCGCACAGGTCGCGTCTACCGTCACGTAGTTGCATGGGAATATGCCCGTTCTACACACAAACGGACAAAACACAAAAGTATAACTCTCAAATATCATTCACCCGTTGCTGTTTCTCACGTGAGATGCGAAAGGGGGGAGGGGGTTCGTCAATAATCACGAAATATCACAAGGGTGGAGGGGAGGTGGGGTGTAGTAATATATCACGTGTATTTATTTTTTCCTCAAACGAACGATTGCTAAACCAAAAAGCGGCGTCAAATTAGGACTTTTGTAGGTAATAAAATACACGTGATTATTTAGTCTTAATCCTCACCATATATCCCGAAGGAGGGGGGGGGGGGGTTCAAAAATGCTGAAAAAACATCAGGTGATTAATTAACGGCCCCCCAGGGGTGTTGAGGACTTTATGATATGTCAAAATCTAAAAATAAATTTAATTTTCAAGATTAGCCGCAGAAAACGCTAACTTCTGTCATGGCGTCGCTATGACGTCACGCCCGTCCAAAACTAATGTAGTCCTATGTATGTATATAAAATCATTTACAAGTTGTTTTTTTCCAATAAAAGATCATTCGGGTAAGAAAGATTGGGATAAAAATTGTTTTTATATTATATTAACTTCTGTTTTGCTGACTGTACGTTTTTTTTAAATCCCTCTTTATAAACATTAGCCATAATCGTATTTTCATTATGTTAATTAGCTCGGTGGCGTAGTAGATAAGCGCAGCGGCACGCGATCATTGCGTTAAGCGACTTTCGCAACGGTCAATAACGGGATGGGTGATCGAAATATTGTTATTTCGAGTTACTCCGAGCTTCGGAAGGCACGTTAAGCCGTCGGTCCCGGCTACATTTGTAGCCGTTACTCACCTCCAATCCGCATTGGTCTCGGCCCATTCTCATTAACTATCCACAAGGAAGGCCTGAGCACCTGCAATGGACGATGACGATGGTTCTGTTAATTACCTGATGCCGATCCTGCCAGTCCACCAGTCGCCATCTTTTCTGGTCACCTCGATTCTCTCGCCGGCCTCGAAGGTCAAGTCTCCAGGTTCGGTGGAAGTGTAAGGGTACGCGGCTATGTAGAAATCACCGGCTTCTGTCCAATGCGTAGAATTCAAAATCGTATGACATATAACGAGATATATTACCATCACTAAGTAGTATAAAACAAAACTCGCTTTTTTTTCTGTCCCTACGTATGCTTTAATCTTTACAATTGACGGATTTTGATATAGGTTTTTTTTTTTTAATATAAAGGGTGATTCAAAAGGAAGATCTTATGTTTAATATTCGGGCGAAGCCGCTGGCGAAAAGCTAGTATGTAGTAATAAATATAGGAAATTTTATAAAGAAAGAAAAAGGTTAGACAGTACACAAAAAGTTAGCCTTATTGCGGTGATACAGAAAAAATTAGTTACAGAACGCGGCGGCGCGATGCTTAATCCGCTCGTCGCTAGATGGCGTTGTTTTGTCGGTGAATCGCGCTAATACTATAGAAAACACGCATGTAGATACGTCGTCAAGAAAGGGACGTTCACTGGGGAAGAAGGGGACGGGTATCCGATCTAAATTTTTAGGCCAACCTAGAATGTTCTAGATCCTAACCTAGAACATTCTAGAAGTAAAGTATACATCGGCCGCTATAAATACGCGGTGAGCTGCCCATCCCGGGTTCTTTCAGTGATTAGTGAGCTGAAAACGAGGGCGAATATAAGAGATATCCAAAGCGTACTAGTGAAGTGACCTATTAGTAGTGTTGCCAGGTGTCCGGATTTACGCGGGACGTCCCGATTTTCAGGGGTCCGGGAACCCGTCCCGATTTGTACATAATCGGGACGCTAAGTGTCCCGATTATGTGCAAATCGGTACAAGTATTTTTATTAAAAAAAATATTTTTTTTTTATTGTCAAATCCATTTTTGAAAGCCCCTAACTATATTTATCCATGTCTGAAAGCTAATTACACGCGCTGTCCCGATTAATAATAAATTGGACCTGGCAACACTACCTATTAGTGACACAGTGAAGTCAAAGTGTGTATAAGTTTATTGGATTATTTTTTAAAGTGTCAGAATGAGAATTAAATTGGCGTAAAAAAAAAATCCCGAAACATTTATTTTGTTAAATATTTTTAAGTTAAAATGTTTCATATTTTCCGAATATATAACAGATACCTGTATTTTCACTTGCAGGACACAAGACTACTTATATTATTGTGTTTTGTTCAATCCCCGCCAATTGCTAATCCGCCTCCGCGTGGCCGCCATTTTGGTGACGTAATTGCAATCGGCATTCAGTACCGTTGACAAATAAACACTGGTTGACGGTTGTTATTGAGTTGGGCTGCGTAATGTGTTGAGATCACACACAATTTTTTTTTTATATACTTATTGTATTAGATTGTTATTGTTAAGTTTTGTTGTAAGTTATGGTTGAATAAAACAACAAATACAATTATGATTTTCACAACAATAAACCTAATTTCATTAAAAATAAATATATCTAATGTCTCTCCTTTTATTGTTACTTTTGGCTATGTTTAAAAAAGTATCCTTTCCGTTTGATATTGGCTTTTACAAAGTAAATGTGTTTTTTTTCACATTTTTTATTTCCCATATACCTAAATAGTAACATATAAATATATTTCACATTTAATATAAATATATTTCATAAAACTTTTCCAAACATTCGTGCTACAAATTAACGAATTAAAAGATATTAAATTTTATAACAATACTAGCTTTCCGCCAGCGGCTTCGCCCGCGTGCTCTTGTATTATACATAAAAACCTTCCTTTTGAATCACCCTATCTATGAAAAAAAAACCGCATCAAAATCCGTTGCGTAGTTTTAAAAATTTAAGCATACATAGGAACAGAAAAAGCAACTTTGTTTTTGTTATATACTTTGTATTGAGGGTAAACAAACAATGACAACAAGAAGTCAGTCTGTCACCAACGATTAAAGGTTGTGTTGTGTACTCCGTATTTTATTTACTTATATGTCCTTAAAAACCTCAAAACTAGGCTAAGTTTCTCACTCGCACCGCCCATTCGGATAAATCTTCGCTCGGTCTTTGTTGTGCCTTATAAAATTTGTATAAATGTAGGGATTTGTTTGTCATGTATAAATATTTCAATAATTAAATAATAATTCATCTCTCGCCTTTTGTGCTATCCATACTTTCTATTTTCATATCGACGCTGGAAAGCAAACACGTAGTAACCAGCAAAACCAAAATGGATATTTAGAGTGGAAAATCTTCATATTTTCCGAAAAAAAAAACTTGTTTCCGTATAAATTGACTAAGGAACACCTTATTTGTTACCATGCACGTTTATAGGAATTATTAATCGAAAAAAATAAAAGTTTTTCCGGTCCGAAGAACAATTTTGGTTTTGCGGGTTACTACGTGTTTGCTTTCCAGCGTCGATATGTCGTCACGCGGGCGTTATTTAGACTCATGGTGTGTACAATAAAGAGTCATTCATTCAATCATTCGTTCATTATAGTATGATTAAGATAATTAAATAAACATACCGACGGTAGGCGCAGTTGCTACTACATCGTTAGCGATCTCAGCTTCAGGCACTTCAGCTATACCTATATAAATTAAATCTGTTATATTAATAATGTGTGATATAAATAACGGCTTGCGGTCATGGTTTCTAAGCAACTTTCGCATAGGTCGGTCACGGGATGGGTGACGGAAAAAATATTATCTTCACCTATTCCGGTGCCTTAAAAAGTTAAGTCATTAGCAGAGGTCGGAATTAGGTAGAGTTATTCATGTACTTACACTGATTTCATACAGCGAAAGAATAAAGTGGATATGCCTCAAATCCCGAGATTAATTTTAAAGAGCAGAAAAAATCCCGTGATTTTTTAAATAAAAAGTTATTTACTTTTACACAATTTAAACTACTGCACGCACGACGTTGCCAAACTTACATCAATGACATCGGATGTCCAAAGTTGCAAAATACCAATACGCGCGATGTTGCCACATTTGTAGGGAAGGTCCACATTAATATCAACATTTCGATGCAAGTACATAAATAACTCTACCTAATTCCGACCACTGGTCATTAGTCAATATTATTATCATCATCAGCCCTTTATTTCGTCCCCACTGCAGGTGCTCAGGCCTTCCTTATGGACGGTTAAGGAGGATGGGAAAAAATTTTGGACGATTCAAAAGTACTTTTAAGGGCCGTGACATTCCACGCGGGCCCAATGCGGATTAACAACTGCAAATTCCGCCGAGATCAACGAATTAACTTGCCTCCCGAAACACGAAGTGGGAGACAATAATTCTTTGGTCACCCATCCATCAAAAAAAGTGATTTCTTTATTTTATTCTATGACGAAAATAGTATGGTGACAGATTTCTAATTGAAATTGTGTTTATTTATGGTTTTTTTTTTTAATTATATGACTGAATGGTTTGCTAATAGTTGAAGATTTTATGAATTTTATAATTTCATTTATTTATAGGTACATTTTTATATTTTTTATTTCAAATGTATGATCGTGAATATGAGTGTTTATGCTTGAAATAAGTGTTTTTTTATTATTACAACAGCCAAGTAGTCAATTACACTGTATTACTAATATACTTACCACATTTTTTACCAATAAACTTACCTTCTAGCTGTGTCTTAGTTTCCAAAGGTTCTACGACCTCTGTATATGTAGTGGGAGCGTTTATGTCTTCCACATAAGACTCGGGGAACCAACCAGACTGACCTATATTACAAGAGGGTAGTTTCATTATTAAGGCCCTCTTGTACCTCCGCTTACTTTTCCATACAAATACGCAAATAACCGTCGAGAGAAGTGACTTCATACATTTTTGAACACAGAAATAAACCAATGTATTTATAAAAAAGAAATTGTGATCAAAATTATATATCTGTCGCAGAAAATCTCCATTATCTTTACAAATAAACTTTTATTTAGTTTCTTTTTTTAATTATTACTCATTCGATTACTTAATTACTCGATTGTACAGATGACGTGATCATCGATACTTTTATCGATGACTTTGACAGTTCGCTAACGAAAAGCAAGTTGCCGCCATTTTGGCACGCATTCTGTTTCCGATCGCCGAGGAGTAAAGACATCCGACGACATCACGCTCATCTCGTTATATTTTCGTACGAAAAGTGATAAAATGGTATAAATCCACGTTGGTATACACGCCTGCAGTGTTATTTTAAAGATGGTCCTCCGATATGGACCATCTATTTGGGCTTCGTAATAGCCTCTTCTGACTACCCGCCGTCATATTAATCTCTATTTTTGTATATATTTGTTATGTAGTTAAGATAAAATATATTAGTTGTAAAGTCGATCCAAAAACAATGACTCTAAAACCTATTTGAGAGTCATATTTGCGATTTTTTTTTTTCAATGGAGCCAATTATAGAAATTTACGTTTCTGTTTTAAGCAAATATCGATCAAAAGTTTAATTTTTATAAAATTATTTTTATTTGGCAAATATTAGTATAGCTTTAGAGTAAAATTGGTCTTAAAAGTGGTAGTTTCGTATAATCTTAAAAAAAAACATGAAAAAATAAAAGTGGATCAGTGGTCTAATTATCTAATTTTAAAATCTATCACAACCCCTTTCAAAGGTATAAATTCGTAAACGCTTTTGGAACTGGACGATTTAAAAAATCAAAACATAATAAAATCTTGGCAACTTCAAATAATATTTACATTTAACGCTTCCCTTACGGTTAGTTGCACAAACGTTAATTAATGTTTAATGTCGCCTTTAAGCTCTAATGAATGCCAAATTTGTAATGGTAACGTCGCTTTAAATTAATGAAAAATTTTATGAACGTTCGTGCAACTGGCTGTTAGACAATTATTATTCATTCAATATCTTTAAAAAAAAAAACACCTATCACATGTCAAATAGTTGAAGGGTGAAGCTCAGGGGTGAAGTTAGTGAATGTCTTTCAAATGTCAAACCGAAAGGGATTGCTATAGATTTTATAATTGGACAATTGACACCCATACCAAAGACAATATAGAAAATATCATTTTCCACACTAACCCGACCTAGAATCGAATCAGAGGCTTCAGAAATGGCGCTATTTTGGAATCAATACATGAGAAATTCGTCTATAGAGGTCGCCAAGGTAAAAGATACAGTTTATACCCACTTACAATTGATAAAATACATACCTCTAGCGGTACCCCATCTCCAACCAGGTTCGGCATCACCCCTCGGCGCTACCGCGTCGCTAACCTACAAAATATTTCAGAGATAAACTTGTGGAAAAAAAACACATTTTAATACGAATTTCTCGATTAATATATATTTTCATTCTTAGTATCAAATTTGAATCTAACGAGGAAGTATTTGAAAAAAACGAAAGCACTAAAAAAGCACCTCCACTAGATGGCGACTCTAGCAAAAGTTGATTTTTGCAGGAAACGAATGGAAACGAAAAGACAGTCATTTCCGTTCCTTTAAACTGACATATTAAAAAACTGAAATTTGCAAAGTTCTAAACTTAGGGGTATGTTCCGATATACACTGCAACCACTGAACAGTATGACGTCAATTTAGTATACTGGAAGCCCGTTCCTTTATAGCTAGTTATACTGGTGACTTTTTAAAACGGAACGCAGTCCAGTATACTGTTAATCCTATTTTTGGCGCCATTTTCAAATTTGTTAATGCAAGGTGAATATAAATATAAAGATTCCCTCTTTTCAAAAGAAAATATTATAAAATTGTATAAAAAAATTATTTATCCATCTTATAATAAACGTAAGTATTTTTTTTTGTTTATTTAGAAACTTATCATTTTCTGATTCTGTTTCGACTGATCACGTGATCAAAAGCACTGCGAGCACCTTACCTCGAAATCTCCAGTGCTCACAGTACAAATATGGCGGCAATTTATGACGTCATAAATTTCCCTAGGGTACTGTAGCAGTGTACTGGCAGTCCATAACGGAACGGATTTTTCAGCAGTAAGACCACTGCGCAGTGCTCGCAGTGTATATCGGAACATACCCTAGATATCAATACAAATACGAAAGAGTACAAATAGAATACGAGTTGTTTGAGTTTTGAAAACTAATTTACTTTTATACATGAAAGAAACCAGAAGGGTTGTCATGCAGGAAACAAGAAAGTACCGTAGCGACATCTAGTTTGTATATTTAAAATAATTCCTCATTAATTTGTTATTAAAATAAATTGTAATTATTATAATAAAATATGTTATCTAAGTTTATACTAATGTAATGTACATAAATTCTTGCATGTGTTACGAACCTTAGTCATTCACTTGATTCAAGTAATCCAAATTATGTAAAGTGTAAATTGTATTGATAACTAAATTTAAAAAAATTGGAAAATATCGAGAAATGTCTAAAGCAAACGACTAATCAAATTATAAAATAAAGACGCTTCTGTCTTTACGCTGAATCTTTTAAACTACACAATTTTATTTTATTTTTTATGGTAGATAAACAGTTGCATAAATGAACTTACAGTATCAATACATAAATCAGATAACCAATGATAGATCCACACAGTTAGCCTTAAAATTAGGTAACAATTTTGAGTTCACTCGGTAGTTGTGAGGTATGACAAGACACATATTACACAAAGGACACACGCAAATAATACATGTCTTCTTTTCCCCTTATTTCTCGGATAGTTGCTCGCTTGTTCTTTCAAAAAAGCATTTTCGACATCTTGGACCTTATTGTCTCACAACTAGAGTTAAAAAGATCCAGATCCAAAATCGTGCTCAAATCATTGAAGGACTTACCCGCTCGTAATAGGAAAGTATTCCGTCTGTAATTCGCTATATTTCTACGTACCTTCAGTGGTATCAGATGGTGTTTTCTACATAGATGATCATATTCAACACTGTCTTTTGGCATTTCTAAATAGTTTTTAGGCATTTTTAGATTTGTTCTATTCAATATTATTAAGAAAACGCAACGATCGCAATCACTGTCGTATTTATTTATTTATTAAACGCTTAAGTAAATTTACCATTTCTAAAAAGTTGTAGCGTGAAGTTCGTGCGTATCTTTGAAATGTCAAAATGAAAAGGATTGCGACAGATTTTGAAATTGGATAATAAGAGCCCAGTTTGTGGGCAAACATATCGCTTTTAGTTATTACCACATGGTTGGAAATATGGTTATGCTATCAAAAGTAAAAAAAAAACCATCAAAGTGAGAGCCGCACTAGCGTACGAAGGGTTCCCTACAAAGAATCACAGTTCACGAGAAACAGCCTGGTGACAGACAAACAGCGAAGACCATTTTTAAAATTATAAGCATATTTTATATTTTTGTTCTGACCATACACAAAAATCTCACATATTTTTAAGTGATTTGAAATTGGGATGAGCTGAGCACACTGATGGGATGAGTAAGGAATTAAAAAATTAAATAAATTGTTGTGGGTTGAATAAAGAACAAAAATAGGATGAGCAAGGAAAAAATAATGCATAGGATGAGATGTCTTAGAATGAATAATCCTAATAATAGTGCTCCCGTTTTACCCTTTAGGTACAGAATTTTAAAGAAATGTAAAAAATGAAATAAAATCCGCTATTATATAGGTTTGAAGATTTCATACTGGTGTGAGACTAGTACATCTACCCTAATATTAAAAATAGAATAGAATAATTATTTATTATACATAAACACCAATCTTAGGTAACAATAATATAGTACAAATAGTGCAATCGGCGGCCTTGTCGCTAAGAAGCAATTTCTTCCAAATCAAATTAAATTTAAATCTAAATTAGGTAGTTTATAATGGCCCCTAACTATACTCCATTCATTATAACATTAGAAAAAAGAGGGTCATAGAAGCAGCAGTAGAGAACATTTTATTTTCAAGATCAATTTAAAAAGTAAATATTATAGGTTTGTTGAAACTTTGAACGTTTTTGTAGTCTGAAAGAGCTGGGCAATTTTTCATTTTTTATGATACCTCGGGGCTGAGATGAGGCCAGCATTTTAAGTAAGTGTATATAATTAGAATAGAATTAAGTTATATCTATGCCCAGGAAAGAAAGGTAAACAGAATGATTTTTTTATTATTACCTTTATAAAATTTACTCAGATATTAGACTATTGATGAAGAAATTGGAAAAACTTCCTGAAACGTCAAAGGTTGAGGGTAGGTATGGGGGCTTAAAGCGTAATTGTTGTAGTCTACTCGGGCCTGCACCGGCCTCGTCCATATTTAACAAAACTCAACTTGATAACAAAAACAAAATTATAACAAAACAGAAATAAAACAATAACAACTCAATAACGGAAAACGGCAAAATAACAAGAAAGAAAACAATCCCAGATTACGTATTTTGACAATTATGAATACATCATAGTCTGACAAAATTAAAAAGTTGTACCGCCGAAACGTTTGAAGGGATTAGGCAGCGTTTTAAATTTGGTAGAGTTATAGTGACATGAGAATCGTGCCGAAACTATCCAACCCTGCTTCTTTAGGTTCTTTATGATGAACAGTTTTTATTGTAAATGTTATTAAATCATTTAAGTTAGTCAAATACTCATAAATATGTTTAATAGATAGCTTAAATGACAACAGTTAAGTATAGCAGCTGGTATTTAAGTGGATATGTAGCAAATTAACCGTCACTCTTAAGAGTAACATGATTATTGATATTTTGTCACAAAGTATACCATAAAAAGAACCTTATTTAACTTCTGTCTAATGCTATAATGAATGGAGTATATAATATATGTCGCATCATCATTACGAAGATCGTTTGATTTAGTTTCTTTTATTTTAATTGCTAGTTACTCGATTACTTAATTACTCGATTGTAAAGAGAGCGTGATCATCGATACCCTTAATTTTATTAGAATGGTGACACTGACTTTGACAGTTCGTTAATAAAAAGCAAATTGCCGCCATTTTGGCACACATTCTGTTTCCGATCACCGAGGAGTAAACACATCCGACGACATCACGCTCATCTCGTTATATTTTCATATGAAAAGTGATAAAATGTAACAAATCCACGTTGGTATACACGCCTGCAGTGTTATTTTAAAGATAGTCCCCCGATATGGACGGTCTATTTGGGCTTCGTAATAGCCCCTTCTGACTACCCGCCGATATATATATATATGTCGGCGAGAAGGCGCTTCGATTGTGCGAAACGCCATCTGTCACCTGCAGCTGTCATCTGTCAAGATCTATGGTGCTTTGCGAAACGTCAAGTTATGACATTGACGGCTGTCATCGCTTGGGAGTGGTCTATGCTTGTTCGAAGATGGGACTTTTACGTTGTGCGGCCATATTGAGCGGACGCAAGCGCAGAACTCTCCGCGTTTCGTATTGCAATTCGTTTGCATCGAGTTATTATTAATGTACTCCGATTAGATAATTAAGTAATTCAACTAAATAACTGATTTGTGATCTATATGCGATCTTATTTCGAAGGAATATCTCGACCACTAGTCAGATTGCGGATGTTGACTAACCTAACTTTCCGCCGGCCCCGCATGACTTCCCGACATATATATATATATATATATATATAGGTATGTAATGTAAAAGTTTATTAACTAGAACTTACCAGATCACCGGGTTGGAGGCTTAATTCGTCTACAGTCCGCGCTGTAAACTCGTAGACGCACCGCCAACGTGGCGTAGACGCAGCGGCGGGGACAGGCTCTGTCGCTAAAGTAATAAAGACCATATTTGAAGAACAACTATGAACATGGATGGCAGAGAACTTGATTGTTTTACAATGCGGATGACGATTGAAATATAAAATAATACCGGCCACGTACACGAAGGGTTCCGTACAAAAAACTAGCAAAGAGTAAAGAGTTATTTATTTGCTAGAAATGCGGTTTACAACAAAGGTATTAGCAAAATAATAGTCCAAGCACATTTCGCTATAAATAGCATGTTAAAAAATTTGAAAATAATATTAAAATTGATAATTATTAAATTAATATTCATACAAACATAATATGTAACAATTAGCAAGTACATCAGATATTAAAATAAATAATCAAAATCACACATATAATTTTAATACAATTAATAATCTTTCCGCCAACGACTTCATCCGCGTTTTCCATTATTTCTTTGCTCCTAATAGTTGCAGCGTGATGTTATATAGCCTTAAGCCTTCCTCGATGAATGGTATATTCAACAAAAAAAAAATCATTTCATACCAGTAGTAGTTCCTAAGATTACTGAGTTCAAACAAACAAACTCTTCAGTTTTAATAATAATATATTTTTTAATAATATTTATTTATTTACACACAGCCAAAAATACAAGAAAGTAAATTAAAAATTAATACTTAAAATTAAACATTATAATTCAATGGCTAACGAATTTTATAAATAGATTAGCGTCTGTAGCCGAGCTAGTTTATTACTGTATTTCGGCTAACAGCGCCCTCCCAGCATTGTCTATATCATCACTATTAAAAGATTATGGTAGTTAAATTAATTGGTAATACATAAAAAAAAAACAATATAAAAGTATAAATAAAATTAAATCAAATCAAATTAAATTAAATGACCTTAAAATAAATGACTTTGGTGGCCCCCTTTGAGTAAAATGTTAATGAATGTGTGAGTGTAGGAGGGTGAGTTACAGTAGCTATAAGATTTGATTCATGAGTGTACAATTATAATTAATAAAATATGAAAAATAAATAATAATTTAAATATATCAAATGATGTAAAATGAATATAGTCAACATAGATAAAAAAAAATTATCCAAAATATCAATATAGATAATATTAGTATAGATTATAATTAAACTAAAACTAAAAAGAATCGTTTTTCGTATGCGAGCCCTTAAATATTTATTAAATTCCGCTTTCAAGTATCAACTTTCACGGTTCACGAGATACAGCTTGGTGGCGGACAGACAGACAGTGGATTCTCAGTAATAGGGTTCCCATTTTACCCTTTGGTATGGAAAAGAAAAAATTTCTTTTTTAGTCCTTCAATCAGAATAGAAACATATTAGATACGGAATTTATTTTACGCTAGTTTAGAAATAGCTTAGATAATAGGCGTTAAATTTGAGGAGGGGGAGGCACTTTACGTCACAACTATGTAGAAAATTTACAAAGGTGTTGATATAATGCGACATTTCAACTCATTGTACCGCCGTAATTTATTAATTAAGCATATTAAATAAAAAAATTAACGTATTTCATATATTTTAATAATCTACCAGACGGACGGAAAAGCAAAAATTATTCAACAACCCTATTCCAATTAAAGACAAATTAAGGATATCGTTAATTGAATAACTTCCGAAAATACGTCGCGATCGCATATCAAATAGTTGTAGCGTGAAGTTCGTGAATATCTTTCAAATGCCAAATTGAATGGGAACGCGATATATTTTAAAATTACAGAATAAGGCCCCAGTTGAAAATAGGTGGTTTTTTTATTTAAGGTTGATTTTAGTCCAAATTTCAAAAGAAATAAATAGTAACAATATAGCATTTTCTCACCAGTTGTGGTGGGGGCGTCCCCCCACGCTTCCTCCTGAGTTCCCGAATCGCCCCATGCATCGTTCGATGTGCCCCAATCGGCATCTGGAATAGACATTATTATTGAAGAAAATCTTTTTACGCTTTCTAAATTAATATATGAGTCAAATCAGATTATCTCTATATACAATAGGCGTTAGGGGTGTCGAAAGTCTTTATGGACCGAAACAGGAATGCTGATGGGACCAAACTAATCGAACTTTTATAAACAGTTCACGTGGAGAACGTGGATCGAAATAGGAAATTTATACTGAATGGTCCGAAACAGGAACTTGGAATGAATGGATCAAAACATGAAACTTGTAGACAATGAACCGAAACTGCAACTTGGATTCTTAAGATGGAAATTAGAAACGTAGGGTGAATAGACAGAAACAGAAAATGCTTGTCAACAGGAAACATTTGTTTGTTCGGATCAAACATGAAACAGGAATTCATAGGGGCCGAAAAAGGAATTCATAAGGGCCGAAACAGGAATTCCTTGGACTGAATCAGGAATCGACGTGAGTCGAATCAGGAATTGTGGTGGGACGAATCAGGAATTCTGGTGGGCCGAGTTAGCATTAACCTTGCGCGGCGTACGGGTCGGCGGGCGCGGTGGTCCTGGTGCGCGCGTACTCGTCCCGCCGCGTCTCGTAGAGGCGCCACACCTGCTCGCACTTGCCGCTGAGCTCGGCCACGCGCGCCGTCAGCTCGGACAGCTGGGCGTTGTTGGACTCGAGGTCCGTTTTCTTGCTCTCCACTATAGCCTTGGCCGCTTCCACCTCGAAACAAAAATACCGTATCGGCCCACTCCCATTTCTTTTAAAATTATTCATCATCATTATCAGCAACCCTTCTACGTCCCCACTGCAAGGGCTGAGGCCTTCCTTATAAATGGTTAAGGAGGATTGACCGTGACACTCCATGCGGAACCAATGCGGATTGGAGGGTATTAACAACTGCTGATGCAGCCGGGACCAACGGCTTAACGTGCCTTCCGAAACACGGAGTAGCTCGAGATAATAATTTTTCGGTCACCCATCCTGTGACAGACCCTTGCGAAAGTTGCTTAACAACAACGATTGCGGGCCACTACAATTAATGATACTTTCACCGATATCATTATATTTTTTTTATTCCAATCTAATTTTTATTAATTTGTTATATATATAAGAAATAACCGGCTACGTTCGTGTGGAAAGTAGCCGAAGTCACTCCTTATTTATGCTATCTACCAATGAAAATCACGTCACAATAGGTCCAGCCGTTTCAGTGATTAGCCGGAACAAACAGACAGCAAAATACATTTTTGTATATATACCGTGTATATACATATGTGTTGAGTATAAAGCGCTTATTTTAATATTACAAACACATATTTCAATTTGATTATATATAGAAAAAGGGGTAACTTAGACTACTTTCCACGCGGACGAAGTCGCGGGCAAAGCTAGTAAATAAATAAAAATGATGTAACCAAAAACGATTACAATAAGACCGCTCTGTAATTTAAAATCTAATTTAGAATTCGACACTGTATCTACCTTATAAAACGAGGGCATAAGTTAATACTCGGTTTAAACATCGCTATAAGAGAAGTAGCTCGGTGGCATAGTGGATAAGCGCCGTGGCCCTCGATCGTTGTCGTTAAGCAACTTTCGCAAGGGCCGGTCACGGGATGGGTGACCGAAAAAAATTGTCTCTCCCTACTCCGTGCTTCGGAAAGCACGTTAAGCCGTCGGTCCCGGCTGCATTTGCAGTCGTTAATACCCGCCAATCCGCATTGGGCCATCGTGGAGGGTCATGGCCCATCCTCCTTAACCAACCATAAGGAAGGCCTAAGCCTCTTCAGTGGGGACGTAAAAGGGCTGATGATGATGATGATAAGAGTTGTGATAACCTCCCATCCCGATCTGATTAACGCATTTTTCTAAAAATTCTTGGACAAGGAATAAATATATATTATATACCTTGTCCCGAAGTTGTTTCAGTGTGACTTCCATCATATTAAGTTTGCCATCTTCACCGGCGCCCTCTGACGCTTTTGCCTGAAACAATAATTATTAATAATTAATTAAGACTATAATACGAGTAAGCTGCAATATAATTAAGAATTAAGTACCTTGATAAGCTGCTTAAGTACTGTTAAGTACAATGAAATTAGCAGCACTAATACATACACACAGTAAACAAAAATTGTACATATATATTTTTTCTGTTAGTGTATAATATACTATTTCCGATTTCTTTACTCGACATCTTTAGTTCCATCGCGTTTGTATTTAGGGTATGTTCCGATATACACTGCGACCACTGAACAGTATGACGTCAATTTAGTATACTGGAAGCCCGTTCCTTTATAGCTAGTTATACTGGTGACTTTTTAAAACGGAACGCAGTCCAGTATACTGTTAATCCTATTTTTTGGTGCCATTTTCAAATTTGTTAATGCAAGGTGAATATAAATATAAAGATTCCCTCTTTTCAAAAGAAAATTGGAAAATTGTATAAAAAAATTATTTATCAATTAAATCCATCTTATAATAAACGTAAGTATTTTTTTTTGTTATTTAGAAACTTATCATTTCTATTCTGTTTCGACTGATCACGTGATCAAAAGCACTGCGAGCACCTTACCTCGAAATCTCCAGTGCTCACAGTACAAATATGGCGGCAATTTATGACGTCATAAATTTCCCTAGGGTACTGTAGCAGTGTACTGGCAGTCCATAACGGAACGGATTTTTCAGCAGTAAGACCACTGCGCAGTGCTCGCAGTGTATATCGGAACATACCCTTAGTTTTAGACGTTTCTGATCTTTTACAGGTTCCGTGTTCACATAAGACTTAAGTGTCTTTTCAATTAAAAGTATAGCTTAAATCAAAAACTAATACTATCGAACACATTCACCATATTTTTTTTTATATATTATGGCAACGTAAACATTCATTAAATTGAATTATTTAAAAAATACATTCAACTTGTTTATTTACGCCTGGCTACCATAATCTACCACCAGTTCCATTATCATTTATCAATAGTTTAAATTAATGTTATACAGGGTTATGTAATTAGAGCGGATCCTTTTAAGGGATCGTAGGGGAGGTCATTTATAATTATTTTCACCCCACATTGTATATCCGAAAGTTATTTTTTTAAATGCATTTTTGTTTGCAAAATTTACAACAATCAAAACCTTTTTTTTTATTTAAAACTCTGTAGTTTCTGTTTGGGTCAAGATTATTTGGGTTTTATTATTATTTATCACGAAATGGAATGTCATCTCTCAAAACTGTCAACAAAATTAGATTCTGACCATAATTTATTCTTTCGACTTTTTTAAAGAAAAAAATAATTACAATTTATCACAAAAATGGCTCACTTTCGGATACATAATGTGAGGTGACAATAATTATAAATGACCTCCCCTACGACCCCTTAAAAGGGTCCGGTCTAATTACCTATAACCCTGTATATATATATTTTATATGATATCTTATCAGTTTTTTTTAAGTTTATGATCGGTCGTTACACATCAGTGAGACATCAGTTCTATCTTATAACTTACTTTAGCATCCAGTTCTGCTTTCTCTTTGTTGAGAGCTATTTGCTTGGCGTTGAGTTCCTTAACTCTTGCCTTGAGTTGTTGCATCTCAGACATACTCATGTCACGGTCAGATCTAAACAAAATTAACTAATCAGGGGCTATCCGTACATCAAACATCAAAGGTTCCCGCGGCTATTAATGCCCTATATAATTAGGCCACATCAAACATCAAAGGTATCCACGGCTATTAATGTCCTGTATAATAAGGCCTACATATTGTTAAATTTATAGATACGACGTTTTATATTAGCACAAGTATTGTTTGAAGAGGAAAAAAAGTGTATTAAGACGATTTTGAACAGCGGGCCTTACTATAACGCAGGCCTTTATTGCCATAGTTATTTTAGTAAATTACATGAAACGTTCCGTTCGAGGTAGTGTTACTATAAAGTACCGGTGGCTATTAACGCCCTGTATAATAAGGCCCATATGTAGTTACATTTATAGATATGGCATTTAATGCTAGCACAAGTATGGTTTGAAGAGGAATAGAAGTAGGTGAATTTAAGAGGAGGACCTTATTACAACGCGGGCCTTAAATGCCGTAGGTGTTTAAAAAAATTGTTTTATTCGATTTGTATGGAAATTCGTGTGACGTAATTTATGTATGGCCCCGTATATTATTATTATTCAATTTATAAATGTTCACATCGCTAAGGCATACTCTCTCCCCCCATGGTCCAAATAGAAGAACGGACCATGCGAGGCCAGTGCGGACTCGTCGATGATTATCACTGTAGAAGGCGGGAGTAACGGCTTAACGTGCCTTCCGAAGAACGGAGGATAAATCTCGAAATAATAATTTTTCGGTCACCCATCCTACGGCCACCTTTGCGAAAGTTTCTTAATTTCCGCATCGCAGACCAAACACAAGTTAACTACTAAACATTTTGTACACAGAACATCTATATTAAAATTAGCTTTCGAGCCGTTAAAATATTCAAAAATAATTAAATAAAAAGACAAGCATTAACCCACCTCATTCCGTCTATGGTACATTTGGCGGAGGCAACAGCAGTCCTTTGTGAAATAGTAAAAAAAAATGATTAATACTACAATCCAATATAATATAATAATATAAAATGAAATGAAAATATCTTTATTCAAGTAAGCTTATTACAAGTACTTTTGAAACGTCCAAAAAAATTTTTTTCCCCTACCACTTGTTCAGGACGTCTTTTAGCTGACAAGAAGAACAAGCGAAAGAAACTTACCAGCTCTTTATCATAAGTAATGACCAGAGGTCGGAATTAGGTAGAGTTATTTATGTACTTGCATCGAAATGTTGATATTAATGTGGACCTTCCCTACAAATGTGGCAACATCGCGCGTATTGGTATTTTGCAACTTTGGACATCCGATGTCATTGATGTAATTTTGGCAACGTCGTGCGTGCAGTAGTTTAAATTGTGTAAAAGTAAATAACTTTTTATTTAAAAAATCACGGAATTTTTTCTGCTCTTTAAAATTAATCTCGGGATTTGAGGCATATCCACTTTATTCTTTCGCTGTATGAAATCAGTGTAAGTACATGAATAACTACATAATAACTCTACCTAATTCCGACCACTGAAATGAAATGAAATGAAAATGAAATGAAATGAAATGAAATGAAAATATCTTTATTCAAGTAGGCTATTACAAGCACTTTTGAATCGTCCAAAAAACTTTTTTCCCCTACCACTTGTTCAGGACGTCTTTTAGCTGACAAGAAGAACAAGCGAAAGAAACTTATCAGCTTTTTATCATAAGTAATGACATTTACATAAATCATGTCATTACCAAAATAATATGTATTATCAATTTATCACAATAGTAAATACAACTTTCAAAGTCTGTAGGACATAAGTTGAACATATAATTAGTCTTTATAGAACAAAGCGAAGGCTATTAATTCCATGCATTGCGATCCTTAAAATAATCATCAACTTTATAATAGCCTTTACTCACAAGTATATTCTTTACATGAATTTGAAATTTATTTATGGGTAGGTCAATTACATTTTGTGGAACTTTATTGAACATAGCAATACATTTACCCAGAAATGATCCTCTGGTTTTTTGAAGTCTGAAGCTTGACTGGTAATGACATTTACATAAATTATGTCATTACCAAAATAATATGCATTATCATAATGCCAAAACACACATGGCATTAAATTAGTTAAAAAAAATAAAGTAAGAACTATAAACATAAACGCACAAATAAAAAATATTGCCCAGACGCCATTATGTTTCTCGCTACCGTAGCACTGTGTGACGTCACTTAGTGCATTTGTAGGGAGCGTTTTCGTTTAACCAGCAGCAGTTCCACAAACACAGCCCTTTATCTCCGAAACTATTAATCTCAGCTATGATGTTACTTCTACATTATTTCTTAGATAATAATAATAATAATAATAATGATGATGATGATGATGATGATGATGATGATGATGATTATAATTATAATAATCCTCCCCCCCTCGAATCGTGGAGGGGTTGGGAGGAGTAAATTTTAAACTAAATAATAATAATAACTCTTTATTGTCAATATAACAATGTAACATTTGGCGGTCTTATCGCTTAGAGCGATCTCTACCAGACATCCTTTGGATGGAGAGAGCTAAATGACAATCAGGAAACGGGGGTGCAAACTAAAATAATCTAGTAGATTTACAGCCAGTTGCACAAATATCCATTAAAATTGTCATTAGTTTAAAGTGACTTTACCCATACAATTTTGTCATTCATTAGAGCTTAAAGGCGTTGTTGAGGATCGTCAGCTGAACCGACCTTTTTTATACGTTGTCTTTGTTTTTATAGTTTTTTTATTATATTTGATTTTTTATTTAATTTTGTTTTTGTATTGACATATGGATCATTATTGATTGTCACGTGCTTTGACGAGGATATTTGTTTTGTGGACAATATAGTTTTGAGAAGATAAGTTGTTTATTTTCACACCTGTGCCCACACCATTCCTCGTCACCCTCTTCGTCGATAACAGGCGTCATTAAACGTTAATGAACGTTTGTGCAACTGACCGATCAAATCATAAATATTTGAATGTAAAAAATAAAAAACTATAAATACTAATAAGACATAAATAATTAATACAGATATTAATGGAATATTTATTTGTGAAATAAAAAAAGTAGTCTAAGGTTTTTTTTTCAGCAATATGACGTGTTTGAAGTGAAATCTAAATATTTTACACATTGCCAGTAGATCAGCAGGTATATAGAATCTCTAGGCGTTGTATACACTGCCCAGTCAAAGTATATAATGGAGAGTGCAATAGGCTTGTGTCCTACAAGTGAAAATATAGGTTTTTGTTATATCTTCGAAAAATATGAACCATTTTAACAAAACAAATTTTAAAGCCACTGATTTGGAAAATATTACGCTTTGAAAACTTGAAAAAAGTAGAGAAAATCTACTACAAAAATTTGCTGAAATACATAAGGCATTAAATTAGATATAAAAAATGTTACAACTTTCATTATAACATCTATAAACATAAACGCACAAATAACAAAGATATTACAAAAAATGTCCAGACGCCCATACACTTTTCGGCTACTGTAGCACCGTGTGACGTCACTGAGTGCCTTGAATTTGTAGGGAGCATTTTCGGCCAACTAGCAGCAGTTCTACAAACAGCACCGTATCTCCGAAACTATTAATCGCAGACATGCTGTTACTTAGACATTATTTCTCAGATGTTAATGGACTATTTGTTTATGAAATAAAAAAAAGATGTCAACTAGCCAATTCATAATATTTCATACATTATTTGGAGATCTTAGGTATATATACATGGGTGGGTATTTTATAGTGTACCGGTTATATTGATACTTACCTAGTATCGCGTATCTGCTTAGCGAGGTCAGCAGCCCGCTGGGTGACCGTGTTCAGATCTCCTGTTAATGCTTGAGTCTTAGCTTTGAGACTCAATACTTTACTCTGTTCCTCAGTACGCATCGCTTCCAGTTCACGTGTTCTGTGTGAACAAATTAATTAAATAAATAAATAAATATTGAACAACATCACATACATTGCTCAGATTCCAAGATGAGTAGCTAAAGCCCCCGTATTATGGAGTATCTGAGACAACGAAGGTACCACAACACCCAGACTCGAGTCAATATAGAAAAGTTCATTTTCTACATTGACCCGACGGGAAACCGAACCCGGGACCTCAGAGATGGCGACACCTTGAAACCGGCGTGCGAACCACTCGCCTACGGACGTCGTTAATTGATATTTCATCGTCATTATTGGAGTCAATAGTTATTATGTGAATAAATGGGGTCCCAATATTGAACCTTGGGGCATCCAATAAAGTTAACTGTAGGTTTGACTTTATATTAACTATCAAAATACCCATCAGCCTATAAATCCCACTGTTGGGGTTAAGGTTTGGACCTTTGGATAACAACAGCTAAACAAACCCATATTAGACCGGGGTAAATAAATGAGGTCTCAATATTGATCCTTGGGGTATCTAACATTTAAGCTACATATCTGAATGTGTCTAGATTTCTGTCTGAAGTTTTAAATTGTATTCTTCAATCGAGTTGTTCATTGCAATGTACTTTATATAATACTATAAACTCCAACAATTCTCTGTAATCCTGGTACTTTTTTCTGTACATTAAATTTAATAATGGCAACTTTGAGGTTATTTCGAATAGTTATCGTTTATGAATGAATGAATAATATGATATAGATGTATAGAGCAAGAAGCCCGACTTACACATTTCCCTGGGTTAAAAAGAGAGGGAAGATTGCCGTCACCTGTCTCTCTCATTACTCGCGTATGCGTAGTTAGTACGGAGAGGAAGCATAGCAGGACGATTTGTTTATAGCTGTCAGTCAGTAGAGAGAGATAGACAGGGTTCGGGATCTTCTTTCTCTATCGGGAAGTGGTTCTTCTTGCTCTATTTATATTAATCTACATTTTAAAATGAGAGCTAAAATGGCTTGATATAAATAAATAAATAGTAAAAAGTACTAGGACAACAGAAGTCAGTAGGAGGTTGTTGATGAAATGAATACGAATATTTAAACCAGGGTTCAGAGAGGTAATTATTAGTATAATTATATAATTATCTATCTAATGATAATTATAAGACACCACATAAGCTATTTTTGTAATTTAGGACTTGTTATTAAAGGGGAATCTTTCAACAACTATATAAAATGTCTAGAAAGGACCTACGAGAAAAAGTATGCCCATTTTTAATAAAAAATATAAAAATAATTTATTAAAAAACAGCAAATAAAAGTTTATTCACATATAAATGACTTTCTGTATTAAAAAAAAAATGTTGCCAGTTACTATGGAGAACTATCAGATAATTATAATATATATATATATATATATATATATATATATATATATATATATATATATATTATCTTGATAATAGGGATGATGACTAATTTTTGTTTGTTTGTCCGTCAGGTAGAGTGTTAAAAAATATTAAACACGTATTTTTTTATTTTTTTCGTAATCATAAAATTACGGCGTTACATGGAGTTGAAATTCCGCATGACGTCACGTTATGGTACGTTTTCTACTCAACTGTGACGTAGCGAGCCCCCACTCCTCAACTTTAATGCCTGTTATCTAAGCTACTTCTTGTTAAATTGAAGTAAAAAAAATGCGTATCTAATATTTTTCTATTATCTGACTGACGGACTAAATAGAGTTGCATTTTTTTTAACCCAGTCGTCATTGCTATTACGACCCCTGATTTAAATATAAAAAAATAAATTATACATCGCAAATCTCACCTCTTCTTCTCCCATTCCAACTGGCATTGCCTCTCCATCTCTTTCCTAGCCGCTTCACGTTTCTCCTGAAGAAAAAAAAAACAATTTAAATTGATATTTTAATTTAACGTGGAAACATTACATTTCTTTATTAGGGTTGCGTTCTAGTTCATATAAAACGGTTCTCTTATCGTTTGTCGTATAAAAAGGGTAACGGCTCATAATGAATAATGCTCTTCTAATTAATAATAATATTTATTTGTTATTTGCCTTTAAATGAGGTCCATCAAAGGTAGAAATACAATATTAATGAGTCCAGCCCATTTGATGATGATAAAATCACATCATACAAGTATAATTATCGAACAATTAATTAAATTAACAATTGATTAATTAAATTATATTATTAACATTCACATGATGTCAAACAAATTAAAATGTTGCAATAATTTCAAAATAGAAAACTAATATCATAATAATAGAAAATTTGAATTCGGAGTTACCTTCTTTAAAAATTTAAACTTTTTCATGATACCAAAACCAGTCAAATACAAATGTTATAGCCAGAAATATTTTATTACAAGTTTATCTTCTGTAATTAATTGCAAGTTTTATTTAAAAAATCTAAACTATTAATACAGATCGATCCTGAATAGAAAAAAATTACCTGTTCTTCTTTTTGCTTCCGCATTATTTCCTCTTGCTCTTTCTTCTGCGCCTCTAGGCGTATCTTTTCTCTCTTTTCCGCTTCCTCCCTCTCTTTGCGTTCCCTTTCCGCCTGTTTTGTAATGAATATATAAATAGATAATTGTATTTTTTTTTATAAAAAATATATATTATTGAATTAATAAAATATAGATTTATTATTACCTCTGCTTCCTTATAAGTCCGTGGTAAAAAAAGAATGTAACATCAGTATTTTATTAAAAATATATAAATTAAATAGTTTAAATAGATACGAGGCATCCAAGGAACACATGACGTCAAAATTCGTTTTATAATTAGAACACATTGGTTCAATAAGCCGGTAAAATTTCGTCCATGATCAGTGAAACATTCGTCCATAACGAGTCAAACTTTCGTCCAAAACACAACTTACTGTAACGAAACAATTATTATAACAAACCTAAATAAAAGTATCAATCGATAAATAGATTTCTTTTTTAATTTTAACAAATCTGAAATAATTTTATAGTAGATTTCTTAACTTTTGTACAACTTGTTTGTGTATTGGATTGAAGATGTGTGTAAATAAAAAAAAATGTACAACCCGATAGTGATCAAACACGAATCTGATCAAACGCCAAAGCAACAGATAACGGACTTAATATATTTATTTAACACTTTATAAACATATATAGTGCAATGGCGGACGTAATACCTTAGACTGCCTCTACCAGATAACCTTAGAATAATGTGGGGAAACCGAGTGAGTAGGGTGCACAATTAAAATTTAAATAATTAACAGTTAATACTTTAAACATAATATTATATAAGTAGCTCGGTGGCGTAGTGGATAAGCGCCGCAGCCCGCGATCGTTGTCGTTAAGCAACTTTCGCCAGGGTCGGTCACGGGGTGGGTGACCGAAAAATTATCTCGAGCTGCTCCGTGCTTCAGAAGGCAAGTTAAGCCGTTGATCCCGGCTGCATTTGCAGTCGTTTATACCCTCCAATCCGCATTGGGCCAGCGTGGAGGTTCATGGCCCATGCTCTTTAACCATCCATAGGGAAGTGCATTAGTTAAGTACACTGAATTTATTGTTAAGTTTTACTATGGCAGCAACATTGAATTAACGAAGAAATAATCAGCTGTTTCATACTGTCAACGATTGTAGGTATTACAATTTTAGCCCCCATAGTCTTGGCATATAATACTATTGCACCTCATATACAATTATAAAACGACAAGCGATTAGACGAGTCTACCTGTTTCAATAAACGGTTACGCAATTTGCTTTTAAAGCTGTATTACTGGACATTTTGTTATCTAAAGGTATACTCCATTCATTATAACATTAGAAAAAAGAAGGTCATAGAAGCAGCAGTGCAGAACATTTTATTTTCAAGATAAATTTAAAAAATATTATTAGTTTTGCTGAAACTTTGAATGTTAGTTAGTCTGAAAGAGCTGGGCAAATTTTACGATACCTCGGGGTTGAGGTGAGGCCAGCATTTTAAATTCATCTTTTACTCCCAAGTCAACATGGAACTAAAACTGAAACTATCTGTCTGTTGTTTTGATAAATTCTAATTGTATGTGTAATTAGTTAGTCAAAGGTTGAGGGTAATGCTTAGAGCGTAATTTTTGTAGGCCACTCGGGCTTGCACGGGCATCGTCCATATTTAACAAAACTTAACAACAAAAACAAAACAAAAATAAAACAATAACAACTTAATAACGGAAAACGGCAAAACAACAAGAAAGGTAGTAGCATTCACAATGGATGACAATCCCAGATTACGATTTTAACAATTATGAATAAATAATAGTCTGACAAAATTAAAAAACTGTACTGCCGAAACGTTTAAAGGGATTAGGAAACGTTTTAAATTTGTAGAGTTATAGTGACATGAGAATCGTGCCGAAACTATCCAACCCTGCTTCTTTAGGTTCTTTAATATGAACACTTTTTATTGTAATAGTTATTATACCATTCAAGTTAGTCAAATATTCATACATTTGTTTATGAGATAGCTTAAACGGCAACGGTTAAGTATAGCAGCTGGTATTTAAGTGGATATGTAGCAAATTAGCCGTCACTCTTAAGAGTAAAATGATTATTGATATTTTGTCACAAAGTATACCATAAAGAGAACCTTATTTAACTTCTGTCTAATGCTATAATGAATGGAGTAAAGCTCAATCCACTAAAGGACAGTCTTAACGACCCTTCGTTATTATTCTCGTTTATAACTGAGCGGTGAAGACAGACAAACGAACAAGCAAACGATTGGAATATGAGCGAAGAGATTTATATAAATTCCTTTAATACTAACACTAGCCAAATATTCGTCCATTACCAGTCAATCCTTCGTCCATATCAAGTCAATCATTCGTCCATACTGATACTCACCTTCTCCTTCATATGTTGGTCGGCTAGTTGCGACCTACGTCTCTCCAGTTCGGCCTGACCACGAGCCAAGTTCTCTTTACGGCGCTCCTCGTAAGATTTACTACTGCCGGTAGATGAAACCGATTCGCGTCTACATTCGCAAACGAAAAAAAAATGTTTGTAATTTTAAATTTAACTAGATTCCCGGCTGCGGCTTCGCCCGCGTGTTCCCTACGGAACTGTTAAGTTAGACAAAAAAAGGAGCCCTTAATTTAATAATTCATGTGGAAAAGGTTTCTTATCATGACGCGTATATAATAGGGTTGACGACTAAGTAAAAAAAAAATTAGATACAATTCTTTTTATACTTCAATTCAACAAGAAATAGATAATACGCATTAAAGTTGAGGAGTGGGGGCTCGATACGTCACAGTTCTGTAGTAAATGTGCAAAAGCGTGACGTCACGTGACATTTTAATTCAATTTATCGGTATAATTTATTGATTATACAAAAAAAAAAATACGTATTAATATTCTTCAAGAATTTACCAGACGAACAAACAAACAAAATTTAGTCGCCATCCCTATTACAATAAAAAATTTAATAGACTACACAACTTTTACTTTTTTCTTTCATTCTTTTATTTACTATTTTTTCTGGATAAAATATAGCCTATCTCCACCGCGTATTATATAGCTTCCTGTAGGTGAAAGAATTTTTGATACCACTCCAGTTCAATGCAAACAAACAAACCGAATCTTTCCTCTATATAACATTTTATATAGAGCAACTTTCGCAAAGGTCAGTCACGGGATGGGTGACCAAAAAAAAAATTATTTCGACCTACTCCGTGCTTCGGAATGCACGTTAAGCCGTTGGTTCCGGCTGTATTTGTAGTAATCTAATACGCATTGGGACAGCGTGGAGGGTCCTGGCCCATCCTCCTTAACCCAAGGAAGGCCTGAGCCCCTGCAGTGGAGACGTAACATGATGATGATGGCTGATGATGATGAATATCAACATCTACATACTTGGAGGCCTAATAGATATCCAAATAAACAGTTCCCAAGGGAACACTGGCGGAAAGCTGGTTTCACATAAAATCTAGAATATCAGATGTTTGGAGGAATCTTATTTAATAATTCTCACCTAGTGCTAACCCTTCCAGGTGGCGTAAAAGAAAAACATTGGTTATTAACTCCGGACAAAACAGTTGGCAGATTGCAATTTGAACTTTATGTCTATGAAAATAAAGACCAACTCACCGGAACGTTGGAGGTATCAGTTCTGGTGGTAACTTAGCAGGTACAGGCTCTCCTTGAGTGGCTTTCTCGCATAAGTACATAGCTAAGACGAACTCTTCGCAGCCTGTGGCAAAAATTTGCTGTTGGAGTTGCGAGAAATATATCTTACCCGCTCTAGCATATAGCGGTTCTGAGCGATAGTAAAGGTTACATACTGTTAAGAATTGTAGTGAATTTCAAGGTTTGCTCTGGCAACATTTTTTTAAGTTATATTCAATGTAATTTGTGATTGATTATTTTATTGAAGTCAATTTATTTTCATAATTTATTTATTAATTTATTTGAAGGGATAGTACACAGCTCAGTACAAACTAATATTAATTACAATTTTAATTACAATCTTAAGGCCAATTACGGCTATCCAAAAAATTACCCCTTGTGATATTTCGTGATTTTTTACAAACCCCCCCCCCCTTTCTTCTGTGCTGTTTCGTTAATTTTTAAATTACAGTCGATATGATCTGAAAAATGTGTGTATGAGCCAGTTCTCAATTTTTCACCGTTTCCATCAGTGGCACGGAACGGGATGGGTGACCCTCACCTAGTTTCCCGTCGGCGTCCAGGTCCGCCAGCGCCCAGATCTGCGCGAGCGCCGCCTGCGGCAGCCGCGACTGCAGCATGATGGAGCGCGCGGCCGCTCCAGATACGGAGCCCGTCTTGGCGCGGTCCGTGGCATTGAACAGCTGAGTGTACCTGGTACACGTCGTGACCACAGTGTAAATATAGTTGCCGTGTGTCAATATTAAACTAATTCTCGTATTTTAAACTATGGTCTTTTGCTGAGATTTACCGATTTTTAACCGACTTCAAGAAAAGGAAGGTTATCAATTCGACCCGTACGTATGTGATAATTCCGGAACTGGCCAGTTTTCGCATATGTTAGTTTTTATAACAATAGTGTAAATATAAGTTAATATTACCGTCTGAACAAATGTGCCAAATTTCAATAAAAATATATTATATATATATGTCGCATCATCTTTACGAAGATAGTATGATTTAGTTTCTTTTATTTAATTTGCTAGTTACTCGATTACTTAATGACTCGATTGTAGAGAGAGCGTGATCATCGATACTTTTAATTTTATTAGAATGGTGACACTGACTTTGACAGTTTGTTAATAAAAAGCAATTTGCCGCCATTTTGGCACACATTCTGTTTCCGATCGCCGAGGAGTAAACACATCCGACGACATCACGCTCATCTCGTTATATTTTCGTGTGAAAAGTGATAAAATGGAACAAATCCACGTTGGTATACACGCCTGCAGTGTTATTTTAAAGGTAGTCCTCCGATATGGACGATCTATTTGGGCTTTGTAAAAGCCCCTTCTGACTACCCGCCGTTATGTATGTTTTTTGTTTGTTAATTAGTTATTACAATTCGATTGATTAATCATGTCAGAACTCAACCCGTAAACGAAATGTCTGAAACATTTAAAATTGACAACCCTATGGTTCCAATGAAGCGTAGGTATCTATTTTATTAGGCTTAGTTTCTATACTGTGTGTGAATTCGGAAGTCATGCGCGTGCACTCGTTTCGGAGATTCATTTCCATTCATTGATATTTAATAGCTCGCCCGGACATTTTTTATTTTTCGATAACTCATTAGTTTTTTTTTTTTTTATATATAGTGTAAAGGCCAATTTTGATCTACATTACATGTTTTACGTATCTAACTTATTTATTTGAATAAGGATTAATACTGTATTGTTAAAAATAGGTTCGTAAATAACCCATTTACTGTTTTAAGTATACGTAAAAATGGTGGGTTATCCTTGGAATATAGACATATACCACCGCGGACTTTTTTGCAAGTTTCGAACTTTGCAAATTTCAGTTTTTCAATATGTTAGTTAAAAGAAACGGAAATGACTGTCTTCGGTCCATTCGTTTCCTGCAAAAATCAACTTTTGCTAGAGCCGCCATCTAGCGGAGGTGCTTTGTTGGTGCTTTCTTTTTATTTTTCAACACTTCCTAATTATATTAAGCAAATAAAGTCAGATTGTGAATTTAATTGGCGTGGATTTTTAAACCGAACTCTAACTAGTAACAATATTAATACGTTTGTCGGTCGAGCCGCCAATCACAGAATATCGAGCAAAATTTACGTTCTCGGTGGGATATGACTCACTTCAACTTCTGCGGTTGCGGTATCCCCCACTCCATGGGCGGAGGACTCACAACGCCCATCGGCAGATCAGTGGGACTGGTCACAACTGATCCTAAAACAATATACAATTTAAAACTTTTAAATTGACTAGTACGAACTATCATAACAATAGGCAGCAACCTCGACAGAGTTTGCGATCTCAATCTTAACGAATTCGATCGCTAAATCAGAGCGATCGTAATTTGACGATTATTGCGAGTCTCTACAGTTAAGTACATTTTTTATTTATTATTATTGTGATAAAAACGACGTACATCAATTACAATAATCACACATTACAAAAAAAGAATAAAACTAACAATTCACATTAATTATTAAAAAATTAAAATTTAAAACATATAAACAAAAAGGGAAAGTAAATTAAATATTACATACGTTATTCAAATAATTAAGATGATAGTGTGTGTAGTTAATGTACCAGTATAAGAACTTTGTAAAAATAAGAAAAATAAAGGTTTCTATCCTGGAAAACATCAAATTATTAGCCTACCTCTTCGCCGATGTCCACATAAATAAAATAGGTCAATAAATTAACAATTACATTAAATAAACCAGTCAATATCTTCACTGTCAGAGTTACGAGATTTACTCCATTAGTCCCTTACACTCTCACAGTACGTCAATATATAAGCGCGTACCGAATTCAACTGTGAAATTAGCCATATGTGTTACTTTCCTAGCGAGTTTGATCGCTCGGTCAGTGAACTCTACGATCGGTATTTATGTCGAGAATACAATCCTGAGGGCCTAATCTATTTGTCCTCGAACGGAAAACTAGAAAAACTTTTGAATCGTTATTAATATAATATCCATTAAGATTACCTGTACATCAGAGGCCATATCGAGAAACGGAAATTATCATAAATTATTATCGGAGAAATATACCTACTAAAGGCCCATTCTATTCCGCTGAAAACCAATTATTATATTTCATTAGTTTTGTTTCAACAATGCTATACTGAAAAATGCTTAAAAATCCACTATGTCCCTGGCACGCATCCAATTTTTGAAGCACTTATTAGTTTTCACTACTAGTAAGCGTATTTTCAAAAATGTTCACGCAATCCACCCGAATAGCCAAAAGAAATCCCTAGAAACCCTCTAGACTTGGACATTCTTTCATTCTGTTTTATTTTAAAGAAAAGTAAAGCTACGTTGAAAAGCACAATACATTAGTTTCTAACAAATTTCAATAAGTTCGTATAAATAAATATTTTCAAATATAATAAAGAATTATTCAAATAAACAATAAGTACTAAATAAAGAAATATGATAAGACACAAATAAAAAACTCACCTGGTTTCGATAAAACTTCATTCTTAACAGCTGTAATAGGCGTAGATGTCACAGGTTGACTGGGAATCGAACCTGCTACTGTAGCCACTGGCTTCGGTGGACTACTAATCAGCGAACCGACTGTTGTACCGCCAATCAAAGGCTGAGCACTTCCAATCAGAGGCTGAGCACTTCCAATCAGAGGCTGAGCACTTCCAATAAGAGGCTGAGCACTTCCAATTAAAGATTGAGTGTTTCCGATCAAAGACTGAGTGTTTCCCGGCTGAGCGGCAACTATTAACGGCTGCGGTTGGGAAGAAGGAACCAAAGGTGTGGGACCCACTAGAGGTTGCGACGGGGCAATCAAAGGTCCCGGTATCAGCGGTTGAGACGTCATAAGCGGTTGGGCACCAATTAGAGGCCCACCACTCGCGATTAAAGGTTGAGACCCCATTAAAGGCTGGGATGATAAAGGTTGAGTACCAATGAGAGGTTTGTTTGCGCCTATCAAAGATTGGTCTATCAAAGGTTGGGTCTGCGGTAAAGGTTTCACGCCGGAGATCAGATCTGGCACCGATGATGGCGGCATGGGTTTCGCTGGTGGAATTAAAGGTTGTGTGTTCACTAAAGGTTGGGATGGTGCATTGAAATCACCGAGCAGAGATGTGGTTATAGGCTGTTGGGATAAACCACTGATTAGAGGCTGAGTTTGGGCAACATTTGGCATTGGGGGGATAGGGGGTTTCGCTGGGGGGGTGTATTGTTTTTGCGGCGCTGAAAATGGGAGGAAACATATGTTTTGAAAATGTAATTTTTATTATTTATACATTATAAATTGATTTCGTAATAGAAACGGTCGTTGTCTAATTAATAATAGTGATGACGATTATAAAATAATTGGTTGCTATATTTAAATAAATATTTTTTAAATAGACTTTAGTACGTTAAACATAAAATATAAATGGGGGGGGGGGGTGTGGGGGTGTGGAAATAGAAATCGAACAGAGTATAGCTAGAGTATGGCGTAGTGGACATAGACACGGCTCGCTTGTCGTTAAGCAACTTTCGCAATGGTCAATCACGGGATGGGTGACCGAAAAATTCTCTCGAGCCTCTGCTTTGCAAAGCAGGTTAAGTAATTGGTCCCAGCTGCATTTGCAGTCGTTACCCATCAATTTATATTGGGCTAACGTGGAGGGTCACGGCCCATCCTCCTTGCCATCCATAAGGAAGGTCTGAGCCCCTGCAGTGGGGATGTAACAGGGCTGATGATAATGAAACACTATATCGATAATGTTTTCTTTTTTTGTCTGTCTGTAATAGAATAATAACATTTATTACGCAAAAAATATATTAGTTTGCATACTACCCTCAAATCTCGGTCGGGCTGAGAAATTTTCAAACCACCCTCGTATGTATACATATGCATTTAGTAAAGGCGTTTATTATAACATTACAAACAGACATTTCATATTATGGATAGATGTTATATTTAAAAAAATATATATATTACCGGCAGGGCTCAGCGAGGCAAGAAGTGACGGTGGTAGAACCTTAGGTATCTCGATACCGTGTAGTTTCAAATTAATAATCTGAAAAACATTATTTATATTGTAGTTAACAATAATCATACAGAAATAATCTTATCTGTATTAATTAAATTTAATCGCATCACTCAATTGCCAGAAATTTTTAGTCTCAAATAGTGACTATGAGCAGTCACTTTGTATTGTCAAATAGTGACAATCGACAATCACTAATAGGCCCAAAAGGTTAATACAACCAGTTACATATTATATCTTGGATGTGGTGTTTAATTTCTAAATAGTGACTATCGCCAGTCAGTTATAAGCCCAAACAGTTACTATAAAATTTGTGTTTATGACAATCGACAGTCACTAGTAGGCTAGAACAGTGAATATTACCAGTTATATACTGGATATATCTCAGATGCTATGTTCAAATTTTCAAATAGTGACTTTAGGCAGTCACTAATATGATCAAATAGTGACTATCGAAAGTCACTAATAAACTGATATAAAAATGAAATGAAAATATCTTATTCAAGTAAGCTTGTTTCAAGCACTTTCGAATCGTCCAAAATATTTTTTTCCCCCACCACTCGTTCAGAACATCTTTTAGGTGACAAGAAGAACAAGCGAAAGAAACTCACCAGCCTTTTATCATAAGCAATGCCATTTACATAAATCATGTCATTACCATAATAGTATGTATTATAACAATAATATTTACAATTTTCAAAATTAAATAGTGACTATAAAATATGTAATTCAGCACATCTTATGTCTAAAACATACTTTGCAAGCTATGGAGAACTCTCTAAGATCCAGCTTCCCATCCGCGTTGGTATCGGCTAGTGTCCAGATCTGACCCAGTATAGGTGGAGGAAGTTGAGACTGTGAAATAGATAAAATAATAAATACCGATTTGAAGATCTCGACGGCGCAGTAGACAATGCGCTCGGTCTGCGATACGGTTGTTAAGCAGCTTGCACAATGGCTGGACATAGGATGGGTGACCAAAATTTATTATCTCGGTCTCCGTGCCGCGGCAAGAATGTTAAGTTGTTGGCACCGGCTGCATTTGCAGTCGTTAATAACCTCCTTCCGCACTGGGCCTGTGAGTTGGTCATGGTCTGTTCTCTAAGCAGCATTGGGAATATTAATAGGCTTACTATTTATTTTTACCTTTACATTCTCACGTAATAATAAGAAATGGCATTCACTGATAATTATGGTGAAACACAGCTCTCCAGATAGCTATATGTATTGTTAACTTTTGTAAGGTTAAAATCTAAATTATAAATGCAACTTTGTATAAAAGAGAGTAGAAGAGTGTTAACTGCGTAAGATGAAAAGAGTATATAGATAATATCAAAATGATTGGTTGTATGAAAAGGAAACAACACATATGTACACTAGGTGTAAGTGATGCCAAAATAAATATTGACACTGGAAAGCAAACGCATAACCTGCAAAACCAAAATAGATATTTATAATGAAAACCCTTAATATTTTTCCAGAAAAAGAAAATCTTCTTTCCATATAAATTGACTAAGGAACACCTTATTTGTCACCATGGATGTTTATAGGAATTATTTATCGAAAAAATAAAAGTTTTTCTGCTCTAAAGAACAATTTTGGTTTTGCGGGTTACTACGTGTTTGTTTTCCAGCGTCTATATGCACTATACTTTCGCAATTCCTTTCTTTTTGACTTATGATAGAGAATGCAATTAAGATTTTGTCCTATTGCCTTAGGTATTGATAAAGTGACTTGGTGAGTTAGTTATCTTATTCTGTGATCTATTTTCTTATTTTAAAATCTAAATAAAAGTAAAAATCTTGTGCAGCAAGTTTTTCATGCTGGACTTTTCACAAGACCACGAAGTGCGTCAGTTGGAAGTGTCCCACCGAACAACAATGAGGAGGACGTCCCCAAACAAGCTGACAAAACTGAAAAAGATGTCGACACTAAACACCCTCGCTGGCAAAAAGTCCCGGCTAACAAAAAAAGGAAGATCTCAAGTATACTGTCCCCTGAAAAAATTACAACTTCAAATATGTTTGATGGACTACCTACAATAGACATAACTCAAGAATCTAAAGAAAAGAAGCCTAGCAAACCTCCTCGTAGAAAACGTAAATGACCTCACCGAGTTCCTAGAAACGGCTGCTGAGAGATCAACATTCACTTACAAAATTATCAACAAAAACCAAATAAGGATAATAAGTGACAACGTGGATACTTATAAAAATCTTATAACGGCCGTTAGAGAGAAAAGACTCATAGGTCATACTTTCAATAGGAAAGACGAAAGAAACTATAGACTTGTGATAAGAAACCTGCACTACACAACACAATGCAATTAAGGCTGCTTTTGAGGCAACAGGAAACATTGTGGTAGGGAAAATTATTAATGCTAGATTTGGCCCTAATAAAAAGCCCACATCAACATTCTTTGTTAACCATAAAACTGGACCAAATAACAAAGCAGCCAAACAAAGAAATATCTTTCATCAAATTGTCACAATAGAAGACCCCAAAAAAAGAAAAACCATAGTTCAGTGCCAAAGATGCCAACAGTATGGTCATACAAAAAATTATTGCATGAGGCCCCCTCGTTGTCTTAAATGCGCAGAATCTCATCATACAAAAACATGTCCTAAAACTGACCGTTCCACCCCAGCAACATGGGCGTTGTGTCTCGGGCCACACCCTTCAAACTATAAGGGATGCGAAGTATTTAAAGAGATACTTGCCAGAAAAACTCAACAGCGTACCCATATAAGTGCAAAGAAATCAGCACCACCGCCTCAACTAAGCAATAAACAAACAAATGAAACCCCAGATACGTCCAACAATATACCTTCAAATAGAAAATATAGCGAAGTGGTATAGAAGAATCATGCATCCAACAAAATAGTTGCTCAACAAGCGAACAAAATTATTGGTCAACAAGCAAACAAAATTACTGGTCAACAACCAGACCAAGAAATCTTTCAACAATCCTTCAACAATAGAATAGAAGAGATATTCATTAAACAGTCCGAAAAAATTTATATCATCCTACAACAAATGAGCAACATGCTGGGGCTCTTGACAACACTGGTAAACAAACTATCTAAATGATTAAAAATCTTAAAATAGCCGCATGGAACACAGATGGTCTATCACCCAACAAGAATGAGGTAGAAGTCCTGCTAAAAATGCATAGTCTTGATATTCTACTAATTTCAGAAACTCATTTTACCAACAAAAGTAAAATAAATATAAAAAATTACAATATTTACACAACTAATCATCCGGACGAAACTGCACATGGTGGTACAGCAGTTATAATTGGATCTTCAATAGAACATTATGAGCTCCCCCAGTTTAAGACAGAACACATTCAAGTTACTTCTGTCAATATTCAAGATAAAAACGGCAATTTCAATATCTCGTCTGTCTATTGCCCCCCGAAACACCGAACCACAGAAGAGCAATTCACCAAATACATACAAACCCTAGGACCACGTTTCATAGCTGGGGCGACTGGAACTCTAAACACGTTCACTGGGGGTCAAGACTTATAACCACAAGAGACAGAGAACTCAAAAAATGTATTGATCGGAATTATCTAAGGACAATAGCTACACCGGAACCCACACACTGGCCGTCTGATCCCAACAAGTTGCCTGATGTAATTGACTTCTTTATCATGAAAGGCCTCTCTCGACTATTCTACCAAATTGATAGCTGCCTTGATAGTTCCTCCAACCACATCCCAATAATCTTAACGATTAACACCAACGTCATGGACAGCCACACAAAACTACGACTGTACAACAACCGAACAAACCGGGAATTATTTAGAATTCTGGTTGAGAATTCTCTACAACTAAAGGTTTCCTTAAAGTCAGAGGAAGAAATAGATGAAGCTGCTAAAGCATTTACTCACACAGTTCAGGAGGCATGCTGGCAGAGCACAGAGGAAGTGAGTCACAAAATCCACAGACAGAACTATGTTCCACGTGAAATCAAAGACATGATTCTGGAAAAAAGGAGACTGCGTAGAGTATGGCATACTAGCCGGCATCCTGATGACAAAAGAGCATTGAATAAGTACACGCAATATTTTATTTTTTTATTTTTTATTTTCAATATCTTAGGAAAACTTACAGCTAGGTAATACTATACATAGTTTTTATTATATCTATAAAGAAGGCCAATTACAAGTTTCCACTTATAGGTAATTGAACAATAGGCAAAAACAGACGACAGCTAAAAGCAACAAAATTAAAATTATAGTAGGATAACATTTAAGATTGTAAGCATTACTTATTTTACTTTATATTTCATTATTTTATGTATATTTATAGCTCCAGATAGAAAAAAAAAAGAAAACCAATTCACTTATCAAAAAATTTGTCTACTAAATGGCCTTTGAGTTTGTTTAATGAAGTATTAAATAAATCGATGTCAACATTTGCCTTGATCAAAGTGTTGAACATTGCGCTAGCTCTCAAAATAAAAGAGTTTTGCCTATAATTGGTACGAACTAAGGGAACATGAAGAAGGTTAGGTTTTCTTAGTGCAGCTGTGTTAACACGGAGACCAATTAATTCCAACAAATCAGGACAGTCAATGATGCCATTTGCTATTTTGTAAAAATAAGTTAGATCTGCTATTTCTCTACGCTCGTACAGAGGGAGTAAATGAAATTTTCGACATCTTGTTAAATAATCAGGTAAGTAAATTTTTGCTCTGAACTGTAGAAACCGTAAAAACCTCCTCTGGATGCCTTCTAATCTCGAAGAGTAAACATCGTAACAAGGATTCCATACTGGCGATGCGTATTCAAGGTGACTGCGTACATATGCACAATATAAAATTTTAAAAGTTTTTATGTTAGAAAATTGAGACGATATCCGTAACACAAAACCAAGGGCCCTAGAAGCCTTTTTAACTACGTTATTTATATGTTCATCAAATAGTAATTTAGAATCGAAAGTTACTCCCAAATCTTTCATATTATTAATTCTTGTTAGAGATATATTATTGAGCATATAGTTATATGTGATAGGTGATGTTTTACGAGTATATGAAGAAACATAGCATTTCGATAAGTTTAATTCCAATTTATTGACATTACAATACTCAAAGAAATTTCTTAAATCGCTCTGTAACTTTAGTGCGTCATTTGAACATTTTATTGGTGTAGAATTTTCATATCATCTGCATACAGGAGTACTTTCGAATAACAAAAACAGGAGGATATGTCGTTTACAAATATATTAAAGAGCAGAGGCCCCAGTAAAGACCCCTGTGGCACACCTGAAGGAATGGTCATTGGTAGTGAGGAATATCCACATAGAACCACTGTCTGGCATCTATTTTGAACATATGATGAAAACCACCGAAACAGATTACCTCTGATACCAGACATTTGAAGCTTCATTAGAAGGACCGAATGGTCTATGCGATCAAAACATTTGCGGATATCAGTGTATATTACGTCAACTTGAGCAGGTTCAGACATAATCTTAGTTAAATACTCTGAGCAGAGTAGAAGATTAGATGTTGTGGAGCGACCTTTCAAGAAACCATGTTGCTGTGGAGTGAAATCATGCTTTAATGCAGAATAAAGTTGAGAATATATCATCTTTTCGAATATCTTAGCAAAAAGACACAATTTAGAGATGGGACGGTAATTTTCAATGTTGTTTCTGGGGCCACTTTTATGAATAGGTGTAATAAAAACAGATTTCCAAATATTAGGAACGTTGCCTTCGTTGAGTGAGCGACGATAAATGAGAGTAAGACTACGGGCACATTTTATAATAAAAATTGCTGGAATTTGATCAGGTCCTGCGGATTTATTGAGCTCTAAAGATTTCAACAATTTAAATACTTCACGCTCCAATACTTCAATTATACCTATATCCGTACTTGAAGTTGGGAGCTGTTGGTTCGTAATTTGAATTGGTGTATTATCCGATGTATTACTAAGAAAATTAGAATAGAAAAACTCTCCAAACATATTGCATATTTCTTCACCTTTATCTGATGCGCGATTACCATATAAAAATATTGACGGGTAGGCATTACATTGATTTTTACTTTTGACAAATGACCAAAAGACTCGCGGATTTTGTCTTATGGAGTTCTCTATGTTTTTCATGTAATCTGTGTACATATTATTTTCCATGATTCGCGCCCGATCTCTTAATATAATAAACGAGTCACGATCATATTTATTACCATATTTTTTATATTTCCTATGATATTTATATTTCTCTTTTAACAGTTTTATTAAAGGCGATTTATACCATTGCGGATATTTTCGAGAAGGAGTAACAACTTTTGATGTGACATATGTGTTGCGTAAGCTGTAAAGTGTATCGTATAAGAATATCTAACTAAGGCATCAGTCTCACACCAGAATCTTAAGAACAACTGTGTTTGTAACATACTAGTATGTAAAACATTCTGTGTGATGAGAAATAAATTTTTATTATTATTCAATAGCCCTAATGATCTCCTCCCAATCTATAATTGCCAATCAATGGAATCAAGTTTAGCGCAGATCAACTGGTAATCGCCATTATTATATGCAAATTTTCTATATGAAAGTGATTTAATATTATGTGACTCGACAAAATCCGCAGACACCACCAGCGAGGGGTGGTGAAGGTCTTCCTGCACTAAAGGACTATTGCAACTATTTACGGTGACATTATTATTCGAAAAGAGTAAGACTATAATTAAGTATGGAATTATATTGAATCAGATTACATAAATTGAGGGTATCAATAAAATGTATTTGGTGCGATCCCTGTAAATTACTTGGATTTAAAGACGCATCGTTATCACTAGATGGCCATTCAACTAAAGGCATATTAAAATCACCTAAAATGATAATCTTGTCAAGGGGATTATCTAAATTTATTTTTAATAAATTATCCGAAAAATTCGATAACTGTTGTTCCATTGAATAACCCATATTTTGAGTACATATGTACACTGTGCATATATGCATTTTAAAGGTGCACTTTGGGTTTCGATTGCGAATTGTGATGGTAATCCACAAATCCTCCGCATCAGAAAGCCATTCACTCCTCAACTCTGACACCAATTCCCTACGAACAGCTATTAAAATACCACCCCCCCAAAGTCTGTTTTAATTCACTATAGTTCCGGTCACGTCTCCAAACAACATAACGGTCATCAAATAATTCACAATTATGGATACTATCTATTAACCACGATTCCGTAATACATACAACATCGTACGAACACAAACACAAGTTTCTATAAAATGTTGCAGTTTTAGTACGTAGTCCACGTGCATTCTGATAATAAATATTAATCGGCATCATTTTTTTCAATAATACTTAGGTATAGAATAATTTTTAAGTGCATAAAGAACGTTAATTTATGATAAGTACAATATTTAACAGTTAAAAAAATAAAAGAGGCGTTAAAAACGATAAGCGCAACAATATAAATAGCAAGTGGCAAGCCGGTATGAACATCTAAGCAACAGTAAGCAAGTAAAAATGAGTCGAATGATAGTTGCAAACCTGTACGACGTTGAAGCAAAACCAGTTTGTGAGCCAGCGCATGTCAACCCTTGGTAACATTTATAGTATGTAAAAATATTTTTGTAAGTTATTAGACTTTTTATATAATACTCCAGTTTAAAATAAGTTTTCAAAGCTTTCTTAAATCTGTTTCCGAATTTATGGCAATAACCGGCGATGTCGGATTCTTGCGAACGAAGATCTTGCATCCTCTCACCCAGGTAAAGGAAAACCCCCGGTCTTTTGCAAGTGTTTTTGTTTTATTTAGCAGCATTTTATTATCGGCAGTCAAATGGTCATTCACAAAAATCCTATGTGACCCTTGCAATCCAATGTCTTTGATTTCACTATATCTTAGACAAACTATCCAGGAAGCAGAAAATGCTACAGTCGAAGCAAATATCCAATCGCTAACCGCTACTGCAAATACCAACTACTCACTTTGGAAAGCATGCAAGAATATGAATCAAGCAACCAATCCAAAGCCACCTCTCCGTCTAGACGGTAACAAATGGGCTAGGTCCAAACAAGAAAAGGCAAATGCATTCGTTGACTACCTCTCCAAGGTATTTACCCCAAATGAAGCCACTCCCGGAGTAAATGAAGCAGATATAGATGATGTTCTCCAACAGGACTTTCAACTGGATTTGCCTTTAAAATCGGTAACACCTAGCGAAATCAGTAAAACGATCAACAAACTAGAAAACAGGAAGGCACCAGGATTTGATCTCATTGACAAAAAAGTCTTATCGGAATTTCCTCGAAAGGCATTAGCCTATCTGACATCATTATTTAACTGTATTATCAGATTGGGATACTTCCCGCCACTGTGGAAGGTATCTCAAGTAATTATGATTCAAAAAGCTGGGAAACCACTGCATGTAGTGACGTCGTACAGACCCATAAGCTTACTCCCAATAATCTCCAAGGTTTTGGAGAAAGTAATTTTACGTCGACTCCTGCAAGCGATGGATGAAAACTCTGTAACGCCAGACCACCAGTTCGGGTGTAGACCAGAGCACGCTACCACTGAACAAATACACAGAGTGTGCAAACACATCAGTGACAGTCTAGAGCGAAAGGAATATTGCTCCACTGCATTTCTAGACATTCAACAGGCATTTGACAGAGTGTGGCATAAAGGACTGCTCTGTAAAATCAAAATGTTCCTGCCTCACTCTTTCTACCGGATCTTGCAGTCATACTTGGCTGACAGAATATTTCAAGTAAAAGAGTCTGAATGCACGTCACTCTTCTGTGATATACTTGCTGGGGTGCCGCAGGGCTCAGTGCTGGGTCCGGTCTTGTAAACCATATTTACAGCAGATTTGCCGCAAACTGCCGGTCTTACCGTTGCAACCTATGCCGACGACACAGCAATACTGGCTTCTAATAAACACGCAAGTAAAGCCTCAGAGATACTGCAGCGAAATCTAAACGAAGTGAACAAATGGCTAGACAAGTGGAGAATCAAAGCAAGTGTTAATAAATCGGTACAGGTCACATTCACACTTCGTAAGGAAAAATGCCCTCTAGTGAACCTAGGAGGCACACAGCAACCACACAGTGACACTGTTAAATATCTGGGGTTGCACTTGGACCGTCGATTGACCTGGAAAAAGCATATTGAGTGCAAACGGAATGAAATCAACCTTAAATACAGAGAGTTATACTAGCTACTGGGCCGAAGTTCCAAATTGTCTATCGACAACAAATTACTACTCTATAAATCAATCATTAAACCAGTCTGGACTTACGGAATTCAACTGTGGGGAGCCGCTTGTGCCTCAAAAACTGAAAAAATTCAAAGAACACAAAACTACATCCTCAAACAAATCAGCAACGCGCCCTGGTTCATAAAGAACTCGGAAGTGCACGATCACCTAAAATTACCTACTGTAAAGGAAGAGATAAAAGCTTGTATTGGGAAATACAAAAGTAGATTGGAAAACCATCCAAACCAACTAGCTGTGCAGCTTACTTTGCCTGATTGCATCGGTCGTTTGAAGCGACGCAGGACCCTGGAACTCGGCGGCAATGAGCCATAACTTCAATATGGAAGATATCCCTAATGAGGGATATTTCCACCCGTTTGTTTGCATACACCACATCTGCTCATAGTCTGGAGACTGATCGCAAGATAAAACAATTGAAAAAAAAAAAAAAAAAAAAAAATTTTAAAATCTATTGCAATCCTTTTCAAAGCTTTAGCGATTGTGACAGCAATTTATGGAATTATCTAACTTTTAAAAGTAGCAATCAAGTCAAGATTGCCTGAAGCATTTTACTCTTTTGTTTGATGTTTCCTAATAACTTTCAAGCATTTTTGCTTTTCTTTAGACCATTCCAAGTAACATCATATTACATAATATAGTTCAAATAATATTTTCTTAAAAAAATCGTCGCAAATAGGTGTACAGTGATGTTTGTGCATATCCTTCAAAGTGTAAGAGATTGCACTAGATATTAAAATATTCACCTGAAGCATGAATCTCTTGGCTTGCTCCCCTGTTAAGTGTCCGTTGACAGGTCCAAGGTTTCTAAAGTGCTCCGCGAACTTCGCATGTTCATGTGGTTGTATCAACCAGGGATCACTAGCCATTGCTATTGACAATCTGTTAATATGTAAATTGTTGATTAATGATACTTTAACTTGAATAATACTTAAATTCATAAACATTCTATGATGAGTTTTCTATCAGGTAGATTAATGAAAAATATTTTTATTTAACCACATTTTATTTTCGCATCACAAACAAAGTGGCTTTCCGGTTTTCATAGATAGGGTGATTCAAAAGGAAGGTATTTTATTTATAATACAAGACACGCGGACGAAGCCGCTGGCGGAAAACTAGTAATCAATAAATTACAGCGATACATTGAGTTAAAATGTCACATGATATCACACTTTCATACATTTTCTACAAAACTGTGACGTATTGAGTCTCCACTCTGCAACTTTAACACCAGTTATCTAAGCTTTTTCTTGTTCAATTGAAACAAAAAAAAAAATCATAAGTTTTTATTTATTTATTGATAATACACTAGCAACAATTAATATAAAGATAATGCTTTAACTAGTTTTAATGATGTGTCTTTTTGGGCATATACAAAATTCTCAAGTAATTAAGAAAAAAAAACAACAGATTAACAACAGAAATAGAAATTAGTAAAATCTAAAATAATTAATAAAGACAAAATTAAAAACAAATCAGTACTATTCAAATTATTATAATAGAATTTAATAATTATTCCAAAAAATTAATTAATTCATTTCATAAAAATAAATAAATTTATATTAAATATTTCTACCATCTGACTAAATAGAATTTCTTTTTTTTTTGGACATCATTCAATAGAGATGATGCCCCTATTGAATGATGTCCAACAAATATATATGTGAACATTTGTAGACATGATTAGATTTTCTATTATATTAGCCAAGCTTAGACCTTTTTTTTGGGGTATAGTCATTTTATTATTTTTCGTAGGCATTAACCCAATTGAATTTTGTCCAACAAACATATCTAAATGGACTTATGAAGATAGAATTAGATTTTCTGATAAGATTTTCTATTGAAGTAGCCAAGATTAGATTTTTTTAAAGGAAATGTTATTTAAATAGTAATATAAACTAAAAGTGCGTGAATCATACATATTATTGTGTATTCACTGGATTGATAATATTAAAGATTTAATAAATCTAAACTGCTCTTAACTGCGGAGTTGTCTCGTGAATCATTCAGCAGATATATGACAACGTTTCTAAACTTTCTGAACAAAATTACTCATAAACATTTCTACTTTCTACATTGTAAATATGACATAATTGTAAATTTGTGATTACAAATTTTAGAACTGATTATCACTTACTTGACGTGATTTATTCGGTGTAATATAATACGGATATGTTCTGTCGCCCCTTCACTGAATAAAAACACTGCAAATTCTAATGGAAAGGTCTCTTTCTATTTATTGATTTTCCTTTTGGTCGGTTCGGAAATATGAAAAACTGCAGTAGGGGAGTGGGAGGGTGTTAGTCTGGTGTCAAATGTCAATGTATTTTTTTAATGGCAATTCATCGATACCGTTTAGAAATCTGATTGATGTCCAAATGTAATTAACCACACTGAATATGTGATTCTTTATTTGACATTTGTGTTTGTTACATAAAATATATATATTATAGAGATCAAATTATCACATAAGAGTCTGTATGTCAAAAATCCCAGATCTACTCGAACTTAATGTGGAAAAATATATATATCATTTTTTGTATAGCGACAAGTGTTGCTAATACGTATATTTTATTGTTATTCATATGTGACAAATTAAGTATATTAATACTTTTGATGTCAAAATTAATAATCAAAATTCCTAAACGAAGGAATGACTGATGGACATAGACACCAAGATCTTAACCATAGAGATACGGCCCTAAACTAAAATAAAAAAAAACTTCTACGACAATCACAAAATAGGTAGTTGTCGTTTTTTTGGCGGGAAACTCTCGAGGCGGGCGGTTCAACTTTTTCTTTTAAATAATAATTATTTAATTTTTATTGGTAAACTCCAAGTAGACTTCACTTATATTCATTACTGAAAGTTGACAATGGGTTCAGATAGTGAAGGCAGTGAGCCTATACATGGTAAAAAAAAACCATTCCATTCCCCGCCTCTTGCCATCGCTACTAGAAAATTAATTTTTGATATAATATGAAAACTTGATGCTGTGTAGAATATAAAAGGATAGTTTTTCTTTAGAAAGAACAACGTACTAAAGATGTGGCTGTATGAATGTTTCCAAAGCCGTTAAAAAATTTAAAACAAAAAAAATTAGTTGTCAATTTTTGTCAAATGCACAGCCAGTATAATATTGTAATCTTTGTGCACAGCTGTTTTTTGGTTAAGTATTTGTTTGTATATGAAAAGGTGAAAGTTTTTAAGAATCAACGTAATTAGCATCTCCAAAAGATCCACAATAGTGCTCAATTATGACGAAACTAGCAGACAACATCAACCCTCACATATACGAGAAGGGTACTGAACGTGAAATCACAGCATCTGACTTAGACGAAAATGTCGTCGACGAAATAGATGAAAGAGAAATATTTGATTTAATTAGAAACATCAATGATCCCGAACATCCTTTGACTTTAGAAGAGCTTCGTGTTGTTGAAGAAAGTAATATAAGTGTTGATAATAAGCAAAACACTGTTGATGTGAATTTTACACCAACTATACCTCATTGCAGTATGGCGACTTTAATAGGTATGTACGAATTCGAATATAATTGAAACACTACGCTTTAAGTATGTATGAGATTGTTAATATCTGATTTCGAATGGTAGCAGACAACAGTATGAGCAAAACACTGGAATTTGGCAAAATCAAAAAGGGCCAAATGCCAGTAATTTTTAAAAAACTATTTTGTTTATATTAGTTCGGTCTGAGTCTGATTCTTGTTTTCTTCAATTTCAAGATCTTGATTTTTCATTAAAACAATAACATGAGAAATTTATTATAATAACAATAAAAAAATGGGTAGTTGTTTAATTATTAATTACTGTATACCATCACATGTAGCATGACAAACCCGATCTCGATCCCAGAAAGTGACCCAAATCTTTTTCTTGGATCGAGAGTGAGATGTTGTATGAGTGCACCTGAGAAAAGTGACGTTTGAATGTAGACAAAACATTCTCGAGTTTGTCATGTTATCGGTGCAATGTCTTTGTTGGGAAGCAATCTTTTATGTACACACAAATCACTACAATATGTCAAACTGTAGGTGATTTTAAACTCTACATCCAAAGCAATAAGGTTTTAAATCAAGTATAGATATTTGACAGTTGTGTATAGTCTGGTGTGTAACAGTGTGTATATACTTTTACACGCAGTCAGTATCAAAACATTACAATACAATTAAGTTGTGTCACCTGAGATTGTACAATTTTTTTGCATCATTCTGTGAGATAAATATCATTATAGAATTTTAATATATTTACAGCACCGTGTGGTTCGATCTGCAATATCTAAGTCAATCAACTTTCGCGAGGTCTGATCATATGCTAGGTGACCAGGGAGGTCAAACTGACGAGTTCCGGTTGCTATTCGAAAGACGCTATGCTATTGTAAATGTTCAAATATAGAGTTATTTTGTTCACTTTTGTTGGTTTTAATCAGCATTATCAGATTGAAATAAAATAATTATATAAAATAAAATAATTATATAAAATAAAATAATTATATAAAATAAAATAATTATGAATAATAATTCCAGGTTTATCCATAAGAGTACAACTACTCCGTGCTCTACCAAGCCGTTTCAAAGTGACCGTTAAAGTGGCAGAAGGCACACATGCTTCCGAACATGCTGTCAACAAGCAACTAGCCGATAAGGAACGAGTGGCCGCTGCATTGGAGAATAACAACTTAGTGCAGATAATTAATCAGTGCGTTGCCATAAAGTAGTGTAATCATGTTAGTTATTAAAAATATTTATTGTCAACTAGTATGGAGAGCAGGCCCGGATCTATATAACCTTTGTATGGCAACATCCTCTACCACTCCTATCATAGTTTTGGATTTTTAAGCATGTCCATGTTATTGTAGTCTATAATGTTTATAATTATTATTAATGTTTATTATTATATGGACATTCTTAAAAGTCCCTAAATGAAATAAACGAAGGTTCTGCCATAATAATGACATTTCGAAACCTCGTTTGTTTAAGTACTCCCAGTTACACCCCCTAGATCCAAACCAGACAGAAAGTTTAAAGACAATTATGACGAAGAGCTGTATGTTACATTATCTTTAAGGACAATTAATAAATTACTTAATAATTAACTTGTTTGAAGGGCGGATTAACGAAGTGACATAAGAAAAATTTACAAGCAAAGAACCAGTTATAACAATAAGGAAGGGGTGGGGGGAGGGGAGAGGAACATCAAAAATAATGATTCATATAAACATAACTTACTGATTTCCCCATCTTTGTGTAAAAATTATATCTTATTTCATCCACATACAAGCTTCTCATAGGTTAAAGAATAGTTAAAATAGGTCCAGTAGCTTTCGAGCTTTTTCAATACAAACAAACAAACAAGATTAAATAGTCTCATTAGTTGTTTTTACTGTTTCTATGGCTTCATTGACATAATATTTTGGTATTGTAATCGAAATAAAAAAAACATTTAATTTTATTAACAAAATATGTATTTTTTATTCAATGTAAATTTTGGCTTTTGTCGTCTTTTTAACTACATTTTACCCGAAAATACAATATTGACTCCATTATCGATTCAATATGGAGGTTAACAAAATATGACGTCATATTATTTCCAAAGCAACCCTACCGTAATTATAAGAAAAAATCTAACCTATTTTCAAGACGTTCTGCAATGTTAATTGTAATAAAATAACAATTTCATTTCAATCTGTTTATTACGTATAAGTGTTTTTGTATAATAATAAATGCGTTTTAATTAAATACTATTTTCATTATAAATAATTATACAGGGTTATTACTAAAACATCATTAACATGTTTGATATAAAAGATTTAACATATTTATTTATTTTTTACACACATACAGTTTTACATGAACAAATGTAACAGACATTAGTAAAAGATTATTTGTGTTTACCTCCTAAATAAAATTAATATGGAATATAAAAACCAATAAAAAATCATAATTGTGCAAAAATTATATAAATAATAATATGTCAGTTTAATAATACCTACACACTCCAAATCAACAAGAGGAAAGATAACTCTTTTTTTATTTACCAAAGAAATAGTGCGTGTGTCACTTATATCGGTATGTAGAGAGTTCTAGACTCTAGAAGCATGAACAGTAAAGGAATATGAAGAAAAATCTATTTTGTGTGAAGGAGTTTGAAGAACGGATTCAAGATGGACATAATGTCTTGATCAACGGATATTTTTCAAGTTTTCGTACATCTATGTTTTATTAAATACTCAACAGCTCGTAAAAATACTAACAATGAAATGGTAAATAGAAATTTTATTTTTGTTTAAAAGAAAAATGAAACGGAAAGACATTGGAAGCATTTTAAATGCTTATAATGGAGAATGAAAAATGCGTGTTAAATACCATAGATGTTAAATATCATAGAGAACTGAAGAAAGATGATGGGACACTTGTTAAGAGTATTACTCTTAAATGTTAAGAGTATTAGAATAGAACAATATAACGAATTATCGATGAGTCCTTGATGTTTTTTTTATGTTAAATGTAGTTCTAGTGGTAGAAGTTTTTTTTTCAAATGACCCTATATATCTCTCTAAATTGTGCAAGACGTATTATTCGAGCCATAGAATAGGACAGCTATCTTAGTTCGTATTGCACTTAAACTTCAGGGTGTAAGGTGTGCAAAACAGTAATGAAATTATTTATATTTATAAATTGACGGACTATCGTATTATAATATAACGGATAACGACACACTGGCGGTTGTAATTGAACACTAAGTCATGAAACGGTGACGCTTTTACGGTTGGCACCTTTAATATTGCGATAAAAATTGTCATTCATATTTAATGAAAAAAAAAGCAAGAGACCAAATTACAAAACAAACTTTAATTGATTCTTGATAAATTCGTGTAAACATTGATAATAAATTAAAAAATATAAGAAATGTATAAAGCTAAACGAATAAAAAAAATGGCGAACTTAATTTTCTTTGTTGTCAGTACTAAAATGACAGATGAATTCTGCAGTATCACTGTCCCATTCTTAAATAGCTCATATTATTGAGATCACATTAAGCTTATTGAATTTCTGCAACCAATTTTGATTTTATACAACAATAGGATACGACATGTTGTTTCTAAGAGTTAAATGACTAAATTGTATAGTAAAATATGGAATTACATTTGCATCTCTTTGACCTCTGTGTAGGTAATACTTTTTGGTTTATTTAATTTGGATTTGCCGCTTTTGCTTCATTCTTGATGTCTTCATATGAAGTTTGATTCTGTTAAATTAAACAAACAAAATATGATTAAGAATAAAGAAAAATGAATAAACTTTCTTTAAATAAAAAGGGAGCTTATAACTGTTTTTGTAGGTCTATTCTAGACAATTTTCTCCATCAGAAAAACCACATTTGATATTGTAGATGATTTCTATTGTATGGTGTCCGCTTAGTTGACCACGTGCAGTATATGTTTGCAGCTTATTGTAGATGTTATAGTTCATTGAGATTGTGACACAAAAAAAGGAACTTCGTGATTAAATGTTTATTAAGTTATACTAGTAAAGTTAAGTTGCAGCTAGAGTTAAGTCTTGTAGATTTCCTTTCTCTAATAATAACTTTATTTTCAATTAATATTTAACAAACTGTGCTTAATTCTAGCGATCCCTACACTAAACAAAGCTTGACTTATAGCGACCAAAAAAAAATATATCTCTCTTATCTCTCTCTCTTATTGTTAGTAAAACATGAGATAAATTAAAGAAAGGTACGTTGCTGACGCTTGACCTAATATTCATAACACGTGAAAACGTGACTACACAAGAATGTGCAATGTAAGACTGTACATCCATTCTTAATGGAAAATGCCTAAAAATCCACTTCGTCCCTGGCACTCTGAGATGGGACTGTTTTGTAATTATCACTCCAGACCCTGCCTCGATGTATTGTTACGGAGCACAGCTGTGCGATGTTTCACCTACCTGTTACTAGATGGCATTACCGTCGAAATACGTCAATGAAAAAGGGACTTAAATTAATGAATTCGTTGAATGTATTTTAATAAGGGATTATTTTTAAATTTTAAATAAAAGAATCGAATTGTGAATAAAATTCGCGTTATTTTTTTTTTATTCCGAAACCTAAGTCGTAACATTATTAAGGTTTAAAGTTGAGTGCAGAGATTTGACAGTTTTGTATAGCCTGTCGACTGTACTTACGTCCCACATGTCGTCGTCCCATTCCGGGAATAGACGCTTGAACACTTTCGGCTCCTTGCCTTGCTTAACGACCACCGTCACCGAGTTGTCTATGGTGCGCTCTAGTCCGTCATCTTCTATGTAATCCTTGACAAGACATAAATATACAGGGTTATGAGGAAGTATTTAAAAAACACTAAAAAGTATCTCACTAGATGGCGACTTTAGCAAAACTTGATTTTTGCAGGAAACGAATAGACCAAAGATAGTCATTTTCGTTCCTTTTAACTAACTATGTATGTTAGTTCATTCAAAATTTCAGTTAAAAAAACTGAAATTTTCCAAAGTTCGAAACTTAGATATCAATACAAATACGAAAAAGCACAAATAGAATATGAGTTGTTTATTGAGTTTTGAAAACTAATTTACTTTTAAACATGAAAGAAAACCGAAAGGGTTGTCATGAAGAAATCAAGAAAGTACCGTAGCGACATCTAGTATGACTTCGGGAACTAATATATTTTTTTAAATACTATGTCATTAAAAAAATAAAAGGGCACCACGGAGCTTATTGCATGATTTTAAACGCTATCGCAATAGAAATGACGCTTGGGCAAAAAAAAAATTCAGTTAGATAATGGCAAAAAATTAAATAGTTTTTTTTCTTCAATTTAACAAGAAATGGCTCAGTGTCACTGTGATTGAGCGGTGGCTCGCTACGTCACAATATGTAGAATATGCGCAAAGGTATGATGTTACGCGGCATTTAAACTCAATGTATCGCCATAATTTATTGTTTGAGGATTATGAAATAAAAAATACGTGTTCAATATTGTTCAATTATCTATCCGACGGACAGACAAAGAAATATTAGTCATCATCCCAATCCCTTTGATTTTTTTTTAAGATATGATGAACGAACGATATCTATAATTGTTAATTGAAGTTGACTAAGGCAAGCACATATCTTTGAAAGTTATTGAATGACTCAATGTATTAAGGTTTAAAATCGGTGAACTTAAAAATAGGCTTTACTGTACCGTGATAATCTTCTCCCTGGCTACTTTGACTCTCTCCGGAGTATTCTTGCCCTGCCAGTAGTATAATTCCTCGCCGGTGTCCAAGATATACACTCCATCGTCAGATAAGTCCTGGGAAAATAAAAATTTCAACTCACGACATATTTTTAGTAGGTTTTTTATTCGATTACAGCGACATCTTCAGTATGAGTAGTTAATCAAATAAAACATATTTCAGTGATAATAAAGTTTTTGTTTGATTGGCAAAATACAGTCAGATACAACTGATGTGTCTCGCCACAGACTTGGAGAGAGATCTCTATGTTCTATGTATCTCACTGATGTACCTGCTCAGAAGGACAAATATCGAATCGCGGTTAACGTCGATCAAACGGAATTATTCAGGTATCACGCCATCAAACGCTCAACCAATATCCACGAGCCTGATCTCCGCTGAGTACTCAATACTCCAACATTTACTGTCAATTATATGATGTATGGTATTGGTAGCTCGCCATGCTTACTGTTGAACGCAAACGCGATCGATCGACATTGCAGTGAGGAAGTATTAAAAGAAAAAATAGTTCCTGAAATCAAACTAGATGTCGCTACGGTACTTTTTTGATTTCTCCATGACAACCCTTTCGGTTTTCCTTCATGTATAAAAGTAAATTAATATTCAAGACTCGATAAACAACTCATATTCTATTGTATTGATATCTAAGTTTCGAACTAATATGTAAGTTAAAAGGAATGGAAATTACTACCTTTGGTCCATTCGTGTCCTGAAAAAATCAACTTTTGCTAGAGTCTAGTGAGGTGCTTCTGTAGTGCTTTCTTTTTTTTTTAATTACTTCCTCATTGTGAAGTTTCGATTTGGTTGGTATTCTTTGGTTTGGTACACTAGCGACAATTAGCTCAATATTGCGTGATTATTGAATTAATTAATTGACATTGAATAAGTAACGAGTCTGTGTTTCAAGAGTGCGAGCTAAATCCAATCCAATGGGATTTGATTTGCGTTCAAGAGTAAGCCTGCTGTTCTGCGCAAACGAATATCCACCATGCGCCATATGAGTTTGAAATTGCATACCTGCTGAGTGAAATCAGGCGATAGTTCCTCGAAACCGATCTTTCCGGTTATGGAAACGGTCACAGAGGTCAAACTGGTGTCAGACGTGACTCGCCTGCTGACCGCCGCCCTCCAACCAGACTTGGATTCCTCCGACTCCTCAGGAGCTCCACCTGATTAGATTAGATATTGCCTAATCAAAAGTGATAAATGTCGTGAGATGCGGTCTTGAATATAAGATACTGGCGCTTATATCAGTATTCCTGGAGCGAGGATAGAATAAATGAATGAAAGATGGAACCCTATAAAAATGGACTGTATGTTCCAAAGACAGACGAATAATTATCATCACCATATAAATATTGCTATTGCGTGGGCACAACAAAGCGAGCGCCTAACTAGAGCCAGGAGATACGACTTATATTTCCTTTCATGTTACTACTTTAACATATCTTTTGGTGGATAAAATTTGGTACAATAACTAATACTAAAGTAGCAAATAAGAAAATGGCAGGGGAGCGACCGCCTAACGAACTTGTTATAACTTTAAAGTTATAGTTCGTTGATAGAATCAATAGAATGTATATGCTAATATTCTTATACAATGTTTTTGTTTAATTATTTACATATTTAATCAATGCTTTGGGTTGTTAGTTCACGAAATTATTTATACTAAATTTATAAAATGTCGAATTTAGAAAATCAAAGCCATTCGAAAAGAGAAGTAAACCAATAAGTTAATATTAAAAGGAATCTTAAAAAATTCATTGATAAAAATAATAATACGCGGTCGCTCCATTTCATCCATAAGGTAAGAACAGTATTATCAAAGGATCTGATATAAATTAAATAGGCAGCTCTTTAGTAATTGTCTAATTAAATCTATCACAATCACTTTGAATTTGACATTTAAGAGATATTCACGAACTTCACAACTATTTGACATGTTATACAATAAGGAAGGAAAAACAAAGAAATCACTAAAAAGCACCTCCACTAGATGGCGACTCTAGCAAAAGTTGATTTTTGCAGGAGACGAATGGACCAAAGATTTCATTTCCGTTCCTTTTAACTGACATATTAAAAAACTGAAATTTGCAAAGTTCGGAACTAAGATATCAATACAAATACGAAAAAGTACAAATAGAATATGAGTTGTTTATTGAGTTTTTAAATGAATTTACTTTTATACAAGAAATAAAACCGGAGGAGTCGTCATGGAGAAATCAAGAAAGTACCGTAGCGACATCTAGTTTGATTTTGGGAACTAACGTTTTTTTTAATACTTCCTTATTGAGACCGCGACGTTTTTTTTGAAAGATACTGAATGAACGATTGCATTTATTATACGTTAACCGGAATAGTCTAAGCAAAGCAAGTGTGAATTCAAAATGGATTATAATAGATTTAGGCCACTGATTGATAAAAATTGATTCCAAAGTTATTTCTTTTAAATTAATTTTTCACCTAGAATTTCCCAGAATTCATCAGGCTCATCACCCTGGTTCACCGTAACTATCTCCTTCTCTTTCACCACTGTCTCCACGAATTTTAAAGCAGCTTCTTGTTCAGACGTTTGCGATTCCTGAAAAGTTACAAAAAATTACGAGTAAGTAAGTGGGTCATAATAAATAAAACTGGAGTGTCTGTTTGAAATTTTAAAATAACCACTTTTCACTAATTACATATGTATGTATACGTTACGCTCGAAGATCGAAATCGCTCACAACGCGTTGTAGCAATCATAGAATAACATATGTAGGTATGTATATGTTGTAGCAATCATAGAATATCCATATAGCGAAATCCGTGTCGATGCTGACATGCTATTCGACCTCAACGCGTTGTGGCAATGAAGAAAAACTATGAATTGAAACTATTGACTATTGGTAATAATATATAAAAGATCGTATAGTCCGTGGTTCAAAATATTTAATACATTTTTGAATGGTAGTTATGCAGTAAATAATCGTATAAGATCTTGTAAATTTATTGTATTGTATGAGACAATTATTAAACAAGTATGTGCGTTTGTGTTCAAGTGAGTAACCCTGTATAAAATGTATGTTTCATTACCTTTCCATTCCACACGTAGACAGTATCTTTAGTCTCCAATACGAACACGTCGTCATCCTCTAGAACATTCGCGTCCTCTTTTACCTGAACAGCTCTCATGTCGACTTCTAGCTCTGTACCTTCCACCTGGATAATAGGTCATTGTATGTTCATAGACCAATTAAATTAATAGAATTGATTCGTAAATTATCTTTTTTTTTTCAAATCAATTTCATGAAACCTCATTATGTATACTGGTGCATAATAAAGGTTATAATATAGCATAGTAGTCATCATACACTCAAAGCAGAATTAACCGCTTACATTCTATTTATTTAAATTCGCAGAAATAGCCAAACGTAGACCATATTTTATGAAAGGAATGTTAAAAACTATACTCGAAGAAAAAGAAACAATAAAAATATTGGAAAAAAGTCTTCTACGAAAATTTTAAAATTTTGGTTTTGAAAATAATGTGTATAAAAAGAAAAAATAAAAATGAATAGTGGCTGTTATCATCTCTGGTCCTTATGACTTCTTGGAGCCGGTTTGTCAATCCATCCATGATGTCTTGAATATCCGATTGGGGGATATTGTGTCACTCCTCTACTGTAGCCGGTTTTAGCTCTCTTATAGTCTTAGGGACTAGTACTCTTGCTCGGACATGTCTTTTAAGGTTGTCCCAAATGTGCTCTATTGGGTTAAAATCGGGGCTGCGTGCGGGCCATGGTAAAACTTGAATCCCGACCTCATTAAGGTAGTCACTGACGGATCTTGCGGTATGGCAACGTGCGTCGTCATGCATTAATCTGAAGTTGTCACCAATGAACGGAGTGAAAGGTATGACATGGTCTTGAAGTACTTCTTCCATGTATCTTTGAGCGTTTACACTTCCTCCATCGAACATAACAAGTCGGTACGAGCCTCGTAAGAGATACCTCCCCATACCATTATGGACTCTCACTGATAACCTACTGTTTCAGTTATAGCGCATGGAGAAAACCTCTCATTTTGACGCCTGTAGACACGCTGACGTCCATCTGGACCTCTTATGGCTGTTCTGCTCTCATCTGAGAACAGTAAGTTCTTCCATTCCTTTACAGTGCAGTCAGCATATTCTCGCGCAATAACAAGTCTAGCTCTACGGTGTTGTGAGAGCAGTTGCGGAGCGCGAGTTGGACGAAAAGCCTTTAAATTTCTTTTTGCTAGTCTTCTTCTAATGGTACGTTCACTGACACCGATATTTCTCACCTCAAAAAGACGCGTACGAGCTTCAGTAGCGGTCGAAAAGCGATTTCCCAACACATTGGTGACAACGAAACGGTCATCTCAAGTCGAAGTGCATCGACGTCGGCCTTGATCTGGCCTGCGGTTGGAAAAGCCTGTCTCCCTTAATCGTCTGATAGTATCTCGTACCGTAATTTTTGAGGTACACAGAGTGTGCGAGCGATGCAGCGCTGGATATACCCCGCATCAGCTAAAGCCACTGCCCTAGGCATTTTTGCAATCACAAACAATGACCAAACACTATAATTTCATATTAAACAATATTCGCCCGCCATGGTAAAAAATAACAGGAAATGTTAACTCGGTAAACCAACAGCAAAAATGTGAAACAATGACTAAATTCCGAAAACTCTTCGGTGACACAAATTTAAGAAAGAAAATAATCGTATTATTGTTTTATTTATTACTAGAGTACCCACTTAACAAGAAACAGACAGTTGGTAAGCCATAGTCGACGGAACCAAAAAGTGATGTTACAGGTGAACGGTTAATTGTGCCTGTAGTGTAAAACCCGATGAAACCGTTTAACTTTTTTAATTTATCGTATAACAGACATTGTAGGTTATTGCGAGATCGATTGTGTTTTTAAATTGCTCAGAGCGCTTAGTGTAAGTTTTTTTGACGATTACGTTCACTGTCGATCGTGAGCGCGTTAAGATTTTAGTATGGAATCCGGTACAGCGCCCCTAGCGGTAATTATCAAGAACTACAAATCTCCATACAAATTCTTAACGCGCTCACTAGTGAACGCGTTAGCGTAAAACTTACACTTATCGCTCTGTATAATTAATCTTTGGTGACCGAAAAAACTTTTGGGTATGTTCCGATATACACTGCGAGCACTGCGCAGTGGTCTTACTGCTGAAAAATCCGTTCCGTTATGGACTGCCAGTACACTGCTACAGTACCCTAGGGAAATTTATGACGTCATAAATTGCCGCCATATTTGTACTGTGAGCACTGGAGATTTCGAGGTAAGGTGCTCGCAGTGCTTTTGATCACGTGATCAGTCGAAACAGAATCAGAAAATGATAAGTTTCTAAATAAACAAAAAAAAATATTTACGTTTATTTATAAGATGGATTAAATTGATAAATAATTTTTTTATACAATTTTCCAATTTTCTTTTGAAAAGAGGGAATCTTTATATTTATATTCACCTTGCATTAACAAATTTGAAAATGGCGCCAAAAAATAGGATTAACAGTATACTGGACTGCGTTCCGTTTTAAAAAGTCACCAGTATAACTAGCTATAAAGGAACGGGCTTCCAGTATACTAAATTGACGTCATACTGTTCAGTGGTCGCAGTGTATATCGAAACATACCCTTTATCTCGAGCTACTTGCTTAGGAAGGCACGTCAAGCTATTGGGTCCGGGTGCATTTTGTTAATACTCCCAATCCGCATTGGACCCGCGTGAAGGGTCATCCTCCTTAATAGGAAAACCTGACCCCTTGTAGTGGGGACGTGAGAGGACTGATGATGTTGGACGATGGCTATAGCGATATTCTTAATACAAAATGCTTAAATAGTATAATGTTGAATATGGCGATGGCGATGATTATAGCGATGATGAAGACGACGATGACAACTATAATGGCGATGGCGATAGCGATGACGATGGCGATGACTATAGCGATGGCGATGACTATAGCGATGGCGATGGTGTTGAATATGGCGATGGCGATGACGATAGCGATGGATATGACGATAGCGATGGATATGACGATAGCGATGGATATGACTATAGCGATGGCGATGACGATAGTGATGATGAAGACGACTATGATGGCGATGGCATTGGTGATGACGATGACGATAGCGATGGCGATGACGATAGTGATGATGAAGACGACAATGATGGCGATGGCATTGGTGACGGCGATGGTGATGATGTTGTGAAAGTACTTACTCTAAACAGACGAACATTATTTTCTTCGTAAGTATCAGTCGAGTTTACTGGTGTATAATCACTGTTTTTACCACCGAACAGTATGGCTAGGTGTCCTGCAACAATATATAAATATATGACATATTATATATCTACACAGTACATCAAGTTAATAAGTATGTTAAATATATGCAATTAATTTTAAAATTATATTTCTTCTTCGATAGTTTTAAAAACAATACACTTTTTTATATTTGCAGTTCAAAACTATCGCCATCCCTTTCAAAGGTATAGCGATCGAGATAGCAATTTATGGAATTATATAACGCTAAAGATCGCCATCGCTTTAGGAGCGAAAAATGATTTGAATAGTCAAGTAACTTTATAAAAAAAATTACTTTAATAGTTACGTCAAAGGCTTGCCTTTGAAATAAACAACATATTTCACAAAAACGTCGCTATCGCAATCACTATTACATGTCAATTAGTTATAGCTGAAGTTAGTGGATATTTTTTTTTATTTTTTTTATTTTTTTATTATTTTTTTTTATATATCTTTTATATATATATCTTATCTATATATCTTTTACAATATCAAATTGAAAAGGACTTTGTGGGATAGATCATAAAAATAAACGATTAAGCCTGAGATTTTAGTATTCAAACTTAAACAAGATTTAAACGTAAAGTCTTGCCTTTGAAAATGTTTAGGAAGTGTTTTGACTCCTTCCCTTGAGGCACTTTCACGACGGTCACGTCACCTTCTATTTCTTTCTCCATCTCGGAGACCAGCTCCTTCGCTGCAGCTTTGTCTTCAGAGCTGGCTTCAGCACCCTGAGAAACATTATGCCGTGAACTAATACGACTTAAGACCTCAATAAATATCCAGCCTGCAATAAAGTTGAAGATTGCTGAATGTATTCTATAGTGGTCAGTGCCTCTTATCCAATGAATTCTATCTATAATTAAATATTTTAATGTGAAAGTTTCTTTGTTTGGATGTTTAGATGTTTTGATGTTTGTACGTCAATCACGCCGAAACTACTGAATGGATTTTGATGAAATTTGGTATACAGATAGGGTGTTAGCTGACTTAGATAATAGGATACTTTTTATTCCACTAAACATTTCCCTAGGGTCCACGCGGGCGAAGCCGCTGGCGAAAGCTAGTAATTAATAAATACTACCTTAATTAATTAATACTACCTTTTAAATTTAGATGACATTGAATTTTTGTGTAATGTTCGAAAATTTGCATGTTTTTTTTTGTGAATTTTTTTTTACTTTGTTCTTGTACCATCTATACTTATATTATAAAGCTGAAGAGTTTGTTTGTTTATTTGAACGCGTTAATCGCAAGAACTACTGGTTCGAATTGAAAAATTCTTTTTGTGTAGAATAGACCATTTATCGAGGAAGGCTTTAGGCTATATAACATCACGCTGCAACTATAAGGAGCGAAGAAATAATGGAAAAAGCGGACGAAATCGCTGGCGGCCACTAGTTCGAATATAATTGTAAAAAAAATGTTTAATGAATTATAATAATAATAATATTAGAAACGAAAATTGAGAGAGAGTCTTTTATGAGAAAAATTAAATCAAATGCTTCAGATATTGGATCAATTCAATGTATTTTAGGAGAGTCTAAGACTATAATTGTACAAATTTATATTATTATAAAAAAACATAGTCTAATTTCAAAATCTATCGTATTTTTTTAAGTTATCGCGATTGTGAAACATTAACGTCACAGTCGCTTTTGTAACGAATGATAATTTGAATGATCAAGAAACAATAAAAAATTACGGTCGACATTTGTAAATAGCTTTCAAGAATATTTGCATCTAAACATTGGCGTAACTACAAGGTGGCAAGTTGGCAAATACCACGGGCCTCCAGCTGAAAGGGGCCTCCGGTTAGAGGAGACTCCTGACATTTATTATTACGCAATTAGTAAAAAAAATGGATTATCCGATGAATTTTCCACGGATCTTCTAAAACTAACGATATCGTTCATTCAGGATCTATAAAAAAACCTCGCAATCACAACCATTATCACGCATCAAATATTTGTAGAGTGAAATTCGTTAATACCTTTCAAATGTCAAAGTGAAAAGGATAGCGATAATATTAAAAATTTGAGAATTAGACCCCTAAGCGCTAAATAAATTGAGCCGGTAAAAATTAAATCATAACTTACAATCCAGTAGTAAAGTACATAGGCGTCATCTCCATTAGCATCTGGGTATTGATATTTGAAGACATAAGCTTCTGTCTGGTACAATATCGATACACCAGACTGGAAGGCTTCTGTTAGATCTTCCTGCTCTCCTGCGATCCTGGGAAGAAATGAAAAACAGGCAAAGTGTGAGTCGGAATCGCTCACGAAGGGTTCTTTACCGGAAAAGAGGTAAAAAATAATGTTTGTTATATGAATGCACCTCTTAAATATTTGTTTAACTTAAATTAATTATTTATTCTTAAAATAGTAGTATATAAATACATATTTTGTAAATATTTCACGCGTTCACCTGTTGTCGTTGTAAAAATAAGCAAAAAATCAAGTTTATTGTCTGGGAGCCGCCTTAATATTGAAAATTTCAACTGTCTAACTTCCACGGTTCATGAGATATAACCTGGTACAGACAGACAGCGGAATTTTATTTATTATCATCGGCTCTTTTACGTCCTTACTAAGGGGGCTCAGTCAGGATTGCGACTCGACGTCGGTTTCGAGATTTTGGCATCTCTGATGGTCCCGGGTTCGATTGTTGATCAGTTCAATGTAGAAAATGAACTTTTCTTTATTATTTCGGGTCTGGGTGTTGTGGTACCATTTTTTTCAGATACTCCATAAAACGAGGACTTTAGCTTCTCACCTTGGAATCTGAGCAATGTATGTGATGTTATCTAATATTATATTTATATTAAAATCGCTGCTATTTAAAACTTACATCCGTTGGGTAGGCAAGACATTTTCCTGAACGAAGATCCCTCTCACACACACACACGAACTCACACACGCGCACACGCATACGCACACGCACACGCATACGCACACGCACAAACAAAACTCTTTTTCGTTCTCTATTTCATTGTAACATTATTTAAATTTGCTGTTTTCTTTATATTGTTTCCTTTTATTTAATTTTCACACTATGAAGTGCCTCAAACGTTTGTAATGTAAATCGTAATCTGCTTCGCCTGGTGTGGGGACAGGTAAATCATAAAGAACAATGGTCAAAAAACCAAGATATGAACTATCACCAAAATGTATTAGTTCAATGTAATTATTATATAGGTACCAACAATTAGTTTTATAAGCTGGGAAAATAAAGAATATCCTCTCTAAAACAAGTCTTTACTTTTTAGAACGCAGTTTAAATTATGTTATTTTTGAACGCATCTGTAATTAATAATGTCGTTCCTAGAGAAGTAAGCTATCAGTTAAGGAGCAAGTTTGAAGTATTATGTGAAAGTATGCACTTCTAGGACCACGTTCAGGCATCATCTGACGTGTGCTCTACCTCAAAAACATATTACACAATTACTGATACTCCCAGCTTTTAAAAATATATTTAATGTCTTTCTTCGTTCTAGTTGCATAGGCAAACGAAATAACATGTTTCATCAAGTTACGTTTTATTAAATTTTACTAGTCCAAGCATGTTAGGCAGATGGCCATTATTCTTTGTAAGGTGATCTTGGGAAATAAATATTATTATTATTATTTATGTATTTAGATTGAATACCTGGTGACAGCGAGGGTTCCACCTCCGTTGTCAGGCATGAATCCTCTGGCGGAGGCACTCTTACCGATCAGCTTAGCGGCCGCTTCTGACTCCTCGGCGTCACCAGAGAAGTAGCCAGCGTCTAGTATAAAAATATTTAAACGTGGTGGATAAGCGCCGCGGCCTGCGATCGTTGTCATTAAGCAACTTTCGCAAATATCGGTCACGGGATGGGTGACCGAAAAATTATTACCTCGAGTTACTCCGTGCTGTCATCAATTTGCATTGGGCTCGCATGGAGGGTCATGGTTCATCCTCCTTAACCATCCATAAGGAAGGCTTGAGCCCCTGCAGTGGGGTAGCAGGGCCAGCGAGGATCGGTGGGTGTTAAGATGCATTTTTTTACGTCACCCACCCTATGACCGGTCTATGTGAACTCTTACTCTTCTACTCTTTAGGCTGGTAATAGTTACAAATTAAATAAACTAATACCCACCAGATTCGGAGACTTTAGATTTGGTGCCGGCACTGACGGTGTCCCAGTTGTGGAAGTACTGCTTAAAGTTGGAGCATTCGATGCCTTCAACTACACGAGTCACTTGCACCTGTGAATAGTCTATGTTATTATGAAACGCCACAAGAATTTCTATGGTACCAGTATTTATAATAAGGAAGTATTTAAAAAAAAAATTAGTTCCCGAAATCAAACTAGATGTCGCTTACGGTACGTTCTTGATTTCTCCATGACAACCTTTCCGGTTTCTTTCAATTAAAAGTAATTAGTTTCAAACTAATAAACAACTCATATTCTATTTGTACTTTTTCGTATTTGTATTGATATCTAAGTTTGGAACTTTGCAAATTCCAGTTTTTTAATATGTTAGTTAAAAGGAACGGAAATGACTGTCTTTGGTTACCATTCGTTTCCTGCAAAAATCAACTTTTGCTAGAGTCGCCATCTAGTGAAGGGGCTTTTTTTCTTCTTAAATACTTCCTCATTCAAACTCTCAAAATTTACAAAACATTTCATTACCGCAGTGGCGGACTAAGTCGACGGGGGCCCGGGGCAGCAGCAGGCTCGGTCCTACAACTTTTTCCAACTGAGAAACTAGATATAAGAAAGACAGATAGTACAACCCCATTTGATAGCACAAGTACAACCCCCAAGACTAGAGATGTGCCGAGTCAGACTGACTCGAGTACTTACTCGAATACCTAGCAAGTACTCAGGTACTCGAGCACTTAACATACAGAATTCGGACCGCAGGCACTCGAGTACAGGATTCAACACTTATGGTATTCTTCTATAAAGTTATTAGTTGATTACTAATAATTTTATAGCAGATTTTTACGTTTACGACGTAACTTAAAGTTTTCAACATAAGTGTTCTTGTATATTTTTTTATTTTATTTTATATAATTGTTTATTTTTAAGTCATTTACAGTTTTAAGAATTTTGGTAAGATTAGAATTATAAAAGTAAGATTTGCTTTGCGTGATTCTATAGAACTTTTTAATAATGTTCATAATTACCAAAGTATGATTAATATGATTAAATGACTGATTATAGCTGTATTAATCTATTATTATTGAAATACTTTCCTATTGTTCATGGTTCATTATAATGTGTAGTTGTCATCAAACTCATGCAAACTACAAAGTTTGATTCAAATAATACACGAGCCTACTGAAGTATTCGAATACTCGTGCTAGCACTCCAATACCTACCCAACTCTTCTGACTCGGGTACTGACTCGATCCTTTTTTTAATGGGTACCAATGTACTCGAATACCAAATATAGCCGACTCGGCACATCACTACCCAAGACAAGCAGCCTGTGGCGGACCGCCCCCCGCCCCTTAGTCCGCACCTGCATTACCGCGATATTATTCGCACTCACCCAATCAGGATAGCCCTTAGCGTCGAAGTATTTCTGGACGGTTTCATTGTAATTCTTCTTGACTTCGTCGTCCACTTCTTTTCCAAGCCATATGTATACTCCAGAACATGGAGTGTCCAATATATAAACCTCCTGTGATAAACATACACAGCTGGTTTGAAAAATTATTATGAAAATACATATAAAACAATGGAGATTCGCACTTTAACACGGTTTTGGCGCTGTTTTCAGAAAAGTATTATTAGTGTTACCTGTTAAATGAATAATATTAGTAATCTAAAAAGCCTGAAAAAAATATAACCGACTCCAAACTTAAAAAAAGTGAAAATATTATTTATCTGAAAAGCAATTCATTCAAGAATGTATAATTAAAGTCGGGCGTCAATCATTTAATTAATAACCTACAGAAAACTTCCGAGTTTAATAGCATTTTCTTGGATAAATGAATAAGTTTGAAGTCTGAAACTTCATTAAAAAAAAAAGATTTTTTATAGTTCATTTTATATAGAGGAAAGATTTCATTGTTTTTTTGCGTTGAGTATGCTCCGATGGTACTGGACCTATTTTAAATATTCTTTCACCTACGGGAAGCTACATAATATGCGGTTGACAGGATTTAATATATAGCTGCGAAATTTCGGAAACGGCTAGTATTTAAACATAATAGATTTGTTACTTACGGATGTCGATAATGAGCTCTGCCTGTAAGGTTTGCTGAGCGACACGAGATCCAGCTCGTCTCCAAGTAGAACTCTGTACAAAAATACTGCGGACACGTCTTCTCTGTTGTACGTCTGAAACAAGAATGAAGATAAACGTACCAACATTTGGGCAGTACGCCATCTTTGCGATAGATGGCGCTTTTATTAGATGAATATCGGAATAATTCAAGTATCACGCAATCAAAAGCTTCACCAATATCAGTACACATGATGCGTTGTATTAAACCTTACGCTTATTGAAACAAGAGTCACTATACATTATTTATTTTTCATCGTAGATGTTGGTAACTCTTCCGCAAATGAAGAATCAAAATGTGACATATTAGTTGGAACTTACTTTAACAGCGGACCAGCTTAATCCTACAAATGCAATATGGTAGTAGCACGGTGGCCTAGTGGATAAGCGCCGCAGCCCGCAGTCGTTTTGTTAAGCAACTTTCGCAACGGTCTGTCACGGGATGGGTGACCAAAATTTTTTTTTCACGAGCCTTCTGTGCTTCGGGCGGTACGGTAAGCGGTTGGTAATTTGCAGTCGTTAATACCCTCCAATCCACATTGGGCCAACATGGAGGGTCATGGCCCGTCTTCCTCAACAATCCATAAGGAAGGCCTGAGCCCCCGCAATGAGGACGTAAAAGGGCTGTTATGAAAATGGCGGTAAAACTTGAAGATCCTTACTGTTGTTGAATCGTCTTCTGCCAGCTCATCTTTGGAGCCGGAGCCGAGAGCCTCGAAGAACAGGTTGAAATCGTCGTCGGATGAGAACTCATCTGTGGCAAAATACTTTATCGCTTAGTGTTAATACAGCATTTCTAACTTAGATACGCTTCATTGGAACATGAGGAAGAAAAACCATAGTCAATAGAGAATGGAAGGATGTTGAGGGCAGGAGAGAGTTGGAGTTAGTGTTGAAGATTGCCAAAAGTTTCGGTAGATGTGGATGTTTTAAGGAAATGTAATGTATACTTAACAGGACAGCTAGTAAGTCATAGTCATAATATTTAATGCTGTTACATATAAATTACAATTAATAGAGACACATATATTTTATTTATATCATTACAACATCAACTAAATACTATTTAATTTCAAGTTAAAACACAAAACAACACAATTATAAACGAAAATCAGTCAATTACATGTTTCTAATCCGAGAATACCTTTAAATTATAGCAGGATCGGTTAATTAATTTTTTTTTAACTGTTTGTGAAATACTGCATTTAATTCTATATCTTTAATGTTTTGTTAAACAACTTTAAATCGTTATATATCCTAAACTATTATCATTCACTAAAAATCATTTTTTTAAATTAATTAATACTCTTATTATTATATTTGATTAATTTTGCATTCACAATGAAAAAATATTCTGCTGTGTAGATGCAGAAAAACCTGAAAATAATAATGGCGTCATATATGTCTGTAGCCTTTACACATCCATCCACAAGGGGGATTGGATATGGCCCGTGTATTTCGTTTCATCTATGCGGAAGACTTAAACATACAGTTGGGGCATTAAGAGGATTATACTTGAACATTCAATTAAACTACATCAACGGTCCTGGCAAATCTTAGAGACCTGAAGTCAGGTGAAATTTTTACTACCTCGAGTAATCGCTGGCATCTTACAGGCCCTCTTAGACCAGAATTGCGCCTAGTATGAGGTGCTATCACAGGTTATGCTTACTTTCACAAACACATTTTTAATCTAGGTGTTACAGCCCCTTGTGTAGAACGTGAGCGGTTATTATCTTTGCCTCCATGCGGTTGTTTCCTATGGAGGCAAAGGAAACAACCGCTCATGTCCTGCTGGAATGTAATGGGGTGGTCAACTGCGGAGCGAGATACCTCGGCTCGCCAGGTAGACTCAGGAGACTGTTATAGACGTGAAGACGTTGGGAGCGTTTCTTGCTAAACTGGGCTGGTTTGAATAACTTCCGCCCACACCCTCCATACGAAAATCGGGCGCATTTATGATATCAAGTTGTGTTGACGCCCGAAGAAGAAAGAAGAAGACGCTGATAATAATGAAGTTATCTTCTAATATATAACTCAAAGGTGACTGACTGACATAGTGATCTATCAACGCACAGCCCAAACCACTGGACGGATCGGGCTGAAATTTGGCATGCAGGTAGATGTTATGACGTAGGCATCCGCTATGAAAGGATTTTGATAAATTCTACACCCAAGGGGTAAAATAGGGAATGAAAGTTTGTATGAAACTTTGAAAATTTTAAACCGATCCGGCTGAGACTTTGCATGTATAAAGTGAATATGACGTCGGCATCCCCTAACAAAGGATTTTGATAAATTCCACCCCTAATATAGAATAAGGAATTAAAGTTTGTATAAATCTTCTTAGTTTTTCAACTGTGAACTGAAATTAAAGCTTGAAGCTAGTATGATGAAGACGTCCGCTTAAGTAGGATTTTGATAAATTCAACCCCCATGGGGATAAAAAAGGGATGATAGAGGATGTAAATGTATTAGTTGGAACCTATTAGTACCTAATGGAACGAATAAATGAATATTCGTTAGAGATGCTGCTCAAAGTAACTTTACCAAAAGCTAGTTCTATTATATTCACCAATGATTTCAATTGTAGCCCTTCCGTTGTGGTAATCATCGCGTAATGTGTTCGCGACACTGATGATCTTCCTCCGCTGTGTGGCCTTAGCACCTTCCGGCATCAGGACGAAGATATCATGGTCCACTTCCAGGATGAAGCAGTGGTTCTTGGTCAGAGACGAGGCCTCTGCTGGGACCTGAAAAGTTCATTAGAATAGTATGGGTTCAATGTATTGGAGGCTAATTGTCTCGTTTAACGATCTATCGCGGTCGCTTTCAGAGATATAGCGATTGCGGTAGCAATTTATGGACTGTTTTTTAAAGCAGGTATCTTAATTTTTGGATAATCAAGAAACTTGATAAAAACTTAGTTATTTAAGACAAAGTATTACCTCTTCTATCCTCATATTGGCACTGCCGGTAAGTTTCAGCAATCTCTTTTCAGCTCCAGCATTAGTTTCTACCTGGTTGAAGCCTGATTCAGTTCCACCTTCCAAGTACCTGATGGCTAAATAATAATTACGTTATAAGGTCTCCCCGCTCTTGGTGGTTTTATCAGAACTTATATTCTGAAGAGGAATGATTTGTATGTTTGTATCGAATAGCCTCAAAACTACAGGACCGATTCTAAAAACTCTTTTACCTACGGTAAGCTGCATCATACGCGGGTGACAGATAATTTACGCGGTCGAGGAAACAGTCCTTACTTCTACACATAGTATAAAACAAGAAAATACAGATGTGCATCAGGACTGAGTGATCCTTTTTCAGTTTTCAACAAAACCAAAACGTACATTTAGTCAAAATTTGTCAAAACTCATAAGCGAAATCAAAAAATTTGTCACTCTTATGCGATTGAACATATTGCCCAATATGTGGAACACTCAATTCAGACATTATACAAAATGGCTACAAGCCGAATCTCAGGAAATACTTACACTGTGAATAAAATTTCATATCAAAAAGTACAGAATTTGTCACATTATTTTACAAAAAATCAAGAACTTCAACGTAAATCCAGGATTCTACGATAGTTTCAATGGATCACTCAATCCTGGCGCATTAAGATTGAGTGATTCTAGAAATATGGTAATATACTTACAAAATACATGATATTTTTTTTAGTCTAAAGGAACTTTTAAATATATTTGTCCAAATAATTTCACACCACAAATATTTATAGTTAAAAAGTTATGCCCAATCAAAGCCTCTAAATTGCTGAATTGAGTGATCCTTATTTAGGAACCATTAGGTTGAATGTTGGGTCCCTACTGTGGTGATGGAGACAACTGGCCAGGGAGACTAAAGGATAATTGTCTCCCTCCGAGCTAGGTGTTGTTAGCCCGGGGACCGCGGTCCAACCGATGTAGGTTGGACATTCTATTTATGTTAATTGGTAATTAAACTTATTCTGTGTGATGTAGGTTGTTCTAAATGTCTTGTAGTTATTAATTTATGATGTTTGTATTGGTACAGCGCCATCTCGTTACTTGCTGTTGAAACTTTTTGCAGTCCGTCTTGCTATCAATGGCTGTGATGATGCTAGTCTTCTTGCTATCGATTGCTGTGGTGATGTTAGTGCGATGAGTTAGATGTCGCTAGATACATAGCTCATCGCACTAACATCGCCACACTTATAACCGCATGTAGAAAAATACAGGACCGGGCGAAGCCGCTGGCGGAAAGCAAAGTAAAGTAAAGAGATGTCAGATCCCATCTCAGAGTGCCAGGTACAAAGTGGACTTTTTAGGCATTTTCATTACGAATAATCAATAATAAGAACAAAAATTTTCATCTTTATCAAATCAAATTAAAATCATTTATTCAGTCTAGGCTGTTACAAGCGCTTGTGAAAGTCGAGAGCTACGCCATCGGTTCGTACATCTACGGCAGGAGACCTTGTACCGAGAAGAACCGGCAAGAAACTCGGCAAGGGCTGCTTTTTTCTCCCTGTTTTATTTCATACGAAAATTTAAAAAAGTTTAAGTTATTTGTAAAAATATTTCTTTTGGCTGTTTGGGTGGATTGCCTTAGCATTAATGAAAATACGGTCTGTAGTAGCGGAAAGTAACAAGCGCTTGAAAAGCGTCAGTCCTGTTAGTTCCTGGGTAGCTCAGTGGTTAGAGCCGTCGTCCGGGTTGCGAAAGGTATAGGTTCGAGTCTCAACTCAGAGCGCCAGGGACGAAGTGGACTTTTAGGAATTTTCATTAAAAATAAAGTAAAGAGGTAAAATTTCTTACATTTTTTCGGAAATACTAATCCAATCATGAAAACTCTTTCACCTACGAGAAGCTACATCATACGCGGGTGAGATCATCTACAGCAAGCAATTAAAACCACTCTCCAAATTTGAGTATGTTAATCTTTACGACAAATAATGAAATACGTGTTTTTTCTTTTTATGTCGTTTAGAACAAAAATGTTGAGTTATATCGTCACCAAGTTATTTTCAAAAAACCTACATTTGTGGACGCTCTCGCTGCCCAGTACATGCGCTTTACGCGCTACGTTACACTTACCCCTCCCTCCCTTGCCGCAATTCATTGATAGTAATAATAGCAGCTACCTAAAATGTTTTCATTTTGTCATGCTTGGGGAAATGATAAATAAAGTTGAAACCTCTTCATACTTTTACGGGCTTAGGACCGTCAAATTGCATAAATCCTATAAGATACCTACTATTACAATAGCTATACTGCTTTAAATTTATAAAGTAAGTAGGTAAGTAAATATCGAGTTACCTAAAATTCTGTTTAGTTAAACCAATTCAAAGTAGGTACTTAACTCGCTATTCTTTTGCAATCAGGCGTATTTAAAAAATCATCAACGTTATGTACATAATCAACTAATCAATTTACCTACCTACTTTAACTATTTACCTACGTATACTTTAATAATTATTCAAAGTACATACCGTTCCTCTTCAAACAGAGTCTTGCACCTTTTCTGCACATTGTCTTTTAATTTTGCGAGCACTACCGTGTCATTTTTCACTTGGTAAAATGCCGCTCTGATTTGCACTTTTAAGTCCTCGAGGCTTTGTGCTTCCTCAACATACACACGTCTTTTAATTTCGCCCCACAAATAAAAGTCACACTGTGGTAGGTCCGGCGATCGCGCAGGCCCCACGATGGGGCCTCCGCGTCACGTTGATCACCATGTATGTAACACTGCACCATTTCATAATATTCGCGATTGGAATACATTACGACGCGCGAAATGTGGCGCTGCGACGGGCGGTGCGCAACACGGAAGCAAAGGCGGAAGCGCACGCGTTCAAAGGGGTTGTGCGCGGGCGACTGACTGATGTGCGCCGACAAAATAAAAAACCGAGCAGACATTGTTGTTGGCGCATGCGCGTACATCCCCTGCGCCCGCGCCCTTGCTCCCCTGCTGCCTTGTTTTATTCATTACTAATGTGACAATGCGAATGTTATAATTATCTTGTAATTGCAACAAGTTTACATTTCATTTTGAAAATTTTACATACCATTTTTTTTTCATATATATGATCTATTAACGATACCTAATGCCTACAAAAAATTTGGAGAGTCATTTTAAATGCAGGCGGTATAATTTCCGTGGATCAAGTCCCGAACAAAAAGGTTAGTATGGAATTAAAGTTTGACCTTAATAAATAATTTTTGAAATCATCCAATTATTTTTGAGTTAATATTACAAACAGCCGGACCTCCTAACTGTGAAACACAATCAGGGGCCTAATTGTGTAATTTTAAAATCTTTCGCAATTTCTTTTAATTAAGAGCCATATGACAAATTTTCACTCTGTGATTTGAGTTCTCGAGAACTTGTTCAAGGTCACGAGTCCACAATACTGTGTTGAAACCACGTTCAAGCTATTTTGATACTTTTCCCAATTTTTGTATTTATTTTAGTATTTCTATGGTGAGATTCATTATCGATTCCCGAATATTTTAAACGACTGCTCTCGAAAAGGAGTCTATTGTTTTTAGAATTAATGTATGTATGTGAGTATTTTTATTGCACCATAACTTTTGAAAGATATAACGGATATGAATGTACAGGGTATCATTAGAAACATCATCCTAAGTTACCACAAAATACATAGAGTATCAGTGAAACTAGTTTAATTATTAATATTAAATAGGTATGGGGACGTGTGACGCCATTTAAAAAAGTATGTTTTTTTATAATCATAACTTTATGGGTATCAAATTAAAGGTCCATTAAAAATATATAATCTGTATACAAAATTAACTGCTCACTAAAATGAATAAAATATAAAAATTATTTAAAAATTAAAAACACGACTGCTAAGATCGGACAAAAATTAAAAGAAACAAGTTTAGCCAAATCATAGGCTATACATATAAATAGCGATGACAATATATCAATAAAATTATAAATATTAATTAAAAAATATTCGTGCCATATTTTTCGTCGACGATTTCTAAATATTTTCGTCATCCATAGGAAACATGGACTGTTTCCTGTTTGGAAAAGTAGTAAATTAGAATTATATTAAACTAGTTGTGCCCGCGGCTTTATGCGAATGGAAAGTAACCTAAGGTTCTTTTCTCATGGCTAGATGCGATGTTATTCGATATGAATGAACGATATCACACGAATCGCATGCACTTATAAAATGTATGGAAAAACTCAAGTGTTTGCTCATGAGATTGTACTATCTGTCAATATCGGTCACAAATCTCATGGTCTGCGGTATCACTTCAAATGTATGAAGGTGGTAGAACGCTCGATCTGCTTTTGATTTTCTGTTCAATAATATCGAGGAACGATTCATTTGCTCATACTTACCATATCATCAAAATATATTGAATTTGACAAAAAAATACGGCAATATCCGTATATAAACAAATGAAAAGCTCGATGGTGCCGGATAGCTCGTTTGATCTGCGATTGAGGAGGTTAAGCGACGATTGCAAAGGCCGGCAATTGGATGGGTGGTCAATTTTTTTGGTGGTCAAAAAAGAGATAAGGCAAAAAGAGCATATAAGAAACGTCCAACTAACCGCAATCTTATTCGTTTTAAGGTTCCTCGAAATTGCTGCAGTCGTATGTGTATGGATGCTAAGCGACGCTTCTTCCATTTCCATCTCACTTGAATCCGGTTCTTTTCCCAAAATTTGGAATGGCGCACATTATTCCACTGCCTACAGTATCTAATCCTTCAGTCCCATCTCATTTTCGTCCTATTTCTATTCTTCCCCTTCTCTCTAAACTTCTTGAGCATATTGTTCATAAGCAATTATCAAATTTTCTTTTTTCTAATTCCCTTTTGAATAGGTACCAATCTGGTTTCCGCCCTGGTCACAGTACTGTAACAGCTTTAATAAACATTACTGATGATATTCGTTGGGCTATGGAGAATAAAGCTCTTACAGTTCTAATTCTTCTGGACTTCAGCAGTGCTTTTAATTCTGTCGATTTTGACATTCTTCTCGCTATTCTTCGTTCTTGCAATATCTCTCCTTCTGTTCTCTCATGGTTTGATTCCTACCTTCGGGGACGCACGCAACGTGTGCGTCTTGGTAATAAATCTTCTGATTGGTGCGACCTCGGTGCGGGTGTTCTTCAAGGTGCTGTTCTCTCACCTCTCTTATTTTCTATTTTCATTAACTCGGTTACTAAAGTTATATCTTCCAACATCCACCTCTATGCAGACGACTTGCAGCTTTATCGACACTTTAAAATAGAAGACTGTAACTCGGCACTGGTAGCTATTAATAACGATTTGGATCGCATTAGTACTTGGGCAAAATCGTTTGGCCTCATGCTTAACCCGAGTAAATCTCAGGCCATTGTGATAGGTAGCAGGTTTAATATTAATTCTATTTCTGCATTATCTTTACCACCCCTGCTTTTGGATGGGACTCAGATCGAGTTAACAGACACTGTAAAAAATCTTGGAATTACAATGGATTCAAATCTATCATGGACTGCCCATGTATCTGAGGTTAGTCGTAGGACCTTCTTCTCATTTCACACACTTAAATGCCTTCAAAACTTTTTACCTTTTAAAACTAAAGTGTTACTAGCACAATCCTTAATTATACCTCTTCTTGACTATGCAGATGCATGTTACTTGGATGCCACTGAGGAGTTATTAAACAAACTTGAACGACTTCAAAATGTAGCGATTAGATTTATTTATGGTCTTCGTAAGTATGATCATGTGACACATTTACGTAAGCAGCTCATGTGGCTTCCCATTCGTCAGCGTAGATATGTCAGGATTGTCTGTCTTCTGTTCAATATCCTGTATAACCCCGTCTATCCTTCCTATCTGCCTGAGCGTTTCTCCTTTCTCCGTTCTCCTGATGCTCTTTGCAGGTCCCACCTTAAGTCTTCAAACTCCTTCACACAAAACGGATTTTGCTTCATATTCCTTCACTGTTCATGCTGCTAGACTCTGGAACTCTTTGCCTGCCGATATACGTGACAGTCGCACTATTTCTGTGTTCAAAAAAAGAGTAAAGGATCATTATCTTTCCTGTTGTTGATATTGGATAGTGTAGGTATTATTAATCTTTATATATTACAGATATATATATTATTATTTATATAATGTTTGAACCGTTATGTATTTTTATTTTCTCTCTTTCCCGGTATTTGAATTTGTTTTTTTATTCCATATTAATTTATTTAGGAGGTACACACTGTCTACCTTATTGTATTTCTTTTTCCTGTTTTGGGCCTGCTGGTAGAAATTTCAATTTGAAATAAGCAGTGCCCTTGTACTAATGTCTGTTACATTTGTTCATATGAAATTGTATGTGTGTACAAAATAAATAAATAAATAGATAATCCAACATTTTGTGGCGGCGGCCATCTTGTATATAAAATTTTGTCATAGTAAACAGTATTCTACTACTCAAGCCCTTTTATTTAATGTTCGTATTGAGGGAGTCGTGAAAAATATGTAGGTAATCCAACATTTTTGGTGGCGGCCATCTTGGATTTGAAATTTGTCATAGTGTTCAGTATTCTACTACTCAAGCCCTCTTATTTGATACCCATATTGATGGGATGGTGATAAAATATGTGATCCGACATTTTGTGGCGGCGGCCATCTTGTATCGATTTTCATCAAAGTGAAGAACACTCCCGACTAATACACCTTTTAAACAAAATCAAAATGGGTTCATCCGTTCGGGAACTATGATGCCACAAAAAGACACAAACACACCACACACACACACAGAGACATGTCAAACTTATAACACCGCGTCGTTTTTGCGTCCGGGATTAAAAATATATTGAATTTAGAAAAAGTTGTTTCATATGCGGATCTCCGATAAATTTGATATCGGTCGAATTGCATCGAGCCATAAGTCTAAGTTAATCCTCATTACGTAAGTCAACTTCTAGTGAAAGTCTCTTCAAAATCGGCCAAGCCGTTTCAGAGATTAGCCAGAACTAACAGACAGACAGATAAAATATATTATTTTTGTATATGTACCATGTATACATACAAATGTATTTAGTGAAAAGCGGTTATTTTAATATTACAAATATGCACTCCAATTTTATGTACTAGTATAAGTGTATTGAGAGAAGAAGTACCTTGCTTTATTTGCATTTCATAATATAAATATATATTTTAACTTTCTTATACAAATATTAAGGGGTCTTTCGACCTATGCTGAAAATAACAAATGTGTATTAGAAATAATTCAATAAGCTATATAAATTCCATATAAATCGAACTTCGTGACCAAAGTTGGAAGTCCCACTATACTGCTCTATTTACGCTCGCTCGAACGTATCTAGATCGAAAAATGGCGCGAAGAAATGCGACACAGGTCTAACGTTGAGGAGCGCTCGCGCGGTACTGAGCTCAGACGGCCGCTGCATCTTATTTTGTAGTGATTTTGCGTTTACATTTATCGTATTTATTGAAATAATATAATAAATTTATGCTTTAAAATTATAATAACTTTGTTCCTTATGAAATAGTTATTAATCTGGCATAAATTTTGTTAAATAATATTGTTGTGGCTAAGAGAAATTCAAAGTTAACTTCAAGCAATTTTTGATGTTTTTTGGTTTGTAATATAATTGTTTTTCTATATTTAATCAGTGCTATTTCAAAATTTCGAGCTACTGTTTACTTTACGACTATATAAGAGATATCATTCTATTTCTTTTATTTCCTTTGTTAAGAACAGTAGCTCAATCCAGGACTTCAAAAAAGTGTCTTTGCGCATTTTATGAAAAACTTTCTCTGGTATTTTGGATTTTATTAAAAAGATGAGCAAAATTTCCAAAAAGTCGAGCCACTAATTTCTATACCAAGAGTTATTCTTCACTATTCAACAAGTCAAAATTGTTAATTTGTTTTTGTTTCCGAGAAAAATCACTCAGAAATCACAGTTGCGATGTAATATGGCTCTTAAGGCGGGTGTAGCCGCCGCTGCTGCAGAAACGCTCAAACGGCGAAAATATTCAGGTATAAGTAATACCTACATATTTGAGCCGTTTGGGGTCGAAACGATGGGTCCGTGGGGCCCTGGAGCCCATCGTCTTGATCAAGAGTTAAAAAAGAAACTTTTTGACAGGTCAGGTGATTAGAAGGCTGGTTTGTACCTCGCCCAAAGAATTATTTTAGCTATTCAAAGAGGAAACGCTCGCAGCCTTCTGGGTACCTTACCTGTAGGCAATGATCTGGGAGACATTTTTTAGTCATTATTTTAAGACATAGTTTAGATAAGTGGTTTTAATTTATTAGACCTTTTATTCAAACATTGTTAAGAAATAAAGAGATATTCACGAATTTCACGTTACAACTATGTGATATGTGACAGCGATTGCGTTCGCTAAGGTATAGAATGAACGATATAGTTGACATTAATTATAATTGTCTAAGCAAAACTTATTCTTGAAAGCTATTGAAAAATGTCAAATAAAAAAAAAATTATGTTAACTTCAACTATTTAACGGATTTAACGAAGTTTTTTTATTATACATCGGCTTTTTTATAATACATTTGGAAATTTGTATACGGAAACATTTACAGTCATAGGAATATAGGAGTTGAATGAGGAAGTATTTGAAAAAAAAAACAAAGCACTAAAAAAGCATCTCCACTAGATGGCGACTCTAGCAAAAGTTGATTTTTGCAGGAATCGAATGGACCAAAGATAGTCATTTCCGTTCTTTTTAACTAACATATTAAAAAAACTGAAATTTGAAAAGTTCGAAACAGATATCAAAATGTACAAATAGGATATGAGTTGTTTATTGAGTTTTGAAAACTATTTTACTTTTATACATGAAAGAAAACCGGAAGGGTTGTCATGGAGAAATCAAGAATGTACCGTAACGACATCTAGTTTAATTTGGGGAACAAATGCTTTTTTTATTATTTACTCATTGAAAACGTTTATTGAACATGCATACATTACAAACAAAAAAAAAGTCAAGATAGTAACAGTAGGATTCTAATGGGAAAAGGTTTTTTAAAATCTGTCCAGTCGTTTCAGAGCAAACAAACAATTAAATCTTTTCTCTTTATAGTATTAGTATAGACAAACAACTGAGCCCCATCACAACTGGAGTCCTCTCTAGCCGGGGTCTCTTCCAGCTGGAGACCCCTTACAGCTGGAATGCCCTTAAAGCTAAAGTTTCCTCTAGTTGAGATCTCTACCTCTTCTAGCTGGTGATCCCGGCCATTCCCTCTAGCTGGCGTTCCCTTACTGCTGGAGGTCCTCTAGCCGGGATCTCTACCTCTTCTAGCTGGAGACTCTTTACAGCTAGAGGCCCCATACACGTGGAGGTCCCTTACAGCTGGAGGCCCCTTCCAGCTGGGGCCTTAAGCATTATGACGCCACAATAGGCTTTGCTTGAGGTTCTTACCAGGTTGGAAATAGCCTAGAAATCTGCTCGACTCGTGACCTTGCACCTCTCTATGATGTACAGCGCGACCACCCAGCATGTCGTCTAAAGTGACAGTCAAGATGGCCGCCGAGCCTTTCTTGTCTTGTGTTGTCTTACTGCCCAACCAGAAGTGAGCATCGTAGGAGTAAGTAGTATTGTTGTCGCCTGTGGTCTGAAAAAATATCAATATAAAAGTGTAGACCCCTTTCTTTAAAAAAAAAAACTTGTCGTTATTGTTTATTATCGGTGGATTTTTAAGCATTTTTCATTAAGATTTTTTTTCATTATCCTAATATTTTTTTTCTTAAAATACTTCCTCTATTCTTACAAACTCACTTTTATTGATTTGTAACATTTAATTGTAAAAGTAACCGTCATTCAGACTCAATATAGCTTGCAATGTGAGTATTAAGAGCCATATTACATCGCAACTGTGATTTCTGCGTGATTTTTCTCGGAAACAAAAACAAATTAACAATTTTGACTTGTTGAATAGTGAAGAATAACTCTTGGTATAGAAATTAGTGGCTCAACTTTTTGGAAATTTTGCTCATCTTTTTAATTAAATCCAAAATACCAGAGAAAGTTTTTCATAAAATGCGCAAAGACACTTTTTTGAAGTCCTGGATTGAGCTACTGTTCTTAACAAACGAAATAAAAGAAATAGAATGATATCTCTTATATAGTCGTAAAGTAAACAGTAGCTCGAAATTTTGAAATAGCACTGATTAAATATAGAAAAACAATTATATTACAAACCAAAAAACATCAAAAATTGCTTGAAGTTAACTTTGAATTTCTCTTAGCCACAACAATATTATTTAACAAAATTTATGCCAGATTAATGACTATTTCATGAGGAACAAAGTTATTATAATTTTAAAGCATAAATTTATAATATTATTTCAATAAATACGATAAATGTAAACGCAAAATCACTACAAAATAAGATGCAGCGGCCGTCTGAGCTCAGTACCGCGCGAGCGCTCCTCAACGTTAGACCTGTGTCGCATTTCTTCGCGCCATTTTTCGATCTAGATACGTTCGAGCGAGCGTAAATAGAGCAGTGTAGTGGGACTTCCAACTTTGGTCACGAAGTTCGATTTATATAGAATTTATATAGCTTATTGAATTATTTCTAATACACATTTGTTATTTTCAGCATAGGTCGAAAGACCCCTAGGTATATTTGTATAAGAAAGTTAAAATATATATTTATATTATGAAATGCAAATAAAGCAAGGTACTTCTTCTCTCAATACACTTATAGTAGTACATAAAATTGGAGTGCATATTTGTAATATTAAAATAACCGCTTTTCACTAAATACATTTGTGTGTATACATGGTACATATACAAAAATAATATATTTTATCTGTCTGTCTGTTAGTTCTGGCTAATCTCTGAAACGGCTTGGCCGATTTTGAAGAGACTTTCACTAGAAGTTGACTTACGTAATGAGGATTAACTTAGACTTATGGCTCGATGCAATTCGACCGATAACAAATTTATCGGAGATCCGCATATGAAACAACTTTTTCTAAATTCAATATATTTATAATCCCGGACGCAAAAACGACGCGGTGTTATAAGTTTGACATGTCTCTGTGTGTGTGTGTGGTGTGTTTGTGTCTTTTTGTGGCATCATAGTTCCCGAACGGATGAACCCATTTTGATTTTGTTTAAAAGGTGTATTAGTCGGGAGTGTTCTTCACTTTGATGAAAATCGATACAAGATGGCCGCCGCCACAAAATGTCGGATCACATATTTTATCACCATTCCATCAATATGGGTATCAAATAAGAGGGCTTGAGTAGTAGAATACTGAACACTATGACAAATTTCAAATCCAAGATGGCCGCCACCAAAAATGTTGGATTACCTACATATTTTTCATGACTCCCTCAATACGGACATTAAATAAAAGGGCTTGAGTAGTAGAATACTGTTTACTATGACAAAATTTTATATACAAGATGGCCGCCGCCACAAAATGTTGGATTATCTATTTATTTATTTATTTTGTACACACATACAATTTCATATGAACAAATGTAACAGACATTAGTACAAGGGCACTGCTTATTTCAAATTGAAATTTCTACCAGCAGGCCCAAAACAGGAAAAAGAAATACAATAAGGTAGTCAGTGTGTACCTCCTAAATAAATTAATATTAAATTAAAATAATAATTAAACTTGGGATGATGTTTCTAATGATACCCTGTACATTCATATCCGTTATATCTTTCAAAAGTTATGGTGCAATAAAAATACTCACATACATACATTAATTCTAAAAACAATAGACTCCTTTTCGAGAGCAGTCGTTTAAAATATTCGGGAATCGATAATGAATCTCACCATAGAAATACTAAAATAAATACAAAAATTGGGAAAAGTATCAAAATAGCTTGAACGTGGTTTCAACACAGTATTGTGGACTCGTGACCTTGAACAAGTTCTCGAGAACTCAAATCACATAGTGAAAATTTGTCATATGGCTCTTAACATGCGCCATCTTGTTTTTGAGGTTTATGTAACAAGGAAATGGCTTATGGCTAAAAAAAAAATGTTAGCACTCTTCCAGTCGTCTATATATCTTTCGTGAAGACGGTAATGAAAAATTAGAACCATTAACTTAGCAAACGATACAGAAATGTCATCCTTTGCTTTCCGAATGACATAACACAACTAATCTGTGACTTGAGTTTTATTTATCAGTTTATGTTCCTACTTAAAAATATGAGTTTAAGGCTGTACAGCTTATTTTATTTCTTGCATTTCTTAACACTGGCATTCAAAATTAAAGGTCAGACCATAGGGGGCCCCGAAAGCGCGGGACCCGTAACATTTGCTATTTTAGCTACGTGACTCCGGCACTGTATACGTAATCGTACCCTAAAATACCAGCGCAAAGATATTTAAAGAGTTAATAAAACCATATCGATTATTTTTATCGATCTGAATGAAACATTTTATACGATTTCATTGGAAATATAAATGTACCGCTAAAGATAATTTTGTGATATGATTTGTAGATAGTTGTAATTAAATTGGCAATCAGATTATGAAGGTGTTATATGATTTAATATTATGATCTTTCGGGGATATAGGAATATAATTCCGAAGAATTATAGTTCTATAATTTATATTTCTATTGCTTTACTAACACAACTGCTCTTAGTAGGTGATGTCAAAAACCATAAAAACTGGTAAAATGAAAGTGGATGAAAAATAATGTAAGGACCGTACGTTGTGGGGTTCGGTCCTCTCTGCTTACCCCGGGGATATGGCGTGAGGATATAAATTATCAACAAGGCAACTGTTTGGTGGGACAAAGAGTAGCCTATATGTTGATTTAGGTTTAGAATTATCTGTATGCCAAATTACATTCAAATCTGTTCAGCCCTGCGATTCCGAATTTACTTCAAAAAACGGCATCAACTCAAACTTGTATCAGAGTACAAATGTTTGTGGCATAAGTGAAGTGAGTTTCGAAATGACATAGGAATAGAATATCTGAGACACGTGTAATTGATCAATTTGGTTTTGTATTTTTATACAAAAGATTGAAACAATAGAATTTCTACACTGACTGACGAGAATTCGGAACAATGAGTGAATTCGAATTCGGGTCTGGCTTTTACAGAATCGAAGGGCAGTAGCTGTTGCGTAAAAGAGTAACAAACATCCTTATTCTTAACACAAAATGCTTAAAAATCCACTTGGTCCCTGGCACCCTGAAATGGGATTCGAACCCACAACCTTTCGCAATCGGGGCGACTGCTCTAACCACTGAGCTACCCAGGACCAGGGCAAATAGCCGTCACAGGATGGATGACCAAATAATTACTCATCCGTGCTTCAAAAGTAGAGTTACCACCCGTACCTTATAATAAAGTATTGTACGTTATTTCAGACAATTGTACTCTATACTCTATGAGAACAATAAAGTACACGAAAATACTTTATTTCGCATGATTTGATTTGTTTGTGATTTTGAAGCTTAGTCGTAAGTATCTTTTCGTTAAATAAAATTTATCAAAATTTATATAGGTAAAGAGCATTCGTTTCAAGCACTTGTTACTTTTCACTACTACAGAGCGTATTCTCGTCAATGCTCAGGCATCCACCCAAACAGCCGAATGAAATATTATTACAAATATTGAAACTTTCGATAAAGATGAGTATTTTGTATTAAAAATAATTTCAAGTATAGCATTGTGAATGCTGAATTAATCAAATATGATAACAAACATCCTCACAAACTTTCGCATTTGTAATATTAGGAAGTAGGATAAAATTTTAAATGTACGAGTAGTTTTAAAACTTTCAGTATTCTTCTTTTCTTGTGTTTAAATTGAGGCTTTAAAACTACTACACTGTAGAGTTTTGTAACTCATACGTTATTATTGAGGATGAGTATGGTAGCTCGGTGGCGTAGTGGATTAGCGCCGCGGCCCGCGATAGTAGTCGTTAAGCAACTTTCGCAAGGGTCGGTCACGGGATGGGTGACCGAAAAATTCTTATCTCGAGCTACTCCGTGCTTCGGAAGGCATGTTAAGTCGTTGGTCCCGGCTGGATTTGCAGTCGTTAATACCCTCCAATCCGCATTGGGCCAGCGTGGAGGGTCATGGCCCATTCTAATTAACCATCCATAAGGAAGGCCTGAGCCCCTGCAGTGGGGACGTAATAGGGCTGATGATGATGATGATGGACCTTGTTTTAACTCATGAGGTACTCACGGGGTACCTCTCATTTAAGGTGAGGTTAAGAGAATGAAATAAATGCAAAGATTGAGTATGTAGCGAAGCGTGAGGCAAATGAGTGATGGAGATTGCTCGTCCCTACTCACCCGACGAGCCGAGAGAAACATTGGTGATAAATGATCGAATTTTGAAAGCTAATAATCAAATATTATAGTGAAACTAGATTATTGTAACAATATTTTCTAACTCATAATGGATTTTGGTTATTCATTTCTTTCTTCACTCAATAAGTATTTTTTTTATTTTGAATGAGGAAGTATTAAAAAAAACACAAAAATGCATGTCCACTATATGGAGACTCTAGCAAAAGTTGATTTTTGCAGGAAACGAATGGACCAAAGACAGTCATTCCCGTTCCTTTTAACTGACATATTAAAAAACTGAAATTTGCAAAGTTCGAAACTTAGATATCAATACAAATACGAGAAAGTACAAATATAATATGAGTTGTTTATTGAGTTTTGAAAACTAATTTACTTTTATACATGAAAGATGACCGGAAGGGTTGTCACGGAGAAATCAAAAAACTACCGTAGCGACATCTAGTTTGATTTCGGGAATTAATGTTTTTTTAAATACTTTCTCATTGAAAAACCGGCCGTTAGTCAAATAACTAATCATTTCAGTTTTTAACTTTAATTTTGGAAAATTATCAAGCGCTAGATTTTTTGTGTTTCTTCTTTCTTTGAACCGAGTGTCGCATATGATTGTTTTAATTTGAATAGAAATTTCAAAAGAAATTAAACAAAAGTTCCGTCATTGAATTAAAAGCAGAAACATAGAATACTTTTTTTAAATCTCTTTCCTTGATTTTATACTGATATTTGATAAATTATTAGTCATTTTGTAGCAAACACCTGATAAATACTATTTCAATAATATTCATCATTCTCGACTGATATAATCGAATTTCAGTGGATAATTTTCTGCAATTCACTATAATATTATTGATTGACTTGGCGGCTTATTATAATATAATTGTTTATTTTTTAAGGCCATTAAGTAATATTTTATTATATCCCTTTTGATTTCTCATCAGCGATAGTGTTTAGATAGAAACTTATAGATCGCATCTGTGCTGGTACAATAATGTGTAACAAAGAAAAAAAACATTTCCTTGAAGAAAAAAAGAGTGTGCCCTCAATATGGACCCTAACTTAGCGCTGGCCCCTGTGTCACTTCAAAATAGGCAGAATGACACAGAGGCGCTTTATTCTGATAGGGCATTTTTTGAGTTGCATAAAAAAATAAAAATATAATGAAAAAGAAATAAATACAGTTTACAATGCAGTGTCTGTAGTCAAAGTTGTAGTCAAAGGTTATTTGTAACTATAAGCTAATTTAATTTATTTTTCATTTTTAGTTCTTGTAAAATAGCTTGTAATTTGCACATAAGTTTATTTATATATTAGGGGTTAAAGTATGAAATTGCCGTTTTATTGTAATAGGTTCCTTGAATTGACATAGAATCTTCATGGTTTGAGGTTTCGAAAGAAACTCTTTTCACATGGTTTCTATGATGTTCTTCTTTTAAAAAATGTGTAAACATTTGAATATCGACTTTCAATTGTTTTTGTTATTCAACTTAGACAAGAAAGATGGATACTGCGAAAATTCGAGTGATTTTTGAATACGAGTTCCGACGCGGAAGTAACGCGGCAGAAACAGCCCGCAATATCAATGTTGCGTTTGGAGAGGGGTCTGCTAATGAACGCACCGTGCGATTTTGGTTTAAACGCTTTCGTGATGGAAACTTCGACTTGAAGAACGAGCCACGAGGAAGACCACCCACACAGGTGAATAACGATGAATTAAGAGAGATGGTGGAAGCCGATCCTAGTCAAACTACACAGGAATTAGGGTCATGGTTTAACGTTACCTTACCCACAATATTGACTCATTTGCGTCAAATCAATAAAATAAGAAAATACGAAAAATGGGTGCCTCACGATTTGACTGATCTGCAGAAAGAAACGCGTGTTAAACCTTGTGTTGCCTTGTTGAATCGATACAGAAATGAAGGAATAGTGGATCGCATTGTGACATGTGGATTCTTTATGATAATCGTAAAAGAAAAATTCAACTGCTGACCCCAGGTCAAACGCCACAACAGTGTCCTAAAGCAAAAATTACCAATAAAAAGGTAATGGTAACTGTTTGGTGGTCTCAGCATGGTGTTATTCACTATAGTTTTCTCCGATCTGGTCAAGCAATAACGGCAGATGTCTATTGTGCCGAACTTCGAACAATGTTGGCAAAACTAGCAGTAAAACAGCCCGACTCATGAATCGATCTACACCATTATTGCTACAAGACAACGCGAGACCTCATACAGCATGAGAAACCGTTTTGACCCTTCAGGAACTGCAGTTAGAAACCATTCATCATCCTCCGTATTCGCCAGACCTTACTCCAACGGACTAGGTACCATTTTTTTTGTGATTTGGACAATTATCTACGTGACAAGGAGTTTTCTGCCAAGAAAACAGTACAAAATGCTTTCACACAGTTTGTGCAGTCTAGATCCTCAGAGTTCTATCGCAAAGGCATAAATGACCTTCCTATTAGATGGCAGCAATGTATAGATAATAATGGCAACTATTTTGATTAAATAAATTTGTTAAAAATTAAAACATAAACAATTTTGATTTTCAGTACAAATCGGCAACAGGGATGACGACTGGGTAAAAAAAATGCAATTCTATTTAGTCCGTCAGTCAGATAATAGAAAAATATTAGATACGTATTTTTTTTTTACTTCAATTTAACAAGAAATGGCTTAGATAACAGGCATTAAAGTTGAGGAGTGGGGGCTCGCTACGTCACAGTTGAGTAGAAAACGTACTCTAACGTGACGTCATGCGACATTTCAACTCCATGTAACGCCGTAATTTTATAATTACGAAAAAAATAAAAAAATACGTGTTTAATATTTTTTAACACTCTACCTGACGGACAAACAAACAAAAATTAGTCGTCATCCCTATTTCATACCACTATTATAAACAGACAAACAATAATACAGTAAATACATGATAAAAAAAAAATATAATTATTACACGGATGTGCCACTAAATGTAAACTAGCCTTCCGCTAGCGGCTTCGCCTGCGCGATCTAGTTTTATGTCCGGAAATGAGAAAATTTCGTAGAAGCTTCCATCACCTAATTTACCTCCTTAGGGGTCGAATTTCGTAAAATCCCGTCTCAGTGAGCACATACGTCCTAAGAAGAACCCGCATGCAAAATTTGAAACTCCTGGCACTTGTGGTTTTTGAGATTTCGTGATGAGTGAGTGACATTTCGTTTTTATATATATAGACAAGCAATAAATAGAATGCTTCATGAGATCAAAACATACCAGAGCCGTAGCCGTAAGTACTTCTATTTTTTCGAAATCCAAATGATTCATCTTTTAATCATATCTTGAGATGTGACAGAAGCATAAACTTTGTCATATATCACTTTTTAAAATACTATTGAGAAGATTGAAATAAGTATTAGGCCAATAATGAGGAAGTATAAAAAAAGAAAGCGCTTAAAAAGCACCTCCACTAGATGGCGACTCTAGCAAAAGTAGATTTTTGCACAAAACGAATGGACCAAAGACAGTCATTTCCCTTCCTTTTAACTAACATTAAAAAACTGAAATTTTCAAAGTTCGAAACTTAGATATCAATACAAATACGAAAAAGTACAAATAGAATATGAGTTGTTTATCGAGTCTTGAAAACTAATTTACTTTTATACATGAAAGAAAACCGGAAGGGTTGTAACGGAGAAATCAAGAAAGTACCGTAGCGACATCTAGTTTGATTTCGGGAACTAATGTTTTTTTTTAAATATGTACTTCCTCATTGCCTGCCTTCTTGTTGTCAATGTTGTGCGCAGAACACATAAAAAATAATCATTTACATTTTGGCGGTTCATTTTTAATAGATTATAGTATATGCAAAAATATTACAACGATTTTACCTTCAACACGATGTATGAATCGGCGTTAAAGAATTTGCCATGCATTTTAGGGTCAACGGCTACTGGTTCAAATTTCTGAAAAAAAGAATGGTAATAAAAAAATGACCTACCCAAAAATAAAGTTTAACAACAGCCCATTAAATCAATAGAGTAGCTTGACGGCGTAGTGGATAAGCGCCGCGGCCCGCGATTGTTGTTGTTAAGCAACTTTCGCAAGGGTTGGTCACGGGATGGGTGACCGAAAAATTATTATCTCATTCTACTTCGTGCTTTGGAAGGCATATTTACGTGATTTGACTATTATATATATATATAAATAAATTATTCCAATAAAAAAAATGTTATTGAAATCTGTTACAACGAATGTATTTCAACATCCAGACCCGAGACGATATAGAAAAATAATTTTCTTCATGACCCTGAAGAGGAATCGTAATCGGTAATTTTTTTGTCTGTACATTTGTGGGTGGTAACCCTGTCAAAACTAAAATAACTAGTTTATGTTAACATTAGACAATTTAGCTTAGTGACTATAGCCTTTGTATTGTGGTGGGCAGAAACAACTAATGTACTACATCACCCAGGCCCGAGCCCACCGGGAATCGAACCCAGTACCTCAAGGATTAATATTATGTCTACTCTTGCCTATCCCCGTAATCTAATTGCTGTCTCTGAGGTCTTCAGTTCGATACTTAACAGAGTCAATGTAGAAAACTTACTTAAAATAGTTTTCTGTCAATTCTGGGCGGTTGTGGGACCTTTGTTTCATATTTTTATTGTACGCGCAGTAGCCTATCGATTTTGAAGTTGATTCCTATTGAAATTACATCTAAAATCAATTGATACGTACTTCTATACCCCAGATCTCTATCCCAGGGGAAGAACCGGCGTCAGAGAAAGCAGGATGCTCCATTTTCTAACAGACAACTAACTCATACGCTCCAAACACAACAACTGAATTCTAAGCATTTTGTTAACAACCAAAGCTATATACTACAATTACAGCGGCATAAATCAGAACTAAACAAATTTAAATACAAAATTTGACAACTCACAAAGACACTAGCGCCATATATGATAACTATTTAGTCGCGTTATAACATTGCCGTTTCATTTGGTGGGATTATATATTTATCTGTAGTGAATCACTATCAGATAATGAAGATAACTGTTATCAGATTTTTCAGTATTATTTTGAACCTTATTGCAAGTGACTAAAGTAATATAATGGTATTGTTTTAAGGATAATAGCAATCGATATTTTCCAAGGCCATTTATTATGAATCAGTAAGATAATATATTAATTTAATACTTGTACTTACTTACTAAGCTTAACAGGGTAATTTTCATTGAAGATATTATTAGCGTGCAGGGCGTGAAATTTCCAGATACCGTGTATCAGGAAATTGTCTTAAATAATCGGTCAAGTGCGAATCAGACTCGCGTACGAAGGGTTCGGTACCGAAAACCGGGCAAAAAAGACATTTTGGTTGTAAGGGAGTACTCCTAAATATTTATATAATTCTGGTTTTCGATTTTCAGTATTTTTTGTTGAACTGTCTTACTTTCACGGTTTATAATGGTTTATAATACACTGCCTCGTGACAGACTGACAGGCATAGAAGTCTTTGTAATAGGGTTCCCGTTTTACCCTTTGGCTATGGCTAAAAAATTAGACTTCAAAAAAGAAAATAAAATAGTACTTCCGTAAAAGCGGTCCAATTATGTTAGAGCAACTTCAGTTGAAGTTTGGCGGAGTCAATCGACTTGGTAAAACATGAACCGCATTTAAGATAGTATTTCCTTTTTTTAAGTCGACTTTAGTGATTTTGCCTGTATAATGTTGTAGTCGAGCATTGTTCAAAAATCTTTAACGGTATAATACTTACTTTTAAAAGACAAGTCCAAGGCATCCTGAGCTCTTAGAAGCATGTGTTTACCTGTTTTCTTTATATGTTATTTAGTTGTGTTCTCTTTTTTTCTTTTTGTATAATGTTCTGCGACTACGTTTTGATGTTACATTGTATATTTGGTCCATACTATGCGTACTTGTTTTAGAGTTACGGTATGGCTAATTTCTTAGTTGCGTATCATCATCAGCCCTTTTTACGTCTCCACTGCAAGGGCTCAGGCTTATGGATAGTTAAGGAGGATGGGCCATCCCTCCACTCTGTCCCAATGCAGATTGTAGGGTATTAACGACTGCAAATGCAGCCGGGACCAACAACTGAACGTGCCTTCCGAAGCACGAAGTAACTCGAGATAATAATTTTTTGGTCACCCATCCCGTGACCGATCCTTGAGAAAGTTGCTTAACAACAACGATCGCGGACCGCGGCGCTTATCCACTACGCCACCGAGCTACTTATTTTTATTTTATTTAAATTATATTATTGTAACTTGTTTTGTGAGCTAAATAAATAAATTTTATTATTATCAGAAATACATTACAAGACTGCCTATATCACATGTAGGTGTATGATGTAGCTTCCTGAGCGCTTAGTGTAAGTTTTTTTGACGTTTACGTTCACTGTCGATCGTGAGCGCGTTAAGATTTTAGTATGGAATCCGGTACAGCGCCCCTAGCGGTAACTACCAAGAACTACAAATCTCCATACAAATTCTTAACGCGCTCACTAGTGAACGCGTTAGCGTAAAACTTACACTTACCACTCTGTAGGTTGAAAGTATTTTTGAAATTGATATAAATAGGTAGTTCCGGAGCCTATTCAATGCCAGCATATAAATATTTCGTATTTCTAATGTCAGTTACACCTTTGAAACCAAAATGCTATTTTGTTTACTTCAACAGCATAATTTTGTCGTATAAGTAATAAATTAGATCATCTTTCTTTAACAAATAAATTTGGTTTTCTTTCCCTATCCATAAAAAATTAATTTTATCTTTAAATATCAAATAATTTTAAATGTCAACCCACAATTACATTAGTTTCCTTGTTTTTAGCTGTCGTCTGTTTTTTTTCATTTGTTTAATTAACTAAAGTTGAAAATTGTAATAGGCCTTCTTTATAATATAAATAATACATAAATTTTGCTAACTAGCTGTAAATATTCCGGTGACAATAAAATAATGTCAGATTTTATAGAAATATTACTAAGAAATAATAATAATACTTTAATATGTCTCCACAATTTACAATAAAGAACATCATGGTGTGCCTCCATTTAGGTACATATAATACTTGTATCAAGAGGCCACCGCTCTTCCAGTGGTTACATAGTAATATACTTATAATAGTTATGAGAAATCTTGGAAAGAAAGAGACAATAGCATTATTGACTCAATAAGTAAAACAATATTAAGCTTACTATTTAATGTCCAACCTACTAAGTGTTAAAAAGAAAGTCTTATCCTATTACTAAGTAGTGGTTTTTTGACAGCGTAAAAATTAGAGTTGTTGAAGAACAACTCTTATTTTTATCAGATTATATAATGCTCTGGAAGCAGAGCAAAGTAAACAAACAAACGTTTTTAATATATATATACTTTAATAAACAACCAACTTTAAACAAACAATGATATTTAATTTTATTACAATAAAATAGGAAACTTCAATGTTCCAACAAAACGCAGTGAAATATTACTAGCGATTTTTTTATTATCTAAACAGTTTAATTGATTGAAAAAAAAAGTATAATTTATGTTATTTCTTTTTAATTAAAAATGCATATTATATAATAATAGTTCATAAAGAGAATTTAATAAAAATGAATGTCATAAATGAAAAAAACATGTCTCCAACGCTTGGATAATTAGATTGTCTTCCCAAATTCTTAGACGACGTCTGAAACAAAATGGCAACGGTATAATAATAATGTTTGAGTCAAGGAAAAATATGGAGGAGGTGGACAAAGAAATATCGTCCAATGAGGAAGTATTAAAAAAAACATTAGTTCCCAAAATCAAACTAGATGTCGCTACGGTACTTCCTTGGTTTCTCCATGACAACTTTTCTAGTTTTCTTTCAAGTTTAAAAGTAAATTAATTTTCAAAACTCAATAAACAACTCGTATTCTATTTGTACTTTTTCGTATTTGTATTGATATCTAAGTTTCGAACTTTGCAAATTTCAGTTTTTAATATGTTAGTTAAAAGGAATGGAAATGACTGTCTTTGTTCCATTCGTTTCCTGCAAAAATCAACTTTTGCTAGAGTCGGCATCTAGTAGAGGTGCTTTTTAGTGCTTTCTTTTTTTTAATACTTTCGTTAAAAATGTGAGAACTACATTATGTCTAATTGCAAGGGTTTTGCTAAAGAAAAGTAAAAAAAAATTGTTAATTTTAGAGGTAACTTCGTAACTTAGCCTAAGTTTAAAATCGGTCTAATATTTTCGGAGCCTATTTGATGCAAATAAACAAATTAAATTAGAGAATTTACAAATTCCTTTCTAAAATTCAATTTCGACTTATTTTACACTTTACAGTGCTGTTAATTAACAAGGTTTAGCATCGAGTAAATTTACGCTCAAATTTCAATTTAAGTAATAGTTCAAACTTATATTATACGGAGAATAAGTAAACTCGTACTAGGTTAACCTTTGCCAAGTCTGTTTAATAATATGAATTTTGTCTAATACCAAGTGCAGTCTCAGCGTTAATTAGCTCCAACGCTAAACCTTGCGTATTAATAATTCTGTTATAGCTTAAGACAACTATCTCCGAGTATGCTAGCCGAGTGGCTAGTATGTCGATGGCAAATTTTCACCTCTGAGGACTTAGGTTCGGTCGGGTAATTGTAGAAAATGATGTACCATATTGTATCGAGTTTGGATGTCTTTCGTTGTTTCAGATTTCTATTTCTATCCTATTGTCACGTCATAGAGATATAATGAAATAAAAATCTTTTAAAAATGTATTACCCTTTAAAGTAGGTTTTATTTGTATTGAACCTCTGTGGTAAAACAGCGCTTCGGTCAACAACGAATGGCTGAATTTATAACAGAATGCCACGTATTTTTTTAGCTCGTTTAGTTAAGGCGCTCTTGATTCCATACATTTAAAAAAGCATAGCATAGTTATATTTTTTTTTTGTATACTTTAGATTCTAACAAAACATGCTATTGTATATATTCATTATATAGTTAAGATGAAATATATTAGTCGTAAAATCCATCCAATAGACCTATACTCCATTCATTATAACATTAGAACAAAGAGGATCACAGAAGCAGCAGTGCACAATATTTTATTTTCAAGATAAATTTTAAAAATATATATAATAGTTTTGTTGAAACTTTGAACGTTAAGTAGTCTGAAAGAGTTGGGCAATATGGAACTCCTAAGCCAATATGGAACTATAACTATTTATCTGTTATTTTGATAAATTCTAATTGTAAGTGTATAATTAGAATAGAATTTAGTTATATTTATGCCCAGGAAAGAAACGTAAACAAATTGAAATTTTTATTATTACTTTTATAACAATTATTCAGATATTATTAGATTATTGTTTAAGATATTGGAAAAACTTCCTGAAATGTCAGAGGTAATTGTTGTAGGCCATTCGGACCTGCACCGGAATCGTCCATATTTAGCAAAACTTAACTTCAAAAAGATAACAACTAAAACAAAACAAAAAGAGAACAACAATAATACAATAAAAACTCAATCACGGAATACTATAAAACAACAAGAAAGGCAATAAAATTCACAATTAATATGAATCTCAGATTACGTATTTTGACTATTATGAATACATCATAATCTGACAAAATTAAAAAGCTATACTACCGAAACGATTGAAGGTATTAGGCAACGTTTTAAATTTGGAAGTATAATAGTGACATGAGAATCGTGCCGAGAGTATCCAACCCTGCTTCTCTAAGTTCTTTAAGATGAACACTTTTTATTGTACAAGTTATTAAATCTTTTAAGTTAGTCAAATACTCATAATTTTGTTTAACAGGTAGCTTAAACGACAACTGTTAAGTATAGTGGCTGGTATTTAAGTGGATATGTAACAAATTAGCCGTCAGTCTTAAGAGTAACATGATTTTTAATATTTTGTCAAAAAGTATACCTTAAAAAGAACCCTATTTAACTTCTGTCTAATGCTATAATGAATGGAGTATAATAAGATTAATATTCACGATTTTTTCTATCAAGCCTTTTAATTATTGAAATTTATTTTTATGTTTTTAACAAATAATCAATCATATGTTTAATTTTCAAAAACATTTTTTTATCCGGCAATTATTAGTATAGCCTTAGAATAAAATTGGTTTAAAATGTTGTAATTTCGTATAATCTCGCCTTAAGTAGTAACATCAAATGAAAAATCGTTATAAAATTGCAAAGATATCGTATCCTTTTGCTAGAATCAAAGCTAGACTTGGCGGTCGTTCAGCTGGTTGTTTTTGGTATTTGCGTAGTTGAGCCAGGGCCTGAAACCGGTTTGTGCGGTGTATGGCCTTCGGGCCGATCCCGCGCCTCGCCCACCATGAGAGGGACATCGCTGAGTTTTAGTGGGTAAACTCCTGTTTTTTGTCTAGCCCCCTCGGGGGTGGGGTCACAGGAGGAGTCCCACATCACCCGTGGAGCCCGCGCAGGGTGAAGCGGGTATGCGTAATGTATTTCTCAGCGTCAAAAAAAAACAAAAAAAAAAAAAGGCCTGAAACCGGTTCAGAATAAACAATTTTAATTTAGGTAAAACCTGTTCTCTTGTAATGTTCCGTTCCGGATCGGAACTAAATGCGGAGTGAAATTTGGATGGAATAAAAACCAGTTAATTCGCTTGGTTCGTAAAAAGCAATGTTCTTACGCTTTTAATGCGAATTATGTCATTTTTCAAGCGACGACATTTATCATACCTGTTTACGGATGTTATAGATATGGGTATAGGCACTTAAAAACCGCACTGAAGTTTATGAGATCATTGTCTTATTTTAACCGGTTAATGAAGAAAACCGTATTTCTATTGAAGCGATTTAAAAATCGGTTCAAAGGAGTTTAACCTTTTATGTAAAGTACCGCATGTACTTACGTCGAACCGGTTCAAAAAATAAACCGGTTTCCAAGCCCTGACTTGAGCACATGTCTGCTACGGGTATTAGGCAGTGGCTAAATTATGTTTCAAAATGGGAAAGATTTGATCAGTAATTTAAAAAAGGGACGAATTTTGATGAAAATAATATGCTTAATTATTTTTAACCATTGTCACTTATCACTAGATGGATATTGTTCCTAGGAAAGTATAAGAAGAATAGAAGTTCTGAACACCAACTTTACTTATAGGTCGTTATTCATAAACTTCAATTCGAAAAACAAATTCTTAGTTTTATTTTCAGGGAAATTCCCGAGATCGGAAGTAAAAATTCGGCAGGCGTTATGTTGGTGTCGCCTGCTTGAGTTTGTTTTGTTTTGAAAAATTTTATAATTTATCTCTATTTGTTTTATAAGATTTTGGGGCCAAAAAATGAACTAAGTTCTAAAAACTTAGGGCTATTTTATTTAATATCTATCTAGTGCTAAGTGACAATAGTGTTTTAAAATGAATATTCTTTTAAAAATTAGTTCGTTTATTTTCATTAAAACATCAAGTTGATCCTTTTTTTAAATTATTGCCAAATCAGGCACTTTTTTAATCATAATTTAGCCCCAGAACTTGTCGCCGAGCTGGCATCATTGAAATTACCCGTAGTATACATGGGCTGAAATAAAAATAAAATAAATAAATATACAACAACATCAGAAACATTGCTCAGATTCCAAGATGAGTAGCAAAAGCTCCCGTATTATGGAGTATCTGAGACAACGAAGGTACCACAACACCCAGACCCGAGACAATATAGAAAAGTTCATTTTCTAATTGACCCGACCGGGAATCGAACCGGGACCTTAGGGATGGCGACACCTTGAAACCGGCGTGCGAACCACTCGTCTTTGGAGGTAGACATAAAAAGAGAAAGATCCCCCAAAGGGCCAAAGCTTCACTCTGCTTAGAATATCACTACACTTCCTACTTACGCTTTCAATGTAGTACAGTTTCGTGGACTTCTTGTCGCAGTTGATATCGTCCACGGAGGTCCGGAATCGCTCCACTTCAGCCTTGTTGTTCAGATCCGGTTGGAATTTGAAGAACCTGTAAAAAAATCAGCTTCAGACAGGCTCGAACTACGGCTTCCAATACCTCAGCAATTAATAATTTCTAGTCCCGCAAATACCGCGATTGTATACAGAATCTCCGTATTTTCGGGAACCCCAAATTACTGAGACTGCGCATATAGAAAATATAATATTTAAAAAAAAGGTAAATTCAACAATGAATTTATCAATATAACTCCACGTTTTTTTAAGTTTATACTATACACATGAGATTGATGGGATTGGACCAATTATTTATCACTGAAAACGAAAAAATATAACAATTTCGAAATATATTACTACTAAATTAAAATATAGGTAAATTAGAATAAAAAACTTTAAAAAGGCTTATTACAAGGTATCCGATTATATAACAGATAAGAATGCTTGGAATTAAGTTGGTCCAGCAATTGGATAGGTGATTTCTTCTAATTATATCTCAAAAATTATCTAGTTGCCATTATTATTAAATTATTATAAGATCATAGTTTTTTTATCTCTCTTTTTATAATGTATTGATCTGGTAATGACATGGTTTTTGTGAATGTCATTACTCGTATTAGAGCTGGTGAGTTTCTTGCTCGTTCTTCTTATCAGCCAAAAGACGTTCTGAACTAGTGGTAGGGAAAAATAACGTTGGACGATTCAAAAGTACTTAAAAAAAAATCAACTGAATGTTGCCAATGTAATTATGGCTTAAAGTACATTTAATTTAGTAACTTTGTTCGTCAGTGCGCTGTCAGTCACAGATTAATTCGCGCTCACGAGAGCTCTTGTACATGTTTCTTTCCAGTCCATACGGTGTTGAAAAAAGATGCGGGGTGCACAATATCGAAATCTCGGTATTCCGAGATTGGAAGCCCTAACTCAAACAACGAAGATACATATTTGAGAAATTTGGGGTTAAAATGATGGGTACTCGGGGCTTTGAAGCGTACCGTTCATACTAATATAAAGACCAGCTGTGTGTGAAAGTCTCAGCCCGATCGGTTTAAAATTGACAAAGTTTCATACAAACTTTCATCCCCTATTTTATCCCCTTGGGGGTAGAATAGATCAAAATCCTTTCTTAGCGGATGCCTACGTCATAACATCTACCTACATGCCAAATTTCAGCCCGATCCGTCCCGTGGTTTGGGCTGTGCGTTGATAGATCACTATGTCAGTCAGTCACCTTTGAGTTATATATATTTAGAATATAGAAAATAAGATACTGTATATATATAATGTTAAATTATATACAATATAATATATATAATTTAATATTTGCGGAACCATCTACGATCAGTTCAACTTATTCTTATCAAACCGGACATTTTAATATGATTATAATATAATAGGGATGATGACTAATTTTTGTTTGTTTGTCCGTCAGGTAGAGTGTTAAAAAATATTAAACACGTATTTTTTTATTTTTTTCGTAATCATAAAATTACGGCGTTACATTGAGTTGAAATTTCGCATGACGTCACGTTAGGGTACGTTTTCTACTCAACTGTGACGTAGCGAGCCCCCACTCCTCAACTTTAATGCCTGTTATCTAAGCTATTTCTTGTTTAATTGAAGTAAAAAAAAATACGTATCTAATATTTTTCTATTATCTGACTGACGGACTAAATAGAATTGCATTTTTTTTACCCAGTCATCATCCCTATTATAATTTCTTATCCGCCCACTACTTACGCTGGTCTCTCTCTAGATATCGGCTTAGTGTCTTGTTCAATGTCATTATGAGATGTAACTTTAGTAGAAGTCGCTGTCGCCTCAGAGCTGTCTCCTTTATAATCTGAAATAATAAATCATACATATTTTAGTTCCCAAGGAACGGTTTACTGAGACGAAAAGTAGCCTCTATGTTTAATTAATCTTAGAATTATCCATTCGCCATATTTCATCAATATCCGTTAAGTAGTCTTTACGTGAAAAAGTAACAAACGTAAATACATACAAATAAAAAAATCGAATTTATAATATTATATATACTAGGTGTCCGCCAGCGAACGGTATTCTTCTCTCTAGGAAAATCATTGTGATATAAAGTAGCCTGTGTGTTAATCCAAGCTTAGATTTATCTGTATACCAAACTTAATACCGATTCATATCGTGTAGCTCGGTGGCGCACTGGATAAGCGCCGCAGCCCGCGATCGTTGTCGTAAAGCAACCTTCGCAAGGGTCGGTCACGGGATGGGTGACCAAAATATTATTATCAAATCAAATCAAATCAAAATTATTTATTCAGTTTAGGCTGTTACAAGCACTTGTGAAAGTCGAGAGCTACGCCATCGGTTCGTAAATCTACGGAGACCTTGTACCGAGAAGAACCGGCAAGAAACTCGGCAAGGGCTACTTTTTTCTCCCTGTTTTATTTCATACAGAGCGTCAAGATTGAAAAATGACTTCATTAAAATTTGAAATCACTTTCCATTACAATGTTACACAATATTAGAGTAAAACAGTATTTTCGTAAATCCAATCACATTTGTAGCCAAAGAAGCTCACCGATTAACAATTTAATATATATGAAAAATGAGCCATATTGAACTCCAAGCAGTTTTGTCGTTTAAATATTCATTAACAGTATAATATCCTTTACTGAGTAGAGAATTCTTAATATGGGTTTTAAACTTAGGTGATGCTAAATTTAAAATTTCCAGCTACTCCGTGTTTCGGAAGGCACGTTAAGCCGTTGGTCCCGGCCGCATTTGTAATCGTTAATACCCGCCAATCCGCATTGGGCCAGTGTGGAAAATCTAGGCCCATCCTCCTTAACCAGCCATAGGGAACGCCTGAACCCCTGCAGTGGGGACCAAATAAAGGGCTGATGATGATGATGATGAACATCATCAAAATCCTTTCAGTAGCTTTAAAGTGAAGAAGTAACAAATCGTTTGAATTCGTAGCAAACGCAACTGCACTCGTAGCCGCACATAAAATACGTAGTAAGCTATCGTAGCCGCATTAAACGTTCGTAGTAATAGTACTACAGTTATGACTACAGCATACTTGTATTAATTAAACTATACATATTACTAGCTTATTTCTGCGACTTCGCCCGCATAGTCTAGTTTTAAGTCCAGAAACTAGAAAATTCCCCTCATTCCCCATTAATTTACCCCCTTAGGGGTAGAATTTCGTGAAATCCCGCCGCAGTGTGCACCTACGTCCTAAAAAGAACCAGCATGCAAAATTTGAAACTCCTAGCACTTGTAGTAACGAAGTTTCATACAGACTATGTTTAATAAATACCAAACATAAATAACCAAATAGGTTTATTCCTAATTACGATGTTCTATTGTTATAAGATTTTTTATAGTCTCTTGTAATTGTCACCTTCCGATAGTATGGTGTGCATCAAATAAATGATCTATAATTCATTTAAATAATTGTTTTACTCTGTCTATAACAGACCATCATCCCCTAATTTAGCCTCTTTTAGGTGGAATTTTCAAAAATCCTATCTTAGTACTCCTCTACACTCCCTAAGGAATCTTCATTCCAAATTTCAACTTTCTACACTCAGTAGTTTCGGCTGTACATACGTTGTCAGTCAGTCAGTCAGTAACGCAAGAATTTTATATATATAGATAGATAATTTATAAAGCTTTCGTAAGACACTTCAAAAAGCTTTATAAATTGTAATACACTAATTTTATTTCTTCTCTGATTAAGGAAATGTACTTGAAGGCTGGATTGCACCATAATTGTAGTTTAAAGTTACACAAATATAACCGTCAAAACTAAAGTTTACAATTAAAGTTACTTGTATAACGTTATCCAACTAATGCCAAATGATAACTCATTATTATTCGCTTAGCTAGTACTTTAACGATGTTTGCTATCGTTAAAGCAGGGCTTGAAACCGGTTCAGAATAAATTCAGAATAACGTTCCGGATCGGAACTAAATGCGGAGTGAAATTTGGATGGAATAAAAACCGGTTAATTTGCTTCGTTCGTAAAAAGCAATGTTCTTACACTTTTAATGCGAATTATATCATTTTTAAGCGACTACATTTATCATACCTGTGTACGGATGTTATAGATAGGAGTATTGGCACTTAAAAACCGCGCTGAAGTTTGTGAGATCATTCTCTGGAGTCATATTTAAACTGGTTAATGAAGAAAACCGTATTTCTAGTGAACCGGTTTAAAAACCTGTTCAAAGGAGCTGAACCCTTTATGTAAAGTTCCGTATGTACTTACGTCGAGCCGGTTCAAAAAATAAACCGGTTTCCAAGCCCTGCGTTAAAGTGAGTTAGTGCAACTAACCCTAAAGTAATTATACCTATTTCTATAAAAAAAATAATGTACTTTTTGTGTGTTTCAAAAAAGATCAAACAAATTCGCACCTGCATTGTCTTTGTAGATCTCAGCTAGTTCTTTTTCTATTTTCATTTCTTCTTCTTCTTGTTTTGAATCTTCTTCAATTTTATTATATTCTTTGTTCTTTCGACGTTCTGGGACCTGGTAGGTGTACATCGTTTCATTTATTATGTCTTATTTTATTTTACATGTAAGTAAAAAATCATTGTATATAAAATATTGGATTATCAAATCAAATCAAATCAAAATTTATTTATACAGTTTAGGCTTTTACAGAGCACTTGTGAAAGTCGAAAACTACGCCATCGGTTCGCAAAACTACGGCGGGAGACCTTGTACTGAGAAGAACCGGCAAGAAACTCAGCAAGGGCTATTTTTTTCTCCCTGTTTTATTTCACACAGAGAAGTCTTATTGAAAAGTGACTTCATTAGAATATGAAGTCACTTTCCATTACAATATTAGAAAGTAAATACAACAAAGTTAAAATATCTAACACCATGCCTTTTTGTCATTTAGATATTCCTTAACGGTATAATACCCTTTACTTTGTAGACAACTTTTTATATGACTTTTAAAATGATTTATTGGCAAATCTAATACATCACTGGGGATCTTGTTAAAAGTATTGTATACCTTGACCCATGAAAGAACCTAATACCTTCTGTAACCTGTAAGAAGGCACTACTAGCTTGTTTTTATTTCTAGTATTAAGTTTGTGTACATCACTATGTTTGGTATACACATTAATATTGTTCCGGACAAAAAGTATACAACTATATATAAATTGAGATGCAACCGTCAATATTCCAATTTCTTTAAATTTCTCTCTAAGAGATATTCGCGAACCCAACTGATAGATAGATCTTATTGCCCTTTTTTGTAAAACAAATATAGACTGAATATCGGCTGCCGTTCCCCACAATATAATGCCATAGGACATGATACTGTGAAAATAACTAAAGTACACTGTCCGGGCAGTTTCTATATCGGTAATTTGTCTTATTTTTCGTATGGCATATGCAGCCGAGCTGAGTTTACCAGCTAATATAGAAATATGCGGGTTCCATTGCAGTTTTGAATCTAGTGTTATGCCCAAAAATTTTATTGAACTTACTAACTCTAAATGTTCGTTGTTGAGTTTAATTTCAGTTGGTTCTACTTTTACATTAGGTAAAGTGAATTTTATACGTTTAGTTTTTTTAGCATTCAATTGAAGATTATTAACTGTGAACCAAGATAACACTCGTGAGAGAGCATTGTTTACATCGTCAAAATTATATTTGTTTCTGTCAATGTTAAATATTAATGAAGTGTCATCTGCAAACAACACGATCTCACACAGGTTTTTAACAAAAAATGGCAAATCATTTATATATATTAAAAACAGAAATGAGCCTAAGATAGAACCTTGGGGAACGCCTATTTTTACATGAGACCCCGACGACTTCGCACCGTTTATATCTACCGTTTGTGTTCTGGAACTAAGATACGACAGCATTAGTTTTTGAGCAGCACCTTTAATACCGTAGTAATTCAGTTTAAACGACAGTGTCTGATGCTCAACACAATCGAAGGCTTTGGACAGATCGCAAAAAACACCAAGAGCGTTTTGCGATCCCTCCCATGCTTTAAATATATGCTTTAGTAGCGCAACACCAGCATCTGTTGTCGAACGACCCTTAGTAAAACCGTATTGCTTAGTATGCAAAAGTTTGTTGGAATTAAAGTAGGATATTAATTGTTCCAGAATAAGTTTTTCAAAAATCTTGCTTAGTGTCGGTAGAATTGAAATGGGTCTATAATTACTAGGATCCTGTTTATTACCAGCTTTAAAAAGAGGAATGACTTTACTAAATTTCATGAGATCTGGGAAAATACCCTCATCAATACAGTGATTGAAAATATCAGCGAGATAGGGAGCAATGATATTAATTATATTCTTAATTATATTCACTGATATACCCCATAAGTCACGAGTGTTTTTTATTTTTATTGATCTGAAGCCTTTAATAACATCTAATGAATCAATATATTTGAACTTAAATAAGGTATCACATTTTGGTACACATTTCCTAAGCAAAGCCATTGCTGCCTCTGGCGAAGAATTCAAATTAGAAGTTGTCTCGATCGGTTTATTTATGAAAAAATCATCAAAAATATTGGCGATCAGTTCAGGAGTTTTAATAAGCTCGTTTTTGAAAGTAAGTGCCAATACGTCGTCATGTGGTCTGTTTTTACCAGTTTCACGATTGATAATATTCCAAGTAGTTTTTATTTTATCACTGGAATTTTTAATTTTGTCTCTAATAAAATTTGACTTCGCCAATGCACATACTTTTTTGAATAATTTGGAGTAAGCTTTTACATAATCTACGAATTTTTCAGAATGGTTATACTTTCTAAGATTGTACAACTCATATAACCTGTTTCTGCTTTTATAAATACCAGTCGTAGCCCAGTCACAAAACACAAAATCATAGTATGTGTATGTATACACATACTATGATTAAATTACTTAATTCTACACAAGAAAGTTCAATATCTCGTTCTACCGTTAATTCTACGATATCTTTTCGTTCCTTAGATTTTACAATATCACTAACCAATATTAATGATCCACCGCATTTTGCTCCCCGACGTACATATGAACTTTGCATATGAAAATTATTTAAATAAAACGACATTTCACTGAGTTGCAGCCAATGTTCTGTTAAACAAACTATTTGTATATCGTTTGATTGAATAAATAACTCTAATTCTAAGTCTTTGCCGGCCAAACACTGTATATTTTGATGCATTATATTAATGTATTTAGCCTTTGTCTTACTTTTCAGTTTAAAACTGAATTTGTCAAATTAATATTTACATTAGTAGAATTACTAATACAAAAATTATTCTGTGTTATATCATATATAACAGAATCTTGTAAATTAAAAGCTAACAAAGTAGCTATTTCGGTCTTACATGATTTAGTCAGATACATATTATCTTTTGTCAGATTAATTTTTTTAATATACTTATTAATATCAAAAAATAAAATAACGTCACTATGACGAGATATCATATTATATAATGTCAAATTTAATTTATGTATGCGCATGTTTTGTTCCTTATTGTAGTTTTTGACATATGGAAAGCTGCTTATTATCATTTTACAATTTGATTCAGATTGTAATTTTAGTAAGTTATCAATACTTTTTACATGACCCTGTATTGATGATGATGAGCTATCACCACATAAAATAATTAAAGTGGTAGCACTATCTAGTTCATTTTTGCTCAGATTTTTTACTATATTGTTAAATGATCGACCTGGAGAACAAATATTTATGAAGTTTTGTGCTAACTTGTTTTTGACAGCCGAACCAAGACCTTGGCCCAGCTTGTCAGAAAACATTATTGTTTTGCTACTTTTTGAGTCATAAGACAATGCTGGTTTGAAAGGGCATGCATTATATGTTGTACCTATAGGATAAGAGACAGATGAGACAGATGACTGACCGAGATCATGAGAAATTTCATTAATTTTTGGTACTACATTTATAACGGAATGATCAGCCAAAGAAGAATGATTTATAGTACTTATTTGTTGATTTTTTAATAATGACTCATATCGCTCTGCATTATAGTTGCATTCTTTGATTAGTAAGTGAAGTGAGTCCCTTACAACAGCGAGCCGAGCACATATACTAAGGACGTGTTAAGAAAAGCGACTCCCTTAGGTAACAAGAAAAGATAATTTAAAACTTTCATATGACCATATTAAACCATAATAGAATTTATTTTTTACCGAGAAATTAATATTAATATGTGTCACTATCGAAACTGTATGTATGAAGAATACAATGCACTAATAATATTGGACTTTAGATTGACAGTACAAGGGTAATATGTAAGTAGTTAAGATTCTATCGAGATGCGAGTATTACGTAAACGTTATCAGAGTAGGCCTGCTGGTTGCACTCGCAAGATGTTGAGGTTTAGTTTATTGAAATGTGACGTCACACAATGCTCCGTCATGGCCAAAATAAAATTAATTTTGCAAAAATAAAATTGTACATGCAATTTATTTTAAAACAAAAAATACTATTTATTTATAGTTTATATATAATTTACTATATCCAACATATTTCATAACTTTTTGGTATAACCAGTGGTCGGAATTAGGTAGAGTTATTCATGTACTTACATTGATTTCATACAGCGAAAGAATAAAGTGGATATGCCTCAAATCCCGAGATTAATTTTAAAGAGCAGAAAAAATCCCGTGATTTTTTAAATAAAAAGTAATTTACTTTTACACAATTTAAACTACTGCACGCACGACGTTGCCAAACTTACATCAATGACATCGGATGTCCAAAGATGTCCAAGATTGTCCATTAGAAATCCCGGGAAGGTCCACATTAATATCAACATTTCGATGCAAGTACATAAATAACTCTACCTAATTCCGACCTCTGGTTATAACTGTCGGGTATCCAATGAGAGAGTATTTAAAAAAAAAGAGGTCCCGAAATCAAACTAGATGTCGCTACGGTGCGTTCTCCATGACAACCCTTCCGGTCTTCTTTCATGTATAAAAGTGAATTAATGTTCAAAACTCAATAAACAACTCATATTCTATTTGTACTTTTTCGTATTTGTATTGATATCTAAGTTCCGAACTTTGCAAATTTCAGTTTTTTAATATGTCAGTTAAAAGGAACGGAAATGACTGTCTTTGGTCCATTCGTTTCCTGCAAAAATCAACTTTATGGAGTCGCCATCTAGTGGAGGTGCTTTTTTAGTGCTCATTATTCATAAAAGAAAACCGCAAGGTTTGTTATGGAGAAATCAAGAATGTAACGTGGCGACATCTAGTTTGATTTCAGGAACTAAATACTTTCTCAATTTTTACTATTTATTGGTGTTTACGTGTGAAAAAGATAAGTAGGTACGTGCACGTACTAAATCACTTAAGTTAATAACCTATTTAATTACGTGTAATTAAATAGGTTATTAACTTAAGTGGTGCTTTTTTAGTGCTTTCTTTTTTTTTCTTATAATACTTCCTCATTATGTATGATACCAATCACTCACAACAGTAGTAGTCTTCTTGGTTTCCTTTTTGGTAGCCACCATCAAGGTGGTGCTGGTCACCAGTTTCTCCTCTTCGTCTTCGAGCTCCGCTGACGGTTCCTCTTCTAGATCAGCTGGTAGACCTGAAGAGATAGCCAACGATTTTTCATGATGTAAGTAAGAATAAATCTATACTTCTCTATAATAATACTATTATAAAGAAGAAATATTTGAATGTTTTTTTTTTATTTAGCATCAAATAGGCCTCGTAACAAGAGTTTTTTAAATTTATTTACAGGTACACCATACAGCTAAAACAGCTGGTAATATTATAAAGCTGAAGAGTTTATTTTGTTTGGTTAAACGCGCTAATCTCAGAAACTACTGGTTCGAATTGAAAAATAATATTTTGTATTGAATAGTCCATTTATTGAAGAAGGCTTTAAGCTATATAACATCCCTCTGTAACTAATAGGAGTGAAGTAGCAATGAAATAAGTTCCAAAAACGGGATAACCACGGGACCGAAGCGTATCTTACCTTTGTTTGGACCACCGATTTCAATAACCTCTTGACCCAAAGATTCGGTCAGAGATTTCAAATTATTCTTCGCCGAAACGGATTTTAATAAAGCAATTATCAAAATTAATAATAAAATTCTCATTTTTATGTTATCTTGTACAAAATTTAGTTTTACTACTTTAGAAAGTAATATATACTCAGAACCTACTTGATTAGACTGTTGATAATCCAGTTGGCTGGTTTTTTCTTTATTTTGAGTGTAGCGACATCTATCTCACCGCGCTAATGTCGCGGCAACAATCTATGGCAAGATTGAAGCTTCTAGTGACAGCGAAAAGTCACGAGATGGCATCGCGATTCTTGCATCGCGCTTACTAAGATTCGCCGCGACTAAGCATATATTATGCGGCTGTACAAAGCGAATGATCCCAAAAACTGATTAACAATCTTAATAGCATAATATCTGTGATTTTAGAATTGAATTACTTAGATGTAGGGATGATCGACATTAGAAAAACATCGATGTTGACATCGCTGTCATCATCGTAAGCCCAACTTCGATGTCCGATAATTATCGAAAACTGAACATCGATGTTGGAAAACATCGATGATATTTTGCAATAATTTACAAAGAAATAAAACAGTGAATCTTTCGAAATATTAAGAAACAGAAAAAATCATTACCTATTCCAATATTTTATATCAACTCATTGAAGGAAAACTAATTTTGTTAAGGAAGAACCTTTTAATCTATTTCTTTATTGATAAAGAGTAGAGCCAACGTTTCTAAACATGTATGTAAAAATATGTATTTCAAGATATGTATGTAATACATACACAAAAATTCATTTTTCTTTTTTTCAAAATGTCGATGTTTTTGGTAATATCGATTAATTTAAATTGATATTAATATTATCAAATATTAAATAATGCATTGGTCTTGCGTGAGGCCGTGAGTTAAGATTGATGATTGATTCTGTTAACATCGATGTTAAGACATTGATTTTTTTTGTTTTTAACGTCGTTGTTTATAAAAAATCGATCATTATAGCGCGTCTGATTATGGCCCTTGGCATAGAAAGCACGCTATTATAAATTACGAATTGTTTAATAAAACTTTAACACAATTAAAATAACTAAAATGTAATCTTTGCAATTCACACAAGCTTGTAAATAATGTTTAAATTCTTTTCATAGCGGCTCAAAGACAGACCAATAAATAATAGATCAGAAAAAAGGTCAAGAGTGAGTTCTGCACTTTCACACAGATAATATACTAAACATAACGAGACTGTAAACGGACTGGTCGCCCTGAGACACGGACGTAGCGCTTCATCATTCTTATTTTGAAATATGAAATAAAAACGAGTTTGGTTAGAATATCTTTCACGAAAGTTCCACGGCATAACTCCTCCTTAATAACATATTCCTCTTTAATAAAAGCGAAAACATTGTGATCAGAGGGACTTCTTTCATTAGACGAATTTTAATTAGTTTAGCATAAGTCATCACTCATATATGCGAAGCTCCCCGACACTGAAAAAGAATCTTCTTGAAACCTTCAATGCAAAAAAATCAGCAAGCAATTAGTATCGTAATCTTCTTATAGGCAACTTTTTAATTTTTGTTCTCAAAATAACCTATAAAAACGCAACAGTCATTAAAGTACGTTATCGATTAATTATAAGGTACCAAAGAGCGCTGAAGTCGACAGATCTTTTTTAACTTCCTTTGAAAATGCAAACAAAGAAAAAACTATGTATTTGTTTGGTTACTCCAGTTAGGAGTGCAACCGATGACATCTAGTGGAAAATAGTTGAAGTTGATATATGAGATCGTCTAGCTAGTACATCTAGAGCACGTTAGATGACCTTAAGGATATATTGATATTTTATTCATAAACATCGATGTTTGTCTAGAAAACATCGATGTGCCGATGTTATCGAAGTTAAAACATCGATGTTTTCTAGCTGAACATCGATGTTTATTAAACATCGATGAATATCGATCATCCCTACTTAGATGTTCAACTTCGAAGACATTACAAGAAAAAGCTATGTTTTTTTTAAAGTACAGCAACAGCTACAAATGAAATAACTGACTAATGCCAAATAAGTTTCAGATCTAAGGTTTCAGTACTTTATATCTGAATACCTTAGAGCTATTTATTCAAATACAGATGGAAAGAAAAACACAAATGTAAATTTTATACAAAACTTAATCGGGACTGAAATCTATGCAATTTTTTTTTATTAAATAAACTGTTTCTCTTTCGTATGTTTAACCTCAGCTGATGAGCTGATGCGCTTAATTCCTTTTTATGTTTTGATACAAAAAACGCCAATTTAAATATTTAAAGAAATATAATAATTAAAATATCACAATTGTAGGTACAGTGCTAAAGATTATTGTATGGAGGTAGGCAGACATAGGAATGCAACGCGAATTAGTATACAAGGTTATGGGTAATTAGACGAATCCCTTGAAGGGGTCGTAGGGGAGGTCATTTAAAATTATTTTCACCCCACATTGTATATCCTTTTACCTTCCTAAGGCCTTAAACTACTCAAATATCAATTTTCAGCGATATAAGTCTAAAAACAAAGAAGTTTTATACAAACGTTTTCACCCTTTTTGTACCCTCTTCGGGGTGGAATTTCAAAGGAAACAGTTCTTAGTACACTTCTACGTAATAAGAGGAATGTCCCCTCCAAACGTCAAGTTTCTACGACCAGCGGTTTAAGCTGCGCGTTGTCTGTCAGTCAGTATGTCAGGACATCTCCTTTTATTTTAGACAAACTACTAACTGGCCCGGCGTACTTCGTACCGTCATATACCCGATTATTTTATAAATTATATCTTTTTTATAAATTTTCTTATATACATACATAAGAATCATTCAATTTGGTGCAGTCAAGTTATGCGCGTACATCCATTTTGGCGATTCATTTATATATAAATCTCAATATATATAACTCATAGGCGACTGACTGACATAGTGATCTATCAACGCACAGCCCAAAACACTGGACGGATCGGGCTGAAATTTGGCATGCAGGTAGATGTTATGACGTAGGCATCAGGTAAGAAAGGATTTTGATCAATCCTACCCCAAGGGGATAAAATAGGGGATGAAAATTTGTATAAATCTTCTTAGATTTTCGACAGATTGAACTGAAATTAAAGATTGGAGCTACTATCATGAAGACGTCCGTTTAAAAAGGATTTTGATAAATTCAACCCTTATGGGGATAAAATAAGGGATGATGGAGGATTTTAATGTATTAGTTTGAACCTATCTTCCTGATGGGACGAATAAATAAATATTCGTAATAAATGCTGTTCCAAGTAACTTTACTTTAAATATAAGTACGTTTAAATACAGAAGAAGGTGTCCATTTATTACAAATTAAATTCTATCACACTCGCTATTTATTTGAAAAAGAATGCGATATCTAGGTATATTAACATTAGAAAGAGGAAAAAAAAATTTTTTTTTGTTTGATTGCGTTAAATAAGCTCCGAAACTACTGAAGATTTAAAAGTTCCTTTCACCTACAGGACGCTACATACGCTAGTTATATACACTATAATATAGTTTATTGTAGCTAGTTTTATATATTATTTATACAGTATGGACTGTACCTTATACACGTAGTTTAGTAATCACCAGTTAACTAGGGTACTCTATATAAAATGGGGTCATAATGCACTCTGCCAAAAAACGCATTCAGTTATTTTTTAACTGCGCGTCAGTTAACTGGCTTATTTGAACCGGATAGTGATTGTTTAATTTACAGTGTTACAATTATAAGAAATCTTTAAGGTAATATTTTAAGCTTTTATCGAGTTAAGTAATATTTCCTTATCTAATTTATAATGATAAATTTGTTCATAGTATTAAGTACAGTTGCTTGTCGATGTCTTTTAAATTAGACTACGGATTTTGATGCGGTTTTCAACAATATACAGAGTGGTTAAAGATGAAGATTTATAAAAGGCGAAACCACTGGCGGAAAGCTAGTAATGTTATAAAGTATGGAATAGAATAGCAATTCATTTTGACAACACACATCACACACTACACAGCACAAGGTAACCATAAAATACTAATAAATAAAACATAAAATACACTACATAGTATAAAAAAAAGTCGCTTCCTCTGTCCCTATATCCGTGTGTATGCTTAAATATTTAAAACTACGCAACGGATTTTGATGCGGTTTTTTTTCATAGATAGGGTGATTCGAAAGGAAGTTTTTTATGTATAATACAAGAGCACGCGGGCGAAGCCGCTCGCGGAAAGCTAGTTAATATTATATAACAATACAGGATTTGCTTTGACTTAATTTGGCTATTTTAGTACACCTTTGTAAGGATGTTTTTTATAATGTAAATATATTGAACATCTGAGTAGTTCGGCGGCGTAGTGGATAAGCGCCGCGGCCCGCGATCTTAGTCGTTAAGCAACTTTCGCTAGGGTCGGTTACGGGATGGGTGACCGAAAGATTATTATCTCGAGCTACTCCGTGCTTCGGAAGGCACGTTAAGCCGTTGCTCCCGGCTGCATTTGCAGTCGTTAATACCCTCCAATCCGCATTGGGCCAGCGTGGAGGGTGGGTCATGGCCCATCCTCTATAACCATCCATAAGGAAGGCCTGAGCCCCTGCAGTGGGGACGTAAAAGGGCTGATGAAATTCGTGAATATCTTTCAAATGTCAAAGAGACTGCGATTGATTTTAAAATAAGCTGTATTATTTCTCGTTTTCAATCGTTTCTCATTATTAATTTTTTTTTCAAATCGGTTTAATTATATTAAAAGAATTTTTTTTTATTTGTTCCTTTTTTTAATAATAGGCGTTATCACAGGTCCATATTACTTACTTCCAATTTAAACATACTTCTATTTACCCGGATAAACATTCTCTGTGATGCAGTTCCAGCCTAACCTAACTGACTTTTCTTGAAGCAAGGATGATGACTGGGTAAAAAAAATGCAATTCTATTTAGTCCGTCAGTCAGATAATAGAAAAATATTAGATACGTATTTTTTTTTACTTCAATTTAACAAGAAATAGCTTAGATAACAGGCATTAAAGTTGAGGAGTGGGGGCTCGCTACGTCACAGTTGAGTAGAAAACGTACTCTAACGTGACGTCATGCGAAATTTCAACTCAATGTAACGCCGTAATTTTATGATTACGAAAAAAATAAAAAAATACGTGTTTAATATTTTTTAACACTCTACCTGACGGACAAACAGACAAAAATTAGTCGTCATCCCTATTCGTTATTATTTGGGCCGCAGTTCTAACCTAACCTAACCTACTGTTCTGATAACAGTTCGTTTCTTATGTCATTTAGTAAGTTTTCCCTCATGTTTTTCCCAAGTTGAAAAATAGTTAAACCAAGAAAAAAGTAGCATTCTAATTAACGAGAAATAAGAGGGCGTCCATAAATAACGTGAGATGTTTAAGGGGGGGAGGGGGTCGAGTCAAATGTCACGCAATTTTTTTTCTGATTGCAACAAAAAAAAAAATATTTTGGTCCATTTAATCCAGATTGTACATGCTTAAGATTTAATCGTAAGCGTAATCGTATACGATTAAGATCATTCACTAATTCGTTCGAAAGAAAACAATTTCATTCATACCTCGACGTTATACATCTTCTGAATGTCATTTCACAATTCCGAACTTTAAAGAGCATGAGGGAAAGTCATCTGCTCCATTTCTAATACGCCACTGCCTACCGATACAACCGCTGAACGCCTTCATCAGCACGCCTTATGATCTCTATTGCCCAAGTGTACGTGATGATTTAGAGAAAAGATGCTGCAGTACAGTACATCCCACATTGCACAAGACGAGCTAATGAGTTACTGTGCGCAAGCGCCAACGGCTCAGAGTGGCTAGATCAGAACGAAGTTGAAGGGGCAGATGAATTTACTGAAAATCATATGGACATGTTGGTTCCAATAGTCCCTTTTGAGACCGCGCATGATTCTCCATGGACTGAATTAGAGTAGATATTCTTTTTTTAATCACATTAGTCACGATTTAAGTATTCTATTGTTAAATTTTTATTAAAACTCTCAGCAATATTGGTAACTAGTACGAAGCATTTTATTTTCTTTTTACAATAACAATCCAACGTAAGAAACCCACATTTTGAAAAATCTCACGTGAGATTGGGGGTTGAGTAAAATCTCACGACATCTCACCAGGGGGGGAGGGAGGGACAGAAAATTAAAAGAAACACCTCACGTAATTTATGGACGCTCCCTAAATTGTCAAACTTATAGATACACATTACATCTACAAAATACACTAATTTATTATCGAAATCTTTGTGAAAGGATAACTTCGAAACTATTTTAGTTATACACGTAATTTTTTCTACATCGTATAATAGATAATGTCGCTCGCTCCGTTTCACGGAGAATAAACTATGACATATTCCATCAAAGTTACATAAATATAAGTCCATTTGATTACCTATTTTTTTAAGGTGAGTTTTTAACGTACAGGTCAAATTGAAAATTTCTTTTTTTACCGTCATTAACCGACGTACCTAAACAGGTAAACTGACGGCCTCCTTTTTTCGAAGTCGGTGAAAAAGAACATCATTGAATTTATCTTCTTTTTAAGACGGCTAATTTTTTCTTCCTTTTAAATTTTAAAAGCTAGCTTAAATTTTAAAAGGTTGTATCTTCAAAACTACTGAACCGATTTCGATGAAACTTGTAGTGTACCCTTATTTGAAAGCCAAGGGATCAAATATAAATCAATCAATAATCATTGCAATCCTACGTTTAGTTTGCGAAATATCCGTGGACAAACATACATACAAATATCTATAAAATTATGCACACGTGTTTAGAAGCCTATACAGACAAACATATATGAATAATAGCTTTCCGCCAGCGGCTTCGCCCGCGTGCTCTTGTATTATACATAAAAACCTTCCTTTTGAATCACCCTATGGATGAAAAAAACCACATCAAAATCCGTTGCGTAGTTTTAAAGATTTAAGGATACATACGGATATATGGACAGAGGAAGCGACTTTGTTTTATACTATATAGTGATTACGCCATGCCAAATTACATACACACACCTCGAATTGATAACCTCCTTTTATTCAAGTCGATATTAAAATAATACGTATTAATTTTTATTTACTGAATGAAACAAAAATAAAATAACCTATGATTTGTCCACTCTAATGCAACTCATTTCTCTGCCACTAGATGGAGTTGGATGTCCATTTGAAGAGAGAAAATGGCGAATCCTGGGGCTTTAGGCTGATCGGTGGAAAGGACTTTAAAATACCGCTTACTGTAGTGAAGGTAAGGCTGTTAAAGCTTTATCCATTTCCTTATAAGGAAATATACTATTCTTATTGAAAGGTCGTGGATTCGAATTTCATCTCAGAGTACCTAAACCTGGGGTGCGACCGCCTAACTCATGGACGTAGCCGTAGTCGTAGCTATAGCCTACGCTTTATAGGTTTTACACATGAATCTGTTGATATTGTTTTAAAATTAATCATTTTTTATTATTTACATATTTAATCAATGCTTTTAGTTGTTTTTGTTTGCTGAATTATTAAAGTTAAACGAAATTTACAAAATGTCGAATTGATACAAAGTTATTTCGAAAAGAAAAACAAACCAAAATGTTTGATAAAATATTAAAAAAAGCAATTAATTTTAAATGAATATAAACAGATTCATAAGAAATATCGATAAAGTGGTTGGTGGATTTTCTAAGTACTTTTCACCAAGAAAATTTTCTAGTATAGCATTTTGAATATAAAATCGAACAAATAAAATTATTAGAACAAATTTTCGTCTTTATCGAAAGTTTAAAATATTTGCAATAATATTTTCTTCGGCTGTTTGGGTGGATTGCCTGAACATTGATGAAAAGTCTGTAGTAGGGAAAAAGTGACAAGCGCTAGAAGAATTCATCAGTCCTGGGGGCCAATTCTACAAAATAAATTTTGTTTAATCGAATCGAAAACGGATCGATGGATACAAAGTGACATACGATACAATTCCAGTTCTATTTTAGCTGGAATTGTATCGTATGTCACTTTCAGCCAGTTGCATAAACGTCCATTAAAATTATCATTAATTTAAAGCGACATTACCGATACAAATTTGGCATACATTAGAGCACAAAGACGTCATTAAACCTTAATGGACGTTTCTGCAACTCACCGTTAGTAGAATAGAAAAACCATTAAAAACTGTAGTTTCGTTCGGTTTCGAACCGTTTTCGATTCGTTTTCGATGCGATTTAAACATAATTTATTTAGTAGAATTGGCCCCCTATTAGGTCTTGGGTAGCTCAGTGGTTAGAGCAGTCGCCCGGATTGGAGGTCGTTGGTGGATGGTGTATAGCATAGTAAACGCAAAATAAATCAAATAAAAACAATTTGCTAGGTTTTAAATACAAATCTCGTCGTGTGCATCGTCAAAACACAAAGCTTCAATGGAATAACTGTTACCCTTTGAAGTGAGAACGTGGAGAAAACTTTTACAAAGCTTAGCGTTGGAATAAATTTATGCTGAGACAGCATTTATTATTAGCAGTGGTCGGAATTAGGTAGAGTTATTCGTGTACTTACACTGATTTTATACAGTGAAAGAATAAAGTGGATATGCCTCAAATCCCCAGATTAATTTTAAAGAGCAGAAAAAATCCCGTGATTTTTTAAATAAAAAGTTATATACTTTTACACAATTTAAACTACTGCACGCACGACGTTGCCAAACTTACATCAATGAAAGAAAGAAATAAAGAAATCCCGGGACCGTCCACATTCATATCAACATTTCGATGCAAGTACATAAATAACTCTACCTAATTCCGACTTTTAGTCAAAATTCATATTATTAAACAGAGACTTGGCAAATGTTAACCTGGTACGAGGTTCTACGGGGGTAATATTTACTCCTAGAAGGTAGTTTTATTCTTATTCTCTGTGTAATATATATTTAGACTAATAATAAAATCGCAATTTTAGCGTATATTTACTCTGACGCTACACCTTGTTTATTAATAGCTTTATTAATTTGTTTATGTACCTAATAGTCGCATCTCCAAAGAATCTCAACTTCTTCTACTTATTATTATATAAATTTTAAAGCACTTTTCTCCTCTCTCTCCAAATTTGCCGTGCCTGATGGGATCCATAATGGTACTTTGTTCTTATGAACATCTTAATACTACATTGTGGAATGCAATAAAATAAATAAAAAAATAAATATTTGCATTATGCTATAGTAGCTCGGTGGCGTAGTGGATAAGCGCCGCGGCCCGTGATCGTAGTCGTTAAGCAACTTTCGCAAAGGTCGGTCTCGGGATGGGTGACCGAAAAATCATTATCTCGAGCTACTCCGTGCTTCGGAAGGCACGTTAAGCCGTTGGTCCCGGCTGCATTAGCAGTCGTTAATACCCTCCAATCCGCATTGGGCAAGCGTGGAGGGTCATGGCCCATCCTCCTTAACCATCATAAGGAAGGCCTGAGCCCCTGCAGTGGGGACGTAAAAGGGCTGATGATTATGCCATTGCACTATCTACCAGAAGTCTAATATTATTAGTGCAATGTCTCCCTCACACCTCAAGGGTGACATATTTATTTATTTATTGTTGTGCTCTAGTAACAAGAGCTGTGTCATAATAGATTGTAGTTGAAGCGACATTGACTTTATATAATTACGGTAACCTTAGCAGAATAGCCTTAGGGCGCGTTCACATATAACGTTCGATTTTACAGGATCCTTGTAAACGGATCCGTCGCTACTGGAGATAGTATTCACACAGCACTCATAGGATCCTTGTTAACGGATCCGTCGCTACTGGAAATAGTATTCACACAGCATTTACACAACTGCACTTTCGTTCTTCAGTATTCGCCTACTTTCTAAGAGGATGGACGTCGTCGTGTTGTATTGGTACTTGCGTCTTGCGTCTGAGGAGGCCCCGGCGTTATTGGATACATCCATTATGGCGGCTGTGTACAGCTCCCACACCCCGCGCACCCACGTGCCTAGCCTCGCGCGGTTCGATCCGAAAAACGGATCAGTATACTGGATCCGGAATACTGTATTATGTGTGAACTCGCTCATGCACCTACATACACTTATAACATACACGTTTAAACGGACCTGTAAAATAGACGTTATATGTGAACGCGCCCTTACAGTCCTAGGAGAGCGACCGCTGACCTCTCCCGGTTATGACTCTAGCCATAGCTATAAAAACTTTCAATGAATTTTCCTGTGGTTTCCCGTGTATTATAAAGCCTATTATAGCCTTCTTCAATAAGTGGATTTTTCAACACAAAATAATTTATCAATTCGAAACAGTACATATAGTTCCAAGTTTCAGACTTCAAAAAACCAGAGGATCATTTCTGGGTAAATGTATTGCTATGTTCAATAAAGTTCCACAAAATGTAATTGACCTGCCCGTAAATAAATTTAAAATTCATGTTAAGAATATACTTATGAGTAAACGCTATTATAAAGTTGATGATTATTTTAAGGATCGCAATGCATGGAATTAATAGCCTTCGCTTTGTTCTATAACGGCTAATTATATGTTCAACATATGTCCTACAGACTTTGAAAGTTGTATTTATTATTGTGATAATACATATTATTTTGGTAATGACATGATTTATGTAAATGTCATTGCTTATGATAAAGAGCTGGTAAGTTTTTTTCGCTTGTTCTTCTTGTCAGCTAAAAGACGTCCTGAACGAGTGGTAGGGGAAAAAAATTTTTTTGGACTATTCAAAAGTGCTTGTAATAGCCTACTTGGATAAAGATATTTTCATTTCATTGCATTAATTGTATAATTTTGAAATCTAGCTCTATCCATTTTAAAGTTATAGTGATTGTGCTAAAGATTTATGGCTTTGTGTACCGTTTAAAGTTGCAAACGCTATCGGAACAAGTGATGATTTTTAAAGATCAAGAAATATAAAAATCTAAAGTAATATTTGCGTAAGTAAAATATCGTTCATTGAATATTAAAAAAAAAAACCCCGATCACAATCGATGTCAAATAGTTGTAGCGCGAACTTAAATATCTTTCAAACATCAAATAGAAATAGATTACTATCGATGTTCGGTGGCGTAGTGGATAAGCGCCGCGGCCCGCGATCTTAGTTGTTAAGCAACTTTCGCAAGGGTCGGTCACGGGATGGGTGACCAAAAAAATATTATCTCGAGCTAGCTTCGGAAGGCACGTTAAGCCGTTGCTCCCGGCTGCATTTACAGTCATTAATACGCTCCAATCCGCATTGGGCCAGCGTGGAGGGTCATGGCCCATCCTCTTTAACCATCCATAAGGAAGGCCTGAGCCCCTGCAGTGGGGACGTAAAAGGGCTGGTGACTATCGATGTTAAAATAAGACAATTAAGCAACAGTCCCTGTGATTAACGCGTTCAAACAAACAAACACACCTAGCTTTATAATATTCAAATTGACATTATCACATCTATACTAGATCGCAGATAAATTCAATTTATATATTTATTTATAATTTAAACTAGTGCCCTCTAAAATAATGCCAATCACACGTAGACATTGACACGCTTAAAATAAATGAGTTACTATTGGCAAGCGTATACATCTCATTGTGTTGCCCAATTGATGAGATTATAAATATGTATAGGTACGTGTGTTGAGTACAACAAAATTTTTCGGCTTTGGTGCCGAATATATTCGGTTCGAATATTTCTTTGACTACACAACACGATACAGCACTAAAAGACAAAACTTCTTATTTAAGAATTATGTATATTAAAATTCAAAGAAATCTGAAGTGTTAAATAAAGCTAATAAAATAAAGCAATTTAAATTCAAATCAACATTTGTTTTTAAACCCTGTTCATGTTGTAAAACAGTGAAATCCTATTATTCCTATTAATTCCAATTAATATTATAAATGTGAAAGTTTCTTTGTTTGGATGTTTGTCCGTTAGTCATGCCGAAACTACTGAACGGATTTTGATGCAATTTTCTATAAAGATAAGGTATTAGCTGGCTTAGATAATAGGATACTTTTTATCCCTCTAAACATTTCTCTGAGGTCCACGCGGGCGAAGCCGCTGGCGAAAGCTAGTGGTATATAAACTTTTAAACTTTCGCGTTGCATTATATTAGATTGTATGAGACAGGTATTAACACGATAGTTAGGTTTTTCACCTACCTATATTTACCGTAATCGAGTTAATACCCGTCTTATATAGATATTAAGCCGAATATCCGGTACGGTACTGAAGCCGAATATTATTCGGTATTTGGTGTGGTATCACTATTCAACGCAACTCTAATTGTTATCCAATCTTTCTATTCGATTACATCCATTGGCAAGGCCTGTATCCCAACAGCTAGGAGCAGGCTATTAATGTCCAGGGCTCATACTTTCCTTGTGGATGGAATCATATCAAAATCGAATAACCAGAATGGGCCATGATCCAGTGCGGATTAGTGGTTGTTTACGATTGCAAATACAGCCGGGACTAACGGCTTAATGTGCCTTCTGAATAGGGTTGCCACCTTTTTTTCCCAATTAAAGTACATTAGTTATTAATATTATAGGTACAGAAAAAAAGTACATAGAATCAAAATAAAGTAATATTTATTTTTCTTTATTATTAAACTTAATTTTTTTTTAATTTTATTTATCTATAGATAGATTTTATTTAACGAAAAAATACTTACGACTAAGCTTCAAAATCACAAACAAATCAAATCATGCGAAATAAAGTATTTTCGTGTAGAGTAACTGCAGCATATTTGGAAAATCAGTTTGTTTTTTGAGAATAAATTGAAAAAAGGGATAGCTCAATAAAAAATACGTTTATTACTTGGAAAACTATTAAACTTTAATATTTATAACTATCATAAAGAACAAAAGTCAGGAACCTTATCAAAAAACAAAAAGAGCTAAAAATTATGTGAATGGACTTAGAGGGCAGGTAATATGGAATATAGTATTCCAAATTATATTCACTTTATAGTATATACTTATATATATTATTATCTATATATATTTTAACAATTATATGTTTTATTAACATACTGTTAACACTTCGATCTTAAGAACTAATAAATTTCTAGTCTTTGTAACAGTTCACGTGTAGTATCCCAAATTAACAACATATCATCCTAACCTAAACGGCATATCACATTTTCAATTCTAGAAATATTCACAAAATTAAAGTTAAATTATAAACTAAAAGGGTCACATAACAGTTTGAATAATTACACTAAATATTTTATGTTTGAGAGTAAATAATTATCGTTGTTTGCATACTTACCAAAAAAAGCTTTGAAATCTGATTCTGTCATCTTGTTCCGTCGGAGCTGGTACCCGGAATGTCAAAATGGTGTCCTGTTTTTAATGCGATATGTCGTAGTGTGCCTTACGACGTCATGTTCACGGTAAAAAAACATAGATGCTGTTAATATTTATTTAGATACCGAAGTATTCCAAGTTACCTGCAGTATCCCAAATATGCTGCAGTTTCTCTACTTTATTTTTCATATAGAGTATAGAGTACAATTGTCTGAAATAACGTACAATACTTTATTATAAAGTACGGGTGGTAACCCTGCTTCTGAAGCACGGATGAGTAATTATTTGGTTATCCATCCTGTGACGGCTCCTTGCCCTGGTCCTGGGTAGCTCAGTGGTTAGAGCAGTCGCCCGTATTGCGAAAAGTTGTGGGTTCGAATCCTATTTCAGGGTGCCAAGGACCAAGTGGATTTTTTTAAGCATTTTGTATTAAGAATACATAAAAATTAGTTTATGTTTTTCCATATAAAATCAGATAATTTATTGTATTTTGACAAGATTTTGACTTCAATATTTGCACATAGTCTTTAAGATTAAATATGCTTTAGTAAAATTATCCTGCAAATACAGATTATTATTTTTCTTGTCATTTCTTTTAGATCTTACCAGATTCCCCAGCGGAAAGGTCCGGTCTTCAGAACGGGGATGCAATCTTTAGCATCAACGGCAAGAATACAACAGATTTATCTCATGACAGCGCGAAGCAAGTGCTCGAAGATGCTCCTGATACATTAACTATGGCTGTGAAACGGTATGTACTATCAAACATATAAGAAATGGGGGTTCTTTTATGGAATAAAAGGGATTTCTCTGTAATGTTCTTCAATTTATTCCTAGCACAGTGAAACCTGATTAGTGGTTTAGTGAGAAACCTCTGTTATTGAGAATAGGGATGACGATTATTTTTGTTTGTTTGTCCGGCAACTAGAGGGTTGAAAAATATTAAACACGTATTTTTTTATTTTTTTTCGTAATTATAAAAACGGCGTTACATGGAGTTGAAATTTCGCATGAAGTCACGTTATGGTACGATTGCTACTAAACTGTGTCGTAGCGAGCCCCCACTCCTCAACTTTAATGCCTGTTATCTAAGCTATTTCTTGTTAAATTGAAGTAAAAAAATACGTTTCTAATATTTTTCTATTATCTGAATGAGGGACTAAATAGAATTGCATTTTTTTTTACCTAGTCGTCATCCCTACTGCAATGATGTCCCGGTACTTTTTCACCGAATTACTGTAAATAAGACTTTTAGAACATGGTTAAATAAGGTTTGATTTCTAGGGATTTTTTCGATGTTTTCCTCTATAATTGAGACGTAGCTCATTTCCCTGTATAAGAGAGACATTTTGAGGGCAAAATGCCATGTGCCCCCAGCTGGAAGGGTCCCCCGGTAAGGGGAGACTCCTCACTCCTGACATTTATTATTACACGATTAGTAAAAAAGAATAGAATGTCAGATGAATTTACCGCGGGCCTCAAACAGTATAGTTACGCAACTGATTGTATTTTTTTTTTTTATAATAAATACCTGAATAAACTTCGCATTTTTTAACACCTTTATAAAAGGACGAACGGTACATTTTGATCTCAATACACGGTGCCTCTGTAAATGATACAGCACAATTTAAAAAATGTCCAATTATAAAACTGGATAAATGAAAACCTCTTTAAATAGTACAATATCCTTGGTCCCTTGAGATCCCAATTAACCAGGTTTCACTCTATTAACAATCTGTAGAATAGGGATGATGACTAATTTTTGTTTGTTTGTCCGTCAGGTAGAGTGTAAAAAAATATAAAACACGTATTTTTTATTTTTTTCGTAATCATAACATTACGACGTAACATGGAGTTGAAATTTCGCATGACGTCACGTTAGAGTACGTTTTCTACTCAACTGTGACGTAGCGAGCCCCCACTCCTCAACTTTAATGCCTGTTATCTAAGCTATTTCTTGTTAAATTGAAGTAAAAAGAAATACGTATCTAATATTTTTCTATTATCTGACTGACGGACTAAATAGAATTGCATTTTTTTTCCCCCGTCATCAACCCTATTATTGTTATTGTATCTACTATCCCTACGGTGGAGGATGGAGGTGTCATAAAAAAGATTATCAGTCATCAAGAAAGAACAACGCGAAATCGAAAGCTAAAACTTTATCTCGCAGTGTGCGGTGGGATTTGCGCACGCACCCCCTTCGTGTGCGGTATGATCAAATAATTGTCGTCACCAGCCGGTTTTTTGAACATTTTCGCTTCTATCTTTAACAATACTGAACGGTTTGACTTCGGATTATTATAATAGTATTCTTAGATATGTTATCTAACAACTTAAAAATTTAAAAAAGGTATTTTTTAAGTACAGGATTCACAATGGCGGTTTATTTATGACATATCGTGAAAATGTGGGTATTTTTATAAATTTTTAGGTTTTTTCAATTCACCTTCTTTTGTTCATGGGTTAATTTAAAATATAAGCGACCAGCATTGACCATAATCGTTCGGAGAGTAAATCTAATAGTGATGTGCCTACGTACGAATTAACATGACAACTGAAGGCCTATTCCATTTCTCAGAAAACGATATTTAGTCTATAGTCGAAATGCTAATATGGCTCCAAAAAACACATTTTTCTATAATTTAAGGTGTAACGGAGGCAGGAGCTGACACTACCTCTAATGCACAGATAATTTACACGAATGTGATTGCAATAAAATAACAAAATAAACTAATTTTTTTGCTTGTCATATCCTTATCGGGTAGATTATTAAACAAGAATTTTGCTACCGGTATATAAGGTGTAATATATTATTATACTGTCAACGATTGTAGGTATTACAATTTTGTATAAAACAGCTGATTATTTTTTCGTAAATTCAGTGTTGCTGCCACAGTAAAAGTTGTTCATTATACGTAACTAATCTACCCCACGAAGTAGTGGCATATAATAATATTATGCCTTATTTAGGCGTAAATTTTTATATACTACTGTACTTTTCATTGTTTCGTGTTCTAAGTGTAACGGTGTGCCATGCCACCGTTTGTTTTCCTAGGTTTCAGTATGCAAACTTTTTACTTTTGAAATTCAACATCATTTCATTTTACTATTCGTCTTTCGTAATTTAAAATTTTGACTAATCAATTTTACTCTTTATGGATGTCAGTTCGTAAGAAATTCTCCTATACACAAGATGAAATTATAATATAATACAATATTATTGGTATAAATTTTACTATGTAATTTTAATAATTCATATATTATGGTGATACAATAATATAACATATTTACTAAATTAAAACTGTATTTTGTACGATCCAAAAGTGTAACAAGAAGCCCGACAAGGGGTATGTATTCGTTTATTTGATAAGAATGTATTAGTTTAAGTAACTTACGAACTGTTTTTTTAAATTTATTTTTGTTTGTTACAGTTTTTTATTATTACCCTTATTTCATTAATAAATTATACTCAAGCTGATCAGCCTATTTAATTGACGAAGCACCGAACCCGTAACATAAGTACAATAATAGTTCCTCTAGACAGCCAACCTTCATGATTTGACTAAGATGTAGAGTTTGTAAAAAGGTTTGTAGCGTTAGTGAATGAGAGTTTAAAAAAAAAACGACGAATCGGTTCTAGATAAAGCAAATGGTATCCTTACGCTTTCTTTGGCTCATCGACTTGTCAGCCACTACCGTGAGCCAAGATGACTCAGAAACACAAGAACATAAGTCGTTTATTTTGAATTTAACGAAAAGGAGCCAAATTTAAATATAGCTCATTATTATCGACTATCAATTAAATATTGACATCGTACCGTTGCCAAAGAAAAATCCAAATTTAAATTGTCCTTTGCAAACGAAACAAACAGTTGATTGTGGCGCTAGTTGTCTATGAAAACAATACGTCTCAAGTACTGCCAAATATTAGTTCCAAGTAATGTCATCTGCCAAAATAAGTTTGTCGAACCTTCGATAAATAAATCTAATAAACCAATGATCGGCTTTTTTTATTCATTTACGATTAGGAAACGAAAACGACAGTTTGAAACATTTTTTTAATTTTACAATAAGTTTGGTTGGTCGAAATGAAGTTCTATTTGGTCTATAAAAATAAGTGAGATTTTTGTTTTTTTTTTCATGATGAGCAGTGAAGATATTCCCGCCATATCACTTTTGGCCATAGTGATTACAAGATATAATAGATATGAGAATAGTGTAATGTTTTATATATTTTAAAACTTTTGTTTGTGTTTTAAGTACGGTGTTTCAAATTTTTTTTTATAAATTTAATCTAGCGGTTCTTACTCTGTGGCGAAAAGTGCTTTCTTTATTTAAAGTTTACTTTTGAGTTTTAATAGATGGCGTTGGTATTAATGTGCTGCTATTTTATCAACAAAAATGTCCTTTGACGAAGTGTATTCCGCTTTCAATAGTGTTATTGAGATATGGTGTCGTTTAATATTTTAATCAAAGCAACTTTGTCGGCCTAAATCTAATTTCCATAACCTCAAAGTACAGTCGATTTAATTGTAAGAAGAAATGTTTTATTCATAACCATTATAATTACCTACTAGTTTGTCTGTAATTAAATGAGGAAGTATACAAAAAAATTGTTTCCGAAACCAAACTAGATGTCACTACGGTACTTTCTTGATTTTTCCATGACAACCCTTCCGGTTTTCTTTCATGTTTAAAAGTAACAAATAAAATATACGAAAAATAACAAATAGAATATGAGTTGTTTATTGAGTTTTGAAAATTAATTTGCTTTTATACATGAAAGAAAACCGGAAGGGTTGTCATGGAGAAATCAAGAAACTACCGTAGCGACATCTAGTTGTTTTTTTAATACGTCCTCGTTCCTTGATAGCTGCAACCCACAGTAACTTCATTATCGTAATACTATCACAATATCAACCTTACATTCTTACAAATGAGCGTCAAATCAAAACTATATTTTTGAATTCGATTATAAACGAAAACGTAAATAATTCTATGCCGTCTTTTGGTGATCAAAATTAAACTGTAAGGTTCCGAGTTAACATGAATTATTCTCAGTTTTTCCTTACTAATGAGCTCACTTTTGACCACAATCACGTCTAGATAATATCTATGGTGGGATGAACTTATCATTGGGAGATAACAATCTATTTTCTTTCCAGCGGGCTCTACGACCCAGTTTTGGACGAGTACGAGCCAATATACGAGCCGATAGAACAGGAAGATTTCGACCAACCATCGAAACCAACTGAGGTAGACCCTTTTTCAGTACAACAGTTCCAAGACGAGAAGAACCCAGAGCTACCTGAACTACGTGATATAGAAACTCCAGCTTTCATAAATGTTCCAGAATTACCGTCTAGATCTCTCACGGCTTCCCCTTTCATCCTTCCAGTAAAACCTTACAGGCCTTTTTCTACAGAGCCTTTACCAGACATTCCTCCCCTAGAAGATCCTATTATACTAAACCCCAATTATAAGGACTTATTCGGTAACAAAGATGATGGAGAATTTACGCCTCAAACTAGATTTAAGCTTCCAATTTCAGAACAGTACGATCCAGATGGCACCAAAAGCAAAGGAAAAATTTGTACCAAAAAAAATGAAACTAGTTTTTCTGAAAATACTCTAATTAAGGATGTGACATTCGAAGAGAAAGCTAAAACAGAAGCAATAATTTCACAAGAAATGCAAATTAAGACCATGCTGGATGAAGTGAAATTTATGAAGAAAATGAAGAACGAAATCGACTTAGATAAAATTGAAATGACAGTTAGCCTTGTTGATGAGAACATTGAGAGAGCTATATCAGTGGCTGATGAAATAAAAAAAGAAATTGATGTTGAACTGTCTGATTCCGAGGCCAGTTCTGATGTCAAAAAGTCGATGTTGGTTACGGAGACGAAATCACAAAAGGAAATATTTGAAGCTAATGTTTTGAGTCAAAATTCATTACAAGAAACTAACGAATTAGTAGAACTGATTGACAAAACTACTGACGAAATCATCAGTTATAATGGAAATAAAACAGAAGTGAACGTTACTAAAGAAGTAGAAACGTTTGAAGAAAATAAATGTAAAGAACAAAATTCTGTAGATGAAAAGAAATTATCTACTAAGCAAGAGTTAGAAGAGAGCATCCTTTCTGGAAGTGTAAGAAGAAAATCAGAATTATTTGATAAAAAAAATGAAAGTAAGGTAATAGAAGAGGAACAAAATGTTGAAAAGAATTTATCCAAAAAACAACTTTCAAGTAAAGATACAGTTGATAACTATGATAGTGTTAATATTAACAAATCAGAAGCAGTAAGTCATAATACCCAGAAGGTTAAAGAAGTTAAAAAAGAGTCCATAAATAGATCTAGTGTTAAAAGTGACTTCCAATCATCTAAGCACAAAGCTTATAATATTGGCTTGCAAACAATACCTAACATTAAAGGATCTATACATTCATCATATCATTATAATTTGTTGCTAAAAACATTCTTCATACATCTAACTGACGTAATGGTTGCTTTATCAAGATTTATTTTGACTGAGTCCGTATTTAATAAAGAAACGGATGAAGATAGAAAAGATGTTACATCGGCAACTACATCTGAACAGACTAGTGTTAGAAACGAAAACAACTTAAATAAAGATTTATTACTCAATGAAAGTCAGGAAGAATATAAAGAAGCGGCTAAAGTTCAAGAAGAACATGTAAGAAAAGAGGTAGCAAAAAATGAAGAAAGTGAAACGATGACTGTAAACAGGAAAATGGCAACAGAAGCAATAATGGAAAAAGAAGAAATCAAAGTTATTGAATATGGAAAAGATGAAGGTGATAAAAAATATTTTGAAGTAGAGCAAGCATCAGAAACAAGAATGCTGTCTGGCTCTAAAATGGCCCAACTTACTGAAAGAAAATCTGAAGAGTTGACTCTTAAAATGGATGCGGTTATATCAGAATTTGAAACTAAAACTGGAATAGAAGCACATACAGGTTTCCAAGATAGAAGATCTAGAAGTCGTAGCAGAATAGAAGAGGAAGTAGCTAAAGAAAGTGATCCACTAGAATGGCTTTCTAAAGTTGATATGAAGTCACAAGAGCTAACTGAAACCAAAACCGGAACTAAATCTATTAGCACTGACTGTGAGTCTTTTGAAAAAAAGACTGAAGAAATTGTTAAAAACCATGAAACAAAATCTACCAAGAGCGAAAAAGGTAAACAAATGTACGTTGCTATTGTAGAGTCACACATATTCACAAACAAAGATGCCATATTTGATGAGCAAATCGGAGAATTTTCTGAAACTTCATCTATTCAAAGTGTAGATGAAATAAATATTGCCTCACAAATGAGTGAAACAATGGCAACCGAGAAAGTTGCATTTAAAAACAAAGAAATGAAACATGAAATTGCTGAAGTTGTACTGGAAGAACCCCATGATTTTGCAATCGTCGATGTACGAAGTGAAGCAGTAGAAGTTAGTCAGAACATAAAATCTGTCACCAAACAGGATGTAGCAAAAGCAACAGAAACTGATACAAAAGAAACTGCTCAAGACATTCTTAAGTTACAGTTAAAAGAGCCGGTAGTTGAAATTGAAGAAGTTCAGATAGAGAAAATAAGCAAACATACTGAAAATAATTATACCAACAAAAAGGAACAAATTTCTGAGTTAATAGAAGTTAAAGAATCTAATCATAAGGTTATTCAAGAAAAACAAAAAGAAGAGCAAAGTAGTGTAGTTGTCGAAGAAATTATACTTAATGATGCCAATGAATCGATTGAAAAAGAAATTGAAAAAGTGAAAATAGAAAAACAGGTCGAAGTACAATCCGAACAGAATATCACGATACCGACTAAAATAAGCTATATAAAAAATGAAGACTCAGCTGAATTGAAAATTGTCAAAGAACAAGTTCTTGAAGTCGAAGAAGCTTTAAAACTATCTGAAGAATCAGAATTGTCTATAAATAAACACACAATAGAGATCGAAAACCAAACTGCTTCGTTCCAAAAGAGTACTATGGAAAGTTTTGAATCTAATGAGATAGTACAAGAATCCTCGTTCACAGCAAAAACTACTGATCAATCCAAGAAACTTACTTTACAAATAGATTTAGCTGAACGGAGGAGACTGCAAAGCCAAAGTTCTGAAATAAGTGAACCACCTTCCACAATAGACACACCTACACCTGCTACTGTACCACCAACACCTTTAACTGATGAATACGTATTCAAACTACAAATCCCACTGCCTAAAAATACAGGAACCCCAGTACCCAGAGATTGTACTCCTGATGAATCTGAAGATGAAGACCCTCATATAGTTAAGAAGAAATTGGTAGCGCACATTGATACAACTTTAGATTCACCAATCATTTATGATCCCCCGTTACCTTCACCTCCAGTAGATAAAGTTCAATCTCCTGTGTACACAAAACCTGGTCTTAGGGGTGGGGCTGATAGGAGAGCGATGAAAAAAGGTGTCTCAACAAAAAAGGTTTGTGATAACATGATTGTGAACTTCAATAATTCCCATTAGGTGTCAATAGATGTCAGCAAAAAAAAACCATTCTAGTGCCGTAAAAAAGTGCTAGTCTTAAGTATTTTCTAATAAAAAAATATACCTCATATTTTATCGATATGGACATAAAAATAACAATGCTGTAAGTATGTACTGTAATGCATCAATTTGTTTAAATGAGACTTTTTAAATTTCAAATTAGATTGAAATTATAAACAAAACGAACATCATTCACAATAGTAATATTATGAATTCAATGTATTTATTACTTATAAGCATCAATTTTTTTTATTATCTCTACAGGAAGAAATTCTAGAGATCGAGAGGAAATCGTCACTCCTCGCATCAGCTATTGATGAAACCATTAAAAGCATTGAAGAATATAAAGAAGAAGTTGGGATCGATACAAAAAAAGAAATGAAGACAGAAGAAAACAGCAAATCAGAGACAACAGTCTCAAAAAAGGTTGAAGAACTAAAAACGTGTAAACGAGAAACCAATTTATACAATGGTTATGCCAAAATTGATTCCGTAACTTACAATGGCACCGAAAATCATGACAGCAAAATAAGCGATGAGTGGAATCACATTGACAAACAAGTGAAAGATAGTAATGAAAAACTTAATGAACTATCACTAAAAGTCAACGGCAATGACTCTGGAACAGAAACATGTGTTAAAAATGAATCACAGAAAGAGGCGTATAGTTTATCGGAAACCCCAGCTTTAAAAGAATCCAAAAATACAACAGAAGTTAATCATATAGCAGAGGACCAGGTGACACAGGGAAATAGAGGTGACGTACAGGAACCCAGCAGTGTATTAGAGTCTACTGATGTTAAACCTGCTCCGGTAATTGAGATTACGAATATAATCGACGCATCATCGATTAATATTCAGAAAAGTCCTTTAGAAGGATACAGACCAGTACAATTTAATCCCGAGGAATTGATAGAAACTAGAAGAAAATTACAAAGCGTACATTTATCTGCCCAGGTAAGAAAAAATGTTTTAATGCCTAAAATTCTTCTTAAATAAGGTTGAACCTGTCATATAATAATTTTTAACAATTTAAGACACTAATGCAAAGAGCAACTTCTCCAAGTTATGTGAGCGCTTCTGGTGAACTATTAGGTACTCATCAGGGAATTGTGGACGGACTAGAAGAAGCTGTTGTCGATGCAGAAGTAGCGAGTAAGTTTAAAAAAGTTTCATTATTACTGTGTGTACTCTGATAACAAAAAACTTTCGCAATAGCCGGCCATCTATTTTTGCATCAAAACTTATCATCTCGAACTATGTGCATGCTTCGGAAGGATTTTTAACTCGTTTAACCTGGCTAACGCTGACCTGGCACAGATGATAATGTCTGCAATGGAGGGTTATTGTTGATTAAGAATATTCTTATCTTTCTGCACGCAAACAGTTCATTGATACTAGATCTATATCAATAATCATCATCATCATCATCAGCCGGAAGACGTCCACTGCTGAACATAGGCCTCCCCCTTTGAACGCCACGACGGACGACATCGTGCCAGCTGCATCCAGTGGTCGCCCGCGACTCGGACGATGTCGTCCGTCTATCTAGTCGGGGGTTGACCCACGCTGCGTCTTCCGGTTCGTGGTCTCCACTCGAGAACCTTTCGTCCCCATCGGTTATCGGTTCGTCGAGCGATGTGGCCTGCCCACTGCCACTTCAGCTTACAAACTTTGCGAGCTATGTTGGTCACTCTAGTTCTTTGGCGAATATCCACGTTTCGGATCCTATCGCGCAAAGAAACCCCTAACATAGCTCTCTCCATGCCTCGCTGAGCGACTCTGAGCTTCTCTAAGAGGCCAGCAGTTAAGGACCACGTTTCAGTGCCATAGGTCATCACTGGCAACACACACTGGTTATACACCTTCGTCTTTAGGCACTGTGGTAATTTGGATGTGAAGATATCGCGTAGCTTCCCGAACGCTGCCCAGCCGAGTTGGATTCTTCGAGCGACCTCTTTGTCGAAATTGGATCTACCTAACTGGATTGTCTGTCCAAGGTACACGTAGTGATCGACAACTTCGAGAGTATCAGTTCCAATGACCACCGGTACGGGTGCAACATGGACATTCGACATGATTTTCGTCTTGTTCATGTTTATTTTAAGACCCACCTGTTTGGAAACGATACTCAGGTCGCTGAGCATTGTACTGATGTGCTCCATCGATCTTGCCAAGATGACTATATCATCGGCGAAACGAAGGTGAGTGATGTATTCGCCATTGATGTTGATGCCGTATTCGTCCCATTCCAAGAGCTTGAAGACGTCCTCCAATGCATTCGTGAACAGTTTCGGAGAAATGACATCTCCCTGTCTCACGCCTCTGCGCAATTGGATTGGTTTCGTGCTCTCTTCCTGGTAGCGAATCGACATTGTGGCGTTGCTATACAAACGCTTCAACACTTCGACGTACCTGTAGTCGATTTGGCATCGCTGGAGGGACTGCAGTACTGCCCAGGTTTCGATTGAATCGAAGGCTTTCTCATAGTCCACAAACGCTAAGCAAAGTGGCAGATTATACTCCTCGGCCTTCTGTATAATCTGCCGCAGCGTATGTATGTGGTCTATGGTGCTAAAGCCTTTTCGGAAACCGGCTTGTTCGGGAGGCTGGAAGTCATCAAACCGGCGTTCGAGACGATTCGTAATGACCCTGGAAAACAACTTATAAACGTGGCTCAGAAGCGAGATTGGTCTATAATTCTTCAACAAGGTCTTGTCACCTTTTTTGAAGAAGAGCACAACCACGCTTCTGTGCCACGCTTCTGGCGTCGTACCCTCGAGAATGACGGAATTGAACAATTTCTGGAGGACTAAGAGTACCGGTTTTCCAAAGTTCAGTAGTGATTCCGTCATCCCCCGGTGCCTTGTTGTTCTTGAGCTGTTTGAGTGCCATTCTAATCTCGTACAGGCTGATGTCTGGGATATCCTCGGTGTGATGTCGGGTCAGCTTTGCTCTGGTGTCCTGAGCATTGCTTTCAATCAATAATACGAAACTGTATTAAAATCAAAATTGACCTCTTTAAAAATAGGTGTTCCACAGGGTTTGATGTCATACATCAGGGTCGGTCACTCGGTCGGTCGTCGGTAATAATAATATATTAATAAGAAATATGAATTGTCAAAAATCAAAAATCAAAATCATTTATTCAGTCTAGGCTGTTACAAGCACTTGTGAAAGTCGAGAGCTACGCCATCGGTTCGTAAATCTACGGCGGGAGACCTTGTACCGAGAAGAACCGGCAAGAAACTCGGCAAGGGCTTCTTTTTTCTCCCTGTTTTATTTCACACAGAGCGTCAAGATTGAAAAATGACTTCATTAAAATTTGAAGTCACTTTCCATTACAATATTACACAATATTAGAGTAAAACAGTATTTTCGTCAATCCAATCACATTTGTAGCCAAAGAAGCTCACCGATTAACAATTTATTATATATATGAAAAATGAGCCATATTTAACTCCAAGCAGTTTTGTCGTTTAAATATTCATTAACAAAGTTTTCTATTGTCTGTTTCTATTTAATTTGATCAATTTTGCAATCACAATGTTGTATTGGAAAACAGTCTTAATGAAAATTGCTTAAAAATTCCACTTTGTCTCTGGTTCTCTGAGATGGGATTCGAACCCTTTTGCAATTCGGGCGACTGCTCTAACTTTTTCTTTTTTCATTATTCTAGAAGAACTTGGTAAGCCTGGTATTACGGAAGAGAAAATAGCAGAGTTAATATCAGGTGAATCGGAGATGTTAAGAGAGGCACATGTTATGGGGTGAGTATTAAGTTTGACTATTACCTTAAAAAATTGAGTACATGATTCATCTCACCTACTTGGTTGTAACAATTAGTCAGTCAATCGATAAAAGTTATATGTTTATTGATATTCTAAACATCTAAGCAAACATTTTCTTTAATAAAAAAAAAATAGACAACTTCATTATACATTTCTTCAAACTAAGAAGCGAAATCACTTCTATTATTGAAATGATCAAGAAAAAAGTATACAGAATTGTCATTTTCTATGTTATTCCGACCAGGAATCGAAATCGGAACCTCGGAGATTTGTTTTTCTTTTATTCAGTGTATTTTTTGCATTCCAATTATTTGTAAATTAATGCCATGTCATTTCAACCATTTTGTATACATATCATTCATAACATAAACTCATTTTTTTAAATATTCCAAACATATCATTACAAAAAAAGTGAAATATCATATTTTCGTAAATAGTAATCACTGTAAGATTCAAATATTTTATCATATCACTTGACATAAATCATGACGTGTAATTTTTTCTATGATACTATATTAAAAACGTGTCATACATTTGTTTTTCATACGGTACTTCATTTGTAGTATATCTTTTCAGAATTACTTAATCTCGTCACTTAGGATGGAATGAGGTTTCCCTTTACATTTCTTTTTTCATTAATACATGATTTTAACAATGCAGTTCGAAAAATTATACATACAAATCATTTTCTCAGATTCTGTACTTACATACCTTCACTGTCTTTAGTAGTATTCAAATCATGTATTCACTGCGGTAAACTACTTGCTAAGCTATAAAATTTATATTTGCTAATACAGCAAGTACTCAAAGGTTCTCAAATAGGGCCACTACTCTTTAAAGTCTTCAAACAAGACAATTTTGAATTTAACATATTTAACACTAATACAATAAATACCAAACAAAATGGTTGAAAACAGGCTGTCTCGTGTACTGAAATCACATATGCATCGGCTCGATGACGATTCCAGCGTGGATTTTAAGAAGATAAAACCGATCATAGAGTCTTTGAAAGATTCCGAAGTATTAAAAGCGCTGAACGAAGAGTTGATAAGGACGCAAGAAGAAAAAAAGAAGGAGGAACAAAAGAAATGGACGACGTTCTTGCAAAAGCCTAAGCGACCGGTGCCAAGGGCTAAGTTTGGTTACTACGGTTATATTGAACCGGAAGAGATAGTGGTTGAGGTGAGACCATTTATTTATCACTACATAGTATAAAACAAAGTCGCTTTCTCTGTCCATATATCCCTATGGATGCTTAAATCTTTAAAACTACGCAACGGATTTTGATACGGTTTTTTTTTCATAGAAAGGGTGATTCAAAAGGAAGGTTTTTATGTATAATACAAGCCCACGCTGGCGAAGCCGCTAGCGGAAAGCTAGTATGTAATAAAGCGAGAAAAGCTTAAGAGTATTTCTACAAATTTCGTTATGCACTTACATCACTAGGTCGGAATCTAACCTCTAAAATCTAAATCTATTTTTGCCATCAAGCTCAATAGAAAAAAAATCAAACACAATACAGTTCCCAATCGATTGCCTAACCAGTTTTGGCAACCTATCTGAATAGTTAATCGCCAAAATATAAATAGGAAACGAAACGGCCATGCATTACATAGTGTACACATTTTTAATAGTGTCAATAATGATTATCGACGTGGCAACATTTGTATTCTTTTTAATTCTCTCAATCGAATGATTTTTGGCTGTATATCGATTTCCTGATCAATATTTGGCATACTTTTAGTGGCAACAGTTTGAGACTCTGAATGCAGTATTTTTTTAAGTGTGATAGTGAACGGTAATAGACTCGGAGTGTTTGTGTTTTGGTAAATAATTTCTTGTACTTTGAATGCTCCTTCTGTAATTGTATAATATCGAGGAACAAATGATTAAACCTCAAAAAAGTGATCGAATTATTTCAATTTTATTTTATACAATTCAACATTATGCGTTTGATTTGATTTTGGGAACTTATTTTTTTTTAATACTTCCTTATTATAATATAAACGTCTTGAATGTGGTATCATACTTTCTGTTTCAAATTTATTAGTGCCAAAGTATTATTATTTCCTATATTAACTTATATATCTGTCTGTGTCCAAGGCTATATAAGTATAATCCCTGCAAATTGCTTATGCGCCTACCCGCCATTTCGATAACGTAATTGCGTTCAAAATTCAGTACCGTTAACAAATAAACACCGGTGACGAGCCCATTTTTGTTATGTTTTTGTTCGTTTCGATTGTCATTGTTAAGTTTTGTTGTCACTTGTTATCGTTAACTAAAATAGCAACTGCTATTATGATTTTCACAATAAATAAATATAATTTCATTAATAATAAATAAATGTAATGTTCATAATTTATTATTACTTTTGGTTATGTTTTAAAAAATGTCCTTTCCGTTTTTTTATCGCTTTAATACAAAGGAAAAGTATGTTTTATTTCCGTATACCTCAATATTAACATATAAATTGAATAATATGATATGAGCAATAGCAGTAACATCTTTAAGTAATTTTTATTGGTGGTATCATGATAACTTTGCCAAAACATAATAGATATGTCTTCGTCTTAGAATAGATCAGAAGTTTTTGAGTAATGACTTTTACCGAATACTTTGAAAGAACATGCTATTTATAACAGTGTATTTATCTAGAGTTATCTTAATATTTACGTAAATTTATTTTGTTAAACAATTATTTAATTTCCAGGAACCTTATAAAGTGAAAATAGTGAAACAACCAAAGCCGAAAGTAGCACCTGATTACAAGCCAGAGGTAATTTGTTGACAGCCTAACTAACTGTAATAGTTTACATCGTATTTAATTTTAAATTAAGTTATTAAAAGGAATGTTAATTTAATAAATAAACGTATTGCTAATATTCCTTTGAACTTATTTGTTTTATTAACGAATGGAATCCTAGTTTGTACTTGTAATTTATAGAAGAACTTCCTATTAATCAACTGAATACTTTATATTTGATAACTTCGCACTGACAGAACCCTAATTTATTTTTTTACACAAATGACTTCAAGTTTTTGATGAATAACTATTTATAAATAGATTTATGGTGTGTCCTACTCCTTTTAATAGAAAGGACATGATATAAATGTATCGAACATACATATTATACAAAAAAGTAACAACAGAAGCATCTGACTATATAGACCAACTTATGATTCATGCAAAATACCTACAAAAAAATAAGAAGTTTACACATCTAAGACTAAAACTATTTACACAAAAAAGTAATAATCACAACTACAATACATAGCAAAAATACCTAGGTTTCATTGAAATGGGGTTCCTAAAGGAAATATTTTGGGTCACATTTTTTGCCTCAGTTTAACAAAACACATCAAAAGGATAAAAAGACTAATAGTAGATATAACAGAGGAAATAAGAAGATTTATTGTGTCAAAAATCTATGATTTCTAGACAATGGTATTTTTGTAAGATTGTAAATGAAAAATATTTTTTAAGACTATTTCTACAACAATCTTGTTTGTAATGTAAGTAATATTAATTTTAGCTAACATAATCAGTCGTCATTACATGATGCTCATACAAAATGCTTAATTGCAATCGAAAACTTTTGCTTCACTTAAAACAATACAGCCTTATTAAGTTTATCATATCGCTTAAATCATTAATAAGAATCTATATTTTTGTATTCTTCTATACAATATTGGTACTGTACCATCATCTCATTGCATTTTTTTCTCCATTTTAACATTATTAATATTTGCATTTTTATCCTGCTGTTTTATAATTATTTAATATTGTTGCTATGATTTTGGGCATATTCTACAATAATCTGTGGAGTTAGTGAATGTTTTTTTGCGATCTTGTTCCCTTAGCGCAGTATTCGGACTATTATTATATAATTTCTTAATTATGTCATCCAGCTAAAAGTGAATTTACTAAGGTTTCAATTTATAGTTAGTTTATATAATACATCTCCTATTGTTTTATATATAGGCAGTTCATATGTTTATTTACTTACAAATATTTCAAATAATTACCGTTATTATTTAATATCTAAATCCACAGTTCATATTGAACAGCATCATTGCTTTTATTATACCATTCTTCACCATTCACATCTTCATGAGCATCATCACCACTTCACAGGACTTTGAAACTGGTCCGCTTCCTTGGGAGGAAAGGGCAATGAAGGAGCCTCCTCCTCCTCCTGTGGACGCTGAGGAACCAATTCTGGTCCCCGAAGAGGTACCCGAGTTTTTGGAAGCAGTAGATCCTCTTCCTGAAAGTGAAGTACCAGATTTAGAAGAAACAGGTGATTCTGATGTTTTGTAAGAATGTAAATGTTACAATTATTTACTTAAAGACTGTTCCGACACAATAAAACTTGCAATAATTTAAACTTTATTGAATATTTATCCTTCACAGGAATCCCTCTGCCACCGCCAAATGTAGAAGAACAAGAAAAGCCTTCGTTCCCGATTCAAGAAGAAGAAAATATAGACGAACAAGAAGAGCAACCAGAGATATTAGATATAGAAGCAGTCGTAGAAGAAACTGAGAGAATCGTTGAAGAGATGGAAACTAATAGACTTGCTGAGCAGTTGCTCTCTGGAGTACAATGTATGGTTGGTAAGTAGTAGATGCAGTAAATATATTTGAAGACTTACAAATAGGTAAGACAACTAGAAATATGTTAGAGAAAAGAGAGTCTATTAAGAACATAGAATGGGATGATTGGACGATTTTTTTGACAGGTTTACTTATTTTAGGCTTTATTTGTGGAATAAGGCATTGTAATTTGAACGCAATATAGTCGGTATTTACTATCGAAGTCTCAAAAATAGTAAGCAAATTTAAACACTTATTTTATCATTATTTGACTGTACATTTTTGAAGATTGTATTGTTGAAGTATGTATTGTTGATTGTTTGAAGATTTTATATCTAAGAGAGGTGAAAGAGGCAGTTGAAACAACTTTTCCTTACGCCATGTAAATCAATGACAGATTGCATTAGAATTCAGAGGATTCGGCACGAGGTCTAACTAAATGGGTCATGTGCGATAAGGCCACCTATTGTACTGTGTTTGTTTAAGATGTTTGTGTATTTGTCTTTTCTATTGTACAACAAAGAATGTTTATTATTAACGCGACTCTTTGGTGTATAACGCCATCTTGTAATGCGTAGACGAACCACGCCGCTGCGTTCGATAACACTAGTGTAATACATGCATATCACACGAATTTCAAGAGGTAGGAGAATTCAATCTTTTCATGTAACAATCGTTAGAAATTTAATTTATTAGAAGCAGCTTGAATATGGGGAGGAAGTGCGTTCCAGAGTCGCATATCCTGAAGCGAGAATGAGTTTGAGATAAGCCCTGTGCGGTGAAAATGAGTAGCAGAAGGTTTCTTTGTCTGAGCGAAAGTTGCGACTATGTGAAGCATCTAGAAACTGAAATTTACGTTTCAAATATCCAGACGTACATGGATCTTTAATGACAGAATAAATTGTTGAGAGCATACTCAGATCACGACACTTTAACTTTATTCCATTGGTAGATATGCGATCTCCTTTTGAATTAAATCTGAAACGCTTCAAATGTCTGGTGCAGATCCATCGGCTAGTGTGGAGCAACAGCTAACTCAGATGCGAGCGCAAGTGGCAGCACTGGCGCAACTGCCCGGCGTCATACAGCAGACGTTAGAGCTGGTCACCAAGCAGCTCTCACTACTCACGCAACAGGTTAAGATCATCTCACATACCAATATGTTGTTATAAGCTTTCATGGACATTTACATTAGAATTTTAGTTTTTTACGGGATCGCTACTGTTCCCGATATTACGGAACTGTTGTTCTTTCGAGTCAAGTTCAAGAAGGTAGATAAATATATCCGACTAACACCCAGTTTCTGAATTGAGAATTTAAAGTAAAGCACGTCTCAAACGGCGCTTAAGACATTTCGAATGTCATTTAAACAGTTTTTCGTTTCTGATTTTAATTTTTTTAATGATATCTTGATAAAACCAGGTCTTTTTGCCATTTAACATAAAAAACTTAAGTTATTGAAAATAATCAGTAGATATTTTGAACTTTTCTCAATTCAGAAACTGGCCGTATGACACACAGCCGCATAAACTTAAGTTAGTCCGTGTTTATAGCGCTTGCAACAGCGCTGAGATGTCGGGAACTTAATAAAAACAAGGTATACGGTAATAATCCCGTAGAATACTAGAGAAATAGTGATGCTGGAAAGGAACGCTGTAAATCTGAAAAAAATGGGTTTACGACGCAGTCAGCCATTTGCACAAACGTCCATTAAAATTATCATTCGTTTAAAGCGACATTACCCATACAAATTTGACATTGATTAGAGCTTTAAGGCTTCTTTAAACCTAAATGGACGTTTGTGCAACTTACGGTGTAACCATAAAATAATAATGCGATAATGAGGGTACGTAGGATTTTTATGTATGTACAGTGCAGCCTTTTCTTAATCAATTTTTAAGGATTTTTATCTTTAAGATATTTTAGTCCTATTTTATCCTAAATACACATTGTCTATAGCTCTAAAATAATAATTGAACAATTATAGATAACTTACCATGTCACATTAAGTTTCACCGTGTTTTTGCCAATGGTTCACTCTTAACTTTGGAAAATGCCTAAGTCAAGTCGGTTTAAATTCGAATTATGCATTAGTGTTTGTCACTTCCTCGTATTCTTGGGACGCTCCAACAACAATTAAATTTGATTTGATTTGAATTTTGTAATAAATATAGTAATTATTATTCAATAAAATATTTGCTAATGTATTTTATATTTCACTATTTATTTTATTTATTTTCTATCTATAAAATATATATATTAGGATGGTTTTATCTGATTTTCATCGATATTTAAGCCTGGTTAGTTTGCAGTACCGTGTTTGCGCTCACTCTTGGTTGCAGCTGAAAATCAGCGATTTGCTCGCATTGTATGCGCGTGAATACTTGACGCTGAGCTGGGACCATTGTTTACTGCTGTGACGCACACACACATTTTGTTTTCGAATGTTCATTTGTCTAACCTACATACTTATTAATTATTTTTCGGTTGAATGAAATGTAATGTGTGTGTGTATTTTGGCAAGAAATAAATCATTTATCTATCTATCTTTCTATCTTAACAAGTATTGTATAATTCCAATCATTCTACAAGCATTACAATTAGGCGAATTCATTTCTTCCATTAAGAAACCAAAATTGTTAGCCGGATGATTTCCTACAGCCTTGAAAAGATTGAAATCGAAAATACGTCAGTCAATCTCTGATCTCCTTTGGTCAAATAACTCGCAATTCTTTTTTTGCAGGAATCACAACAAGCAAATAACTCCGAAAACCACGTAGAGCGTGCTGATGAACCACATCAAACTAACGAAGGTGAATATTATCATCACCTCAAGTCCCTTGATTCTCGACAAGAGTCACATGCAAGGCCAATAGGGATGATGACTGGATAAAAAAAATGTAATTCTATTTAGTCCGTCAGTCAGATAATAGAAAAATATTAGATACGTATTTTTTTTACTTCAATTTAACAAGAAATAGCCTAGATAACAGGCATTAAAGTTGAGGAGTGGGGGCTCGCTACGTCACAGTTGAGTAGAAAACGTACCCTAACGTGACGTCATGCGAAATTTCAACTCAATGTAACGCCGTAATTTTATGATTACGAAAAAAATTAAAAAATACGTGTTTAATATTTTTTAACACTCTACCTGACGGACAAACAAACAAAAATTAGTCATTATCCCTATTGCATTTCACTAGAGACTCAACTACATACATTTTGGCCAGGGGCGTAGCTACCGCCGCATCTGCCGTATCAATTATATGGGGCCCCCGGGCGAGGAGGGCCCCAACGTGCGTAAGCAAAAATGAAGAAAAACTTCTAAAATATCTTTTTATTTCAGAAATGACAAAAGTAAAAAAGAGTAGCTCGGTGGCGTAGTGGATAAGCGCCGCGGCCTGCGATCGTAGTCGTTAAGCACCTTTCGCAAGGGTCGGTCACGGGATGGGTGACCAAAAAATTATTATCTCGAGCTACTCCGTGCTTCGGAAGGCACGTTAAGCCGTTGGTCCCGGCTGCATTTGCAGTCGTTAATACCCTCCAATCCGCATTGGGCCAGCGTGGACGGTCATGGCCCATCCTCCTTAACCATCCATAAGGAAGGCCTGAGCCCCTGCAGTGGGGACGTAAAAGGGCTGGTGATGGTGATGAAAATAGAAACAAGTAAAGCATGCGTTTCAAAATTGGCAACACCATACATCGATTTTCGCAGACTCCGGGATTTCTCCGTTTAAGTCATTTACTTCAACGGGGGAAATGTCACAATAATCGATGCACATGCAATTAAAATGAGCACAGTTAATAAATAATTATAATAATAATATATTTTTCTAGATACAAATTCAACAAATGAAGTTAACGTGAACGGCGTTACTGAAGACAAAGAAGACTGTCAAGAACAACAAGTGGCCACGGAAGAAACCGTTACGAATACATCGGTCGCCGAAGAAGAAACCAAACCGAACTTGACGGAAGAAGAGAGGCAGAAGCTGAAGGAAGAAGAGGAAGAAATGCGTGCGGAGCAAAAAAGAATCGAGAAGCAAAAGAAGGTAGGTTCTAGTAATTTGTAGAGGATTAAACTGTTACTTTAAGTTATTCTAAATATTTACCCAAAGATATGTCTTGAATAACCCGATTTGCCAATAAAAATAGAAGAAATTCATTTATTTCATAATGTGTGCAGTAGCGTCTAATTTACTCGACATATTTAGTGACCCCTTCCAAGAATTTCAGGCTGCGATATCTCCTGCGTCCATCCTTTATATGCATTTAAAACAATCAGGCGTTATCTTGTGGAAGATTCCAATGATATCTAGCAACTTTCACATTCGTTACGCAAATTCACATGTACCTCTTGCCACTGTAAGGTCAAAAGACTAATACTCCTTGGATATGGAATACGTGTAGAATGTTGATTATCGCGAGATTAGACGCCGTTTGTACATGAGAACTTGTGTACGGACGCAGTTCACAGCAAGTCTTGCAGGATTGCATTAAATGGAGGTCTTTTATTTTTATTGGCAAATGGGTGACGATATTTGAGACGCCTAAGACTCTCTGGTTGAACATTTAGAAGAGCTAAACCTGTTAGCCAATCTTCTAAAATGTTTGCTCTCAACCAAGGTGATTACACGCCTTAGCGTAGAAAATAATATATCTGATCATGGAAAGGTTTGGTTGAACTGTCAGTACTATTTATTTGGGTAGATATTAGCGTCACACACTTCGTTAGGAGAAATCACACACTTGATAAATATCAGCAAACCAAGGCAATATTATAAATTTTAAGAAGATTTTTATTGTTCGTGTAAGATTTTAGGAAGGTCATGACTCAATGAAAGTTTCTGGAGAATAATGAAAAGTACTAGCTAAAAAAAATTAACAGGAATATTTGGAGGCAATGAAGTTAGAACAGGAATCGAGACAAGTGAAACAACGACCGACACCGCGCGTTGGTAAGCCTAAACCTGTATTTGGGCCACCCGTGCCTGTTGAGAGACCGTTGGTATTACCTGGCGGCAGAAAATGGCGGAAACCGCAAGACGCGTACAATGAGCAGTTCATTGCTGAAACTCTGACGGCTCAAGCCGAAATCATCCAAGGAAAAGCTAAAGGGTATTGTTATATGTTGGCTTTACATGTTTAGTTAATAGTTATATGTCTCATTTTACCTTTTATTTTGTTTCTTAACACATTTATTTAAAATATACCAATATTAACTTTTATAAAGTAATTTATTTTCTTATTAAGGTTCTTGATAATTTTGTCTTTTGAAACATCAATTAAATGAAGTAGTTTCCAAGCAATTTTTATTTTTCTTACAAAAAGTGGGTCTTATTTATATCGACTACTATTAAGCTTAATAATACGATTAATTAGTTTAGTTAGCTATAAAATGGTGCCAATTCTGATGTATAATGAAGAAGTATCTAAAAAAAACATTAGTTCCCGTAATCAAAATTCAATAATATTCTATTTATACTTTTTTGTATTTGTATTGATATTTAAGTTTCGAACTTTGCCAAATTCAGTTTTTTAATTTGTCAGTTAAAAGGAACGGAAATTACTATATTTGTTCCATTTGTTTCGCCATCTAGTGAGGTGCTTTTTAGTGCTTTCTTTTTTTTAATACTTCTTCATTGTCTAAACTAAACTTAAATATATTTTTTACGAGGTCTGTCCTCAATATTTCAAATCTTATCTCATGAAGAAGATGCATATGACAGTATTAAAACTAAATGCAGTTTCGTTTGTGAACGGAATTGGCAGCAATGTCATTACCATTTCATAATTTTCATACATTTATCATTTTATAGGTTATCATACGAAAGTGACATTCTGCCATACGATGAAAGGTTTGTCATACATTTTCATTAAAAAAAAGTATGTAGTACTCAAGCGTATTTTATTCCTTCATAATTTTCCACTCGTCATAGATGCATTTCTCAAACCAACATGAATTAAAAAAAAAGTTTTTTCGTGTTTTTATCTCTGGCGTATAACGTATGTTTTTGAATACAAATCTAATATTATTAAGTAATATGAACTGCGCTTGATTTCTACGAATCTATTAATGCATGGCGTTAATTGTACATTTATTGAATTTGTTCAGCCTAAAATATATATTTTGTATTTTTATTCTTGTTTGTATGTATAATAAGTATAAGGTTTGTTACGAGTTTATCTTCTTAATTTTGTTAATAGATTATGTAAAAAAGGTAGTAATTAAATAAAAAGGATTTATTTTTATAAATCGATGTCAAAAACCAATATCATTCGGACGCAAATGTTCTGATTAAAACATACACCAATGTTATCAATCATACATTTCTGATCAATACTAACCAATAAATACAATTCCATTAAAAACTTAATAATAATGTTAGAAGCAAAGACTTTGGGTAGTCATACATTAACATACTCTTTTCAGGGCAATCATTAAATAAAAAAAAAAATCACAAAAATACATAAAAAGTAATAAAAAAAGATAGGTATTTCCCGTAAATCTGTAATGCGCTGAAACCTTGTCTAGATAACACCCGCGTGACATCATATGAAAATAGAAAGTACGGATGGCACAAAAGGAAAATATAAATTATTTATTAATTATTGAAACACTTATGAATAATTCTCAAAATATTGTTATAATAATTTGTAACTAGTTAATTTATTGCATGAATTTATGGCTAAATATTAAGGTATATAAAAAATAAAAAAATACACTTAATTTGTAATAACGCGATAGCGAAAGGTATGGTAATTTTTTTATATAACCAATTGTAATAATTATATGAGAGACATTAGATATATTTATTATTAGTGAAATTATGTTTACTTATTGTGAAAATCGTAATAGCAGTTGCTATTTTAGTTAACCATAACAAGTAACAACAAAAATTAACAATAACAATAGAAACCAACAAAAGTGATGTGTGATCTCAACACAAATTCATCAGTACTGATTTTTGAACGGAATGACGTCATCAAAATGGCGGCCAGGCGCATTAGCAATTGCTGGGATGTTATAATGTTACCATGAAACCTCTTGAATAAAAAATAACTATAATAAAATCAAAGTTTTTTTCTGCTAGATAAGCGCTTCGTGTTTCTCAATGACCGTTTATAGGCACGTCAACTGGTATCATCAACAAAGAAATAATAATATTATTACTCGGCTTAACGTTCAATTAATATTGTCTTCAAACCCGTGTTTTTTTTTACGTAAATGTAAAGTTTAAAATTAAGAAAAAAAACAATTCATAAAAATATTGAAGCGAATATGTACCTGTACGTACATGCAGATGTATGCGATGGATTTGCTAACCGTACTCAGGGTGATGGGAGACGTCAATTCCAAGCGAACGGCCAGTAATTCTAATTAGTTACTTAATTTCTTCGTTTTTAATTGACACAAATAAATAATTTGCTTTATAATACTTACATGTTTTAGATATTATATAGTCATATTCTTCGCTTTGTAAAATTATTCTTTAAATTTATATTTGCTTATTAAACGGTGTCTGTATATATCGATAGTAATATCTAATGGGAAAGATTGTGTACAAGTAATCAAACCTTGATGCAAAACTATTTTTTTTTTTAGTTTTTTCTATGGATTTTAATATTATTTTGTAGACTACTTTTTTCTTTGAAGGTTTGATACATTTATGCACAGCCAATGCCTTCATTATTTGTTAAACATATGTATAAAAATGTTTGTTATTTCTGTTTAGATTAATGTTATTAGTGCTATTTTGTAAATTTATTACATTCATTTGTAAATGTGTATAATATAACATGAATTATGTGTTAATTCCGTGTTCTGAATGTGAGTTAAGACTTGACCATATTTTACAATACTATGGAAATAAATAGTGTAAATATCACTAGATGGCGCTTCTAGTCACTTTTTAATCTTATTATTCTTTAAAGGGACACTATATTGTAATTTAATATGAAAAGTAATGAAAAAAAACTATTAATAACTAAACCACAACCTTAATTTGCGATGAAAAATATAAAATATATTATTATTATTACTACTAGTACGAATTAACATGTTACCTGATGTCCTCTTCTATTAGTCTTTGAACAAAATCCAAAAAAAAATCGTCCAGTTTTGATATGCTCCAAAGGAACCTTTTTTTCTCTAATTTATGATGCAACTGAGGTAGGAGCTGACGCTGTCTCTGATGCATAGATAATTTACACCAGTCTTTACCAAAGTGGGTGATAACGCCACCTTGTGGGCGCTGCAGGCCTTAATGGGGGCGATAAGTGAACTAGAAAAAATTATTACCTACTTTGCTCAGGTCTCAACTTAACTTTTGCGGATTATATTAAAAGTCTTATCTAATATTTGAAATTATAGTAGTTTTGAGTAGTCGAAAAATAAAAGCGTTAAAAATTATTTATTCTCAAAGTGGGCAGTAGATTAAATGAGTTTGGCAACCCCTGATCTCCACGAATGTGATTTTAATAATATTATAAGAACCATTGGAAATTTTTCATATTTTATGACAATATTTCTTTTCCTTTTACTATTATGTGTCTTTTGGTAGAAAAAGGGATAAATGATTAAGTTGGTACACTGATATCAAATCTATATTATATTTATTTATTTATATTATATATTATCATAACTGATCTTTATTTTTCAGTTGGATATTAAAGTGCATGTCAAAGTATCAAAATGAAATGAAACACCGCTATAACATCGCGAGATGTATCGTATCCTATAGGTGGAGTTATAGCTAGAGGGGCTAGGCGGTCCCACTGAAAGTATCATGTTAATTCGTACGAGTTATATTACCTATCGTGAATATAACCTACAATGCGCTTTTCAATTCAATTTAAACTCACACTCAGTCCACGGATCATAGTTGTTTTTGCTTGTGTTTTAAGTGTTGTCTCGTTTGTTTGTTTGCATGTTTATCCGCGCTGTGGCAGATTGAGATTTGGAACGAAGTTTGGCCATGGGGAAATAGCAAGTCGTATTGTAGACAATATAGGTATGTAATGAAGCTCATATTGGTTTACTGTACACTTAAATTATATGTATAATATGAAAGTAATTTATGGCCTAATTCTTTTAGCAGGCAAAAAAATGACAACATCTTTAACTAGTGAGCGTAAATAGTAACCGATAAATATCGTTACCCATACATCTCTAACGGTTCCGTGTACTGTCTATTGTTGTACGGGATAATGTTAGTGATATATACAATCTATAGCGTTCCGTACAACAATACTACATGGAAACGATATAGTTCTATGGTTAGCGATACATATTGTTAACTTTTAAAGCTCAATTAAAACTTTGGGCTATTATACCTCTTTTCGAGTATCTTTTAAATTTAACATAGTCATATAAAGAAGAAGTGGTAGCCTAGGCCACATCTGAACATTTTTATGACATTATATCAATTTTTATACTTTGACATGTACTTTAATAAACGACGAACGAACGTTAAAGAATAATGATTATGTATTTGACAGCTATGTTACCAATTTTAGTCATTACCTATCAAAAAGGCATGTCGAAGTAATAAAATAATAAGAAATATCGCTGTAGCATCGCTAAGATGTCTTATCCTAAGGCTTAGATTGGCGATCGTACCCCAGCTTTTTAAAATATTATGCTTATTTACACACATAGTTACAGATTGTTGGTGGGGTAGCCATATACGGCGATTTGACTTAGCTTCTTTCAAAGACATCTACTGTCAAATAGTCAAATACCATAGAAATATTTATTTGGATATATAAAAACAATATTAATATGATATAATGACAGAGGTGTATCTTAAACTATTTTTAGGGGTAGATTAAAGAGTCAATTGTTGTGACATAGCGAGCTCCCGCTCCTCAATAGACATTAAACTATGATCTTAGCCATTTCTTTTTAAATTAAATCACAAAGAGTACGTATCTAATATTTATCTATTATCTGACTGAGGGACTAAATATATTCTTTTAACCCATGCAATATATACTTAAAAAAGACAAAGCTATCTTTTTTGTAAATTATTTGTTTTCACTTGATATTAAAGTAATTCCTCGTCAGACAGACACCACACAACTTCTCACTTGTGATTTACCAAATGTGACATAAATTTTATAAAGTATATATTGTAATAATCGTTCCAGGGAATCAAACTGCCACCTTGTGGACTATCATACGCTACACGACACATACGTAGTGAATTATAACAAGTTGATTGAAGTGAGTCTCAGTGCACGATGTGTTACAGCCAGAACATCATGTGTTTCGGGAGAAAACATAGAGCATTTTTCATTATTCATAGAGCAATGAGCGTTCTCATTTGGCAGCAGGGAAGCTATACATCCAGTTGTCCTTCTGTTGGAAAGAGACAGCGGAGATCTAGTGATCACTCACTCTCTCGTGCATGCGTAAATAGTTTGGCACACGGAAAAAGAATTATTTATGCCGATCTAAGACGTTCTAAAGAAAATAATGAGGAACCATTTGAAAAAAGAACATTAGTTCCCGAAATTAAACTAGATGTCGTTACGTTACTTTCTTGTTTTCTCCATGATAACCTTTCCGGTTTTCTTTCATGTACAAAAGTTAATTAGTTTTCAAAACTCAATAAACAACTCTTATTCTATTTGTACTTTTTCGTATTTGTATTGATGTATAAGTTTCGAACTTTGCAAATTTCAGTTTTTTAATATGTTAGTTAAAAGTAAAAGAAATGACTATCATGGTCCATTCGTTTCCTGCAAAAATCAACTTTTGCTAGAGTCGCCATCTAGTGGAGGTGCTTTTTAGTACTTTCTTTTTCTTAAAATACTTCCTCATTGCGATAAATGATGAAAATCGTCGTCTAACGACTTTTCTGACATAACAAAGATGAACGATAAAAATTCATATTTAGACAATTAATTTTTAAGATCAGTCGATGAAACAATGAAAATCAAAGTAAAAGAAACGTCTAATATATACTTTATAGCTGTCCTTAACTATGCATGCGTCAGTAGAGAGAGACAGAGTGCCACGCAGTCAGTAACAAATTCGCGCTCTTTCGAACAGAGACTACTTACTACTCTATCACTAATATGTCTATGGCATAAAATCTATTTTAATAACGCGCCCATTTTATCTTTGCTATTTATAATTTTAAAGAATGAGGTTCTACCCCTTTTTAAAAGTTTTAAGTTACCTAGTTGAGATTATAAAGTGCACTCTACATATAAATTAATTCATCACAAATAACAAATAACGCTACATGTACTTTTAGGCTTAAGAATTTTTAATTATAAATTTTCACAAAGTTTTCAATCATACATATAACTGTATACCTAAAATGAATATATGTGGGTTGATTATCTAATTTCAACATCTATCGCAATCAAGTTACTTTTTAAAGGCACTATACGATAGATTTTGAAATTAGCCAGTTAATCTCCTGATATTATATATGATAAAATATAAAGGATAAGTACATTCTTTACTATACAATATAAAATAGTTTTTATTCTTTGTGATAGCTGCTTATTTACCAACAAATACAAATCAATAGAAAAACAAAAAGTGATTAAAAGAAAATATATTTAATATAAAGAATACGCGACTAAATAAAATAATAAAAAAACACATTATTTTCGAAAAACTCCACACCACTAAACAGACATTCAATTCATTTTTCATTGTTTTCGTCTCGGCACTTCAAGGAATGTTTGATTTTATTTTTCTGTAAACCAATCGTTTAAAAATAAAATGCTTTCGACAAAAATTCCTTCGAACATAACATTAAAATAAAAACTTAATTATGTTCGAAGGAATTTTTCAACAACTGCCTTATTTACACAGTTATGATTAATCTAATTTTATGAACCAGGATCAACTTCATGAAATACGAAAAGCCACCCGTGTCCTTGGACCACCTCCAGCACTCGGAGGTATTCAAATTGATACACAACATGGAGCAGAGTCCGGTGAAGCGTGTTGAGATGCTTACGCCTGTCATCGCCGAGGTGGACTACAGAGAGGTGATTTTTCATTAATGTGGGCTAATCACTACCTTGTATAAAACAAAGTCGCTTTCTCTAACCCTATATCAATGTATGCTTAAATCTTTAAAACTACGCAACGGATTTTGATGCGGTTTGTTTTCATAGATAGGGTGATTCAAAAGGAAGGTTTTTATGTATAATACAAGAGCACGCGGGCGAAGCCGCTGGCGGAAAGCTTGTAGAGTATATGACACTTTTCTGAAAACTATTTTAAATCTTCGTTTGATACATTACCTCGCGTGTTTATAAGTTTTGAGACAAAATTTTTACTGAAAAAATAAAGTAAAACGTTACTGGCTGTTATTTTTTTACCGATTTTCAATTTCGAATGTTAACTTTTAGTTTATTTGTATTGCAATTTCATTTGTTTATATTTTCTCATGATGGAGGAATCGAAACAATTGCGTGCAACTGTCACTTCGCTATTTAAAGCGGGAAAAAAGATGCAGATTTTCTGTGAGCTGAAAAGTTTTCCTGTAAGCCGTAACTTCGTCTATTACACAATACAGCGGTACAAAGAGACAAGTTCTCTGCAAGATCACCAAAATAGTGGTCGGCCCCGCACTGTGAGGACGCCTGCAAACATCAAAATCGTCCGAGAGTGACTTCGCCGAAATCCATGTCGCACTCAGAAGAAACTCGCTCTGCAGACTTATAATTCGCGCGTTTCAGTGAACAGAATACTGAAATATGATGTTAAGGTAAAGGTCTATAGCTGTAGAGAAGTTCACTTTTTAACGTTCGTTTTAAGTTACGACGCGAACGTTGTCCATTGCTGCTGAGGAGACATGACGCCAGAAAGATACTCTTCACCGACGAGAAATTTATACAATCGAAGAAAAGTTCAACCGACAAAACAATGAAGTGTACGCTAAAAGTAGCAAGGATGTCCCAGCTTCTGCACGGAATGTCTCGCGTACTCATTATCCGGCTTATGTGATGGTATGGTGGGTAGTTTCATATGAAGGTATCACTCCGCTCCATTTCTGCCAACGAGGTGTCAAGGTGATAGCCAAAAATTATCAGAGTGACATTTTAGAGCCTGACACGTGATTTCACAATAAGATTCAGCAAGACGCGGCGCTATCCCATAAGCTAAATAGCATCTTGGTTGAGGGACAATGTACCGGCCTTCATCGCGGCGGATGAGTGGCCCTACTCCAGCTCCGACCTCCGCTGGATTATTCTTTATGGACTAAATTAGAGCTCAGGGCCTGCCGAAAGTCCAACCCAAACTTGGAGTCACTGAAGTGAACCCTTGTTCGAGAAACAAAACGAATTCCGTTAGAAATGATTAAAAATAAAGGTTGTCATTTTGAATAAAATATATATTTTATTGTTGATTATTATGTACTTAACGGTTACTGAAAATTTTAAAAATATAAGTCAATTATTAAAAAAGTTACGCAACTTTTATATAAATGCGGTGGACTACCCGTCACGGTATTGTTTCAGTGACAAGGAACGATAATAACAGATAACGAGAGCTAATACAAGCGAGATCCGAACCGAAAAAGTGATGTGAACTATCTGGACGATTAAATAGTGTTGTCAAGCGAGACTAGTGACGCGAAATAGTGAAGTTGAAGAGTGCATATTGTTGTTAAATAATTTTTGTAATTTTATTGATTAAATATAGAGTCGTATTGCAGGAAGGATCAAAGACAGTATATCCGTTGTTTTTAACTACGAGTAACATATAAAAAAACTGAAATTTAAAAAGTTCGAAACTTAGATATCAATACAAATACGAAAAGTACGATTTTTTTTGTATACTTCTTCTTTAAATTGTAAAATATGTAGGTTTTCGTATTTATATATTTTATATATATAATATAAAATTATAGTCACTATAATTAATATTTGTCAGTATATTAATTTGATGTTATAAATACAATGCGTTTATTTTTATTTATTTATTAGTGACTTTAAAGTTACAATTGCTTTTGGAACAAACGATAATTTGAATGATCAAAAAAATTATAAAAACTTAGTTAAACCCGAAATATTGCAGTTAGTATTTATCGCATTCGTTTTTATTTCTCAATAGCTTTCATTTATCGCTTTGCTTCGACAATTCCAATTAACGGGAAATTAACAAAATTGCGATAAATAATAAATTTAGACAATAAAGCCCCTTTCTTTATTCACATGGATTCGTCGTGATCTACAAATGTGTCGTATTTACCATATTCACCATCAGCTATTTTACGTCCCTGCTGCAGGGGCTCAGATCTTCCTTATGGACGGTTCACGATGACCCAATACGGATTGGAGGCTATTAACGACTGCAAATGCAGATGGGTCCAACGGCTTAACGTGCTTTCCGCAGCACGGAATACTTCGAGATAACATTTTTCGGCCACCTATCACGTGACTGACTCTTGTGAAAGTTGCTTAGCAACAACGGTGGTGGGCTGAGGCGCAAATCCACTACTCCATCGAGCTACTCTAAAAAAATCGGTATAACGAAATTCTTTTTAATAGATTTTCTTGGCCAATTAATGCAATATACCTATCATTAATAGAACAATAAGTCAATGTTAGTTTTATTTATTTATTTATTCACATATTATAACTACATAAATACATCGTTAATCATAAGAAACATTTTTTATTTACAGAAATGTCGTTCGGTGACACCCGCTCGTGGTTTTGAAAATCACATGTCACAGCAACTCCACCCGTGAATAAAATAAAAGTAAATGTCCTAAAAGCTTCATAATAATTCGCGCTTCACAAATTATATAACATAATCTTGTATTTTATATTATTTATATTAATCTGTTGTTTCATATAATTAAATGATGTTTCAAACTGCTTAACGTAATTTTATTTTCTACTTTACATTTGGTTTTCGCAGACTACTGCCAAGCCCAAAGATTATTATTAGTTATAGTTTGATAACCATAAGGTATAAAATACTCTGTTCTAGATTTCTCCCATAAAACTTTTCACATTTTACTTTCCCACGACGCCTTGGTTGGCTGGAAGAGTTATCTTCTGGAGATAAGCCCATCCTTGTAACAGATTTATTTGTGTGTTTTTATATAAAATTTTGAGTATAATAATCACACACGGTGGGATTTGACTTTAAATACATTAATTGGATCATACCGATGAGTCTCAATTTGCCATGTTTCTTTGGCTAAGGGTTGTATAAATAGAAAGCTATATGTTGCAAGCCGCAGTTTCAGACAGACATTAGCTATTTTATTAATCAATCGCTTTAGGAACGAATAGCTATTTGAATGATCAAAAAACATAATATGAACTCTTACGTTTAACGAGATCTATTGCATTAAATATATAGGAAAATAACGATATGTCCATGTGTTAAGCCTTATATCGATATTTTTATGAACCTTGCATCTCTAAACGAGCCGGCTCATAAATATGACATTGACAATCATCTGATTTTGCTTGTCATTCTCATTTGTAAACAAGTTTCTATAATTATTTTCTAGTATAAATGTGCAAAAAGATCTCTTAAATAACCATATTTGTGTGACAGTTGATCATAAATTATCTCGAAGAATGGTGACTTCAAAAGTAAGTTATTGTATTTAAAATCATAAAGACAACAAAATGTATTCATCTTCCTTGTCTTCAATATAAAATCCAAAACTAATGGAATTATTTCAATAGTATAATGCTATATGTTATTATAGAACGATAAAGGTTGTATTGTGAATAACAATTTCATAAAAAATTGATAAAACAATACAACTTTGATATAACCTATAGACAGAAAATATTTTGAATATCCATTTTAATTATTATATGATGGGATCCTATCTATATACCAGGGACAAAGTGGATTTTGAAGCATTTTTCATTAAGAATATTAACTATTTTATACTACTATTGAATACTATAGTAATCTCAAAATTAACACGTTGGGCCTGGTGCCGGTCCCTAGGTCCCTAGGGACTGGCAGCAAACTTTCTGTGTGGCCAGTGTCGGTCCCTGGGGACCGGCACTAGAATCTCTTGGCGATAGCATACAACATTGTATCTTTCACTGGCTTACAGCTAAATGGAAAGGACATCAAATTCAGCACTGGGCTCAGCATGTTAAAGTTTGTGTACTGCTTAACAAACTTTTTTTTGGTTGTAATTTTAGCTTGAGGTGTTAGTGGACTTTGGAGACAGTCCAGATCAGGATCTAATAACTAAAACTATTACTAATCTTACATCTAAAGAAGGTGTTAAACAGGTAAGTTAAAGCAAAATATATACTATATAAAACGGGAAAACCAAGGAATATTTAAATAATGTCCGCACATGTCTTTTAAAAGCACTATTGGTTAATTCACCTGGGGTTGATTCCAAAGGAGGTGAATTTGATACTGAAGTTTTTAACTAGAAAACTTATGGAATTTTATAGAAATTTTCAACCCCAATTTCATGCTCTTACGGGGTTGAATTTCTAAAAATCCTTTCCTGATATGTATAGTTTATAGTGCAGTGTATATTCAAAATCATAGAATAAACTTCAATAGTTTACTCTCGGCGATGATGAATCAGTCAGTACAAGTTCATCAGTACAATGCTGTATATTTTACATACATAAACAGAAAGCTATTCAATGGACTGCTATTAATATATATATATCAGTATATCCAGAATACATTAAATTGACAAATATCAACTGAGTTTGAAATCTATTTCCAATGTATTTAGCATTATAATATAAGCGTCATCACTGTAACGACAGTTTGGCTTCACAGGCCAAATTCCAAGATGGCGCTATAATGGTGGAAACCTCATTACCAAGCACGGAGATTTTGGATTATGTCACTAAGACTTCTGGTAAACGAGCTGTCTTACAAGGATTTGGTGGTGAGAATAACTAAATTGAATGAAATAAAAATTTTAGGTCATAATAAGCTGAACATATTGAACATTCAACAACCTCCGGAGTATAGAAGTTTGTAGACCGGTTTCAATGTTATGCCATCTTTGAGATTCAACAACCTCTGGAGCATAGAAGTTTTACACTGGTTTCAATATTATGCCATCTCTGAGATTCCGGGTTAGATTGTCTCGAGTTGATGTAGAAAATGGTTGTGTCTATGTTGTCTCCACTCTAGGTGTTGTGGTACCTTCAAGAACAAGTGGTTTAGCTATTCATCTAAGAATCTGAGCAATATAGATGATACTTACTATTTATATATTGCTTACTATTTGGCCTAGTGCTGCCATCTGTGCCGAGCTTTGTGTAATTATTAGGACGAAAGCAAGCTGATGAATTACTTATTTTATTAGTATTACGCCCAGTTGTACAAACGTCCATTAAGGTCTAACGACTTTAAGCTCTAATGAATGTTCTAAATTTGAAAACTTTGTATTGGTAATGTTGAGTAGTGTGGACAAGCGCCGTGGGCTGCGATCGTTGTTATCAAGCAACCTTCGCGAGGGTCGGTCACGGGATGGGTGACCGAAAAATGATTATCTCTCACTATTCCGTGCTTCAGAAGGCATGTTAGGTCGTTGGTCCCGGCCAAATTTGCAGTCGTTAATACCCTCCAATCCGCATTCGGCAGTGTGCAGCGTCATGACCCTCTTCCATGATCCTCCTTAACCATCCATAAGGAAGGCCTGAGTCCCTGCAGTGGGGAAGTAAAAGAGCTGATGATTTGGGCAAGAACGAATAGTAAGTATAAATACATATAAATTCATTTATGTCAGAGAGTCAGTCAGCCGTCGCCATGGTCTCTGGGCAGACTTGTTGTGGAGGTGCAGTTATAGGAGTGATAAGGTTCCAACAATCTGGTGATATGCTGGTAACAGACGGTAGTATTGATGGTCTACCACCTTCCACCGTGCATGGTATACACGTGCACGACGCTGGTGACATAAGCCAGGTGATTATTCAAAGAAAATTGACAAAGACGTTGTTTATTGAAATGTGACGTCACACGATGCTCCGTCACGGCTAGTGTTGCCATGTCTTCTTATTTTAAATCGGGACAGAATATAAAATAAATTGAGATTTAGAGTTGTAAACAGAAATTAGTTTTCTTACCATCTTAAAAAATAAAGGTTAAATCCTTTTTTTCTCGATTCGGGATAATTAGCTGCTCGATCGAGTGCAAATAAGGACGTCTAACAATACTAGTCATGGTTGCCTGCGTTTCAGTTCTTGCGATCCACAGATTATAAATCGCAAGTTAATTTGCACAAATAACTTGAAATTTAAAACAAAAAGTCAAGTGTCCTATTATTAAAACTTCAAAAATATTCATTTACACTATGACATGACATTTACTATGACATTATTTTTAAATGGCACAATTTCCGTGTATAACGGAACAATCAACATTGATAAAAAAAAGTGTAACGCGTACAAATCAATTATGTTAATGTTAATAGAATCTCAGCTACCTACTTATATTTTGCCATTGTACTATCTACCTGATCCAATACTATTAATGCAATGTCTTCCTCATACGTCAACGGTGACATATATATAATATAGTTCACAATCCGACTTTATTTAACACAATAAAATTACAAAAATAATCCAACTGCAAAATTCACTATTCAACTTCACTGTTTCACGTCATTAATAACACTTCACAACACTATTAGATCGTTCACCGCTCTAGTTATCACCTCGAGTTTCGCTTCCGAACGCTTTTACTTTCATATCGCTTGTTCACTCAAGAATGCCGAGACGCTACCCGTCTCGTCCACCGCGTATTTATAGGTGCTGATACTACATCTAGAATGTTCTAGGACCAAGAACATTCTAGGTTGTTCCTTTGCCCTACCGGTGTAACCGAGGCAGTGCTGCCAACTAGTACAAAAAAGCTCTAGAATGCGCCAAAATTACTTTTAGAAAAAAGCGCTAGGTTCGCGCCAAACACAAATGATCGTTACAATGAGTACCTACGTATTTTGATAAAATTTTATATAGTACGTAATATAAAATGAAACAAAGATACATGAAATCGTTGTTTAAACTATGTATATTTTTTTTGTGATAACTAGGGAGAATACGAGCAGACGGAATGAATGATGATGAATTTGAATGTTAAAAATATGAATAATACAACAAGCCGGCAGGTTAATATTTTTATTATGAAATAACAAAAGTTATTATTATAATGAATGAATGAATGAATGACTCATTCATTCATTCATTCGGTTCACTCATGTGTCCGATTTACGTCATTTAATGAAGAAATTTCTATTGATACCATATTTTGTTTAAAAATACAAAACAAAATTAATTGATTATACGTGTCTCAGATATTTTATTCCTGTCATTTCGAAACTCACTTCACTTATGCCACGAGACAAGTGGAGATTGAACAGATGCCGCTTTTTGTAGTGAATTCTGACACCTGAGCGAGTTTTGATACGGGTTTGGATTTTTCGCACGCCGGTTTCAAGGTGTCGCCATCTCTGAGGTCCCGGGTTCGATTCCCGGTCGGGTTTATGTAGAAAATGAACTTTTCTATATTGACTCGGGTCTGGGTGTTGTGGTACCTTCGTTGTCTCAGATACTCCATAATACGGGGGCTTTAGCTACTCATCTTGGAATCTGAACAATATATGTGATGTTGTTATTTATTTATTTATTTATTTATTTATTGCAAGGCAGATAAAACTAATAAATAATACTCTTGAAATCCATGAAACATTCGTTGTCATAAATTATGACTCTAGGATAAAACGAGAGTTCTTTTTTTAGCTTCTTAATGTTGGTAGTAGGTAGATGGTTTCTTGGTTTTACTTATTACTTGTAATTTGTTTACGTTTTACGTAAAGTATAACGCGGTTGTATATAATTAAAAAGAGCTCTGTGTTTAGCGCTAACGCGCTTTGAGCCATTTAAAGCGCTAGATCTGGCGCGAAAAGCGCTAAGTTGGCAGCACTGAACCGAGGCGTTACCTAAAAGTTTTAGAACAGCTTCCCGTCCCTTTCTTCCCCAGTGACTGTCCCTTTCTCGCCGACCCGATGTATACCTATATGACACAGGTAGTTTCAACGTCGTTAGCGCGATTCATTGGCGCATAACGCCATCTAGTAATGCGTAGACGAACCGCGCCACTGCGCTCCATAAAACTATTATTACGTAAACATTAGCAGAATGAAGAATGTTAACAATTTTTTTTTATTAGCACTCCATATTCTCTGTCAAAAATAAAAAATACTAGTGAAAGAATTACTTCGATACGACAATTAGTTTCCGATTTAGAAGTAAAACAAGTTATAACCGCACGACGCGGGCTGCCTGTGACGGTGTGACGTCATTGCACAACACGCTCAGTCTGGCTCACTTGGTCTGCTCGCAGTCGCGCGCCCGTGCCGTCGAAATTTTACCTAAATACTTTTAAAAATGTCCAATCGAAATACTAGGAAATCATGTGTTGAGCCTAAATGTAAAAATACAACTACTAATTCGCCGGGAAAAGTGTTTTTATAGACATCTTTATGATAAATAGACATCTTTTCAACCTCTTTTTTTTCACATATAAAATGTGAAAGAGAACACTGTATTTGAAGCTCTCTAAGTTTTAATGCTACTTTGTCAAAAAAAATTTCATTCTGACCGGCTAAATGAAGTGTTATACCACTTGTGCCAAAATCTTTAGCTTTAATCATTTTCAGTGTCGCACCAACACCTGAGAGCTTAGATTTTTTTCAATTTCGACGATGTAGCCACATTAAAAATGCTACAGTATGTTTACAGCCACCTCTGCTGGCGGCACAATCTTCGCAGTTTACATTTAATACTTCTTGATCCTTTTCATTGCATTCTAAACTGCAATGATAAGGTGTGGTACGTACGCGGTGTTCTGACGTGATTCTACATTTAACCGTACATACATACATCACCTACTCTTTTAACTTGAACATAACCAATAGCATCATTGCAATAGCTGTTTCTTGCCGATCTGAAATAAGTTTTAAATAAAAATAAATAGCCTTAAGTATTTTGTTAGTAAAATAATACTAATAAATAAATAAGGTTTAGTACATCTGTTCTAACTTCTATATTTGCAACAAAAAAATAATTTAATAAAATGGCCTTAAGTATTTTGTTAGTAAAAAAATACTAATAAATAAAAAAGGCTTAGTACATCTGTTCAAACTTCTATATTTGCAACAAAAAAATAATTTAATAAAATGGCCTTACGTATTTTGTTAGTAAAAAAAATACAAATAAAAAAGGTTTAGAACATCTGTATCCACAACATCTACATCCTAGGTACCTACCCTACTTCCTACGTATATTATAAATACGAAAGTTAGTGTGTGTGTTTGTTTTTTATCTTTCACGCAAAAACTACTGAACAGATCTGGACGAAGTCTGTAATAATAACACTTAGGCTACTTTTAATCCTGGGAAAATGTACAGCTCCCGAGGGAATCGTGGGCGAAGCTGCTGGCGGAAGCTAGTTTGCAATAAATCAATGTATGTATTTATTTAAATTTACTAAGAGCGGTACCTATATATACATACGTACCTACCTATAGCTACAAAACTATAATACATATTTGTCTTTAACGTAAAAATTTAATGGTAGGTAGGTACTTCTAATATTTGAGTTGCATTCTTCCATTACGACATTAGTTGTGTATTTTGTTTTGATAAAACAATTTAGAACAGATAAACTATTAAGCATCAATAATAGCAAGGAAAGTTTACTTACCTATGCATTTTTATTCCTCGCATTTCGGCGGCAACGAAATTATTATTTGTTAATAAATAATGCGCAACTTTTAATCCATCTATTTTAGGTAGATTATCCGATTGGCCTTTTTCGAATCCTTTGTCTATTTTTTTAATCGAATAATATTTAATATTATTAGACTATTAACTTTATACACGGGCGAAAACACAACAAAATACTGCGCAAGTTATTATATCTACTATAACCGCTGGCGACTTGATACTAAGCGGGGCGCGGCGCGTTGTGACATGACGTCACAAGCGGTCACGTGGCTGTTAGCGGGATTCGATATTTTTCGAAACTTTGAATGCATATAAAATCAAAATTACTAGGTATTTTTGACTGCAACAAAAACTAGTGTATTTGTATACATAAGGGCTTTATTGAGACAAAATTTCAAGCGATTAGGCATACCTAGTAACATTCTTCATTGTCCTTCCACAACCGCATTTACGCCACCTAGCTATCAACGTCGCTATAAAACGACTTTTCAAACGCAGGGCTGCAATTCGATAGGGGACCATTACAATCCCCATGGAACCCCACACGGGGGTCCCGGCGACCCTGCGCACAGGAGACACGCCGGGGACCTCGGGAACATCAGCGTAGCCGATGACGGCAGAGCCACATTTAGGATAACGGATAATGTTTTAAAGGTAAGTTTTATAATTTATAATGATGGAACTGACAGACAGACGGACACGCTGAAACTATAAGTGTTCCTTGTTGACTACGGAACCCTAAAACCATAAAATTGAAAATGAAAGCAACTTTGTTCGATAAAAATTGGAAATATATTAGAGATAAAAAACATCAAAAAACAAAAATCCCGTCTTAAAAATACAGTAGCGTCATCTAGTGACAAGTAGCGTCAGCTCAATGTAACATTTAAAATTTTCGCCCTATTAATAATTCTCTATTAAATTATGTTATTGGCAAAAACCGCAAAATTGAAAACGAAAGTTACTTTATAAAAATCGGAAAAAATAAGGCTTACAAAGCGAACGAAAATCAAAATCCTGTTTTAAAAGTACAGTAGCGTCAGCTAAATGTAACAATTTCGGGTACTTAACTAACATAACATATGCATTTAATATTAGTTACAATAATTCTACCCGTTTGAATTATTCAAAAAAATATTGAATCCTGTGTAAATATCTAAAATAATTAAAAATATATTTGGAAAAAGATAACATTGAATATAAATAACCATGATTAATTAAATTTGAAACAATAACATAAAAGATAGACACCTGATGCCGCGGACTTATTTTTAGAACATTTTGCGTAACCATGAACGTTTACCCAGCGCACGCAAAGAAAGCTCTCAAAAAGTGATATATTCTCCAGTTTTTGCAACTAACATAATCGATCCCCAGATCCGAAAGGGCTATTTCTTTCCTCGCTTTCCCCAACACACTTTTATAAGTGATGCCCTTTGCCTCTGCTGCTGAGGAAATAGAGAGCACCACTGCAGTGTTGTTCAACTCATTGGCCTTTTTCACCCTGCCCTTCTTATGAGTAGGTAGCGGCTTCTGCGCAACCGGCACAGGGGCCTCTACCACTTCCCCAGCCCACATCCTTTCCTCTGTCCTTCTCACACCGTCCACCTTCTTCCTCCTCTTTCGTTTGCCAACTACTTGGACCCATGTTAACTCCTGAGGAGACTCAGTGTCCGATTGGTCCTTTGTCCTCCACCATCTGTGTCCATCCCCGTGACGGAGGAGAGCTCCCCATCCGAGACAGTCATTGCACAGAATAATACAGTAGCGAAACGAAGAACAAACTGTGTAAATCATGTGCACACAGAGACGCATGCGTTTACGTTGCGTTTACAATTCTCAGGGGGTCTGGAGGTGAGCTCAGTTGCGCTTGTCACGGCAAAGTTACTAGACGTGCGGAGAGTTAGCAATCTCAATAAAAATTAAACGATAATATTGTGTAGTATTGTTTAAATTCGACGTAAAATGTAATAATTATATCACAGGTTGAGTTTATACAATACGTCGAGAAGATGGACGCCATTTTGCAGTTGTTTTAGTAAAGAAAACATTTAACTGTAAAATAGCGGAATCAATAAAAAAAGATATAGAAGAGATCCCCTTTCGCTGTTTTCTGATAGTTTATTTAAAAGAAAACAATTTATAATAATGAGGTTTTTTTATACCATAAAATTCAATAAAAACTTAATTAAAACGTTCAAAACTTGTCGTAACATACAAAAATCCTTTTCAGTGTGTAATACATAACAAGTTAAATCTTTAAAAATTAATACTCGTATAAATTTTTTTTTTACTAACTAGTTTTATTGAGAAGGCAACCCTAACGCTCCAAATGCAACGTAGGTATGTATTTCCAGAATTCGCTTAAGTTTCGTTACTGTATTATTTTGTGCTTATGGTCACCCTACTGAACCCGGAGGTGAATGGCATATTTTTTACGACATACCCACATTTGATATACTGCATATTTAATTTAATATTAATATTTAATTATGAAATTATTATTTTTTATCAGTTTTGAAAATATTCTTAATGTAAAAATATCTTAATGCAAAAAAGTAACAAGTGCTTGCAAAATTCGTCAGTTCTATTATGTCCTGGGTAACTAGTGGGTCGTGGGTTCCAATCCTAACTCAGAGTACCTGGCCCAAGTGTAATTTTTAAGCATTTTCCATTAATAATAAGGTATTATAAATGTTGTATGAAAGATATTAAAAAATATACTCACTTTCTTACTTTGTATACGAGGGTCAAACTGAAAGTTCTTAGAAAATCAAAAACTGATTACATTAGCCAGTTATTAGTTTTATTATATCTTTTCAAAGTATTGTCCATTCACGTCAATACACCGCTGCATGCGATGGAACCACTGGGAAAAGCACTTTGCCCACTCGTCCTTAGGGGTCTCTTCAATGGCATCGCGATACGCAGCCACCGCTTCTTCAGCATTCATAAACCGCTTTCCTTTAAGTTTTTCTTTAATTTTTGGAAATAAATAAAAATCACAAGGCGCGAGGTCGGGGCTATACGGCGGGTGACCCAGTAATTCAACGTTTGATGTCGCCAAATAGTCGATCGTTCGCTTGGCGGTGTGCGACGAGGCGTTGTCGTGGTGAAGGAGGATCCTACTGCGAGGTCGTTTCTCTCGAACTTTTTCCAAGACAAGTGGCAAACAATTGGTAGTGTACCATTCTGCAGAAACTGTTTTTTGATCCTCTAACACAATTGTTGCAAAATGACCTATCCTTCCAAAGAACGAGGCCACCATTTTTTTTCCCGCACTTCGATCTCTCTTCACTTTAGTTGGCAACTCCTCGAAAGGAAACACCCACTGAGCAGATTGTCTTTTGGTTTTAGGATCATAACAGTAAATCCAGCTTTCGTCACCTGTTAGTATGTCGAACACAGCATTTGAGTCACCTCCGTTAAATCTTTCAATCATTTTACGACACCAATCCACACGATGGAGTTTTTGAGCCTCAGTCAAATTATGAGGTATCCACCGGGCGCAAAGCTTCCTGACCGCTAAATGTTCGTGGAGGATTTTGTGCACTTGACTCATACCGATGCCTAAGCTTGTCCGAATCTGTTGATAGGTCACTCTTTTGTCAGTCTCTATCATACGCCGCACAACACAGATGTTATCTTCAGTCGTCGCCGTAGAAGGCCGTCCCTCACGTAAATCATCAGTGAGATTAGTGCGACCACGTTTAAACTCATTAAACCAGTTGTAAACAGTCGCACGAGATGGGGCTTCATCGTGAAAGGCCAATCGTAGTCTATCATAACTTTCTTGTTGACTTAAATGACATCGAAAGTCATAAAAAATCATTGCACGAAAATTTTCTCGTGTTAAATTCATGATGACGTGACACAGACAATTTTCAATTTGCCGCCAAATCGTAAAACAAATGACAAATGAATGAAATATATACTCAGTAATATTGGCAAAGAGTTATATTTTCAAATTTTAGAATTAATTTTTTATTATATTGTTTATAAGTGGCCAGTTCTAAGAACTTTCAGTTTGACCCTCGTATTCGTAAATTTTTTAATAGGTCTGGGATATAATCGGCCGGTCTATAGCTATATCTGAGAAACAAGATGACTTAGGAAGGGGCTCCTCCCCGACTTCAAAATTGGACGGCGCCAGTGGGAAATCGTAAGTTTTTTTCTCAGTCTCTAAATTCTCATACCAGATCCATATAAATGAAAATATCTATATTCAAGTAAGCTTGTTACAAGTTACTTTTGAATCGTCCAAAATCTTGTTTTCCCCTACCTCTTGTTCAGGACGTCTTTTAGCTGACAAGAAGAACAAGCGAAAGAAACTTACCAGCTCTTTATCATAAGTAATGACATTTAAATAAATCATTTTATTACCAAAATAATATGTATTATCACAATAATAAATACAACTTTCAAAGTCTGTAGGACATAGGTTGAACATATAATTAGTCGTTATAGAACAAAGCGCTGGCTGCGCGTTTTCGGTACCATCTTTACAATTTCAAGAGGTGGAAGCCAGGAGTTCCATAGCATGGGAACTACCTAGTTTGGACTCCGGTCTTCTACATAAACTTGCTGTATTTGTATATGGTGTATATATGTTGCTTTCAATGTCATCATCACCATCAGTCCTTTTACGTCCCAACTGCCGGGGCTCAGGCCTTCCTTATAGATGATCATGCCATCCACGCGGGCCCAATGCGTATTGGAGGGTATTAACGACCGCAAATGCTGCCAGGACCAACAATTTTTTGGTCACCCATCCCGTGACTGACCTACGCTAAAGTTGCTTAACTACAACGATCACAACGCTTATCCACTACGCCACGTAGCTGAAATATTATTGTTATTATATTTTAGGATTGCCTGTGGTGTAATAGCACGCTCGGCAGGTATATTCCAGAACCCTAAAAGGATATGCGCGTGTGATGGTGTTGTCGTGTGGGACGAGAAGGATAGACCTTTAGCGGGGAAGGGGAGGAGAGAGGGGGGGAAGTGTTGCGGAAATCATTCCGGAATGAAAAACGGTGGGCAAGATGGGAATGGTAAAGCGTCTTGTAAAGTTTGAGGAGGACTTGGATTGTGGGATATGTGTATATATTTGGTGTAAAAACCAGCGTTCTAATTGTGTAATTTTAAAATCTATTACAATACCTTTCAACTTATAGTTGCTGTGTTAGTGATTTATGGAATTGTGTGACTTGAATTTTATTGACAATTCATTTAGTTTAACATGTCCTTCTAGCTTTCAAAGATATTTGTAAATTATCTTTCAATCACATGTCAAATAGTTGAAGCGTGAAGTTGGTAAATATTTTCCAAATTCGAAGTGTTTGTGATAGATTTTAACATTAGATTAGGCCACTGGTCATCCGTTTATTTCGTAAGATGGTTCTTTGCATTTATTGTCTTTATTATACAGTTAACTTGCGCGTGAAATATGTAGAATTTCCCTCAGTTGATTATAACCTAAGAGGCGTTCAAGTATTACGTAACGCATTTGAAAATTTTTCGAGCAACTCCCCCCTCCCCTTCCCCCCCCTCGCCCCTCGCCCCTTCCCCCTCCCCCTTGCATCTGGCCCTCAACTCTCTCCCTCCCCATCTACTCTATATAAGTTGGGGTTGACCGAACCTTACTTTTCCGATTCTTAGTGTACAGTTGACAGCGCGTCGAACATGTCAATTTCCCCCCAGTTGATTTTAATCTTAGGGCCGTTCAAGTGTTACGTAACGCAATTTTTGAAGATTTTCGACCCCCTCCCACCATTTAGCGGACCGTACCGTTTTACTGAACCGCTCCCTCTCTGTCAACGTTACATAACACTGGAGTGAGCAAACCAATTGGTTTGCCAGAAATTAAAAATTTATTGGCCTTTTCTTGGCACAGTTGTGTTGGCTAGTCAGCATGAGTTTTTATAGGCCAGGAATAGCTCGTGATGCTAATCGCCCTTTTTTTATTATATTACGGAGCCACGCTTCGGCATGAATGGGCCGGCTCAACCGGAGTGATACCACGGCCTCACAGAAAACCGACGTGAAGCAACGCTTGCGTTGTGTTTCGTCGTGTGAGTGAGGGTACCGGAGGCCCAACCCCTCCCTATTCCCTTCCCTCTACCCCTCAACCCTTCCCTCGAAGGCCGGCAGCGCGCTTGTAGCCCCTCCGGTGTTGCAGGTGTCCATGGGTGGCGGTAATCACTTACCATCAGGTGATCCGTCTGCTCGTCTGCCCCCTATTCCATAAAAAAATAAAAATAAACTCGCTTTTATTATACTGATTATAGCAATCTTAAAAACCTATTTTTTTTAGTCAATAAAAAAGCCGATGTTGGATAATTGACCTCCCCAGCTTATACAGCCAAATTCCCCCCCCCTCACCCAAATTGCGTTACGCAATACTTGAACGCCCCTTAATACTCTGAGGATAGAGTTTTAAAATCATGAATATAGCCGTATGAAAAAATTGTCTGGACTTAAAACGTTGTGACCAAATCAACTAATGCAAAGTCACAATATGAAACAAATATATGAAAGGGGTATTAAGGTCACCTGAGGGAAATGCGTCCATGGGGTAAATGCAGCTATTTGAAATAACTGACAAACTAATCCGACTACAGCAACTCTAGCCATCTAGATGCTGTAGTCGGATTAGTTTGTCAGTTATTTCAAATAGCTGCATTTACCCCATGGACGCATTTCCATTTGTAAACATTTTCAGTGTAGAGATTTTAAGTTATTATTGTATGAACAAATAGTCTTATGTTGTGGCTTGGTTAATATTAAATAAAATATTTTGTTACTGATGTGCTGCGTTTTATTATCAGAGGTCGGAATTAGGTAGTTATTTATGTACTTGCATCGAAATGTTGATATCAATGTTGACCTTCCCGGGATTTCTTTATTTCTTCTTTCTTTCTTTCATTGATGTAAGTTTGGCAACGTCGTGCGTGCAGTAATTTAAATTGTGTAAAACTAAATAACTTTTTATTTAAAAAATCACGAGATTTTTTCTGCTCTTTAAAATTAATCTCGGGATTTGAGGCATATCCACTTTATTCTTTCGCTGTATGAAATCAGTGTAAGTACATGAATAACTCTACCTAATTCCGACCACTGTTTATTATATGTACTAAATATACATCGGTCGCGGAACAAGAAGAATTTCGTACGTTGACCTTTGTGACCACTGGTACATATCGTAAACAGTTAAAATTTGCTAGATGCATCTGTGCGAGCGCAATAGCAATGTTTTAACGAGATGAAAGAGATTATGGTGTTGAGACATTGTACGATGTCATAACACTCAGGACATCACGACATTCACATGGAATTAACCGAGCCTGACGTTGATGTCACGTCACTCCCATTGCCATCGATGTCGCGACACTCACGTCGATGGCACTGGCATTCACGTTGATATCACGACACTCACATCGATGTCACGAAACTCACATCGATGTCACGACACTCACATCGATGTCACGAAACTCACATCGATTTCACAACACTCACATCGACGTCATTGATGTCACGAAACATAAATTGACGTCACTGACACTAACATCGATGTCACAACGCTCACATCGAGGTCGTCGCGACACTCACAGCGAAGACACGACACTCACAATGATGAAACGACAACTATATTGACGTCACCGAAGCTGATGTCTTTGACGTCTTAACACTCACATAATGTCACGACTCTGACAAATGTCACGACACTCACATCGACTTCAACTACACACAAGTCGATGTCCCGACACTCACATCGACTTCGACCTCGATGTCGAGTCACTTACACAGACTTCGCGACACTCACAAAGACTTCACGACACTCACGTCGATGTCGCGACACTCACGTCGAAGTTGCGATACTCATGTTGATGTCACACTACTCACATCGACTTCAACTACACGCAGGTGGATGTCCCGATCCCTGTCGATGTCACGACATTCGTCGATGTCATGACACTCTCATTGCCATTACTGACACTAACAAAGATGTCACGACACACATCGAAATGATGTCGCGACACTCAAACAGCCATCGACGTCGATGTCATGCATGACACTCGGACAGAGGTAACGACATTCACATCGTCGTCACCCACATTGATATCCCGACACTCACACCCGACATCGATATCACGACACTCGCTCAGACGTCACGACAACTAAATCGACGTCACCGACACTGACGTAGTTGATGTCACGATTGATGTCTCGACACTCACACAATGAGGAAGTATTTAAAAAAAAACTCTGTCTATGTCTTTACTAATATTATAAAGAGAAACATTTAATAGTTTGTTTGCATCGGATGAGTTCCAAAACTACTGAACCTATTTTAAGAATTCTTACACCCACGGGAAGCTACATAATATGTAATGAACATAGGTTATATTTTATCCAAGAAAACAGCAAATAAAAGGATAAACATTGGAGCAGAAGTTTGTATAGGGAATTAAAATGTTTCCATACTAACCATTTTTTTCTATTTAAATTATCCAAATGAAATATTAAATAAATTCTAAGCCAGGATTAACATATGGGCTACTTTTTATCCCGCTAAACAGTTCCCTAGAGACCACGCGATCGAAGCTGTTGGAATAGAAAGCTAGTTTTGTTTATAGGTGAAAAAAAATAGTTTGGTTTATAGGCGAATAAAAAAAAACAAATTAATGAAACAACATCTACTTCTATATTCCTTTATTTCGTTCGTCAACTTTCGTAGTTGTTCTCATTACATATTTGGGTACTAGAACAATAAAGTTTATCACTTACATAGCAGGGTTCGGAATGTTAATAATCTTAATAATTTGTATAATACCACACAAACTCTTTGCGTACTTTAGAACTTGTTATTAAAGGGGAATAATCTTTTAACAACTATCAAATATGTTTTTTTTTATATAGAAAATTGTCTAGGAGAGCCACACTCAACCTTTTTTTTAATGGGGCACAAACATGTTTCGATCTTGAAGCGCAAGCCGCAAAAACATGTAGGTGTTAAAAAAACATAATCCCAAAGTGGCTATTATATATATATTTATTGAAAAAAGAAAAGGTGGTCACAATAAAGCCAACTATACAATACATAATTTTGTAACCTTCATAATATTAGGTTATGATGAAGCCTCATGCAATGTAGACCAAACTTTGAAAGAGCAAACTTTCAACAGTTTTTCTGATGGACGCGACATTTTAAAACTTAGTCAAAGTTTTAAAATTCCAAGTGGGCCAATCACAAAGGCCCGGCGGGCCGCAGGTTGAGTATGGCTGGTCTAGGACGATTTTCATTTTATTCAATGTGGTTTGAATATATTTTAATGATTTAAAGCAACAAAAATAAAAGTTATTTAAGCCTTTCTGTATTTTAAAATTTGTAACCAGTAACCACCGATAATTATCAGATATTTATCAATAATTATCAAAAAAGTAATTATCTTGGTAATTACAAACCCTGTTAGCGTATAGAGTTTAATATCAATTACAGGATCCTCAGGACATTATGGCAAATATGTCAATTAATATCGGTCATTCAAAAACTTGTGTTTGTATTATTATTAATTTAAAGAATTTAATCTACCATTTATATATATGTATTTTTTAATGTTACCAGTACCCAATACCACCAAAAAAACTAATAGACGAAGAGCTAGTGACAAATATGTGCAAGAGCTTTCTAAAGCTTGATATTTCAGTATGTTGAAGTACCCAGTGCGGAGGTCAGGTGCTAGAACACCTGATGGCGGCCGGGCAATGTGAAATACGAAAAATCGTAACATATATTAACACTGAAATATCAAGCTTTAGAAACTTGCACATTTTTGTCACGGTCTCTGAGACTATAAATCATTAAGATATTATTTTAATACATATATAGGTCATATATTAATTATTAGTCCAGTCAGAGTAATTCAAAGAAGATCAATTTGGTGTCAGTTTTGGCTGACACAAGATTTGGCCGATGCAAAATTAGGAAAACAGCTTAATAAATATAACTAGATGGTTGACACGTAAAGACGAGATTAAAAAATTTTTAGAAGACTTAGGAAAAGAAACATGAAAAGCTTAAAATATAACAATGATTTAATATTAATTATCGAAATTAAATTTACAACAGAAATAAAATTTGGAAATCATTTCATGTATAGATTTATTGAATACTTATATACTACGATGACATAAATTTTCCAATAAAATCTTATTTCACACGAGGTAATAAGAAAAAAAAAATGAAAAAATTGTCGTTGACAGATTGATGACATTTGCAAGATGAAATAGATGCCATCAGATTTCTGAAAACAAAAAGAACTTATTCTGCAATATAAAAGACGCATGAATCATTCTAGCATCAATTAGCACCAAATTATCGATCTAACCAAACTCGCGAGTTGAACTGACGCCGGATTGATCGTCTAGTGGCAGCCTTATGTTAAGTAATGTTTCTTGTGACATTTATATGACAGATACGTTTAGAAACTAATTATTGTAAAAATAGCGCTCTGAAGAGGAACGTTATTTGTAGTTAACATTTTAATTTTTTAAAATAACATTTAAGCGTTAATAACGCAGAAATATTACTTTGAATTAAAATGAAAAAAATAATTACGGTTGATATCATAAACAAGTCGAAAATTGTGTTTTTCTTAGACATGAATATATTTCTGCCCCGAATTCAAAGGATATGACAGCCATTTTTGCCAATAGAACTTCATCAAGGCAAAAAATACCTAATTTCGATTTAAATGGCGGTGATACCGTTTGAAACTTAAAGTATTATTTTCAATAGGTACACACAGAAGCGAATATACTACTAGAAGCCACACTGTGACGTATCTTTATAATCACATACCATTCTCCTTTTGTAAACTTTTAACAAATCCACCCAATACCAATACTGCAATATTATTACAGTGTCCGAAGATTTAAAAAAATAAAAACGTCATATTTGAGAGAACTAGAGTAGCGTATATGTCGATATTAAAATATCGATAAATTCAGAATTAAACATAACATTAAGGAACACTGAAATAACATTGCAGTATTTATTCGAGCGTTTAGTTTAACATTTGTTTCGCTAAACGCTGAGGCCAATATAATATTTGGCCTTAGATTCATTTTTAACCGCGTCGCGAAGACAATAGAAAGCAAAATTGAATGCGGTTAAAAGTGAAACAGTCTTACATTCCTGTTCATTGCACAACAAGTTTGGAGGTTAAATTACCTGCACAGATTTGAACACATCGATTGGATTATATTTTCATGTAAAATGGTTCCAAACAAATGTTATTTTTTTATAAGAGTTTTTATTAAATGCTATAGCAGTGACACTGACGAACTCGAACTTAACCCTCCCAATGTCTTTTCAACGTAAGTAACGCCTGTCTTAAATGCGCTGTAACGCCTCAGATATTTTAAGTTACTAACCAAATTGGTACTAAGTATGTTGAATAAATGTTTTTTTTTTTGTTATAGTGACGGCATTCCGAAAACTGGCGGCGCCTATAAGTCAATATGCGGCTTATGCCGATCATCATATTTATGTTGCCTGATATCCACTTTTGCAGCAATTTTTCTCACTCACAGATGTCAAAGAAAGCTTTGCTGGCGTCACTGTAATAGCATGTAATAAGATACGTAATATATTTTATGTTGATAGATAAGGACTGCTATTATTATTACAACTAAAAGTGAAGAAGGAAGGTAAACTAAAACTACTTAAATAGTGCAGTCAACAGGTCAGATTTTTAAACATTCGCTTTACATTGTAATTGCAATAGATTGTAAGGAAGGAGTATTAACACGTATAGGCGAATATTTTCACCTACCTATATTTCCCGATATTTCGACCGAGTTACAACGCATTCGTTAATCCCATTTATATTTATATCAGTTTTTTTTTTCCCATAAAATTTATATCAGTTTTTTTTCAATTAATTTCTAATATTATAAGCGGCAAAAATTTTTTTGGTGTTTATAAAATCAGTAACTTTGTACTGATTACACTACTATTTTTATATTATCTCAAAATAATATAATATAATAAATATTCCTTGGACTTGGCTTTTTACAAATACAAAAGGCTAATTTAGTTTGATTGAATACTGCTTATTTAAAACTAAAAACTTCCCAAGCAATTAATATTTAACTGTACATGGATTCATATGTAACAATCTGGTGGGTCAATAAAGTTGTATCTTGCAATTAGTCCTTTTTATTTTAAAATTAAGAGTTGTTACATTAATTGTGTCCATTAGAGGGCCATAATTTCATAGATATATATATATTTATTATCTCATATCAAATTAATATCAATATATTCAACTATGTTATAGTTTATTCAAAATACCTTTTTGTTTAAATTCGGGAATTCTGATATTGAAAAATGGCTGGTCCAATGTTTGATACGATACATAAATTAAAATCAAACAGAGTCCATAGTTAAATGTGTTAATTATATTACGCTAAAAACGGAAATCATTTAAAAGAGTGTGAAAACATTGATTCATAAAAAGATTAAAGATAAAAGAAAACTCGATTCAAATTAATATACACACTAATGCCAAAGAAAAATAATGTAATCGTGACATTGTATCATAAATGCTAGAGACAGATCAATTCCGTTTTATATAAATTAAATTAAATATTTATTAGTAGCTAAAAAATATCCACAAAAGAAGACTTTCTAATTATTTTCTGACCTCTTTAGGCATTCGTAGCGAAACTCGAAGAATATTAATTATAATATATGTAATAGGTTAAGTCAACCCATTTAGCTGCATCAGTTTTCTACGTGTTCATCCTTTTTCATGATAAAATTTTCACTTACGGACCCTCTAGAACTAAAACTTCAATTAGCATTCTGAACCGCTACTAACTTTAATAATATAGCATTATCAACAGCACAAGAGAGACAGAAATATTACACAGTTGTGTAATATTTCTATGTCCAATGTTAAACTTGATTACTTTGTAATTTGAATTTGAAAACTATTAGATGTTTACAATAATCTAATGAGTGCATATTGGCGTTTTATTTCACATCTAAATTAATAAAGGGCTTTTAAGTTATCAATGAACACTCTTTCCATCAAAACATGTCAAGTACATGTTCTGTTCTTATTTTCCTATGTAGGTCAAATAACTCGATGTTGACCAAAAATTCTACACTCCATTTTATTAATATCGATATAAAGGAGTTCTCTTTCTCATCTCTAAATTAAAATTAAAAACATAATATCTACCTCCCCGTCTGTTCACTCAAATAGAACAACGAATGAGGATATGGTACAAATTTTTTATAAACAAATCTGTCAAATTTCGCAATTGATTTTAAACTTTAGAGTTGAAAATCAATTGCGGACTCGATCGATGTGATTTTTTTTAATCAATCAATTCTACCTACTTTTTAGTTTAACAACATACGCCATGTAGTATACATGTAAATTACAAGCAAAAATAGTTTAATAAACAAATAAATATTATTATCTTATTTTCTAAAAAGAAAATTCAAACTAAAACTGTTTCAGAGTTATTATGAATTTAAATAAGTAATTGTAATTCCCTTGTTTTAAACATCGATCAATTTGACGTATTTTTTTTTTATTTTAATTGTGATAGTGATGTCTTTAAATTTGCATACCGGTTTCCATAATTATTATAAAATACTAAATATTAAATATCTATTACATCAATCACAACATTTAAGAACAATTGTACAGTAAATCTCAAATAATATCTTTCTTTAATTTACAGTAAGATACAACTGATGTGTCTTTAATGTGAATTTTAGAGATGCGCCTAATAGTGAAACCGGATATTCGGCCTATCATTTTACTATTTTGACGCGTAAACAGGTTTAAAAACAAATGTTGATTTGAATTTTAATTGATTTATTTTATTAACTTTATTGAATACATTTTTCATAGCATTTCTTTGACTTATATATAATATAACATAAATCTAACATAAGAAGTTCTGTCTTTTAGTACTGTACAGTGTCATGTAGCCACTGTATAGTACTAACACCGATCATTCCGTAAAGCCGATAATGCGGCCGAATACAAATAGTAAAAAAAATACCGAATACGCAGAATACCAATTACCGAACGAATATTCGGCGCATCTCTAATAAATATTGAAGCACGTCTAATGTCGACCAATCAGAATACTTCAAGAATCAGACCATCAAATGATCCACCAATATCCACGCATGCGTTGTATTTTACACCTTACATTTATTAAAATAAAGCTGACTATTTTTAACGCAAGTCTGATCAGCGCTAAAGAATATTCACAATGCATATTAGTTAGGATTTACTGTAATAATTTTCGTGTCGAAAAACTGAACTAACTCGAAATAAAGAAAAAAAAACATAGTCAATAATTTTCCCGCCAATTTTATTAGTACGTCACATTACATGCATAATAATCTCTGTTTTAAAACATAGATTTTACACCAAAATGATAATCTATCCAATATTGTTTATATCTTAATTTCAGTCCAATAAGCGTATATTTTTCTTCTTCAATCCACCGACGAGTCTGAATCGTCGTTCTTGGTTAGAATATAGAAGGCGATGACGGGAATCGAACCTAACACCATACAGGATCCCATGCCGTAGAAACACCATGAGTAACCACCGGTCACATCTCTGACGAGTCCTGTAAAATATTATATTTAAAATCATAGGATTAGACTACGTCCAAAAAACTAGCTAAGTGCGAATCGACTTGGGGCACGAATGAGCAAGTATTTAAAAAAAATATTAGTTCCCGAAATCAAACTAGATGTCGCTACGGTACTTTCTTGATTTCTCTATCACAACCCTACCGGTTTTCTTTCATGTATAAAGGTAAATTAATTTTCAAAACTCAGTTAACAACTTCTATTCTACTTGTACTTTTTCGTATTTCTATTGATATCTTTTCGAACTTTGCAAATATCAGTTTTTTAATATGTTAGTTAAAAGGAATGGAAATTACTATATTTGGTCCGTTCGTTTCCTGCAAGAATCAACTTTTGCTAGAGTCGCCATCTAGTGGAGGCATTATTAGTGCTTTCGTTTTTATATAAACCGGAAGGGTTGTCATGGAGAGATCAAGAACGCATCGTAGCGAAATCTAGTTTGATAGGAACTAATGTTTTTTTTTAATAATTCCTCATTAGAAATGGCGAATTTGTTATGTCGAACAAAAATTAATGAAAACGAATGCTCAACGAGACGAACGATTCAAGAATAGTGCTCCCGAGCCCCCGCAGAGGGGAAGTAAAAAGGCTGATGACGACGATGACGTAGGAATGAGTCTTTCGCAGAATGAGGTATTATGCGAAAAGGTCTATTAAAGAATAGGTCATTTCGAGAATAGGTCGTTTTTTTTGGCGTAAGCTATTTCGCGAATTGGTACAATATCTACTATTGATTTATTATGATATAGAAATGGTGAATTTGTTATGTCGAACGAAAATCGAGTGAAAACGAGTGCTCGACAATAATAGAACAGTCCTGAGGACGTAAAAAAGCTGATGACGATGATGTGGCACTGACCGGCGGTGGGCGGCACGGAGACGGCGGCGAGGCTCTGGAACATGCGCACGAGCCCGTAGGAGGAGGCGATGCGCGCGGTGCCGAACGCGTCCGCCAGCAGCACCGGCACCAGCAGGAACCAGCAGCCCAGGCACAGCCCGTACGCACCTGACGCGTGACGCGTTACGCAATACTCACGTCAATGGATAGTTTCGGTAGTGAAACATAAGTGGCGGAAATAAACATACTCTGGTTTTGAGTCTTAGACTTTATTTGTTTACTAGCTTTTGCCCGCGACTTCGTCCGCGCAATATAGTTACTTTGGGCAACATACATTTTCCAAAAACGCTGTTGTTTTTTGAGCTGATGATGAAATTACCTTGATGTTTAAGTTCGAAGATAGGACAACAAAAAAACCAACAAATGTCCAATATGTTTCAGCACTGTATCTTTGTAACTTTAGATATATTAATCCAATTGGATGGATTGGATGGATCCAATGCAATTTGAAATACAGATGAAAAAAGATTAGTTCTGAAGTTTACAAAAAAATTAATCGAAAACGTAATCTACGCAAAATTCTTTGAAAGTAACGATACCATCTAGGCACAACGCCATCTATTGGGTTTATTTGCTACCTAGATGTCAAACAATATTGAAAATTTTATCTATTTAATTGAAGATTTTATCAACGTACATCGCCATCTATGAGAACTTCATAAAACTAAACAGTAAATAAACACTTGCTTAAGAAACAATTAATTAGTCCATTTTATTCGTTTACATTCACGACATAAGCAAATAATTCAGATGATAACCATCCTATCCAGTAAGTTAGACCGAATAAGAAATTTGATTAAAATCGGTTCAGTAGTTTTGGAGTTTATTGGCAACATACATCGTGACACAAAATTTTTATATATATAAGATTTATTAAGATACAAGACAGGATATAATAGGGTATTTGACGCTATTCTGAAAACTATTTAAAATGGTTGTTTAATACATTATAAACACACTGTCAATATATTTCATGAGAATCTGCTCTATTTTTGATAAAAATAATTGTTAAAGTTTAAATAGCCAAAATCGCGAGAAAAACGCTGCTCTATGTAATGGCGCTAATCACGTGGTATTAGTGACGTCACATGGCGGTAAATGTGACATCGATTTCAGTGTCATGACGTTAAAGAAATCAGCGCCGGTGACGTCAATATAGTTGTCGTTTCGTCATTGCAAGTATCGGGACTGACACTCGCACAGAAGTCACTACACTTACATCAACGTCACGACACTCATACGCTGATGTCTTTAACGTATGACACTGACATCGACTTCAACTACACACAAGTCGATGTCCCGACACTCACATCGACTTCGACCTCGATGTCAAGACACTTACACAGACTTCGCGACACTCACAAAATCTTCACGACACTCACACTCACGTCGATGTCGCGACACTCACGTCGAAGTCGCGATACTCACCTCGATGTCACTGACATTCACGTTGATGTCATGCCACTCACATCGACTTCAACTACACGCAAGTGGATGTCCCGATCCCTGTCGATGACACGACACTCGTCGATGTCATGACACTCTCATTGCCATTACTGACACTAACAAAGATGTCACGACACACATCGAATCGATGTTGCGACACTCACACAGACATCGACGTCGATGTCATGACACTCGGACAGAGGTAACGACATTCACATCGTCGTTACTCACGACGATACATCGACATCGACGTCGATACCATGATACTCACACAAATGTCACGACACTCCCATCGACGTCGAATCCACGACACTCACGACGTAACCGACACTGACGTCGATGCCACGACACTCGCTCAGACGTCACGACAACTACATCGACGTCACCGACACTGACGTAGTTGATGTCACGATTGGTGTCTCGACACTCACACAATGAGGAAGTATTTAAAAAAAAAATTAGTTCCCGAAATCAAATTAGATGTCGCTACGGTACGTTCTTGATTTCTCCATGACAACCTTTCCGATTTTCTTTCATGTCTAAAAGTGAATTAATTTTCAAAACTCAATAAACAACTCATATTCTATTTGTACTTTTTCGTATTTGTATTGATATCTAAATTTCGAACTTTGCAAACTTCAGTTTTTTAATATGTTAGTTAAAAGGAACGGAAATTACTGTCTTTGGTCCATTCGTTTCCTGCAAAAATCAAGTTTTGCTAGAGTCGCCATCTAGTGGAGGTGCTTATTTAGTGCTTTCGTATTTTTTTAAATACTTCCTCATTGATTTTGATGATGTTTGAAAATCACACCGACACCAATACACTAACATCGACATAACTTTATCGACTTTACCTTATTTTATATAATCATAATTATCATCAAACTAATGAAACATTATCACTACTCAAGTAATCATATTATTTGGACATAATTCACCGTGCGAGCGAGCCCATTGCGGATTGGTGGGTGTTTACAACTACAGAAGCATGTAGTGTCTTTCTGTGAATAAATTTTTGAGGACCCATCCTACGACTGACCTTTGAGAAAGTTGAAGACCGGAAACGCTCACGACTTCACCATGAAACTCTGTCTATGTCTTTACTAATATTATATAGAGGAAACATTTAATTGTTTGTTTGCATCGGATAAGTTCCAAAACTACTGGACCGATTTTAAGAATTCTTACACCCACGGGAAGCTACATAATATGCGATGAACATAGACTATATTTTATCCAGGAAAACAGCAAATAAAAGGATAAACATTGGAGCAGAAGTTTATATAGGGAATTAAAATGTTTCCATACTAACCATTTTTTTCTAATTAAATTGTCCAAATGAAATATTAAATAAATTCTAAGCCAGGATTAACATATGGGCTACTTTTTATCCCGCTAAACAGTTCGCTAGAAACCACGCAAGTGAAGTTGGCGAAAAACTATACTCCATTCATTATAACATTAAACAAAAAAGGGTCATAGAAGCAGCAGTGCAAAACATTTTATATATTATAGTTTTGTTGAAATTTCGAACTTTAGGTAGTCTGAAAGAGCTGGGCAATTTTCCATTTTTTACGATACCTCGGGGTTGAGATGAGACCAGCATTTTCTTAATTCATCTTTCAAGCCAACATGGAACTAAAACTATCTATTTGTTGATTTGATAAATTCTAATTGTGAGTGCATATAATAAGAATAGTATTTAGTTATATCGATGACCAGGAAAGAATGTTAAACAAAATGAATTTGTGATTATAACATTTATTCAGACATTAGTTAGACTATAGATGAAGACATTAGAAAAAAAATCTGAAATTTCAAAGGTATGGGGGATTAAAGCTTAATTGTTGTAGGGCACTCGGGCCTGCACCGGCATCGTTGATATTTAACAAAACTTAACAACTTAATCACGGAAAACGGCAAATAACAAGAAAGGCAGTAGCATTCACAACGGATGACAATCGCAGATTACGTATTTTAACAATTATGAATACATTATAGTCTGACAAAATTAAAAACCTGTACTGCCGAAACGTTAGAAGGGATGAGGCAACGTTTTAAATTTGGTAGAGTTACAGTGACGTGAGAATCGTGCCGAAACTATCCAACCCTGCTTCTTTAGGTTCTTTGAGATGCACACTTTTTATTGTAATAGTTATTAAATCATTTAAGTTGGTCAAGAACTCATTAATTTGTTTAATAGATTGCTTAAATGAGAACAGTTAAGTAAAGCAGTTGGTATTTAAGTAGATATGTAGCAAATTAGCCGTCAGTCTTAAGAGTCACATGATTAATGATATTTTATCAAATCAAATCAAATCAAATCAAATTCATTTATTCGGCGCATGCACATAGGACACTAAAATATAATAATTTATCACATTAATACATATTACAATAAACATTAGATTAAACGTACAATTACAAGCAATAAGATATTTAACATTATTCAACATTTAAATAATAAAATAAATAATATTGTGTCCCACGACTGCACCAAATGGGTATCTAGCTCGGCATTTGTCGGTCTGTTTACTTTCCAGAAACAGACCGACGCCGATTTTCAGCTAGCATTCACCACACGGCCATTATCACAAAGTATACCATAAAAAGAACCTTATTTAACTTCTATCTAATGCTATAATGAATGGAGTATAGTTTGGTTTATAGGTGAATAAAAAAAAAAAGGAAATTAATGAAACAACGTCTAATTCTATATTCCTTTATTTCGTTCGTCAACTTTCGTAGTTTTTCTCATTACATATTTGGGTACTAGAACAATAAAGTTTATCACTTACATAGCAGGGTTCGGAATGATAATTATCTTAATAATTTGTATAACACCACACAAACTCTTTGCGTACTTTAGAACTTGTTATTCAAGGGGAAAAATCTTTTAAGAACTATCAAATGTGGCTTTTTTTTGATATAGAGAATTGTCTAGGACGATTTTCATTTTATTCAATGTGGTTTGAATATATTTTTATAATTTAAAACAACAAAAATAAAAATTATTTATGCCTTTCTGTATTTTAAAATTTGTAACCAGTAACCACCGATAATTATTGGATATTTATCAAAAAAGTAATTATCTTGGTAATAACAAACCCTGTTAGCATATAGAGTTTAATATCAATTACAGGATCCTCACCTCATTATGGCAAATATGTCAATTAATATCGGTCATTCAAAAATTTGTGTTTGTATTATTATTAATTTAAACTACCATTTATATATATGTATTTTTTAATGTTGCCAGTACCCAATACCACCAAAAAAACTAATAGACGAAGAGCTAGTGACAAAAATGTGCAAGAGCTTTCTAAAGCTTGACATTATGTTGTCAGTATGTTGAAGTACCGGTGCGGAGGTCAAGTGCTAGAACACCTGGCGGCCGGGCAATGTGGAATACCAAAAATCGTAACATAGATTAATACTGAAATATCAAGCTTTAGAAACTTGCACATTTATGTCACGGTCTCTGAGACTATAAATCATTAAGATATTATTTTAATACATATATAGGTAATATATTAATTATTAGTCCAGTCAGAGTAATTCAAAGAAGATCAATGTGGTGTCAGTTTTGGCTCAAGATTTGGCCGATGCAAAATTAGGGAAACAGCTTAATAAATATAACTAGATGGTTGACACGTAAAGACGAGATTAAAAAAAAATTAAAGACTTAGGTACAGAAACATGAATAGCTTGAAGTATAACAATGATTTTATATTAATTATCGAAATTAAATCATTTCATGTACAGATTTATTGAATACATACCACGATGACTTAAATTTTCCAAAAAATCTTATTTCACACGAAGTAATAAGAAAAAAAAAATTGTCGTTGACAGATTGACAACATTTGCAAGATGAAATAGATTGCCATCAGATTTCTGAAAACAAAAAGAACTTATTCTGCAATATAAAAGACGCATGAATCATTCTAGCATCAATTAGCACCAAATTATCGATCTAACCAAATTCGCGAGTTGAACTGACGCCGGATTGATCGTCTATTGGCAGCCTTATGTTAAGTAATGTTTCTTGTGACATTTATATGACAGATACGTTTAGAAACTAATTATTGTAAAAATAGCGCTCTGAAGAGGAACGTTATTTGTAGTTAACATTTTGATTTTTTAAAATCACATTTAAGCGTTAATAACGCTGAAATATTACTTTGAATTACAATGAAAAAAATAATTACATCCGCTACGGTTGATATCATAAACAAGTCGAAAATTGTGTTTTTCTTAAACATGAATATATTTCTGCCCCGAATTCAAAGGATATGACAGCCATTTTTGCAATTTGCCATTTTGACAGCCATTTGGACAGGCAAAAAATACCTAATTGCGATTTAAATGGCGGTGATACCGTTTGAAACTTAAAGTATTATTTTCAATAGGTACACACAGAAGCGAATATGCTACTAGAAGCCACACTGTGACGTATCTTAATAATCACATACCATTCTCTTTTTGTAAACTTTTAACAAATCCACCCAATACCAATATTGCAATATAATTACAGTGTCCGAAGAATTAAAAAAATAAAAACGTCATATTTGACAGAACTAGAGTAGCTTAGATGTCGATATTAAAATATCGATAAATCCAGAATCAAACAAAACATTAAGGAACTCTGAAATAATATTGCAGTATTTATTCGAGCGTTTAGTTTAACATTTGTTTTGCTAAACGCTGAAGTCAATATAATATTTAGCCTTAGATTCATTTTTAACCGCGTCGCGAAGACAATAGAAAGCAATACTGAATGCGGTTAAAAGTGAAACAGTCTTACATTCCAGTTCATTGCACATCAAGTTTGGAGGTTAAATTACCTGCACAGAATTGAACACATCGATTGGATTATATTTTCATGTAAAATGGTTCCAAACAATCGTTATTTGTTTTATAACAGTTCTTATTAAATGCTATAGCAGTGACACTGACCAACTAGAACTTAACCCTCCCAATGTCTTTTAAACGTAAGTAACTCCAGTCTTAAATGCATTGTGACGCCTCAGATATTTTAAGTTACTAACCAAATTGGTACTAAGTATGTTGAATAAATATATATATATATATATTTTTTTATATTAAATATGTGGCTTATGCCGATCATCATATTAATGTAGTCTGATATCCACTTTTGCAGCGATTTTTCTCACTCGCAGATGTCAAGGAAAGCTTTGCTGGCGTCACTGTAATAGCATATAATAAGATACGTAATATATCTTATGTTGATAGATAAGGACTGCTATTATTATTACAACTAAAAGTGTGGAAGGTAAACTAAAACTACTTAAATAGTGCAGTCAACAGGTCAGATTTTTTAACTTACGCTTTACATTGTAATTGCAATAAATTGTAAGGAAGGAGTATTAACACGTATAGGCGAATATTTCACCTACTTACCTATATTTCCCGATATTTCGACCGAGTTACAACGCATTCGTTAATCCCATTTCAGTAAAATTTATATCAATTTTTTTTTTCCAATTAATCTCTAATATTGTAAGCGGAAAAAAATATTTTTGTGGTAAATAAACTCAGTAACTTTACAGTACTATTTTTATATTATCTCAAAATAATATAATATAATAAATTTTCCTTGGACTTGGCTTTTTACAAATACAAAAGGATAATTTAGTTTGATTGAATACTGCTTATTTAAAACTTCCCAAGCAATTAATATTTAACTGTACATGGATTCATATGTAATAATCTGGTGGCTCAATAAAGTCGTATCTTGCAATTTGTCATCATATGATATTGCAATTAGTCCTTTATATTTTAAAATTAAGAGTTGTTACATTAATTTTATCCATTTTGTAAACGGAGAGGGATATAATTTCATAGATATATATATTTATTATCTCATATCGATTTATTATCAATATATTCAACTACAGTTATGGTTAATTCGAAATACCTTTTTGTTTAAATTCGGAAATTTTGATATTGAAAAATGGCTGGTCCAATGTTTGATACGATACTTATTAAACTTAAATTAAACAGAGTCCATAGTTAAATGTGTTAATTATATTACGTCAAAAACGGAAATCATTTAAAAGAATATGAAAACATTGATTCATAAAAAGATTAAAGATATAAGAAAACTCGATTCAAATTAATATACACACCTAATGCCAAGAAAAATGATATAATCGTGACATTGTATCATAAACGCTAGAGATAGTAGGTTAAGTCAACCCATTTAGGTGCATCAGTTTCTACGTGTTCATCCCTTTTCATGATAAAATTTTCACTTACGAACCCTCTAGAACTAAAACTTCAATTAGCATTCTGGACCGCTACTAACTTTAATAATATAGCATTATCAACAGCACAAGAGAGACAGAAATATTACACAGTTGTGTAATATTTCTATGTCCAATGTTAAACTTGATTACTTTGTAATTTGAATTTGAAAACTATTAGATGTTTACAATAATCTAATGAGTGCATATTGGCGTTTTATTTCACATCTAAATAAATAAAGGGCTTTTAAATTAGCAATTAAATTAGCTCTTTCCATCAAAACACGTCAACTACATATTCTGTTCTTATTTTCCTATGTAGGTCAAATAACTCGATGTTGACCAAAAATTCTACACTCCATTTTATTATTATCGATACAAAGGAGTTCTCTTTCTCATCTCTAAATTAAAATTAAAAACATAATATCTACCTCCCCGTCTGTTCACTCAAATAGAACAAGGAATGAGGATATGGTACAAAATTTTTATAAACAAATCTGTCAAATTTCGCAATTGATTTTAAACTTTAGAGTTGAAAATCAATTGCGGACTCGATCGATGTGAATTTTTTTAATCAATCAATTCTACCTACTTTTTAGTTTAACTACATACACCATGTAGTATACATGTAAATTACAAGCAAAAAATAGTTTAATAAACAAATAAATATCAGTATCTTATTTTCTAAAAAAAATAATCAAACCAAAACTGTTGCAGTATTATTATTAATTTATATAATAATTTTGCATGTTGGTATAGTTCCCTTGTTTTAAACATTGATCAATTTAACATATATTTTTTTAAATTGTGATAGTGATGTATTTAAATTTGCATACCGGTTTCCATAATAATAATAAAATACTAAATATTAAATATCTATTACATCAATCACAACATTTAAGAACAATTATACAGTAAATCTCAAATAATATCTTTCACAAATTTACAGTAAGATACAACTGATGTGTCTTTAATGTGAATTTTAGAGATGCGTCTATTAGTGAAACCGGATATTCGGCCTATCATTTTACTATTTTGACGAGGTTTAAAAACAAATGTTGATTTTAATTTTAATTGCTTTATTTTATAAGCTTTATTGAACATATTCTTCATAGGATTTTTTTGACTTATAATATAACATAAATCTAACATAAGAAGTTCTGTCTTTTAGTACTGTACAGTGTCATGTAGCCACTGTATAGTACTAACACCGATCATTCCGTAAAGCCGATAATGCGGCCGAATACAAATAGTAAAAAAAATACCGAATACGCAGAATACCAATTACCGAACGAATATTCGGCGCATCTCTAATAAATATTGAAGCACTTCTAATGTCGACCAATCAGAATGCTTCAAGAATCAGACCATCAAACGATTCACCAATATCCACGCATGCGTTGTATTTTACACCTTACATTTATTAAAATAAAGCTGACTATTTTTAACGCAATTGTGATCTGCGCTAAAGAATATTCACAATGCATATTAGTTAGGATTTACTGTATTATTTTTGCGTGTCGAATATCATTGTTATTAACTGAACTAACTCGAAATAAAGAAAAAAAAACATAGACAATAATTTTCCCGCCAATTTTATTAGTACGTCACATTACATGCATAATAATCTCTGTTTTAAAACATAGATTTTACACCAAAATGATAATCTACCCAATATTGTTTATATCTTAATTTCAGTCCAATAAGCGTATCTTTTTCTTCTTCAATCGACCGACGAGTCTGAATCGTCGTTCTTGGTTAGAATATAGAAGGCGATGACGGGAATCGAACCTAACACCATACAGGATCCCATGCCGTAGAAACACCATGAGTAACCACCGGTCACATCTCTGACGAGTCCTGTAAAATATTATATTTAAAATCATTCATCATCATTAGACAACGTCCAAAAAACTAGCTAAGTGCGAGTCGAACTGGCGCACGAATGAGGAAGTATTTAAAAAAAAATTAGTTCCCGAAATCAAACTAGATGTCGCTACGGTACTTTCTTGATTTCTCCATGACCACCCATTTACCTTTATCTTTCATGCATAAAGGTAAATTAATTTTCAAAACTCAATAAACAACTCATATTCTATTTGCACTTTTTCGTATTTGTATTGATATCTAAGTTTCGAACATTACAGATATCAGTTTAAATCAATGATATTAATATGTCTAGATACGCAATACATACCAAAAATCTGAAGCTACTAAAACTAAGACGTTTGTCTTAGTTTTTTCGTTCTTCACTTCATTACTCAATCAACTCCCGCCAAGAAAGTACAAAAAAATGCTCCGCAAAAACAAAGAAAAACAGAAGATAAAATACGATTCTCTTTCACAAATACACATAATACGAAAGAATATTAAGTTTCACATTTAAATCATTAACATTTTTGGCAATAAATACAAAATTATAGCTAGGTTATAAAATAAATTATTTAATTTTCACAAATAAAATTTCGACATTTTGTCGTCAGTGTTGCCACTGATATTTACTTTCAATTTTCCCAAGTATATGGGAGCCTTTTCTTTTTATTTAACGTGGCTATAATTTATCTAAATATCTTTTTATAATTAATTATATAGCTCAGCTTAAGTATAGGCAACTGCGCTAATTGTGTTGATAATTTTTTTATACACACACATAGATGCTAATGTGATTTAATTTTTTCAATGCGTGCAATTCGTTAGTTATCGAGATACAACTTGAAAATACGTAAAATTGAACCTTTGTTTGATGTTTTATGAACTTTGACAAATGTTTTTGTCTTAACCACTGACTTTATCGAAAAACAAAGGGATATATATGCACAGAGCCTACTTTCGTGATTGTTTTTTTTTTTTTTCAAAGAAATTTTCAAAGTTACAGTATTTTACTAATTGATTTTATACATATATCTACACTACTCGTTCATTCATTCATTCATCACAATGGGTGAAATTTTCGACAGCTGGCAATACAATATCAATTACCCATTTTTCCGTTCATTTTACCGTTCGCACATATTCTGTCTTTGTTTAATTTACAGTTTAATCGTAGATATGAGGGAGACAAATATAATAAATCTATATATAATATATAGTATAAATATTATTTGCAAAGCTACGTCCTGATTTCGGAAAAGTGCTACGCTTTTTGGCGCGTCTGTTGTATGGGATTGCTTCTCTAGTTATTAAACTCATTGGTTTAAATAGTTAAAAGGTAATATTGAATTAAGTCAGATGTTCAATGAGGAAGTAATTAAAAATAAACGAAAGCACTAAAAAGCACTTCACTAGATGGCGACTCTAGCAAAAGTTGATCATTGCAGGAAACGAATGGACCAAAGATAGTAATTTTCATTCCTTTTAACTAACATATTAAAAAAAGTGAAATTTGCAAAGTTCGAAACTTAGGTATCAATACAAATACGAAAAAGTACAAATAGAATATGAGTTTGAAAACTAATTTACTTAGCGACATCTAGTTTGATAGGAATTTATGCTTTTTTTTTAATGAACAAAAATCGAGTGCTCCCGAGCCACCGCAGTAGGGAAGTAAAAAGTCTGATAACGATGATGACGTAGGAATAAGTCTTTCGCAAAATGAGGTATTATGAGAAAAGGTCTATTAAAGAATAGGTCATTTCGAGAATAGCTCGTTTTTTTGGCGTAAGCTATTTTGCGAAGTGGTACAATATCTGCTATTGATTTATTATGATATAGAAATGGCGAATTTGTTATGTCGATCGAAAATCAAGTGCTCGACTAGAATAGAATAGTGTTCCCGAGCTCCCGTAGTGGGCACGTAAAAAGGCTGATGACGATGATGTGGCACTGACCGGCGGTGGGCGGCACGGAGACGGCGGCGAGGCTCTGGAACATGCGCACGAGCCCGTAGGAGGAGGCGATGCGCGCGGTGCCGAACGCGTCCGCCAGCAGCACCGGCACCAGCAGGAACCAGCAGCCCAGGCACAGCCCGTACGCACCTGGCGCGTGACGCGTTACGCATGACGCATTACTCACGTCAATGGATGTACGACTCCCATGATTCGATAGTTTCGGTAGTGAAATATAAATGGCGGAAATAAACATACTCTGGTTTTGAATCTTAGACTTTATTTATTAAGATACAAAACAGGATATAATAGGGTATTTGACGCTATTCTGAAGACTATTTAAAACGGTTGTTTGATACATTATAAACACACTGTCAATATATTTCATGAGAATCTGTTCTATTTTTGATGAAAATAATTGTTAAAGTTTAAATAGCCAAAATCGCGAGAAAAACGCTGCTGTATGTAATGGCGCTAATCACGTGGTATTAGTGACGTCACATGGCGGTAAATGTGACATCGATTTCAGTGTCATGACGTTAAAGACATCAGCGTCGGTGACGTCAATATAGTTGTCGTTTCGTCATTGCGAGTATCGGGACTGACACTCGCACAGAAGTCACTACACTTACATCGACGTCACGACACTCACACGCTGATGTCTTTAACGTATGACACTGACATTACTTTAACGTATGACATATGACCCTGAAATCGATGTCACGACACTCACATAAAGTCACGACTCTGACAAAAGTCACGACAATTTCTTCGACATCACTCTACCTCAGTCTATCACGATACTTACATCGACGTCACGACACTCATACGACACTCACATCGACTTCGACTACACACAAGTCGATGTCACGACACACATCGAATCGATGTTGCGACACTCACATAGACATCGACGTCGATGTCATGACACTCGGACAGAGGTAACGACATTCACATCGTCGTCACTCACGACGATACATCGACATCGACGTCGATACCATGATACTCACACAAATGTCACGACACTCCTATCGACGTCGATGTCACGACGCTCACGACGTAACCGACACTGGCGTCGATGCCACGACACGCGCTCAGACGTCACGACAACTACATCGACGTCACCGACACTGACGTAGTTGATGTCACGATTGATGTCTCGACACTCACACAATGAGGAAGTATTTAAAAAAAAAACATTAGTTCCCGAAATCAAACTAGATGTCGCTACGGTACGTTCTTGATTTCTCCATGACAACCCTTCTGGTTTTTTTTCATATCTAAAAGTGAATTAGTTTTCAAAACTCAATAAACAACTCATATTCTATTTGTACTTTTTCGTATTTGTATTGATATCTAAATTTCGAACTTTGCAAACTTCAGTTTTTTAATATGTTAGTTAAAAGGAACGGAAATTACTGTCTTTGATCCATTCGTTTCCTGCAAAAATCAAGTTTTGCTAGAGTCGCCATCTAGTGGAGGTGCTTATTTAGTGCTTTCGTATTTTTTTAAATACTTCCTCATTGATTTTGATGATGTTTGAAAATCACACCGACACCAATACACTAACATCGACATAACTTTATTGACTTTACTTTATTTTATATCAATAATCATATTATTTTGACATAATTCACCGTGCGAGCGAGCCCATTGCGGATTGGTAGGTGTTTACAACTACAAAAGCATGTAGTGTCAATTTTTGTGAATAAATTTTTGAGGACCCATCCTACGACTGACCTTTGAGAAAGTTGAAGACCGGAAACACTCACGACTTCACCATGAAACTCTGTCTATGTCTTTACTAATATTATAAAGAGGAAACATTTAATAGTTTTTTAGGAACCATTAGGTTGAATGTTGGGTCCCTACTGTGGTGATGGAGACAACTGGCCAGGGAGACTAAAGGATAATTGTCTCCCTCCGAGCTAGGTGTTGTTAGCCCGGGGACCGCGGTCCAACCGATGTAGGTTGGACGTTCTATTTATGTTAATTGGTAATGAAACTTATTCTGTGTGATGTAGGTTTCTTTGTTCTAAATGTCTTATAGTTATTAATTTATGCTCCTTGTATTGGTACAGCGCCATCTCGTTACTTGCTGTTGAAACTTATTGCAGTTCGTCTTGCTATCGATGGCTGTGACGATGCTAGTCTTCTCGCTATCGATTGTTGTGGCGATGTTACTGCGATGAATTAGATGTCGCTATGTATCAGTCGCCACAGTTTGTTTGCATCGGATGAGTTTCAAAACTACTGGACCTATTTTAAGAATTCTTACACCCACAGGAAGCTACATAATATGTGATGAACATAAGCTATATTTCATCCAGGAAAACAGCAAATAAAAGGATAACATTGGAGCAGAAGTTTGTATAGGGACTTAAAAATACCATTTTTAACCACATTAACCATATTTTACTATTTAAATTGGCATTGTGATTATATCAGTTTCGTGATATGAAACTTTATCCAAATGAAATATTAAATAAATTCTAAGCCAGGATTAACATATGGGCTACTTTTTATCCCGCTAAACAGTTCCCTAGAAACCACGCAAGTGAAGTTGGCGGAAAACTAGTTTGGTTTGTAAGTGAATAAAAAAAAAAAACAAATTAATGAAACAACATCTAATTCTATATTCCTTTATTTCGTTCGTCAACTTTCGTAGTTTTTCTCATTACATATTTGGGTACTAGAACAATAAAGTTTATTACTTACATAGCAGGGTTCGGAATGATAATTATCTTAATAATTTGTAAAACACCACACAAACTCTTTGCGTACTTTGGAACTTGTTATTAAAGGGGAATAATCTTTTAACAACTATCAAATATGGTTTTTTTTTTATATAGAGAATTGTCTAGGAGAGTCACACTCAACCTTTTTTTTAATGGGGCCACAAACACGTTTCGATCTTGAAGCGCGGGCTGCAAAAATATGTAGGTGTTAAAAAAAACGTAATTCCAAAGTGGCGATGTATTTATTGAAAAAAGAAAAGGTGGTCACAATAAAGCCAGCTATACAATACATAATTTTGTAACCTTTATAATATTAGGTTATGATGAAGCCTCATGCAATGTAGACCAAACTTTAAAAGAGCAAACTTTCAACAGTTTTTCTGATGGGCGCGACATTTTAAAACTTAGTCAAAGTTTTAAAATTCTAGGTGGGCCAAATCACAAAGGCCCGGCGGGCCGCAGGTTGAGTATGGCTGGTCTAGGACGATTTTCATTTCATTCAATGTGGTTTGAATATATTTTTATAATTTAAAGCAACAAAAATAAGAATTATTTATGCCTTTCTGTATTTTTAATTTTTTTGCCAGTAACCACCGATAATTATCAGATATTTATCAATAATTATCAAAAAAGTAATTATCTTGGTAATTACAAACCCTGTTAGCATATAGAGTTTAATATCAATTACAGGATCCTCACCTCATTATGGTAAATATGTCAATTAATATCGGTCATTCAAAAACTTGTGTTTGTATTATTATTAATTTAAAGAATTTAATCTACCTTTTATATATATATATTTTTTAATGTTACCAGTACCCAATACCACCAAAAAAACTAATAGACGAAGAGCTAGTGACAAAAATGTGCAAGAGCTTTCTAAAGCTTGACATTTCAGTATGTTGAAGTACCCAGTGCGGAGGTCAGGTGCTAGAACACCTGATGGCTGCCGGGCAATGTGGAATACCAAAAATCGTAACTTAGATTAACATTGAAATATCAAGCTTTAGAAACTTGCACATTTTTGTCACGGTCTCTGAGACTATAAATCATTAAGATATTATTTTAATACATATATAGGTAATATATTAATTATTAGTCCAGTCAGAGTAATTCAAAGAAGGTCAATATGGTGTCAGTTTTGGCTCACGATTTGGCCGATGCAAAAGATGTACAGATTTATTGAATACATACCACGATGACTTAAATTTTCCAAAATATCTTATTTCACACGAAGTATAAGAAAAAAAAATTGTCGTTGACAGATTGACAACATTTGCAAGATGAAATAGATTGCCATCAAATTTCTGAAAACAATAGAACGTAAACTTATTCTGCAATATCAAAGACGCATGATTCATTCTGGCATGAATTAGCACCAAATTATCGATCTAACCAAACTCGCGAGTTGAACTGACGCCGGATTGATCGTCTAGTGGCAGCCTTATGTTAAGTAATGTTTCTTGTGACATTTATATGACAGATACGTTTAGAAACTAATTATTGTAAAAATAGCGCTCTGAAGAGGAACGTTATTTGTAGTTAACATTTTAATTTTTTAAAATCACATTTAAGCGTTAATAACGCAGAAATATTACTTTGAATTACAATGAAAAAATTAATTACACCTGTTACGGTTGATATCATAAACAAGTCGAAAATTGTGTTTTTCTTAGACATGAATATATTTCTGCCCCGAATTCAAAGGATATGACAGCCATTTTTGCCAATAGAACTTCATCAAGGCAAATAATACCTAATTGCGATTTAAATGGCGGTGATACCGTTTGAAACTTAAAGTATTATTTTCAATAGGTACACACAGAAGCGAATATGCTACTAGAAGCCACACTGTGACGTATCTTTATAATCACATACCATTCTCCTTTTGTAAACTTTTAACAAATCCACCCAATACCAATACTGCAATATTATTAGTGTCCGAAATTTAAAAAAATAAAACCGTCATATTTGACAGAACTAGAGTAGCTTAGATGTCGATATTAAAGTATCGATAAATTCAGAATTAAACAAAACATTAAGGAACTCTGAAATAATATTGCAGTATTTATTCGAGCGCTTAGTTTAACATTTGTTTCGCTAAACGCTGAGGCCAATATAATATTTGGCCTTAGATTCATTTTTAACCGCGTCGCGAAGACAATAGAAAGCAATATTGAATGCGGTTAAAAGTGAAACAGTCTTACATTCCAGTTCATTGCACATCAAGTTTGGAGGTTAAATTACCTGCACAGATTTGAACACATCGATTGGATTATATTTTCATGTAAAATGGTTCCAAACAATCGTTATTTGTTTTATAAGAGTTCTTATTAAATACTATAGCAGTGACATTGACCAACTCTAACGTAAGTTATGCCTGTCTTAAATGTACTGTAACGCCTCAGATATTTTAAGTTACTAACCAAATTGGTACTAAGTATGTTGAATTTTTTTTTTATAGTGGCGGCATTCCGAAAACTGGCGGCGCCTATAAGTAAATATGTGGCTTAAGCCGATCATCATTTTAATGTTGTCTAATATCCACTTTTGCAGCTATTTTTCTCACTCACAGATGTCAAGGAAAGCTTTGCTGGCGTCACTGTAACAGCATGTAATAAGATACGTAATATATCTTATGTTGATAGATAAGGGCTGCTATTATTATTACAACTAAAAGTGTGGAAGGTAAACTAAAACTACTTAAATAGTGCAGTCAACAGGTCAGATTTTTAAACATTCGCTTTACATTGTAATTGCAATAGATTGTAAGGAAGGAGTATTATTGCGATTAGGCGAATATTTTCACCTACCTATATTTCCCGATATTTTTAACCGAGTTACAACGCATTCGTTAATCCCATTTCCGTAAAATTTATATCAGTTTTTTTTTCAATTAATTTCTAATATTGTAAGCGGCAAAAAATTTTTTTGATGTTTATAAAATCAGTAACTTTGTACTGATTACACTACTATTTTTATATTATCTCAAAATAATATAATATAATAAATATTCCTTTGACTTGGCTTTTTACAAATACAAAAGGCTAATTTAGTTTGATTGAATACTGCTTATTTAAAACTAAAAACTTCCCAAGCAATTAATATTTAACTGTACATGGATTCATATGTAACAATCTGGTGGCCCAATAAAGTCATATCTTGCAATTAGTCCTTTTTATTTTAAAATTAAGAGTTGTTACATTAATTTTGTCCATTTTGTAAACGGAGAGGGCTATAATTTCATAGATATATATATCAAATTAATATCAATATATTCAACTATGTTATGGTTTATTCAAAATACCTTTTTGTTTAAATTCGGGAATTCTGATATTGAAAAATGGCTGGTCCAATGTTTGATACGATACATAAACTAAAATCAAACAGAGTCCATAGTTAAATGTGTTAATTATATTACGCTAAAAACGGAAATCATTTAAAAGAATATGAAAACATTGATTCATAAAAAGATTAAAGATATAAGAAAACTCGATTCAAATTAATATACACACTAATGCCAAAGAAAAATAATGTAATCGTGACATTGTATCATTAATGCTAGAGACAGATCAATTCCGTTTTATATAAATTAAATTAAATATTTATTGATAACTCGCCGACTAAAACTTTCCACCAAAGACGACTTTCTAATTATTTTCTGACCCCTTTAGGCATTCGTGGCGAAAACTCGAAGAATATTAATTATAATATATGTAGTAGGTTAAGTCAACCCATTGCATGTGCACCTAGCATCAGTTTTCTACGTGTTCATCCCTTTAAATGATAAAATTTTCACCTACGAACCCTCTAGAACTCAAACTTCAATTAGCATTCTGAACCGCTACTAACTTTAATAATATAGCATTATCAACAGCACAAGAGGGACAGAAATATTACACAGTTGTATAATATTTCTCTGTCCAATGTTAAACTTGATTACTTTGTAATTTGAATTTGAAAACTATTAGATGTATACAATAATCTAATGAGTGCATATTGGCGTTTTATTTCACATCTAAATAAATAAAGGGCTTTTAAATTAGCAATGACCACTCTTTCCATTAAAACACGTCAACTACTTGTTCTGTTCTTATTTTCCTATGTAGATCAAATAACTCGATTTCGAACAAAAATTCTACACTCCTTTTTATTAATATCGACAAAAAAGAATTCCCTTTCTCGTCTCTAAATTAAAATTAAAAAAATAATATCTACCTCTCCGTCTGTTCACATAAAAAGAACAAGGATGAAGGATATAGTACAAAATTGTTAATAAACAAACAAAAATCACAGACAGTGGAACACGTACAATCAACAGCGCGACAGTTTTTAACAAAACTGACAAATTTCTCAATTGATTTTAAACTTTAGAGAGTTGAAAATCAATTGCGGACTCGATCGATGTGAATTTTTTTAATCAATCAATTCTACCTACTTTTTAGTTTAACTACATACACCATGTAGTATACATGAAAATTACAAGCAAAAAATAGTTTAATACACAAATAAATATTATTATCTTATTTTCTAAAAAGAAAATTCAAACTAAAACTGTTTATGAATTTATATAAGTAATTGTAATTCCCTTGTTTTAAACATCGATCAATTTGACGTATTTTTTTTTTATTTTAATTCTGATAGCGATGTCTTTAAATTTGCATACCGGTTTCGATAATTATTTATTTTATTATTTATTTTTTATTTATTTCTCATTTGTTATGTCGAACGAAAACCGAGTGCTCGACTAGAATAGAATAGTGTTCCTGAGCCCCCGCAATGGGGACGATGACGTATAAAAGGTACGGCGGCGGCACTGACCGGCGGTGGGCGGCACGGAGACGGCGGCGAGGCTCTGGAACATGCGCACGAGCCCGTAGGAGGAGGCGATGCGCGCGGTGCCGAACGCGTCCGCCAGCAGCACCGGCACCAGCAGGAACCAGCAGCCCAGGCACAGCCCGTACGCACCTGACGCGTGACGCGTTACGCAATACTCACGTCAATGGATAGTTTCGGTAGTGAAACATAAGTGGCGGAAATAAACATACTCTGGTTTTGAGTCTTAGACTTTATTTGTTTACTAGCTTTTGCCCGCGACTTCGTCCGCGCAATATAGTTACTTTGGGCAACATACATTTTCCAAAAACGCTGTTGTTTTTTGAGCTGATGATGAAATTACCTTGATGTTTAAGTTCGAAGATAGGACAACAAAAAAACCAACAAATGTCCAATATGTTTCAGCACTGTATCTTTGTAACTTTAGATATATTAATCCAATTGGATGGATTGGATGGATCCAATGCAATTTGAAATACAGATGAAAAAAGATTAGTTCTGAAGTTTACAAAAAAATTAATCGAAAACGTAATCTACGCAAAATTCTTTGAAAGTAACGATACCATCTAGGCACAACGCCATCTATTGGGTTTATTTGCTACCTAGATGTCAAACAATATTGAAAATTTTATCTATTTAATTGAAGATTTTATCAACGTACATCGCCATCTATGAGAACTTCATAAAACTAAACAGTAAATAAACACTTGCTTAAGAAACAATTAATTAGTCCATTTTATTCGTTTACATTCACGACATAAGCAAATAATTCAGATGATAACCATCCTATCCAGTAAGTTAGACCGAATAAGAAATTTGATTAAAATCGGTTCAGTAGTTTTGGAGTTTATTGGCAACATACATCGTGACACAAAATTTTTATATATATAAGATTTATTAAGATACAAGACAGGATATAATAGGGTATTTGACGCTATTCTGAAAACTATTTAAAATGGTTGTTTAATACATTATAAACACACTGTCAATATATTTCATGAGAATCTGCTCTATTTTTGATAAAAATAATTGTTAAAGTTTAAATAGCCAAAATCGCGAGAAAAACGCTGCTCTATGTAATGGCGCTAATCACGTGGTATTAGTGACGTCACATGGCGGTAAATGTGACATCGATTTCAGTGTCATGACGTTAAAGAAATCAGCGCCGGTGACGTCAATATAGTTGTCGTTTCGTCATTGCAAGTATCGGGACTGACACTCGCACAGAAGTCACTACACTTACATCGACGTCACGACACTCATACGCTGATGTCTTTAACGTATGACACTGACATCGACTTCAACTACACACAAGTCGATGTCCCGACACTCACATCGACTTCGACCTCGATGTCAAGACACTTACACAGACTTCGCGACACTCACAAAATCTTCACGACACTCACACTCACGTCGATGTCGCGACACTCACGTCGAAGTCGCGATACTCACCTCGATGTCACTGACATTCACGTTGATGTCATGCCACTCACATCGACTTCAACTACACGCAAGTGGATGTCCCGATCCCTGTCGATGACACGACACTCGTCGATGTCATGACACTCTCATTGCCATTACTGACACTAACAAAGATGTCACGACACACATCGAATCGATGTTGCGACACTCACACAGACATCGACGTCGATGTCATGACACTCGGACAGAGGTAACGACATTCACATCGTCGTTACTCACGACGATACATCGACATCGACGTCGATACCATGATACTCACACAAATGTCACGACACTCCCATCGACGTCGAATCCACGACACTCACGACGTAACCGACACTGACGTCGATGCCACGACACTCGCTCAGACGTCACGACAACTACATCGACGTCACCGACACTGACGTAGTTGATGTCACGATTGGTGTCTCGACACTCACACAATGAGGAAGTATTTAAAAAAAAAATTAGTTCCCGAAATCAAATTAGATGTCGCTACGGTACGTTCTTGATTTCTCCATGACAACCTTTCCGATTTTCTTTCATGTCTAAAAGTGAATTAATTTTCAAAACTCAATAAACAACTCATATTCTATTTGTACTTTTTCGTATTTGTATTGATATCTAAATTTCGAACTTTGCAAACTTCAGTTTTTTAATATGTTAGTTAAAAGGAACGGAAATTACTGTCTTTGGTCCATTCGTTTCCTGCAAAAATCAAGTTTTGCTAGAGTCGCCATCTAGTGGAGGTGCTTATTTAGTGCTTTCGTATTTTTTTAAATACTTCCTCATTGATTTTGATGATGTTTGAAAATCACACCGACACCAATACACTAACATCGACATAACTTTATCGACTTTACCTTATTTTATATAATCATAATTATCATCAAACTAATGAAACATTATCACTACTCAAGTAATCATATTATTTGGACATAATTCACCGTGCGAGCGAGCCCATTGCGGATTGGTGGGTGTTTACAACTACAGAAGCATGTAGTGTCTTTCTGTGAATAAATTTTTGAGGACCCATCCTACGACTGACCTTTGAGAAAGTTGAAGACCGGAAACGCTCACGACTTCACCATGAAACTCTGTCTATGTCTTTACTAATATTATATAGAGGAAACATTTAATTGTTTGTTTGCATCGGATAAGTTCCAAAACTACTGGACCGATTTTAAGAATTCTTACACCCACGGGAAGCTACATAATATGCGATGAACATAGACTATATTTTATCCAGGAAAACAGCAAATAAAAGGATAAACATTGGAGCAGAAGTTTATATAGGGAATTAAAATGTTTCCATACTAACCATTTTTTTCTAATTAAATTGTCCAAATGAAATATTAAATAAATTCTAAGCCAGGATTAACATATGGGCTACTTTTTATCCCGCTAAACAGTTCGCTAGAAACCACGCAAGTGAAGTTGGCGAAAAACTATACTCCATTCATTATAACATTAAACAAAAAAGGGTCATAGAAGCAGCAGTGCAAAACATTTTATATATTATAGTTTTGTTGAAATTTCGAACTTTAGGTAGTCTGAAAGAGCTGGGCAATTTTCCATTTTTTACGATACCTCGGGGTTGAGATGAGACCAGCATTTTCTTAATTCATCTTTCAAGCCAACATGGAACTAAAACTATCTATTTGTTGATTTGATAAATTCTAATTGTGAGTGCATATAATAAGAATAGTATTTAGTTATATCGATGACCAGGAAAGAATGTTAAACAAAATGAATTTGTGATTATAACATTTATTCAGACATTAGTTAGACTATAGATGAAGACATTAGAAAAAAAATCTGAAATTTCAAAGGTATGGGGGATTAAAGCTTAATTGTTGTAGGGCACTCGGGCCTGCACCGGCATCGTTGATATTTAACAAAACTTAACAACTTAATCACGGAAAACGGCAAATAACAAGAAAGGCAGTAGCATTCACAACGGATGACAATCGCAGATTACGTATTTTAACAATTATGAATACATTATAGTCTGACAAAATTAAAAACCTGTACTGCCGAAACGTTAGAAGGGATGAGGCAACGTTTTAAATTTGGTAGAGTTACAGTGACGTGAGAATCGTGCCGAAACTATCCAACCCTGCTTCTTTAGGTTCTTTGAGATGCACACTTTTTATTGTAATAGTTATTAAATCATTTAAGTTGGTCAAGAACTCATTAATTTGTTTAATAGATTGCTTAAATGAGAACAGTTAAGTAAAGCAGTTGGTATTTAAGTAGATATGTAGCAAATTAGCCGTCAGTCTTAAGAGTCACATGATTAATGATATTTTATCAAATCAAATCAAATCAAATCAAATTCATTTATTCGGCGCATGCACATAGGACACTAAAATATAATAATTTATCACATTAATACATATTACAATAAACATTAGATTAAACGTACAATTACAAGCAATAAGATATTTAACATTATTCAACATTTAAATAATAAAATAAATAATATTGTGTCCCACGACTGCACCAAATGGGTATCTAGCTCGGCATTTGTCGGTCTGTTTACTTTCCAGAAACAGACCGACGCCGATTTTCAGCTAGACCCTATGCATTCACCACACGGCCATTATCACAAAGTATACCATAAAAAGAACCTTATTTAACTTCTATCTAATGCTATAATGAATGGAGTATAGTTTGGTTTATAGGTGAATAAAAAAAAAAAAGGAAATTAATGAAACAACGTCTAATTCTATATTCCTTTATTTCGTTCGTCAACTTTCGTAGTTTTTCTCATTACATATTTGGGTACTAGAACAATAAAGTTTATCACTTACATAGCAGGGTTCGGAATGATAATTATCTTAATAATTTGTATAACACCACACAAACTCTTTGCGTACTTTAGAACTTGTTATTCAAGGGGAAAAATCTTTTAAGAACTATCAAATGTGGCTTTTTTTTGATATAGAGAATTGTCTAGGACGATTTTCATTTTATTCAATGTGGTTTGAATATATTTTTATAATTTAAAACAACAAAAATAAAAATTATTTATGCCTTTCTGTATTTTAAAATTTGTAACCAGTAACCACCGATAATTATTGGATATTTATCAAAAAAGTAATTATCTTGGTAATAACAAACCCTGTTAGCATATAGAGTTTAATATCAATTACAGGATCCTCACCTCATTATGGCAAATATGTCAATTAATATCGGTCATTCAAAAATTTGTGTTTGTATTATTATTAATTTAAACTACCATTTATATATATGTATTTTTTAATGTTGCCAGTACCCAATACCACCAAAAAAACTAATAGACGAAGAGCTAGTGACAAAAATGTGCAAGAGCTTTCTAAAGCTTGACATTATGTTGTCAGTATGTTGAAGTACCGGTGCGGAGGTCAAGTGCTAGAACACCTGGCGGCCGGGCAATGTGGAATACCAAAAATCGTAACATAGATTAATACTGAAATATCAAGCTTTAGAAACTTGCACATTTATGTCACGGTCTCTGAGACTATAAATCATTAAGATATTATTTTAATACATATATAGGTAATATATTAATTATTAGTCCAGTCAGAGTAATTCAAAGAAGATCAATGTGGTGTCAGTTTTGGCTCAAGATTTGGCCGATGCAAAATTAGGGAAACAGCTTAATAAATATAACTAGATGGTTGACACGTAAAGACGAGATTAAAAAAAAATTAAAGACTTAGGTACAGAAACATGAATAGCTTGAAGTATAACAATGATTTTATATTAATTATCGAAATTAAATCATTTCATGTACAGATTTATTGAATACATACCACGATGACTTAAATTTTCCAAAAAATCTTATTTCACACGAAGTAATAAGAAAAAAAAAATTGTCGTTGACAGATTGACAACATTTGCAAGATGAAATAGATTGCCATCAGATTTCTGAAAACAAAAAGAACTTATTCTGCAATATAAAAGACGCATGAATCATTCTAGCATCAATTAGCACCAAATTATCGATCTAACCAAATTCGCGAGTTGAACTGACGCCGGATTGATCGTCTATTGGCAGCCTTATGTTAAGTAATGTTTCTTGTGACATTTATATGACAGATACGTTTAGAAACTAATTATTGTAAAAATAGCGCTCTGAAGAGGAACGTTATTTGTAGTTAACATTTTGATTTTTTAAAATCACATTTAAGCGTTAATAACGCTGAAATATTACTTTGAATTACAATGAAAAAAATAATTACATCCGCTACGGTTGATATCATAAACAAGTCGAAAATTGTGTTTTTCTTAAACATGAATATATTTCTGCCCCGAATTCAAAGGATATGACAGCCATTTTTGCAATTTGCCATTTTGACAGCCATTTGGACAGGCAAAAAATACCTAATTGCGATTTAAATGGCGGTGATACCGTTTGAAACTTAAAGTATTATTTTCAATAGGTACACACAGAAGCGAATATGCTACTAGAAGCCACACTGTGACGTATCTTAATAATCACATACCATTCTCTTTTTGTAAACTTTTGTCCGAAGAATTAAAAAAATAAAAACGTCATATTTGACAGAACTAGAGTAGCTTAGATGTCGATATTAAAATATCGATAAATCCAGAATCAAACAAAACATTAAGGAACTCTGAAATAATATTGCAGTATTTATTCGAGCGTTTAGTTTAACATTTGTTTTGCTAAACGCTGAAGTCAATATAATATTTAGCCTTAGATTCATTTTTAACCGCGTCGCGAAGACAATAGAAAGCAATACTGAATGCGGTTAAAAGTGAAACAGTCTTACATTCCAGTTCATTGCACATCAAGTTTGGAGGTTAAATTACCTGCACAGAATTGAACACATCGATTGGATTATATTTTCATGTAAAATGGTTCCAAACAATCGTTATTTGTTTTATAACAGTTCTTATTAAATGCTATAGCAGTGACACTGACCAACTAGAACTTAACCCTCCCAATGTCTTTTAAACGTAAGTAACTCCAGTCTTAAATGCATTGTGACGCCTCAGATATTTTAAGTTACTAACCAAATTGGTACTAAGTATGTTGAATAAATATATATATATATATATATTTTTATATTAAATATGTGGCTTATGCCGATCATCATATTAATGTAGTCTGATATCCACTTTTGCAGCGATTTTTCTCACTCGCAGATGTCAAGGAAAGCTTTGCTGGCGTCACTGTAATAGCATATAATAAGATACGTAATATATCTTATGTTGATAGATAAGGACTGCTATTATTATTACAACTAAAAGTGTGGAAGGTAAACTAAAACTACTTAAATAGTGCAGTCAACAGGTCAGATTTTTTAACTTACGCTTTACATTGTAATTGCAATAAATTGTAAGGAAGGAGTATTAACACGTATAGGCGAATATTTCACCTACTTACCTATATTTCCCGATATTTCGACCGAGTTACAACGCATTCGTTAATCCCATTTCAGTAAAATTTATATCAATTTTTTTTTTCCAATTAATCTCTAATATTGTAAGCGGAAAAAAATATTTTTGTGGTAAATAAACTCAGTAACTTTACAGTACTATTTTTATATTATCTCAAAATAATATAATATAATAAATTTTCCTTGGACTTGGCTTTTTACAAATACAAAAGGATAATTTAGTTTGATTGAATACTGCTTATTTAAAACTTCCCAAGCAATTAATATTTAACTGTACATGGATTCATATGTAATAATCTGGTGGCTCAATAAAGTCGTATCTTGCAATTTGTCATCATATGATATTGCAATTAGTCCTTTATATTTTAAAATTAAGAGTTGTTACATTAATTTTATCCATTTTGTAAACGGAGAGGGATATAATTTCATAGATATATATATTTATTATCTCATATCGATTTATTATCAATATATTCAACTACAGTTATGGTTAATTCGAAATACCTTTTTGTTTAAATTCGGAAATTTTGATATTGAAAAATGGCTGGTCCAATGTTTGATACGATACTTATTAAACTTAAATTAAACAGAGTCCATAGTTAAATGTGTTAATTATATTACGTCAAAAACGGAAATCATTTAAAAGAATATGAAAACATTGATTCATAAAAAGATTAAAGATATAAGAAAACTCGATTCAAATTAATATACACACCTAATGCCAAGAAAAATGATATAATCGTGACATTGTATCATAAACGCTAGAGATAGTAGGTTAAGTCAACCCATTTAGGTGCATCAGTTTCTACGTGTTCATCCCTTTTCATGATAAAATTTTCACTTACGAACCCTCTAGAACTAAAACTTCAATTAGCATTCTGGACCGCTACTAACTTTAATAATATAGCATTATCAACAGCACAAGAGAGACAGAAATATTACACAGTTGTCTAATATTTCTATGTCCAATGTTAAACTTGATTACTTTGTAATTTGAATTTGAAAACTATTAGATGTTTACAATAATCTAATGAGTGCATATTGGCGTTTTATTTCACATCTAAATTAATAAAGGGCTTTTAAGTTATCAATGAACACTCTTTTCATCAAAACATGTCAAGTACATGTTCTGTTCTTATTTTCCTATGTAGGTCAAATAACTCGATGTTGACCAAAAATTCTACACTCCATTTTATTATTATCGATACAAAGGAGTTCTCTTTCTCATCTCTAAATTAAAATTAAAAACATAATATCTACCTCCCTGTCTGTTCACTCAAATAGAACAAGGAATGAGGATATGGTACAAAATTTTTATAAACAAATCTTTCAAATTTCGCAATTGATTTTAAACTTTAGAGTTGAAAATCAATTGCGGACTCGATCGATGTGAATTTTTTTAATCAATCAATTCTACCTACTTTTTAGTTTAACTACATACACCATGTAGTATACATGTAAATTACAAGCAAAAAATAGTTTAATATACAAATAAATATTATTATCTTATTTTCTAAAAAGAAAATTCAAACTAAAACTGTTTCAGAGTTATTATGAATTTAAATAAGTAATTGTAATTCCCTTGTTTTAAACATCGATCAATTTGACGTATTTTTTTTTTTAATTTTAATTGTGATAGCGATGTCTTTAAATTTGCATACCGGTTTCGATAATTATTATAAAATACTAAATATTAAATATCTATTACATCAATCACAACATTTAAGAACAATTGTACAGTAAATCTCAAATAATATCTTTCTTTAATTTACAGTAAGATACAACTGATGTGTCTTTAATGTGAATTTTAGAGATGCGCCTAATAGTGAAACCGGATATTCGGTCTATCATTTCACTATTTTGACGCGTAAACAGATTTAAAAACAAATGTTGATTTGAATTTTAATTGATTTATTTTATTAACTTTATTGAATACATTTTTCATAGCATTTCTTTGACTTATATATAATATAACATAAATCTTACATAAGAAGTTCTGTCTTTTAGTACTGTACAGTGTCGTGTAGCCACTGTATAGTACTAACACCGATCATTCCGTAAAACCGATAATGCGGCCGAATACAAATAGTAAAAAAAATACCGAATACGCAGAATACCAATTACCGAACGAATATTCGGCGCATCTCTAATAAATATTGAAGCACTTCTAATGTCGACCAATCAGAATGCTTCAAGAATCAGACCATCAAACGATCCACCAATATCCACGCATGCGTTTTATTTTACACCTTACATTTATTAAAATAAAGCTGACTATTTTTAACGCAATTGTGATCTGCGCTAAAGAATATTCACAATGCATATTAGTTAAGATTTACTGTAATAATTTTCGTGTCGAATATCATTGTTATTAACTGAACTAACTCGAAATAAAGAAAAAAAAACATAGACAATAATTTTCCCGCCAATTTTATTAGTACGTCACATTACATGTTTAATAATCTCTGTTTTAAAACATAGATTTTACACCAAAATGATAATCTACCCAATATTGTTTATATTTTAATTTCAGTCCAATAAGCGTATCTTTTACTTCTTCAATCCACCGACGAGTCTGAATCGTCGTTCTTGGTTAGAATATAGAAGGCGATGACGGGAATCGAACCTAACACCATACAAGATCCCATGCCGTAGAAACACCATGAGTAACCACCGGTCACATCTCTGACGAGTCCTGTAAAATATTAAATTTAAAATCATAAGATTAGACAACGTCCAAAAAAATAGCTAAGTGCGAGTCGAACTGGCGCACGAATGAGCAAGTATTTAAAAAAAAACATTAGTTCCCGAAATCAAACTAGATGTCGCCACGGTACTTTCTTGATTTCTCCATGACAACCCTTCCGGTTTTCTTTCATGCATAAAGGTTAATTAATTTTTAACCTTTATGCATGAAAGATGAAAGAAACACTAGATAGCGACTCTAGCAAAAGTTGATTTTGCAGGAAACGAATGGACCAAAGACAGTCACTTCCGTTCCTTTTAACTAACATATTAAAAAACTGAAATTTGCAAAGTTCGAAACTTAGATATCAATACAAATACGAAAAAGTACAAATAGAATATGAGTTGTTTATTGAGTTTTGAAAACTAATTTACTTTTATACATGAAAGAAAACCGGAAGGGTTATCATGGAGAAATCAAGAAAGCACCGTATCGACATCTAGTTTGATTTCGAGAAATAATTTTTTTTTAAATACTTTCTCATTTGTTATGTCGAACGAAAATCGAGTGCTCGACTAGAATAGAATAGTGTTCCTGAGCCCCCGCAATGGGGACGATGATGTATAAAAGGTACGGCGGCGGCACTGACCGGCGGTGGGCGGCACGGAGACGGCGGCGAGGCTCTGGAACATGCGCACGAGCCCGTAGGAGGAGGCGATGCGCGCGGTGCCGAACGCGTCCGCCAGCAGCACCGGCACCAGCAGGAACCAGCAGCCCAGGCACAGCCCGTACGCACCTGACGCGTGACGCAATATGCATTACGCATTACTTCCGTCATTGGATAGTTTCGGTAGTGAAACATAAGTGGCGGAAATAAACATACTCTGGTTTTGAGTCTTAGACTTTATTTATTAAGATACAAAACAGGATATAATAGGGTATTTGACGTTATTCTGAAGACTATTTAAAATGGTTGTTTGATACATTATAAACACACTGTCAATATATTTCATGAGAATCTGTTCTATTTTTGATGAAAATAATTGTTAAAGTTTAAATAGCCAAAATCGCGAGAAAAACGCTGCTGTATGTAATGGCGCTAATTACGTGGTATTAGTGACGTCACATGGCGGTAAATGTGACATCGATTTCAGTGTCGTGACGCTAAAGACATCAGCGTCGGTGACGTCAATATAGTTGTCGTTTCGTCATTGCGAGTATCGGGACTGACACTCGCACAGAAGTCACTACACTTACATCGACGTCACGACACTCACACGCTGATGTCTTTAACGTATGACACTGACATTACTTTAACGTATGACATATGACACTGAAATCGATGTCACGACACTCACATAATGTCATGACTCTGACAAAAATCACGACAACTTCTTCGACATCACTTTACCTCATTCGATCACGACACATACATCGACGTCACGACACTCATACGACACTCACATCGACTTCAACTACACACAAGTCGATGTCCCGACACTCACATCGACTTCGACCTCGATGTCAAGACACTTACACAGACTTCGCGACACTCACAAAAACTTCACGACACTCACACTCACGTCGATGTCGCGACACTCACGTCGAAGTCGCGATACTCACCTCGATGTCACTGACATTCACGTTGATGTCATGCCACTCACATCGACTTCAACTACACGCAAGTGGATGTCCCGATCCCTGTCGATGTCACGACACTCGTCGATGTCATGACACTCTCATTGCCATTACTGACACTAACAAAGATGTCACGACACACATCGAATCGATGTTGCGACACTCACACAGACATCGACGTCGATGTCATGACACTCGGACAGAGGTAACGACATTCACATCGTCGTTACTCACGACGATACATCGACATCGACGTCGATATCATGATACTCACACAAATGTCACGACACTCTCATCGACGTCGAATCCACGACACTCACGACGTAACCGACACTGACGTCGATGCCACGACACTCGCTCAGACGTCACGACAACTACATCGACGTCACCGACACTGACGTAGTTGATGTCTCGACACTCACACAATGAGGAAGTATTTAAAAAAAAAAATTAGTTCCCGAAATCAAACTAGATGTCGCTACGGTACGTTCTTGATTTCTCCATGACAACCTTTCCGATTTTCTTTCATGTCTAAAAGTGAATTAATTTTCAAAACTCAATAAACAACTCTTATTCTATTTGTACTTTTTCGTATTTGTATTGATATCTAAGTTCCGAACTTTGCAAATTTCAGTTTTTTAATATGTTAATTAAAAGGAACGGAAATTACTACCTTTGGTCCATTCGTTTCCTGCAAAAATCAAGTTTTGCTAGAGTCGCCATCTAGTGGAGGTGCTTTTTAGTGCTTTAATTTTTTTTTTAAATACCTTCTCATTGATTTTGATGATGTTTGAAAATCACACCGACACCAATACACTAACATCGACATAACTTTATTGACTTTACCTTATTTTAGATAATCATAATTATCATCAAACTAATTAAACATTATCACTACTCAAGTAATCATATTATTTTGACATAATTCACCGTGCGAGCGAGCCCATTGCGGATTGGTAGGTGTTTACAACTACAAAAGCATGTAGTGTCAATTTTTGTGAATAAATTTTTGAGGACCCATCCTACGACTGACCTTTGAGAAAGTTGAAGACCGGAAACACTCACGACTTCACCATGAAACTCTGTCTATGTCTTTACTAATATTATAAAGAGAAACATTTAATAGTTTGCATCGGATGAGTTCCAAAACTACTGAACCTATTTTAAGAATTCTTACACCCACGGGAAGCTACATAATATGCAATGAACATAGGCTATATTTTATCCAGGAAAACAGCAAATAAAAGGATAAATATTGGAGCAGAAGTTTGTAAAGGGACTTAAAAATACCATTTTAACCATACTAACCATTTTTTACTATTTAAATTGGCATTGTGATTATATCAGTGTCGTGATATGAAACCTTATCCAAATGAAATAATAAATAAATCCTAAGCCAGGATAAACATATGGGCTACTTTTTATCCCGCTAAACAGTTCCCTAGAAACCACGCAAGTGAAGTTGGCGGTAAACTAGTTTGGTTTATAGGTGAATAAAAAAAAACAAATTAATGAAACAACATCTAATTCTATATTCCTTTATTTCGTTCGTCAACTTTCGTAGTTTTTCTCATTACATATTTGGGTACTAGAACAATAAAGTTTATCACTTACATAGCAGGGTTCGGAATGTTAGTTATCTTAATAATTTGTAAAACACCACACAAACTCTTTGCGTACTTTAGAACTTGTTATTCAAGGGGAATAATCTTTTAACAACTATCAAATGTTTTTTTTTTTATATAGAGAATTGTCTAGGAGAGCCACACTCAACCTTTTTTTTAATGGGGCACAAACATGTTTCAATCTTGAAGCGCAAGCCGCAAAAATATGTAGGTGTTAAAAAAACATAATCCCAAAGTGGCTATTATATATATATTTATTGAAAAAAGAAAAGGTGGTCACAATAAAGCCAACTATACAATACATAATTTTGTAACCTTTATAATATTAGGTTATGATGAATAATTATGATGACCCAACTTTGATAGAGCAAACTTTCAACAATTTTTCTGATGGGCGCGACATTTTAAAACTTAGTCAAAGTTTTAAAATTCCAAGTGGGCCAATCACAAAGGCCCGGCGGGCCGCAGGTTGAGTATGGCTGGTCTAGGACGATTTTCGTTTTATTCATTGTGGTTTGAATATATTTTAATGATTTAAAGCAACAAAAATAAAAGTTATTTAAGCCTTTCTGTATTTTAAAATTTGTAACCAGTAACCACCGATAATTATCAGATATTTATCTATAATTATCAAAAAAGTAATTATCTTGATAATTACAAACCCTGTTAGCATATAGAGTTTAATATCAATTACAGGATCCTTAGCACATTATGGCAAATATGTAAATTAATATTCATTCAAAAACTTGTGTTTGTATTATTATTAATTTAAAGAATTTAATCTACCATTTATATATATGTATTTTTTAATGTTACCAGTACCCAATACCACCAAAAAAACTAATTGACGAAGACCTAGTGACAAAAATGTGCAAGAGCTTTCTAAAGCTTGACATTTCAGTATGTTGAAGTACTCAGTGCGGAGGTCAGGTGCTAGAACACCTGATGGCTGCCGGGCAATGTGGAATACCAAAAATCGTAACATAACAATATCAAGCTTTAGAAACTTGCACATTTTTGTCACGGTCTCTGAGACTATAAATCATTAAGATATTATTTTAATACATATATAGGTAATATATTAATTATTAGTCCAGTCAGAGTAATTCAAAGATCAATATGGTGTCAGTTTTGGCTCAAGATTTGGCCGATGCAAAATTAGGAAAACCGCTTAATAAATAAAACTAGATGGATTTAGAAAAATAAACATGAAAAGCTTAAAATATAACAATGATTTAATATTAATTATCGAAATTAAATTTACAACAGAAATAAAATTTGGAACTCATATCATGTACAGATTTATTGAATACTTATATACTACGATGACAAATTTTCCAAAAAATCTTATTTCACACGAAGTAATAAGAAAAAAAAATTGAAGAAATTGTCGTTGACAGATTGATGACATTTGCAAGATGAAATAGATTGCCATCAGATTTCTGAAAACAAAAAGAACTTATTCTGCAATATAAAAGACGCATGAATCATTCTAGCTTCAATTAGCACCAAATTATCGATCAAACCAAATTCGCGAGTTGAACCGACGCCGGATTGATCGTCTAGTGGCAGCCTTATGTTAAGTAATGTTTCTTGTGACATTTATATGACAGATACGTTTAGAAACTAATTATTGTAAAAACAGCGCTCTGAAGAGGAACGTTATTTGTAGTTAACATTTTGATTTTTTGAAATCACATTTAAGCGTTAATAACGCAGAAATATTACTTTGAATTACAATGAAAAAAATAATTACATCCGCTACGGTTGATATCATAAACAAGTCGAAAATTGTGTTTTTCTTAGACATGAATATATTTCTGCCCCGAATTCAAAGGATATGACAGCCATTTTTGCCAATAGAACTTCATCAAGGTAAAAAATACCTAATTTCGATTTAAATGGCGGTGATACCGTTTGAAACTTAAAGTATTATTTTCAATAGGTACACACAGAAGCGAATATACTACTAGAAGCCACACTGTGACGTATCTTAATAATCACATACCATTCTCCTTTTGTAAACTTTTAACAAATCCACCCAATACCAATATTGCAATATCATTACAGTGTCCGAAGAATTAAAAAAATAAAAATGTCATATTTGACAGAACAAGAGTAGCTTAGATGTCGATATTAAAATATCGATAAATCCAGAATCAAACAAAACATTAAGGAACACTGAAATAATACTGCAGTATTTATTCGAGCGTTTAGTTTAACATTTGTTTCGCTAAACGCTGAGGCCAATATAATATTTGGCCTTAGATTCATTTTTAACCGCGTCGCGAAGACAATAGAAAGCAAAATTGAATGCGGTTAAAAGTGAAACAGTCTTACATTCCTGTTCATTGCACAACAAGTTTGGAGGTTAAATTACCTGCACAGATTTGAACACATCGATTGGATTATATTTTCATGTAAAATGGTTCCAAACAAATGTTATTTTTTTATAAGAGTTCTTATTAAATGCTATAACAGTGACACTGACCAACTCGAACTAAACCCTGACAATGTCTTTTCAACGTAAGTTATGCCTGTCTTAAATGCACTGTAACGCCTCAGATATTTTAAGTTACTAACCAAATTGGTACTAAGTATGTTGAATATATTTTTTTTATAGTGGCGGCATTCCGAAAACTGGCGGCGCCTATAAGTAAATATGTGGCTTATGCCGATCATCATATTAATGTTGTCTGATATCCACTTTTGCAGCGATTTTTCTCACTCACAGATCAAGTCGAGGAAAGCTTTGCTGGCGTCACTGTAATGGCACGTAATAAGATACGTAATATATCTTATGTTGATAGATAAGGACTGCTATTATTATTACAACTAAAAGTGTGGAAGGTGAACTAAAACTACTTAAATAGTGCAGTCAACAGGTCAGATTTTTAAACATTCGCTTTACATTGTAATTGCAATAGATTGTAAGGAAGGAGTATTATTGCGATTAGGCGAATATTTTCACCTACCTATATTTCCCGCTATTTTTAGCCGAGTTACAACGCATTCGTAAATCCCATTTCCGTAAAATTTATATCAGTTTTTTTTTTTCAATTAATCTCTAATATTATAAGCGGCAAAAAAATTTTTTGGTGTTTATAAAATCAGTAACTTTGTACTGATTACACTACTATTTTTATATTATCTCAAAATAATATAATATAATAAATATTCCTTTGACTTGGTTTTGTACAAATACAAAAGGCTAATTTAGTTTGTTTGAATACTGCTTATTTAAAACTAAAAACTTCCCAAGCAATTAATATTTAACTGTACATGGATTCATATGTAACAATCTGGTGGCCCAATAAAGTTGTATCTTGCAATTAGTCCTTTTTATTTTAAAATTAAGAGTTGTTACATTAATTGTGTCCATTAGAGGGCCATAATTTCATAGATATATATATATACCGCCTGCATTTAAAATGACTCTCCAAATTTTTTCTAGGCATTAGGTATCGTTAATAGATCACATATATGAAAAAAAAACAGTATGTAAAATTTTCAAAATGAAGTGTAAACTTTTTGTAATTACAAGATAATTATAACATTCGCATTGTCACATTAGTTATGAACGAAACGAGCAGGGGTAGCAAGGGGCGCGGGCGCAGGGGATGCGCCGCGCATGCGCCGCGCATGCACCGCCGACGATATCTGCTCGGTTTTTTATTTAGTCGGCAACATCAGTCACCCGCGCATAATCCCTTTGAACGCACGCGCTTCCGCCTTTGCTTCCGTGTTGCGCGCCACCCGCCGCAGCCCCACACTTCGCGCGTCGGAATGTATTCCAATCGCGAATATTACGAAATGGTGCGGTGTTACATTTTAAGCGGTGAAAGTTTAAATGCAGCTCGGAGACTATACGAAACAGAATCCATCCCAGCCCTGCAAAATCAGGGATTAATAAACCCCGCAGTACCTAGTCGCGAGACATTTTTGGCTGTGAACCAAAGGCTATTGGACTATGGTCAATTTACTACGCCTGCTCACGCTCGCGGAGGTGGAAGATCAAGACTTGCAGTTGAAATCGAAGATGAAATCTTGGATTTCTTCGAAAGGGACCCGCGAGCCAGTACACGAGATGCCGCACGCCGATTTAACGTAAGCCACTATGCCGTGTGGAAGCTGCTGAATGTGACAGGGCTACACCCTTACCACTTCCAAAAGGTCCAAGCTCTACACGATGGAGATAATGTGCCCCGTCGCACCTTTTGTGAATGGCTGATTGCACACCCTAATGCCAACATTTTGTGGACTGACGAAGCATTGTTTACTCGTGTGGGGCTTTATAACCATCATAACGAACACTGGTGGTCCTTCAGAAATCCGCATATGATTCGGGAAACCCACCATCAAGTGCGCTTTAGTGTCAATGTGTGGGCCGGTGTTATAGGCACGAAAATACTGGGGCCGTACTTCATCGAAGGGCCGCTCACCGGCGGCAACTTCCTCGATATGTTGCGGCATGTCATTGCCGATTTCATGGAGGACTTGCCCGTGGCCTACTTCCGGGATTTTTATTTTCAACTGGACGGTGCACCACCCCATTACGCCGCCGCCGTCCGAGATCATCTCACCATAGAATATGGTGATCGATGGATTGGACGCGGAGGCCCCATCGTGTGGCCTGCTCGATCGCCGGACCTAACACCGTGCGACTTTTATTTGTGGGGTGAAATCAAAAGACGTGTGTATTTTGAAGAAGCACAAAGCCTCGAGGACTTAAAAGTGCAAATTAGTGCGGCATTTGACCACGTGAAAAATGACACTGTAGTGCTCGCCAAATTAAAAGACAATGTGCAAAAACGTGCAAGACTCTGTGTGGAGAGGAACGGTATGCACTTTGAACAATTATTAAAGTATACGTAGGTAAATAGTTAAATTAGGTAGGATAAAGTGATTAGTTGATTATGTACATAAAGTTGATGATTTTTTAAATACGCCTGATTGCAAAGAATATCTAGTTAAGTACCTACTTTTTTTATTATTGGTTTAACTAAACAGAATTTTAGGTAACTTGATATTTGCTTACCTACTTATTTATAAATTTAAAGCAGTATAGTTATTGTAATAGTAGGTATCTAATAGAATTTTTGCAATTTGACGGTCCTAAGCCCGTAAAAGTATGAAGGAAAGGTTTCAACTTTATGTACCATTTGCCCTAGCATGAAAAAACGAAAACATTTTAGGTAGCTGCTACTAACTCGCAAACGTACTTGTATTACTATCAATGAATTGCGGGAAGGGAGGGGGGGGGAACTAACGTAGCGCGTAAAGCGCACGTACTGGGCAGCGGGAGCGTCCACAAATGTATGTTTTTTGAAAATAACTTGGTGACGATATAACTCAACATTTTTGTTCTAAACGACATAAAAAGAAAAAACACGTATTTCATTATTTGTCGTAAAGATTAACATACTAAAATTTGGAGAGTGGTTTTAAATGCTTCTTGTATATTTATTATCTCATATCAAATTAATATCAATATATTCAACTAGAGTCTGGCTAATGAAAGTAGACACTGGGTTTATTTGCAAACTTTTGACATGGCAATACTAAATGTCAATATCAAAGTGGTAAGATGGCGGTTCGTTGTCATTTGTTGTGTTTTATCGTGATCTTGTTTTTGTGATTTACGTACATAAGGATGAATAAAACAATTAAAAGTGGTGTGCGGGAGTTATTGTTCCGTATGATTTCCAAATTTCAAGAACAAAAAGAAGAAAATGATGCTGTTTTTGAAGAAAAACAGGGTTGTTTACGCGTAATATTAAATTTTTTTGGTTAGTAAAACAATATTACTTTGATACTTTGTTATGTTTACTTTTTAATTTGAGTTAAAGAAATCATAAACAATTGCGTATTTACCATTTCTACAAGCACATTTATCATATAACGTATTAATATAATTAAAAAAAATAATGAAAGTATATTTATTTACAGAGAATTTGGAGGATGTTGCAGGGGTAAATAAAATAGTTGAAATTATCAAAAAACTTACTGATTTGGAGCAGAAAAACAGATTAACAAATCAAAATCAATACCTAGAAAAAATAGCTTCACTCACTGGTAACTTTACTATTGTAATTTGTATGTACATACATATTTCAAATAATTTTTAATTGTTAGTAAATACAATTTATTTTATTTATTTTTCACAGAGGTTAGTGTAACAACATTAAAACGAATAAAAAAGGAAGGTGCAGTAAATGATGGTGTCTGGAATACTCCAGGAAAAAAACGGCCACACAAACCCACAGTGTCAGAGTTAGATAGTTTTGATGTAGATGCTATTCGCAATAAAATTAATGAATTTTATATTGTGAGAAAACATGTTCCTACATTGAAAACACTTATGCTGGAATTACGGGAAAGTATTCAATTTAATGGATGCCGGGAAACTCTTCGCCGAATATTATTGGCAAATGGCTTTGAATTCAAAAGAAACAAAAGTGAACGTTCATTATTAGTTGAACGCTATGACATATCTGCCTGGAGACACCGTTTTTTAAGGGCCATAGGTATTAAACGTGCAGAAGGGAAACAAATAATTTACTTAGATGAGACCTATGTTCATAAAAACTACAAACCCAAAAAGTCTTGGCAAGGTCCTTCTACAAGTGGTGCGATTGAAAATATTTCAGCAGGAAAAAGGTACATAATTGTACATGCTGGCTCGGAAAGAGGCCCTGTACCAGACTCATTGATAGTTTACAGCTCTAAGTCAAAAATGGCTGACTACCACCATGACATGAATGCTACAAATTTTAATAAATGGCTACAAGAAAAACTTATACCTAATTTGAATGAGCCAAGTATAATAGTTATGGATAACGCTAGCTATCATTCAGTAATTGTAAATAAAGCTCCTACATTACAAAACCGCAAAAATGAAATAAAAGAATGGCTTAGTATAAATAATATTCCATTTGAAGACTACCACACGAAAGCAGAACTGCTATGTTTTGTAAAATTGCACAAACAAGAGCCAATATATGAAGCTGATGAACTTTTAAGGCAGAATGGTCATGAGGTGTTGAGACTTCCTCCTTACCACTGCGACTTAAATGCTATTGAATTGGTATGGAGTTTGGCTAAACGTAAAGTAGCGAGTAAAAATATAGCTCTGTCTGCAGTAGAGTTAGAAAAGGTGATAAAAGAGTCATTTGAAAACATAACACCTGTGGAATGGAAGAAAATGACAGATCATGTTATACATGTGGAGGATAAATACAAAGAAAGAGATTGTATTACAGAAGATAATTTGGAAAGTTTTATTATCAATGTTGGAGATAGTGATTCCAGTGACTCTGATAATGAATCCCTACATATGGAATTCTTAGATTCAGATTTTGATTATGGTGATTAAATATATATTTTCTTAATCAATACAAACATATTTTTTATTTATTTTATTTTTTTCGTTCTAACATCTCTCTATACTAATATAAAGCTGAAGAGTTTGTTTGTTTGGTTGAACGCGCTAATCTCAGGAACTACTAGTTTGGATTCAAAATAATCTTTTTGTGTTGCACAGCTCCAGTCATTTATATTACTTGTGTATGTTATACATTATTGTATTATTAAATAATAATCTTATAAATTACTTATACCTTGTATTTTGCAAAAGTATCAAAATACTTTATTCCAAGAAATGCCTACTGTTTTTAGGGTGGTCATGCTTTTATTTTTTAAATTTGCCGCGTTTTTTCAGTGTCTACTTTCATTAGCCAGACTCTATACCAATATATATAACTATGTTTATTCAAAATACCTTTTTGTTTAAATTCGGGAATTCTGATATTGAAAAATGGCTAGTCCAATGTTTGATACGATACATAAACTAAAATCAAACAGAGTCCATAGTTAAATGTGTTAATTATATTACGCTAAAAACGGAAATCATTTAAAAGAGTATGAAAACATTGATTCATAAAAAGATTAAAGATATAAGTAAACTCGATTCAAATTAAAATACACACCTTATGCCAAGAAAAATAATATAATCATGACATTGTATCATAAATGCTAGAGATAGATCAATTCCGTTTTATATAAATTAAATTAAATATTTATTGGTAGCTACAAATATCCACAAAAGAAGACTTTCTAATTATTTTCTGACCTCTTTAGGCATTCGTGGCGAAAACTCGAAGAATATTAATTATAATATATGTAGTAGGTTAAGTCAACCCATTTAGGTGCATCAGTTTTCTACGTGTTCATCCTTTTTCATGGTAAAATTTTCACTTACGAACCCTCTAGAACTAAAACTTCAATTAGCATTCTGAACCGCTACTAACTTTAATATTATAGCATTATCAACAGCACAAGAGAGACAGAAATATTACACAGTTGTGTAATATTTCTCTGTCCAATGTTAAACTTGAATACTCTGTAAAGAGAATTTGAAAACTATTAGATGTTTACAACAATCTAATGAGTGCATATTGGCGTTTTATTTCAAATAACTGTGTCAAATAACTCGATGTTGACCAAAAATTCTACACTCCATTTTATTAATATCGATACAAAGGAGTTCTCTTTCTCATCTCTAAATTAAAATTAAAAACATAATATCTACCTCCCCGTCTGTTCACTCAAATAGAACAAGGAATGAGGATATGGTACAAAATTTTTATAAACAAATCTGTCAAATTTCGCAATTGATTTTAAACTTTAGAGAGTTGAAAATCAATCGCGGACTCGATCGATATGAATTTTTTTAATCAATCAATTCTACCTACTTTTTAGTTTAACTACATACACCATGTAGTATACATGTAAATTACAAGCAAAAAATAGTTTAATATACAAATAAATATTATTATCTTATTTTCTAAAAAGAAAATTCAAACTAAAACTGTTTCAGAGTTATTATGAATTTATATAAGTAATTGTAATTCCCTTGTTTTAAACATCGATCAATTTGACGTATTTTTTTTTTATTTTAATTCTGATAGCGATGTCTTTAACTTTGCATACCGGTTTCCATAATTATAATAAAATACTAAATATTAAATATCTATTACATCAATCACAACATTTAAGAACAATTATACAGTAAATCTCAAATAATATCTTTCACAAATTTACAGTAAGATACAACTGATGTGTCTTTAATGTGAATTTTAGAGATGCGCCTAATAGTGAAACCGGATATTCGGTCTATCATTTCACTATTTTGACGCGTAAACAGGTTTAAAAACAAATGTTGATTTGAATTTTAATTGCTTTATTTTATTAGCTTTATTGAATACATTCTTCATAGCATTTCTTTGACTTATAATATAACATAAATCTTACATAAGAAGTTCTGTCTTTTAGTACGATACAGTGTCATGTAGCCGCTGTATAGTACTAACACCGATCATCATCATTTTCCGTAAAGCCGATAATGCGGCCAAATACGAATAGTAAAAAAAAAAATACCGAATACGCAGAATACCAATTACCGAACGAATATTCGGCGCATCTCTAATAAATATTGAAGCACGTCTAATGTCGACCAATCAGAATGCTTCAAGAATCAGACCATCAAACGATCCACCAATATCCACGCATGCGTTGTATTTTACACCTTACATTTATTAAAATAAAGCTGACTATTTTTAACGCAATTGTGATCTGCGCTAAAGAATATTCACAATGCATATTAGTTAGGATTTACTGTAATAATTTTCGTGTCGAATATCATTGTTATTAACTGAACTAACTCGAAATAAAGAAAAAAACATAGACAATAATTTTCCCGCCAATTTTATTAGTACGTCACATTACATGTTTAATAATCTCTGTTTTAAAACATAGATTTTACACCAAAATGATAATCTACCCAATATTGTTTATATTTTAATTTCAGTCCAATAAGCGTATCTTTTACTTCTTCAATCGACCGACGAGTCTGAATCGTCGTTCTTGGTTAGAATATAGAAGGCGATGACGGGAATCGAACCTAACACCATACAGGATCCCATGCCGTAGAAACACCATGAGTAACCACCTGTCACATCTCTGACGAGACCTGTAAAATATTATATTTAAAATCATAGGCTTAGACAACGTCCAAAAAACTAGTTAAGTGCGAGTCGAACTGGCGCACGAATGAGGAACTATTAAAAAAAAACATTAGTACCCGAAATCAAACTAGATGTCGCTACGGTACTTTCTTGATTTCTCTATGACAACCCTACCGGTTTTCTTTCATGTTTAAAGGTAAATTTATTATGATATAGAAATGGCGAATTTGTTATGTCAAACGAAAATCAATGTGTGCTCGACGAGAATAGAATGGTGCTCCCGAGCCCCCGCAATGGGGACGATGACGTATAAAAGGTACGGCGGCGGCACTGACCGGCGGTGGGCGGCACGGAGACGGCGGCGAGGCTCTGGAACATGCGCACGAGCCCGTAGGAGGAGGCGATGCGCGCGGTGCCGAACGCGTCCGCCAGCAGCACCGGCACCAGCAGGAACCAGCAGCCCAGGCACAGCCCGTACGCACCTGACGCGTGACGCGTTACGCAATACTTCCGTCATTGGATAGTTTCGGTAGTGAAACATAAGTGGCGGAAATAAACATACTCTGGTTTTGAGTCTTAGACTTTATTTGTTTACTAGCTTTTGCCCGCGACTTCGTCCGCGCAATATAGTTACTTTGGGCAACATACATTTTCCAAAAACGCTGTTGTTTTTTGAGCTGATGATGAAATTACCTTGATGTTTAAGTTCGAAGATAGGACAACAAAAAAACCAACAAATGTCCAATATGTTTCAGCACTGTATCTTTGTAACTTTAGATATATTAATCCAATTGGATGGATTGGATGGATCCAATGCAATTTGAAATACGGATGAAAAAAGATTTGTTCTGAAGTTTACAAAAAAATTAATCGAAAACGTAATCTACGCAAAATTCTTTGAAAGAAACGATACCATCTAGGCACAAAGCCATCTATTGGGTGTATTTGCTACCTAGATGTCAAACGATATTGAAAATTTTATCTATTTAATTGAAGATTTTATCAACGTACATCGCCATCTATGAGAACTTCATAAAACTAAACAGTAAATAAACACTTGCTTAAGAAACAATTAATTAGTCCATTTTATTCGTTTACATTCACGACATAAGCAAATAATTCAGATGATAACCATCATATCCAGTAAGTTAGACCGAATGTGAAATTTGATTAAAATCGGTTCAGTAGTTTTGGAGTTGCCAATACAACATACATCGTGACACAAAATTTATATATATATATAAGATTTATTAAGATACAAAACAGGATATAATAGGGTATTTGACGCTATTCTGAAAACTATTTAAAATGGTTGTTTGATACATTTTAAACACACTGTCAATATATTTCATGAGAATCTGCTCTATTTTTGATGAAAATTATTGTTAAAGTTTAAATAGCCAAAATCGCGAGAAAAACGCTGCTGTATGTAATGGCGCTAATCACGTGGTATTAGTGACGTCACATGGCGGTAAATGTGACATCGATTTCAGTGTCGTGACGTTAAAGACATCAGCGTCGGTGACGTCAATATAGTTCTCGTTTCGTCATTGCGAGTGTCGTGACTGACACTCACACAGAAGTCACTACACGATACGATGTCTATAACGTCATGACACTGAAATCGATGACACAACACTCACATTAATGTCACGACAATTTCTTCGACCTCATTCGATCACGACACTTACATCGATGTCACGACACTCGCATCGACTTCCACTACACACAAGTCGATGTCCCGACACTCACATCGACTTCGACCTCGATGTCAAGACACTTACACAGACTTCACGACACTCACACTCACGTCGATATCACGCCACTCACATCGACTTCAACTACATGCAAGTGGATGTCCCGATCCATGTCGATGTTTCGACACTCGTCGATGTCATGACACTCTCATTGTCATTACTGACACTAACAAAGATGTCACGACACACATCGAATCGATGTCGCGACACTCACACAGACATCAATGTCATGACACTCGGACAGAGGTAACGACATTCACATCGTCGTCACCCACATTGATGGCCCGACACTCAAATCAACGTCATCGATATCACGACACTCGCATCGGCGTCGCGACTCTCACATCGATGTCACCAATACTGACGTCGATGTCAGGACACTCACGACGTAACCGACACTGACGTCGATGCCACGACACTCGCTCAGACGTCACGACAACTACATCGATGTCACCGACACTGACGTAATTGATGTCACGATTGATGTCTCGACACTCACACAATGAGGAAGTATTTAAAAAAAAACATAAGTTCCCGAAATCAAACTAGATGTCGCTACGGTACGTTCTTGATTTCTCCATGACAACCCTTCCGATTTTCTTTCATGTCTAAAAGTGAATTAATTTTCAAAACTCAATAAACAACTCATATTCTATTTGTACTTTTTCGTATTTGTATTAATATCTAAGTTTCGAACTTTGCAAACTTCAGTTTTTTAATATGTTAGTTAAAAGGAACGGAAATGACTGTCTTTGGTCCATTCGTTTCCTGCAAAAATCAAGTTTTGCTAGAGTCGCCATCTAGTGGAGGTGCTTTTTTAGTGCTTTCGTATTTTTTTAAATACTTCCTCATTGATTTTGATGATGTTTGAAAATTACACCGACACCAATACACTAACATCGACATAACTTTAAATTAATATTACATTTATTTTTATTTATTAAATTTATTTATTTATTTATTTATTTATTTATTTATAAATGGTACACAAACAGATCATAATCAAAAGAGAAACCTACAAACATATTTAAAGTATTTGGACTAGACTATAATCTAAAAACAGTGTACACAGCATGAACAGTATTAACTTACAACATGAACAGATCCTTAAGTAACTTTTAGTATACAGTAAATTTAAATATTAACTGGTGTTAATATTATAATTATAGAAATTTGTCTGATATTATTTTTTTATATTTTGAGAATTTATTATTGAAAATATCGACAGTTCCATCATTACGATTCAATTCGTTATATGTACGAGACATTCTTACGATCGGGTTATAAAAAGAGGTATTATATTTGTAGACTCGGATTGAAAATGTGTTAGGGTAACGCGACTTATGCCTGGTATTAATGTAGACTGAAGAAAGTAACCCAGGTGAATCAATAAGCGAATGCACTATTTTATGTATACAGAGGAGGTCATATCTAAAATGTCATCACTACACATGTAATCATATTATTTTGACATAATTCACCGTGCGAGCGAGCCCATTGCGGATTGGTAGGTGTTTACAACTACAGAAGCATGTAGTGTCTTTCTGTGAATAAATTTTTGAGGACCCATCCTACGACTGACCTTTGAGAAAGTTGTAGACCGGAGTCGCTCACGACTTCACCATGAAACTCTGTCTATGTCTTTACTAATATTATAAAGAGAAACATTTAATAGTTTGTTTGCATCGGATGAGTTCCAAAACTACTGAACCTATTTTAAGAATTCTTACACCCACGGGAAGCTACATAATATGTGATGAACATAGGCCATATTTTATCCAGGAAAACAGCAAATAAGCAGAGGTTTGTATAGGGACCTAAAAATACAATTTTTAACCATACTAACCATTTTTTACTATTTAAATTGGCATTGTGATTATATCAGTGTCGTGATATGAAACCTTATCCAAATGAAATATTAAATAAATCCTAAGCCAGGATAAACATATGGGCTACTTTTTATCCCGCTGAACAGTTCCCTAGAAACCACGCAAGTGAAGTTGGAGGAAAACTAGTTTGGTTTGTAAGTGAATAAAAAAAAAAACAAATTAATGAAACAACATCTAATTCTATATTCCTTTATTTCGTTCGTCAACTTTCGTAGTTTTTCTCATTACATATTTGGGTACTAGAACAATAAAGTTTATCACTTACATAGCAGGGTTCGGAATGATAATAATCTTAATAATTTGTATAACACCACACAAACTCTTTGCGTACTTTAGAACTTGTTATTAAAGGGTAATAATCTTTTACCAAGATCAAATATGGCTTTTTTGATATAGAAAATAGGGATGATGACTAATTTTTGTTTGTTTGTCCGTCAGGTAGAGTGTTAAAAAATATTAAACACGTATTTTTTTATTTTTTCGGTCATAAAATTACAGCGTTACATTGAGTCGACATTTCGCATGACGTCACGTTATGGTACGTTTTCTACTCAACTGTGACGTAGCGAGCCCCCACTCCTCAACTTTAATGCCTGTTATCTAAGCTATATCTTGTTAAATTGAAGTAAAAAAAAATACGTATCTAATATTTTTCTATTATCTGACTGACGGACTAAATAGAATTGCATTTTTTTTACCCAGTCATCATCCCTAGTGACTAGGACGATTTTCATTTTATTCAATGTGGTTTGAATATATTTTAATAATTTAAAGCAACAAAAATCAAAATTATTTATGCTTTTCTGTATTTTAAAATTTGTTGCCGGTAACCACCGATTATTATCAGATATTTATCAATAATTATCAAAAAAGTATTTTTTTTGATAATTACAAACCCTGTTAGTATATAGAGTTTAATATCAATTACAGGATCCTCATCACATTATGGCAAATATGTCAATTTATATCGGTCATTCAAAAACTTGTGTTTGTATTATTATTAATTTAAAGAATTTAATCTACCATTTATATATATGTATTTTTTAATGTTACCAGTACCCAATACCACCAAAAAACTAATAGACGAAGAGCTAGTGACAAAAATGTGCAAGAGCTTTCTAAAGCTTAACATTATGTTGTCAGTATGTTGAAGTACCGGTGCGGAGGTCAAGTGCTAGAACACCTGATGGCGGCCGGGCAATGTGGAATACCAAAAATCGTAACATAGATTAACACTGAAATATCAAGCTTTAGAAACTTGCACATTTTTGTCACGGTCTCTGAGACTATAAATCATTAAGATATTATTTTAATACATATATAGGTAATATATTAATTATTAGTCCAGTCAGAGTAATTCAAAGAAGATCAATGTGGTGTCAGTTTTGGCTCAAGATTTGGCCGATGCAAAATTAGGAAAACAGCTTAATAAATATAACTAGATGGTTGACACGTAATGACAAGATTAAAAAATTTTTAGAAGACTTAGGAAAAGAAACATGAACAGCTTAAAATATAACAATGATTTAATATTAATTACCGAAATTAAATTTACAATGGAAATAAAATTTGGAAATCATTTCATGTACAGATTTATTGAATACTTATATACTACGATGACAAATTTTCCAATAAAATCTTATTTCACACGAGGTAATAAGAAAAAAAAATTGAAAAAATTGTCGTTGACAGATTGATGACATTTGCAAGATGTAGATTGCCATCAGATTTCTGAAAGCAAAAAGAACTTATTCTGCAATATAAAAGACGCATGAATCATTCTAGCATCAATTAGCACTTAATTATCGATCTAACCAAATTCGCGAGTTGAACTGACGCCGGATTGATCGTCTAGTGGCAGCCTTATGTTAAGTAATGTTTCTTGTGACATTTATATGACAGATACGTTTAGAAACTAATTATTGTAAAAATAGCGCTCTGAAGAGGAACGTTATTTGTTGTTAACATTTTGTTTTTTTTTTAAATCACATTTAAGCGTTAATAACGCTGAAATATTACTTTGAATTACAATGAAAAAAATAATTACATCCGCTACGGTTGATATCATAAACAAGTCGAAAATTGTGTTTTTCTTAGACATGAATATATTTCTGCCCCGAATTCAAAGGATATGACAGCCATTTTTGCAATTTGCCATTTTGACAGCCATTTGGACAGGCAAAAAATACCTAATTGCGATTTAAATGGCGGTGATACCGTTTGAAACTTAAAGTATTATTTTCAATAGGGTACACACAGAAGCGAATATGCTACTAGAAGCCACACTGTGACGTATCTTAATAATCACATACCATTCTCTTTTTGTAAACTTTTAACAAATCCACCCAATACCAATATTGCAATATCATTACAGTGTCCGAAGAATTAAAAAAATAAAAACGTCATATTTGACAGAACTAGAGTAGCTTAGATGTCGATATTAAAATATCGATAAATTCGGAATTAAACAAAACATTAAGGAACTCTGAAATAATATTGCAGTATTTATTCGAGCGTTTAGTTTAACATTTGTTTCGCTAAACGCTGAAGTCAATATAATATTTAGCCTTAGATTCATTTTTAACCGCGTCGCGAAGACAATAGAAAGCAATACTGAATGCGGTTAAAAGTGAAACAGTCTTACATTCCAGTTCATTGCACAATAAATTTGGAGGTTAAATTACCTGCACAGAATTGAACACATCGATTGGATTATATTTTCATGTAAAATGGTTCCAAACAATCGTTATTTGTTTTATAACAGTTCTTATTAAATGCTATAGCAGTGACACTGACCAACTCGAACTTAACCTTGCCAATATTTTAAACGTAAGTAATGCCAGTCTTAAATGCGCTGTAACGCCTTAGATATTTTAAGTTACTAACCAAATTGGTATTAAGTATGTTGAATTTTTTTTATAGTGGCGGCATTCCGAAAGCTGGCGGCGCCTATAAGTAAATATGTGGCTTATGCCGATCATCATATTAATGTTGTCTGATATCCACTTTTGCAGCGATTTTTCTCACTCACAGATCAAGTCAAGGAAAGCTTTGCTGGCGTCACTGTAATGGCACGTAATAAGATACGTAATATATCTTATGTTGATTGATAAGGACTGCTATTATTATTACAACTAAAAGTGTGGAAGGTAAACTAAAACTATTTAAATAGTGCAGTCAACAGGTCAGATTTTTAAACTTACGCTTTACATTGTAATTGCAATAAATTGTAAGGAAGGAGTATTAACGCGTATAGGCGAATATTTTCACCTACCTATATTTCCCGATATTTCGACCGAGTTACAACGCATTCGTTAATCCCATTTCCGTAAAATTTATATCAGTTTTTTTTTTCAATTAATCTTTAATATTGTAAGCGGCAAAAAATTTTTTTGGTGTTTATAAAATCAGTAACTTTGTACTGATTACACTACTATTTTTATATTATCTCATAATAATATAATATAATAAATATTCTTAGGACTTGACTTTTTACAAATACAAAAGGCTTATTTAGTTTGCCTGAATACTGCTTATTTTAAACTAAAAACTTCCCAAGCAATTAATATTTAACTGTACATGGATTCATATGTAACAATCTGGTGGCTCAATAAAGTCGTATCTTGCAATTAGTCCTTTTTATTTAAAAATTAAGAGTTGTTACATTAATTTTATCCATTTTGTAAACGGAGAGGGCTATAATTTCATAGATATATATATTTATTAACTCATATCAAATTATTATCAATATATTCAACTACAGTTGTGGTCTATTCAAAATACCTTTTTGTTTAAATCCGGAAATTCTGATATTGAAAAATGGCTGATCCAATGTTTGATACGATACATAAACAAAAATTAAACAGAGTCCATAGTTAAATATGTTAATTATATTACGCTAAAAACGGAAATCATTTAAAAGAGTATGAAAACATTGATCCATAAAAAGATTAAAGATATAAGTAAACACGATTCAAATTAATATACACATCTAATGCCAAGAAAAATAATATAATCATGACATTGTATCATAAATGCTAGAGATAGATCAATTCCGTTTTATATAAATTAAATTAAATATTTATTGATAACTCGCCGACTAAAAATTTCCACCAAAGACGACTTTCTAATTATTTTCTGACCCCTTTAGGCATTCGTGGCGAAAACATATATTATAAATATTAATTATAATATATGTAGTAGGTTAAGTCAACCCATTTAGGTGCATCAGTTTTCTACGTGTTCATCCCTTTAAATGATAAAATTTTCACCTACGAGCCCTCTAGAACTAAAACTTCAATTAGCATTCTGAACCTCTACTAACTTTAATAATATAGCATTATCAACAGCACAAGAGAGACAGAAATATTACACAGTTGTGTATTACACAGTTGTGTAATATTTCTTTGTCCAATGTTAAACTTGAATACTCTGTAAATAGAATTTGAAAACTATTAGATGTTTACAATAATCTAATGAGTGCATATTGGCGTTTTATTTCACATCTAAAATAATAAAGGGCTTTTAAATTAGCAATGACCACTCTTTCCATCAAAACACGTCAACTACATGTTCTGTTCTTATTTTCCTATATACATAGGTCAAATAACTCGATGTTGACCAAAAATTCTACACTCCATTTTATTAATATCGATACAAAGGAGTTCTCTTTCTCATCTCTAAATTAAAATTAAAAACATAATATCTACCTCCCCGTCTGTTCACTCAAATAGAACAAGGAAAGAGGATATGGTACAAAATTTTTATAAACAAATCTGTCAAATTTCTCAATTGATTTTAAACTTTAGAGTTGAAAATCAATTGCGGACTCGATCGATGTGAATTTTTTTTATCAATCAATTCTACCTACTTTTTAGTTTAACTACATACACCATGTAGTATACATGTAAATTACAAGCAAAAAATAGTTTAATATACAAATAAATATTATTATCTTATTTTCTAAAAAGAAAATTCAAACTAAAACTGTTTCAGAGTTATTATGAATTTATATAAGTAATTGTAATTCCCTTGTTTTAAACATCGATCAATTTGACGTATTTTTTTTAAATTTTAATTCTGATAGCGATGTCTTTAAATTTGTATACCGGTTTCGATAATTATTATAAAATACTAAATATTAAATATCTATTACATCAATCACAACATTTAAGAACAATTATACAGTAAATCTCAATTAATTAATACAGTAAGATACAACTGATGTGTCTTAAATGTGAATTTTAGAGATGCGCCTAATAGTGAAACCGGATATTCGGCCTATTATTTTACTATTTTGACAAGGTTTAAAAACAAATGTTGATTTGAATTTTAATTGCTTTATTTTATAAGCTTTATTGAACATATTCTTCATATAATTTTTTTGACTTATAATATAACATAAATCTAACATAAGAAGTTCTGTCTTTTAGTACTGTACAGTGTCGTGTAGCCACTGTATAGTACTAACACCGATCATTCCGTAAAACCGATAATGCGGCCGAATACAAATAGTAAAAAAAATACCGAATACGCAGAATACCAATTACCGAACGAATATTCGGTGCATCTCTAATAAATATTGTAGCACGTCTAATGTCGACCAATCAGAATGCTTCAAGAATCAGACCATCAAACGATCCACCAATATCCACGCATGCGTTGTATTTTACACCTTACATTTATTAAAATAAAGCTGACTATTTTAAACGCAATTCTGGTCTGTGCTAAAGAATATTCACAATGCATATTAGTTAGGATTTACTGTAATAATTTTCGTGTCGAATATCATTGTTATTAACTGAACTAACTCGAAATAAAGAAAAAAAACATAGACAATAATTTTCCCGCCAATTTTATTAGTACGTCACATTACATGCATAATAATCTCTGTTTTAAACATAGATTTTACACCAAAATGATAATCTACCCAATATTGTTTATATCTTAATTTCAGTCCAATAAGCGTATCTTTTACTTCTTCAATCCACCGACGAGTCTGAATCGTCGTTCTTGGTTAGAATATAGAAGGCGATGACGGGAATCGAACCTAACACCATACAGGATCCCATGCCGTAGAAACACCATGAGTAACCACCTGTCACATCTCTGACGAGACCTGTAAAATATTATATTTAAAATCATAGGCTTAGACAACGTCCAAAAAACTAGTTAAGTGCGAGTCGAACTGGCGCGCGAATGAGGAAGTATTAAAAAAAACATTAGTACCCGAAATCAAACTAGATGTCGCTACGGTACTTTCTTGATTTCTCTATGACAACTCTACCGGTTTTCTTTCATGTATAAAGGTAAATTAATTTTCAAAACTCTGTAAACAACTTATATTCTACTTGTACTTTTTCGTATTTCTATTGATATCTTTTCGAACTTTGCAAATATCAGTTTTTTAATATGTTAGTTAAAAGGAATGGAAATTACTATATTTGGTCCGTTCGTTTCCTGCAAGAATCAACTTTTGCTAGAGTCGCCATCTAGTGGAGGCATTATTAGTGCTTTCGTTTTTATATAAACCGGAAGGGTTGTCATGGAGAGATCAAGAACGCATCGTAGCGAAATCTAGTTTGATAGGAACTAATGTTTTTTTTTAATAATTCCTCATTAGAAATGGCGAATTTGTTATGTCGAACAAAAATTAATGAAAACGAATGCTCAACGAGACGGACGATTCAAGAATAGTGCTCCCGAGCCCCCGCAGAGGGGAAGTAAAAAGGCTGATGACGACGATGACGTAGGAATGAGTCTTTCGCAGAATGAGGTATTATGCGAAAAGGTCTATTAAAGAATAGGTCATTTCGAGAATAGGTCGTTTTTTTTGGCGTAAGCTATTTCGCGAATTGGTACAATATCTACTATTGATTTATTATGATATAGAAATGGTGAATTTGTTATGTCGAACGAAAATCGAGTGAAAACGAGTGCTCGACGAGAATAGAATAGTGTTCCTGAGCCCCCGCAATGGGGACGATGACGTATAAAAGGTACGGCGGCGGCACTGACCGGCGGTGGGCGGCACGGAGACGGCGGCGAGGCTCTGGAACATGCGCACGAGCCCGTAGGAGGAGGCGATGCGCGCGGTGCCGAACGCGTCCGCCAGCAGCACCGGCACCAGCAGGAACCAGCAGCCCAGGCACAGCCCGTACGCACCTGACGCGTGACGCAATATGCATTACGCATTACTTCCGTCATTGGATAGTTTCGGTAGTGAAACATAAGTGGCGGAAATAAACATACTCTGGTTTTGAGTCTTAGACTTTATTTATTAAGATACAAAACAGGATATAATAGGGTATTTGACGTTATTCTGAAGACTATTTAAAATGGTTGTTTGATACATTATAAACACACTGTCAATATATTTCATGAGAATCTGTTCTATTTTTGATGAAAATAATTGTTAAAGTTTAAATAGCCAAAAATCGCGAGAAAAACGCTGCTGTATGTAATGGCGCTAATTACGTGGTATTAGTGACGTCACATGGCGGTAAATGTGACATCGATTTCAGTGTCGTGACGCTAAAGACATCAGCGTCGGTGACGTCAATATAGTTGTCGTTTCGTCATTGCGAGTATCGGGACTGACACTCGCACAGAAGTCACTACACTTACATCGACGTCACGACACTCACACGCTGATGTCTTTAACGTATGACACTGACATTACTTTAACGTAATGACATATGACACTGAAATCGATGTCACGACACTCACATAATGTCATGACTCTGACAAAAATCACGACAACTTCTTCGACATCACTTTACCTCATTCGATCACGACACATACATCGACGTCACGACACTCATACGACACTCACATCGACTTCAACTACACACAAGTCGATGTCCCGACACTCACATCGACTTCGACCTCGATGTCAAGACACTTACACAGACTTCGCGACACTCACAAAAACTTCACGACACTCACACTCACGTCGATGTCGCGACACTCACGTCGAAGTCGCGATACTCACCTCGATGTCACTGACATTCACGTTGATGTCATGCCACTCACATCGACTTCAACTACACGCAAGTGGATGTCCCGATCCCTGTCGATGTCACGACACTCGTCGATGTCATGACACTCTCATTGCCATTACTGACACTAACAAAGATGTCACGACACACATCGAATCGATGTTGCGACACTCACACAGACATCGACGTCGATGTCATGACACTCGGACAGAGGTAACGACATTCACATCGTCGTTACTCACGACGATACATCGACATCGACGTCGATATCATGATACTCACACAAATGTCACGACACTCTCATCGACGTCGAATCCACGACACTCACGACGTAACCGACACTGACGTCGATGCCACGACACTCGCTCAGACGTCACGACAACTACATCGACGTCACCGACACTGACGTAGTTGATGTCTCGACACTCACACAATGAGGAAGTATTTAAAAAAAAAAATTAGTTCCCGAAATCAAACTAGATGTCGCTACGGTACGTTCTTGATTTCTCCATGACAACCTTTCCGATTTTCTTTCATGTCTAAAAGTGAATTAATTTTCAAAACTCAATAAACAACTCTTATTCTATTTGTACTTTTTCGTATTTGTATTGATATCTAAGTTCCGAACTTTGCAAATTTCAGTTTTTTAATATGTTAATTAAAAGGAACGGAAATTACTACCTTTGGTCCATTCGTTTCCTGCAAAAATCAAGTTTTGCTAGAGTCGCCATCTAGTGGAGGTGCTTTTTAGTGCTTTAATTTTTTTTTTAAATACCTTCTCATTGATTTTGATGATGTTTGAAAATCACACCGACACCAATACACTAACATCGACATAACTTTATTGACTTTACCTTATTTTAGATAATCATAATTATCATCAAACTAATTAAACATTATCACTACTCAAGTAATCATATTATTTTGACATAATTCACCGTGCGAGCGAGCCCATTGCGGATTGGTAGGTGTTTACAACTACAAAAGCATGTAGTGTCAATTTTTGTGAATAAATTTTTGAGGACCCATCCTACGACTGACCTTTGAGAAAGTTGAAGACCGGAAACACTCACGACTTCACCATGAAACTCTGTCTATGTCTTTACTAATATTATAAAGAGAAACATTTAATAGTTTTTTAGGAACCATTAGGTTGAATGTTGGGTGCCGTAGTGTGGTGATGGAGACAACTGGCCAGGAGACTAAAGGATAATTGTCTCCCTCCGAGCTAGGTGTTGTTAGCCCGGGGACCGCGGTCCAACCGATGTAGGTTGGACGTTCTATTTATGTTAATTGGTAATGAAACTTATTCTGTGTGATGTAGGTTTCTTTGTTCTAAATGTCTTATAGTTATTAATTTATGCTGCTTGTATTGGTACAGCGCCATCTCGTTACTTGCTGTTGAAACTTATTGCAGTTCGTCTTGCTATCGATGGCTGTGACGATGCTAGTCTTCTCGCTATCGATTATTGTGGCGATGTTACTGCGATGAATTAGATGTCGCTATGTATCAGTCGCCACAGTTTGTTTGCATCGGATGAGTTTCCAAACTACTGGACCTATTTTAAGAATTCTTACACCCACAGGAAGCTACATAATATGCGATGAACATAGGCTATATTTCATCCAGGAAAACAGCAAATAAAAGGATAACTATTGGAGCAGAAGTTTGTAAAGGGACTTAAAAATACCATTTTTAACCACACTAACCATATTTTACTATTTAAATTGGGCATTGTGATTATATCAGTGTCGTGATATGAAACCTTATCCAAATGAAATAATAAATAAATCCTAAGCCAGGATAAACATATGGGCTACTTTTTATCCCGCTAAACAGTTCCCTAGAAACCACGCAAGTGAAGTTGGCGGAAAACTAGTTTGGTTTGTAGGTGAATAAAAAAAAAAAACAAATTAATGAAACAACATCTAATTCTATATTCCTTTATTTCGTTCGTCAACTTTCGTAGTTTTTCTCATTACATATTTGGGTACTAGAACAATAAAGTTTATTACTTACATAGCAGGGTTCGGAATGATAATTATCTTAATAATTTGTAAAACACCACACAAACTCTTTGCGTACTTTGGAACTTGTTATTAAAGGGGAATAATCTTTTAACAACTATCAAATATGGTTTTTTTTTTATATAGAGAATTGTCTAGGAGAGTCACACTCAACCTTTTTTTTAATGGGGCCACAAACACGTTTCGATCTTGAAGCGCGGGCTGCAAAAATATGTAGGTGTTAAAAAAAACGTAATTCCAAAGTGGCGATGTATTTATTGAAAAAAGAAAAGGTGGTCACAATAAAGCCAGCTATACAATACATAATTTTGTAACCTTTATAATATTAGGTTATGATGAAGCCTCATGCAATGTAGACCAAACTTTAAAAGAGCAAACTTTCAACAGTTTTTCTGATGGGCGCGACATTTTAAAACTTAGTCAAAGTTTTAAAATTCTAGGTGGGCCAAATCACAAAGGCCCGGCGGGCCGCAGGTTGAGTATGGCTGGTCTAGGACGATTTTCATTTCATTCAATGTGGTTTGAATATATTTTTATAATTTAAAGCAACAAAAATAAGAATTATTTATGCCTTTCTGTATTTTTAATTTTTTTGCCAGTAACCACCGATAATTATCAGATATTTATCATAATTATCAAAAAAGTAATTATCTTGGTAATTACAAACCCTGTTAGCATATAGAGTTTAATATCAATTACAGGATCCTCACCTCATTATGGTAAATATGTCAATTAATATCGGTCATTCAAAAACTTGTGTTTGTATTATTATTAATTTAAAGAATTTAATCTACCTTTTATATATATTATTTTTTAATGTTACCAGTACCCAATACCACCAAAAAAACTAATAGACGAAGAGCTAGTGACAAAAATGTGCAAGAGCTTTCTAAAGCTTGACATTTCAGTATGTTGAAGTACCCAGTGCGGAGGTCAGGTGCTAGAACACCTGATGGCTGCCGGGCAATGTGGAATACCAAAAATCGTAACTTAGATTAACATTGAAATATCAAGCTTTAGAAACTTGCACATTTTTGTCACGGTCTCTGAGACTATAAATCATTAAGATATTATTTTAATACATATATAGGTAATATATTAATTATTAGTCCAGTCAGAGTAATTCAAAGAAGGTCAATATGGTGTCAGTTTTGGCTCACGATTTGGCCGATGCAAAAGATGTACAGATTTATTGAATACATACCACGATGACTTAAATTTTCCAAAATATCTTATTTCACACGAAGTATAAGAAAAAAAAATTGTCGTTGACAGATTGACAACATTTGCAAGATGAAATAGATTGCCATCAAATTTCTGAAAACAATAGAACGTAAACTTATTCTGCAATATCAAAGACGCATGATTCATTCTGGCATGAATTAGCACCAAATTATCGATCTAACCAAACTCGCGAGTTGAACTGACGCCGGATTGATCGTCTAGTGGCAGCCTTATGTTAAGTAATGTTTCTTGTGACATTTATATGACAGATACGTTTAGAAACTAATTATTGTAAAAATAGCGCTCTGAAGAGGAACGTTATTTGTAGTTAACATTTTAATTTTTTAAAATCACATTTAAGCGTTAATAACGCAGAAATATTACTTTGAATTACAATGAAAAAATTAATTACACCTGTTACGGTTGATATCATAAACAAGTCGAAAATTGTGTTTTTCTTAGACATGAATATATTTCTGCCCCGAATTCAAAGGATATGACAGCCATTTTTGCCAATAGAACTTCATCAAGGCAAATAATACCTAATTGCGATTTAAATGGCGGTGATACCGTTTGAAACTTAAAGTATTATTTTCAATAGGTACACACAGAAGCGAATATGCTACTAGAAGCCACACTGTGACGTATCTTTATAATCACATACCATTCTCCTTTTGTAAACTTTTAACAAATCCACCCAATACCAATACTGCAATATTATTAGTGTCCGAAATTTAAAAAAATAAAACCGTCATATTTGACAGAACTAGAGTAGCTTAGATGTCGATATTAAAGTATCGATAAATTCAGAATTAAACAAAACATTAAGGAACTCTGAAATAATATTGCAGTATTTATTCGAGCGCTTAGTTTAACATTTGTTTCGCTAAACGCTGAGGCCAATATAATATTTGGCCTTAGATTCATTTTTAACCGCGTCGCGAAGACAATAGAAAGCAATATTGAATGCGGTTAAAAGTGAAACAGTCTTACATTCCAGTTCATTGCACATCAAGTTTGGAGGTTAAATTACCTGCACAGATTTGAACACATCGATTGGATTATATTTTCATGTAAAATGGTTCCAAACAATCGTTATTTGTTTTATAAGAGTTCTTATTAAATACTATAGCAGTGACATTGACCAACTCTAACGTAAGTTATGCCTGTCTTAAATGTACTGTAACGCCTCAGATATTTTAAGTTACTAACCAAATTGGTACTAAGTATGTTGAATTTTTTTTTTATAGTGGCGGCATTCCGAAAACTGGCGGCGCCTATAAGTAAATATGTGGCTTAAGCCGATCATCATTTTAATGTTGTCTAATATCCACTTTTGCAGCTATTTTTCTCACTCACAGATGTCAAGGAAAGCTTTGCTGGCGTCACTGTAACAGCATGTAATAAGATACGTAATATATCTTATGTTGATAGATAAGGGCTGCTATTATTATTACAACTAAAAGTGTGGAAGGTAAACTAAAACTACTTAAATAGTGCAGTCAACAGGTCAGATTTTTAAACATTCGCTTTACATTGTAATTGCAATAGATTGTAAGGAAGGAGTATTATTGCGATTAGGCGAATATTTTCACCTACCTATATTTCCCGATATTTTTAACCGAGTTACAACGCATTCGTTAATCCCATTTCCGTAAAATTTATATCAGTTTTTTTTTCAATTAATTTCTAATATTGTAAGCGGCAAAAAATTTTTTTGATGTTTATAAAATCAGTAACTTTGTACTGATTACACTACTATTTTTATATTATCTCAAAATAATATAATATAATAAATATTCCTTTGACTTGGCTTTTTACAAATACAAAAGGCTAATTTAGTTTGATTGAATACTGCTTATTTAAAACTAAAAACTTCCCAAGCAATTAATATTTAACTGTACATGGATTCATATGTAACAATCTGGTGGCCCAATAAAGTCATATCTTGCAATTAGTCCTTTTTATTTTAAAATTAAGAGTTGTTACATTAATTTTGTCCATTTTGTAAACGGAGAGGGCTATAATTTCATAGATATATATATCAAATTAATATCAATATATTCAACTATGTTATGGTTTATTCAAAATACCTTTTTGTTTAAATTCGGGAATTCTGATATTGAAAAATGGCTGGTCCAATGTTTGATACGATACATAAACTAAAATCAAACAGAGTCCATAGTTAAATGTGTTAATTATATTACGCTAAAAACGGAAATCATTTAAAAGAATATGAAAACATTGATTCATAAAAAGATTAAAGATATAAGAAAACTCGATTCAAATTAATATACACACTAATGCCAAAGAAAAATAATGTAATCGTGACATTGTATCATTAATGCTAGAGACAGATCAATTCCGTTTTATATAAATTAAATTAAATATTTATTGATAACTCGCCGACTAAAACTTTCCACCAAAGACGACTTTCTAATTATTTTCTGACCCCTTTAGGCATTCGTGGCGAAAACTCGAAGAATATTAATTATAATATATGTAGTAGGTTAAGTCAACCCATTGCATGTGCACCTAGCATCAGTTTTCTACGTGTTCATCCCTTTAAATGATAAAATTTTCACCTACGAACCCTCTAGAACTCAAACTTCAATTAGCATTCTGAACCGCTACTAACTTTAATAATATAGCATTATCAACAGCACAAGAGGGACAGAAATATTACACAGTTGTATAATATTTCTCTGTCCAATGTTAAACTTGATTACTTTGTAATTTGAATTTGAAAACTATTAGATGTATACAATAATCTAATGAGTGCATATTGGCGTTTTATTTCACATCTAAATAAATAAAGGGCTTTTAAATTAGCAATGACCACTCTTTCCATTAAAACACGTCAACTACTTGTTCTGTTCTTATTTTCCTATGTAGATCAAATAACTCGATTTCGAACAAAAATTCTACACTCCTTTTTATTAATATCGACAAAAAAGAATTCCCTTTCTCGTCTCTAAATTAAAATTAAAAAAATAATATCTACCTCTCCGTCTGTTCACATAAAAAGAACAAGGATGAAGGATATAGTACAAAATTGTTAATAAACAAACAAAAATCACAGACAGTGGAACACGTACAATCAACAGCGCGACAGTTTTTAACAAAACTGACAAATTTCTCAATTGATTTTAAACTTTAGAGAGTTGAAAATCAATTGCGGACTCGATCGATGTGAATTTTTTTAATCAATCAATTCTACCTACTTTTTAGTTTAACTACATACACCATGTAGTATACATGAAAATTACAAGCAAAAAATAGTTTAATACACAAATAAATATTATTATCTTATTTTCTAAAAAGAAAATTCAAACTAAAACTGTTTATGAATTTATATAAGTAATTGTAATTCCCTTGTTTTAAACATCGATCAATTTGACGTATTTTTTTTTTATTTTAATTCTGATAGCGATGTCTTTAAATTTGCATGAAGGGCCTTGTGGGCGTGGCAGTAGAGCCACGATCCTAGACAAATGTACAGGATCATGACTTCACCACGCGATCGCGATGTTTAGTCATTCACGAACGCGCGCGCTGTAAGTACTGTGAAACACGCCACTAAAAGTGTTAAAAATGCCGACTTTCGCAGTTATTAATTGCAAAACAAGAAGCCCATCCTCAAGTAGGTCCAAAGGAAGGATTTCTTTCCATTATTAAGTAGAACACTTATCAAATTTAGCATTTTTAGTCGAAAATCGTGAAATGTTATCAAAAGTGTGAATCTCAAAAAATATTTCCAAGAAAATATACATTGCTGGAGAAGTGCGCATATTTATTACATTGCGTCTTACTAAGCACGTAATGTAATGAATATCGCGAAATTACCGTTTTAAATAGCAACATAATAGATTACGGTAAATGGGTAGTGAAGTGCCTGGAAACATTTAATCGATTCTTGGTATGTTAGGTAGTAAAAACTAAATAAAAGTATGGACAATAAAAATAGTGGTAATAAAAAATAAATTTAATCAGAGATTAACCATATTAACTTCGTTTGGAATGCGTTTGCATATTAATTTAATAATGAGTGTGGTAATAAGTCTGTTTTTATATTCTTAATATTGTAACAGAAAACTAGTTTTTTTTTTAATTATTTTGAACCATTAACAACAACACTTTTTAAATCATCGGAGTCTGTTCAGGATAAGTTCCAACAGCATTTATTGTACCGATAGTATTTTTTTATTTTGTATATATTTATTTACATTATATTGTTTGTCAATATTACTAGTTTCATTTAAGCGATGTTGCCGATCTTATCTGTTTACTTGATACGAAATCGAGTAACGTAACGTAAAAAAAAACCTACTATTATTATTAATAAACAAACATATTTATATGCAAATATTTAAGCTCGACTAGTACCGATTCAATGTTAGTTCATTAGTAATTTAACTAATTAAGAATTTATATCTAAAGAAAAAAGATAATGTCTCATATAATTAATACAATTCAATGTATATCCAATATAATATAAAGAAATCATTAATCTAGTATCCTTTCAATTAATCGACTTGTTGTTTTTCAATATCGATAGTGAATAACTTTATGTCAATCACTAGTGTGATATGTCAAATTAAAATGACGTTTACACGTTTATTACGCACTATAGATGCCTGTTATGGTTGAACGTGATTGGTTATAGTTATATTGGAACGTTCTGATTGGCATGTTTAAAATACAAGTGTGTCTCAATCTTTTGTATAATTGGTCTGATTATTCGTCTGATGTACGGCGGACTAAAAGTGGGGCAAGACTGGCTACATCGGTTTTCGTACAAAGGATGCATGATCGCCTTTCATTTTACTATTTTGACGCGTAAACAGGTTTAAAAACAAATGTTGATTTGAATTTTAATTGCTTTATTTTATTAAGCTTTATTGAATACATATTCTTCATAGCATTTCTTTGACTTATATATAATATAACATAAATCTAACATAAGAAGTTCTGTCTTTTAGTACTGTACAGTGTCGTGTAGCCACTGTATAGTACTAACACCGATCATTCCGTAAAGCCGATAATGCGGCCGAATACAAATAGTAAAAAAAATACCGAATACGCAGAATACCAATTACCGAACGAATATTCGGCGCATCTCTAATAAATATTGAAGCACGTCTAATGTCGACCAATCAGAATGCTTCAAGAATCAGACCATCAAACGATCCACCAATATCCACGCATGCGTTGTATTTTACACCTTACATTTATTAAAATAAAGCTGACTATTTTAAACGCAAGTCTGGTCAGCGCTAAAGAATATTCACAATGCATATTAGTTAGGATTTACTGTAATAATTTTCGTGTCGAAAAACTGAACTAACTCGAAATAAAGAAAAAAAAACATAGACAATAATTTTCCCGCCAATTTTATTAGTACGTCACATTACATGCATAATAATCTCTGTTTTAAAACATAGATTTTACACCAAAATGATAATCTACCCAATATTGTTTATATCTTAATTTCAGTCCAATAAGCGTATCTTTTACTTCTTCAATCCACCGACGAGTCTGAATCGTCGTTCTTGGTTAGAATATAGAAGGCGATGACGGGAATCGAACCTAACACCATACAGGATCCCATGCCGTAGAAACACCATGAGTAACCACCTGTCACATCTCTGACGAGACCTGTAAAATATTATATTTAAAATCATAGGCTTAGACAACGTCCAAAAAACTAGTTAAGTGCGAGTCGAACTGGCGCGCGAATGAGGAAGTATTAAAAAAAACATTAGTACCCGAAATCAAACTAGATGTCGCTACGGTACTTTCTTGATTTCTCTATGACAACTCTACCGGTTTTCTTTCATGTATAAAGGTAAATTAATTTTCAAAACTCTGTAAACAACTTATATTCTACTTGTACTTTTTCGTATTTCTATTGATATCTTTTCGAACTTTGCAAATATCAGTTTTTTAATATGTTAGTTAAAAGGAATGGAAATTACTATATTTGGTCCGTTCGTTTCCTGCAAGAATCAACTTTTGCTAGAGTCGCCATCTAGTGGAGGCATTATTAGTGCTTTCGTTTTTATATAAACCGGAAGGGTTGTCATGGAGAGATCAAGAACGCATCGTAGCGAAATCTAGTTTGATAGGAACTAATGTTTTTTTTTAATAATTCCTCATTAGAAATGGCGAATTTGTTATGTCGAACAAAAATTAATGAAAACGAATGCTCAACGAGACGGACGATTCAAGAATAGTGCTCCCGAGCCCCCGCAGAGGGGAAGTAAAAAGGCTGATGACGACGATGACGTAGGAATGAGTCTTTCGCAGAATGAGGTATTATGCGAAAAGGTCTATTAAAGAATAGGTCATTTCGAGAATAGGTCGTTTTTTTTGGCGTAAGCTATTTCGCGAATTGGTACAATATCTACTATTGATTTATTATGATATAGAAATGGTGAATTTGTTATGTCGAACGAAAATCGAGTGAAAACGAGTGCTCGACGAGAATAGAATAGTGTTCCTGAGCCCCCGCAATGGGGACGATGACGTATAAAAGGTACGGCGGCGGCACTGACCGGCGGTGGGCGGCACGGAGACGGCGGCGAGGCTCTGGAACATGCGCACGAGCCCGTAGGAGGAGGCGATGCGCGCGGTGCCGAACGCGTCCGCCAGCAGCACCGGCACCAGCAGGAACCAGCAGCCCAGGCACAGCCCGTACGCACCTGACGCGTGACGCAATATGCATTACGCATTACTTCCGTCATTGGATAGTTTCGGTAGTGAAACATAAGTGGCGGAAATAAACATACTCTGGTTTTGAGTCTTAGACTTTATTTGTTTACTAACTTTTGCCCGCGACTTCGTCCGCGCGATATAGTTACTTTGGGCAACATACATTTTCCAAAAACGCTGTTGTTTTTTGAGCTGATGATGAAATTACCTTGATGTTTAAGTTCGAAGATAGGACAACAAAAAAACCAACAAATGTCCAATATGTTTCAGCACTGTATCTTTGTAACTTTAGATATATTCATCCAATTCAATGCAATTTGAAATACAGATGAAAAAAGATCAGTTCTGAAGTTTACAAAAAAATTAATCGAAAACGTAATCTACGCAAAATTCTTTGAAAGAAACGTTACCATCTAGACACAACGCCATCTATTGGGTGTATTTGCTACCTAGATGTCAAACGATATTGAAAATTTTATCTATTTAATTGAAGATTTTATCAACGTACATCGCCATCTATGAGAACTTCATAAAACTAAACAGTAAATAAACACTTGCTTAAGAAACAATTAATTAGTCCATTTTATTTGTTTACATTCACGACATAAGCAAATAATTCAGATGATAACCATCCTATTCAGTAAGTTAGACCGAATGTGAAATTTGATTAAAATCGGTTCAGTAGTTTTGGAGTTTATTGGCAACATACATCGTGACACAAAATTTTTATATATATAAGATTTATTAAGATACAAAACAGGATATAATAGGGTATTTGACGCTATTCTGAAAACTATTTAAAATGGTTGTTTAATACATTATAAACACACTGTCAATATATTTCATGAGAATCTGCTCTATTTTTGATGAAAATAATTGTTAAAGTTTAAATAGCCAAAATCGCGAGAAAAACGCTGCTCTATGTAATGGCGCTAATCACATGGTATTTGTGACGCACATGGCGGTAAATGTGACATCGATTTCAGTGTCATGACGTTAAAGACATCAGCGTCGGTGACGTCAATATAGTTGTCGTTTCGTCATTGCGAGTATCGGGACTGACACTCGCACAGAAGTCACTACACTTACATCGACGTCACGACACTCACACGCTGATGTCTTTAACGTATGACACTGACATCGACTTCAACTACACACAAGTCGATGTCCCGACACTCACATCGACTTCGACCTCGATGTCAAGACACTTACACAGACTTCGCGACACTCACAAAAACTTCACGACACACTCACACTCACGTCAATGTCGCGACACTCACGTCGAAGTCGCGATACTCACCTCGATGTCACTGACATTCACGTTGATGTCATGCCACTCACATTGACTTCAACTACACGCAAGTGAATGTCCCGATCCCTGTCGATGTCACGACACTCGTCGATGTCATGACACTCTCATTGCCATTACTGACACTAACAAAGATGTCACGACACACATCGAATCGATGTTACGACACTCACATAGATATCGACGTCGATGTCATGACACTCGGACAGAGGTAACGACATTCACATCGTCGTCACTCACGACGATACATCGACATCGACGTCGATACCATGATACTCACACAAATGTCACGACACTCCCATCGACGTCGAATCCACGACACTCAGGACGTAACCGACACTGACGTCGATGCCACGACACTCGCTCAGACGTCACGACAACTAGATCGATGTCACCGACACTGACGTAGTTGATGTCACGATTGATGTCTCGACACTCACACAATGAGGAAGTATTTAAAAAATAAACATTACTTCCCGAAATCAAACTAGATGTCACTACGGTACGTTCTTGATTTCCCCATGACAACCCTACCGGTTTTCTATCATGTATAAAAGTAAATTAGTTTTCAAAACTCAATAAACAACTCATATTCTATTTGTACTTTTTCGTATTTGTATTGATTATCTAAGTTTCAAACATTGCAAATTCAGTTTTTTAATATGTTAGTTAAAAGGAACGGAAATTACTGTCTTTGGTCGATTCGTTTCCTGTAAAAATCAACTTTTGCTAGAGTCGCCATCTAGTGGAGGTGCTTTTTTAGTGCTTTCGTTTTTTTTTTAAATACTTCCTCATTGATTTTGATGATGTTTGAAAATCACACCGACACCAATACACTAACATCGACATAACATTATTGACTTTACCTTATTTTATATAATCATAATTATCATCAAACTAATTAAACATTATCTAATGACGAGATTAAAAAAAAATTAAAGACTTAGGAACAGAAACGTGAATAGCTTGAAGTATAACAATGATTTTATATTAATTATCGAAATTAAATCATTTCATGTACAGATTTATTGAATACATACCACGATGACTTAAATTTTCCAAAAATCATATTTCACACGAAGTAATAAGAAAAAAAAAATTGTCGTTGACAGATTGACAACATTTGCAAGATGAAATAGATTGCCATCAGATTTCTGAAAACAAAAAGAACTTATTCTGCAATATAAAAGACGCATGAATCATTCTAGCATCAATTAGCACCAAATTATCGATCTAACCAAATTCGCGAGTTGAACTGACGCCGGATTGATCGTCTATTGGCAGCCTTATGTTAAGTAATGTTTCTTGTGACATTTATATGACAGATACGTTTAGAAACTAATTATTGTAAAAATAGCGCTCTGAAGAGGAACGTTATTTGTAGTTAACATTTTGATTTTTTAAAATCACATTTAAGCGTTAATAACGCTGAAATATTACTTTGAATTACAATGAAAAAAATAATTACATCCGCTACGGTTGATATCATAAACAAGTCGAAAATTGTGTTTTTCTTAAACATGAATATATTTCTGCCCCGAATTCAAAGGATATGACAGCCATTTTTGCAATTTGCCATTTTGACAGCCATTTGGACAGGCAAAAAATACCTAATTGCGATTTAAATGGCGGTGATACCGTTTGAAACTTAAAGTATTATTTTCAATAGGTACACACAGAAGCGAATATGCTACTAGAAGCCACACTGTGACGTATCTTAATAATCACATACCATTCTCTTTTTGTAAACTTTTAACAAATCCACCCAATACCAATATTGCAATATAATTACAGTGTCCGAAGAATTAAAAAAATAAAAACGTCATATTTGACAGAACTAGAGTAGCTTAGATGTCGATATTAAAATATCGATAAATCCAGAATCAAACAAAACATTAAGGAACTCTGAAATAATATTGCAGTATTTATTCGAGCGTTTAGTTTAACATTTGTTTTGCTAAACGCTGAAGTCAATATAATATTTAGCCTTAGATTCATTTTTAACCGCGTCGCGAAGACAATAGAAAGCAATACTGAATGCGGTTAAAAGTGAAACAGTCTTACATTCCAGTTCATTGCACATCAAGTTTGGAGGTTAAATTACCTGCACAGAATTGAACACATCGATTGGATTATATTTTCATGTAAAATGGTTCCAAACAATCGTTATTTGTTTTATAACAGTTCTTATTAAATGCTATAGCAGTGACACTGACCAACTAGAACTTAACCCTCCCAATGTCTTTTAAACGTAAGTAACTCCAGTCTTAAATGCATTGTGACGCCTCAGATATTTTAAGTTACTAACCAAATTGGTACTAAGTATGTTGAATAAATATATATATATATATATTTTTTATATTAAATATGTGGCTTATGCCGATCATCATATTAATGTAGTCTGATATCCACTTTTGCAGCGATTTTTCTCACTCGCAGATGTCAAGGAAAGCTTTGCTGGCGTCACTGTAATAGCATATAATAAGATACGTAATATATCTTATGTTGATAGATAAGGACTGCTATTATTATTACAACTAAAAGTGTGGAAGGTAAACTAAAACTACTTAAATAGTGCAGTCAACAGGTCAGATTTTTTAACTTACGCTTTACATTGTAATTGCAATAAATTGTAAGGAAGGAGTATTAACACGTATAGGCGAATATTTCACCTACTTACCTATATTTCCCGATATTTCGACCGAGTTACAACGCATTCGTTAATCCCATTTCAGTAAAATTTATATCAATTTTTTTTTTCCAATTAATCTCTAATATTGTAAGCGGAAAAAAATATTTTTGTGGTAAATAAACTCAGTAACTTTACAGTACTATTTTTATATTATCTCAAAATAATATAATATAATAAATTTTCCTTGGACTTGGCTTTTTACAAATACAAAAGGATAATTTAGTTTGATTGAATACTGCTTATTTAAAACTTCCCAAGCAATTAATATTTAACTGTACATGGATTCATATGTAATAATCTGGTGGCTCAATAAAGTCGTATCTTGCAATTTGTCATCATATGATATTGCAATTAGTCCTTTATATTTTAAAATTAAGAGTTGTTACATTAATTTTATCCATTTTGTAAACGGAGAGGGATATAATTTCATAGATATATATATTTATTATCTCATATCGATTTATTATCAATATATTCAACTACAGTTATGGTTAATTCGAAATACCTTTTTGTTTAAATTCGGAAATTTTGATATTGAAAAATGGCTGGTCCAATGTTTGATACGATACTTATTAAACTTAAATTAAACAGAGTCCATAGTTAAATGTGTTAATTATATTACGTCAAAAACGGAAATCATTTAAAAGAATATGAAAACATTGATTCATAAAAAGATTAAAGATATAAGAAAACTCGATTCAAATTAATATACACACCTAATGCCAAGAAAAATGATATAATCGTGACATTGTATCATAAACGCTAGAGATAGTAGGTTAAGTCAACCCATTTAGGTGCATCAGTTTCTACGTGTTCATCCCTTTTCATGATAAAATTTTCACTTACGAACCCTCTAGAACTAAAACTTCAATTAGCATTCTGGAACCGCTACTAACTTTAATAATATAGCATTATCAACAGCACAAGAGAGACAGAAATATTACACAGTTGTGCTAATATTTCTATGTCCAATGTTAAACTTGATTACTTTGTAATTAGAATTTGAAAACTATTAGATGTTTACAATAATCTAATGAGTGCATATTGGCGTTTTATTTCACATCTAAATAATAAAGGGCTTTTAAATTAGCAATGAACACTCTTTCCATCAAAACACGTCAACTACATGTTCTGTTCTTATTTTCCTATGTAGGTCAAATAACTCGATGTTGACCAAAAATTCTACACTCCATTTTATTATTATCGATACAAAGGAGTTCTCTTTCTCATCTCTAAATTAAAATTAAAAACATAATATCTACCTCCCCGTCTGTTCACTCAAATAGAACAAGGAATGAGGATATGGTACAAAATTTTTATAAACAAATCTGTCAAATTTCGCAATTGATTTTAAACTTTAGAGTTGAAAATCAATTGCGGACTCGATCGATGTGAATTTTTTTAATCAATCAATTCTACCTACTTTTTAGTTTAACTACATACACCATGTAGTATACATGTAAATTACAAGCAAAAAATAGTTTAATATACAAATAAATATTATTATCTTATTTTCTAAAAAGAAAATTCAAACTAAAACTGTTTCAGAGTTATTATGAATTTATATAAGTAATTGTAATTCCCTTGTTTTAAACATCGATCAATTTGACGTATTTTTTTTAATTTTAATTGTGATAGCGATGTCTTTAAATTTGCATACCGGTTTCGATAATTATTATAAAATACTAAATATTAAATATCTATTACATCAATCACAACATTTAAGAACAATTATACAGTAAATCTCAAATAATATCTTTCAATTTACAGTAAGATACAACTGATGTGTCTTTAATGTGAATTTTAGAGATGCGCCTAATAGTGAAACCGGATATTCGGCCTATCATTTTACTATTTTGACAAGGTTTAAAAACAAATGTTGATTTGAATTTTAATTGCTTTATTTTATAAGCTTTATTGAACATATTCTTCATAGAATTTTTTTGACTTATAATATAACATAAATCTAACATAAGAAGTTCTGTCTTTTAGTACTGTACAGTGTCGTGTAGCCACTGTATAGTACTAACACCGATCATTCCGTAAAACCGATAATGCGGCCGAATACAAATAGTAAAAAAAATACCGAATACGCAGAATACCAATTACCGAACGAATATTCGGCGCATCTCTAATAAATATTGAAGCACGTCTAATGTCGACCAATCAGAATGCTTCAAGAATCAGACCATCAAACGATCCACCAATATCCACGCATGCGTTGTATTTTACACCTTACATTTATTAAAATAAAGCTGACTATTTTAAACGCAATTGTGGTCTGCGCTAAAGAATATTCACAATGCATATTAGTTAGGATTTACTGTAATAATTTTCGTGTCGAATATCATTGTTATTAACTGAACTAACTCGAAATAAAGAAAAAAAAACATAGACAATAATTTTCCCGCCAATTTTATTAGTACGTCACATTACATGCATAATAATCTCTGTTTTAAAACATAGATTTTACACCAAAATGATAATCTACCCAATATTGTTTATATCTTAATTTCAGTCCAATAAGCGTATCTTTTACTTCTTCAATCCACCGACGAGTCTGAATCGTCGTTCTTGGTTAGAATATAGAAGGCGATGACGGGAATCGAACCTAACACCATACAGGATCCCATGCCGTAGAAACACCATGAGTAACCACCTGTCACATCTCTGACGAGACCTGTAAAATATTATATTTAAAATCATAGGCTTAGACAACGTCCAAAAAACTAGTTAAGTGCGAGTCGAACTGGCGCGCGAATGAGGAAGTATTAAAAAAAACATTAGTACCCGAAATCAAACTAGATGTCGCTACGGTACTTTCTTGATTTCTCTATGACAACTCTACCGGTTTTCTTTCATGTATAAAGGTAAATTAATTTTCAAAACTCTGTAAACAACTTATATTCTACTTGTACTTTTTCGTATTTCTATTGATATCTTTTCGAACTTTGCAAATATCAGTTTTTTAATATGTTAGTTAAAAGGAATGGAAATTACTATATTTGGTCCGTTCGTTTCCTGCAAGAATCAACTTTTGCTAGAGTCGCCATCTAGTGGAGGCATTATTAGTGCTTTCGTTTTTATATAAACCGGAAGGGTTGTCATGGAGAGATCAAGAACGCATCGTAGCGAAATCTAGTTTGATAGGAACTAATGTTTTTTTTTAATAATTCCTCATTAGAAATGGCGAATTTGTTATGTCGAACAAAAATTAATGAAAACGAATGCTCAACGAGACGGACGATTCAAGAATAGTGCTCCCGAGCCCCCGCAGAGGGGAAGTAAAAAGGCTGATGACGACGATGACGTAGGAATGAGTCTTTCGCAGAATGAGGTATTATGCGAAAAGGTCTATTAAAGAATAGGTCATTTCGAGAATAGGTCGTTTTTTTTGGCGTAAGCTATTTCGCGAATTGGTACAATATCTACTATTGATTTATTATGATATAGAAATGGTGAATTTGTTATGTCGAACGAAAATCGAGTGAAAACGAGTGCTCGACGAGAATAGAATAGTGTTCCTGAGCCCCCGCAATGGGGACGATGACGTATAAAAGGTACGGCGGCGGCACTGACCGGCGGTGGGCGGCACGGAGACGGCGGCGAGGCTCTGGAACATGCGCACGAGCCCGTAGGAGGAGGCGATGCGCGCGGTGCCGAACGCGTCCGCCAGCAGCACCGGCACCAGCAGGAACCAGCAGCCCAGGCACAGCCCGTACGCACCTGACGCGTGACGCAATATGCATTACGCATTACTTCCGTCATTGGATAGTTTCGGTAGTGAAACATAAGTGGCGGAAATAAACATACTCTGGTTTTGAGTCTTAGACTTTATTTATTAAGATACAAAACAGGATATAATAGGGTATTTGACGCTATTCTGAAGACTATTTAAAATGGTTGTTTGATACATTATAAACACACTGTCAATATATTTCATGAGAATCTGTTCTATTTTTGATGAAAATAATTGTTAAAGTTTAAATAGCCAAAATCGCGAGAAAAACGCTGCTGTATGTAATGGCGCTAATCACGTGGTATTAGTGACGTCACATGGCGGTAAATGTGACATCGATTTCAGTGTCATGACGTTAAAGACATCAGCGTCGGTGACGTCAATATAGTTGTCGTTTCGTCATTGCGAGTATCGGGACTGACACTCGCACAGAAGTCACTACACTTACATCGACGTCACGACACTCACACGCTGATGTCTTTAACGTATGACACTGACATTACTTTAACGTATGACATATGACCCTGAAATCGATGTCACGACACTCACATAAAGTCACGACTCTGACAAAAGTCACGACAATTTCTTCGACATCACTCTACCTCAGTCTATCACGATACTTACATCGACGTCACGACACTCATACGACACTCACATCGACTTCGACTACACACAAGTCGATGTCCCGACACTCACATCGACTTCGACCTCGATGTCAAGACACTTACACAGACTTCGCGACACTCACAAAAACTTCACGACACTCACACTCACGTCGATGTCGCGACACTCACGTCGAAGTCGCGATACTCACCTCGATGTCACTGACATTCACGTTGATGTCATGCCACTCACATCGACTTCAACTACACGCAAGTGGATGTCCCGATCCCTGTCGATGTCACGACACTCGTCGATGTCATGACACTCTCATTGCCATTACTGACACTAACAAAGATGTCACGGACACACATCGAATCGATGTTGCGACACTCACATAGACATCGACGTCGATGTCATGACACTCGGACAGAGGTAACGACATTCACATCGTCGTCACTCACGACGATACATCGACATCGACGTCGATACCATGATACTCACACAAATGTCACGACACTCCCATCGACGTCGATGTCACGACGCTCACGACGTAACCGACACTGACGTCGATGCCACGACACGCGCTCAGACGTCGACAACTACATCGACGTCACCGACACTGACGTAGTTGATGTCACGATTGATGTCTCGACACTCACACAATGAGGAAGTATTTAAAAAAAAAACATTAGTTCCCGAAATCAAACTAGATGTCGCTACGGTACGTTCTTGATTTCTCCATGACAACCCTTCTGGTTTTTTTTCATATCTAAAAGTGAATTAGTTTTCAAAACTCAATAAACAACTCATATTCTATTTGTACTTTTTCGTATTTGTATTGATATCTAAATTTCGAACTTTGCAAACTTCAGTTTTTTAATATGTTAGTTAAAAGGAACGGAAATTACTGTCTTTGATCCATTCGTTTCCTGCAAAAATCAAGTTTTGCTAGAGTCGCCATCTAGTGGAGGTGCTTATTTAGTGCTTTCGTATTTTTTTAAATACTTCCTCATTGATTTTGATGATGTTTGAAAATCACACCGACACCAATACACTAACATCGACATAACTTTATTGACTTTACTTTATTTTATATCAATAATCATATTATTTTGACATAATTCACCGTGCGAGCGAGCCCATTGCGGATTGGTAGGTGTTTACAACTACAAAAGCATGTAGTGTCAATTTTTGTGAATAAATTTTTGAGGACCCATCCTACGACTGACCTTTGAGAAAGTTGAAGACCGGAAACACTCACGACTTCACCATGAAACTCTGTCTATGTCTTTACTAATATTATAAAGAGGAAACATTTAATAGTTTGCATCGGATGAGTTCCAAAACTACTGAACCTATTTTAAGAATTCTTACACCCACGGGAAGCTACATAATATGTGATGAACATAGGCCATATTTTATCCAGGAAAACAGCAAATAAGCAGAGGTTTGTATAGGGACCTAAAAATACAATTTTTAACCATACTAACCATTTTTTACTATTTAAATTGGCATTGTGATTATATCAGTGTCGTGATATGAAACCTTATCCAAATGAAATATTAAATAAATCCTAAGCCAGGATAAACATATGGGCTACTTTTTATCCCGCTGAACAGTTCCCTAGAAACCACGCAAGTGAAGTTGGAGGAAAACTAGTTTGGTTTGTAAGTGAATAAAAAAAAAAACAAATTAATGAAACAACATCTAATTCTATATTCCTTTATTTCGTTCGTCAACTTTCGTAGTTTTTCTCATTACATATTTGGGTACTAGAACAATAAAGTTTATCACTTACATAGCAGGGTTCGGAATGATAATAATCTTAATAATTTGTATAACACCACACAAACTCTTTGCGTACTTTAGAACTTGTTATTAAAGGGTAATAATCTTTTACCAAGATCAAATATGGCTTTTTTGATATAGAAAATAGGGATGATGACTAATTTTTGTTTGTTTGTCCGTCAGGTAGAGTGTTAAAAAATATTAAACACGTATTTTTTTATTTTTTCGGTCATAAAATTACAGCGTTACATTGAGTCGACATTTCGCATGACGTCACGTTATGGTACGTTTTCTACTCAACTGTGACGTAGCGAGCCCCCACTCCTCAACTTTAATGCCTGTTATCTAAGCTATATCTTGTTAAATTGAAGTAAAAAAAAATACGTATCTAATATTTTTCTATTATCTGACTGACGGACTAAATAGAATTGCATTTTTTTTACCCAGTCATCATCCCTAGTGACTAGGACGATTTTCATTTTATTCAATGTGGTTTGAATATATTTTAATAATTTAAAGCAACAAAAATCAAAATTATTTATGCTTTTCTGTATTTTAAAATTTGTTGCCGGTAACCACCGATTATTATCAGATATTTATCAATAATTATCAAAAAAGTATTTTTTTTGATAATTACAAACCCTGTTAGTATATAGAGTTTAATATCAATTACAGGATCCTCATCACATTATGGCAAATATGTCAATTTATATCGGTCATTCAAAAACTTGTGTTTGTATTATTATTAATTTAAAGAATTTAATCTACCATTTATATATATGTATTTTTTAATGTTACCAGTACCCAATACCACCAAAAAACTAATAGACGAAGAGCTAGTGACAAAAATGTGCAAGAGCTTTCTAAAGCTTAACATTATGTTGTCAGTATGTTGAAGTACCGGTGCGGAGGTCAAGTGCTAGAACACCTGATGGCGGCCGGGCAATGTGGAATACCAAAAATCGTAACATAGATTAACACTGAAATATCAAGCTTTAGAAACTTGCACATTTTTGTCACGGTCTCTGAGACTATAAATCATTAAGATATTATTTTAATACATATATAGGTAATATATTAATTATTAGTCCAGTCAGAGTAATTCAAAGAAGATCAATGTGGTGTCAGTTTTGGCTCAAGATTTGGCCGATGCAAAATTAGGAAAACAGCTTAATAAATATAACTAGATGGTTGACACGTAATGACAAGATTAAAAAATTTTTAGAAGACTTAGGAAAAGAAACATGAACAGCTTAAAATATAACAATGATTTAATATTAATTACCGAAATTAAATTTACAATGGAAATAAAATTTGGAAATCATTTCATGTACAGATTTATTGAATACTTATATACTACGATGACAAATTTTCCAATAAAATCTTATTTCACACGAGGTAATAAGAAAAAAAAATTGAAAAAATTGTCGTTGACAGATTGATGACATTTGCAAGATGTAGATTGCCATCAGATTTCTGAAAGCAAAAAGAACTTATTCTGCAATATAAAAGACGCATGAATCATTCTAGCATCAATTAGCACTTAATTATCGATCTAACCAAATTCGCGAGTTGAACTGACGCCGGATTGATCGTCTAGTGGCAGCCTTATGTTAAGTAATGTTTCTTGTGACATTTATATGACAGATACGTTTAGAAACTAATTATTGTAAAAATAGCGCTCTGAAGAGGAACGTTATTTGTAGTTAACATTTTGTTATTTTTTTAAATCACATTTAAGCGTTAATAACGCTGAAATATTACTTTGAATTACAATGAAAAAAATAATTACATCCGCTACGGTTGATATCATAAACAAGTCGAAAATTGTGTTTTTCTTAGACATGAATATATTTCTGCCCCGAATTCAAAGGATATGACAGCCATTTTTGCAATTTGCCATTTTGACAGCCATTTGGACAGGCAAAAAATACCTAATTGCGATTTAAATGGCGGTGATACCGTTTGAAACTTAAAGTATTATTTTCAATAGGGTACACACAGAAGCGAATATGCTACTAGAAGCCACACTGTGACGTATCTTAATAATCACATACCATTCTCTTTTTGTAAACTTTTAACAAATCCACCCAATACCAATATTGCAATATCATTACAGTGTCCGAAGAATTAAAAAAATAAAAACGTCATATTTGACAGAACTAGAGTAGCTTAGATGTCGATATTAAAATATCGATAAATTCGGAATTAAACAAAACATTAAGGAACTCTGAAATAATATTGCAGTATTTATTCGAGCGTTTAGTTTAACATTTGTTTCGCTAAACGCTGAAGTCAATATAATATTTAGCCTTAGATTCATTTTTAACCGCGTCGCGAAGACAATAGAAAGCAATACTGAATGCGGTTAAAAGTGAAACAGTCTTACATTCCAGTTCATTGCACAATAAATTTGGAGGTTAAATTACCTGCACAGAATTGAACACATCGATTGGATTATATTTTCATGTAAAATGGTTCCAAACAATCGTTATTTGTTTTATAACAGTTCTTATTAAATGCTATAGCAGTGACACTGACCAACTCGAACTTAACCTTGCCAATATTTTAAACGTAAGTAATGCCAGTCTTAAATGCGCTGTAACGCCTTAGATATTTTAAGTTACTAACCAAATTGGTATTAAGTATGTTGAATTTTTTTTATAGTGGCGGCATTCCGAAAGCTGGCGGCGCCTATAAGTAAATATGTGGCTTATGCCGATCATCATATTAATGTTGTCTGATATCCACTTTTGCAGCGATTTTTCTCACTCACAGATCAAGTCAAGGAAAGCTTTGCTGGCGTCACTGTAATGGCACGTAATAAGATACGTAATATATCTTATGTTGATTGATAAGGACTGCTATTATTATTACAACTAAAAGTGTGGAAGGTAAACTAAAACTATTTAAATAGTGCAGTCAACAGGTCAGATTTTTAAACTTACGCTTTACATTGTAATTGCAATAAATTGTAAGGAAGGAGTATTAACGCGTATAGGCGAATATTTTCACCTACCTATATTTCCCGATATTTCGACCGAGTTACAACGCATTCGTTAATCCCATTTCCGTAAAATTTATATCAGTTTTTTTTTTCAATTAATCTTTAATATTGTAAGCGGCAAAAAATTTTTTTGGTGTTTATAAAATCAGTAACTTTGTACTGATTACACTACTATTTTTATATTATCTCATAATAATATAATATAATAAATATTCTTAGGACTTGACTTTTTACAAATACAAAAGGCTTATTTAGTTTGCCTGAATACTGCTTATTTTAAACTAAAAACTTCCCAAGCAATTAATATTTAACTGTACATGGATTCATATGTAACAATCTGGTGGCTCAATAAAGTCGTATCTTGCAATTAGTCCTTTTTATTTAAAAATTAAGAGTTGTTACATTAATTTTATCCATTTTGTAAACGGAGAGGGCTATAATTTCATAGATATATATATTTATTAACTCATATCAAATTATTATCAATATATTCAACTACAGTTGTGGTCTATTCAAAATACCTTTTTGTTTAAATCCGGAAATTCTGATATTGAAAAATGGCTGATCCAATGTTTGATACGATACATAAACAAAAATTAAACAGAGTCCATAGTTAAATATGTTAATTATATTACGCTAAAAACGGAAATCATTTAAAAGAGTATGAAAACATTGATCCATAAAAAGATTAAAGATATAAGTAAACACGATTCAAATTAATATACACATCTAATGCCAAGAAAAATAATATAATCATGACATTGTATCATAAATGCTAGAGATAGATCAATTCCGTTTTATATAAATTAAATTAAATATTTATTGATAACTCGCCGACTAAAAATTTCCACCAAAGACGACTTTCTAATTATTTTCTGACCCCTTTAGGCATTCGTGGCGAAAACATATATTATAAATATTAATTATAATATATGTAGTAGGTTAAGTCAACCCATTTAGGTGCATCAGTTTTCTACGTGTTCATCCCTTTAAATGATAAAATTTTCACCTACGAGCCCTCTAGAACTAAAACTTCAATTAGCATTCTGAACCTCTACTAACTTTAATAATATAGCATTATCAACAGCACAAGAGAGACAGAAATATTACACAGTTGTGTATTACACAGTTGTGTAATATTTCTTTGTCCAATGTTAAACTTGAATACTCTGTAAATAGAATTTGAAAACTATTAGATGTTTACAATAATCTAATGAGTGCATATTGGCGTTTTATTTCACATCTAAAATAATAAAGGGCTTTTAAATTAGCAATGACCACTCTTTCCATCAAAACACGTCAACTACATGTTCTGTTCTTATTTTCCTATATACATAGGTCAAATAACTCGATGTTGACCAAAAATTCTACACTCCATTTTATTAATATCGATACAAAGGAGTTCTCTTTCTCATCTCTAAATTAAAATTAAAAACATAATATCTACCTCCCCGTCTGTTCACTCAAATAGAACAAGGAAAGAGGATATGGTACAAAATTTTTATAAACAAATCTGTCAAATTTCTCAATTGATTTTAAACTTTAGAGTTGAAAATCAATTGCGGACTCGATCGATGTGAATTTTTTTTATCAATCAATTCTACCTACTTTTTAGTTTAACTACATACACCATGTAGTATACATGTAAATTACAAGCAAAAAATAGTTTAATATACAAATAAATATTATTATCTTATTTTCTAAAAAGAAAATTCAAACTAAAACTGTTTCAGAGTTATTATGAATTTATATAAGTAATTGTAATTCCCTTGTTTTAAACATCGATCAATTTGACGTATTTTTTTTAAATTTTAATTCTGATAGCGATGTCTTTAAATTTGTATACCGGTTTCGATAATTATTATAAAATACTAAATATTAAATATCTATTACATCAATCACAACATTTAAGAACAATTATACAGTAAATCTCAATTAATTAATACAGTAAGATACAACTGATGTGTCTTAAATGTGAATTTTAGAGATGCGCCTAATAGTGAAACCGGATATTCGGCCTATTATTTTACTATTTTGACAAGGTTTAAAAACAAATGTTGATTTGAATTTTAATTGCTTTATTTTATAAGCTTTATTGAACATATTCTTCATATAATTTTTTTGACTTATAATATAACATAAATCTAACATAAGAAGTTCTGTCTTTTAGTACTGTACAGTGTCGTGTAGCCACTGTATAGTACTAACACCGATCATTCCGTAAAACCGATAATGCGGCCGAATACAAATAGTAAAAAAAATACCGAATACGCAGAATACCAATTACCGAACGAATATTCGGTGCATCTCTAATAAATATTGTAGCACGTCTAATGTCGACCAATCAGAATGCTTCAAGAATCAGACCATCAAACGATCCACCAATATCCACGCATGCGTTGTATTTTACACCTTACATTTATTAAAATAAAGCTGACTATTTTAAACGCAATTCTGGTCTGTGCTAAAGAATATTCACAATGCATATTAGTTAGGATTTACTGTAATAATTTTCGTGTCGAATATCATTGTTATTAACTGAACTAACTCGAAATAAAGAAAAAAAACATAGACAATAATTTTCCCGCCAATTTTATTAGTACGTCACATTACATGCATAATAATCTCTGTTTTAAACATAGATTTTACACCAAAATGATAATCTACCCAATATTGTTTATATCTTAATTTCAGTCCAATAAGCGTATCTTTTACTTCTTCAATCCACCGACGAGTCTGAATCGTCGTTCTTGGTTAGAATATAGAAGGCGATGACGGGAATCGAACCTAACACCATACAGGATCCCATGCCGTAGAAACACCATGAGTAACCACCTGTCACATCTCTGACGAGACCTGTAAAATATTATATTTAAAATCATAGGCTTAGACAACGTCCAAAAAACTAGTTAAGTGCGAGTCGAACTGGCGCGCGAATGAGGAAGTATTAAAAAAAACATTAGTACCCGAAATCAAACTAGATGTCGCTACGGTACTTTCTTGATTTCTCTATGACAACTCTACCGGTTTTCTTTCATGTATAAAGGTAAATTAATTTTCAAAACTCTGTAAACAACTTATATTCTACTTGTACTTTTTCGTATTTCTATTGATATCTTTTCGAACTTTGCAAATATCAGTTTTTTAATATGTTAGTTAAAAGGAATGGAAATTACTATATTTGGTCCGTTCGTTTCCTGCAAGAATCAACTTTTGCTAGAGTCGCCATCTAGTGGAGGCATTATTAGTGCTTTCGTATTTTTTTAAATACTTCCTCATTGATTTTGATGATGTTTGAAATCACACCGACACCAATACACTAACATCGACATAACTTTATTGACTTTACTTTATTTTATATCAATAATCATATTATTTTGACATAATTCACCGTGCGAGCGAGCCCATTGCGGATTGGTAGGTGTTTACAACTACAAAAGCATGTAGTGTCAATTTTTGTGAATAAATTTTTGAGGACCCATCCTACGACTGACCTTTGAGAAAGTTGAAGACCGGAAACACTCACGACTTCACCATGAAACTCTGTCTATGTCTTTACTAATATTATAAAGAGGAAACATTTAATAGTTTTTTAGGAACCATTAGGTTGAATGTTGGGTCCCTACTGTGGTGATGGAGACAACTGGCCAGGGAGACTAAAGGATAATTGTCTCCCTCCGAGCTAGGTGTTGTTAGCCCGGGGACCGCGGTCCAACCGATGTAGGTTGGACGTTCTATTTATGTTAATTGGTAATGAAACTTATTCTGTGTGATGTAGGTTTCTTTGTTCTAAATGTCTTATAGTTATTAATTTATGCTCCTTGTATTGGTACAGCGCCATCTCGTTACTTGCTGTTGAAACTTATTGCAGTTCGTCTTGCTATCGATGGCTGTGACGATGCTAGTCTTCTCGCTATCGATTGTTGTGGCGATGTTACTGCGATGAATTAGATGTCGCTATGTATCAGTCGCCACAGTTTGTTTGCATCGGATGAGTTCCAAAACTACTGAACCTATTTTAAGAATTCTTACACCCACGGGAAGCTACATAATATGTGATGAACATAGGCTATATTTTATCCAGGAAAACAGCAAATAAAAGGATAACATTGGAGCAGAAGTTTGTATAGGGACTTAAAAATACCATTTTTAACCATACTAACCATTTTTTACTATTTAAATTGGCATTGTGATTATATCAGTGTCGTGATATGAAACCTTATCCAAATGAAATATTAAATAAATCCTAAGCCAGGATAAACATATGGGCTACTTTTTATCCCGCTAAACAGTTCCCTAGAAACCACGCAAGTGAAGTTGGCGGAAAACTAGTTTGGTTTGTAAGTGAATAAAAAAAAAAAACAAATTAATGAAACAACATCTAATTCTATATTCCTTTATTTCGTTCGTCAACTTTCGTAGTTTTTCTCATTACATATTTGGGTACTAGAACAATAAAGTTTATCACTTACATAGCAGGGTTCGGAATGATAATTATCTTAATAATTTGTAAAACACCACACAAACTCTTTGCGTACTTTAGAACTTGTTATTAAAGGGGAATAATCTTTTAACAACTATCAAATATGGTTTTTTTTTTATATAGAGAATTGTCTAGGAGAGTCACACTCAACCTTTTTTTTAATGGGGCACAAACACGTTTCGATCTTGAAGCGCGAGCGCAAAAATATGTAGGTGTTAAAAAAACGTAATTCCAAAGTGGCGATTTTTTATTTATTGAAAAAAGAAAAGGTGGTCACAATAAAGCCAGACTATACAATACATAATTTTGTAACCTTTATAATATTAGGTTATGATGAAGCCTCATGCAATGTAGACCAAACTTTAAAAGAGCAAACTTTCAACAGTTTTTCTGATGGGCGCGACATTTTAAAACTTAGTCAAAGTTTTAAAATTCTAGAGTGGGCCAAATCACAAAGGCCCGGCGGGCCGCAGGTTGAGTATGGCTGGTCTAGGACGATTTTCATTTTATTCAATGTGGTTTGAATATATTTTAATAATTTAAAGCAACAAAAATAAAATTATTTATGCCTTTCTGTATTTTAAAATTTGTTGCCAGTAACCACCGATAATTATCAGATATTTATCAATAATTATCAAAAAAGTAATTATCTTGGTAATTACAAACCCTGTTAGCATATAGAGTTTAATATCAATTACAGGATCCTCACCACATTATGGCAAATATGTCAATTAATATCGGTCATTCAAAAACTTGTGTTTGTATTATTATTAATTTAAAGAATTTAATCTACCATTTATATATATGTATTTTTTAATGTTACCAGTACCCAATACCACCAAAAAAACTAATAGACGAAGAGCTAGTGACAAAAATGTGCAAGAGCTTTCTAAAGCTTGACATTTCAGTATGTTGAAGTACCCAGTGCGGAGGTCAGGTGCTAGAACACCTGATGGCGGCCGGGCAATGTGGAATACCAAAAATCGTAACATAGATTAACACTGAAATATCAAGCTTTAGAAACTTGCACATTTTTGTCACGGTCTCTGAGACTATAAATCATTAAGATATTATTTTAATACATATATAGGTAATATATTAATTATTAGTCCAGTCAGAGTAATTCAAAGAAGATCAATATGGTGTCAGTTTTGGCTCAAGATTTGGCCGATGCAAAATTAGGAAAACAGCTTAATAAATATAACTAGATGGTTGACACGTAATGACAAGATTAAAAAATTTTTAGAAGACTTAGGAAAAGAAACATGAACAGCTTAAAATATAACAATGATTTAATATTAATTACCGAAATTAAATTTACAATGGAAATAAAATTTGGAAATCATTTCATGTACAGATTTATTGAATACTTATATACTACGATGACTAAATTTTCCAAAAAATCTTATTTCACACGAAGTAATAAGAAAAAAAATGAAAAATTGTCGTTGACAGATTGATGACATTTGCAAGATGAAATAGATTGCCATCAGATTTCTGAAAACAAAAAGAACTTATTCTGCAATATAAAAGACGCATGAATCATTCTAGCATCAATTAGCACCAAATTATCGATCTAACCAAATTCGCGAGTTGAACTGACGCCGGATTGATCGTCTAGTGGCAGCCTTATGTTAAGTAATGTTTCTTGTGACATTTATATGACAGATACGTTTAGAAACTAATTATTGTAAAAATAGCGCTCTGAAGAGGAACGTTATTTGTAGTTAACATTTTGATTTTTTAAAATCACATTTAAGCGTTAATAACGCAGAAATATTACTTTGAATTACAATGAAAAAAATAATTACATCCGCTACGGTTGATATCATAAACAAGTCGAAAATTGTGTTTTTCTTAGACATGAATATATTTCTGCCCCGAATTCAAAGGATATGACAGCCATTTTTGCCAATTTGCCATTTTGACAGCTTCATCTGGACAGGCAAAAAATACCTAATTGCGATTTAAATGGCGGTGATACCGTTTGAAACTTAAAGTATTATTTTCAATAGGTACACACAGAAGCGAATATGCTACTAGAAGCCACACTGTGACGTATCTTAATAATCACATACCATTCTCCTTTTGTAAACTTTTAACAAATCCACCCAATACCAATATTGCAATATCATTACAGTGTCCGAAGAATTAAAAAAATAAAAACGTCATATTTGACAGAACTAGAGTAGCTTAGATGTCGATATTAAAATATCGATAAATTCAGAATTAAACAAAACATTAAGGAACTCTGAAATAATATTGCAGTATTTATTCGAGCGTTTAGTTTAACATTTGTTTCGCTAAACGCTGAAGTCAATATAATATTTAGCCTTAGATTCATTTTTAACCGCGTCGCGAAGACAATAGAAAGCAATACTGAATGCGGTTAAAAGTGAAACAGTCTTACATTCCAGTTCATTGCACAATCAAGTTTGGAGGTTAAATTACCTGCACAGAATTGAACACATCGATTGGATTATATTTTCATGTAAAATGGTTCCAAACAATCGTTATTTGTTTTATAACAGTTCTTATTAAATGCTATAGCAGTGACACTGACCAACTCGAACTTAACCTGCCAATTTTTAAACGTAAGTAATGCCAGTCTTAAATGCACTGTAACGCCTCAGATATTTTAAGTTACTAACCAAATTGGTACTAAGTATGTTGAATTTTTTTTATAGTGGCGGCATTCCGAAAACTGGCGGCGCCTATAAGTAAATATGTGGCTTATGCCGATCATCATATTAATGTTGTCTGATATCCACTTTTGCAGCGATTTTTCTCACTCACAGATGTCAAGGAAAGCTTTGCTGGCGTCACTGTAATAGCATGTAATAAGATACGTAATATATCTTATGTTGATAGATAAGGACTGCTATTATTATTACAACTAAAAGTGTGGAAGGTAAACTAAAACTACTTAAATAGTGCAGTCAACAGGTCAGATTTTTAAACTTACGCTTTACATTGTAATTGCAATAAATTGTAAGGAAGGAGTATTAACGCGTATAGGCGAATATTTTCACCTACCTATATTTCCCGATATTTCGACCGAGTTACAACGCATTCGTTAATCCCATTTCCGTAAAATTTATATCAGTTTTTTTTTTCAATTAATCTTCTAATATTGTAAGCGGCAAAAAATTTTTTTGGTGTTTATAAAATCAGTAACTTTGTACTGATTACACTACTATTTTTATATTATCTCAAAATAATATAATATAATAAATATTCCTTGGACTTGGCTTTTTACAAATACAAAAGGCTAATTTAGTTTGATTGAATACTGCTTATTTAAAACTAAAAACTTCCCAAGCAATTAATATTTAACTGTACATGGATTCATATGTAACAATCTGGTGGCTCAATAAAGTCGTATCTTGCAATTAGTCCTTTTTATTTTAAAATTAAGAGTTGTTACATTAATTTTATCCATTTTGTAAACGGAGAGGGCTATAATTTCATAGATATATATATTTATTAACTCATATCAAATTATTATCAATATATTCAACTACAGTTATGGTTTATTCAAAATACCTTTTTGTTTAAATTCGGAAATTCTGATATTGAAAAATGGCTGGTCCAATGTTTGATACGATACATAAACTAAAATTAAACAGAGTCCATAGTTAAATGTGTTAATTATATTACGCTAAAAACGGAAATCATTTAAAAGAGTATGAAAACATTGATTCATAAAAAGATTAAAGATATAAGAAAACTCGATTCAAATTAATATACACACTAATGCCAAGAAAAATAATATAATCATGACATTGTATCATAAATGCTAGAGATAGATCAATTCCGTTTTATATAAATTAAATTAAATATTTATTGATAACTCGCCGACTAAAAATTTCCACCAAAGACGACTTTCTAATTATTTTCTGACCCCTTTAGGCATTCGTGGCGAAAACATATATTATAAATATTAATTATAATATATGTAGTAGGTTAAGTCAACCCATTTAGGTGCATCAGTTTTCTACGTGTTCATCCCTTTAAATGATAAAATTTTCACCTACGAGCCCTCTAGAACTAAAACTTCAATTAGCATTCTGAACCGCTACTAACTTTAATAATATAGCATTATCAACAGCACAAGAGAGACAGAAATATTACACAGTTGTGTATTACACAGTTGTGTAATATTTCTTTGTCCAATGTTAAACTTGAATACTCTGTAAATAGAATTTGAAAACTATTAGATGTTTACAATAATCTAATGAGTGCATATTGGCGTTTTATTTCACATCTAAAATAATAAAGGGCTTTTAAATTAGCAATGACCACTCTTTCCATCAAAACACGTCAACTACATGTTCTGTTCTTATTTTCCTATAGACATAGGTCAAATAACTCGATGTTGACCAAAAATTCTACACTCCATTTTATTAATATCGATACAAAGGAGTTCTCTTTCTCATCTCTAAATTAAAATTAAAAACATAATATCTACCTCCCCGTCTGTTCACTCAAATAGAACAAGGAAAGAGGATATGGTACAAAATTTTTATAAACAAATCTGTCAAATTTCTCAATTGATTTTAAACTTTAGAGTTGAAAATCAATTGCGGACTCGATCGATGTGAATTTTTTTTATCAATCAATTCTACCTACTTTTTAGTTTAACTACATACACCATGTAGTATACATGTAAATTACAAGCAAAAAATAGTTTAATATACAAATAAATATTATTATCTTATTTTCTAAAAAGAAAATTCAAACTAAAACTGTTTCAGAGTTATTATGAATTTATATAAGTAATTGTAATTCCCTTGTTTTAAACATCGATCAATTTGACGTATTTTTTTTAAATTTTAATTCTGATAGCGATGTCTTTAAATTTGTATACCGGTTTCGATAATTATTATAAAATACTAAATATTAAATATCTATTACATCAATCACAACATTTAAGAACAATTATACAGTAAATCTCAATTAATTAATACAGTAAGATACAACTGATGTGTCTTAAATGTGAATTTTAGAGATGCGCCTAATAGTGAAACCGGATATTCGGCCTATTATTTTACTATTTTGACAAGGTTTAAAAACAAATGTTGATTTGAATTTTAATTGCTTTATTTTATAAGCTTTATTGAACATATTCTTCATATAATTTTTTTGACTTATAATATAACATAAATCTAACATAAGAAGTTCTGTCTTTTAGTACTGTACAGTGTCGTGTAGCCACTGTATAGTACTAACACCGATCATTCCGTAAAACCGATAATGCGGCCGAATACAAATAGTAAAAAAAATACCGAATACGCAGAATACCAATTACCGAACGAATATTCGGTGCATCTCTAATAAATATTGTAGCACGTCTAATGTCGACCAATCAGAATGCTTCAAGAATCAGACCATCAAACGATCCACCAATATCCACGCATGCGTTGTATTTTACACCTTACATTTATTAAAATAAAGCTGACTATTTTAAACGCAATTCTGGTCTGTGCTAAAGAATATTCACAATGCATATTAGTTAGGATTTACTGTAATAATTTTCGTGTCGAATATCATTGTTATTAACTGAACTAACTCGAAATAAAGAAAAAAAACATAGACAATAATTTTCCCGCCAATTTTATTAGTACGTCACATTACATGCATAATAATCTCTGTTTTAAACATAGATTTTACACCAAAATGATAATCTACCCAATATTGTTTATATCTTAATTTCAGTCCAATAAGCGTATCTTTTACTTCTTCAATCCACCGACGAGTCTGAATCGTCGTTCTTGGTTAGAATATAGAAGGCGATGACGGGAATCGAACCTAACACCATACAGGATCCCATGCCGTAGAAACACCATGAGTAACCACCTGTCACATCTCTGACGAGACCTGTAAAATATTATATTTAAAATCATAGGCTTAGACAACGTCCAAAAAACTAGTTAAGTGCGAGTCGAACTGGCGCGCGAATGAGGAAGTATTAAAAAAAACATTAGTACCCGAAATCAAACTAGATGTCGCTACGGTACTTTCTTGATTTCTCTATGACAACTCTACCGGTTTTCTTTCATGTATAAAGGTAAATTAATTTTCAAAACTCTGTAAACAACTTATATTCTACTTGTACTTTTTCGTATTTCTATTGATATCTTTTCGAACTTTGCAAATATCAGTTTTTTAATATGTTAGTTAAAAGGAATGGAAATTACTATATTTGGTCCGTTCGTTTCCTGCAAGAATCAACTTTTGCTAGAGTCGCCATCTAGTGGAGGCATTATTAGTGCTTTCGTTTTTATATAAACCGGAAGGGTTGTCATGGAGAGATCAAGAACGCATCGTAGCGAAATCTAGTTTGATAGGAACTAATGTTTTTTTTTAATAATTCCTCATTAGAAATGGCGAATTTGTTATGTCGAACAAAAATTAATGAAAACGAATGCTCAACGAGACGGACGATTCAAGAATAGTGCTCCCGAGCCCCCGCAGAGGGGAAGTAAAAAGGCTGATGACGACGATGACGTAGGAATGAGTCTTTCGCAGAATGAGGTATTATGCGAAAAGGTCTATTAAAGAATAGGTCATTTCGAGAATAGGTCGTTTTTTTTGGCGTAAGCTATTTCGCGAATTGGTACAATATCTACTATTGATTTATTATGATATAGAAATGGTGAATTTGTTATGTCGAACGAAAATCGAGTGAAAACGAGTGCTCGACGAGAATAGAATAGTGTTCCTGAGCCCCCGCAATGGGGACGATGACGTATAAAAGGTACGGCGGCGGCACTGACCGGCGGTGGGCGGCACGGAGACGGCGGCGAGGCTCTGGAACATGCGCACGAGCCCGTAGGAGGAGGCGATGCGCGCGGTGCCGAACGCGTCCGCCAGCAGCACCGGCACCAGCAGGAACCAGCAGCCCAGGCACAGCCCGTACGCACCTGACGCGTGACGCAATATGCATTACGCATTACTTCCGTCATTGGATAGTTTCGGTAGTGAAACATAAGTGGCGGAAATAAACATACTCTGGTTTTGAGTCTTAGACATCGGATGAGTTTCAAAACTACTGGACCTATTTTAAGAATTCTTACACCCACAGGAAGCTACATAATATGTGATGAACATAGGCCATATTTTATCCAGGAAAACAGCAAATAAGCAGAGGTTTGTATAGGGACCTAAAAATACAATTTTTAACCATACTAACCATTTTTTACTATTTAAATTGGCATTGTGATTATATCAGTGTCGTGATATGAAACCTTATCCAAATGAAATATTAAATAAATCCTAAGCCAGGATAAACATATGGGCTACTTTTTATCCCGCTGAACAGTTCCCTAGAAACCACGCAAGTGAAGTTGGAGGAAAACTAGTTTGGTTTGTAAGTGAATAAAAAAAAAAACAAATTAATGAAACAACGTCTAATTCTATATTCCTTTATTTCGTTCGTCAACTTTCGTAGTTTTTCTCATTACATATTTGGGTACTAGAACAATAAAGTTTATCACTTACATAGCAGGGTTCGGAATGATAATTATCTTAATAATTTGTATAACACCACACAAACTCTTTGCGTACTTTAGAACTTGTTATTAAAGGGTAATAATCTTTTACCAAGATCAAATATGGCTTTTTTGATATAGAAAATAGGGATGATGACTAATTTTTGTTTGTTTGTCCGTCAGGTAGAGTGTTAAAAAATATTAAACACGTATTTTTTTATTTTTTCGGTCATAAAATTACAGCGTTACATTGAGTCGACATTTCGCATGACGTCACGTTATGGTACGTTTTCTACTCAACTGTGACGTAGCGAGCCCCCACTCCTCAACTTTAATGCCTGTTATCTAAGCTATATCTTGTTAAATTGAAGTAAAAAAAAATACGTATCTAATATTTTTCTATTATCTGACTGACGGACTAAATAGAATTGCATTTTTTTTACCCAGTCATCATCCCTAGTGACTAGGACGATTTTCATTTTATTCAATGTGGTTTGAATATATTTTAATAATTTAAAGCAACAAAAATCAAAATTATTTATGCTTTTCTGTATTTTAAAATTTGTTGCCAGTAACCACCGATAATTATCGGATATTTATCAAAAAAGTAATTATCTTGGTAATTACAAACCCTGTTAGCATATAGAGTTTAATATCAATTACAGGATCCTCACCTCATTATGGCAAATATGTCAATTAATATCGGTCATTCAAAAACTTGTGTTTGTATTATTATTAATTTAAAGAATTTAATCTACCATTTATATATATGTATTTTTTAATGTTACCAGTACCCAATACCACCAAAAAAACTAATAGACGAAGAGCTAGTGACAAAAATGTGCAAGAGCTTTCTAAAGCTTGACATTATGTTGTCAGTATGTTGAAGTACCGGTGCGGAGGTCAAGTGCTAGAACACCTGATGGCGGCCGGGCAATGTGGAATACCAAAAATCGTAACATAGATTAACACTGAAATATCAAGCTTTAGAAACTTGCACATTTTTGTCACGGTCTCTGAGACTATAAATCATTAAGATATTATTTTAATACATATATAGGTAATATATTAATTATTAGTCCAGTCAGAGTAATTCAAAGAAGATCAATGTGGTGTCAGTTTTGGCTCAAGATTTGGCCGATGCAAAATTAGGGAAACAGCTTAATAAATATAACTAGATGGTTGACACGTAAAGACGAGATTAAAAAAAAATTAAAGACTTAGGTACAGAAACATGAATAGCTTGAAGTATAACAATGATTTTATATTAATTATCGAAATTAAATCATTTCATGTACAGATTTATTGAATACATACCACGATGACTTAAATTTTCCAAAAAATCTTATTTCACACGAAGTAATAAGAAAAAAAAAAATTGTCGTTGACAGATTGACAACATTTGCAAGATGAAATAGATTGCCATCAGATTTCTGAAAACAAAAAGAACTTATTCTGCAATATAAAAGACGCATGAATCATTCTAGCATCAATTAGCACCAAATTATCGATCTAACCAAATTCGCGAGTTGAACTGACGCCGGATTGATCGTCTATTGGCAGCCTTATGTTAAGTAATGTTTCTTGTGACATTTATATGACAGATACGTTTAGAAACTAATTATTGTAAAAATAGCGCTCTGAAGAGGAACGTTATTTGTAGTTAACATTTTGATTTTTTAAAATCACATTTAAGCGTTAATAACGCTGAAATATTACTTTGAATTACAATGAAAAAAATAATTACATCCGCTACGGTTGATATCATAAACAAGTCGAAAATTGTGTTTTTCTTAAACATGAATATATTTCTGCCCCGAATTCAAAGGATATGACAGCCATTTTTGCAATTTGCCATTTTGACAGCCATTTGGACAGGCAAAAAATACCTAATTGCGATTTAAATGGCGGTGATACCGTTTGAAACTTAAAGTATTATTTTCAATAGGTACACACAGAAGCGAATATGCTACTAGAAGCCACACTGTGACGTATCTTAATAATCACATACCATTCTCTTTTTGTAAACTTTTAACAAATCCACCCAATACCAATATGCAATATATTAGTGTCCGAAATTAAAAAAATAAAAACGTCATATTTGACAGAACTAGAGTAGCTTAGATGTCGATATTAAAATATCGATAAATCCAGAATCAAACAAAACATTAAGGAACTCTGAAATAATATTGCAGTATTTATTCGAGCGTTTAGTTTAACATTTGTTTCGCTAAACGCTGAAGTCAATATAATATTTAGCCTTAGATTCATTTTTAACCGCGTCGCGAAGACAATAGAAAGCAATACTGAATGCGGTTAAAAGTGAAACAGTCTTACATTCCAGTTCATTGCACATCAAGTTTGGAGGTTAAATTACCTGCACAGAATTGAACACATCGATTGGATTATATTTTCATGTAAAATGGTTCCAAACAATCGTTATTTGTTTTATAACAGTTCTTATTAAATGCTATAGCAGTGACACTGACCAACTAGAACTTAACCCTCCCAATGTCTTTTAAACGTAAGTAACTGCCAGTCTTAAATGCACTGTGACGCCTCAGATATTTTAAGTTACTAACCAAATTGGTACTAAGTATGTTGAATAAATATATATAGTGGCGGCATATCCGAAATCTGGCGGCGCCTATAAGTAAATATGTGGCTTATGCCGATCATCATATTAATGTAGTCTGATATCCACTTTTGCAGCGATTTTTCTCACTCGCAGATGTCAAGGAAAGCTTTGCTGGCGTCACTGTAATAGCATGTAATAAGATACGTAATATATCTTATGTTGATAGATAAGGACTGCTATTATTATTACAACTAAAAGTGTGGAAGGTAAACTAAAACTACTTAAATAGTGCAGTCAACAGGTCAGATTTTTAAACTTACGCTTTACATTGTAATTGCAATAAATTGTAAGGAAGGAGTATTAACGCGTATAGGCGAATATTTTCACCTACTTACCTATATTTCCCGATATTTCGACCGAGTTACAACGCATTCGTTAATCCCATTTCCGTAAAATTTATATCAGTTTTTTTTTTCCAATTAATCTCTAATATTGTAAGCGGCAAAAAATATTTTTGTGGTAAATAAACTCAGTAACTTTGTACTGATGACACTACTATTTTTATATTATCTCAAAATAATATAATATAATAAATATTCCTTGGACTTGGCTTTTTACAAATACAAAAGGCTAATTTAGTTTGATTGAATACTGCTTATTTAAACTAAAAACTTCCCAAGCAATTAATATTTAACTGTACATGGATTCATATGTAACAATCTGGTGGCTCAATAAAGTCGTATCTTGCAATTAGTCATCATATGATATTGCAATTAGTCCTTTATATTTTAAAATTAAGAGTTGTTACATTAATTTTATCCATTTTGTAAACGGAGAGGGCTATAATTTCATAGATATATATATTTATTATCTCATATCGAATTATTATCAATATATTCAACTACAGTTATGGTTAATTCGAAATACCTTTTTGTTTAAATTCGGAAATTCTGATATTGAAAAATGGCTGGTCCAATGTTTGATACGATACATAAACTAAAATTAAACAGAGTCCATAGTTAAATGTGTTAATTATATTACGCTAAAAACGGAAATCATTTAAAAGAATATGAAAACATTGATTCATAAAAAGATTAAAGATATAAGAAAACTCGATTCAAATTAATATACACACCTAATGCCAAGAAAAATAATATAATCGTGACATTGTATCATAAATGCTAGAGATAGATCAATTCCGTTTTATATAAATTAAATTAAATATTTATTGATAACTCGCCGACTAAAAATTTCCACCAAAGACGACTTTCTAATTATTTTCTGACCCCTTTAGGCATTCGTGGCGAAAACATATATTATAAATATTAATTATAATATATGTAGTAGGTTAAGTCAACCCATTTAGGTGCATCAGTTTTCTACGTGTTCATCCCTTTAAATGATAAAATTTTCACCTACGAGCCCTCTAGAACTAAAACTTCAATTAGCATTCTGAACCGCTACTAACTTTAATAATATAGCATTATCAACAGCACAAGAGAGACAGAAATATTACACAGTTGTGTATTACACAGTTGTGTAATATTTCTTTGTCCAATGTTAAACTTGAATACTCTGTAAATAGAATTTGAAAACTATTAGATGTTTACAATAATCTAATGAGTGCATATTGGCGTTTTATTTCACATCTAAAATAATAAAGGGCTTTTAAATTAGCAATGACCACTCTTTCCATCAAAACACGTCAACTACATGTTCTGTTCTTATTTTCCTATAGACATAGGTCAAATAACTCGATGTTGACCAAAAATTCTACACTCCATTTTATTAATATCGATACAAAGGAGTTCTCTTTCTCATCTCTAAATTAAAATTAAAAACATAATATCTACCTCCCCGTCTGTTCACTCAAATAGAACAAGGAAAGAGGATATGGTACAAAATTTTTATAAACAAATCTGTCAAATTTCTCAATTGATTTTAAACTTTAGAGTTGAAAATCAATTGCGGACTCGATCGATGTGAATTTTTTTAATCAATCAATTCTACCTACTTTTTAGTTTAACTACATACACCATGTAGTATACATGTAAATTACAAGCAAAAAATAGTTTAATATACAAATAAATATTATTATCTTATTTTCTAAAAAGAAAATTCAAACTAAAACTGTTTCAGAGTTATTATGAATTTATATAAGTAATTGTAATTCCCTTGTTTTAAACATCGATCAATTTGACGTATTTTTTTTAAATTTTAATTCTGATAGCGATGTCTTTAAATTTGTATACCGGTTTCGATAATTATTATAAAATACTAAATATTAAATATCTATTACATCAATCACAACATTTAAGAACAATTATACAGTAAATCTCAATTAATTAATACAGTAAGATACAACTGATGTGTCTTAAATGTGAATTTTAGAGATGCGCCTAATAGTGAAACCGGATATTCGGCCTATTATTTTACTATTTTGACAAGGTTTAAAAACAAATGTTGATTTGAATTTTAATTGCTTTATTTTATAAGCTTTATTGAACATATTCTTCATATAATTTTTTTGACTTATAATATAACATAAATCTAACATAAGAAGTTCTGTCTTTTAGTACTGTACAGTGTCGTGTAGCCACTGTATAGTACTAACACCGATCATTCCGTAAAACCGATAATGCGGCCGAATACAAATAGTAAAAAAAATACCGAATACGCAGAATACCAATTACCGAACGAATATTCGGTGCATCTCTAATAAATATTGTAGCACGTCTAATGTCGACCAATCAGAATGCTTCAAGAATCAGACCATCAAACGATCCACCAATATCCACGCATGCGTTGTATTTTACACCTTACATTTATTAAAATAAAGCTGACTATTTTAAACGCAATTCTGGTCTGTGCTAAAGAATATTCACAATGCATATTAGTTAGGATTTACTGTAATAATTTTCGTGTCGAATATCATTGTTATTAACTGAACTAACTCGAAATAAAGAAAAAAAAACATAGACAATAATTTTCCCGCCAATTTTATTAGTACGTCACATTACATGCATAATAATCTCTGTTTTAAAACATAGATTTTACACCAAAATGATAATCTACCCAATATTGTTTATATCTTAATTTCAGTCCAATAAGCGTATCTTTTACTTCTTCAATCCACCGACGAGTCTGAATCGTCGTTCTTGGTTAGAATATAGAAGGCGATGACGGGAATCGAACCTAACACCATACAGGATCCCATGCCGTAGAAACACCATGAGTAACCACCGGTCACATCTCTGACGAGACCTGTAAAATATTAAATTTAAAATCATAGGCTTAGACAACGTCCAAAAAACTAGCTAAGTGCGAGTCGAACTGGCGCGCGAATGAGGAAGTATTAAAAAAAAACATTAGTACCCGAAATCAAACTAGATGTCGCCACGGTACTTTCTTGATTTCTCCATGACAACCCTACCGGTTTTCTTTCATGCATAAAGGTAAATTAATTTTCAAACCTCTGTGCATGAACAGACTGAAAGAAACTACTAGATAGCGACTTCGTAGTTCAAAAGTTGATATCTTGTCAGGAAACGAATGGACCAAAGACAGTCACTTCGTTCCTTTTAACTATGATAGTTAAAAGGAACTGGAAATTAGCAATAGTTCGGACCGTTCGATATCACTGCAAGAATACGAACAAGTGCAAGAGTCGCCAACTAGTGGAGTTGCATTATTGAGTTTGAAACTAATTTACGTTTTATACATGAAAGAAAACCGGAAGGGTTGTCATGGAGAGATCAAGAACGCACCGTAGCGACATCTAGTTTGATAGGAACTAATGTTTTTTTTTAATAATTCCTCATTAGAAATGGCGAATTTGTTATGTCGAACAAAAATTAATGAAAACGAATGCTCAACGAGACGGACGATTCAAGAATAGTGCTCCCGAGCCCCCGCAGAGGGGAAGTAAAAAGGCTGATGACGACGATGACGTAGGAATGAGTCTTTCGCAGAATGAGGTATTATGCGAAAAGGTCTATTAAAGAATAGGTCATTTCGAGAATAGGTCGTTTTTTTTGGCGTAAGCTATTTCGCGAATTGGTACAATATCTACTATTGATTTATTATGATATAGAAATGGTGAATTTGTTATGTCGAACGAAAATCGAGTGAAAACGAGTGCTCGACGAGAATAGAATAGTGTTCCTGAGCCCCCGCAATGGGGACGATGACGTATAAAAGGTACGGCGGCGGCACTGACCGGCGGTGGGCGGCACGGAGACGGCGGCGAGGCTCTGGAACATGCGCACGAGCCCGTAGGAGGAGGCGATGCGCGCGGTGCCGAACGCGTCCGCCAGCAGCACCGGCACCAGCAGGAACCAGCAGCCCAGGCACAGCCCGTACGCACCTGACGCGTGACGCAATATGCATTACGCATTACTTCCGTCATTGGATAGTTTCGGTAGTGAAACATAAGTGGCGGAAATAAACATACTCTGGTTTTGAGTCTTAGACTTTATTTATTAAGATACAAAACAGGATATAATAGGGTATTTGACGTTATTCTGAAGACTATTTAAAATGGTTGTTTGATACATTATAAACACACTGTCAATATATTTCATGAGAATCTGTTCTATTTTTGATGAAAATAATTGTTAAAGTTTAAATAGCCAAAATCGCGAGAAAAACGCTGCTGTATGTAATGGCGCTAATTACGTGGTATTAGTGACGTCACATGGCGGTAAATGTGACATCGATTTCAGTGTCGTGACGCTAAAGACATCAGCGTCGGTGACGTCAATATAGTTGTCGTTTCGTCATTGCGAGTATCGGGACTGACACTCGCACAGAAGTCACTACACTTACATCGACGTCACGACACTCACACGCTGATGTCTTTAACGTATGACACTGACATTACTTTAACGTATGACATATGACACTGAAATCGATGTCACGACACTCACATAATGTCATGACTCTGACAAAAATCACGACAACTTCTTCGACATCACTTTACCTCATTCGATCACGACACATACATCGACGTCACGACACTCATACGACACTCACATCGACTTCAACTACACACAAGTCGATGTCCCGACACTCACATCGACTTCGACCTCGATGTCAAGACACTTACACAGACTTCGCGACACTCACAAAAACTTCACGACACTCACACTCACGTCGATGTCGCGACACTCACGTCGAAGTCGCGATACTCACCTCGATGTCACTGACATTCACGTTGATGTCATGCCACTCACATCGACTTCAACTACACGCAAGTGGATGTCCCGATCCCTGTCGATGTCACGACACTCGTCGATGTCATGACACTCTCATTGCCATTACTGACACTAACAAAGATGTCACGACACACATCGAATCGATGTTGCGACACTCACACAGACATCGACGTCGATGTCATGACACTCGGACAGAGGTAACGACATTCACATCGTCGTTACTCACGACGATACATCGACATCGACGTCGATATCATGATACTCACACAAATGTCACGACACTCTCATCGACGTCGAATCCACGACACTCACGACGTAACCGACACTGACGTCGATGCCACGACACTCGCTCAGACGTCACGACAACTACATCGACGTCACCGACACTGACGTAGTTGATGTCTCGACACTCACACAATGAGGAAGTATTTAAAAAAAAAAATTAGTTCCCGAAATCAAACTAGATGTCGCTACGGTACGTTCTTGATTTCTCCATGACAACCTTTCCGATTTTCTTTCATGTCTAAAAGTGAATTAATTTTCAAAACTCAATAAACAACTCTTATTCTATTTGTACTTTTTCGTATTTGTATTGATATCTAAGTTCCGAACTTTGCAAATTTCAGTTTTTTAATATGTTAATTAAAAGGAACGGAAATTACTACCTTTGGTCCATTCGTTTCCTGCAAAAATCAAGTTTTGCTAGAGTCGCCATCTAGTGGAGGTGCTTTTTAGTGCTTTAATTTTTTTTTTAAATACCTTCTCATTGATTTTGATGATGTTTGAAAATCACACCGACACCAATACACTAACATCGACATAACTTTATTGACTTTACCTTATTTTAGATAATCATAATTATCATCAAACTAATTAAACATTATCACTACTCAAGTAATCATATTATTTTGACATAATTCACCGTGCGAGCGAGCCCATTGCGGATTGGTAGGTGTTTACAACTACAAAAGCATGTAGTGTCAATTTTTGTGAATAAATTTTTGAGGACCCATCCTACGACTGACCTTTGAGAAAGTTGAAGACCGGAAACACTCACGACTTCACCATGAAACTCTGTCTATGTCTTTACTAATATTATAAAGAGAAACATTTAATAGTTTGCATCGGATGAGTTCCAAAACTACTGAACCTATTTTAAGAATTCTTACACCCACGGGAAGCTACATAATATGCAATGAACATAGGCTATATTTTATCCAGGAAAACAGCAAATAAAAGGATAAATATTGGAGCAGAAGTTTGTAAAGGGACTTAAAAATACCATTTTAACCATACTAACCATTTTTTACTATTTAAATTGGCATTGTGATTATATCAGTGTCGTGATATGAAACCTTATCCAAATGAAATAATAAATAAATCCTAAGCCAGGATAAACATATGGGCTACTTTTTATCCCGCTAAACAGTTCCCTAGAAACCACGCAAGTGAAGTTGGCGGTAAACTAGTTTGGTTTATAGGTGAATAAAAAAAAAACAAATTAATGAAACAACATCTAATTCTATATTCCTTTATTTCGTTCGTCAACTTTCGTAGTTTTTCTCATTACATATTTGGGTACTAGAACAATAAAGTTTATCACTTACATAGCAGGGTTCGGAATGTTAGTTATCTTAATAATTTGTAAAACACCACACAAACTCTTTGCGTACTTTAGAACTTGTTATTCAAGGGGAATAATCTTTTAACAACTATCAAATGTTTTTTTTTTTATATAGAGAATTGTCTAGGAGAGCCACACTCAACCTTTTTTTTAATGGGGCACAAACATGTTTCAATCTTGAAGCGCAAGCCGCAAAAATATGTAGGTGTTAAAAAAACATAATCCCAAAGTGGCTATTATATATATATTTATTGAAAAAAGAAAAGGTGGTCACAATAAAGCCAACTATACAATACATAATTTTGTAACCTTTATAATATTAGGTTATGATGAAGTAATGATGATGACCCAACTTTGATAGAGCAAACTTTCAACAATTTTTCTGATGGGCGCGACATTTTAAAACTTAGTCAAAGTTTTAAAATTCCAAGTGGGCCAATCACAAAGGCCCGGCGGGCCGCAGGTTGAGTATGGCTGGTCTAGGACGATTTTCATTTTATTCAATGTGGTTTGAATATATTTTAATGATTTAAAGCAACAAAAATAAAAGTTATTTAAGCCTTTCTGTATTTTAAAATTTGTAACCAGTAACCACCGATAATTATCAGATATTTATCAATAATTATCAAAAAAGTAATTATCTTGATAATTACAAACCCTGTTAGCATATAGAGTTTAATATCAATTACAGGATCCTCAGCACATTATGGCAAATATGTCAATTAATATCGGTCATTCAAAAACTTGTGTTTGTATTATTATTAATTTAAAGAATTTAATCTACCATTTATATATATGTATTTTTTAATGTTACCAGTACCCAATACCACCAAAAAAACTAATAGACGAAGAGCTAGTGACAAAAATGTGCAAGAGCTTTCTAAAGCTTGACATTTCAGTATGTTGAAGTACCAGTGCGGAGGTCAGGTGCTAGAACACCTGATGGCGGCCGGGCAATGTGGAATACCAAAAATCGTAACATAGATTAACACTGAAATATCAAGCTTTAGAAACTTGCACATTTTTGTCACGGTCTCTGAGACTATAAATCATTAAGATATTATTTTAATACATATATAGGTAATATATTAATTATTAGTCCAGTCAGAGTAATTCAAAGAAGATCAATATGGTGTCAGTTTTGGCTCAAGATTTGGCCGATGCAAAATTAGGAAAACAGCTTAATAAATATAACTAGATGGTTGACACGTAAGACAGATTAAAAAATTTTTAGAAGACTTAGGAAAAGAAACATGAAAAGCTTAAAATATAACAATGATTTAATATTAATTATCGAAATTAAATTTACAACAGAAATAAAATTTGGAAATCATTTCATGTACAGATTTATTGAATACTTATATACTACGATGACAAATTTTCCAAAAAATCTTATTTCACACGAAGTAATAAGAAAAAAAAATTGAAAAAATTGTCGTTGACAGATTGATGACATTTGCAAGATGAAATAGATTGCCATCAGATTTCTGAAAACAAAAAGAACTTATTCTGCAATATAAAAGACGCATGAATCATTCTAGCATCAATTAGCACCAAATTATCGATCTAACCAAATTCGCGAGTTGAACTGACGCCGGATTGATCGTCTAGTGGCAGCCTTATGTTAAGTAATGTTTCTTGTGACATTTATATGACAGATACGTTTAGAAACTAATTATTGTAAAAATAGCGCTCTGAAGAGGAACGTTATTTGTAGTTAACATTTTGATTTTTTGAAATCACATTTAAGCGTTAATAACGCAGAAATATTACTTTGAATTACAATGAAAAAAATAATTACATCCGCTACGGTTGATATCATAAACAAGTCGAAAATTGTGTTTTTCTTAGACATGAATATATTTCTGCCCCGAATTCAAAGGATATGACAGCCATTTTTGCCAATGAGAAGCTTCATCGGAAGGCAAAAAATACCTAATTGCGATTTAAATGGCGGTGATACCGTTTGAAACTTAAAGTATTATTTTCAATAGGTACACACAGAAGCGAATATGCTACTAGAAGCCACACTGTGACGTATCTTAATAATCACATACCATTCTCCTTTTGTAAACTTTTAACAAATCCACCCAATACCAATATTGCAATATCATTACAGTGTCCGAAGAATTAAAAAAATAAAAACGTCATATTTGACAGAACTAGAGTAGCTTAGATGTCGATATTAAAATATCGATAAATTCAGAATTAAACAAAACATTAAGGAACTCTGAAATAATATTGCAGTATTTATTCGAGCGTTTAGTTTAACATTTGTTTCGCTAAACGCTGAAGTCAATATAATATTTAGCCTTAGATTCATTTTTAACCGCGTCGCGAAGACAATAGAAAGCAATACTGAATGCGGTTAAAAGTGAAACAGTCTTACATTCCAGTTCATTGCACAATCAAGTTTGGAGGTTAAATTACCTGCACAGAATTGAACACATCGATTGGATTATATTTTCATGTAAAATGGTTCCAAACAATCGTTATTTGTTTTATAACAGTTCTTATTAAATGCTATAGCAGTGACACTGACCAACTCGAACTTAACCCTGCCAATGTTTTAAACGTAAGTAATGCCAGTCTTAAATGCGCTGTAACGCCTCAGATATTTTAAGTTACTAACCAAATTGGTACTAAGTATGTTGAATATTTTTTTATAGTGGCGGCATTCCGAAAGCTGGCGGCGCCTATAAGTAAATATGTGGCTTATGCCGATCATCATATTAATGTTGTCTGATATCCACTTTTGCAGCGATTTTTCTCACTCACAGATCAAGTCAAGGAAAGCTTTGCTGGCGTCACTGTAATGGCACGTAATAAGATACGTAATATATCTTATGTTGATAGATAAGGACTGCTATTATTATTACAACTAAAAGTGTGGAAGGTAAACTAAAACTACTTAAATAGTGCAGTCAACAGGTCAGATTTTTAAACTTACGCTTTACATTGTAATTGCAATAAATTGTAAGGAAGGAGTATTAACGCGTATAGGCGAATATTTTCACCTACCTATATTTCCCGATATTTCGACCGAGTTACAACGCATTCGTTAATCCCATTTCCGTAAAATTTATATCAGTTTTTTTTTTCAATTAATCTTTAATATTGTAAGCGGCAAAAAATTTTTTTGGTGTTTATAAAATCAGTAACTTTGTACTGATTACACTACTATTTTTATATTATCTCAAAATAATATAATATAATAAATATTCCTTAGGACTTGGCTTTTTACAAATACAAAAGGCTAATTTAGTTTGCCTGAATACTGCTTATTTTAAACTAAAAACTTCCCAAGCAATTAATATTTAACTGTACATGGATTCATATGTAACAATCTGGTGGCTCAATAAAGTCGTATCTTGCAATTAGTCCTTTTTATTTAAAAATTAAGAGTTGTTACATTAATTTTATCCATTTTGTAAACGGAGAGGGCTATAATTTCATAGATATATATATTTATTAACTCATATCAAATTATTATCAATATATTCAACTACAGTTGTGGTCTATTCAAAATACCTTTTTGTTTAAATCCGGAAATTCTGATATTGAAAAATGGCTGATCCAATGTTTGATACGATACATAAACAAAAATTAAACAGAGTCCATAGTTAAATATGTTAATTATATTACGCTAAAAACGGAAATCATTTAAAAGAGTATGAAAACATTGATCCATAAAAAGATTAAAGATATAAGTAAACACGATTCAAATTAATATACACATCTAATGCCAAGAAAAATAATATAATCATGACATTGTATCATAAATGCTAGAGATAGATCAATTCCGTTTTATATAAATTAAATTAAATATTTATTGATAACTCGCCGACTAAAAATTTCCACCAAAGACGACTTTCTAATTATTTTCTGACCCCTTTAGGCATTCGTGGCGAAAACATATATTATAAATATTAATTATAATATATGTAGTAGGTTAAGTCAACCCATTTAGGTGCATCAGTTTTCTACGTGTTCATCCCTTTAAATGATAAAATTTTCACCTACGAGCCCTCTAGAACTAAAACTTCAATTAGCATTCTGAACCTCTACTAACTTTAATAATATAGCATTATCAACAGCACAAGAGAGACAGAAATATTACACAGTTGTGTATTACACAGTTGTGTAATATTTCTTTGTCCAATGTTAAACTTGAATACTCTGTAAATAGAATTTGAAAACTATTAGATGTTTACAATAATCTAATGAGTGCATATTGGCGTTTTATTTCACATCTAAAATAATAAAGGGCTTTTAAATTAGCAATGACCACTCTTTCCATCAAAACACGTCAACTACATGTTCTGTTCTTATTTTCCTATATACATAGGTCAAATAACTCGATGTTGACCAAAAATTCTACACTCCATTTTATTAATATCGATACAAAGGAGTTCTCTTTCTCATCTCTAAATTAAAATTAAAAACATAATATCTACCTCCCCGTCTGTTCACTCAAATAGAACAAGGAAAGAGGATATGGTACAAAATTTTTATAAACAAATCTGTCAAATTTCTCAATTGATTTTAAACTTTAGAGTTGAAAATCAATTGCGGACTCGATCGATGTGAATTTTTTTTATCAATCAATTCTACCTACTTTTTAGTTTAACTACATACACCATGTAGTATACATGTAAATTACAAGCAAAAAATAGTTTAATATACAAATAAATATTATTATCTTATTTTCTAAAAAGAAAATTCAAACTAAAACTGTTTCAGAGTTATTATGAATTTATATAAGTAATTGTAATTCCCTTGTTTTAAACATCGATCAATTTGACGTATTTTTTTTAAATTTTAATTCTGATAGCGATGTCTTTAAATTTGTATACCGGTTTCGATAATTATTATAAAATACTAAATATTAAATATCTATTACATCAATCACAACATTTAAGAACAATTATACAGTAAATCTCAATTAATTAATACAGTAAGATACAACTGATGTGTCTTAAATGTGAATTTTAGAGATGCGCCTAATAGTGAAACCGGATATTCGGCCTATTATTTTACTATTTTGACAAGGTTTAAAAACAAATGTTGATTTGAATTTTAATTGCTTTATTTTATAAGCTTTATTGAACATATTCTTCATATAATTTTTTTGACTTATAATATAACATAAATCTAACATAAGAAGTTCTGTCTTTTAGTACTGTACAGTGTCGTGTAGCCACTGTATAGTACTAACACCGATCATTCCGTAAAACCGATAATGCGGCCGAATACAAATAGTAAAAAAAATACCGAATACGCAGAATACCAATTACCGAACGAATATTCGGTGCATCTCTAATAAATATTGTAGCACGTCTAATGTCGACCAATCAGAATGCTTCAAGAATCAGACCATCAAACGATCCACCAATATCCACGCATGCGTTGTATTTTACACCTTACATTTATTAAAATAAAGCTGACTATTTTAAACGCAATTCTGGTCTGTGCTAAAGAATATTCACAATGCATATTAGTTAGGATTTACTGTAATAATTTTCGTGTCGAATATCATTGTTATTAACTGAACTAACTCGAAATAAAGAAAAAAAACATAGACAATAATTTTCCCGCCAATTTTATTAGTACGTCACATTACATGCATAATAATCTCTGTTTTAAACATAGATTTTACACCAAAATGATAATCTACCCAATATTGTTTATATCTTAATTTCAGTCCAATAAGCGTATCTTTTACTTCTTCAATCCACCGACGAGTCTGAATCGTCGTTCTTGGTTAGAATATAGAAGGCGATGACGGGAATCGAACCTAACACCATACAGGATCCCATGCCGTAGAAACACCATGAGTAACCACCTGTCACATCTCTGACGAGACCTGTAAAATATTATATTTAAAATCATAGGCTTAGACAACGTCCAAAAAACTAGTTAAGTGCGAGTCGAACTGGCGCGCGAATGAGGAAGTATTAAAAAAAACATTAGTACCCGAAATCAAACTAGATGTCGCTACGGTACTTTCTTGATTTCTCTATGACAACTCTACCGGTTTTCTTTCATGTATAAAGGTAAATTAATTTTCAAAACTCTGTAAACAACTTATATTCTACTTGTACTTTTTCGTATTTCTATTGATATCTTTTCGAACTTTGCAAATATCAGTTTTTTAATATGTTAGTTAAAAGGAATGGAAATTACTATATTTGGTCCGTTCGTTTCCTGCAAGAATCAACTTTTGCTAGAGTCGCCATCTAGTGGAGGCATTATTAGTGCTTTCGTTTTTATATAAACCGGAAGGGTTGTCATGGAGAGATCAAGAACGCATCGTAGCGAAATCTAGTTTGATAGGAACTAATGTTTTTTTTTAATAATTCCTCATTAGAAATGGCGAATTTGTTATGTCGAACAAAAATTAATGAAAACGAATGCTCAACGAGACGGACGATTCAAGAATAGTGCTCCCGAGCCCCCGCAGAGGGGAAGTAAAAAGGCTGATGACGACGATGACGTAGGAATGAGTCTTTCGCAGAATGAGGTATTATGCGAAAAGGTCTATTAAAGAATAGGTCATTTCGAGAATAGGTCGTTTTTTTTGGCGTAAGCTATTTCGCGAATTGGTACAATATCTACTATTGATTTATTATGATATAGAAATGGTGAATTTGTTATGTCGAACGAAAATCGAGTGAAAACGAGTGCTCGACGAGAATAGAATAGTGTTCCTGAGCCCCCGCAATGGGGACGATGACGTATAAAAGGTACGGCGGCGGCACTGACCGGCGGTGGGCGGCACGGAGACGGCGGCGAGGCTCTGGAACATGCGCACGAGCCCGTAGGAGGAGGCGATGCGCGCGGTGCCGAACGCGTCCGCCAGCAGCACCGGCACCAGCAGGAACCAGCAGCCCAGGCACAGCCCGTACGCACCTGACGCGTGACCGGTGACGGAGAAAGAATACATAACTCACCGCCCCTTCCTTTCCTGTGGGTGTCGTAAGAGGCGACTAAAGGAATTCGAGTTCAGATCTGCTCGCAACTGGTGGTAGGGTTTAATCCCGCCTGGTTAGTTACCACCGTACACACATGGTGAAAAACCCGTGAAGTGCTCGCTCGTAGAGCGCGTTTCGGGATCAGCCAACGTACAACCAGAGCTCGGGACGACGTTGCCGCGATTGTTTGGGTCCGGTGGGTGCCTCCGTCGAACCAGTGCCAGGAGGACTGCATCGACCCGCCAGCCAGGGAGACCCGTAGAAACGGCTGACCGCTGGCCGCCCGTGGTACAGTACAGGGGCCCAAGCGTGCCTAACCAGCTCGTGAGGCTGCCCTATCATGCCACGCATAATCTTGGGGTGGACCGTCGTGCCGGTTGGTGACCGGAGCGTGGGTCCCGGCGGCCACTCCCGGGGGGGTACGGGGGCCCTTCCGTCTGGCGGATCGGTGCTACTCCTCTGTGGGCAACACCTGGGGAAACAGGCGCCCATATTTTTGACTGGAGCAGTCGTGACAATGCCCTCCTGCTTCACGTCCCCTCACCCCTTATCGTTATGGCAGCCACAGCAACACGTTCTGGTCGTACAGCGGTGCACAACCCCACGCCTTCGCTGTTTGAGGTTGAGTTCTCTAATATACGGGGACTCCATGCCAACCTCAATGCTGTCCACCAACACCTAGAGACAGCACGGCCTGCAATGTTGTTTCTGACGGAGACGCAAATTCTCCGCCCGGACGATACAAGCTACCTTCACTATCCCGGCTACGCACTTGAAGAGTCCTTCAAAGCGAAAGCCGGTGTATGCTTGTTTGTCCGGGCGGATGTTTGCTGTCACCGATTGCGCTGCCTAGAGGACCCTTCCTTTTCCCTCCTAGCGGTACATATGGACTTAGGTCATCAGACTCGAGTCTATGTGTGCCTCTACAGATCCCACACTGGCGATGCGGAGACAACTCGACTTTATGACCACCTCAGTCGGGCGGCAGATTACGCGCAGGAGCAGTATCCTAACGCAGAACTGGTTTTCTTGGGGGACTTCAACGCTCACCACGAATCGTGGTTAAGTTCTTCCAAGACGGACCATGCTGGGAGATCAGCCCACGCATTCGCTCTCACGCATGACTTGACTCAAATGGTCGATCAGCCCACCAGGATCCCAGATATAGTCGGTCAAGCGCCTTCCTTACTGGACCTTCTGCTTACGAGCCATCCCGTCGGGTATCAGGTTGATGTTCGTGCCCCACTGGGCAATTCCGACCACTGCTTGATATCCACCAAAGTGCCGCGAATCGAGCCCCCTCAACCTCCGAGGACTCGACGACGCGTATGGCACTATGGCTCAGCGGATTGGGACGGCATGCGCGAGTACCTTGCATCCGTTCCTTGGAAGCAGCGCTGCTTTTGTGAGAAGGATCCGACAACGAGCGCCGTTGCTATTACTGAGGAGATCGGTATTGCTATGGAATACTACATTCCGCACTCCAATCTGATCAGTATGGGCAAACACAACCGCTGGTTCAATCGCGATTGTGCTAACGCTGTTGCGTCTAAACAGCTGGCATATCGAGCTTGGATCAGGGGTCGTGCTCGGAGGGATCCCGATATTGACTCAATAAAAGCGGCCTACAATCAGGCTTCCAAGTCCTGTAAGAGGGCTTACATCAGAGCGGATGCCCAGCGCGTCGCACGTATTGGCCATGAGTTAGTTACGCACCCTACGGGCTCCCGTAGCTACTGGCGTCTCGCCAAGGCCGTGCAAAACAATTTCTGCCAGCCCTCGCTGCCACCGCTTCGATGTCCAGATGGAACATTAGCTCACAAGCCGCAGGAGAAAGCCGACCTCTTGGCAAGCCTCTTCGCGGCTAATTCCCAAATCGATGACTGTAATGCACTGCCACCAACGATACCTTCTTGTGGCTTCACTATGCCTGATATTCATATCAGGCAGCGTGATGTGCGTGCGGAACTACAGTCACTCGATGTCCGGAAAGCTAGTGGTCCTGATGGCATACCTGCGGTTGTTATAAAAATGTGTGCAGCGGAGTTGACTCCCGTACTTACGCGCCTATATCAGCTATCTCTTTCTTCGGGTCGTGTACCTGAGGCTTGGAGAGAGGCCATTGTGCAGCCAGTGCCCAAAAAGGGAGATCGGTCAGACCCTGCAAACTACCGCCCTATAGCTATCACCTCTGTGCTGTGTAAAGTCATGGAAAGGATTATTAACTCCCAACTGATCCGATACCTAGAAGATCACTCCCTTGTAAATGATCGTCAGTATGGCTTTAGACCAAAACGATCAACGGGTGATCTTCTAGCGCACGTCATGCACCTCTGGGGTGAAGCTATAGACAAGCGCGGCGAGTCCTTGGCTGTCAGTCTTGACATTGCTAAGGCATTTGACAGGGTTTGGCACAAGGGACTTCTCTCCAAGCTTCCGGCCTACGGTCTGCCCGTTCAACTATGCGCCTGGATAGCCGACTTCCTGCGTGAGCGTAAAATCCGTGTTCTTTCTGACGGATGCTCTTCGCAGCTTAGGACAGTCAATTCCGGTGTGCCTCAGGGCTCCGTTCTATCCCCTACACTTTTTCTGCTGCATATCAATGACATGCTTCCACTTGGAAATATCCATTGCTATGCAGACGACAGCACAGTGCATGTGGGATATCACGGGGCTCCTACGGTCGGACGGGCGGAAATCCTGGAGAAAAGAGAGAATCTTGTCATTGAGCTCAATCACGTTCTGGATCTCATATCGAAATGGGGTGCTGAAAACCTGGTTGAGTTCAATGCCAAGAAAACTCAGGTCTGCGTATTTACCGCCAAGACCCCCCCATTCCCTTCCCTTCCCTCTCTTCAGGGCACAACCTTGCCTCTACAGAGCAGCATCAACATGCTCGGGATGGAAGTGCGCTGTGATCTGAATCCCAAAAACCACATCGAGTCTGTTATTAAAACAGCATCACGTAAACTCGGTGTCCTGAACAAGGTGCGGCGTTTTTTCACGCCCGAACAACTGTGCCTACTATACAAAACGCAGGTCCGGTCATGCGTGGAGTATTGCTCGCACCTTTGGGATGGCTCCGCTAGGTACTTACTCGATGCTTTGGATAGATTGCAGCGCCGTGCAGTGCGCATTATTGGCAATGGTGAAGTCACCAAGAACCTAGAAAGCCTGCAACTGCGCCGAGACGTTGCTTCGCTCAGCGTCTTCTACCGTCTCTACCATGGTGAATGCTCTGAAGAACTCTTTTCCCTTATCCCCCCATCTCCCTTCCTCCTCAGGACCACACGTGCTGGTTTGCGTTGCCACCAACTAACTGTGGCAACGATTCCTTCGCGTACAAAGAAATTTGGCGACTCATTTCTTTGTCGTACTTCCAAAAAATGGAATTGTCTCCCGGCCCATGTATTCCCTCCATCCTATGACATGGGGTCCTTCAAGCGGGGCGTGAAGAAGCATCTTGCAGGTCGGCAAGGTGAGGTTGGCTAGTGCAGTACCTACGTACTGTTTTACACTAGCTGTCCTCGCGTTTGGACTGCGCCTCCACTTACCATCAGGTGGAGCGCAGTCCAATTGTAAATCAAATTGCTAGATGGCGGTGTTCTCAGCTTATTTATATATTTTTATTTCGAAATCGATCGTTAGGTGGCACTGTTCTTGTTTTATTGATATCTTTTAATCTTCTACTCTATGCATTTGTTTTGTGTACACAATGACGTCATGAATATGAAGGACAGCCTTTTCGCGGGTGTAAAAAAGTTTTTTAATTTTGATTTTTATATTCAAGGCAGGAAAACGTGTTTATTTTTATGAAATATTTGTTATGTTCGAATCCACTCATGTCATCTTATCCACGAATGTTTAAATAGGGATGATGATTAAATTTTGTTTGTTTGTCCGTCAGGTAGAGTGTTAAAAAATATTAAACACGTATTTTTTAATTTCTTTCGTATTCATAAAATTACGTCGTTAAATTGAGTTGAAATTTCGCATGACGTCACGTTAGAGTACGTTTTCTACTCAACTGTGACGTAGCGAGCCCCCACTCCTCAACTTTAATGCCTGTTATCTAAGCTATTTCTTGTTAAATTGAAGTACAAAAAAATACGTATCTAATATTTTTCTATTATCTGACTGACGGACTAAATAGAATTGCATTTTTTTTTACCCAGTCATCTTTCCTATTCTATTGATTCCCCCTTTTGTGTATAAAAATACAAAACTACATTTATTGACCAAACGCGTCTCATACATTCTATCACGGTGTTTGTAGTGTACATCTGTTCCACAGGGATGTGGTTGAACAATGCTGCATCTAAGCGGGATACCAGGAACTGTTGCTGAAGGGTGAGGGGTTTCAAGTGAAACGGGGAACATGTATATTGCACAAAAATCGATTACTCATTAAATAAATAAATAAATATTATGTGGTCTAAGCCCCCGTTTTATGGAGTATCTGAGACAACGAAAGTAACCAGACCCGAGTCAATATAGAAAAGTTCATTTTCTACATTGACCCGACCGGGGATCGAACCCGGGACCTCAGAAATTGCGACACCTTGAAACCGGCGTGCGAACCACTCGGCTACGGAGGTCGTCATTAACAATTTGTATTGCAGCACTTAGCTCATATATTAGACATTATAAGTTAAATTTAAGCGTAATCGTTTTATCTTTGAATGGGATTGCGATATATTTTTAAGTTAACCCACTGATCCGTCAGTGCGATTGTTATTTTTCTTACCTGATGCTATTGCCAATGACCACCATGAACTCATACTAGGTAGGGTCAGCACAGCAATACCAGCTATCAAGATGCTGTAACAAAAACAAATACTTCATTGTAACCCCCTTTATAAAGAATGTTCTTAAATAATCTTAATCAGAATATTCTTAGATAATCTCAATCAGAATGTTCTTAGATATTCTTAATAAAAAATGCTTAAAAAATCCACTTTGTCCCTGACACCCTGATATGAGATTCGAACCTATGACTTTTAGCAATCCGTGCGACTGATCTAACCACTGAGCTACCCAGGACCTAAAAGGACTGATGGATCTTTAAAGCACTTATTACTATTTCACTACTGCAGAGCGTATTTTCATCAATGTTCATGCAATCCACCCAAACAGCCGAAAGAAGTATATTTACAAATATTTAAACTTTAGATAAAGATGAAAATTTTTAAGCATTTTTCATTATATGAAATAATGTTCTTAGATGTGCTACATCAGAATGATCTTAGAAATACTCAATCAGAATATTCTTAGATATTTGCGGTCAGATTGTACTTAGATATTCTCAATCAGAATAAGAATGTTCTTGCGTATTCTTTCAATGATCATGAACTTCATGAGAATTCATCGGCTGTTTCTTTGTAAACTTCAGTAAATAATAATTACACAAGCTGTTTATAATTAAAACTTGCTTTTAGTTTAAATTATCTCAGCGTACAGACAGCGGGAAATGACATCGTTTTATATAATGTAATATAATTTTCTTTTTAAACAAAAATTAAATAAGTTTCTAGAACTACAACAAAGTCTAGAAGTTACATTTGTTTTTTTAACTAAACAGCAGCTTTTTAGTAACAGCTTTTTAGTAAAGACCGATATTTTAATAACTCCAACTTCATCATCAGCCTTTTTACGTCACTGCAGAGGCCCAGGCCTTCCTTATGGATAGTTTAGGAGGACGGGCCATGACCCTCCACTAGGGCCCAATGCGGATTGGTTATTGTTAACGACATTAAATGCAGCCGGGACCAGTTAAGCACTTTAGGTCGCAGGAAAAAAAATTTTCGGTCACCCATCCCGTGAGTGGCCATAGCGAAAGTTGCTTAACAGCAACGATCGCGGGCCGCGGTGATACTACTCTTACTCACCTTAAAATATATGCTTTCTTTCTGCAAAACAGATGCAAATCACACAAATAGCCGAGACCTAATCTTCCACAAAGGTCCAACACTGCGCTGATTGCTACAAGATGTCCTGGAATAGAAAAAAAAACACTGCCAATAGGGAATATGCGTCTGATTCAAAAAAGGCTTAAATATATTTTATTACAATTGTTATTGCTTTAGAATAAAGTCCATCTAAATATTTTTCAACATTAGTTCGTTTTCGTCTTGAAGATAATTATTAAAAAGGGCAAAAAAAGATGCGGTAACTTCAAAATATTCAAACGCCATGCCACTTGTCAGAGCGGATGTGACGAAAATGTACACGTATAGGGATGTCGTTGTTACAAAAAGTTGACATCGATGCAATAATATCAAAGTATTAAGTCGCAAAATAAACAACTGATTACAATTTTAAATGATTTTTTAAGCTTTTTATTTATATTTCACCACTTTGGTTTACCAAAGTATCGGTAAAATAGTTTACTATATGAGTTTTTTAAAAAGTCCATTGTATATTAAAAAAACGATTAGTTGTTAATCGATTTGGGTAATTGAATAATAATCGATCACTCAAACTCCAGATTGATTTAAAGTGTCACATCTCTAGTCGTGTACTTTGACGTCACGACGAGCGCGCCAAAAATTCAGGCTTGATTTATGAAAATGACATGATTTATGTAAATTAAAAATTCAATTTACATAAATCATGTCATTTTCATCAATGATTAATGTTACAAAATTTTAGTTTTTCGGTGCCGGGTATTATTTTACAGTTGTATATCGATGTAAATTATCATATAAAACCATTTTCCAAAAATGTGCATATTCCCTATTCTATTACAGTGCTAATAATAAACAAGGTTTAGCGTCAAAGTTAATTTACGCTAAAATTGCAATATTAGTATCAGTCCAATTTCATATTATATAGATAATAAGCAAAACTACCTTCTAGAAGTAATATTACTTCCATAGAACCTCGCCAAGCCAAGTAAACCTTTGCCAAGTCTCTGTCTAATAATATGAATTATGACTAATACTGGAAAAATGAAATTGAAAATATTTTTATTCAAGTAGGCTATTACAAGCACTTTTGAATCGTCCAAAAAATTTTCCCCCACCATTCGTTCAGGACGTCTTTTAGCTGACAAGAAGAACAAGCGAAAGAAACTTACCAGCTCTTTATCATAAGCAATGACATTTACATAAATCATGTCATATATGTACCAACCTATGTCCTACAGACTTTGAAAGTTGTATTTAATACATATTATTTGGTAACATTACCAAAATAATATGTACCTCGTACTAGGTAAACCTTTGCCAAGTCTCTGTCAAATAATATGAATTATGACTAATACTGAAAAAATGAAAATGAAAATATCTTTATTCAAGTAGACTATTACAAGCACTTTTGAATCGTCCAAAAATATTTTTTCCCCTACCACTTGTTCAGGACGTCTTTTAGCTGACAAGAAGAATAAGCGAAAGAAACTTACCAGCTCTTTATCATAAGTAATGACATTTACACAAATCATGTCATTACCAAAATAATATGTATTATCACAATAATAAATACAACTTTCGAAGTCTGTAGGTCATAGGTTGAACATATAATTAGTCGTTATAGAACAAAGCGAAGGCTATTAAAGTGCAGTCTCAGCGTAAACTTACTCTAACGCTATAATAACACTATTAATATTTATATAGGCTGATTCTATAATAGCATCTCCAGAAATCTCAACTACTCTAGCATTTTCCCACTGTACTATCTACCTGAAGTCAGGGCCACGTAGCAAAATCAAAAATAAGCGATGCTTCTAACTAAACTTATATTTTTAAGTAAAACTCAAGACACAGATTTATTGTTTTGTGTTGGAACGTTAAGGACGATCTGTTCCGGTGGAGGGGGGGCTTTAAAAAATATAATATAAAGTTGCAATTATTTTGGGGAAGGGCGCCATACGAAGTTTCTGCCTCAGTTAAAAAAAGAACCTCTCGAAAAGAACCGGAAAGAAACTCAGCAATAGCAGCTTTTCTCTGCATGTTTTATTTTATACAATTACGTTGAATTAGAAAATACCACTCTCCACAGAATCCCTACGGCGTGCGCTTGTGTGTGTGTGTGCAAGTGTTTATTTGTGCTGTGTGTGAGTGTGTGGGTGCGTGTGTAAATGTTTGTTGGTGTGAGTGTGTAGGTAAGTGTTTGTCTCTCTCTGTGTGTAAGTGTTTGTTTGTGTGTGGTGTCTCGCTCTGTTTGTGAATTTTATAAAAATGTATATATTTAATAAAAGTTTATAGGAACGTGCAATATAGAATAAAACATGATTACGTGTTTTATTATAAACACATATATTTTATTATACTGTTAATGAATATTTAAACGACAAAACTGCTTGGAGTTAAATATGGCAAATTTTTCATATATATTAAATTATTAATCGGTGAGTTTCTTTGGCTACACATGTGATTGGATTGACGAAAATACTGTTTTACTCTAATATTGTGTAACATTGTAATGGAAAGTGACTTCAAATTTTAATGAAGTCATTTTTCAACCTTGACGCTCTGTGTGAAATAAAGACAGGGAGAAAAAAGCAGCCTTTGCCGAGTTTCTTGCCGGTTCTTCTCGGTACAAGGTCTCCCGCCGTAGATTTACGAGCCGATGGCGTAGCTCTCGACTTTCACGAGAGCTTGTAACAGCCTAGACTGAATAAATAATTTAGAAATTACAATTTTTTTAATTTTTGAACTTTGTTATTGGGCGTGCGTGATTGAGTGAATGAGTGTGTTCTGTAAGTATGTTTGTGTGTATTAGTTATTACTTTAAGTATTACCAGCTGCTCCTTTAGTGTGTCCAGCGGATACAGCATATGCTGGTAAATAATATAAGGCGTACGGCGACCCGCAAGACATCAGCGCAACAGACGCGCACAGCAAACCGAAACGCCACGACTTCAAGAGGGAGACGTCTAGATATCTGAAAGAGAAGAAATGCACCATTCTTATTAGCTTTTAACTTTGATACTTCAGTATAAGGTATCCCAAGGTTGGACCATTTATAATTATTTTGTATATGTTCTATGTAGTGAGCGTCGATATAAGATGCCTCAAGGATTAATATTAGGGCCTCGTTTATTTTAGAGAATTATTGTTTTTAAGCGAAGAGTGGCTAGAACCTAGTGAGAGATAAGATTTAAAATAACATTCGATGCACCAAGAATAAATATCAGGACTTGACAATTATTAAGAGTTTGAGATGAGCCGGAAGCTGTTATTCTTTTTCAATTAAAGAATTGGCAATATTAAGCCTTAGGTATCAGACAATCTTAAGGTGATTTGGGACTAAATTGAAGTTAAAGTTAAGTGATAATTCTGGAATTAACCTTGAAATCTTCTCTATGCACCCTCTCTTCATTTCCTTTTCTTCTGTGATGTCTTCTTTCTGTACTTCTTGCTGCTTCACAACTATCGGCTCTGACAGCTTGTTTTGTGTCAAACGACTCGGCAGTGGTGGTCGGATGTATAAAGACCTGGGAAAGAGGATATAATTATAAATAAGGCAAATATTTCAGTAGCTCGGTGGCATAGTCGATAATCGCCGCGGCCCGCAATCGTTGTTGTTAAGCAACTTTCACAAGGGTCAGTCACGGGATGGGTGACCAAAAATGTATTATTTCTCACTACTACCATATTTCGGAAGGCACTTTAAGCCGATGGTCTCGGCTGCATTTGCAGTTAATGCATTCCAATCATAATAAAAACTTATTTAAACTCGACTAAAGATTGCAGTTGGCATCCAACTCTTTCGTTTGATATTTTTCATAGCATTCAAAGTAATATTTGCGTTTAATGCTTTATCATCATCATACCTCAGACCTTCCTCAGGTTAATGAGGATGGGCTATGATCCTCCACGCAGCCCCAATGGGGATTGAAGACTGCAAATACAGCCGGGACTTAACGTGCTTTTTTAAGCACCGGAGGAGATCGAGATAATAATTTTTCTGTCACCCATCCCGTGAATGACCTTTGCGAAGGTTGCTTAACAATAAAGATCGCAGGGTCGCTTGTGCCCCATCCCTAAGTAAGTGCTGGGCACCATGACCACTGACCTGCTTATCTTTCGTCTGCTCGCTTTGTATACACATGTGCTGTCAGTTGACAGGTCTTCGACTGAATGTAATATTGATGAAGAACGCGTAGGTCTCAGGCGGAGCTTAGCCACCTCTCGAGGTAGACCTGGAAAGCGATTTACCAATGCCAGCGTTTTACAACTTTTTGAATACGACCCGTGGCCTAATAGCCTAATTTCAGAATCTGTCACAATCCTTTTGGAAGATATTCACAAACTTCGCGCTACAATTATTAGACGCGTAATAGCGATGAGGTATTATTAAAAAAAACATTAGTTCCCGAAATCAAACTAGATGTCGCTACGGTACTTTTTGATTTCTCCATGACAACCCTTCCGGTTTTCTTTCATGCATAAAAGTAAATTAATTTTCAAAACTCAATAAACAACTCATATTCTATTTGTACTCCTTCGTATTTGTATTGATATCTAAGTTTCGAACTTTGCAAAAGTTCGCTTATTAGAGACAAAAGTCGCATATAGAATCGTGTAAGGAATGTTTAAAATTTATATTCTCACCGACTACTCCAAGCACGTCCATCACTTCAGAGTCTTCTGAATCCGAATGCTGCGTTTGCGACTGTCGTGTGACCTACGGTAAAATAAACATGTAGTGCTATGGTTAGCACAAAGAACTACGCACTGCTTTTTTAAAATACATCATCATCATCATCATTATCATCATGATCATCATCATCATCATCATCATCATCATCATCATCATCATATTAGCCCTTTTACGTCCTCACTGCAGGGGCTCAGGCTTTCTTTTTGGATGGCTAAGGAGGATGGGCCATGACTGCAAATGCAGCCGGGACCAACGGCTTAAAGTGCCTTCCGAAGCACGGAGTAGCTCGAGATAATATTTTTTTTGGTCACCCATCCCGTGACCGACCCTTGCGAAAGTTGCTTAACAACAACGATCGCGGACCGCGGCGCTTATCTACTACGCCACAGAACTACTCTCTTTAAAAATACGCGAGCTCCTTTTACCGGCGTCGAACTCCCGTCACACGATTAAGTCACAAAAAAAAATATGGCCGATAATGATATTAATCTGACAGCTATCACTATTTTTTTTTATAGGACTTGAAAAATCTTGTTTTTCTATCAATACAGTATAATAAAATGACCAATAAAACGACCAATAGACGCGGGAAATTTACTATAACTCCGAGCGAAGATGAGTTTTTTTTTTTATAATTCTCTATGGCTTCGAACAGTTTGTACATATAGTCAGTATCAAGTAAATAATTTGGATCAAGTTTTGCTCAAATCGAGTTCAAAATTTTTCAAGTAAGTCATCCGTCCGTTAGTCATGTCAAGAGCTCTGGTATAGTGGTGGAACAATACCAAAACCATTTCAAGCGGAGTAATGGAGCAACACAAGATATCACAACAACGGAATCGAGTTCCACCTTCCCTACAATAGTACAGTTTCACTACACTAAATTTAATAAAACTCCACTAAAATTATGCAATTTAAGTCGAATTTAACACTATTTTTCAGAACATGGAACCCTAACCACAAGCTGCGTTATAAAAATCCTGCTATTACTTCTAGATGAGCCTTTTTACTCAGTTCACCCACAACCGTCTATGGCCGCGACGCGCGCGTTAACAAACCACTTTAATATTTGTGTTTCCACTGTTTTAATTGATTCTTATGTATTGTAAAACTGTGAATACACCTGTTGAATAGTAAAATGTATCTAGAACTCTTATTTAAAACCCAATACATACATAAACACCTTACAAGCAGATCTAAACGTACCAAATAAAATGTTTAGAACTTTAGGAGATTGTGGTTCCATTAATAAAGATGCCCGGTTCCATTAATAGAGTTTCGGTAGTGAAAAAATAAGTCACGACATTGCACAAAAACTAAAATTTACATCGTAAGTAATAAACAATAGAGATTCCGATTTTGAGTCTTAAAATTGCACGGTTATCTTATTATTTTAAAATTAAAAGTCGAGATTTTTTTGTGTGATCTGTATGTCACGTGACTTGAAACATGACCCGCCATTGTGTGACGTCATTGTGGCGACAGCTGTCAGATTAGTCATAAACATACTTATTGTAAATCAAATTCCTAGATGGCGCTGTTCTTAGCTTATTTATATCCTTTTATTTCGTAATCGATCGCTAGATGGCACTTTTTTTGTTTTATTGACATTTTTAATTTAGATATAACGCGTTTATACAGGTAAAAATAAAAATAAATTTTGATTAATTTTAAGGCAAGAAAACGTGTTTGTTTTTCCGATATATTTGTTTTGTATAATATTTGTCAAAATAAACACTCATAAATACTATTTTAAACAGAGTAGACTAGTACCCTATTATAACCTATGTCAACTGTATATGATGTAGCTTTACGTAGAGGAAATTTTCAAATGAAAGATGAATTTCTCTCAGTATCAACTTATATATCTTTGAATGCCATTTTTGTAGATTTCTGAATTGAAAAAAATACAAATCTGAACTGATTATCATCAATAACTTAAGTTTTTTTTTTTTTTTTTCACGAGGCAAAATGTTCGATTTTTTTATTAAACTGCTCATTGATCATTAAAAAAAACTAAAGTTCCTAAAAGTAAACCTGTTTTAATACAGTTTGAGACGTGCATAACTTTAAATACCTCTATTAAACTGGGATGCATGATTTCCGTGATAAGATTACTTCTTTTGGCCTCTTCTGTGAGTAACGCGTTCTTGTGATTCAGTGACAACTCACTGTCCGGATGTTGAAATAGATTCTGCAGCCGATTGTCTTTACTTTCCATTTTACCTGTGCCATAAATATTTATAGTTAAAAAGAAACAGTATATTAACATAGCAAGGTAAACAGTTCTAGAATATAACATTAACACAACATGATGTATATTTAAAAAATTTTTTTTTTCGAAAATATGGCTACTGTGTAATATTTTTAAGCAACCATAATTTATCTCCTAGACGTTATATAGAAGATTCCAAGATGGCGCTGTTCTTACTGTCACTGTTTTCTTTTTAATTGACATCTTTTAAAATGTATATTTGTAAATAAATAAATAAATTTCTGATTGACGTCATGAATGTGCCGCCATTATTTAATTTAAAAAGCTTCTGGCTATTATTTTAGCGGTAATTAAGAAGTTTAAATATTGATTTAATTTTAAAACTTGAAAACGTGTTTATTTATCGAAATATTATTATGGCTTTTTAAATTAAATGCTTACTAGTGTTTTCTTATACAGACCCATATTTTGAGAGCAAGTGAATATGTTTTTCACTTGCTCTCAAAATATGGGTGTAGAAAATAAATACATATTATATTTTTTCTGGTAGTGTTTAATATACTTTTGCCGATAATCACTTTTAAGCTTCTTATAATCATAATATTACTTAAATCGATTATGAAAAACAAATATTTTATCACGTGACCGCAAACGGCGTGTGACGTCACGCCCCTCTTACTCATATCAGAATTTTTAGTTTATTCAACATTATGCTTACGACACAAGTTTTAGAGGAGCATGACGTCATGGCGATGCTATGACAGCAGTTGGCAAAAAATATCGATATGTATCGTATCGATTTTCTGTAAACATTGACAAGATATTCGAAATTCTAAAATAAATACACATCTGGCTGTCTGTTTTGACATCAGTTTTATTATTAGAAGCAAAAGAAAATAAACCCATACCATAGTATAAATATATAAGTAGGTGCACTCGAGACTCAAACGAGAGATAATAGCCTAAACATGTAGGGCTGTCGCTTATACGTTATTTAATCGTCAGAAATACATGGTCAATCAATCTCTAAAATATAGTTTCCCCGGTATGGTAAGCATCCGGAAACTATAATACAAATTTTTAATGTATTTTTTTTACATATACATATAGACCAGACTACAATTCCTTTCATACCTACGTCATATCATCAATTTAGTATTTTGTAAAATGAAAGCGTGGTTTTAATGAATTATGTATTTATTCATTTTTTTTCAGGCTACGAACAAAATAAGATAATGCCGATCTTAATTTTTAATACTCATATGCTTTGTACAAACAATTTTTATCAATGGCCCATATATTTTTATATTACATTGTCTAATACGCAAATATACAATTCAATATCAATTTAAATTTGACCTTATACCGGCATAGAGATTTAACAAATTAAACTACAAATTGATATCTAGTAAACAAACTCTTTAGCAGAAATAATTCATAAATACTTTCGATGGGTAAATAGTTACACAATACCACAGTGTAAATATAAGTATACAGTGGTGAAACTGCCTACAAACGTTCGAAATCGCACGCACACATAAACACGCTCACCGACGAGCCGCCTAAGTGGACCTAACAGGACGCTCAGTAACGCGTAGCGCGTCGAGATGAGGGGTCACGTTATATGTTCTGCGATCGTTTTTATTTAAAAAAATGAAGGAAAGATTAAGGAAAGGAGTAGGCTTATATGAAATAAAAAATAAGATTTTTGTATGATCTGGAAATATATTTTAGTCTGGAAATATATTTTAACCGCCCAGTTTTCACATATGTTATTTCTATATCATGTGGTGATAATAGAATAATATAAGTAGATATCACCGTCTGAACAAATGTGTATGTATATTGTTTGTTTGTTAATTAGTTATTACAATTCGATTGATTGATAATGTCAGAACTCCTTTTATATTTTGTAAAAGAAACATTCAAAACGACAACCCTATGGTTTCAATGGAGCGTAGGTATTTATTTTACCAAATAGGCTTAGTTTCTATACTGTGTCATTCTTATACTGTGACAATACGACGCATACGCACGGGCGCGCTCACATACAAACCATTCTCGGTGCGTATGTATGAAAAGCACTTACTCTTATACTCTGCCTATACGACCTACCTACTCTTTTTCTAATTTTAAGAGATCGGATTGGTCGGATACATTATGTGACACATAAACAGGCAGCAGAACATTAAAAAATATATCGATCTTGATACGAATTTAATATCCGCAAAACGGCACATTGCGGAAAAATATCGCCGTTTGAATATCGTATTATTAGTATTTTTCGTCTTCAAAAAAACAATAAAAGTTTTTTTCTTGTCAAAGTCTAGATGCAGGGTAAAGTCACCTGTGTCTGTCAATAGCGTGGTGTTCTCCGTGGAGGAGGTGCACGGGGTGCGGGGCGCGCGGGGTGCGGGCGGCGCGCGGTACAACGTCGCCGACACGCACACGTGCAGCATGCCGCCTCCTAACACGCACACAAGGACAATATTCAGCCTAATTGTCTTATTTTACTATCTATCATGATCACTTTGATTGGCATTTAAAAGATAATTATCTCTCGCCAAAAGTTAAGAAAAAATTAATTGTCTAATTTTCAAAACTATCGCAATCACTTTGGATTTGATATTTGAAAGATATTTACGAACTTCACGCTACAACAATATGACATGTGGTAGCAAATTATTTGCTGGTAATGTTTATTTGACGTTAATCTGATTAATAATAGAAAAATAAGGAAACTACTAAAATATATGTTACTAGATGGCAACACAAACTGTAGGATCTAAATGATGGTAATGATTCAACAATTTATGACGTTTGACCGAAGGGAATAGAATTATCTGTGTTACTATGGATGTAATAACTCGGATTAACATCAAATAGAAATTCAAATCAAAATAGATGTCGCTACGGTGCGTTCTTGATTTCGCCATGACAACACTTCCGGTTTTCTTTTATGTTTAAAAGTAAATTAGACTTCAAAACTCAATAAACAACTCATATTCTATTTGTACTTTTTCGTATTTGTATTGATATCTAAGTTTCGAACTTTTTAAATTTCAGTTTTTTAATATGTTAGTTAAAAGGAACGGAAATGACTGTCTTTGGTCCATTCGTTTCCTGCAAAAATCAACTTTTTGTAGAGTCGCCATCTAGTAAGATGTTTTTAGTGCTTTCTTTTTCGTTAGTTTTTTACTTCCTCATTAATTCGAGTTACACAAATAATTGTAACGCAACTCGATTAATAAGAATGAAACTTTGAGTGAGTTACATTTTTATTTGTACAAAGGTCAACGGAAAGTAATTTAATGGAACTGATCATAGAGAAGGTTTTTCAAAAGTTATGGAACTGAATCGAATATTGGTTTGAAATTATTAAAGGTCGTTTTTAGCTACGGTATACAATTATATTACTGCGAAACCATTTATTATAAAAAAAATGCATTTTAATATTTAACAAAACTTCTGAAAACAATAACAACTAGGCATGTTAGTTTTGTAGTTTTCGCTTGTTAGTTGAGCTAACAGCAACAGAACTACATCAAGTCTCAATAAGGTTTTTATAATATGCGTGATAAATGAAAGAATAAGGTTTATTTATTCAGCAAAAATTGACATAATCATTTTTTATCTATATACTAACATGACTTCCGGTTAGAATAACATTTGTGCAAAGTACAACGTGTAAATAAGTTGTCCTTTCGCACTTAACAATATATTTTTATAAGAAAAAAAAACTTAGTTCATTTAATAAATCTTACTGTCATAAATAAATTATCTTAATAAAAACTCAGCAATCAACAAGAGAAGTCAGTTCGAAACTTACAGCAAGGTTGAAATATCAAAATCACAAAGACCCGTAACACTTATTATATTATCGCTACTGAACTCGCCGGCGGGATGTCGTGCAGTGTAGCGCGGGGAGTATAGTTTCAAGCCAGGTGTTATATTAATATGTACGGTGCTTATTATATTTTTACTCAATAATAGTCTCAACTCGATCTACTCTAGAAATATAAATAAAAAGGTGGTAGCGTTCCTACTATTACGCCGAAAGTCGTGGTTTCGCTCCCCATCCAAACATTTTTGTGATTAATAATTAAGCCTGTTCTGTGTCTGGGTGTTTTCTATTTATATTATGTATATATTTGTATTCCCCCCGTTGTTTCTGGTATCCGGATCAATGTGTGTGATGTTGTCCGATATTTATTTATTACTTAATTATGTTAATATTATTTGGCATGTAGATGCATAACGGCACATATGGAAATGCAGCACATAAAAAAACAAGCTGAATTCAACGCTCCGCTTTTTATTCTTCATTCAAACACGAGTTCGGAATCTAGTCAATTGAAGTTAGGAGCAACCAATAACTTGGCTCATCACTAATTAACAAATAAACCACACTTCGTTCCCTTTACACGTAACATAATAAATAAGAATGAAAAGAAATAAAGATTAATTGAATAGATGGAACACAAACAGCAAAGAAAATCTGTGATATCAGAAATAAGAAGTCACCTGTAACAGAACAATATATATATGTAAGTTAAAAATAAAAAATGTAAACCAAATAGGTATATAAAAATAGAAATGTAATGTAATCAGATATAATTGTAAACAGAATTAAGAAAAATGTAAAATAATATAAGAAAAATATGTAATAATTAGATAAGAAAAATGTAGTAGACAATAAGAAAAGCCAAAAGAGGGAAAAAAGAGCGATCCCCATAACAACAGATAAATCATATCTGTCCAAAGAAAATAAAAAACAAAAAAGACAACCTGCTCAAAAGTGGGGGAACCTGCATTAAAAAAAATAAGTAACTTAAACTTACGATTCAAATAAATTGAAATTAATTTGAAAGTAATTATAAGGAACACGAAACGTGTTATATTTATTAATTTTTGATATTCAACTTCCTTTTATTGCGTCTGGAAGAAAATTTAAAGGAATATCATAGACAATTATCCAATAATCCCTAGTGACATCTAATTTGCTTTCAAAAACTAATTGTAAATTTTTAAATACTCACTCATTGTATAAGCAATGTAAATTTTTAAATATTACTCATTGTCTTAGCAAAGTGATAGTCACAAATATCTTTAAAAGCTATTGGCAAATATCAAACGTAATAAATTGTCTATGACATTTATATCATTCAAATCATTCGTCCCAAAAGCGATTAAAACTTTGACAGTTACACAATTTCTTAATAAAAGAAGAAGTTTTGAAAATAAATATTCATACGTATCAATAACTTAGTGAAGAAGATAAACGATAGTCGACTCAAAGTAGACATTTAAGAGAGAATTATTGATGATGAAATGAATCCAATATCTTTCGAAATCTGGCTATACCTACATCTGTACACCGAATCAAGCAAGGCAACATAATATATACTGTGGAAAATCTATTCAAGATTAAATTTAAAACAATGTTTGTTATAGAAACCCATTAGAAATGTCATTATTGACTAGATATTATAAGTAAGATCAGAGAAAATTATTAATGATTTGACATATCTTTCACATTAAATCCGCTAACCGCTATACGTTTGAAAAGGATCGTGATAGATTTGAAACTTAGACCATTAGGCCACTGTTTATACATGATAAGCTGTTAACTCTCGTATCTATAGTTGAGATAAGTAATAATTTGGAAAAAAGTCATAATTTAAGCAAATATTTTTAAGGTTAAAAATCCACTTGTCCCAGGTATTCAAGCTCACGACTACTAAGGACCTAACAGGACCGACGAATTTTTCAAGCACTCGTTTCTATTTCGCTAATAACTCATATTTTTCAGAATTCATCAAAACCATAATAAAGTTTGTTATTATTTAAGTTTGGTGCATCTAACCCTAAATATAATATAAAAATCCTTACCTAATAATAATACAGTCCCATGCAGTCCATACATGTCCACTAGTTTCTCTATAAGCATTGGAAACACGAAACTACCAGCAGCCGTCCCGCTCACACATATACCGTTCGCTAGAGCTCTGCAAACAATGGGGTAAATGCATCCGGTGTACACCTCTTAACATAAATAGAATTATTTGACATCGCAAATAATTAAATTCTAGATGTTATGAAATAAAATAAGTTCTTTAATTATATCATTTGCATAAAAAAAATTTATAGAAGAGTGGTATAAAAAAAAATACCTGTGTTTATCAAAATACTGCGATACGATCACAATTCCAGGTGTAGTGGACAAACCCCCACCAATACCTGAAACGCAATTTGACACTTTGAATAACAGAATCACATCGTCCCCCTCTTATGAGGAAAGTAATTAATTAAATATTATTAGTATATATTATGATTCCCATAACTAACGTGACCAGAAGTCCCGGTGTGTACAGGACCGTCCCGTTTATCGGTTGTCTGTTCCAGTGTACCCAATGATAACTCCCGGACGCGAGCATCAATTTACTCAATATTGTGTGATTATTGAGTTAATTAATTAACATTGAGTAAGGATTGTGTCTATGTTTCAAGAGTACGAGCTAAGATTTGATATAATTTGAGATAGTCATTGGATTAGATTGAAATTGTCATTGAGATCGTGTTTAAGAGTAAGCCAGCAAGTTTAGAAAAAAATATACTTACCAGTCATTACTCCGAAGCTTAGAAGTAGATGAAGCAGCCCAGTGCTGAAGTAGGAGAGAGCGAGACCAGTAGCACAGAATAGCCCACCAATAAATACCACAAGTCGACAGGAGTACTTCTCGCACAAAGCCGAAGATAGAGGAGCTGTAGAAAAAAATCAATGCAAATAATAAATGTCTTATCTGTTTATCAAGTGATATAACAGATAATTAAGCATCCCAGCTAGAATCACTGTTTTTTTTGCACATAATTTTAGTCAGGTCAAGTGCTCATCTTCATCAGGATTTTCTCTATTAACAAAATCAAATTGACAAAGTGATTATGATGATCCATGACGTAGATATCAAAACTCGTTTACTTAAATAAATATGGCCCTAATATTTAACCTTGTGGTACTTCATGTTTTAGGCTAGGCATATCATAAAAATCATTTATAATTGCTATATAATATAATACTATTTATCTAAGCTATGTCTTAAACTATACTACTTAAAAAAATATCCCTCAAATTATTGGCAACAAGTAAGATGCCCAGAAGGCTGCGAGCGTTTCCTCTTTGTATAGTCAGACTAATTCTTTTGGCGAGGTACAAACCAGCCTTCCTTTCACTAAACCTATCAAAAAGTTTCTTTTAACTCATAATATAAACCGTGGGCTCCGAGACCCCACGGACACATCGTTTCAATACCAAACGACTCAAATACGTAGGTATTGCTTACACCTGAATATATGACCAGTTTGAGGATTTCTGCAGCAGCGGCAGCTACACCCTCGAGACATGTCCGTGGAGGATGGTTTGGTGTCAAAGTACACATAAATAAATGTGGCCCTAATATAGAAGAACCTTGAGGTACGTCATATATTATTTACCTAAAGCTAAGCAGAGTGTGGACAGGGCAGCTGGTATCCACGAAGCCACAGACTCTGATGAATCGGGGAACGTCTCCATTATCTCAACGTACAGCACACCGTACGACTTGAACAGGCCAGCAACCCAGAACTGCACCATGAAAGCTCCGAATACCACCACCCACCCGTAACCACCGTCAGGGGGACTGGTGCTAAAAACAAATATAATCAAATAATACTGACGCTGGGCCCGTAGCATTTGCCACTTTTGCTACGTGGCTAATCCGACCCTGCTTATTTGAAAGGACTTGGTATAAAAATGGGATCTCATATATTTTCTTATTAGCACATTGACTCTGTTCAAGCATGCAAATTATAAAATTGACAGAAGCCAATAGTAATTTAATTGAATAATAATGGAAAATAAAAAATAGACGTGAAAAATAATAATAATTAGACGTGTGGATTGATCGATGACGAGATACTTGAATACTGAATTGTTGCGATTCACCATAAAGCTACTCGTACGTATATATCTTAATTAGTGAACTACTCAGTAGAGATGAAATATTACAAGTAATAGTGAGTCACTCACTCAGTAGAGAGAGAATATGATAAGCAACAGTGAGCCATGCAGTCAGTAAAAAGAGGATATTACAAGCAACAGTGAGCCACAAACTCAGTAGAGAGAGGATATTACAAGCAACACTAAGCCACTCACTCAGTAGAGAGGAGGTATTAAAAGTAACAGTGAGTGACTCAGTAGAGAGGGAATATTACTAACAATAGTAAGTCACTGATTCAGTAGATAGAGGATATTACAATTAACAGTGAGTGACTCACTCAGTAGAGAGGTGATATTACTAAAAATAGTGACTCACTCAGTAGACAGGGGTGGCCTCAATCTCCTGGAGGCTGCCAGCAGCGGTCGTGCTGTGACCGACGACAGCGTCAGCAGTGAGTCCTCCTCCTGCTCCGTAGGCGACATCGCTGAGAGGTACGCTCCCACTTGCTGTAAAAAAAGAATTATAAAATCGGGCGTTATTTTGCGGTATCCTTGTCTATAACCATAAAACTATGATATCTAGCGACTTCCACATCCAGTTAGTATTCACAAGACCCGCTGTCTACCGCACGCATACAAACACATGTACAAACGACAAAAAATCTTGTAAATCACCACTCTACATGTTTTTTACAAGATTTGTTGCCGTTTGTACAGATAGATAGCGGGTCTTGCGGTGAGTCACTGGGAGAGGAAGTTCGTAGATATAGTTTCATGGTTAAATAAATAAATAGATGTTAGACTTCGTATTTATTGTCCAATATATGTCCAATAAATGGTATTATCTCAATACAGCGCTCCTACCCAAATGTGAACAGCACATCAGGTTATACAAATCGGCCGGACACAGTTTTAAACTTTAATATATTGGCAGTATATTTGAAAATCAATAAAAATGATTTTACTTATTGTGTGAACCTGATATGCTGCTAATGTACCATAAATGGATAACTAATAGAAAACCCTCATTAAGTAATATAGATGTTGTCTAATTATTTAATCTATCATTGAGTTGAAATGTCGCGTGACGTCACGCCTTTGTGCATTTTCAACATGACGTAGCGAGCCCCCTCAACTTTAAGGGGCCGTCCATAAATTACGTCACACAAAATTCAGGATTTTTAACACCCCCTCCCCCCCTCCTGTCACCTATTTATCTATACAAATTCTACTAAATATTGTTCTAATCGTCGACCCCCCCCCCTCTCCTAAAGTGTGACGTAATTTATGGATGACCCCTAATGGCTATTACCCAAGCCATCTCCTTCTTAATCGATGCAAAAAATACGTGTATCATATTTTGCTATTATTGGACTTAAAACATAACTCACAGTTGCTAACGGCAGTTCGAGCAATAAGCTGACTGGTCTTTCCCGCTGCTCTGGTGGTGCCGATTGTACAGACAGCAGAGAACCTGCCTTCTCCGGTGACAAGACAGCCTGCGTAACAAAATTATCATTAATTTAAATATTTATACACTAATGTATACCCTTTTAACGTTCCTAGTGCAGGGGCCCAGACCTTTATGAATGGTTAAAGAGGACGAGCCATTACCCTCCACGCTGGCCCAATGCGGAGGGTATTAATGACTGCAAATGCAGCCGGGACCGATGTTTTAACGAGCCTTCTAAACAACGGAGTAGCTCGAGATTTTCTTTTGGTCACCCATCCCGCGACCGACCCTTGCAAAAGTTGCTTAACAACAACGATCGTGGGCTGCGTTTATTTACTATGCCAATAAACTCTATGCTAATGTAATATAGCTGACTAGGTGCTAATAAGTTTTGCAACTATTTTACCCTGTTCATACACAAATAAATCACACTTGATTCTTTTCTATATTAATATAATAAAGTGAAAAGATTCGATTGTTTGTTTGTAATGAATAAGCTTCGAGACCAGTGGCGTAACTATACCGTTTGAGGCCCGTAGCAAATTCAACGGATATTTAATATTTTTCACTAATTGCGTTATAATAAATGGCAGGAGTAAGGAGTCTCCTCTGACCGGGGGCCCCTTCTAGCTGGGGGCACGTCGCATTTTGCAAATTCTTTCACCTGCGGGAAGCTACATTATATGCTGTGGACATAGGATATATTTTATCTAGGTAAATACCTAATAAACAGATGAAAATAGGAGTGGAACTTTGTATATTGAATGAAAGGGTTACCATAGCAACCATTGTATACTACACATGTTTACTATTCAATGTGTCATTGTAATTATATCCCATGTCATGATATGAATCGATATCCAAATAAATGGTTCTCTAAGGCCCACGCGGGCAAAGCCGCCGGCACTAAAAAATATGAAAGCACTAAAAAGCATCTCCACTAGATGGCGACTCTACCACAAGTTGATTTTTGTAGGAAACGAATAGACCAAAGACAGTCATTTCCGTTTCTTTTAACTAACATATCAAAAAACTGAATTTTGCAAAGTTCGAAACTTAAATATCAATACAAATACGAAAAAGTACAAATAGAATATGGTTGTTTATTGAGTTTTGAAAATTAATTTACTTTTATACATGAAAGAAAACCGGAAGGGTTGTCGTGTAGAAATCAAAAACGTATCGTAGCGACATCTAGTTTGATTCCGGGATGTAATATATGTCGCATCATCTTTACGGAGATCGTTTGATTTAGTTTCTTTTATTTTAATTGCTAGTTACTCGATTACTTAATTACTCGATTGTAGAGAGAGCGTGATCATCGATACTTTTAATTTTATTAGAATGGTGACACTGACTTTGACTGTTCGTTAATGAAAATCAAGTTGCCGCCATTTTGGCACGCATTCTGTTTCCGATCGCCGAGGAGTAAAGATATCCGTCGACATCACGCTCATCTCGTTATATTTTCGTATGAAAAGTGATAAAATGGAACAAATCCACGTTGGTATACACGCCTGCAGTGTTATTTTAAAGATAGTCCTCCGATATGGACGATCTATTTGGGCTTCGTAATAGCCCCTTCGGACTACTAGACGACATTATATATTTTTTAATAATTCCTTATTATTTTAAAGATTGTACATATTTTGTATAGGTATCATCAAAAACATTGAATATCCGTATAATAATCACAGTCAGACGGGTCAAACTGAGAATCACTTTTTTGAAGTCATTTATAAACCTTATTAGCGTATTTACTGTAAATAAGGCACAGAATGACTCTTAAGAAAGTTTATTCTTTATAATAGTTCCATTCAGTTCGCCATAGATGGCGTTAGTAGTAACTTAATAGACAATTTTATTATGATAATAACATTTACCTCTGCAATGGTATCGGTCGGGAGGTCGATGGAGCACGACAGGAGTGGTGCCACGGACGTCGGCGGTGCCGATGTGGCGAGGAACTGGCGGCCATCCAACTTTGACAGCTCCTGGAAAAATAACATTGTAATCCTGTTAATATTATAAATGTGAAAGTTTCTTTGTTTGGATGTTTGTCCGTTACTGAATGGATTTTGATGTAATTTTGTATACCTACAAATAGGGTATGAGGTTAGACAATAGGATACTTTTTATCCCACTAAACTTTTCCTAGAGTTTCCTAGTTTGAATGTAATTATATTAATATGTATTAGCTAGCCATTAAAAATGGCCGATTACACTAAAACACAATTAGATAAATCAAGATCTGCAAATAAATTATTTGATTTGATTTGATACATTATTATTAGTGATATGTCCGATGTCCTTATCCATATCCTCGGATATACATTTTAACGAATATTAATATCTATGGATGTTGATTCCACGGATATACATATCTATGGATATGGATATCCATATCCATGGATACCCGAGGGAGAAGGAAGGTCCACGTTCGTACCCGAGACCTTTTTTGACGGTTAATTTATCTTATTAATTTTCAACATATATATGAATTTCTATAGAGTAAATCTCTTACTTTACGTAGGTAAGAGATCTATAGTTATAAGAAATTATTATTATTTAAAAATATGTCAAAACACAATTAAAAAATAATTAAAGTACTATTATTATTAGCTTAAACAGTTATTATTACATTCGATGTCTATTGGTTAAAAAATACTTTCATAAATTATGAAATTACCTTAAGTAATTACTTGAGACGACATAAAAAAGCTTAAAATAAAAAAAAAGCAAATTTATACAAATGTCAATAATAATAATAATATACTTACATTTGAATATTAATTACTTAATTAATTACTTCTACTCGAATAAAGAGTGTTACAAGTACCAATCCAAGTAGTGAGAGACTGAAAGCTGATACTGAACTAAGCTCTTCATTTTCAGTGTATCATCATCATCAGCCCCTTTTACGTCCCCACTGCAGGTGCTCAGGGCTTCCTTATGGATGGTTAAGGGGGATGGGCCATGACCCTCCACGTTGGCCCAATGCGGATTGGAGGGTATTAACGACTGCAAATGCAGCCAGGACCAACGGCTTAACGTGCCTTCCGAAGCACGAAGTAGCTCGAGATACTAATTTTTTGGTCACCCATCCCGCGACCGACCCTTGCGAAAGTTGCTAAACGACAACGATCGCGGGCCACGGCGCTTATCCTCTACGCCACCGAGCTACTCTTTCAGTGCCCCGGGGTCTAATTGTCAAAATCCCGTCTTAGATCTATATATTCGCGAACTTAATGCTTCAATTATTTATCATGCGATAGCTATTCAAAACGCGAAAGATATTGATTGAACTATATCCTTATTTTAACGTTATTTAGAAATATCTTCGAGATATGAATCTTTCGACCGGTTTAGGTTAGTTTTTAGTTAAATAAAACTATAAATCGGAATGCCTTTGAACGCGAATGTGACAGACTTTAAAATAAGACGGTTAGCTTTTTCTCAATGGCTCCCCCACGAAGCAGGGCTTGAAACCGGTTCAGAATATACCGTTTTTATTTAGGTAAAACCTGTTTTCTTGTAATGTACTGTTCCGGATCGCAACTAAACGCGGAGTGAAATTCGGATGAAATAAAAACCGGTTACTTCACTCGGTTCGTAAAAAGCAATGTTCGTACGCTTTTAATGCGAATCATATCATTATTAAGTAACGACATTTATAATACCTGTGTACGGATGTTATTAATATCTTTAACACTCATATGAGTACAGGCACTTAAAAACCGCCCCGAAGTTTGTGAGATCATTGTCTGGAGTCATATTTAAACCGGTTAATGAAGAAGACCGTATTTCTAGTGAACCGGTTTAAACCCTGCTCAAAGGAGCTTAACCTTTTATGTAAAGTTCCGCATGTACTACGTCGACCCGGTTCAAAAAATAAACCGGTTTCCAAACCCTGCCACGAAGGACACCGTGGCATAAAACGATTTACAAATTACATATTTTTTACGATTAATGTGTGTATGTGAGAGAGAGAGAGAGAGAGATAACAAGAAACCGGCTCCTTCTTTTCACCATTAATGCACTTAAGTAATTAAGGTAAACGATTGTCTAGACAGTTTATTTTCGTCATTATAACAGGAAAAAGACAGAAATCAATAATTCCATGGGCATATATTTGTCCTTGTGCCAAAACATTGGAAGTGTCACAGAGTTAAGACATTGAACAGAAGTATGTTAGCGTTGAATGTTATTTCTAATAGACTTCAAAATCTATTTAAAAAAAAACACTTTTGTTGTACGGGAGTCGACTTAATTATTTATTTTGTTATGTTATTTAGTATTTATTGTTATAGAGGCAACTGAAATACATCTTCTGTGCTGTGACAAATTACTACTGTCCAATGAGGAAGTATTTAAAAAAAAATTAGTTCCCGAAATTATACTAGATGTCGCTACGGTACTTTCTTGATTTCTTCATGAACACCTCTCCGGTTTTCTTTCAGGTTTAAAAGTAAATTAGTTTTCAAAACTCAATAAACAACTATTTGTACTTTTTCGTATTTGTATTGATATCTAAGTTTCGAACTTTTCAAATTTCAGTTTTTTAATATGTTAGTTAAAATAAACGGAAATTACTGCCTTTGGTCCATTCGTTTCCTGCGAAAATCAACTTTTGTTAGGGTCGCCATCTAGTGAAGGTGCTTTTTAGTGATTTCGCTTTTTTTTTCATTATCACGGTTCATGATTCTTTGGAAACACGGAGAGTGATAATAAATTGACTGCCTCCAAAGCCGTAGTTCGCACGCCGGTTTCAAGGTGTCTCCATCTCTGAGGTCCCGGGTTCGATCGCTGTCGAGTCAATCTAGAAAATGAACTGTTCTATATTTTCTCGGGTCTGAGTTTTGTGGTAGCTTCGTTATCTCAGATTGTTCAAATTCATTATTTTCTTATATAGATGTAAAATTTCTCGCGTCCGTCAATAGATGACGTTGTGCGATTTGGCATCGCGGTAGTAACATTATTTCTATTATTTTATATAATTGTTAGCCTTATAAAATACCGATTGTCGCTTTTTTGAACCACGGCGGTGGTAATACAAAGTAGTTCCTAGTATGTTTTATTGTTTACTAGCGCCCCCTATAGTGAAGTTTTTGTGATAAACACAGATACTCTATAACACGGGGCTTTAGCTACTCATCTTGGAATATGAGCAATGTATATGATGTTGTTTAATATATATATAATTTTTGGTCACCCATTCTTTGGCTGGCCCCTGCCAAAGTTACTTAACTTCCGTATTATATACCGAGCACTTCGCCTACGCCATGGAGCTCCGTCAATAATAAGGCTTTAAAAATCTAAAAATATCGCCTTAAAAAGTTTTTATTAGCACGCAAAATGAAGCCAATGACGCAGTTACCGAGATATTAAATTATATAAGATAACCAACAAATGACGTCATCGCTTCAGGGGCTAACTATCTAAATTTGAAATTTATTGCGATCCCTCTCAATTTGATATTTGAAAGATCGTAAATTTTTTGAAAAATATTGAATCAAAGATGAATTCATCTGAGGTGGCAATAGAATCAGTAAAAATTGTTTTAAAAATAGGGATGATGACTTACTTTTAACCGACTTCAAAAAAAGGAGGTTCTCAGTTTGACCTGTATGTATATATGTTTGTGCACGATTATCTCGCGTTTGACTAAACCGATTTTGGCACGGTTTTCAGAAAAGTATTTTCAGTGTTAGCTTTTATTATATAAAAAATACATTATATTATAAAGTATTTTTAATTTATTGGGCATGACGTCACACCTTTATACACTTTCTACATAGTTGTGACATAGCGAACACCCACTCCCTGTCTTTAATATCCTTTTAAATTTATTACATTATCAGTTAAATTAAAATAAAACAAAACACGTAACTAATATTTTTGTATTTGCAGACAAAATGGAATTTATTTTTTTACCCAATCATCAACTCTAATATAATATACAGCAAAATTTAGTTTTTAAAAAGAACACATTTTAAATATAAGGAGAAATTATTTGTACGTTTGTTTGCATCGGATTGCCTCCGAAACTACTACTTTTAGTACCGAAGAGGACTTAAATAATTTTCAATCAGTTGTTACTTTTACGAAAACACACTTTTTTTTATATTTTTTTTTATGTAAATACCCTCTGAAGTAGCGAAAAAGTAACATGTGCTTGAAAAATTCGTCAGTCCTATTAGGTCCTGTAAGCTCAGTGGTTAGAGCAGGCGCCCGGATTGCGAAAGGTCGAAGTTCTAATCCTATCTCAAAGTTCCAGGGACAAAGTAGATTTTTTAAGGATTTTTTTCAAGTTTAGCATTGTGAATGCAAAATTAATCAAATATATTAGTTACTGGACTGACTCTAAAAGTTTTTTCACCTACGGGACTTAATTTACGCAGACGAAGAGTATTATTTTACATTTTTAAGGCGGTTTTACAAGTCAATCATTATTACAAAAAATCTATCCATACCAAACTCTGTTTTCCAGAGCTTATGTAACGCTTTGTGACTGGACAGGAGTACCAATGAAGATACTTAAAAGTTATCGATCGTTGTACCATCCACTCAATAGGGAATTTACATCGCTATATAACTGTAAAAAAATACCCGGCATCGAAAAAATAAAATTTTGTAACATAAATAATTGATGAAAATAAGTAATAGTGCAGTTTAAACACCGGAATTTTTGGCGCGCTCGTCGTAACCTCAAAGTACACGACTAGAGATATGACACTTTAAATCGATATGGATTTTGAGTAATTGATTATTATTAAATTCCCCAAATCGGTTACAACTAATCGATTTTTTAAAGTATAATAGCCTTTTTAATATATCATATAATTTACTTAATTGGTGAAATAAAAATAAAAGCCTAAAACATCATTTAAATTGTAATCAGTAGTTTATTTTGCGACATAATACATTGATGTTATTGCATCAATGCTAACTTTTTTGAATTAGACGCATATTCCCTATTGTCATTGCCATGGAAAAGTCACTAAAGGTTAAAGGTAATGTTCGTGGCTCAATTATATTGATTTTTTAAACTTAGAAAAGCGTCATCACGAAATCATTCATGGTTTATGTCGTATTGATTTTATACGACACAGTAACGTCTCTATGTGTTTTCTCTTTATATATTGCTTTTGAACATTATTAGTGGCTTAATTTTAAAATCTATCTCACTCTCTCTTTTAAACGCATAGCGGTTGTAATAGTGGTTTATGGAAATGTGTAACTTTTGATCCCAATCACTTTTGGTGCGAATGTTAATTTGAAGAGTATACAAATTTTGAAACTTAAACTTAAAGTAATATCGACATCTAACGCTTGACTTAAACAATTTAAATTAATGTTAAATTAGCCATATCATAATTCATAATCTTTCAAAGACGTCGCGATCGCAGTAGCTATACATAATAATAATAATAAAATACTTTATTGCACTCAATATGATACATAGTTTACAAAAAAGCTTATAATCTAAGAGATTGAGTTAAAAAAAGGATATATATAAGAAAGCTTGCTCAGCTAAAGTGGCAGTAGGCAGAACACACAACGAAAAGAATTGGTGGCCGTTGTAGCGGATTGGATCGCAATTGAAAGATATCACGAACTTCACTACAACGATTTGACATGTATAGGTTTCCGTTCGGGCCATAGCGCTACTACTTCGCTGATCAAGATTACCGATGATATTCGATGGGGTATGGAGAACAAACTCTCCTCTGCTTTTTTCTATTTTTATAAATTCCATCACACAGTCGCTTTCATGTTCCTATCACCTTTACGCTGATGATCTCCAGATCTATACTCAGGCACTGTTAACTAGCCTCTCGAGGGCTATTTTGGTTACTAATTCCAATCTGTCACTTATCAGTGCCTGGAGTAAATCATCGGTCTGATCTCAAACTATTCATTTTAGTGACTTTAGTGAGCTACCTTCTATCATTTTCGACGGTACTGTTATCCCTTATTCCGAAACTGTCAGAAACCTTGGAGTTATTTTTGACCAACAGTTTTCTTAGAAGCCTCAGGTGGAAGCAGTCAGGAAGAGGGTGTTTGCTGCGTATGGTTCACTGAGTCGTCTGCGTAATTTTTTGCCGATCAGTACCAAAATCACTTTGGCGCATTCCCTAATGTTGTCTATTATCGACTACGCTGATGTGTGCTATACGGATCTCTCAGAAGAACTTCTCACCAAACTGGAGTGTCTGCAGAATGTATGCATGAGATTTATTTTCAATGACCATGTGGCGTATTTCCGTTCAAAGTTAAATTGGCTCCCTATTCGCCAGCGCAGGGACTTGCATACTCTCACGGTTCTTTACTTTATACTTTTCCTTCCATCATCTCCACCATATCTTAAACAATCATTCTCTTTTCGCTCCTCTTCATCATAATGTACATTACGTTCCTCTTCATACCTCACTCTCGAAATCCCTCGTCACTATACAGATTTCTATTCTTATTCTTTTGCTGTGCATGCTGTGCGTCTGTGGAATTCTCTTCCAGAGGGTATCAGGAGGGCTCGATCATTGGCATCCTTTAGCGATGAAGTTAGAAATTATTTCCTTTCCACATCTTAAAACTATTTTCATATTATTCTTTCATTATTAAACCGTTTAATTCATTTCGTATGTATACATTTTTTTTATTTATTATAATATATTTACGCTATCTATTTATTTATCCTTCTCTATATTGCACCCACTCCCCATAGTATCTTTATTTTTTATCCATTTTTACCATAGTTTGCCTGGAAGAAATTACTGTTTAGCAGTAAGGCCGCCATTTGTTTACTCAATCTCTTAGATTATAAGCTTTTTTGTAAACTATGTATCATATTGAGTGCAATAAAGTATTTTATTATTATTATTATGTATAGCTACTGCGATCGCGACGTCTTTGAAAGATTATGAATTATGATATGGCTAATTTAACATTAATTTAAATTGTTTAAGTCAAGCGTTAGATGTCGATATTACTTTAAGTTTAAGTTTCAAAATTTGTATACTCTTCAAATTAACATTCGCACCAAAAGTGATTGGGATCAAAAGTTACACATTTCCATAAACCACTATTACAACCGCTATGCGTTTAAAAGAGAGAGTGAGATAGATTTTAAAATTAAGCCACTAATAATGTTCAAAAGCAATATATAAAGAGAAAACACATAGAGACGTTACTGTGTCGTATAAAATCAATACGACATAAACCATGAATGATTTCGTGATGACGCTTTTCTAAGTTTAAAAAATCAATATAATTGAGCCACGAACATTACCTTTAACCTTTAGTGACTTTTCCATGGCAATGACAATAGGGAATATGCGTCTAATTCAAAAAAGTTAGCATTGATGCAATAACATCAATGTATTATGTCGCAAAATAAACTACTGATTACAATTTAAATGATGTTTTAGGCTTTTATTTTTATTTCACCAATTAAGTAAATTATATGATATATTAAAAAGGCTATTATACTTTAAAAAATCGATTAGTTGTAACCGATTTGGGGAATTTAATAATAATCAATTACTCAAAATCCATATCGATTTAAAGTGTCATATCTCTAGTCGTGTACTTTGAGGTTACGACGAGCGCGCCAAAAATTCCGGTGTTTAAACTGCACTATTACTTATTTTCATCAATTATTTATGTTACAAAATTTTATTTTTTCGATGCCGGGTATTTTTTTACAGTTATATAGCGATGTAAATTCCCTATTGAGTGGATGGTACAACGATCGATAACTTTTAAGTATCTTCATTGGTACTCCTGTCCAGTCACAAAGCGTTACATAAGCTCTGGAAAACAGAGTTTGGTATGGATAGATTTTTTGTAATAATGATTGACTTGTAAAACCGCCTTAAAAATGTAAAATAATACTCTTCGTCTGCGTAAATTAAGTCCCGTAGGTGAAAAAACTTTTAGAGTCAGTCCAGTAACTAATATATTTGATTAATTTTGCATTCACAATGCTAAACTTGAAAAAAATCCTTAAAAAATCTACTTTGTCCCTGGAACTTTGAGATAGGATTAGAACTTCGACCTTTCGCAATCCGGGCGCCTGCTCTAACCACTGAGCTTACAGGACCTAATAGGACTGACGAATTTTTCAAGCACATGTTACTTTTTCGCTACTTCAGAGGGTATTTACATAAAAAAAAATATAAAAAAAAGTGTGTTTTCGTAAAAGTAACAACTGATTGAAAATTATTTAAGTCCTCTTCGGTACTAAAAGTAGTAGTTTCGGAGGCAATCCGATGCAAACAAACGTACAAATAATTTCTCCTTATATTTAAAATGTGTTCTTTTTAAAAACTAAATTTTGCTGTATATTATATTAGAGTTGATGATTGGGTAAAAAAATAAATTCCATTTTGTCTGCAAATACAAAAATATTAGTTACGTGTTTTGTTTTATTTTAATTTAACTGATAATGTAATAAATTTAAAAGGATATTAAAGACAGGGAGTGGGTGTTCGCTATGTCACAACTATGTAGAAAGTGTATAAAGGTGTGACGTCATGCCCAATAAATTAAAAATACTTTATAATATAATGTATTTTTTATATAATAAAAGCTAACACTGAAAATACTTTTCTGAAAACCGTGCCAAAATCGGTTTAGTCAAACGCGAGATAATCGTGCACAAACATATATACATACAGGTCAAACTGAGAACCTCCTTTTTTTGAAGTCGGTTAAAAGTAAGTCATCATCCCTATTTTTAAAACAATTTTTACTGATTCTATTGCCACCTCAGATGAATTCATCTTTGATTCAATATTTTTCAAAAAATTTACGATCTTTCAAATATCAAATTGAGAGGGATCGCAATAAATTTCAAATTTAGATAGTTAGCCCCTGAAGCGATGACGTCATTTGTTGGTTATCTTATATAATTTAATATCTCGGTAACTGCGTCATTGGCTTCATTTTGCGTGCTAATAAAAACTTTTTAAGGCGATATTTTTAGATTTTTAAAGCCTTATTATTGACGGAGCTCCATGGCGTAGGCGAAGTGCTCGGTATATAATACGGAAGTTAAGTACATTATGATGAAGAGGAGCGAAAAGAGAATGATTGTTTAAGATCATGGTGGAGATGATGGAAGGAAAAGTATAAAGTAAAGAACCGTGAGAGTATGCAAGTCCCTGCGCTGGCGAATAGGGAGCCAATTTAACTTTGAACGGAAATACGCCACATGGTCATTGAAAATAAATCTCATGCATACATTCTGCAGACACTCCAGTTTGGTGAGAAGTTCTTCTGAGAGATCCGTATAGCACACATCAGCGTAGTCGATAATAGACAACATTAGGGAATGCGCCAAAGTGATTTTGGTACTGATCGGCAAAAAATTACGCAGACGACTCAGTGAACCATACGCAGCAAACACCCTCTTCCTGACTGCTTCCACCTGAGGCTTCTAAGAAAACTGTTGGTCAAAAATAACTCCAAGGTTTCTGACAGTTTCGGAATAAGGGATAACAGTACCGTCGAAAATGATAGAAGGTAGCTCACTAAAGTCACTAAAATGAATAGTTTGAGATCAGACCGATGATTTACTCCAGGCACTGATAAGTGACAGATTGGAATTAGTAACCAAAATAGCCCTCGAGAGGCTAGTTAACAGTGCCTGAGTATAGATCTGGAGATCATCAGCGTAAAGGTGATAGGAACATGAAAGCGACTGTGTGATGGAATTTATAAAAATAGAAAAAAGCAGAGGAGAGTTTGTTCTCCATACCCCATCGAATATCATCGGTAATCTTGATCAGCGAAGTAGTAGCGCTATGGCCCGAACGGAAACCTATACATGTCAAATCGTTGTAGTGAAGTTCGTGATATCTTTCAATTGCGATCCAATCCGCTACAACGGCCACCAATTCTTTTCGTTGTGTGTTCTGCCTACTGCCACTTTAGCTGAGCAAGCTTTCTTATATATATCCTTTTTTTATGCGTATATATCAATTCTTATATATGTTTCCATATATATATATATATATATATAAAGTTCGGCAATAATCATAACTTAGGATGGCTTAGGTATGTACGTTACGCTAATGATAACTATCGCTCGGTTTCTGAATTGAGAATTTGAAGTTGAGCACGTCTCAAACCGTGCTTGAGCCACTTTAAATGTCATTAAAACATGTTTTCATTGCTGATTTATAAATTTTTAATTATCAGTTGATAGCAATTTGGTAAATCTAATACTTATTGCCATATGAAACGTAAAAAAACTTAATTTATTAAGAATAATCAGTTGAGATTTTGTACTTTCTCAATTCAGAAACCGGCCGATCTAAGTTATACTAATCGAAGACTTTTGTCGTGAGCCACTGTGGTAATTTGGACGAGCAGATATTATGTAACTGATCCCAAATGGGCAGCATCCCAGCTGGATTCCACGGGAGATTTAAACTAACACTGCTACAGCTACTATAACTGCTACGTCTGCTAACACTGCTACAACTACTATAACTGCTACGTCTGCTAACACTGCTACAGCTGCTATAACTGCTACGTCTGCTAACACTGCTACAACTACTATAACTGCTACGTCTGCTAACACTGCTACAGCTGCTATAACTGCTACGTCTGCTAACACTGCTACAACTACTATAACTGCTACGTCTGCTAACACTGCTACAGCTGCTATAACTGCTACGTCTGCTAACACTGCTACAACTACTATAACTGCTACGTCTGCTAACACTGCTACAGCTGCTATAACTGCTATGTCTGCTAACACTGCTACAGCTACTATAACTGCTATGTCTGCTAACACTGCTACAGCTACTATAACTGCTACGTCTGCTAACACTGCTACAGCTGCTATAACTGCTATGTCTGCTAACACTGCTACAGCTACTATAACTGCTATGTCTGCTAACACTGCTACAGCTACTATAACTGCTACGTCTGCTAACACTGCTAGGTCCGATATGTCAGGCCATATGTAGGTAATGCGCGCTTGTGCACTGTCAGGAATTTTACCGTCCGGAATTTTACTTTTCTCTATTCCGGACCGGTTTTTTCAGGTCCGTGATGGCGGCAATGAAAAACGTGTTTACGCTTGTGCACTGCTGTGTCCGCGATCCGGAAAATTCATAAGGAATAAGCTTGGGAAAAAATAATCGATTTGAATCGATATTTATTTCGGCAATATTGTTAATTTCCAATAAAATTATAATCGATATTTTTGTTGATTATAAAATGCTATATTTTATATGATGATTTAATATAGTTGGTATATATCACTGCATATGCTTTGGCAAACTCGGTATACTTCTATTTTGATCAGCGTATGGTTCTAGTATTGATACTTAGCTAGATTTTAGAATCGTATTAAAAGTATCGATAGCTTAAGGTAAGATAAATAAGTGTTGTTACGCTTAGACGCCTAAACAACTGAACCCATCTAAATAGAAATTAATATAGTAAATAGACTTAACTTTAAGAAAGGACATAGGCTACATTTTATCGCGAAAAATAGGGGATGAAAGTTTGCCTGGAAATTTGTCATTAACAAATTTTTTTAGACAATTGATAAGTATAGATAAATATTTGACAACAGGAGTAATAATAAAGAATAAACAGAAGACTAACAAAAGTAATTAAGTGACACTCAATGTCTTTTTCGTATTTAATAAAATTTTAAATGTATGTTTGTGTCATTCATTAATAAATTTTAAAAAAAGAAGTATTCTAAAGGAATTATATTTCTGCTCAAAGAAACTACACCACGCATATCAAATTATGCCTATATATATAATACAGTCAACTGATCTCGTAAAGTTCATTTAGCATAATAATTCTCCGCCAACACGGCACTAATTTCGATTTGTTTACGAAATGGCGCCACCGATTGGTCTATCTCTGTAATCGCTGAAAGTTGTTTTTACAAAACTTCGAAAAAAAAATAGCACGTTTAAAAATTTAAACATGAAGTACTAGACCATTATCAGTAATTTTATTCTAATGTCACAGATATTTTTAGCTATTGTACACATACACTTATTCACAAATAATGCTGTTCCTAAATTAGTAAGGGTATAAGTTTTTACATCTGATAGTAGTCATCCGATAGTAGTAAAAAAAATGCTTTCGTCTTGCCATAATTTATTATGGTTTATGTAAAACGATAAGTCCATTATTTAGGTACCTTTCTACGTTTTCGAACGGAATTACCGACGTTCCAAAAATCTCATCGTACCTAGCGTAAGTGACGTGTAGCTTCAAAGAGAGCTGCCCTACACTGCGCCGCTCCTATCAGGAAAAAAACGGACAAGTGCACAAGCTACTCATCCGAGTTTTTCATGTCATTCCGGACCGGAAAAAATCGGACCGCCGGACCTGAAAATTCAGTGTAGTGCACAAGCGCCCTTTGTGCGTTTTTTCGGATTGAAGCGGTGCAGTTTTCGGTCAGTTCTCTTTTAAGCTACACGTCACTTGCGCTAGGTACAATGAGATTTTTGGAACGTCGGCGATTCCTTACTTATTATTCTACGTACGAAGACGTAGAAGACTGAAAAAATATTGGGTTCATCCCCGGATTAGAGAAAAAAAAATCAGGACGGTAATTCCTGACAGTGCACAAGCTAGCTTTACCTACATATGGCCTGACATATCGGACCGGGAAAAATCGAACCGCCGGACCTGAAAATTCAGTGTAGTGCACAAGCGCCCTAACACTGCTATGGCTGCTAAAACTGCTACGGTTTGTATTACTACGGCTACTGGTATACTACGACGGCTAATAAAGCTACGGATACAAATAGTGCTACGCGAACGGCCAGATTATATTACGTCGTAGCCAGATCGTAGAATTGACCGATTCATGATTCGGCCGGTCATTTCATGAAATGGTCGTATTTCATGAAGTGGAAAAAAATTTGCTGCCCTCATCATGATGGCATCAGGTCAGTTCAATGAAGAATTTACGTTTAAAGATATGGGCGGCTAATATTATGACTGCTTCATGATGTGGCCAAGAGTAAGTGATCATATTATAATATAGTTACGTAAGTTTCAGTAAGAGGCGCTGATGTCGCATTGTTTTTGTGATACATGATTTATTTCGATTTTTAGGTTATACAACAAATTAAAGTAGCGTAACCAAGCAACACAAAACAATTACTTAATTAACTTTAGTGAGATAATTGTAGGAGTGTAGTGTAAAGGTACGGCGGCAAAGGCTATTATATAGTTTTATGGATATGTCGCAATATTATGATAAAGACGCTATTTTGATCTAACTCCAGAATATAAAAAAAAATATATTATAGGATATAAAAGTTTTTGAGATATGAACTGAACGAATTTTCCTATATGATTCACTACCGTAGGTCACGTATTATTTATGAATCAAACTAATTAACTCGTAAATAATTTGTACACGACTTTTATAAGACGTGACAGGTAAATAATATCTATTTTTATTACACAAAACGTTTTCTTTTTTACGTAAGCATTAATTAGGTAATTGTAACCGATTTGAACTTGAATATTGTATGAGTGATTAGGCGACGAACTTGGCCACGGCACTATTTTTAAAAACAAAAGGATCGGACGCAACTGATTTTGGAACGTTACGTAGTAAATTATAAGTTTATGTTTATATTTTTATTTGTATAAACATAATCCATATTAAATGTTTTGTGCAAATGAAAATATGCTATCTTTTTATTATGTTACTTCATGATAATTCCTTTTTTTACGTTTAGAAACGTCGACTTTTCCTTTTAAAGTGGCAAATGTGACATATTATAATGACCCAACTGTAGCGTGCAACTCTTTCGTTTGATAAGTCTCAAAGATATGTGTCTAAAGTTAACGTCAAATTAACGATATCGTTTGTTCAATGAAGAAAGTATTTAAAAAAACGAAAGCACAAAAAAGTACCTCCACTAGATGGCGACTCTAGCAAAAGTTGATTTTTGCAGGAAACGAATGGACTGAAGACAGTCATATCCGTTCTTTTTAACTAGATATCAATACAAACACGAAAAAGTACAAATAGAATATGAGTTGTTTATTGAATTTTGAAGACTAATTTACTTTTAAACTTGAAAGAAAACCGGAATGGTTGTCATGGAGAAATCAAAAACCTACCGTAGCGACATCTAGTTTGATTTCGGGAACTAATGTTTTTTACAAAATGGCTTCTAGAACACTGCTTTTATAGCGTTAAAGACTTTTTAGTTTGAAAAATTGTAAAAAAAATCCATGTTATAGTGATAATATATTATAATAATTTGTAATGTAATGAGTTGTATAATATGATAAAAATATTTGCCTGCCTGTCCGCAGGCAGAATACCGTACTTGTCTGATTATTTGCGACCTCAATGACTTGTATTCTGGCAAATAAACATCTTATCTTATCTTATCTTTAAATACTTCTTCATTACTGTCAAAAAAACATCGCGATTGCAATCTCTATCATATGTCAAATAGTTTTAGCGTGAAGTTCGTATAGCTTTCAAATTGAAATGGTATACGATATATATAAAAAATAAGACAATCACGCTTCGGATTATTGACTGGTATCTAGAACGGGCAGGGTCGTCGCTCGCTACCAGACGGCAGGCTGGTACGGAAGGATCGATACGACCATAGACAATCTGATGCCAACACTCAGTGCATCAGTATATGGAACAACAAGTATTATCGATTCTACTAATGTTCTAGCGTCTTCTGTATTTACTTTTAATCATTTTACTAACTACCAGCCTTGCGATTTTGTAAAAATCCAGACTCGAATTCGAATTCACTCATGTGTCTGAATTCACGTCATTTAGTGTAGAAATTTATTTATTTATTTAAACTTTTTTGCACACAGTACAAATGGCGGACTTAATGCCATTAGGCATTCTCTACCAGTCAACCGTAGAATTGTGTACAGATAGTATATGAGGCGGTGCGAAAAGATCAGTATTATATATGTATTAGACAAATTTATACATCTTACTTCATTATAATATCCTAAACATAAATAAACATCATGAATAAATATATATACATACATATACATATACACACATACACATACATACACATATATACAAGCACACACACACACATACAAATACAATATATACAAATACATACACAACCATATCTAACTAAATTATGGGTTAACCAGATGAGGATGATGAATTTAAAAGATATTCACGAACTAATAGTTTGAAGGAGATCTTATTTGGTGCTTTCTGTATATTGGTAGGGAGCGCGTTCCAGAGTCGTATTGCCTGAAGAGTAAATGAGTTTGAAATAAAACCAGTTCGGTGGAAAGGAGTGAGAAGAGATAATTTATTGTCTGAGCGAAGATTTCGATTGTGAGAGACACCCAAATACTGAAACTTGCATTTAAGATATCCAGGTGCACATGGCTCATTAATTATAGAGTAAAGAGTAGAAAAGATCCTCAAGTCTCGACGTTGGCGAATTGTCAGCCATTCAAGTTCATTGCGATAAGATGATATATGATCATATTTTCGAAGACCATAGATAAAGCGTATACAGCTATTAAGTAAACGATCCAATTTGTGAAGAAGTTCTTGGGAGATATCAGTATAACACACATCACAATAATCAAGGATAGGAAAAATAGTGGACTGAACTAATAGAATTTACTCGAAATCGGAAGAAAATGTTTAAACTGATTGAAAGACCTTAAGATATTTATGATTTTCCGGCAAATACAATCCACCTGAATCTGCCAATTCAACATGTTATCAATCAGGGCCGCCACATGAGGGGGGCAAGTGGGTACTGTTGCCCCGGGCCCGGGCCCAGAGGGGGCCCGATCCGGTCCTGTATTTAGTAAATAAAATATTTTAGAATTTTCAGGCATATATAAAACAGAGTCTATTACACTTGCCGGTCCTGATAAGATTAAATTGTATACTTATACAGAGACTTTCCTCTTTAATCGGTCCATAACATTAAAGTTAATTATATGGGTTGATTAATGATTATATAAAATTTAGTCAATCATAATTTCTGCCACAATCGTAACTTTGAGTAATGAGTAAATTGGAACTTCTCTAAATACGCCCTCTATTCATCAATAATTGTATTTAAAGTAGTTAAAATAAAAAATCCTATGACTGATTGGATATAGAATTTTCGTTTCATGCTAATTTATGACACTTTTTGTTATTGATTGGTAATTACTTGGTAATTAAATAATTGGTTGGTATTATGAATACTTGAATTTTCAATTCTTAAGTTCCACTTTCTTTTATTTATTTGATTAAAATTAAATTAAATGTAGAATCAATCATAGTGATGCAACAGTTCCGCCACCTCAAGTGTTCTTATTCGATAAATGATTTATTGTTTGGTAAGAAGTAGAGTTAGAGAATGTTTAATAGTTTTTTAATTATCATAGCCCTCTCTAGTAAAAGTGTCGCGACGAAAAAAAAAGGGGGGGGGGGGGGGGGGAGCGCGTGGCCAGAATCTGGTCCCGGGCCCGACTTGGACATGTGGCGGCCCTGTTATCAATAGAAAGTCCAAGGAATCTATTGATAACATGTTGATTCCATTTATTTGTATAATAATATAAAACAATATTGATTTAATATACGTTTCTCAGATTTGGGGTCATCCATAAATTACGTCACACGATTTTCATGACTTTTTTGCCCCTCCCCCCGTCCTAGTCCCAGCCGGTCACATTTTTAAGACTCCCCCCTCCTAGCGTGATGTCACATATTTTGCAAGGTTTTTGTAAAGTAATAGTTTAAAGTTCGTCTTTTAACACTTAGATTATAATAGCTTTTGAAATTTGACGTCACGAAATTTAGGATCCTACCACCCCTTTGTCACACAATGTCAGACTTTGTCCACTTCCTCCCTCCCCCTTAACATGTGACGTAATTTATGGATGGCCCCTATTCTATTTCTGTGATTTGAAACTCACTTCACTTATGCCACGAAATGTTATTATCGATTCAAGATTCGGACACCTGAGTGAATTCGAATTCAGGTTTGGATTTTTATAGAATCGCAAGGCCCAATATTATGACGGCCAATATTATATATCTGTCTCCGTTGATGTGTGAGAAAGACATTGCACTAATAATATTGGATCAGGTAGATATCATCATCATCACCATCAGCCCTTTTACGTCCCCACTGCAGGGGCTCAGGCCTTCATTATGGATGGTTAAGGAGGATGGGCCATGACCCTCCACGCTGGCCCAATGCGGATTGGAGGGTATTAACGACTGCAAATGCAGCCGGGACCAACGGCTTAACGTGCCTTCCGAAGCACGGAGTAGCTCGAGATAATAATTTTTCGGTCACCCATCCCGTGACCGACCCTTGCGAAAGTTGCTTAACGACTACGATCACGGGCCGCAGACTAATCCATTACGCCACCGAGCTACTCGGTAGATAGTATACTGGCAATATGTGAGTAGTTGAGATTCTATAGATGTGAAATTATTACATAAACATTAGCCTATGCTAATGTTTTGTCTACGCCGCAATATTACTTCTCAGGTACGCCCAAGCGATATCTCACTGTCGACCGGAAATTTTATAGCCAAACGTATAGCAATTATGATAGCGATTAATATGATACGGAATATTTCAACGTTTAATGTAGAGCTCGCTTTCGGAACGTATGATAATATTAATATTCAAGAATAAGAACTTAGTAACTTAAACATATAGTAATACTAGCTTTCGCCAGCGGCTTCGGACCCTAGGGAAATGTTTAGTGGCAAAAAAAAAGTATCCTATTATCAAAGTTAGCTAATACCCTATCTCTATACCAAATTTCATCAAAATCCGTTCTGTAGTTTCGGCGTAATTGACGGACAAACATCCAAACAAAGAAACTTTCACATTTATAATATTAATAGGATTTGCTTCTAAAGCTTCCGTTATTAAAATAAACGCGATCGTTCATTAAATGTCTTTCAAAGAGACATCTCAAACGCATGTCAAATAGTTGTAATATGAAGTTCGTAAATATCTTTCATATGTTGTGAGGGATTGCGTTAGTGACATTTCAGAAATGCCGAACCGTTTATAGAAAACACGTATAACTTATTTCGATACATCGGAGTTGCTCCCTTTTACGGTGGTTACGTTTCATTAGCGAATAGCCTTGTTGTTAAAAAAAAACATGTTTAACTATAAAGGCAAAGGAACAATATACATACAGCCGAATGCGTAAACAAAAACACCGTAACAAAAGTGCGAAACGAATCGAGGCGTTCGAAATATAGGTCATTCATTACATTTAGCCTCAAAAGTACTTTGACCTTGCAGCATATGTGTGACGTACAAAGTACTGCAAACTGCCACGCCTCCAACGCGAACGACGCAAAATGTTACTCAATGAATTAAACGCTACGATTTCATTCATAAAAATATAGAGACGATATGTAATATGATTAAATTGTAACATTATCGACCGAAGTTATGAGGAAGTATTTTAAGAAAAAAGAGAGCACTAAAACTCCTCACTAGATGGCGACTCTTCTAAAAGTTGATTTTTGCGGGAAACGAATGGATCAAAGACAGTCATTTCCGTTCCTTTTAACTAACATTAAAAAACTGAAATTTGAAAAGTTCGTAACTTAGATATCAATACAAATACGAAACAGTACAAATAGAATATGAGTCATAATAATAAAAATAAAAATGTTTACTGAGATAACAGAATAGTACATAAAATTGACAATATATGGAACGTCCATTTGAGCAAAAAAATGCTTGCGATAGGACGCTCCGCTCGTCCATATCTTAAAAATTGTACTAACATTTCATTTTAGGTAATTAGTTACATTTTTATATCATTACAAATCAAAGATCGATTAATAAAACTAAAAAATCATTAAAATAACATAAAAAGACAAGCATTTCTAATTGAATATAAAAGTGTGTGAATCTTTCTCTCTCTCTCTGTGGTGTGTGTGTGTGTGTGTGTGTGTGTGTGTGTGTGTGTGTGTGTGTGTGTGTGTGTGTGTGTGTGTGTGTGTGTGTGTGTGTGTGTGTGTGTGCGTGCGTGTGTGCGTGCGTGCGTGCGTGTTTGTGGGTGTGTTTGTGTGTGTGTGTGTGTGTGTGTGTGTGTGCATGTGTTATACGTGAATTGTTCATTGAGTTTGGAAAATTAATTTACTTTTATAAATGAAAGAAAACCGGAAAGGCTGTTATGGATAAATCAAGAAAGTACCGTAGCGACATCTTGTTTGATTTCGGGAACTATTTTTTTTAATACTTCCTCATTTTTTCGTGTATAATGGAAAAAGGCATAAACTTAAATTTTATATTAGAGGTATGTATAAAAAAAAACAAATTAATAACTTGCAATTGAAGTCAATTTTCAATTGTACTACCTAGTGTTTCTATACTCGTGTTGTAAAAAGGTAATAGTTATATGTTATACAAGAATTATTCTAAAGATTAGAATCCTGAGCGGTAGCGAGGAAAAGAGCACGTCAATGAGTGCAAAGAAAAATCTTTGCAATCGACTGCAACACGTAAGTTTTCATCTGACCTCAGCGAGGAAATGACTTAGTTTGAAAAAAACATTTACGATTAGATAATACTTTTATTTCTGTTTAGATATTAACTACTATATTACAATAAGTACTCCAAGAAGATTCCGAGTCTGAGTTTAACTAATTGAAAACTTTAAAAAAGTGATAAATGATACTTATCTCAAAAGTTACGTATTAAAGTATTAAGCGGTTATTAATTAAATGATAGGCGCCCAATGGCATTGAGATAAGTATTATTTTTCACTTTTTTAAAGTTTTAAGTCGATACTATTGTTTTTTCGTTTTTATTTCATGCTTTTTAGTGATATTGATATTTTTTATATAATAATTAACACCGAAATTACCTGCCTTTACCGCCTTTAAATACGAACCTCAATTTTTTGTTGGTTAATATAACTAAACCTTCTCCTAAGTCTGACAAATGCTATGCTGAAAACTACATAAAAATCGGTTCAAGTCAAACGGGTAACCTCCTTTTTTGAAGTTGGTTAAAAATTCGATGCCCACAGCAGTCGCCCACATTGCGAAAGTTCGTGGGTTCGGTCTGGTGCATTTTTAAGCATTACACATACAAAGTATTTCTTAAGTAAAAAAAATTAACCATAAAAATATAAAAAATCTTCTTGAAGAAGTCGCTTTTGAGATAAATTTTATTTTTCACTTTTTTCAAGTTTGAAGTCGGTTCTATTTTTTTTTTTCATAATTTAGGTAATCCACCCATACAGCCGAAAGAAATATTTTTTCTATAACATTTTTGGTGTAGTTAATTTCATCAGTTTCGCATTTACAATGCTATATTAATAATTAGCTTTAATGAAAAATGCTTATTTAATCCATCGGCCTCAGGGGCTCCGTTTTTTAAGCATTTTCTATAATATTTATCAGTACTATCATCATTATGAAAGTAAAATTTATTAAATATAATTTAAGGGTCTTACTATTCACTCAATATTTTTCTAATATGTTTGATACTTGTGTAAGAGTGTCTATGTATAATAATTGCACAATAATTAAAATAATAATGTAATAATTAGAAATATATATTTGTCCTCGTTTGTCCAAATCAAATACAATAGCCATTTTGTCAATCCTATTAATATTAAGAGTATATCCTATTAAGAGTGTTTGAATCTTTGTCCGTCAATCACGCCAAAACTACTGAACGGATTTTGATGAAATTTGGTACACAGATAGGGTATTAGCTGATTTAGATAATACTTTTTATCTTACAAAACTTTCCCTTGGGACCACGTGGACGAAGCCGCTGGCGGAAAATGGCAAAAAAGAAATGTGTATGAACGATACTCGGTTCCAGATTATTTTTTGAATATATCCTTTATTATCAGTAGTCAATTTCAGCTGAAAATAGATGTTTTAAAAGTAATGTTTCCGACCAATCAATAAGCTATATGTCTCTTTCATTCGAATCAAAAAAGCATTAAAAAAATATCTAACAAAAAGTGTGACTGAACAATTATTGGTCCTAGATTTCTTAATGATAATATCTTTGAATATCCGTAGTCAATCTCAATTCTCATCTGGAAATAGATTTTTCAAAACGAATGTTTTCAGTCCAATCCAATGTTTAAGATACTGGTTCTTATATAGATTTTATGTGTCTATATGCTCAGATCAAAAAAGAAATGCTTATAAATATACCATGAAGTTTATATATGTAAATAAATAAACTTCTTGGTATCAAATAGAATTACTCCTTATGTATGTATCTATGCTCGCTCAGTGCAAAAAAGAAATGCTTAGAAATATACCATGAAGTTTATATATGTAAATAAATAAACTTCTTGGTATCAAATAGAGTTACTTACCTGATCGAAGCTAAACTCTCGCGGTAAAGACATCCTTGCTTCAAAATATCGGGAGGCGCAGGCAGACTCCGTGTTGAATGATTAAAATGGTCTTCTGATTCCGTCGAGCCCAGTTTCAAGTTGTCTCTCTTAACTAAACATACGGCTACAGCCGTAAACATTGGGTGTTTATGACGAAAAACCCGTGTAGAAGCCGTCGTAACGCTTTTTAATAACCCTTTTTAATTAATAAATTCTCTTACTCTCACGCGTTTTTTAAAATCCCCTTATCGTATTTACGGGATTGCAACCAACATTTTCATATGGAGTATAAAAAACTATTTAACTGTGCCCGGAAATCTTTTCTTTGGCACGAATGAGTCACTTTTTAATTCTTTTTACTCGGTGCAAGCGGGCGCCTAATCGAAAGCAATAGCAAATTCTGCTACGTAGTGAAGTTTGCCGAGTGTGCGCAGTTGGAGAATCGATACCGGTTCAGACTGATGATACAAATTTGTATGTTGGCACTAATTGGAATGTAGTTTTCGAGAAAACAAACGTAATCATACTAGCTTATGTTTAATCAAAAATTGAAGTTAAATTGAAAAGGATAGATTACTAAAACCTTAATTGACAATTGAAGTTCAAAAACATCAAAAATTTATTTTAAAGATTTCCACAATAATCCTCAATTTTAAACCAAAACAGACGAAGTCTTTAAATTAATTGGAAATTTGCGTTTAGTATTCGTACTGTTGACTTTACTCACGTTATATGTCATGCATAAAAAAATATATCAAAATGCCGCGACAGTTTGATCTCTATTTTCAACATTTTAAAATTCCAAACCAATTAGTAGGTTTAGCGTCAAAGTAAATTTAAGCTAAAATTGCAATTTTAGTATCAGTCCATATTCATATTATACAGAGAATAAACGAACCTACTACCTTCTAGACGTAAATATAACTCCCGTAGAATATCGTACTAGGTTAACCTTTGCTAATTTTGTATAATAATATGAGACTATTACAAAGTGAAGCCTCTGCTTAAATTAACCTTCTTTAATAATAACACTGCTAGAGTTCGTTTAGTCTCAAAATGTCCAAGTTGCAAAATGTCAAGCGGTCGCAAAACGTCCAAGTCGCAAAAGTTCAAAGTTCAAAGCATTGGAATAAGAGGAATTGCGCTAGATCTCTTCAAGAATTATTTACATGACAGAAAACAAAGAGTTAAGATTGGTAATTATTTGAGCAGTGATACGACGGTTTCTTTTGGTGTCCCTCAAGGTAGCGTGCTAGGCCCTACCTTATTTCTTATATATATAAATGAATTAACTAATATGGATATTTACAATGGACGAGTACTTTCCTATGCTGACGACACTGCATTAGTGTTTACGGGCTCGGATTGGAACTCGGTATTTAAAAGTGCCCAACTTGGACTAGAAAAGGTGACAAATTGGTTACAAGCTAACCTCCTTACGCTAAATATAGACAAAACTAATTATATGTGCTTCACCATAAATAACAGAACACAACCGAATAATGCTTTAACACTAAAAATACATGTATGTCATAAAAAATATAATCATATATGTGCATGCACTAGTATTGTCCGAGTCGAAAACACAAAATACTTGGGGGTAGTTCTGGATCAACATTTAAATTTGCACTCACATATTGAATCAATGAGCAATAGAGTGAGAAAATTATCGTGGATTTTTAAGAAACTTAGATACGTTACTACCAAGGGGCTCATTAAACAAATTTATATCGCCTTGGGTCAATCGGTTATAGGATATTGTGTTCCGTTGTGGGGAGGCGCATGTAAGACAAAGCTTCTAGAATTAGAGCGGAGTCAGCGATGTCTCCTCAAAGTAATGTTTTTTAAGCCATTTGGTTTCCCTACAAAACAACTCTATGATTTTTGTCAGCTTCTTTCAGTTAGAAAATTATATATTCTTTTAGCAACTCTAAGACTTCACAAACATTTACCATATAATGTCAATATGATGAACAATAGGAGAAAAGAGAAGGTCGCTTATGTAAAAAAATTTAGAACAGCGTTTGCTAAACGTCAATTCATAATACAGTCCGCATATATGTACAATAAATTAAATAAGCATTTAAAAATTCATGACTTAAAGTTAAAACAATGTAAAGAGTTAATAGTGCAATGGCTAATTTCAAAATCATATGACGAAATTGAAAAATTTTGTAATAGCGTGTATTAGTTTCAACACACATAAATCACATACACACACTTTATATTAAAAACCAACACCAAAAAACACACACACACACACACACACACACAAACACACACACACACACACACACACACACACACACACACACACACACACACACACACACACATTCATGCACTCACTTAATAATAACAAGATTTGTTAACTACACATTTTTAATGTAATCTACTATATTATCTCATTATATGTAAAATTTGTGTTTATATCTCAAGCCTCTTGTTATTTTCTGCTAAGGGCGAGCGAGACCTCCTGTAACAGGTATTCATGAATACCTACTAGGATGGTTTCAACCACAATTGTAATCATGAGAAATCGTATATGAAATAAATATTTTTTTCATTTTCATTTTTTTTTCATTTATCAGTTGAATTATGAAATGAAAGCTCTTTTGATTTTTTAATGTTACAGTTCTATATTAATCATCTAATATACATAATGTACACACTTAAAGTAAATATATATGAAAATTTAAAAAAAACCTTTATTTATTTATTGTGTTATCCTGTCATAAACTAATTTGTTGGTCAATGTACATGTTTATTTAAAACAAGGTAAATAATTATTTTTTTTCAAAAAATTGCATATATCTATGTCATTTCTGTTTAATTTGTTTAGTTGTTTATTATATTTTCTATCAAAAATTATGTCCTTTAATCTTCTTTTATTATTTGTGTTTTGAAACTTTGAATTTAGCATTATACATTTCCAATGTTCTGCTTCTTTTTTCAGTTTATAGATAAAGTCATAAAGGTAAGGGCGGTTAGGTATCAAAAAAATCAAAAGAGCTTTCATTTCATAATTCAACTGATAAAACTTTGAACTTTTGAGATTTGGACATTTTGCGACTTGGACATTTTGAGACTAAACACTAGAGTTTAAGGAGCCAACAGGGCCCACTAGACCTGTCTATGACCACAGATAAGCGTTTCCCATCTGCGATGTGGAAGTTAAGCAAAGGCCAGTAAGACAAAAAATTATTACCCGTACTTCGGAAAGCACGTTAAGCTATTGGTCCCATCTGTATCTGCAGTTTTTAACGTCCACCAATCCACACAGGGCCCACAGACATGGAAAAATGCCCGTGGTCCACGTAGATGGTTCAAGGAATTTGCGTAGCACCCTCAATAGGGGTGTAGCGGGGGTTCGACGATCAAGGACATGCACTCTTTCCAGATCTCCGAATCATATAAAATAAAACTACTCATAGCGATTTTCTCATACCATTATATTTTAATTTACTAAATAATTCACTTTTTATTTTTTTATTTTTTTGTTGTGATACATATAAACCTCTCTAGCATACTATAACATGCGACATTATCAATTAAAAATTTACAAATAATATACAAACGGGTCGGCCATGTTTTTTTTTACCGCCAAAATGTTTACAGCATGTGACAGTTACGTATTACACAAAAAATTGACTCGCGTATTAGTATTATGAATATTACAATTAAAATACACATGAACTTACTTTATATCCTCTAAATATATGCTATTAATCATAAGGCGTACATTTATCTATATTTTTTTTCTTACGTAGATATATTTAATGTACAGTCAGCATAACCATTCCGCCTATCAATCAAAATATTATCTAGTACTTCTGTACACTTTTAACCACATCTTCTTTATCACCTTGGGCGTTTCCATAATTATGACATGTACATTAGGAATTCCTAAATACAAAGATTTCAATTTACACTACTAGAAATGCTGATTAGAATTGAAATCGCGGCATACAGCCAGCAATATTTCACAAAATCAAAACAAGCATGTCTGCTCATAAAAAAGAAATCACGAAGCTTTAGTAGTATACACAATTGGTATCATTTTAATCTAATATTACAATATCTAATAGTAAAAACAATTTAAAAAAAGTAATCAATGCGATATTCACACCCTAAAATACCTAATACACATTAACAGTGACGCCATTTTGAAAAGAAAAACGCATCAGCATTTTGGCGGTAAAAAAGTGCCGCCCCGCAATTTTACACCTATAGACTAATAACTATAGTGTATTATAATAGTCAATAACACCAATTCTGTTGCACTAATCTCTAAACTAAAAAAAAATGAAATTTACTTTAATATCGGATTTGTTACAACGTTACTCTATAGTCATATGTAATCAAATTAATATAATTACACCCCTGTATACTATAAAAAATAGTATGTTTCCGTTCTTAGATATTTACAGAATTAAAAATTGACAAGTTAGATGTGTGCAACAGAATCGGCGCCAAAATATATATATTTTTTTTAAATATCGGAGCAGAGACTAATGAATTTACATCTTTTTTTTTTTTAATAGGCACTTACGGATAAGAGATGCGATTCTCGCGGTTAGATATTTATAATTTACTTTTATTACAATAATGAAAAAAAAAGAGACTGTGTTCCTTCAATACAGTTAAAGGTGATCGCGCATCTATCAGAATTCTAATGTCACCTGTCATTAATTTGCGAGCTGTGAAGAAAATCCGTACGTGCCGCCTCTTTATTAAATTATTCATTTCTACACCAAATATTTAATAGAACGGCAATTGGACAACTTCAGATATACACCCATTTTTACCCCCCTCATAAGTTGACATTATTTATCATAATTAAATTTTGTGCATAAAGCTAATTATTTTTGCTTTTAAAAACACCGTTATCCTAAAACCAATTACATAACAATTATTTCAAAACTTAATCATACAACATTATTTCGAAAACAGTAAAAAAAAAAGTTGTGTGTATTATAACAAAAAAAAAATACATTACCCTTCCCTCGTGGACGGGTAAAATAACGTCACAATGGTTCAATATAAACAATTACGTCATAAGTTATTCTTCATAAATATCACTATACTTTTGTAATGTAATATAATTCAAACAATATAGTCAATACAAAACTGCATATTTCTCTACTTGATTTTAAATCTTAATGCATCGTTGCTAGAGTTCAAAATCAATTCGAGGAAATATGACACAATGTGGTAGTCTGCGGTGTGTACCAAAAGGATTAATTTCTGTACACGGCAAACGTCGACCAATCAGAATTGTTCAAGTATCACGCCATCAAACGATCCACCAATACACGCGCCTGACACCCAGCGCGTGTGAGCGAGACAGCGGACAGAGTAATTGTTTCCAACCTTGTCGCATGGTGAATGATCTACCAACACCGACTGTGTACGATTAAAATGGCGTGATACTTGAATCATTCTGATTGGTCGACATTTGCCGCGCTTCGATGTATTTCCTTATAGGTACATCAATGAGACACATCAATTGTATCTTACTGTATCATGTGTATTATTATCAGAGGTCGGAATTAGGTAGAGTTATTTATGTACTTGCATCGAAATGTTGATATTAATGTGGACCTACCCGGGATTTCTTTATTTCTTTCTTTCATTGATGTAAGTTTGGCAACGTCGTGCGTGCAGTAATTTAAATTGTGTAAAAGTAAATAACTTTTTATTTAAAAATTCACGCGTTTTTTTCTGCTCTTTAAAATTAATCTCGGGATTTAAGGCATATCCACTTTATTCTTTCGCTGTATGAAATCAGTGTAAGTACATGAATAACTCTTCCTAATTCCGACCACTGATTATAAGTCGAGTTTTATTCTAATTAGTTTCATTATTTACTCAGATAGTAACGCCGCGAGAACCGAATCTGAGTTAGCGTGATATACACATGACATTGGCAGTGATTACTATAGACTAGAGATGCGCCGAATAGAGATTTAACCGAACAACCGAATATTATTCGGTATAACTTTTACCGAACCGGTTATTCGGCCCAATTGTTCTGTTTACCATTTCACTATTTTGCCGCGTAAACAGTCTCAAAAATAAATGTTGATTTAAATTTTAATTGCTTTTTTATAAGCTTTATTAAACACGTTCTTCGTTGGTTTTCTTTGACTTTTAATATAACGTAAAAAGTTAATATTCTAGTTCTAGTGGCCAAGAAAATAGTAATACTAAAACCGAATATATTGCGCACCAAAACCAAATAATTAGGAAACGGTGCCGAATACCGAATATCAAACAAATGTTCGGCGCATCTCTACCATAAACGTCCGGTATCTACGTCTAAGGCTTACAAATTTATATATATCATGAATAAAGCAAAGAAGCCAAACTCCCCGCTGAGCCTAGGTCAAAGAGAGAATAAAATCACGGTACACCAAGTCTTATCTACTCACGCCAAGGACGAATCTTGGGCATGGCGAGTGCCCCCACTTACAGACGCCAAAATCATAATTATATAAGACGGTATGAGGACCGAGCTTCACATCAAAATAACAAAACACAATTATATACTCAGTAGTAGTAGTTGTTTCGTCCATGGGACAGGCGAAAGAACTAAACCATACAGCCAAAACCATATATTCATATAAAATGGCGCCATCATGTCAACTTCAATTTGACACTTGATCAATTTCGCGCCAATAAACGGGTTGTCATTCTTGTAAAACTATTGGAATTGTGACTGTGGATATTGTGATTAAAAAAATTGTATACAGTCAAACTCAAAATAATCTTTATCCAAATAGAATTCTTAGAAGAACAACATTTTTTCTCTACCACTAGTTCAGGACGTCTTTTGGCTGATAAGAAGAACGAGCAAGAAACTCAGAGAGGAGTAACGACATTCACAAAACCGTGCCATTACATTATAAATAGAGAGAAAAAAACTATGATCTTATAATGATCATTGAGTTCAGAAGAAATCACCTAACCAATTGCTAGACCATCTAAGTCCAACCATTCTTATCTGTTATATAATCAGATAATAATTTATAAGTTTTTAATAAGCTTTTTTAATAGTAAACGCCATATGTAATTGTTCTATTTCCTCTGAATAAATTGTATATATAATATATTTTATTAATACATATATATGATTACTCATGAGCGCAGAGAAATGGGTGGGACGCGATCTATTCTATCTCTTATGGACAATTGGGAGCTTAGCTAACTTTGCTCTATAATTTTTATAAGTATGCAACAGTATGCACTTGTATACACTTCTATACATAATTTTGTTTAACACCAGAAGAAAAATTTTCGTAACAATCGTGTTTATTTTTTTTTAGTTGAAAGCAAACGGATCTAACCCATACAGCCAGTCTGAACTTTTTCTAATTTAATAATAAAAAAAATAATAGAACAAATTATTAACGCTTGACTGGATAATGGATATACGTGCGATCATGAAGCTTTATCTCAAGACAGGAAACTTGCATATTTTTAAAATAATCAATTATTATCAAAAATTGCAATTTTTATTTTCATTTATTGATATAAAATTATATACCTACACGTACTGAAGAATTATATTACCGATTTCTAATAAAGTTTTTTTTATGAAAAACAAAGTGAATTTAAAAACAAATAAATTTATGAAAGAAATATTTTCAGTGTAAAATTTATATAGTCAAAACAAACCTATTGGCTATCCCTTTTTATCATAACGCGAATGACAGGGACACATTCCAGATCCAACTAAGCCAAACAACTTTTAATTAAAGAATAATTAAAATGGGTATTAAAAAAAACGTCATTAACTTTTTCATATCACGATTGCAATATACTTTAATGTCTTCCGAATTTTTAATTAAAGTCGTACGAATTAACATGTCTGTCTCGTATTATATCTATATTCTTCCACACCCACATTGCTTTCAGTTATATAAGACTTTAAGCTTAAACCACGGTCACCCAACAAGAAGATTTTCGTTCGTTGACCTTTGTGCGTACTTATATATGTCGTAAACATTTAAGGTTCACTTTACTGTGACAAAATTGGCTAGATGCATCTGTGCGAGCGCAATAGCAATATGTTTACGTACGAGTGAAATAGATGTGTAATGATAGGTCATTGTACAAAATTCTCTCTGTTCCGCGACCGAGATATAGAAGTGAAGGCTCTTGTCGTTATTTTCAAGTGCCACATGAAATTATTCAAATATGGTTCCCCCACAAGAAGTATCATCGATTAGGGTTACCAGACATAAAAAATAATTGGGTATATAAACATTTATAAGTTCGAAACGACTATTTTATTTGCACACCGTACTTGTTTTGCACAAATGTCATTCTAGAAAGGTGTCATGTTAATTCGTCTAACTTGTGCATTTGTTTCCATGTCAAAGTCTATAGTCAATAAGGCGAGTGTTGTTAATAATGCCGCATTTTACGCCCCCGTCCGTTCGACCAATGAAAACGCGTCTAAAATCTAGCAACACCAAATTGGTTTTACATTTAATATTTTCCCACTATTTGAAGGGTTATAACGTAATCATTATAATATACATTTATAGTTATTTGGGTAATTTTATAAGTATTTTAAAAATAAAGTTGTGACTACAAAGATAACATAATATATTTATATTAATTAATTAACAATAGTAATTAAATGAATGAGCTTGTGTTACTTATCTATCGCAACTTACAACTTTTCCGATAATCATTGACTATGGGACATTTAAGTGTGACGTAAGAATCGGGGAAGGGGGGAGGGACACGTATTTGCTTAATTTTTCAAAAGGATCTAATAAGATCGGAACATTAGTAACAGAATAAGTAACATTAGCAATAATAGATAATTTCTAGAGAACCAAAAGCATTCATTGCGTTAAGCTGCTAATTTGTTGTAAACCAAAAGCATTCATTACGTTAAGCTGCTAATTTGTTGTAAACCAAAAGCTTTCATTACGTCAAACTGCTGCGTTCGGCGTTCGCGTGTTACTGCTATGATGCGTTCACAAATAACTGCTAATCTGCTAATCATATTAAAGGGAAATAGCGTGCTATTTCACATAAATTAACATGCTAATGAAATTTATCATTTTCATTTACTACTCGACGCTTGTTTATGTCAGAGGCATTTTACATATCACTCGTATTAAATGACAAAGCATTAGCGTACTTACTCGTTAAAATTAGCATGCTATTACAACTTCACGATTGGTTATTTAGCCAGTGTACCAGTGATAATAATCATGTGAGGGGGGCGAGAGTTTGTTTATTTATATTTGCTGATAGCACACTTAAATGACCCATTGTTGTTAATAAAAAAAGTAATTGTAATATGTCTAAATTCATATATACTAGGGTTGCCAACACTAAATTAAAAAAAAAAAAGAATTTGAAGTTACAATCCAATAAAAATTGGTTAAATGAAATTCAAGTCATAGTAATATTATATATAGTGAAATTTTAATGTGTAAGAAATTCTTTGATCTAAAATTAGCATCTAATAAATAGTCAGAAAGAGAAAGCACTACCCGAAAGAGAAAGAACATCACAGAGTTGCGTCTTTGTTTTAAACAGCACGGGAATCGAACAACGCGTATTTTTTAATAAAATAACTAATCATCAACATAGCGCCTTTAAAAAACTAGGACATGTCATTAAAAACAGGGCAGTTGACAACCCTAATAAAACGACAGCATATTTACAATTATCATAAGCAGTGATATTTTTAAAGACTAACAGAACAATTATAAATTGCGATAAATACAGTTTTAAATTTAAGAACTAAGCAAAAATATTAACACTAAAATAAGGCCTACCTCATGAAAAATTAAAACATCTTATGTAATTTAGACTTACAAACAATTTATTGTTTTTGATGAAAAAATAATAATGTCAAAGTAACTACTCAATTTTATAGCGGAACTTTAAAAAAAATCACATTACGTTAATTCTTTAAATAAATAAATCAACCTGTATGTAGTCGGCATTGTCATTTCCAAAGTGAAATGTCACATCTCAAACTGCAATTGTCTTTGCAAAGTAATAGTTAATACAAAAGCAATCCGAGAGATGGCGTTAACGAATGATTTCTATTGATAGTTCAAATTTCAAGATTTACTTGATAATAACAAAAACAGCTGAGGATTTTTTAAGTTTTTTTTTTTATTTATTTTAACCTTTTACTCCAATATTGATTTTAAATAATATTAAAAAAATTGAGTGAGCCTTATTTTGCTTTGAGTACCATATTTATACATTAGTAAAACAAATTTATTGATTCAACTAGTCTTAAAAGTTAAAACTAAATATTATATAAATTCAAAAAAAAAATAATCTAATCGACCAATAAAGTAGTAATATTACCATCAGATTAAAAAATAATAATGAAAAAGAAACAAACAACTTTCTACCAAAACGGTAGTTTTTCACCACTAGCAACCCTGCATATCTTGACGTAAAACAACACACGACTAATCTAAGAAAAATAATGTATTCACTACCATTCAAAATTGCCGAACGACATATGCTATTATGTTTTTATACTATATTACAATTATAATAATCTTAAAACGAAAACTTGTATTGTTTAATATAATTTCCCTCTTTCAGGATAGGCCATGTTAATATTTTACCCCTAAACTTGGGTGATTATATATTAAATGAACCGATAATTTTCATTGCGTTCAGCTAAAATACCCTTATTTTAAATGAAATAGTCAACATTATCACTAATCAGAATTTCTTTAAAAAATCACCAACCAAATATATAGAAAAAAAGAAATTAAAACAAAATTTATCAATACTGGTAATATTTTCAAAGTCTCAATGTTGCCATTACACTAACACACAGTGTTGCCATTAGAGAGACAACATAAAAATCCCCAAGCTATTTATTACAGAAATAAAATACGTAGGCTACTCAATGCTGAAAGAAATAAAAAACTACTTATCTCTCATAAAATTAAAAGAATGGGTACACAATTTTTTTTTGTATTAAAATTTTTATAAGCAATTTATTTTTGTTTCTAATATATGTAAAGTATATATTTTTTTAAACAACTTAACTACATGAAAATGCTTACTTAATGAAATAAGACTATCACTAATTTTTAACTATATATGCAGAGGGAAAAAACAAAATTATTGTACATTATAATAGAGAATCCAAATCAATTATTTTTAAGATAGCTTTGTACATTTTATATTTCTAATAATTTCGACATAATCAAACCAATAATTCCAAAGACTTACTTCATAGAGTTCTTTCTCTGGGTAACTTTATCCGGTTTGGGTGTCGGTTTCTCTGTTTTCCTCTCCGGTTTCTTGTCCTTGTCTTGTTTGGTCGTGGTGGGGGTTATATCCGCTGGTGGGGTGGAAGGTTTCTTAGGTTTAGTGGCACGGGCAGCGGCCGCATAGTTGATAGGTTTGAATCCGGTTGTGGACGTTTCTTCGGCATTGGACTGTTGGGGCTGTAATAGAAATTTCATCATAAAGCCCTTTCAAAAATAAACTTGCCGTTCCAAGCTTAAGACTTCAAAAAACCAGAGGGTCATTTCTGGACAAATGCTTCGCTATGTTCAATAAAGTTCCACAAAATATAATTGACCTGCCCGTAAATAAATTTAAAATTCATGGAAAGAACATACTTATGAGTAAAGCCTATTATAAAGTTGATGATTTTAAGGACCGCAATGTATGGAATTGATAGCCTTCGCTTTGTTCTATAACGACTAATTATATGTACAACCTATGTCCTACAGACTTTGAAAGTTGTATTTATTATTGTTTTAATACGTACTATTTTGGTAATGACATGATTTATGTAAATGTCATTGCTTATGATAAAGAGCTGGTAAGTTTCTTTCGTTTGTTCTTCTTGTCAGCAAAAAACTTTTTTTGGACGATTCAAAAGTGCTTACTTGAATAAAAACATTATCATTTAATTTCAAGTCCCCTTCACAAGGGCTCAGGTCTTCTTTATGGATGGTTGAGGATGGGCCATACCCCTCCACACGGTCCCAATACGGATTGGAGGATATTAACGACTGCAAATTCAGCCGGAACCAACGGATTAACGCGCCTTCCAGGGCACGGAGTAATAATTTTTGGTCACCCATCCCGAGACCTATACGAAAGTTGCTTAATAGAAATTTATTTCACTTATAAAGTAGTACTCAAATACTCTAATAATTACAGTCTAATAGTTTTATGCTCTAGGGAAAGGCTTTTTTAAATTTTATTGTATTTTGTTTTGTTTTTGTTTTTAATATTAATTAAAAGCAAAATAAAATATATATTTAACAGAGCTCACATACAACAAATATGACTTCTTTTTTTTATATAATATAACTAGCTTTCCGCCAGTGGTTTCGCCAGCGTGCTCTTGTATTATACATAAAAACCTTCCTTTTGAATCACCCTATCTATGAAAACAAACCGCATCAAAATCCGTTGCGTAGTTTTAAATATTTAAGCATACATATGGATATGGGGACAGAGGAAGCGACTTTGTTTTATACTATGTAATGATAGAACCATTAGACTCGCATTTAACCGAGTAATTAATTACTAAAATCACATTCTTTTACCTTAGCCGTTTCCGTGACCGGAGATTCCGTCTTCTCTTCCACTTTCACTTCACTCTTCACACTCTTCGTAGGCTCTTTCTTCTTCTGCGTCACTTTAGGTTCCGATTTAACCGCCTGTGGTTTGACTTTAGCTCTAATTTCTGCTTTAACGTTGGTCTTCTTAGCGTCTACTTTGGGTTTAGTATCTTTCTTGTTGTCTTTGTCTTTCGGTCTTTTGTCTTTGTCTATTTGTATATCTGCCGCACTGACTTCTGGTGTTTCTTGTGTTGGTGATTCTGCTGTAAAATAACAATTATTTTTAATGTACAAATAGCAGACTTAATGCCTTAAAGCATTTTAATAGTCAACCGGAGAGTTATGGACGGAGAACTTATAAGAGTGTTGCAACAGAAGAATTAAAAAATATTAAAACATTATAAATAAAAAGTTTCTTTAAAGAAATTTAAAGAAATAAAAATATCAGACAGTATACAAAAAGGCGGCCTTATTGCGATGCAGTAATCTCTTCCAGGCAATCAATGTTGATACAGAAAAAACAAGCGACAGGTTCAAATAGATATATACCCAAAGAGAGAAACCGATATGTATACGAAAGACATAATCAAAAGTTGGAAAGTAACTGTTTAATTGTATAAGGAAATATCAGAAAGTGAGAGCTTTCCTAATAATTTCAGATAACGAGTTCCAAAACCGAACAAATAATTACAGCTCGACTTCAAAAATAGATTTTTCCATAACTTCAAAGGTGCTTAATAATCTTAAAAGATACTTGATAAAAAAGGTAAATAATTGGCTTGAATAGTCAAAAATATCAAGTTCATACTTTGTAGTTCATATAATTTGTAGATTTGTCTTGTATTTATGTCAAAACAGTTATACAGGGTTATGGGTAATTAGACCGGATTCTTTTAAGGGGTCGTAGTGGAGGTCATTTATAATTATATTCACCCCACATTGTATATCTGTAAGTTATTTTTTTTAAATGCATTTGTTTACAATTTTTTTTTTTATTTAAAACTCTGTATTTTCTGTTTGGGTCAAGATTTGGGTTTTATTATTTATCAGGAACTGGAACGTTATCTCTCCAAAACTGTCAACAAAATTAGACTCTGATCATAATCTAATGTTTTCAACATTTTTAAAGAAAAATATAAATACGATTTATCACAAAATTGGATCATTTCGGATACATAAAGTGAGGTGAAAATAATTGTAAATGACCTCCCCTACGAACCCTTAAAAGGATAAAGTCTAATTACCTATAACCCTGTATAATTTGAGCTATCGAAACGATATTATGATATTGTAACTCATATCGCTAGTAACATTATATTACGAACCTGTGACTTCAGGCTTATGATCGGTTGCATCCACACTGTCCTGGTTCTCTACATTCGATTGTGGTTGTGATTCTTCAGGAGTTTTCACTGACTCCACCGGTGGAACTTCTACCGTCTCTATTCTTTCTTCGGCTGTACGAAAGAGACATATGTGTCATTACAATAAACGTTAAATATGAGGGGGGGACTAAAGAAATATGAGTGTCTCGGTGGAGTAGTGGATAAGCGCCGCAGCCGCGCTCGTAGTCGTTAAGTAACTTTCGCAAGGGTCGGTCACGGGATGGGTGACCAAAAAAATTATTATCTCGAGCTACTCCGTACTTCGGAAGGCACGTTAAGCCGTCGGTCCCGGCTGCATTTTGCAGTCGTTAATACCCGCCAATCCGCATTGGGCCAGCGTGGAGGGTCATGGCCCATTCTCCTTAACCATCCATAAGGAAGGTCTGAGCCCCTGCAGTGGGGACATAAAAGGGCTGGTGAAGATGAGGGAGGGAATAACAAAATCGTCTCGTACACTCATATCTATAGTCGAGCGAAGTAATTACTTGAGAAAATGACATAAATTAAGCATAATCTATAGACGACAATTTGAATTAAGCAAGAACTGTTAATCTATTACAAATAAATATAATTGAAGTGTTTGTTTGTAATATTAAAATAATCACTCGCAACTAAATGTATATGTATGTATATGTCGCAGCCAAGTGGTACAATCAGCCGACTAATTGGACAGCCCTTTAATTGAATAGCGCCATTTAATTCCGTTATAGGGCTAGCCGCCTCATTTGGCGGAAAAAAATTGGTATATAGATTTTTTTTTTCAATATATTTTGTTTCTCTGTTCCGGGTAATCTCTGAAACGGCTGGACCGATCTCGACGGGCCTTTCACTGGCAGATAGCTTACGTAATAAGGAGTAACATAGGTCACTTTCCACGCGAATCAAGTCACGGGCACAGCTAGTCATCATCATCACCTGCCTATTCACGTCCCCAAAGCGAGGGCTCAGGCCTTCCTTATGGGTAGTTAAGGATGGGCCATTACCCTCCACGCGAGCCCAACACGGACTGGAGGGTATTAACGGTTGCAAATGCATCCGGGACCAACGGCTTGCGGACGGAATTAAGTAGCTCGAAATATTTTTCGGTCACCCATCCCTTGACTGACCACTGCGAAAGTTGCTTAACAACAACGATCCCGGTACTCTTATAAACGTACCTAGTTAGATTAGAACGTTCTGAGTCGACCTCGGCCCCACCGGTGTATTCGAGGCATACCATCACTCGCAATGTGCCTAGTTTGAGGTCTTCATTTCGACAAAATGAGGGAGTACTCGTTTTTTCAATTTTGAACCACCTCATTTAGCTCCTCACTTTTTGAGGCTTCAAGCACGAGGTGCGAGCACAGATATTACACCTCACGCAACACAATAGCGAGTTGTTTATAATGAAAAGGCAACTCGATACTTTCTCAATATATTCAAGATTGAGGAAACGGGTTAAGTTTTATGAATTTTGTGGATCGAGTCAAGTTTGTTTATGTGTGGCTTCGCAAATACTTATTTAATTTTTTATAGATAAATGATATTAATTAGTCTAAGTAAAAACCATATTAACTTTGGTATCGGTTTTATTTATATTCCGTTGTTCCTTTTTTAACATCGATTAATTAATGATTATTTTTCGATTCAATATATAAATGATTAATCGATTTAAAAAATGGAACATTTAACACTATTAAAAATAAGTTACGTGTTGTGGTCATTTTGTAAAATAAAAACCAACAAGAAAATTCTTGGAATCTAAAGACAAAATATGTTTTACTAGCTTTCGCCTGCGGCTTCGCCCGCGTGGTCCCTAGGGAAATGTTAAGTGGGATAAAAAGTATCCTATTATCTAAGTCACCTAATATCTTATCTGTATCCAAAATTTCATCAACATCCGTTCATTACTTTTCCGCGTGATTGACGTACAAACATCCAAACAAACTTTCACATTTATAATATTAATAGGATAATAGGATTTAGCATTACCGACTCCCTCCCTCATTTTGTACCAAACGGCAACGTTGCGCGCGCCTCTCTACGTGCTCATTCACTGCTACTACATTACCTATCCTCACCTCAAATGAGGGGTAACTCGCGAGCCCCTCACCAGGGAAAATGAGGTACTCACTCATCCTCATTAAAAAAGAGTGAGTTACACAATTACACAATTAATATATATAAACGTATATACTGTGTAATGAGAAAATACATGTGACCTATATGTCACATGTAGTTTCAACGGTGTTACCGCGATTCAGTAGCGCATAACGCCATCTAGTAACGTGTAGACGAATCATCGTGCTACTCTAATAAATACGCTCTTACCAGCTGGCGGTTGAACTCTCGCTGTGGGCACAAACTCAGCGGCCAAAGGATTCAATGTGGAACGTGAAACTGTCTCTTCTAACGATAGCCCTGTACCATTACTCGTTCTAAAACAAACAAAAAGCAATATAACATTAATGAAATGTATTCTATAATCAATGAAAATTAATAATGTGCCGATTCGATTATTTTACACATCGATTAATCGATCATAGTTTTACTCGTGATCGATGAATAATCGATAATAATCGATTCATGTAACGATTATTAAATATTTTTACCCCAAAAGTTTATTAATGATTTCAGATTAATTCCATCGTATTTTAAAGGTATCTTAGTTAATGAAAAATAGTCATAAATCAATTTTAAGACAATGTTTACTATACCAGCATTGTGCATGCAAAATTTATAGAATTAAACTAGCTGTAACCTCAGCAGCTCAGTGGTTAGAACAGTCGCACGGATTGCGAAAGATCACGGGTTCGAGTCCCATCTCAGGGTGCCTGGTACCAAGTGCACTTTAAGCATTTTTCATTTAGAATACACTATACTTTATGAATTATATTTAATATTTATTATCAGTATAGAACTTGATCCATTACACCCATTCCCCCAAAGTATCCCTGCTGTTAAATTTACTTCTTTCACCGTACATTGATTGGAAGAGACTGCTGATTAGCAATGATGCTGCCTTTTAATTACTCCTTCTCTTCTTAAGGTGTTTTTATATATTGTAAACTGTATTATTCCAAATGCAATAAAGAGTTTATCAGTAATTATAACTAAATAATAATATATTGTCTCGGGTGCTGGGTGTTATGGTACCTTTGATGTCTCAAATACTCTATTAGTACAGCTTTAGCCACTCATCTTGGAATCTGAGCAATGTTTCTGATGTTATCTAATATATATTTATTTAAAAAAATATTAATAATGACTCACGTTGGATACTGTGTGTGTCCGTTGGCATTCGGTCTGTTTCTCTCCCTCTGTTCGTCTTCCAGCATAGCTTCAATGCATTGTTCCATTAGAGCTTCTTCTTCCAATTGCTGCATCACCTTATGAACAATTAAAATAGTTTATTAACAGACAGACGGGTTTCTGAATTGAGAATTTAAAGTTAAGCACGTCTCAAACCGTACTTAAGCCATCTTAAACGTCACTTAAGCGGGTTTTCGGTTCCCATTTTATTTTTTAAATGATCAGTTCTTTGTAAACTAGGACTATGTGCTACTTTAAACGTAAAATAAATAAGTTAAACCAGATTTTAGCAGCGTTTCTTCCAAAGGTCAGACTACACAAAGTGGTGCATTCCACAAGTTTAAGCCCTTTCATTTGATACCCATATTCGGTGGGTTGTTCAGAAATATGTACGCCGCCATTTTGTTACGTCGGTCATTTTGGATTAATAATAACACCAATTTTATATAATTTCACTGTTATCAGCAGAGCAATCCCGTAAAAATCCGAAACCGATTTCGTATTCATTAAAGTGACCAAACTTCCTGATAGATTTTATAAACTAATTTAATACTACATGTATTTCAGCGAATTATTTACATATATTTTCCCTGCTTTTTTCAAGTTATCAAAGCGTAATATTTTCCAAACAAGCGCAATAAAATTTAATATATTAAATATTTTTAAGCTAAATTGCTTCATCTTTTCGAACATATAACCTGTATTTTCACTTGTGAAAACATCCCTATTAACCTCCCTCTCATAAAGATAATACCCCCCTCATAAACACGCCCCCTCTCAAATTTATTTTGTTAAATATTTATAACATATAACCTGTATTTCATTTGAAAAAATCCCATTCTCCTCCCCCTCATAAACATACTACTCCCCCTTCAAACCTAATACTCCCCCCCAACAAATAATAATAATAATGTCTTTATTTGCAATAAATAGGGTTATATATACAGTGATGATATTGAAGTTTAAGAGCTTTGACCTATTTAGCCATCTTGAACAGCATGCAAAAAAAAATATAAAAAAATAATACCTAATAATCATAATCAAATTGATGTAACTTAAAATATTTCATAATTACATAAAATTGTGTCAAATTTAACTCTCTCAAATTTATTTTGTTAAATATCTATAAAATATAACCTGTATTTTCACTTTTAAAAACATCCCCATTCTCCTCCCCCTCATAATCATACTAATCCCCCATCAAACCTAATACTCCCCCCCTCAACAAACCTGTTTGTCGAACTCCTCCTCGTTCTCCATCCACATGTAGTCCTCGAAGTCGTCGTGCGGCGGCGGCTGCACCGGGTAGGCCCCCGCGGGCGGATAGAAAGCGCCCGCCATCACGTAACCGGCTATACAAATACGATATGGATCATCATTAATCGGCCCCTTTACGTCCCCACTGCGGACTGAAACCCTCCTTACGGTTAACGAGGGTAGGTCACAACCCTCCACGCGGATCCAACGCGGATTTGAGGGTGTTAACTACTGCAAATGCAACCTGGACCAACGGCTTAACATCTAAAGCACGGAGGAATTAGATCTAATATTTTTTTTTTGGTAACCCATCCTGTGACCTGCCATAATAAAATGGATGAAATGAATGAATGATTATCCTGGCCCATCAATAAGCTAGTTGACAACTATTTTAATACATTTTATTAGTAAATAGTCTCATGTCTGTGACTAATAATTTCTGAGATACGGAGCTATGTTTAAGGAACTCAGCCGAGAACGCTCCCTACAAATTCAAGTCACAAAAAACGTATCGGCATCTGGACAGTCTTTATCTGTGTGTTTATGTTTATAGCTTTTATAACGATGTAATAATGTAATGCTTTTTTTACAATTTTTTGTATAATATTTTCCAAATTTTTGTCATAAAATTTATTTTGTTAAACAAAATGGTACATATTATCCAAAAACCCGTACAGGGCCGTCTATAAATTACGTCACACAAAATTGTTTGTCTACACAAATTCTACTAAATATAATGTCTAATGTCAGTGCGTCGAACCTCCCCCCCCCCCCCCCTAACGTGTGACGTAATTTATGCATGGCCCCTATTTCCACTTGTATGCCTCACTCACCAGGTATATGTCCTCGGGGGATGTGTAGGGGATATACCGGTGGACGATGCACGCCCGCGTCCCCACTGCCCACCACTCCTCCACCCACACCGCTGTCAATTATTACACCGTTCGGCTGGAATGTAACAAAATGAGAGTAAAGTACAGACAGTCTTTGCTTTTAAGTCATGTTATGTACCAGAGCAGTGACATAAACAAAACATGGTACACTTTTCTATATATTTGTAGGATACACATGTATAACTACTATAGCGCGGTCGCCGAACAGAGACAATTTCGTACAATGACCCGGCATTACACATCTCTTTCACTCGGTACGCTTCTCTCCTCAACTTGAATGCCTACCTTCTTAAATTGAAGTAATAAAAAAATACGTATCTAATATTTTTATCTTAGGGGCCGTCCATTAACCACGTGATGTTTTTACAGAATTATTAACCCCCCCCCCCCCCCTTGGTGATACTTGGTGAAGTACTACCTCCCCCCCTCCACACAAATCACGTAATATATTACTACACCCCCCTCGCTCCTTGTGATATTTCGTGATTTTTTACGAATCCTATTCCCCCGCCCCCCTTTCGACCCTCACGTGATTAATGGGCAGCCTCCAACTAAGTGACTAAATAGAATTTCTTTTTTTGTCACCCAGTCGTCATCCCTATGAATACGCCCTGGACCCAAGTGGCGGGTCATGGCCTATTTTGCCTATTCCATCCAGGTTTGCCGGTGAAATGAGGAAGAAATTGAACTTAAACTGTTTAAGATATACATTAGTACGCACAAAGGTCAACGTACGAAATATTGTTAATAATATTGACGTATACGTACGAAGATAATATTGAAAAACTAACCTGCCACTGTCCATTTTCTTCATTGGAATAATAACCCCCAGTAGTCTGTGGTATTTTCATTTTTGACATACAATTTCAATACAATTTGTTTCCCATACACTAAACTTGTTACTTATAATTAACTCCTTCAATTTTCTAATGTGGCTGTGATATTGTCATAAAGTTGTCAACGTGAGTGCCAGATATTGTGTCTATATTCATTTCTGGTGATCTAAGCTGTAACAAGAGAAACGCAAGTTACTTTTGAGGTATCAGGTACGATTCTCTTTCTGCAGAACGACCGCAAACTCCTCTAACTATATTTCTAGCCACAGATATTTAATTTTACTACTTTGATCATCATCATCATCATCACCAGCCCTTTTACGTCCCCACTGCAGGGGCTCAGGCCTTCCTTATGGATGGTTAAGCAGGATGGGCCATGACCCTCCACGCTGGCCCAATGCGGATTGGAGGGTATTAACGACTGCAAATGCAGCCGGGACCAACGGCTTAACGTGCCTTCCTACGTGGAGTAGCTCGAGATAATAAATTTTTGGTCACCCATCCCGTGACCGACCCTTGCGAAAGTTGCTTAACGACTAAGATCGCGGGCCGCGGCGCTTATCGACTACGCCACCGAGCTACTCTTTACTACTTTGATATACTCTGATAATAAAGAATGAAACTAAAAGACAATATTCGCTAAGGTGTCCCTCCCTAGTCAATGTCCAAAATAAAAGATTTTCAATATTGTCTAAGCTGTGTTTCAGTTTGTTGTTTCAGATGTCCATAAAATAATTAATAATTTTTTTTTGCATCTGAGCAACATGTGTAATGTTTTCCAAATATTTATAATATACTTAGAGATAAAAAAATCGATACAGAAATTCTTTCACCTACAGGAACCTATGTCATCACGCGTATGCTAACAGGCAGTGACGGAAGGGGCGGCCCAACTACACCGGAAAACATCAAGTTTTATAAATATGATATGTAAAATTGGGAGTACCACTGGTAGATTTCATTTGTAATTAATAAACACCAGGAACAATCACAAGAAGGAACTGGCATGCATAGGATCAGACGCAACACCAATGGGCTCTGAGCCAATCAATCCTATACCGTTAAGCTGGCTGTTGGTAAGATACGTGAACACTCGAGTAAACTACATCAACAGTACTGGCACACTTTGGAGAAAGCAGGTAGGTCATGGCAACTTAAACAGAAACCTTTTTAATATAGGTGCCGAGAGTGTTTCTGGCAAACTGGGATGGCTAGAATAACCCCTGGCCACGCACCCACCGTACACAAAATAGGCGCAATTTTGACGTCGACTTGCGGAGACGCCCGTTGATAGAAGGACCAATCACTAATTGCGTGTGTGTGATGAAAAAATGGTTTTTTAGTAAACAATTATAAGAAATTGAGAAATTGGAGATTCCAAGATGTGAAACTAATACAATCAACAAGGGCTCAATTAAAGTTGAAGCCCTAGGCAAGACACTGGAATTTACTTAATTATAATGTCCCACAACCAAATCTTCAAATCCAACTCATAAGAGGTATGGAGTCATCAGATTCAAAAAGGAAAAGACACTAGGTAAAGGCATCTTAAAAGGATTTTCTGAGGTTATGGAAGGTATAATGACAATCCTGTCAAAGATTTTCACACAAAAAATTGCTTTCTATTTTAATAGAAAAGAACTCCTAAAGCCAACCAACTAGCATAGCTTTGCTCATCCTATTAATATTATAAAGGCGAAAGTTTGTAAGTATGGATGTATGGATGTTTGTTACTCTTTCACGAAAAAACTACTGGACGGATTTGGATAAAACTTTACAGCAATATAGGTTATACATCAGAATAACACATAGGGTACTTTTTACTGGGAAAACTTCTCACTCCCACGGGATACCGACTTCCACGCGGACGAAGTCGCGGGCGTCCACTAGTGTTAATTAAATGTAATAAATGATATTCTAATTGAGGAAACAGGGCAAACATCTAAATTCTTGGAACTACATACTGGAGTTCTGCAAGACCAATACTATTTATAAGGTAATGTTCAACTTCCACTTCTAAAAATAATCACTTAATATATAATAATGAACCTCTCATTATTTATGTTGTGTACACATCATTATTATTCATGTCATGTCATTACTGTATGATGTTTTAATTATAATAGGAAATCCAAAAGGGTGAAACTATTCACATTCATATCCTTTGTAGCTCAAGTATACATGATCTTAATTTTTTTCATAGTGTATATGGAAGTGAGACCCTTCTAGGGATACAGTAAATCGTTTCGTCACCGTTTAGTATTGCCATCTTGGTGGTTTAGCAATATTTGGCATATAAATTACTTTTTGCCGTTTTTCAGTGTGATATATATGATAATAACGAAAAAGTGAAAACTGACAATTGTTTCTTTGTACCACTAAACCGCATGCATTTTCTCAATTGATGCTCGAAAAAACAAAGATCAGTCGCATGCTCACAATAAAATGGTAGTGTCATTTGGCATTTATTAGTCTGGATTTTTGGAAATCTGATGGCATTTGACTCTAGATCAGCCGCTCTCACTTATTAGAAGGAGGCAACACTGTGTAACGCACATTTCATTTGCTGCTGCTGAAAAATCATTCACACACATGGTTGGTCATGGATGGTCTCTTACAGTTGTTTACAAAAATATTGCTATAGCGAATGTTGTCACAGTAAAGTAGGCATAAAGGTCAACATACAAAATTCTCTCTGTTCCGCGACTGTGCTTTACCATTAAATGTTGCTGCATGGACTCGCTTACAACACTGAGCAGCCCTTGTGATATATTCATTAGAATATAAAATTGGGAAATTTCAAGTATAAAATATCCATTTGACGACAATATCAAACAAATTTTGTTTTCCTTTTTACTACAGAAATGAGTTTTTTTTTTTTTCAACGGTGTTCCTCTATGTCTATCTATCTGTTCTCTAATATGAAATGTTCTTCAAATATAGTAACAAGTTCAGACAAGAATCAGGTAATTTGCTTCAGAGAAACCCTGTGTGATAATTATCTTGATAAATATACCTTGAAAATTATAAAACACTACATAAACTCTTTTTGTACTTTAGGACTTGTTTTTAAATGAAAATCATCTTTTAACAACTATTTTTATTTTTCTGATAAAGAAAATTGTCTATGGTGGACCTACAAAAACAAAAAAAAAATTAAAAACCCCCTTTTTGTATATTTTTTTAAATTTATATAATGTATATTTAATTTCACTTTTTGTTGAATAACATTTGAATGTTATTGTTTATGTAATTTAATAATTTTAAACAAAAATAAAAGTTTGCACTATAATGAATTACCTCAAAAAATAATTATCTCGCAAAAAGAATTATCTTGGTAATTACGAACCCTGATTTGCTTGCACGAGAACATTATTGCAAGATGTTGTTTCTATTCAAAATATTTAGACATTTTAAGTAGCTTGGCTTCTTTACACGCTTAAAAATATCTCATCTTTTGATATGTGATTAGATAGATAGATAATTAGTTTATAGGACTACTAGTACCACTACATTACAAGGTTATTGTGAAATACTCAGTCGAGGTATTATTAATATTAGCAACATCAGAATGATTCGCACAACCACACCAAAATGTGAAACATAAGTCCAATGCATCATTTTATAATAAATTTAGAAATTATTTAATAAGAAACAAATTGAGGAAACAAACTTTTCAAAACACAATATAATAATTGATTATTAATCTCTATCTCATTAAAATCATATAAACTGTAGTAAATTACTACATTAGTATTTCATCAAACTATTTAAAATTTGCTTAGTCTAACTTAAACAACACAAATGCCTCACTGCACTTTAAGTACAAACTTAGTACAAGATATTTTACAATACAACCTATTTAAGCACTTTAGAATGCTATCATGCTCCATTAAAATAAAGTGCCTACAATATAAAGTGATTATTTATGATAAGGCAAAGGAAAAGTTACACCATTTTTGACACATACAGCCACCTCAATCCACATCATCACAAAAAAATGCATACAGATAAAATTAGTATTAAAAAATAAAAGGCAGTAAACTCCAATTACTTGCACCTCGAGTGAATTTAATAATAATAAAAATAAAAAAAACGACCTCTTTCGTGTTGCTTTAAAAGTCCATGCAATTAGCGAATGTTATTTTATGAAAAGTAATGTCAATAGAAGTAGCAACACGGCCGAATTGTGGTAATCTGATAAAATATACACTTTCTATTTTAACGGAACCATCCACGTAAGAGGTTTTCCTTACCGCTATATCATAGTTGTAAACACAAACTTATTTTTGAAATTAGAAACAGGAACAAGTGTATAAGCCAAGCGTAAAAATAGATCAACCTAGAATTCAAAATACATAGGCACTCGAGACCCAATTAAACGAATGCATGGCGACGTTCTAGCTGCATTACAGACGCACTCTGGACAACGTATACTGAGCAAGAGCCATGAAATTGGCAAATAATTACAACAATTTTAGCACGTGTCCATTTAACAAATCGTTTCTTCTAGCAACGGAAAAGGTACTCACTCTTATGATGAAGTTTGTCGTGCCTCTACGACTTTAAAATAATATTTCGCCGTGCTCTATACGTGTTCCGTAATTTTTGACGCACTTTTATTTCCTTAAATATTACCACTATAACCTCTAATTTCACAATTTTACACACACGACGATCGCCAGCCTTCGTGGCGCAAATGGCTACCAATTTGAACTTCGTCCGATACCAAAACCCAAAGAACTAAAAAAAAACCATGAACAACTTCAGAGTAGTTGATGCCGGTGTTTCGTTTGGTGATGTAATTTTTTTATTTACTGTAGAACAATTATATATAAATTAAAAATTACCTTTCTTAGCGACTATCATACTCTTGTAAATTTTGCTGAGCCAAAATGATTGATGTATAATTTGTTTTTTTTTGTATAGATTTATAACATACTGGCTGGTTACGTCAAAGTGACAGTTTATACTTTATGATTCCAATCCTAATACATTATTTAAAATGTAATTTGTATGTTTATATTCCAAAAATAACAAAAAAAAAGTTGAAATGTATTTTTGTCGTCTAGGCAAAACAGTACTTTTAGATACTATGTAGTTTGTATTAAGATGTGTGATGAACAGGCTGCCTTAGGAACAAGTATCATATTCATGCAATTAGAATGCACCAGAAACTTGTGCCCTCCTAGTGTATGGTATATAATACTAACAGTATATTAATTAATTCATTTAATTATTAAATCTCGATAAATGCACTCAATATATCGCTTTTACATTGATACTATACATGAATAGATATTATTTCATCCGATATACAAAATACTGTAAAAACATCAATGCACATTAAACATAAATGCACATTCGCAGCGGGCGAGAACTTGACGCAGAGTACCTATGTCGTATACGATACCTAGGAAAAGTCGTTCCGATTGCTAATATTGAAACAATGGAATAATAAAATAACGCGAAATAAAATTAATAAAACCGGTTATTATCATAATAAGCGGTCTGTATCAGATGCCTTTGCATTATATTGAAAAAAAAAAACAAACACTGGCTGTAGGGATGCAAGATTTATAAGCAATTTGAAATATTTAAATCGGTATATGTCAAATTTAGTCAACTTCAAATGATCTTGTATGTAAAAACCTTATACATATTACACATAATTAATAAAATTTGTTTTATTGTTGCTTTCTTATAAATTTATTCAAAATAAGGAATTTCAATAATTGGTGTCAGCTCCTAAATTTAAGAGCGGTGTGTAATGGTGGCTTGAGGTTATAATGGGAAAATATCTCATCGCCACTTTAAATACAGTGGAACTGGGTTGGATATATTTTTATGAAATTAATTATACAAAAATAATATAATGATAAACAGGGGTGTATTTACCCTAGGGCCAGAAGGGCTATAGCCCGTTGCGGCAGGCCGCGAGGGGCGGCCCAGGGTTAGGGCTTTGGTTTGGACGTTTGAAAAAATACAAAAAATATTTTCAGACTTAAGCCTAGAACGCCCCTGAGCCACCTTTCCACATGTTGATTTAATGTCTGAAGAAATTTGAAATTCAATTAAAGTATGAAAGCCGCCCCTTGTGATGTGCGTGGATTTAATGTCTGGAGAAATTCGAAATTAATTGAAGTATGCAAGCGGCCCCTTGTTCTTTCCTGAACTGGTTGAACCGTCTATTTTTTTTCCGCCTCGGTTTTTTTATTTTATGTCTGAAGCAAGTCTGAAGCCAAAAAAATAATTTTAGTATTTAGCCTAAGTCGCCCTGCGCAAGTTAATTTCTAGAAGTTCTAAAATGTACAGGGTAAGCTTTACATTGGGGCACCTTGTTCCATTGGTTTAAAAGCGATATTGCAACAAAACTGTACAGGTTGATCTGCACTTGACTGTACTAGTCTATCTAGAAAAATAATAAAGATTTCGTATGTTCGGAAGATATCAATAAGTATGCAAATCTATCACAACGTTCATCTAGGTATGGTAGGCGCTTTGTTTTCGTAGAGAGAGATAGAGGGGTGGAGCCGGCGGGGCGGGGTCACGCCGCGCAGGCGCCGACGGTGGCCGCGGCGGCCGACGGCGGAGGAGGGGTGACGCCGTTCGGTTCGTTCGTACCTACTTTACTTGTTTCAAGTTATCTCTCGTTTGCGCATCTAATTGTAAGATTAAAAACAATAAGGTAATCAATCAGTTAACAGTTGAGTCAGTGCTTATATATTAATTAAATTAATCCAGTTCATGTCATCATGAATCTGAATAAAAAAAAATGAGCGGCCACGCTTACAGAAAAAAAGCGTTGGAAAGAAGAAACAAAGAAGAAAAGCTTGTCAAACAAACAGCAAAAATTGATAGTTTTTTGAAAAAGAACAATGACGAAGTGTCAAGTTCTACAAGGTTGAATGACCTAGCAGAGATCGAGGCGAAAGAGGTTAGTAAAATGAGTTTTTTTAATACCTAACCTAGATTTGATATCTTTATAAATTTTCAATGTCAATCTTTATAGGTACGAATATAATGTAGCTTACAAATTTTAATATTATCTACTCTACATTCGTTTCGTATTGGTAGAAAATATCATCATTTCTGCAATTGTGAGTTGGTTGTAGGTTTGTAGGTACCTTGGTGAAGTAGGTAAATTGGTGACCAGCGGTTTGTTGTTAAAATTACAATACAATTAAAACTGCGCGGCATCTATTCTACTAATGGAATGATAATGAACGAACAACAAAAAAATATTCTCCAATTTTCTTCAGCGCAAAGACTTCAGAGTGCGCTGAACGGCAGTAAGTGAGGTGAGATGAGCATGCAAGCGTATTTTTCGTCCTAACCATCATAGGTACGGTACCTATAAGATAAGATATAAGGCGCGCTTGGCGTGGGCTTATTAATTTATTTATTTGAGCTCACTTCTATTTGTTTTCATGTTCAATGCTTTGTGCTTTAGTTTGGTTATATTATAGGTATTTATGGTATCAGTGTGTGATAGTTTTATTTTATTTACGCAATTAATTTTTCACCACTTCGTATATGGAATAAAATAAACATAAATTATTATATTAATGTAAAGTATTTTTCACGTCACGTTACTAACATATTATTTTGCTTTGTTAGATAGGTTCTTGTTTATTGTGTTAGTGCATGAACATGAACTTTTTTTGCATTTTTTCCAGATTACGGTGGAAGGGAAAAATAAACCCAATGACAATATAAAAGCATCCGATTTGACTACGCCAGATCAAGTCGCTTCTAATAGTACTAATATTATTAAGAAATCTAACCCTACTGCTACCGTGGCTTCCTGCTCAGCATCTTGCAATCCCGCATGTGATTTAATTTCAACTAGTCTGCCTGCACCTTTGCATGAAGATTCTGCTATGGTCGATAAACAAAGTGAACTAAAATCTTCAGCAGTCGAAAGTGATCCAGCTCTGTGGGTTGTAACTGAAGATTTAATAGATCATTTTTCAAGAAATGGATTTGAACAAAATATTGAAGGCGAAGATTTTTCCAAATCCAAGCGAAGATCCGAGGATCAATATCGCTTCTTGAACATAAAAATATTTAAAACTAGACTCATAAACGGAGAGAAAGTTTGTCGTAATTATTTAATATATTCAAAATCGAAGGATTCCATATTTTGTGGACCATGTCGTCTTTTCGAAAGTGAACATGGAGGTCAACTTACTTCTGAATTAGGTTTTTCTGATTGGAAACATGCTCACGAGAGACTTAAGGTTCATGAGTCTAGTTTGGGGCATAAAAACTGTTTGCTAAAAATGAAAAATCGGGGACAAGTAGAGACCCGGGTTGATTCTCAATTATATATACAATTAGAAGATGAAAAAAAGTATTGGCGTAACGTATCACTTCGAGTAGTTGTAGCTGTGAAACATCTAGCTACGCGTGGACTTCCTTTTCGTGGAAAGACAGATAAATTTGGATCCACAAATAATGGAAACTTTCTGATGATGTTGGAAGCTATTTCAGAGTTTGATCCATTTCTTGCCAAACATATTGAGCATTTTGGCAACCCAGGAAAGGGCAGCACCTCTTACTTATCATTTGCAACATATGAAAAAATTATTGAAATTATGGTTCACAAAGTTACCGAAACCATAATTGAGCAACTTCAAAAAGCCAAATACTTTTCTTTTAGTGTTGATTCTACTCCGGACATAAACCATGAAGATCAACTTTCTTTAATTGTGCGATTTGTTCAAGATAATGCAGAACCAGTTGAACGTTTCCTTTGCTTTCTGCCAAATACTGGTCACAAAGCAGAAGACATGTTGCAAGCCATTTTGAAGACTTTTGACAAACTGAATATCGATATTGCCAATTATAGAGGTCAGTCTTATGATAATGCAAGCAACATGTCGGGGCAGTATAACGGCCTGCAGGCAAAGATTAAAAAAAATGCCAATATGCAACATATATACCTTGCGCCGCACATTCCTTAAATTTGGATCCTCAGCAGCTGAGTGTTGCCCAGAAGCTACAAAGTTTTTTGGAGTATTGCAAAATCTGTACGTATTTTTTACAGGATCAACGGAACGTACAAAAATATTGCAAACATTTTTAACGGAACCTGAAAATGTAACCGTTAAAAGTTTGCTACATACGCGGTGGTCGGCAAGAGATGATGCTTGCTCGAGCCTGAATAAAAATTGGGAACAAATAATTAAAGCTCTGGAAGCAATAAAAAGTAACTCTTCGCAACAAAAAGCCTTAATCAAAAATGAAGCTACAGGTTTATTGGCTCAACTGAATTCCTTAGAAACAACGATATTATCGGAATTCTGGGGATCAGTCCTAAAATAATTTAATACCGTTTCTAAAGTTTTGCAAGGTGTGGACACAAACGTTGAGGTAGTCTCCAACCTTTACGATTCCCTGATTACTTTTGTGAAAAATCAACGCGAATTATTCGATGCATTTGAAAAAGCTGGAAAAGAAAAGTGTACTGAAGATTACAAAGATAGCCGGAAAAGGATAACAAAAAGAAAAAAACGAGACGATGAGCAACGCGAAGGAGAAGTAATTTTACAAGGACGGGACTATTTTAAAGTGAATACTTTTTTGCCAATATGCGACCAACTGTTGGGCGAGTTAAGGAGGCGTAAAACATCCTATGACGCTGTAACCGCCAAATTTGTATTTCTATCCAATTTAAGTACACTATCTGAGGCGGAAATTAAATTGAACGCATTATCACTCCAAAAGTCTTATCCTACTGATCTTGCGGATGATTTAAAGGATGAATGCATACTATTAAAGAATTTTTTGCCGTCTCAGGGACAAGAAACTAAAACAAGTTTACGCGAACTAAACTTATTAATTAATAAAAAGGATCTGAAAGTGGCGTTTCCTTACACTGAAATTGCGTTGCGCATATTTCTTTGTACTGCAGTAACGAATTGTAGTGCAGAACGCTCATTTTCGGTACTCAAACGGATAAAAAACTATTTAAGATCGCGTCTTATCGAAGAACGGCTTAATAATTTGGCAATTTTGAACATCGAAGCCGATTTAACAAATAAAATTGATTATGACGATGAAATAAACGAATTTGTCCACAGTGAAAAATTTTGTCCACAGAAAAAAAATGTAAAATATAAAATCGATAATTTTTTTTTTGTTTTCATTCCTTGATGGGGCGGAAAGCTACAGGAGCCCGGAGCGCGCAATCTTAAAATACGCCCCTGATGATAAATATAAACTTGAAGGAAAAAATCTGGGCTACGTTATAAATCCTGAATGCGAAGTGAAATAGTGAGCCTTTCACAAATGCCACATGGTAATATCAATCGTTGCATGTTAAAATTTAGACAAGTGATTGAAGATTTAATCCTTGGACTTCATTCAAATATTGTAATTTTTCCATATCGATATCACTGTTTCATCGATATCGAGATATATTTATATTTTTTATATATATCGGTTTACCGAAATTTTACCGTTGCATCTCTACACTGTTTATTTTTTTTTATTTAAGAAAGACGGAGTTTTTAAATTTTTGCTTCGCTCGAGTCTATATAATTATTTCTTATTTTGGACAATTTTGAAATCAATCACACAAATAAATCGTTTCAATATGGGCGCTCCATTTATGGAGCTGGAGAAACCCCTTGACGATATCGCGATGTTGTGTCGCGGCTGTCTCGCAGACTCCGGAGAAATGAAGGATATGTACGAATGGGGCTTGGCCGATGGCTTCTGTAAACTCACTGATGTTCAGGTACATACACCATGTCTTATCAGCCTACTAATGTCTCCTTGGTGGGGTGGATTAGCATACCTGTTCGCCTTAGGTCATGAACTATCAATCTAGGGTTACCAACTATACTATAAATTTGGTATTACAAACAAAATCCTCGTTGCAATCGGTCCTCTTAGATTACAAATGTTTCATTGAATGATTTGTATTGATTATTATTTACTTCAAGGCAGACTAGAGAACAGACCCTCCCGTTTTTACCATTCTAATCTGTTCAAGATTAATAGAACCAACCGTGTAAAGTAAAATGTAACGGTGTTGTCTTGTGGGGAAAGTCTACTGACGCTCGAAAGTGTTTTTATCCAACAAAAGAAATGTATAAGTATATTAACCAACATTGACAAAATGGATTCCTGTAGATCTCATTTTAAAAATCATTCCATATTGACATTGACTTGTTTGTATATACTTGTAAAACACAAAAACCTGTATTCTCCTATTAAAATTACTAAGCAAAACGAAACCAACGAAACCAAAACAAAATAAAAGTTAGGATTTTCTAAATTAAAAATTGTCCCGTCGAGTCCCCATTTGATGACAATCAAAATATATAACAACATACTGAACAAAATAAAGCAAGTAAAACAACTAAAACCATTTACTGAACATTTAAAAACATACCTTATTGACAAATGCTTTTATAATATTGGCGAATTTTTTAATGATAAATAGGCATTATGTATGAACAAAAATATATGTGTTAGGGAAATGTAAAACTTTATTAATTAATTTAGGACTGAAACTGTAAAAAAAAAGAACTGTTTTTTTTGTTAATATTATTATTATTTCAATTTAAATTATTTGAAATTGACATTAAATTTGAATTTGCTACACCCTTACAGGGTGTCGCATGAACTGTACTAATTGTTGAATTACTTTATAGTATGTGACATGCAATAAATTATTATTATTATTAAATAGTTATAATTTGTGTTACAATAGGATGACCAATTTTTCGTCCGTCTGGTAGGTTATTGATGAGTATTAAACACATATTTTTTGCATAATCAATAAATTACGGTGATACATTGAGTTGAAATTTTAACAACACCTCACCATTGTACATTTTCTACATAGTTATGATGTTAGGAAGCTTGCACTCCTCATCTTTAATGCCTATTATGTAAGCCATTTTTTGCTTAACGTAATAAAGTCTATTATCTAATTGATGGATCAAATTAATTATTCTTTTTTTGTACCTAAGCGTCATCCCTACTATAAAAAAATAATAAGAGATGGGTTCTAAAATTAGAAAGTTCTGTTAGATGGTTCAGAGCCTATTCAACTTAGTGAACCTCTGGTTTAAGCTGTTAACTGGCATTATTAAAAGTAAAACCAGGTCCATCTGCCCTAGCACCCCCCTAGGCTAGTTTTGGCTCATAAGTCATAAGTGCAAACATAATCATTATTCGAATAGACTTGCTTAGATAAGTGCTTTTGAATCGTCCAACATTGATCTGGCTACCACTCGATCAGGACGTCTTTTGGCTGATAAGAAGAACGAGCAAGAAACTCACCAGCTCTAGATACTGAGTGATGACATTTACAAAAACCATGTCATTACAGATCAATACATTATAAACGGAGCCAAAAAAAAAAAACGATGGTCCTAGAACGAGTGGCATAGGGATCATTTAATAATGATGGAAACAAGATAATGAGTTTAGAAGTAATCACCTATCCAGTTGCTGGATCATCTCTTGGCTCATGGCTTATAATTATAATGCATACATCATTATAATAATTCCTTTGACTAATTGCAGATGGAAAGTACAGAACCTATTTCACGTTTGCTGTGCATTAACTGTGAAGACACATTGGCAAAATGCATAAGCTTTAAGAGGCAATGTGGACAATCTGATGCACTTTTAAGGAAGCTAGCAAAGGTAATGTCGTTTGATCATCATAATGCACTATCAGATTATTTGTGTTAAGTGTTAATGATCTTGAAATGATAGAAAACAAAGAATGGAGAGATACTCAATGGAGTATTGTTCCTACAAGATAAAAACGCTCACATCACATCTGCTTATAGTCAATAGACTGATTGCAAATAAAAATAATAATAAAAAAAAAGTGTTATAAAAGGAAACACATACATTTTATTACATTAACAGACTGTCCAACACAACGACAAAGGTTTAGCTGGAATTTGGTTTAATATGTTGGTCTGCTAACAGTAATTATGGTTCTGTGTTAGTACATAGAATAAGATCTCATTGGCACTAACAACTTATAAATGTCTGTAAAAGTCTGAAATAAAGTGTTAACATTATCAATATAAATGGTTCCGCAAATTCAATCAGTCACATGACATTTTGAGCGTGACATCATATTTCAATTACTTGTTATTTTAATGTGGAAGTCCATTTTTGTTATTGAGTACAAGTTTAGGTTATATCTATATATAAAAAAATTTGTGTCACTATGTATGTTGCCAATAAACTCCAAAACTACTGAACCGATTTCTATCAAATTTCACATGTAGCCGTATTTTGGTCTAACTTACTGGATAGGTTAGTTATCATCTCAATTATTCGCTTATGTCGTGAATATAAACGAATAAAATGTTCTAATTAATTGTTTGTTAAGCAAGTGTTTATTTACTGTTTAGTTTTATGAAGTTTTGCAAATACACCCTAGATGGCGTTTATTCTAAAGTAATCTGCGGTAACGTTTCTTTCAAAGAATTTTGCGTAGATTACGTTTTCGATTAAGTTTTGTGTAAACTTCAGAACTGTTTTTTTTCATCTTTATTTCAAATTGCAATGAATTGGATTAATATCTCTAATGTTTCAAAGATAAAGTGCTGAAACATATTGGATATTCGTTGGTATTTTGTTGTACTATATTCGAACTTAAACATCAAGGTAATTTCATCATCAGCTCAAAAAACAACAGCGTTTTTGGAAAATATGATGCCCAAAGTAACTATATCACGCGGACGAAGTTGCGGGCAAAAGCTAGTATAATTAATAATAATCTAACATTGACATAAAAAAATCAAATATTGACATATAATTATAATTAAATTATCCGACTAAATGAGAAAATTGTGTAATTTAATAACGAATGGCATATTTGTTCAATGGTTCTTTGAATAAAGTCTTATTATTATTCAAGTTTTGGTTGGTCATAAACTTTGTTACGACAAAAAAGCTGTAACAGGTTTTGTCAAGAAACTACTGGCTGACCTGACTGTCTACTCAGCTGTCCCTGATATCTTTACCTCTATGATTATTTCTTTTCAGAAAACAGCAGATACCCAATCAAATGCTTTACAAACGGAAGGGAATACAATATCATACGCACTATATGATGACCATTTAACAGTGATGATCACATCTGAAGATACGCAAGCCAAAATATATCTGCCGTGCCCTTACCAATGCAAAAATAAGTTCCAAAAGAAACATGACCTACTCGCACATCTCATCAAATCACACAATGTTAACGAAAATAAATTTAAAATTGATTCACAATACTATTGCAAAGAAACCGAATGCTCTTATCATATATCTTCTGGTTCCAAATGGTTCTCGGGAAGAAAATTTCTAAACCAGCATTACAGAAAAGTACATAATCGCAAAATATTTACATGCCCCGTATGTAATCTAAAATTCTCTTCAGGATCCGATTATAATAGGCATTTGAAAACTTGTAATATGACATTCTCTTGTACAGCGTGTAATGCTAAATATAACTGTAGCGAAAAACTAACAGTGCATTTAATGAGAAAACATCCTGAATTACATAAACGTTTTAAAGAAGAAAGAAAGGCTAATAAAAGGAAAGCAAAACAAGAAAGCGAGACGAAAAAGGCGAAAACAAATTCAGAAAAGTTAGCTGAATTTATTTGCGACAGTCCGAAGCGAACATCAGCAACTCAGACACTAAACATTGAGGAATGTATAAAAAATGATTTTCCCCTGGTGCCATGGAATTCAATCCCTGGAAAGAACGACTCTAATGAATCTAAAAAAGACGAAATATCAACACAAACTGTATTTGAAGATTTGCTATCTATTAAATCGCAGACGAGCGAAGATGAATCTATATTCTTCTCGGAAACCGTTTCGCTTTCCGATATACAAACTCAAACATTTCCTTTAGAATTTGGATTAAGTCGTTCCAATAAAGAAACAATTACTTCTGAGACTCAATCGCCAAGCCTCAGCATAAAAGAGACTCAAACATGCTTCTGTCTTTATGATTCACCAAAACCGAATTATAGACTCTTTGATAGCATATCGTCAAGTCCATGTAGTATAAATTTGACTTCAACTGAAACTCAAACTGCAGAAATGAAGTCTAATATCAAGTCGGACGTACTTTTAAGCTTTAATTCTGCTGAGACTCAAACGCATTTTACTGACGACATTGATAACGATATTTGACGTTGGCAATATCTATAGAATATTTGGATGATATCCTAGGACGGGCGCCAGACATGTACAAAATTTTAGACGGAGTTTGAACGGACAGTTACAAAACATTTAAGTGAATATTTGGGTTGCCAGACTTGTTTTTAAATTATTTCTGGTCACATTTGTCGCAAATATGAAGACGACATAAAGGCATATAGAAATATTTTTTATTAGAAAATCGTTCGTCGTTTGCGGGGATTTTTGGATCCCATAATGATGGTTCTTTTTGAAGAAGCTCTAGAAATTCATTAACAACACCGTAACTAACGAAAATACAACACAAAACTGCTCAAGCTATGCTAAACATTGCTACAAGTCTGTCAGGCCATACTAACTTTGAACTTTGTTAATTTTATGTACGCTCTAAAACCGAAACAAACTCCAAAAGTTTATTCATACTTTCCACACATTCACAAATGCGTCTTCTTTGGTGTTTGAGCACATGTCTGGCACGGGCTTAATAGTTTCAAAATTTAGCTTTAAGTGTAGCGTTATAGTTACATTAGGTGAAAATAAATATTATATTTATCTGAAAAAAAAAGTTAGTTAATAAGCAATAGAGTGGTATGAGCATTCTATATATTCTTTTATTTGTATTAAATATTTATGTCTAGTCCAAAAATTGAAAATATTTACCATAGTTTTCACAGGAAATCTGAATCTGATGAAGGAAATATTTATAATAATGAAAAAAAAAAAAAAACTTTACATTACATGTCTTAAGTTATAGTCAAACGTGTAAGCATTTATTGTATCTTCTGAATATAATTATAAAAATGAATGTATGTACACACGTTACTAACGAATGACTGTACCAAATTGGATGATTCTTATTTGTTTGTATATAAAAAAAAGTATGAAAAAGAAAGTATTTATTAGATTTTATCAGAATTAATTTTTGCAATGTAATATAAAAATTGAATGACGATATCTGACAGAAGACTTTGACAGATCTTAAATAAATAATAAAAGATGGCGGTATTCAGTTGGTCAGCTGGCAATATTTATTTAACTGTAATTTTTAATGTAAATACGATCTGAATTTAATAAGATGGTAAATTTTATTATTAATTTGTAATAATTGTTAAGTTGGTTGTTAATAAAAATAATAAATGTTATGAAACTTGGATATTGTTGTATCTTTTGATCATTGCGGTATGTCATAGAGCTAAATCAATCTTTTGCTATTAATCTCTTCGGTCGCATCCCTTATAGTTCGCATGAAAGTAAACATCTGGCGGCGGCTTGAAATAAAAATGTGTAATCGATAATAGGCTAGTTGACAACTTTTTTTATTTCATAAATAAATAGTCCATTAACATCTGAGAAATAATGTCGAAGTAACAGCATGTCTGCGATTAATAGTTTCGGAGATACGGTGCTGTGTTTGTAGAACTGCTGCTAGTTGGCCGAAAACGCTCTTTACAAATTCAAGGCACTCAGTGACGTCACACGGTGCTACAGTAGCCAAAAATGTATGGGCGTCTGGACGATTTTTGTAATATCTTTGTTATTTGTGCGTTTATGTTTATAGATGTTATAATGAAAGTTGTTACATTTTTTATATCTAATTTAATGCCTTATGTATTTTAGCAAATTTTTGTAGTAGATTTTCTCTACTTTTTTCAAGTTTTCAAAGCGTAAAATTTTCCAAATCAGTGACTTAAAATTTGTTTTGTTAAACAATTATAAGTTAAAATGGTTCATATTTTTCGAAGATATAACAAAAACCTGTATTTTCACTTGTAGGACACAAGCCTATTATAATAATCAATATCGATGTATAAAGGCCGTATCTTTTAAAAGTAAAAAAATAAATAATCACGCGTTTGAAAATAACATACTTTCTTACGCGCCATTTTTTCTCCCGATCTAAAAACGATTTTGTTTTTTTTTTGTGAAAATATAATATATTTTCTTGTTATATAGATAGATTACTGAAAAAATAAATTTATATTTTTAATGACCGCTGGTTTGCGAACCTCTTAAGAGGCTCGCAGGAAAGGCGTGTCACGTGACCTGATCCTTTTAAAAAGGCTTATCTATCGAGTTCGTCTATCGAGCTTGGTGGCAAACTTTTTTTTTTACTCTGCGACTTGGCGATGAATATAAATGTTAATTTATTTTTACTAAAAATATTTGTTCTTCATGCTTCTTCACTGTTTTTTTTTTCGTTTGTATATCGTTTATACTTTAAATAAAAACTTAAATCATTAAGTAAGAACATTATCGAGAATGATTGTTTTGTTAAACAACTTTAAATCGTTATATATCCTAAACTATTATTTAAAATGAAAAATGATAAAAGGAACCTAAAGATGATTTTGACATACCTATTCAACGACACCCCACTTGACATAGTTCATGGACTTTTTTTTCATTTTGACAATATGGCGTCTGGTTATGAATTTTGATTACTGTCATGTCTTTAGTGACACTCGCAAGTTTAAGACGAATCGATTGACATAAGAATCATCAAAATCGGTCTACGCATTTGGTCTCTAGAACGCCACATAAAAACAAACATACATAAATACATAGATAGACTGATAAACACATCAACCAGCTTTGCGTCGCGCAGTCGGGTAAAAAAAACAAATATTTCACTCGCGACGATTTATCTATTATATCTATATATGCGAGGATCAAGGGATCCTAGACAAGGATCTGGGTGAGTATTGAAATCAGACTGAGCTAATATTAAAGTACTACTAAAGAAGCTCTGAGAAGGGACTGCTGACTAAGCAGTTGCTATAAACCTAACTACAGAAAGGTATAACAGTACGCTTGATGGTTCTTATGTTAGATTTACACCAGCACTTTTAAACGAAAATCTTTTTTTTTTATCCAAGATTGTCTAAGAGGCCTAAGATGGGACGAGTTTGCCCAGCAAATGTTTTAGTTTGCCCATTTGAATTTAATTTATTATTAACTAGCTGTTTCGGGCGACTTCGCTGGCGTAAGTTATAGCATAATTCACCTGCGTATTATGTAGCTTCCTGTGAGAGAAAATCGGTTCAGTACTTTCAGAGCCTTTTCAACTCAAGCGGACAAACATTCTCATATTTTCTCTTTATAATATTAATATAGAATGGGTAAGCAAATAAAAACAAACATTTAAATTTCATCAATTATTTTATCTATTAACGACATACACTAATTACAAAATGAAACATAAACGCCATCTAGTTTCCAATTTCAACACTAAGTTGTTTAACAAGAAAAATTCGTAGAATTTCAACATTGGACAAACGTCGTTCCATAAGGCCGCTAGTATCACAACAACAGGTGAGGGGCATGCGCATTTGTGAGATAAACATATATATCTATACATGTTCAATGTTATCAACAATCATACGAGTGTATGTATATACTCGAATTTAACGTATATTTAACATGGACATGACTCTAAAGTAAGGCCAGCAAAATAAGATTTAATACAAAAACAAATAACAAATGTTTTGTCACTCATCCTATGACCGGTCAGAGCGCGCTAACCTCTGCGCCAATGAGCTCCTTTATCCTATTATATGCAAATGACAATTATTATATTATATATATTTATGAGAAAACAAGCTATTTGGTAGCTATTTGCTATATTAACAACGTTTTCAATATTAGTTAATCACGTGATCAGTACTACCAAGCTTAATTTGTAAAAATTAGTAGATGAACCGCCAAAAATTGGTAGCTTTAGAGAGAAAAATGTAGATTTCACTAAACTGCATAAAATTAAAGAGCAGAACGAAACGACATGTTAACGGAAACATTTGCCAGGCCGCTTTCAGTTAAACGTTCGAATAACCTAGGTAACTATTTTTAAAATTGTCGATTACTTCAAAAGTAGTAGATTTACTGATAAAAAAAGCAGTTTTTGACCAACGAACAAATTATGTATATGAGATATGAGAAAGATATGAAACGGTAAGATAGTTTGCGTACTTCATCTCGTTTCGATGGCCTTACTTTACTATTAAACAGTAGTATCTAAAATTTATATAATAGACAGATATAATTATGATAAATTACATTTTTTATTACTGTACACTAAATAAACATATAGAAAATTCTGTGATCGCAGGCATATCAACACTATGACAACGTGTACGTGTGTGTTGTCATAATGTGGACATGTCTGTAACAAGTAATACCAACTCTAATCATTGGTGATTAAATAACAACATTTAATAGGTTAATTACATTCAATATAAAGCCAAATTTATTTGACTACGTATTTATTTTACAATTAATACTAAAATCGAAATTCTAAGACGTTTATTTTTTTAGGTTTTACCAGCACGTTACATTATAGGCCAAAGAAAATCAATTATGAAGTTAAATAACAAAAGATTGAGGCTTAAAATAGTTTAGTGTATTTCGCTTTTAATAACAATAACATTAGATATAAACATCTATCCACAATATTTTCAGACACCATTCAATTCTACAAATTATTTAACAAGGTAACATCTATTTATAGGTTTTACATTAATTAACCAACCAATCAGTTTAGGACACAGAAAATATAAATATATGAATTATAATAAATTGTGACTTTAGAATTTCGATTTAAATATAAATTTTAAATACAACTGGTTTACGCTGACGCTAGTGACATATAAAACAATTAGCATTTCATTCAAAGCAAATTTGCTTATATCAATTTGAAAATATCACAAACGAACTTTATAAATGTTCAGCTCGTAACCAAAAATGGTGACTGGCGAGGTAGCAAATTGGAGGTGCGGGTGTGAAACGGAACGAGTAACCATAGCAACGCAGTGTACCGGAAACTTTAATCGCCATTTTGGTTCAACTAAGCCGTGTATTATAAATAATTCTATTGTATTCAATTGTAAATTACCATTATCAAACATTACTTTTTTTTTATAACACACAACATTTGACATTAATTCTACAATTAAAATATAATAAAAGCATAATACAAATATTATAAATTCGTTACTTTACTGTAAATACGTATACTTATTACATGTAAATGTCAACATAATAAAAGAAAAAGAAAATTCATTATTAAACAAATATTCTTAAGATACGAACTGGCTCATATAACAGCTTATAATATTTTTTGTTACGTTAAAATACAGGGTTATTAATAAAACACATTGATCCTTGCAGTAGTATAACACATCATCAACAACATTTGTTACACAAAATTTAAACATTACAGAACACTGAACAAAATATTATATTCTAAATTTTTATTGTATCGTTGCAACATATATAGGTCTAGGTTTTATTCATAAACAAAAGCACGACGCTTCGCTCTTATGCTGGCGTAATCTTGAAGATGGATAGTTCGAATTCGAATGCAAAATATTACGAAACATCAAAAATCATTGATTAAACGGTTAAAAGCGTGGAATACTCCACTTGAGGCTATAAGAATAGTCACCAGATACATTTAAAATCATAATAAAAGCACTTTTACTATCAGGTGAGCATAATCCTATTATATTGTATTATGTATGTATCTATCAACGTTGGTATTTTATAAACTTATTTATAATTTTAGTTTTTTCCTAATTTTTCACACAGTACACTATTTTTTAAATGTAATTTGTAAGATTTTATCTCTGCTATCAGATATCAGATTTTATCGGCTGCCTACTGTTTTTTTTGTTTGTAATTATTTCGTTGTTTGTAAAATAAAATGTTAAATAGATAAACGTTGTCATTTGATGCAAACTATCTGTTCTAGATTGTCGGCGTTTTACAAAATAGCCCTGTATATGACAGCAAAATACTCCAATTCAATACATATCCAGAAATTAACTGAGACATGCTCTGTTGGTTTTGAAATCTCCAATAAATATTGGCGTGATAGAATAACCAAGAACAACGCGATAAGAGAAGCTGATATTACATAGAATATAGAAATCGATATCATTTTAACTCGATATCGTCATAGTTTTTAAACTGCTAACGTTATAAAGCTTTTTAAACTATTATTTCATTAAATTTTGTTACACTCTAGTTACTTGCAGTTAAATAAGCAAATAAAAAACTGACAATTTAGTTTGATAAAAAAAACCCATTAAAACTAGGACCTACTGTATCATACTCTGTAACATACAAAAAAATGTCAAATAAAGATGGCACTACAAAAGTATTTATAATTATTATACATTTATAAACTAATCTCAAAAAGCCAACATTACACCGCTATTAAAAATAAAACACCTATTTATTTATAATAAGAATAAAATATAAAAAAAATCATATATAATGCTAATAGAAAAATATAATAAAACACTTTGAAAAACTCATAAAGCATTATCGATGATAAAAGCACCATATGGTCTATTAAAAAATAAAAAATATATACAATTTGTAATTTACTCTATGGCACTATATTTGTATTCAATATCACGGTATCTGTGATAAAAAAAGGAAGATACGATAATACTTGTACAAGTGGCTACAGTAAATAATATCTATGCACTATTTGCTATTGTTTTGAATTTGTTTCTGTACCTGTAAATCCACTTATTTTTCGTACTTCATGAGCATTGTCATTAACGCCATTTATATCCAAGTTCTGGTAGTTTTAGTTACTTCTGTTGAATGGAATGTGATGTGTGTGTTTGTGTGTATTTCGGCAGTTTGTGTGTATCATTTATCTGTCTATTTAGTGTGTATGACATAATTTTGTTAAAATTTGGTGAATATGACTGTTAACTCAAAATATATATATTTAAATACAACAGTAGATAAAAGAAAGATAAAGAATAAAGACGAATTGATATAATTTATAAGACTTTTTTTAATTTTCTTCACAAGACAAAAGAGTTTCTATCCATACAGCCTAAAATATTCCTGTTTTTTTTTTTTTATTTTATTTGATACATTACAAAGTTCGTAAATAAGCGTCAACAAGTATTTTAGCAATAAGAATTATTAAAATTTAAAAACGGGTTATTTTAGGCTGTGATTAAAACCATAAGGATACATAATAGGGAAAAGTAAAGTATATAATATTTTAAAGGGTGTAAAAGAATATTGATAGCGTTAAAAATATATAAGTAAGCTTCAATAATAGTCTCTATTTTTATGACTGGGAAAATTATATTACATATAGGTATATGGCGTGCGAGAAAGGGACAGTCACTGAGGAAGACTATCCGGACGACCTAATAGTGTTGTTAAGTGACAGTAGTGACGTGAATTAGTGAATTCAAAGAAGTGTGTATTGTGTTATTAGTTTATTTTTGTGAATTTATCCTAGCATGTAATAATATCTTCGTAAGGCCTCACTTTAGATTAGATAGAGCGTTTTATCTTTTTTTACTCTAACTGAAAGACGAGAAAATCACGTGACCAGAGTTATAAGTTTGTAATAAGTAAGGGTATTAGTGTTTAACAAGTTGATATAAAATATACATAGTAAATAACATATAATTTTGACAAATATTATGTGCGAGGGAGTTATAATCAAAAAACTTTCGAACTCGCTCACACTAACAAAAAAACATGTCTTAATAATCTCTTTATATATATGTGTGTGAGTAGTGTAAATGTTAAGGATTTTTTTGTTTGATTCAAGTATGCCGTATCTTCGTTTTTTTTTTAATTAGGACGCACAACTGGTCTATTTGTTTATAAAAACTTTGAAACTTAAAATCGTTAAGTTAAAAAAATATTTTGCGGAATCTGATACTGTGGTAACTGTGGTTTCGTTACGCCAGTCAAATATCGATAGGTGTATCGATTATACCATCGATACACCTATCGATTACTGAAGTACTGAAGAAGTCGACGTTTAGTTTATAGAAATGTTTCGGTTCCCGTAATTCAGATATTACAAATCGCTAGTTAATTTTGTTCAAATAAAATACGCTTACTATTTATTAAAAACAAAACTTTTTAAGTTTTATGTTAAGTATTTCTTAACATATAAGTAACTATATCCAACATATTTCATAATTTGTTGTTATAACTATCAAGTAGTTTTCAAAGTTTTTAACCAGTGAATACATTTACCGTGTATAAAAAATACTCTATATATAATCATTACTTTCATATATATGCCACAAAATTAACTGACAACCGTTTTGGTAGACTTAAAAAACGTTTTTATATAACTAAAATATGTCAAATTACAACTGGTTAATTATTGCAGGTCACCTGTGAAACAAAAAAATTATGAGCATTAAAAAAAGAGACAAAGAAATAAAATAAATTGCGGATCAGAATCGACGCAGCCCGCGATTGTTATCGTTAAGCAACGGTCGATCACGAGATGGGTGACCAAAAATTATTATACCGAACGCCGCCGTGCTTCTTAATGCACGTTAAATTGGTCCCGGATGCATTTGCAGTCGTTAATATCTTTAATATCCACATTGGGTCCGCGTAGAGGGTCATGACCCGTCCTCCTTAACCATCCATAAGGAAGGCCCGAGTCCCTACAGTGGGGACATTAAAAAGCTGATCATGATAATTTTATTTTATTATGATTTTTAACGTGCCTTCCGAACCAAGAACAAGCTCGAGATAATAAATCGGTCACCCATCCTATCACCAGCCAACCTTAACAACAGTATCGCAGACCGAGCGCGCCAGCCACTCCACAAATGTTTCCTATTGCATACTTACATCATTTCATCGTCATACTCTCGTACAGGTTGAATTCGTCAAAGCCGTCTGGGTCAAAGGCGCGCATCTGCTCGAACAAATCGCTGTCCATGTATGTACTAGCCTCAGTAGGCGCCGGCGTTGCGGCATAACTGTATTTCGACGCAGTGTATATGTGTTCGAGGAGGATCGGTGAGTTATTTCATTAAAATAAACCATTATTCACATTTGTTAAATCAAAGATACCGTTATTTAATATAGTTTCATATAAATATCGTTATATTATCAAATATACCGTTATTAAATAAAAGGTATCGTTATTTTATAAATTTAACGGTATCAATAACGATATTTATTACCAAAATTATAAGAATTTTCATTATTATAATATGAAACGGTATGGTTATTAAATTAATTATTTTGTAAGCATAATTCAAATCAAAATTAATTAAAAAATTCAATATGGTGATGTATGATTGCGTGTTGTGTGTGTGTGTGTGTGTGTGTAATTGCAGTCGTAGCGATGCAACAGCGTCGACGAATCGGGAAAGAAAGAAAATGCAACACATGAGCTTATTGGACGGTCGTCAGAAATCAAATTAATTAATAAAAAAAAAAAGATTCTCATATCGCCTCGCCAAAATGTCAGCACAGACAAAAATAGTCTTATAATCACAAATCGCTATTCCGTTACAAAAAACGATAAGTTTTTAACAGAACAAAAAAACGGTAACGATCTAAATTCAAAATATAATAATAGGAAATTAACCGACCGTCGTCTGTGTTGCATTTTCGCGATGGGATATTTCGAAGAGAAAATGTCTTTGAAGTATTACAGACTCAACTCTGTGTTGAATTCAAATAGCCATTAGGAATTTAAAGAGATCGATGATGTCACACGTATATATTAACATGGATACGACCTCGAGATAAGACGCTTCAAAATTGCTAATATACTCAATATCATATGTTACATACTTCACAAAATAAATATAAGCTGGAATTAATTTAAAACACAAAGGTAACTGCAAACTAACTACATTAATTCAAATCCTGAGATCGTAGACATGTCTGCACAATGACCACATGTGCTATAACCAGTGGTCGGAATTAGGTAGAGTTATTCATGTACTTACACTGATTTCATACAGCGAAAGAATAAAGTGGATATGCCTCAAATCCCGAGATAAATTTTGAAGAGCAGAAAAAAACCCGTGATTTTTTAAATAAAAAGTTATTTACTTTTACACAATTTAAACTACTGCACGCACGTAATATGCGTATGAGAATTTGCTTAAGACTATCAATAATTTGTATTGTAAATTAATGTAAACTAATAAAAATTTTATGTTAATTATCTTTGTTTTATTTGTCTATCTCTTACGTTGTTATTATTATTTAGTTGTAAGATTGTTGGCCACACGGGATTGTCCAATAGAAATCCCGGGAAGGTCCACATTAATATCAACATTTCGATACAAGTACATAAATAACTCTACCTAATTCCGACCTCTGGCTATAACAAGTATCGCAAAAATATAAATTCGAATATAATTCAAAGACATGTTTTCTTTCAGTAAAAAATCCAATGTTATCTCTTAATTTCACGTATATTTGTATACAAATACGTTTAAAACATACATGCGACCAACAAACATCGTTCACAAATTCAAATATGATGCGAAACCACCTTAACGCGATTGCTGTTAAACTCTAATTTCGAGAAGTGATATGTTACAGTTTAATACTTTCAAAAGTTATACGAATCAAATAAAAATACAAGATGGCGATCACGAGAAAGGTCAAGGTGTGGTTTCTCACCGTCATTCAAGGAGATTGCGCGCTATTTTTAGCACATGTAAGACTATTTTAGCTTAACCTACAAGTGGTTCATACCAAAAGTGTTTTATATTCATCATTATTTTATCAAAACTCATAAAAACTCATCATCATAGCCATTAAAAAATTATACGTCCATATTGAGAAAAAAACAGTGCATCAGAATCCGTTAGCATCGAAGCACGATGGAGCTAGAGAAAAAAAAAACGGTCACCCATCCTATAACCGGCCTCTGCGAAAGTTGCTTAACTTCTGCAATGGACGAACGAACGAGCATTGTTTCGTCGTGGTCTTGATATTGATATGGACTATACAATATATATTGAACAAAATAAATATATCTCATTCTGAAATACAGTTTAGGATACAAAACGTTTATATAAAAAACACTTATGGTACGCATTTATGAGCTTAACCAATGAATAGCCACATCCATTTATTTATTTATAAAATTCGTTAAAACTATTTATAAACGATACACTTAATTAAACTATATATCATTAAATAATAAAAATAAATCCTTACTTAATTAATACTTAATAAATCCTTTATGCTTCATGTAAATTCTTAGTTCATAAAAACTGATACTATGCGATGAAAACTAAGTGAGATTTCAAATAGTATCATTTAGTTTTTAAACCTTAGTGAAATGAGAAATATTTGAAATCCAAGAAATGCCAACACACTAAATATAAAACTCTATTGTATCCCAAGACACTCATAATGAATTACACTTGAATTAATTTTTTTTAATGATTAATATCAAAATACATTATATAAAACAACACTCATGTGTCAGCTGTCAGTTTCAATGTCAAATCTGTGAGTCTTCAATGTGAAACAAATACATTCGCTGTTCGAATCTAGTTTACAAAATATTCAAGTCATAATATGGCCAGGCCCGGATGCACAATTTTTTCCGACCCGGGAGGAAACTTGATATTGCCCCCCTCCTCAAGAAACTTGATATCCCCCCCCCCCTCCCCCCAAGAACTTGATCCAGCGCCGATCGGCGATCGACTAGCATATTATTGCTATGTATGATTTAATTTTGAAACTTTGAAAATGTATTGTATCATCTCGATTTTTATGCCCACCTGACACTGGGCAAGTGAAAACGTGTTGGAAGCTCTATTGGTGACTAAATCTTGAAGGTGTTTGGACACTGTAATCATATGGACAATTAACCGGCATTTAGATAAAGAAAGATACTAATTACACTGATTATAAAAAAAAAAACATTCGAGACGGTCCATCGCACAATACCAGTCGCTTATAACAACTTTATACTTAAAAAATATGTCATGTATCAAAAGATGTACTCGAAATTCATCCGTTAAAAAAAACTTATAAAATAATAATAATAAAAAAAAACTAGCACCGAACTTTATACAGAACACAATCACAATAGAATTTAAAACTTTTCTCATAAATACATATTTTGAAACTCAAAATTCCTATGAAAAGAGTCTTAACTCACCTTATTTTAGTCTCATTTTCTTTTAACTCACCTTATTTTAGTCTCATTTTCTTTGATAACACCTTTTATTTCAAATAGAACCTTCTTTTTACCCATTTAAAATCACATTTTTAAACATCTTAAATTTACAAGTAACATTTACCTCCAAAGTCTTTAACTCTACTAATAGACAGGGGGAAATGCATTTCATGGACCCGACAATTGAAGAAAGACTTATATGTATACAATCCCTAAATTGTTAATTTAAAAATAATATACTGTTTTTCAACAATGTATTATTCGTATACACTACAAAAAATGTATACTACATATGTATACACTACAAAAAATGTATACTACATATGTATACATTAAAAAAATGTATACTATATATGTATACACTACAAAAAATGTATACAGTATGATTTAAAGAAAAATCTCGAGGACGGTTTATCGCTGTAGTCATTTCATTAAAATATATCAAAATTCAAAATCACTTTGGCATTTTTTCTAGCCTTCACAAATCAGTTTCAAACCATTAACTTTCAATTAAGTCATGCGTTTCGATTGTATGAATAATACAATATTTAAAATGAAACATGTATTCATATAATTTCTTACAATTCCTCTAAATTATTTTTCTATCTTTCAATAAAAAGCATATAATTATGATATATATTATATAAATAAAAAATATAGTTTGGAAGATAGAAAATAATATAGTTTTTTATAAAAACATCAATAACACACTCCGAATTTATATAGAAGAGTATATGCTGATTAAAACTCACATAGCACGGTCGCCAAGCAGAGAGAATTTCTTTTAAAAGGGCCCGGCATTACTGTCTCTTCCACTCATGCGCAAACATATGCGCTTGCGCAGATGCATCAATTTTGTCAATAAAAGTATCAGTATGCACAAAGGTCAACATACAAAATTCCTTCTATTCAGCGACTGTGGTATAAAGTAAATAAACATTTTTAACTTCGTATATGATTTTTCTAAAGTATTTTTTCACTAAGCTACATAACTTCAAAATTACATATAATAATCAGACTGTAGTATTGTTATAAATTATACATAATATAACATTTATATAACTCGCCAATGGTCTAATAGAGAAAACATATATATTATATAATCATAATATAACAGTAATATTTAAACATGTATATATACGGCATGTGTATATTTTATATGAAATTCCGATACACATATATTTATCAAAAATTTATTTGAAATATTTAAGTATATGAAAATTTTATCAAGATTACATTTAAAATAGGAGTAAATAATTTTTTTTTTTGGGTTATCCATAACATCGACAAATATCACGCAGTTCAATTTCATTGTTCCGGTACCATTTTTCGATGAATTAATTAAATTTTTAACTCTACCAACATGGTGTTGAGGATTAAAATCCAATGTTGAAAGTTGTCAGTTTGTCCCCGGTCAAGTAAGCCTGTCTTATTTTATCCTAAGCAGGGGGACGTGATAGTTGTTACATTAAATCATAATTTTTTGCCAAAAATTCTAAAGAACGGTTATTAATGCTATAAAAACCTAAGGGTATAAACTAATAAGTTTTTTCACTTTCTTACATTTTCCGATGTTTTTGGCGATTTGAAACTACACCAATTAGATAGCGAAATTAAAATTTTACATTAGAAAAACGCGTAAATTATTAATAAAAATTGTAGCTACAAAAAAAATCTCAAAAATACTCTTTTATCAATTCTTCCAATACATTATTACGGGGGTCGACAGATTCTCACTTTTTCTTACATAGGTGATAGAAAATGCTTACACAGTACAGGATCAACGCCCTGACAAATTCTTATATATCTTTCAACTTTAATAAGTTATAAATCGTCTTACGTAATAATTTGAAACAAGCTTTTGTTTAACCGAAGTCATAATATGGATAAGACTATAGGTCATAATATGGATAAGACTATAGGTTGTAATATGTTTAACCCTGTGTGTCCTTTATGATATTTGTATATATAATAAAACAGTGAAAATTGTCAATTAATACATTTTGAAGCGCATTAAAAATGCTGGCTACTGAATATTGGACCCAGGGGGTATACATTACATGTTTCACTAGTGACGTAATATATCTATCTCGCTCACTGATATTATAAAGTTTGGATCAGATTTTGCGTTTTTTTTAATGAAAAACACTAAAATAGTAATCTTTAAAGCCCAATTTGGACTTTCATATTTTTGCACGTTTGCTAATGCAAGGATTGATAATAAATAGTCTATCATTTTCAGTGAGCATTATCTAATTACAAAGTCTATCACAATACCTTTGTAGGTATAGCGATTGTGATAGCGATTTATACAATTATGGGGCCGTCCATTAATCACGTGATGTTTTTTTTGGCATTTTTTAACCTCCCCTCCCCCATAGTGATACATAGTGAGGTTTAAGACTACCCCCCCCCCCCCTCCCCATATATCACGTGTATTTTTAGTACTTACAATGAATCTTAATTTTCTAATTGTATTATAGATAATTAGAAAGTACAATAATGTCTAGAGGTAGACGTTTGACGAAAAAATAATTTTATTACACTTATTTACGCTGCTTTTCGGTTGAGTATCGCGCGTTTGTCGAAAAAATAAATACACGTGATATGTTACTTCACCCCCCCTCCCCCCTTGTGATATTTCGTGACTTTTATATGGACCCCTCCCCCCCCTTTCGAGCCTCACGTGATTAATGGACAGCCCCTATGTAAATTTAAATGCCGCAATCGCTTCTGGAATTAATTATCAAGAAACATAATGAAAACTTAGTTGAACCCGTTGTAAGATTGCAATTTGCATTCAACTCTTTCAGTTCACATTTCTCGAGTTTTCAAATATATTAGCGTCTAACGCTTATCTTAAAAAAATTCCATTAACGTCAAATTAACATTATCGTTTATTATAATATCTTTCAAAAAACGTCAATAGTTGAAGCTTATATATATAGTTCATTAATAACTTTCAAAATGTCAAATTGGATTGCTATAGATTTTAATATTGGATAATAGTCCCCGGGTATGCCGTTGATAATTTATATTTAAAGATTATCAAAGCACAAGAAAATATACAGATAATGCGTCATTTTTTGAGATCAAATAATAAAATATGACAAACGAAATCTATCAAACAGCCATATTTCCATCAACAGAAAAAAAATACAACAACCAATTTCCCCTAAAAAGATACAGCCTAGAAATACTGCGATAGTTTAAACCTATTTTTTTTTTTTGCTTTTTACTTAATTCCGCTTTTTTATTTTAATACTGTTTTAGCGTGATTTTTATCACAAGATTTGTGAGATAATACATAGTCTTATTTATGTCACAATACATAAGGTATGTAACTTTTAAAAACGCGATCATTTTTTTAACGAATGGTAGTTTTAATTATTAAAAAACATTGAAAGAAACCTAGTTTGTCTAACACTGGCTTAAGAAAATTCCATTTAACGTCAAAGCAACGATATCGTTCGTTAAATGTCTTTCAAATGTCAAATTGAAAGGGGTAGCGCTAGATTTTAGAATTATACAATAAACCCCCTAAATGGATCGTTATGGTATATATATATATTTTTTTTTGATAATTTAACTACATAAAGGCGATCAAAGTATAAAGTTCGACTCTTAAAGCAGGGCTCGGAAACGTTATTCAAAATAACGTTTTTAAAACGTTTCTTATGGTTCTTTGGGCAAGATTGCGTTCGAAACGAAAACGTAATGAGAACGCTTTAAAAAACCGGTTTAATCCGCAAGACAGTGCCGCGCGGGCTGTAAGGGCGGCGTACATTTATTTTATTACGTTATTTACAGTATGCGATGCAAAAAAACGCAAAATAAATGGTTAAAAACATTTCATTAACCGAAAACAATATAATTCTGTTTTTTTGCAAAATCGTTTTTTATATCGTTCTGTTCGAACGAAACCGAAACAAAGTGTTTTTTAGGTATTTAAGATGAAAACGTTTCGAAAAATATACCGGTTTCCGACCCCTGTCTTAAAGAGACCGATCTCGGTAATCATTCAGGGTCGGTGGATATCTGATCAGTAGGATTACTCTTGAACGCAATCTCAATGTCAATATCAAGCCAATCCAACGACGATCTCAATTTTCACCAAATCTCAGCTCATGATCTTGAAACACAGGACTCGATATTTACTTAATGACAATTAGTTCATTCAATAAGCACGCAATATTCAGCGAATAAGGATGTATTAAAAAAAAAACGAAAGCACTAAAAAAGCACCTCCACTAGATGGCGACTCTAGCAAAAGTTGATTTTTGCAGCAAACGAACGGACCAAAGACAGTCGTTTCCGTTCCTTTTAACTAGCATATTAAAAAAACAGTAATTTCGAAACTTAGATATCAAAACAAATACGAAAAAGTACAAATATGAGTTGTTTATTGAGTTTTGAAAACGAATTTACTTTTATACATGAAAGAAAACCGGAAGGGTTGTCATGGAGAAATCAAGAACGTACCGGAGCGCCCTCTAGTTTGATTTCGGGAACTAATGTTTTCTTTAATACTTCCTCATTGCCGCTAGTGTACCAAATCAAGAGAACAAATCGTCACAATTGCAATATCGATGGAAAGCGATAGCGTTCAAGAGTAATGCTGATCATAATAATATTATTTCAACGATAACAATAAGGATGAAGACTGATTTTTGTTTGTTTGTCCGTCAGGTAGAGTGTTAAAAAATATTAAACACGTATTTTTTTATTTTTTTCGTAATCATAAAATTACGGCGTTACATTGAGTTGAAATTTCGCATGACGTCACGTTAGGGTACGTTTTCTACTCAACTGTGACGTAGCGAGCCCCCACTCCTCAACATTAATGCCTGTTATCTAAGCTATTTCTTGTTAAATTGAAGCAAAAAAAATACGTATCTAATATTTTTCTATTATCTGACTGACGGACTAAATAGAATTGCATTTTTTTTTACCCAGTCATCATCCCTATTGTTTGGGTGATTTTATTGATGTTCATATGATAATAAAGATAACGACAAAGTTTGTCTGTCTGTCAGATTATTGAAGAATACTAAATATGCATTTTTTATATTTTTTTTCATGACGTCACTCGTTCGTACATATACTACAAAACTGTGACGTAGCGTTCTCCCCAACTTTAGTGCCTGTTATCTAATCCATTTCTTGTTTAAATTGAAGCAAAAAAAAATACGTATCTAATATTTTTCTATTATCTGAGCGACGGACTAAATAGAATTTCTTTTTTTTTTATCCAGTCGTCATCCCTATAGTGAGGGTAGATTGATAATTATTCAGACAAACCTACGATGAATGTACTATTATATAGTGAATGTATAGTGAGTCTTGTTTCAATAACAGTAAGGTGTAAAATAAAACGCATCATATGTCCGTCTCACTTCGGATTGGTGAACCGTTAGATGGCGTGATACTTAAATCATTCCGATTGGTCGACATTTGCCGCGCTTCGATATTTATCCATCCAGGTACATCAGCGAGACAAGTTAGTTGTATCTCACTGTAGGTCTCACTATTTAATCGACGACCGATTCATATTTCCCTTATTAAAATGTTCGAGAACTTTCTTAATTATAATTAACATTCATTTAACTCTCAGCGTATACTTACAGCTAACAATATTGCACTTAATTCTACACATTTGAGACCGGGAGGGGATAAGCAGTATTACGCAAAGTTTTGCGTAGATGGCGGCACCAGCGCAAACGTTCAACATACCGGCTCGATGCTTTATTAATTAATAATTGTAAAAACTTTTAAAAAATTTCCTATACCAATGTTATAAAAAGGAAAGATTTCTCTGTTAGCATAGAAAAGGCCCCGCGACTATTGGACCTATATAAAAAAAACTGTCACCTATTGGAAGTTACGTCATATCTTTTTTTTTATCCCGAAAAACTGCAAATAAAGGAATGAAAATTGGAGTGGAAGTTTGTATAGGGAATTAAAATGTTACCACAGTAACCATTGTCTACTATTCGATTTGTCATTGTAATTTTATCCTGTGTCATGATATGAATTGATATCCAAATAAACAGTTCCCTAGGGAACACGCGAGCGAACTAGAACTCAGAAACGCAATGTAATATAACACTTATTACCTATTCTATAAATTTGCATTTCATTCAACTATGTTATGACAAATCTCGACGTCGAATTCGACGCCGAATTTTAGCAGAACAGTGAAAAATATTTTTTTTTTGCTAATACGTTTTGCGCTGGCGCTACATTCTACTGACAGAACGTTGCGGTAAAACTACTTAATGGAATTGACAGTTTTTTTTTTCTACCATTTATACGCAAACGTGAATCTTCTTACAACTGCAGTATGGTAGGAGCGCAACTAGAAGGAAATACATATCGAAAATTATATTTGCATACTGCTAAGTTTTTTCTTAAGAAAATTGGTCGATTTGCACTTTAACATGATAGCATTAAAGTTCAAAATCGAGATTAACTCGACATCTGCGCCCAAACACACAGTAAAAAAAGTTAAAAAAATTACAAGGCACTCGTGTGAATTTCGAAATAATAAAAATGTAAACTTATAAAAAAAAACTCATTATAAACTCAGGATGTGACTACTTAAAAACAAACTTAATATTAAAATTATTTACAGTAGAACCTCGATTATCCGAAACTCAATATCCGAATATCAGAATATCCGAACCTCGATATCCGAATATCCGAACAACAAATCCTCGTTATCCGAACGTCGCCGAAAATGTGTCGCTCGCTACTGCTACGCATAAGTAGGACAGATAGACTTACAACTTTTTGTTCAGGAGTTTTATATTTCAAACAATTATATATCAAATACAGTTTTTATATAAAAAAAACTGTTTGATCTATTTTGTCTTATAAAACTCGTATTTAGATTATCCGAACTAGTTTACGTGCCAATCGGTTCGGATAATTAAGTTTCTACTGTAACTAAAAAAAAATTAAATTAAAAATAAAGTAATTAACTCTTGATTCCCGCGATGTATATTAAAAGTCTAACATGTACCTAAACGAGAGGGAGAGAATAAACAAAAATTATAAAAAAAGAAACAAAATAAATACAAACATACGCTGCAATGAGGAAGTATTTAAAAAAAAGAAAGCACTAAAAAAGCACCTCCACTAGATGGCGACTCTAGCAAAAGTTGATTTTGCAGGAAACGAATCGACCAAACACAGTCATTTCCGTTTCTTTTAACTAACATATTAAAAAACTGAAATTCGCAAAGTTCGAAACTTAGATATCAATACAAAATACGAAAAAGTACAAATAAAATATGAGTTGTTTATTGAGTTTTGAAAACTAATTTACTTTTAAACTTGCAAGAAAACCGGAAAGGTTTTCTTCATGACAAGAAATCAAGAAAGTACCGTAGCGACATCTAGTTTAATTTCGGGAACTATTTTTTTTTTAAATACTTCATCATTGTAACAGGCCAATATGGAAAAAAGTATTCGAAAAAAAAGTTTATCGAATAAAAGAAACAAAATTGTTCGGACAGAACTGTGAACAGAAATGTTCCAAGCTTAATTCCCAGTGCCCGGTTATATCTCGGTCGCCGCACAGAGAATTTCCTACAATGACCCGGCATTGCATCTCTTTCCCTCGTACGTAAACATATTGCTATTGCGCTCGCACAAATGCATCTAGCCAATTTTGTCACAGTATAGTAAAAGTAAAGCGTATATATTTATAAGTAGGTACAAAATCCAACGTAGGAAATTCTTTGAGTTCGGCGATCGTGGTACAGGGTACAGTTGGATTTATATAAGACGCCGCATTTGACAACTATCAATCTGAAATTGTTAGTGAGGAGACCTGCTTAAAATATCCGATTAATATAAAGAATCGATATGGTTCTCTAACAGATGTGAATCGAATAAAAATACATTGATTTATTGCATTAATAGAGGTTTCATAATTTAATTAAAACGTTATATTGTCGTATGTATAATAAATAAATATAATATGTATGTTGTAGTTGAGGCTGATAAATGTCAAATGTGACCTATTATAATGACCCAAATGTTAGAGTATAATTAATATGGCGCATTTTAAAACTTACATTATTTCTACTTAGATACAAATTGTGTATATCTTAAGATGTTTAAAAAAACTGGTATCGAAATAACTGGTTCTCGTTTCACCGACAAAAATAATCGAAGTTCATGAAAAAATAAACATTTTAGAAAACAGAGAAGTACAAAATCTACAAAGATAAATAAAATTTGAATCCCTGTTTGTAATATTAAAATATTACAAACTTTTTATCAAGTGCATATAATGTATACACGGTAAATATTCCAAAATAAGTTTTTTTGTCTATCTGTTTGTTCCGGCTATCTGTGAAACGGCTGGACCGATTTTGACGGGACTTTCACTGGCAGATACCTTATGTAATAAGGAGTAACTTGGGCTACTTTTGCACAGCTAGTTAAAGATAAGCTTGGCTAAACAAGATTCGCGTTGCAGTCGGAATCCTGTTGTGTGTGGAATTTGTAATTTATGGGTAATAGGTTAGTTGAAAACTTTTTTTATATTTTTTTTTTTCTAGAAATAACTAGTCGATTAATATCTGAGAAATAATGCAGAAGTAACATTATAGTTGAGATTAATAATTTCGGAAATACGGTACTGTATTCGTGGAACTGCTACTAGTAAAATAGGTACCAATAAAAGAAAAACTGTTCCTATAGTTGCAACCATAGATGTCCTAAGAAATGAGTTTTTATCAATGATTTCTAGACATAATATATTAAGGCGGGATATTTTGTATTGAATTAAACGATGGGTCCGTGGGGCCCTGGCGCGTCTTTATCAAGAGTTAAAAAATACACTTTTTGACAAGTCAGGTGATCAGAAGGCTTAGTTTAGCTATTCAAAGAGGAAACGCTCGCAGCCTTCTGGGTACCTTACCAGTAGGCAATGAGCTGGGAGACATTTTTTATTTATTATTTTAAGACATAGTTTAGATAAGTAGTTTTAATTTATTTTCTATTATTATTCTTTTTAAAATATATATGGTTATCATTTTGTATTAGATCAAAAAAAATATATTAAATTAATTTATAAAGTGTAATATTATTATATGCCGGGACTCCGTGGAGTGGATTAGTTAAGTATACTGACTCTACTTTTACTATGGCAGCAAAACTGAATTCACTAAAATATAATCAGCTGTTTCATATCGGCAAAGATTGTAGGTATTACAATATTCTATATAATAGTATTATTGTAGAAACAGAATTAACAATGTCTTAGCCTGATATAAAATATAAAAAAAAATGTCACATTAGCCCCACTTCGCTGTATTGTACTTTTTATAATTAATAAAAACCTTATTTGCCACGCATCCGGTTGTTTCACTATAATTATACCTAATATATTTAATTAATTTATCCATACATTTATTTCTTTGACATACTTATGTTGTCCTTTATTATAATATTTTTTTATTTAACACTTTATTGCACAAAAAAGTATAAAAGAAATACATTGTAAGGAACATAATATAAATTAATTACAGTTGTGCAATAGGCGGCCTTATCGCTGAACAGCGATTTCTTCCAGGCAACCTATTGATTGATACTAGTGGCAGGTGATCATGCACAAAGTTAAGAAAAATATCAAATAAATATGCTAAGTGAAAATTTAATATAAATACATACACACATATAATTGTATATGAACAAGGTTTTCGACTGACAAAAACATACTTAAATAGATTCATTCATTCAGGAATTACGGAGCCGGACAAACAGACAGGTTTAAATAAAAAATAATGTATTTTAATCAAGTTTCATAGTAACATTAAGCATTTCAATCGTTATCTAAGCAGATATAATGTAAGTTTTGTTTTTAAAATGCTCAGGTTCGATATACCTGTGAATTACTTTTGGTGCAGTTGAAAAAAAACCTTCAAATAGTTTCAGACTTTCCAATACTGACCCGAGAACAAATGTAACATCTACATATATCTTTTAAATCCACACAAAAGAAAAAAAAAATACTACAAAACATCAGAAACTTATTTTTATTAAATTTCATTTTATGCAATACCTAGCTACGGGTCCGCAAAAAAAAAATTGTTTTGCCTACCCTACTTACTCTAAATAACAAATCAGTCAACAAAAAAGGAATACCGACTCTACTCTATTCTATGTAACGTACGGTCAGAACTTTTTTATACTGACCTTACCCATACTAAAAGGTTATATCAGCCAAAATTTTCCCAGCCCCACCTATTCTAAAGTACGGTCAACAAAAAAATTGTACGAAGTACAGTCAGCAAAAAAAAAAATGCCGAAACTACCCGTTTTATATGAAGTACGGTCAGCAAAAAAAAATATTTTTTTTGCCGACCGCTCTATTATACAAGACAACCCACCTGGTGTGCACCGAGGGCGTGCTGCGATGAGAGTCGGGCGACGCGTACGCGGGCGTCGCCATGTACGGGGGCAGCGTGGTCACCAGCACAGGTTTCACGTAGCCATTCTTTAGCACATCATTCTCTAACGACATATACGCGACCATTATTATATATATCGATTGGGGGCCATCCAAAAATTACGTCACAGAAAATTAATGTTTATTTAACCCCCCCCCCCCCCCCCCCTGTCACATGTTTGTCTATACAAATTCTACTAAATATTGTTCTAATGTCACAGTTCGTTGACCCCCCTTCCCCCTCCCTTCCTAACGTGTGACGTAATTTATGGCTGACCCCTTGGTATACACCAAACAAAAAAAAAACAAAAACATTTATACCTAAAATAATAAAAAAATAGATTTATGCATAAATAAATAAATATATATATCGCACACCTACATCTAAACTAAGACAACTCAAAAAACTAATGTGGAGGTCTGACAATACATTTGTTTACGTGGCAGGAGCGCGACAACTGTTGATTTAACAAAAGAAAGCTAAAGTTATCTAGCGTTTCATCCCCGAACCTTTATTGAATCTGTTATGTTGGATAGATGCGTATGATCACCGAGTATTTGAATATTGTACTAAGTCAAAACTCACTAAAATTTTTGAGTTGTCTCAGTTAAGATCTAGGTGTGCGATATATATAACTATATATTTAGATAAATAAACATATACCCACCCGGTTTGGTATAATATTTCGAGAAGACCGTGTCTTTGGCAACACTCGGGTACAAATACTGAAGCTGTGGGAGGTCCAACACCCTATCGGCCAGAGAACGAAGCATCAGGTCTCTAGACGTGAACGGCTGGAGACTGTACACCTCGTGGGCCTCTGCGGGAAAGACGCCATCATCGTCAGCCTATTTGCGACGGTTAAGGAGGACGGGCCGTGCCGCAAGCGGGCCCAATGCGGAATGGTGGGTGTTAAAAACAAACGACGGGACCAACGGCTTGACGTGCCTTTCGGAGCACGGAGTAGTGTAAGATAGTAGGTTTTTTTGGTCACCCATCTAGTAGTTGACCAATGCGAAAGTTGCTTAACACTGATAACGTAGATGCTTCTGAATTAATTAATTACTATCAATGAATTTCTATGACGCCTATGGATCGATTTAACGAATTAATTATTAAAAAAAAAATATTTGCAATTTTTAATATTGTAATAGAAATGAAGTCATTTCTCGTCCATATACCATCAACGCTATTGAGAAGTTCCCATGGGAACGTATTAGTCTGGAGTTTTAACTATTTCATAAAACAGCGGAATAGCTTGACATTTACTTTTATTAATATCCAAAATCTACCACGAAATTCACATAGGAACATGTGAAACTAAGAGCTTTAAGCTAAGTAAAAAACGTTGGAATAGTTTGAGATACACCAAATATATAAATTATGACCAATGATATCATAGTTCCCATGGGAACTATTCAGATTTAACCTTTAAAGGGTCTATAATAAGCCATAATCGATCAAAATTCCATTCTTATCAAAAAACAACATTTAAAATCAAAGTTCCCATGGGAACGTACACTTCAAAACAATGAAAAAAATTAAAGACTCACCTCCGACCCAGGCGATAGTGATCCCCCCTAATTCCGAGTCCGAGAAACGGAGCAGGAATGTCCCCGGTGAACATTTTGAGAGCATATCTTCCGCTTGTTTCTTCTGTATGAAGCCCATTATAAGTCTGCAGTGTAAAGTCCAATGATAATGACATACAAACATACATAACATAGTTTAATAAGCTCTGCATACATAGTTTTATGTTTTGCCATGAGCACCCCCAAACCCTCGCTTACTTATTACTGTGTATATGATTTCTTGTCACAATTTAGGTTGCCTGGAATAAATCGCTGTTAAGCTATAAGTACTTGTTAGTAAAGTCTTTCCTGAACTCTCCTTACTCGGATCTCGGATACCATCCAATGAGGGTTTTGATACAAAAAAATGTGGAATAACCTTTAAACAGCATCAACTATGGTTTTCTGATAAAGAAAAAATATCTTTAAAGCTCCCTTTTCATTAAAACATGGTTGGTTACTTATTATTTTGTTTGTATAATTTTTATTATTAAAAAAATATATATGAAAATTTATTCAAACCTGAATCACGAAAAACAACAAATAAAGGGATGAAAATGGAAGTAGAAGTTTGTATAGGGAATTAAAACGTTACCATAGTAACCATTGTTTACTATTCAATTGGTCCCCGTAATTATATCCGTGACATTTGAATCGATATCCAAATAAACAGTTCCCTAGGAACCACGGGGGCAAGTACGCTGACGGAAAGTTTAAAATAAAGTGAAATATGTGTACACTATTAACTTGTAGGGTGACCATAATTTTTAATATATTTTTTATGTTATTCAATAATTTTTAATATATATTTTAATGTTATCAAATAATTTCTAATATACAGGGTTATATACCGGATACCGGAGGTAAATAGACCGGATCCTTTTAAGGGGTCGTATATAATATATTCACCTCACGTTATGTATCCGAAAGCGAGCCATTTTAGTGATAAAATGTATTTATTTTTTTTTTCCTTAAAAAAGTCGAAACAAAAACAAATTATGTTCAGAATCTAATTTGTTGATAGTTTTCGAGAGATTACATTCCAGTTCGTGATAAATAATAATAAAACCCAAATAATCTTAACCCAAACAGAAACTACAGAAATTTAAATAAAGAAAAAAGTTTTTTTGTTGTTGTAAATTTGCAAACAAAGGTGGATTTAAAAAAATAACTTCCAGATATACAATGTTGAGTGAAAATAATTTTAAATGACCCTCCCAAACCCCTTAAAAGGATCCGGTCTAATTACCCATAACCCTGTATATTTTAATGTTAACAAATGCCCTATTCAGAGACCTTCCGTTAGATATAGACAACAACTGACCCATCACACCAGAGCGTCCTCAGGTAGTCCCTGGTGACCTTAACCACCATGTAGAACCACTCCCAGAAGGTGAAGTTCCTCTCGGGCAACGCGTCCTTGCAGAACTGAGTCCAGCTGACCATGGTAGCGTTCAGCTCGAGGGCCGTCAGCGGCAGACTGGTCCTGCAGGAACCGGGAATACTTTGGAAGGGTCATCTCGTAGTTGGAAACGGATGTACAAGATATAATAGGCTGATCAAATGCCTATTTTATTTACGTTTCAGTGCGCACAAATAGAAGATTTTTTTTATTTCTTATTATAATTTTTTTATCAATGATGTATTGAAGTCAATATAATCGTTGTTCAAATAGATTTCTTAAAAGTACTTTTGAAACGTCAAACATTTTTTTTTTCCCTACCGCTCGTTCAGGACGTCTTTTGGCTGATAAGAAGAACGAGCAAGAAACTCTCAGACTCTAATAGGACTCAATAACCATGTTATTGCCAGATCATCATCATCATCATCATAATATAATTTTTTGGTCACCCATCCCGTGACCGACCCTTGCATAAGTTGCTTAACGACAACGATCGCGGGCCGCGGCGCTTATCCACTACGCCACCGAGCTACTCGATAATGTATTAAAGTCAAAGTCAAAATAGTCTTTATTCAAATAGACTTCTTAAAAGTACTTTTGAATCGTCCAACATTTTTTCCCTACCACTCGTTCAGGACGTCTTTTGGCTGATAAGAAGAACGAGCAAGAAATTCATCAGCTCTAATAGAAGTATAAACATTCACAAAAACCATGTCATTACCAGATCATCATAATCAGCCCTTTATTTAATCCTCACTGCATGAGCTTAGGTCTTCCTTATGGATGGTTAAGGAGGTTGGGCCATGATCCTCCACGCCGGCCCAATGCGGATTGGCGGGAATTAACGACTACAAATGCAGCCGGGACCAACGGCTTAACGCGCCTTCCGAAGCACGGAGTAGTGAGAGATAATAATTTTTCGGTCACCCATCCCGTGACCGACCCTCGCGAAAGTTGCTTAACGACAACGATCGTGTGCCGCGGCGCTTATCCACTACGCCACCGAGCTAATATTACCAGATCAATACATTATAAATAGTGAGAAAACAAAAAGTTTAGACGGGTTTTCTACACAATATTGAAAACTAGAAAGCTAGGCTGAAACATGACTAAAGTCCACTTATTTCTGTCTGTTAGTCCGTCAGGTTTTGTTTTACGAACTATTACCATACGGGGACACATTGAGTGAAAATATCGCATGACGTCACGCTTTAGTACATTTTCTACAAAACTGTGACGTATCGTGCCCCCCCTCCTCAAGTTTAATGCCATATATCTAAGCTATTTCTTATTGAATTGAAGTACAAAAAAATGCGTATCTAATATTTTTCTATTATCCAACTGACGCATAAAAAATTATTTCTTTTTTTTTTTACTCAGTTTTCGTCCCTATTACCCGAGTTTCACTTTAGTCACATTTCAGTAAGCGTCGTGGCTAATTTCATTTTCACTCGTAATTTTCTGTGAAAAGTTGTAGAAATATCTTTCCGCGTATTTAAACAATGCACAAATTCACCACCACCAGCCCTTTTACGTCCCCACTGCAGGGGCTCAGGCCTTCCTTATGGATGGTTAAGGAGGATGGACCATGACCCTCCACGCTGGCCCAATGCGGATTGGAGGGTATTAACGACTGCAAATGCAGCCGGGACCAACGGCTTAACGTGCCTTCCGAAGCACGGAGTAGCTCGAGATAATAATTTTTTGGTCACCCATCCCGTGGCGCTTATCCACTACGCCACCGAGCTACTCAATCATGCACAAATTACACATTGACAATGAGTAAAGTAAAAAATATATAATTTCACGCGTAAGTACTACGCTTACGTTTATTTATTTTAATAAAAATATTATAACGTCATTGAACGCGGCCATTTTGTCGTGCATCGTGTTCTACGTCTAGAGATATGTGTTGACGCGGAAAGCTAACCAAGTATATACATCACGTTCTAACAATAGGTATGCTGTATGTATCTAATAGGGGGGGGGTTACTATTTTCGATTTCTTCCCCCCCTTTATGGTTGTATTATAATCAGTGGTCGGAATTAGGTAGACTTATTCATGTACTTACACTGATTTCATACAGCGAAAGAATAAAGTGGATATGCCTTAAATCCCGAGATTAATTTTAAAGAGCAGAAAAAATACCGTGATTATTTAAATAAAAAGTTATTTACTTTTATACAATTTAAACTACTGCACGAACGACGTTGCCAAACTTACATCAATGAAAGAAAGAAATAAAGAAAGCCCGGGAAGGTCCACATTAATATCAACATTTCGATGCAAGTACATAAATAACTCTACCTAATTCCGACCTCTGATTATAATGTAACGCTACCGCAATAAAGTTTAAAAAGTTTTAAAACGCAATAATGTACGGGTGTCATGTATCTAATAATAAAAGTGTCATTGCTTTTTATTATATTTTTAGTCTTTTTCTATTTTGTCTCTACAGTGTTGTATCACTGCCGATTGGGAAAGGAATTCCGGACAAGGTGAAGTACCTTGATAAGGAATATGATTGGCAACCTTGTAGACAGTCTATTATATAACATTTGATATGATTTCTTCCCCTTATTTACCCCCTTAAAGGTCGAATTTCATGAAATTCCGTCTTAGTGAGCGCCTACGTCCTAAAAATAAATTTTAATCTAGCACTTGTAGAAACGAAGTTTCATACAAACTTTCATCCCCTAATTTAGCCCCATCGGGGGGAGTTTGAAAAAATCCTCTCACAACACTCCTCTACACTCCCTAAGGAATCTTCATTCCAAATTTCAACTTTCTACACTCAGTAGTTTCAGCTGTACGTTGTCTGTCTGTCAAACAGTAACGCAAGAATTTTATATATATATATATATATATATATATATATATATACATATATGTCGCATCATTTTTACGAAGATCGTTCGATTCAGTTTCTTTTTTTTAATTGCTAGTTACTCAATTACTTAAATACTCGATTGTAGAGAGAGCGTGATCATCGATACTTTTAATTTTATTAGAATGGTGACACTGACTTTGACAGTTCGTTAACGAAAACTAAATTGCCGCCATTTTGGCACGCATTCTGTTTCCGATCGCCGAGGAGTAAACACATCCGACGACATCACGCTCACCTCGTTATATTTTCGTATGAAAAGTGATAAAATGGAACAAATCCACGTTGGTATACACGCGTGAAGTGTTATTTTAAAGATAGTCCTCCGATATGGAGGATCTATTTGGGCTTCGTAATGGCCCCTTCTGACTACCCGCCGACATATATATAGAAGATTTTCAACTATCAGATTAATCTACAGTGGGCAACTTACCTGAATATCTTCTCAGCGAGGAATCTTAAGTTATCTTCGGATAGATCGCCTCCCGATGTGGCCGAGTAGAACTTAATGCGTAAAGTTTCCGCTAGTTGGCCCCATGTGACCTGACAAATAATAAAAAAACGCGATTATTATAAAGTTATTTCTTTTTTGAACCGCGTTATGGACCCATTTAAATTTCAATTGTAAGCGACCAGTTTCACTACACAGTATAAAACAAAGTCGCTTCCTCTGTCCCTATATCCGTATGTATGCTTAAATATTTAAAACTACGCAACGGATTTTGATGCGGTTTTTTTCATAGATAGGGCGATTCAAAAGGAAGGATTTTATGTATAATACAAAAGCCGCGGGCGAAGCCGCGGGCGAAGCCGCTGGCGGAAAGCTAGTTTTTATATAAAACTAGTTTCTTTGTCTTCGCACGCGTAAAATAGTTTCCGAAATTAACGCCTACCAACAAACATCTAGAAACTTCATCTCTTTTTAAATAACTAACTAAATATTTTTATGTCCAGAAATGAGAAGATTCCATAAATACTTTCATCCCCTAATGTACCCAATTAGGGGTCGAATTTCTCGTCTTAGTGAGCAGCTGCGTCCTAAAAAGACCACAAGGTACCTTATCTGGGACGGCGATGGGCACGAAAGGCATTGTCCCAGTATAGTGTAGTGTGTACCTTATCTGGGACGGCGAAGGGCACGAAAGGCATTGTCCCAGTATAGTGTAGTGTAATGTGTACCTTATCTGGGACGGCGAAGGGCACGAAAGGCATTGTCCCAGTATAGTGTAGTGTAATGTGTACCTTATCTGGGACGGCGAAGGGCACGCGTCCCGGCGGGCTGAAGGCGTTGTCCCACGTGACGGTGGCCCAGCCGTGTGGTTCCTGGTTCCCATGCACTATCACCACCACCGGCAGGGACAATGTCCACACCTGGATCGGTATACATAAAAAGACTAAACATCTATTCCGTATAATACATCATATAAATGAGAAAGTATTAAAAAAAAACGAAAGCATCAAAAAAGCACCTCCACTAGATGGCGACTCTAGCAAAAGTTGATTTTTACAGGAAACGAATGGACCAAAGACAGTCATTTCCGTTCCTTTTAACTAACATATTAAAAAACTGAAATTCGCAAAGTTCGAAACTTAGATATCAATACAAATACGAAACAGTACAAATAGAATATGAGTTGTTTATTGAGTTTGATACACGAAAGAAAACCGGAAGGGTCGTCATGGAGAAATCAAGAAAGTGCCGTAGCGACATCTAGTTTGATTTTGGGAAGTAATCTTTTTTTTTTAAATACTTCCTCATGGACAAAAAGGTTGATTTTTAAAAAAAAAGAAATTATATTTAGTCTCGTCGGTCGGACAATAGAAAAATATTAGATACGTATGTTTTTATCTACTTAAATTTTACAATAAATGGCTTAGATAACAGGCATTAAAGTTGAGGAGTGGGGGCTCGATACGTCACAGTTTTTATAGAAAATATAAAAAAGCGTGACGTCATGTGACATTTCAATTCGATGATTCTTCTAATTTAATTAATTACGCAAAATAAATACGTGATAAATTTTCTTCAATAGTCCACCTAACGGACAGACAGACAGACAAAAAATAGTCATCAATTCTATTGTAGTCTACCAAATGGACAGACATACAAACAAAAATATATAACCTATATTTTTTTAAACAGACGCATATTTCCTATTGAATATTAAAATATCTATAATAACCCTTTTCCTTCTCCACTGCAGGGGCTCAGGCCTTCCATATGGATGGTTAAAAGGAAAGGGCCGTGACCCTCCACGCGGGCCCAATGCGGATTGGAGGGCGTTAACACCTGCAAATGCAGCCAGAGACTGATGACTGAACGTGTATTTAAAGAAGTAGGAGGTCGAGATAATAATCTTTCGGTCACCCATCCCGTGAGTGACCATTGCGAAAGTTGCTTAACAACAACGATTCTATATTACCTGAAATACAAGTTCACCACCTCCCACGTTGAACTGGGACTGAAATAATAGGGTCAACTTCTCGTCCATCACACTCTCTGTCCCTTTCTTCTCCGCTCGTTTTATCTTACGCAGTTGCATATTCCTGTTATAAAGTCAAGGTTAAAGGTGAAAATGTGACGCCATCTCTTAGGTCCCGGGTCAATGTAAAAAAATGACTTCCATATTGCCTCGTGTCTGGGCGTTATAGTACCACCCTTTCTGAGATACTCCAAAATACGGTAGCTTTAGCTACTCATCTTGGATTCTAAGTAATGTATGTCATCTATATATATATACTAATATTATAAAAAGATTCGATTAAATGTTTGTTTGCGACAAATAGATTCTGAAACTACTGGAACCATTTTAAAAATTATTTCACATACGGGAAATTACATTATATCCGGTAAACATAGGCTAAATTTTTATCCCGAAAAACAGCAAATAAAGGGATAAAAATTGGAAGTTTTAATTGAAACGTTACCATAGTAACCAATATTTACAATTCAATTTGTCACTTTTAATTATATCCGTATCATGATATGAATCGATATCCAAATAAACAGTTCCCTAGGGACAACTAGTTGGCGGAAAGCTAGTTGTTAATGTAGCTTAACAACTAGCTTTCCGCCAACTTAGTTTAAAGTAGCATCTACTACAATGAAGCCAGAAGTATATTGGTGTAAATTAGCATGTAATATAATGTAGAATGAAGTATAGTGAAGAGTGAAGTATACCAAATATTGTAGCATGTAATATTGTATAATTTAGCATGTAGTATAATGTATAATATACCAACTACCATGTAGTATAGTATATGATTTTACATTATTGTGTAGCAAAAGTGTGACGTACGAGGGTGGTTTGGAAAGTTCTCGGCCCGACCAAGAAAACAAAGAAAATAAAAACAAAAACATGTTTTATTTTTCTACATATTCTCCCCTTGTCTCAATACAATGGCACTTGACATACGATTATATAAAGAATCGAGCTGTCAAATGACAATAAATTATTTTACATACTACCCACAAATATCGGTCAGGCTGAGAACTTTTCAAACCACCCTCGTATAATTAACCATATTTTGTAATGTACTGTCGCATGTAGTGTAGTATAAATAAGCATGTAGTATAGTATTATTTGGCATGTAATATAATGTACCATGTAGTATGGTGTAATTTAGGATGTAATATAATGTAGAATGAAGTATAGTGAAACGAGAAGTATACCAAATATTGTAGTAATAGTGTGTGTGTGTGTGTGTGTGTGTGTGTGTGTGTGTGTGTGTGTTAAACTTGCCGTTCCAAGCTTCAGACATCAAAAACCAGAGGATAATTTCTGGGTAAATGCATTGCTATGTTCACAGTTATGCTAAAGTTCCACAAAATGTAATTGACCTGCCCATAAATCAATTTAAAATTCATGTAAAGAACATACTTATGAGTAAGGCTATTATAAAGTTAATGATTATTTTAAGGATCACAATGCATGGAATTAATAGCCTTCACTCTGTTCTATAACGACTAATTATATGTACCGACCTATGAGCTACAATGAGAGTTGTATTTATTATTGTTATAATACGTACTATTTTGGTAATAACATGATTATCATAAAGAGCTGATAAGTTTCTTTCGCTTGTTTTTCTTGTCAGCTAAAAGACGTCCTGAACGAGTGGTGGGGGAAAATAAAATTGTTTTGGACACATCAATAGTGCTTGAAACAAGCTTACTTGAATAATAGTAGTTTATGCAACTGTCATACAAGAACACACACGAGAGTGTGTTTATATGTATATTGTATTATAGGTTTACTCGAGTGTTTTAATACCTAAATTATATGCAGTTTCATACACTACTTTATATGCACTCATAGAACAAATTTTAATTAAACAAAGTAGGTAGGTTACAAGGAAGTAATTTATGCGTGCGCCATATTTTTTACCATTCGAGCTGCGCATGCGTGCGTTTTTTTTCATATTCAGCCTAAAACCATAGACTAGTTTCATGAGGTAAAAAAAGATAGCGGTACTATAATGAGTTTTATTTTCAATGTTATATATATGCGTGTATAAAGTGCGTATTTATAGAATCGTCTTTGAATTTGTAATTGGAATTTTTCGATTTGAGTGTAGATAAATACATTTTTCATTTCATAATATAGTGTAATTTAGCATGTAGTATAAGTATAATGTGTATTAATAGTGTAGTGTAGTGTAGCGTTTAATACTGACCTAAAACTGACACTTAGCTGTCTACTAGTGGCCTGGTACTCCATCACTCCGCTATTATTTAATATATCTCCGCATTCCACTGGCTGTTTACCTTTACCAGCCTGCGTTTCACTCTTCAGCAATAACTGTGCCTGTTGCTCCGATATTATAACCACCTAAAATAATAATAAATGTAAAAAAACCAATAGAATAAGTAATACTTTTGAAATAGAAAAGAAAAGTTGTCGTTAAGCAACTTTTGCAAGGGTCGGTCACGGGATGGGTGACCAGAATTTCTTTTAACTCGAGCTCCTCCGTGCTTGGAAAGGCACGACGAGCGGTTGATATCAGCATTTGCGGTCGTCAATACCCGCAGATCCGCATTGGGTCCGCATTGTATCCATAAGGACTGAGCCCCTGCATTCGGGACATGAAAGGGGGGGGGGGGGGATTTGCAAATTGGCATGGCGTACATGATTGCAAAAAAAACACAACAAGCTATCACAGACCTTCCTTGAGGATGGAATCAAAGATGGGCCATGGCAACTGGGACCGGAGCGGATTGTTTGGTGTTAACGATTGCAAGTGCAACTGGGACCAACGCAACAACGCACCTTCCGAAGCGTAGAGGAGCACGAGATAATACATTTCTGGTCACCCATTCTACCACAGGCCTCTACGAAAGTTGCATAACTTCCATATATCGCTGACTGTACGCATTAACTACTGAGCTATTAAACTAAATTATTATATTTTTAAATTAATTAATTAGTAATTACAGTACTTACACTGACTCTAGGTGGTGTCATATATACATTCAATTGACCTCCGACTAGTAATCTAACTGTAGCTGTAAAGCTGAAAAATGCCACAATTTAAATTGCATAATTAATTATCTGGCAACACATATCACGCCGGTAAAATATATAAATTGAAGAAAATAATTCAAAATCATTTTTTTTTAATCAAGCTTTTATTGAACGTTATTTAATTACAAAGTTCCCATGGTAACCTTCCAGATCAATTCAGTTGGCTAATTGTCTAATTTAAAATCTATCACAATCCGTTTCAAAGGTATAGATTGCGATTGTCATTGTGATTTTTAAAGTCACTATCGCTTTTGGAAAAAAATTGTGACTTAAATAATAAATAAATAAATAAATATTTAACAACATCACATACATTGCTCAGATTCCACGATGAGTAGCTAAAGCCCCCGTATTATGGAGTATCTGAGACAACGAAGGTACCACAACACCCAGACTCGAGTCAATATAAAAAAGTTCATTTTCTACATTGACCCGACCGGGAATCGAACCCGGGACCTCAGAGATGGCGACACCTTGAAACCGGCGAACCACTCGGCTACGGAGGTCGGTCGGAATGTATAATAAAAAATTAGTTTAACCCATCGAAAGATTGCATTTAGCATTCAACTCTTTCGTTTGACATTTGCCGTTAGCTTTCAAAGTGATATTTACGTCTATAGTATGACCGTTTAAATGAGTCCTCGCCCGCGCGGTACAGGGGCGCGGGGTGTGACGACAAAGGGGACCGAGAGGGGGGCGGGCGGAAATGTAGGATATGTTCCGATATACACTGCGAGCACTGCGCAGTGGTCTTACTGCTGAAAAATCCGTTCCGTTATGGACTGCCAGTACACTGCTACAGTACCTTAGGGAAATTTATGACGTCATAAATTGCCGCCATATTTGTACTGTGAGCACTGGAGATTTCGAGGTAAGGTGCTCGCAGTGCTTTTGATCACGTGATCAGTCGAAACAGAATCAGAAAATGATAAGTTTCTAAATAAACAAAAAAAAAATACTTACGTTTATTTATAAGATGGATTTAATTGATAAATAATTTTTTTATACAATTTTCCAATTTTCTTTTGAAAAGAGGGAATCTTTATATTTATATTCACCTTGCATTAACAAATTTGAAAATGGCGCCAAAAAATAGGATTAACAGTATACTGGACTGCGTTCCGTTTTAAAAAGTCACCAGTATAACTATATAGCTATAAAGGAACGGGCTTCCAGTATACTAAATTGACGTCATACTGTTCAGTAGTCGCAGTGTATATCGGAACATATCCGAAATGCACACTAGACAGATCCTAAGATATGTGACGACATAGTGGATAACGGTGAACAAATTGTGATTTTTTTTATTTGAAAATCAATTGATGATTACATAAAATTTAAAAGAAACAAAATGTAACTTGTGTAGGTAACTAAATAAAATATTTAGTAATAAACTTTTGTACTATTTATTAAATACAAGAATTATCAAAATTATAAATCAATCACTTATGTCCATATCAATATCAGTGGAACTTGATTCTTCACTTTCAAAGCTGCCGTCATCAGAATCATATGTCCGAAAATATTGCGATTCATCTTGAGAATGTAATCTCATGTATATCTCTCACAAAGCCTCCGCAAAAATCAGCACATGTGTTCGCTACTCGCGTAACGATCGAAATGAGGAAAAACAAAAATGCGCCCGCCGCCCGCCCCCCTCTCGGTCCCCTTTGTCGTCACACCCCGCGCCCCTGTACCGCGCGGGCGAGGACTCATTTAAACGGTCATACTATAACGCTACAATTTACGTCGAATTTGTCAATTTAGTTCATCTATTAACTTTAAAAAAAAGTCGCGGTCGCAATCGCTGTCACATGTCAAATAGCTGTGGCGTGAAGTTCGTGAATGCATGTATAATTAAAAATTGAAAGGGATTGCAATAGACATCGAAAAAGGCTATTAGACCCCAGGAAGTGGGTTAAATTCGTCTTGCAAGATTTGACAAAACACTAACTTGACTAACAGTGAGTTGCACAAACGTCCGTTAAAGTTCCCATTAGTTTAATGTGACATCACCCATACAATTTTGACATTCATTAGAGCTTAAAGGTGTCATTAAACCTTAATGGACGTTTGTGCAACTGGATGTAACTTAAATAAAAGTTTCATTAACTTACCGTGTGTTGGTTTTCATAACTTGAGGAGGTTGTTTCTCTATAACGAAGGTAGATGTCACCAATGTCGATAGGAGACTGGTCACCTAAGCACGATATCAACATTCTATACTAATAATATAGAGGTAAAGTTTAAATATAGGATTTCTAGTACAGTACAGGTCATTGTCATGTGTCATTCAATCTGTCATACGACCTATCACTCTAATAAACGACCAATCACTCTATCATAAGGACGACCGACTAACGACTCTATTGTACGACTGTCCAATCTATAATATGACCGATCACTCTATTAAGCGATTCAAACAAAACACTCTACTACTCAATTTTATATGTATTTATTAGTTTCGAATAAAAAAAAATTTAAGCGTTGATTATTACGATTTCATCTCACAATTTAGTTATGCGAAAATGCCGCCAATTGTACAATTATGATTTTTATATTTATTTTTTGTTTTATAAATTTCTGTAGTGTGTTATACAATAAAGTGTATTTAAATAAATAAACGACCAATCACTCTATCATACGACCGAACGACTAGCCAGTCTATTATACTGTCCAATCTATAATAGGACCAATTTATCTATTATACGACCGTCACTAATAAATTACCAACCAATCTAACACTCGGCCGACCGACTAATCACTCTATTGTAAGACTGATAAATCTATGATACGATTAATCTATCTATCATACGACCAATTACTCTATTAAACGACTAATCACTCTATTATACGACTATCCAATCTATCAAACGACTAATCACTCTATTATACGACTATCCAATCTATCAAACGACTAATCACTCTATTATACGACTATCCAATCTATCACCCACCTGCTTGCTCATATCGTCGAGCATCTCGCCGAGATGCGGCTGTCTCAACTCGTGTATCGCCTTGTTATTAATCCTGGCAACATTGGTGACCTGCTGTCTGGACGTCCATATGAGATCGGCGAGTAATTCGCACCATTCCTGTATAGTGTTCAGGTTCGATTGCATCGGGACACCGTTCCCGCTCAATTGCTGTTCGCGTTTCCATCTAATTAATTAATAAATGTCTATGAATAAAGATATTTCTTTGTTGAGCGCGTCACTCGATTATAAGCCTTAATGCATAGAAGAAAAGTTCAAAATTCAATGTGGCTTTCCCCACTACTGTTTCAGCAGGCCATCTTTTTTTGCTTATTATTTTTTAGTTTTGCGTTTTTGTTCGTTTCTTATTATTTTAAGGTATATTTTACCTTTGTCATAAAAAGAGGTGTATCCCTTTTTTTAGCTTCTTTTCAATGTGGCTATCAGACATACTGTGGAAACCTCGAAGTTTTTAAAACTGGATTCTGGTCCCCACTGCAGGGGCTTAGGCTATTATCTTTATGGACGGTTAATGAGGATGGGCCATGACCCTCCACGCGGGCCCAACGTTTGGAGGTGTTGTACGGCCGGGACCAATGGCTTAATGTGCCTTCCGAAGCACTTAGCAGCTCCATAATTTTTTGATCACCCATCCCGTTTCCGGCCCTTACGAAAATCGCTTAACAACAAAGACGGCCACTCATTAACTCGTTGAAGGCTTAGGATTTACGTTAGAACGATATGGCATTCCACAAAATAATGTTAAGTATAATATTATTATAAAGAGGTAGTTTCTAACTTTGTTTGTTTGTGTGTGGAGGGGGTGGGGGGGGGGGTAATCTTCGAACATGCTGGACCGAATATTCTTTTGATTTATGGATGGTTTATAAGTATTAAGTTAATAAGTAGTCGACTAAACTGTTTTATGATTTACAAATGTAAACACACATTGATCATTTAGAATTAACAATCTAAATAACTATTTATAAACTTAATCCGTGTAAACTAGACATTAAGGCTGGTTTACACATAATTAAGTAGTAAATAGTTTTTTTAACTTACATATAAGTGATTAATTACTTGTCTAGTATTTTTTATTAATAATATACATATAAGTAATAGATGGCGAGTTAGAATTAAATTCTAATGAGGCTCATAAGCAGTTAACTAAATTTTAATTTGCCACTTATAACTTAGGGGTCATCCATAAATTACGTCACACGATTTTCATTACTTTTTGCCCCTCCCCCCGTCCTAGTCACAGCTGGTCACATTTGTAAGACTCCCCCCTCCTTGCGTGATGACACATATTTTGCAAGTTATTTGTAAAGTTATAAAGTTCGTGTTTTAACACTTAAATTTTGAAATGTGACGTCACGAAATTTGGCACACACCCACCCCCTTGTCACACAATGTCACACTTTGTCGACCCCCTTCCTCCCCCTTAACGTGTGACGTAATTCATGGATGGCCCCTTATATGTGTATTAACAAGTAATTAATCACTCAAAATCACGTTAAGAAAATCTACTTTATGCGGATGATATATGCTACAATATACACGGGCGAGTTCGCAGGAAATAAGCTAGCAAAATAACATAATGACTGACTTGATGAGCTCTTCGTCCAACACCTGACTCTGCAGCTGTCGGAGGTTCGCGATGTTGTCCTTCATATGATCGACCAGCTGGAGTTGAGCTTGATTAATCTGGGCAACCTACACATACAAACTATACTGAGAGAGGGAGGTAGAGAGACGAGGGAGGGAGATGGAGAGAGATTTATAAAGTTGCAGCCATGATACACACTATAAAGTTACATATAATTGACATTTGAGAGAGAGCGTGAGAGGAAGAGAGAGGGAGAGAGAGAGAGGGAGATAATTTATTAGGTTACAGACATGAGACACACTAGAAGGTTAGATAAAATTGACAGTTGAAAGTGAGAGGGAGAGTGAGATTTAACAAGTTACAGAAATGAGAGTTATAAAAACATAGGTTAGATAAAATTGACATAAGAGAGAGAGAGAGAGAGAGAGAGAGTGTGTCCACTGTTTAACTTACGGTTCACCGGTCAGTAGCGTTTTTACATCTATAAATACAACTCACCAGCACATTCAGTTTTCTCTCCATTTCTTCAATCTGTACTCGGAGGCATGCTTCGAGATCTCGTCGTTCAGTAGTCATGGGACCGGCCTGCTGCAAATAGCTTATGTGCCCTAATGTAACAAACATATCATATTACCATCACCAATCTATTAATGTCCTGCTGAAGACCATGGAAATTTCATCATTGCAGTTATCTTATAACACGGGATTTTCTCCGGGACTCCGGGACAGACATCCGAGAAACGGGACTTATAACTGCATTACTCATGGCTCGTTCTCCCTATTCGATTTGTTTAGCGTAAGGAAGATCTGCAGTTCAACCACCTAACTCTGTAGCCTCGATTCTAAATAAAGGATACGACATTTTAGCGATATTATGTAGCTAGAAGTCCCGTTTCCTGGATGTTTGTCCCGGAGTCCTGAGAATATCCCCGGGATATACTATAACCCAAAATATTTCGAGGAAGAGGCATTGCTCGAAGATTGCATTAAAATAAGTCTTCTACAGTTTTTTTTTATTTTGCGTAAACAATAGAGTCCCATTTTGAACATAAACAAAAAATGGTCACGTTAGCCGTGACCCACCTCATTTACTGAAATCTATATAAATTACATAAAAAGTATAATATTAATAATTATAATAAATAACGCAATAAAACTCAGTGGAAAAAAAAACATGTTTTATAAAAAGCCAGTCCAAATAAGCCATCGGCTCAGCATAACGTTAGGCACAAGAGTACCAAACACTGATTTTGAGCTGAAACCCTAAGGTGACAAGGTACGCACGAATACCAAAATAATATTTATTTAACAAAATAACAATTAATTTTAATAAATAAATCTATAATAATAATAATAAATGTTTAAATATTATAAGAATGGTAGAAGTTATCGATATTTTTTTTTTCGTAATTAAGAAGTAGTATATATAAACTTAAAAGCTGAAAAAGACATCTTACGCAAATAAATGGAATAAACTAAAGAAATACTTGTATACTCTATGTTATAGTGTACACTCACCCTTATTCTTGATACATTCGTGGTATTGCAGAGAGAAAGACTCCATGTTCGCTTGAAGACTTCTTATCTCTTCACTAACCATGTTAACAGTCTGTCGGACTGTCTGAAGACCCGTGATCAGCTGCAAAAGAGTTCTTACGTTCAATGGTATAAAGTTCTTAATGGAATCAAGCGTTATTTTGCGAAAGTCCATTGCTATAAAAGTGGAACTGTGATATCCTCAAGAGCTGCTGTCTTTGTACCGTCCGCATACAAATTCACATGTACAAACGGCAACAAATCCTTTAAATCATCACTCTACACGTTTCGTTATTCCACGGGGCATCCTCAGGAGTTATTAGACCTTACAGTGCCAACCACCGAGTGCCAAACACGTGTACAGTGGTTTTGCAGGATATGTTGACGTTTGTACATGCGAATTTGTGTCACGGCTACAAAATGTCACCGATTATTTTAGCTGGACAATAAAATATGTATATATAAATTCTTTATTTAATAAGACTTTTTGGAGAACAATAAATCTGGTAGTGGTTTAATATCATATAAAAGCTTTGAACTACTTTTCTCAAAACAGTGAAGCAGTAAACTGTCTGATTGGGAACTCAATTGGCTTTATTTTTTTATACCGAACCCATAACATGAAAGCAGTTCCACACACAAGGTACTAAAACAGTAACAAGACAAGACCATCTTAGGCGCATTTACCTTAGTGAAAAACTTAGGAGTCACCCAAATAATTTTAATAATTTTAATTTTTTAAACGATCAATTGATAGCAGTTTGATAAAACATAAGTTATTAAAAATCAATTGTGATTTTGTTCTTTTCGGGATAGGGGAGTAGTCAACTTTTACATATTTTTTATAATTTTAGCAATACATGTAATATATATGTCGTAGAATATCTCGATCATCGTTACGAAGATCGTTTGATTTAGTTTCTTTTTTAATTGATAGTTACTCGATTGTAGAGCGAGCGTGATCATCGATACTTATAATTTTATTAGAATGGTAACACTGACGTTGACAGCTCGTTTACGAAAAGCAAGTTGCCGCCATTTTGGCACACATTCTGTTTCCGATCGCCGAGGAGTAAAGACATCCGACGACATCACGCTCATCTCGTTATATTTTCGTATGAAAAGTGATAAAATGGAACAAATCCACGTTGGTATACACGCGTGCAGTGTTATTTTAAAGATAGTCCCCCGATATGGACGATCTATTTGGGGCTTCGTAATAGCCCTTTCTGCTACTCTCCGGTATATATTTATCAAAAAATATAAAAAAAAATAATATCATTCAAATAATTAGATGAAATCTAAAAACAAATTTAATTTTCAAAATTTCTGTCATGGCCCTCTAAAACTAATATCGTTCTATGTATGCACAAGGTTAAATTCTCTAAGTATTGATATGAGTAGAAAGTTGTGACGTCACACGCTCCTAGCCGTCACGTGACAAAGAGTATAAAATATTTGCTTTTCATAATTAATTTAAGCAACATCACTACATAGTATAAAACAAAGTCCCTTCCTCTGTCCCTATATCCGTATGTATGCTTAAATATTTAAAACTACGCAACGGATTTTGATGCGGTTTTTATCATAGATAGGGTGATTCAAAAGGAATGTTTTTATGTATAATACAAGAACACGCGAAGCCGCTGGTGGAAAGCTAGTTATAAATTTAATTAGCATAAAAGTGTGATTACTGGTAAAAGTATATTAACTGGAAAATAAATATTTAATATTTAATTCTATCGACACCTGTATTCAATAAGCACTCACCTCACTATACTTGCGTTCTGACTGAGGCTGAGCCGCGTACTGTGGCCCCATCGCATTTTGTATTACCTCCATTTCTAGAGCGAGACAACGGCGCATGTACGCGTATAGCTCTTGAGGTGCGTGACTGTACATAAGACGACATACATTATAATACCGATGATACCTATATTAGTCCAGCGGGTAGATTTTTGGAAAATATTAAACACGTATACTTTTGATTTTTAATCTAAACATTAATTTACGTTGTGTAAAAATGTCATGTGTCATGTTTTATACGTTTTCTACAAAACTGACGTAGCGAGCCCCCACTCCTCAACATTAATGCCTGTTATCTAAGCTATTTCTTGTTAAATTGAAGCAAAAAAAAAATATGTATCTAATTTTTTTTTATTGTCCAACTGACATAATCCCTACTACTAGAGGTCCAATAGCAAAATACTGAAAGTTAGATGGCAGAACAACCACATGAAAAAAAAATATTTTTTTTAGAAAATTTCGTCGTTTAAAAATAATTTTTATATCCAAATATGCTGCAATGATGTATTATTGGATAAAATTATAATATTTCTAATCAAAAATTAAAAAAAAATATACAATATATATTTGTTCATAATATAAGACTTGACTACCTCTTTAGTAGTGGTTCGCACGCCGTTACTATGTGTCGCCATCCATATATTGTCTCGACTCTGGGCGTTGAGGTACCACCGTTGTCTCATATACATAATATACCCCCGTATTTGAGCTACTCATTTTAAAATATGAGCACTGTATGTGATGTCTGATATTATTTATATCTTATGTTAATATGTATAGCCCGTTTTTTTTTATCAATATCATTATCAGCCCTTTTTCATCCCCTCTGCAACGGCTCAGGCCTTCCTTATGGATGGTTAAGGAGGATGGGCCATGACTCTCCACGCAGACCCAATGCGGATTGGAGGGTATTAACCACTGCAAACGCAGCCGGGACCAACTGCTTAACGTGCCTTCCGAAGCACGGAGTAACTCGAGATAGTAATTTTTTGGTCACCCATCCCGTGACCGACACTTGCGAAAGTTGCTTAACAATAACGATCGCGGGCCGCGGCGCTTATCCTCTACGCCACCGAGCCACGTTTTTTCATATTTTAAGATAACTAGTAAACAAATATGGCGTCTTTATAAAAGAAATGATCCAATTTTCATACATTTTTGGGCCAAAAGTAAAATTGCCGGCCAAAAAAAAAGTATAGGTTATTCTTATAGAATTTGTCTTTGATTTTATTATATTATATTTGTTTTTATGTGAATTAGAAAGTTCTGTTTCTTCATACATTTTCGAAATACATAATTAACTAAAATAAGTGAAGTACTCGTAGCTTGACAAAAATATAACATTTTAGTTGTTTCTTTAAGCAAATATAATTATAAAAATATGAATATTAGTTTCCTATTCCGAATGTGTTCCAACTTTTTATTTTTGGTCCAAAATGGATGATGTCCTTTGACATTTGATAGGGTTGGGAAACATTGAATTATTTAATGAATGATCTACTGAATGATTGCCTTCATTCTTGTGTATTGAAATATCTGAAATGTAAAGACTTATTTACATTTCAAAAATATTTTTATATATAATATTTTTATTTGACAAACAAAGATGTTCAGACATATGAAGAATAATTTTTGGAAATATTTTATATTTTCCAATTAAATACCTTAATTTAGAAAATGTATTTGTTTTGAGCGACATACATGGTTTGTATACATACTTTGTGAAAAATATGAGTAGCACAGTGGCGAAGTGGATAAGCGCCGCGGCCCGCGATCATACTCGTTAAGCAACTTTCGCAAGGGTCGGTCACGGGATGGGTGACCGAAGAAAGTTGTCATCTCTCACTATTATGTTAAGCCGTTGGTCCCGGCTGCATTTGCAGTCGTTTATACCCTCCAATCCGCATTGGGCCAGCGTGGAGGGTCTTGGCCCATCCTCCTTAATCATTCATAAGGAAGGCCTGGGTCCCCGCAGTGGGGCCGTGAAAGTGCTGATGATGTACATAAAATATTACATCGCCAACAATAGGGACGATTTATGGATAAATGAAAAGAAATTCTATTTAATCAATCAGTCGGTTAATACAAAAATATTAGATACATGTCGCAGAATATCTCCATCACCTTTACGAAGATCGTTTGATTTAGTTTCTTTTTTTAATTGTTAGTTACTCGATTTCTTAATTACTCGATTGGAGAGAGGGCGTGATCATCGATACTTTTAATTTTATTAGAATGGTAACACTGACTTTGACAGTTCGTTAATGTAAAGCAAGTTGCCGCCATTTTGGCACAAATTCTGTTTCCGATCGCCGAGGAGTAAAGACATCCGACGACATCACGCTCATCTCGTTATATTTTCGTATGAAAAGTGATAAAATGTAACAAATCCACGTTGGTATACACGCCTGCAGTGTTATTTTAAAGATAGTCCTCCGATATGGACCATCTATTTGGGCTTTGTAATAGCCCCTTCTGACTACCCGCCGTCATACATATATAGATTTTTTTACTTCAATATAACGAGAAACGACTTAGACGACTGGCATTATTAGTCAGAACTCCGTAGAAAATGTACAAAGGCGTGACGTCACGCGACACTTGAGCTCTACGTGTCGCCGTAATTTGTTGATTACGGAAAAAGAATACGCGTTCGATATTCTTCAACAATCCACCCGACAGACAGACAAGAAAACAAAAATTAGCCACCACGACACCATCACCGTAAACTGACCTGTACTGCAAGTGTATATTTTTGGCAGCCTCCAACAGCTTCATCCTGGTGACGAACATGTCCGAGGATAGTAGGAGTTCGGCATGAGTGTTTATCTCGTGCACCAGCTCTTCGACGAAGTATCTCTGCTGTTCTTCCGGCTCAGGGGTCCTGGTCGGCAGGAGACTATACCAGACAATAATTGCAGATCATCAGTTTAAAAAAAACCTTATACATACCAGTGTTTTCCAATCTATGGGTTGTGACCCCTAGGGGGCCGCCAACGAAAAAAGTCAAGTTTCTAAATAGTTAACCAAAGCAATACTAGGGTAGCTGACTACTATTTTAAACATACATATAAATACATAGCCCATAACAGAGAAATAATGTAATTAAAAATGTAAATAAATTAAAAATCATTCATATTTTCCGATACATTTAACTGAAAACTATTGGTATATAATAATAAGATGAGAAATCAAGAAAAATAATAATAATAATATTCTTTATTGTACAATAGAAAAGAGACAAATACACAACAATCTTTCGCAAATATTGTACAATGGGCGGTCTTATCGCTTGATAGATATCTATATATTCACTTGTAGGACACAACACTATTATTTTGTGAGAATGATGAAGTTTGTTTCTTTGCAACGAAAAGGCCCCGTAAAGTACTCGATCGATTTTCAAAACTCTTTCACCTGCGGGAAGCTACATCATATGCGGTGGACATAGGCTATATTTTATTCCGAAAAACAGCAAATAAAGGGATGAAAATTTAAGTGGAAGTTTGTATAGAGAATTAAAACTTTACCATAATTAACATCGTTCACTATTCAATTTGTCACAGTAATTTTATTCAAATGATTTATTAAATTAAATTCTAAGGCTGGTTTAACAATGGGCTACTTTTTATACCATTAAACAGTTCTCTAGGGACCACGCCGGCAAAGCTGTTGGGCGAAAGCTTGTATAATAAAATATCAAATCGTGATAATAGTTTCGAAATGTTAATGAATGATTTTTTTTGTCTTTCTATGACCCAAGGGGTCGTCAGAATTTATGCAGCCAGGAAAGGGGTCGTGTATTGAGCACAGTTTGTAAAACACTGACCTATACTAATATCACCAGGGCCCGATCCAAAGCGGCAATAAAATTGAGGCGGCAAAATTGAGAGCGGCAAATCGTATTTCTGAATGACTTTCTTTAAAAAGATTCGCGACTGAAAGTTAAAATGATATTATGTAATACTCACCATATTCTACTCTCGATCCATGCCGCTAGGCAGTGCCTAACTTCAATAGGAAATTGATCTACATAGATTGCTCGCACCTGTTTAACAAAATAACTATAAATCATAAGCATAAGTAGCGTCACACTTTTATCGGATTGATAGATGATTTTTTGTGTTTGTTCTCAAACTCAAATAGACTCAAAGAATTAAACCTATTTTAAAACTTATTTTACCTACGGGAAGTTACATCATATGTGGGCGACATATATAATTAACGCGGGCGAAGAAGAGAGTAAAGGTTTAATAGTTGACGTTCAACAGGCTCCGATAGTACTAGGACCATTTCAAAGACTATAAAATACCTATGGAAGCATCACATTAGTATATTACCACAATTTTTTTTTTCAATTGAATCATATGTTCAAATTAAATGAAAAAGAAAATGCAATTACTTTTTTTAATCGAATTTCAAAAAGATTATTCCACTTAACCTTGGTAATAACGGTTCGTGGCATAAGTGAAGTGAGTTTCAAAATGACATAGGAATAGAATATCTGCGACATGTATATCAATGAAATTCGTTTTGTACGTTTATACAAAAAAAATTGAATCAATAAAATTTCTACACTAAATGACGTGAACCAGGACACATTAATTAATTCGAATTCGAGTCTGAATTTTTACAGAATAGCAGGCCTATTCGAAATCCTGACATTTGTTTCGCAGATTTGACTGATTACTTTATTTTTGACGTCGCTTTTCGTTTCAGTAACCCCAAGATTGAGGAAAAGATAAATACACGTGATATATTACTACACCCTCCCCCCCCCCCACACCCTTATGATATTAAGTGATTTTTCTCGAATCCCCTCAGAGCCTCACGTGATTAAGAGTACCAGGCGCTGATGGCTATTTAAGCATTTTCATGAAGAATTTTTGACATGTATTTTAAAATTATTTTGGAGATCCTATTAATATTATAAAGGCGAAAGTTTGTAAGTATGGATGTATGGATGTTTGTTACTCTTTCACGAAAAAACTACTGGACGGATTTGGATAAAACTTTACAGCAATATAGGTTATACATCAGAATAACACATAGGGTACTTTTTACTGGGAAAACTTCTCACTCCCACGGGATACCGACTTCCACGCGGACGAAGTCGCGGGCGTCCACTAGTTTTGTAATAAACAAAGAAAAGTTTCATTTAAAAATAAAATTACTGACCTTCTGCAAACTCTCGGGTGGCAACTGCTGAGCTCTGGCCCAGAGCGACATTTTTAATCTGTAAAATTTTATAATTATAACACACCATCTGCAGCTCAATGACGTAGTGTACGAGCGCCCCGGCCCGCTATCATTATTGTTAAGCAACTTTCGCAAGGGCCCATGCGAATGTTGCTTGGGTGACCGAAAATTTCCAATCACAAGTTACTCCTTGCTTCGGAAGATTCGTTAAGCCGTCAGTCCCGGCTGCATTTGCAGTCATTAACATCCTCCAATCGGTATTGGGCCCGGGTGGAGGGTCATGGCCCATCCTCCTTAACCATCCATAAGGAAGGCCTGAGCCCCGCTCGTAAGTGGAGACGTAAAAGGGCTGATGATAATGATCTATGAATTTACTAAATTTAACAAAAATTTGTTTGTCGGAGATACTGAAAAACATACAAGCAGTGGCAGACTAAGGGGACCATCCGCAAAATCAAAAAGTTAAAATGTATGCATTGCAGTCCGCCACTGCGTACTGGAAACATTTGTAATCAGTGCACAAGCTTTTTTTTATACTGTATCATAATGAAGCGTTAGACTTACTTAGTTTGAAAAAAAATCTATATTCAAAAATTGTATCAAAAAAGTTACGGTAGGCCAATATGTCATGGCTTAATAAAATCACTCATTATTTTTACTACATTTCATCCTCGAGATTAGTTTTTTTTTTTTTTACCAGCCGGCTTAATATATTTGTATAAACTTCCTTGTCTATTAATAGTTATTGCTTATTAATTTCTGATTAATGTCTGTTGTGGCATCTAGTAAAATTATAATTACATTAGTTATAATATAGAATTGAAAATGCTGTTTGGCAGGATTGAAGCTAAAATGTTTGTGCAGCAAAATTGCTTTAAATATAGTATCCATAAATGAAGATACATTATAAAGAGCAAATAAATGTTTGTTTGCATTGAATTAGCTCCGAAACTAGTGAACCTTTTTAAAAAATAATTTCATCTATGGGAAGCGAATACGCGGTTGACATAGACTATAATTAACGTGGGTAAAGTTTGAGAAACAGTGTTAAATATAACTTTTTCAATGCAGTTGCTCATAAAGCGCTATTTTTTTAATCCATTGTAAACACCGAAATGTCTTTAAACACGTGTTAAATAAAAATGTACTGAAATCCTTTACTGCACACGTGCTTAAGAGTATTTTTTTTATTGTTTTTTGGCCGAGCACCAAAGAAATTAAAAAAAAATTGATGAAAATATGTGAAACTTAAAAGGCAAAGTATTTCAAGGAGCCTAGAAGGAATATTTTCAAATAAAAATGTATGACATGAAAACATGTTCAAATATCACGTTTAATTTTAACAAATAATTTTTACCTTTAATACATACTTAGTTTTATTAACCTATATATTTGTTTTATTTCCTTGAGCGTAAAAGGTTTAACGAATTCGTGCAATTTGGCCCTTATTCGTAAAACCTTACTTTCCGCACTCGTATCTTAAATAACTATTAGATACTTACGTTTTGATAGATTTAAATTTTAGAGGTCCTTATGTCGGGGCTTATCTGTAAAAGAAATAAAAAAAAAATTAATACCTCTGTTAGATAACAGACAATGATAGTAATATTTTAAATATCAACACAGTCTTTTTTAAACTCTGTTCTTATCAGAGTTTGAGGATGTACAGGAAAATTTGTTATCAGTACACAATTTTTTTCTTATGATCAAGTATACCTAATAAGAGAACATATGTTATGAAGATTTTTATATTTTTTCTTATTTTATGTTTTAACATTGAAATGGATAATTTAATTCTACTGTAACCGTACACCCTATCTTACGGTTCATCATCATCAGTCCTTTTACGTCCCCACCCAGGTATTCCATATGGATGGTTGAGCAGAATGGGCCATGACTAGTGTTGCCAGATCCAATTTATTATTAATCGGGACAGCGCGTGTAATTAATCGGGATTTGGGGTTGTAAATCGGGACAGACAAAAAAACAAGTATTAGTACTAGTTTGGTAGCTTTTTTGCTTTCAGACATAGATAAATATAGTTAGGGGCTTTCAAAAATGGATTTGACAGTATGAAAAAATATATATATTTTTTTTATAAAAATACTTGATTTTTCGGGACATTTAGCGTCCCGATTAGGTACAAATCGGGACACGTCCCCGGACCCCTGAAAATCGGGACGTCCCGCGTAAATCGGGACACCTGGCAACACTAGCCATGACCCTCTACGCTGGCCCAATGCAGATTGAAGGGTATTTAAGACTGCAAATATGCAAACGGCTTATCGTGCCTTCCGAAGCACAGAGTAGCTCGAGATATTAATTTTTTGGTCACCCATCCCGTGATCAACCCTAGCGAAAGTTGCTTAACCACAGCGATCGCGGAGCGGCGTTTATCCACTACGCCACCATACTACTCTATCTTATGGTTGCCAGCAAGAAATCCTAATGCCGGTTTTGCTATTAAAATTATTATAATAAATTTTTCTTAACAGTGTTTATTCAAACATCCATTCAAAAAACTGTCATCAACATTGTGTACAGTAGTTATATAATAAGCAGCATCATGATTAAAAAATATTATTATTATTAAACAAACATCATATACATTGCTCAGATTCCAAGAAGAGTAGCTAAAGCCTCCGTATTATGGAGTATCTGAGACAACGAAGGTATCACAACACCCAGACACGAGACAATATAGAAAAGTTCATTTTCTACATTGACCCGACCGGGAATCGCACCCGGGACCTCAGAGATGGCGACGCCTTGAAACCGGTGTGCGAACCACTCGGCTACGGGAAATATGTAATTATAATTCCCATAACACACTCAGTATTAAATTTTGTGTACTGACCAAATTTTTTTATGTATACCCATTATGTATACTGACAAATGATATATATTTAATTTAACATTTTTACATATCTATTGTATATTTTTTATCAATACTTATAAAGAAGAAATATTTGTTTGCATCAAACAGGCTCTGAAACTACTGGACTGGTTTAAAAATAATCCCCTATTCCCAAAAGCCATAACATACACTATATAGATATGTAGACAACAATTCATATGAGCCAAGTCAAGCAGCTAGTTACAATTAATACATAAAAATTTATTACAATAGTTTTGTTCGCTCTGTAGTAGCGAAAAGTAACAAGTGCTTGAAAGATTCGTCAGCCCTGTTTGGTCCTAGCTCAGTGGTTAGAGCAGTCGCCCGGATTGCGAAAGGTTGTGGGTTCAATTCCCATCTCAGGGTGCCAGGGACCAAGTGGATGTTTTAAATATTTTGTATTAAGAATAAATAATTACAATAGTATATCACCCAGTTACTGAATTGAGAATTTAAAGTTAAGAATATCTTAAAACTATACGTAAATGTCACTTACACGGGTTTTCATTTCTGATTTTAGTTTTACAATAATCAGTTGGTACAAGTTTGATAGAACTAGGACTTTTTGCCTTGTGAAACTTAAAAACTTATGTTATTGAGAACTAATATTATAAAGCTGAAGAGTTTGTTTGAATGCGCTAATCTCAGGAACTACTGGTTCGAATTGAAAAAGTATTTTTGTGTTGAATAGAACATTTATTGAGGAAGACTTTAGGCTATATAACATCACGCTGCAACTATTAGGAGTGAAGAAATAATGGAAAACTATTCTCAATTCAGAAATCAGCTGCGTTAATTAATAATACTCTAACCAGAAAATACTTGATTTCCTTAATATTATTACCATTATTAATTTAAAACCAACAATTTTTTTGTCTTATTCAAAAATTTAATTCCTTTTTAAAATATTAAAAATTTAATAGTTTTTATATCTAAAAAAACTACTGTAAACTAGAAATCAGTTCTACGATACTTTTACCATTAGCATAAATTTATCAAACAAAAAAATATGCTTGTTTTTGAAATCCTCAATTGCAAGAAGCAAGTGTACAAACATACAGACATAAATAAATTTTACAAACATATTTAGAAGCCCATTTAAACAAATATAGGTATTATACCATTTCAATTAAATTTCATTACATATCAAATTAATAACTTTCCTTCTTTAAAATCAATTATAATTATTGGCATATTACAGATACTAATGTGTCTAAATATAAAATTAATAAACTAAATTAATTTGGTGATTAATAAATAAGATACAGTGAATGTAGTAGATAAGTTTAGATTTAACATCGAAACATTATTCGATATATTGAAATAAAAAAATTAAAAAAAATTGTACACAACTATATTATATAAAAATAATTACATTATAATGAGATTTTTTTGTGATGTGAAAAAAAAGTTTGCATATTACAAAAAAAATATTTTGTGATGAGGGAAGGTTAAGACTGAAGAAAAATATGTTGAGCTGACCATAAATAAAAGAATTTAGCCAGGGCAACAACTCAAAAACTCAATAAGTACTTAAAAGGAAAAACTTAAACATATTGTTGTATGACTGATCACAGATACTAACTTTTAATGGATAGTTATAAAAAATGACTCATTGTATGAAACTATATAGTAAATAATAATTTCATATATAGATCATTAGCACTAAAAACAAAGAATAACCACAAATAAACTTATTCACACTTGCAAAACTTATCACGACGGTACTCACTAGAGCAGGAAGAAAAACACTTTTTTTATAAAATTTCAAATTTCGAAGGGTTCAGAAGTTGTATTGTATTCAGCCACTTGTTAGCACTGAGTTATTGTCGATCCCGGGGTGCCAGAATTTACCTGATACCTGTATCGAGCGACCGCGGCAAGGCAACGAACACCCGTAACAATTTCCGAGAATTCTGACATTTAGTTACGCACACAAACTAAGCGCGGCAGAGCCCGACGCGCTATGCACGCACACATGCGCAAGTCAATTTTAATTTTAGCTGTATCAACAAACAATGACCTTTGAAGTAATACATACCCACCGATCTTGTGAATACAAATGTTCGACACACGAGACACGTTTACATCATAACTTTATAACACTAGACACTTGAAAATTACGCTGTGAAGAGTTTAGATACCATTTGAAGCACGAACCGGGAGGTGATAATACTAAGCACGCAACGTGATAAAAAAATGTGCTGTCTCTTCGCTTTGCCTGCTTTATCCAAACGTCATTCTCTGACTGACAGATAATGACAATATGATTGACATTAGTTTACGTTAGTGAATTTAATTTGACAGTTAAAGTTATACCATGATAAGCATTTCCTTTCCCTAATTCTAAATATTAACACAGTTAATAGAATCATATAAAAATAAAAGACAGACAAAAGAAATGCTAACACTGCTAAAAGCATGTCTTCTGCATGCTCTCGCTAACATTTTTTGTGAAAGATAGTTAATTATACATAACAAAAAAAAACTATTTTATGCTGTATATTACTATATTATACACGATGATTGCATATATCGATGTTGACAGTTCAGAATTGAACGTCCTTCTTAAGTTAATAAATTTCTCATTTAAATTGAATTCGATTTTTAATAATAAATAAATAAATAAATAATGCGATCATATTATAATAATGATTTTAAAATTGGTAACCACTTCACTGCAAATGACACTAGAAAAAAGTAACATCACTTTTCAAAAAAACTTTTATTCAATATAACTTATATAAAATATATTCAAAATAACAAAATAAATGGATAATAGGAGAGTTTCAAAGAATCCTTGTCCTTAAAAATATTACAATTTAAAAAAGTTTTGAAATACTGTGAACTTTGAAAAGCCTGTCAACTCCCGCATTAATGGGTCTTAGAAAAGCCCAATATTTTAGGGAAAATCTATTAGTTGGTAACACAAACATAAGTTTCCAGTTGTTTCCGCTAGATGTCGAAAGCAGCGTTAACAATCATGTTCCGTTGCATGCATAGAAATAAATTATCGAATAACAAAAAAGAAAATTTCATAATATTATATATAAATAATAAATAAACTACACTTCAAAGATTTTAAATTAAATTTAAGTGAAAATATATAATTTTATTAGTGTCATAATGAATAACATGAAATCTTTTCAAAGCGCAAACAAACAAATTACTCAGAAACAAAACTACTTATATCATTGTCAAATTCAAGTGTCAATTCACAAAACCAACATTCATCAACACCATCTCAACAATAAAATATCCAAACAATCTAAATCCCGAGTGTTAAAGATGCAAGCCAAAGTAAAAAAAACCAAAACAATGTTAGTACTAAACAGATAAGTTACAAGATTCTTTTAAATTTGCTACAGATAAACTCAAAAACTACTGAAACGATCCGAAAAATACGATGATTTTAAACAATATACACGAAGCCAGTAGCCGAAACAGTACAGTAAAATTTAGAATTCGTTCTATTTCATTAGACTGGCTTGATTACTGAATTGAGTATGATCTCGGATAACGTCCATTGCTCTTATTTCAAAATCTTTCACAATCCCTTTAAAAGGTATAGCAATAGTGATACTGGTTTTTTGTATTATCAGAGTCGAAATATCTTAAGGTACTAATCTATAGAAAGAGTTTCTTTTTATATTCTGTGCAAAGTAAGGAGTTACAGCAGATCAATATAAACTCAACCTTGCAGTGGCTCATCAATGAATATATATGTTGTAATTTACTAATCATTTATTAACTTACTAATAATTAGATAATTAATTACCTGTCTATTGTAATTATTGGTTTACCGTTGAATGCGTCTTTTCGATTCGGATAATACTATCCAATACCATTATATTAGCATTTAATACAGCAGCGCCCCTAGCGGCAATTCTCAAAAGTTAGAATGCGTTCTATTATTATTAAGCAATTTAGAGTTACTTCATTCAAATTCTCGTCTACTGGTTGAAAAAATTTGCTTAATTTTTTACTTTTCCTCAAGTACTTAATTACTCGACTTATACATGTACATCCAAAATCACTAAGTTCAAAATTATTTTGTACAAAGAAATAACTTTCAAATAATGAGACTACATAATACTACGGGTGTCTTTGTAACATTAGATATGTACGTTTATTACTAAAAATATAATAAACATACATGATAATAAATAAATATGTTTAGAAGTGAAAAATCAATACACAATATACCTAAGCGAGAATTGACTATGGCTCAATAATAGCCATTGTTCCAAGTCCAACTGAGATACCAGACATCTTATTGCGACTGTCCAACATTATAAAGTGATATTTTAATTTCCCTACTAACTAATGAGTGCAAGTAAGCGCCTTTAAAAGTCATAAGAAAGATTTTTTAACTTCCATTATTATGAAAACGTGTTTTTAATTCTTAATTTTTGTTTAATCGTAGCATAACGAACTCGAGGTTTTATTTACGTCGATTGCGATACGATATCTCATTGTCATTCAAAAACTAACATTTCGTCTAGTTTTTTGAGTTTGTCGTGCTACGCGCGCTTTTACACTGGATATGGTCCTCCCTAAGGATGGAATCGAATAGGGGAATGGGCTATGACTAAATACTTATGTATACTAACTAGATAAGATGTTTTTTATTTATTTATTAGGTAACACAAAAGACATTAATCAAAATATATATGAATAATAAGTAACAACTGTGTAGTACTAAATTAATATCCTAAAGGTGTATACACAATGAGATATGATAAAGAAAAAAAAACTATTATTATTATTTTTTACTAATATGAAAAAAACAGAAAGAAGTAATATAAATCAATCTGGATGATTAAAAAGATGCGACATTTAGGTCTACCACAACTTCATTAATACATTTTTTGAATTTAAAGAGATTGGAATTAAATATGTCTAATGTCTGAAAACGTTTGGTCACCCATCCCATGACAAGCCACTGCGAAAGTTGCTTAACTGAAAGTTGCTGAATACACCCATCAAGCTCCTAATTTTTTACATTGTATTTTATAACACCTAATATAACCTAGGCAATTTATGAAACAGCTGTTTAGATAGCAATTTTTTTTTTATGGTTACAGTCAAATAAAGTATCCAGCCCAGTATTCTCAATCGTGGACAGAGAATACTTCGATGCAAAAGAAAAGTGATGCCAAGAAAAAACAACATAAAACAAGGTAAAACATTTTATTATATGATGAAGAAGTATTTAAAAAAAAACATTAGTTTTATTAAGAAAGTTTTATTAGATTGGATCACAGCCCAATCAACTTTGGCAACCATTACATAATTTATTAAAAAATATTTTTTTGTGAATCATCTACATCATCAGCTCCTTTAAGTCCCCACTGCAGGGGCTCAAGCCATCATGGACTATAATGATTAAGGAGGATGGGCCATAACCCTCCACTATGCCGATTCTCAACAGAGCAGCTCGAGACAAAACAAATATTTTGGTCATCCATCCCGTGACCGACCAATGCGAAAGTTGCTTGGCAACAACGATCGCCTATCTACTTTTGAATCATATTTAAGTTTATTAATAACTCACCTCTTTTTTAAGTCCCGTTAGGAGGAACCCGCCCCTTTCTCAGTCGCAGCCGTACCCAAAAGAGAAATCAAATAAGAAGGAGAAGAAAGCTTCCCCTCCTGTTACCAAAACGTAAGTGTTTTGATGCAACGCTTCATCATTTTATCCAGGGCTTAACCTATAGTGCAGGGTGTGCAATGCACACGGGCGCCGCTGCCGCAGCTAAGAGCATTGTCTTGGACATGATAGTTAGGGAATGCAATCACGCGAGATTGGGACTCGAGCGAGATCTCGCGAGTTTATGAATATCAATACCGCGAGATCAGCGAGATCTCGCAAGTTTATGAATATCAATACCGCGAGATCTCGCCAATTACGAGATCTCGCGAGATTGGCAATTTTGTGTGTTTGCTGTTTTACTGTAATATTTATACAAATAACAATATTTTGATAAATTAGGAAAAAATACAGGAATCAGACGTATTATGAAACGAACATTTATTTATACGGGTATTTTAAATAAAGTTTTATGTATTTATTTTTGTATGACGCAATTTTTTTTTCTATAACCTTTAAAAGAACAAAATTTACTGTATTATAATCTCGGAAACGGCTCCAACAATTTTCATAACATTAAGTGTGCAGGGGCTTACAGATGTAATAAATCGATTTAGTTAGGTTTATTTTTTTTATTTTATAAAAATGCCGAGTAAAGTTTTGTCATCCAGGTACTAATCTTTGAAGAAACTAAATTTTGACGTATATAATCTAACACGAAATGAAATAAAGAACCAGTCTTCTCTGCTTATATCAAAGAAAAGTTTAATTAAACTCGTCGTATACAGTTTTTTATAACAAAAATACAAAAACTAAAATTTTACTCATTAACTAAGTTAAATTGACTATTTAACCGAGATTATTAAAAATGTTCAAAGAATCTTTGCTATTCGTCTTATTATTGCACTTAGAATAAATCGTTTTTATGCTCGAGTGCAATCTCGTTAAACTCGCGAGATATCGGCCATTTTTCGACCGAGATCAAGCTCGCTAAAAAAGGTCGAGATCCCACGTGAACGAGATTGCATTCGATAATCATGGTACCACAATGATATGACAGAAGCGGCCAGCCAGCGGCAGTTATTTCCCAAAATAAATATCATATCAGCCGACCTATACTAAATATCAGCCGACCAAATAGGGCCCTTCAATGGTATTGAATGGCGCCATTCAATTAAAGGCGCCATTCAACTTTGCTTTCACTTTTACATTTCACGTCTGAATACAGAGTACTTCGCTATTCATTGTTCATTTTCGATGAAACGTCTACTAACTATCGTCTTAAGCAAGTCCAAGGGCTTCATTAGAAAACTTTGACCACAGTATAAAGCGCGAGATTTTTTAATAATTTATTTTATTTATTTTTTTAGTCAAATAGTCTATCCCCTACCTTTCACTAAATCTGCTGTGCCACACATTGAAAAGAAAAACTCGAAAGTTAGAAAGAATTCAACGGCACCACGCAAGGCAAGGCAAGTAGTGATAATTTTATAATTCTATCAATTGACTAGTCACTTCATGTAATGGCTAAGCAAATGTACAGAACCTCATGAACCGTGATAGTAAGGGCGCTTGTGCACTACACTGAATTTTCATGTCCGGCGGTCCGATTTTTTCAGGTCCGATGTGTCAAGCCATATGTAGGTAATGCGCGCTTGTGCACTGTCAGGAATTTAACCGTCCGGAATTTTACTTTTCTCTATTCCGGACCGGTTTTTTCAGTTCCGTGATGGCGGCAATGAAAAACGTGTTTACGCTTGTGCACTGCTGTGTCCGAGATCCGGAAAATTCATAAGGAATAGGCTTGGGTAAAAATAAACGATTTGAATCGATATTTATTTCGGCAATATAGTTAATTTCCAATAAACTTATAATCGATATTTATTGTTGATTATAAAATGCTATATTTTATATGATGATTTAATATAGTTGGTAATTATCACTGCATATGCTTTGGCAAACTCGGTAAAGTTCTAATTTGATCAGCGTATGGTTCTAGTATCGATACTTAGCTAGATTTTAGAATCGTATTAAAAGTATCGATAGCTTAAGGTAAGATAAATAAGTGTTGTTACGCTTAGACGCCTAAACAACTGAACCCATCTAAATGGAAATTAATATAGTAAATAGACTTAACTTTAAGAAAGGACATAGGCTACATTTTATCGCGAAAAATAGGGGATGAAAGTTTGCCTGGAAATTTGTTATTATCAAATTTTTTTTAGACAATTGATAAGTATAGATAAATATTTGACAACAGAAGTATAAAGAATAAACAGAAGATTTACAAAAGTAATCAAGTGACACTCAATGTCTTTTTCGTATTTAATAAAAAAAATATTTCTGCTCAAGGAAACTACACCACGCGTATAAAAATTATGCCTATATATAATACAGTCAACTGATCTCGTAAAGTTCATTTAGCATAATAATTCTCCGCTAACACGGCACTAATTTCGATTTGTTTACGAAATGGCGCCACCGATTGGTATATCTCTGTAATCGCTGAAAGTTGTTTTTACAAAACTTCGAAAAAATAGCACGTTTAAAAATTTAAACATCAAGTACTAGACCATTATCAGTAATTTTATTCTAATGTCACAGATATTTTTAGCTGTTGTATGTGAATAATGCTGTTCCTAAATAAGTAAGGGTATAAGTTTTTACATCTGATAGTAGTCATCCGATAGCAGTAAAAAAATGCTTTCGTCTTGCCATAATTTATTATGGTTTATGTAAAACGATCAGATCATTATTTAGGTACCTTTCTACGTCTTCGAACGGAATTACCGACGTTCCAAAAATCTCATCGTACCTAGCGTAAGTGACGTGTAGCTTCAAAGAGAGCTGCACTACACTGCGCCGCTCCGATCAGGAAAAAAACGGACAAGTGCACAAGCTACTCATCCGAGTTTTTCATGTCATTCCGGACCGGAAAAAATCGGACCGCCGGACCTGAAAATTCAGTGTAGTGCACAAGCGCCCTAAGGGCTTTTGTGCACTACACTGAATTGTCAGGACCGGCGGTCAGTTTTTTCCTGCCCGATATGTAGGTAATGCGCGCCTGTGCACTTGTCAGGTATTTTACAGTCCGGAATTTTACTTTTCTCTATTCCGGACCGGTTTTTTCAGGTATAATGTATAAAAGTATAATGTATTTTTTTATTTCATTTGGTTATGGTCTTAAATATGACGATTGACGTTCTAGAACCATCCATAAAATTTTGTACGGACAAGCCAGTTTTATTATGAGCGTTGCTCAAGTTTCATTGAGCTAGCGTTGTATACAGACAGAAATAGTCTGTAATATTGCACAACCAGCAGGCCAATTTTGTATTGAAATTCTTTGATTTGCATCCAGACATTGCACTAACTACTTAAAGTCCAATATTATTAATAAGTTCCTTGGACCCGGAATAATTATGTTTATAACCGTTTCATTGCTAGAACTATGAATGTTTACAATTCTGAGTATGGTCATGTTGATATCTTTAATCTCAAACCACATCAATAAAGAAAAAAAACTGGTAAAGAATAAAATATAATTTTTCTCAGATACTTTAATTATACCTATTGCAGTTCCAGATTGCTGTGAATGTTTGAGATCTTAAGACCTCTAAAGAGGAAGTATTTAAAAAAAAACATTAGTTCCCGAAACCAAACTAGATGGCGCTACGGTATATTCTTGATTTCTCTATGACAACCTTTCCGGTTTTCTTTCAAGTTTAAAAGTAAATTAGTTTTCAAAACTCAATAAACAACTCATATTCTATTTGTACTTTCTCGTATTTGTATTGATATCTAAATTTCGAACTTTGCAAATTTCAGTTTTTTAATATGATAGTTAAAAGGAACGGAAATGACTGTCTTTGGTCCATTCGTTTCCTGCAAAAATCAACTTATGCTAGAGTCGCCATCTAGTGGAGGTGCTTTTTAGTGCTTTCGTTTTTTTTTAAATACTTCCTCATTGTAGGTATTTTCATGTCACGTTATTCCTAGTTTATCGTTTATATAAAAAAAAAACTTGAATTATTAACTGTTACGTTATTCATTGTTTGTTCGACATAATATTGCATGTGTTTGCCAGTGGAAACTGTCCAGGCAACTGTACTATTTAATTGAATTATATATATTCTATTTGTAACTCAATGCTGTTATTTCCCAAATGAATAAATAAATAAATATTGGACTTCAGGTAGATAGTGCAATGGTAAAATGCAAATAGTTGAGATGCTATATTATGTAAACATTAGCATAATTAGCCTGCTTGCTGGCATTTCTTGTAGTGTTACAGATACTGTTATATTCAGATTTCTTCAATTTTCAGTCAAAAGGTGAACAGGGCGGTAGATCCGTTCAGTGGTGTATGGCAAACGCCCAGAGTGGTCAAGCGGCCGGATCCGACGGTACCCCACCTCAAATATGGCGTCTTCCAATCACCGAAAACAAAACCAGCTATAATAAGGTGCAATATATTGTATAACTAGCTCGGCACGTGTAGCACGACAAACTCGAGACATGTGCACTGTATAATAACTGAAAAAAGTTAAAACAGACAAAAAAAAGAAAATATATTTTATCAATTTTGCATTTAGAATGCTACGTAGGTGGGGTGATAAATAGCTAGCCCAACCCATATTTTGTATAATAACGTATTTTACTCATTGGTTCATTAGCTGCCAGTGTTTCAAATTTCAAATCGATCGTATAGTTTTTCTTTTAAATATTGACATTTCAAAAAGCATTCTTTTGTTTTTTCTGCAAAATGGATAAAATTGAACTACGAGCTGTGATAAAGTTTTTGCATTTAAAAGGATTAAAAGGTGGAGAGATTTTTTCGGAGATGAAGGATGTTTTGGGAGAAAATGCTCCTTCATATGCCACCATAAAAATTGGGTGGCTGAATTTAAACGTGGCCGTACCAGCACCCAAGGTGAACATCGTCCAGGACGTCCAAAAAGTACCACTACTCCAAAAATTGTGATCTCCCTGCGACCTCAACCCCGTAAAGAGTGGAAGGGGCAACGATAGGAAATTGAATTGTTAGACTTAATAACGATTGTTAGGCTTAATAACGCATCATAATAGTAGCTAAGTACAATCGACCAAATGCCACTCAAGCGAGTGAGAAATGTATAGAAGCATGCCTACGAACGTTTTCGTGCTCTATACAAGACGAAAGAAAATAAACATCTTCAACAACTCCAAAACTGTTATTTGCATCCTCCACAGACACAATAATTTAAATATTCGCCAGTGCTGTTGGTTCCCTGTTAACTTAACGGTTAGAGTAATCGCCTCGAATACGAATGGTTGTGGGTCCAAGTCCCATTTCAGGGCTGGCGGATTTTAAGCATTTATCATTAAATATAGAAAAAATATATTTTTATGATCATAAAAACACATTACACACAACAGCATTATAAAAGTAAACTATTCGAATTAAAAAATATATAAACATTCTCAAGGAAAAATGCTGGAAGAATCCATCTACCTGTACCCCGGAATGGGACTCGAACCCATTCGCGATCGAGGGACTGCTCTAACCAATGAGCTATCTAGGACCCAACAGCTTTGCTACTACAGAGCGTATTTTCATCAATGTTCCGGCAATGCAATCCACCCAAACAGCCGAAAGAAATATTTTTACAAATATTTCAAACTTTCGATTCAGAAAATTTTTTATTATTATAAGAGATAGTTGGCGCTAGTAGAGTTTTTAAACATTTTTCATTGAGTATATTTACCAGTATAGCATTATGAATGCAAAATTGATGATATACTTATAAAAACACATATCTAAAGAAAATTCAAAGACATCAGGTGTGACCAATTGTAATGACCAGTGGTCGGAATTAGGTAGAGTTATTCATGTACTTACACTGATTTCATACAGCGAAAGAATAAAGTGGATATGCCTCAAATTCCGAGATTAATTTTAAAGAGCAGAAAAAATCCCCTGATTAAAAAAAAGTTATTTACTTTTACACAATTTAAACTACTGCACGCACGACGTTGCCAAACTTACATCAATGACATCTTACATCAATTTGTATTGTAAATTAATGTAAACTAATAAAAATTTTATGTTAATTATCTTTGTTTTATTTGTCTATCTCTGATGTTGTTATTATTATTTAGTTGTAAGATTGTTGGCCACACGACATTGTCCATTAGAAATCCCGGGAAGGTCCACATTAATATCAACTTTTCGATGCAAGTACATAAATAACTCTACCTTATTCCGATCTCTGGTAATGACACAACGCAATTGAAGTTTTTAATTGGTATATAGTAAAACGTAGTACAGCACTCCACGACAGGGGCTTTCAGAATATCAGTGCTTTTGTGATGTTTACTGGCACAATAGATATCACTGAGAGAGCCTGGTGGCCTCCCAATATATCTCTGTGCTGTTTTTTTCTAGAAGATCGTATGTATTGTGAAGACCAATAAAACATTTTCTTTCTTCTTAAAGCTGTCGTAGAAACTGATAATGGTACTTTATTCCTTAGAGATCAGTTACAAGCGAAATCTACAATGAACAGAGCGGCTCGATCGCCATCTATAGGCGTCAATAAGAAAAAAGGAAAATCACCCAAAGGTAATAAAGAGTATAAACACGGTCACACAACAGAGAGATTAGGGAATTTACCGTTTTCTTTAATATTATATAACATTACAAAAAACAGTGTAAACCTCTAACTCCTAATCTGGGGTAAACCTTTATCTTAGTAAGTGATCTCTCACAAAAAGTTTAAATTCTAAGCATAATAGTATAGTGTAGGTGTTTATAATATTCATTTTTTATTATAATTTATAAGTATACATACGTATAGACATATACATACATATAGGTATATTCTAGTAAAGTAGACACTAGCCAAATATCAACTTAAAAGTCCTTCTGTCTCCTGATAATTAAGTCTTAGAAGCATATCTTGAATTATCTTTTTGACCTCATATCTAGAGGGAATAGATACGTCCGACAGTGCCAGTTTTGTTGCATTGTTTCTTACATAATAATATAATTTGTTGTCATCCAATAAGATAATGAGGACGTATTTCTGGACCTGAAAAGCATTAGGTCGGATGTCGGGAATCTTAGGCATAACTGTATAAAAACAGAAATAGCTAAATGCAATCAAAATATTTGAAAAAGTCGTCTGATCCGACTTTATGCATGACTGTTGCTCATGAGTAAAAAGGCACAAACATACAAGAGTTAATTTGCCGGTAAGAGAAAAAAGAGTGTAGCAACGTTATGGCGATAAGTGATTTTAGCTGGTTCTGCACATCCGACCTAATGCTTTTCAGGTCCAGATTTTAAGAAAAAAAAGAAAGCACTAAAAAGCAGCTCACTAGATGGCGACTCTAACAAAAGTTGATTTTTATAGGAAACGAATAGACCAAAGATAGTAATTTTCATTCCTTTTAACTAACATATTAAAAAAAGTGAAAGGACATTGCTCAACGTCCATACATTTAATGTTTTTGTGTTCGATGACTTAATGGTTATCTAATAAAAATAAATGACCTTCTTTATATGACGTGAAAATCATCTGACTCAATAGAATTTAAGTATATTGAATGTGAATATTTGCGAATAAAAATGTTACTGTTAAAGTACTTTTAAATATTAATTTTTGATCGAAGCTTGTCCGTGTCAAATAAATATTTGATTCCAATTCAATAAATAAATTAGTAATTATTATTAAAAAATTAATATTTAATGGTATTGGGGCAATTTTCGGCGATGTCCTTTGCAAAGTTCGAAACTTAGATATCAAGAAATTAAGAACGTACTTTAGCGACATCTAGTTCGATTTCGGGAACTAATGTCTTTTTTTAAATACTTCCTCATTCTTCTTTCATGTTTATTTTTTCTTTCAAGATACATCAGGTGATCAAAGGCATCCACTGCAGAGTCCATTGCCACAGACAATCCGTCAACTCACCATATCTACGCCGACACATCTAGACATACGGCCTAGAGAAGGATGGAGGGCTTTACTGTGATCAGCCATTACATAAACTGCCTAGACGAAGCGTTGAAATTAATATTATTTTAGAAAAAAATGAGAAAAATCTCTACAAATAATTTATAAGCGTTCTAAATGCCTGCCTTAAAATAATGTTTTTAGTAAAGATTTCTAGTTATGTTTAAAACGGTAACAAGAAACTACTTACGTAGGGATAGTATGAAGGAATCGTCGTTCTCATAATACTTGTAAGATTTTGTAATTTTTAGCCAATATAGTTTGACTGAAATGTCGCACCTATATTATTCTTAACCAATTCTCGTGACTCATTACAATATTGATTTCATAGCACTATTAAAAACTCTGTGTTTTATTTATTTAACAATTTCTATATTATATTACATGTCTGGGACATGAAAGCTGATTTTGGTTTCTTTCAATAGGGATGTCGACTGGATAAAAATAGAAAAATATTAGATATGTATTTTTTGTTTTTACTTCAATCTAGCAAGATTAAGCTTAGAAAACAGGCTTTAAAGTTGAGGATTGGGGGCTTGATACGTCACAGTTTTGTAGAAAATGTACCAAAGCTTGACGTTCTTCGATATTTTCACTCAATGTGTCGTAAATTTAATGATTACGAAAAAAAAATTAAAAATACTTGTTTAATATTTTCAACAATCAACCTAACGGACAAACAAATAAAAATTTGTAGTCATCCCTACTGACAAAATTTCAAACTACAACATATGTAAAATCTCTTTATTTAAAATTGATAATAGCGCGGATAGTAGTAAAATATACAGGGTTATAATTAGAACGGATCCTGTTAAGGGATCGTAGGAGATTCCTTAAAAGGATCTGGTCCAATTTTATTACAATCTAATGTAATGTAACTACTTTAATTACAATTATTTTCACCTCACATTATGTATCCGAAAGTGAGCCATTTTTGTGATAAATTGTATTTTTTTTTTCTTAAAAGAAGTCGAAAAAAAATATTGTCAGAATCTAATTTTGTTGACAGTTTTGGAGAGATAACATTCCTGTTCATGATAAATAATAATAAAACCCAAATAATCTTGACCCAAACAGAAACTACAGAAATTAAGACATATTTTTGTTGTTGTTGTATATTTGTAATTAATAGTTTTTTGTTGTTGTACATTTGCAAACAAAAGTGTATTTAAAAAAAATAACTCGGATATACAATGTAGAGTAAAAATAATTATAAATGACCTCCCCTACGACTTAAAGGATCGGTCTAATTACCCATAACCCTGTATATTTTACTACTATCCGTGCTATTATAAATTTTAAATATGTTGTAGTTTGAAATTTTGCCAATAGGGATGGCGACTAATTTTTGTTTATTTGTCCGTCAGGTAGATTCTTGAAAAATAAATTGAGTGAAAATGTCGCATAACATCACGCTTTGGTACATTTTCTACAAAACTGTGACATAGCGAGCCCCCACTCCCCAACTTTAATGCCTGTTATCAAAGCTATATCTTGCTAGATTGAAGTAAAAACAAAAAATACATATGTAATATTTTTCTATTTTTATCCTGTCGGCAACCCTATTTTTGAATGATCTTGGCGTTAATCTACAAGTAAGTAGAATGAAAGCCATTTAAATATTAATTGACAATTTTATTAGAAGCATAGTTAATAATAATAATTATATCCAAAATACAATAGGAATCAATAACAATGCAAAAAAATATAGACTTTTATCTGTGGCGCTGCTGAGCTGACGTCAGTCCAGCAGCGCATCAGACAGACGCGGTTATTTCTGCAACTACCTAACATGGCTATTGGCACTATTTCGGAACAGACTTCATCAATCCATTATAAGGGACTTAATGGGTCAAGAATTTATTTCGAAACCAAAGAGATCGGTTCTGCTAGACCGACGGACAGATCGGAAACGTTAATTCGTGTTTTTTATGTTCAGATAACCACATTTGTAATTTTTATAAACTCTGCAACTATTTTACTAAAAAGAGCGAGGTTAAACTTTGTCTTGGAATACAATTGCCCATATAATAAAAAATTAAAAGTAGCTCGGTGGCGTAGTGGATAAGCGCCGCGGCCCGCGATCGTGGTTGTTAAGCAACTTTCGCAAGGGTCGGTCACGGGATGGGTGACCAAAAAATTATTATCTCGAGCTACTCCGTGCTTCGGAAGGCACATCAAGCTGTTGGTCCCGGCTGCATTTGCAGTCGTTAATACCCTCCAATCCGCATTGGGCCAGCGTGGAGGGTCATGGCCCATCCTCCTTAACCATCCATAATGAAGGCCTGAGCCCCTGCAGTGGGGACGTAAAAGGGCTGATGATGATATAATAAAAACAAAAAATAATAAACTTCATTTCATTTTATTTCTATAGAAAAACTACTTTAAAATACACATACAATAATTACAGCATTTTTAAAGCAATAAAAATCTATACAAAATTATAACAGTGGCGGACTAGGAGGTGGGGTAAAGCCCCGGGCCTCTTGGCTTGGCAAACGGCTGCAAGTTCCCTTGATCGTCTTTATGTCCAGTTTTGTAGTTTTAGCAGGCATCTATGAGGGGGGTTTTGCAATATCAACTTTCTGCCCCGCTTGGAAAAAGTTGTAGGTCCGAGCCTGATGCGGCCCCGGGCCCCCGATGAGGTTAGTCCGCCACTGTTGAACAATAATGTTTTTTTATATCGTTATCACCAAGTTACATATAAGCCACGTCAATGAAAGTGTTGAAAAAAAAACCCTAAAAAGCACCTCCACTAGATGGCGACTAGCAATAATTGATTTTTGCAGGAAACGGATGGACCGAAGATAGTAATTTTTTCTGTCTACTTCAATATAATTTGAGTGTGAGGAAGAATTTAAAAATAAATATTAGTTCCGGAAATCAAACTAGATGTCGCTACGGTACTTTCTTGTTTTCTCAATGAAAATCATTCCGGTTTTCTTTCAAGTTTAAAAGTAAATTAGTTTTCAAAACTCAATAAACAACTCATATTCTATTTGTACTTTTTCGTATTTGTATTGATATCTAAGTTTCGAACTTTGCAAATTTTAGTTTTTTAATGTTAGTTAAAAGGAACAGAAGTGACTGTCTTTGGTCCATTCGTTTCCTGCAAAAATCAGCTTTTGCTAGAGTCGCCATCTAGTGGAGGTGCTTTTTAGTGCTTTCGTTTTTTTTTAAATACTTCCTCATTAAGGGAACTTATAACTACACTACAATATACAAATTTACAGTATAATAACGAATATTAGATAACTAAAATGTATTATTGCAATCATTACATAAATAATTATATCTTAATGACCCAAATTCAGTATTTCTCCAAATAAAAAAAAATGCGCTTTTTTAAGGTTACCAAAGAAATATAATTATATATTAGTAGGTATACTGTTACTGTTAATTATAGAATAGGGACGATAACTAAGTCTTGTGTGTCTGTCCGTCTGGATGATAAGTATATTAAACACGCATTTTTTTTTTATTTATTCGCTTAATCAAATAAATTACTGTAATAGATCGAGTTGAAATGTCGCGTGACATTGTCGCGTTGTGACTTGTGAAATTGAAGGAAAAAAAAATACGTATCTAATATTTTTCCATTATCTGACTAAATTAATTACTTTCTAATGAAAAATGCTTTAAAAAAGCCATTTTGTGCCCGGCACTCAATAATGGAAATTTCTTTTTTCCCATGCATCATACTAATTGAATTTACTATTATCTATAAATAGTATTTTTTTCTTCCTCAGGCATTAAATGCAAATTTTGAACGGATTAATACTCAATTTTGTATATTGTAGAACTGAATTAATATTGGTATGATACATTTATTTTGTTAAAAAAAAAAACTTTGTTATTATAATATACATTAATTAATCGAGAAAGCTTTGATTACTAGCTGAGTTCCCGCGACTTCGTCCGATATTATAGCCTATCTCCACCGCGTATGATGTAGCTTCCCATAGGTGAAAGAAATAATAAGTAGTAAATAGTAATGTATAATTAATGTACATAAAAAAACACTTTTATATAAAATGCCCCAAGGATCATTATTAGGACCACATTCATTTACATTAATTTTATCAAGTTTATTATCAATTATTATATTCTTTCAACTTTCAATCGAAGCGACTATGTAATCTAATGGAGTCATTTTTCAAATATTTATAAAAAAAAGAGAGAGTAACAGAGTTTCTTGCCGTTTCTTCTCAGTACATGTTCTTCGTAGATTTGCTATCTGATGGCATATACTCACAAATGCTTTTAACAGTCTAACGGCCAGTTTCTGAATTGAGAAAAGCACAACATCTCAACTGATTTTTGTCATTTCTCAATAACTTAAGTTTTTACGTTTTATATGGTCTAATTTTATCGAATTGCTATCAACTGATCATTAAAAAATTATAAATCAGTAATGAGAACCTGTTTGATTGACTTTTAAAACGGCTTAAGCACAGTTTGAGACGTGCTTTTCTTCAGAAACCAGGTGTAAATCAGTATTTCCCAAATTATAAGCCACAATTCAATAGGACCTAGGACCATTCACCACTGTATAAGACTATATAAGTATGCATTCTAAACTAAGAGCTGTGTTTCAATATTGGAAAGTTTAATTAGACGGATCGGAGCTCAATCAATTTTGAGAAACACTGCTATACTGAATAAATGATATTGTTTTTGTAATTTTGATAAGTCTCTTACCACAGTGGTGGATTTCTAAATCTGCCGATGATAATATTATCACATTCACTTTAAGCACTAACAATGACTCTTCAATCCACCAATTTCACAGTCCACTTTTCACCACTTTCCTCACTCAAAACATAAGTAGGATCCGTCTCCCACACTTCGATGCTTTGTTCTGCAACTTGCTGCTCCTCTTGTGAGATATCAACCATTTCGTTGATTTCAACTTCCACTTCGGTGCCTTCTGCAACTTCTGTTTCTATTTGCTCCATTTGCTCAACATCGGGTACTTCGGCTTGATCGATCTGTTAAATAGACCAAATCTTGTAGACGAATACTTTAAAAAAATTACAAGTACTATGGATGTGACCGCTTATTTTTCTAGTCATAGAATCATAAACCAGTCTATTAATGTATTTACTTTGGGATTCCCTAGTTCAGGCGTTCCCTATAAATGGAATCGAAATAAAATCGAATAGGGACAATGAACTAAGTTAGTTTTTATAGATATGACTAGAGTTATATCCAGAGTTAAGCATTCACTATACAGCAGATCAATTCTGTTAATATTTAAGTTATCATCAGCCCTTTTTACGTCCACACTGCAGGGGCTCAGGCCTTCCTTATGGATGGTTAAGGAGGATGGGACTTAAAAGGGCCGATGATGATGATGATGATGATTGCACTACATTTAGATAAATAGGAAAAATATTAACAGAATTGACCTGCTACATTTCCAATATAGCACTAGTATTTGATATTATTTCATTGATATGTTTCGCTGTAGTATATCTCGTACAGTTTCCTTTGAAGTAGCTAGTAGATCGTTATTGTTAAGCAACTTTCTCAGGGGTCTGTCACGGGATGGGTGACCGAATAATTATTGTCTCCCACTAAACTCGAGAAAGGCACATTAAGTCGTCGGTCCCGGCTGCATTTCCAGTCGTTAATACCCTCAAATCCGCATTGGGCCAGAGGGTCATGGCCCATCCTCCTTTACCATCCATAAGGAAGGCCTGAGCCCCTGCTTTAATGTAACAGGGCTGATGATGAGATTCCCTGAATGTAACATCACTCACCTCGACTTCTATACTTCCAGTATTCTGAACTATCATTCCGATCAGCTCCGTGTACCTCTTCTTCTGTTCATCCGTCAGATTTGCCGGGTTGTGGTTCCTCAGGTGGTAGTTCAGATGGCTGCTCTGTTTGAATCTCTTGTTGCAAACTCCGCATTGGAACGGCGAGACGTTCGTGTGAGTTCTCATATGTTGTTTCAAATGTATGGACTGACAGAAAGATTTTGTGCATATAACACATCGGTAAGGTTTCACCTGAAATAAAAATATATAACGATATTGCTTATTAATTAATCTATACTTTTACTTTATCAGTGTTATTTATAAACAAAGTTTAAAATTTGAGTAAATTAACGCTAAGACTGCGGTTAGTATTAGACAAAATATATCGCTGTTTAGCGATAAGGCCGCCTTTTGTGTACTCTGTATTGTTTTGTCGTGTAATTTCGTTCTGTTTTCCTGTCTGTATGCAAAAAAGATTATATATATTTTTTTAATTTGCTTATTTTTTAATATTATTATTAAACAGAGACTTGGCAAAGGTTTACCCAGTGCCACGTTCTACGGGGGTAATATTCACTCCTAGAAGGTAGTTTTGCTTATTCTCTATATAATATGAATTTGGACTGATACTAATATTGCAATTTTAAATTTGCTCTAACTTTAAACCTTGTTTATTAATAAACTAGCACTGTAATAGAAATAGCAGTGCTTTTTTTTTATTAAAATAAAAAATACCTTAAAATGTACAATATGTCAACCACACTGTATTTTTAATATCTAACCTCAAAGTCAACGTTTTGAAGTTCAAACTCGAGTGAAGAAGAATTTTCTACACTAATATTATAAAAAGGAAAGATTTGTTTGTTTGTTTGCTTGCATCGAATAGGTTTCGAAACTACTAGATAGATTTTTAAATTTCTTTCACCTAGTGAATGCTATATTATAATTTACGTGTATATTAAAAATACTTTTGTATGTTCTAACATTTTCCCTACTTTTTGTCTTTTGACTCATAACAAAAACGAACAGAACCCATGTCAAAGTAGCGGGAAAACAGTAGTAGATAAGCGCCGCGGCCCACGATCGTTGGTATTAAGCAACTTTCTCAAAGGTCGGTCACGGGATGGGTGACCAAAAAAAATTTACTCTCACTACTCCGTGCTTCGGAAGGCACGTTAAACCTTTGGTCCCGGTTGCATCTGCAGTCGTTAATACCCTCCAATCCGAATTGGGCCCGCGTGGAGGGTCACGGCCTATCCTCCTTAACCATCCATAAGGAAGGCCTGAGTATCTGCAGGGGAGACATGAAAGGGCTGATGATGACGATGAGTCACAGTCGCCTTACCTTGGTGTGTATCCGCAGATGTTGGTCGAGTCCGGATTTCTGGGTGAACGCTTTGGGACAGAACGTGCACGAGAAGGGACGGTCGCCGGTATGCATGCGCATGTGTTGCTGTACACCGCCCTACATAATACGTATATAAATAAGTGTGGCCCCAATATTAATCCTTGGGGCATCTCATATAGAAGTGTAAGAGTGGTCTCAATATTGATCCTTGGGGCATTTAATACAAAAGTTAATGCTCGTTTTCACTGACCTTGGGAGTCGCCTAAATATTTAAGAAACACCTAATGTGAAAATGCATTTCACTATTGACTAGGATCGACCTAAAGAAATTAAGCAATGTCTAAAGTTACGATATTCGTCATAAATATAGAAAGGGATAAAAGAAAAGAAGATTTATTTGGAATTAAACTGAACTGCTTAGGGGATTCTTAATATTAGGCGTTTCCTAGTTAAGCTACGCCTTATTCTAGATTAGTGTAAATGGGTGTAAGCAACGTCTAAAGTTATGATATTTGTTATGCTGCGCCTTGGGCTAGGCATTTGAGTAATACTACAGGTAATAAATATGTCAAGGAATTAAACGAAAAATGTTTATTGGAATTATACTTATCTACTTAGGCTATCCGTAGTTCGATTAGGCGTTTCCTAGTTAAAGGTTAGTGAAAAAGCGTGTAAGTTTGGTCTCAGTATTGATTCCTGGGGCATCTAATATAGAAATTTATTTTTACACTGTTATTAGTAAATGAAATGAAAATGTCTTTATTTAAGTAAGCTTGTTTCAAGCACTTTGGATTTGTCCAAAAAATCTTTTCCACCCACCACTTGTTCAGGACGTCTTTTAGCTGACAAGAAGAACAAGTGAAAGAAACTTACCAGCTGTTTATCATAAGTAATGACATTTATATAAAATATTATTACCTCAAGGGTCAATATTGGGACTTCATTTATTTACCAGCAACATTGACATGCATCTCTCTACTAATGTATCACAGTAAGGTTTGATATTAGAAAATTGCATTAAGTCCGCCAATTCTACGCTTAAATTGTGCAATGAAGTTTAAATAAATAATATTAGATGCCCCAAGGTTTAATATTGGGGCCCAATTTCGCAACAATGTTGACACAGATCTCTAATATATCACAGTTTAGATAGATATAAGATGCCTCAAGGGTAACTATTGGGACCTAATTTATTTACCATCAATATTGACATGCATCTTACTACTAATTAGTTATACATTTATCGCAGCTTCGATTTTAGATGCCCCAAGGGTCAATATTGGTACCTCATTTATTTACCATCAACATTAACATGGATATCTTTATATTTTTAAGCATTAATGATGATTAATGAATTAACTAACCTGTTGCGTGAACCTCTTGTTACATATATCACATTTGAAAGGCTTGAGTTTCACGTGATCGGTGCTCGTGTGATCGGATAGTTCTTTGCTGCTGTTGAAACCAGCGCCGCAAACCTAAACAATATATATAAAAAAAATAATCAAACGTCTGAAGAAGCTTATTTAGTTAAAAAAAAAGTTAAGTAACTAGGGCTCAGGCCTTCCCTACGGATGGAATCGAATAGGGGGAATGACACACAACGCGGTCCCAGTACGGATTGGGGGGTGTTAACGAGATGCTTGACGTGCACGAAGCACGGAGGAGTGACAGATTACAAATCTCTGGTCACCCATCCTATGGCCGGCCACTGCGAAAGTTGCTTAACAACCGTATCGCGGACCGAGCGCTAGCCGTTTACTTACATCGCACGTGTATAAGAACTCGTTGACGCCCTCAGAAGACAATGGTTTCTCGCAAACTTGACATCGGAGTCCCTGAAACGAATGATTTAATAAAAAAAAAACTGATTAATTTGATCAGATGAAGGAATCAGATCAAAAGCCTTACTGTAAATATCTTTTCGTTTGTTTGTAAATATCTTTCAAAAACATTTGAAAGATATTTTGCTTTCATTATATTTAACCGACTTAAAAAAAAGGAAGTTCACAATTCGAGTGTATTTTTTTTTCTGTTTGATACCTCATAACTTTATACAGGGTGGACTGATTTTATGATTTTTTTTTTTATTTTAAAAGCTAGCGCTTGCCTTGTCCCATTTCAAATTACAGCGTAGTATTTTTCATATTTAAGAGAAGCTTTACAGACTAATAAAATGGAGGCTCGCACTTTATCACGGTTTTTTACGCGGTTTTCAGAAAAGTATTTTTAGTGTTATATATAAAAATATTATTATATAAAAATATCAATATCTCTAAAAATCATGAAATAAAAAACTATAAAAAAAATAGAACAGACTTATACAAGAAAATGTTATTTAAGTCGGGCGGAGGTTTTCTGTAGTTTATTTTATTAATTAATTTATATTCAATGACATTTTCTTGAAGAAGTCGCTTTTGAGATATGTATTATTTTATCACTGTATTTTTTTTAATTTGAAGTAGCTTCTAATTTTTTTTAAATTTTTGTTCTCAAAACCAAACCAATAGAAGTTAAAGCATAAGAAAAAGTTGATTGCTTTGAAAAAAAAACACGCAAATACAAAAAAATCAGAATTAAACTATAATTAGCGGTAACATAAATATATAGTTTGTGAATATCTCAATTGTCTAAATGTCATGTTTCATGAGATTAACGGACAGTTTCACAAACGTTCATTAAGGTTTAATGACGCCTTTAAGCTCTAATGAATGTTAAATTTGTACGGGTAAAGTAGCTTTAAACTAATGAAAATTTTTATGGCCGTTAGTGCAACTGGCTGACAGTCTGGTGACATATTATAACAGAAAGAAATCAAATGTAGCGTTTACATCCTATTATATTCTATGTCATAAAAATATAATTCATTGTTACAATTGAAAAAAAATCGAATAATTTGTAGTTATACACAAGTTTAAAAACTGATAAAACCGAAGACAGTGCAAACAAAGTTTTAGGCCAAAAGACGTTGCATCGAAGCCAGAAATATTAAAAAAAAAAATTACACTCACTTTTCTTCTGCGCGTGTGCTCATCACGATAATGCGTGGAATATTCACAGCACGAGAAAAATATCCTGTGACAGTCGCCATCTTGGACGCATTCAAAGGGACCGCTGAAATTAAAAGATATTATTGTAGCTAAATTTTGCGTTAACAATGATAGGGTAGAGAAGATCGATAGCACAAATCGTTGTTGTTAAGCAACTTTCGGATGGGCCAGCCACAGGATGGGTGACCAAAAAAAAAAATTTTATATCTAGCTATTCTAGTGCCTGGCTGCATTTGCAGACCGCATTGTTTTTGTAAAATTTGTCAGTTAACAGGGTGTCATATAGGCTACACTAAACAATTCCCTAGGGATAAAATGTACTGTCATAAGCTAGTAATCAACATACGTGATCGCTTGAGTCCACTTCTGTCTCCTGGCGGGCACATCTCTGACAGCCTTGTCGACTTTCCTTTTCTTGACGTCACCAATTTCATCTTCAGACTTGATTATGATGTAACTGACATCCTCTGATGCTAAAGACGTCAAGCTTCCAGGGGTCATGGCCGATAATATCTGTTCAGGTTGTAGACTCTCGTTGACTTTTACCAATTTCGCCTTCTTCTGTGGTTTGGGTTTCTGACGGTCGATGAGAATTAAGAAGTTTGATTAGAATTGTATTGAGCCTCCGCTTTACTAGGGATTAAATGAGCAGATAGGAATGCTTGAAAAAATTTTTAGCCGCGTATGCCAATAGGGATGATGACTAATTTTTGTTTGTTTGTCCGTCAGGTCGAGTGTTAAAAAATATTAAACACGTATTTTTTAATTTTTTTCGTAATCATAAAATTACGGCGTTACATGGAGTTGAAATTTCGCATGACGTCACGTTATGGTACGTTTTCTACAAAACTGTGACGTAGCGAGCCCCCACTCCTCAACTTTAATGCCTGTTATCTCAGCTATTTCTTGTTAAATTGAATAAAAAAAAATGCGTATCTAATATTTTTCTATTATCTGACTGACGGACTAAATAGAATTGCATTTTTTTTACCCAGTCATCATCCCTATTCTGCTATGTTAGCGTAATTACGTAAAGTCAATAATGCTTCAACTACAACCGTTTATAACACAGCTCTTGTTACTGGATCACAACAATCCTATTATTAATATTATAAATGTGAAAGTTTCTTTGTTTGGATGTTTGTACGTCAATCACGCCGAAACTACTGAACGGATTTTGATGAAATTTGGTATACAGATAGGGTGTTAGCTGACTTAGATAATAGGATACTTTTTATTCCACTAAACATTTCCCTAGGGTCCACGCGGGCGAAGCCGCTGGCGAAAGCTGGTAATAAATATATATGTCACTATTAATATGTGAGGGAGACATTGCACTAATAATATGAGACATGAAATTTGTTTAAATTATAACATTAGTGAAATAAAAAATTTATACTTATGTATTATTTATCACTACACAGTATAAAACAAAGTCGCTTTCTCTGTCCCTATATCCGTATGTATGCTTAAATATTTAAAACTATGCAACGGATTTTGATGCGGTTTTTTTTCATAGATACGGTGATTCAAAAAGAAGACTTTTATGTATAATACAAGACTACGAGGGCTAAGCCGCTGCTGGAAAGCTAGTTTATTTATAAATTACAATAATAAAAACTAGTGCTCCTCCTTTCTGTTATTGTTGTGCCCGACAGGGTCCATAGTGAGTTTAACTAAAGTATGTAACATTAATTTAAATTACCTATGAAAACAATAAACTTATTGAGTAGTCTACATAATAATAGTACAATGGTAATATGCAAATAAACTCCACTGGATACACAGCAGAATTGACTTTATGCTAAATGTGAAGTAAAAAAAAAATATTATCTAACTATCTATATCTTCGCGCTGAATCATTTGTAAGGTGGGCAATATTTATTATGATTTAATAAAAACCGAATTTTATTTAGTATTCGTTAGAATTCGGTTCAGGTGTTAGAAATGACATAGAAGCTTTAATAGTTCAGGTTTACTAATATCTCTTCTGATTTATCTATACAAATAAAACTAGAGTGTCTGTTTGTTATATTAAAATAAACAATTACTACCATATGCATTTGTATGTATACACAACACATGTAGCAAAATTTCATTTTTATCTGACTTAGTTCGGATTAATATCTTAAATGACTTTCAGTGGCAGACAGCTAGTAATTAATAAGTTTATTAGATACATACATTTCCTGATTCCGGATCAGTCCAAGCACTCGGATCACCTGTAGCATATGCCTCAAAATGTTCCATCATAGCATGATTGCGTAGAGCGACTGCACTAGCAAATATCTTGCTGCATATCTTACATCTTGTTGTATATTCCTCTTCATCGCTTATGATCTCCTTCTGTGAAAATAATATGTGAAACGTGGTAACTTAATAGATACAAAATGATGAAATTAAGAAATTGGCGAAGAGGAATGGAAAGAAGCATGTTAGGTATTTGAAAAATGCTAAAATTAAGGCATACAACAATTAGAGCCAAGACCAAACTCATAGATGTCACTCAAAGGTAATAAGAAATGGGCAGGTAATGTTATCAGAGGTGCTGAAAAGTGGAGTAAAATAATACTGTGTTGGATATCTACATATACAAGCATATATTAAATAATTTGGCTAAATAAGATAATTGTGTAATCCAAAAATGAGAAGGTATTAATTAATAGTATATTTGACATGTAAATTTACTGGTTCTCTGAATCAAAGCTGCATTATGTTTAAATGTAGCCAATAAACTAAAAATGGCATATATTGGAGCTAGGGCTGACATCTGTCTTTACACAGTCATGTGTTTTACGACATGCCCCAAAATATTCATATGGCCTATGTAACATAAATGCCAAAAGGTGTCAAAAATTACAATTATTAATTATAGTTATCTGCACTTTTGAAGACATGGTTGACACTTGCTATATCTGCAATCATTAACACTAATACATGCTAGGCATCCACATATAGTACATACACATATAGTAAATATCAGGGTTCGCTGATAAATATCAACAGATATATATCATTTTTTTTCCTTTCCACCTCAATTTATCTATTTAAACTGATCTGCATTATCATTCTCTTGCATGAAAGTGAACTATATGCAAAAGTATTTATTTATTAGGAACCTTAATATTAATTATAGTTAACATTTTAGAAGAAATGTTTCTATGTTATTTACAATCCTTAACCATTCCTAAGAAAGGCATGACCCCCTGCAGTGAGGACGTATTTTAAAAGGACCATTTATGATGACTATTTAGAATCACTTTTTGTTATAAAATTGTTAGAGAAGTATCTAATGATTTGTAGAATATGATTGCCTTTAAAAAGTAATACATATACAACTATACTCACTTTAACTTCAACTTTGGGATGAGGCACTACATTCACTCGCCTTATAGCCTGCCCAGACATTGTGAATTAGCCTGAAAATAGAATTTTGTGGTCTCTTTAAACCCCGCTATTTATCTTAGAATTTTAGCATTTAACTATATAAATAGATTTGTTACAACAAAGCACACATCTAGTCCGCATAAAAATCGTACAATGAATCTGATTTAAACTCTCACTAAACCCTGTAAGTTATATAAAAGATATCTCTGTACACAAAGTTAATTTAAAAAATAGGGGCACGAAGCGCGAATAGGACTCAATTTGTCAAAAAATACTTTTTATTATAAAAAAAAATAACCTCTGGCTCTGGAATCAACATAAACTACCCAGAAAAAGTTAAGACGCTATCGATTTCTACCAGCGCGCCATTACGTGGGTGTCTATATACAGTTTGACTTATATAATTTCCTAAACAATAAGCCATTTAAAATAAGATTTTCGTATCTTAAACATAATAATAAAACGAAATAATATAAAACTTACCTTTGAAACACTGACTTTTCAAGAAAGATTGGCGTTTGTTTTTTTTTAATTAAAAAAAAGAATGTGTAAAAAGAAAAAATTAAAAAGTAAAAGGCGTTTTCAAAAAATGACAAATTGTCGATGACCAATTTAAACTCGGCAAGGAAATTTCTTCAAATTATTGCTTAAAACTCTTCGTATTATCCAAAAATTAGTATTTAACCACAAATACACTCCTTCAAAGCATGAACTGACGCCATTACGTGAAAGGTGTGGTCTTTTGCTTTTATTGAGTGAAGCGTGCTGAACTAAACAAATATTTACAAAAACACGCTTTATTGCTTCACCCATAAAGTTCATTTTTACATCAAATTGTATTGAAACGTCAGTGACCATAGAGAAAAGACTGAATGTTTCGGAAACAAGGAATAAACAACAAATTCATTCGAGAACAATGACCGCATAATATTACAAAACTTTATAATAAATAAATAAATTACATGACGGCATGCAAACTATATTTGAGAACTATTGTTTAAAGGTATTACTCAGTAAATTGTGATTTGTGATCGTATGTAGCTAGAACTATTAAAATCAGCACAAAAAAAAAAATAGCTTTATTACTTTAAAATCTTAACAATACAGTTGCCGGGGCTTCTCTCGAAAGTAATCCAAAGATACCTGTGTTGAGAAGCCCCGCTCTTCCTTATAATCAAACAGGTTTTTAAAGCAATTTGTGTGCATGCGTGTGTGCGTTAGTGCGTGTGTGCGTGCGTGTGTGAGTGCGTGTGCGCGCGCGTGAATGTGTGTATGTGTGTGTGTGTGTGCGCGCGAGCGTGTGCCTGTGCGAGTGCGTGTGCGTGCGCGTGTGAGCGTGTCTGTATATATTCACTGAAGTATTTATCCATAAATACATACAAAAGTCCACATCGACCCTAACTTAACAATTATATGGGTATCTTGGTACTTTAGATTTAATACAAACTACACCGATATATATATATTATAATATATCTTACACACATCCATACATAAATATATACATATACATACACATACAATACATACATAGACATATACAAATGCCCATAAATACACACATGTTTTTTAATTACACTAGCCTAACCAACAAGTCTTCCGTTTCCTCAAAACTGATGGTTGTAAGCCATCTTTTAAGAGTACCCTTACACTCAAATAGTTGCATACTATAGATCTTTAGTTTGCAATTTATTTTATTATAAACATGAGGTGCTTGAGATATGTATTGGCGACTAGCGAAGGCTGTTTTAGCAGGATATTGTGGTGCTATGATATCACTTCTTCTCTTAGTAAGCTTACCACGATCAAATGGTAATATTTTATGATATCTCAGCATCATGTTTAGGATGTAAAGTTTCCTAACAGAGAGCAATTTGCAAAGTTCATATAGTGCGGCGGTAGGAAATCTTAGTGGTTTGGAGTACATCACTTTAATTAATGATCTTTGCGCACGCTCAAGGTTTATAAAGTAGGATTTTGCTGCACCACCCCATACTGAGATACAGTAAATTATTATCGATTGGGCAAGTGAAATGTATATTTTGTTGATAAGTTCTGGGCACATTATTTGTCTCAAAGATTTAAACACCCAGCTCAGCTTTCTTATCCTGCCCATTGTAAGTTCAAGATGTGGATACCAACTTAGTCTCTGATCCAAAATAATGCCGAGGTATTTAATACTGCTTTGTTTTTTAATTATAGGGCAGTTACAGTTATTATGAAAGGGGGGACCGCAGAAGTGAGTTTTAATTACGTAGTAAGGAGGGGGTTGCGAGTTTATGTATGGAGCAAAACATACATAGCTCGTTTTTTGGGTGTTGAGAGTAAGAAGATTCTCGCCGAGCCAGTCACTGACCATAGCCAGTCCCATCTCAGTCTTCACTCTGACCTCTTCCCAGTTCTTACCCACAAAAATGATAGCAGTGTCGTCAGCGTAGGACAGTATCCTCCCACCAACGCTACTAAGGTTGCAAAGATTGTTAATGTAAATTAAAAAGAGCGTTGGGCCGAGGACACTGCCCTGCGGGACGCCATAAGTTACGTGTTCTTCCTCACTTAAGAGCTTATCTATTTTTACAGCCTGTTTCCGATTTTGAAGGTAGCTGCTCAAAAGTGAGAGTGCAGAACCTCGAAACCCAATGCCTTCTAGCCTACGTATGAGAATGGAGACAGAGACGGTGTCGAAAGCCTTCTTTAGGTCGAGAAAAACCACTAGACATTTATTGCCTCTGTCTATTTCTTTAGTTAGAACAGATGTAAGCTCTATAATAGCATCCTGCGTTGACATTCCCTTTCTAAATCCATACTGAGAGGTCGACAGAATGTGATACTTATTCAGATAGCTGACTATTCTAGAATTTAGCAATTTCTCTATGATTTTAGAAATGGAAGCCAACACAGAGATGGGGCGGTAATTGCTAACGTCGTCTCTATCTCCACTCTTATATACAGGGGTAACAATTGAACGCTTGAGAAGGAATGGAAAGATACCCGTGGTAAAACACAGGTTAGCGAGGTCACTGATCAAAGGGACTAGAACTTCTTTGGCTTGTTTAAGAAAATGAGTGGGGATTTGGTCCCAACCTGGCGCACTCATAGAATCTAAGGACATTAGAACATTTTCTACTTCACTGTGAGAGGTGTTCAGTAAAACGAAAGATGATGGATGACCTTGCAAGTGGCTCTCGGCATAACTTGAAGACCTTACGCATCTACTAGAATTCGATATGTTCTCAGCTAGCTGTTGACCAATGTTGACAAAATACCTATTCATGAAATTAACAGAGGTTTGAGGGCATGCTGTGATATTAAGGAGATCACCATTACAGGCTTTGGGAGGCTTATAATGTGTGATATCATCAATAGTTGCCCAGAGGGTTTTGGGGTTTTTAACGGATGCTTTTATTTTATCTTTATTATATTTATTTTTTAATTTTTTAATGAGATTACCACAGAATGTACGATAACGTTTGTATGTAATTAGTAAAATTTGATTTTGGGGGTTAGCTTTGAGTTGCAATGAAATATTGTTTCTAATCCTGATACATCGTAAAGCACCAGTAGTTATCCAAGGCTTTTTAACCCTTTTGCTGCTCGTGATAGTAACATTTCTTGTATTTGACAATAGGGCAGTCCTGACCATTTCCACTAGTGCAAAAGCGTATGTATCTGGGTCTTTAATAACATTGAAAAAAGAGACATCAATATCTATTAGATTTTTAAGAGCTTTATCATAATTGGTCACTGTTTTAAACCTATGAGTTATCGACGTCGTTTGATTATGTTTGCTTGAGATAGATAGAAGGACAAAACAATGGTCTGTTATTGTAGTGTTTAGGACCGCGGTGAATGCTGTATTAATTTCATAATCAAGCCTCAAAAATACATGGTCAAGACAGCCATCCTCACGTGTAGGTAAGTTGTGTGACGCTAAAAGTCCATGCAAGGCCAGTGTATTTAAATAGTTTATTCTATTAGTTCGTTCTTGAGTTTTTTCATTTGGGGATATAATTAAATCTATGTTTAAGTCTCCTAATATCATAACATTGCAGTGGGAAGCAATAGTTTCGAGGTGACCGTTAACTGAAGCGATGAAATTTCCTGCATTTAAAAATGACGGGGATCGATAAATGCCCAAAATGGTGTAGTTTAATATTTGTAGTTCAATCCCAGTACCATTTTCAAGGTTCAATTCTTTAAATTTTGTCGCAAGACCATTTCTGGCATATGCAACAACCCCATCACATTTGTTAATATGATTATTTGTTTGGAAAGATGTGTAATTTTTCATTTGTGGAATGTTTTTGTAAGGGTTTAACCAACATTCGGTCAAAATTAAGACATCGATTTCATATTTTAATTGCATCATAGTGAGCAGTAGATCATCAAAATTTTTGTATATGCTTCTTATGTTTGAGTTGAAATAATTAGATTATGTGTAGTATTTTCAGTCTTTATTCTTAACTCATGTATACTGCACTTAATAGAGTCTGATAATTTAATCTGATCAAGTTCTTTAAGTGTGTCAAAACTAGCCATTAGGAAGTAGATAGGAACTCTCATGGTTTAAAATAAGGAATTTAGTTTGTAAATAAAGTAGCATATCGAGATCAGAAATTGCGTATGAAAGCGAGTAAAGAATGACTCTGTTATCAGATATATTAAAAATAGATGGTGTATATAGTGTTGTGTAGCTGTGTTCTACGTATTTTAGGAGTGCATGAGTATAAGTATAGTGACCAGTGGCTTGAAGATATGTGTAAAGGTTTGCGTATAGGGGTGTGCACAGTTTTACTATGAGTGTGTATGTAAAGTGTGCACACAGTATATAACTGGTAGTTAATAGAACGGAGTAGTGTATTCATGTGTGTGTGACAGAAAAGAGTATAATGTGTGTGAGTGTGTATAGGTAAATGTTTTTGTGCGTGGTTTGTTTTTTGATATGTATTTGACAAAATATTAATAAGCTTACAAAAATTAAGTGGTAGATTAATGTTACACAGTAAATATAAAAATAAAAAGAGTAATTTTAGGAAAAATGAGCACTTATATAGTCATTGTTCTTGCATAAGTTTTTGCACTTGTGCTTCATGTTGAATGTGGATGATATTGGATGTGTCGTCCTTCCTGACCAGTACCCTCCACATAGAGGTCCAACAGTACTTCACATTTCTGAGTTTTTTTCAAATCACGGGCCAGAAAAGACAATCGGGCGCTCTTAGGGGTAAGTTGCTCGGATATGAAGATAGGCGTGTGTTCGTTACTGGTGAGTCCTAAGTGTTTAGCCTGTAGTCGTGTCTCGTTTGCAGCATTAAACTCCTTCACTCTCTTAAGGAAGTCGGACCTCAGGGATGCAGACCTTAATTCCACTATAATTGTAGGCTTTTTTTCGCTATCACCTCTGGGTCTTAAACGGAATATATCGTTGACGTCTCGATCCGTCATACTTAATTGAATAGACTTAGATAGACTTAGGACCATTTGCACTAGGACAGCCCTAGTTTCCTGGGTCTTTTTAGGAACATTTTTAATTTCTACACAAGCTTTGCGATAGGTTCGTTGGTCTTCCACTTTATCTTCTAAAATACTGATATACTCGCGGTCTTTTCGAGCCTGTTTCTGTCGGCCGGATAAAAATCAATTTAAAATATATAATGATTTTTATTTTATTTTAAATATTAAATCAAAAACATTAACATTCAAAAAACATTTCGTTTGCCAAAGACGAAGGAGCACACTGGAACATATATACCTATTCTGGGAAGAAGAGCATTACTATCCTTGTCTCCTTCTTCCTTGTAACTTACGCAAACTTAAAGAGAGCGAAATAAATAGATAGATATCGTTGAAATTGTGAATTTTCTAATCACAGTACTCGTCCTCCGTATAACTAAAAATGTTTTGTTGGGTCGATAAATCTTAGCAACCGCTAAAAATGGCGGCACCAAAGGCAACTACAATAAAAGAAGCAATCAAAAGATGGGAGGACAAAACTGGACAATCGGCAACTACCGCTACGGAAGTCAGTTTGATATTCCAATGGCCACCAATCGAAAAAATGGACAATAGTCTTGCAGCACTTACGAATTGCGAGTACGTAACGAGAAAGAATATTATATAATCTAAGTCTATAGAATATAATTTTATGATATAAAAATATAAGATTCTTTAATTACGGCGGTTCAAAATTTGCCAATAATTATATCAAATAGTATTTAGTGTATTTTAAGCTCATGTTAAAAACTAAGCCATCACTTCACAAGTCTTTGAAAACGGATGCATTTTTCTCTGTTTTGTTTCATACAGAGAAGTCCAAAAGATAACGAATTTAATAAATCATAAACTAATAATTGAAAATAGACCATACGACTAAGTGATTTTGACGCACCGGAGTTGTTCACCTATTGTGATTATTGCGATTTTTGGTTGTCAGTTGATTAGCGAATACGCCTACTGATACTCAGTACGTTACAACAACGTTATATTAAGTCGGTAAACTATTAATTTCAAACGAAGTACTGGATAAAATATTTGAAGTATTTTTTATCGATAACGGCATTAATATCGTCTGTATTAGCAATCTTTGACACCCACCAATACGCACTGGGCCTACATGGTAGGTTATAGCTCATTGTCCCCATTTGAATTGATTCCATCCAGAGGAAAGGCCTGCGGGAGCATTGATAGACCGATTAATATCATCTTACAATTTTTTTTTCAGAAAATTAAGTCTATCCACAAACATGATAGAAAAAGTAACTGGAATTAACAGTTTGAAAAAGCTTCGCATTCTATCCTTGGGTAGAAACTATATAAAGTCATTCGCTGGTATGGTAAGACTTATAAATAGTTGAGGGCCTAATATAGAACCTTTAAGAACTCTATTAAATAGAATTACTTATGGTTTAAAACCGTTCAACATCAGTGCTCTTTTTTCACGATCATTTAATTATAATTTATTTCTGTATTAATAAAACTTAAAACAGATGTAAATACTGAAAGCGCGTAATATAACACTATAATCGAATGCCTTCAAAAGATCCTTTAAAGTTTATCATATTATTAAATAATCCGAATAATATTGTTATCAGGAATCTTTAGGTGACACATTGGAAGAATTGTGGATCTCGTATAATTTAGTGGAAAAGTTAAAGGGGATACACGTATTGAGAAATTTGAAAGTTTTGTATATGAGCAACAATTTAGTAAAAGAATGGAGTGAATTTAACAAACTTCAGGTAACATACAAATTAACAAAACACTGTAATTAGTAACACCGTTTATAATAACCGTGACCGGTATATAATATATTAATCTAACATTTTGTTATACAAATATAATAATTCTTTCTATTTTTTTTAACATCAGGAACTACCACACTTGGAAGATTTATTATTCGTGGGTAATCCTCTATATGACGCGTGTGAGCTGGAGGCTTGGAGGTCGGAAGCGGGCAGACGTCTGCCTGGCCTGAAGAAATTGGATGGTGAAACGGTATTGAGGGAGGACGAACCACCGTTAACGGTCGCCGATATGCAGGTAATAGTAGAGATTAGTTCTTTTTTTTACTTCAATTTATCACAAATAAGCTTAGATAACAGGCATCAAAGTTAAGGAGTGGGGAATAGTTACATAAAAGTTTTGCAGAAAATGTACGAAAAAAATACGTGTTAAATATTTTTCAACAATCTACCTGACGGACAAACAAAAATATTTGGTCGTCATCCCTAATGTAATGAGGAAGTATTTAAAAAGAAAGTAAACACTAAAACAGCATGTCACTAGATGGAGATTCTAACAAAAGTTGGTTTTTTGCAGGAAAAATCATTTCCGTTTATTTCACTAACATATTAAAAAACTAAAATTTGCAAAGTTTGGAGGCTCGAAAGGGGGGGGGGAGGGATTCGTCAAAAATCATTAAATATCACAAGGGGGGTGGGGGGGTGTAGTAATATATCACGTGTATTTATTTTTTCCTCGATGCGTGATTATTAAACCGAAAAGTGACGTCAAAAATTAAGATTTTTTGTTTTTTTTTTAAATACACGTGATTTGGTTGAAGGAGGGAGGGGGTAGTCTTAAACCTCACCATGTATCACCAAGGGGGAGAGGGGGTCAAAAAATGTTGAAAAAAACATCACGTGATTAACGGACGGCCCCAAACTTATATATCAATACAAATACGAAAAAGTACAAACAGAATATGAGTTGTTTATTGAGTTTTGAAAACTAATTTACTTTTATATATGAAAGAAAACCGGAAGGGTTGTTTTGGAGAAATCAAGAAAATACTGTAGCGACATCTAGTTTAATTTCGGAAACAATTTTTTTTTAAATACTTCCTCATTTGGTTTAACCGTATAACTTCAATATCACACTAATGTATTAACAGAATTAGTACTCGTAAAAATTATATAAACATGATAATTGAAAGCCTATTCTATTTCTGCGAAAGCGAAATTTATTAGTTTTCCAAAATGATAATGCGACGCTAGAGAAACACATAAAAGTTAACATTGCGTGTGATGCACAGATAATCTAAAATTCTAAACGAATATGATTTTTAACCGAATTATTCAAATCAAATCTTTATTTATTTTAAACATGTGGGAATAACGGTTATTAACTTCAAGTGTGATCCATATCATGTCTACTATTACATACATAGCGTCCAAATATACAACGTGTCCCAAAATTCAACGATAAGCGGGCGCCAAGAGGTAGACCTGCTCATGTGTACTTATGGAAAAATAAGAAAAAAATTATATCTTATTAATCTTTTTTATTATAAAATTAAATTCGAAAATCTTCGAAAATTTACACCTTTTATGATATTTTCAACTACCACGACCACAACTTCTCAATTATGTTCAATCTTTTTTTGGTATCGGATACCTAAGTAGCACTACTGCTATCTGCTACAACTCTTAAAAACACCAAAATGCCCGCAGTTTTTACACAAAAAAACAATGAAAATGTATTTTTTCCTTAAATTTTCACAGATTTTTACGTTCCGTAATCTTTGACTTACGGTCTTGTAAAAAAAAAGTATGGACACCACTGTGGCAAGTTGTTTTTAAAATTGGCTGAACTCATCAAGATTCCAAAATGGTATAATAATCTAAGATAACTAGTCACAGTAAAAAAATATGCACACCATTTGTAAACAAACGAACCAAATTATAAATATTCATTAGATATTTATTTATTAGGTAATGCTCTATTTCTGCTATTGAAAGTATTGTTTTTCATGCCACTTCGCCCTTTACTTGTGTCTATGTATACCAAATTACCAATTCCACCAGCTACCTGCATCCGAGCGGCTGCATCCCTTTATCGAAAACGAGTTCTGCGGCATTGTCACATTCCTTTGACGTAATTTGTTTTTCTAACTCAGTTCGCACGTTTGTAATGGCTCAACTTATCGTTGACTCAACAGATAGCGAGAAGGATATGTTAGAGAGGGATAGATAGATATTTTTTGTAGAATAACAACAATGCAGGCACATAGAGAAATCCAGTTCTCAGCAAATCTGAAGTCGGATCAGTACGTTCTGCTCCTTTGTTTACTGCGCACCTTTCTGTATTCAATTGACGTGGCTCTCGTACTAACGACTTTTGGCTTTCTATTTTGGACTGGAATGAAATGATCTGCAAACTGAACTAACCTGGCATTAATTTGGACTGTGATAGTGTATTGTGAATTGGACTTTCGTCGTATTTTGGATTGTTTAGCGTTATCATGCCGCTACCATACACGCCGATGGAATACGCTAATATGCACCTCATTTATGGAGAATGTCGGTGCAATGCTAACGCTGCTAGCAGATTGTATCGGGAAAGGTACCTGAACGCCCAAAGATACCCAGATTACCGAGTATTTATGAATGTGCATCGAGCGTTCTCGGAGGGTCGTTTGCCATCAGCCAGAAGCAACGCTGGAAAACCTAGATCGGAATACGATGAAGAAGTTCTCAATGAAATAAACATTGACTCAACTACTTCAGTACGCGCCATAGAAGCAGCTACGGGAATCCCAAAAAGTACGGCTCATCGAATTTTAAAACGTCACAGGCTTCACCCATACCACTACAGACGTGTGCAAACATTGCTACCACGGGACTATCCACTACGGATCACATTTTGTCGTATTATGCTTCAAAAGCACCGGGAAGATCCTCAATTCTTGGACAAAGTACTATGGTCGGACGAAACAACATGCAAGAAAGATGGATATTTAAACCTCGACAACCTACACAGCTGGAGCAATGAAAATCCACACCTAATGAGACAGGAAAAATCCCAATATCAGTTTAAGGTTAACCTATGGACGGGCATATTAAATGGAAAAGTGATCGGGCCTTTTGAACTACAAGGAAACTTGGATGGTGACAGTTATTTGAACTTTTTACAAAATGATTCGCCAGAATTGCTTGAAGACGTCCCCTTAAGAGATCTACAAAATATGTGGTTTCAAAATGATGGTTGCCCAGCTCACTACGCTCGTCCTGTGAGACAATACTTGGACCAAGAGTATTCCGGGCGTTGGATTGGGCGACTTGGTCCTATCTTATGGCCACCCCGATCACCCGACCTAAACCCCTGGACTTTTTCTATTGGGGTTGTCTCAAAGACAAAATCTATGAAAAACCCATCACGACATTGGACGAGCTTCGGCAAAAAATTAGTCAGGCTGCGTCAATATAACATATCAATGCTAAAAGGTATGCACGAAAAATAAAACGCTCTTTTTTAAGGCGATGTCGTGCATGTATTAATGCCGGTGGAAAACAATTTGAACATTTACTGTTATGTTAATTATTAATAAATGAATGAGACTAAAACTCACTATTGTTTTATTTCAATATTTTTTTTAAATATTAAAACATTTCGGAACAGTACAATTTATTACTCACAACTTTGGTTCTTGATTCTAAATGGTATGATTTTTAGTTTGTTGCTAGTTATCATGAAGTATTATACCATTATGGAATCTTCATGAGCTGCGTCAATTTTAAAAACAACTTGCCGCAGTAGTGTCCATACTTTTTTTCTACATGACTGTGAGTCAAAGATTACGGAACGTAAAAATCTGTGAAAATTTAAGGAAAAAAATACATTTTGACTGTTTTTTGTGTAAATACTGTGGGCATTTTGGTGTTTTTAACAGTTGTAGTGAATATTAGTACTACTTAGGTATCCGATACCAAAAAAACATAATTGAGAAGTTGTGGTCGTGGTAGTTGAAAATATCATAAAAGGTGTAAATTTTCGAATTTTATTTTATAATAAAAAAGATTAATAAGATATAATTTTTTTCTTATTTTTCCATAAGTACACATGAGCAGGTCTACCTCTTGGCGCCCGCTTATTGTTGAATTTTGGGACACGTTGTCCTATATATAAGAAATAGAAAAAAATTACAACAATATACTTTAAAATGTCAATAAGATCTAAAATTTATCATTTGAACAGTCTTGAATATAAAGATATTACAAAAAAACGTTCTTTATAAATGATAAGAATAAGTTAAAATTTTCCACATTTTCAATAGAATAGATCCTCGGGCGTACGAATTATACTGTCGATTATGTTTTATACAATAATATACTTAACAAGACGAGGTTAAATGATGATGAATGATAAATGGTCAAACACAATTGTAGATTCAATTTATTAACTTAATAAACAAATTTAAAGATAGATTACTTCATTTATCTCGCTAAAACACAAGCACGACTGGGCTAATTTAGGGGATTTTGGTTTTTAAATGTTAAAAAAGGTTGTCTAGTAGAAATCACTTGCTGCGATAAGACCGCCATTTTTTATGATGTTTGGTTTGTTACTTTTATTAGATATCTGTGGTGTTGGCAATAAAGTGTTACTTTAAAATTTTTATAATCTAGCTCTTATTTAATAAAGTGAATATTATTGTGGATCTTATTTTGTTCTTCCAGCCTGACGGAGGTGATGCAGTCGAAACTTTGGTTAGCGCGGAGACCAACGATTGAAATAAACTATGAAAATACACGACTTCGATGTATTAAAATTACTCAGCCTGCTTGTTTTTTCAGTTCATTATTGCTAACATTTTTAGAGAGTCCAATATGAATATGATCTATTAAATATTGACCAGTTGATCCACCAATTGTTAATTTTTAGTGTTAGACTAAAAAATATCGAATACCATGGTGTTCGATATTTTTGCATCGCTTTTTATCGATTGTATTACGGAAATCACTATCTGTCGGTGAGCTGTCACTATCACATTGACATTGACAGAAGAAGAGATTCGCGCCAATATACCTACCATGTCACACGGTATGACCGATTGTGGCAGATTTTACGACTAAATTTTAACTCTGGCAGATTATGCTGGCGATTTGGAGAAAGTGGCAGAATATGCCAGATTTCAAAAATCTTTATCATTTTGAAACACATTTGTTTTTACATTCCGTTCCTTTTAACTGACATATTAAGAAACTGAAATGTGTAAAGGTCGAAAATTGGATATCAATACAAATACGAAAAAGTACAAATAGAATATGAGTTGTTTATTGAGTTTTGAAAACTAATTTAAAAAAGAAGTATTTAAAAAAAAATTAGATCCCGAAATTAAACTAGAGATCTACAGTAAGTTCTTGATTTATCCATGAGAACCCTTTCGGTTTCCTTTTATGTTTAAAAATAAATTAGTTTTCAATACTCAATAAACAACTGATATTCTATTTGTACTTTTTCGTATTTGTATCTAAGTTTCAAATTTTCAAACTTCAGTTTTTTAATATGTTAGTTAAAAGGAACGGAAATGACTGTCTTGAGTCCATTCGTTTCCTGCAAAAATCAACTTTTGCTAGAGTCGCCATCTAGTGGAGGTGCTTTTTTAGTGCTCATTATACATGAAAGAAAACCGGAATTTGTTATCACAGAACATAGAGAGAGAGATTAGAAGTATAATGATATTGATTTAGTATGGGAACCGAGTGTCGCCTCTCCGCACACAAATACAGATTAGATGAAATGATCATTTTGTTCACTACATGAAAAACCTCCACGCGATACGTTCGTGATAACATAAACAAAATCCCAAAAAGATACTAAGCTAAGAAATCACACGATTAAAATCAAACTCTAATTCAACGTGATAATAAATAATTTACTTTAACATGAATGTTGAACTGTCACGTGGCTGTATACGGGGATACCAGAAGGGAAAAAATATTTTATGATTATGCACATTTTAAAAAATTGGAGACATCATTTTATGTGCGAACTATTAAGATTAGATTTTGCTGTAACCAAGTGAATATTGAAAAATAACGCTTTTCCCTATATAACTTCTTTTAAAAAACTTAGTACAAAAACTAAGAAAACTTAATGATAAACTCTATCATATATCTGTGGAGTAATATAATTAAGCGAGGTAAAGTGTAAAAAAAACAAAAATTAAGAAACCAACAGAATTTTTCTATTAATTACATTAAACCTAATTTGTATTTTTTTCTTACTGGTATCATTCCGATTGTGCATATTAGTGATGTGACATAATTAGTTGATGAAATAAGAGGTTTAAATTTTGTTATGAAACAGTTAAATGTAATTCAGTTCAACATGTTCTACAGTGGTTTGATAGTAATTATTTAAAGCTTAATTCAAATAAAATGAAATACATAAAGTTTGCATTACCTAATGTGAGGCATATTAATAGCAGCGTTTTACCTACCAATAAAACGCATATTAAATTACTTACCTTATTCGAAGCTTATAGCTATACGAGATGGCAGTCTGTGGTTCCCGCCTATGATATTTTCCTTTTCTAACTTATAGCTCTTTCTCTTTCTGTGGTTTCTCCTTCCTCCACCTCGGAGGGGGGCGAGCTGTGATGCGAAGTGGAACATATTTAGATTTCATTGCGTCGAGTAATACTAGGCAGCCATTATCTATAAGCTTCGAATAAGGTAAGTAATTTAATATGCGTTTTATTGGTAGGTAAAACGCTGCTATTAAATAACTTGACCGTTATTCGAAGCTTATAGCTATATGAGACGTGTCTGTTATCGCCTAGTGATAGGAAGGAGAAACGTGACGCCAATGTGAAGATCAAAATAAAATGGTTATCCTGATCACAAGGTTTATTAAAAGAATTTTTTTTTTCTTTTCATATACATTTTCATTTCCCAACCTTAGTTGCAATATTTAATCAATCACTGGAGAAAAATATTTTGATACATTATTTGTCGTAGCTGCAGCAGACATCACTTCCCGTTTATAAAACTTATGAAAAGTATGACTAGAGCGCCAGTTACCTCTCAATAATATTTCTTCGAGCGGATAATCATCCAGCCAGTTTTTGGATGCAACAGCCGATCTAAAACTACCTGGAGTTGCTTTAATGTCTGCTTCCACTAGAAGGGTTTTAATCCACCCTGCTATCACAGCTCTAGACGCTGCTTTTGGATTACCCCTAAATGTTACAAATAAATTATGGCAATTTACAGCTTCTCGTCTGTCTCTTAACAAAGAAATCAACTTATTTAACCAAAAAATAGGATCTAATCTTAATGAATTTGAATTCGAAAACAATTTCCATCCTGTCTGACGGTAACCGCAAGTATCTGTTTTCGAACCAAATAAAGGCCAAAAGGTAATTGAATTGGTCGTTCTTAAATAATGCTTCGGCTCAACACTCAGTAAAGTAAGGTCATGTATTCTTCTACCCGAAACAAGAAGCAACAGGGCTGCTGTATGTCGACAGACATGAAAAATGTTATCGAAATCCACTGAATAATGCTCCATAAAATCAATCAAATCGTCAAGGTTCCAAATAGGTGATTTTTGACCTAATGGTTTCTTAAGGGAAATCGATTTCAACACATGTTTCACTAAAGCATGTGAACTCAAAACACTGGTTGATTCTGAATTACACACTGTAGAAATAGCTGATTTATATAATAAAATAGTGTTATAAGAAAGGCCGTGAATCAAATATAAATCTGCTAAAAATCTGGCTAATTGTTCCCCTGAAGGTTCTTCTGCTATTATGTTATTTTCTTCACACCAAGTTAACCATCTTTTCCAGGCAACACTATATGCCTTTCGAGTTGAAGGACGCCACGAAGACTTCAACAACTCGATTTGGTCTACATTCCAAAGACTTAAATTCCCAGTCCACCCCCACATTTCCAAACTTCCAGTTCTAGATCTTGAATGCTGGGGGGTGGCAAGCCTGTTGACATATCTACGAGTATCAAAACCTCTTTGAGGTTCCAAATGCTGAATGGAGGTGCTTGTGCGCGTGACTTCAGATCCGTTCTCCAGAATACCTTTTTCCACCTGGGCACTACTAGGAGGAAAGTTCCTTTCGCTCGATTGAGTTGCGCTAACACCTTCGGTATTAGATTGGGTGGTGGGAAGACCCACGCGAGAGGAAAGATCCACTGCCGAGAAAAGGCATCGTGGAACAGAGCTTGGTGATCTCTCACATCCAGTGTTACATAGTTTGAAACCACGTTTGCTCTTTTTGACGCAAACCGATCTACAACGGGCAGCCCCCATTTTACAAAAATGTGATTCGTAAATTGAGGAAGCAGATGCCACTCTGGAGGTTGTTTTAATCGTGACAGGTGGTCGGCCTGCCTGTTGAACCGGCCCGGAATGTGGAATATTTTGAGATGTATTTTGTACAGGTCTAAAATACTGAATACTTGATATGTAAGATGTAGAAGAGGATCTGATTTTGTTCCTCCCTCGTTCCTTAAATAAGCGACAACGGTTCTGTTGTCGCATTGCACCAGTATCGTGGAATCCTTCAGGTGCAGACAACGATCTTGTAAAACCTTTAGGATAGCCAACATTTCTTTTTGATTGCAGTGCAAAGTTTTCTCCTGAATCGACCAAAGACCTGATATACTTTCGTTGTTCAACTGTGCGCCCCAGGCTATATCTGATGCATCGGTGGTCATAAAATGAGTTGGTGCCGGTATATGAATAGGTGAGGAATTCCGGCAATTCAATAGCCACCATTTTATGTTGCTTATTGCGTCTGGTGACAGTTGCTGTTGACCAATTGTCTTCGACTTGAGTAGAAAGTTCAGTAAAAGAAGTAAGTGACGGAAATTCAGTCGACCTTTTGGAACTGCATAACTGGCGAAGTTCAGCATACCCACTAGGCTCTGAAGATTTATTAGCGTAACTGTGTTCTCTCGTAACATTTGATTGAGTCTGTTCATTAAAAGACCAACTTTTTCCTCTGGGAGACGTTTCTGGTTTAAAAGAGTGTTCCACTCTATGCCCAGGTAGCAGAGGTTTTTTCGAGGAATCAAAATCGACTTTTCGTAGTTGATTAGCCAACCCAGTCGCTTTAGCGTATTTAAGGTTAGTTGTACATTCTGCTGGAGAGTTTCCGGATTCTGATGTGCCAATAGAAAATCGTCCAGATAAACTATAATCCGAACTCCTCTTTGCCGTAAGTACTGTGCTGCCCAATTGGTGATGGTTGCGAATATTTTTGGTGCTGCACTTAATCCGAATGGGAGACAAGTCATTTCCAGGAGCTCCTCCTTGTAAATCAATCTCAAAAATCTCCTGCAACCCGGGCTTATCCCCAGATGAAAATACGCCTGAGATAAATCCACCTTGCAAAGCCAATCTTGAGTTTGGAGAAAATCCGGTATGCGCAGTACGTTTATAAGACTGAACCGCCCCGCTGCAACGTATTCGTTTAATGCTTTCAGATTGAAAATGGGTCGTAGAGACCCGTCGCTTTTGGGTACTAAAAATAGGGTAGATAGAAAACTCGGAGTAATCTTGGCCGGCACAAGTACCCCTTGAAGCTTCATTTGAGAAATTAATTCCGACATTTGACTTGATTCCTTGGTTTGAAATGAAGGCCACCTGAGATTGGGATAGGCTAGTGGCGGTTTCCTGATGAAGGGTATGCGATACCCTTGAATTATTTTCAAAAGGAACTTGGATGCCCCCATTGATTGCCAATTGTGGTAAAAATGAGATAGGCGACCGGCTATTTGCACTGGATAGTCAATATTTTCGGCGCTTATTGCCTCTGTGTCTGGATGAAGAAAAGTTTCGCTTTCGGTTGATACCTGACTGCTCATTTTCTCTTCGTCTTGGTCGTGAGGCACGTGCTTTAAAAATATGCTTATTACCTGTGTTTACGTTGGAATAAGCCTGCCCCTGCGAGGGGCCTCCATGATAACATCCACCCTGCGAGGATGGACCTGGATTTTGGCAGTGACAGCATGAGAATAGACCTTGCCCTTGAGTGCCAAATCCACCGTGTGAGCCCTGCGAGGGCTGAGTTCGCTGTATATTCCCCTGCGAGGGGCAGCTATTATTACTTTTTTGACCTGTCTGCGAGACAGTTGATCTTGCGTCTGTGGTCCGCTTCCGCAGCGGCCAAAAACATTTACGAATACCTCCAGTTTTTTCCATAAAGGTACTAAAAGCTCCAGCATTGAACAAGTGACGGCAGGAAGGAGGTATTTTACGTAAAGTAGCCTTCATAAGAGGATCACGAACAAAGTTGATGATACCGTCTCGACGCATTTGTATAACCTCCGCTCGATGTCCACATATCAACTGAAGAAAGTCCGAGGATACCTTATGATAGTCACTCTCTGAGAAAAGGGTGGTTATTTTATCTGAAATCATATCGTGAGTAATGTTCGGCTCGTCCCTCGTCCAAGAGAGTAAATCACGTAGTGTATTTTGCAATGATTCTCTTTGCTTAAGAAAACAAAACGTGAGAGCTGCGTATGCCCTATCAGCATAGGTAAGGTGACGAAGAGTATCATAAGCTTTTATCTCGTCGTTAGGTTCTAGATCTACAAAGCCGGGACTATGGCTATATAGCTTTTGAGTATCTGCGTATCTTAATTCGCACCAATTTTCATTATCAAATAATTGTATATCATGTAATTGTTTTAATTGCATTTCGGATGTTTTTGGAACAGAAGGTTCTTTCACTTTTGTTGAAATATTCAAATTAAATAATTTTAAATCACCACTGGATTCTGGCTGAGGGGAACTCACAGCATAATCATCATAGAGTTTCCTACTTACATCAGAAATATATCCACTATTAGCTAATTTTAACTGTTCACGAAGATTATCCATTTCTTTAAATAGTTGATTTAACTTACGTTTTGAACCGTGTGATTTTCTACCCCCCTTTTTCTTTTGGTGATGACGACGATGCTTACGTTTGTAACTATTAGACGAAGAAGAATGTGATGAGGAGCTGCTGCTGCTCGAACTCGATGAACTTGACGAAGATGATTGAATCCGGCTTTTACGCCGCCGCGGAGGAGTTGGTAACTTCGACTCACTTTGCTTTGCAGATTGCTCCATAATAATTCTCAATTATATGTTGCCCTTGTATCTAAACAATATTTCAACACCAGAAACGCTTAAACAAAAAGGTAAATGCTTAATCGAACGGAAAATTCCGTTTAGATGTGAAACTATTACACTCATCAATTTTAACTTAACTGCGTTAAAAACGAATCAAACAATATATAAGTACCTTTGCATAAATAAAGACTAATCAATTATAAATTTTATAAGAAATCTGAATAAGATGTAACTTTTAAAAATATATATTGCAAAGCATTGCGCTTAGCTTACCCTCAATAAGAATGTTTTTTTTTTTTTTTGTGAAATGGTAGATGTATTGAACTTACTCGGCGGGAACTTCGACGCCAATGAAATCTAAATATGTTCCACTTCGCATCACAGCTCGCCCCCCTCCGAGGTGGAGGAAGGAGAAACCACAGAAAGAGAAAGAGCTATAAGTTAGAAAAGGAAAATATCATAGGCGGGAACCACAGACTGCCATCTCGTATAGCTATAAGCTTCGAATAACGGTCAAGTTATTTAATACACTTATAAATGTAAATAGTGAAAAAGTTGAGTTGGTGAAATCGACAAAGTTCCTTGGTATTACACTAGATTCCCGACTGCAATGGGATCCTCATATTGATAATTTGTCAAGTAGACTGAGTTCTGCAGCATTTGCTGTTAAGAAAATAAGACTCTTGACAAAGGTTGAAACGGCAGGATTGGTATATTTTAGTTATTTTCATAGTGTAATGACGTATAATCTATTGTTGTGGGGTTCTGCGGCTAGCATTCCAGATATTTTTATTCTACAAAAGAGAGCTGTCCACGCTATATATAATTTACGGTCTAGAGAATCTCTCAGAGAAATATTTAAAGAAATAAATATTTTGACTGTTGCCTCTCAATACATCAATGAAAATATTATCTACGCAAGAAAACATTACGATTTCTTCACAAAAAAAAGTAGTGTTAATAATCTTAACACAAGAAATAAAAATAAACTTGCCATTCCAAGCTTCAGACTTCAGATAACCAGAGGATCATTTCTGGGTAAATGCATTGCTATGTTCAATAAAGTTCGTGGTTGACCTACCCATAAATAAATTTAAAATTCATGTAATGAACATACTTATGAGTAAAGGCTATTATAAAGTTGATGATTATTTTAAGAATCGCAATGCATGGAATGAATAGCCATCGCTTTGTTCTATAAAGACTAATTATATGTTCAACCTATGTCCTACATACTTTGAAAGTTGTATTTATTATTGTGATATAATATGAAATGACATGATTTATGTAAATATCATTACTCATGATAAAGGGCTGGTAAGTTTCTTTCGCTTGTTCTTCTTGTCAGCTAAAAGACGTCCTGAACAAGTGGTAGGGGAAAAAAAATTTTTGGACGATTCAAAAGTGCTTGTAATAGCCTACTTCAATAAAGATATTTTCATTTCATTTCATAATAACTTATATGATCATTACAACAATAAATTGATCATAGCCAGGTTTGTTTTACTTTATTATTCTAAGTTTTATAACTGTAATAATAATAGTACCAACATTATTAATTGCAACGACTGGACAATAAGGAATCGCTGGTCAAGTATGAGTTTGAAAGCCGTGACACAAAAGTTTGAAAACAGACACAAAAGCGATAAGTACGTACATACGTCAATCTACATATAAAGTCACATGCGTTTATAAACTTATGTGCAAATATGGAGCAACAAAAAAACTGATAAAAGCTGTTCTGTGAGCGGTTCTTTAAAGTGGCTATCTTAACTCGATTTCTATAATAATGGTTTCCGATTATGAATCAGCATAATAAAGTAAATTAAATTGACGCCTAAAAATTAATTTTGTAAATTAAATTCACACCACCAACAATATTACGTTAGTTGAAAACATGATTTTTTGTTTGTATAGATAATATGTTGTTTTGAAATTCATTTGATAGGTTAGGTCTAAAACAGATAGGACAAAATAAATTATGTAAACAGGGCAATTCGTTGTAAAGTTATTAGGGAAACTGAAATATAAGTTATGTTAAAACGTTGATATACTTCGTATCTTAGATATTTATAGCACATCAGTATTTTTTAATATTTATCTGCGTGTAAATAATTAACCGAATCTTCGTAAAAAGTGCCTGAATAGTTCATTATTTCATCTGTTCAGTATCAAATTATCTTTTATTTTCTCTTTTAAACAATAGTATTTATTTTTATATAATTATGGCATATACTTATCCATAACGTTGTTATGAAATGATGAAAGAAAAGCTCTAAATAAATTTGTTTTAGTTATCGATTACGATCCATATAATTAATAATACAATTCCGAGCAGCAGCAGCCTATCGGTACATTTCAGACAAATGGAGGCACAGCACTATTTTTTGCAAAAGTGCACAATATGATTTACATTGCTGTCTAGAAACGGGGTCAGAAACATTAATGTTGGTTTGAGCAAACAATGTATATTTTATTTGAAATTGTGTCAAATTATTACGTTTTTTATATTTTAGCACTAAAATTGTTCTTACCAGTGAAAGGAAATGTTTGCATTAGTTAGATTGTATACTTTGTTTTGCTTTTTGCAAGTAATAATAACACAAAACGGTATTTTTTATAGAAAAAATCAGTAAAATCACCACTCGACGATTGACGAACGACTGACAAACATAAAACCGAGGAAAGGGCGTCATATGAGTAAAAGCGCATATGCCAGCGACGCTTGCCCCGCCCACTTACTACTTCTATTCTCTCTCTATGTTCTGTGTTTGTTATGGAGAAATCAACAATGTAACGTGGCGACATCTAGTTTGCTTTCGGGAACTAAATACTTTCTCAATTTTTACTATTTATTGGTGTTTACGTGTGAAAAAAATAAGTAGGTACGTGCACGTACTAAATCACTTAAGTTAATAACCTATTTAACTACGTGTAAATCAGTCATTTCAGAAGTTGTAAGTGGAAAATGGACTTTTCTATATTGTCTCGAGTCCGGGTGTTGCGGTACCTTCTTACTCAAATACTCCATAATACAAGGGCTTTAGCTATTAATCTTGAACTCTGAGCAACGTATGTAAAGCCGTCTATTATTTATTTTTGTGCTTTTAGTAATATTCATATAATCAAACAAAGAACCTTCATTTTTGTAGTCGGTTAATAAAACAAAACTTGAAAAAATATCGTCTTTAATTCCTCACGTATCTCCTTACAATTATGTAATATTAAAACTATTTATTGTACATCTTCATAGAAGGCATTCTTAACTCACTAATTATCAATATTATATACAATATATTACAAAGGCCATTTATAGTACCGCATAACACTAAAAAAACAGTTACAATATATTATATCTACATAAAAAAGGTAGCAAGTAACATACAATGAATGCCTAATCAACGGTAACAAAAAAAATTATATGCAATCAGTCAGCTACATAATTAAATATTGGATATTACTATATATCTATTTTCTTACTTCAAGTTAATAAAAATCGAATTAAATAATAAGCATTAAATCAATATATTACTATAATTTTATTGATTTGTCAAAGAACTGCCGGACGAACAAATAAATAAGTTTTTAATAATTCTTAAAAAAATCCCCAATCATTACAATAATAATTTGTTTCATAAGATATATACTTTTCCAGTTCCTAGATTCCTCGTATGCAAGACGAAATTAAGAGTGAGCCGATCTCATACTAACTAATTAAATAATTACTACAAATGTAGTTACCAAATGTAAGAACATTAAGAGTAATATATTTCTAAGAATATACATAAATCATAGGTATTAGGTACCTATTAAATAAATGGCGGCCAAAGTTTAAATAAAAAAAAAAGTTTTTATATTACCAATCTATTCACAGTCGCCGGACAGAAAGAATTAAGTTCGTTGACCTCTATGCCTACTTACAGATATTTTAAACGCTTTAGATTCACTATACTGTGACATTGGCTAGACGCATCTGTGCGAGCGCGATAGCGATATGCCAGCGCACGTGTGAAAGAGATGGAAAGCCGGGTCATTGTACGAGATTCTATCTGTTGAGCGACCGAGATATAAATGCGGTACTATAACGCCTCAAGACTTCCATATCGGAAAAATGTTGCTTACTTCTTATATTTTGACTTTGACACCACTCTAAACTATTTTCAAGGGATTTTACCACTTTTTTTTTAATTATTATTAGTCAGACCAATTATGCTATTCAGTATCAGTTCAGTTCAGTTTTATTAATGGGATGTCTCCCTCGCACATCAAGGGTGACATATATATTTATTTATTGTTGTGCTCTAGTAACAAGAGCTGTGTCATAATAGATTGTAGTTGAAGCATTATTGACTTTACATAATTACGTTATTATAATTAAAAGTAATATAATTATTCAAAAATAATTTTATTAAATGGTGTTGCAATAAATTAATTTATAATTAATTTATTACAACATTTTAGATTACGTTTTTTGTGATTAGTTATACAGTTGATAAAACAAACACCACAGATATATTAAATATAGAGCAGGGAACGAGCTCTCCAGCTATATTTCGGTTAAACAAAGATAGAAGATCACGGTACCCCATCTGTTTTTTTACATGTCAGTAGAAACTGACAAATGGGGTATGGCGATCTACAGTCTCTTTCTGACCGAGATATTTCAGTTCAAATACAGTGGGTATGTATATATATACAGGGTTATGGGTAATTAGACAAGATCCTTTAAAGGGGTCGTCGTTTATAATTATTTTAATCTTACTTTTTTGTTCTTTAAAAAAGTCGAAAAAAATTATCAGAATCTGATTTTGTTGACAGTTTTGGAGAGATAACATTCCAGTTCGTGATAAATAATAATAAAACCCAAATAATCTTAACCCCAACAGAAACTACACAGATTTAAATAAAGAAAACAGTTTTTTTGCTGTTGCAAATTTGCAAACAAAAGTGCATTTAAAAAAAAGTAACTTTTGAATATATAAAAATAATTATAAATGACCTCCCCTACGACCCCTTAACAGGTCTAAATACCCATAACCCTGTATATATCATACCTTTATGACATACATTCCAATAAAAAAAAAACTATATTACAAATTGTAACATTACAAACTTGAGCGAAAAATTCTTAATAAAAATCTATATCGTGCGATTTTAAAAATCTTAATTCTTAATATAGTTTTATTGACTTCATTGAAATAAATCTCAAAATACTTACAGTAGTAGTTACTTTTTTAAGCTGCCATATGTACTTTATAAAATATTTGTCATTTTACAGAAATAATATTAGAAAAAGCGTAGTCAGAATTATGAATTATTAAGATAAATCAGCAGTTGGAGGAGATTGCTTTGATGGTGCAACGAAAAATGCGTTTGAGGCAATATTTCTTCTCTACCATTTGTAGATTAAGGTTTATACCAACGACAGCCTATAGATACCAATGAAAATGAGACAACTAAAAAGATTTATTTGGATTAAACATATTTTGTCTTCACAAAAAAGAAAAAATAAATAAAATAAGAGGTCCCTTTTGACATTTGTCATTGGACCGTAAATAGTGACGTTAACAAACAAATCTGAGAACAGATTATCGATTGTAATGTGAGATATCGATTATCTTTGTGTGTCGTGCATGATTGGTTTTTTAATAGAAATTACTTTTCCATTTTACAAATCCTTATAAACTGAAGCAAATAATTGAAAATGGTGAAATATTAATGCTTTTATTGATAAATTTGTTGTCAGACTGGTCGTAGGTCACACTTTTAATTTTGCACTCCTGTTACCAACGCAAGTTTTACATTTTCACCTGGAACACGATTTTCACTAGAGAAATCAAACAAAAATATGCAAAACATTTGAAAAACAATACTGTTGTTGTTTGTTAAAATTAACTTTTAATATCTTTGATTTTAAAACGAACAGGTAAAATAGTAACTAAATTTGATGATGAAAAAAAAAAAATTTGGCGTTAATATTTATATAATTAATTATATTATAATTGTATAATTTTGATGATGTCAAAAAAATAAGATATTCATTATCTTAATTGTATCCGATTTTAACTTAAAAACGAATAATGTATGAGAAAATACGCGATTAACTTAACCACGACACTATTTTAAGAAAAAAAGGATCTAAGACGTAACTGTTTTTAGAACATTACTTAATAAATAAAAAGTTAATATTTTATACAATTACATAATAATACTCAAAGAATGTTTTGTGCTACAAAGCAACGCATTTATGTTAAAAATATGTTTTCTTCTAATAATAATTCTCCTTCATAATAATTTCTTTCCTATTACGTCGATTACGTACAACGTTACATTCTATCTTATTTTTGAAGTGTCAAAAGGGACCTCTTATTTTGTGAATACTTTAGTTAAAACAAAATTTTCAACAAGTGTTTTTTTTTTAATAATTTCAAACGCACGTTTGATATAAGAATTAGAAAAGGAAAGAATTATACTCGCTCCCGTATCTATAGTCGAGTGTAAGTATTTACTTAAGCAAATTATTTTAACAAATATACAAGAATAAGTTAATAGATAAAATACTATTATAATAAGCTATTAAGTTATTTTTCCATTCAAATTTTCCTATATTGGTAAAATATCTGCTTCAGTTATGCATTTTTCTCATATGACCGTAAAATTAGTATATATTGTCAAGAGAAGGGCTCACTTGAGAATATTGCACAGCTTAAAGCTGATATTTTTAACCAATTTAAGAGTATTTCAATGAAATAATAACTGTTAAAAGCTAATAATAATAGTATTTGAACTATTAAAAGTTCATTAGTAGTAAACATATTTGCTTAAGTAATAACTTATACTCTACTATAGATACGGGTGTTAGAATGGAGGGATAAAAGTGCGTACAAAATAAAATTGAAGAATTAAAAAAAAAGAAGAGTAGTTATAGAAATTAAATTAAGATTGGAAATTTTAAAAATAATTTTAATAATTTGCTTAATTTTTGATTCAATTTTTTTTTTCGCTTGGTACAATTGGCTGGGCTGATTTCGATGAATAGTTTGTTGTATATAACAAAGGGTTCCTGGTTTGTCTAAGTCATAATTTCGGCCGACAGATGGCGTTGTTCATGTTAAAATCTGCCGGCACTACACATATATTTCTATCGTATATTTATTTACATGTATATTCTTCTTAAATGTTGTGCGGACGTGATGGCGTTGCATTGTGGACATATCTTCTTGGCTTTCAATGATTGTAACCAACATACCTAATGGATTATAAAAAAATACTTGTAATAAATATAAATAATACAAAACCGATCTCTTTCCAAAAATCCTTCAAGAATCTTTTATCAAAATTAAATTCCTAGCATGATCGTTTTGTAGATTATTTCAATACTAGCTTTCCGCCAGTGGATTTTCCCGCGTGCTCTTGTATTATACATAAAAACCTTCCTTTTGAATCACCCTATCTATGAAAAACGCATCAAAATCCGTTGCGTAGTTTTAAATATTTAATCATACATACGGATATAGGGACAGAGAAAGCGACTTTGTTTTATACTGTGTAGTGAAGAACCCACGTGCAGATTTTCAATGCTGACATTAAATGTCATTCTGCGCTGTCATTATGAATAATGACGTCATTGTTTATTATCATTTGCAGTTGACAGTTTCATTATTTCAAAATGGGAAACTCATTTGAAATGTGTAAAGTATTAATTAAATTTATTATTTTAATATATCGACGCTGGAAAGCAAACACGTAGTAACCCGCAAAACCAAAATGGATACTTAAAGTGGAAAATCTTTATATTTTTCTTAAAAAAATATCTTATTTCCGTATAAATTTATTAAGGAACACCTTATTTATTACCATGGACATTTATAGGAATTATTTATCGAAAAAAATAAAAGCTTTTCTGCTCTGAAGCACAATTTTGGTAATGCGGGTTACTACGAGTTTGCTTTCCAGCGTCGATATATTCTGTATCACTGAATAATCCTGTGTAACAGAAGTAGTTAAGAAACTTTCGCATGGGTCGGTGATGGGATGGGTGACCGAAAAATGATTACCTCGACCTACTCCGGTGCTTTAAAAAGCACGTTAAGTCATTAGTCTCGGCTGCATTTGCAGTCGTTAATACCCTCCAATCCGCATTGGGCCAGCGTGGAGGGTCATGGCCCATCCTCCTTAACCATCTATAAGGAAGGCCTGAGCCCCTGCAATGGGGATGTGTCAGGGCTGATAGTTATATATTCTTTTTTTTATACAGACAACTCGTGGATTATTTTCTCATATACATTTCACATACCCCGGTTTCAAAGTGTCACCATATCTGAGCTCCTGGGTTCGATTCTCGATTAACTATTAATTTTATTTATTTAGTTTAATTTTATAATTTGTGCTTTTTAGTCTAATGTTAATATTTTTTCATAATTGTTTCTTTTTTTCCTACATAAGTTGTTATACGAGAATGTTGTGTATGTTTGTAAAGGCTTACATACCAATCTGTCTTTTATTTATATTGTTAGATATGCTAGCTATAAGCATGCCTTTATAATAATAATAAATTGATTAACATAGGACATTGACTTTTTTACTGTGTTGTTATAACTCCATTGTATCTGACATTCCATAAAACGAACTCATCTTGGAATCTGAGTAACGTGTGTGATTATGTCTCAATATATATTTATTTTAAACTCACCTCACAGTATACGTGCCAGCATTGTATAGAGACAGCAGGCGAAGAATACGATCCCATACAGATCAAACATTTAGCCTGAAAAAACAATATACATATATATATATATATATATATATATATATATATGTCGCATCATCTTTACGAAGATCGTTCGATTTAGTTTCTTTTATTTTAATTGCTAGTTACTCGATTACTTAATTACTCGATTGTAGAGAGAGCGTGATCATCGATACTTTTAATTTTATTAGAATGGTGACACTGACTTTGACAGTTCGTTAACAAAAACCAAATTGCCGCCATTTTGGCACGCATTCTGTTTCCCATCGCCGAGGACTAACACATCCGACGACATCACGGTCATCTCGTTATATTTTCGTATGAAAAGTGATAAAATGGAACAAATCCACGTTGGTATACACGCCTGCAGTGTTATTTTAAAGATAGTCCTCCGATATGGATTATCTATTTGGGCTTCGTAATAGCCCCTTCTGACTACCCGCCGACATATATATAAATACAGTGGAACCTCTATAATTCGAGCCTCGTTAAATAATTTTTATTACCTTCCGCAGAACCCCCAAATCCGCAATATCTCGAATTATTTATACTTTTTAACTCGAAATTCCAAAAACAGACTCCGTAAGTCAAAATTAGTGAAATATAATGACGAAGAACTTGGAATTCCCCGAACTCATAGCGATAAAATCCAAAAGGAACGTTCGAGGTAGCGATGGGCGATTGTTGCAAAAAATCTAGACTAATACATTAGTATGTAATTGCTTTAAATAAATTTTGTGCCATAAAATTTAAGAGAAATATTATTTCTAAGCGCCTTTCTTAAATCATTTGTATTTCGAAATTCTTGTTAAGTCGAAAACTCATTAACTCGAAACTTTTGGCAATTCCCTTGACATTCGAGTTATTGAGATGCCACTGTATATATAACTAGCTTTCCGCCCACATGGTCCCTAGGGCACTGTTTATTTGGATATTGATTCATATCATGACACAGAAATAATTACAAGTGAAAAATAAAATAGTAAGCAACGGTTACCATGGTAACGTGTTAATTCCCTATACAAACTCCCACTCCCATTTTCATCCCTATATTAGCTATTTTCGGGATAAAAATATAGCCTATGTTCACCGGATATAATGTTGCCTCCCATATGTAAAAGAATTTTTTTAATCGATCCAGTAGTTTGAGAGAATATTCGTTGCAAACAAACGAACAATCAAGTCTTTCCTCTTCGTAATATAAGTATAGATAATACGTATATAAATAAATAATGATTTATTACCTCCGAAGCGCTATTCTTTTGCCGCTCCAATTCTTTGATTTTCACTTTCAACGCGTTTATTCGAGTCTGAAACCAAAACATTATTTCCTATAACGCGACACAAGTAAATATTTGTTACATAAATAATAAAAAAAATAAATCGGTCACCCATCCTACCACGGTCCATGCTAAAATAGCTGCAGTATTTGTTCACACAGTAAATCTTTGGATATGTCTTTATTATAAACTAGCTCTTACCCGCGACTTCGTACGCGTGGTAAAATTACTTTAAGCAGCATTTCTAGAGATAATTCATTATATCGTGTAAAATACCTGAAATAAAGTTTCATCCCCTATTTTATCCTCTTAGGGATGGAATTCATCAAAATCCTTTCTTAGAGGATGCCTACGTCATAGTAGCTTTATGCATGCAAAGTCTCAGCCCGATCGGTTTAAAATTGACAAAGTTTCATACATACAAACTTTCATCCCCTATTTAATCCCCTTGGGGTTAGAATTTATCAAAATCCTTTCTTAGCGGATGCCTATGTCATAACATCTACCTACATGCCAAATTTCAGCCCGATCCGTCCATTGGTTTGGGCTGTGCATTGATAGATAGATCACTATGTCAGTCAGTCGCCTTTGATTTATATACTAATTAATATCTTATGTACTACTACTTTTTTTTTATTTATCGCCTGTATACGTTTACACAATTCCACCAATGTCACTTTAGTGGCCATTACACGTAAAGAGACGAGTTTGAGGTGATAAAACAAGTAAAATGTCTTCAAAATAACTACTTCGTCTAATGAAAGGCACAGTTTACTGTTCAATTGATAATTTAAATTACAATAATTTAAAATCACCATGTCAATTCGTATAGTTTTACAAGAAAAATAAACAGGGAGTATTCTAATGTTGGCATCAGCAGTAGCTCTGGATGGCGCAATGAAATACCGGTGGTATTCTTTAACCTCTTGATTTTATTTGCAAATAATATACATCAAATTACATACAACTAAATGCTAATAAAAAGTTAATGACTCTTAGCCTGATACAAATACGAGAAAACCGGAAATAAATCGATATAAGCCTGGAATATTTTTGTGGGCCAATTACAAAGGAATATATTTAAGAATCCATCTCATTTTAGCTACGGAAGGTATAAAAAAAAACATCAAGTCAAAAAACCTTCATTGGTTTTATTTATCATAGCGACAATGAAAATGACTGAAATCCAACTAAAAAATTTACAGGAAATAGTTTTTTTTTTAAACTTTATTTTTAACATTTTTTTTATAGTTTAATATGCTAAAACTTTTATTTAAAGTATTTCTGAGTGGATTTTAATGATTTTTAGTAGTTTTTAACTCAAAAGTCTGCTGCATATATCGCATGTTATATTTTTAAATAAATATAAATAATTATAAGGCTATTAAAAAGGAAATATATGATACTCCATATCTCCATACTGAAAGTTGGTATTTTTTTTTTTTTTTAAATTCCAATTGTATTTAGTTAGATGAACCTTGATGAGTTTTGCTTTAAATCCCCCTGATGAGGGGGGATTGTACCAACTCCCCTTAAAAATGGGAGAGGCGCTGATGATGAGGTGAGGATGAGCGGAGGGGGTGGGAATTCACCCGCGAGCATCTCGTTGGTCCACTGGCCCCCTCCTAAGGGGTAGAGAGAAAGAAAAGGGGATAGAGGGTGATGAGAAAGTGGAAACAGGGGTCGAAGAATGGTGAAAGAAGAAAAGTGAGGGTGAGGTGAGGATAGAACCCCTGTTTCCAGATAGAAATGGGTGATTGAAATGATTGTTGAAGGTATGAGAAGTGTGAATGATGATTTACGATGGATGATTCAGAAGTAGGAAGTCCAGAATGATGAGGGCCCCGCCGCCCCGCAGCCGCCTCCACCAAGGCTGGTGGCCACGGCTGCGGGGCGCCGGGGCGATCATGGACCCCTGTGTGTTGCGACTCTCGGGCGTGACAGGAAAGGTGTTGTAGTTGGAGCTGTCTGAGTGAGTTAGTTGCTAGGATCGCCCCGAGTCGTGTCTGCTCCAGCGGAATCTAAAAAAAAGAAGAGGGAAGAGAAAGGTGGTAAACTGCGGCGGCAGCCCCTCGTATGATGGTAAAGTTGCCTGACTTGGAGAGCCTGCACTCATGTCAAGGGGTGCTCCTGTTTTCCCGGAGTGAGGAAGGAGCCGCCCGACGACGGTGCCAGGCCTGTCCCCTATACTTGCAGTTGAGCTAGCTATAGGGGGAGGGAAGAAAGGCAGGAGCTGCGCTGTAGATCATCATGAGCCGGATCTTGGAGAGCGCTCCAGACTCCGGCAGATACACCTTGGTGCATTGACCTAAAACCGCGTAGTTAAGCAGTAGACCGGTACGGCCTTTGGGCCGATCGCCCCAGGGCCCCGCCACCATGCTACTGGTCCTGGGGCGACCGGCCCCTGCTGCGTTTTCTAGTGTTGCTTAAACCTCTTCTTTTCAGTATAAGCTGGAGGTATAACCCGGTCTATGGAAAGATTACTTGTTGTACAATGATACTAGAGAGAAATTGAGCTTGGGTGATTAAAGTTGAAATTGATTCCTTTCCCAACCTAGGTGAATCTAAAATAAAAGTTACACTTATTCGATTGTGGATTATTGTTACAAAGGAGTGGATCGGGCTAGTTACAGAGTAAGTACTTGAACGGCAATAACACTTTACATTGAATGGTTATGTTCTATGGATATATTGGTACATAATGGCTGGTTTGGTCAACTGGTAATTAACTGAAATCACATTGTATTGGTACATTATTATTAAAATAGAATAAAATAATCATACATCAGATTTGATTTCCTGTCGGATCCCAATCAGCTTTGATTAAAATATGATGATCTGTACAATTGGATAGTTGTATTGATACATAATTGCTTATCGTATGTGAGAGTCGATTTGTTGTTGGATTCCGATCAGCTATTGATTGAGGAATAATAATAATTATTTGTATAAAAATAAAAATAAAAAATAAAAAAGAGGAATACTTATGTGTTACTTATAATTATTGAACTTAATCTATCTTTATGACTCAATCAATTATTGATCAAAACTATAATAATTGAGTAATTTGGATTATATAATATAATGGCTCAATCATACATTGGATTTATTGGTTATCAATTCGCTTTGATTACATAATTAGATAATTGGATAATTATTGCATGATCATGACTAAATGCTAAACGCTTATGCTGACAATGTATGTTGGGTTTGTTTAGCCCTTGTGTCCTATAGTAACAATAGTATAATTGGACAGTTGTTTTATATAATATCTTATGACATATTTGAGCTTTTGGAATCTAATCAGCTTGTAATAATTGTATAGTTGTAATGTAGATAGCGGTAATTTGATTAACTAATCATAATATAGTTGCTTGTATATCTATGTATGTGTATATATATATATTTTTTTTTTTTTTTTTTTTTGTGTGCGATTATTTCAATCAAGTTTGGATAAGATACACAATATAATGTAGATTGCTTTTGACTAACACAGAATAAATGGAATTGCTTTACAGTGCTTGGAGTAATGGGATTACTTATGTAAAAAACAAACAAAAATAGAATAACTGAATTTGTTTGATTGATCCTTACATTATTAGCGGTAACAGGCCTGAACAAGTCATAGTTTTGTTGAAGGTTCTATTATTTCTACTTATGATAATCCTGTACATGATCTTAACTTGCCTGTGCAAATCTGAACTGAACTTTTTGAACCTCATCTTAACGTATTTGTACGGATATTAACATAACAATTTGAACATGATCCTAGCATAGTCTTAACATATCTGAGCAGAACTTCTGAACCTAGTCTTAACATATTTGTACTGATATTAACATAATCACTTGAACATGATACTAACGTAATTAAACACTGGTAATGGTTTGATGGTGGTAACTCATAAATTACAAAATCACAAAAATCACAAATATAAAACAAAATAAAAATAAAAAAAAATAATGAATCCTAAGTAGTTGATTAATTGGTAATTATGACAATCATCATTGAATCTATTTATGAATTAATTGTTGCAATTGAGAAGAACAATGATCATAATTGTATTTATGAATTAATCGTTACAATTGAGAAAGAGTAATGATTGCAATTGTTTCCAGTTGAATTTCAGGCAGCCGCAGCTGGATCGGTGCCCGGTTCGGCGTGAGCGGCCCGGTTCGGTGGTCCGGGTGGCAGAGGTGTTGGCCCGTTTTGTAGAGGAGAATATAATGCATGTTCCTACCTTGAGTTGGAGTATGGTTACGGGTAAGCAGTCGCCGCCGCGCGGCAGCCGGCGCCGGCAGCCGTTTGGCGCGGGGGCAGCTCGTCCTGTGACGCCACGGGACAAGAGCCGTGCTCGGCGGCAAACTTGCGTTCTTGAAGATGTTGAAACTTCTGCCCGACTCAGCCGGACGTGCAGATGCCGGCCCCGCTCAGCAAGATGTTCAGATGTTCAGGGGTCGTTCCGCTCAGCGAGGCGCCCGGATGCGAGCTCAGACAGTATGATGTTGGGGTGCCGGTCTGAAGTTGGAGCATGGTTGCGGGTCAGCAGTCGTCGTCGTGTGACAGCCGACACCGGCAGCCGTTCGGTTCGGGGATGACTTGTCTTGTCGCGCCGTGGGGTAGGAGCAGTGTTCGGTGGTGAGATTGCGTCCTCGAAGGTGTTGTAACCCCTGCCTGACTCAGCCGGATGTGCGGTTGCCGGTCCCGCTCAGCAAGGTGTTCAGACGTTCAAATGCCGCCCCGCTCGGTAAGGTGATAGGATGCGGGCCCGGCTCGGCTTGGTGTTGAGATGCTGGTCCGAGGTTGGAGTGCGGCTGTGGATCAGCAGGCGCGGCGACAGGAAGGCAGACTCTGGCAGTCTCTCGAGTTGGGGGTGACTCGAATTGTTACGCCGTGGGGCATGGTTGTGTTCGGCGGCAGGATTGTGTCCTTGAAGATATTATACCACATGCCCGGCTCAGCCAAATGTGCTGATGCCGACCCTGCTCAGCAAGGTGTACGGTTGTTCAGTTTTTAACACTTTGTTCGGATGTGCTCAATCTGAACTGAACGAACTTAACTTAACGACTTTAACACTTTGTTCGGATGTGCTCCATCTGAACTGAACAAGCTTAACTTAACAACTTTAACACTTTGTTCGGATACGCTCAGGTTGTGTTCAGGTTGAACTGAACAAACTTAACTTGGTTTGATCTTAACCGAACTGGACACTTGACACTTTTCACTAAGTTTTTTAGGTTACCTTCGATAGGAACCGATTTGTTTATGTTCACTCCGGGTACTCACTTATGTAGGTATCTAGTTTTCCTCCAGGAGGCACTTTTTTGATGGTTTTCGCGCGATATTTAACGTCTCATTCGGTTTCACCTTAACCGAACGGAACACTTTGATCAGTTTTTCACTAAATTTGGTTTTTAATTGTCTTTTAACTTGATTATTATCACTTGGTTTAGATGGAACTGGGTTAATTGTACTTGTGTAACTATTTGAAATGGTTTTAGAGTTGAATTGTATTGATTAGTTGAGTATGACGCCAGCGAAGAACCGGTTTTCGCGTATAACTTTTTCAGAAATTGTCGGAATCACATAAACGATACTTCCCCGTGTAGGTCTTGTGATTAGGCGTCTATTGATATATAATTCAATGGGGGTTCACGCGAAAAACCCACTCTTTTGAATTTATTTCCCCGGAGCGCACCCGAAACGATGCTCCCTGTCCGAGGTGCGGACCTGAACGGTTGAAAGTTGGTATTTGTATCAGGCTATCTATGCCGATATGGATCAGAAAAGGAAGATTATCAACCAGTAAAACATCAGCGTTACTGAAGCAACGTCATTTTAACTTGCTCTCGTAAATAACAGTTTAACTACCATTATAATTTGAAATTTATACATTAATTTTGCATTGGTATATAGCTCCGATCTCGGGCTGTACGGGTGCGTTTTCGAGGTTCCGGTGCTCGTGTTATACAGTGATTTATAGTGAATAAAACCTACTGATATCACTTCTTAATATTGTGGGTATCGGCTGTTTCGATTCCGCTCAAGGACGACGGGTCTAGGCCGGCCGTTGACATCAGCTTGCTATCCTCGTCGCACTCCTGCGCTCCGAGTTGTCCTTATCGCACTCCTGCGCAACGCGCTATTATGGTTGCTGTCTTGTACCCGACGCTCACGAGCATCTGCTGTATACGTATGTAAATACCCTCACAATACAGACAACTGATCTATGCTGCAATACGTACCTACTTGTTAATTACAATTCAAACTTCTTATCAACTAACCATTTGAACGCTGCTCATAGTTATACCTAGTAACTTACAATTAAACCTTGTATTATTTAAAAGAAAAAGTGCCTAAAACTCGTACAATTATAATTTTATTTAATATATACAAAGATGAAGCCCGTGCGCTCACCACCGAGTAAGATAAGCAGTGGATCATATCCAAACTTATCTCAGTTGAGAGATGATGAGTCATACTAAGCTATTACTACAAGAAAACGTAAAACACCGGATGGTAACAATATTTGTTTGGAGGATTTCCACCGTGAACTTACTGATACACTGTCAGAATATCGGTTAGAATTAAAGGAAACTTTACGAGAATTTCAAAGAAACATCACATCGTCATTTGAAGCATTGTTTAATCAACAAAATGAAACCATCAAAAAAATTCGTGGTGACCTCTCTAACCTCCAATCTGAAATATCGGATGTGAAACAGTGTCAACATGAATTGCAAAAGGAGTGTAGTGACCTGAGGTGTGACTTAACAAATCTCGATAAAAGCCACGTTGGATTAATGGACAAAACCACTTTTTTAGAAAATGAATTGAAGAACACAAAAAGTCTTATATTGTCACTTACAGAACAACAGCATTTTAAGGATCAGCAAGGCAATAATTTGGAGGTTTCGGGGGTACCTCAGATAAAGGGTGAAAATCTATATAATATAATTCATAGAATATCCATGAAGATCGGTTATGTGCTTTCGCCGAACGATATCGACTTTATTCATAGAGTGAGACGTTTTGGAAATAAAAGCAATCAAAGTAAAGTACTAGATGTAGCTTCTTCTATGGAACAAAAAAATCAAGTACCTAATATCATAATAAAGTTCACGCAACGCAATAAGAAAAATGATTTTTTGGCAGCCGTGCGCACTCGGCGTGGATTGACTACGGCAGACATTGATATAGATGGCACATCTAAAGCTATATTTATCAACGATCATTTGACGCCACACAACAAGACCCTATTTAAGCAGGTTCGAAAGATGGGTAAAGACTTAATCTACCAATACATATGGCTCAATGACTGCAAGATATTTCTCCGAAAAAATGACTCGTCTAAATCGATTTTAATTTCCCATGAATGTGATTTACATAAGATAAAGTGACTATTGCGAATTCTAAACCTGTTAATACTTTATACTATGTCATACTGTAATTATGCAGTGAAGTTAATAGTTGGCTCTTCTATGTGTATTATGATTTACTGTGTGTTTTATGGACAAAATATTGATTAAAATAGGAAATTCGATGTTTATATGATTACCTTTTACTTTGTGAGTTCTAGCGTATTCATAAAAATAAAAACAATATCAGAGTGGTGGCGCAAATTATTTATTCCTTTCTTTTTTATTTTATATTTGTTGATTTACAATATTTCAAAATGACTTCTAATGATACTTTGTCTGTTTATTATCAAAATGTGAGGGGCCTGCGTACGAAGGCTCATGATTTTTTTAGTAATGTTTTAAATAATAATTATGACATTATTTGTATCACAGAGTCCTGGCTCAATGACTCCTTTTATGACTCAGAATACTTTGATAGGCGTTATGAAACATTTAGATGTGATCGTGATATATCTGCCAGTGGTTGTAGTCGTGGAGGAGGGGTTGTAATTGCTGTACGTAGTGAACTGTTCACCACCGCCCGCTTAGAATGGTGCGCGCCACCGCCAGCAGACGAGCTGTGGGTGAGCATACCATTGCGCGGCCGTTGCAATCATTCAGTCGCAACATGTCGATCCTATGACGTCATTCCGTCTTATTTACATTTGGCATGCGTTTATGTGCCGCATGGCACAAGGCACGAATCCCAACTTAATTCCTTTTACGATCGCACGGTGGAAATTATAAATTCAAATTCTAATGATATTTTCATTCTTCTTGGAGATTTTAACATAAGTAGTGCTGATTGGGTGCCGGATACTGAGTATGGCGGTATGACTATTTGGCCTAGTGATAATAGTTTACTTTCATTAACATCTGATTTTATGAATTTATCTTCTCTTCAACAGTATAACCACATAATTAACTATAATAATCGCTTGTTAGATCTGGTGTTCTGTAGTGTGCGCTGTTGCATTAATATGCTGAATATGCCACTTGTGAAAGAAGACCCTCATCATAAAGCTTTAGACATAAATCTCTCAATTAGTTTACCTCATTCTATAAAATATAACAATGTCTTGAAAAGAAATTTCTTTACGGCAGAATATGATTCTATTAAGAAAATCTTGGATTCTGTTAATTGGGATAAAATTTTCTTAAACTGTACTGATGTTGATTCTATGTTATCAGCATTTTACATTGTCATAAATGACGTCATAAAAATACACGTACCTATCAAAAAATTAATTAATACTCAGAAATTTCCCCCATGGTATACACCTTCTCTAATAAAATTAAGTAATGAAAAAAGAAAGTATCATAAGAAATGGAAAATATATGGTAGTCGAAAGGATTATATAACATTTTCTCTACTTAGATCTCGTTTGCGTAAATTAGAATCCAGTACTTTTAGGAACTATGTGGCTTTCTCCGAGGAAAAAATAAAAGAAAACCCTAAATTCTTCTGGACATATATAAAATCTAAAAGGGTATCGGGTAACCTACCACAGAGCATGGTTTATAATGACTCCGTACTCACGAAAGGTGAAGACATATGTCAGACAACAATTATTTTCATTCAGTTTTTATACAATCGTCTGAAGTCAACCCTCAATTTGATATGCGTACATCGCTTGGGACATCGATAGATCTCAGTGATATACAGCTTGATGAAAATGTAATATTGCAACACTTGAAACATCTAAATATACATAAAGGAGCCGGAGCCGATGACATACATCCTTTTTTCGTGTCACAGTGTGCAAATCAATTAGTAAAACCTTTAACAATGATATTCCGCAAATCAATTAGTTCCCGTGTGTTTCCTAGCCTCTGGAAACGAGCTTTAGTGACACCTATTCCTAAAAACCACAAAAAAAATTTGATTACGGAATATCGTCCTATCTCTAAATTATGTGTTTTAGGGAAATTCTTGGAAAAAATAGTTTCACATCAGTTATCGTATTTTATCCGACATCATTTATCCCCTATGCAGCATGGTTTTGTTAACTCTCGCAGCGTTGACACCAATATGATAACATTTACGGAGTCTGTTCTTCAGGCTATGGATCAGGGTAAACAAGTGGATGCTGTGTACACCGACTTCTCAAAGGCGTTTGATAAAATTTCTCATAACTTGCTTTTACAAAAACTTTGGACCCTCGGTGTGCATGGTAATCTGCTTAGATGGCTCGAATCTTACATTCGTAATCGTAGTCAAGCTGTTTGCGTTAAGGGTTATTGTTCCGCATTTTTGCCTATTCCATCTGGAGTTCCGCAGGACTCTCATCTTGGGCCTGTCCTCTTTTGCATTTACATATATGACATTAATGAAGCCTTGATTAACTGTTGCCACCTACAGTATGCAGACGACACAAAATTATACAAAGTCATCAGTAATGAAGATGACTGTCGTGGGCTGCAGAGCGATTTGGATTCTTTAACTAAATATTGCAGAGATAATCAATTATTCCTTAATGCTGACAAATGCCGTATCATTAGTTTTTCAAGAAAACTTTCAACAATTACATATCCTTATAAGATTAACAACATGGAATTGGTGCGAGTTGATAGTATTAGAGACTTAGGAATAATCGTAGACAGTAAATTATCTTTTAAAGCACATTACGATCAAATAGTTAAAAGAGCATTTCGTACTCTCGGATTCATCATTAGAATATCAAAACCCTTTAATAACCCTCATACCTTAAAAATTCTTTTCTTTTCTTTTGTACGCTCTATTTTGGAATTCGGTAGTGTCATTTGGAATCCTTTTTATAAAAAAGATATAGCCCGCCTAGAAAAGGTACTTAATTATCGTAAAAACTGCGCAAATAAGGATTACAAGGAGTCACTAAAAAGCTATAATTTGTTATCTCTAGAGAATCGTCGAAAGATGTCTGATTTAGTATTTCTTTTTAAATTGATAAACAGTAAAATTGACTGCCCAGTTCTTCTTTCTAAAATAAACTTCATTGTCAAAGCCCGACTGCCCGCACGCTCCTCACGTTCAATAAAAATATTTGTACCACCACCTTATCGCAAAACTATACCTGCAATAGTTATTTTTGTCGTTGTCTCAAAATGTATAATAGTAAATTTTCCAATATTGACCTGTTTTGTAATACCTCAACTAGCATTAAGTCTAAAATCTTTAATACGTTCCAATGATCAACTTTTAATCTTAGTTATCCTAACTTCACATAACCTAATCAAAATTTTGTAAAACTATAATTTTAAAGCTGTTATTTACTTTGTAACTCATGTTGTTCTTTCTGTTTTAAGTAATTATGGGTACTCGTTGTCTTCAATATATTGTAATATCTTCAACATTGAAATGTTGTTTAGTGACTGTTTGTGCCAAAATAAAGAGAAAAAAAAGAAAAAAAAAATGAACACGCGAATTCGAATACGGAAAAAATTATAATTCAAAATATTAACGGTCAGCATTGACCATAAATTATCCGAAGAGTAAACCTTCCTATAGTGATGTGCATGGACGTTAAAGTACATTGGCGCGAAACTGTTAAAACGTCAAAGTCAAAGTGATAGTGAAAACTGATTCTATTTGTATTATTTTTAACAATGTTATCAGATAGCTCAGTTAGTTTTATCTATTTCGCCAAAATTTTAAATTGACATATTTTATTATTGTTTCTTTACGTGTAAAGACCACAAACGTGACATTGGCGGAATTATGTAAATGCAAATAGGCCATGAATTAAAAAAGAAGAAGAAGGAATGTGTAGTCGGCAATTAGTGGTACCAGTACCATCATCACCAGCCTATTTATATCCCCATTGTTGGGGTTCATTTCTTCCCTAAGGATCGAGTCAAACCAAATCGAATAGGGATAATGGGCCATGACCCATCATACGGGCCCAATGCTGATTGGTGGATGTGACAACGTGCCTCCCGATGTTTGGTCACCCATCCTATGAGGCCATTGCGAAAGTTACTTAATAACTGTAAAATGAATTATGCCAGTTCTTGACCCTCGCCCCCCCATTCATCATCACCATCAGCCCTTTTACCCCACTGCAGGGGCTCAGGCCTTCCTTATAGATGGTTAAGGAGCATGGGCCATGACCCTACCCACTGGCCCAATGCGGATTGGAGGGTATTAAGGGCTGTAAATGCAGCCGAGACCAACGGCTTAATTAATGTGCATTCTCAAGCACGGAGTAATAATTTTCGGTCACCCATCCCGTGACCGACCCTTGCGAAAGTTGCTTAACGACAACGATCGCCGGCCGCGGCGCTTATCCACTAAGCCACCGAGCTGCCCCCCCCCCCCCCCCCCATTAAGTAAGAAAAATCAACTATCATTGACTAACCTCAGCACTTGCTTCCACTAGACCGTTCGGTTTAGATTTACGTTCTGGTGATGACGGATCAGATATTGCCTCAGCGTCTATCTCCTCTGAAGTCTCCTCATCTGGTATATAAGCCTGTTAATAAAAAAAAAGAAGCTCAAAAAATCAGCAAAGAACTACTAATATAGTCCAACCAATTTCGATGAAGAATAAATGAAAAGTAACAATGACAAAATAGTTATTTAAGATACGAGTGCGGAAAGTAAGATTTTACGAATAAGGGCCAAACTGGCATTAGCACGAATTCGAAAAACCCTTTACGCTCAAGTTTCTTACAACATTTTTCAATTCTTTTTGCGAGGAAATAAAACAAATATATAGGTTAATAAAACTAAGTATCTATTAAAGGTAAAAATGATTTGTTAAAATTAAACCTGATATTTGAACATGTTTTCGTGTCATACATTTTTATTTGAAAATATTCCTTCTAGGCTCCTTGAAATATTTTTGCCGCTAAAGTTTGACATATTTTCATCAATTTTTTTTTTAATTTCTTTGGTGCTCGGCCAAAAAAAAAAATAAAAAAATACTTTTAATCACGTGTGCAGTAAAGGATTTCAGTACATTTTTATTTAATACGTGTCTAAGGATTCACTTTCGATGTTTACAATGGATTAAAAAAATAGCGCTTTATGAGCAACTGCATTGAGAAAATATATAAAACTCACAATTTTACGAGTAATTTTTTATTACTGCTTGATATTACTAGAAACACTCACATTACTTTGATATTTTGGTAAAAACAGTAAAAAGTATTTAACTAACTCGTGACAATCTACATTAATTGAGACATGACTTGAGATATTATACATCTCTTTCTGACACAGGTCGTTAGGAATAAAAGTCTAAGAAAACTTCTTCGCTTGCCTTTTTTAGCATGGTTTCTATGCTTTACTATTATTTTAAGTTAGTGTAGATGTTGTGGTAAGCCAGCATTTGTATACTCCTTTCTTATTTAGTTTCTTTGTAGTGTGCATAAATAATATATTATTATTACTAGTTGAGACCGCGACTTTGTCCGCGTGGAAAGGGACCGTCCATAAATAACGTCACACAAAAAAAAATCACAAAACGGCCGCTGCTGACGCCGCCATATTGATTTTCCCGAGTTTCATAATTTTCCCATATTCACGACTATATCAGGCAAGGGACCTCATTCACAGATTTTCTCTGCTGGCCACCCAGGTTCCCAAACAATTCGGGTTATGAGGGCATGTCGAAAAACACGTTTTCTACCGTGGAGCCCAGGGTTGTCAGCTCGCAGAAACGAAAACTACCAAAAGTCAAAGGGCTCCCCCGGCACCACACCGCACCGAGTCTGTTTTCCGCGAAAAGTGCGTATTTCGAAATTTCACTTTTCTCCCAAAATCTCCTAAACTACCACGAAAATGGTAGAAATTATTACCAAGTTAAAAAGTTAGCAGCGAGCCCCACGACCACCCTATACGACGCGAATCCATCCGACGCCGCCATCTTGGAGAAAATCTCACTGGAAAATGGCGATTTTTCACTGCCGAAACAAAATGGCCGCCCCCGCCGCCGCAATGTTGACGCGCAAATGAAAACTCCCCGTACGTAAAAATCGACTATAATTCCGAGTCGCCGGCGTAAAAAGCCCGCCTCCAAACCCACAGAAAAACAATTGACGATTGCCCGAACAGAGGTCGAAAAATGCCAAATTTCCAGGTTAAATATCTCGGCCGCCATTTTGTTTTTTTAATCAAACCTTTTTCCAGTGTCATTTTTTTAGCCAAATCTACGACCATTTCGAATATCGTAATCGTAGAGTGTATAATGTAGAAATTAAAAAAATTATCTCGCCGCCATTTTGTTTTTTCGCTGAACCTCAATGCCATTTCAACTCGAATTAAAAAAATATTGTCACTCTCCATACATGAAAATGTCATTTTCCCCCTCTTTCTACCCGAAAAAAGCATGGAGTGAGTGAGTGAGTCAGTCAGTCAGTGGTAATTAAGCTTTATATATTATAGACTAGTTGAGACCGCGACTTTGTCCGCGTGGAAAGGGACCGTCCATAAATAACGTCACACAAAATTCATGATTTTATAGACAAACAGATGACAAAACTCATGTCACTTGTTTGTCTATACAAATTCTACTAAATATTGTTCTAATGTCACAGTCCCCCCTCCCCCCCCTCTTAACGTGTGACGTAATTTATGGATGGCCTCAAAGTAGCCTAAGTTACACCTTATTTCATAAGCTGCCAGTGAAAGTCTCATCAAAATCGGTCCAGCCGTTTCTGAAATTAGCCGGAACAAACAGACAAAAAATGTAAAAAGAAAATGTTATTTTGCTATAATACATATGCATTTAGTGAACATCGGTTATTTTAACATTACAAACGGTAGCTCCAATTTTATTTACATGTATAGATTCTATAACTTACATCAGGCGCTATCCTGGACGGGGAATACTGGGGCGGTCCATACAATTCTGTGTCTTCATCTCCATCCACCACCTAATGAATGAATAAATAAATAATTAAAATCATGAAGTAAAACAGACAAACATACAAACTAGAGCCAGATTTCATCGAATAACAGATTAGTATTCGGTTTACCATTTCATTATTTTTATTTAGCCAGTGTTTTAAATGCTCCTTGTAGTATAGCGAGCAATGATTGCAGCTGCTTCCGCAATCATTGCTCGCTATACTACAATAAAGGAACCTATATAAAGGATAAAATTTTAAATAATATTTATCTCCAAAGCAATCTATTCAAGGAACTGCTATTGAGGTCTGGCGGAGGTTTACTGTGTATAGTCTTTTCTCAACCAGACTCGAGGTAATATGTATAATAAAGCTCGTTTTCTACGTTGACACGACGGGAATCGAACCGGGAACTTCGGAGGCGGCAGCGACGCGGACCCAATGCGGATCGGTGGGTGTTAACGATCGCAATTGCAACCGGGACCAATGGTTCAAAGCGAGGTCGAGACGGTAAACAAGCGTGACATAGAAAAATAATGATATAATACATATATAATTACGATGAGCAACGGTTGCTATGGCAACGTTCTAATTCCCCATACAAACTTCCAGGCCCATTTTCATCCCTTTAATTGCTAAAATGAGTACACATATATACCAGGGCGTGGTCGTTGGAGGTTCTCCTGCCGCTGGTGGCGCTGTGCCCCCCGCCCGCCCCGCGCTCCTGCAGCGCCGTAGCGCGCACCCTCCACTGCCCACACCACTGGTACTCAGCCCCGAAACCGCCAGACGACGGCTCGTCGTTCTTTATAATAATATTTTACTATTATACTGAAATATATTCTTCATTAACTGCAAAACTAAGGGCTTATGCACACGACGTTTTTCTTAGGCGCCGACAACGTGCGTTTTTGATGAGCGCGTTATAGCAGACGTACAATCTGCTAAAAAGCGCTGACACCCGTTTCTATCAATACAAATGTAAGTCGAACGCACATCAAAAGGTGAATTATTGAAAGGACATTGCTCAACGTCCATACATTGGAGGCCCCAGAGCCAAAAAAATATAGGAAAATACTTATTTTATTGTGTGTCACTAACTAATTCTTATTATGTATTATTTTGTCTTATTATGTCACGCAAAATATAATTCATTTTGAGGTTATAATTTGTTTGGAAAACCACCAAGAGATGGCACTCTAAGTACATGATATGATATTGATGTCTATATTGTCGAAGCAAAAAACTCAACTTTAAGAAAATCGGTTTTTCGTTGTGATTTTTAAAAGTTTCTAAGTCAATCAATAGATAAATAAATCATTCTAATAGTTAAATAATGTACCTATTGATAAGTTTAAAATTAAAAAAACCTATACCTTTTAATGGTTTACATCAAAAGATGGCGCCTTAAATACATAAATGACATGATATTAATATGTTTACGAGAAATATAAAGGTAATGTAATAGAAACAAAGTAGTTTTTAGGATATGTCGTATGAATATCAGTGTTTCTGAATAAACAAGAGTGAATTATCAACAGTTAATGAATTTAGTTTGTATAATATTCAGTTTTTATGTCCTTATGTTTTAGTTGGAAAATCACCAAAAGATGGCGTTTTTAGTAAATTTAAGTTTATTTTCGGTCAATTTAATTTAATGTTTTTGTGTTCGATGATTTAAAGGTTATCTAATAAAAGAGATGATCTTCTTGATCTGACGTGTAAATTACATCCATCTGACTCAATAGAATTTAAGTATATTGAATGTGAATATTTGTGAATAAAAATGTTACTGTTAAAGTAATTTTAAATATTAATTTAGGATCGCAGCTTGTCCGTGTCAAATAAATATTTGATTCCAATTTAATAAATAAATTAGTAATTATTATTGAAGTTTTAATATTTAATGGTATTGGGGCCATTTTCGGCGATGTCCTTTAAGTGAAATTATAAGAATTTTTCACTCTTTTTTCGTTTATTTTCCAAAGTTTGCTGGCAGTTCTATTTTTTTAAGTGTTTATTTCATGCTTTTTAGTGATATTGAAATTTTTTTCTATAATAGGTAACAGTAAATATACTTTTCTGAAAACCCCGTCAAAATCGGAAATCGGTTCAGCCAAATGCGAGATAATTGCGGGCAATACATACACACATACAGGTCAAACGGAGAACCAAAAGGCATCTGCGCGTTAATATCGCGACAAACGCGCGTTTACAACGCGAATCTATTGCGATGCTTGCGCGTTTACACACGCGAACAAAGGACACAACGCGTCGACAGCCCTGCCTTTGCTAGGCGTCTTAATTGCGTTCAACGCGCGTTATATATACGTCGTGTGCAAATGCTCTAATTACAATGCTTAAGCCTGCTCTGGGTCCCCAAGATATGATCTGGGTCCAAAGCCACCACCACGAAAATGAGACTACTGCTCTAATCATTGATTTTTAAGAATTTTTCATTAAGAATATTTATCAGTACTAAATTAATGAAAATATAATAATAATGAATCTTTTCTGTCACCTCAACATCAATGCTGCCTTCTTCCGAACTGGTGTCAGGCACGTCATCATCTATTGAAGCACCAGTTCTTTTGAGACATCTGAGAGCATGCCTCTGTAATCGTGACGTGGGCATCGTCGTGTTACACACGGGACACTGGCCCTCTGCTGGCGGAGGAGTGCTGCGCCGACGTGCACGCAACCGACGCACGCGGTTTGAATGGACACGCTGAAAAACAAAATGTAGTATTCAATGTCCCCATTGTTGGGACTAGGGTACTCACAACAGGTTTTAACAGCACTCATTGCATGTCGAACTCGAGAACATTTTGTCTGCACCCAAATGTAACTTTTGTCAAGTGCGCCCATACAATATCTCACTCTTGACCCGAAAAACTGACAAATGAGTGTAGACGAGTTTCTCATGCTATGCATGCATGTAGGCCGGCATCACCTTAGCCTGTCTATTTCAAGATAGGTGCTGGGTTGGGGAGCCCTGATTTAGGGTTGCATTACTACTGCATTAAAGAAAGACCATCCATCAAGATCAAAGGATGGATTCAAATAAAATAGAAATATGGACAATGGGTTGTGCAGGCACAGGGCAGATTAGTGGGTGTTAACAACTGCAAGTGCAGCCAAGCCTAACATCTTAACATAACTTCCATAGCACAGAGTAGTTTCTTAACTCCTTTTTTGTGATAGATATCAGACATGAAATAATACAACAATGTTATTATAAATTAGGTTTTCAAAATGTCTTATGGGCCGGTTGTTTCCCACAGTAGCCATAGTTTCTCCAATAGTTCTAATATGGCTCACTAAGTACCAATATGGCTCATGATAAACCTTTGTTTGCACTCAGCAATGATGACCAATGTACAATAACAAAAAAAAATTAAAGATTCTTGTTTCAATAACTGTATGATGTAAAATGCTATGCATTGGGTCTCTCTCCCACTCACACTCAGCAGGAGCCCAGTGCTCGGATATCAATGGGTATTCGAAATATTCTGATTGGACAAATTTAACTCACTACTGCTTTGCAATAAATTATATAATCCAATTATATTTACAATAATTTAATTTAAAATGTCTGTATTTGTTTACTGAATAATGTTGACTTTATATTTTAAAAAGTTACCTGATATACATCACTGCCTGGACATCCAGACACATCAACTATTTGTTCTTCTGCCTCTTCATAATTTGAACTGGAACCTGGCATAGCTATGTTTGTAGAAGAGTTTACACTAATTTTCCTTTTCGACGAACCACCAGATAATTTATTAAGTCTCTCTATTTCTAAAGCTAAATGAGTTTCTAACTCTCCCTGTCTTATAGTACAACTGCACACAGGACAATTAGGCAATTCACTCACTTTTTTTCTACTTCTAACACAATTTAATATAACACTGTCATCGTACAATCCATTGTAAGTCGAACCAGGACTATTATTAAATGAATTCGAACTCCCTTCCATATTATTATAAATCAAAATTGGAAGCATCTCAATTTTGTTGTTGTAGAACAGCTATTTTAAATCGAGCGTCATCACCGATTTTACAATAGGAAATTTATATTTGAACATTTATAATCACGAATGGAACTTAGACTAGTCTCAATGAACTTATCTTACAGGAATTAATTAATGAAATAATTTATATTAAGCGATATTTTCTATGAAAACAAACAACAACAATAAGATCGCTAGGTAGGTACCTAACTTTTTTTCAAATCAAACTCGGACTTTCTTAAATTATTTGACATTTCATCTTTTCGATAAATTCGATTAATTCGTAGATAAAATTATACTTTATTAAATTTAAATACTAACAAACTAACCACTTTGATGTTTTATTTCTTTTTTTGTAGAAATGGAACACAGCCAACTTCTTAAAGGGATGGGATGAACGATGTATATTAGTGATGAGCCCCTCACTCGCGAGTTGCCTCGTTTGAGTTCCTCATTTCGTCAAAATGATGGAGTACTCGTTTTTCAATTTTGAACCACCTCATTAAGCTACTCACTTTTTGAGTGAGGAGCTAAATAGCGAGTTGTTTCGAATGAAAAGGCGTCTCGATACTTACTCGATATATTCAAGATTGAGGGAATGGGTTAAGTTTTATGAGTTTTTTGGAACGATTCGGGTTTGTTTATGTGTTTCTTCGGAAATACGTATTTAATATTTTATAGATAAATGATATTAATTAGTCTAAGTAAAAATCAAAGTTAATAAAAATGTTTCGGTTTTATTTAGAAATATATTTATATGATTCGAACAATAAATGATTGATCGATTTTAAAAATGGAACTTTTGACACTATTGCAAATAAAATGCATGTTGTGGTCATTTTGTTAAATAATAATCTAAAAAAGTTTATTTCTGAGAATCTAAAGACAAAATATATTTTGTTTAGCATTACCGACTCCCTCCCTCATTTTGTACCAAATGCCAATGTTGCGCGGGCCTCGCTACGTACTCATCCACTGCTACTATAACATTACCTATCCTCACCTCAAATGAGGGGTAACTCGCGAGTCCTTCACGAGGGAAAATGAGGTACTCACTTATCCTCATTAAAAAAGAGTGAGTAACACAACGCTAATGTATATTGGAAAAAATAGGTTTGTGCAAAAACTATAGATATATAAAAATATCGATATTTTTTCTGAAAAGATTAAATATAAATCAACGATATTTTTTCCCACAATATATCGGCTTTCGATATTTATTTTCAGATATCAAATTCGTATTAAAATCGATATATTTTTAAGTTCTGCTGCCTAGAAGAAATTTAGAAAAAGAGTAGGTAGGCAGTAGACTGTGTGAGTTTCAAAATTACAGTCTATGACCTGCTTGTCTTTTTTGTTTGTCTATGACAATGACACTGCTTGTTGGTATCACTGAGAGTACTCCTGATGTCAATAATAAACAAATACTGATTTGTTTGAATAATGTACTTTTTGTTGTGTTGATGATGTAGTTTTCTTGACTTTGTGTACCTATTTTGAATATTAAAACTGATTTGCCAGGTATTTGCTTTAAAATTTCGTATATTTTGACAATTTTTATAGATAGTCGCTTATTGCGCAGAATAAATCGATATATCAATATATCGATACGATACATATCAATACTTTTTTCCATTTGCCCATCCCTAGGAAAACAGATACATATCGATATGTATCTGTTTTCCTAGGGATGTTCCTAATAATGTCGATTTATATCAATAACAAAATATTCACAGAAATAGGTATAAAAAATGTTTTTTTTTATTCTTCTTCTTTTTAATCGTTAACCTTGTGGATTTTGCTAGTTCTGTTGATTTGATAGTAATGTCAATATACCAATATTAAAAAGTACATGGCTGCAGTTCGGGTTCCACACCACGTGAAACTGGAGATTTTTATCTTTAACCTCAATATATTCAGGTTAAAAAACAATGAAGTCCATAAAGTATATTTAATATCAGTTATCCAATTTATAACATTACTGATCTTCACAAATCAATTGAAAATCGAATAGGGCGAATGGGCTATGACCCACCATGTGGGCCCAGTGTGGATTGGTGGGTGTTAACGACTGCAGATACAGCCGTGACCACCAGAAGAACTAGCGCCTTCAAAAGTACGGAGGAGTTGAAGATAATAATTATTTGATTACTTGTGACCAGAAATTGCGAAAGTTGCATAGCAACCATATCGCTGACCGTTATAGTTTAACATAATAAAAACGAGCTTTATATTTACTTACAAATAAAGCTCTATGATTTACTTTAAACGAAAAAACTGTCGATATTATTTGGATATATCCACCTCGATATAACGATATTTTTTATAAAAATTTCATCCTTATCGTCATATACATAAAAACGTTGATTAATTTACCCGGGGGCGTACTGTGGGTAGGAAGGGGTAGGCAGGGACAGAACCTTGTATTTTTAATAGTTCACTTTGCACGATGACTTTGCAGTTTAACCTTTACCAAACCGGATATTCGGTTTACTATTTCATTGTCTTGCCGCGTAAACGGATTTGAATATAAATTTTGAATTGAAGTTTAATTGCTATATTTTAGATTTATTGAACACATTCTGCATATGATTTCTGTGCTCTATAATAAACAACATAAATCTCACAAAAGTTTTGTCTTTCAGCTATATCGTGTCGTCTAGTCAAAAAAAAAATAGAAATAATCGAAATGAATATATTTGGCATCAAAAGCAAATAGTGGATAAGATGCCGAATACACCGAATAACGAATATCAAATGAATATATGGCGCATCTCTAGTCTGTATCATTGTATTATATTACTGGGTATTATCGACTATAGCATAGATAATACATATACTGGTATAGATGCGCCACTTAAGAATAATTTTCATTTTAAGCGGACGCCATGGCCAAGAGATGGCGTTAGTTTCTATGCAAAGTTTTAAGCATGCTATTTAACCTGTTATAGTAACGACAGTTATAGTAAAGCAGTAATTAAAGAATCAATTTCGCATGCAAAATCAGTGTAGCAGGGAGAGTCACATTTTTCTAACAATAAAAATTTCAACGATTGCAATTGCTCATAATCATCTTTTTCACAATTAGCATTAATAGAATGGCTTGAATTTATGTTATTAATCAAAACTGTTTTAAATGCATTCATAAACTGCATGCACGTTGGATTGATATTTCTGATTCCATTACTTCTTATACAGCAAAAGAAATTTTCTAGGGGATCCTGGTTAAAATTTCTCATTATAATATTTTTTATTTTAAAATTTTTTCGTAAATAATTCCACAGTTCTATGATAGTATTTACATTATGTATCCAGTTCTGAACAGATGGGATTTTTTCATATTTGACAATTTTTGAACCATCTTTTTGTATAATATGTTTTTCAAATTGTATTGATTTTAAAATCGGGATTATTTCCTGGGTCCAGAACTGAATATGTGGGGAATTATTCTTAAGACACTTTTTAAGAACTTTTGCTGTATCACAGTAAGAGTGACCATTAAAAGAATCGAACAATTTGTCAAATATCAATAAAAGGTCTGCCGTATCTTCACATTCAGCAGGTAGCACATTGCGTCCTGAAAAAAATAATAAAATAATTTATGTAGTAATTGCTGTAATAATATCACGAAAATGTAAGTGTGGCTAGAGTACCAATAGTTCTGTACAACAATTTTAAAACTTTATAAAAGCACTTTGAGTAGCTTGGTGGCGTAGTGGATAAGCGCCGCGGCCCGGTCAGTCACGGGATGGAAGACCAAAAAATTATTATCTCGAGCTACTCCGTGCTTCGGAAGGCACGTTAAGCCGTTGGTTCCGGCTGCATTTGCAGTCTTTAATACCCTCCAATCCGCATTGGCCCAGCGTGGAGGGTCATGGCCCATGCTCCTTCACCATAAGGAAGGCCCCTGCAGTGGGGACGTGAAAGGGCTGGTGATGATGATGATGATAAAGCATAAGCACTGTACATTGCTAAAATAGAAAAACAAGTAAATTATGTCCAAGTTCTTTCCCGGTATTTGTATGAATGATGGAGGTTATCAAATTATAAATAAATACAATTAAACTTACGTGCTAAAAATCCCATTACTGCTGACACTCTTTGGCTAAATATTTGGGCTGCATATTTAACCTTCATTTTTGGAATTTTTTCCTCATACACATGGTATTCGGTTAATTTATTCAAAATTCTTATTTCGTCTTCACCTGTGTCTTCATTCAAAAGCATTTTTAAATGTTCCCATTTGGCAATTTTTTGTTTCCCATTTTGTTGGAATTTTATATTTTTAGACAGAAAATTATTTCGAATTCCTTTCAATAGATGGGGCGTGTCAAATAAAGGAAAAACTTTCAAATTGTCTATTTCGAAAGAATTAGATTGGTACTCTATATTTTCTCGTAAATATTTCTCCCTTGTCTCTTTTTGGAACATTTTAATTGTGCTAACATTTGATGTTCCTTGATCGCAAATCGTGGCTACAATGATAATACCAGCTTCTTTTAGCTGTTTTATGGTATTAGTTATAATTGTTTTTAATTCGATATTCTTTGTTGCGCTTTTACAGAACGTAAATAAAATTGGTTGTTTCGTTTTAGATTTCACACCTTTAATCATCAACACCAAAGCATGATCTGCAATATTTTTCGTTTTTTTTGTCCAAAATCTTCAAAACCGATGATTTCATGTTTATTAAAATATAATCCAGGCGATAATGCTACCTCATCAAACAAAAGTATGTAAAGTCTTTTTTCAATAGGTAGGTTGCTTACTATTTTTTTTAAATGACTCATAATTTTTGTGTTCAGCCCTGGCTTTATTTTTATTACCTTTAAAAGTCTTTGCAATGTTCTTTTAGATGGCAGTACTATTATTTTGCGTAAGAAATTGTATGCCTTATTGCTTTGTTTTAAAATGGAGGCAGCCATTACTTTTTCTTCTATCGAAAATTTCATACCTCTAGATTTTTTGTTGCCTTTTAGTTGCATATTCATGAAAACCTTAACAGTTTCAGGCATTGCTTCAACAATTTTTAAAAATGATTTTTTTTCTGATAATTTTTTTATCATTTTCATTTTAGTCTACTGACTTTTACATTTCTTTGTTAATTTTAAAGTTTTCTGAGATAACCTATGGATTATATTTTTTTGTTTTTTTCTTGTTTGTTCTGTAAACAAATAATTATTACACTTATTAGAGCTATGACAAAACAAAATTATAGCTTAAACATTTTTTACTACCTTCTCGAATTCATCCATAACACATTCACTGGATTGTCAAAAAGACTAGCTTCTTACTAAGTGTTATTAATATAACTTTAGGGATGAAAATATTCTTAATGAAAAATGTATAGCATTGCAAATGCAAAATTGATCAAATATAATATTTAGGGAATTAGAGATGATTTACAAAGGTTTTATGTACATTTCCAACAATTATTAATAAATAGATGCTCACCTAAGCTTTTCAATTCAGTTTTGGATGAAAAAGTCAATGGTTCTGTTGGTGATTCTGTTATATTATGACTGCTTGTTGCAGATGAGGTTGACGGCCCTTCTTCAACTCTAGGATTAGTAGTATCTTCTGAAATAGTAAAATAATCATATTGTAAAAATTCATAGGCATAAACTACCTGATATATGGTCTGCACATTTCACAGAAAATACACAGTATTCTTTAATGGAAGACACACTCATGATAAAGAGCCAAAGTAATACATACTGCCACAGGTAAAAAAGGTAAAAACTAAAGGAATAGTCTTTATTTGTATACACAAATAGTAAATATATGAATGAACAAAAATATTAGAAATGTGTTTTTTCATTTTTATGTATGTTTTGTGTCTCGGTGTATTTTATCATCAAATTGGATTAGAAAGAGTTGGCCTTGCAATTATTTCAAAAATTTTGTTAATTCTTCAAAAATAGACAAACATGAGTAGATTAGAAATGGGGGCTGCAATTTTCAACACTTACATGCTTTTATTGGTCCTTTGTACATGACAAATAAATATTAATTCATATTAATAACAACTTAAAATAAAATATTCTCAAATATTTAAATACAAAAATTAGATAAATGTGATCAAGCTAAAAACTTAGTAATTTTCTAGACTGTAAAAACTCCTCATTCTTTACATGTTTCATTTGATAATTAGCTATATTTTTAATTAAAGTGGTCAAGGGTGTGTGAGAATTCCAACATTAATTAAGGTACTTACCCAAACTTTTCAATGTTTCCATTGATGATTCCACTGTCAATTTAAATTCTGTAGGAGTGTTAGTATCTGAAATAGCCAAATAAACATGTTTTCAAGCGGAAGCATTTAATAAAATCATACACATAAAAATAATACATATATTATTCTTATATTTTTAAATTCAAATGTAACAACTACACTGAACTTATATCTATTTAATCAAAACCTATTTGTATTATTATAAAGTATGGTTTATTTTTACATCAGGCTTACATATATGTGAGTTGAATATATGTATTTATTAATATAATAATAAGTATAGTGTTTTAATGCAAAATGCAGTGTTTATATTGTACATTTTCACTATTATGTGATTATTATTAACTTTATAGAAAAACATCATGGTTTAGTACCTCACAGCTTGTCTAGTGGTATATATGGTAGTGGTAGTGGTAAGTCTTTATCTTTAAGACATCAAAAAAGTACTTGAATAAATGTTTACCTTTTCTAAGATGAAGTGTTGGTATTGCATTTCTTGTTAGTCGACCATATTGTGTTTTATAATAATTCTCGAAATGTCTGTGACACAGTCGTATTTGGTTAAATATATAAATATCTCCTTTTTCTCGAGTCCTTTCGTCAAGTACTGACTTCCAGTTATTAAATCTTTCATTGTTTTTCTCCAATGGTTTGGGGAAACAATGAAGTGGTTCTGAAATAAATATATTCAATGAATATTATGACAAAAATTATATATTTCTAGGAACATTAAAATTTCTTTCGTATATCGACAATATTATTTTTAGTGAATTCTATTTATATTGAAGTTAAAACTTAAAAAAATCATAACTTTTAGATACTTACTTTGTTCGGCTTCTCCACACCCTAAATAACAACTTGACCGAGGATTCTTGAGCATGTTTCAGTTCAATAAGCAAAGTCCAGTGAGTGTAGCGAAGTCTTCAAAATAGGCAGAGGTCGGGTCCAATAAGCAGAGCTGGGGTAATCGTGCAATGAATCCGTGTCGGTGTCCTTGTTCAATGGCCAAAATTAAGTTCGAAAAAGCAACAGAAGTCCGTAAAACACGCCAAGTCAATAAGGGAGCAAACAAACCAAAAATATTGTAAACGCGCAGAAGACAACAAAGTTCACAAAACACTTTTAAAGAAACGGAAAATGTCCGAAGTTTGTTTTCTTAACAGTGTTGCCAATAGTTAAAATATTTTCAGAAAAATATGCAAACATTTTTTAATATTCTATTTTCCAACAAAAAGCACTAAATTTAATTCTTGTAGGAAATCACAATACAATTTTGATTAGTAATTTTTAATTTGTATTATATATTTTGCCAATTCTAAAACTTCGGATATAGCGACATCTAGGCTAGCCCGATGCAAATACAGTAAAAATTGCAACGCCATGGCCAAGAGATGGCACCACTTTCCATACAAAAATAAAAATTTTAATTTTATACTACAGTGTCACCCGGCTGGACTATAGATAAAGACAGGATCAACGGTTCAACGTGCCTTTCGAAACACGGATAATAAATTTTTGTTCATTCATCCGATAACCGGCCTTTTCAAAGGTCGGTCAGGAATAACAGACTGTGACGACACCCGAATTAACTGGAAAAAAGGTGATGATGTGTGTATAATGGGATTGGAAGAGCATTATTCATTATGGGCTGTTACCACCAGGCAAGACCATCGATTCTGAACCCTACTGCGAACATCTGATGAGATTAAAGCAAGAAGTTGAGAGAAAGCGGCCAAAATTAATCAATAGAAGGGTTGTGGTTTTTCATTATGATAACGCTAGACCTAACACATATTTTGCCACTCCGCAAAAATTAAGAGAGTTTGGCTGGGAGGTGTTAATGTATCCGCCGTATAGTCCTGAAATTGGGCTTTCAGATTTTCACCTGTTTCGGTCTCTTCAGAATGAGGAAGTATTAAAAAAAAATAGTTCCCGAAAACAAACTAGATGTCGCTACAATATTTCTTGATTTCTCCATGACAACCCTTCCGGTTTTCTTTCGTGTATAAAAGTAAATTTTCAAAACTCAATAAACAACTCGTATTCTATTTGTACATTTTAGTATTTGTATTGATATCTAAGTTTAGAACTTTGCAAATTTTAGTTTTTTTAAAGGAACGGAAGTTAGTTAAAATTTACTGAAATTATTATCTTTGGTCCATTCGTTTCCTGCAAAAATCTTTTGCTAGAGTCGCCATCTAGCGGAGGTGCTTTCTTTATATTTTTATTCATTTATTCATTGCTACCCGCATGTTATTAACGATCACAAGTATTTGTCTCGCTCATACTAATGTTGAAATTCATTGCTATCTCACTCGTCCGGTTGACATGCTACAGATAACGCGAGTACCTGTCTCGCTCACGCTATAGTATCTTGCTTGATCGTGTGAGTGAATTGACATAAGTAATTTTTATCAGTGCCTTTTCTGGTCAATGCAACTATCTATTTTCCCTTTTTGTTTTAATCAAAGCCAGAGGGTAATTTATAACGCATGGCCTTTGGTTTGGATTTTACCTAAATTATTATATGAAACTAAGGCATTATGTCATAGAAACAATACAAAATGATGTACCTACTACAAATTTAAGCGTGTGGGAGACCGACAGTTTCCCGTTTTTAACGATTATAGACACGGCCTAACGCTCAAGAAGTGTAAAATAAATAGAGAAATATTTAAATAACTATTAAATAAATATAGGTAAAAATTTATAATAATATAAAAAAAACTTTTTCCAATATATTGGAAAGAAACCCGTGTAGTCAGTGGCGTAGCGTAATTTTTCAGGGTCCTGTATAAACATTTGTTTGGGGGCTCCTATGAAGGGTAAAGAGAAAAAAAAAAACAAATTTTAATCGTATCTACATCGATTATTGTGGTATTCCGCTGTTACAGTAAATGGGGGATTTACAGAGAAATCGCAGCAACCCGCGAAAACCGCTGTAAGGGGTTGCCAACTTTGCGCTTTAAGGCCAACTTTGAAATGCACACTTTTACGCGGGAAAAAATAAATTGTTTTATTTTTTTTTAATTTTGTGATTTCTGAAATGAAATTTGAGAAGTTTTTATTAATTTTAACGTTAGGGCCACAATGACCCGGGGGCCTCGTGTAATTGATACGCAAATTCGGCGGTAGCTACGCCCTTGATGATATTTGACTTTTAAAGATCTCACACTGCTTTAGGGCCGGTAGTGGCAAATTCTCAGTGTCTTGGGACATAATCACGGTAACAGAAAGTCATCAGTGTGTGCGTAGCCTTAGGAAAAGGTAAATAAAACGAAGTGATTCAATATTTAACTTTTAATCTAAAACATACATAACTAATTACATACCTATAACAATATTTACACATAAATATTACCTCAATAACATCATAGTAAATACATGAAATTTAAAAAAGTAGGAGAGTTATACAGCAACCTCTCTGGTATTTTTATTGCTAGTAACACATGCGTTCTCTGTGTTACTAGCAATAAAAAGAAGCAGCTCAAACGATTTCAATGAATATTAATATGCTGAGGATTTCTTGGGCGATAAATCTATCTAGCTAGGTTTCTTCTTATAAACACTTCACAATACTAGATAAGAAGTATATATTAGCAGATTGGTAATTTTAGTTCATATAACGTGCCACGCAATATAAAAACTATTTTTCATTCCCATTTAGTATAATGACTTTATTATCATGCACCATTTGTTCATGTACACTTAAAGAGTTCAGACGGGAGAATGCCATATGACACAACTTGCACGAGTATTGTCTGACCTTCAAATGAGCCTAAAAACAGAAACAATATATAATGTAATCCAAACTCTGCGTAGATGGCAGCACATGTAGTAAACAAACAAACTTTTCCAACATTTTGGATAATGGATAAGCGCCGCGGCCCGCGATTGTAGCTAAGCAACTTACCCAAGGGACGGTCACGGGATGGGTGACCATAAAAAAATTATATCAAGCTACTCTGTTTGTGCACGTTAAGCCGTTTGTCTCGGCTGCATTTGCAATCGTTAATACTCTCCAATCCTCATTGGGCCCGCGTGGAGGGAGGGTTATGGCCTATACTCCTTAACCATCCATAAGGAAGACCTGAGCCCATAGAGTGCGGACGTAACAGGGCTGATAATGATGATGATACGAGGGTCAAACTGAAAGTTCTTAGAACTGGCCACTTATAAACAATATAATAAAAAAATAATTCTAAAATTTGAAAATATAACTCTTTGCCAATATTACTGAGTATATATTTCATTCATTTGTCATTTGTTTTACGATTTGGCGGCAAATTGAAAATTGTCTGTGTCACGTCATCATGAATTTAACACGAGAAAATTTTCGTGCAATGATTTTTTATGACTTTCGATGTCATTTAAGTCAACAAGAAAGTTATGATAGACTACGATTGGCCTTTCACGATGAAGCCCCATCTCGTGCGACTGTTTACAACTGGTTTAATGAGTTTAAACGTGGTCGCACTAATCTCACTGATGATTTACGTGAGGGACGGCCTTCTACGGCGACGACTGAAGATAACATCTGTGTTGTGCGGCGTATGATAGAGACTGACAAAAGAGTGACCTATCAACAGATTCGGACAAGCTTAGGCATCGGTATGAGTCAAGTGCACAAAATCCTCCACGAACATTTAGCGGTCAGGAAGCTTTGCGCCCGGTGGATACCTCATAATTTGACTGAGGCTCAAAAACTCCATCGTGTGGATTGGTGTCGTAAAATGATTGAAAGATTTAACGGAGGTGACTCAAATGCTGTGTTCGACATACTAACAGGTGACGAAAGCTGGATTTACTGTTATGATCCTAAAACCAAAAGACAATCTGCTCAGTGGGTGTTTCCTTACGAGGAGTTGCCAACTAAAGTGAAGAGAGATCGAAGTGCGGGAAAAAAAATGGTGGCCTCGTTCTTTGGAAGGATAGGTCATTTTGCAACAATTGTGTTAGAGGATCAAAAAACAGTTTCTGCAGAATGGTACACTACCAATTGTTTGCCACTTGTCTTGGAAAAAGTTCGAGAGAAACGACCTCGCAGTAGGATCCTCCTTCACCACGACAACGCCTCGTCGCACACCGCCAAGCGAACGATCGACTATTTGGCGACATCAAACGTTGAATTACTGGGTCACCCGCCGTATAGCCCCGACCTCGCGCCTTGTGATTTTTATTTATTTCCAAAAATTAAAGAAAAACTTAAAGGAAAGCGGTTTATGAATGCTGAAGAAGCGGTGGCTGCGTATCGCGATGCCATTGAAGAGACCCCTAAGGACGAGTGGGCAAAGTGCTTTTCCCAGTGGTTCCATCGCATGCTGCGGTGTATTGACGTGAATGGACAATATTTTGAAAAGATATAATAAAACTAATAACTGGCTAATGTAATCAGTTTTTGATTTTCTAAGAACTTTCAGTTTGACCCTCGTATGAATGCTTCCCTTCTTCTTATATCCAGATATGTAGCAATGATGTATTATTGGATAAAATAACATTATCTCTAATTCAGGGTTGTAAACTTAAATTTACACTTTTATACATATTTAGAATGTGTAGGCCGGGCAAATATAAAAATGAAATACACTGACTTATTATTAGAAAAGCGGAATACCATAAATTATACACACTCGCGATAATATAGGCCCGCGCTGCTCTTAAAATTGCACATAATTAAATCATGTTCATACTTCCGTAAAAGAAGTGTGATTTTTAAAAAAATTATATGCATTAATTTTATTTAATTATAAGAAGTCCGAAATAAATAAAAAAAACAATCTTTTTTCAGTGATCATCCAGTGCCGAAATGTTGCGACCCGCGCGCTGAATGCAACCTGCGGGCCGTAATTTTGACATGCCTGCTCTAATTCATACATTATATCAGTATTAACATTCTTGATGAAAATTGCTTTAAAAATACAGCCCCAGGTATAATGATTTTTGACTTTATTATTTCCATTACTCTACTCTCTGCTCACTGCTCTGTGAATGTCGTTTGACGTTTATCCATAATCTGTTTACTACATGTACTAGTGCTACCATATGACGACAGAAAGTTGTAATAGCAAAAAAGAGACTGACTAAGATAATGAATAAAATGCACTAATAGCGGAGGTCAATGACCGACTATTGTCAATATACCTACAGTTTCTTCACTACTGTAAAAATAATAAATAAATACTAGCTGTTTTCCGCGAAATATAATATAAACCCGTATGATGTAGCTACCCGCAGATGAAAGAATTTTTAAGATCCAATAGTTTCGAAGCATATGCGATGCAAACAAACAAACACTCTAATATTTCCTCTATAAATTGGACAACATCACATACAATGCTTAGATATCATATTAAGTAACTAAAGCATGTATTGAAATATGAAACAACGGAGATACCACAACATCCAGACCCGATACAATATATAAAAGTTCAATTTCTACATGGATCTTTGGGATGCCGAAGTTAAGCGCCTTTCATGACGGTCGGCCATAGGATGGATGACCGAAAATTTACTATCCCTCCCTTTTCCCACTACTGGAAATACTGAATATATTTTAAAGATAGTTATTTAGCTATGTATATCAAATCATATGAAAAAAAATATATAAATAAATTGATTCATACCGTTTCTACGTGTAATTTGTATGGATTCAGTTCATCGAAGGCTTTCTCGCACATTTTACAGCGGAATTTCATATGTTTGTTGTGGATCTATAAGAGAAAATAATTATAATATTATAATACAATTGGTTTGGTTTAATTGTTCATGTCCAGCTCGAAGGACCATTTTTACATATGTCGTGGACAGAGTTAAACAATTTTTAAATAATTTATTGAACATCTATTATATGCACATCACTACTATTGAAAGGTGACAATTATAAGAGATAATAAAAATCATTTAACAAATGCACATTTGCAATAGTAAAATAAACTAATAATTAATTTTAATAAATAAAATATTACATAGATATTCTTGACATATAAGTTATCATTTTTTATAAGTATCAAGCAGCCAATTACATGAATGGAATTGAATCTCTGAAAATTTTGATAACGGTCTCATCTCATTTCGCTAGCGTTAGTTAAATCGAATATCGATTATCGATAACAATACTGTACCTAACGCACAACACTAGTAAACAACTTACCGCGTTCATATGTATTTTCAACGAGCTGTCTTGAGTAAAGTTGTGAGGGCACAGCTGACACTGAAATGGTCTAGGCAATGTGTGTACCTGGTACAAAGAAATTAACAGGATAAATAATTTCATCAATATCGCCGGTGACGAAGTAAACTTTTTTTGGTCACCTATTGGTAAAACAAATGTTCCGACTATTGTGCAAATTGCGTTCGCGTCGTAAGTATTTTTTTGATGCAGTTGCTCACAAAGCGCTATTTTTTTAATCCATTGTAAACACCGAAAGTGAGTCTTTAAACACGTGTTAAATAAAAATGTACTGAAATCCTTTACTGCACACGTGCTTGAAAGTATTTTTTAAAATTTTTTGGCCGAGTACCAAAGAAATTTAAATAAAATTGATGAAAATATATCAAACTTTAGAGGCAAAAGTATTTCAAGGAGACTAGAACGAAAATTTTCAAATAAAAATGTATGACACGAAAACATGTTCAAATATGACGTTTAATTTTAACAAATAATTTTTACCTTTAATACATACTTAGTTTTATTAACCTATATATTTGTTTTATTTCCTCGCAAAAAGCATTGAAAAATGTTGTAATAAACTTGAGCGTAAAAGGTTTTCGAATTCGTGCCAATGCCAATTTGGCCCTTAGGGGGCGTCCATAAATTACGTGAGATGTTTAAGGGGGGGAGGGAGTCGAGTCAAATCTCATCTAATCTCACGTTGGAGAGAGGGGGGGGTCTCGGCAAATATCACGCAATTTTTAAAATAAGGCTCGGTGCGGGGAATCCCCTAATAGAGAGACAAGTCTAAGATTAAGATCATTCACTAATTCGTTGGAAAGAAAATAATTTCATTCGTACTTTGACATTATACATCACACCTGATTGTCAAACCACTATAGGTACTCGTTTTATACCAAATAGCTCAATTTAATTTGAATTTACGGTACAATGTAGCCCGTCCTTTGTTTTCGCGCCACTGTCAGCTGAACGTGTGACTCGATGAATGAGAGCAATATTGATTACTAGTCTCTAACTAGTCGTAAATAAAAGTACGAAGCGAATTATTATTTTTTCTTTTTATTAAAAAAATCCAACGTGTTTAAATAAGAAACCCACATTTTGAAAAATCTCACGTGAGATTTGGGGATGGGGGAGGGGATTGAATAAAATCTCACGACATCTCACCAGGGGGGGAGGGAGGGTCAGAAAATTTGAAAAAACACCTCACGTAATTTATGGACGCCCCCTTATTCGTAAAACCTTACTTTCCGCACTCGTATCTTAAATAACTATTAAGCAGATCGCGGTAGTTGCTCACTCCTTCGCTGCGAAACTGAGACTGGCTCACAAGAAGACAAGTGACCACCAATAGGATTAGAGTAACACGCCAGTCCGACATTGGTTTTGCACCATCAGCGAATACAAACATTTATTAAACATGTCTGTGTGTGGCACATACACAATAACAAAATATCTTATTACTTAACGTATAATTAAACATAAATCAAAAAAGCGGGCCGATTGTAATACAATCGGTTATTGTTGCTATGAAGGTGTTTATTTATTTATTTAAGGTGTGCTTTAATAATTTTATAAATTTATGACAACTGTTTTACGTTTCCTACCCACTTCCTTATCATAATATGCACGTCTAGTCTAATAGACGTGACAGTCAGATTACCTAAAACTTACAATAAATGCTTTTCCGGAATTGACCTTTTCTCTATGTCCAGAAATGCATTTAGGGCCGCTTTGGTCAGATCTGTCAGTGTGGATCGTCATGAATTGAAATGATAATTAGTTCTATTATTGTTATTGTTTATAGTTTTTTATAATTAGTATTATTGTATTGCCTGTTTGAGTTGTTGTTACTCGCGCCATGTAAGCCCGACAGTAGAATGTGCCACTGTACCGTAGGTATCTTTGCCTGCCTTACCCACTCGACGCGCGGTCGCCGTGCGTTCAACTCGGCCCCGTCTTTAGAGTTAATTACGTAATTATGAAATTATGAATTGAAGTTCTTGATACGCATACTTTATTTAAACATATAAACATACACACAAACACACACACACACGCACACACACATACATACATATACCATATTTGGCATGCGATATAATTTATAAATATGTATATTTTTGTCTAATACTTGCATTTTCTTTGTTAACTGCTCCCATTATGAAAATCTAATTAATAAGATTTGTAAACATAATAAGTTTCTATAATTGGCGTCAATGCTGCATACTTATTTTTGTATAGAAATAACAAAACTGCTGTTGAAACTTTGTTGAATAAATAAATAATAATTGAACTCTCGGAGCGCATCGCTTGCGCTATGTCAAGTGTTTTTTTTTTAATACTTTATTCGTCGTGAGTGTTATGTTCTTATGAAGCCTAAGTTATTAAGAATGTGTTGTTTACAAGAGTGTGCTACTTAGTGAAGATTAACAGTGTTGAAGACAATTGGCTGAGCACGTGCTTTTAGGACTTCGGCCGCCGTTGAACTGGTGGATGAGTTTGCAGTATCAAACAACAACCAGAGTGAGTGCATATTTCCATCCAGTTTTCCAGTTGTCTTTGTATTTTTTCCCCTTTTTAATATCTTAAAGGCAGCTTATTCTTACCTAACAGCCGTCATAATAGATCAGTTGTTTTTCCTTTGCATTTTTTGGCACACCAAAAATTAATTTAAATATACAGTCCATTAAAATTTACTTTACCAGCTAGGTACTAAGAAATATAATCATTTTTTTTTTATTCTTTTCACACCAAACACTACCCTTGCAAAAGTTGTTTAAATACAACAATCGAAGGTAGCGGCTCTTATCCATTACGCCACTGAGCTACTATTAATTAATCTAATCTTAATAATAGGGGCCATCCATAAATTACGTCACACAAAATTAATGATTTTTAACCCCCCCCCCCCCCCCTTCTGTCACATGTTTGTCTATACAAATTCTACTAAATATTGTTCTAAAGTCACAGTTCGTCGACCCCCCCCCCCCCCTCCTAACGTGTGACGTAATTTATGGATGGCCCCATATCAACAAACCTCTTTGTTTCCTAGCGATTTATTCCTCTGTTTTTAAATAATGATATGTACTCACTTTTTATAATGTCAAATGTAACAGAGAAAATATAATTTTTGAGTTCGTTTTTAATAAGAGAGGGAAGAGTACGAACTAACCTCATTAGAGGCCAAGATCGCCAAGCCCCCCCCCCCCCACTCCCTGCGTATAAGCTTTACTAATTTCTAAACGGGGTCTCCAACCTGTATTTCGCCGATCAAGGAAATTTGCAGCTATTTAATAGACCCCTCAGGATTTCTATATTAGAGAATAAGCCCCCCTGGAACACTCACCATAGAATGTATATCCAGTTGTTTCTTCTCCGCATATAGTTTTCCACAAACGTTACACTGGTGCCTTTTGGTCTCGTGGCTGATCAAGTGTCTCTTCAACTGGTGTAATGACGTGAACGATTTGTTGCATTCAGTACACGGGTATTGTTTCTTACAACTATGATATAACTGATGCTGTTTGAGGGCAGTCACACACTAAAAGAAAAAAAAAAAAAAATTTTTTTTAATTTAAATACACAGGAATTTATTATCAGTACGCAAAAAATTCTAGAGAGCTCGGTCTTCGATACGGTTGTTAAGCAACTTTCACAATGGTCCGGTATAGGATGGGTGGTCGAAAAGTTATTATCTCGAATTCCTCTGTACTTCGGGAGGCATGTTAATACCTACCAAACCGCATTGGGCCCGCGTGGGGGGTCGTGGCCCATTCTCTCTATTCGATTCCATCCATAGGACTTTTCTTTAATGTCTCGGGTCTGGGTGTTGTGGTACCTTCGTTGTCTCAGATACTCCATAATACGGGGGCTTTATCTTGGAATCTGAGCGATTTATATGATGTTGTCTTTTATTAATTAATAACATTTAATAAAACATTTTAAATATATTCTATAGACCGATCGCCGAACAGATACAATAGGGATGACACGGGGGTGAAAAAGATATTTATTTAAGATACAAGGTAATAGAAAAATATTAGATACTTTTTTTTTGTTTACTTCAATTTAACAAGAAATAGCTTAGATAACAGGCATTAAAGTTGAGGAGTGGGGGCTCGCTGCGTCACAGTTGAGTAGAAAACGTACCCTAACGTGACGTCATGCGAAATTTCAACTCAATGTAACGCCGTAATTTAATGATTCATCATCATAATCAGCTCTTTTACGTCCCTCCCTACTACAGAGGCTCAGGCCTTCCTTATGGATGGTTAAGGAGGACGGGCCATGACCCTCCACGCTAGCCCAATGCGGATTGGAGGGTATTAACGACTGCAAATGCAGCCGGGACCGACGGCTTAACGTGCCTTCCGAAGCACGGAGTAGCTCGAGATAATAATTTTCGGTCACCCATCCCGTAACCGACCAATGCGAAAGTTGCTTAACGACAACGATCGCGGGCCGCGGCGCTTATCCACTACGCCACCGAGCTACTCAATTCTTTTTTTAATTAATTGATTACAAAAAAAATCAACCATCTACCTGACGGACAAACAAACAAAAAATATTCGTCATCCCTATGTCGTATAATGACCCGGCACTACATATCATTTTCACTCGCGTTCAAACATATGTCTTAACGCACAATATTGTGGTGCGGCCGCGCCGGTGACAGTGACGACATCACGTACTTTTACCCTACGGTTTACGTCGTCGGCCACTAGAGGGGTCTGCTATAAACCATTAAGATTCAAGTCCCCGCCGAGCAAACACGTTACCTTATTTTTAAAATAATATCGAAGATATATGAAGCAATATATATACACCAATTTAAAGTTGCATACCGTGTTTAAATTCACTAGTCCAAAGTACAAGCCTCACCATATCTCTATTGCGCTCGCACAGATGCATCTTACCAATTTTACCACAGTAAAATGAACTTAAAATATTAACAATATCTATCAGTAAGTCTAAGGTATTTGACTAATGAGGAAGTATTTAAAAAAAAAATTAGTTCCCGAAATCAAACTAGATGTCGCTACGGTACTTTCTTGATTTTTTTCTTTTTTTTATGTGATAGGGGGCAGATGATCAGACGGATCACCTGATGGTAAGTGATTACCGTCGCCCATGGACACCTGCAACACCAGAGGGGCTACAAGCGCGCTGCCGGCCTTTGAGGGGTAGAGGGAAGGGAATAGGGAGGGGTTGGGCCTCCGGTACCCTCACTCACACGACGAAACACAACGCAAGCGTTGCTTCACGTCGGTTTTCTGTGAGGCCGTGGTATCACTCCGGTCGAGCCGGCCCAAACTCAAACTCATTTATTGCTTTCATATAGTGAAACAGATGCTGATTTTTTTTATGTACCTTGACATGAACCCTGATAAGGGCACTGCAACAATAGTCAAATTAAACTATAATTATCATAAAATCAAATTAAATATAATATAAATTATGTATCATGCATAACAATAAAATAATAAGAAAATTAAAAAGTTTTTTTGCATCCAAATTGACATTACTAATAAACTGTTATATAATTATATTAAAAAAATAAAAAATGCACTGTTTATATATAATTAAAAAATTATTAATTAAACTTTAAAGGGGTGAAAATGAATGTATGGAATTACTTCCCGTTTTTACTTCGCATTTTTGTGATAGATATTTTATTAGGTTATTTTTGAAAACATTAATGTTTCTATTCATGCCGAAGCGAAGCTCTCCCATGGATTCTCCATGACAACACTACCGATTTTCTTTCATGTATAAAAGTGAATTAGTTTTCAAAACTCAATAAACAACTCATATTCTATTTGTACTTTTTCGTATTTGTATTGATATCTAAGTTTCGAAATTTGCAAATTTCAGTCTTTTAATATGTTAGATAAAAGGAACGGCAATGACTGTCTTTGGTCCATTCGTTTCCTGCAAAAATCAACTTTTGCTAGAGTCGCCATCTAGTGGAGGTGCTTTTTTAGTGATTTCGTTTTTTTTATATACTTCCTCATTAAAAACAACATGTATATTAATGTAACAACTTACCGCACATATCTTTCCACATATTTCACACATTAGATTTATTCTCTCCTCGTCTAGAAAATGTTTTGCTTTCTTGTGATTCTTCAGTGTATAACGATTAGAGAAAACACTACCACACTGCGAAAGAATATTAATAGACAAAAAAAAATTACAGCAGCCATTTTGAATTGATAAAAATACAGAAACCTTCCCGCCACTGGCCATTTTGAATAGGGATGACGACTAATTTTTGTTTGTTTGTCCGTCAGATAGTGTTAAAAAATATTAAACACGTATTTTTTTATTTTTTTCGTAATCATAAAATTACGGCGTTACATTCAGTTGAAATTACGCATGACGTCACGTTATGGTACGTTTTGTACTCAACTGTGACGTAGCGAGCCCCCACTCCTCAACTTTAACGCCTGTTATCTAAGCTATTTCTTGTTAAATTGAAGTAAAAAAAAAATACGTATCTAATATTTTTCTATTATCTGACCGACGGACTAAATAGAATTGCATTTTTTTACCCAGTCGTCATCCCTATTAATAAAAATACAGATAGCTTTCCGCCGGCGGCTTCGCCCGCGTGGGGCCTTAGAGGACCATTTATTTGGATATCGATTCATATCCTGACATGGGATATAATTACAATTGAAAACTGTGTAGTAAACAATGCTATGGTAACTTTTTAATTCCCTATACAAACTTCCACACTCATTTCCACCCTTTTATTGCTGTAAAAATTAGCCTATGTCCAACGCATATGATGTTGCTTCCCATAGGTGATTTCTTTTTTAAATCAGTCTATTAGTTTTGAACCTATTGATTGCAAACAAACAAACAAAAACAATCATATCTTTCCTCTTTATAATATTAGTATATATCATATACAAAAAATATGGCTGCATCATTGATACAGCCATATTTTATGCGTGGATACGTCTATGTATGAATGGATATATGAGTAATTGATAATGTAATATTGATGTAATCGTATGTAATTGATAAAAAACAACCCGGAATTATGCAACGTTGTGGCATAATTGCATTTATAAATGAATATTAAAAAAAACAAGTTGAAGACACTAAATAAATAAATATTCGTTGCGTTCATTTGCTAAATGAAAAAGTATTCACTAGCGCCAACAGATGGCGTTAGTGCATTTACTCCTGCTGTCAGAATGCCCCTCCCCCTGCAGAGCAAGCATAGTTCACTTATACGCCAATAGATGGCGTTAGTGCATATACTCCTGCTCACAGAATGACCCCCCTGTAGAACGAAAACATAGACGTATCCACGTCAAAAAAAGATATATTTCAAATTTAATCTCAAACGGACACTGGGAAGTGATTGAAATTTAACTTACAAGATTTGTTTACAGACATCGGGATAGGTGAAACTAAATGGAAGCTTGAAAAAATCTGTACTAATATTATAAAGCTGAAGAGTTTGTTTGTTTGAACGCGCTAATCTCAGGAACTACTGGTACGAATTGAAAAATTCTTTTTGTGTTGAATAGACCATTTATCGAGGAAGGCTTTAGGCTATATAACATCATGCTGCAACTATTAGGAGCGAAGAAATAATGGAAAACGCGGACGAAGTCGCTGCGGGCAACTAGTATAAGATAACATTATAATACCTCATCACAATGGGCAATTTCATCATTGTTTTTTTCTAGACCATCTTCATCGGGATCATCAACAGATGAAGACCTATAGAATAATATAAAAACTGATTACAAAACCGACCAAGGGCGAGTCTGACTAGCGCACAAAGGGTTCAATAGTAGAAACCTGCAATCACAATTTGTTGTTTGAGAGCCCCCCCCTAAATATTTATTTAATTTAATTATTTATTTTTAAAGGCGTCTACCTGTTGTCATTATCAACCAAAAATTAGCAAAAAATCACGTTTGTTGTACGGGAGCCCCCTTAAAAATTTATTTTATCCTGGTTTTTAATATTTGTTGTTGATAATTTCAACTCTTCAACTATCATAGTTCATGAGATGCAACAGACAGACCGACAGCAAAGTATTAGTAATGGGATTCCTACAAATAAAACCTAAAAATAATGTCTGAATGTTGTAACAGATGGTTAAGATGCTATAATATGATCTTAAGATAAAATATCGCTCGCTATACATTTCAATGGTCGTTTATCACATCACAGATATCAAATAAGTAATGTGAAGTCCGTGACTATCTTTCATATGTATAATTGGAAGGGTTTGTGATATATTGTAAAAATTAGATTATTAACTTGCAGAATCTATAAAACAATTAGTGTTACATACTTGTTTGGTGAAAACTCCAATATCCTCCTTTTCCTCTTCATATTAACAAAATGATCATCGTCTACGTCCTTCATTATGATATATTGGACATTCTCTGGTACTAAAGCTGTTAATTTACCAGGGGACATAGCTGATATTACTTCTTCCTTTGAGAAATACGTTGCTTCTTTATCATCTAATATCTTATCTCTAGGACCTCTATCCCTTGTTCCTTTACGAATCCTCTGTAACAATTTAGAACATTATTATCAGTATCATGGGCATATCCGTGATGGGGAAACATGGGCCCCTTGCCTCTAATGTTGCATACTGTACTCTATATCATGTAGACTGTTATATATCAGTATAATCAATAATGTTAATTGTAACCTAAAAAGCTCATATGATTTCAATTAAGTATTCTATTTAATACACCAATTGTGCCAGCCAACTGTACAAATATCCATTAAAAAAGCAACATTACTGATACAAACTTGACATTCATTAGAGCTTGTCATTAAAATGTAATGGATGTTTCTGCAGCGGACTGTGAACATATCATATGTTTTAATCTATAACACAATAGATCCAGCATACACATACATGATACGATACATACTTATTATAGAAACCAAAAAACTAACACTTGATACCCTTTTTTATAATTCTGTATACATTATTTATCTCCATTTGAAATCAGACAGATTCTGTTCTTTTTAATAAAATGACCTCTTTAGCCAGATTGATCACAAGCCGGTTCCAAGGTGTCGCCATATCTGAGGTCAAATACCGTCAGGTCTATGTCAGAAAACAAAGTTTCTGTATCGTATAAATGTTGTGTTACCTTTGATAACTTAGATACTCCATAATACAGGGCCATTATCTACTCGTCTTGGAATCTGAGCAATGTATGTTACGTTGTCTAATATATATTTATTTATAAAAGTTGTCATTACTACGTAAAAGGACAGAAGTTAATAGCTAGAAAAATTTTTTCTTCCAAACTTACATTAATCTCACTGATGCTACATGTCCACGAATCAGAGTCACCGTTTTCAAACACATCATAGTGTTCAATCTTTGCATGGTTGTTGAGCGCCGCTGTCCCCATAAATGCTTTAAAACATATACTGCAGCCTACTTCTTGGTCTTTATCAGTTATAAAGTCAACATCCTTTATTTGTGTGCTTTTCTAAAAGAATATAATTAGTAAAATGAAATAGTGGTACTAATTCTCTCAACATTAAATTATAATAATCAATTTCAACAAATTATTAATCTGCAGGTGTCACACGACATTATCCAGCAACGCACCAAAGTAAATAATATAGGAGAAAGGACAGACTTAATGGGCAGAACATATGAGTCACAAAGATGACAATAAATATAAAAGTCTTTACACTGAAGTTCTGGAACAGGAAGACAAAGTGTAGGCAGACCACCGGCTAGATGATTGATATAAATAAGTTGGCAGGGTTGACCTGGCACAGAATTGCAGTAAACAGAGCAAGATGGAAGAGTTACCGAGAGGCATATATCCAGGATTGGAGTAAATTTAAGCTGAGAGAGAGGGCAGAGAGAGAGAGATAGAGAGAAAGAGAAGTGTTATATGAACTTAATTCCTTTGCCTTAAAGTTTGGTGGGGCAAACATAAATAACTAATTTTGATTTGGGTTTTATATATAGTTTATAATGCAACCATGGATGTGTAAAGCAATGGAGACATATTTAACTCAATCCATCTGCGACGACGTTTGTAAACTCATACAAGTAAAATATATGTAAAAGCTAAGCTGTTGATTATAACTACTGTTCAGTCTCTCGAGTCTCGTGTCTCTCTAACTACTGGATGTTGGCAAAATTTCCATGTATAAAGGAACAAAGCCATATTAAAAAAAAAACTTGACTGCATTAAAACCCATCAATTCATATTAAACTCCAAAAATATTTCTGGTTTATGTTACATTCTCAGTCACGCGATGGGGGTAAGGCATTCGCAAACACAAAAAAATCAGTGATAACGGAGCAACTGTAATAAAATTTGAGAGGTTATAATTGTGAAGTCCAGGATACTTACATCAGAATAAGATATCACTTGTTGGTCCATTAAATGAGGGCGTGAAGCACGATCTGACATTATCTACCTAAAAAAAGTAACATGAATTTTACACAACAACTAGAGCATTAAATAAAATTTAATTATGAAACCAGTCTTAAATGATAGTAAAGCATCATACAATTGTTTTTAAACATGCATGCATACCGCAGTAATAAATCTCGTATGTTAACAAAAATAGCAATCCAAAATAAGTAGCAAATTATGAAATTTGTGAATTTGGTGCACTTTTTTTGTAAACAAAGAAAACGTCAAAACCCAAAACGAAAGAAACTTTTTAAAAAACTAGTGTAGTGAAAACTATTCGATCCATCAATATTTATATTTTAATAAATCGAATGATTTTACGTATCGATGCTTATAGAATATCGTTACATTATATACTATAATACAAGGTAGCCGATTCTAGGGCATCCGAAAATAAACTTTTATAAAACAAAAAGTGGACTATCTGACTATTTATACGAAGGGTTTGTTCACAGGTATGAATTTACTTTTAGACTATCTGTCTTGAAGTTGAATGATGAGATGACTTACAAATGCATTATTGTTTATATTACAAATGTCACAGATTACGTCGCCACAGAGCGGACGACAAAGATTATTAAACAGATGTACCCCAAAAATAAACGGTTATTCGTTTAACAGGCAGCAAGTCTCCTACAAATGACTCGTAATAGGATAATCTTATTATATATCCTTTTACAATGTTATTTGTGGTGACAATAAATCATAATATTATTATAAATGCGTTTCTTTTAAGTACCTATATGCGAAGCCTATCATTGAAGAAGTAAATTCACCTGTACTCTAGTCAACAACCTTAGTAGCAGTAGCTAGCGTATTCAGCCTGCGATACGGTTGTTAAGGAACTTTTGAAAGAACTGGTTATAGGATGGGTGATCAAAATCTCGTTGAAAAGACGTTGGTCCCGGTAGCATCTGCATTCGTTAACAGTAACACTCACGACACGGCACCGGACCCACGTCCATTCTTCCTATTCGATTCAACTCGATTCCATCTATAGCTAAGGCCATAGAGGAGGAATATAAGTTGGGTAGCTAAGGTTTTTTTCCCCGCAGTTATGATTTCTAACCCTCATAAACGACTCATAAAAATATGATGTAGAACTAACCAAATCAGGCCTAGAATAATTACGAACTATACGCTACAACTAATTGAAGCGCTATAGTGATTGCAATAGCTATGTTTTTTGGAAAAATCAAATGAACGATATCATTAATTAGATGTTTTCGAAATGAGGTAATATTAAAAAAAAAAATCACTAAAAACCACCTCACTAGATAGCGACCCTAGCAAAAGTTGATTTTTGCAGGAAATGAATAAACCAGTCATTTCCGTTTGTTTTAACTATAACATATTAAAAAACTGAAATTTGCAAAGTTCGAAACTTAGATATCAATACAAATACTACAAAATACAATAGTATATGAGTTGTTTAATTTCAAAACTCAATATTGAAAATTAACTTACTTTTATACATAAAGAAAACCGAAAGGGTTTTCGGAGAAATCAAGTAAATATCGTAGCGACATCTAGTTCGATTTCGGGAACTAATGCTTTTTTTTAATACTTCCTCATTCAAACAAAAAATAACTGAGAAATAGATGCTTAAGTAATAAGTTAAAGGAAAAAATACAAATTCAATAAAAATATCAGATTTTTATTATCTTAAATACCTCATTTTACAATAAATAAAAGGATGCTAAATTTCACAAATCAAAATACTAAAAAAATAATAAAATTTACAGTTGACATTTCGTATATTTATTAGGTAACTCATCATATTCTTGTTAAATCCATAATATTTTCAATACTTAATTAATTCATACTTAGTTTCATTTTATTGACTCGATACAATTTATACATGGACGTTAAAGGGACGACAACTCATTTCTATTTGTTTGTCTCTCATGCAGATTGTTGAAAAATATTAAAAACTTATTTTAAATTTCTTTCGTAATCATTATATAGCGCGATACGTCGAGTTAAAATTCACGTGACGTCACGCTTTAGTACATTTTCTACAAAACTATGACGTAGCGAGCCCCCACTCCTCAACTTTAATGCCTGCTATCTAAGTTAATTCTTGTTAAATTGAAGTAAAAAAAAAATACGTGTCATATATTTTTCTATTACCTGAATGGCGAACTAAATAGAAATTATTTTATTTAAACTCAGGCATGATTCCAATTGGCGTCCTTTATCTAGTCCCCCTCGAGGCTATGTAACACCGGCTTTTATATTACTATATTTTTATAGTGCACGAATTTTTATTACAATTACGTATTTTAAAGTATATCCGGTCTCATCGTAGCCTATATTGTATGAAAAAATTGTGAAGCTCGCCCTTTCTTTTAACTTTAATTAAGTATTATATAATGCTTCTACAATAATGTCCCAAGCAAAATACAACAATTAGATATCTTGCAGTTTAAATCTACTATTAAAAAAGCTTATTATAAAGTATCTGATTATATAACAGATAAGAACGCTTGGACTTGAGATGATCCAGTAACTGGATGGGTGATTTCTTCTAAACTCATTATATCTCAAAAATTATGTTGTTTCCATTATTATTAAATGACTACGTTATCATTATAAGATCATAGTTTTTTTCTCTCTCTCTATTTATAATGTATTAATCTGGTAATGACATGGTTTTTGTGAATGTCATTACTCCTATTAGAGCTGGTGAGTTTTTTGCTCGTTCCTCTTATCAGCCAAAAGACGCCCTCAACGAGCGGTAGGGAAAAAATTGGACGATTCAAAAGTACTTTTAAGAGGTCTATTTATGATTTTGACTTTGACGAGATTTGCCTCCCTCCCCCCTATTTCCGAGCCTGGAGGCTAAGCCACGTCACAATTCACAACTATGTAGAAAATTTAGTGTGACGTCAAACGAGTGAAATCTCGCTGTATAGGCGTAATTTATTGATTACGCAAAAATAAAAAAAAATAACGAGTTTAATATTCATCAATAATCTGCACAATAAAAAAAAATAGTCGTTATTCCAAGTGTAGTACTATAAATTATACTATTGTTAACCCAAAGCCTCATGAATATAGTTTAAAATTGCTTAACAAAAGGCAGTAAGAACAATGTAAAAAAATTATAGTGACACAAATAAAAATCTATCTTATTTCTTCTTTATTCTATTTCATTTATCGAATTTCTATAGAAAAATATTACATAGTTACCTTTAGAATTTATCATTCATTAATTACTTGACATAATTATACTCTCTTATTATAAGGAAAATTATATGCAACACTATAAAAAAGTCCGTTCAGTACCATTAATTATAAAAGAAATCGCATAAAATCACGTTTGTTTTAGCCCTTAAATATTTAATATTAAAAAAAATCAGTCTGCTGTCTATATCTTATGAACAGTGATAGTTAGAAAGTTGAAATTTTCACAGATGATATATATATGTTGCCGCTATAACAAGAGTAGCTCGGTGGCGTAGCGGATAAGCGCCGCGGCCCGCGATCGTAGTCGTTAAGCAACTTTCGCAAAGGTCCGTCACGGGATGGGTGACCAAAAAAAAATTGTCTCGAGCTACTCCGTGCTTCGAAAGGCACGTTAAGCCGTCGGTCCCGGCTGCATTTGCAGTCGTTAATACCCTCCAATCCGCATTAGGCCAGCGTGGAGGGTCATGGCCCATCCTCCTTAACCATCCATAAGGAAGGCCTGAGCCCCTGCAGTGAGGACTTAAAAGGGCTGATGATGATGATGATGATATAACAAGAAATACTAAAAGAACAGAATAAAACAAATATTCATGGGGGCTCCCATACAACAAACGTTACTTTTTGCTCGATTCCTATACGGAACTCTATGACCGAGTCTTATTCGCTCTTTACTTTTATCTTTGTTACAGAACCCTAAAAATCCGGTCTCTATCTTATTGATTTTGTGTCTTTCATTTATTCTCAAACTTTTCCTATCAAAGAATTAGCTATAACATTATTTTCCTCTTCTGTTTGTGTATTATTAATAGGTTTCTTCTTGTTTGGCATTTTCAAATGGACCGTGTTCACGTGAAGTTTCAGTGAATTCGATTGGCTGAAGGTCTTAGCGCAAAACTTGCAATCGTAGGGTTTCACTCCTGTGTGTACCTGGAGGATGTAGACAGAAGTCATCAATGACTTATTTATGTTGAAGGTTGTTAAGCAACTTTCGTAATGGCCAGCCATAGGATGGGTGACCGAAAATTTGTTCGACTCCTCTTTGATTCGTGCTCGTTGAGCCGTTGGTTCGGTCTACTGGGCTGCTGAAGTCGCTAACACTACCAATCTGTATTGGGTCCGTATGGGTCATTCACCCTATTCAATTTAATTCAACTCCAGCTATATGGAACCTGCCTGAGCCCAAACAGTGAGGATTTTAATAGATTGACATATTTTCAATTAAATGAACCGGTATTCAAAATTAAACCGGTGGTAAAATAAACAAGAATTCTAAACCGGCATTAAAAAAAACAGTTCTCTAACGATCAGTAGAACAAACGTCCAATAAGGTATAATGAAGCCTTAAAGCTCTAAAGAATGTGTGGCTAGTACAGGTAATGTCACTTTAAACTAATGTCATTTCAATGGACGTTTGTGCAACTGGCTGTACCAATACGACAACAAAAACCGGTTATGGAAAAACAGGCACTGGAACAATCATTACCCTAAAAATCTCAAATAAAACAAATATGTTAATCCAAAAACCAGTAATCTGAAACTTACAATTAAAAAAATTAAACCGGTACGTAGAAAACCGGTAATTAGATTACAAAGAAAAAAAAATCGGTTACAATTATCCTAAACACGTTAATCCAAAAACCGGCAACGTACAAAACTAATAATCCACATCCAATTCAATCTAAATTAAACAAAACCGAAATTTGAAAAAGAAAACACGTTTCACTTTCAACGCAGAGACCTACGAATTCTGTGTATGCTTTATAATATTTTATTCGATCCATGTACCCCAGGATATTTGAAATCTAGGTTTCGTTATCTTGGTTCCGGTCATGAGCGTAATCTTCGCTCTAGTAGCAACCTAATTCTTCAAACCCCCTTTCATCATACTTCATTTATTTCTAATTCCTTTACCCTCACAGCTATTCGCCTTTGGAATGCTCTTCCGTTTCGCATTAGAAATACTCAGAGTAAGGTGATATTCAGGAAATTGGTGCGTGAGCACTATCTCGGACTGTAATTGTATCGTTCGCATTCTGTATGTTATTTATGTGTATGTGTAATTAGTATTTATGTAATTATTCAATATTTTTATTTATATATTTTTTATTTTGTATTTTTTTTTTACTGGATATATCAATCTTTATCGCCTAACATGCAAATCCAACATTCGCTCAGGTTGACTGGTAGAGAATGCCCTTGGCATTAAGTCCGCCATTTGTATTATCTTTATTTAATGCAATAAAGAGTAAATAAATAAATAAATAAAAGCAAACCGGTTAGAAAAACCGGTAGCGAGAAAAGAAACCGGTTACAAAAAAACCGGTACCCGCTCACCCTGTAGTGGCGGTTGAGCGCGGGCTTCTGGCTGAACCGCTTCCCGCAGAGCGCGCACGCGTACGGCCGCTCGCCGGTGTGCGCGCGCGCGTGGATGCGCAACTGGTTCTTGTCCTTGAATCGTTTGTTGCACGACGCGCAACTATACGGACGCTCACCGGTGTGAGTCCGCTGGTGGTATTTTAGTCCCGCGTTCGACTACAGATACACGAGCATGTATAAGAACCTCCTTTTTTAATTTTAAAAAACAATAGAGAATATGCATCTGATTCAAAAAAGGGTTAAATATACTGTATTCGATCATTATTGCTTTAGAATAAAGTCTACGTTAATATTTTTTAACAAAAATTCGTTTTCGTCTTAAAAATAATGATTAAAAAGTGCAAAAAAAAACCGGCAACTTCAAATATTCAAACGCCTGCTACTTGTCAGAACGGATGAGACGAAAATGTACACGTATAGGGATGTCGTTGTTACAAAAAGTTGACATCGATGCAATAACATCAACGATTATGTAGCAAAATAAACAACAGATTACAATTTAAATGATGTTGTAGGCTTTAATTTTTATTTCATCAATTTGGTAGACTATATGATTTATTAAAAAAGTCTATTATACTTTAAAAAAACGATTAGTTGTTAATCGATTTGGGGAATTGAATAATAATCAATCATTCAAAATCGATATTGATTTAAAATGTCACATCTCTAGTCGTGTACTTTGACGTCACGACGGGCGCGCCAAAAATTCTGGTGTTTAAACTGCTCGCAGCTATTACTTATTTCTATCAATAATTAATTTTATTTTTTCGGTGCCAGATATTTTTTTTTTACAGTTATATATCGATGTAAAACATTTTTCAAAAGTATGCATATTCTCTATTATTTTAAATGAAAAATGTCGACGCTTGTAAGCAAACACGTAGTAACCCGCAAAATCATAATTGTAATTTAGAGCTGAAAAACTTTTATTTTTTTCGATAAATAATTCCTATAAACGTCCATGGTAATAAATAAGGTGTTCCTTAGTCCATTTATATGGAAATAAGATATATATATATTTTTAAATATAAAGTTTTTCCACTTTAAGTGTCCATTTTGGTTTTGCAGGTTACTACGTGTTTGCTTTCCAGCGTTGATGTTTATAAAATCTACTCTGCCCCTGGTGCTATGTGATGGTTGCACGAACGGTCGGATGCACAAACGTCAATTAAGGTATAATGACACCATTAAGCTTTAATGGATGACATTTTTATGGATAATGTAGCTTTAAACTAATGACAATTTTAATGGACGTTTTTGCAACTTGTTGTCAGAGTATCAGGGGCAGAGTGGATTTTTTAAAGAATTTCCCATTAACAATATTTTGCAGTATAGCATTGTGAATGGTTAATTGATAAAATATAATCGATACAGTAATACACCGCTTTACGCGACTCCGTTATGCGCGATTTCACTATAACGCTATAACGCTAAATGCGAAGCTGCGAAAGATCGACCAATACTACTGCTGGGTGGTAATGCCACTGGTGATTTCAAAGTGAAACCTTTATTGCACCATTCAAAAAACCCCCCGCAATGCGAGGCACAGACAAGACGAGTCTACCAGTTGTGCAGAAAAACAGAAACGCCTACGGCCCACGTAACCCAGTCATTTTAGGGGTTTCACCTCGGAATGAAAGATAATAAGCTGTAAATTCACAAACGATATCGTGTCCGCGTCTTAAGATATTGAAGGTCAAAGGTCATAAAAATTGGTTTCTCGCGAATATCTCGCTTTCTATTGCTTAAATGATATTTTCACCCATATGAAAGTTGTAGAGTATTAAATTCTCTACAACTTTGTTTTTTTTTTCATACGATCAACCGTTTTTGAGGTAGAGCGCGAAGAGTGCGCAGCGCACAGTCATATATGGTTTATTCGCGAAAAACCAATTTTTATGACCTTTGACCTTCAATATCTTAAGACGCGGACACGATATCGTTTGTGACTTTTGAGACAACATTTAGAACGACAAAACAAAGGTTTAAACCAATTTACAGCTTATTATCTCTCATTCCGAGGTTGATCCCTTTTTTTACCTAATAGGACTTGGAAAAATTGCAGAGTATAGTTTAATCATAAACCTCGATATACGCTTAGAGCGGGGCATTACTGTAATTCCAAAAGCAGTGGCTGTCCATATTTTTTTTATTTATATAATGACATAATACAACAAAATACAAAAGAAAAAATTTAAAATATAAAGTATAAAAAAACTATAAAGATGTTTTATTATCGTCGTCGTCGGCTACAATAATATTGTATAAAAAACCTACAGATAGTTCAAGCCATAATGACACAGCTTACATTATTGACTTTTACATTTTTGTTAAGCAACTTTCGCAGAGGTCGGTTACGGGATGGGTGATCAAAAAATTATCTACCTACTCTGTGCTTCGGGAGGCACGTTAAGACGACCGTATCGGCTGCATTTGCGGTCGTTAACACCCCCCAATCCGCAATGGGCCCTCATGGAGGGTCACGGCCCATCCTCATTAACCATCTATAAGGAAGATGATGATTTTTAATTACCAACTAGATAAACTACGTAGATATTGCTTGCATGTAAGTGACAATTTCAAATTACCGAGTTCTGCAATAAAGTGTTAAATCTAGAGGTACACAATACAGTATATAACAAAATCACTTCCCTATGTCTGTACAGAGATGTTTTAAGCCACACAATGGCTTTTAATGCAATTATTAATATACAGTGTGATTTAAAAAAAATTATGTGTATAATACAGGACCACACGACCGAACCCGCTAGCGGAAAGCTAGTGAATAAACAAAGTACTTACTGTACATTTCTTCCCGCACACTTCGCACACGATGTTCTTGTTGTATTTCAATCCTAAATGCATTCTTTTAACATGAGCTTGTTGTTTCAATATGTTCACAAAACTAGCTCCACACTAAAATATAGAGAAAAAGTTTTAAAATAGCTAATATTACTCTCATTGTAGATGGCAACACTCGCAGATGTAACAAACAAATAAACTTTCAAACATTTCGTCTTTTGATAATTAATGAATCCCTTCCTTTTTATAACCATGCAGCAATTATGTATTATTGGATATAATGACACTCTTTCTAATGAGGACTAATTAAAAAAAAAAACATTAGTTCCCGAAATCTAACTAGATGTCGCTACGGTACGTTCTTGATTTCTCCGTGACAACACTACCGGTTTTCTTTCGTGTATAAAAGTAAATTAGTTTCAAAACTCAATAAACAACTCATATTCTATTTGTACTTTTTCGTATTTGTATTGATATCTAAGTTTCGAACTTTGCAAATTTCTATTTTTTTATATGTTAGTTAAAAGGAACGGAAATGACTGTTTTTGGTCCATTCGTTTCCTACAAAAATCAAATTTTTGCTAGAGTCGCCATCTAGCGGAGGTGCTTTTTTAGTGCTTTCTTTTCTTTTTATACTTCCTCATCAACAATGACGTTTACCTGATCACATGGGACTTTAGCAACCGTGAGTTTCTCTGACGGATTTTTCGGTGTTTTCAACGCGTTCTGGTGATCCTGGAGATGTGCTTTCAATTTGTCTGGAGACACATCCGCATCACATATGAGACAAGTTGATCTGATAATAAATATCATTGATGACCATGATCAGAACGCTAAGTTATAACTTATAATCAGAGGTCGGAATTAGGTAGAGTTATTTATGTACTTGCATCGAAATGTTGATATTAATGTGGACCTTCCCGGGAATTCTTTATTTCTTCTTTCTTTATTTCTTTCTTTCATTCATGTAAGTTTGGCAACGTCGTGCGTGCAGTAGTTTAAATTGTGTAAAAGTAAATAACTTTTTATTTAAAAAATCACGGGATTTTCTGCTCTTTAAAATTAATCTCGGGATTTGAGGCATATCCACTTTATTCTTTCGCTGTATGAAATCAGTGTAAGTACATGAATAACTCTACCTAATTCCGACCACTGCTTACAACTAATAATAAAAAAAAATGCGATTCTATAACAAGGACAAACCACGGAGACTTAGTTAGAACTATATTTTTTATTCCGGGACATATGTGCCAAAATTTCACAAAATAAATAAACGAAACTTTATAATATTTGTAAATGGGTAGATATTGTATATGTCGCATCATCTTTACGAAGATCGTTTGATTTAGTTTCTTTTTTTTAATTACTAGTTACTCGCTTACTTAATTACTCGATTGTAGAGAGGGCGGGACCATCGATACTTTTAATTTTATTAGAATGGTGACACTGACTTTGACAGTTTGTTAACGAAAAGCAAGTTGCCGCCATTTTGGCACACATTCTGTTTCCGAACGTCGAGGTGTAATGACATCGGACGACATCACGCTCATCTCGTTATATTTTCGTATGAAAAGTGATAAAATGTAACAAATCCACGTTGGTATACACGCCTGCAGTGTTATTTTAAAGATAGTCCTCCGATATGGACGATCCATTTGGGCTTCGTAATAGCCCCTTCTGACTACCCGCCGACATATATTTTTGTGGTCTCTGCCTACCCCTAAGGCAGAAAGGCGTGATTTGTATGTATGTATATAGATTTAACACTTTTTAACATATGTATTTACATTACTTGGTGATGTACCGACAGTGTTATGTTACCTATATCTAGTCGCAAAACTTTAGATAAACAAAGACAAATTACTTATTTCAAATAACAGATTGTTTTTATGTATATAAGTGTAGTGTAGTATATAAGTGTGTACATATGTCCTGAAAAAAATAAAGTTCTAAGGAAGTCTCCGTTTCTTGTCTCTGTTCTCCGAAGAGTAGGTTAATAAGCACTATCTATTACTAGAACTGTTTTTTTTTATAATTAATTATTCATAGTTTTAGTAATAGGGCATGGGACCCTAAAAAGAAAATATAAGTACATATTTTATTTATTTAGGCGCAAAACTTTTTCGAACTCGAAAATATCAATGTCTTTGTCATGGTTAAAACTTAAAAAGTCAAAAAAAAAGAATCATACCTTGATAAGTTCGTTATGGAGTGCTTCACTGAATGAAGTATATGTCTGTTATACGCTTCTATCGATACAAAGTGTACATTACATTCTGTACAGTACTTCTTCGAAGTCGAAGCCACATTGGAATCCTAGACAAACGTTTCATTATGTAATATTACACAAAACTCTGCGCACATGGCAATACTAACTCATGCAGTGAACAAACTAACTTTCAAACATTTCGTTTTAATTTTCAAGCATTTATTGCTTGAAAAACCCACACACACACGTCTCAAACACAATAAGTTCGAGAAGACCTCCAAAACGGCAAATCTTTTTAAATCCAACGAAATGAAAATGTCTTTATTCAAGAAGTTTGTTCAAGCTCTTTTGAATCGTCCAAAAAAAATTTTATTTTCCCCTACCACTTTTTCAGGACGTCTTTTAGCTGACAAGAAGAACAAGCGAAAGAAACTTATCAGCTCTTTATCATAAGTAATGACATTTACATAAATCATGTCATTAGCAAAATAATATGTATTATCACAATAATAAATACAACTTTCAAAGTCTGTAGGACATAGGTTGTACATATAATTAGTCGTTATAGAACAAAGCGAAAGCTATCAATTCCATGCATTGCGATCCTTAAAATAATCATCAACTTTATAATAGCCTTTACTCATAAGAATGTTCTTTACATGAATTTTAAATTTATTTACGGTTAGGTCAATTACATTTCATCATCATCAGCCCTTCTACGTCCCCACTGCAGGGGGGCTCAGGCCTTCCTTATGGATGGTTAAGGAGGATGGTCCATGACCCTCCACGCTGGCCCAATGCGGATTGGAGGGTATTAACGACTGCAAATGCAGCCGGGACCAACGGCTTAACGTGCCTTCCGAAGCACGGAGTAGTTCGAGATAATATTTTTTTTTTGTCACCCATCCCGTGACCGACCCTTGCGAAAGTTACTTAACGACTACGATCGCGGGCCGCGGCGCTTATCCACTACGCCACCGAGCTACTCCAATTACATTTGGTGGAACTTTATTGAACATAGCAATGCATTTACCTAGAATTTTTTGCAACACAACTAACCCTTTGAGTCCACATACCTGTTTCCCTCTATGCACCTTGGTACAATGCATGCTCAGTCCATGCTTACTGACGAAACTCTCCCCACACTGCCCGCACACATGCGAGCTCGGATGACGTTTACGCATATGCGTCAGATATGACGTGGATTTCCTAATTAGATACACAACTTTAGCCCTTCAGATCGGCAGGACGATTCTGTAAATATCCGAACCCGAATTCGGGATTCACTCTCATGAGTCCGAATTGACGCCATTAAGTAAAGAGATTCTATTGATTCCGTTTTTTGTATAAAAATAGGTACGAAATAAATTGATTGAAAAAAATTAAAATCAAAAATTTTTATTCAGTTTTAGCTTTTACAGAGCACTTGTGAAAGTCGAGAGTGTTATGTACAAACTTTAATCCATGTCGTGAGTTTTAATCTATGATGGTTTTTAGTGATTAGATACTCTATGGTTAATTTTTGTTCTAGAAAAAGTCTATGCCTGAGGTTTGTAACAGTATTGTAGTTTTCTATTGTGAATTTGTGAATTATGATTATGTTGATTAAACGTCCAGCCACACATTACTGATTATTTCAATAAATATAGAAGAGAGCTACGCCATCGGTTCGCAAAACTACGGCGGGAGACTAGTACTGAGAAGAACCGTCAAGAAACTTCGACGAGGGCTGTTTTTTTCTCCCTGTTTTACTTCACACAGAGAAGTCTTATTGAAATGTGACTTCATTAGAATAAAGAATTTTCGATAAGTGATTATTAACAAATCAATACCATATAAAAGAAATTATAAAAGAAAATGGGCTCTATAAGAATAGATAAAAGTTAAGTAGTCCAGAGCAGACTCATCCCCACTGGCAGCACCCGTTCACGAGCATGACGAATGAGTCAGCCATTGCTCCGCTTAACCATATTTTAGGGAACGTAACGACCCAATATATCCGATATACGTGTGTCTGATATTCTATTCTTATATAATTTCGAAACTCACTTAAGCCACGAAACGTTAGCACTAAGCGGATGCCGATTTTTTAAGTGAATTCGAATTCGGGTTTGGCTTTTTACAGAATCGCAGGGCTGATAAGCAGGACGATTATATCATCACCAGCCCTTTTACGTATGCAGAGGCTCAGGCCTTCCTTATGGATGGTTAAGGAGGATGGGCCATGACCCTCCACGCGGGCCCAATACAAATTGGAGGGTATTAACGACTGCAAATGCAGCCGGGACCAACGGCTTAACGTGCCTTCCGAAGCACGGAGTAGCTCGAGATAATATTTTTTCAGTCACCCATCCTGTGACCGACCCTTGCGAAAGTTGCTTAACGACTACGATCGCGGGCCGCGGCGCTTATCCACTACACCACCGAGCTACTTAAACGATTATATAAAAATGCGAAACTCACTTCATTTATGCAACGAAACGTTATGAGCGATTCAAAAATTTGAACACTTAATTGAATTAGAATTCGGGTTTGGATTTTTACACAGCCGTAGGGCTGCAGAACGATTCCGACATCAGCTTGACCATGAGTTTCGTAATGACATAGGGGTAGAATATCCGAGACACGTATGAATCAGTCATTCATGTTTTGTATTTTTATACAAAAAAATGGAATCAATAGAACTTATACACTAATAATAAAAGTTAAGCGGATTCGCTTTCGAAGTGACAATATTCACCTGAGTGAATTCGAATTCGGGTTCGGATTTTTACAGAATCGCTCTGCTGGAACCTAACCACTTTTAAAGGTACAGCGATTTATAGAATGATAGATTCGTCTAAGGCAAGCGTAAGACGTCAATATTACTTTTAAGTTACTAAGTTTTAATTATGTTTTTTTTTCGATAATTAAAATAATTCGTTCCAAAATAATTGCGACTTTAAAACTAACATCATTCTATAAATCGCTGTCACAATCGTTACACCTTCGAAAGGGATAGTTAGGAAGCGATAGATTTTGAAATTAGACAACCAGGTAACTGGTTATATCTTAATATTTTTATTTATATGCTTTTGGTGCATTCGTGAGACGCAATTGTATATAAGTTATTATAACTATTTTTTTAATTATATATATATATATATATTTTTTTTATTGTATTTTGTATCCTAAAACTGTATCTAATTTGTCTCATGCTTGTACCAGAATAAATAATTCATTCATTCATTCATTCAATACTAGCTTTCTTCCAGCGGCTTCGCCCGCGTTGGCCCTAGGGAACTGTTTAGTGGGATAAAAAGTAACGCATATGTTAATCCTGGTTTAGAATTTAATTTAATAATTCATTTTCATAAGGTGTATATGACAAATTGAATAGTAAACAATGGTTACTGTGGTAACGTTTTAATTCCCCATATAAACTTTCACACCCATTTTCATCCCTTAATTTGCTGTTTCTCGGGATAAAATATAGCCTATGCCTACCGCATATGATGTAGCTTCCCGTAGGAAATGAAAGAATTTTCAAAATAAGTCCTTTAGTTTCTGAGCTTATTTGAAGCAAACAAACAAACAGATCTTTCCTCTTTATAATATTAGTATAGAAGTAACATTTTTAAAACATACCTAAACATATGGCTGCATAGTCGACATTCGTAGGTAACACCGTTATGCCATTTATCATGCTCCCGAGCTTGATTCCTGATAATTAAAAAAAAAGAAATATAAATTATATCCTAGTTGTTTTCCCGCGATTTTACCCCAGTATATTATATCGTAACATGCCGTAGGTGAAAGAATTTTTTAAACAAATAAAATCTTTCGACTTCATAATAATAACTAGCTGTGCCCGCGACTAAGTCCAGGTTTAGGGTTGCCAGATTATTTTTCAGCCTGTAAGATATATATGCTTAAAAAGTGCAAAAAATACGGAATGTCAATTAATTATCTGGGGTTAATTAAAAAATTATATTACTTACTTTTTATAAAGATAATTTTTTGTTGTATGTATAATATAATAAGGAAGTATTTTAAAAAAAGGAAAGAACTAAAAAGCATCTCCCCTAGATGAAAAAAATCCCCTAGATGGTTTTTGCAGGTAACTGAAAATGGACCAAAGACAGTCATTTCCGTTCCTTTTAACCAACATATTAAAAAACTGTAATTTGAAAAATTCGAAACTTAGATATCAATACAAATACGAAAAAGTACAAATAGTATATGAGTTGTTTATTGAGTTTTGAAAACTAATTTACTTTTATGCATGAAAGAAAACCGGTAGGGTTGTCATGGAGAAATCAAGAACTTACCATAGCGACATCTAGTTTGATTTTGGGAACTAATATTTTTTTTGGCAATTGGCTAAGTAATGCGTAGTTATAGAATGAATTAATCAACATTCAGAAAATATGGAGTCTATGTTTCAAGATTTTCAGCTAAGATTTGTTGAACATTAAGATCATTGGATTGGATTGAAGTTGATATTGAGATTGAGTTCAAGAGTAGGCGTGCTGAACGCTGAAAAGGCACTGAGCTCAGTAGGCAGTAAGCCTCTACAATTTTTTTCTGGGTATCTTACCGCCCCCATTTAGGCCTGCAGCGCCCATAAGGGGTGTTATCACCCACTTTGGGAAACGGTGGTCTAAAGCAAGCGTTAGACGAAAATAATAATTTCAGTTACTAAGTTATTTTTTGTCTCTTGGTTATTTAATTCATTATTTGTTCCGTTAACGATTGAAACTTAAAATTTTATATAATTAAAAAAAAATACCATAATCGCTATACCTTGGAAAAGTATTGCGATAGACTGTAAAAAAATGTAACATTGGATTTAAAGTTATGATGATTTAAGCAAATACCTTTTTTAATCAAATCCATCTAAAGCTGTGTACTCACGGTGTATGTGAGCGGTGTTCACACTTATTGCAGGCGTATCGCCGTCCGTGTGACGTCACCACGTGAGTGCGGAGATGCCTCGCCGTCAGATATCTCATATGGCACACGTCACACTCAAACGAACCGCTGCGCTGTTTCAACAACATAATAAAAGTCAAGCAACTTTCCCAGAGGCCGGTTATGGGATGGGTGACCGATTGTTTTCTCGAGCTGTGTGGACTTTAATAGACTGGTAATGAACGTCACCAATGCCAGAACCAACGCGACAACGAATGCTTTCAGAAGCACTAAGGAGCTCGAGAAAAAAATCGGTCACCCATCCCATAACCGGCCTTTGAAAAGGTTGCTTTACTTCCTTTACCTAAGCGATTTGTACCCTGTATATCACTTAAAGATCACAAATAACCAATTAATAATAGTTGCTAACCTCATCATGTTTCTCTTTATGGTTCTCAAACGCTCTAATATCAACGAATCCTTTAAAACACAAGCCGCATTTGAACGGTGAGTTTATATAATTCAGAGACTTCTCTCTCTCCAACATTTCTTGGATTTGTTCCTTTTTGGTTAATATTATTTCGCGAGCGTCTGGTATCAATACTGTAAAATAAATGAACTCACTGCTTTATCGAGCTAGTTACTAACTCACTGTGTAAAGTGAGTGAGTAAATAACAAACTCACTGTTTTAGTGAGATAGTAAATTATTAACTCGCAGATTTCAGTGAGTGGGTAAATAATTAACTCGCTATTTTCAATGATTGGGTAAATAATTAAATCACTGTTTTATATAAATTAATCAATCATTAAGTCACTGCTTATAGTGAGTGATAAATAGTGACTGGCATATATGTATCTATCTTTTTGATTAGACACAAACAGCCTATAAAAAACTTTTTTTTAGAAGTGTTGACTTTATGAATTTAAATAGGGATTGATGACGTGTAATTTTTTTTTGTCTGTTAGGTTACGGATAAAATATTTTTTTGGAATGCCGCATGACGTCACACCTTTGTACGTGTTCTATAATTAGATAAACTCACATTTGTTACGATTTCTTGATTCGTTAACATTATTTTTGCTTTTTAATTTCACTTTGGATTTCTTTTTAATTTTAACATCTCTGATGCTCTTCCTTATATTATGCAGAGGTATTTCGTCTTCAGAATCCGTTAATGAATCATTATTTATTTCTAATGCTGGTACATTATCGATTTCATCTGAAACAAAACAATTATTCAATTAAGAACCTTATGCTATACTGAAAATATTATTTTATAAACAATAGAGAATAAATTAACAACATTCAGCCAGTTGTACAAACGTTATCACTAGTTTAAAGCAACATTGTCTCCAGACAATTAACATTAATTAAAGGCGTTATTAAACCTTAATGTACGTTTTTGCCACTAACTGTGAATTAGTCAAGAGAAAATCTAAATCTATTTATTATAACAGTCAAGTCTCCGCTCCTAAATGGAATTGTTAAATAAACGTAGGCATTATTAGCAATAGTTGTAGCTTGCTAGTTCAGTGCAAGTGAGTGAGTTTACTCACATAGTGTTATGAGTGTCATTTTATCAACGCAACTGTGAGTATGCCGTATCTTCCATTTTTAGAGTTACAAACCTAAAGGGTAAAACGGGAATCCTATTACTAAGGCTTCGCTGTCTGTCTGTCACCAAGGTATATCTCATGAACCGTGAAGGTTAGACAGTTGATATTTTCACAGATGATGTATTTCTGTTGCCGCTTCAACAACAAATACTAAAAACCAAAAACGTAATGTTTTTTTGCTTGTTTTTGGCCTATATTGATAACGACATTAGGTACACGCTTGAAATATTTACAGAATAACATTTATTTATATCATCATCAGTCCTTTATTTCGTTCCCACTGCAGGGGCTCAGGCCTTCCTTATAGATGGTTAAGGGGCACGGCCCATGACCCTCCACGCTGGCCCAATGCGGATTGGCGGGTATTAATGACTACAAATGCAGCCGGGACCAACACCTTAACGTGCCTTCCGAAGCACGGAGTAGCTCGCGATAATAATTTCTTGGTCATCCATCCCGTGACCGACCCTTGCGAAAGTTTGCTTAACGACAACGATCGCGGGCCGCTGTGCTTATCCACTGCGAGCTAGTCTTTATTTATATAGTAACTCTAAAAATAAATAATTAAATAAAAAATAAAAACATATTTAAGGGGGGCTCCCATACAACAAACATGATTTTTTTGCTCATATCCTGTACGGAACCCCTTGAAACCGACTGGCACTTGTCTTTTTTATTTTTATCAAAGGTCGGGTTGAAAAAGTCTTCATCAGCCCTTTTACGTCCCAACTGCAGGGGCTCAGGCCTTTCTTATGAATGATTAAGGAGGATGGGCCATCATGACCCTCCACGCTGGCCCAATGCGGATTGGAGGGTAATTGAAGAGATGAAACATCCAGTTGAAAGAGTCTTTAACTCAATAATTTAAAGAACTTAGTAATAACCCAATGATATATTAAGCAAAGATACGTTACTTTCATACTTATTTGCGGTGACATCTGAGCAGGATACTCTAAAGCTGCACACATTGACAAGTACGTATCAACCGTACGAAAGAGATGGAACATCCAGCCAGCGCGTAAGTGAAAGAGACGGACTGATTACAAGACTTGCCAATTGGCAAGTGTTCGAGGCTTCACTATACGTGCACTTATGACATATCTGCTTCTTTTTTACCCGACTGCGCGACGCAAATATAGTAATGTGTTTATCAGTCTATGTATGTATGTTTGTTTCTATGTGGCGTTCTAGAGACCAAATGCGTAGTCCGATTTTGATGATTCTTACGTCAATCGATTCGTCTTAATCTTGCGAGTGTCACTAAAGACATGACAGTAATCAAAATTCACCACAGCGACAACCAGACGCCATATTGACAAAATTAAAAAAGAAAAAATCGATGAACTATTTCAAGTGGGGTGTCGTTGAATAGGTATTTTAAAATCATCTTTAGGTTCCTTTTATCATTTTTCATTTTAAACAATAGTTTAGGATATATAAAGATTTAAAGTTGTTTAACAAAACAATAATTCTAGTTTTCTTACTTATTAATTTAAGTTTTTATTTAAAGTATAATTAATTATATAATATCATTGGTAATACCTGTTTTATTTTGATCATTCGGTTCATCATAGTCTATTTCAGATTTCACCGTCTCTATTTTGTATATGATCTGATGATTGAATTCTTCAGTGTCTGAAAACGTGACATTTTGTACGGGAGCCATTGCCATATTCCAACTAAGACCGGGTTGCTGTTTCACAATCACGCCAAGGGAATCTACTGTCATCTGAAAAAAGTATACATTTAAAATTATATAACTGTTACGGAACGACAGAAGATGTATTCCAGATTCCAGTAACAACGCAACGCGGTGTTTGATCTGCTCGTCGCTAGATGGCGTTGTGCGTCGCTGAATCGCGCACACCGATGTCGACGCGTCTATTATATATGGCAGAAAGGGTGGCTGTTTTAGAATATTTTTATAATGATGTGTATATTCAATTAATATACACATCGATTAATCGATCATAGTTTAACTTGTAATCAATGAATAATCGATTAATGTCAATGATTATTAAATAATTTTACCCCAAAAGTTTATTAATGCTTTCTGATTAATTCCATCGTATTTTAAAGGCATCTTAGTTAATGAAAAATAGTTAAAAATCCATTGTATATACTATACCAGCATTGTCAATGCCAAATGTATAGAATTAAACTACCTATACCCACGATTTCGTCCGCGTGGAAAGTAGCCTTAGTAATTCCTTATTACATAAGCTATCTGCCAGTGAGAGTCCCGTCAAAATTGGTCTAACCGTTTCAGAGTTTAGCCGGAACAAACAGACAGACAAAAAAAGAAAAAAATATTATTGTGGTATAGGTATGTGCCGTGTATACTTACATGTGGATCTAGTAAGAAACGGCTACTTTGTATTTACTAAAATAAAACTGTAAGATCCGTTCATACATTCATCGGGAGTTTCCCGCCCAAAGAGTAAAGTTACCTATTTGTTCGTGGGAGTATTCCAGGGTTGCCATAATAAGTAATAGAATATCTACTAATAATATTCACATTCGCGATCCGCTAATGGTTGCTGAACCATCGAAGTAAAGTAAGTAGGTACTATAATAACGTTCCAAACTATTCCTATTGCTAACGTTTTAAAAAACAATCTATGTCTATTCTCATTTACAAAGTATTAGTTCAGTGTCTAATTCGTACTTATATACTGTGGTGTATCACAACAATCACTAGATGGCGCTGTGCGAATAGAGCATCTCAGTGTGGTTTACTCTTTGCGTTACATTGTCTTATTCCTAAGCTTGACATACCATTCAGTACATACACAAATAATATTTATCCACAGCTTGTACCATAACACAATTTTGCTTACTAGCTGAATGTAAACACTATTATTAATATTATATTATAAATGTGAAAGTTTCTTTGTTTGCATGTTTGTCCGTCAATCAAGCATAAACTATTGAACGGATATTGATGAAATTTGGTATACAGATAGGGCATTAGCTCACTTAAATAATAGGATACTTTTTTTTCCACTAAACATTTCCCTAGAGACCTCGCGGGTGAAGCCGCTGACGAAAGCTAAAGCTCAAGCTTTCGTCAAAATAAATTTGATCCAATGTCTACTCATTTTCACTGGCACTTTTTGTTCCAAAGAAAAAAATGTACACATTATATAACTCTTCAACTTCAACCATGTTTTAAACATATAAATAATTTGATTTTGAATTGAATAAAATATATATATTATAATATCTTCAAGACGATCGGTCCTGCGCTGCCAGCGTCCGGCGACTTCCGCATTCGCCATACCGGGACCTTTTCGCCCCAATGGCGGATCTACTCATTCCCAATTCGTCCACATAGAAAAAATTACTCCCTCCATTGCCCCCCGAATGACCTTAAGCCTTCTTATGAGAGCCATAGTGGCCGAAACGTTGCAACGAAACGTGGTCGCTCACTATGGGTTATAATTATAACTTTATTTACCATTAAATCTGAACTTATCAGACGTGATAACAGCTGATTGGCCTTTATTGATTTTTCCTTAAACTTTTGGAATCTCTTCATCATATAATAGCAAATGTAGCACAGACATACAGGTCTCGAGTCTTTCATTTCCAGCTGAAACAATATAATATACAAGGTTAATAAATAGCTCGATGGTGTAGTAGATAAGCGCCGCGGCCACGATGAGTAACGTAAAAAGGATTATCTCGAGCTATTCCATGCTTCGGAAGGCACGGTAAGCCGCTGCAGTCGTTCATACCTTCCAATCCGTTTTGGGCTTGCGTGGTAAGTTATGGCCTATCCTCCTTAGCCATCCATAAGGATGGCCTGAGCCCTGAGTTGAGTTGGGACGTAAAAGGGCTAATGATGAATGAAAGATGTTCGTAATAAAATATATTTGCACAATGCTATACTGGAAAATATTCATAATGGAAAATACTTAAAAAATCCACTTACCCCTGGTATTCTGAGATGGGATTCAAACCCACAACCTTTCGCAATTCGGCCTTTTGATAAAAATACGCTCTGTAGTAGCGAAAAAGTAACAATTGCTTGAAAAATTCGTAACCTTACAGTCCTGGGTAGCTCAATGGTTAGAGCAGTCGCCCGGATTACGAAAGGTCGGGGGTTCCAGTCCCATCTCAGGGTACCAGTAACAAAATTGATTTTTTAAGCATTTTTCATTAAGATTACCATAATATGTCTTTTATACATAAATTATGTCTACATTCATCACATTTCAGTTTCTTAACTAACCTACTAACTTCAAACTCTGAAATGTACATAACTATTTGAAAAACAATAGCTGAAGTAGGATTTTTATCTAAAGTATCAAATAACTCATTACAATTGTTTTGATATATCTCAAAACTCTGTTTAAGACTTTTGTTTTTAAAACTAAAGCAGTACAATTTTTTTTTATCAGATTCATCAAATCGGTGTAATCTTGCAAAATTAATAAATTTTATTAATTAAAATAGTTATTAATTAAAATATTGACATTTTGACAATCTGTTCTGCACATGCGCGTCTATTGTTATTATATATTGTAAGTCAACTCTTCGTAAAGCTATTGTCGGTGCTAATTGTATTTTATAAAATATATATTTTTGGTGGTAAATAAACTCATGTGATCTAAAAGCTCCCTGGTCTTTCTCTATACCTGTTTTACCATCGGGTATCAGCAAGAACATACATGAGCAACAATTCTTCACTTAAGCATTACCAGAGAAGTTCCTACCTTAGCACTGGGAATATTATTAATTATCTTTATTAAATAAATAGTAGCCATAGGAAATAGATTTTATTACCTGCGAATCTGTAATTTGTTCGTATAGCTCTTGTAGAGGTCCGTTTAATATTGAAAACATACGTGAATCGGATGCCAAGCACACTCGGCATGCTAATAAATAAGACATGACTACAGTTTAAAAAGAGTAAGTCAATCTTTTAGGTGGACCTCTAAGGAACACAAATGTCGAACTGTGAAATCACGCTAAAACTTTCGCAGTTAAAGAAATCTATCACGACGGCTGAAGCAATTAGTAGTTAGAACACAAATTAACACCATACACAAACAATAACAAAAACCATAGACATAAAAGAAGAGGACCGGCCATACCTACGAAAAAAGCGTATATGCCTAAACTTCAAATGCAAATTCTTCGATGGCGGATTGTCATAGGGCGTGACCCAAGATATCGATATTTGTATCGACATTGAAGTCATATTAAATAAAAGTTAGTATTTCGTGAAACTGCTACAATACTACTACTTATTAAATAATGTAATATAATTTTCATTGTTAGGGGCATGGCTAAACTATTACCTATTACACTTCTATTCATTTCACACTTAGGTACCAATCCTATTTATGATTATTATTAATTAAATTGAAAAATTCACGCCAGTATCAAGAAAATAATATTTTTTTTAAAGTGGCGTGAATTTATCAATTATTTATAAATCATTAAGCAATCTTTTGCTCGTATTTTGTTGGACATCTAAAATTTCTTGCGTTCTTTGTTCTTGCGACTCCGTTGCGTCACTATAGTAAATATAACATATGTTACCAGCGTATGATGGCGCTTCCCACGGGTAAAAGATTATTCGTATTCCAAATCTCATCAAAATCCGTTCAGTAGTTTTTACATGAGAGTAACCAACATCCATCCTCACAAACTTTCACATTTATATTATTTAATAATATAATTTTATAATATGATTGTACCTCGATAAATATGTTTCTTTTTCCTCTAATATAGCCAATTTTACATAGTTTTAAGAACTATAGTACCAAAATATATATCTTAAAAGTTTTACAATAATATCAATCGTGTTTTATAATTATTTCCATATATATTGTCAAGTTGACATTTTGCAATTATAATTAAATAGTTTTTTTAACATAAGTTTAATTTTCCATCCACGGGAAGTGTGACTACTGTCCAAGATAACTACCACGAATCCAAGATAATGAGTCGATTGACGAATGAATTATTATGCTTTTTTTTGTCTGTTATATATTTTTTATTGTTTTCGTGGAAAGTGACATTTTAGTCTAATGAAGTCATTTTTTATTTTTCAGTACGAAATTAAACAGGGTGCAAAAGCAGCCCTTGCAGTTTCTTACCGGTTCCTTTCTTACAGTTTCTTCTTTTCTCGGTACAAGGTTTCCCGCAATAGATTGCTGAACTATAAGCACAGAGTTTCGACTTTCTTATATGCTTGTAACTAGTAAGCCAACTTGTCTATAAATTTTTTCAATAAATTGTTTTGACTGAATAAATTTCGCTTCCTCCTCATTAAGTGAGATACCGTGCGTACTGTGTCACAATTTTAGTTCAGAACATCTTGTTTAGTAGTAAACACAGAAAACTTGAAACACCTACATAATCTTTGTATTATATTATTGGTAAAAGAACATAAAAATACTGTAAACTTTGATGAATAAACAAGAGAAAATAAAGAAAACAAAGTTGGTGATGAATAAGTAACAATTGGCATAACAGTCACATTATTAAAGAAGTAACAATTGGCATTTTATTTAAAAATTTGGTTAGCAAGAAGAAAACAGCCGATTAATCAATAGGCAAGCATACAAATATTTTCTCAGCACTAAAACAGTCTGCAATTCATGTTCTGTGAACAATCATGATAACGGTCAGCAATTTAAATTCAAAAAGGTAGCGTATTTTATGATGCATCAGCAAAATAAACATCCACGCCGCAAAATAATTATTTGGGTATTAAGATAATACTATTGAACAGCAAAGAAAACCTTTAACTATGCCTTTAATTTGATAAGTGTGCATATTTTAATTTTTATTAAAATTATTTAACTCATTTTATTGTATATTTTACTGGGAGTATATTATGATCAGAATTTTATATTTTAATATTATTATATATTGCATTCTGATTTTTTTCAATTAAAATAGTCGTCATATGACCGCAAGACTAAAAATAAGGTACATTTATAGAATAACAAAATGACTATATAAAAAAACTAAATAAATAAATCAGTAAAATCAAATGAAAATTAACTAAGTGTAATAGACATTTTTTTTTTAATAAGTAAAAAGCAATTGTCAAAAATTCTTACCAGAGTATTTGATTGGCAATGCATCATCGCGTAATTTTATTATATTTAAAGTTCGATTCAAACAACTTTCCCTAAAATGAAGTGAGCAGATAAAAGTAACTTTTTCATTACATTTAATATTTTCTTCTTCTATGTAACTCGGCCATTTTCCTCTTTTGTTTCATCTTTTGGTAATCTAAAATAATTAATATATTTTTAAATATTAAAATTATCGATATAAACCATATGTTAAAGTAACGACACTAGCCATGTAAACAATATTATTTACGGACCGAAATATTATAAAAATATAAACGAAAAGAGCAATATAGCATAAAAAGAACACGCCAAAATACTATATGTATCGATTTATACACGCAATCATTTTCAGAATAACTTACTTTCGTTTTAAATACTGTTATTCCAAGAAAGTGTTTAACTTACCGGTGAAACGTAATATTGCTCGGTTTGCGGGATATTGATGACGCACAACCAATTATACAGCACCTAGGCATTGTTTTGCATAAATAATTTACAATGTTCTGCCATGAAAGTTATATAAATTAAAGTTATAAATGAAAATAACCACAAAACTTATAACACTGACAGCTAAACTACTTCCGAGAATACGCAAAGCAAATTTGCAAATGGCTGACAGGTGGTACGATAGCTATATCTCATGACGTCACGTAAAAAATTTTGAACTGTCACACTAGTGTTATCTTTGTTTCCTAAAGAAACTTCTTATTAGTTAAAAAAAGACAACATGATGTTTTTGATGTCAACTTCAGATTGCATGATATTTATATAACCATAGAAAATATTTCCACTCTACCTTACTCTATGACAAAAACCCACAACAAAATTGTGTTTTTGATAGTGACAGTGAGTGACTGTCAAGTCAATGTCAAAGAGTAAAGTATATAATAGGGGCTAAAGTATGAAATTGCCGATTTGTACTGAAAATCGAAGTTTTTATTTTTTAACAAATTTATTTAACCAAAATAGTTACCATTATTATCTATACATTGTTGCCATCTAATAGGAAGGTCATTTATGCCTTTGCGATAGAACTCTGAGGATCTAGACTGCACAAACTGTGTGAAAGCATTTTGTACTGCCTCCTGGGAAGAAAACTTCTTTTCACGTAGATAATTGTCCAAATCACAAAAAAATGGTAGTCCGTTGGAGTAAGGTCTGGCGAATACGGAGGATGACGAATGGTTTCTCACTGCAGGTGCAGTTCCTTAAGGGTCAAAACGGTTACTCGTGCTGTATTAGGTCTCGCGTTGTCATGGAGCAATAATGGTGAAGATCGATTCATGAGTCGGGGCTGTTTTACTGCTAGTTTTACCAACATTGTTCGGAGTTCGGCACAATAGACATCTGCTGTTATTGCTTGACCCAGATCGGGGAAAACTATAGTGAATAACACCATGTTGTGACCACCAAACAATTACCATTACCTTTTTATTGGTAAGTTTTGCTTTAGGACACCGTTGTGGCGTTTGACTTGGAGGCAGCCATTGCATTTTTCTTTTATGGTTATCATAAAGAATCCACTTTTCATCACATGTCTCAATTCAATCCAGTGGCGTAGCTAGGTAACTAGGGCCCTGGGGCAAATAAAGAAATGAGGCCCACTACTATCAAAACCTGGTAACGTTTTTTGAAGTAAAATCATTTAATATACAAATACTTTAAAAATGCTAAGCAACTTTATCATCAGCTCTCTTTCGTGCATGGGCAGGTAATAAAACTATTAAACACTAACAACATAAATTACAATTATTTTTATACTTGGTGTAGGTATTGGGCAATAAAACGAAATAGAAAAGATTCAAGAGTTTATTATATATTTATTTATTCATAGAGACGTTGCACCAGCTTACTGTTATTTAACCTATCGCGATGCAAGCTATTTACAAAAATTATTAATAGTAATATTTTGTCCAGAAGTATTTGCAGAAGGCTGACTAAAAAAAACTTGTCAATTTTGGGCAATTTTTGTTTACTTTCTTCTTTTTCTTGGCGTTATTTGCATTTCTAATTTATTTATACAATATTTATGTAAGATTGTACTCAATTAGGTACTCACTGTTCATGACAACGTTACAAGTAAAAGGAAAGCGAAACGTAATGATATGATTCAAAACGTCGTTGGGGAATCCCCGGCAAACATTTTATCGCCGCCAGTGTTACCACATTTGACGGTTTAAAAAATGACAAAAAAACATCACGTAATTAAGGGACGGCCCCCTACCCCATGTGACGTGTATTTTTCACGGTATTTTGAGTTATATAGTGAGAAGCCGAAATCTATAGATTTCTTTACGTAACTATGTTTACATACTATTGATAATCAAATAAAATTGGACTTTTGTATGGACCAGTACAAAAAATGTATTGACATACGCTTACTTACTCCTGATACATTAACTTTTTAACCATTCTCGAAAAAAATCTTGACTCAAAGTTCACAATCGCGAATCACAAAAACGCATATCGATAAATAATAATATGCAGATATTGATATCCATCAAATTGATGAAAACATTAATAACACTGTCAACCCACACAAATAATTTAAGGGAATTCCCTATTTATAACTTTGGTTTTTCTCACAACTGAGTTGCCATGATTAAACTCGAGTTGTCACCTGTCATATTTATTTTGAAAATGGGAGAAATTTTTAAAAGTTGAGTTCGATTGAGATTTTCTGGTAAAGATTCGAGGGTCCCCTGAGCTTGAAGGCCCCGGGGCACTGCCTCGCCTGGCCCCTTGGTAGCTACGCCATTGAGTCGATCCAATATTCCTTCATTTCTGTACCGATTCAACAAGGCAACATAAATGTCAACAAGCGTTTCTTTCTGCAGATCAGTCAAATCATGTGGCACCTATTTTTCGTATTTTTTTATTTTATTAATTTGACACAAATGAGACAATATTGTGAGTAAGGTAACATTGAACCATGTCGATAATTCCTGGGTACTTTGACTAGGATCAACTTCTTTCTTAATTCATCATTATTCACCTGAGTGCGCGCGGTCTTCCTCGTGCCTCGTTCTTCAAGTCGAAGTTTCCATCACGAAAGCGTTTAAACCAAAATTGCACGGTGCGTGCATTAGCAGACCCTTCTCCAAACGCAACATTGATATTGGGGGCTGTTTCTGCCGCGTTACTTCCGCGTCGGAACTCGTAATAAAAAATCACTCGAATTTTCGCAGTATCCATATTTCTTGTCTAAGTTGAATAATAAAAACAATTGAAAGTCGATATTCAAATGATTCACATTTTTCAAAAGAAGAACATCATAGAACCACGTGAAAGAAGTTTCTTTCGAAAATCTCAAACCAAGAAGATTCTATGTCAATCAGGAACCTTTTACAATAAAACGGCAATTTCATACTTAAACCCCTAATATTACCCAACGGCTGCTGAAGGCCATAGAAGCCAGGACCGGTAAAACTTATAAAAAAAAACTCTTTGATTTCCTTAGATATCATAGGTACTAACTACTCTTTGCTCTTTGATTTATACTGTCTGTGTTTATAACCTCAAAAATACACGCTATCCCTAAGCGGCATTTATTTTTATTAATATGTTGTTTATTTAAAATGCCGAAAATCCACATCGACGAGATTTACCCAAAGAATTCTGTGTATCCAATGGTAGTCAATTTCCAAAATGGTTATGTGACGGACGCATTACAATCTCAAAGTTGTGTACTGCTACAGAACAAAAACAATGGTGAAAAAGCTTTAGCTACAAAGATATCTGGACTCATTTATTCAGGTAATGAAGTTAAGGATGATTTCAAAACATTGATACTAGCGCGAAACAAAATAACCGGGAAAGTGCGGTTAATAGAAACGGGCATTGCAGAACTCAAGCCAATGTTAAAAACCGACAATAATAAAACAAATACTGAATTGGATACGAGTTATCTGGAATTAAGTAGAAAATTTGGTTCGAAGAAGCATAAAAAAATTGTCGAGCATCGTGAAAAACTCAAAGTGAATGTTCAAACCGTAACAGAACAAATGCATAATGTCACAGTCAACATAACAGAAGATCAATTTGACTTATCGTCATATATCAAAACAGATTCTGATGATTTCTATATACCTCCAATAAACAGAGATGCCGATAAACCTGAAGACGTTTACGATTTACATAAAATATTGAGTAAAGAACAGTACGATGAAATATACTCGGAAATGGAAAAGGAGAACTACAAGTCTGAATTGTTACCTTGGATTAAAGACATAGTAGAAACAAAGAAAAACATGCCAGAAGAGTTAACAGTACTAGCATTATATGCAAGCGTTTTACTGAAACTGTTTTCAATTCTCACAAAGGAAATCGTGAAAAAGAACTTTGTCATATGTGCTGCATCACCGACTCTTAACAAGATTGTATTACAGAATTTTACAACAAATGTGAATGGAAAAAGGAACCGACCATTACAATATAAAGACAAAGCGTTTTGTCATGCTTTAGTCTTTTTACTTTTGATTAATAACTTAAAATATGATTTAGATGAAATTAGTAAAAATGTTAAATTCAGTTTGAAAACTTTTATGGCTAAATTTAAAGTAATAGGTGCTACAATTGTTACATCTGGCAGTAAAAAAATAGCTCAGCTAAAACTGCCACTTAGTACTGTTAGTACTGGCAGAAGAAAAAGTGCTAAATTTTAATTAATTAAAATGCTATATTATAAAAATAATACTTTACTGTTTTTTTTTAGCATATACAAATTTAAAATATACTCATCATAAGCCTATTAAAAATCCCTAGTCCTTAAACGAAAAAACCCCTAAAAATTATGTTATATAAATATTAAATATAATAGTAACAGAAGAATCAAATTTGGTATAACCATTACAGAGGAACAAAAGTATTAAACATTTCTAGCATTGCCTGCACATTTTTTGGAAATATTTTATTTTTTAGATAATCTGTACACAAAGAAACGAAAAGAAGACCCTGCAAGTTAAAATATTTACAAAGTTCCCAATTTTTCAAATTTGAGTTTTTTAATAAGTTAGTTATAAGGAACGGAAATGACTGTCTTTGGTCCATTCGATTCCTGCAAAAATCAACTTTTGCTAAAGTCACCATCTAGTGGAGGTGCTTTTTAGTGCCTTCGTTTTTTTTTTAAACTTCCTCATTATGATATGAAATAAACTGAGCGAAACATTCGGCGAAATCCATAAGGGCAACACCAATAATTAAAAAGAAAAAGAAGACGAGTTTGGCTCAGGTTTTATTGATTTTCTTGGTCATTCAAATAATCACCCGCACAAAAGCAATAGTGACTTCAAACGTTACATAATTCCATAAATCTATAGGACGTACGCTATACCTTGGAAAGGGATTATGATAAATTTTAAGATAATACAAATATATCACTGATAGAAATAAAAAAAAATCAACTACTACAGGATCAAAAATTCAACAGAGGTTCACAGAACTTTCTATATCAAATCATTCACATCTAGTATTAATTTTTAACAGACTCCAAAAGAAGGAGGTTATATGTTAGACGACTATGTGTTTTTTATATATGTATTAAAGACAGATATAAAAAAAAATTTTTTTTTGCCTATGTGGGCCCATTTAAATTTTATCGAAATCGAATCAGTAGTTTTCATTTATATTTAACAAAATACGTTTGTCATCACATATAATCTTAATAAAAAGTTGATATGGTAAAACGTGGCCCATTTCACCCAAAAAACAAAAAACTCATTAAAATCTGAAAGGATATTCTATGTTCAAAGACTATGTATATTTTTACCAGACTACGGCAAATCGAAAAGGAGGTATATAAAGTAACTATGTTCATCGATTTATTCTTGAATTGTGAACCAATTTTTATAAAACCAACTGTTTTCGTATTAGCGAATTATGAAGCTTCCCCTATACTTTTAAAAATCGATTCAATAGTATCAGAGCCCCAAAACAAAAAACAAGCAATCAAATCTTAGCTCTTTATAATATGATTAATTATAGATTACTGGAAAAAATATATAGGTATTGTATATAAATATTTTTAGTGTCACCTATTGTATAAAAATATCAATATTACTGAAAAACATGAAATAAAAAAGTTTTTCAAAAAATAAAACCGACTCCAAACTTCAAAAAAAAAGGATAAATAATATCTCAAAAGCGACGGACGGGGAGGTCTTATGTAGGTTACTAAATAAAATATAACGCTAACACCTTTTTTCAATTTGAAGTCAAGTCTATTTTTTTTTTAATTTTTAATAATATTACTCAGTAAAGGAGATTGTTGGGGGACTGTTAATGAAATATTAAAACGACAAAACTCCTTGGTGTTAAATATGGCTTATTTTTCACAATGTAAAGTGGTAGAGTGCACTATCATACAGTTTATCATTTTACGTTACATTTATTTGATATGAATCGATTGAAGAGTACATATCTTATATGAAATGAAACAGGAAGAAAAAAGCAGCCCTTGCCGAGTTTCTTGTCGGTTCTTTTCGGTACAGAGTCTCCTGCATTAAACTTACGAACCGATGGCATAGAGTTTCGACATTCACAAGCGCTTTGTAACAGCCTACACTGAATAAATTTATTTTATTTGATTAGACAGAATTTTGATTAGATCATTCATTATCATTTGTAGTACTCTCTGGCTCCATCATCTCCTGAAGCGCACTCAAACCTGTAGACTCAGCATCACTCATTTCAGCCGTACAAAGATCACTCAAGATAATTTTCCCTTTAAAATCGTAGTTTGAAAGCTTATACCTTTGAACGGAGTACTCCAAAGAATTATATGACGCACAGCAAGATTGACACTTAAATATCACAGAGTCTTTGAGATTCCTCAGTTTCTGATAAATGTTGAAATGCAGATCGTCGGTAAAACTCTTAATACATTCTTCGCAATCCACATTGAAGTTCCGCCTCTTCGAACCGAACGTGGCTAATTCTTCAACGTCAAAATCTTCATGAAATTTCTTTATATGCCTCTTCAAAGTTTTACGAGTACTAAAATCTTTTATACATATAATACACCGAGGTAAAACTTTCTGCTTTATATTAGACACTAAATTTACGTGGCAATGTTCATTGTGCTGCTCAAATTTATCTTGGCCTTTAAAAACTAAGTTGCATTCTTCGCATTTGTAAATTTCGTCCTCAGCCAAATGCTTTGTTTGCAAATGAATCGTAAGAGCTACGTTAGAACTGAAGGAGACAGAGCAAAGATCGCACGGATAAGTATTCATGTTGAAAGAGTGTACTAATTTCAAATGAATTTTACAAGATTTTGCTGATTCAAAGCGCTTATGACATATATGGCATTGAGGGAACATTGCAGAATTTGGATGTTTCGTCCTTACGTGTTTCCTTAAGCTTCTCTTTTCCTTGAATAGAGTCTCGCATTCAATGCATTTGTACCTTTGCATACCCAAATGTGTATACTCAATGTGTCTTCGGATATTTCTTTTAGATTTAAATAGTTTATCGCAGTAATCACATTTGGACCAAGAGTCGTTATTATGGACTATTTTGATGTGGGAAGCTAAATAGTATTTGTTGCTACATATTTTCCCACAATATTCACATTCGACAGCCTCTTCTGTTGTATGTTTGAGCTTAGTGTGATGTTTTAGTGACCTATCGCTGTAATATACTCTGTCGCAATGTGGACATTTATAGTTATCAGAACAATCGTCCAAATACGTAGATGTTACGTTAGAATCAGCAATTTGAGATTGCGGATGAAATATACGCGTGTGGAATTCCAAACTGGAGATGTCTGTAAATAATTTGTCGCAGTGACTGCAAGAATTAACGTTCGCCGGGGGCAAACAAACTTTCTTATGTTGGTTCATGATATCTCGACTGTAAAACTTATTGAAGCAGACGTTGCACGTAGATAAAGAGTATTCCTTGTCGTGGATTACTTTCATATGGTCTTTTAATTCGTATACAGTACAAAAACTGTCATTACAAAATTCACATTTGTAAAACACTTTGTTATCCTCTTTCGAACTGTCCTGTTTCAGAAGGGATTTTCTGCAATAATTATAAAATGTTTTAAACGAATGCTCCATCTTGACATGCTTTCTCAAAGAAGTTTCATCATCAAATGTCTTTGAACAAGACTCGCATTGTAGACTATTTGTAGAATCTGCATCACTGAGTGAATTGTCGTTTTTATGAAACGATACTACATGCTCCTCTAGATTCTCTCTACCGATAATACCCTTGCCGCAGTGTTCACAATTGTAAACTTCCCCATCATCAGAATAATGTCTGGTCCTGATGTGCCTTCGTAAGCTTTGATTTGACGTATACACTTTTGGACAAATTTCACATCTGAACTCTCCTCTTTCTCCATGAAACATTTCGACGTGACGTTTTAAATTTCTATTATTTGTATACACTTTATTGCACAGATGACATTTTATTGTACCTTTATCGGATACATTATGCATTGCCTGTATATGAGTAACTAAGTAATGTCTTCCTTTAAACGATTTTTTACAAGTATCACATGTTAGGTATTCCATATCAGGATTATGGAGCTGGTTAGTGTGTCTTTTTAAATTTCTTTCAGTGGTAAAGGTTTTTTCGCACATTTTACATTTGATTTCCGGTCCAACGCCTTGTAAATGCACTGTTATCATGTGAGAATTAATATTTTGTTTCCTAGTGAATATTCGACCGCACAGATCGCATTCTGGGAACGGTTGACCATATCTGTTGTGGCCTCTCGACAGATGGAGTTGTAACCCAGCTGGACTGCCGATAGTTTGGTCGCATATCTCGCAGTAACATGACGAATTGAGATGACAGTTCTCTATATGATTTTGTAGGTTATATTTCCTCGTGAAGGTACGACTACAGTAGTCGCAAACGAAATCTAACATACTTGCGTACATGATTGGAGATTGTTGTACCTGAAACAGAAGATGTTGCCATTTACTTTGGTTTCTATGCTTTTTACTTGTAGTACAAGTCTTTGATCCACAGCAAATGAGCGATCAAGCAAGTGAGGACTTAGGATCTTGGTTGCTTTAATAAGGCAACTTTTTTAGTCTCTAGGGGGAGTGAGGGGGGCTTGACGACGCCCTTGTTTCTATGCTATGTAAATTGTTTTGATAAGATCCTGTGATATTTATGGCGCGGTTTTTAAACTTTTACTATAATGTATAAATAGTCTATTAGTAAAAAATACTGATAAACTAAATATAATTATAGAGATAAAATATTAAATACGTATTTTTTACCACCGCCCAAGGGAAGAAAATGATGTTGAAACTTTGTATGGAAGTCTGTCATATTTGACGCAACAAACCATATTATTTTACAGATTAAAAAATGAATAAAGTCCTATTTCAGCAAAAGTGAATAAAAGTTTAATAATTTTCTAAGTTTCCATCCCTACCTACCTCTATGGAGGTGAGATAAAGTTAGAGGTAGTGCCTATGCTTTTTCTCAAAAAAGGGCTTCAAATTTTTTATGATTGGAGTTTTTGAGAAAATGCTATAAATTTGTAAAGCGCCACAAGTTGTATTAATTAATTACCTAAACTTTACTCATTTATAATATTTTACCAAATTCATTCTTAAATAGCTGACCTGACAGATGTTCTCCTGTCTTTATTATGAATATTGAATTCAAATAGTTTTTTTACATCCTATTTGACGATATTTGCACTCATTCTGTCAATTCAATGTCAAATGTCATAAGGTTACATTTAAAAACTTTATATCATCCAAAGCACTTAAGATTAAATTATATATAATTTTTATGATGGTTAAATATTCTTGAATTTTTTAATTTTCCACACAATTTTGTTATTTTTTCTTTCATAAGAACCTTCTCCTGACAACAATAAACACAACAAAAAGGAATTAGTGAAATCGCTGCAGCCGTTCACTTGTGATGGCGTGTTTAAGGGAAATAGGGATTAATTTTATATTATAAATGAGCATCCATCCAGATAGCAAAAGATTGTGGGTTTGAGTGCCATCTCGGGGTACCTTAGGCTGGTGGACATTGAGCATGTGTTTTTTTAATAAAACACACTACACACACAATTAATGAATATACATAAAACAATTGCCCAATTTATGATTTATTTGTTCTTGGGCAAAAGAAATTTGAGATTCACAAAAGTAAGTTTTTTGAAGTGTAATAATATTTTATAAGGATATCTGGAACAGTTTACAACATTCCATTGATACTTTTAAAGTTTTTTATATATGAAAAAAAACATAAGAATCAGTTTTAAAGTGATTCTTGTGGCTGCTTAAATCTACTATTAAAAAAATACCTATTAAAAAAGTTTATTATAAGGTATCCGATTATATAACAGATAAGAATGCTTGGACTTAAGATGATCCAGCAACTAGATAGGTGATTAATTCTAAACTCTTTATATATCAAAAATTATCTTGTTTTCATTATTATTAAATGATTATGTTATCATTATAAGACCTCTTTATTTATAATGTATTGATCTGGTAATGACATGGTTTTTATGAATGTCATTACTTCTATTAGAGCTGGTGAGTTTCTTGCTTGTTCTTCTTATCAGCCAAAAGACGTCCTGAATAGTAGGGATAAAAAATATTGGACGATTCAAAAGGACCTTAAAGAAGTCTATTTGAAAAAGATTATTTTGTCTTTGAGTTTGTTTGTTTCATCAAATAGGCTCTTTAAACTACTGGATAGAGTTTAAAATTATACAGGATTGATATAGACTATAATATACGCTCGCGAAGTCACGGGAAAACAACAAGTTAATTCATAAAATTTAAGTTTGGAAGGTCTAGAAATATTGTGTAGGTTTTTAAAATGGAAATTTAGGCAAAGAAATGTAGAAGATCAGACAGTTATTGGAACAACCATAAGCTCATTACTGGATTTAATTGATTAGTGAAATATGTATTATTAATTTAATAACAATATATAAAGCAAACACCAAGCCAACGCAACTAAAAATAGGAAAACGTTAGCGTTCTGTTATTGTTCATCGAAGATTGTGTTACTACTAGCGGAACAGTAGCACTTACCTTATTTTAAACTGAATAATATTGGAGGGATTTGTTACCAAAGCCACACATTTTCAACACAACGAAATGTTTACGATTAAAATTAATTCAATCCAAAGTCATTTTAATATTAGACAACAATAAACGCTAATGATGTTTTAAAACCGACTGACTTAGGATTGGGCAAAACCTATCGATATTTTTTCTGAACAAGATCGATATAAATTATATTTTTACCGAGATATATCAACTTTTGATATTTATTTTCAGAAATCAAGTTCACAAAAACATCGATATATTTTTTAAAGTTCTGCTCTCTGCTTTTGCGTCACATCATTTATTTCATAAATTTTGAAAAAGGGTAGGTAAGTTTGAAAGAGTTTAGTTTTTTCGCTTCAAACAAACAAAAATTACAGTCTGTAACCTGCTTGTCTTTTTTGTTTGTCTATGACAATGACACTGCTTGTTGGTTTGGTTGGTATCACTGAGAGTGCTCCTGGATGTCAATATCAGACAAATACTGGTTTGTTTGAATAATCTAATATTTGTTGTGTTATCGATGTTGTTTTCTTGGTTTTATGTACCTATTTTAAATATTTAAACTGATGTCAAAACAGCCAGGTATGTATTTGCTTTAAAATTTCGAATATTTTGTAAATTTTTATAGATAATTGATTATTGAGCAGAAAATATCGATATATCAATGAATGATATTTTTTTGGAAATATGTAATATTTACGATACATTTGACATCCCTAGACTGATTGACATTGAATGAATGAATGAATGAATGAATGAATGAACACTTTATTGTACTTGAAAATAAAATCAATATAACAAATTAATAACAATAAACAGTACAATTGGCGGCCTTATCGCTAAAAAGCAATATCTTCCAGGCAACCAAAAGTTAGACTGGACAGTTACATAAAAAAGATGGGTAGTAAATGGTGTCCTACACAGTTGAAATAACAATTTTCCATACTAATATATACACACATACATATATAAATATATAAATATATAATTGTATAATAATAAATATACAATAGCCTAATTTAATATTCAGTAAGTGACAGATAGGTAATGGTCTTTTACCTTATTTTTAAAGACATTCAATGATGGTGCACGCTTTATATCATCTGGTAATTTATTCCAAAGGCGGACACCCTGAACTGCAAAAGACTTGTCGAGAAACTTTGTTGAATGGATTGGCGTCTGCAGTTTTAGGTTCTCTGACGATCGCAAGACACGGGAGTGCGTATCGTGAAGGTAATTAAAACGTTCCCTGAGATACGTTGGAGAGAAAGGATTAAACAGTATACTGTAAAGCAAGGAAACAATATGGGCATTCCGACGAAGACGAATCGGCAACCACTTGAGCTTAGTGCGAAAATCAGATACATGATCATATTTGCGTAATCCAAATATGAATCTTATACTAAAATTTTGAAGCCGCTCAAGTTTATTTAGTTGCTCCTCAGTTAGATCTAGATAGCTGACATCGGCATAGTCCAGGATTGGTAGAAGAAGAGATTGTGCAAGCGCAGTTTTAGTTGCTATTGGTAAAAAGTTACGCAACCGCCTCAAAGAACCAGCAGCAGCAAAGGTTTTACGACTAACTTCCTCAATTTGTGACCGCCATGTTAAGTTTTTATCTATAGCTATGCCTAAATTTTTAACACAGTCACTGGGGGTCAAAGTAATTCCACCAAATGAAATCGCAGGTAAACATGACCAGTCAATTTTATTAGTCATTACGGGGCTGCCAGCTACCATGACTTGAGTTTTTGAAGGATTAACTTTTATTCCGTAACACTTGCTCCAATCAAAGACAAACTCAAGGTCACGGTTTACAGTATTGATGGCAAAAGTTAGTTGGTCAGGAGTAGCTTGGGAATAAATTTGTAGATCATCTGCATAAAGGTGATAGGATGAAACTAGTTGTCGTGAAATTGAGCTAATAAATATAGCGAAAAGTAATGGAGAGAGAACGCCACCCTGCGGCACGCCGGCAGATATGTTGCACCAAGTGGAAAGGGAATCCTCAATGCGTATTCGCTGACGGCGTCCAGACAGGTAACTATGAAACCAATCAACCACTGCTGGAGATATGTTAATAGAGCGTAATAAGCCAAGCAGAATATCAAAGTCAACGGTATTAAATGCGTTACTGAAGTCTAGTAGACAGAGAACCGATACTTTTCCATGTTCCATTCCTGACCTGATATCATCTGTAACATTTACTAGTGCAGTGGTGGCACTATGACCAGCACGGAAACCTGATTGATAAGGATTTAGGAGATGATTTTTGAAGAGGAAAGTGGATAGTTGGTTGTGAATGAGGCGTTCCAGAACTTTAGAGAGGAATGGTAGTATGGAAATCGGTCTATAGTCTGAAAAGGATTGTGGTTTGGATTTTTTAGGTAACGGAGTAACATAAGCATCTTTCCAAGCAGAAGGAAAGATACTCGTATTAATGGATTGGTTAAATATATGAGAGATAATAGGAAGAATTTCATCTAGGATGGGAATAATCATTTTCCTACTAACAGAGTCGCCACCCACAGCACCAGAAGTTATTGACATAATGCTCTTCTTAACATCACAGTCAGAAAATTGACGAAGAGAAAAACATGAGTGATCCGGGCACGGAAGAGATGAAAGATAATTTAAAGTATCAGACTTGCTTGATGTATCGCAGTCATATGAAGAGGAAAAATGTTTATTGAGTAAATTAATATCTAAACTACTAGAAGAGGATATTTGTCGTTGTTTTCCTATGCCCAGAGATCTTAGAAATTTCCAGACTTTCGCTGGATCTTCGACTTCGACAGAGTTATGAATGAAGTGGCGTTGAGCATTCCTACACACCTTATTGCATTGATTGCGAAGTTTGACATATGCTTCCCAGTTAGAAGGAGTGGGCCTACACTTGTATTTATTTTTGGCAGCAGCTTTTCGTACAGACAAGCATTTAATGTCATCGGTAAGCCACGGTGAAGGACGATGTTTCATTTTCACAGGACGAATAGGCGCGTGAACATCGTATAATCTTGTGAGTTCTGTCGTAAAAAGATCCACCTTCTCATCTACTGAGTCACTGTTAAGGAGTCGCGTCCAATTAATTTTAGAAGCATCCTCGCGAATGTTATTGACATTAATACTATTAAAACTGCGCTGCAACAAAATCTTTGGCCTGACCTTTGGTGGACGGATTTTGTATGAAAGAAAAATCAGATCATGGTAGGAAAAGGCATCAGCTGAGAATTGTCCATGTTTGGCGACATGTTGAGAAGATGAGACAATAATAAGGTCTAGAAGCGAAGGAGAGCAGTTGGGAAAATGATGCGTGGCATTTAGAGAAGGCAAAAATAGATTATTACATTGAAGGATTGAGTGAAAAGTTGCTGAACGGGAGTCATTTTTAAGAAGACAAGTATTGAAGTCACCCATGATGATAGTATGACTGTAAGAGGGACAAAGGGATTCCAATATATTTTCAAAAGAAGAAAAGAAGTTTATGCGCGACGATGGACAGTAATACACACCAAGTAACACCTTTGTATGGCACAGACTAATCTCCAAAAAAAGATGCTCACCAGCATTCGGCGAGGGCGGCTGAGGCGACATATTAACAACTGTGAAAGGAATGTGAGCTCGGAGATAAATGGCGACGCCACCTCCACCACTCGTCGTACGATCGTTTCTTATCAAGTTAAAACCTGGCAGAGAATAGGCAGTAGAAGGAAGACATGGCTTAAGCCATGATTCTGAAACAAGTATGGCATGAATGTTCTTACAGTCAAAATTAGCCAGCATATCAGGAAAATGAGCCGGAATGCTTTGGGCATTTATATGGACAACATTGAAATTTTTCGATACATCAGAGAAACAGGAACTGAGTGAGTCACACAACGCATTGATACTTAAAAAACTGTCATTTTCACTACATGCGGATAAAAAGCTATCAGAGGCACTATCTTCATCCAAGAACAACATAAATTATACGTATAAATAAAAATAATATATATATAAAAATAAATATAAATAATATATATATTTAAATATATCCAAAAAATATCTACTTTTATCAATATAAGTAATAAATAACAACATAAAATAAAATAATAATAAAATTAAATTATTTCAGCAATTAACCTGTAAATACACCATGTACCACCCGCACGTGTTACAATTAAACAATAAACAGTTAATACAAAAGAAAGATAAAAAAAAAGATATGAATTTTGAAACCTACAAATATAACCTACAGACGACAATTCGGACAGAAATAGCTCACGAGAATACAGAAGCTGTATGGGCTTAGATTCCATTGCCTTTCTATGAAAAAGTATAAAGAAAATACAGTTTGACAATGACAGACAGTAAAAGCTATGACGTTGTTTGTTAGAAGCAAAACATGTAAATTATGTAAATAAAAACAGTATTACAAAATGTGTTACATTAGAAAATTTTACAAGTTCGTTTTTGTAGATAGAACCAGTGCGGAAGGTAACCCAATATAAAGTGGTCTCTACAAGACAGCAATGATTATAAAGCACACTCATTGTTTACTTAACCAGAGAAATATTACTTTCTTGTATTGACATTTAGTAGTAGGTAGTTTGGTCCATAGGACAGGCGCCGGAGCTAAACCATACAGCCAAATCTTGGGTGACATTGACATGACATTAATATTGTATGTGAAAGGCTGGACCAATTTCGCTGAATCCTTTTTTGTTGTGTTTAGTTGTCAGATACGTAGTATCTTCTTCTTGGTCTGTGGTTGTCAGGAGAAGGTTCTTATGAAAGAAAAAAAAAATAAAAAAGTTTTGTGGAAAATTTAAATATTTAATCACCATATCAACTGTTTTATTAAATTTTCGTCTATTACCATTTTACTTAAGAATAATAGTAAATAAATTAAAACTTCTTATCTAAATTATGTATTAAAATAATAACTATACTAAATAAAAAATGTCTCCCAGATCATTGACTACAGGTAAGGTACCCAGAAGGCTGCTAGCGTTTCCTCTTTGAGTAGCTAAACGAGAGGCATAAACCAGCCCTCTGATTACCCGACCTGTCAAGAAGTTTCTTTTTTAACTCTCGATAAAGGCGAAAGGCTCCAAGGCCCCACGGACCCATCGTTTCGACCCCAAACGGCTCAAATATGTAGGTATTACTAATACCTGAATATTTTCACCGTTTGAGGCTTTCTGCAGCAGCGGCGGCTACACCCGCCTCAAGACCTGTTCGTGGAAGATGAGTTGGCGCCAAAGTATCAATGCAGGTGGCATCCCATACTAGAGGGCGACCCACCTCCAAGGTACCAAAGACATTCCATAAGGTCTCTTACCGTCGTCGCGAGTCAGCCCGTTCGGTTCTAGAATGGCTGGCACTGACGCCGTAGCAAGAGCTCGACGGATGATATCGTTAATCCTTGCATGCCGAGAGATACGACCCGCATTTCTGCTACAAGATAAGCCATGATGACCAAAAGAGTCCACCGTTTCACCACAAGGGCAAAGATGGGCAGATTACCGGGTGCCCCCAGGCGAAGACAAACTGAAAGGCGGAAAGTTGTATTATCCAGAAGTGTCCCAACAGTCGGTGACGGCAAGACTTGTAACCAAAGACCGGATTCCCACTCAGCGATAGCTAAGAGACGAGCATGCTCTGCAGTATTGGCAGACGTGTTTAATAGATTATTCCGTACCAATTTACAGAGCGGTTCGTCCCAATGTTTTTGAGCTGTCATTACTGTTGGAAAATCACTTTTAGATAATATCTCCAAAGCATTTTTTGGCTCGGCCATATTGGAGATAGCAGCAGTTGAAGATGTTTTAGACAATATTTTTTTATTCAGGTCATAGGTGCTATGGACTGAAGATAAAAATGCTGGAAGAGCAACACTAGAAATTTTGCGTAAACCTAAACCGCCGAAGCGTATAGGAAGGGAAGCCTGGTCTCAAATTTTGTCACTAATATCGATACTTAGTATAGTAGCAACAATTTCTTTTATAGCTTTGTCCATTGAAAGTGTAAAGTTTGTGTGTTTCCAAAAAGGTGCTGAACGTAAAACATAGGTAAATTGAGGAACAAACAGACAATAACGCATAATTGTAAAAGCCAATTGATTATTAATTTTTTGTAAATGATCAGCAACTGACTTAAATTTTATTACTTTTTGTTCAGTGAACTGATTGAAGTATCACAAATTGGAGACCCTAAAAGTGAAAGGGACTGTATACATATAATTTTTATGCCCGGAGCTAGAGCATTAAATTTGGAAATTATAGATTCTTTTTCATTGACAGTGCTACGAATATAGAGCTCGCATTTACTATAATTTTTTTCTAGGCCACAATTTTCAAAATTTTCGATTAGATATTTTAGATCTGAAAAAACTGATTCGGCTTCTTCTCCTAACGTACCATCATCCAGATACCACACATTGAATTTAGAATTTAGATTTGAAATTATTGGATGAATAGCTAAACCAAAAAGTGCCGGCCCAAGTAGGTTACCTTGTTGACATCCTACGGAAGAGGACAAAAGGTGGTTTTTATAAATCAATTTCGAAGGTGATCTATAGCATTGCCATAGGAAACTGTATATAGATGGTGTTTTGTCTTTTATTTGTGTCAACAGGGTGGAACTATCTACCGAGTAGAAAGCATTTTTAACATCTACCTTAAAAACAAGATCTTTTAAAAAAACAATCAAAAATGTTTATTTACATATCAAATCAGTGTGAAAATTTGTTTGTGATAACAGTCCTATAAGTATTTAAAAATACCTATATCAGGATGTTATCGCTCTTCAAGACCGGGTTAAACATTGGTGAGTAATTAAATTAAAAAAAGAAAAGAAAAAGAAAGTGTGTGTGTGAGTGTGTGTGTGAGTGGGTGTGTGAGTGTGTGTTTGTGTGTGTGTGCGTGCGTGCGTGTTTTTGCGTTGGCGATGCCCTTTTTCCAATGATTAAATTTTTAATTATGTATTGATAAAGAATACTTTTCCAAGTTATTTAGCAATCTTTAGAAGTTTTGTTTCTTCGTATTTAAGGATTTTGTGCCAATTTAAAACATTTATTTTACAAGTGTGGAAGTTCAATGGGTATATTATTTAGAGTTCTGTTAATAATATCATATAAATGAGTAGTTTGTCTGTAATATTGTCTCGCAGCAAAAGCTGTTTTTACCGTACTTAAAGGAATAATTTTGTATTTTCTTCTTTTATTATTAGTAATAATAATAATACTTTATTGTCACACCATTTTACAGTTACAATTTTTAATATAAAATTTACAAATAAAATATAACACTACGATGTAGCAATTGGCGGTCTTATCGCTAACAGCGATTTCTACCAGACAACCTTTGGATGGAGAAGAATGAATAGCAGTTATGAAAAACGGAGGTGTAGAGTAAAAGTACGTAAATTCAAGAAAATAAGTAATTTAATCGGATCATATTGAGCCCCTGCAGTGGGGACGTAAAAGGGCTGGTGATGATGATGATGATAATATTGAAGTGATCTATGCATCTTCAATACAGAGTTAAGAATATATAATTTCCGAACAGTTAAGATGTCACCATGTGCATACAGTGCCTCTTTAGAGTATTTGTAAGGCAAGAATTACATTACTTTTAGTAGCGACCTTTGGGTTATTTCAACTTCCAAGAATTTAAGTTTCCCCCCTCCCCACACAGTAATACAATAGCTTAACACCAATTGGGCCAGAGCAACATAAACTTTATTTAAAGTAACTTTATCAGCAGCATATCTATGTTTTTTAAAATCCACACGAGTTTTCTAATTCTAGCCATAACCATTTCTAAGTGAGGATGCCATGATGATCAATAATAACTCCCAAGTATCTAATAGATTCAACTTTCTCAATACCCAAGCAAGAGCAAGTGGCACTTCTGAGATTTCCACAGCAATGAATGCGAATTTTAAGGTCGCTGTTAGGTTGAGTTCTTTTATCTATCGAGAAGCATATATAATTAGTTTTGTTTATGTTGAGAGTTAGTAAATGTCTTTTTAACCACTCAGCAACCAATGCAAGACCATTCTCCGTTTTTCTACACACGTCAGATCATGTATCTCCCGAGAACACTATGACTGTGTCATCAGCATATGTAAATACCTTCGCATTTTTGATCTTTAGATTGCTCAACTCATTTATATACATAAGAAAATAAGTATAGGGCCCAACAGGCTACCTTGGGGGACACCATAACTTATATCAACTTAATCGCTGATAAACAACTCATCTTCTACTTATACTTTTTCGTATTTGTATTGATATATTAGTTTCGAACTTGGCAAATTTTAGTTTCTTAATATGTTAATTAAAAGAAACGGAAATGACTTTCTTTCCTGCAAAAATCAACTTTTGCTAGAGTCGCCATCTAGTGAGGTGCTTTTTAGTGCTTTTTTTCTTAAAATACTTCCTCATTATCGTAGCAGTAAGACTAAGACCCTTACCACAATAGACTCCTTTTTTTGGGCAGTCGTTTAGGAACAAGAATAGTTTAATAGTTATTAACAATAGTATGCAAACTTCTGAGAGATCTTAGTTCATTAAAATTCTTCTTTATTTATTAAATGAGTTATTTTTAATAAATAAAGAAGAATTTTAATGTAATAATTACTAAAGTACAGTGGACCCTCGTTATACCGCTGCTCCTTATACCGCGCATTCGGTTATAACGCGGGTGCTACTAACCGCCCACTGTTTTCGCGCGTAAGAACTAAAGAACTAAGAACGGGTTGAAACATGTTTATACAGGTTTGTCTGGAGATAGTATTAAAGCCCCGCGAGCTCATTTTAACTTTCATTATCATTGTATACTTTTAACTGTGGTAATCTCTTATTGTATTTATTTTGTTTCTAATCTTTTATATTCATTATGAATAAAAGAAAAGCATATAGTGTAAAAGAAAAGCTTGATATTATTAATAAAGTAAAGAGTGGGGTCTCAAAAGCAATATGGGACATAAGGGAATATGGAATACCCGGAGGAACAGTACGGGGCTGGATGGCAGAAGAAAAATGAATTGATAAACTGGACCAAGAAACCGGGCTTACTCGAAAAAAGGCAAGACTGGGAAAAAACCAAAACGTTGATGATTGCCTCTATGTATGGTTTGTGCAGAAAAGAAGTGAAGGTGTTCCTATATCTGAAACTGCATTAAAATTGCAAGCTGAAAAATTTCACACAAGCTTGAACCTTGAAGGGAATTTTAAGGCCTCTGATGGTTGGTTGTGGCGTTGGCAAAAACGACACGGCATCTCCCAGGTAAACATTTCTGGTGAAGCAAAGTCCAGTGATGTTGCAAGTGCAATAGAGTTCCCTAAACAATTGGCAATTTGCATTAAGAATGAAGAAAACTACAACTGTAGTATAAATTTACAACTGTGATGAGACTGCACTATATTATAGACTGTTGCCAAGTAAAAGCCTAGATCTAAAAAGTAACCCACAGAAAAAGGGATTAAAAGCAAGCAAAGAAAGAATAACAGTATTATTTTGTGTAAATAAAGCGGGTGACCACAAGTTAACACCTCTGATCATTGGTAAAAGTCAAAACCCACATTGTTTTAATCAATCAACATTAAATCCTTGCCAGTTGTATATAGAAACAGTGCAAATGCTTGGATGACAGCTAATAAGTATATTTTATGATTGGTTTCATTCTTCATTTGTTCCCACTGTACAAAAATTTCTAAGGGACTCGAATCTACCACAAAAAGCTTTGCTTCTTTTGGATAATTGCCCAGCTCATCCACCGGCTGACAACCTTATGTCCCATTGGCAAGATAAAAGTAATGGTTCTACCAAAAAATACTACTGCTCTAATACAACCCTTAGACCAAGGCATAATTAGTGCTTTCAAATCAAATTATAGAAGAGAAATTATTACGTCATTATTAGCGTCAGACACAGAAGTTAGTGCTTTTTTAAAAAAGATGGATCTCAAAGATGTGTCCTATAGTATTGGACTTGCCTGGCAGGCTATAACTTCTGACACTATTAGAAACTGCTGGAAAAAATTGAATGAACCTAAAAATCTTATGGATCTTGATAATCTCCCATCATATTCAAATGCTACAGATTCAGATGAGATATTTACTGATACTGAAGTTTCCAGAATTCGGGAAATATTAGATGAGCCGGATTTAACAAACGATATTTTAACTCAATGGCAGAGATGTACAAAATACCCTGTACAAAGTATCTGGAATACAAGATACAAAATACTTTTAAATTAAGTATTTCAGATACCAGATACAAAATACTTTCGAGAAAAGTATTTGAAATACTAGATACAAAATAGGTATCTTATAGATACTTTTTATAAATACAAATACTTTTCTAAAAAAAAAATTGAATTTCAGTTTGTTTATTAAAGACCACAAAAACCTAAATCTTAGACCAGATGGTAAGTGGATTTTTTAAGCATTTTTCATTAGAAACCATTTTTGTAAGCTTTTATTTAGTTTCACCTGTGTTTGTACACAAATCTTACAAGCTAAATTTCACCCACTTTTCCTCCGTTTTATTTGTTTGTCAATCACAATGTAACATATAAAAATGCAAATATTTAATACATCAGGTTTAAATTATTTTAATTTTTTTAGTTCCTTTTTAATAATATTTTTTTTTCAATATAGCATGGTGAATGAAAAATTGCTGAAATATAACAACAACAATAATTATTTAAATTTAATTATAAAATTATTATTTATTTAAAAAGCTGGTTTTACGTACGACGTAAAATTACGGAGAACTGAAAATTTATTTTTTCCTAGTGAGATGAAGGAAGAGAATGGGTAAAAATAAATACAGTACTTGGTTTTTAAAATTAATGGCGTGACTTGTGACGAGGTGAATGTGCGATAGTATGTAACGGAACGTATATTAACTTTTTTTGCAGAATTACCGAAAATTATGCCCCTTTAGTGTGTTAATTTGAAAATGTTTAGTAGAAAATACTTAGCTTCTGTGGTTGATTATAGTACGTTGGTTTGTAGGAAAGGCTTATAATACGTAGATGTACCTAAAAAGACGTAGAGTTGGTATTGCTGGTACTGTTGGTAATGCGCCATTAGTTACCATCTGATCGGATAAATCCGGTCTCAACCGGATTTGAAGTATTAATTAAGTCTTTATCTATGATATTTCCGTTTTTAATAAAATAAATGAAGCTTTATTTTCTTATTTCTATTAATCAAAGTAATCACCCATGCAATCAATACATCTTTGCCAACGCATTGGTAGTTTAATGATGCCTTCTTGAAGAAATCAGCTGGACGGGAGGCAACAAATACTTCAAAGGCATTTTGTACTGCCTCTCGGGAACTTATTTTTTTCCCGCTAAGACGTTATCCAAATTCTGGAAGAATAAGAAGTCTGTAGGCGCATGGTCTGTTAAGTACGGCGACCGTTAAGTATGAGGTCGTACGTGGTCGTGCAGGAGCAGTGGAACCGAACGATTGACAAAACCTGGTTGGAGTTGTGCCAGCTTCTCCGTCATTGTGTTCAGTTCTTCACAATACACACAGTAAATCTGCAGTAATGGTCGTCCTGTTTGTTAAGAAGCTGTGATGAAATACATCCGCGTTAGACCACCAAACAGCAACCTTTTCGTAAACCAATAACGGGCAAACCAATAACGAGTGGTGCGTTCGTTTGTAGTGTTCGCTCTGCAAACGTTGTAATGTTGCGTGCCGCTTTGCTGCCACGATGGCACATATACTCCATAATTACTCGAATTTTTAACTTATCCATGACGACGAAAAATATTCAAATTCATTGAAAACAAAACACTTACTATTGAACAAATGACGATTTAAGAAAAAATAATTTGATATTAGAATTATCAGCCAAAAAAATAGTTTGATTTTAAATGGCTAGTACAGTAGAACGGCAATTACATAGGTAAAGACCTAATATTAAGACAGGACTCCGCCCATTTTTTTGTTGTTTCTCAATAAAGATCCCTTGAATTAAATGGTTTCTTATTAAAGCAAAATCTACCATACGATAACATCACAGATTGTGTTGTATTTTTGAAAAATAAAGGAGTATTAATTGACGATGTCAAAGAAATTATTTGAAGAATTTTTTCTATTAACAAATTTATTTTTATGACGATTAGTTGAAAAGCAGTGGGTAATTATTTTCAATATATGCAATGACAGCACTCGTTTCCGAACTACTGAAGATTTGTCAGTATTTTTTTGTATTATGCCTCATAATGCGAATATTGATTTTTTTTTTCGCTCATGAATATGCAGTGGTCAAAAGATAGAAAAAGATTAACTGTTGAGTCAATAAAGGCAATATTGCTTTGCTCACGGGATATAATTTCAAGCATTTGCCATGTATCGAATTTCACAGTGAAATTTCTTTAAAAATAATCTTTTTGAATGCTGTTGTTAGTGGAAAAAGTATAATGTGCAAAAAAATTATAAAATTTAATAATGAGTTTAATTGATATACTGAGTTTTATTTATAGCATATAACCGGGTTTTTACATAAATCAAGATTTTTTATTGCTTGCAACTGGTTATTCGATTTCAAGCCCTATGCGCCATCTATCAATTTTTACTAGGGAGGGTGTATTACCCCGGTATAAGCGTACGTTCAGTTCTACGCATTTACTTTTTAAATGACACCAAACAATGTTTGGATTCGAGTTATTTTTAACAAAATATTCATTGCTTTGATAATTGAACACTTTGTTTTTGTAAATATGTTTGTTCTAGGCAAAGAATGTTTTGTGATATTTATAAAATGTAAGAAATAATCTTTTTATAAAGTATTTTATCAGAAAAAGTATTTAAAAGATACTAAGATACTAAACAAAAGTATTTAAATACAAGATACAAAATACTTCCTAAAAAAAGTATTTTAGATACAAGATGAAAATACGTATTTTGTATCTTGTATCTGTATTTCAAATACTTGTATCTAAGATAAGTCACATCTCTGCTCAATGGTTATATGTGGATTCTGTAGAAGATATATGAGAAAAAATGACTGATCTGATGATTATTGAATCTGTTTGCGGCAATGAAAAGGGCCAAGATGATATAGACGACGACACAGAAAGTGCGAGTAACAAAGCTGACGTACCAACATTAACAGAAGCAATAACAGCAGTGAAAACTGTTATAAAATGGGCGGAAATACAAGAAGATGCTAACTGCGTAAGATTATTGTAGTTGACATCTTTAAAAAAGGAAATGATAAAGAAGTTAACAGGGGCTAAACAAACCAAAATAACAAAATATTTCAAGTGATTTATGGTCATTTTATGATTTCAGTTTGATTTTTTATTGTATATTATGTCATATTGTATGTTAATGTTTAATACAGTATGTAGGTGCAACAGTGTTTGATAAATATATACAAATTTATGAATAAATACATTCGTTTTATTTTACTATATATGTATATGCAACTGGGTTGCCATCGCCATCGCGGCAGCTACGTATCTCGATATAACGCGGTTTACCTTATAACGCGGGTCATGCTCACCGCCCAAAAGGCGCGTTAAATCGAGGGTCCACTGTAATTACTTTTCTCGACTATAGAATGAGTGCGACTCCGCTGTCTGTTTCTAAAAGACCGTGACAGCTAGCTAGCTGAAATTTTCATATATGATGATAGCTAATGTTTAAATAATAATTGATTTTCACTTGGCACGCCTTTTATTTTCTTACTTTTTTCATTGAACAAAACTATTATATTTGATAAATTTTTCATTCACAATGCTTTACTGAAAAACTTAATGAAGTTCTTAATAAAAACACTTTGTTCTTGGCACTCTGAGAAGGGATCCTCCTCGACCTTGGCTGTTTAGCGGATTGCTTGAAAATTAATGAATATAGGCTCTGTAGTAGCTTGAAAAATTAGACTAATCGTCCAGATTGCGAAATTGATCTACCCAGATGTCTTCTCAGAATGCCAGGGACAGAGTGGATTTTGGGAACCTTGCAAATGAAATAATATTACTTTTTTTTCATATAAATTTTATTTTAATAATAAAAGAGAATCAACAACATAAATAACAAGTATCTATTTAAATTTTCATAACATTTTAAAAGTTAAGACTTAAATATCTTAGACATTTAATTTTGTGTGTGACAATTTGAAAATAAAACAAAAGAAACAATATGAATTCATGAAAAACAAAACAAAAGAAAATCGTACCACCATTATAAAAATTATAAATGAAATGCAGAAAGCAAAAAAGACATTTGCAAAAAAAATACAAAACAAATTATAAAAAGTATTAAAGAAAATCATACCGACATTTTTTTATCAAATAATATAAACAAAATTGCATTTCTGCAGAAATAAAAGGATTAATAAAAAAATAACATTTGTAAATCAGTCAACATATGAAAAAGTGGTATCAAAAATAAAATGTTTCATTTTATGGGTAGGACGAGTAGTAAGACAACTAGGACCACGTGAATTAGAATTTCGGTCCCAGTACTCAAATAGCTCCTGGACCAAAAACTATGCATATTTGTGCAAATTATTTTAATAATAATTTAATGTTACAATTATATTATCAATTCAAATAGTATCTGCTATCATTCCTAATGGACTAGTCCGTCGCAATGAAAATTTATAAACGTAAAAAAAATTGAATTATGCGGTCACTCTAAATTGCTGGATGAAATAAAAATTGAACAAAGTTCCTTCGTTTCAGTTTTAGTATCTTATAATAGATAGTATGCCTGTCTTGTGACAACTTATAAAGTAAAGCCCTATGTAGTTAGTGAGTAAGTCAGTCAATGAATTTGCTGCCAAACAAGCCGACCTTTGGAAAAAACAACATGCTAATTTTAATAATCATCATATAGCTACACATATTTTGTCTGCAGATTCTAAATAATAAACTTTTTTTAATAGAGTCCAATAACCTATTACCATGACTTTAATAGGAACGTTCTAGGTAAAAACATATTATTTTTATTGAATTGTATGATGCGACACTCACTAGACCGTCCAACATCGAATCGTGCCATAGAAAGTTCTGTTCTCAGTACGCTTCAGGGAGTAGAACGTTTTTTTGTGAACGGATATTTATTATACGGCTTACGGTCAGTTGCACAAACGTCCATTAAGGTTTAATGAGATCTTTAAGCTCTAATGAATACCAAATTTGTATGGGTGATTCCGCATTAAACTAAAGACAATTTTAATGGGCCTCTGTGCAACTGGCTGTTAGGTTGACAGCCACTCAGCATTGCACGACTCCATTCAACTGGGGCAAGACCCAATTAGCCAGTTGCACAAATGGTCATTAAAAAATTCTTTAGTTTAAATTGACATTACCCATACAAATTTCACATTCATTAGTACTTAATGGTGTCTTTAAACCCTAATGGACGTTTGTGCAACAGACACTATACCCTTATCATATTCCACCCGCTAGGTTAGCTACATTGGGAGTGGATAGCATGGTGACACGCGGGTTCTTAAGTAATATTCCCAACATAGATTTGGGGATTTTATTAGCTAGGGGAGAGGCTTACACACCCCAATTCGTCTCGAAATCGGACAAAAATAAAATGGTTTTAAATTTAATTTAATATTTATCCATGTGTTTTTGTATATGTGTAATGAAACTCTTTTTGTTATTATAATCTGCTGTACAATAATCACATTTGTATAACTTTATTTCATGGATATTTTGATGTCTTACCATACTTGATTTAAAAGTAAAAGATTTTGAACATGTAGAACACTTATATGGCTTATGTCCCGTATGAATATTCATATGATCGACCATATTAGATTTGGAAGTAAAAGATTTTGGACATGTAGAACACTTATATGGCTTATGTCCCGTATGAATATTCATATGAGCGACCATTTTATATTTGTAAATAAAAGATATTGGACATGTAGAACACTTATATGGCTTATGTCCCGTATGAATCTTCGTATGAGCGATCATATTAGATTTAATAGTAAAAGATTTTGGACATGTAGAACACTTATATGGCTTATGTCCCGTATGAATATTCATATGAGCAACCATTTTATTTTTGTAAATAAAAGATTTTGGACATAAAGAACACTTATATGGCTTATGTCCCGTATGAATCTTCGTATGAGCGATCATATTAGATTTAATAGTAAAAGATTTTGGACATGTAGAACACTTATATGGCTTATGTCCCGTATGAATATTCATATGAGCGATCATATTAGATTTGAAAGTAAAAGATTTTGGACATAAAGAACACTTATATGGCTTATGTCCCGTATGAATATACATATGATCGACCATATTAGATTTGGAAGTAAAAGATTTTGGACATGTAGAACACTTATATGGCTTATGACCTGTATGAATATTCTCATGGCGGACCATTAGAGATCTATATATAAAAGTTTTTGTACAAAAATTGCATCTAAACAACCGGTCCTGATTATGAGATTTTTCGTGGTGTACGCATCCACTTTTACTGCAGTATTTCCTTTCGCAAAAACTACATTTGTATGTCTTATTACCTTTATTAATCTTCTCGTGTTCTATCACAGCGGATTTGTCGTTGAAAGACTTTCCACAAAACTCATATTTTTCCTCCGTCCTTTCAGAAGTGACTAAATCAGATTTAAGACTACAATTTTCTATGTATTCAGTATTAAAACTGGGTAACTCATTATTTACGTTAATTTTATCATAATTACAGTTATCAGTTAGAGTTAAATTGCTATTATGATATCTGATAATATGACTTTCTAATTTTGTTTTACAAGAGAATTGATTTTTACACATATCACATACAAGATTTTCTTTTTGTATATCACTGCGAATTACTTTATTTTTAACGTTATTATTATTTTCATCTGCATTTTGTGTAATAGTTTTTTTAGATGTTTTGTTTTTAGTGTCGATTTCAACACTATTTTTATTATGTTTATCTGTATTTTTCGTAGTACGTGTTTTAGATTTTTTATGTTTGTTGCTCTCGATTTCAATAGTATTATTTTTATCTGTATTTTTCGTTATACTTGTTTTAGATTTTTTGTTTTTGTTGCTCCTTTTTTTATCTTTTTTCCTCTCGTCGGAAGGTTTAATTTGTCTCTTGGTATTTGGTGTTTTGTTCGTGTCACATTTTTTTTCTTCATCAGCGGTCGTCATTGTACAAATCTTAGCTTTTGTTCCAGTTCCGGTTTCATTATTGATTTTGCGTTTCTTAGGCGGTGTTGCTCCTGTAAATGAAATTTTATTAGACAACTTTAAAAAAATATATATACTGCTTTGGGGATTACCGAAACTGAAATTCTGAAAATGACGAATTACCACCAAATCATTAATTTCTTTTTTAAGTGTTGATAAAGCTGACAAAAAAGCCTTTTAATAGACGAAAGAACTTTATATTAGATGGAACAACCATATTAATTGTTTGATGTCTATCTATATATCTATATCTTCACGCCGTATCCGTATTGTTTAATGTTATTTTCGAAATTTTCCCGCATTCGTGATTTAGTAGAATATACAGTTATAGAAACCGTTATACAAAAGAATCCCCTCGGCATAATTCTTATTCCTTTGTAATAAAAGCTAAAACATTTTGATCCGATAAATTTCTTTAAAACATTAGTTAGGAATATTTGTAAGAATGAACAGGTCACCTGTCTGGTTTCACCATACCCATAAACTAACGGATTGATAAATGCTGCAATGTACAGCTTAACTAATGCTTGCAAAAAATTGACATTGACCATAATTCTTTTCATAAGTTTCGAGCGAGGGGACAGAAATGGTAGAAAGGTGCGTAGCCTGTTATGAATTATTTTTAATATTTATTTGGAACTGGTGGCAGTCTACAGTACTCAGGGTAAATAAATAGGTCAAACATATTTTTATAATAATTTAATAAATGAAACATTGCCATAAAATATAAAATTATGAATGTGTCCAATACTATGGTCCAATAGTATTAGTTTGTAGGTAGCTTAATTAAAAAGACGATTGATATAAACTGTCAATATGTTGGTTTTTCGACATTGATATCGCGGTTATTTCGATATCCGTATATAAGAATCGTACTTTCACCTCTCTGTCTACCCCGTAAAGGATACGGCGTAGAAATATAGATCAATCTCAATAGATTTATAAAACAGAAATAACCAAAAATGTTGCGAGATTAAACCTATTAGAAAACAATGCACTTACCAAAGTTTTGCGCGTATCCCGTTGGGCGATTGTATAACTTCAGGTTGATTTTCAAGAGGCGCGCGAACACACCACCGTAGAATACCATAAGTTCCGTAAAACGAGGTATTACTTTTATTGTTCTGTAAAATGAGAAATAATGCTGTAATTTCTAATTTTTGCAACTGAAACTGTATGTCTACTTAAAGAAAATATTAAATATAATTCAGGCTTTATGTATTTATGACATATCACCAAATTTTAAGAAGATAACTTTGACAATCCTTAATGAAGAAAATATTACATTGGATTGTTCAACATATAATTATTTTTTCATTTTTCTAAATTAATATATAAAATAATTCTATAACCATCAGCCTATAAAGTGAAGAAACATTATAAAGTGAACCATTTTACCCAAAATATTCAAGTATTTTAGTGGAATCCCATGAAAGGTAAATGAGGTATGAAGCTACTAGTTTTTCAGTTTTACAAAAACTAAATTGAACGAATATTCATAAAAATTATGGAAATAGATTAATCAAGAGGAAAAAATCTCCGAAAAGCTGTGCAAAATACTATCTGATGATTCAGAATGAAACACCCCGATAATCATCTTTACATTAGATGGTCGAAATGTATAATCAACCGACCAATTGGGCTGCTAGCTCTTTAATTAAATGGCGCCACTCAATCAACGCTCTGTCTTTCGATCAGCCTAGTAGTTCAACGTAACATTTTTTCAATACGGCTGACCAAAGGTCAGCCAACTCTAATTAACTGTCGATGCATCGAAAATACCGAAATATTGGAAGGATTGAAGTAAAACATAATAAGTATTGTAGTGAGTGGTTGATTTTATTTAAAACTTGTTGCTACTTTTCGAAATTTGGTACTACGATAGTTCATAACAACATAAAATAATAAACAACAAAGTCATTTAAGTCACGTGATCTTAAATTTCGACGACCTAATGAACGCTTTGGCTGCTTGTCAGCCGTCTTGTCGAACAGTCCAAATGTCATAATGATTCAACTAGAAAAATAAGCGTGCAATTGCATGGCGCCATTCAATTAAATAGCTTGCTGCCCAAATAACCAGTTGGCTGCGACATATAGACAATAAAAGTAAAAATGTTTGACTTAATTATATATTTTCTCTGACAGAAGAAGTTTTATTGTCTCCGAAATTTCATATTTAACCTCTAACATTTGGTTAGCATACAAATTAACCTGTAATATATCTGCCCTTGGTACTGATACGCCACAAGGTTCTGTTCACACCAGTGCCGTGAGCAGTTCACATACCGCATCCAATTAGATGCATTTGGATCAGCTGCGTCTATTACGTGAGACCATTTGTTGTTGCCATCATGAAGCTAAAGATGTATTATTAGTTAATTGGTGAGTATCTTAAGAGGGAACTGAGGCCTAATTGTCTAAATTTAAAATCTATCACAATCACTTTGAATTTGACATTTGAAAGATATTCACGAAATTCACGCTAAAACTATTCAACATATGATAGCAACTGCGATCGCGACGTTTTTTGAAAGATATTGAATGAACGATAACGTTTATTTGTCGTTAATCGGAATTGTCTAAGCAAAGTGATGGTTAATAACATTTTTGAAAACTATTGGGACATATCAAACGAAATGAATTGTCTACGACATTATATCATTCAAATCATCATTCGTTCTAAAAGATATTGTGACTTTAAAATTTACACGATTTTATAAATCAATATCATAACCGCTAACGTGTGAAAGCAATTTTCATAGATTTTAGAGTTAGATAATCAGGACACTGACTGCTGTGAGCCTCAAGATAGCGAGACTTATATTTCAAACTAAAAACTTTAATCCAGAAGTTATAGAGCTATAATTAAAATTTCTAGCCCAATATGGTAGTTGTATTGTACCACCGAACATAAATCTAGCCATAATTCAAGCGTTGTCCGATTCCGCCGTGCTGTCGAAGATATGGGACCATATTTTTTTTCTATATATTACTAGTATATAAGGTTTAATCATATGCATCAAAAATGATTGAAATCTTTAATAACTCTTTTTGAAAATCTTTAAGAACTTCATCATAAAACGTATTATATTTGAGTGAATATTTATAAAACTCTCCCTGACACACATTTTATAGCATCAACAGTGTAACATCACATATACTTTAATAAAATAGAATCGAAGCGAATAGGGAGAATGGTCCATTACCCACCCTGCGGGCAAGACGGATTGGTGGGTTTTAATGTCTGCAAACAGTTAGGACAAACAGCTTAACATGCCTTTCGAAGCACAAAAGACCACTCATCCTATGATCGGCCTTGGTGCTTAGCAACCGTAGCGCAGTCCAGACAGAGACTATAGAGCCCTTGCTTTCCTATTCTTCCTACTAATGTATGAAAATTCCAACTATTTTCCACTTACCTGCCAGCAATACATGGAGTCTATTTTGTTGGTACGTCGCCCTCGATATGGACCAAAACGAACACCGCTCGGCAATGTTAGTGTAGTAAATACACCTAATCCTGCCCCTAGTGTAAGAAATTTTGAGTAGTTAGACTGGGACCACATGAAAACTGGGACCGCGTGAAAACAGGGACCGCGGTTCCTGATTAATTTATTACATTTTCTCGGAAACCCGTACCGTGTGACAAAATTTTATTAGTTACGATTATGTGATAGGGGGAGGATTTAGATAAAATTAAAATGGTATTGATAAAAATCTTTAAAAATAACTATAACCGTACTTTTAAAAACGACATATAAAATTTAATAATATTCTATATATGAGTGATTTTATTTTTTTGTTTGTTTGCATTAAACAGGCTGCGACTACCACCAGATCGATTTTTTTAAATTATTTCAATCTTCTACACACAGAAACAGTGTTTCTCTTTCTTTTTTAATTTATATAATTATTCACCTATATTTAATCCTGTATTGGAGAGCGATAACATCCTGATGCAGGTATTTTTAAATACTTACTAGGAACGTTATCACAAACAAATGTTTACACTGATTTGATATGTAAAAACATTTTTGTTTTATTTTTGTTGAAATAAACACCATCGAAGAAAGCACATCTCTCGCTAATATACGATCCTATATTGGTTACATTCACTTTTAAACTTATAATACCCTTCATTATAAGTATATATTGGTTATGAATGAATGAAATACAGATTGTATATCAACAATAATCATACTATAATCATAAGCGGCCATCACGGCATATCATGGTTATGTTTCTTCTGTGATGCGTTATGGTCTTACATTGTGGGGCAATTCAGTGGATGCAATCAGTTTTCATGATTCAAAAAAAAATTATAAAATCGATTTGTGGTGCAAGTTATTTAGATGCATGTAAACCTTTATTTAAATCTTTGAAAATTTTGCCACTCTCATGTTTATATACCGCGTGTTACAAAAAAACCCGTTACCCCGAAAATGGCATTGAGTATACATAAAACTGAGATAATGGACGCTGTCCTTTATATCGTAGCCATTGTATTTATTGAAAAAAACAATATCGAAGTTTAGCAAAATTTTCGATACCATTTATCGAAGCACACCGACATTATGATCAGCTGTTTCAGTTCATTGACTTCTAAATCAAAGACTATTATTTTGCCAGACTGGTTATATCTACTGGTATTTAGTGCCTACGTCACAGTACAGCGAAATAATTTATCTAGTTATGTGTACATACGCAAATATTCGAACATGCAAAATATTACACGAAAACATTATTTTAAAACTATTTCCAAAATTCGTTTTTATTCAGATTAGAGCTCCCTTTCCAATATACCTTGCCATATTACTATGCCCGTGCTACGCACATATCAGGCACGGAAACAAACAATAAACAGTACGCTATAGTCACTGCACTGGATTAAATACTTTCGCCTGAAATGCTCGTACAATATCTCTTTACGAACTGTAGACGGCCCATCCAAAATAATAATCTTTATAATTAATGCTACGACACGTCACTCAATAATGTACTCATAAAATCAATTTCATCTAATCTAAACAAATAGAGAAGCAGAGGAAGAAGAAATATCGCGACCTCTAGATAAGTAGAATATTCGTTATTGCACGAACAATTTTTTTTCATAATTAGGTAGTTTCATTTTTATGAAAATAATTACAATATTATGAAAGTAGGCGACGTATATCACTGAGTGTCTTCCAGGTAACTTTGTCTATCTGTAGCTGCTTCATCTTTGAACCAGAATTTTTACACATCGTGTCTTTAAATCATGATAACCTGGTACTCGTACCTACAATCTTCTGTTACGAAAGTAAACCTAATATGACGTCAGCGCAGATACAGTCGGGGAATAAATTGAAACATTGATCAATATTCGTGTACATATTTCAATTGTGTTTATGGTCAATTTATTTCTTTTCTAATATTTTTACAATAAAAAGATCAGACTTAAAATGGAATATGAACCTTAATCGGGAATATGATCATTCCCGATTATGGTTTCAACCACTTACTCTTACTACATGTAAATTGTTTCAAGTAAAATGGATTGCTACCTTAGAGTTAATGATATGCACTACACTTAGGTATCTTAAAAGCGTCTGACAAGAAAAAATGTCGACAAAGAGCCGCTTTCTGAATTGAGAAAAGTACAAAATCTCAACTGAATATTCTCAATAACTGAAGTTTTTTTATATTTCACTAGTCAAAAGTCCTAGTTTTATCAAACTGCTAACAACTAATTATAAAAAAAAACCGGCCACGTGAGAGTTGGACTCGCGCAGGAAGGGTTGTATCCGGTGCTAAGAAATAACTTCATTAGCTTAACTCTTAAAAATATTTTTTATTGTTTAGGTATTTAAATACGTAAGACAAATCAATACATAATCGGTAAAATCGAGCCTAAAACAAATTCACTTATTCCCCCGAGTGTACAATGACGTAAGATAGAGATAGAGAGGGAGGGAAAGAGAGAGAGAGAAAGAAACGAAACATTATCGTTCGTGTTTGTGTGATGTCGCGCGCGAGTGACTACTTGACGCTAGATACGGTAGTAGTAAACATTTGGTACGGATTTTAATTTATTATCTATTTTATTACTGTGGGCTATTCAACTGAATTTTAGAATCAGAGTATAGGATTCACTATTTTAATGCTGTAAGAAATGAAAATGAATGAGACGTTTTATTATGTACTGTTTACCTATTTCCTTAAATAGAAAAAGCCCTAAAACGACCGACACAGCTAACAAACAAATGGTCATTTATTTGAAAAATAGTTCAAAATAGAAAAGGTGTATAAAATGAGTTAAAATTTTAAACAGGTATGTCGATTGTATGCAGATTACTACGGCCCACGAAATACATTAATTTATTTATTTAACGATGTCTTATGATAGTCGATGCTACTTCCTCTCTACAGACTGAGCCAAGCATGCTCGTTTGCAGGTGCAGCGTGAAAGTATATCACATTTCTCACTTAAACTAGTCTTTACCAAACATTAACAACGTTTAAATTTGTAAATACTAAAAATACAACCATGTACTATCTTATCAACAACAATAAAAATTTACAAAATCTTTGTCAATTAACAATTCCTAATACGTAACGTTCATAATACGTAACGTATTATGTACTTACGTACGTATGTAAAAAAATTAGTTGCAACAATGTCCTGCGACGATTTTTTTAATTTGTACAATAAAATGTTGATCACCTCGGTACTAGGCAACTAGAAGTTTAGGCACAGTGTAACTATAAGTATACAGTGGTGCAACTGCCTGACAAGGGTTCGAAATCGCACGCACACATAAACACGTCTTCACCGACGAGCCGCCTAAGTTGGACCTAACAGGACGCTCAGTAACGCGTAGCAGCGTCGAGATGTTAGGGGTCACGTTATACGTTCCGGCGGTATCGTTTTCATAGGTTTAAAAAATGAAGGAAAGCTGTAAGGCCAGGAGTAGGCTTATATGAAATAAACAATAAGATTTTTGAATGATCTGGACACATATATTTTAGTCTGGAAATATATTTTCGTCTGGAAATACCCAAATTAACCGCAACCAGATTTCGCAGATGTTAGTTCTATCTTATGGGCATAATGCGAATAATATAAGTAGATATCACCGTCTGAACAAATCGTGTATGTATATTGTTTGCATCGTTAATTAGTTCTTCCGAATTCGATTGACTTGATAATGTCAGAACTCCTTTTATATTTTGTAAAAGAAACATTCAAAACGACAACCCTATGGTTGCAATGGAGCGTCGGTATTTATTTTATCAAATAGGCTTAGTTTCTATACTGTGTCAGTCTTATACTGTGGTTTAGGCTCAAACTTTAACATTGCCGCCTGTCTAGGGTTGTCATCTATCCGTCTTTAGCGGGACATGTTTGACTTTTTAGATTGTGTGCAGCTAAATGTTAATGTCACATGTCCGGCGGTATAGTTTTCATAGGTTTTTGGTATACCTGTGCCGAAGCTATATCAAATAAACTATGAATACACACAAATTCGAAAAACGTCAAATACCCAAATACCCAAAAGACGCAGTGTTGCACGGGCATTTGCGAAATTTGAATACAAATCGTTAGTTTGTTTGCATCGTATAGTCTCCGAAATTACTTTATAAAAAAAACCTTTTTCAAAATAGGTTGTGCAGTTTTGATGTTACGATCAAGCCTTATTTTACGAATTCACGTTTTGGCTGTGATAAAAGCGTTAAAATTATGATGTAGTTATCTTATCTTTAATTACCGCTTATTTGTATGTTACGTCTTACTACAAAATCAATTGAAAGTTAGTGATTTTTGCTTAACGCACCCTCTGAATAACTAGGCAGTAACCCTCGCGAAGCCGTGAACTAATATTACTGTCTACTACGGTAATATTGTTTTACGGCTTCGCGAGAGATTTGACTTAGTCCGGCTTTAAGGACAAAATTTCCGATCTAATAAGAGAAGATGGCAACCCTATCCCGCTACTTCTCAGATTTAATTGCGGAACTATAGGTACCTTTCTGTGCGCCTTTGACATGCCGCACACTATGCAGCGGCTTATAATAAAGGACTCAAATTGGCGGCTTTCCCTTTTTATCACTTTTTCTTTATTCAGTTGTTCATACGTCGTCGATGTGATCACGTTTCGAAAATGTCCGTGTTCTCTAATTCCGAGTTCTATGAAAAGTGCTTTTATCAGTGTTACATGGGATGCAGTGTTGTATTGATATAAATTGAGACTATTTTGAAAAGATGTAATTATACTGAAACGTCAGTGAACCAGAGGTTGGCCGCGATCTTTAGTTTTTTCTTGTGGAATAAAATTAAGTGCCTAATAAAGTGTAGGTGAGTGAACCTCACAAGTAATGCTTAAACAGTGAATAAGGAAGTGAAAAGGTAAAGTACAAATAGTAATTCACAAATATTTATTTTTAAATACGCCAAAATCGTTTGTGAATTATGTCGCATATCATTTTTTTTTTTATTATCGTAATATCAATCAGATTTGTCGGACCATTAAAGAATGAACTAAAAGTTAGACTCGTATATCAGTATTTAAATAAATTTTACCTATCTATCATAAATTGGTACTACTTAAAATGGTGTTTGATCTGTAATTCAGAAACAGCTGAGTCGGAAACGATGCTATGAAATGATGTGCGCGTTGATAATAATATGTATTATAATTTTTTTTACTGAAATTAGACTACCGGCTGAACAGCGTCGGTTACCATACCATTTTGCCAATGATTTGATTCCTATTTAATTTCTTTTCATTTTATTTTCGATCGAAATAGGTTAAGTATTTACTGTGTAAACTGGCAAACGAAGACATGTTTTTAAGTATATTTTCTCTCTCATTCTTAGTGTGTATGTGTGGGTGTGTACTAGGAGAATAGAAAAAAAAATTAGAAAACATAGGAGATAGGTAGTGTGCCATTACTCCTGGTAAGGTCATTAACCTAAAATAGTGATGTGACATAGCACACTCGATGTATTTATTAATTATTAAAAATTAGCCTTTTTACTGAAAGTTAAAAGTTAATGCAAAGGTTTTGAAAATTTGGCAGAGTACTGTTTATATGATATACTTCAACACCCTTCAGCTATAACGGGTATTTTTGTAACACCCGGTATATTTGAAATGGCGGTGTTTGTAAAAAAAAATTTCCATATGTTTAAACAAAACAAGGACTTTGTTTATAGAGGTAGAAAAGGAGATGACCACGAGATGACTTACGCATTCCTACTCAAAGACTCGTAATGACGTCAAAAAATGCGTACTGTATGGCAATCCGTATATACAATCATCTACCTAATCAGATAAAAACACTGACATTTACTAAATTCAGAAAGCATTTGTTTGACTTTTTAATTGATAAATTATATTATACAATGAATTACTTCTTTAAAGATAAAAATGTATGACATATATTCGTAAATTTGTTTTTCTAGGTAACATTTGTCAATTGACATTTTTGATAATTTATATAATTTTAATTGACATTTATTTTTTTAATTATTTGATAAAGATGCTGACATTTTTTTTTATTTTTTTTTTATATCAATTTTATTCAATTTTAGTGTAAATTTGTATTTTATTTTTTGCAATTATGTTGACAGCTTTATATTTCTTTCTAAAAATGAATATTAAAAATATTTGCACGTCGTCCTGACGACAAAATATGCTGAGTACTTATTCAATAATCGATAACAACTTATAAAACCATATTTTTGCAAATAAAGATTTTATTATTATTATTATTATAACCCAATCAAATGTGTTTGATCACAGAACAATAGTGTCTGAAATTTCGTTATTTAAAAAAATAGAACCCACTTCAGACTTTAAAAAACCAGCCAAAGTGCGAGACCGAATGGGTCCCGTACCATTATCCAAAAAAGGTAGAAAAAAAACAGTTGTTTGAAATTTTCGAGTTAAATACAATTGGTCGACTGTTACTCATAAACTTGTAAAGCCAACTTAAGTGTGATAGTTTTACTTTTAACATCGTAATATATAGGTACTACTGCAGTAAAGTTTGAATTTTTATCAATGACCGTTTAGTTGGTAGAAGGGGGGGGGGGGGCACTAACGGAAATTAGCTTTTTAAAACTTAATAATTCACAAAAGGTTTACTAAATCTAAAAACGGCCTTCCCACACCGCCAATGTTTTAAAAGACCTATCCAAAGATGCCCCTCGCTATGGGGAATACGAAAAAAAAGTCATCAACCCCACTCTACAACATGGGTACCTTAAAAAAAAAATTTTTTTTCAAAATTTTAATTTACCACTTTGTCGGCGTAATAACCTTTATACTTGTGCCAAATTACAACTCTCTAGTACCAATTATTTTTGAGCCAAACCGCTGACGGACGGATATATGGACATGGCGAAACTATAATCCTTGGTTACAACGGAACCCTAAAAAAGTGAGAAATAATACTTATCTTAAAAGTGACTTCATTATTCAAGAAACCGCTATTAAATTTTGTTTATTTGCTCGACATAATTTTTCCCAATGTATACTCATAAATTTGATTCCTGGTTTGTTTCCATTGGAGAGGCTCCTAAACTATTGGACCGATTTAAAAAAGGCTTTCATCTATGGTAAGCAACTTAATACGCGTTGGACATAGGCTTTAATTAACGCAGACGAAGCCGCAGGGAAACAGCTAGTTTGATATAAATTGATTCACAATAGGGATGATGACTAATTGTTGTTTGTTTGTCCGTCAGGCAGAGTGTTAATAAATATTAAACACGTATTTTTTTTATTTTTTTTCGTAATCATAAAATTACGGCGTTACATTGAGTTGAAATGTCGCATGACGTCACGTTAGAGTACGTTTTCTACTCAACTGTGACGTAGCGAGCCCCCACTCCTCAACTTTAATGCCTGTTATCTATACTACTTCTTGTTAAATTGAAGTTAAAAAAAAATACGTATCTAATATTTTTCTATTATCTGACTGACGGACTAAATAGAATTGCATTTTGTTTTACCCAGTCATTATCCCCATTCAAGAAGAAACGATGTACATACCTACGCCTATATATATTTATATCATCGACACCTAACTTTCTAAAAAAAATATATAAATATAGCATACATACTCGTTGCACATAGAAAATCATCCTTTCAGAATTTGATCGAATTCTAAATACGCAATCTTTAGTTTTTAAGCTGAAATGGGCCATGTCATACATAACAGATATATGTTATGTATGACATGGCCCATTTCAGCTCTTCATCTTAATGTTTAGGTGATATCTGTTGGAAAGCGTATTTTTTGTCATTATTATTATTATTTTTTTTTATTTAAATTAGGTACACTTACAGATTACAGTCAACACATAACTTCGACAAATATATTAGATTACTTAGTCTAGACAATAATCCAAAATTAGTGTACACAGCATGATCCATAATAGAGGACGGTCTATACAATCCCAGCAAAAAAAAAAAAACTAACTTATTCTATCCAATGACTTCTATCCAAAAAAAAAGGGATCATTTCGTAAGTGAAGATACCGGGTCTTTAAGGAAATCAGTTATAATCTTTTTATATCATCATTTAAGGAAAACTATTTCTTTCATTTCGATAAAATTGAAATAGGACCGCCTCAGTCCATTAAAATATCGTATAAAATATCGGCGGCAATATCGGTGAAGCAACATAAAAAAAAACATCGCCGTCGAACATATAACCTCTTTTTGGATATTGAAGTTGGCTAAAAATATAATATTAGTATTTGATCTATATGAGAAGTGAAAGGTCACTCATTCAATCACTCACTCACTCATCACGAAATCTCAGAAACTACAAGTGCTAGAAGTTTCAAATTTTGCATGCGTGTTCTTTTTACGACGTAGGTGCTCATTAACCCGGGATTTTATGAAATTCAACCCCTGAGGGACTAAATTAGGGGATGAAAGTTAATATGAAACTTCGTTACTACAAGTGCTAGGAGTTTCAAATTTTGCGTGCGGGTTCTTTTTAGGACGTAGGTATGCTCACTAAGACGGGATTTTTGTGAAATGAAACCCCTAAGGAGGGGAATTAGGGGATGGAAGTATGTATGAAACTACGTTATTACAAATGCTATGAGTTTCAAATTTTGCATGCGGGTTCTTTTTAGGACGTATGTGCACACTTAGACGGGATTTAACGAAATTCAACCTCTAAGGGAGTAAATAAGGGGATGGAAGTTTTTATGGAATTTTGTTTTCTGGCGGAAGGCTAGTACATAATAATTGTGGTAGCAAAACAGTGGTAAGGATTTACCTGGTATAACTGATGGTGCCAGATGTAAGAATACGTCGGGTATAGTGAGAGCAGCACGTGGGACGTATGATGGGAAGTTCGTTTTGGCGGGCACCTATTACAAAAATATATATTTAGGTATTATATAATATATTATATAAAGGTTGTATGTGAGCAGACGTATAGTGATGCATTGCAAACACACACAAACTTACAGATATACACTAACATTCTACACATACAGTAATATTTATAAGAATGCATGCTATTTTTTTTATCATAAAAATCTTTTAATTCTAAATTAGAATTATATAACTGTGTTAAGTGGATAGTTCTTTATACAGGTGGGTATTAATGGAGGTGGGCGTTTGGGGCTGCAACGCAGTTTTTAAACTAAAACGGCTGCTTTCGTACACGATATCATAAGTAAAGTGTAAAGTTAAAAAAAAATATTATTATTATTATGTAGTACAAAATTTACTCTTCCCCACCCCTCGACGATTCGAGAGGGGGGAGGATTCCCCCCGGCAGAGGATGCCAGACGGCGGGGGGTCAGGGCGACAAAGAGAGAAAACGGCGGACAATCCTTGCGTTATCGAGCAAGATCGCCCGCTGGAGCCTCGCAATCATATTATTATTAATGATCAATTTTCCATTCAAAATACACTGAACAATATTGTTGATGAGAAATGCTTTAAAAATCCTCTTTGTCCCCGGCACTCTGCGATGGGACTCGAACCCACGACGTAATCCGGGCGACTGCTCTAACCACTGAGCTACCCAGGGCATAACAAACATGCATACCTACCTACTTCTACTACTACTTTTTTACCTACTTCTTTTTTTAAGTTGATTTAAAAATATTATAACAGATAAATTTCATCTATAAAAAAATATTAAAGTGTAATTCATTATCATTTGTTCCAAAAGAAATAGCGCTTTCATCATCATCATCATCATCATATCAGCCGAGAGACGTCCACTACTAGGCATAGGCCTCCCCTAAAGATCTCCAAAGCGATCGGTCCTGCGCCTCCCGCATCCAGCGGCTTCCCGCGACCTTCACCAGATCGTCGGTCCACCTTATGGAGGCCTACCAACACTGCGTCTTCCGGTACGACTTTAAACTTTACAAATTTCCGTGAACCGCTATTCCTTTGAAAATGATTGCCATTGATTAAAAAATAATGACAATTATCATAGATAGATAGAATTATCAATAATTACCATAGATCTACCAAAACGGACGAAGACCGAACATTTATTTAAACAAAATAAAGGTTTTGCACATAGAGGTAAGAAGGGTACAAAATGTATTCCAACTAAAAGACTCGTTGTGAATTCGAAAAACTCATATAGAGTATACGCATTTATAATAAACTAGCTGACCCGACAGACTTCGTCCTGTCAAAAAGATTTGTAATGTGGCAGTTTTTTTGCCTACGTATTTAAAAAAATTCTGATGCATTTTATCTCGCGTGCCGAAACTAATACAAAAGAAACGCGAGTTTCGGAACGCGACATTAAACTCCTCCAACTATGTATTCTGTGCTCCAACGCACACACGCACATTGTTTTGATAGATATGATCTTTGACGTTAGGAACACACCTACATTGCTTAGACAACAGTGAGTGCTTGTAATTTAATATGAACTTTATACCATAGCAATAAAGCTCAAATTGACTACGTTTTAGTTACAAATCATTTGTATGGGAAAAAGAAAAGGGCTATTTTTAGGGTTTTTCCAGCAATAATTCTAATTTTTCTCGCCGTAAAAACCATCCTTGAACTTCAACGAACATTTTAAAAAAAGATTTGGCCAAATTGGTCGAGGCGTTGTTGAGTTATGCGCTTACCAACACATTTTGCGATTCATTTTTATATTATAGAAGATTACTGAATAATATTAAAACTATTGATAGTGTTATTATTACATTCAAATCCTGTTTATTTAAATATTTAATGGATAAAAAATATTATTCAATTAATGAATTCTTGCAAAATAAATCTCATTCTTAATTATTATATGAATGCTTTGATTATAATATGAACGTATTGTATTTATGACTATGATTTGAGATTTACAATTTTTTATTTAATTTAATTTTTTGACATTTTCTTTCATATAAAATCAGACAAATTATTGTATATTGACTTTAATGTTTGCACATCGTCTTGACGCTAAAATATGCTGGTCTAAAATTGTAAAACTACCTTGTAAACATATTTTCGCAAATAAATAAATATTATTACTTTTATTTGGAAGGGATGTTAAGCAGTTGGGCTCGGCTGCATTTGTAGTTAATAGCCACCAATCCGCATTGGGCCAGCGTGGAGGGTTATGGCCCGTCCTCCTTAGCCATCTATAAGACCTGAGCCTATGCAGTAGGGATGTAAAAAGACTGATGATGAAACGTGTATGATTTACATAAAAAATAAAATACAAAGCATGATTTACATACCTTGTTATCGGGAACAACAAGCAGCGGGCCATGTATGGAGCAATATTCATACACGTAGTCAGCACATTTTTCGCAAACTGAAACAATGAATTTACTAAGGTTGACTGGTAGAAGTCTCCTGCACTGAGTCCTTTGTGGGGTTTTGCAATTAAGAGTAAATAAATAAAAAAATACAAAATAAACAAATGAGCCATAATAAGAAGTATTTGGATGACCGAGCTTAGCTCGTGCTTTTTTTGGTCATAGAACACTATTTTTTAAATACGTTCGCTGAGCGACGAGTGTTTCATACGACGTTGCAGTCGAGCGAATCAGAAATAGCGAATTTCTGATGTCGAACAAAAGTCAGTAGAAATCGAGCGCTCGACGCGAGACGTATGATTCAAAAATAGAGCTAATGATGTTGCTCCCATAGTAAAAGTTGTTCAGTATATGTAACTCATCCATGCCACGAAATCCTGGCACTTAATAATATTACATCTTACATATAATTACTCGTTTAAAGGTATTAGATTATAAGAGAAAAAAGCAGCCCTTGCTACTCAGCAGGGGCTGACTTTTCTTGCCGGTTCTTCTCAGTACAAGGTCACCCGCCATAGATTTGCTAACCGATGGCGCAGCTTTCGACTTTAAAAAGTGCTTGTAACAGCCCAGACTGAATGAACGATCGCGAATTTGAATTCAATGACGACCAAGCCGTAATATTGTTCTCGAGTCACTCTAAAAATCTGCGTTTTGCTTATTACAGTTTGCCCCCCAAGTAGCACAAAATACCATTATATCAAACATATAATAGCACGAGTCCAAGCGTTAAGCATTATAATAAAATCGTATATCAACCGTATTTCTTTTAAACGACTCTTATACGTAAAATTTGGGTCCCCCCTTTGTACGACTTTAAGCTTTATAAAAGCTGTGCAATAGCACTACAACTTTTGTATAATAGCATTAATAAAGTCGGGTAAAAGCATTCTAATAGCCACAAAAAGTTCAATTAGCACCTTAAAGTGCCAATTGAACTTATTGTGACTATATTGCAATTGATATGCGGAAATCAAAATTATAATACGTTAATTTAATGTTATTAAAATTCTTACTGTTTTATTTCCTTTGTAAAAAAGTATATTAAATAGATTTTAAAAATATATAATCGGTTTAAGTTATTGTTTTGTGTGTCATCATGACATGTTCTCTTGGCTGGTCTTTTAAGTATTTTTTAATATTGAACAGGAGAGTACTAACATTTATACAGCTCGTTATGAGTGAAATAAGCTGCAAACATCAGTTTGTGGAGTAAAATATACAAGTTTATGGTGTAAAATACACGCGCCTTCGCAAACTTCCTTTAATATAATAAAAATAATAGAAAATTTAACCTAGTAGCAAAAATTTTTGTTGAATTTTAGGCTTTTAGCATTGTTTTAACAACATAATTGCTTTTATAGGCATCTGTGTACAAAATAAATGATTATTTACCCCTTTTCATCTGACACAGTTGACTTTAAATATTATTGTAAGAAATGGAAAAAGAAAGCAAATGGCGACTCGTAAAATTAAAGCATTAGGTATTCAAATATAGTGTAGTAGAGCTGTTAATCGTATTATGGTTAGACACAAAACTAAGAGCTCGTAATTCACCGTATAACACACTCCCATTTTAGGTACAGCCGTATTTTAACACTTCAGAAGTATCTTATAGTGCTTATAATCATCAAACGATTATTTCATTTTTATTTTGATTTTTAAAAGCTTCAATTAAATTAGAATACTCTTTTTTCAATTTTCTTATATATCCACCTGTTTTCTTTGTTTTTCCCAACGTTTTTTGTCCATGGCGCCAGCGATGCGTATAAAATGCCACCATTACAATACAATACATAAAATAATTTTACATTTTAATTTTACATAAAAAATAATTACGATCTATTTATGACTTGTATCTCTATAAATAACTTAATATTGATCAAAATATAGCCTAATGTTTGATAAAAGTATAGATTAAGAAGATAAAGGAGCTTGAGCTTGATTAAAGAATACTTTAAGAACAAATCGGTGCTAAAGTTTTACTTGTTCTTTATTCAATGTGTATATAGGATAAGCATTAAATCGATACAACCATAGGCCATTAGAAAACCTTTGTTTCTAGAAAATGACTAAATACAACTAAGTGCACTAAATAATATTACGTCAATGCTTATATAATATATAATGTTTTTCATATCACCGAAATACGATAACAGCTTTATATTAATATTACCCAATACTTAAATATGAGTTTTGACATTGGTATACTTTTTTTATTAACCATAATATGGCATTAAGCATTATGAGATAAAATTAAATTAAAGGCATTTGCCTTTAAACAGATTCGAAACTTGACCAGAGCTGATTAAAAATGTTAGTATGTCTTTAGGACATAAATCGGTACTTATTTTAGTTAATATATTATTTATGTGCTACTTGGGCCATGTCCTACTCACCACTTTAATGTCATTGATTCCTCCTACTTTATTAAGTTTATTTTGTTATTGAACACTTTTCCTTTAGACATAAGACGGTCTAGCAATCGGTAATTTTATTTATTTATTTAATCTTTATTGCCATATTAATGCAAACGGCGGACTTAATGCCATAGGCATTCTCTACCAACCGGAGAGGATAAGCAGAAAATTTGTAAGGCAGTGACAGTGATAGAGAATTCTGAATATAATTAACAATCATACACATATACATACATATATATATTAAGACAATACCCTACATACAAACACACAAATACATATATACATAAATAAATATATACATATACAGTAAAATAAACATCGACGTGTCAGAAAAAAAAAGCGAAGTTACGCAGGTCCTTTTGAAGCAAGCAGATTTCTTTAATATATACGATTAATGATTATTAATATACATATATATGCGTTTTCATATAGTTTGTGACTGTGAACCTTACCTCTTATTTAGCTAAGGCTGCTTTATCACCCTAAAGCTGACTGTAAGAAAATACCTTAGGTATTAGGTCCGCCTTGTACGTTGGTACAAAAGTGTTAAATAAATAAATAAATATCGACATAACAACCTGTGCCTTATAACGCGCACGGCGCTTGAAATGTATCGCTACTTCACATTTAGAGGGTTTAAGGAAGGCTTATTTTAATTACTCCATAATGCAACTAATTGCTGTGGGTCCATCGGACACAGCTTTTTGTCCATTGTGGAATGTATAAAAATAAAATAGGTAATAGGCACTTGCACGCATCGCGCCAACTACTCAAAGTTTGATTATAAACAAAACAGAATGTTAAAGTAGCTAGTTAAGGCTCGATCGATCATCAGCGTTTTGGGCTGCGATATGGAAGCTAAGTAAATTTCACAAGCCTAGTTATAGGATGGGTGACCAAAACTTTATCTTGAGCTCCGTATTCGTTATCACCTACCAATATGCACTAAGTCGGCTTAGTGGGCCCGTTTGATTAAATTCATTTAGAATTTCTGGGGTGTTAATGGGACATTGTTAGACCGATGGTTATGTTATGTTTAGCTCACTTACAGACATATTCATCCAAATTTGGTTCTTCATATTCACAATAGCTAATACGCTGCCGAGGCCGCAGACGTGCACTCATTATAAGAAGTTGCCAAATTCTTCTTTCAATTTAACTCACTTTTAATCAATTAATTAATAACAATAACTAAATCAATGCAAAGAAACTAGCATCACGGAGAACAGAAAACAACTTTTCCCGCCTTAATTGCAAAAAAATGTTCGAATTGGCGCCAGCCAATTAAAACAATGTAAAACAGCTGTTGTTGTTATTTATTAAAGACAAAAGGATCAAGCCCATACAGTCTTATCTTAAATAAAATAATACTTTTATGATTCCCTATTATTAATTTGGAACACCAATAAAAATTACAATAAATCCTAAGTTATTAATTAATCACAACAGTAAATAAAATATAGATGACGAATGGCAACGTATGTAGTAGCAAAATAAAAATATGATATACTTTTTTTCCTCATTTACTTCCATTTGGTACCTAAGTTATCGCAGGAATTATATAATAACTGTATACTGTAATTTTATTCATCTAAATATAAATTTAAGTTAACATAGTTTTTTACGTTTTACCATCTCACTATTATAATTGCATTGCATTCCATATCATGTCGTGTGGTATTCATTTTTATCAGTTTCTTATCCGGGGATTATGTCGAATAGTCTTCATAGCTGGCAGTGGATTATAAATATCACAGAAAAGATAAATTTAACCATATATTACTACATTTATAATTATTTCGATTCATACTAATATAATCTAGAATAATCTAGAAATTACTTATTATCAGATTTAAGTCATTCTCTCATCGCAAAATCTCCGGAACCACTTTATCAATCTTAACATGGGGCTTCTTTATAGGACGTAGATGGTCACTAAACACTGTTTTTTTTTTAAATGTTTTTGGGGTTGATAGTTTGTATTAATCTTTGTTACTGCAAGTGCTAAAATTAGACCACGTATGGTGTGTTAAAACTTCGTTATTACAAGAATAGCTGGTACATTATAAAACTCGAATTTAACACAGTTTTATCGACTTCTCTATCAAACTTAGGTATCTTTCTTGTTCCGTCCAACGGCCTCCTCGGTCATATTATAATACAATCACCTATTTGGCTTCTGGATGAGAAGTTGCGTCATGCTCCGGTAACCAATTTTCTACAGAGCAAATTGTATGACAACCAGTCATTACTAAGAAGGCATAAAGAGAGGTTGTTGTTTGTTTTATTTTTCCAAAGTTTTTAATTAAATAAAACTGACCAGTGTTACTAATTGCCACACCTAGGGTTTCAGTATATAACTTGACCATTTTAAATAAGCTACATCTGTCATTACAAATTGAACGTGCACAGGCCTTTTTTTAATGGACTCGTAATATTGCTATCGTTTATCAGCAGAAATGTACTGTATTGCCTATCATTATCAACCGTTAGTAAGAAAAGATAAAGTGATAAGGTGACTGTAAAAGTCACAAATTCATTGCATTGTGAGTGGTCTTGAAAAGAACTTAATTAGGTATCAAAATATTTTTTTAAATAGTGCTTGTGAATTGTGTTCTATTTTCAAAATGCGTGGAATAGTACATGTTCAAGCTGGGCAGTGCGGTAATCAAATCGGATCCAAGGTTGGTGAAACCTTTTTTTGTTTTAACCTGAGACAACATTTTTTATGGCAGATATAAATTCGTGATCATTACGTGCGAATTAAAAAGGAAAATGAATAATTGTATGTCTATTTGGATTAAAATATTGTAATGTAAATGATAATTTTGAAACTGTAGAAAAAGACTGTTATGTTACGTTATGTATGACCTAGACAAGATTTTGTTGTGTATAAACTAAAGATAAATTCATTTTAAAATTATGATTTTGTTGTTGCCGGTAAAGGGCGCCATCTATGGGGGTTGAATTGAAAGTTTTTAACTGTACAGTTCTAAAAGCGCCATCTATTATCAAGTAGCAATATTATATTTGTAATTATGATTAGAAAGGTTCTATGATTGATTCTACAATTAGGTAACATTATATTTATTTTTTCCATCATTTCCTTTTAAACGATAATCTCGTTTTTCTTTTTAAATATTATATCAAAAAAACTACAGAGACAAACGGTGGTGACTCAGCTTATGTTGAGCAAGAGCATGATCAGAATTATAGTATTAAAGGAGCAGCAGCACAAACAAAGCAAAAATAATTTACCTACGATTATTCTTTTTACAATATTACAAATAAATATGAATCAGACACCAAGATAATATACTGAATATCTACAAATTTATCAACATTTCATTCAAATTCAAACAATATACAAGTGTATGTTTCGTTGTGTATGTTTGTGTGAGACTGTGTGGCATTGACCATTAGAAATATTCTTTCAACGGGAGACTGTTCCAGTAGGCATGCTTCGTCTTCCGCAGTTAGTTGTCGTTTTAAAAGGGCCAATTTGAAGGTTGAAATACAATCCACTGACTTTTTTCCTTAAAGGTGTAGGCAAATCATTTCATATTTTTGCAGCCACATACCAAGCAACCCCTGAACATGTAATTACTTCATTTAATTACATGTTCAGGGGTTTTATGATAACTAAAGAGGGCGCTACAACCAAAGTAATGAAATATTGTATAAGCTGCAATTATTTATATCACATACATTGCTCAAATTAAAAAAATTTTTCGAAATCGAATCGATACTTTATAACAAAACAAAATATGCTTTTTTTTATCATCATCAGCCCTTTTACATCCCCACTGCAGGGGTTCAGGCCTTCCTAATGGATGGTTAAGGAGGATGGGCCACGACCCTTCACGCTGGCCCAATGCGGATTGGAGGGTATTAACGACTGCAAATGCAGCCGGGATCACGGGTTAACGTGCCTTCCGAAGCACGGAGATAGCTCGAGATAATAATTTTTTGGTCACCCATCCCGGGCCGCGGCGCTTATCCACTACGCCACCGAGCTACTCTTTTTATCAAATATCACATATTTGATAAAATGCATATTTTGGAATAGTCAAGTTTATACATATAAGCGAAAAATTAAAATATTTCGTATTTTGCTTTCATTCAAAATCCTAAAAGACGATTTTCTATGTTAAACAGGTAGTATGTATATTTTTTTTTTGTAAAAGTGTATAATGTTTAATCAAACTAGGTGTTTTCCCGCGACTTCGCCTACCTAATATATTTCACTATTTTTTAATTTAAAATCATTTTTTTTTTTTTGTTTCAGCGTTTTAATTTTTATAATTCTCTTTATTGTTTTTAGTTCTGGGAGGTGATATCGGATGAACATGGGGTAGACCCACAAGGATATTATAAGGGAGAAAACCCTTTACAGCAGGAGCGTATTGACGTGTATTATAATGAGGCGTCAAGCGGTAAGTGACTCGATGTATTTGCTCATAATGACGAAGTATTAAAAAAAAATTTTGTTCCCTAAATCAAAGTTGAGGTCGCTACGGTACGTTCTTGATTTCTCCATGACAACCTTTCCGGTTTTCTTTCAAGTTTAAAAGTAAATTAGTTTCAAAACTCAATAAAGTACTTATATTCTATTTGTACTTTTTCGTATTTGTATTGATATCTAAGTTTCGAACTTTTCAATTTTCAGTTTTTTAATATGTTAGTTAAAAGGAACGGAAATTAATGTCTTTGGTTCATTTGTATCAAATATCAATTTTTGCTAGAGTCGCCATCTAGTGGAAGTGCTTTTTTAGTGTTTTCGTTTTTTTAAAATACTTCTTTATTCAAATTCAAAAATTATCAATCGGTTCAGCAGAGCGATTTCGTAAAAATCCGAACCCGGTTTCGAATTCACTCATGTGTCCGAAGTTAGTGTATTCTATTTATTCCTTTTTTTATAAAATTACAAAAAATATATAAAAATGACGTATCTCAGATATTCTATCTCTCTATCTAACAAATGCTCTCTGATTGGTGTTTCACTATTTGAATATGCAAAAACTATATATTTTTTATTGATTTAAAAATATAAGTCATTGTTATTTAGCAAAAAATATTCTGCGGATATTTTAAAATGTTATACACTTTTTAACCACATACAATTTTTTATTTTATTTAATTAGAGTCCGATCCCCTTTTGCAATTAAAAGTCTTATACAGTAAAAAATCTAACATTAGGGCCCATTCAATAATCGTTCATAGTTTGGGAAACACTGGTTTAAGTTTTTGAAAACGAATTTCATGTTATTCGTAAAACCACAACAGCACTAGAAGTTCAACACGATTTAAATAGGTGCTACTTAATTATTCTATATCAAGTTACTGAGCTTCTTTTTTGCACTCAAGCTATGTTTATAATAGGGATGATGAATGGTAAAAAAAATTCAATTCTATTTAGTCCGTCAGTCAGATAATAGAAAAATATTAGATACGTATTTTTTTTACTTCAATTTAACAAGAAATAGCTTAGATAACAGGCATTAAAGTTGAGGAGTGGGGGCTCGCTACGTCACAGTTTAGTAGAAAACGTACTCTAACGTGACGTAATGCGAAATTTCAACTCAATGTAACGCCATAATTTTATGATTACGAAAAAAATAAAAAAATACTTGTTTAATATTTTTTAACACTCTACCTGACGGACAAACAAACAAAAATTAGCCATCATCCCTATTATACCAGTTGGCCCTGCGTAAATTATAGGTAAATATGTCCCGAGAGCTGTTTTGGTGGACTTGGAACCGGGCACCATGGACGCAGTGAGAGCTAGCCCTTACGGTCAATTGTTTAGACCAGACAATTTTGTGTTCGGCCAGAGTGGAGCTGGTAAGTACTACCGATACGAATTAACGTTGATAAAATGAATATATAAAATATTTCTCAAAATCAAACTAGATGGCGTAATGTACTTTAAAAATACTTATAAATGATCAATTTTGTATTTATAATGCTGTACTGGAAGTTATTCTTAATTAAAAATGCTTCAAAAATCTATATAATCATCCATGCAATCCATGCAAAGTCGCGGGATAACTATACTCCATTCATTATAACATTAGAAAAAAGAGGATCACAGAAGCAGCGGTACAGAACATTTTATTTTCAAGATAAATTTTAAAAATATATATAATAGTTTTGTTGAAACTTTGAACGCTAGGTAGTCTGAAAGAGCAATTTTCCATTTTTTACGATACCTCGGGGTTGAGATGAGGACAGGATTTTCTGTTCTTTTGATTTTTGTTTTGATAAATTCTATTTGTAAATGTAGAATTAGAATAGAATTTAGTTAATAAATGTTTGAAGGGATTAGGCAACGTTTTAAATTTGGCAGAGTTATAGTGACATGAGAATCGTGCCGAAACTATCCAACCCTGCCTCTCTAGGTTCTTTAAGATGAACACTTTTTATTGTAAAGTTATTAAATCTTTTAAGTTAGTCAAATACTCATAATTTTGTTTAACAGATAGCTTAAACGACAACTGTTAAGTGTAGAAGCTAAGAGTAACATGATTGTTAATATTTTGTCACAAAGTATACCATAAAAAGAACCTTATTTAACTTATGTCTAATGCTATAATGAATGGAGTATAGTATTATATAACCTGACATGCTTTTTGTTCAGTGACAAGGTCCGAATCACCGCGGGCCCAGTATATTATGTTGATTATTAGATACATGTATTATAATAAAAAAAAAACTATTACTCTCACAGGTAATAATTGGGCAAAAGGCCATTATACAGAAGGAGCTGAGCTGGTAGACGCAGTACTGGATGTTATTCGAAAAGAGGCTGAGAATTGTGATTGTTTGCAAGGTAATATATAACACAGACACAGATTAATACATGACACAGATTTGATGTATGATATATGACATGCGTTTGAAACAATTCACCGAAAAAACTCATTGAAAAATTAATAATTTATTCTATAGTACTATAACAAACAGAAAAGATTTGATTTTTTGTTTGGATTGAATTGGTACTGAAACTTCTGAACCAATTTTATAAATTCTATCAGCTACATACGCAAGTGACATAAAGGTACAAATTTACGCGGGAAAAGTCTATTATATAATGCTCAATTTATTTAGTAACTCGTCAAAATGGCGCCATGCTGTGTATGTTTGCTTGTCATTTACTTGCCATTACACAGTAAAGTTTGGATTGATTAAATTTTTCAGGTTTCCAGTTGACCCATTCGCTCGGTGGAGGTACAGGCTCTGGAATGGGCACATTGCTCCTAAGTAAAATCAGAGAAGAATTCCCGGACAGAATTATGAACACATTTAGTGTGGTGCCATCGCCAAAGGTAAAGACAACAAGGAATTAAAAGACTGGCTACTTAATAAATGTCACTAGATGGCGGTAGTACATTTGACATTTTTCTATCAATTCTTAACCGGAAATGAGGATGTCAAAATGCACCATAGAAAAATAAATGTTTGTTCCTTTACACGTAACATAAAAAATAACTGTGCGGTTCAAAAAATATAATTTAACAAATAAAATTGGAGTGTCTGTTAGTAATGTTAACATAACAGTGTTTTGCTAGATACATTTATATGTATACATATGGATTTACCACAATAATATTTTTTATCTGTCTGTTTGTTCCGGCTAATCTCTGAAACGGCTGGACCAATTTTGGGACAGCATTCACTAGCATATAGTTTATGTAATATGGAGTACCTAACTAAGGCTATTTTCCACGTGAACGAAGTCGCGGGCACAGCTAGTATAAGTTAAATATAAATATATATTCAAACTTCTTGATCCATGTCTTAGATTATAATTGAAAACTACAAATATTTCAAAATGAGTTGAAAAAAATCCAACTTCTATGTCGCATAGTGAATCTACGCAGAGTAGATCCACCGTCGACGATGTACGATTAAAGTGTAATGTGAGTCTTGTTTCGATAACCGTAAGATGTAAAATTAACACATCATGTGTCCGTCTCACTCACACCCAGCGCGTGACTATGAGAAACTATTAAAAAAAAAACATTAGTGCCCGAAATCAAACTAGATGTCGCTACGACACTTTCTTGATTTCTCCATGAAGGGTATTCATTTGTATTTATATCTAAGTTTCGAACTTTGCAAATTTCAGTATTTTAAAATATTAGTTAAAACGGAAATTACTGTCTTTGGTCCATTCGTTTCCTGCAGAAATCTACTTTTGCTAGAGTCAGTCGCGGGTACATCAGTGAGATACATCAATTGTTTTATTATGCCAATTTTTTCCTATGTACATACATTCATGTTTTTTCATTCGGCAGGTGAGCGAAGTGGTCCTAGAGCCTTATAACGCCACATTATCAGTTCACCAATTGGTCGAGAACACTGATATGTCATTCTGCATCGACAACGAAGCTCTCTACAACATATGCTTTAGAACCTTGCGACTCAGCAGCCCGAGTTATGGAGATCTAAATCATCTTATATCGGTGAGTCATCAGCAGACTATAAATGCCCCTATTGCTCAGGCGTTAAAATCGAAAAGTGAGGAATGCCCAATGGCCCACCACTCGAGTACACTGTGGATGTTAACGACAGCAGACAAAAAAAAATTGGTCACCCATCCTATAACCGACCTTTGAGAAAGTTGCTTAACTTCCAAATCGAAAAACGAACTCTGCTAACTACTGCATCTTCAAACCCCTCATTCATAAATTATTCAAGAGTCGAATTGTTTACACCACAGATGATAGAGTACTATACTAGTACCACTAATTTGAATTTCACTTTGCAGATGACCATGTCCGGAGTGACTACCTGTCTGAGATTCCCTGGACAGCTGAACGCCGACTTGAGGAAGCTAGCTGTCAACATGGTCCCATTCCCACGGCTACATTTCTTTATGCCGGGTAAATAAACTAAGTAAAAATATGTACAGTATAAGTAAGTTTACTAAGAAATAATCGATACCATGTACTTTCAAACGCTGGCGATTGTACTATTTATGAAATTATGTAACGTTTAAAGTCGTAATTTTGGAATGAATGAAGATTTGAAACATCAAGAAACATAATAAAAGCTTTAAGGGGCCATCCATAAATTACGTCACACATTAAGGGGGGGGGGGGTCGACGAACTGTGACATTAGAACAATATTTAGTAGAATTTGTATAGACAAACATGTGACAGGAGGGGGGGGGGAAGTATAAATTTTGTGTCACGTAATTAATGGACGGCCCCTGACCTAGACCTGACATAAGATTGCAGTTAAGGACATGTATAAGTAGTACATACTCAAATATTACTGAAATCGTAAACACCAAGTTTTTTTACCTGTCCGCTTGGCGTGGAATGCCCCTATATATATTGTGTAACTGTGTATATTAGAGGAAATTATAATGTAAATTAATTGGTTAAATAAATTAATCATTCTGTAGGTTTCGCTCCACTTACTGCAAGAAATTCATTCAACTACAGACCACAAACGGTGCAGGAACTGATGAATCAAGTAAGTACGTTTTTATTTTTAAACTTAGAGAATTTAATACTTTAACGCCCGTTTACACTAAACTTAAGAGTCGCCTGAATGTGTCGCTTAAATATTTAGGAATGAGGAAGTATTTAAAAAAAAGTTCCCGAAATCAAAGTAGATGTCGCTACGGTACATTCTTGATTTCTCCACGACAACCCTCCCGGTTTTCTTTCGTGTATCAAACTCAATAAACAACTCATATTCTATTTGTACTTTTTCGTATTTGTATTGATATCTAAGTTTCGAACTTTGCAAATTTCAGTTTTTTAATATGTTAGTTAAAAGGAACGGAAATGACTGTCTTTGGTCCATTCGTTTGCTGCAAAAATCAACTTTTGCTAGAGTCGCCATCTAGTGGAGGTGCTTTTTTAGTGCTTTCGTTTTTTTTAAATACTTCCTCATTGCTTAAAGTGAAAATTTCACCTATGACTAGGAACCACCTAACCACATTAAACGATTATTATATTTGATCAGTTTTGCATTCACAATGCTATACTGAAAAATATTTTAATCAAATATAATAATTAGAATAAATTTTCGTCTATATCGAAAGTTTAAACATTTGTAAAAAAAAATTTTTGGCTATTTGTATTGTACTAACTACCTGACGAGGACCGGTGTGGGCACAGGTGCGATATAAACAGCTTATCTTCACAAATACTTATATTGTCCTCAAAGCAAAGGTTCTCGCCAAAGCATGTGTTAATCAATCATAAGAACCATACGTCAATATAAAAAAAAAAAAAAAATTAAATAAAAGTCAAAATATATATAAAAAAAAACCCTGGTTGGCTGTATCATTGATACAGCCATATTTTAAGACACTAAACACTAAATAAATAAATATTCGTTGCGTTCATTTCTTGAATAAAAAAAGTATTCACTAGCGCCAACAGATGGCGTTAGTGCATATACTCCTGCTGACAGATGCCCCTCCCCCTGCAGAGCAAGCATAGTTCACTTATACGCCAATAGATGGTGTTAGTGCATATACTCCTGCTCATAGAATGACCCCCCCTGTAGAACGAAAACATAGACGTATCCACGTCAAAAAATACATAAAAACATGGACAACGTATAAAAATAGGTCGGTCCAGCTGACGATCCTCAACATCCATATATCTGTCACCATGGGTGTATGAGGAAAACATTGTATTGATAATATTAGACTTCAGAGCGCCCGTCAGGGGCGTCGCCAGCAGATGGCCCAAAACATAATTAAAAATAATAATTGAAATAAAATTATAATCATAATATCGTTAAGACGTCATATCTTATTGTTAGTATTAGAGAGTTAGATCCTATAGTTAGAATTAAGGCTAGATATAAAGCGGTTGAGTAGCTTGGTGGCGGTCCCGGATGCGTTTGTAGTCGTTAATCTCGTTCACCCTCCCATCCGCATTGGATCCGCGTGTAGGGTCATGGCCCATCCGCAGTGTAACAAAGCCGTTCGCGCCGAATACGCAAATCGTGAATAGTGTCTTATCGATAGAGGACATTTAAAAAAAAGACGACGTTTTGATCTTATCTTTGGGAACTAAAGATAATAACCCATACACAGTTATAGCAAATTTATGCAACACCTTATGTAACTTAAAGTGTAAAGTGTTTTTCTTAAGTGTACGACGTAATAATTATTTAAATGTTAGTAAATTAAATACTAAAATTAATTTGATACTACAAAATTATAAAAATTGTAAATTCATAAGCATTGATCAACCCATTATTGACTATATATATCACAATAAATTACAAATAAACAAACTCTGCTTTAAAATTAATATAGAAATTGATTTTTTAATATATGAAAGCGAATACATTAAAAATTTTATGAAATCAACAAATGGATCTATAAAATCTAAATTAATATGTATAAGCAAACAAAATTCACAGGCCACAAAACATAAAGAAAGGAGTAATTCCACAGTAAATAAAAGAGGCACAATACCATATTATTTAACGATAAAGGAAACGGCCAGCGAATCAATAAAAAAGCCAGATTTTTTCTATCCCGAATCACCATCAAGGAAGGCTTGAGCCCCAGTGGGGAAGTAAAAAGACTGATAAAGATGATCATGAATAAGGCAAACGCACCCGTAGATAGTACAATAGTTCAATGCAAGAAGAGATTCTATTCACATGCGATTTTTACCTAAATATTAGTAGAATAGGCCTGTAATTTGATATTTAAAACAGTGATAACAATAGGGTATTCTACTCCGTTTGAAATAATACTTGAAACTGCTTATTTTCATTTTAAAACAAATATTTCGGAATAATAAACACGTTTTTTTTACTTTAAATCGAAATTTAATCTTTTTATACCCGACATAATGCTGTCCGTCATAATCGTGACGTCACTATGATATGTACACAAAACAGATGCATAGAGTACAAGATTAAAATATGCTAATAAAACGAGAACAATGCCATCTTACGATTGATTCCGAAACAAAAAGAAATAAATAAGCTATAAACAGCGCCATCTAAGAATTTGATTTATAATTAATAGGTGTCTCTTTATGACTAATTTGACAGTTGTCGTCACAGTGACGTCACACGATGGCGGTAAGTCACGTGACACAAATACAAAATATCGCGTATTTTAATTTTGAGACAATAAGATAATTGTGCGGTTTTGAGACTCAAAATCAGAATCTCTGCGTCACCTCAATGCACTTCGTGACGCCAACACCGATTTCGATTATTTTGTTTGACAATTGGAAAAATATCAAGCGGCAATTATTGACGTACTGTGAGAGTGTAAGGGACCAATGGAGCAACTCTGGTAACTCTGACAATGAAGATAGTGACTAGTATTATTTAATGTAATTGTTAATTTATTGACCTATTTTATTTATGACTTACCTTTTTTATGTGTGATAAATTTCAATTATTTTAATAATGAATGTGAATTATAAATTTTTTTTTTTTGTAATGTGTGATAAATGATAATTGTAACTGATGTATTTACGTCGTTTTTATCACAATAGTAAATTAATACCCTATTATTACCTGCATCAGATGTTCAACCCGGGCAACATGATGACGGCCGCGGATCCGAGACGCGGCCGCTACCTGACGGTGGCCACCATGTTCCGCGGGCACATGTCCATGCGCGAGGTGGACGACCAGATCCTCGCCGTGCAGAACAAGAACTCCAGGTACGCTCCCACCGTCTACACCAGCCTTTCCCAAAGTCAGCGATGGCGCCCCCTTGTGGGCGCTGCTGGCCCGTAAGTGACCCAGAAAAAATTGGGCGCTATAAGCCTGAAGGGGGGTGATTTGTAATTCCATCTAGACTCTTCGATTCTCGAATACAACTTGTGAACGTCAACTAGAATTAAATAAGAGATTCTCAAACTAACTCTGTTCGATATTTGTTTCCCTGTAGTATATAGGTCTTGTTTTATTGAATAAAAACCTCAGTGGGTTGCTCTGTTAAAAACTGTCATGTAAAATAAATGTTACGCTAATATAGTTGCCAATAATAAATATGTAGTTATAGTGGTTTTAAATAAATAAAAAAATGTGGAATGCGATAAAATAAATTAATAAAATTTAATAATAAAAACCTTTCGCTGTCATATTTCTAACAAAAATCTTATAATAAACGTACGCTCTCAGTTATTTCGTAGAATGGATCCCGCACAATCTGAAGGTGGCCGTGTGCGACGTCCCTCCCCGCGGACTCAAAATGTCAGCCACATTCATCGGCAACTCCACAGCGATTCAGGAGATATTCAAACGTATCTCGGAACAGTTCACTGCTATGTTCAGAAGACGGGTAAGTTATATTTATAGACAGCCATAGCTATTATAATACTTTATATCATACTAGCTAACCGGCAAATTTCGTGCCGCCATATTTTATTTCTCTAATCGCAACTGAGGAAATAAAACCCTTCCGGTAAAATAAAGACTTGCTGAAGAAACAATTAATTAGTACATTTTATTAGTTTACATTCACGACATAAGCGAATAATTGAGACGATAACTATCCTATCCAGTAAGTTAGACCAAAATACGGGTACATGTGAAATTTGATTGAAATCGGTTCAGTAGTTTTGGAGTTTATTGGCAACATACATCGTGACTCGGTGACGTAGTGGATGACTCGGTGGCGTAGTGGAGTAGCTCGGTGGCGTAGTGGATAAGCGCCGCGGCCCGCGATCGTAGTCGTTAAGTAACTTTCGCAAGGGTCGGTCACGGGATGGGTGACAAAAAAAAAAATTATCTCGAACTACTCCGTGCTTCGGAAGGCACGTTAAGCCGTTGGTCCCGGCTGCATTTGCAGTCGTTAATACCCTCCAATCCGCATTGGGCCAGCGTGGAGGGTCATGGCCCATCCTCCTTAACCATCCATAAGGAAGGCCTGAGCCCCTGCAGTGGGGACGTAAAAGGGCTGATGATGATACATCGTGACACAAAATTTAATATATATAAGACTAGCTTTCCGCCAGCGGCTTCGCCCGCATGGTCCGCTAGTACCTTACTCATAGATCTAACCTCCCGCCTCCCGCACGCGCCCCCCTGCCTCGGTGACGTCCACTTCGCAACGGGCCGTGCGGCAGAAATCGTAATATTTTAATTTCGCCATAACTTCAAAAGCAAACGTCCAATGTTAATCTTTCAAAGACCAAATATCATCTACATAAACTGTGATTAGTGATGAAATAATTTTTTTTGATAAGGATTAATAGCATGAGTAAAATAAACGCGTTTAAATGTAGTCCAAAAAATATTCAAGATTTTTAAATTTATAAAATATCTACTAATAATTACAACATTTTATGGTTCTATCTTTTATAGTTTAGGCACCGTGCGTAAAATAAGTAACTTTTCTGGTTGATTTTTTACACCTTGCCCAAATATCTTATGTAACCCTATATTTTTTCCATTTAGTTAATTTTTAAAATCAGTCCAGAAGTTCTTGAGCCTATTCATTACAAACAAACAAAGTTTTCCTCTTTATAATATTAGTATAGATGTTATACCAATATCAAATTTATTTTTCTACAAGTGTTAAAGCAAACATTTTTAATTTATGCTCGAATATAAAATATAAGTGTATATTTTATTTTTTGCAAAATTAATAACTTGCAATTAATAGTCTGTGGATCAGAAGAAACGCGGGTGGCCATGTCGGAGCATAATGTGACGTCATAATTTAATAAACTAAACATTGACGTCATTGTGAGCGTTAAATCCTTAGATAAAAAGAAATTTGCGAGGAATTTCGACTCAAATTGAGAGAATGGGCCATGAGCCGCCACGCGGGCCTAATGCGGATTGGTGGCTATAAAGACTGTAAATGCAGCCGGGACCATTGGCTTAACGTGCCTTCCAAAGCACGAGAAAATAATTTTATCTGTCACCCATCCTGTGACCGACTCTTACGAAAGTTGCTTAACAACAACGATCGCGGGCCGAACCGCTTATCCACTACAACACCGAGCTACATACTTAACAGTATATTATTGCAACACTTTTATTAACCGGTTTATATTTATCTGCACAGGCGTTCCTTCATTGGTATACTGGCGAAGGTATGGATGAAATGGAGTTCACAGAAGCTGCTAGCAACATGAGCGATCTCATATCAGAATATCAACAATATCAGGTAAATTAACACAGTTAACAGTTATTTATATATAATAGTTATTTAACAAGCGAAATAACGCATTCCTTACTTGTCAACAAAGACTGTACTACTACACAAGTAAACGCCTAATTCTGTAATTTTAAAGTCTATCGCAATCCCTTTCAATTTGACATTTGAAAAATATTCACGAAATTCGCGCTACAACTATTTTACATGTGACAGCGATATATCTTGGACGTTTCTTTTTTAAATTTGAATGAAAGATACCGTTAATTTTACGTTAACGAGAAAGTATTAAAAAAAGGACTAAAAAGCACCTCACAAGATGGCGACTCTAGCAAAAGTTGATTTTTACAGGAAACAAAGGGATCAAAGATAATCATTTCAGTTCCTTTTAAATAACATATTAAAAAAATGAAATTTGCAAAGTTCGAAACTTAGATATCAATACAAATACGAAAAAGTACAAATAGAATGATTTGTTTATTGAGTTTAGAAAGTTAATTTACTTTTATACACGAAAGAAAACCGGAAGGGCTGTCATGGAGAAATCAAGAAAGTACCGTAGCGACATCTAGTTTGATTTCTGGAACTAATGCTTTTTTTTATTCTTCCTCATTGCTATACCTTTGGTGGGGAAAACGAAATGAATGACTGTCTGACCTGTATGAATTTGGTTACTAATGTTGTATCTTTAGAGAACAGCCGTCCTTTCCTGCATCTCGTCCTAATTAACAATTTCAGCTGATAGTACGCGACCGCGACGCGAGTATGACTTTTTAGGAACCGTATGATTGAATGTTGGTCCCTAGTGTGATGATGGAGACGACTGGTCAGGGAGACTAAAGGATAATTGTCTCCCTCCGAGCTAGGTGTTATTAGCCCGGGGACCGCGGTCCAACCGATGTAGGTTGGACGTTCTATTTATGTTAATTGGTAATTAAACTTATTCTGTGTGATGTAGGTTTCTTTGTTCTAAATGTCTTGTAGTTATTCATTTATGCTGCTTGTATTGGTACAGCGCCATCTCGTTACTTGCTGTTGAAACTTATTGCAGTTCGTCTTGCTATCGATGGCTGTGACGATGCTATTCTTCTCGCTACCGATTGTTGTGGCGATGTTACTGCGATGAATTAGATGTCGCTATGTATCAGTCGCCACAACTTGCGTATCACTACTTTTTGGATAATGAATATAAGATAACGTGGAACCTCGTCTGCTGATTTTCAGTTCTCATAGCGCGAGAGTTGATGACGAAGTATCAATCAGTCAAGGGTTTTATAGATAGGAATAGGGTAGATAAAAAAAATATTGAAAATTGATTACCCTCGACTTAATTTAAAAATACATGCGTTTCATCATGTAAATGTAATTAAAAGCAATATAATGACGCACCAACCTTTGAAAGGTATTGTGATAGAATTAATTCACTGGTCTTATTAATTTAATGGCGCATTTCGTAATGGTCTGTGTTGTCACTGTTGGCCTCAACAAAATACAACAGTAGGCCTATTCAGCTACTGTTTATGTAACTCAATAGAATCTCAACATATTTGAACTTAATCTACCTAAATTCCAATATTAACACAAAGTGATTTTAAGGCGGTATTTTGCTACTTTGACATGAACTGCAATAACGATAAACCAATGATAAAGAATGGATATGGATTTGACGGTAGCGTTACCAACTTAGTAATTTATGCATCGAAAGGAATGTCAAAGTGGTTAAACGAAATATCGCCATATCATAGGCAAGGGGCCTTCCATTAATCACGTGATATTTTTTTTCAACATTTTTTAACCTCCCTACCCCCTTGGTGATACATGGTGAGGTTTTAGACAACTCGCCCCCCACCCAAATCACGTGTATTTTTTATAGTACCTACAAAAAAAAAAAATCTTAATTTTTAACGCCGCTTTTCGGTTTAGTAATGGCGCGTTTGAGGAAAAAATAAATACACGTGATATATTACTCCCCCCCCCCTCCGCCCTTGTGATATGTCGTTTTGACGGCCCCCCCAAGATGTCAAATCGTATGGTATCCAATAGTCATGGTTAAATAATAAGGCAGCACCCGTATAATGAGTAACTTTTGCCACTTTTAAAAGGTCAATAATTAATATCTACAAATGTTTTATTTTTAATTAAAGGAAGCCAGTGTTGATGACGAAGAGGTGGAATTCGAAGAAGAAGAAGAGGAAATTGACAACAGTCAATACTTGAGGGACGCAAAAACCGAACTAAATTAACTTCCATTAATTTTAAGTAACAACTGTTGACCACCGAATCCTTATATTGCCCTTTTTAAATAAATATTTTTTAAATCTTTCGTAGTCGAATAGTAATAGGGACGACACCTAGGTAAAAAAAAAGAAATTCTATTTAGTCTGTCAGTCAGATAATAGAAAAATATTAGATACATTTTTTTACGTCAATTGTTACAAGAAATAGTTAACAGGCATTAAAGTTGAGGAGTGGGGGTTCACTACGTCACAGTTTTGTAGAAAATGTACATAAGCGTGATGTTATGTTACATTTCAACGCATTGTATTACTGTAATTTAATGATTACGAAAAAAACAAGGCACTAAAAAAGCACCCCACTAATAGATAAAAGTTGAGTTTTGCAGGAAACGAATGAACCAAAGACAGTAATTTCCGTTCCTTTTAACTAACATATTATAAAATTGAAATTTGAATTATTTTAATTATGAATTATATTAAACATATTAAATTCTCTGCCAATAAAAAAATATCTACATAAATAACTAGATTTTTTAAGATGTGTATCAATGCGCTAGAAGGAATCGTTAAATATCAAATGCAAACCAAATAAGTATTAAAGTTTTCCATAAAGTATAAATAAATAGAGTATTGTCTATGGGCAAATTTTGATATTAAGTTTTATTTATCTAATTTATTTTTTTGCAACTAGTTTGTCAGTTTGAAATCATGGGAAATGCATTTATGTGGCGTTAATATATTTTTTATAATAAATTAAAGTGTATTTTGTGATGAATTTTTGTTTTATTTCTTAAAATCCCGCGTGAATTCCTCTTCACTAATAGTATTTGTTGATAAAGAAAGACTGAAATATTCATTGAGATTTTTTTCTCCATGATAAAGAAAATTCCTCGGTGATATTTTTTACTAGTAAAACTACGAACAAAATTTGGTAATAGCTGTACCTAAACAGCTGAAAGCACTCTTGATGAGTGCTAGTTAAGACAAAACACGGCCATATTGAAAAGTGTTGTACGCTAATATGGATGATGACTAATTTTTGTTTGTCCGTCGGTTAGATTATCAAAAATAACTATTAAACACGTATTTTATGCTAAATCAACAAATTACGGCGATACATTGAAATGAAACTCACGACGACCCACTGTGGCACATCTGTTTAATAATCTTTGTCGTCCACTCTGTGGCGACGTAATCTGTGACATTGTAGAGTAGTCCCGAGAACACCCGACACTCATGAATGTGATATATTTCTCGCCTTCTCATGCCTTTATATTTGTGTCGCTAAGACTTCTCGGCGTGAGTCTGTATGGCATACACGAGTTGAGTATTGAATCAAACATTCGAAACTAAGTGCTAGCTATGACGTCACATCCCAAGTCAACGATTTTTTAAAATTTTTTTAGAGTCACTTAAAAAGTTACCTGCATTTACCAATTGATTTTTATTGCGTAATTCATTCCAAGTTTCAAGTTATCACCGAGTCTTTGATTGACTTAGCGAAGAACGAATGCTGGTTAGTAAAATACATCATTACATATACTCGAACATGTAAATATAAATTAAAAATTGAAACTTATAATCAATTTGTCATGGCAATTTTATTGGCTATTTATTTTTCTTCTACCGAGTAAGATGAGTGTTTCTTGGGCGATACGTAAGTTTTTTTAGTAAATCTAGGTATTAATATAGTAGATATATTTTAGATTAATATATTCTTTAAATTAATTATTTATCAAACCAATATTCTGAGTTTCAAAATGCTTTTAAAAACAAGCCTTTCTGCAATCAAATCAAATCAACTTAAATATCAACGTATTATGGCCTAAAATATAATAAATATAAGTACAGTAAAACCCGTTTAAGACGATTTCACAGGGACTCGGCCAAAAACGCGTCTCAAGCGGGAAAGCGTATTATGCGGGATACAGTGAAATAAAAAACGGACTACTACATGCGTATGTATTAATATTTATTGTTTTTTTGGATGTAGGTATTGAATTGTACGTTTAAAAATTATGTACGTTATATAAAATGTTGTGTATTATTATCACGTTATTTAAAATAATCACTTATTTTAGTTTGACAGAAAGATTATGAGGCATTAGCAATTACAATATTTTCAACGTAATTCAACTTTTGTAGTGCGTCTTCGCTTTAATTCAAAGAAGTTACATAGCGTCTTAAATCATTCTGCTGATAATGCCTGGGCGTGTGGCAAAATCCGAGTTGACTCATCTTCTTGATCATTATCACTTAGAGCCTCTTGTGTGTTATTCACACTCTCGCCTACGCCTTATTAAAGGGGATGACGATCGTATTAAGCGTTAAAGAATGCATGAAAACATGTCTCAAGTTGCAGGGACTGATGCAAAATGGCGTATTATACGAGAAATCGTATTAAGCGTGATCGTCTTAAACGGGTTCTACTGTATTTGTCTTTCGTCAAAAGTTAATTCTGTATCGGTATTCAATAGGTACCCATAACGTTACAAAAAAAATATTTTTTTTACGTCAGTTTCAGTTTTCTACGAACTTATTTGTGACAAATTGCACAATTTTCAAGAAAATTTTATACCCTTTTATTCATAATATGTTCACACGGCTGCAGTTACTGATCTACGATTTCGTCCAACCGGGGCAAGAACTTCTTATTACTCCCATCTTTCTCCTCCTTCTTTTAAGCTTTTTATATAATGATGATTTTGGCGCCCATATAACACTGGCGCTCTTACTCCCCCTACAATATATTTTTTAAATTAATTATACAACCAACCCCTAGATCCCGCCCTGTTGGGATATTGGAATAACACAATACGTATGTCAAATTTCTCCAGCTGTTTTAATCTCCAATCTCCACTATCGAAACATTAAGGTATAAAATCAAGTGGTGACGTTTGACAGATTATATGTAAAATAAAAAAAAACACAATTGCTTAATTGTCTATGGTGTTACGGGTTATAATGAGGAAGTATTTAAAAAAAAACGAAAGCACTATATAGTACCTCCACTAGATGGCGACTCTAACAAAAGGTGATTTTTGCAGGAAACGTATGGACCAAAGACAGTCATTTACGTTCCTTTTAACTAACATATTATACATAACATATTATAGTTTGATTTCGGGAAATATTATACTTCCTCATTTCTTGTTGATTTGATTTAGTTGTTACTTAGTTTTAGAACATGGATTTACCCAGTGGGGAAGGCAAAGGGTACTAAGCCCATACTCGTACAGCCTTATCACATGGCGTTATAATTTTTAGAAGAATTAGTTTTCTTTTGAATTTGTATTTTTTTCAGTGGTCTTAGCGTTCGTCATGAACATCAACATGGGATCTGTGTATGGATATTTTTGGATTAACCCGGACACCTCACAACCTCCTAATGTATACACATATCCAAAGCTGATATCATCGAAGTTTCTAACTAATACTGACATGAGAACTAATGACAGTGAAAATATGAATACAGTTCCACAAGCAAATCCGATTGAATTCACCAAAGCAAGTGACAAGCAATTAACTGATTATTTAAATGAGAAACTGAAATCCTATAATTATTACAAACGCAATGTTTATAATAAATTCGAACCAGTATTATTGGAAGCTAAAAATGTGTCAGCCGAAGACCCAGTAAAAGAGAAAATTTATAATTACGCTACTTACACATTGAAAGAAGTTAATTCAAAATTAGATTTAATCCAAGCCTTACAAAGAATGTACAGGGAATACCCAATGTTTAAGCTGGGATATATGATTAGTTATATTAACAAAACGTATACGGATATGGAAGATGTGTTTAAAAGGATTGAAGTAAACAAAGACAAGTTCGATCTGTTGACTTTAGTCAATTCATACGAGCACGTAAGTCAATATTCGTGTTAATTAATAATAAGACAATAGGGTATTTGATTAATTTGGAAATATAGTTTAAAATTATTGTTTATTACATAACATTAATATTTTGGGGAAATTTACTGTATTTATCAATAAACTACAAGCTAGTTACTTCACAAACTTCATAATACTAAAATCTTCAACAAGTAGCCATATTTACTAGCGTGAGACGTCATCGGAGATGCAACCACTTACAAGGCGTTTTAGTCTCAGATAAAATGTCAAAAATAATTAATTTTATTTTGTGTAATTTGCAAAAATATACATTATTTCGTTTTACATCAAGTGTTTTAACGCTTTTATTTTATATGATGATCACAATTTTTAATGTTGTCAAATACCCTATTGCGTAAAACTAGCCCAAATTCATATTATACAGAGAATAAGCAAACTAGTAGGTTTAGGTACTAGTAGGTAGAACCTCGTAGTAGGTTAACCTTTGCTAAATCGGTTCAATAATATGAATTTTGACCTTGTTAATAAACCTTATATAACTAAATAATAAACCTTGTTTATTAATAACACTGTAAATGATTAAAATTAAGTCAAGTTAAAATACAGTTTTTAGCTTACAATACTAGTTGACGTTATGACGTCATTTATTTACGGGTGTCGACGGCCCAATTTTAATAAAAGGCACAAAACTGACAAATTACCCACTCGACTTTAAACCTTAATATAATGAAAGTAGAGCTTGTTGTATATATACTTTATGGTCATTTATGTTATTTATGAAGTTATGCTCTTTGTCATGACATATAGAGAGTAACGTGATTTAAAGTAAACACCATTGCTTTACAATACATTATTTTAATGTTATAATTGTATAATATTGTTTGGAAATGACAAAATCCAATGCAGAATGTCTAATATTTTTTTATGAATGCTCAACAGATAAAGAATACTACAGATTTAATACATGACATGTTGTCTATCCTCAACGTGTTTGTAAACTACCAATTGCGAAGTCCGCGCCAAAATGAAGACGCCAGTAACAACAATGACACACCAAATCCAAACAAGAAAAAAATTGCATATTCATACTACGATGATATGACATCATAGGTGATCCGAATTCGGCACAGTAAGCTAGTCCATCGGGGAGCTGGTCTATATCCTCGACGCCTCATGTGTCTCTTAATACTTCATCTTTCTATATGTGTTCGAAAAACCACCACAAAATCATGTCATAAGCTTTTAACGAAAAACCAAACCATCGGCAGTTTGTAAAGCCGAATTTATATTACGTGCCGAAATTAGTTTTATTTCACGAAACTAGTTTCGGCACATGTGAAACCTTTGAATTTGACATTTGAAAGATATTCACGAACTTCACGCTACAACTATTTAACATGTCGCACACCTAGATCTAAACTAAGACAACTCAAAAAACTAATGTGGAGGTCTGACAATACATTTGTTTATGTGGCAGGAGCGCGACCACTGTTGATTCAACAAAAGAAAGCTAAAGTCATCTAGCGGCTCATCCCCGAACCTTTATTGAATGTGTTATGTTGGATAGATGCGTAAGATCACAGAGTATTTGAATATTGTACTAAGTCAAAACTCACTAAAATTTTTGAGTTATCTTAGTTTAGATCTAGGTGTGCGATGTGTTAGCAATTGCGACCGTGACTTTTTTTTAAGATATTGAATGAACGATGGCGTTTATTTGACGTTAATCGGAAGTTTTCAATCATCATTCTTTCCAAAAGCGATTGTGACTTTAAAAGTTGCATAATTCCATAAATCACTATAACAACACGTAGGTCGTAGTTTTGTAATGAGAAATCGATAGCAACAATAAATTGGCTAGGTAAGGGGCCGTCCATAAATTACATCACACAAAATTCATGATTTTTAACCCCCCCCCCCCCCCCTCTCATGTCACATGTTTGTCTATACAAATTCTACTAAATATTGTTCTAATGTCACGGTGCGTCGTCACCCCCTCCTACTGTGTGACATAATTTATGGATGGCCCCTAACACTTATTTCATCAAAAATTTGCGAATCGCACGAAACTATTTTAGTATCGTAAAATTAATGCATGCATACAATGCAGTGAAACTAGTTTGCATCTACTTTGTAATGACAAGTTATATAATTGACCAGAGACAATAATTTGCGTTCCTTTACACGTAACATATAAAAAAAAATGCGGTCCATCAAATTTAGATTAATTTTCGAATTTATTATTAACTTCGAGGATTATTTATCAAATTATCAATTTTCGAAGTGCAATTTATAACCTATTTCTTTATTGAGGGAAATATTTCAAACGATAGCAATAAAATATTTATAAATCTCTCATGAGTAAGTATTAATTACATAACTAGTTATATAATCAATGCCATGCACCATATGTAAAATAAAGATTATTGTTTTTTTTTTAATGAATAAAAAGGCATTTTTAAAAATGTACTTGTATATTTTTATTTATTTACACATCTACGGACATAATACAATTCCTAATAATATTCTAAGATTGTTATCATGATCTGAATTAAATAGTAAGATACAACTGATATGTCTCGCTGATGTACCTAAAAGGATAAACATCGAAGCGCGGCAACCAATCAGAATGATTCAAATATCACGCCATCAAACGATCCACCAATATCCACGCGCCTGACATCCATTGAGTGTGAGTGAGACTGACATATGCTGCGTTGAATTTTATACCTTACGGTTATTGAAAGAAGACTCACTTTGCACTATAAAATTTAATTGTACATAGTGGGTATGGGTAGATCTGCTATGCGCAACGAAGATACACGCGAAATACAAGTTGAAACTTACCGTCCAATATAGACTAAGAAGGAAAATATAAAGCGTTCCCTAAATGATATTAAAATATCAACATTATACAGTTAAAAATAGCTTTTTTTAAGTTTGTTTAGTGCATCAGTAAATAAATTTAATATTCGTACGAAATAACATGACACCTATTCTATTTATCAAAAAACGTCTCTTCTGTTTTCTAAATGCTAATGCAACTCCAAAGAAACGAATTTTTCTATAATTTATGATCCAACGGAGGTGGGACCCGACACTGGCTTGATGGACAGACAACCTTCACGGATATGATTCTATCAAAATTATGAGAACAAGGTCAAATATAATAGGCTCTCAGGTATCGTGTTAATTCGTTAGAGTTATAAGTATAATATTAAAATAATTTACCGAGATATCAAAGATTAAAATCTCGAAATTATTTTATAAGGGCGTTTATCTTTGGAAATTGAACCTCCGCTTTCATCTTTCATTATTGTTTTTTAAAAATAATTTAATCTGATTTTTATATCTTTTTAAGAATCTTAAAAATCTGATGTTCTATATATATTTTAAAATTAAAAAAGATATCAGTCACAATTGATTATTTTTGAAAAACAAAAATTAAGGATGTATCAAACCGGAAGGTGAATTTCCGAAGCGATTAATATATATAATAATTTATTTATTTATTGAACTTTATTGACCAATAAAGATGGTACAAAAGGCGGACTTAATGCTAATAGCATTCTATTTTTTTTTATTAATGTGTCATAATTTTCCCGTTTTTATTGTTATATTGTTTTTTTTCTCAAATCTACTAATCACCTTTGATGCGTATATGATAATCAGAGGTCGGAATTAGATAGAGTTATTTATGTACTTGCATCGAAATGTTGATATAATGTGGACCTTCCCGGAATTTCTTTATTTCTTTCTTTCATTGATGTAATTTTGGCAACGTCGTGCGTGCATTAGTTGAAATTGTGTAAAAGTAAATAACTTTTTATTTAAAAAATCACGGGATTTTTTCTGGTCTTTAAAATTAATCTCGGGATTTGAGGCATATCCACTTTATACTTTCGCTGTATGAAATCAGTGTAAGTACATGAATAACTCTACCTAATTCCGACCACTGATGATAATTGATATGTTATTATAAATTCAATATAATTTATTCAGTCTGGGCTATTTCAAGCACTCATGAATGTCTAAAGCTGCTCTGTCGGTTCGCAAATCTACAGAGAACTTGTACTAGAATAATCATCAAGCAACTCAGCAAGGGCTGCTTTTTTCCCTATATTATTTCATACAAAGAACTTAAACCTTGTTTATTAATAGCACTGTAAGCATTATTATAACACAGTGCTATTAATAAACGAAGTTTAACGTCAGAGTAAATATACGCTAAAGTTGCAATTTTTTTATTAGTCCTAATTCATATTACACAGAGAATAAGCAAAACAAAACTACCTTCTAGGAGTAATATTACCCCCGCAGAACCTCGTGCTAGGTTAACCTTTGCCAAGTCTCTGTTTAATAATATGAATTTTGATTAATATTAAGTACAATCTCAGCGAAAATTTACTCCAACGCTAAAATTTCTTTATTAATAATAGTGTTAATGCCTTTATGAGACTTTGAAGTCGTTTCTCATTACATTATTAAAATAACAAAATCACATATGTTTATGGAAATCGGATCTTTTCTCTGGACTTTTGATTTTTTCGTCTGGTCACCCTATATAGAGCAGACTAATCCACACTAAAAGAAACGATATTTTTTACTAGTGCATTTATAGGCCTATTGAAGAAAATACAAACTAACCATAGATTCACACCTTATAGGGGGTTATTAAAATAAAAAATAAAATATATCTCTCAGGACTAGATTCAATATCACAATTTTTTTAATTCAGAGTTTTATAATTTATTTTATTTTATTAATAAAAAAATTACCACCCGTATCTTTCTGAGCACAACACAAATGAAATAAATACCAATTATGAGTATAATAATAATTTATTTGAGAGTTCATTTTCTATTCCTCGCTTATCAATAAGGCAGATTTTAAATATTAAATTATTAATTGCTAGTTCTAATTGATTATACAATAAAATATGTACACTGGTATGTTTACAACTGATATTTTACAATTACGACTTTGGAGTCTAAGGGGCCGTCCATAAATTGCGTCACACAAAATGCATAATTTCCCCCCCCCCCCCCTCCTGCATACTTTTAACCCCCTCCCCCCCTCATGTCATCTGTGTGTCTATACAAATTCTACTAAATATTGTTCTAATGTCACAGTTCGTTGACTCCCCCCCCCCCCTAACGTGTGACGTAATTTTTGGATGGCCGCTAATTATCTAATTTCAAATTCCATCGACATTAAATTTACATTTGAAAGATATTCACGACATTAACGCTACGACTGTTTGAAACGTTACGTTTTTTCGTAACATATTAAATGAAAGATATCGACAATTTCTTACAAAAATAGTTTGACACAAAAATATCTTTAAAAGCTATAGTATGACCGTTTAAATGAGTCCTCGCCCGCGCGGTACAGGGGCGCGGGGTGTGACGACAAAGGGGACCGAGAGGGGGGCGGGCGGAAATGTAGGGTATGTTCCGATATACACTGCGAGCACTGCGCAGTGGTCTTACTGCTGAAAAATCCGTTCCGTTATGGACTGCCAGTACACTGCTACAGTACCCTAGGGAAATTTATGACGTCACAAATCGCCGCCATATTTGTACTGTGAGCACTGGAGATTTCGAGGTAAGGTGCTCGCAGTGCTTTTGACCACGTGATCAGTCGAAACAGATAAAATAAAATACTTACGTTTATTATAAGATGGATAAATAATTTTTTTATACAATTTTCCAATTTTCTTTTGAAAAGGGGGAATCTTTATATTTATACCTATTCACCTTGCATTAACAAATTTGAAAATGGCGCCAAAAAATAGGATTAACAGTATACTGGACTGCGTTCCGTTTTAAAAAGTCACCAGTATAACTAGCTATAAAGGAACGGGCTTCCAGTATACTAAATTGACGTCATACTGTTCAGTGGTCGCAGTGTATATCGGAACATACCCTATATTTCATGACCATACAAATCCTCATTGGTTTTAAGAGCAATTGCGACCTTATATAATTCTAATCGCTAACCTTTGAAAGGGATTGCAATAGATTTTGAAATGAGACAATTAGCCGACTTGTTACATAAGAATAAGGATTATATCTTCATGGTATAATAAGGTTTGTCGTTGACATTCGTGGCGAGGTCCATCTTTGGGTCGCAGTTCCACATTGGTTGTATATCTATGTCCACAGACGGGCCTAACTGTTGATTAGCCATTGTTAACTATTAAAAAAGAAAAAAAAATTTTTTTTTAATGAAATTTACATCCAAATCCTCTTAATTATAGGGATGATGCTTGGATTAAAAAAAAAATAGAGGTAATAGAAAAATATTAGTTACGTATTTATTTGCTTCAATTTAAACATATTTAAATATAAAATAGCTTAGATAACTTAGTCACAACTATGTAGAAAATTTACAAAGGTGTGACGTCATGCTACAATTCAATTCAATCTCCGTAATATATTAATAACGCAAAAATACGTTTCATATTCTTAAAAAACATACTAAAAATAGTTATCGTCCCTATTCACTGTACTACAAACTAAAATTACTAAACTAAATTAGTTTTTCGCAAAAAGCTATTAAATAAATAAATAAACATTTAATATTACACAACTTCACATACATTGCTCAGATTCCAAAATGAGTAGATAAAGCCCCCGTATAGTGGAGTATCTGAGACAACGAAGGTACCTACCTGGAATCGAAGCTCCTCGGAGCTCAAACCGGCTGTGGAGGCTATTGAATATATATTTTTTTATGCTATATAGCAAGGACTCACCTGTCGTCCGTCTGTACGCCTCTTTCCCCTACTCCGTTTGGGCCATGGTTTTTTATGATGCACATAAGTAATATGAGCTCTTTTCTCGCTAGAATGTTTGAATGCTTTCCCACACATTTCGCATTTGAAAGGTTTCAGGCCGGTGTGGATCTTGAAAATCAATAAAAATATTATTAATATATATATTTAATTCATATATATCATCATATCATATCACATAAGGTTGCCTGGAAGAAATTGCTTTTTAGCAATAAGGCCGCCAATTGTACTATTTTGTTAGATTACTATATATTTGTTCATTAACTTATGGTGTGTACAATAAAGAGTATTTCATTTCATTCATTCATTCATCACATATATTATATTTTCTCTACAGAAATTTCTATCGAATAGGGTTCGAATTTTAGTTTGTCTGTCTATTTTTTGCATAATCAATAAAATATAGGGATACGTTGAGTTTAATTACATTTTCTTTTGTGGTAAAGTTAATAAAAAGATTTTTCTGTAAAAAGCTTTATTTTCATCAGTCAATAGTTCTGGGTAATTCTCACTTAGTTTAGTCTCGGACCGGAGACCAAACCTCTGATTCTGTTCATGGTTTCAAAAATGTCCAGGAAATGATCAGCCTGGATCCCCCTAATTCATTTTGAGGGGTCTACGTCACAGTTTTGTAGAAAATGTACAAAGGCGTGACGTCATGCGACGCCATGATGGAAGATGGAGTTCTCGCGGTAAATTTTGATGATTAAATCTAAAATCTTTAAGATAAATAAATAAAGCACTTAAAAGCACCCCCACTAGATGGCGACTCTTGTAAAAGTTGATTTTTGCAGGACACGAATGGACCAAAGACAGTCATTTCCGTTCCTTTTAACTAACATATTAAAAAAAATGAAATTTGCAAAGTTCGAAACTTAGATATCAATACAAATACGAAAAAGTACAAATAGAATATGAGTTGTTTATTGAGTTTTGAAAACTAATTTACTTTTATACACGAAAGAAAACCGGTAGGGTTGTCATGGAGAAAATACCTTAGCGACATCTAGTTTGATTTCGGGAACTTATGTTTTTTTTTAATGAGTGATAAAGACTTAACTAATTTTAAAATTGTAACTATTGTTAATAGAGGGTTAAGTAAACCGTTATAACATATATATTTTTAGATATATTTTATGTATAAAAAAATAAAAAGTGGTCTACACCCCTAATATACTCACAAACATATGCCGCTGCCTATTGCTGTGCGTGCTGAACTGTTTTCCGCACAGATCACATCCGTACATTGTTTTCTCAGCGCTGTGTATCCGTTTGTGTGTGACCAAGCGTTGCTTCATACGGAAAGATTTATCGCACAGATCGCACTTAAAGGGACGCTCGCCCGTATGTACCCACGTATGATCTTTTAGTAAGGCGTAACTCTAAAAAATATATATTAAATCACGGTTCAGAGTGCCAAATTTTTTTTTTGTATTTTAAGACTTGTTAGGGGTCATTCATAAATTACGTCACACTTTAGGAGGGGGGAAGGGTGTTGTGTGACGTAATTTATGGGCGGCCCCTTATTAAAAGGGAATCAATTTTAAACAATTATAAAATATGGTGACAAACTCTTTAATTTTTTGTATTCTAAGATTTATTATTAAAGGGGAATCAATTATCCAAATAGGGTTTACCGATAAAGAAAATTGGCTACGATGGACATAAAAAAAAATGAAAAATAAAAGCCCCCTTTTTATTAAAACATTTTTTTACAACAATTATCTAATATGGTTTCCGATAGAGAAAATTGTCTAGGATGGACAAATAAAAACAAAAAAATATATATTAAAAGCCCCTTTTTTTTTCACTTGTTTATTTATATTGTCATTTCAATTTTTGTTCAATGCATCAGTATTATTTTTTTGCTATATTTTTTTTTAAATAAAATACTGAAAAAGCCCCTTTTTTATAAAAAAAAAAAAAATTAATATTGTCATTTCAATTTTTGTTCAATCCAACAGTATATTTTTTTATTTCTACAATTTTTATAATACTAACATCAAAAGTTTAATCAATTATGAATGCCTTTCTGTTATCTATAATGAGAATTATGATCCCTGTATTAAATGGATAAATACGACAAGGCATGGAGTAATCGCGGCCTGCGATCGTTGTTGTTAAGCAATTAACGCAAGGGTTGGTCACGGGATGGGTGACCGAAAAATTATCTCGATGCTTCGGAAGGCACATTTGCAGTCGTTAATACACACCAATCCTTATTAGGCCCGCGTGGAGGGTCACGGCCCATCTAATTAACCATCCATAAGGAAGCCCTGAGCTCTTGCAGTGGGGATGTGAAAGGGCTGATGATGAGATGGTTCGCATGCCAATTTAAAATCTATCGCAATCCATTTCAAAGGTATAACGATTTTAATAGGGATTTATTGAATTATGTAACATTTAATTTCGCATTACGCAGAACGAATAATTATTTGAAGTATCAAGAAACCTATACATAAAAAAGATTTTACGTCCAACACTCGCCTTAGACAATTCCATTTAACGTCAAATTAACGTTAGAGTTCATTACAAATCTTTCAAAAAAAAAACGTCACGATCGCAATCTCTATAAAATGTCAAATAATTTTAGCGTGAAATTCGTGAACATCTTTCAAACATCAAATAGGCCGTATAGAAATTTAATTACTCACCTGAAACATTCTACCGCAAACCTCGCACATACAAGGCGACTTCATAGACGGGTATTTGGTTCGGTTCTTGTCCGGGTGCATTCGTCTAAAATGGCCGTGGTACGCTCGAGAATCTTTCAACTGAATACCGCACTAAAAGTGAAATTATTACTATAAGTGACATTATTACTAAAAGTGCAATTATTACTAAAAGTGAAATTATTACTAAAAGTGAAATTATTACTAAAGGTTAAATCTAAACATATAACCCTAACTGACTTATATATCATTAGATAGACGGATGAATTATCATTGCTCACACACAAATTAAAAGTTTACATTAAGTTCTTTAATTCTAGTTCTCCAGACAACCCTTGTATTAAAGGACACCTGGTTGAAGGATGTGGTAGTGTGCCAACATTAGTAAAATAATTATAAAATATTATACCATTACAAATATATTACTATAATATTATAAAACATACTAACACTGTGTGTGTGTGTGTGTGTATTTATTTATGTATGTAATTATGTGTAATGTTATTTATATTTTAAGTATGTTGTAGTATGTTTATGATTAGTTTAGTATTTGTTGTTGTAGTTTTTTATTTTTATTGCTCTGTACCGCCATCGCGTTTGTCTGTTTTCCCAAAGGTTGACTGGCAGAGAATGCTATTAGCATTAAGGCCGCCTTTTGTACCATCTTTATTGGTCAATAAAGTTCAATAAATAAATAATATGCATTAACTATAAACTACATACTCTAAATATACATAATATATCTATCCCATATCACCCAGTGTTACGGGTTCGGTGCTTGGGTCAATTAATAAGGCTGCTTAGCTTGAGTATATATTTATTAGTGAAATAAGGGTAATAAGAAAAACCCTTGTCGGGCTTCTAGTTAACTTTTGGATCTTCCAAAATACAGATTACAATTTAGTTCATATGTTATATAATTTGTATCACCATATCACATTATTTATCACAATAAATGAATTATTTTAAAATTACATAGTAAAAATGATACCATTAATATTGTATTGTATTATAATTTCATCTTGTGCATAGGAGAATTTCTTACGAACTGACATCCATAAAGAGTATAATTGATTAGTCAAAATTTTAAATTACGAAAGACGAGTAATAAAATGAAATGATGTTGAATTTCAAAAGCAAAAAGTTTGCATACTGAAACCTAGGAAAACAAACGGTGGCATGGCACACCGTTACACCACTACGTATTCGTGAAGATTTTTCCTAAAAGCAGTAACGGCTTATAAAAAAAATGGGTAAAATAGTTAGGCCGTCCACTAATCACGTGATATTTTTCCAACACTTTTAACCCCCTTTACCCCTTGGTGATAGTTTTAAGATTACCCCCCCCCCCCCCCCTCCACCCAAAACGCGTGTATTTTGAGTACCTACAAAAAAAGCTTAATTATTGACGCCGCTTTTAGATTTAGTAATCGCGCGTTTGAGGAGAAAATAAATACACGTGATATATTACTACACTCCCCCCTCTCCCCCATTGTGATATTACGTGATTATTTTACGAACCTCCCCCCTCTCGAGCCTTGCGTGATTAATGGAGGACCCATTACGCAAATCATAAATAAATCTGATACACAAATTAGGTAATAGGCCGGTGATGAACTATTTACGAGACTAGTATACAATAACTCAACTAACTTGCTCACAAGGTATTGGCCCTTCCACTTTATCGAACTCCCTCTTCTTCCTCTCCCACTGCCTTATCTCCGGCGTTCTTCTTTTGATCGTGTTATTCATTCTCTTACCGTCCACGCTTTTGTGTCTCGCGGACACATATAGATGGCGCTTAAGAGCATCGGCGTCGAGAAAACGCAAATTACACATTTCACAAATGGGACCGTCTTCTGGTATCTAAAAAAGATACAGTCTTGTAAAGAACTAGTTGTTTTCCTGCGACTTCGCATAGGTAAATTATAGTATATATAAATTACGTATGATGTATCTTCCAAGAATTGAAAGAATTTTTAAAGTAGTTAAAGATTTAACAAACAATGAAATCTTTCTTCTTTATAACATTAGTATAAATGCACTTACACCAGTTTTCACTAACCTAGAACAAGGCATAGCTTAACTAGGAAACGCCTTATCTTACGAATCGCCTTAGCAGTAGCCTAATTGTCTAATTTTAAAATCGCAATCCCTTTCAAACGTATAGCGGTTGTGATAGCGATTATTGTATAACTTTTAAAGTCACAATCGTTTTTGGAACGTATGATGATTTGAATTTCGCAACAGCTTTCAAAGTTATTTGTAACTATAACTTTGATTAAAAAAAGGGAAATATTAAAAAAAAAGAAAGCACTAAAAAGCACCTCCACTAGATGGCGACTCTAGCAAAAGTTGATTTTTGCAGAAAACGAATGGACCAAAGACAGTCATTTCCGTTCCTTTTAACTAACATATAAAAAAAACTGAAATTTGCAAAGTACGAAACTTAGATATCAATACAAATACGAAAAAGTACAAATAGAATATGAGTTGTTTATTGAGTTTTGAAAAATAATTTACTTTTAAACTTGAAAGAAAACCGGAAGGGCTGTCAAGGAGAAATCAAGAATGTACCGTAGCGACATCTAGATTGATTTCGGGAACTAATGTTTTTAAACGTGTCAAGTAGTTGTAGCGTGTAGTTTGTGAATAATAATAAACAAGTAAATAATAAAGACCATCACATGCATGGCTCAGATTCCAAGATGAGTAGCTAGAGCCCCTGTATTATGGAGTATCTGATATAAGAAGGTAACACAACACCCAGACCTGAGACAATATAGAAAACTTAATTTTCTACATTGAACCGACCGGGAATCGGACCCGGGACCTCAGAGATGACGACACTTTGTAACCGGCGTGCGAAATTGAAAAATTCTAATTGATTGTCTAACACAATTCAATTGATAATTAGACAATTAGGGCATATATTAGTTTAGGCATTGATTAATGTTTGGTGGTTCCTAAATGTTGATTTGGACTACAGATTTGGGCGACTCCTAAGTTAAAGGAAAACGGACATTATTGTCCCACTGCTAAGGATCAGGTCTATCCTATTTAAAAAAAGCTTTTGTGAAAACAAAACAAACATTATTTATTAATGTAAGGATATGTGGACCCAATATTGAGCCTTGGGGCATCAAATCTTATAATATATAATTATTTAAGTATTATAGATTTATATTAAAAAGAGGAAAGATTTTATTGTTTTTTGTTCGTTTGCTTGCATGAATATGATCGGAAACTACTATAAAGATTTCAAAAATTAAAAAACGCTACATCATATGGGGTTGACATAGGCTATTATTTACGCGTGTGAAAGCGCAGGAAAACAGCTAGTTGTATATAGATTTTACTTATTTATTACATAATAACGAAAAAAAAAAACAGTAGAATCACCAACCAATCCGCATTGGGCCCCCGTGGATGGTCATGGCCCATTCTCCCTGCTCAATTCAATTCCATCCATACGGACGGCCTGAGCGCCAGCAGTGGGGACATTAATAAGCGAATTATAAATGAAAATACCGCTACTTACAAATCTGGTATGAAACCATGGTGAGAAATAATGAAAACCGGTTAATTCCGGCACTGCAATGATTCTACCGGCACTGTACCATTTAAAGCTTTTAACAAAAAAATAGTTTTTGCAATAACCGGTAATGGTTATTTGCTAATGAAACCAGTATCCAAGTCAACCGGTTAATGAACGCATATTAATCGGTTTCAAGCTGTATTAATAATGTCATATACTCACAGGTTGGTTGTCCAATCGATGTTTCAATTTCTTATGTAGATTTATACCCTTCTCGCTGACGAACGAATAACCGCACAACAGGCACACGAAGTCAGACGGATGTTTGATGCGGACATGACCCATATACGTGGTGAATTTACTGTAATATAACGTATTCTATTACAGTTCATCTATTTTTTTTACAACTAATAATACAAGTCAATAGTATGATTTTTAATTAGGTGGACTAAATTGATATTTAGTGAGTTGGCACAAATATTGTTGTGGTCCGAGTAATAAGCAGTGTTCGGAATTAGGTAGAGTTATTCATGTAATTACACTGATTTCATACAGCGAAAGAATAAGTGGATATGCCTCAAATCCCGAGATTAATTTTAAAGAGCAGAAAAAATCCCGTGATTTTTTTAATAAAAAGTTATTTACTTTTACACAATTTAAACTACTGCACGCACGACGTTGCCAAACTTACATCGATGAAAGAAAGAAATAAAGAAAGAAGAAAGTAAGAAATAAAGAAATCCCGGGAAGGTCCACATTAATATCAACATTTCGATGCAAGTACATAAATAACTACCTAATTCCGACTTCTGGTGATAAGTGATCCATTAATTATGATTCGATCACATTTCTCACAAGGACTGACTGGAAAGACACCATTCATTTAGATAAATTAATTTGTCATAATTTTCTTGTTATTTTTCTTTTGCTTTTGCTCTTAGTTACCTTTTAATTGCCATTCTTGTGTAATTATAATAATTATCATTACCTTTTAGTTTACTCTAAAGTTAGAAAACTATAACGGTTAATTTATAAGTTTAATTTTCATGATAAGAAAAACGCAAAATGAAATTTGTGTGTTTGAAATACTTTTAGTAATTTTAGAAAGGTTTAATTTCAAAGTATTTTCATTAGAAAGATAATAGATAAATCTAATGAAGACACAAAAAAATACTTTCATCAGAACGGTTTAAAAAATCATTTCATAGAACTATGTTACAACATTAAAAGAAACGGTTGTAACATTGAAAGAAAAGAAAAGTTAATTGTATATTACTTTAGTCCATCTAACTAAAAATCACAGCATACAAATGGGACTTAGCTGAGACACGAAAGGGGTAAAAAATATTGATATACCAGTGCTAATCGATAGAATTGGATACTAAAAAAGTGCGATATGTACATAGTTACTATAAAAACTATCTATACAAGATACTTCTTGTATTATTGCTAGTACCAAGTGTTACAATAGTAAGGATTAGTCGCAATAACTTACTGTAATAATATAAAAAACGTTAAAGTACCGGTTAAGCAAACAATAATGAGTTATTATTTGGCTATGGTTGGATGACGTCATAACTTCAACTGTAAACTATAAACGCATTAGTGTCACTGGTTCAAGTCATTGTTTTAATAATAATAATAAAATACTTTATTGCACTCAATATGATACATAGTTTACAAAAAAGCTTATTATCTAAGAGATTGAGTATTGTTTTAAAATGTTGAAGTGGAAAGTGGACTTTTTAATACAAAATTGATCAATTATAATAATCCGTTGTTTACTTTTAAAAGATCTTAGCGTACAGACAGCTGGATATACTATATATACTCACGAGAACTCTTCACTGCAGTGAGGGCATTTATATTTGGTTCCTTTATGCCATTTCATGTGCAGTCGTGCAGATTGTCGATGCATTGTGACGTAAGAACATTGGTTACAACTGAATCTCTGAGTGTGATGGGCGGTTTTGTGTTTCCTAGCCGCGTGCGGATGTTTGAAATGTATTTTACATATACTACATGCGTATTCGCCGCACGCCTGTTGGAATAATATATTTAAAAAGTCACATAATATATTGGTATAGTAATATAATAATGTATTATTAGCTGGTCCGTCCCGCAAATGAGGAGTAATTAAAAAAAAAAAACGAGAGCACTAAAAAAGCACCTCCACTAGATAGCGACTAGTAAAAGTTCATTTTTGCAACAAACGAATGGACCAAAGACAGTCATTTCCGTTCCTTTTAACTAACACATTAAAAAACTGTAATTTGCAAAGTTCGAAACTTAGATATCAATACAAATACGAAAAAGTACAAATAGAATATGAGTTGTTTATTGAGTTTTGAAAACTAATTTACTTTAAAACACGAAAGAAAACCGGAAGGGTTGTCATGGAGAAATCAAGAACGTACCGTAGCGACATCTAGTTTGATTTCGGGAACTAATGTTATTTTTTTAAATACTTCCTCATTTTTTAGTAACTACAAAAGACAACACAAATGTCGATAATTTATTATTGTCTATAGGTAAGGCGATTAGCTGTCTTCATTATAAATCCCAACAACTGATTTCTGAATAGGGTATTATACTCTGTTTGAAATAGTACTTGTAACGGTTTATTTTAATTTAAAAATGCCATAAAACAATTATTTCGGAAAAATAAACACGTTTTCTTATTTTAAAATTAAATCAAAATTAAACATTTTTTTTAGCCGTGAAAACGCTCCGTTATATTCATGACGTCACTATGATATGTACACAAAACAGATGCATACAGTACACGATTAAAAGATATAAAAAAAAACAAGAGCAATGCCATCTAACGATCGATTACGAAATAAAAAGATATAAGCTAAGAACAGCGCCATCTAGGAATTTAATTTATAATTAATAGACATATCTTTATGACTTATCTGACAGCTGTTGCCACAGTGACGTCACACAATGGTGGATCGTGTTTCAAGTCACGTTACACATTGACAAAATATCACGATTTTTAATTTTAAGACAATAAGATAACCGTTCGATTTTAATACTCAAGATCAGAATCTCTATGTTTATTACGATGTAAATTTTAGTTTTAGTGCAACTTATTTTTCACTACCGTAAGGGGCCATCCATATATTAATTTACTATTACAAGAATCGAAACGCGGGCGGCCATGACGGAACAACGTCTGACGTCCAATTTCAATAAACTAACCATCTTTGTTGCGAGTGCAACCAGTAGTATATTGAAATGTGACGTCACGGCTCGAAATCTCTCGTGACCGATTGTTGCTGTGACTATTCTAATTGACGAATAAACTTTTTTTTTATATTTAATAACAGTTTTTGGAGAAAAATAAAACTGGAACTGGTTTAATATGATCGTGTTAAAGTTTTAAAATACTCTCGCTATTATATTTTATTAATATTTATGTAACTTACCGTAGTATGCCTAAGCATATGAGCATTATATGCTTCCTCATCTAAGAATCCTTTATAGCATTCCATACACTTGAATATACCGTTCTTAAAATTGGAACTTTCCCTCCTACTTTCTATATCAGCCAACTGCTCTTCCAAAGTCAAATCGGTTATTGTGAATATATTATTGGCATGCTCATCAACGAAAGGCTTCTTCCTCCCATCAACTTTTATTCCACCATCAGTTTTAACCTTTTTACTTCTAATATATTGTTTAGATTTCTTCTTAGTTTCTTGTAAAGGTAAACTATCGTCGGTGGAATAATCATCATCTTTTATATCAAATTCATTGTATTCATTGAATAGCATATCATCGTTTCCTTCATCATCATCTTCTTCATCGTTATTCTCTTCGATCTTCACTGCAGTATCTAAATCTGGTTCATCCACTGGTTTAACTTCTTCAGGTGCTATTTGTACATTCTCAACAACTTCGTCAATATAAATATCATAACTGTCTACATAAGTTTTTGTCGTTAAATTTGATGCTAATTGGTTGTTTTCTCGACTTATTGATTGTATGTTGCGTTTTGTTAGCTGTTGGAGAAATAATTTTGAACTGTCCGTAAATTATATCTATGTTAATTACTATCAATGAAGTGTGATGTCATGTGACTAGGGGGTCGTACATTTTGTGACGTCACATTTCAATATCTTTACTAATAACTGACAAGGAAAGATTGTTTTTTTTTTTATTTGTTTCTGATGGATAAAATGAAACAGTACTATAGATTTTAAAATAAATATTTTATCAATAAATTACATTAACATCGAATAACATACCTAGCTTATATCTTACTAATTATAAGATTTAACTAGATGATGATATAGAAATTTTCTAAATGTTATAAAATCTAAATATATATAACTCAAAGGTGACCGACTGACATAGTGATCTATCAACGCACAGCCCAAACCACTGGACGGATCGGGCTGGAATTTGGCATGCAGGTTGATATTGACCCCCATGGGGATAAAATAACGGGTGATAGAGGATGTAAATGTATTAGTTGGAACCTATCAGTACCTAATGGTACGAATAAATAAATATTCGTTAGAAATGTTGCTCAAAGTAACTTTACCACGCGGACGAAGTCGCGGGCAAAAGCTTGTTAAAATATATATGTCGTAGACCAATTGTTGAATTAGTCCGGTTGAGATCTGCCCGAGCATATCATAATATGCCACTATCTCTTGATTTGGCCGTATATCATCAGCCATAAAGTTTAATCCTTAAAGTTTGATGATTTGCTCGACTATACTCAAGCATATCGACTTTGCAGGCTGACCGAAGTACAATGTATGCTAGATAGGCAACATAATCAAGTACTTACCTCATCATGTTTCTTAAGTAGCTCCAACATAAGAGAGTTGGCTCTCAAACTTTTCTGTCTAAATCGGTTACAGTTTATCAATCTCTGGGCACATTCCACGCATAATTCATTAGGTAAACGGTTTTCAGAAAATACCTGTAACAAATACAAGAAGTATATAACCCTTTCGAATCGAATTTGAATTCGGGTTTGGATTTTTTCAGAATTCCAGGGCAGTACCAGATATTTATATAAATCCAATATGGCGTCGACTGCGCAAGTATAATCGGGGTGAAAAGTAAAAACTCAAAACACTTACCATTTACAGTATTATTAATAAACAAATTTGGCATCGGAGTAAATTTACGCTGAGACTGCACTTAGTATTAGACAAAATGCATATTATTAAACAGAGACTTGGCAAAGGTTAACTAGTACGAGGCTCTACGGGAGTAATGTTTACTTCTACAAAATAATAAGTTTGCTTATTCTCCGTAAAACATGAATTTGGACTGATACTTAATTTTACTCTGACGCTAAAGCTTGTTTATTAATAGCACTAATAATGAATATTATTAGTAAAGTAAAACAAAAAAAAAATATATTAAAATACTAAAAATACCCATTTATAAGATCTTTTACTCAATAATAACCGTACATAATTATCGAGGTCATCATTCACTTTACGCTATTGAATTATTATATTAATAAAATGAGTGCGAATTTAGCAACCGTGTATAACTAACGTCCAGTAACAACCACCTTAACTCACTTAACTGTGTGCGTGTATAATTGGTGTTAAATGATCTCAAGATTTCATCTTTCTGCACTCCACAACTACTATATAAATAATACTACTTCAGTAATTACAAATACCCAACTAACACCGTCTGTACAGCATTACAAACTGTACAATAACATTAACATAATAAATTTCATGATTAATTACAAGCTCACTAAAATGTAAGTAATAAATGGAGTAAAATAGAATAATAGGAGTGTGCATTAAACACAAATGTATAATTTATGAATATTATTAATGGAGTTGTTTAATTAAATATTAAATACAAGTGTGATTTAAAATACTAAAGCAAAAAAATAACAATGAGAGTATCACTTTTCTTCTTGAGCGTACTTACCAATGAAAAAATGCATTTGCAAATGGCGGGAATTTGTAGGGAAACGTCGAGTGCGGGATGACACAAGGTCCTTTTGATACGGTTAAGTTATTCCCACGCACACTTAACCTTCTATTTTTGTTTTTTACGCAGGTTTTACTTTCGCGCCGGGTACTAGCATTGGCAAAAGCAGAAGAGAGAAAGAGAAAGCGACGTAATACAAAAACGTTTTAATGAGTCATATTGAAATACACATTCGCAATACAATTCGCGACTAGACTCTGAGATCTGTCACCTGTTAACCTTTTCGTACAATTAAGTGTTCATTCAATCATTCATTCACGAACATGGCGAGCGAGTATCAACCAAAAGCAAATTAACAGTCTTGAAATAAATTCAATTACAGTAAGAACTTCTGAAAGGCTTAAACTACGCCATTAATTCAAATAACAAAAGAAATAAACAATTGAATTCGCAAATCTACCGCTGGACCTTGTACTGAGAAGAACCGGCAAGAAACCCAGCAAAGGCTGCTTTTTACAGCCAGGTTAAGTTATCTCTTGTAATAACAAAAATAATTCATCTAAATATATATAACTCATAGGTGACTGACTGACATAGTGATCTATCAACGCACAGCCCAAACCACTGGACGGATCGGGCCGAAATTTGGCATGCAGGTAGATGCTAAGACGTAGGCATCCGCCAAGAAAGGATTTTGATCAATTCTATCCCCAAGGGAATAAAATAGGGGACGAAAGTTTGTATGAAACTTTGTCAATTTTAAATAGATCGAGCTGAGACTTTGCATGCATAAAGCTACTATGACGTAGGCATCCCCTAAGAAAGGATTTTGATAAATTCCACCCCTAAGGGGATAAAGTAGAGGATGAAAGTTTGTATAAATCTTCTTAGGTTTTCGACTGATTGAACTGAAATTAAAGATTGGAGCTACTATGATGAAGACGTCCGCTTAAATAGGATTTTGATAAATTCAACCCCCTTGAGGATAAAATAAGACATGATGGAGGATGTAATAAGGGATGATAGAGGATGTAAATGTATTAGTTTGAACCTATCAGTACATAAATATTCTTTAAATGCTGCTCAAAGTAACTTTACCACGCGGACGAAGTCGCCGGCAAAAGCTAGTTTATATACATACATAATGATTATAATTATTATGAAACGTGCATAATAAAAATTCTATAAACGGTTCGTGAGCATGACGCATGACAACACTTACCGATACTCCTGTTAGTTGTTCATAGGCCTTTTCTAATTTGTACTTCCTGATAGAGAACAGCTTGGTGTCCATAACCAAGCATATTCTGCATACCTAATTAAGGAAAATAAAAATCTGCATTTAAAATTATAAAGTAAAGTACTAATTAAAAATAAAATTATAAAATAATTAAAAAAAAAATATTTCAAGATAAATTTTATGATTTTGATTCTTCTTCATCATCATCATCATCATCATCAGCCATTTTACGTCCCCACTGCAGGGGCTCAGGCCTTTCTTATGGATGGTTAAGGAGGATGGGCCATGACCCTCCACGCGGGCCCAATGCGGATTGGAGGGTATTAACAACTGCAAATGCAGCCGGGACCAGCGGCTTAAATACACATAATTATTGTATTTAATAAAAATAAGTTTTTTTATTCAGTGTATTGTGTACAAGCGCTTTGAAATTTACCAGTTAACAAAGGTTATGAACCGCCGTGGATTCAAGCATTGGCCAGGGGGGGGGGGGGGGGCACAATCATTAATATAATACGGTAAACAAAAACTTCAGAGCTCGGGGTTGCAATATCAACTTTCTACCCCCGTCGGCAAACATCGTAGATCCGGGTCACGTTAGTTATCCCGGGGTTCTGGTACTGGGCAAAGACAAGCTTGGAATCTCGGGACAGTCCTGGGAGTTGAGGGTAGCATACAAAAATATAGATAAAGCTTAGATAACAGCTCGATACGTCACAGTTTTTATAGAAAATGTACCAAAGCGTGACGTCTTGTGACATTTTAACCCGAGGTGTCGCCGTAATTTAAAAATTATAAAAACAAAATAAAAAAAAGTACGTGATTAATATTTTTCAACAATCTACCTATTTTTTAGTCTTTTCACGTCCCCACTGCAGGGGCTCAGGCCTTCATTATGGATGGTTAAGGAGGACAGGCCCTCCACGCTGGCCCAATGCGGATTGGAGGGTATTTACGACTGCAAATGCAGCCGGGACCAACGGCTTAACGTGCCTTCCGAAGCACGGAGTAGCTCGAGATAATAATTTTTCGGTCACCCATCCCGTGACCGACCCTTGCGAAAGTTGCTTAACGACAACGATCGCGGGCCGCGGTGCTTATCCACTACGCCACCGAGCTACTACTATTTCAACTAAAATATGTAGTATGAAATGTTACCATCAGAGACTGCTCCTCTAGACTATCCTTACTGCTTGAATCCTGCAAGTAACATAAGTAGTTGAATGTAATAATATTTTAAAGTAAATATTATTCTTCATTAAAAAGAAATAGATATAGGTTAGGCTCTGTTAGGCGCTGGGTAGTTTAGTTGTTAGAGCAGTCGCTCGGATTGCGAAAGGTCAAGGTTCGAGTTCCACCTCAGAATGCCAGGGACAAAGTGATTTTTTTAAGAATATTTCATTGTGTATGCAAAAGTAATCAAATGTAACAATAACATATATTGCTCAGATTATATAAGAGAATAAAATAAAATAAATTATACCGAGTATCAAAACCCCTCTTATTATGGGGTATCTGAGACAACAGAAGAACCAACACATCCAAATTCCGAGACAATATAAGAAAAGTACATTTTCTACATTGAACCAACTGGAAATTGAACTCCATAGATGACATGAATCCATGTGAACAACTTGGCTACGGAGCTCGTTTATTGAATCCTACATGGTTGATATAAGTAATCCTTAATACAACACAGAATGTACTGGTGGTCCCCAAAAGGAGTCGGCTTAACTCATGCTGCAGTTAACTATTAATCATCAGCAGACATCTTAGAGATCAAACAGTGTAAAAAGTTTTGTATATTTAATTTATTAATTAACAATGCTATATTAAAAAATATTATAAATGGTAAATGCTTATTTATTTATCCGGTCGGCTGTTGGGTGGATTGCCTGAACATTGATGAGAATACGCTCTATAGTAAAAAAAAGAAACGCTTGAAAAATTCATTCAGGAGTGTCAGGGATAAAGTTTTTATTTAAAGCATTCTTCAGCCAGCACTTAATGTACCTTCCAAAGCATGGAGAAGAGAAAAAAAATTTTTGGTACCATCCATTCTGTGACTGACCCTTGCGACAGTTGCTTAAATCGAAAAAAAGAGCTAGTAAGTAAATCAAAGAAACACCAAATACCTGTACTATAAAAGGCACAGCACCGGCCCTGACTTTCCGTAGACCACTCTTGGTATGATAGAGATCGTCACAAAGGAAATGTGCTGAACATACAGCGGCTCTTTCTTTTGGTTTCCATGACTCCTTTTTACCAAGAACTTGAAACCATGTCTTTCTCAAAGATGGTTCACTGGGAAACCTAGAACATTTAAGAAAAATTTGATAATTTATTGTTTGGAGCCAGGAAATTTATGTGAGTTCTATCTGCTTTTGCAGTTACAGAGTAACTTTAGCAAAACGTTATTGCATAATAATCATTATAGATAATAGTTTATTACCACAAGCACTTAAGAATATGCAACATATTTTCTATTTTTTGTGTTGGCTGTTTAAGGGTTAATTCCATTGCTCTCAATGACAACTGTTTTAAAACAAGATCAAGTACATATTAATGAAACGTTGTATCTAAAAAATTAATAGGTTTCAAGCCTTGATATTTTACAAACTAATACTTCTTTAGAGTCTAAACCTTTATAAAAAAAACAGCATACCCTATGGTTTTACGCATTTGTTCTAAAGCTGACATATTGCTTCTTTAAAACTCAAGTATTCGAAAAACTGTATATTATTATAATAAAACATATGTAGGACTACATTGATTAATGTGGCAAATAAAAGGACAAAAAGTAAATATGTATCAATACTATCAGTTATATAAATTAAAAGTTATAAATGAAATAAGGTGCCAAATGGGATTTATGAGATAAAGATCTCTGAAACTACTGACCTTAAATAAAAAAAATACAGACATTAGTTCTTTATCTATTAATAACAAGAAAATTTGTGAAAAGTCTGAAAGTAAAACATATTTCGCATTTTAATTGAAATTAAAAAAGAAAATAGAATATCAATATATTCTTAAAGATGCAAATACCAGCATCAAGTTTCAGGTTGTAATGTTGTGTTTATTATTTGCTCAGTTTGATTCCGCTTGTTTGCGAGTACAAGGGCAGGAAAAGAAAGCAAACAAATAGAAACATATTTGTTTTGATGGGATAATCTTTGAAGGTTATGTCAATTTGAACAGTTTACTTACATATGAAATGTGATTCCTTGTGACTTCGAGCTGTACCTTGAGTCACTTTTGCATCCTGGGACACAGCACCGCATCTTATTAGAATTTATTTCAAATTGCCGTTTTGTTTATTCAATTTCTGTCACTATTAAATTACTTTATTTATCACATTCCAGAACTCATATTGCAACAAATACACATTAATCATTTGTAGAATACATCTCTTGATTTATTTATTGGTTTCTTATTAGCTTATTTACAAAAATAAGACTTCACTTGCATACGACAGGTTTCTCTGACATTTTGTTTTGTTGTTGTAATAAAATACGATCACGTAAAGAACGAATGAAAGACAATAGTATTAACATTACTAATTTTTTAGGAATGGTTTCATATTTTCAGTATGTATGAGAGAAACCGAACGAGAACTATGAACCTTCTATTTAACTTCGTCGAGTAATAATGCTCTAAATATTATAGAAAAAATAGCTATCTCATTTATTAGTGAGATTTAGAAAAGGACAGGAAGTTTAGAGATGCGGTGTAATATCTGAATAAAAACCGGTATTAACGATAAAATTGATTTATGCCTCTTGAAGTTCGAAAGGATAATACAGCCATTCACTTATAGAAAAAGTTAAAGATATTGATTCAAATCACCATGATGACATGTTTATACTTATTAGATAATAAAGTAGAAAAGACGGCATATAAAAACATAGTTTATTTACAATAAGAAAGATTGAGATCAAGGTCTCTAGTGTTTGGGTAAATTTATTAGAGATCTGATGGTAGATCAGGGGTGTTGGGGGGTTGAGTACGCTCTGGTATGCGGCGCTGAGCTATAGACTCTTCCCTCAAGTCCATCATACACGTCCGCGTCGTACACCCTGGAAATGCTTTGGGATCGCAACGGGCGCCGCATACTTACCATCTACCCCGGACCCCAAAGCAGCCAAGTATGGGGACGATGCCTGCAATGGCAGTCCCACCTTGCAGGCAGTCCTGAATCCTCAATCCCGTCAAAATTTCCAACAATCCCATCCCTCCCATTCCCCTCCTAACCTTTCCTTCTATCCTATCACAAATCTTTCCTGGAGGAGACAACCTCGACTCCAAAAACCCCAATCCAAGGTGTCAATCGTACCGTGCCGAGGGATGAATGGCTGAGGGTATCAGTCTTGAACGGTGTCTCTCCGAAACCAGGGTGAATCGGAGTAGTAAATAACCCTTCGGGCGACATGCGGGGCTCTGTCGTTCGTGACCTTTTATTTCCCTAGCTACTCGTGGGTACAATATGGAGAAGGATCAAAAAAAACAATTAGCCTAAACCCTATGTCTTCCGTTCTGGAATCCATCCAGGACGGAATGAACCGTGATGAGGCGAAGAGGACTGCAAAGGACTCTGGAACGCCCATCAGTCTATCCCCTACAACGGAGATGGAAGTCGTGGTCGAAGAAGGCAACTCTGGATCGCCCGACGCCCCATCCGAAATAGAGGATACGAGCCAAGGCAGTCAGCGTAAGCGACTGTCTGGAGCAGCACGGAAGCGTCTCCGGAAGCTAGTGGCAGAAGCAGGGGTAGCCACAGAGCAAGCCCTTGTGTTATGCCGCAAGCCATGGAAAGACATTCCGATACCGAAGCCGACCTCTGTGAAGACCCTCAAGAGGGACAGATCAGAGGAAGACTCTCCTAAGGCGCACATCAGTAAAGTCGCCAAGTTAAGCCCTACAGCCACAGGCGGCCCAAAGCCCCTTAGCTATAGGGAGATGGCGGAGACCTCCAGAGTGGGGATCCGGAATTCGGAACCCATGACGGAAGCCCAGATGGCGCTCGTACATCGTCACCTCATCGTGGCCCTAACAAAAATGGACGCGGAAGGCGATGGACCTGAATTTGTCGGTTTCAGTCACAGGACAGGATGGATACTGGTTACCTGCGCGAACCAGCATAGCCATGACTGGCTTGTGGCTGTAATACCAAAAATGAAGCCATGGCCTGAAGCTCAGTTGACCACTATGTCGGAAAGCGAGCTTCCAAGGCCGTCTACGGCAACGACTTTTGTACCCAAGACGGAGGCTGCCTCAGTTACTGAAGCATTAGCCCTGTTGAGGGTACAAAATAAAGGCATTAATCCTGGACTCTGGAGGGTCCTAAACGAGAAGGAGGAAGGCTTGTCACCTTCTCCATCGACGAACCTTCCGTTGAAGCCCTCAAAGAGAAGGATTACTGGGTGACCCTCGGATTTAAGAGGGTTTACTTCAAGATCAAGGGCGACCATCAGGCCCCTCAGCATCTACAGTCTTCCTCCGAACCTCCTCCTGCCGCCGAACCAACGCCGTCGACCAGCGGCACACAGAAACCCCAGAGCTCACAATCTCGGGGTGGAAGAGCGCCGGCGGTCGTGGGCGGGGGCCGGCGAGGGAAGGGTAAGTGTGCAGCTGGAGTGGCAAAACCCCAAAACCCGAACGCTAAAGCGCGACCAACGCCTCTAGCGGGAGGATCACGGGGGGCCGCGAAAGCTGCCAAACGGGGGAAATAAAAATGGCCAACCAGGGGGCTCGGGCAAGGATTCTGCAAGCAAACCTCCAACACGCCGCTGCTGCATCCGCAGTAGTGGAACAGTGCTTTGCAGAACGAAAGGTCGACCTTGCCCTGATTCAAGAACCCTGGGTGCATAACTCAACCATACTGGGACTCAAAGCCGCTGGTAAGGTGCTTTATAACATTGATGGCTTGAAACCCAGGGCGTGTATTGTTTTCAGCAAAAACACTAACTATTTGCCTGTTACAGAGTTGTGCACAGATGACCTTGTAGCAGCATTTGTCAATCTCAAGGGATGGCACGGGCCCAGAGTGCTCGTGTGCTCGGCCTACCTGCCCGGAGATAAAGCTGACCCAACTGCTGAGCTCACACCCGTGGTCGACTACGCCCGGAGACATCGTGCTGAGCTGCTTGTGGGGTGCGATGCGAACGCCCACCACACCGACTGGGGAAGTACTAATATTAATGACAGAGGTGAGTTATTAAACAATTACCTAGTAACCAATTGTCTTCAAACTTTAAACAATGGCTGTGAACCAACTTTTGTAACTAGGACGAGACAAGAAGTGCTAGATATTTCTTTCGCCACTAACAACCTGGCCAGGCATGTAGAAAACTGGAGAGTTAGTAACGAAAACTCAGTGTCGGACCATAGGCATATATGCTTAGAACTAACATCGGAACTAAGTACACATACTAGTGCATTTAGGGATCCTAAGCGCACCGATTGGGATGAATACAACAAACGCCTTGTACGGAACTTAGAAGTAATTCCTGAATGCATTAGAACGGTTGAGAGCATTGAATTTGCGGTAGAGGCGGTCTCTAATGGCATTAAAAATGCCTTCGAGGCTAGCTGTACACCCAAAATCAAATCATCCAAACGGAAAATACCGTGGTGGAACTCAAAGCTGAAAAAGCTTAGGGAGAAAACTCGAAAGTTATTCAATAGGGCCAAAATCACCCATGAATGGGATGCCTACAGGATGGCCCTAAACGAATACAGTAAACAAATTAGAAAAGCCAAGCGTGCATCATGGAGGAAGTTCTGCGAGGAGATAACTAATACGCCTCAAGGAGCAAGACTTCATAAGATCATGGCAAAGGCACACTGTAATCCCTTAGGTCTCCTTAAAAGACCGAACGGGTCCTTCACGACTAACGAGAAGGAAACCTTGCAGCTAATGGCTATCACCCATTTTCCAGGATCTACTGATAATGCAGTAGCGATCACTCTTCGAAGGCCTCTACCAGAGGACTGGAGAAGAGCCGCTCTCGTTATTAGGCCTGGAATAGTGAAATGGGCCATTAACTCGTTCAAACCTTTTAAATCTGGTGGAATTGACGGCGTAGCCCCGGTGCTTTTACAGCGGGGTGCCACCAATCTCATCCCTTATCTGGTAAAAATCTTCAGAGCCAGTTTGGCCTGGGGATATATTCCAGATCCGTGGACTAAGGTGAAAGTCGTGTTCATACCTAAAGCTGGAAAGAAGGACTATACATCACCAAAGTCCTTCAGGCCAATCAGCCTTACGTCATTTCTTCTGAAGACCATGGAGAAGGTATTAGACAATTATATCAGACAAGGGAGTCTCATCAATAAACCCATACATGATACCCAGCACGCCTACCGAAGCGGCAGATCTACGGAGACTGCCCTACTAAACCTTATAGACAAGGTTGAAAAGGCACTGGACGATAAAGAAATAGCACTCGTTGCTTTTCTTGATGTGGAAGGAGCGTTCGATAACACGCCCACCGAGACATTAGTAAGAGGATTAGTCCATAAAGAGATTGACTCCACTACAGTAAGATGGATAAGAGCCATGCTAGAGAGTAGGACAGTGAGGATGGAACTACTCAACGATTCACTAGAGTTAGCAACAACAAGAGGATGTCCGCAAGGTGGAGTACTTTCTCCGCTACTGTGGACTCTTGCGGTGGACCAGCTCCTCCATAAGATGGCTGAACTCCGCTTTGACACCCTGGGCTATGCCGATGACCTGGTGGTGATAGTGAGAGGAAACTGCCAAAGTATGCTATCGTACCTTATGCAGAGGGCGCTGAACACAATTAACTCATGGTGTAAAGACAATAATCTGTCGATTAATGCAGGCAAAACCGTGGTCGTCCCATTCACAAGGAAACGAAAACTGGATAAGCTTTCGCCTCCGACCATGAATGGGAGGCTCATTCCGTTCTCGACAGAGGTCAAGTTTTTGGGGGTAACACTGGACCAGAAACTTACCTGGAACGCACATATAGACGGAATTATACAGAAGTCTAAAACAGCTCTGATGATATGTTGTCGGCTAGCGGGAAATAGATGGGGCTTGAAACCCAATATAGCCCTCTGGCTCTACACAGCCATCATAAGGCCGATGGTGTCTTACGCCTCGGTGGTTTGGAGTAGAAAAACGACACAGAGTACTATCATATCAAGACTTAACATTCTGCAAAGGACTGCTTGTCTTATAGTAACAGGAGCTATGTCTTTCACCCCGACTGCTGCCCTTGAGGCTCTGCTAAACCTACCGCCCCTACATCTACATATTGAAATGGTGGCGAGGGCTAGTATGTACAGGATTACCAGCATGGAGGCGAAGACATGGCTGTCAGGTAATTTGAGGTGCCTGAAGGACTCAATATGCAACATACCAATTCTGGGGATGCCTACTGACACCATGCCCCCGAGAGTCGATTCACACAAGTCATATCTTGTGGAGATACCCACCAGGGACGACTGGTCAAACAATCGTATAGTATGGAAAAATGGAAGCCTAAAGTGGTACACTGACGGCTCCAAATCCGGTCCTGAGGTAGGATGTGGAATTTATGGAGAATCCCCAAGGAAGGCTATAAGTCTGAACATGGGAAAGTACTCCTCAATATTCCAGGCGGAGGTGTACGCCATTTTGGAATATGCGGCAGCCAATCTGCAAAACAACTACCTCAATCATACTATCTACATCCACTCTGATAGTCAAGCTGCACTCTTATCACTAGCCTCCGACGTAACTAGATCGAAGCTGGTCGAGAACTGCAAACAAACATTGAACTCTTTGGGCAACAAAAACATAGTAGTTCTACGATGGGTTCCAGGTCACGCTGGACACGAGGGCAATGAACAGGCGGACAAACTGGCGAAGAAGGGTGCTAAAGACGCCCTTATCGGACCAGAACCTTTCTGTGGCATCCCTCAAAGCCTAACCCAGCTCACCTTGAAAACATACTGCCATTACGCAGCTATTCAACTATGGAGAAACACTCCCGGTATGAAACACTCTAAGACCCTGATTAAAACCTACAACAAAAAGGCGGCATCAGAGGCCTTAAACTTAACCAAAAATCACCTTCGCACACTAGTACGAGCACTCACGGGACATTGTGGACTGAACAGACACATGTATAATATGGGGATCAGCGGCAGTAGAATGTGCAGAGGATGCAAGGAAGAGGAGGAAACACCTTTGCACATTTTGACCGATTGCCCGTCACTAATGCGAAAACGATGTATCTATCTGGGAAAGCACGTGATGCACCCAGACGATATTAAAGAACTTACGGCCAAGAAAATACTACAGTTCCTTGTAGAATGTAATCTTGACCGTGAACTGTAGTATGTGGAGATCACAATAGATCAGCAATGGTCGCAGTGATACTGGGCTGCATAAACCCAAGATAATCCGCAACTCGAAACAATAACAATAACAATGGTAGATCACTTGATAGAACTTCCCTGTATTCCTGTGCACTCTATGGTGCGCCTGACTTCAATTTCTGACTTTTACATGACACTTCCCCAGTTCCCAAATCTTAATTTCTGGATAAGTAAAGTCGAGCTGATTTTCTTAACCCGTATAGAGTTCACAGTACGGAATTATATTTTATCGTTTCGTTTTTATGCTCCCAATGCCGTATATATATATTAAATCTGCTTGCAATCTGTTTGTTTGTAAATATTTAATTTGTACATTCTTTAAGTTTTAAGTAATTCTTAAAACAAATAATTATTTATTCATAAGTAGTTATTAACTTTTAATTATACCCTGCAAACAGTAAATAACATAATTTTAAGACTATTATTTATTTTAATTTAACTGCAATTGGTAAACAATGATAAATGATTAACAGGGAGATGTTTTAACATTAAATTATTGTTTTATAATTAAAAACAATGAACGTCACAATCGTTTCATTTTATTAATTTCGCTGTAAGCTTCATCATTCATTTTTTTTTTTCAAACATCCAATTTTATGATACACGCTGTATAAAAGGATAGAGGTCGATTACTACTAGCAACACTAATTGTCCATACCTTCTTCATTTATAATACATTGCCGCATATATGTTTATACGATGAGAAAGTATTTAAAAAATAAAAATTAGTTCTTGAAATCATACTAGATGTCACTTGCGATGTTTGGATTTTGGATATGATATTCATTCAAATTTTGTTTCTGACATAATTAAAGTAAATTGAGTATCGAAAACTAATAAATATGACATTGTTTTGTGTTTCTTATGATATCTAACTTTCAAATTAATTTTAATTTATTTTAATCGTAAGTATTTTTTTTATCGTAACCGCTTACGATGGGCCTCATTAGGAAGCTCAAGGTCGCTCAGAGGGCAATGGAAAGGGTTATGCTCGGGGTTTCTATGCGAGATCGAATCAGAAATGATGAGATCCGCAGAAGAACGAAAGCCCAAAACCGACATAGCCCAAAGAATTGCGAACCTCAAGTGGCAGTGGGCAGGGCACATCGCTCGCAGGACTGACGGCCGTTGGAGAGGTAAGGTGGACCGACGATCTGGTGAAGGTCGCGGGAAGCCGCTGGATGCCGGAGGCGCAGGACCGATCGCTTTGGAGATCTTTGGGGAAGGCCTATGCCCAGCAGTGGGCGTCTCTCAGCTGAAGTGATGATGATGATGAAAATCGTAAGTTTAAGTTGTTTATTATGTTACGTGTAAAGGAACGATGTTTGGTTGATACTTCAACATTAGTGATGAGCCAACTTATTGGTTGCTCGTAACTTTCATCCGAAACAAAAAGCGGAGCGCAGAATTCAGCTTGTATTTGTATGTGTCATTATGCATCAACAAAATGAATGAAATTACTATAAATAGTAAAACCAATGAGGAAGTATTAAAAAAAATAGTTTTTTTAATATCACCCGAAATCAAACTAGATGTCGCTACGGTATGTTCTTGATTTCTCCATGACAACCTTTCCGGTTTTATTTCAAGTTTAAAAGTAAATTAGTTTTCAAAACTCATATTCTATTTGTACTTTTTCGTATTTGTATTGATATCTACGTTTCGAACTTGGCAAATTTAATTTTTTTTAATATGGTAGTTAGAAGGAACAATGGTTGTCTTTGGTTTCCTGCAAAAATCAACTTTTGCTAGAGCCGCCATCTAGTGGAGATGTTTTTCTAGTGCTTTCGTATTTTTTTTTTAAATTCCTCATTCAGTCTAGACTGTTACATAGTACTTTGAAAAAGTCGAAAGCCTTGCCAATGGTTCGCAACACTAAGACGGGAGATCTTGTAATGACAAGAATCGGCAAGAAACTCAGCAAGGGCTGCTTTTTTAATTTCTACTATCCAACTCAACTATACTATGTTTGAAGGAATCCAACGACCTAACGCACACGACACGTACTGGTTAATAATATATTTCAATAAACTGATTTCTAGAGGAGGTTGTGTAGGAAGTCAATCTATTATTAACAACATTATTGTAAGAACCAAAAAGCACATACGTACGAATTAAATTAACACATGGCTCGACGTCCGCCGTCGACATGCAAGATCAGTAGTAATAGTATATTAACTGTACGTGTCTTTATGATTTTGAAATATAAAGTTATAAATTTGCTGTTCCTTTAGAACAGATGTTTCTTGTTGATTGCTGAATGTTTATTAAGATGATTTAATTATGAATATAAGATTAATTATACTTTATATCTCTTGCAAAGATGATTAGGGTTTACATGCAATATACGAGATGCTGCCGTCCTCACCATAAATCAAAAGTTACTTTTAATAAATTTTAACTAAAAAAAATTTTTGACTACCCACTTTTCACGCTCCCGCGCAGGCCTCCGCCTATAGATATACATACTTTTAGTCTCTTTTACTCTTTGTTATAATGACAGTTACTGTCAGTTGCATATCACCAACTACTGTTAGGGGTGAGGCGCGTGTGGAAATGTCATACAATACGTAGTATCTTCTTCTTAGTCTGTGGTCATACATCACTGGACCTCTACGCGATTGGTTCATTGTACGGAGTTGATTTACCCTGATTTTGTTTAAAAAGGTATAATTATATCTAATGTGAGTTACCTTGTAAAGGAGGTTATTTTTGTTTTTGGAATATAAAACTATGGTCGATTTATGACGCGGTTATATTTACTCTCAGTACCTTCTAGGACGCAAGAACATCGGCTTGTTCAGGTTTAACGTCATGAATTAACGTTTAGATCCAACAATTTGTGCTGCCATCTAGTGTAGCCATAATTTAAGATAAGATAAGATAAAAACACTATATTGTACAACACACAACAGAAATAAATAACGAGAAACTTATAAACATTAAAACATTTGCACAATAGGCGGCCTTATCGCTTAACAGCGATTTCTTCCAGGCAACCTATACTGGAAGAAGCAATGATAACAATAATGTAGGTAGGCTGTGCGCGTTACAAATAAATTTAATAATATTAATAGAAATAAAAATATGATAATAAAGTTACATAAAATAAACAAACATACGGTGCTTAAGATAATAAGAAGGCAATATATCAAATAGATTTCTGTTCATCTGACAAAAAGAACTTCGCAGCTAGAGATTTGAAAGACTCCAGCGTTTGGGCGCGTCTAACATTCTCAGGTAAGGAATTCCATAAATGGATAGCTCGCAGGGTAAAACATTGGCTGTAAAATTGAGAAAAGTTAGGCGGTATGTAAAGGCGGAGATTGTTAGATGAACGAAGGGGAAGATTATGAGTAGAGGAAAGAAATTTAAAATGCTCCTTGAGATATCTGGGTGCCAATGGATTGAACAGCACAGAAAAGAGAAGGGATAATATGTGTAGGTCTCTGCGTCGGCGTATGGTAAGCCAATTCAACCTTTGACGATAGTGAGAGACATGGTCATATTTACGCAGTCCGAATATGAACCTTATGGCGAAATTTTGGAGACGTTCTAGCTTATTAATGAGCTCAACTGTAAGGTCTGGATAGCACACATCTGCATAATCAAGTATAGGTAGAAGTAGGGATTGTACAAGAGTAATTTTGGTGGCAGTTGGTAAGAAGTTACGTACAACGCCCCAGCTGAAGCAAACATTCGTCTACTGATTTCTGCAACTTGTGGTCACCAGGATAAAGATTTGTCAATTAAAATTCCTAGATTTTTCACCGTATCTGTAAATGGAATCACTGTCCCGTCCAAAGTAATTTTCGACAACTGCCCGAAATCAATCCTGGACACAAAGTAAGGGCTGGCAATTATTATACACTGAGTCTTCTTAGGATTAACATTCAAACCAAATGACGAACTTCAGTTCACTATACGATCTAAATCTTGCGGATAGCATCATTCAAGTTATCAAATCTCTCTTGCGTATAAATTTGAAGATCATCAGCATACAAGTGGTAGGTGGAAGTTAGATTATGAGTAATAGAATTAATAAAAATGGCGAATAATAAGGGAGAAAGCACGCCGCCCTGAGGAACACCAGCAGACGTAAAGCTCCACTCAGAGAAAGAGTCTCCTATACGTACACGTTGCCGGCGTCCGTGTAGATAACTACGAAACCAGTCAATAACAGTTGGAGATATGTTAAGGGAACTCATCAAGCTCAACAGTATGTCAAAATCAACATTATTAAAAGCATTACTAAAATCAAGTAATGTTAATATTGTAAGCTTGCGCTGCTCCATACCAGAGCGAATGTCATCGCCGATTTTAACTAAGGCACTCGCTGTACTGTGACCGGGACGAAAACCGGATTGGAAAGGATTTAATAGGTTATTTTTATTTAGAAAGACGCTTAATTGTCTGTTAATTAGACGCTCTAGGACCTTGGACAGGAAAGGAAGTATGGAAATAGGTCGGAAATCAGACATCGTAACTGGATTGGATTTTTTAGGGAGAGGAATTATCTGAGCTTCCTTCCATATACTTGGAAAAGTACTAGAAGCAATGGATTTGTTGAGGATTATTGTTATAATAGGCGATAGGATGTCAAGCAAAGGAAGAATCATGTTACGGCCAATATTGTCGTTACCAAGTGCTTTAGAGTCTATGGCACGAATGGTTCCCTCCACAGAACACAGAAAAGAGGTTAGAAAGGCGATCATGCATTATTTGTACGAAAACCGATGTAGCTAGTCTTGCCCCACTTTTAGTCCGCCGTACATCAGACGAATAATCAGATCAATTATACAAAAGATATGCACACACTTGTATTTTAAACATGCCAATCAGAACGCTCCAATATAACTATAACCAATCACGCTCAACCATAACAGATATCTATAGTGCGCAATCGTAGACAGAGAAAGCAATAGACTAATGGTATGTTCTATCTCATTCATCGGGAAATGAAATGACTTATTACAATTTTCATTAGTTAAAGTGAGATAAAAACATTATTTGTTGTCCTTATCGATGTGGCCGGTTTTTTTGTTTGGCACCAGGCTTGTTTGGCACCAAAACGTCAAAATTTTAGGCATAGAAATTGTTGGACTCAAATAATATAGAAAAAAGTTGGAAAGAAGTGTATTTAAACAATATTTTATATGATGTATAGAGTTTACAATTAAGAAACGTTACTTGCAAATTAAAATAATGGTTAAGTGCAGTTTTATATCTTGCAAAAATAGATCCGAAAGAAATATTGTAGGTGTATCATATTTCAGGTAAGTTAGAAGCATTTTGTTTATTTCTTCGTCAAGGTAAAATTTGTCATTGCCATAACCGATGTGAATTTTATTAAATACGACACAAAAGAAGCTAAAAATATTATTAAATAAGTCGAATAAGAATATAACCTCAAATCATTAAGGCTGACATCTAAGTGCTTAAAATCTCCCCTCAAAGTGATTTAAAATTAAATTATCAATATTCTGTTAAACAAATATCAAAATGTATGAAACTCAACTATTTTCTAAGTAGATAGAACTACAAAATGCGATTTAAAAAAACAATAAGCAGTTTTTAAACTTTTGATTAAAATAAATCCAAGTTTGTAACCTAAAATATTAGCATTTAAAATCTCTCAGTAAAGTTTTGCATGATTATATTAAAATATCGCTTAATTTACTGTAATGTCATGTGAAATAACATCTTCTAGACTTAATTGAATATCATTTCTGTATTTAAAATCACTAAAAATTGTGCTATGTATTTGGTTAGAAATGTTTGAGTTTATAGTAGATAATATAACTAATTTTATCAATAAATCTCGGCCAAATGTGTTTTTTTTTCACAAAATATTGTTATTCCATATGACAATCATATTATTATCATAATGATGACCTCAATTTTCCAAATTAAAATATGAAATTAAAAAAAGTGTTTTCGTAATTGTGTTTATATTTTAGATTTTCATCACATGAACATGAACTTCAAAATTGATTGATAAATGAAACTGAACTTCAAAATTGGATCGAAGCTTGTGGAAGACCAAATTGTAAGCCTTCAAGGCATGCCAGGGTGTGTTCAATGCATTTTGAAAACCATTTATTTTTAAATGTAGGAAGACAAATAACATTGAGTACATAATAAGGATTGTTATTGTTGTTAAGTAATAAATACCTTACTTGTAAATACTTATTATATAATACCTTACTTGTAAATACTTATTATATAAATATGAGATGTTCATAATTTAGTCGCAAATCGGTTATTAGTGTTGTGTAGACAGAACCACAGATCATGTTCTTCATAAATATCAACTTATTTGTGCCATAATCTAATCTTCAAATATTATCTGTGCTATTCTTTTAAAAATACACTGATTATGATTTGTTTGTATCTTTATAATAAGAAATGCTAGAAAATATATTGTGAAATGATATCGGTTATGTTTCTTTTTTTTTAAGAATTCTTTTCTATGATTTAAGAGTATTGTAAGCTAACTAAAATATGTTTTTTTTTTGTATTTTGTATTAAAATATAATAATTATGTATCATTTTATTGTATATTAATATTCATTTTCATATTTTTAAAAATGTTTTGTGTGATTAGAATTCACTGTAAAAAAGTAAATTGTGCTCTTATTTGTGATTGGATAACCAATTAAAAGCCAATTTTAATTTGTAATAGTATGTATTTAGTATTTAAATTTTGTTTAATGGCTTTTAAATATATTTAACATTATATAGTATTAATACTATTAAGCGATTACTTATTTAGATTAATTACTCTGGTGTACTTGCTGCAGTTAAGTAGACATTTTATTTATTTTTTGTGATCGAGTAAGTTTATTTTAACTTATAAGTAGCATAATTTCTATTTTCAATATGTGATTAATACATGTGATATATCTAATTATTTGTAAATTTTTTGTGGAAACTAAGTAAAATGCTTTTTATTTAAGTACCCTCTTTGATTTCACCCAACCTGTAACTTTATTTAATATTGGTGTAGTAATTGATAATTATTTTTATTATAATTAATAATTGATTTTTCTAATAAGTCATAGCCCTTAATAAATCTCACACACTCAACAGCGTACCTCGGCAGAATAGATTAAAATAGGTCTGCAGGTGTAATGATTTACACTAATTTTTATTATTAAAAAACCAAAAATGTTGAAAATTAACTTTCCTTTATTGTCTGGGGTCTGGGAGTTCTGTGTATTATGGTACCTTTGTTGTCACAGATACTCCAAAATACACATCTTACAATATGAGCCATGTATGTGATGTTGTTGAATGTTTATTTATCTACACTTAATATTATAAAGATTAAAGGTTTTATTGTTTATTTTTTACATCGAATAGGCTCCGAAACCACTGGACCGATTATTATATTTGATCAATCTCAAACTACCAGGGACAAAGTGGTTTTTAAAACATTTTTATTAAGATAACTGAACCGATTTTAAAAACTCTTTCACATACGTGTAGCTACACCATACGCAGTTGACATTGGCTACAGTTTACACATGCGAAGTCGCGTGAAAATAGCTAGTTTATAGATATTCTAGTTTGAGATAAGAAATCTTCTGGGACTGGTACTAGAATTTGAGCGAAGTATCGTGGTGGACTAACGATAACCGTCAAGTCTCTTTATGAAATCGACCACGTTAACGGATACGACGGCAGTGGTGCACAAACGCTCATACCTCGAAATCACTAATACGTGCTCTGCTAATACTGTCTTGAAGTAATGAAATCCAGAATTTGAGTAATTACTGATCAAAGTCAAATATCGCTGCAGGCTTACATATTTGTTTTCGATCAATAATTATTAAGATTCTGGATATCTATTTATTAGTATTTTGTCACTAAATATGAGACTAAAATATTCGATTGGATTAGTCAGAATGATAAAATACTTTGTGTCATGTCATGTCATGTGTCAATAGTTTTAACGTTTTATTTCATTCTAAAATGACCTAAGGTTTTAAAAACTGGTCTTTCTAACAGCTATTGAGTAAACATACAGTGGCGCTGCTGGACTGACGTTAGCCAAACATCATCACAATGTTTCTTATTTGCCTTTCTAAACATAATTTTATCATTGAATAGGTACGTTATTCTTCTTTAAATGGTTTTCTTTATTGTCTAGACACTTTTTTTTAAAAGTTTGGTTGAATTAAATTTTCAAAATAGTTTTGTTTGTCTAAATTAGACTTGTTTGAGCTTATTCTAATTTAGTCAAACTTAATTTTATTTAGAAAACTTCAGTAACCAAGCCCATTGATTCAATGTGCTAGTTAATTTAAGATGATAGATAGTGTATCAATATTTCTACAATAAAAAATGTTCCTCTATTACTAATTCTTTCATTCATGGGAAGTTTCATCATATGTGGTTAACTACAGCTATAATTTGGTGAAATTGCAGAAAAGTAGATAGTTTCTGAACATTTTTACAAATTATGCTGACAAAATTATTCCTCCTTTGCTAATAACAAAACATCTCCCCATAATCGAGGAACATTTAACTACCTAGTAACACTGATGATTTATTTGTTGTCCCTTACGGTGGCACGCCTAATAGCCCTCTATAAGTACTTACTCTAAGTGCGCAATAAACGTGTAAAAGTCATTTTAATTTGACATATCACACTAGTGATTGACATAAAGTTATTTACTATCGATATTGAAAAACAACAAGTCAATTAATTGAAAGGATACTAGATTAATGATTTCCTTATATTATATTGGATATACATTAAATTGTATTGATTAAATGAGACATTATCTTTTTTCTTTAGATATAAATTCTTAATTGGTTGATTCAATAAGAAATATTTAAATTACTAATGAACTAACATTGAATCGGTACTAGTCGAGCTTAAATATATGCATATAAATATGTTTGTTTATTAATAATAATAGTAGATTTTTTTTTACGTTACGTTACACGTATCAAGTAAACAGATAAGATCGGCAACATCGCTTAAATGAAACTAGTAATATTGACAAACAATACGAGGGTCAAACTGAAAGTTCTTAGAACTGGCCACTTATAAACAATATAATAAAAAAATAATTCTAAAATTTGAAAATATAACTCTTTGCCAATATTACTGAGTATATATTTCATTCATTTGTCATTTGTTTTACGATTTGGCGGCAAATTAAAAATTGTCTGTGTCACGTCATCATGAATTTAACACGAGAAAATTTTCGTGCAATGATTTTTTATGACTTTCGATGTCATTTAAGTCAACAAGAAAGTTATGATAGACTACGATTGGCCTTTCACGATGAAGCCCCATCTCGTGCGACTGTTTACAACTGGTTTAATGAGTTTAAACGTGGTCGCACTAATCTCACTGATGATTTACGTGAGGGACGGCCTTCTACGGCGACGACTGAAGATAACATCTGTGTTGTGCGGCGTAAGATAGAGACTGACAAAAGAGTGACCTATCAACAGATTCGGACAAGCTTAGGCATCGGTATGAGTCAAGTGCACAAAATCCTCCACGAACATTTAGCGGTCAGGAAGCTTTGCGCCCGGTGGATACCTCATAATTTGACTGAGGCTCAAAAACTCCATCGTGTGGATTGGTGTCGTAAAATGATTGAAAGATTTAACAGAGGTGACTCAAATGCTGTGTTCGACATACTAACAGGTGACGAAAGCTGGATTTACTGTTATGATCCTAAAACCAAAAGACAATCTGCTCAGTGGGTGTTTCCTTTCGAGGAGTTGCCAACTAAAGTGAAGAGAGATCGAAGTGCGGGAAAAAAAATGGTGGCCTCGTTCTTTGGAAGGATAGGTCATTTTGCAACAATTGTGTTAGAGGATCAAAAAACAGTTTCTGCAGAATGGTACACTACCAATTGTTTGCCACTTGTCTTGGAAAAAGTTCGAGAGAAACGACCTCGCAGTAGGATCCTCCTTCACCACGACAACGCCTCGTCGCACGCCGCCAAGCGAACGATCGACTATTTGGCGACATCAAACGTTGAATTACTGGGTCACCCGCCGTATAGCCCCGACCTCGCGCCTTGTGATTTTTATTTATTTCCAAAAATTAAAGAAAAACTTAAAGGAAAGCGGTTTATGAATGCTGAAGAAGCGGTGGCTGCGTATCGCGATGCCATTGAAGAGACCCCTAAGGACGAGTGGGCAAAGTGCTTTTCCCAGTGGTTCCATCGCATGCAGCGGTGTATTGACGTGAATGGACAATATTTTGAAAAGATATAATAAAACTAATAACTGGCTAATGTAATCAGTTTTTGATTTTCTAAGAACTTTCAGTTTGACCCTCGTATAATGTAAATAAATATATACAAAATAAAAAAATACTATCAGTACAATAAATGCTATTGGAACTTATCCTGAACAGACTCCGATGATTTAAAAAGTAAGATCTGATTTAAAAAGTATTGTTCTTAATGGTTCAAAATATAAAAAAAAAAACTAGTTTTCTGTTACAATATTAAGAATATAAAAACAGACTTATTACCACACTCATTATTAAATTAATATACAAACGCATTCCAAACGAAGTCAATATGGTTAATCTCTATTTAAATTTATTTTTTATTACCACTATTTTTATTATCCATACTTTTATTTAGTTTTTACTACCTAACATACCAAGAATCGATTAAATGTTTCCAGGCACTTCACTACCCATCTACCGTAATCTATTATGTTGCTATTTAAAACGGTAATTTCGCGATATTCATTGCATTACGTGCTTAGTACGACGCAATGTAATAAATATGTGCACTTCTCCAGCAATGTATATTTTCTTGGAAATATTTTTTGTGATTCACACTTTTGATAACATTTCACGATTTTCGACTAAAAATACTAAATTTGAGAAGTGTTCTACTTAATAATGGAAAGAAATCCTTCCTTTGGACCTACTTGAGGATGGGCTTCTTGTTTTGCAATTAATAACTGCGAAAGTCGGCATTTTTAACACTTTTAGTGGCGTGTTTCACAGTACTTACAGCGCGCGCGTTCGTGAATGACTAAACATCGCGATCGCGTGGTGAAGTCACGATCCTGTACATTTGTCTAGGATCGTGGCTACACTGCCACGCCCACAAGGCCCTTCTAACGTCTTTCTGTGTTCTGTGGTTCCCTCAACATCACAACCGGAGAATTGACTAAACACAAATGGAGTTAAGGCAGGAGTTGGCAATGAAGAAAGGTATAGTAAAGTTTCCTCTTTGACTTTAGCGTCAAGAGGAGAAGCAGCAGAAAAATGACTGTTTAAGCAGTTAATATCCAAATCTTGATTTAAATTAACATTACGAGTCTTGCCAACTCCTAGAGACCTAAGAAATTTCCAAACTTTAGCGGGATCACCGCTTTCCACAGATTTATGAATATGATGTCGCTGTGCATCCCTACACACTGTATTGCAGCGATTTCTTCAGATTTCTTATTCTATTATATTTGTCATGATTCATATCGGTTGGGTTAGACTTGAATTTAGCCTTAGCATGATTTTTTTTGTTCATCAAAGATTTGATTTCTTCAGTTAACCAAGGCGCCGGCAGGTGTTTCATTTTAATAGGTCGTCAAGGTGCATGACGATCATACAACTGGGTTAATGAATCGTTAAATTAATTAACTTGTTCCTCAACAGTCGAAGCGCTTTCGATGATAGACCAATCAATTTATAGGGCATCAGCACGCAGACGATCCATATCAATGCCACCAAAATTACGTTGCAGAAGAGTTTTAGGCTTGTCTTTGGGAGGTCGAATTTTATAAGAGAGATATATTAAATCGTGATATGAAAATGCATCAGCAGTGAATTGACCATGTTTGGCCACATGGTCAAGGGAGGAAACGATAATTAAATCGAGAAGCGATGGAGCACAATTTGGAAAGAAGTGGGTAGCATTTAAAGGTAGTATATGCATATTGCAAGCATTAACGAGGGACTTTAAACTATTAGAACGGAAATCGTCTTTTAGAAGACATGTATTAAAGTCACCCATAATGATAGAATGGCTGTAGGAAGAAATGATCTCTTCTAAAAGTTCTTCAAAAGAAGAAAAATAATTTACTCTTAATGATGGACTGTAGAAAACGCCCAGCAGAATTTTGGTGTGAGAAAGATTAATCTCTAGAAAAAGGTGTTCTGCAGTATCTGGCGGAGGGGGTTGAGGAGATCTGCTGATCTTTCTTTATTTTTTTTTAATACATACTTCCTCATTCGAATTCGGGTTTGAATTTTTACAGAATCGCATAGCAGGCCCCGATTTAAGGGAGGGTAAGCGGATATATGCCCCGGGGCCAGTGTCTGAGGGGCGCCAATATCATAACTTAATACAGTAAAAAAAAATGAGCAACACAAAATGTCTATTTAAATCTTTCAATCCCTAACTTAAGTTATGTATTGAAAAATATAGTAATAGAAAATACGAACTGGATTAAGGGCGCAATATCAACCTTCTGGCCCGGTTGGAAAAAGTTGTAGATCCGGGCCTGCTAGCGATTGCTGAATTTGTTTGTTTGTTTATGAGAAACCTATGTGAAGCTATATCATACGCGGGTTCATAGGCTTTAATTTACGCGGAGTTGCGGGAAAGCGGCTTATCTAATAATAAACGGGTGAAACCTTATGAAAAAGGCTTTAAATATAAATTGTTGATAATATAAACAGCGATTGTATACAATACATTTTTTTATTTATTAATTAATTAAATATTAACGACTTTATTGACATAAAAACGAATATAATATAAATGGCATAAAAGATCTGTCGTTAATATTCGTGCCGATGTTCATATTTCTATCACAGTTCCATATGGTTCGTGTCTTCGTCTGATGCTGGAGACGCTGGTTGTGGATTAGATAATGTCACCTGTAATTAAATAAATAAATAATTATTAACTTACAACTGACATATTGTTATAATAATTTTTATTTCGGACAACATTCGGGAATCCATATTTTTTGTTAGTTTTATACGAAATAAAATTAAAATCTAGTGTTAGTATCGTTTAGAATGAGAATGTTAGTATCGTGTATAATGAGAGTACAATGAGGAAGTATTTAAAAAAAAAAGCATCAATTCCCGAAATCAAACTAGATGTCGCTACGGTACGTTCTTGATTTCTCCATGACAACCCTTCCGGTTTCCTTTCGTGTATAAAAGTAAATTAGTTTTCAAAACTCAATAAACAACTCATATTTTATTTGTACTTTTTCGTATTTGTATTGATATCTAAGTTTCGAACTTTGCAAATTTCAGGTTTATAATATGTTAGTTAAAAGGAACGGAAATGACTGTCTTTGGTCCATTCGTTTCCTGCAAAAATTAACTTTTGCTAGAGTCGCCATCTAGTGTGGAGGTGCTTTTTTAGTGATTTCGTTTTTTTTTAAATACTTTCCCATTTCTCATATAAGGAAGATGTCATAAATTTGACTTTGACATTCACACACATATAACTGTGCATAGAACGATGTATGTGTGTATAACGGACAAGGCCATATTAAAAAAAAACGATGTATGTTGTTGTTACTGTTCTAGTTAGTTTCAGAGGGCTGTGACGTCACTTCGACGCCATGACAGAGGTTAGAGTTTTAGCGGGAAATTTTAAACACGAATTTTATTTTTTAGATTTTAAATTAATGTAATACGACATATTTTTTGTTTTAATATATTTTTAAGATATATTTCAGGTATATCTATAAAACGAAGATATTTAAAAAATCGTCTACACACGTATTACATTACTATGCTGTCAACAAACATAAGTATCCAAATAAATCCGTATTAAGATTTCCTTTGAAAGTATAATTTTTAAATATGGAGCCTTTGAGAATAGTCAGGGTAAAAAACTTTTACATGTTTTTCATATTTAAAATTAGAGAGTTTTTAGCTTTTTGTAAAGGATTTGGCGGATCTTAATCAAAGCAGTCGATAATATGTTTAATAAACACAAAATTATTTTTATTTGGAAAATAGCTTAGCCTTAGAATAAAATTGGTCTTAAAATTGGTAATTTCGTACAACCTCGCCTTAAGTGAAGACTCACCTTTCGTCCGTCCGTTCGTCTCTTGCCCCTTATCCGTTTGGGCCACGGTATTTTATGATGCATATATTTTATGTGGTTCCTTGTTTCGCTCGGAAGTTTAAATCCTTTTCCACAGAATTCGCATTTATAAGGTTTCAGACCAGCATGAATCTTCAAAATTAATAATAATAATAAGCTAAGTGTAATTCTTATTTTAATAGTAATTCTTAAAGCTAAGTCGGTTGTTAAGCAACTTTCGTAATGGCCGGTCATAGGATGGGTGACCGAAAATTTATTATCTCCAGCTCGTTTGTACTTCAGAAGGCACATTAAGCCGTTAGTACAGGCCAAAACGGTCGTTAATACCCCCCATGATTCACTCAGTTAGCTACAACATATACAATAAACAACCGGTTGTACAAAAGTCCATTAAAACTTTCATTAGTTTAAAGCGCCATTACTCAAACACATTCGACATTAATTAGAGCTTAAAGAAGTCTTTAAACTAGGGATGTAACGATACATATTTTTGCCGATACGATACCGATACCGATTTTAAACGAAAATAATCGGCGATACCGATACAGATACCGATATTGATGGCTTAAAGTACTTTATGTATATTAAACAAATTTGAAGGAAGTTAATAAGATATTGACACTAGGTCCTGAAGACTGAAGGAAAAATACTTAGATAATAAAAAATCAGTTATTAGAATGGAAAAAAAAACGTTTATTAGTTTCAAATAAAATCAATCACATAGTTATTAATTAACCCTAGACACCTAACCTTTCGGCCTGCCAAAAACAGATAATGATATTAGTGTGGCGTACTCTTCAATTCGACGAAAGTTAGGTGTCTAGGGTTAAAAAAGATACATAAAGTCAGTAATTAAAGTTTACTTTTGGTAGATTTTTGTTAAGAAAACAAAGTTTATTTAAATTATCAGCAGATAATCTGTTACGCAAATCATTTTGTATCAGGCCTGCAGTTGAGAAGAGACGTTCTGAAGCAACTGAGCTCATTGGGTAAGACAAATATTTTTGTGCAAGCTTTTTTAATTTTGGATATTTATCTTCTTGGCGCCAATAGATCTTTGGATCTTGTTTGATTGGAATGTTTGGAAATCTTAAATAAGATTCTACTTCCTCTTGCTCAGGCTGAATAGACATGTTTGATAAAGGCTCGTCGTCTTCGGCTTCTTTTATCAAACTATCACAAGCAGACCAGACACCCGAGAAAATCTCATTTTGATTTTGTCGCGGCGCCTCTGTAGAATGAGGACTCTCTCTGTTTGTATTATTTGTAATTAATGAAATCAGCATTCTTCTCGCATTCATTCTTGTAGATTGCAGAGTGAACGTACGCAATTTATAGCGCGGATCTAGTGCTGTTGCTAAAATAAATGTTTCATCGTTCTCTAAATAATCAAATCTATCATTGATCCCAGCTATCAAATTCAGTGTAAAAGCATTATATTCAGGGCTATAAGCATTATCATCATCCATAGCCGTGGTGTTCTTGATACGATCTAAGACTTTTCGCAAACTGTTGATCAGCGGTATGGCGTCAGACAAACAAGCAGACTCTTGGCTAATGGACTTTGTTGCTTCTTCAAAATAAGTCAACGCTGAGACAACCTGTTCCATTAGTACCCACTCTTCTGTAGCCAATTCAGTTCTACATTTCACATGGGGTAAAGATGCTTGAACCGCAACTCGCTGCTCAAGAAGTCTCCTAAGCGCTTGAAGGGTAGAATCCCAGCGAGTGACGACATCCTGGATGAGCACATGACAAGGAACATTATGAGATTTTTGCATTTCAGTAAGGATTTTACGACCCGAAGTAGAATGACTGAAGTGACCAATTATAGACCTCGCCTTTGTAATCATTTCATTTATTTTCTCTTCTCCCGAAAACGCATCCTTCAGCACTAATTGTAAAGAGTGTGCCATACATCTGATACGTTCCACACCCAATTGTGTTACAGCAAGCCCCATATTCGGTGCATTATCTGCTACTACAGCTCGTACCTGTTCGTCAATAGCCCAATCTTGAAATAACTGACGTAAGTTTTCAGCTATGTTTTCACCGCTATGTCTTTCGCCTTCAAAAGGAAATACTGCTAGGCAGTAGTTCTTTAGCTCAAAATTGTTATTCACTCCATGAGCAGTCAGACTTATAAAGTCGTTCACGGATGAAGAAGCGTCGCTAGTCTATAAGTCAGTCGTTACAATTATGTGCGGAAGTTCTTGCAAAAGTTCTTTTATTTTCGTTTTCATACGACAGTAAATGTCTGGTATCACATTTTCAGAGATATGTGGACGGGAAACCATTTTGTATTTCGGGCACAACTGCTTAATGGTGCGTTGAAACCCCTGTTTATTTACTATATCGAACGGCTCCATATCTACACATATTTGTTCAGCTATCGTTTGCGTGATCGCTTTTGCTCTGGGGTCATCAGTATCATACATAACATTTTTGTCTAGAATGTGTTCCAAAGTAGCTTGTTTTTTGAGTGGCGGACCGGCCTCAGTCGTCGAGGTAGATGGGGTGTCGTTTTTCAACTCCTTTTCATGATAACGCTTCACGTGTGTCCACATGTTAGATGTCGTAAAGCCCTTCGATGAAACTGCCTTACTACCACGAGAAACGCTGACATTGCAGTATAAACAAGTTGCTTTTGTATCATCATCCTGTTTTATTTGAAAATGATTCCAGATGGAACTTGTACGTTTTAATGGCGTTGCCATTTTCTATTATATAAATTAAAACACCGTAACAGTCCTCACTAGTCAGTGTCAATAATTAAACAGAATGAATTACAAAATAAAAGCGGCGACGTAACGTAAATTGAAACACGACATTTCTCAACCAAAGCTTAGCAAGCACTGGGGCCGGGCCGGGGGACATTGTGTTGGCCGGCCCAAGCGACCGGTAAGACGACGCGACGCTAAGAGCGGCAACGTCGCACGCGTCGTTCGTTTCGCGCGCTTTTCGAACTGGTTGATATCGGCCGTGTTGTATCGGCGTTGCCGATATATCGGCCTGCCGATTATATCGGTATCGGTATCGGTATCGTTACATCCCTACTTTAAACCTTATTGGAGGTGTTATATACAATGATATTATATAAAAAGAGGCAGATATGTCATAAGCGCGCATAGTGAAACCTCGAAGTCCTGCAATCAGTCCGTCTCTTTCACTAACGCGCTGGCTGGATGTTTCATCTCTTTCGTTCGGTATATACGTGCAACTTGTCAATGTGTGCAGCTTTAGAGTACGCGGCACATATATCACAGCAAATTAGTATGAAAGTAACGTATCTTTGCTTTATATATCATCGACTAGCTTTCCGCCGGACCCCTACGGAACTGTTTATTTATGTATCGATTCATAGTATGACACATATACAGGATGTTTGGTAATACCTGTATAATCCCGAAACCTGGCCATACAACCTAGCACAAAGAACACAATTAATATGTCAAAAAACAATTTCACGTAAATTGAGATCTTCATACAAATATTTGAACAATTTGTTTTTAATTAACATGCTACAACCCTGAAAACTTACACGTGCCGTCTCGGCGTACTCGCTCTCTGTCTCTCATTACCTCTCACTCTCTCTCTTTTCCTAGAACAACAGCTGTTAGGGTTGTCAGCGTACAGTTTTACTTCGAAGAAAAAAAGCTAAATATCTAGGTCATGTGCTGGCTTTCAGACTTAGTGATCATTTTTATGGGTTCTATTCATCATACCGTATGTGCCATATTCGGGATTATACAGGTATTACCAAACACGCTGTATAATTACAAATTGATTAGTAAACAATGATTGCTGTTGTCATAGCACAGTTTTTCATTCCTATATTTTTGGAAGCCCTCAATGATGAATAATTTACCCAGTTTCTTCCACATTTTCCATTATTTCTTCGCTCCTAATAGTTGCAGCGTGATGTTATATAGCCTAAAGCCTTCCTCGATAAACGGTCTATTTAACACAAAAAGAATTTTCAAATTCGAACCAGTAGTTCCTGAGATTAGCGCGTTCAAACAAACAAACTATTCAGCTTTATAATATTAGTACAGATTAAACTCACAAGCATATGCCGTTTCCTATTCCCTTGCCACTTGAACTGTTTCCCACACAGTTCGCACTTATACATAGTCTTCTCGGCGATGTGTGTCTGTTTGTGTGCAGCCAACCTATGCTTCTCTAAGAACGACTTATCGCACTGATCGCATTTAAATGGGCGTTCACCTTTATGTGCTCTGTTATGACTTTCTAGTTTGGCGTAACACTAAAACATACAATAATCATACAATTAATTAAAGTACTTAAAACTCGATTTTTTATAATATCTATTTATTTATCAGAAGAAACAACTTAAATAGGTTATTCATTAGCCAAAAACAATATGGTATTCTACTCTATTTGAAAATAATACTTGTAACTGTTAATTTTAATTAAAAAAGCCGCAAAAGAAATATTTCCGAAAAATAAACACGTTATATTGCCTTAAAATTAAATCAAAATTTAAACTGTTTTTAAACCCGCGAAAACGCTATCCGCCATTTCATGACGTCACTGTGATATGTACACAAAACAGATTCACAGAGTTCTGTAGATTAAATATATTAATAAAACAAGAACAATGCCATCTAACGATCGATTACGAAATAAAAAGATATAAATAAGCTAAGAACAGCGCCATCTAGGAATTTGATTTATAATTAATAGGCATATCTTTATGCCTAATATTACAGCTGGCGCCACAGTGGCGTCACACAATGGCGGGTAGTGTTAGGAGCAAGTCACGTGATACACAGACTAAAAATCACGACTTTTAATTTTAAGACAAAATGACCTGTAGCTCGGTGGTGTAGTGGATATACGCCGCGGCCCGCGATCGTAGTTGTTTAGCAACTTTGGCAAGGGTCGGTCACGGGATGGGTGACCGAAAAATTATTATCTCTCACTACTCCGTGCTTCGGAGGCACGTTAAGCCGTCGGTCCCGGCTGCATTTGCAGTCGTTAATACCCTCCAATCCGCATTGGGCCCGCGTGGAGGGTCATGGCCCATCCTCCTTAACCATAAGGAAGGCCTGAGCCCCTGCAGTGGGGACGTAAAAGGGCTGGTGATGATTGCAATGACAAAAGCAAACAAAAACTTTTTATTAAAAAAACTAATGGTAGGGGTAAATTATTTGGACGATTCCAAAGGGCTTCTAACATGCTTACATTTAAAAAAAAAATTATTAACTTACAGAGACTATTTTACCGCACACTTCGCACATGAAGGGCGATTTAATGGAAGGATATTTGGTGCGATTCTTCTCCGGGTGCATTAGTTTGAAATGGGCGTTGTAAGCTCGCGAGTCCTTCGACTGTACACCACACTAAAGAGAAAAGAATCAGTACTGAAAGACACATAAATATAAGTCATGCAAATTGCTAATGCATGACTGGAATCTTGTCTTAGGGTATGTTCCGATATACACTGCGACCACTGAACAGTATGACGTCAATTTAGTATACTGGAAGCCCGTTCCTTTATAGCTAGTTATACTGGTGACTTTCTAAAACGGAACGCAGTCCAGTATACTGTTAATCATATTTTTTGGCGCCATTTTCAAATTTGTTAATGCAAGGTGAATATAAATATAAAGATTCGCTCTTTTTAAAAGAAAATATTATAAAACTGTGTATAATAAAATTATTTATCAATTAAATCCATCTTATAAATAAACGTAAGTATTATTTTTTTTTGTTTATTTTTGAAACTTATCATTTTCTGATTCTGTTTCGACTGATCACGTGATCAAAAGCACTGTGAGCACCTTACCTCGAAATCTCCAGTGCTCACAGTACAAATATGGCGGCAATTTATGACGTCATAAATTTCCCTAGGGTACTGTAGCAGTGTACTGGCAGTCCATAACGGAACGGATTTTTCAGCAGTAAGACCACTGCGCAGTGCTCGCAGTGTATATCGGAACATACCCTTAATAACAACAGCGTGACGTCATTTGAAAATAGAAAGTATAGATAGCACAAAAGGCAAGAGATAAATTATTTAGTAATTTATTGAAATATTTATGATTAATCCCAAAGATATTGTTTTAAAAATATTACATATTTTAGTTTCTTAATTTATTGAATTACATTAAATAATTAAAAAAAATATATTTTAATATTGATTATGAAATATTGCAAAAAAATTACATTTACTTTGTTATAACCAGAGGTCGGAATTAGGTAGAGTTATTTATGTACTTGCATCGAAATGTTGATAATAATGTGGACCTTCCCTACAAATGTGGCAACATCGCGCGTATTGGTATTTTGCAACTTTGGACATCCGATGTCATTGCTGTAAGTTTGGCAACGTCGTGCGTGCAGTAGTTTTCATTGTGTAAAAGTGAATAACTTTTTATCTAAAAAACCAAGGGATTTTTTCTGCTCTTTAAAATTAATCTCGGGATTTGAGGCATATCCACTTTATTCTTTCGCTGTATGAAATCAGTGTAAGTACATGAATAACTCTACCTAATTCCGACCACTGGTTATAACGCGAAACCCACAGGAAAGAACGATTTTTTCAAAACATCGCCAAAAGTAAATATGTGGTATGAGACATTACATATATTTATTTTTAATGAATCAGGTTTTTTTACTTCAACGCATTCAGTAAGCATTTATGAATTTTATAAATATTATTATGATTGAATATTTTTTAAGTTACTATTTAAGTAATATGGCCTTATACTTTGACAAAATTATATTACTTATATTATTTTCGTCAACGGAAGTTTGTGGGTTATTATGTTACAGGGTTCTCTTATTTTAAGTTCCCATGTCTACACTACTGTATGTATAAGGACTTCACAACACCTGTTATACAATTACAAATTGTAATTTTTTTGGTAAATAAAATAATTATTATTTATTTTGGGAATCATAATAGCAGTCGTTATTTTAGTCAACCATAATAAGTAACAACAAACTACAATAACAATCGGAAACAACAAAAACATTAAAAGAAATTGTTTGTGATCTCAACGACACCCAACTTAATAAGTGTACTCATCAAACAGTATTTATTTGTTGACGGTACTGATTTTTGAACGCAAATACGTCACCAAAATGGCGGCCAGGAGCATTAGCAATTTGCGGGGATTATATTATTCAATAGCTATAGCTCGGTGGCGTAGTGGATAAGCGCCGCGGCTCGCGATCGTTGTCGTTAAGCAACTTTCGTAAGGGTCGGTCACGGGATGGGTGACCGAAACATTATTGTCCCGAGCTACTTCGTGCAGCCGCTGCATTTGCAGTCGTTAATACCCTCCCATCCGCATTGGGCCAGTGTGGAGGGTCATGGCCCATCCTCCTTAACCATCCATAAGGAAGGCCTGAGCCCCTGCAGTGGGGACGTAAAAGGGCTGATGATGATGATACTATTCAATGAAGAAGTTTACTATTTTTTTTATTTATTAATTACTTATATGAAAGAATAAGCATAATCAAAAATTACTACGAAAAAATTTCTTAAATCCCATTATTAATATTATAAATGTGAAAGTTTCTTTGTTTGGATGTTTGTCGGTCAATTACGCCGAAACTACTGAACGGATTTTGATGAAATTTGGTATACAGATAGGGTATTAGCTGACTTAGATAATAGGATACTTTTTATCCCACTTAACATTTCCTTAGGGTCCACGCGGGCAAAGCCGTTGGGGAAAGCTAGTATTTACATAAATAAAAGAGTTATGAGACAAGTCTCAGTAGTTTTATAAGTTCGTATTTGAGCATCGTCTGCATCTTATAGCCGGATTTTGTTTGTTACTCAACGGAGGGCACTAAAAATCTTCTATTAATATTATATTATCCCTATTTATTAAAGTACAACAACATAAACACTAATAAAACTTCTAAATGCATACGGTCAGTCTGTGGTGCAGGCTACTTTGTCTCATGTAAGCCTTCGTTTAAATCATTAAATGTATTACCACTTTCATGTTTATATATTTTTAAAATGGGGATATTTGTTAAAAAACATTTCCATTTATTTAAACAAAATAAAGATTTTGCTCATAGAGGTAGGAAGGGTACAAATTTATGTATTCCAATAGGGATGATGACTGGGTAAAATGAATGCAATTCTATTTAGTCCGTCTGTCAGATAATAGAAAAATATTAGATACGTATTTTTTTTTACTTCAATTTAACAAGAAATAACTTAGATAACAGGCATTAAAGTTGAGGAGTGGGGGCTCGCTACGTCATAGTTGAGTAGAAAACGTACTGTAACGTGAGGTCATGCGAAATTTCAACTTAAAAAAATAAAAAAATACGTGTTTAATATTTTTTAACACTACCTGACGGACAAACAAACAAAAATTTGTCGTCATCCCTATTCAAAGACTCGTTGTTAATTCGAAGAACTCATATTGTATGAGTATACACATTTATAATAAATTACTGAATAATATTAAAACTACTGATAATGTTATTACATTCAAATCTTGTTCATTTAAATATTGAATGGACAAAAATTATTATTCAATTAATGAATTCTTGCAAGATAAATCTCATTCTTAATTATTATATGAATGCTTTGATTATAATATGAACCTATTGTATTTATGACTATGATTTGAGATTTACAATTTTTTATTTAATTTAATTTTTTGACATTTTCTTTCATATAAAATCAGACAATTTATTGTATATTGACTTTAATATTTGCACATCGTCTTGACGATAAAATATGCTGGTCTAAAATTGTAAAACCACAAAACAAACAAAAAGTGGTACCTACTAACTAATAGTACTAAAAGAGTTACTTCCTATTTAATAAAGTGGCTGTGACATACTAGCGGACGCACAGACAGACAGACATGACGAATCTAAGAAAAGCTCAAATTTTTCCATTCGATCTCTTAAAAAAATATCCTGTGTGTGTATACTTTCAAAATAGGCCAAGACATTACATGACGCGAGCCCAATGCGGATTGGTCGGTATTAAAGACTGCAGATGCAGCCGGGACCAGCTTAACTTGCAAACGGAAGCACACAGTATGAGATAAAAAAAAATCGGTCACCCATCCTGTGACCGACCATTGTGAAAGTTGCTTAACAACTTACTTGTTCACAAGTAATTGGTCCTTCCGCTTTACTATTCAGTTCTCTCCTCTTCTTCTCCCAGAGCCTTGTCTTATCTGTTCTCTGTGAGGCTGCGTCGTTTCTTTGTTTATCGTCAACGCTTTCGTGTCTCTTAGACACCGATAGATGGCGCTTTAGAGCTTCGATGTCGAGGAAACGTAAATCACACGTTTCACAAACGGGACCGTCTTCTGGTATCTAATATATACACGAAATATTATAGAAAAATAAATCGTATACTTCATGATATAATATCCTATATTAAAAACATTATATCCTGTGAAGTAACTTTTAAAACATGAGGAAGTATTAAAAAAAAATTTAGTTCCCGAAATCAAACTAGATGTCGCTACGGTACGTTCTTGATTTCTCCATGACGACTGTTCTGGCTTGCCCTTGTTTCCGTTTCCTTCCTATCCATCCTGAAGATTCGTAGTGCCATCTCTGAAGCACTGCGGAAACTATGTCGAATTGCGAAGCGACCTAGCGCCATCTCAAGGAAGAAAAGAGAAGATGTGTGACACAAAATAAATAATAACCATCCGACGTACGACCGCGCGCGAGTGACACTATCAAAAATATATAAATAAAAGCTATAATTCCATTAAAAGAAACGTGTGAGCCGGTTCAAATTACATACAGAAATCTAAGTGATAACAAAATCAATAAGTGCGCGAGCAGTCATCACCCGCAACCCTGGAACCTGAGGCTGCCGTTGCCAGCACATCAAGTGAGTCCATTAGTTCCTGTTTCCTTCCCTTAGCTCAGACATTACTAAATGATAATTCATTTTCATTAGTGAAAAACAACAAAATTTAACTAACAAAAGTTCGATACAACGACTCTTCCGGTTTTCTTTCATGTTAAAAGTAAATTAGTTTTCAAAACTCAATAAACAACTCATATTCTATTTGTACTTTTTCGTATTTGTATCGATATCTAAGTTTCGAACTTTTCATATTTCAGTTTTTCAATATGTTAGTTAAAAGGAACGGAAATGACTCTCTTTGGTCCATTTTCAGTTACCTGCAAAAATCAACTTTTGCTAGAGTCGCCATCTAGTGGAGGTGCATTTTATTGCTTTAGATTTTTTTTTAAATACTTCTTCATTAAAATAGGGATGATTCATGGGTAAAAAAAAAAGAAATTCTAACAAGTCCCTCAGTAAGATAACAGAAAAATATTAGATACGTATTTTTTCTTAGATGACACGCATTCAAGTTGATTACGTAGAGAATGCTCGAAGGAGTGACGTCATGTTATATTTTAACTCAATCAAAAAAAACGTGTTTAATATTCTTCAATGATCTAACTAAGAGAGAGACAAACAAAAACAAGTCACCATACCTTTTAATATAAATATAGTCATCGAGTTAAATTAATTACTCATTAATAATAATATAACAACAACATTGCCTCCGTAGCTCCGAGTAGCTCGGTGGCATAGAGGATGGCTTCGCGGCCCGCGATCGTTGTTGTTAAGCAACTTTCGAAAGGGTCGGTCACGGGATGGGTGACCGAAAATTTTTTATCACTAGCTACTCCGTGCTTCGGAAGGCACGTTAAGCCGTTGGTCCCGGCTGCATTTGCAGACGTTATCCTCCAATCCACATTGGGCCAGCGTGGAGGGTCATGGCCCATCCTCCTTAACCATCCATAAGGAAGGCCTGAGCCCCTGCAGTGGGGACGTAAAAGGGCTGATGATGATTGACTCCGACATTTATCATATTTCAAAAACACATTTCTGGTATATATAGATTAATTTACTTACTTTACGGTACTTTATGAATCACAAAGATCTTTCTGCCTATAAATTATAAATAGCTACCAGAATACGGGCCTGTTGCATGCGTTACAGAAATTTTCCTCAGCCCGCATGCGCACTGATTAAATAACCGGTTATTTGTTAATGTTAACCGGTTTAAATTCTCCATAGACTTATTTATTTATTATACAGGGTTATTAGTTGATCTATGAATTTTAACACAAATCAATTCTTTTAACGGCATTATTTATTATGTTATATATTTATAGCCATGCAAAGTTGATCTGGTTTTATAAATAATCCTGTATATCATGAAATGCAAAGAAGTCAGACCTGCTTTCCCTTGGTTAGAAATTAAGATCAAAGTACACCTTATCTCTGTCTACTCGTGCATGTGATATCGCCTAAATAAAGTAGAACGATTCGTGTTTACTCAATTTAATGGATGTGAAAGTCCTCATTGTAATGTATTTATCAAGCCCGTATCTTAATTAACCGGTTAATTCCACTAACCGGTTTAAAGCTATCTAATTTAAATAATTGTTATATACTCACAGGTTGGTTATTCAGTCGATGCTTTAGGTACTTATGTACTGTGATACCCTTCTCGCTGATAAACGAATAACCGCACAGCACACACACGAAGTCAGACGGATGTTTAATGCGGACATGACTCATATATGATGAATGTTTACTGTAAAATACATTTTCTTTATATCCACATCTATAATATATAAAGCTTAATTACCACTGACTGACTCACTGACTCACTCCATGCTTTTTTCGGGTAGAAGGAGGGAGAAAATGACATTTTCATGTATGGAGACTGATAATATTTTTTTAAAATGAGTTGAAATGGCATATCGGTACAGCCAAAAAACAAAATGGCGGCGAGATAATTTTTTTAATTTCTACATTATACACTCTACGATTACGATATTCAAAATGGTCGTAGAGTGGGCTAAAAAAATGGCAATGAAAAAGGATTTGATTAAAAAAACAAAATGGCGGCCGAGATATTTTACCTCGAAAATTGACATTTTTCGACCTCTGTTCGGGCAATCGTCAATTGTTTTTCTGTGGGTTTGGAGGGGGGATTTTTACGCCGGCGACTCGGAATTATAGTCGATTTTTACGTACGGGGAGTTTTCATTTGCGCGTCAACATGGCGGCGGCGGGGGCGGCCATTTTGTTTCGGCAGTGAAAAATCGCCATTTTCCAGTGAGATTTTCTCCAAGATGGCGGCGTCGGACGGATTCGCGTTCTATGGGTCGGTCGTGAGGCTCGGTAGCATCTTTCTACTTCACTACCTATTTCTACCATTTTCGTGGTAGTTTATGAGATTTTGGGAGAAAAGTGAAATTTCGAAATACGCACTTTTCGCGGAAAACAGACTCGGTGCGGTGTGGTGCCGGGGGAGCCCTATGACTTTTGGTAGTTTTCGTTTCCGCGTGCTGACAACCCTGGGCTCCACGGTAGAAAACGTGTTTTTCGACATGCCCTCATAACCCGAATTGTTTGGGAACCTGGGTGGCCAGCGGAGAAAATCTGTGAATGAGGTCCCTTGCCTGATATAGTCGTAACTATGGGAAAATTATGAAACTTGGGAAATTCAAAATGGCGGCGCCGGCAGCGGCCATTTAGTGATTTTTTCACTTTTGCGAAAAATTCAAACGCACTTTTAGCTCACATGGCAACATCGGATCTCTTCGCCTGGTATGGACCGGTCGTGAGACTCTGGCGGTCCTTTCGAATGAGGTAAAAATTTTCCCCGATTTTAGGGTAATTTCGGAGATTTATCCCAAAAAGGTGAAAAGTAGAAGGAGCCGTTTGGGAATTTTAAAAATGCTTTTCCTCGAAGGAGGGCACTCCCCGAAATGACATTTGGCCATTTTCATCGTCATCACCTGGCAACCCTGGTGGTTGCGGCGATTTGAAAAATTTTGCCCATTTTTTACTTTGTCGACTCTAGCGCAGTCGGTATTGCCACTAGGAAAATGGTTAAAACTGCATCGGATGCGCTATCGAGTTGGCCACACCGGTACGGAGCCGGATTTTCAAAATCCAAGATGGCGGCCAAAGCAGCGGCCGTTTTATCCGGAAAATTGGGTATCGTCACCACATCGAGCCGATTTTGACGCACTTGCTGACATTTGTCAGAGGACTTCCGGGGAAATAATTTTTAGGCAAGTAACTAAAGTGTTGCCAGGTGAAAAAAAATCTTGAAATTTTTTGATACTTTTTGAGATTTTTGAGGAAACAATTTTTGTCGAATTTTTGAACTTTTTTGATTCAAATATTTTAATTTTAACTTTTCAAGATACCCGATGGAAAAAATAGAACGATCGACTGGCAACACTGAGAGCAAACAACCTTTGAAATTCAACCTCGATTTTGACCGACTTGGCAACCCCGCAAGTATTTGGCATGTATGGAGCGATTGTGTGTCTCTATAGCCTCTTTCATATGGTGGAAAAAAATTACCCGACTTTAGGGTAGTTTTCGAGATTTACCCCAAAAACTGTAACTGTCAAAGGAACACTTTTAGAACTTGAAAATTAGTATCCGTCGATGGAAGGCGTGTCCCGAAATCACATTTGACTATTTTCATTGCCTACACCTGGCAACACCGGCAGCTACGGCGGGTTGAATATTTAATGTCCACTATTCACGTTTTGGACTCTAGCGCAGTCATTATAGCCGCTAGGAAAATAACAAAAACTGCGTTGGATGCGCCAATAGGTGTGCTACACCGGTATGGGGTTCAATTTACAAAATTCAAGATGGCGGCTTTAACAGCGACCATTTTATCTAGAAAATTGATAATTTTTCACGACTTTCACTTAATAGAGCTGATTTTGGCGTTTTTAGTAACATTTTTAAGAGCACTTTTGACAAAAAATATGTATTCTGCTGAAGTGTTGCCAGAGAAAAAAAATCTGTAAATTTTTTGATACCGAGATTTTTAGGAAATTTTCATGTATGTCATCCTTAATGAAAGTTTTCATGCTAAAATTTCACTATTGCATTTATAAAATAATTGATGGAATAATTTGAGTGATCGACTAGCAGCGCTGATAGTAGTCACCATATAAATTTCAGAATGATTCTGATCGAGCTGGCGACTCGAGAGCTTTAAAGCATATATAAACCGTTTGTGTATCGTTACCCAATCTTTACGTGGTGAGAAAAAATTCCAATATTTTCGCCAGAAAAATAAAGCGAGCGAGACATTGTAATTCGGTTAGATTAGAACGGTGACTAAAACAAAAAGCGAGCGGAGCGAGCCATAAAGAGTGACCATTTAGAGAAATTTGATTAATTGGTATGGTAAGAACTGTGACTAAAATAAAATGCGAGCGAAGCGAGCCATAAAGAACACCACCATAGAAATCTAATCAATCAGTTACATTAGAACTGTGAATAAAACAAAAAGCGAGCAATAATTAACGGAGACCTGGTCTATTGCTTAAAGTACTGTGGCCAAAATAAAGAGCGAGCGAAGCGAGCTCATGGTAGACCATTAAGAGAGACGTGATCAATCGATTATGTTAGCAACGAGTCTAAAACAAAAAGCGAGCGAAGCGAGCCATAAGGAGCAACTGTTAAGAAAGATTTGGTTAATTGGTAGGGTTAGAACTATGACTAAAATAAAATGCGAGCGAAGCGAGCCATAAAGGACACCATCAATAGAGACCTGGTCAATCGGTAAGATTAGAACTGTCAATAAAACAAAAAGCGAGCGAAGCGAGCCATAATAAATAGAGACCTGGTCAATTGGTTAAGGAACTGTGACCAAAATGAAGAGCGAGCGAAGCGAGCCATAATGCGAGACCATTAACAGAGACCTGATCAATCAGTTAGATTAGCACTGTGAATAAAACAAAAAGCGAGCGAAGCGAGCCATAAAGAGTGACCATTTAGAGAGATTTCATTAATTGGTAAGGTTACATAAATAAAATGCGAGCGAAGCGAGCCATAAAGAGTTACCATTAAGATAGATTTGGTTAATTGGTAAAGTTAGAACTGTGACTAAAATAAAATGCGAGCGAAGCGAGCCATAAAGAACACCATCAATAGAGGCCTGATCAATCAGTTAGATTAGAACTGTCAATAAAACAAAAAGCGAGCGAAGCGAGCCATAATAAATAGAGGCCTGGTCAATTGGTTAAGGAACTGTGACCAAAATAAAGAGCGAGCGAAGCGAGCCATAATGCGAGACTATTAAAAGAGACCTGATCAATCAGTTAAATTAGAACTGTGAATGAAAAAAAAGCGAGCGAAGCGAGCCATAAAGAGTGACTATTAAGAGAGATTTGTTTAATTGGTAAGTTAAGAACTGTGACTTAAATAAAATGCGAGCGAAACGAGCCATAATGTATGGAGACCCTTTTTCTTTGACGTATGGTACTTTGTGTATATACTTTGTGTACTTAAACATAATTCATTTGAAGATAGAATTTACTAACTTTTTCTAGGTAATTTCAAACTGTAAACATAACAAGAGGCGGACCTAAACTTGTATAGGTTTAGTATGTCATATGGGTTAGGTTAGGTTAGTGTATGAAAAACAACGCACGAGCCGAGCGAGCGTAGCGAGCGTGCCGCGGCAGCGGCCGGCGAAGTGCCAGAAACGAATCGCTTTTGTTGATGGTATGGTGGATGGTGAACATTTGATTTATAATGTTTAAAAGATGATCGTGTAATGCTGACTATGAACAATCCAGCCCACGCTATGGCCATTTTAATTTCAGATTTTATTTTGATTCACTTGACAATTCGGGAGCTTTATAGCGTGTATATGGATCATTTCATTTCCCAATTTTTCCAATTTTTGACACGATAATTACTTTTTAAAGTACACTTTTCTATACTTTTAGACTAATGAGAAATTATGTCCTTTTTTATTCAAACTTATTTAATATTGTAACTTAATTTCTGTGTAAAAGTTTCTATAATCGTAACCACCTTTTCTCAAAGTTTAGTATTATTTCCAAGTTTTTAAATATATGTATATGCAAAAACGATAAATAATGATCAATAATAGTAACACTTGCGGAAATATATGTTCGACTGTTGTTGTTAATACTAAATATTAATTTAGTATTAAATAAGAATAAGAGGGTAAAATACTACAAGCCTATCTAGCGTTTTTCGACTGAATATTTCATTTTCTATTGAGTGTATATGGGCAACTGTTTTTCTATTGATTATTTACTAGGCAATTTTATACTGTAAACCCAACATAACAAGAGGCGGACTTAAAACCCCAATGTCTGTATTAACTAAATATTAACTTACTATTGAATAAGAATAAGAGAATAAAAGACTACAAGCCGATCTATACAATATTTATTTTAAGGTTTTCTTGCGTTTTTCGACTGAATATTTCTTTTTCTATTAAGCGTAAACTGGCAACCTTTTTATTTGATGTATAGTGCTTAAGCACCTTTCATTTGAAGATAGAACTTACTAACTTTTTGTAAGCAATTTCAAACTGTAAACCCAACATGTTAAAAAAAAGAAAAATATTAAAATCCGCTTCCGAGGCGGACTTGAAACCCCACCGCCCCGATTCCACCAGCTACTCGTGACCTCCCCGGGCTGCTCGCAGCCCGGGGCAACCAAGCGAAAGCTTCTATTCTGAAACGAAGGCGGACTTAAAACCCCATCGCATCGTGAATTGATCTATTCTAATATCTGGGCACGACATCGGTTCCCTTTTCATATAATAAATAAATCTTACATAAATAATGTAATGTAATAATAATGCCAATACAATAAATACCATTTCTTCACATTTAATCGATTAATTAATGATAGTAACACTGATGGAAATATATGTTCGATTGTTTTTTAACACTATACAGTAATTTACTAATAAATAAGAATAAGAGAATAAAAGACAAAACTTATTTTAAGTATCTATACAAAATTTATTTTAAATTTTGCTTGCGTTTTTCGACTGAATATTTCTTTTTCTATTAAGTGTCAACTGGCAACACTTTTTCTTTGGTGTATGGTGCTTTGTGTCCTTTAACACCTTTTATTTGAAGATAGAACTTACTGACCTTTTCTACGCAATTTCAAACTGTAAACCCGACATAACAATAGGCGGACTTACAACCCCACCACCCCGATTCCACTAGCTTCTCGTAACCTCCCCGGGCTGCTCGCAGCCCGGGGCAACCAAGCGAAAGCTAGTCTATAATATATAAAGCTTAATTACCACTGACTGACTCACTCACTCACTCCATGCTTTTTTCGGGTAGAAAGAGTGGGAAAATGATGTTTTCATGTATGGAGACTGACAATATATTTTTTTAATGAGTTGAAATGGTATTCCTATGCAGCCAAAAAACAAAATGGCGGCGAGATAATTTTTTTAATTTCTAAAGTATACACTCTACGATTACGATATTCAAAATGGTCGTAGATTTGGCTAAAAAAATGACACTGAAAAAGGGTTTGATTAAAAAAACAAAATGGCGGCCGAGATATTTTACCTAGAAAATTGACATTTTTCGACCTCTGTTCGGGCGGATGTCGTTTCTTTTGTGGTGGGTTCGGAGGGGGGATTTTTATGCTGGCGACTCGGAAATATAGTCGATTTTCACGTATGGGGAGTTTTCATTTGCGCGGCAACATGGCGGCGGCGGAGGCGGCCATTTTGTTTCGGCAATGAAAAATCGCCATTTTCCAATGAGATTTTCGCTAAGATGGCGGCGTCGGACGGATTTGCGTTCTATGGGGCAGTCGGGGGGCTCGGTGGGCTCTTTCTACTTCACTACTGATTTCTACCATTTTCGTGGTAGTTTATGAGATTTTGGGAGAAAAGTGAAATTTCGAAATACGCACTTTTCGCGGAAAACAGACTCGATGCGGTGTGGCGCCGGGGGAGCCCTATGATTTTTGGTAGTTTTCGTTTCTGCGAGCTGACAACCCTGGGCTCCACGGTAGAAAACATATTTTTCGACATGCCCTCATAACCCGAATTGTTTGGGAACCTGGGTGGCCAGCGGAGAATATCTGTAAATGAGGTCCCCTGCCTGATATAGTCGTGACTATGGGAAAATTATGAAACTCGGGAAAATCAATATGGCGGCGCCGGCAGCGGCCATTTTGTGATTTTTTCACTTTTTCGAAAAATTCAAACGCACTTTTAGCACACATGGCAACATCGGAGCTCTTCGCCTGATATGGACCGGTCGTGAGTCCCCGCCGGCTCTTTTGTATGAGGTGAAAATTTTCCCCGATTTTAGGGTAATTTTGGAGATTTACCCCAAAAAGGTGAAAAGTAGAAGGAGCCGTTTGGGAATTACAAAAATGCTTTTCCTCGACGGAGGGCACTCCCCGAAATGACATTTGGCCATTTTCATCGTCGTCACCTGGCAACCCTGGTGGTTGCGGTGATTTGAAAAATTTTGCCCTTTTTTTACTTTGTCGACTCTAGCGCAGTCGGTATTGCCACTAGGAAAATGGTAAAAAGTGCATCGGATGCGCTATCGAGTTGGCCACACCGGTATGGAGCCGGATTTTCAAAATTCGAGATGGCGGCCAAACCAGCGGCCGTTTTATCCGGAAAATTAGGTAGCGTCACCACATCGAGCCGATTTTGATGCACTCGCCGATATTTGACAGATGACTTCCGGGGAAACATTTTTTAGGCAAGTAGCTAAAATGTTGCCAGGTGAAAAAATATTTTGAAAATTTTTGATACTTTATGAGATTTTTGAGGAAACAATTTTTGTCGAATTTTTGAACTTTTTTGATGCAAATAATTTAATTTTAACTTTTCAAGATACCCGATGGAAAAAATAGAACGATCGACTGGCAACACTGAGAGCAAACAACGTTTGAAATTCAACCTCGATTTTAACCGACTTGACAATCCTACAGGTATTTGGCATGTATGGAGCGATTGTGTGTCTCTATAGACTCTTTCATATGGTGGAAAAAAATTACCCGATTTTAGGGTAGTTTTTGAGATTTACCCCAAAAACTGTAAATGTCCGAGGAACAATTTTAGAAATTGAAAATTGTTATCCGTCGATGGTAAGCGCGTCCCGAAATCACATTTGACTATTTTCATCGCCTACACCTGGCAACCCCGGCAGCTACGGCGGTTGGAAAGTTCAATGCCCACTGTTCACGTTTTGGACTCTAGCGCAGTCATTATAGCCGCTAGGAAAATAGTAAAAACTGCGTTGGATACGCTAATAGGTGGGCTATATAGATCTGAGATTGAAATTTCAAAATTCAAGATGGCGGTTTAAACAGCGACCGTTTTATCTAGAAAATTGTTCATTTTTCACGACTTTCACTTTATAGAGCTGATTTTGTCGTTTTTGGTAATATTTTTAAAAATACTTTTAACATAAAATATGTATTCAGCTGAAGTGTTGCCAGATGATAAAAAACTGAAAAAATTTTGATACTTTGATTTTAAGGAAATGTTCATGTATATCATCATTAATGAAAGTTTTCATGCAAAAATTTCACTATTGGATTTGTAAAATAATTGATGGAATAATTTGAGTGATCGACTAGCAGCACTGATAGTAGTCACCATATAAATTTAAGAATGATTGGACCAAGCTGGCGACTCGAGAGCTTTAAAGCATATATAAACCGTTTGTGTATCGTTACCCAATCTTTACGTGGTGAGAAAAAATTCCAATATTTTCGCCAGAAAAATAAAGCGAGCGAGACATTGTAATTCGGTTAGATTAGAACGGTGACTAAAACAAAAAGCGAGCGGAGCGAGCCATAAAGAGTGACCATTTAGAGAAATTTGATTAATTGGTAAGGTAAGAACTGTGACTAAAATAAAATGCGAGCGAAGCGAGCCATAAAGAACACCACCAATAGAAATCTAATCAATCAGTTACATTAGAACTGTGAATAAAACAAAAAGCGAGCAATAATTAACGGAGACCTGGTCAATTGCTTAAAGTACTGTGGCCAAAATAAAGAGCGAGCGAAGCGAGCCCATGCTAGACCATTAAGAGAGACGTGATCAATCGATTATGTTAGCAACAGTCTAAAACAAAAAGCGAGCGAAGCGAGCCATAAGGAGCAACTGTTAAGAAAGATTTGGTTAATTGGTAGGGTTAGAACTATGACTAAAATAAAATGCGAGCGAAGCGAGCCATAAAGGACACCATCAATAGAGACCTGGTCAATCGGTAAGATAAGAACTGTCAATAAAACAAAAAGCGAGCGAAGCGAGCCATTATAAATAGAGACCTGGTCAATTGGTTAAGGAACTGTGACCAAAATAAAGAGCGAGCGAAGCGAGCCATAATGCGAGACTATTAAAAGAGACCTGATCAATCAGTTAAATTAGAACTGTGAATGAAAAAAAAAGCGAGCGAAGCGAGCCATAAAGAGTGACTATTAAGAGAGATTTGTTTAATTGGTAAGTTAAGAACTGTGACTTAAATAAAATGCGAGCGAAACGAGCCATAATGTATGGAGACCCTTTTTCTTTGACGTATGGTACTTTGTGTATATACTTTGTGTACTTAAACATAATTCATTTGAAGATAGAACTTACTAACTTTTTCTAGGCAATTTCAAACTGTAAACATAACAAGAGGCGGACCTAAACTTGTATAGATTTATTATGTCATATGGGTTAGGTTAGGTTAGTGTATGAAAAACAACGCACGAGCCGAGCGAGCGTAGCGAGCGTGCCGCGGCAGCGGCCGGCGAAGTGCCAGAAACGAATCGCTTTTGTTGATGGTATGGTGGATGGTGAACATTTGATTTATAATGTTTAAAAGATGATCGTGTAATGCTGACTATGAACAATCCAGCCCACGCTATGGCCATTTTAATTTCAGATTTTATTTTGATTCACTTGACAATTCGGGAGCTTTATAGCGTGTATATGGATCATTTCATTTCCCAATTTTTCCAATTTTTGACACGATAATTACTTTTTAAAGTACACTTTTCTATACTTTTAGACTAATGAGAAATTATGTCCTTTTTTATTCAAACTTATTTAATATTGTAACTTAATTTCTGTGTAAAAGTTTCTATAATCGTAACCACCTTTTCTCAAAGTTTAGTATTATTTCCAAGTTTTTAAATATATGTATATGCAAAAACAATAAATAATGATCAATAATAGTAACACTTGTGGAAATATAAGTTCGACTGTTGTTGTTAATACTAAATATTAATTTAGTATTAAATAAGAATAAGAGGGTAAAATACTACAAGCCTATCTAGCGTTTTTCGACTGAATATTTCATTTTCTATTGAGTGTATATGGGCAACTGTTTTTCTATTGAGTGTATGGTGCTTTGTGTACTTAAACAACTTTCATTTGAAGATAGAACTTACTAATTTTTACTAGGCAATTTTAGACTGTAAACCCAACATAACAAGAGGCGGACTTAAAACCCCAATGTCTGTATTAACTAAATATTAACTTACTATTGAAAAAGAATAAGAGAATAAAAGACTACAAGCCGATCTATACAATATTGATTTTAAGGTTTTCTTGCGTTTTTCGACTGAATATTTCTTTTTCTATTAAGCGTAAACTGGCAACCTTTTTATTTGATGTATAGTGCTTAAGCACCTTTCATTTGAAGATAGAACTTACTAACTTTTTGTAAGCAATTTCAAACTGTAAACCCAACATGTTAAAAAAAAGAAAAATATTAAAATCCGCTTCCGAGGCGGACTTGAAACCCCACCGCCCCGATTCCACCAGCTACTCGTGACCTCCCCGGGCTGCTCGCAGCCCGGGGCAACCAAGCGAAAGCTTCTATTCTGAAACGAAGGCGGACTTAAAACCCCACCGCATTGTGAATCGATCTAATATCTGGCCACGACATCGGTTCCCTTTTCATATAATAAATAAATCTTACATAAATAATGTAATGTTATAATGCAAATACAATAAATACTATTTCGTGACGTTTAATTGATTAATTAATGATAGTAACACTGATGGAAATATATATTCGATTGTTTTTTAACATTAGACAGTAATTTACTAATAAATAAGAATAAGAGAATAAAAGACAAAACTTATTTTAAGTTTCTATACAAAATTTTCTATTAAGTGTCAACTGGCAACACTTTTTTCTTTGATGTATGGTGCTTTGTGTCCTTTAACACCTTTTATTTGAAGATAGAACTTACTGACTTTTTCTAGGCAATTCCAAACTATAAACCCGAAATGACACGAGGCAGACTTAAAACACCACTGCCCCGATTCCACCAGCTACTCGTTACCACCCCGGGCTGCTCGCAGCCCGGGGCAACCAAGCGAAAGCTAGTCTATAATATATAAAGCTTAATTTAAATGTATTAATATCGTAACAATTAGAAAAGTATAGCTATTGTTTACTTCTTATACGAGTCAAATAAAATAGGGTTCGCTACCAATTTCACAGCGCAGCTTTCAGCTGTCACTCAAAAAGGTAATAAGATCAATCTTCCGCTCGCAAAAACAACGGAAACCGTATGTTTTCACGGAATAAAAATAGCTTAAATACTATTGTAGAGTACAATATATCTCTGACCCAATTTTCATTCAAGACTGTGCGTTTTGATCTGTTTTAATCTGATTTTGATCTGATTTAATTTTGTTACATCTGACAATACAATCTTTTTACATTAGCGATGATTTATTTTCATATTGTTATTTGTAAATGAAGTTTGTCCATTTCTGTACTAAACTTTTCATACGACAGAGATTCCAACATTTGTAATGCGTTCGGGTATAACTCGCATGCTTGTCGCATCAGTCAAAAACTTAATTCCGATTTAAAACGAAGAATTGTTTGTTAGATTTTGATGTCGAAAATACAGTATTTTTAGTTACTAATTATTTCTCCAACAGTATATAGTATAAAGACAATACAACATATTATAATACGGTTGGCAACCCTTTTCGTGCCGGGCATTGTTCGCAAACAATTTTTTCTCAAAGACCATTTTAAAAAATTTACTGGTTACGGTGGACCCCCCAAGCTGCTACATTTTTACCATATTCCCAAAATTCGTCCAAAATGTGAAGATCTAACGATGGAAATTGGCGTCGCGTAGACCCCCGTTGAATTCCTCGTGGACCCCTGGGGGTCCACCCGGACCACTTTGGGAATCAGTGGTGTAGATGACACCGAGTCGCTTCCAAGGTGAATTATACTCACTCAAACACCTCGTCGCAATGTGGACATTTATATTTCGTTCCTTTATGCCATTCCGAGTGTCGCTTGGCCGACTGACGATTTGTAGTGACGAATGAACATTGCGTACAACGGAACTTTTTAACGTGATTGGACATCTGATGGTTCGTACAAATGTGCTTGCGCTTGTAATGTAACTTACATATGCTACAAGAATATTCGCCGTATACCTGTTGAATAATATTATCTATGTATACTAATACATCGAATAGGCACCGAAAATATTGGACCGGTTTCAAAAATTCTTTCATATACAGGAAGCAACATCATATGCGGTGGATATACGATATATTTTGTCCCAAAAAACAGATAAGGGACGACAATGCGAGTGGAATATTTTGTCCCAAAAAACAACAATGGGAGTGGAATTTTGTATAGGGAATTAACACGTTACCTTATGGTAACGTGTTTATAACCAGGGATGATGACTGGGTAAAACAAAATGCAATTCTATTTAGTCCGTCAGTCAGATAATAGAAAAATATTATATATGTATTTTTTTTTAATTCAAATTAACAAGAAATAGCGTAGATAACAGGCATTAAAGTTGAGGAGTGGGGGCTCGCTACGTCACAGTTGAGTAGAAAACGTACTCTAACGTGACGTCATGCGAAATTTCAACTCAATGTAACGCCGTAATTTTATGATTACGAAAAAAATAAAAAAATACGTGTTTAATATTTTTTAACACTCTACCTGACGGACAAACAAACAAAAATTAGTCATCATCCCTATTGTTTACTATTCAATTTGTCAATGTAAACTTACACTATGTATATCCGTACCATGATATGGAACCATATCCAAATGAATTATTAAATTCTAAGCCTGGATTAACATATGCGCACCTTTTATCTCACCAAACAGTTCCCCAGGGACCACACGGGTGAAGCCGGAAAACTAGTTCTATATAAAATGTCCAGCTCATTCCAGTGATGAGCGAATGCGTTAGTGAATCGGAAGCCGTAGGTCCGGCTGCATTTGAAGTTGTTAACGCCCACTAAACTTCACTGGACCACGGCCCATTCTCCCTATTCGATATGATTCAATGAATGATGTCTCAAGACTTTCCGTTACTAACAGTTCTTAAATTTACACTATATATATATGTCGCATCATCTTTACGAAGATCGTTTGATTTAATTTCTTTTATTTTAATTGCTAGTTACTCGATTAATTAATTACTCGATTGTATAGAGAACGTGATCATCGATACTTTTGATTTTATTAGAATGGTGACACTGACTTTGACAGTTCGTTAACAAAAACCAAATTGCCGCCATTTTGGCACACATTCTGTTTCCGAACGCCGAGGAGTAAAGACATCCGACGACATCACGCTCATCTCGTTATATTTTCGTATGAAAAGTGATAAAATGAAACAAATTCACGTTGGTATACACGCCTGCAGTGTTATTTTAAAGATAGTCCTCCGATATGGAGGATCTATTTGGGCTTCGTAATAGACCCTTCTGACTACCCGCCGACATATATTAATTCTGCTAATAAAGAATAGAGTCCCAACTATTGCATTATGCCATTGCCATTGTAGTACAATCGCTACATAGTATAAAACAAAGTCGCTTTCTCTGTCCTATATCCATATGTATGCTTAAATCTTTAAAAATACGCAACGGATTTTGATGCGGTTGTTTTTTCATAGATAGGGTGATTCAAAAGGAAGAGTTTTATGTATAATACAAGAGCACGCGGGCAAAGTCGCTGGCGGAAAGCTAGTATTATTATATATCTGTTACCGTTGATGTGCGAGGAAGACATTACGGGTATGTTCCGATATACACTGCGAGCACTGCGCAGTGGTCTTACTGCTGAAAAATCCGTTCCGTTATGGACTGCCAGTACACTGCTACAGTACCCTAGGGAAATTTTTGACGTCATAAATCGCCGCCATATTTGTACTGTGAGCACTGGAGATTTCGAGGTAAGGTGCTCGCAGTGCTTTTGATCACGTGATCAGTCGAAACGGAATCAGAAAATGATAAGTTTCTAAATAAACAAAAAAAATACTTACGTTTATTTATAAGATGGTTTAATTGATAAATATTTTTTTTATACAATTTTCCAATTTTCTTTTGAAAAGAGGGAATCTTTATATTTATATTCACCTTGCATTAACAAATTTGAAAATGGCGCCAAAAAATAGGATTAACAGTAAACTGGACTGCGTTCCGTTTTAAAAAGTCACCAGTATAACTAGCTATAAAGGAACGGGCTTCCAGTATACTAAATTGACGTCATACTGTTCAGTGGTCGCAGTGTATATCGGAACATACCCTATATTAATAAAATTGTACTTCAGGTAGATAGTACAAAGGCAAAAATCAAGTTACGTAAACATTAGTACAGCTATCAATGAACGAGGTTTAGCGTCAGAGTAAATATTAGTATTAGTCCAAAATCATATTATACAGATAATAAGCAAACCTACTACCTTCTAGGAGTAAATATTACTTACGTAGAACCTCGTACTAGGTAAACCTTTGCCAAGTCTCTGTTTAATAATATGAATTTTGATTAATACTAAGTCCAGTCTTGGCGTAAATTTACTCCAACGCTAAACCTTGTTTATTAATAATAGTGTATAATTCTCTATTAATTTCACTTACCGTTGTATGTCTAATCATATGTGTATTATACGTATCCGCATTCAAGAAACCTTTATAACATTTTATACACTTGAATGGACTATTTTTGTAATTCAAACTCTCTTTCCTGTTTTCTATATCAGCTAATTGTTCTTTTAAAGTCAAATAGGTGACAGTAAATGTTTTCAAATATTCGTTTACAAGTGTCTTCTTTTGACCATCCACTTTTATTTCTCCATGTTTTTCAGTTTTAACTTTATCATTTAGCATATATTCTTCACTTTTGTTCTTATTTTCTTCTAAAGGTAAACTATTATCAGAGGAGTAATCATCATATCTAACATCGGATTCATCATATTTGTTTGACATCATATCATTGTTTATAACTTCTTCATCTTCACTATTCTCTTCAACCATTTCATATGGAATGTACTCTTCATTTTTCTTCTTAGTTTCTTCTAAAGGTAAACTATTATTAGAGGAATAATTATCATCTATAGCATCGGATTCATCGTTTTTGTTTAAGACCATATCATTGTTTACAACTTCTTCATCCTCGTCAATCTTTTCATAGAGAATATATTTTACACCTTTCTTCTTGGTTTCTTCTAAATGTGAACTATTATCCGTGGAATAATCATCATCTTTGACATTGGATTCATTGTAGTTGCTTGTTAATATATCATCATTTAATTCTTCGTCTTCAGTGTTCATCGTAGTATCTAAGTCAGGTGTATCCACTGGATTTACTTCTTCTGGTGCAATTTCAACTTCTTCATCGTCGACTTCTTCGATGTAAAGGTCATAGTGGTCGATAATAGTTTCTGTTGTTAGATTTGATATTAATTGGTTGTTTTCTCGATTTACTGACTGTATTTCACTTTTTGTTAGCTGTTGAAAAATTCGCCGCCCACATTAAATTCATTAGTCGGATTTTTTTTTATTTAATAGGTCTTTTTACTAGGGTATGGCCAGTCTAAAGGGTCCAGTAGGGTAGGTCGGAATACCCAAAGTACATAATTTAAATGGAGTTGAATGGAGTCTTCTCAAAAATAATCTGACAATTTCCCAAATACTTTTAATAAACTTATCTTTAGTCTTTATAACACATTCAAGTAGTGTCGAGAACATTAAGCGCAAAGTTGATCAAGAAGAAGAAGAAGAAGAAGAAGAAGAAGAATCAATGATCAAGCAAACACTCACCTCATTATGTTTCTTAAGTAACTCCATCATAAGAGAGTTTGCTCTGAAACTTTTGTGCCTGAATCGACTAAAGTTTATTAGTCTCTGAGTGCATTCCGCGCATAATTCATTCGGCAAACGGTTTTCCGCAAATGGCTGGAAAATCAATCAAAATACTTTTGTATTTTTTTATACGTGTCTCATATATTCTATCACTGTCATTTCGAAACTCACTCAAGGTTAAACAGATGTCGCTTTCGAAGTTAATTTGGACACCTCAGTTATAAGAATTCGGATTACTTAATCACGGAAATTTACGAAAAAAAAATGTCACATTCAAATATTCACAGAGGGAAATTCGTATTTTGGCTTTAATGGACTCGCTCACGACGCGTTCATCGGTGCTAGTAATAAACGAGGTTTAGCGTCAGAGTAAATTTGCGCTAAAATTGCAATTTTAGTATTAGTTCACATTCATATTTATACAAAGAATAAGCTGCTGACTTATAGGAGTAAATATTACTCCCCTAGAACCTCGTACTAGGTAAACCTTTGCCAAGTCTCTGTTTAATAATATAAATTTTGAATAATACTAAGTGCAGTCTCAGCGGAAATTTACTCCAACGCTAAACCTTGTTTATTAATAATACTGTATAATATTATATTTGATCAATTTAAGGGTCTTTGTGTGCGCTTCTACAACAACGTCCCAAGCAAAATACAACAATTAGATATCATGCAGTTTAAATCTACTATTAAGAAAATACTTATTAAAAAAGCTTATTATAAGGTATCCGATTATGTAATAGATAAGAACGCTTGGACTTGAGATGATCCAGCAACTGGATAGGTGATTCTAAACTCATTATCTTGTTTCCATTATTATTAAATGATTATGTTATCATTATAAGACCTTTTTTTTCTCTATCTCTGTTTATAATGTATTGATCTGGTAATGACATGGTTTTTGTAAATGTCATTCATTACTCTTATTAGAGCTGGTGAGTTTCTTGCTCGTTCTTCTTATCAGCCAAAAGACGTCCTCAACGAGTCGTAGGGAAATAATGTTGGACGATTCAAAAGTACTTTTAAGAAGTCTATTTGAATAAAGATTATTTTGACTTTGACTTTGAATCTATACTAAAAAATATTGTTAGAGAAAAATGGTTTTCGGCTGTTTGGGTGGATTGCCTGAACATTTATGGAAATACGCTCTGTAGTAGCGAAAAAGAAATAAGTGCTTGAAAAATTCGTCAGTCCCGTAAGGACCTGGGTAGTCTAGTGGTCAGAGCAATCGCCCGGATTCATGGGTTCGAGTCCCATCTCAGAGTGCCAGGAACAAAGTGATTTTTTAAGTATTTTTAATTAAAAATATTTAACCCTGTATATGTTTCTGACGCTATACTTATTCTTGAAAATAAATCTACATCTACATCGCAAAAGATATTGGTTATTATCTAAATCAAATATTTATTATCTAAATAAAAATTTTTGGACGATTCAAAAGTCCCCCAAATATTCCTACTTGAATAAAGATATTTTCATTTCATTTCACTTCATTGGTTCCACACGCTTATGGCTTTTCTTCTATGCCACGAGTTGCTGTCGTATAGCAAGTCCCCATTAGAACCATAAGACGAATATCTACTTACCGAGACTCCTGTTAGATGTTCATAGGCCTGTTCTAATTTGTATTCGCTCATAGAGATCAGCTTTACGTCCATAACTAAACATATTCTGCATACCTATTTAAAGGGAAATAAAATAATGTCAAAACGGGGTTTCGTTTCTTAGTGGTTTTTATAGTGTCATTTAAACAATAATATTGTATAATTGTTTGTATTGCTAAATAAATAAAATAGTTTTTTTTTTATAAATAAATAATTAACATCTGAGAAATAATGTACAAGTAACAGCATGTCTGCGATGAATAGATTCGGAGATACGGTGCTGTGTTTGTAGAACTGCTGAAAGTCGGCCAAAACCGCTCGCTACAAATTCAATGCACTAAATGACGTCACACAGTGCTGCGGTAGCGAAAAACGTATTAGCGTCTGGGCAATCTTTGAAATATCTTTGTTATTTGTGCGTTTATAGCTGTTGTAAAGTTTTATATAACTAATTTAATACCGTATGTATTGTAGCAAATTGTTGTAGTATTTCCCTACTTTATTCAAGTTTTCAAAGCGCAATATTTTCCAAATTAGTGCCATAAAAATTATTTTGTTAAATTAAAAATGTATTAATTTAAATATTTCAATTTTCCGAACACATAACAAAAACCTGTATTTTCATTTGTTTATTTGTTTGTGTTGGCTATTCATGTCATCATCAGCCCTTTTCACGTCCTTACTGCAGGCCTATTGCGGATAGAATAGTATTAACAACGGCAGCAATGGCTTAATGTGCCTTCCGAAGCACGAAGTAGCTCGTGATAATAATTTTTCGGTCACCCATCCCGTGACCGACCGAGTTGCTTAACAACAAACCTTTATAACATGTCACACGTCAAGAACGAAATGTGATAATGTGTGACAAACGTCATAAACTTTGTGACGTCACATTTTAAAACCTAATATGAAAACACGAAATTAGGGCTACTAAAAATGAACCTTTTTAAATTGAATTATAATGGAAATAAAAGTACCTCATTAACTAATATTATTAGAGGCATGGCTTTATTAACTGTTTGCATTACATAAACTACAGGATCGGTTTTAAAAATTCTTTCATATACGGGAAGCTATGTTAAACGCGGCCGAGATATGCTATAGTTTATGCAGAAAACAGTTAGTGTAAGTATAAATTATTTGACGTTACATTAGAGGGGGAGAATCTGACAAATGTGACCATCGCAGTGTGACAAAGACAGGTTAAAATGTGTGACATGATTTAGGGATGTGCCATTACAAAATTTCTGTCTGTAATTACTTCATCTATATTATCAGCAAGTTTCAGTTATTCTCTGTGGGAAGTTACTCTAGTGAGTCACTCTAAATCATCAATTCTCCAGAGGATGGAGAGACTTGGGATATTTAAACGGTATCTTATTTGTGTTTTTGGAATTTCTCCTGAACAGTGTCTACTATCAGCTCTTTATGGGTTTCGGCATTGATGACAAACTATTAATACAGCATGTATTGTGAGCAATGTAGAGTTATTTGTATTTTTTTAACACTTGATGAGGAAGCCCTGCCTTAAAATTGAATTATGTACAACCAACGGCTTAACGACAACTTTATAGATGAGTTTATTGTCTGTACTCAATTTGCTGTTATCCAGTAAAGGTTTTTGAATCTAATATTGAGCTCTTGCCACTCTAATCTTTATTTGAAGGGCCCCGAGTCAAATGGCAGTCAAGATGGAGCCCCAGATATTTTATTACATAATCTTAGTGTGGCAGCGTAACATTTTCTAGTGTAAACATGCAACTGGATTATTTTAATTTCTGTAGTCTGCTAGTTTCCTGTAGGTAAAAGAATTTAAAATTGGTCATTTAGTTTCAGGGCCTATTCTACAAAATCATGCAGAAAAAAAAGCTAATAATAAATTATTACCATCAGAGAAGATCCATTTTCACATTTGTTATAACTTGAATCCTGCAAGAAACGTGAAATAAATAAGCAGAATAACAAAACCAATGCCTGAAATCAAAAGTAGGCACATCCTTGAAGAAGTCAGTATATGCAAGATACAAGTGGCAAAGCTCACCACAAATATCTGTGTGAAATGAATATGTTGTTTTTTAAACTTACGTGGCTATTAACATCAGAATAATTGCTAAAACAGGCTAACTACCATGTGCTTTATTTTTATTGAGTCCCTGATATTTCGGCAAAGTACATGGTACAGCAATCCCAGTTTTAACAATCATTCTGATGTCTGAAATAAATTTTTAAATGAAAAACTATCATTGCAAGAGGGCAATATTTAAACAGTGATGGGTAGAAGCTCTTTTGTTTGCGTTGGTTAAAAAGACTACCTGTATAATAAAAGGCACAGCATCTTCTCTCACTGTCAACAGACCACTCTTCACAAAGAGATCTTCACAAAGGAAATGATCTGAACATACAGAAACTTTTTTCTCTGGTTTCCACGGTTCCTTTATACCAAGAACTTGGAGCCATGCCGTTCTCAAAGATGGTTCACTTGGTAGCCTGAAATGTGTAATTAATAATAATATTCTGAGAAATAAATAAATTGCTATTACTGTGATTTATCACAGTAAAGACTCACAAAATTTATTGTATGGATGGGTAAAAGTTCTGAAATGAACCATTTCAGCATTAAAACCTCATATTTATGAATACAAAAATAGTATGGCTGCATGATGTTATAATTCCATTGCTCCTAAAAATGACAGTCTTAGAACAAAAACAATTGTAAAGGATCAGCATTTTTGAAAAAAATCTACGTTATAAATAAACAAATAGGCAGAAGAGCTCTAAAATACCTCTACCTATTATTAAAGACTCAAAGATATACGAAATTAGAAGCTTAAGGGTAAAGATTCACATTTAGTAATGCAGCAAATATAAAAACTTGTCGGAATTTTTTATAATAGTTTCTTTTGTCTTTTTATCTCCAAAACTACTAAAAAATATTGTTATCTCCAAGAAAATCTATAACAAGTCTATGAGTCTCTAAAAGTCCGAAACACACATTATTTTTCGCAAAAAATATTTGTTTTGGTAAGATTTTTTTGAGGTTATGTTGATTATAAAAATCAACTTACTTAAAAAATGTAATATCCAGCGACTTTGGACTGTATCTTGAGTCGCTTTCACATCCTGGGACAGAACACCTCATTTTATTAGAATTTATTATTATTTATTTCTCTGTCTTTATGTTTAAAACGTAGACCACTGTATTTTTTTTTAATTTACTGAAGCATGGCCAGCCACACTGGCCTACAGCTTAAACATTAAATATGAAAAATCTTAACAGAACTTTAATACAAGCTTGTACAATGAACTTAAATAATATAATAAAAGTTATAGTAAAATCAAACGAAAAACCAACATTAATTGTAAAATTTCAACAAGTATTGACATAAAAATTATAAATAATACAATATGTAGTCTTTTGTAACTTCAATCTCTTCAAGCTCTTTTACATTTCGAGGATTATTTTTGGAAGACAATGTTTCAGAATATAAACTAATAAACTGAAGTCTATTGAAATAAGTACCTATATTGAAATATGTACAATAAAAATAAATGGTCAAGATTACAATTTTCAAACTTACAAATAGCATTGTTACTTAGACTAAGACGGTGAAAATAAGATGGAAATTTACAATGACCAGTGGCGGATTTATAAATTTGTCGCTCGTAGGCTATTCAATTTTTGCCGCCCCTACTGACCTCTAAAATTCGATACGTTAGGTTAGTTCACTATCATATTAATTACATTTATTCTACGTCTTTCTGTGTTCTGTGATTCTATTGATGCAATTCTTTATGATTGGAGATCTATAGTCCTCATTATATCGGCTTTTTGCCGTTATTAGTATGATTGTGCATCCTACAAGATAATAGCGTGAGAACACGTATTTCATTTTAAACGAAATAATGTATATATTTTTGCTAATTACACAAAATAAAATTGAATATTTTTTGACATTTTATCAGAGTTAACAACGCCTTGTAAGGGCGCTTGTGCACTACACTGAATTTTCAGGTCCGGCGGTCCGATTTTTTCCGGTCCGGAATGACATGAAAAACTCGGATGAGTAGCTTGTGCACTTGTCCGTTTTTTTCCTGATCGGAGCGGCGCAGTGTAGGGCAGCTCTCTTTGAAGCTACACGTCACTTACGCTATGTACGATGAGATTTTTGGAACGTCGGTAATTCCGTTCGAAGACGTAGAAAGGTACCTAAATAATGATCTGATCGTTTTACATAAACCATAATAAATTATGGCAAGACGAATGAAGCATTTTTTTACTACTATCGGATGACTACTATCAGATGTAAAAACTTATACCCTTACTAATTTAGGAACAGCATTATTCACATACAATAGCTAAAAATATCTGTGACATTAGAATGAAATTACTAATAATGGTCTAGTACTTGATGTTTAAATTTTTAAACGTGCTTTTTTTTTCGAAGTTTTGTAAAAACAACTTTCAGCGATTACAGAGATAGACCAATCGGTGGCGCTTTTTCGTAAACAAATCGAAATTAGTGCCGTGTTAGCGGAGAATTATTATGCTAAATAAACTTTACGAGATCAGTTGACTGTATTATATATAGGCATAATTTTATGCGCGTGGTGTATTTTCTTTGAGCAGAAATATTATTCCCTTAGAATACTTATTTTTTTAAAATTTATTAATGACACAAGCGTACATTTAAAATTTTATTAAATACGAAAAAGACATTGAGTGTCACTTAATTACTTTTGTTAATCTTCTGTTTATTCTTTATTATTACTTCTGTTGACAAATATTTATCTATATTTATCAATTCTAAAAAAAATTTGATAATGACAAATTTCCAGGCAAACTTTCATCCCCTATTTTTCTCGATAAAATTTAGCCAATGTCCTTTCTTAAAGTTAAGTCTATTTACTATATTCATTTCCATTTAGATGAGTTCAGTTGTTTAGGCGTCTAAGTGTAACAATACTTATTTATCTTACCTTAAGCTATCGATACTTTTAATACGATTCTAAAATCTAGCTAAGTATCGATACTAGATCCATACGCTGATCAAATTAGAACTATACCGAGTTTGCAGAGATATATACCAACTATATCAAATCATCATATAAAATATAGCATTTTATAATCAACAATAAATATCGATTATAAGTTAATTGGAAATTAACAATATTGCCGAAATAAATATCGATTCAAATCGATTATTTTTTCCCAAGCCTATTCCTTATGAATTTTCCGGATCTCGGACACAGCAGTGCACAAGCGTAAACACGTTTTTCATTGCCGCCATCACGGACCTGAAAAAACCGGTCCGGAATAGAGAAAAGTAAAATTCCGGACGGTAAAATTCCTGACAGTGCACAAGCGCGCATTACCTACATATGGCCTGACATATCGGACCTGAAAAAATCGGACCGCCGGACATGTAAATTCAGTGTAGTGCACAAGCGCCCTAAGTGGTTGCAACTTCAATGACGTCACACGCTTTTAAATATGGAAGCTATCTAGCATGTGACATCATCGGAGTTGAATATTTTATTTTGTTTTAGCATGATTAGGTCTGTTTATTTACTAGCACGCGACGTTTGATAGACTAGTGATGTGCCGGATCGTTAAAAATGTATATCCGCGCATACGGATCCGAATACCGATATTTGTTGTCAAGATCCGCGGATACGGAACTTTATAATGAATATTTTTTTCAAGTTCCTCTTATTTTCACTGTGTTTGCTCGTGTAATCTAATGTTTACACTTTATATGGTAAATAGTACCTACTAGGTACGCAGTATTAATTTACTTATTAGAATTATCATTCAATTAGAATTTATTTTTGTATTTCTCATCATCTCATAGTTATAAAAGTGATCTTATAACATATAACTTTCTATTATATTAATGTCATTATTATAAAAAAAAAGAGATTTAAGTTAACGATTAATGTTCGCAATATAAAGATTCCAAATATTTGATTTTAAGAAATAAAAAATACTTGAATTGAATTTAATAGTTTTATCAGCTATATATAGCATTTCATCCTATCAATCGAAAATTAATAAGTTAAAAAATCCGCGAGAAAAGTAACGGATACAGATCTTTATTTTCCGACGGATATCCGCGGATACGGATACGTATGTCCGGAACATCACTGACACAGCGTTTTTCGCGCGGTTTCAGATATTAAAACTATAACTTTGATTTTTATTGATAAATACAGTAATTTTCCGCGTCATATCAATGTAATGTGCTTAATATGTAATAAAATAATTTAAAACTAATTTCGAAGTTTTTTTATACAGGATGTTTGGTAATACATGTATAATCCCGAAACATGGCCATACAACCTAGCACAAAGAACACAATTAATATGTCAAAAAACAATTTCACGTAAATTGAGATCTTCATACAAATATTTGAACAATTTGTTTTCAATTAATATGCTACAACCCTGAAAGCTTATACGTGCCGTCCTGGCGTACTCGCTCTCTCTCATTACCTCTCACTCTCTCTCGTTTCCTAAAACACCATCTGTTTTTAGGGTTGTCAGCGTACACTTTAACTTCGAAGAAAAAAAGCTAAATATCTAGGTCATGTGCCGGGTTTCAGACTTAGTGATCATTTTTCTAGGTTCTATTCATCATACCGTATGTGCCATATTCGGGATTATACAGGTATTACCAAACACGCTGTATACCCTATTGTAACTCTTTTAAACGGCGACTATCACTACATAGTACAAAACAAAGTCGCTTCCTCTGTCCCTAGATCCGTATGTATGCTTAAATATTTAAAACTACGCAAAGGATTTTGATGCGGTTTTTTTCATAGATAGGGTGAGATTCAAAAGGAAGGTTTTTATGTATAATACAAGAGCGCGGGCGAAGCCGCTTGCGGAAAGCTTAAACAATAAAATAACACTGGATTCTTTAATAAGTATTTAATATTTACAATTATGACGTCATTATATAAACAATAAGGATTTCTTTTCATGGTATAATAAACCCATGGAGATGTCAATTTTCCGATCACAGTTCCACATCGGATGTATCCAGGTCTGCTGTTGAGGGCGATACTGGTTGTTGATTGACCGTTACCTATAATTAAAAAAATAAAAACTAATTATTATTAATTAATTTCATCAATTTTGCCTACACAAAGCTATACTGATATATACTAACTATGAATAATTCTTAATAAATACCCCGAGATGGGACTTGAACTCACAACCTTTTTTGATCTATTTTTGATAAATTTTTATTAAAAGATTTTTTAATTTACAATTAATGTGAATTTGTTTTTTGGAATTTTTTGGAAATTCCACACCGAAGTAAAAAAGGAATATTTCATACTGTGTTCATATAAATAAAATAATCATATACTTTTGTTGGTTTGCAAGACTTTCATACATTATTATACCTATTATAATATCAGTCAGAAAAACACTGAATTTCCACTTTCATCCACAACTGCCTCATCTTCTGTATTTTCTGACACAATTTCTTATATATGTATAAGTTTGTATAAGAAATTAACACGTTACTATAGCAACCATTGTTTACTATTCAATTTGTCATTGTAATTAGGAAGTATTTAAAAAAAAAACATAAGTTCCCAAATTAAACTAGATGTCGGTACATTCTTGATTTCTCCATGACAATCTTTCCCGTTTTCTTTCATGTATAAAAGTAAATTAGTTTTCAAAACTCAATAAACAACTCATATTCTATTTGTACTTTTTCGTATTTGTATTGATATCTAAGTTTCGAACTTTGCAAATTTCCGTTTTTTTTATATGTTAGTTAAAAGGAACGGAAATGACTTTGGTCCATTCGTTCCCTGTGAAAATCAACTTTTGCCTGAGTCGCCATCTAGTGGAGATGCTTTTTTAGTACTTTCGTTTTTTTTTAATATTTCCGTAAATAAATATTTATATTACAAAATACAAAGGTGTCTGTGTAATAACCAGTGGTCGGAATTAGGTAGAGTTATTCATGTACTTACACTGATTTCATACAGCGAAAGAATAATGTGGATATGCCTCAAATCCCGAGATTAATTTTAAAGAGCAGAAAAAATCCCGTGATTTTTTAAATAAAAAGTTATTTACTTTTACACAATTTAAACTACTGCACGCACGACGTTGCCAAACTTACATCAATGAAATAAAGAAATCCCGGGAAGGTCCACATTAATATCAACATTTCGATGCAAGTACATAAATAACTCTACCTAATTACGACCTCTGGTAATAACCCAACCAGTCTTCAATCTACTAGATAATACAACAATACCATGTTATGTGAAAAAACTATAGTGCGGTGAACTATCTGAACGGTCTAGTAGTGTTGTGAAGTAACAGTAGTGACGTGAATAGTGATGTGTAGTGCTGAATTTAATTAAATGCATTATGTGATTTTTATTGTGTATGTCGCATCATCTTTACGAAGGTCGTTTGATTTAGTTTCTTTTATTTTTAATTGCTTCTTACTCGATTACTTAATTACTCGATTGTAGAGAGAGCGTGATCATCGATACTTCTAATTTTATTAGAATGGTGACACTGACTTTGACAGTTCGTTAACGAAAAGCAAGTTGCCGCCATTTTGGCAGACATTCTGTTTCCGATCGCCGAGGAGTAAAGACATCCGACGACATCACGCTCATCTCGTTATATTTTCGTATGAAAAGTGATAATATGGAACAAATCCATTTTGGTATACATGCCTGCAGTGTTATTTTAAAGATAGTCCTCCGATATGGACGATCTATTTGGGCTTCGTAATAGCTCCTTCTGACTACCCGCCGTTATGTATATAAAGTATCGTATTGTTTATAATCGTCTCACCTGTTGTCCGTCTGTTCGTCTCTTGCCCCTGATACGTTTGGGCCATGGCTTCTTTAAATGCACATGAGCCGTATGTGCTCGTTTCTCGCTTGGTTGTTTGAATGCTTTACCGCAGAATTCGCATTTCCAAGGTTTCAAACCGGTGTGTATCTTGAAAATAAATAACAACAATATAAATACATTTCTATGAAAATTTTAACCAAGAGGTTATTGATTTGAACGCTCAAGTTAGGCTATTAAGTCCAGAAGACTTTAATACTAATTAAGACTGTTTGTAGCATAGTAGCGTAGTGGTTAAGAACCGCGGCGATCGTTGTTGTTAAGCAACTTTCGCAACGGCCAGCCACATGATGGGTGACCAAAAAAAGCGCTACTCCGTGCTTCGGAAGGCACGTTAAGCCGTTGGTCTGGGCTGCATTTGCAGTCGTTATTAGCCACCAATCCGCATTGGGCCCACGCGGGAGGTCATGCCCCACCCTCCTTAACCATTCATAACGAAGGCTTGAGCCCCAGCTTGGGCCGAAACGTAGGTGGATTGGAATATGGTCCCATGCAGTGCTCCACCTGCGTGCGAGGGACATCGCTGACTTTTAGTTTTTAAACTCATGCTTTTGTCTAGCCCCTTAACCCATGGATCCTCATGGACCTAGGAGGAGTCCACATAACTCATGGATCCCGCGCAGGGTGAAGCGAATATGCGTAACGCAATTCTCAGAGTCAAAACAGTGGGGACGAGAAGAGCCCATGATGATATACATAGCAACAGTGGCGGACTAACCACCCTATTGAGGGCCCGAGGCGACATGCTCCCCCCCTCCCCCAAGGTTGTTGTTCTATATATTAAGGTCCTGGATAAATTGTTTTATTGAAGAAATAAAATACGTGTCTACACACCTTGCTTGTTTATTTTATACTAACTGCGGAGATCCTTTCATACACTTATAAAGGAAATGCATTAGCAATAGGCACGGGCGAACGTAAATATAATAATTACACAAACAGTTGTACTTATTTGTCAGTGAATTTGTAATGTGATCAAGGGACTTAACAGCCATTAGAACCGGAGCCCCCCCCCTCACCCCCTAGTAACACCACTCTTTATTATACTCACCAGCATATGCCGTTGCATATTGCTATAATTCCCTATCTGTTTCCCGCACAACTGACATTCGTACACAGACTTCTCGGCGCTGTGTGCACGTTTGTGCATGAGCATACTTTGCTTCGTTAGAAATGACTTATCGCATATGTCACATTTGAAATTGCGTTTGCCCTCGTGTACCCATTTATGGTCATTTAGTAAGGCGTCACTCTGAAATATACACCAATCACATGAATAACTGCAAAAATATCAACTAGCTTTCGCCAGCGGCTTCGCCCGCATGGAAATTTTACGTGGGATAAAAAGTATCCTATTATCTAAGTCAGCTAATACCCTATCTGTTTACCAAATTTCATTAAAATCCGTTCAGTAGTTACGGTGTGATTGACCGACAAACATCCAAACAAAGAAACTTTCACATTTATAATATTAATAGGATATTAATACGTGAAGTAAAAACTTTAGACCCCTTTTTACGAAAAATTGCGCGGACGGAGGTGTATGAACTTTGTCACACTTATAGTTTATATGTAGGAGAAGTGCAAACGGCTGATATTTTTCAATAATAAAGCTTATAGAGTGCATTAAATCGATAAATAAAACATTACACAGACTACTATGCATTTTAGACACACAAACATGTATTTGCTACACGCTTACATGTACTCTGTGGTCAAATTGCTTCTTTTGACATAGAGTTTGTTTTTTTCTTTTGAGTATTGGCTTCGCGCGGTTTGTGCATTGAGCCAGTGTCAAGTTTTATATGTTTACTATAGACATCTATTTATATGTTTGTGATGTTTACTGTGGTCTTACTGGATGTCAAAAGATTTATCCTATTAATATAATAAATGTGACAGATTCTTTGTTGAGATGTTTGGATGTTTGTCGGTCAATCACGCCAAAACTACTGAACGAATTTTGATGAAATTTGGTATATAGATAAGGTATTAGCTGACTTAGATAATAGGATACTTTTTATCCCACTTAACATTTCCCTTGGGTACATACGGGCGAAGCCGCTGGCGAAAGCTAGTGCTAAATAACTTCTAATTGAAATTTATTATGGTCGAATTTCGAGCACTGGGCCGCACTGAATTATTATCTGCCTACCCCGCAAGTCAGCGAAATCGATAAATATATTATAAATATTAAAAATACACGTATACACCAGAGAATGAAAATTAATTTGAAACTGGTCAAATTGGTAAGTGATACTAGTCTCCATCCTTTATTATACGTCCGACGCGGACGAGTTTTACTAATTTCAATTTTATTTACGCGTCAAACTACTGTTAAAGGGAAAAACAATGACTCCCACTGGCATTACTTCTAACTCTTAAAAGTTCCACGTCCAACAAATATAAAATGTATCTTGAGTATGGAGAAACCCAGCCCATACTAAATTTTATCTAAATTCCTAACATCAATAGTAGTCTTAATTTATAAATATCTTTGTTTTCTATATACATTCTATTTGTATTATCTTTAACAATGTAATCAGATAAACGCGCTCAGAGCCTTTTTTATTGTTTTATCTATTACCCCAAAATTTTTAATTGAGATATTTTATTACTGTTTCTTTACGTGTAAAGACCACAAACGTGACATTGGCGGAATTGTGTAAACGCAAATAAGCCATGAATTAGAAAGAAGAACTTTTATCAGTTTCGCGCCAATATACTTCCGGGTTGTCGCTCTTATAAAACTATTGGAATCGACATGGTAATTTTTAAATATATTAACTTAATAGTAAAACGTGTGTTTCATTTCCCACAAAAATGTTATAACAAAACATTTGATTTGATAAGGCTTTTATTTTTATTACATCAATTTGGTAAAAGATTTATTATTAATGAAATTATGGTTATTCATTCCTATTATTGTGCTAAAATCATACTTGCTATTTTAGTCAACCATGACAGGTAACAACAAAACAAAACAATAATAATCTAAACCAACAAAAAAAACTAACTAACATGATGTGCGATCTCAACACAACCCAACTCAATAAATGTACTCGTCAACCAGTGTTTATTTGTTGACGGTACTGATTTTTGAAAGCAACTACGTCATCAAAATGCGCCTGCGCATTAGCAATTTGCACTAATTATAAAGCTTTATAAATTATAATTAACTTACATAGAATATTTTCCCGCACACTTCGCACATACTGAGTGATTTAACCGACGTATATTTGGTACGATTCTTCTCCGGGTGTTTTTTTCTGAAATGGATGTGGTAATCTCGCCATGTTTTCAACTGTACACCGCACTAAAAAGGAAATTCATTAGATAAAACCAGTCGATTACTACTTATACTCTCTTATTACTATACTCTCTTTTTTTAATTAGCATTAGAATCAATAGAATTTCTTCACTAAGTTCATAATAAAAAAGACAAAGAATTTCTAACTGATACACGGTTATTCTTCAAGATCAAATAATCTCAAGTAAAAGACAAACATTATTTACTTAAAACTCGTGGCGCTAGTATCTATTCAATACGACGTATGTAAACTATTTCGATATCAATAAATTACACTAAGTGAAGTGAATTCGGTTTCGGATTTTTACAGAAATGTCCTACAAGTGAAAATACAGGTTTTTGTTATATCTTCGAAAAATATGAACCATTTTAACTTATAAATGTTTAACAAAACAAATTTTAAGTCACTGATTTGGAACATATTACGCTTTGAAAACTTGAAAAAAGTAGAGAAAATCTACTACAAATATTTGTTAAAATACATAAGGCATTAAATTAGATATAAAAAATGTTACAACTTTCATTATAATAGCTATAAACATAAACGCACAAATAACAAAGATATTACAAATATTGTCCAGACGCCCATACATTTTAGGCTACTGCAGCACCATGTGACGTCACCGAGTGCCTTGAATTTGTAGGGAGCGTTTTCGGCCAACTAGCAGCAGTTCTACAAACACAGCACCATATCTCGGAAACTATTAATCGCAGACATGCTGTTACTTCGACATTATCTCTCAGATGTTAATGGACTATTTATTTATGAAATAAAAAAAAAGTTGTCAACTAGCCTATTCCCATGCCCTGAAGGGCAGAAACTGTATGGCGTCCTCTAACAACTCCCTACGCTCCGTGAATTAATATTAGCATATTTTACAGTTTATATTATTTTTCATTTAGAGATTTTGAAATATGTCCCCCCCCATCGTAGCCTATAACGTGTATGAAGAGCTTTGTAAAGCGCGTTCTTTTTTTAAACTTTTAATAATAATAAATAGGTTTTTTATTTTCTCTTTAATTTATAATGGGCTCACTTTTGACCTCAATCTAGCCCAAGGGCATTAATGACATGTATCTATAATATATCTATATAAATAAAAATGAATTTCCATTCGTTAGTCTCGCTAAAACTCGAGAACGGCCGAACCGATTTGACAAATTTTAGTCTTGGAATATTCGTGGAAGTCCTGGGATGCTTTAAACGATGATTTTATAGAAAGTTTTTATTAAGAGATAAGTGATACGAAGTTCACCGGGTCAGCTTTAGCGGCCCCTTGACACTGGCCCCGGGGCAAGTGGCCCATCCTCCTCAAGCTGCCTGCAATGGGGACGTAAAAGGGCAAATAATAATTATATGAATACTTGAAAGGTCCATTACCTGTTCACAAGTTATCGGTCCTTCGTCATTCTTTCTCTTCGTCCTCTTCCACCGTCCCAATCTCCTTAGGGAGGGTTCGTTTCTCTCCTTACCGTCCACGCCTTCGTGTCTCGCTGACACCGATAGATGGCGTTCAAAAGCTTCCGCGTCGAGGAAACGTAAATCACATATTTCACAAACGGGACCGTCTTCGGGTATCTAAAGTATTCAATAATATTATTGGAGAAAGAAAGCCAATGCAATGTATTTATAGCAAGGGCCAATCCAGAGGGGGATGGTCACGGGGGTCACTTCCCCCTGAGAGGGGTTCAGGACCTAATTGGACTATTAATTGAAATTATTAAACATAATGTTTTTATATATATATATTTTATTTAAGATATTCAATATTTAATTAATAGAATACAATTAAAGTGGGCGATAACGCGTTTCGGGAGAAGACGTAAAAGTATTTTTTTTTTAATTATTTATTTATTTATTTATTTATATATATGACTTGACCACGACTATGTGCCCCCTCCCCCCACTCGGAGCCCAAGCTGGATTCGCTTCTTCGATTTATAGTTTTAAGCGGATATTTTTATCTAATAAACAAGAATTTTAATGAAGAACTGTTTATATTAAAATAGTATAACTTTCAGTTATTAACAAGTTCTTACTTAATTTAAATTCTCAACTTTGAGACAAAAGTATCTGCTTAATTTATGACATTTTCTCAAGTAACTACCTCTCCCTACTTTAGATATTAATGTATATTTAAAATTCTTGAAGCGTGCACTTATATCATTGGGAATTTTATTCTCTACAAATATGAATAGAAATTCTCATACAATATAAATTAAAATATATAATTACTAGTTTTCTACCAGCATGGTCCCTAGGGAAATGTTTACTTGGATATCTATTCATATAATGACACAGATATAATTACAATGTATACATCCATCAGCCCTTTTACGTCTCCACTGCAGGAGCTCAGGCCTTCCTTATGGATGGTTAAGGAGGATGAGCCATGACCCCTCACGCTGGCCCAATGCGGATTGGAGGGTATTAACGACTGCAAATGCAGCCGGGACCAACTGCTTAACGTGCCTTCCGAAGCACGGAGTAGCTCGAGAAACTAATTTTTTGGTCACCCATCCCGTGACCGACCCTTGCGAAAGTTGCTTAACGACTACGATCGTGGGCCGCGGCGCTTATCCACTACATATATTATATTATGTTTACTATGGTAACTTTTTAAATTTCCCACAGAAACTTCCATTCCTATTTTCATATCTTTATTTGTTGTTTTTCGGGCATATGATGTAGCTAGTACTTGTAAAGGATTTTTAAAATTGCTCCAGGAGTTTTGGAGCTTATTAGATGCAAACAAAGAAACAATCAGATCTTTCTTCTTTATAATATTTGTATAGATATACTAAATATCATAGGAAAATTAAGAATATCCTACACAATTTAATATGTAATAATTTAAATGCCAAATTTCATTTTAATATAATGATGTTTGTATTTCTGTAAACAAATATTACTAATTAAATTTTACCGACTTCCTAATCACAGTTTGAGCTGAAATTTGGTATATACCTTTTGTTCTGATGACAGTGCAATCATATATAATTGTATTATTACATATATAATTATATTATTACATATATAATTATATTATTATTACTCACCCAATATGGGAATCAAATGAAGCGGCTTAAATTGTAGAATACAATATAAGTACTTATAATATAGCTTCTTTTAGTCAAGGTTAGCCTGGTAGAGATTGCTACCTTAGCAATAAGGCCGCCTTTTGCATCGATGTTTCTAATAATAATTGTTTTTATGTTTATGTGTTAATGGGCAATTAAGTATTCATTCATTCATTCATACATAGTATAAAACAAAGTCGCTTACTCTGTCCCTATATACGCAACGGATTTTAATGCGGTTTTTTTTTCATAGATAGGGTGACTCAAAAGGACGGTTTTTGTGTATAATACAAGAGCACGCGGGCGAAGCCGCTAGCGGAAAGCTAGTATCAAATAAAAGCTTGTTTAAAAGCTTTTAATTTTTAACTTATGTAATACTCACAGGTTTGTTATTCAATCGATGCTTTAGGTTTTTATGTACTGTGATACCCTTCTCGCTTACGAACGAATAACCGCAGAGCACACACACGAAGTCAGACGGATGTTTGATGCGGACATGACCCATATATGATGATTTCTTACTGTAAAATATATTTTCTTTACATACTTCGTCCATATTCATAATATTAACCATACTAATAGTCTATTGATATCGTGTTGTGATTTATCAAGAAATGTAATTTAAGGTGGGAGATTAAACAAAAATTTGATTGTTAACATATAAAATAAAAAGAAGTGGACCTAATTTAGATCCTTGTGGAACTACAGAATGTACATCCCTGTACGTGGAGGTGTAACCAGTACTTTGTAAATGGTAGTCTGACTAGTCTTAACAAGTATATTTTTGGTAAAAAAAAAACCCGTACGTCGGTTAAGATGTTTCACGGAGATTTATATCACAAGATTTTACGTTTACATAGTATTTAGGTATGATTGATTAATGTAATATTAATACGTGTTGTAATCAGAATGTGCATGAGGTGTTTTAAAAAAATTTAAATTTCGAAAAGCGAATTATAAACAAGAAGTTATCTTAAAGATCAGAGACAAAAAGTTTGGATGCGGGAACCTAGGATAAAATAAACGCTATGGTACGACGCATCATTACACTTTTTTACACGTCGTACTTTGCACAAACGTCATTCTAGCGAAGTGTCAGGTTCATTCATACGAGTTTTATCAAAGTTTTGAAATTATAATATTTTTGTTATTGACTTTACCTGTAAAGGCCAACGTGACATTGGCGGAATTGTGTAAACGCAAATAGGTTATTAATTAAACTAGAAGTATAGTATACTCACTAAAACACTTCCCCGCAGTAAGGGCATTTATATTTCATCCCATTATGCCATTCTGAGTGTAGCTTGGCCGATTCTCGATAAGTAGTAACGTATGAACATTGTTTACAACTTAATCTTTGAGTGTGATTCCTCAAGTTATGGTTCTTAAGCATGTATCTAGATTTAAAATGTATTTTACATATACTACAAGAATATTCGCCGCACGCCTGTTGAAATAATAAATTAATAAAGAAATTTTATTTATTTCAGGGCATCATATTTTGTCCGATGCTTTAATAAAGTTACTAGAACATGGTATGAATTCTGATGCGCAATCTCTTCTAAGTAAAAGTTTAAATAAAAAATACCGAATAATTAACCAGCTCCAGATACCCCAAGGTGGACTCGAATCCAAAACCGAGTATGCTCACCGAGTGACTGCTGTAACCAAATGGTAAGAGCAGTCGCAGCTACCCGAGACCCAACAGGACTTGACTTTTTCAAGCACTTATTACTTTTTGCTACTATTGGCGCGTATGTTCACCATATTTTCATCAATCCACTCAAACAACCGAAAGTAATATTTTTAACTTTCGATTAGGATGAAAATGTTTAGAAGAACTGAGCAGTCACCTGATTTGTGTAAGGTTGTGGGTTCAATTCCTATGTCGGGGTATCAGGGACTAGTGAATCATTGAAGATATTTATTAGTGTAGCATTGTGAGAATGCAAAACTGATCAAATATGATATTCAAAGTTCCGTTTAATAACCGTCAAACTCCTTATTTTAATTCTACTAATAACTAGTTAAGTGAACTTTGATACACCACCGCTGGAAATGGTATAAACTTTGCAATATTTTTAAGATCGTGTACGATAAAGATATATATTTGCATACATGTACAAAAGGTAAATTAAGTTTGAAGATATATCAGAAAAAAGACGAAAATTGACCATCGCTACATATACAACATCTATTATTTCGCCCATATAGATATTACTTACCGTAGTATGTCTAATCATATGAGCATTATATGTTATCGCATTCGAGAAGCCCTTATAACATTTCGCACACTTGAATGGACTATTTTTATAATTCAAGCTCTTTTTCCTATTTTCTATATCCGCCAATTGTTCTCTTAAAGTCAAATCGGTGACATTGAAAATTTTCAAGTATTCATCTCCAAATGTTTTCTTCTGACCATCCACTTTTGTTTCTCCATGCTTATCACTTTTAACCCTTACTTTTCGCATGTTTTGTTTCCCTTTTTTAGTTTCTTCTAAAGTTAAACTATTATCCGAGGAATAATCATGTTTATCATCGAATTCATCATATTTGTTTGAGATCATATCATCGTTTATAACTTCTTCGTCTTCACTATTTTCTTCAACCATTTCATATCGAAAATATTCTTCACTTTCTTCCCTAGTTTCTAAAGATTCTTCTTCTAAAGGTAAATTGTCATCTGTAGAACAATCATCATCTTTATCATCGGATTCATTATATTTGTTTGAAATCATATCATTATTTATTTCTTCTTCATATGCATTATTTTCTTCAACCATTTCATATCGAATATATTCGTCACTTTCTTCCCTAGTTTCTTCTAAAGGTAAATTGTCATCTGCAGAACAATCATCATCTTTATCATCGGATTCATTATATTTGTTTGAAATCATATCATTATTTATTTCTTCTTCATCTTCATTATTCTCTTCACCCATTTCATGTCGAATATATTCTTCACTTTCCTTAGTTTCTTCCAAGGGTAAACTATCAACAGAGGAATGATCATCATCATTAACATCGTTTATTTCTTCATCTTCAATGTTCATCGTAGTATTTAAATCAACGTCTTCATCGTCGACTTCTTCGATGTAAAGATCATAATGGTCGATAATAGTTTCTGTCGTTAGATTTGATATTAATTGGTTGTTTTCTCGATTTATTGACTGTATAATACTTTTTGTTAGCTGTTGGTTGGAAAAATTCATCACCCATATAAAATTCATTAGATGGAACAATGTTTGAGAGCTTTCTAAAGCATGATATTTCAGTATGTTGAAGCACTAAGGGTATACATCACTCAGTACCCAGTGTGGGGTCAGGTGCTGGAAAACCTGCAAGTGTAGCATGACGAACTCTAGAACGTTATGTCTACACTAAAGTGTCACATTATTTTTAATTACCTATGGAAACAATAAACTTATTGAGTATTGAGTACTTTTCTCTGGTGCCAAATGACATGCTGGTGCTGGTGATGGCGGAAGCGCGAAACGAACTTCTAGCGATTGCTTAATATGTTTCATATCTTTAAATGAAAAACAGGATAATACTTTATGAACTAAATACTACGACCTCTTTACCGGAGCTCATTTACAGATCATTTTCTGAGTTTTGCTGAGTCGCCATTTCATGATTGTGCAATCTGAGCAGTGGCGTAATAGGGATGATGAGTAATTTTTGTTTGTTTGTTCGTCAGGTAGAGTGTTAAAAAATATTTTTTTATTTTTTTCGTAATCATAAAATTACGGCGTTACATTGAGTTGAAATTTCGCATTACGTCACATTAGAGTACGTTTTTTACTCAACTGTGACGTAGCGAGCCCCCACTCCTCAACTTAAATGCCTGTTATCTAAGCTATTTCTTGTTTAATTGAAGTAAAAAAAAAATACGTATCTAATATATTTCTATTATCTGACTGACGGACTAAATAGAATTGCATTTTTTTACCCAGTCATCATCCCTATTATCTAATTTTAAAATCTATCACGATCACTTTGAATTTGACATTTGAAAGATATTCATGAGCTTCAAGCTACAATGACTATTTGATATATGTGATAGCAATTGCAGTCGCAACTCTTTTTGAAAGATAATGAATGAACGATACCGATTATTTGACGGTAATCAGAAATGTCAAAAGAACTGTCTATGAAATTAATATCATTCAAATCATCAATCGTACCAAAAACGATTATGGCTTTAAAAGTTACACATTTCCATAAATAACACAATCGCTATACGTTTGAACGGGATTATGAGTCTAAGTTTTTCGCAAATTTTAAACTATTAAAAACAGATTTAACGTGTGTTACGATTTTTCATACTTTAGATTGTCCCGCACCCCACCAGGTGTTCTAGCACCTGACCCTCACAGTGAGTACTGAGTGTTATAAAATATCCAGTTTTAGAAAGCTCTTGCACACTTTTGTCTTAGTCTATCATTACGTCAAAAGAGGGCAGAGTGGGTCTACGAAGTGTGATATTGTGTGACAAGGGGTCCTACATTTGTGGGCCGAGTGTCTTGGTGACTCGATCATGATGTCCGGGGTCTCAGACCGCAGGAGAGGGTACACCTCAGTGGATATACTTATAGGAACCATGGGAAACCTTGTTGGGAAAGCCGCGAGGCGGGTTCACGAAGGAATGTCCCACACACTTTCACTTATCAAGTGGCAGGTAGTGCTTAATGTATTTCCCCGATGCACAAAAAATAGGATTTAGAGACGATCCAACAATATCTATACTACTGAATTATTTACAGAGCAAATAATTTTAATGGAAATAACTTATTATAAAGGTACTATTAATGTATGTAACGTTACACTAGGAAAGGGTACATGGAAGGTGCTTAGTCGGTATGTCATCCACGTTTTGACTGGCCTTTGGGCGGGTCCCCCACTTGACAAGTGGGGGGGACCCGCCCAAAGGCTAGTGCATAAACTATCCCTTTATGTTAATAGGTTATACTAGGGAGTGGGGCAATATGTGACCAGATGTGACAAGGACGGGAAGGGGGTAACATAAATCCCTTAACATATAAAATAATAGACTAAAATATGATGTCAAATTTAAAGTCTTATCATGGAGAATTTCATGTTTCAAGGTATTGCCAGTTCAAAAACGGGACCCTCAAAGTATATTGCCAATTCTTAACCATTGGTTTGGTAGTGTCAGAAGATGACGGAACCTTACCTGTCTCTATCTACACGTACGATTATCGCAGAATGATTTGACAGTTTGTTTATAGCTGTAATTTACTGCTCATGCATCAGTAGATAGAGAGGCAGACAAGGTAAGACATCTCTCTTTCTCTATTATACTAGATTAGATACTCATATGCTGTCCCTAATTCTAAGAATATAAAAAACTTATCTAATTCAAGATCTTTAAGTGTTGAGTTAACCAAATACTCACCTCATTATATTCGTTAAGTAGCTCCACCATAAGAGAGTTGGCTCTCAAACTTTTGTGCCTGAATCGGCTAAAGTTTATTAGTCTCTGAGCGCATTCCGCGCATAATTCATTGGGTAAACGTTTTTCTGCCAATAACTGTAATAGACACGAAGTTAAGTACTACAAATTAGTAAGTGAATTAGTCTGCACTTATACACAAGTACCGACACCCTTAAAATATATATTTTATCTAGCCTTTGTCCGCGACTTCGTCCGCGTGGTAAAGTTACTTTGAGCAGTATTTATAACGAGTTCGTCATTCTACGCGTTCTGGTGCCAAAGCTGGATCCGCCCTTGCTGGAAGATATTGCTCTTTAGTTATGAGCCTAATATTGTACTGTTAAAACATTTAAATTAATAATAAGGTATTCGACTACGCTTGAAATAATACTTGTAACCGTTCATTTTAATTAAAAAAAGGCATAAAATAATAATCTCAGAAAAATAAACATGATTTCTAAACTTAAAAACTGTCCGTCATATTCATGACGTCATTGTGATATGTAAACAAAACAGATGCATAGAGTAGAAGATTAATAAATGTCAATAAAACATGCCATCTTACACCATCTAACCATCAATTATGAAATATAAGCTAAGAAATATAATACAAATAAGCTAAGAACAGCGGCATACAGGAATTTGATTTATAATATGATTAATCTAACAGCAGTCGGCACAGTGACGTCATACAATGACGGGTCGTGTTTCAAGTTACGTGACACACAAACAATAAAATGACAACTTTGAATCTTCTATCTATATATATAAAAATGAATCGCAAAATGTGTTGGTAAGCGCATAACTCAACAACGCCTCGACCAATTTGGCCAAATCTTTTTTTAAAATGTTCGTTGAAGTTCAAGGATGGTTTTTACGGCGAGAAAAATTAGAATTATTGCTGGAAAAACCCTAAAAATAGCCCTTTTCTTTTTCCCATACAAATGATTTGTAACTAAAACGTAGTCAATTTGAGCTTTATTGCTATGGTATAAAGTTCATATTAAATTACAAGCACTCACTGTTGTCTAAGTAATGTAGGTGTGTTCCTAACGTCAAAGATCATATCTATCAAAAACAATGTGCGTGTGTGCGTTGGAGCACAGAATACATAGTTGGAGGAGTTTAATGTCGCGTTCCGAAACTCGCGTTTCTTTTGTATTAGTTTCGGCACGCGAGATAAAATGCATCAGATTTTTTTTAAATACGTAGGCAAAAAAACTGCCACATTACAAATCTTTTTGACAGGACGAAGTCTGTCGGGTCAGCTAGTTTTAAGATAAAATAATCGTGCAATTTTAAGAATAAGAATCTCCATGTTTATTATGATGTAAACTTAAGTTTTTGTGTAATTTCGTGACTTCTTATTAACACCGAACTACACTAGTGATGCGACTCGAATAGGATTTTGTGACTCGAGTCATTCGAGTAATTTAACTATCTCACTCGAATCGTACTCGAGTGTTCGAGTTACTCGAGTAAAAAGTCTCTCTCGACTCGAAACTTGCAACTCGAGTTGCAAGTTTGCAATTGAGTGAGATCTCTTTTAGAAACATTTAAACAAATACCTATATTAATTGACTCATTGTCACGGATCGAGTAATAATTGAAATGAAATACACATTATAAGAGTTTTTACATATTATTTATTTAAGTAATCAACAAACTGAAAAAATGTCTTCCTAAGATGTATGAATAATGAAATTTCCATGAATGAATTATTGATAATAACAATCACATTTTAAGCAAATTTTAACCACAAGTAATTTAGTTTACTTTTTATAATTAGTTTTAACAATTATATTGTAATAAGTAGTAGTAAAGTGTAGTAGTAAAGTGACATCTAGCTAGTGGCATGGCGGCAATCGAGTGCATAGAGACTTAATATTTTTTTTCACTCGAGTGACTCGAGTAAAAACAAGGCTCGAGTCGCATCACTAAACTACACTACCCTATATTGTCAATTTTTTCATATACAATAGTGTTAATTGATTATTAATACACAATAATAAAGTGGTAGAACAGTCATCGTGGCTCGGTGGCGTAGTGGATAAGCGCCGCGGCCCGCGATCGTTTTCGTTAAGCAACTTTCGCAAGGGTCGGTCACGGGATGGGTGACTAAAAAATTATTTTCTCAAGCTACTCTGTGCTGGTCCTGGCTGCATTTGTAGTCGTCTATACCCTCCAATCTGCATTGGGCCAGTGTGGAGAGTCATGGCCCATCCTCCTTAACCATCCATAAGGAAGGCCTGACCCCCTGCAGTGGGGACATAAAAGGGCTGATGATGATGAGAACAGTCATCCCCAGTATCCCCCCCATTCAATAGTATGATGAATGACAACTACTTACCGAGACTCCTGTTAGTTGTTCATAGGCCTGTTCTAATTTGTATTTGCTCATAGAGATCAGCTTTATGTCCATAACTAAACATATTCTGCATGCCTATTAAAGGGAAACAAAAAAATTGGATCTTTATAATATTGTTAATTTCAAATATAATATATGCAACTAGGGTCATGCATAAATTATGGCTAGGGAGTGGGGGTCAAGTATGAGGTTTGTAATAAGGGTACTGGGTCCAAAATTTTTATGATGAAACATTCCAATCAAAATCAGATCTAATAAGAAAACACTAAATTTGGATTACTTAAAATGTAAATTCATTGAAAATAAAACTATTTCAAACAATTAAAAGTACTGTTTTAAACTAATATTATAATGATGTAAGATTTGATTGATTGTTTTCAACAAATAGGCTGTGAAACATATGAATAGATTAAAAAAAAAATTTCAACAGAAAGCTACATCTTATGTGAATGATATAGTATATCAAATCAAAATTATTTATTCAATTTAGATTGTTACAAGCACTTGTGAAAGTCGAGAACTACGCATTTGGTTCGTAAATCTATGGCGGGAGACCTTGTACCAAGAAACTTAGCAAGGGCTGCTTTTTTCTCCTTGTTTTATTTCATACAGAGTGTCAAGATTGAAAAATTACTTCATTAAAATATTAAGTCACTGTCCATTACAATATTAGAAAATATAAAAGTAAAACAGAATTTTTGTTAATTGAATCACATGTCTAGTCAAATAAGCTCACCGATAAATAATTTGATATACATAAAAATAAGCATATTCATAATATATGCATAATAAATATATTCTATTCATATACAATAAATAATTATAATAGCAAAACATTCTTACCGCTGGAGAAATTGAGGGTATAGCATCCGATTTTAATAATCGACGGGAATTTCCAATATAAAAACTTGAAGGCTGGAAATGACGACTGCATACAACTGAGTTCTTGGTAATTTTTTGCTTCACGTGTACAATGCTGAGCCATTTTCGTCGCATGTCCTCATTTTTCGGAAGACTGTAGATAAAGAGTTTGATCAAGGAAACTTTGTTTTAACTCTTTGATTATAGTTTAAAATCAAAGTTTTTGGCAGTAAGGGGCACTGACACTATATCTAAACAAGTGTAAAATCAAAGATATAACCATTCATGCAATTTCATTATCATTGGCTCTTCTATGATTTAGCCACCAAAAAGTTAGGTCGCAATGGTGTATTTATTATTTGTTCGGCTTGACTCCGGTTGTTCACCACTACTCTGCTTGATATGTACCCGGGCGTCGTGCGAGTATAAGGGCAGGAGATAAAAGTTAACTTCATTGTAAACTTAAGTATTAGATTTACAATCTTTTTATTTATCTTACCTGTGAAAAGATATATTGCAACCACCATAGGATTCGCTTGGACAAGCATAAACGCAACACTTTTTTACCATTTTAAATGTATATATAGGAAATTTAATTCAATTTCCTCGATATTGGCTCTTCTATGATTTGGAAACAAATAGAATTCTTCTTCTTCTTTTTTAATTCATGGCCTATTTGCATTTACACAATTCCGCCAATGTCACGTTTGTGGTCTTTACACGTATAGAATCATTAATAAAATATGTAAAATTTTGAATTTAAATAAAATAATAAAAAAAAAATAGCTCTGAGCGCGTCTATCTGATTACATTGTTAAAGATAATACAAATAGAATGTATATAGAAAACAAATATATTTATAAATTAAGACTATTATTGATTGCAAAGAATTTAGATAAAATTTTGAATGGGCTGGGATTCTCCATACTCAAGATACATTTTATATTTGTTGGACGTGGAACTTTTGATGGTAGCAAATCATAAAGCGAAATGGATAAATTTGAACAATTAAATAGAATATGATCCGTAGTTCCTTCCTCGATGCCACAATCGCAGAGGGGGTTGTCTTTAATTTTAAATTTAGCAAGTCGAATTGGGATACACACATGTCCAATTCTCAGGCGACAAATAATTGAAATCGTTTTTTTACTTAAAAGCTTTTCCTTAAAGAACCAGGGAGTACTGGGGATAGTTCTCTGAATGTCAAAATAATACTTTCCCGCTCTATTTCTAGTATTTTCCCAATCAACATTCCATGACCTCATTAAATGTTCATGTGCTAGTACAAAGAGATCGTGATGAAAAAGTTTGGAATATTTTAAAGAGCCAGTTATAACAGCTTGCTTAGCACATGCATCAGCTGTCTCGTTCCCAGGAATACCACAGTGTCCCGGTATCCATGCGAGGGTAATGAGCAGCTTCTTAAGATGGCACCTATGCAATGCTTGTCTTATTTTAAATATTATTGGAAATTTATTTTTAGATCGAAACGGATGTGATATTATAGACTGTAAACAACTCTGTGAATCTGTGAAAATGATAGTTTTGTTAAAGTTGTGAGATTCGGCAAATAGGATGGCCTCAAGGAGAGCTAAAGCTTCTCCTGTAAATACAGAAGAGAGAGAGGGAATTTTGAAACTCAATACTAATCTGTGAGCAGGAATCCATACTGCTGAACCAACTGGATCATTAACATGCTGCTTGGACGCATCAGTGTACATAGAAATCCAGCCTTTATATTCCGATGCTAATTTCCGTGCCATTGTACGCATGGCATATGGAGAGTCTTTGTCGATTCCAAAATCAAGAAGAATGACCGGCTCAAAAATAAGTGATTCAAAGCTATTTTCAAAAAGAGGAAGACGAGAATACCGTTCTATGGGAAGGGAAGGAGTATGGAATTTTTTGTAGCTATGGAGGATACAAGAGACACCTACCGATGAACTGGAGGAAGTACTAGAAACTTTCAACAATATTTCTAATTTTTTAGGTAAAGGATGGGATGCACGTTGTATAACTTTAAGGAAAAATCGATCACTCAAAAATTGCCTACGCAGATACAAAGGGGGATCAACGCATTCGATCTGGAGGAGACGATTTCATGGCACCTATAATAATCCGCAAGCATTTTGATTGAACTTTAGAAATTTTATCAAGTGGCAACTTATTACATGGGTCTAAAAGAAAGGAACCATAATCGAAATGACAGCGGACTAGGGCATTATATATTAATTTTTGAGTGAATGGATGAGCACCCCACCATACACCCGAAAGAGCACGGAGAACATTGACCCCTTTCTCGCATTTATTTACAACACTATGGAAATGAGGAGTTCCTGATAATTTAGAATCTAGAATAACGCCTAAAAATTTTACTTGGTTATTCATGGGAATAGGGACATCTTGAAAAACTATTTGAGCTGTAGGAATGTTACGCTTTCTGGTAAACACTACACTGCAGCATTTAGAAACTGATAGTGACAAGCCGTGATCCATTAGCCAATCACCAAGATAACTTAACGCAGTATTGAGACGAAAGCAAGCTTCCTCGATTGAATTCGATCTTATATAGAGGGCTACGTCATCTGCATACTGTAAGACTTGACAGAATGAATCTACAACACTCTCTAGGTCATAAGTATAAATACTATATAGCAGGGGACTCAAAACCGAACCTTGAGGTAAACCATACCAAACAGACCTGACTATAGAAGGCGCTCCATGACATTTGATTTCAATAGACCTAGCTGAAATAGAATTAACTATGAATCGAACCAACTTCTCAGGAACACTCAACTGAATCAATTTACGTCTGAGAATTGGAAGAAGGACATTATCATAGGCGCCTGCTATATCTAAAAACGCAGCAACTACATATTGCTTTTTCTTAAAAGCTATACGAATATCAGTCGTAAGTATACTTAAATTATCCAGAGTGCTGAAACCCTTTCGAAAACCAAACTGAGATTTAGCCAAAAGACCTTGACTCTCAAAAAACTACTCTAGACGATTCCTGATCATATGTTCTGACACTTTGAAAAGGGTGGACGATAACGCAATGGGCCTATAAGAATTATAGTCCAAAGGGTCTTTGCCAGGTTTAAGCAGAGGGATAACTAGTTGCTTATTCCAGGATTCAGGGATGATACCAAATAGAATTAAAGAGTATTTACATATTATTTACTTTTTCAATTTACACCACAGACTTTTTACACTACAGAACAATAATACTCTACAAGTATTCGTATTCGTTCTATACTACTCTGTGTTACACAAAATCTACCCTTTTTTTTGTTTGTTGCTTAACGGCTTTGGAAACATCCATACAGCCACATCTATAGTACTGTTCTTTACAAAGGTAAATTATCCTTTTATATTGTATACAGCATTAAGTTTTCACATCATATCAAAAGTTGAAATTTTAAATTGTAAATACATTCGAACGTATCTTCATTTTTAAAATGTAGTCGTACACATTGTAGAGGTGAAGTTTATTTACCAGTAAATATCCATCTACTAGATATTTTACACTACTAGGCCGAACCTGTTATAATTTTCTAAATACCTAATAATTCTATAATTACACGATTTTCAATACTTATTTAAAAAAGTTAAAGTAGAAAGGTCATAATCGCATTTACGTATCATGCTCACCTACTGTGGGGAACTTGGCCCACGTTCTCTTTTAGTTTATTTGCAGGTATTTAGTAATGTTTATAATAAAACGATATTGTATCTTTGGTAATGTATTTGGATCTCTAGATTTTCTTTATATGTTAAACAGACAACCATCAAACATTTTTTTCTTTATGAACTATAAAACCTTATTAATCTATGACATCTATCATTCCTTCCATTTTACAATTCTTGATTTTAATAAATGAAATGAAATCATCTTTATTCAAGTAGGCTTATTACAAGCACTTTTGAATAATCAAAAAAAATTTTTTTCCCCCTAGCACTTGTTCAGGACGTCTTTTAGCTGACAAGAACAAGCGAAAGAAACTTACCTGCTCTTTATCATAAGTAATGACATTTACATAAATCATGTGATTACCAAAATAATTATATCACAATAATAAATACAACTTTCAAAGTGTGTAGGTCATAGGTAGTTCATATAATTAGTCGTTATAGAACAAACCGAAGGCTATTAATTCCATGCATTGCGATCCTTAAAATAATCATCAACTTTATAATAGCCATCATATAGCAAATTAAATATACTTTATTTTATAATCTTATAATATAAAGTATTGAGTTCTCAGTCAGACTCTTATGGTCAGACTACACAGTGAAAGTCCTAATCTCTGACTGAAAACTCGGGGGATGTTTTAAGTCTAGTCTAGGCACAAATAAAGCTAAGGATTTTTGAATTTTACTTTACTTTTGATTTTTAGTAATAAAATTATGAAATAAAATTAAAAATATCTCTTTCTCTCCGGCAAAACTGTTTCATTTTTTCATTAATCGTCTCCTCTTTGCATCCAAAGAGTATTTTAACACAAACATTTTGGCTGCCGTATAAAACCTCGTTTTTTTTTTCTCTGAAATTTTTTTTTAGTAATTTTCTGTGTATGAAAAATCTAATGTTCATTCAAAAATCCAAAATTTTTACCCTATTAAACGACAGGGGCGTCTTCATTTAGTTTCTACTGTTTGTACACAAAGGCATATTTTGGCACTTATTGGAGACGGGTTTAGACGGGTTTGGCAGATTTTGCCAAATATCTAGACAGTGTCGGGCTGATTTAAGATTTTTGAAGCGGTCACCCTGGTCACCGGACCGAATAAAATCGTCGCCTACAAATTAAATAGAAATTTTCGCTTGCAAATCCCTTATTACTTTCTAGTTATTGGGTACTCTGGCATTGTTTTTTAATTGATTTTTATTTTTATGAAAAAAAGGAGATAAGACAAAACCGTACTATTTTCGAACCTATAATAGATAAAGACATTAGTTTTAACGTGTATTATACTTATTTAGATACCAATCAGTATAAAAAACGTGCAAGTGCGAGTCGGACTCACGCACCGATGGTTCCGTAAAAATATCATATTTTTATACCTTAGAACGTATCCAAAATACTTTTGTTTCGCTATATTGGTTTGGAAAACTTGTTTGAACAGCTTTCCATTAAAATTATTATAATAGAATTAAGTTAATAATATATGCGGGGTAGGGGGGGGGGGGGAAACTTCAGATGCAAGTTTCAAAACATATCGTTATGTCAAAGTCGATATCAATAAATCACTTAACAAAGCCGATATATCGATATTTATTATTTGAATCTTAAGTAAATTCAAAAATCTTGTTTGTGAAAACCTTATGTCAATAAAATAAGTTTAATCTAAAGTATTTATTTTTTAATTGGCTAGAATTAGTGGCGGCTACATTTTGGCTACTAAACAGTGGCGGAGTAACCTCGGAGGCCCGGGGCGGAAATAGGTCCAGATAGAGATGAAACGATATATCGAAAATCGATACATATCGAGACCCAAAAATGTCAATATGTATCGATATATTCGAAGCGATATTGAAAAACACTAACATAACGAAACAATATCGAATGAAAGCAAAATACTAAATGTATGTCAGTTGTCTACATTTTAACATCCAACGGCATCTTCACATGTGATATCTGTATATATAAAAGAAAGTTACAACACTTATAACTCGAGATCTGCTGGACCAATTTTCATGGTTTTTGATTTGTTGGAATTGTCTCCGCCCCGAATAGCAGAATACATCTTAAAAATAATGAAAAATTGAGGAATAGTTGAAAAATGCGTTATTTTCCCTAAAAGTTGTTTAGTGTCGGAGCTGTCAAATTTTTTTGTCAAAATCATAATAAAATACTTTTATATATTTTCTATCATTGTATTACGTTCATCAAAGCCTAAATTAGTTCAGCTAAAAGGTAACACGACATTCATTGACTGTTAGGCGGTACGAAGTTCGCCGGGTCAGCTAGTTAACAATAAAATAACAACTATTCTTTAATAATTATTTATTATTTACAATTAAGAGTTTATTCTATAAAATATAATGATTTTATTTACATGGTATAATAGATCTGTAGTTAACATCAGTGGTCATGTCCATATTTCTATCACAGTCCCATATAGTTTGTATCTTCGTCTGATGCAGGTGAGGCTGATTGTTGATTAGACAATGTAACCTATAATAATATAATTAAAACAAAATTACTGGATTTTTATTCATTATCACAACTAGCTTTTGCCCGCGACTTCGTCCGCGTGCCAAAGTTACTCTGAGCAGCATTTCTAACGAATATTTATTCATTACCTATATCGTGTAAAATACCTGAAATAAAGTTTCATCCCCTATCTTATCCACTTAGGGGTGGAATTTATCAAAATCATTTCTTAGGCGATGCCTACATCATAGTAGCATTTGCATGCAAAGTCTCAGCCCGATCGGTTTAAAATTTATAGTTTCATACAAATTTCATCCCCAATTTTATCCCCTTGGGGGTTAAATTGATCAAAATCCTTTCTTAGCGGATGCCTACGTCATAACATCTACCTGCATGCCAAATTTCAGCCCGATCCGTCCAGTGGTTTGGGCTGTGCGTTGATAGATCACTATGTCAGTCAGTCACCTTTGAGTTATATATATTTAGAAGATGGATGATCCCAGCAAGTGTGATATTGCGTTGCATTGTTAACCTTATGTTAATTCAAATAAGGCTCATTATAAATTTTAATCATACAGTCTGTCATCCATCATCGACGACCTCACTAGAATAGTGGTTCGCACGTCGGTTTGAAAGTGTTGCCATATCTAAGGTCCCGGGTTCAATTGTAGGTCGGGTCAATTTAGAAAATTGAATTTTCTATATTTTTCCGTGTCTGGGTGTTGTGGTACCGTCTTTGTATCGGATACTCCATAATACTGGGTCTTTAGCTACTCATCTCGGAAACTGAGCAATGTATGCGATGTTATCGGATTCGCTCTGCTTTGCGCAAACGAAGTATGACACGAAATATAGTTACTGTAGCTACAGGGCCGGATCAAGGTGGGACAAGAGGGGGCACTAATCCCAATATCAACATTATTTTACATCCAAGTGCGCACACAGAGATTTGGGGTAGGGTATGCAGCGTGTACCTATATTGAAAAACCTTACCAATTTTCAGCATAGTTTCAGTACCCAATAATGAGTTTGATCGCACGGCCTGATCTGGCCAGGATAATTACTGTTTGTTCATTGAACATCGAAATAAGGTACAGAAAAAAATATTTATTTATCTTTTTATACACAATTGTACAAAGGCGGACTTAATGCCTTAGGCATTCTCTACCAGTCAACCTTTAGGTGATGTGGAGATTAAAATAAACGATAAAAGCAGGTGCATATGTAATCATTGAGAGAAAAAAAAGAAGCATAACACAAACATACATATTAACATAATACATATATAATATAATAAATATAAATCCATACATACTTATAAATACTATGCCTAGTTGAAATTAGATAGCAATTTTTATGATTCTGCCTGATCTAATATTAAATTGTGCAGGTTGGTTCTAAAAGCAAACCGACTGGCCTTTAAAGAAAAAGGAGGAGTGGATGATGTCAAAGTGATGAGCAGGACACATAAGTAAGGTACACACACATTAGGCAAGGTGTCGTCGAGATTTTTGTTTTTTGTGTGCATAACATGATTTATTATAATAATTTATCTTCAACATTTTGTCATTGGGCTTAATCTTTATAATCAATTTTAATACTAAACAAACATGATTTAATTTATTATTATGTTAAGTATAATTATTTAATTTATAATGCAATTCATTTCTAATGTATTATTCCCTAATCCAATTCACATTGTATTCCAAGTTTTATTATCTTGCGTAATTTATTTTAAATAGTTTCAAAGTAAATAATCATTATTAAATTTTGAATTTTGACGAACAGTATGTATTTAGTTGCGTCCCCGCTAATCCATTTTTCTAGGTTAAAGCTGAAAATCGGTAGTTTGCTCTACAAGTAAACATATTACTGAGCTTTTGCCATTTTGCATGGTTCCAGCACTAATGCAGACTTGTGTATGTCTTTAAAAAATTTTTTCTTTCATATTTTGTCTGTATGTGTATTCGCTCAACTTTTATAATTACTGGCATGTATGTGTGTTATATATGCAAATAAAAATATTATTAAGATTGAAGGTTACTCGTACATAAGTATTGAATGTGTGGAGTGAGATAGTTTGGGGCGTTGGGTGATTATCGAAACTGTAAGAATTATATATCTCAATGCAGAGGCTGAGGCCTTCCTTATGGATGGTAACGGCCCATTCGGCCGTGCCCTCCACGTGGGCCCAATGAAGATTAGAGGGTATCGCAAGGCACAGAGTAGCTCGAGATAGTAATTTTTCGGTCACCCATCCCGTTACCGACCCTTGCGAAAGTTGCTACTGAATTGTTACTACCTATTGTTATACCTATAACTGACAGACATAAAAAATTGTCACTATCCCTATCAGCCCATTGGATAGATAATTATTCTTAAATTGGGAGCTGCTGTAGATTCAATCAAATAATGTCTCACCTGTCGTCCGTCTGTTCGTCTCTTGCCCCTGATACGTTTGGGCCATGGCTTCTTTAAATGCACATGAGCCGTATGTGCTCGTTTCTCGCTTGGTTGTTTGAATGCTTTACCGCAGAATTCGCATCGCCAAGGTTTCAAGCCGGTGTGTATCTTGAAAATAAATAATAAAAATATTAATTAATAGGTAAAGCAAAACTTAAGTAAATAATGTAACCAAAACTGAACCATGACAATTTGTTATAATTTCATGGTCATTAACATTAGAATGATTCCTTACAACGGGATCAGGGTCGGATCTAGGGTGGGGGCACTTTCCCCGGACACAAGTGTCAGGGAGGCATCAGTAACTTCTTTTAATTTATTTATGGAATAAAACGGTCATTTAATTTAACGATGCTATTATAAAAAATAAATGGGGGGGAGAGAGACTAAGGGGCGCTCAAGTTACTGGCCAGGTTGAAAAATATCCTAGATCCGGGGCCGAATGGGATTGCTTCCATGTACAGTCAACTATACAAAACTGTCAAATTTCCCCATTCAATTTTTAAGCTTAATACATTGAGGGTAGAAGTCAAAATCCATTGCAGAAATCGTGTAATTTATATTTAAAATAAAAAATTATAGGAACCTTGATAAATATAACACATATGGCAGCAATCACAACAAGATCATGTCAATTTCAATTTAATGAAATAAATCAAATCATTTATTGGCCATATAACTCAGAAAGTTACACTCGGTAAGTCTTTTACAATAAACATTTCAAAATAAATACCAAAGTCTAAATCATGTAGGCCAAATCATTATAAGAATGTCAAATAAATTTAGTATTTTATCAATGTCAAGTTGGTTATTTTTACAATTATTAATAATCAATTATATCACAGTTAATTAATTTGCAACATTACAAACTATAAAACTTTAACGATAAATAACTCAAACGCTACAAAAACTTTTTACTGTTAAGTCTGTTAGGCCATTTACTTATTAAAAATTAAGATAATAACACAAGTATTATACTCACTAGCATATGCCGTTGCCTATTGGCGTACCAGCTAAACTGTTTACCGCACAATTTACACGCATAAGTAGACTTTCCGGCGTTGTGAATGCTTTTGTGTACGAGCATTCTTTGCTTCGTTAGAAACGACTTATCGCATATGTCACATTTGAAATTACGTTTGCCCTCGTGTACTCTTTTGTGATCTTTTAGTAAGGCGTCACACTGAAACATATACCAATCAAAATAATAACTGCATATTTATTAATTAAAAAATATATGTTTTCAGAGAATTAAAAAAGATTGGCGACTCTATTCGCCATTCTTAATATAATATATTCGATGTGGTCGAGGCTTATTAAATTTATTTGTATGTGTCAAACTACCCACTAATGTTACATCAAGACATTTGATTTAGTTAGGCTTTTTTATTTTATATTTCACCGATTTGGTATAATAATTACTTATAAAAAATCGAATATATTTAAAAAAAATAATCAATTTGTTGTTATTCAATGAGGAAGTATTAAAAAAAGTATTATTTCATGTCTAAAAGTGAATTAATTTTGGAAACTCAATAAACAACTCATATTCTATTTGTACTCTTTCGTATTCTTCTTCTTCTTTTTTAATTCATGGCCTATTTGCATTTACACAATTCCGCCAATGTCACGTTTGTGGTCTTTACACGTAATTGTATTGATATCTAAGTTTCGAACTTTTCAAATTTCATTTTTTTATATATTAGTTAAAAGGAACGGAAATGACTAAATTTGGTTCATTTGTTTCCTGCAAAAATCAATTTTTGCTAGAGTCGCCATCTAGTGGAGGTGCTTTTTTAGTGCTTTCGTTTTTTTCAAATACTTCCTCATTACGTTATCAAAATGGCGGCCAGACGCATCAGCAATTTGCGGGCATTGTAAAGCTTTTTAAATTATAATCAACTCACGTATAATATTTTCCCGCACACTTCGCACATGCTGAGTGACTTAACCGACGTATATTTGGTCCGATTCTTCTCAGGGTGTTTTTTTCTGAAATGAGCGTGGTAATCTCGCCATGTTTTCAACTGTACACCGCACTAAAAGAAAATCAATCAGATAATACCAATTAATGACTATCTATGCTCTGATTTTTGGACTGAAATTACAGTTTGTGTTGCCAAAATAAAAAATCTATGATACATTTCATTTATTACTTATTAGTTTAGAATTATAGATTTAGAAACAAATCGAATAGGGACAATGGTAATGGCGTAGCGTGCCTTGGCGGGGCCCCGTATAAAAATTTGTTTGGGGGCCCTTATAAAGGGTACAGATTTCTCACAAAAGGAAAATAATATGTTTCATTAAATGATTATTATTATAAACCGTGCGAATTTTAATCGTATGTACATCGATTATTGCGAGATTCTCCCGGAGACTGCGAAAACCGATGTATGGTGTTGCCAATTTGTTTTATACTTTTGTCATTTTTGAAATAAAAAGAAATTTGGAAAGTTTTTATTAATTTTTGCTTATGTACGTTGAGAGCCCCCGTCACCCATGGGCCCCATATAATTGATACGGCAGATACGCCCCTGGACACTGGACTATGACCCACCACGCGAGTCTAACGACTGCAGATGCATCCGGGACCGACGGATCAACGTGCCAATCGCTTCAAGAAGCTCTAATAAATTTTCGGTCACCCATCCTAAAAACGGCCATTGCGAAAGATGCTTTACAACCTCATCAGCAAACATATGCTAAAATATAATAGCGTTCGACTCACTTGTTCACAAGAGTCCGGTCCTTCTTTAGTCTTTTTTTTCATGAACTTCCACTGGCTCGGTCTCTTTAGGGCGTGTTCATTTCTTTTCTTACCGTCCACGTTTTCGTGTCTCGTCGACACCGACAGATGGCGTTTAAGAGCTTCAGCGTCGAGGAAACGTAAATCACATGTTTCACAAACGGGACCGTCTTCGGGTATCTACAATATTTACAAATTATTATAACAGACTAGCTTTTGGCCGCGACTTTATCCGCGTGGTAATGTTACTTTGAGCAGCTTTCTAACGAATGTTTATTAATTATATCGTGTGAAATAACTGAAATAAAGTTTCATCCCTTATTTTATCCACTTAGGGGTGGAATTTATAAAAATCCTTTCTTGGGATGCCTACATCATAGTAGCATTTGCATGCAAAGTCTCAGCCCGACCGGTTTAAAATTAATAAAGTTTCATTCAAGTTTCATCCCCAATTTTATCCCCTTGGGGGTGGAATTTATCAAAATCCTTTCTTGGGATGCTTACGTCATAGTAGCTTTATCCATGCAAAGTCTCAGCCCGATCAGTTTAATATTGACAAAGTTTCATACAAATTTTCATTCCCTATTTATCCCCTTGGAGGTTATACGTTATAACATCTACCTGCATGGCAAATTTCACCCCGATCCGTCCAGTGGTTTGGGCTGTGCGTTGATAGCTTCGATCAATATAAGTAGGTATGGATGTGCTGTACCGAACGAGTGTTTTAATCCGCGCAAGGAGAGCCCCGGTGAGTGACCACGCTCAGTCGGTCTTTGCACCGCCTAACGAGTAACACGTTCGACGTCACGACGCGTCTATTGAAGCGCAGTAATCATCATCAAGATGCCGTCTTGTGCGTTGTTAAAGTGTGTCAATAATACAAAGAACACTAATAAATCATCAGGCATTACCTTTCATGCGTAAGTAATCGTATTTTGTATTAAATTCGATTAAAATCGTCAATAAAGCGGAATTGGTATTGCCGTTCACTGCACATTCCTGTACCGATTGCAAAAAACTCGTGATTATTTTTATTGATTTATTGTGAATTTGTTGATTGTATATTGTAAATCCATTATTTATGTCGTAATATTGTTTCGTAATTCGCTAAAAGATAATGTTCAATTTACTTTTAAGCTTCCCAAGAGAGGTTGAGACTAAAGAACAATGGATCAATGTTGTAAGAAAATCGAGACAAGATGATTATTGGATGTGAAAAGCCAGCTAGCAATATTCCTCGACCCGTGTCATATGTTATAAGAATAAGAATAATTTATTTGCAAGAATATGGTATAAAGTAAGGTCTTAGTTTTATTACAAGCACGGAACACATTCACCCCGTTTGGGCATGCAAATTATAAAATTGTCAGTAGCCTATAGTAACTAATTGAATTTAAAATAAGAATCTCTAATCAAATTGAAAGAAAAAATAAAAAAAAGAAACAATTAATTACCAAAATTATGAATATCCATAACCATATTAGCTAACGTCTTAAATATACAATTAATACACATGTCATCACAACTAAAATTGTCATTGTCACATTTAGATTATACAAATATATAATTATATGTCAAGTTTTATAGTCAAAAAACTCACTTAAGCTATAGAAACAGTTCTCGATTAACCATTTTTTAAGTTTTTGTTTAAATTGGTTAGTTTTGACCATTTTAATATCATTTGGCACTTTATTATACACTCTTACAGCCATCGAATGACTATTTCTGGAGCCCAGGGCTGTCCGCATTGCTGGGAGTATGAGTTTATCAGGACGTCTACAACTATATGGCCGAGGTACATCATACAAACGGGGAAACAGTTCTGGGTGACTCCTGACAAAGACACATATTTCAAATATATATACGAGGGTCAAACTGAAAGTTCTTAGAAAATCAAAAACTGATTACATTAGCCAGTTATTAGTTTTATTATATCTTTTCAAAATATTGTCCATTCACGTCAATACACCGCTGCATGCGATGGAACCACTGGGAAAAGCACTTTGCCCACTCGTCCTTAGGGGTCTCTTCAATGGCATCGCGATACGCAGCCACCGCTTCTTCAGCATTCATAAACCGCTTTCCTTTAAGTTTTTCTTTAATTTTTGGAAATAAATAAAAATCACAAGGCGCGAGGTCGGGGCTATACGGCGGGTGACCCAGTAATTCAACGTTTGATGTCGCCAAATAGTCGATCGTTCGCTTGGCGGTGTGCGACGAGGCGTTGTCGTGGTGAAGGAGGATCCTACTGCGAGGTCGTTTCTCTCGAACTTTTTCCAAGACAAGTGGCAAACAATTGGTAGTGTACCATTCTGCAGAAACTGTTTTTTGATCCTCTAACACAATTGTTGCAAAATGACCTATCCTTCCAAAGAACGAGGCCACCATTTTTTTTCCCGTACTTCGATCTCTCTTCACTTTAGTTGGCAACTCCTCGAAAGGAAACACCCACTGAGCAGATTGTCTTTTGGTTTTAGGATCATAACAGTAAATCCAGCTTTCGTCACCTGTTAGTATGTCGAACACAGCATTTGAGTCACCTCCGTTAAATCTTTCAATCATTTTACGACACCAATCCACACGATGGAGTTTTTGAGCCTCAGTCAAATTATGAGGTATCCACCGGGCGCAAAGCTTCCTGACCGCTAAATGTTCGTGGAGGATTTTGTGCACTTGACTCATACCGATGCCTAAGCTTGTCCGAATCTGTTGATAGGTCACTCTTTTGTCAGTCTCTATCGTACGCCGCACAACACAGATGTTATCTTCAGTCGTCGCCGTAGAAGGCCGTCCCTCACGTAAATCATCAGTGAGATTAGTGCGACCACGTTTAAACTCATTAAACCAGTTGTAAACAGTCGCACGAGATGGGGCTTCATCGTGAAAGGCCAATCGTAGTCTATCATAACTTTCTTGTTGACTTAAATGACATCGAAAGTCATAAAAAATCATTGCACGAAAATTTTCTCGTGTTAAATTCATGATGACGTGACACAGACAATTTTCAATTTGCCGCCAAATCGTAAAACAAATGACAAATGAATGAAATATATACTCAGTAATATTGGCAAAGAGTTATATTTTCAAATTTTAGAATTATTTTTTTATTATATTATTTATAAGTGGCCAGTTCTAAGAACTTTCAGTTTGACCCTCGTAAACATGTTACAGTCAAAACATTAAGTGCCTTAAATAAAGGCCTACATGAGACCAAAACGTCTACATCATATATGGCACGGATGCATGCCTTTTGAGCAATGAAGACTCTACTTGTGTGGCACGAGTTACCCCATAAAACTATGCCATATCTCAAAATTGAGCAAACCTGTCCATGGTAGGCCTGAAGGGCGATTTGTTTGCTTGTGGTTTTCCCCAATTTCCACAGCGCAAATACATGTGAATTTATTCTTTTGCATAATTTATCTATGTGTTTCTCCCATGTGCACTTATTATCAAGTGTTATCCCAAGAAACGTGACTTCCTCAGTCTCCTTAATATTCTGACCATCGTACAATATTTCCATGTCCTTTTTCTTTCCATTCGTATTAATAAATTGGATGGCTTTCGTTTTTTCAACATTGACAGCTAGGTTATTATGTTGTAGCCAATTTATAATAAGTTCCACCGTTTTGTTTAGTTCTTGGTTATATGTATCTAACTTAAGACATGGAACAACCACCGACACATCATCGGCAAATAAAACATATGAATAATTTGTAATGTCTGGGAGATCATTGATGTAGATTAAAAAAAGTAGTGGGCCCAGAATACTTCCCTGAGGCACACCGGAACCATTTATTTTAACATCTGACTGAAAGGTTCTTAACGTTCTATATTTATCAATATTGGAGACCTCAACATATTGTCTCCTGTTTTTAAGATAGGACTTAAGCCAATTTAACGCGATTCCCCTTATACCATACCTTTCGCTTTTTACGAGGAGCAAATCATGAGAAACAAAATCAAAGGCTTTGCTCATATCGAAAAATACAGCTGTTATTGGGATACGTTTATCAATATGTCCAACCACTTGATCTATGACTGAAAAGGCAGCTAGAGTAGTAGATTTGCCTTTTTGAAAACCGTTTTGTTCGCATTTCACAAGATTGTGCTTCTCTATAAAACATGTCAATCTGTTTAACATCGCTTTCTCTATGATCTTTGCCCAGATTGATATCAAAGATATAGGTCTGTAATTGTTAGGATCATTTTTTTCACCTTTCTTAAATAATGGTTTAACTATGGTAGTTTTTAAGATTTCTGGAAATATGCCAGATGCAAATGACAAATTTATCACATAACACAATACTTCAGCTATATCGTCCTTCGCGAGTTTGATGATTTCGGTTTTTATGCCATCATAACCAGTTGCGTTTGTCATATTTAATGAATTAATAATTTTTTTGATTTCATAGATGTCAATAGGATGCAAAAATATACTTGAATTGTTGAATCTAATATTATTAAAATTTGATTTATTAATGTCAAAATTGTTTGCGTCTGTCGATTTTATGAAGTAATTATTAAAGTAATTTGCTATGTCACAAGGATTCCTTATTTCTGTGGTCATGGTCTTTAATACCTGTATAAAATTAAATTATGTGTATTCGTTTGCCCCATTTTATCGTTAATTATATCCCATGAAGCTTTCGTCTTATTTGTAGAATTAATAATGTATTCAGTATTGGTTATTTTTTGGGAGTTTGAAATACATTTTTTAAGTAACTTGTTATAATTATTATATTTAGTTTTGTTTTCACACGTTGAATATTTATAGTATAGAAAACGTAGATGTCTTTTACGCACAGTAGATTTTTTTAAACCAACAGTAAACCACGATGGTTTTTTGTATTTTGCTGTACGTTTTATTTTTTTATTGGAAAGCAGAGATCATAAAAAAGCTTAAAATCTTTATGAAACTTTTCAAAGGCAATATTTAATTTTTTTTCACTTAAAACTTCAACCATGACAAAGCTCGAATATAAGACAGAAACTTATTCACGTGGTCTCTGCTATAATCTTTTTTGAATCCAAACCAGACTTCTGAAAGTTTAAAACTAGTACGGAACACCTTTGAAGCCAAAAGGATAATTTTTGATGAAGAAGATCAAGAAATTTAAAGAACTATTAAAAGAACTAAAAGAACTATTTTCAATAATAAAACTTAGTCTTCTGTTCTTGTTTTCCAAAAAATAATTTTTATTTCATCCTTTTTTGTATTATATTGTATACCTACCAAAACCTTCTCCGAAGTGTAACAAATACTTTTCTAAAAACCACATCAAAATCGGTTCAGCCAAACGCGAAATAATCGCGGACAAACATACATATATAGATACATACATACATACATGTTAAACTGAGAACCTCCTTTTTTGAAGTCGGTCAAAAATATGTACTTATGGTATGAAAAAATGAAGTATTAGAAAAAATCGAGCCGTCCTGCAACTAGCTCCGATGGAACTCCATCACCCATGATTCATACTTCATTTTCAATTATTTTCAATAATAAAAATAACATTGTGGATGCAAAAAAATTCAAATAATATGTATGGTATGTTTAATAAATTACGAATATCAGGAACTTAATCGTAAATATTTATTATAGTTCTCATTATACAATTTAAAAATCATAGTTTAAGTTTATGTAGTGAACTAATTAGTGATTTATAAAAAATAAATAAATACTTATTATCACTTTAAAACGATTACATACTTTTATTTTTCCTAATTTTGTCTGTTGACCGTACCGCATAACGGATCGGAAGAGTTCGGACGCATTTGAGGGATTCCGTGCAAGAAGCGCCCAAGTCACTGACATGCTATCGCGTTCGCACTACACTGCGAGTACTTCTTGCTATCTCTGTCCTTGATCGTGTAATACACATGATTAGAAGGACTGTAGTTGTACGCGTGGTTTATATGTAGTTGTGTCTTGACTCATTCTTTATGAGCTATTTGTATGCGCAAGGCATGTCCATACCTACTTAATAATGTCGATGGTTGATAGATCACTATGTCAGTCAGTCGCCTTTGAGTTATATATATTTAGATACCAATTCGACATAACTAATTCCTCATACAAATTAATACGACACTTGAAAACTTTTCTATGACTCCAAGGGAATTCAATGAGGAAGTATTTAAAAAAAAACGAAAGCACTAAAAAAGCACCTCCACTAGATGGCGACTCTGGCAAAAGTTGATTTTTGCAGGAAACGAATGGACCAAAGACAGTCATTTCCGTTCCTTTTAACTAACATATAAAAAAACTGAAATTTGCAAAGTTCGAAACTTATATATCAATACAAATACGAAAAAGAACAAATAGAATATGAGTTGTTTATTGAGTTTTGAAAAATAATTTCCCTTTATACTTGAAAGAAAACCGGAAGGGTCGTCATGGAGAAATCAAGAACGCACCGTAGCGACATCTAGTTTGATTTCGGGAACTAATGTTTTTTTTTTAATACTTCCTCATTATCGCTTACAATGATATCTACGAGAGTGGTTTGAAAAGTTCTCGGCCTGACCGATATTTGTGGGTAGTATGTAAACTAATTTATTGTCATTGGACAGTACGATACTTTATATAATCGTAATTCAAGTGCCATTGTATTGATACAAGGGGAAAATATGTAGAAAAATAAGACATGTTATTATTTTTATTTTCTTTGTTTTCTTGATCGGAGGGAGAACTTTTCAAACCAACCTCGTCTAATATATAAAGCTTTAACAAAATTATTAAGACTATTTAAAATTTCACAAATTTACTTTCGAGGACAAAGAATAGGCCCTCAGGTGTCAGGAAGCATCCGGAACTCTGTTCTCACCAAATAAACAACGACAGAAACAAAAGAAATTATAAATGATTTAAAAGTACTTTTCTCTAAAATGTATATATAAAAAAAAAAAACAGAGACGCCTGAGTGAATTCGGGTTCGGATTTTTATTTCGCGCATCATAGTTTAGTGAAGTATCTATATATATATAGCTCATAGGTGACTGACTGACATAGTGATCTATCAACGCACAGCCCAAACTAGTAGCCGGATCGGGCTGAAATTTGGCATGCAGGTAGATGTTATGACGTAGGCATCCGCTAAGGAAGGATTTTGATCAATTCTATCCCCAAGGGGATAAAATAGGGGATGAAACTTTCTTTCAGGTATTTTACACGATATAATTAATAAATATTCGTTAGAAATGCTGCTTAAAGTAACTTTACCACGCGGACGAAGTCGCGGGCAAAAGCTAGTTTACAATAATTTATAATACAAACAGCTAATTGCCTTAAATACTCACAGGTTTGTTATTCAATCGATGCTTTAGGTACTTATGTACTGTGATACCCTTCTCGCTGACGAACGAATAACCGCAGAGCACACACACGAAGTCAGACGGATGTTTGATGCGGACATGACCCATATATGATGATTTCTTACTGTAAATTATATTTTCTTTACATACTTCGTCCATATTCATAATATTATCCATACTAATAGTATATTAATATCGTGTTATGATTTATCAAAAATTAGATCGTTAACATATAAAATAAAAAGAAGTGAACCTAATTTAGATCCTTGTGGGACTCCAGAATGTACCTCCGTTGTACGTGGAGGTGTAACCGGTGTATGCTGATTTCTTACTGTAAATTATATTTTCTTTGCATACTCCATCCATATTCATATTATTGGGCACTGATTAAGGTCATGTATTTAAAAACGTGATTTTCCAACTCAACTAGTGTACTCTCTGTCAGATCTGCTTTCCGTTAGAAAGTTGTACATACTTAACGTGACCAGACGTCCCGTTTTGAACGGGACTGCCCCGTTTTCCAATTACGGGTCCCGGTGTCCCCGAAATGGACTGTGGGACGCAAAATTGTCCCGTTTTCAGAAACCGCGCGAAAATTTGAGTAGCAAACGGCCGGCCACCGCCCTGCCCGCCGCCGCCGTCGCGATGTGACGCCCTGACCAACCGAACGCAAGCTAACGGTGTGCGAGAGCGAGACCGCGTCGTGGTCAACGCTCGACACGTCATATGATATGACTCATATCGCTCGTGTTTTGTTGCCTTATTGACTATTGTTTGACAAACTTTTCATTTGTCTACTTCTCGCTATTTGTCTTGTGATTGATTGATGCTCATATAGAATATAAATTTTTACTTAAAAAACACACTCTCCTCGAATACGACCCCAACGTAATAAAGAAGAGAAGAAAGTGTAATGTCACCATAACCAAACGTACTAATACAAATTTCGCTAAAAAACAATTTATAAATCTTCCATCCTTCATTTACAATCGAATCAACAAAATTCTAAATATATATCCTCTAACCAACCAACCATGCAAACATAAATTGACTATTTGAAAGTCAAAAATACTTGAAAGATACAAATAATGAAGATATGGAAAATTATGTACACGTACACACACGCACACATACAAATACATGTTCCGTCTGTCTGTATATTTTGAATTGTTTATAACTTTACCATTGTTTTAAGACCTTTAGCTATGGAAGAGCGACTCTTTCTGGTACAGGTGTTATGCACTTAAAAGAAAAAGTCAAGCTTTGAATGTAAAAAAATGATTTTGATAAAGAAATAAATTTTTTATTTATTAATTTATTATCCATACTAGTCTAGTCTTGTGACGGGGTCGATGCTTAAGCAAATGAATAAAGACTAAGCTTGAGAACTTGATTTATTAAAGGATAATAAAATACTGTTTCCGGGTTTTCCGTAATAGGTAGAACTTAGTAGGTAGATATAACACGAAGATATACATTTACATGCTTCTTGTTTAAATAATAATAATTTATATTGGATTTATATAATTAAATTATTATGTTCTTGCCGGATGATTTTTTTACGAACCGATATTCACAAAAAGGATATTGAAGAATTAATACAAAATGCTTAAAAAATCCACTTGGTCCCTGGCACCCTGAGATGGGATTCGAACTTACGACTTATCGCAATCCGGGCAAACGAGTAAACAACCTATTTATTTCATAAACGGATTAACTAAAAATAATTGTTTTTATATATTTATGATATTGTTGGTGAATTTTGGAAAATTTGTATTTAAAATTCACAATTATAATATTTTTTTATTATTGTCTCTGCACGTGTAAAGGCCACCAACGTGACATTTCCATAATTGTGTAAACGCAAATAGACCATTAATAAAAAATGGAGTATACTCACTAAAACACCTCGCCGCAATAAGGGCATTCAAATTTCGTCCCATTATGCCATTCCGAATGTCCCTTGGCCGACTGCCGGTAAGTGGTAATATATGAACATTGTTTACAACTTAATCTTTGACTGTGATTCCTTATGTGATGGTTCCTGCACGCGTATTTTGATTTAAAATGTATTTTACATATACTACAAGGGTACTCGCCGCAAGCCTGTTCAAATAATAAAATAAAAAATTTTGGTCTAATTTTCATATGAGTCACCATGTTTTTTTTTTCCAACACTAATAAAGTTTATCACATCCCCAATGCATGCAATGCAATTATTAGCTCGGTGGCGTACTGGATAAGCGCCGCGACCCGCGATCGTTGTCGTTAAGCAACTTTCGCAAGGGTCGGTTACGAGATGGGTGACCAAAAAAAATATTATGTCGAGCTACTCCGAGCTTCGGAAGGCGCGTTACGCCGTTGGTCCCGGCTGCATTTGCAGTCGTTAATACCCTCCAATCCGCATTGGGCCAGCGTGGAGGGTCATGTCCCATCCTCCTTAACTCAGACCTTCCTTATGGTATGGATAATAAAGTTAACAGAACTTATTACTTACCATAGTATGTCTAACCATATGTGTATTATATGTTACCGCATTCGAGAAACCTTTGTAGCATTTCACACACTTGAATGGACTATTTTTATAATTCAAACTCTCTTTCCTATTTTCTATATCCGCCAATTGTTCTTTTAAAGTCAAATCGGTGACAGTGAAAATTTTCAAGATTTCATCTAAAAGCGTTTTCTTCTGACCATCCACTTTTGTTTCTGCACGGTTATTAGTTTTAACCTTCGCATTTCGCCTATACTCTTTACTTTTCTTAGTTTCTTCTAAAAGTAAACTATTATCAGAGAAACTATTATCATCTATAACATCGGATTCATTGTTTTTATTTAAAACTATATTGTTTATAGCTTCTTCATTCTCGTCATCCTTTTCGTATTGAATATATTTTACACCTTTCTTCTTGGTTTCTTCTAAAAGTGAACTATTATCCGTGGAATAATCATCATCTTTGACATCGGATTCATCATAGTTGCTTGTCAATATATCATTGTTTACTTCTACATCTTCATTATTCTCTTCAGCGTTTATCGTAGTATCTAAGTCAGGTGTGACCACTGGTTTCACTTCTTCTGGTATAATTTCAACTTCTTCATCATCGACTTCTTCGATGCAAAAGTCATAATGGTCGATAATAGTTGCTGTTGTTAGATTTGATATTAATTGGTTGTTTTCTCTACTTATTGACTGTATATTGAGTTCTGTTATCTGTTGGTAGGAAAAATAATTACGTCGTCAAATAGATTTTTTTGATAAATCATCCATAATTACGTTACAGGTGAAGAAGGAGTCTATGAAGCTCCTACATTCAAGATGCTTTTATACTAATATTATAAAGAAAATATTATATTTATTTTGTTTGTTTCACATGTTCGTTTGTAATAATTTAAAAACTATGGAATAGATTTTAAACTGAATCCAAAATTTTTATAATCAACGGGTATGCATTTTTCATATATGTTCACAGATTTCTCTGCCAATAGTAGAACGATTATCAACATGTTTTTTTTATCCATTTCCATGTGAATTTTATGGAAATCGTATAACTATGTAGATTTGGCTTTATAAGAAAATAACAGGAAGCGTTTTGCCAGAGAGCGTAAACATACTACGAGATAGACGTCATATTTATATCATTAGAAAAAAAAACAACAGATCGTGTTTATTTATTGCAATATCAGTGTAAAATTGCTTAACATGTTTCGTCACACTATGTAGTGGGGATAAATGTGACCAGCCCTGCGATTCTGTAAATATCCAGACCCGAATTCGAAGTCACTCATATTCACATTATTTATTATAGAAATTCTATTGACTCGTCTACCAATTACTATATATTTAAGGGTGAAGTTGCCGAAGTACTCACCTCCTTGTGTTTGTTAAGTAGCTCCATCATAAGAGAGTTGGCTTTCAAACTTTTGTGTCTGAATCGGCTAAAGTTTATAAGTCTCTGCGCACATTCCGCGCATAATTCATGCGGTAAGCAGTTTTCCGACAATAACTGCAAATAAGCATGTCATATGAACAACAAATTAAAATTTTATATTACTTATTCAGTCTAGACTGCTGTTGCGAGCACTTGTGAAAGTCGAGACTCTATGCTGTCAATTCGCAAATCTACTGTGGGAGATTTTGTACTGAGAAGAACCAGCAAGAAATCAAAAAAATCTTTTTAGATAGTGAAATAATTTTCCATTAAAATATCAATCAACATAAAACAAATAATTAATTTTATAAACAATTAAAAAGATAAATAATCAAAAATCACACAAGTTGGTAGAGTATTCATCTTTACTAGCAGTGCCCGTTCACAAGGGTGACGCATGATAATCACTTACCGAGACTCCTGTTAGTTGTTCATAGGCCTGTTCTAATTTGTATTCCCTGATGGAAAACAGCTTGGTGCCCATAACTAAACATATTCTGCATACCTATTAAAGGGATATAAAAAATGACAAATGTGTAAAATCATTTAAAGTGCTATAATAATAATATTTATTTGTGAAAATATGGTTACAGGCTAGTTTTACAATTTTAGACCAGCATTTTGTATCTACAAGACAATGTGCAAATATTAAATTTAAAATACAATACATTGTCTGATTTTATATGTAATTTTGATAAGGTTCTTAAAATTCAATTCCTAGCAAGTCCAAGGTCATCCATAAATTCTGTCACATGTCAAGCGGGAGGAGGTAGTCAATGAAGTGTGGCATTGTGTGACAAAAGACAGGAGGGATCTTAAACTTTGTGACAATATATTTCAAACTCTAAATTGATAATATGAAATTGTTTTTTTTTTTTATATTAAATGGAATTGAAAGGGATTTCAGAAGTTCTGTTTCATTTCTGTTGACATAGTCTATCAAATTAACACCAACCCTATATTACAGTATAAAATATCAGCATCAGAGATGAACCATTTTCACACTCACTTGAATTCTGAAAGAAACAGAATATTACATCAAGCTCCTCTTTATAACAACACTGAATACCTGTACAGTAAAAGGCACAGAATCGACTCTAAGTGTCAGTAGACCACTCTTGTCTTGAAAGAGATCTTCACAAAGGAAATGTTCTGAACATACGGCAGGTCTTTCGTTCGGTTTCCAAGGTTCCTCTATCCCAAGAACTTGGAACCATGCATTTCTCAGAGATGGTTCACTGGGCAACCTGAAATGTGTAAGTGAATAACAATTTTTTTCTCTCTTCATAATTGTCTCTCTTATGAATTAACCAACATTATTTGTTTAGGAAAGTGGCATTATTTTTCTCGAGATATTACAATTTCACATTACTGTCTATGAATAAGCACTGGTCGATTACAAAATCAGAATAAACAAATGACAATAGGGACTTTAAGTCAGTGGGATGAGGGACAAATGATGGAAGGGAAGATATGATTTTATTAGTTCTTTTCCTCTTCAAAAAAAAATTGAAACACCAAGAAATAAATGAGCTGCGATACAGCAACTTTCACTAAATTTATTTGATGAGTCAGGCAAATTTATTTGGACACATAATTGTTATTATTCAGAACATACTTAAAAATGATTTTGTTAAGATTATTATTGAGGTTATTTCAATTTGAAAAATTAACTCACATATAAAAAGTGATACCCAGCGACTTAAGACTGTATCTTGAGTCACTTTTACAACCTGGGACGCAGCACCTCATTTTGAAAATTATTTGAAGGTTTATAATTTCTCCCGTATTTATCTGACTGTTTATTTATTTACACAACAGAACACATTTTTTTTTGGTTACAACACAGCACAGAACACAGAAAAGAGTCTTCTGAAAGAGTATTTCTGTATTCTGTGATCCACAGACCAAGCAGGAGATACTTATTAACTCTTAAAATATTAACCCTTGTAAGTCTATTTTTCTTACTTGAGGAAGTATTCAAGAAAAAAAAAAGAAAAAAGCTCTAAAACGCGATCACTAGATGGCGACCCTAGCAAAAGTTGATTTTTGCAGGAAAACAATGAGCCAAAGATAGTCATTTCCGTTCCTTTTAACTAACATATTAAAAAACTGACCACCTACCGTGTGGATGGCACTTAAGAAAACTTTAGGAGTGTTATACATGGAGCTAATACAAAGAGGAGATGGCCTAATGAGATTTGCCTATATAACATTGCGTGACATTTTGCGGGATGAGGGGAGCCTATGCCCCGCCCACTTTTTTAATCTCCATCTACCGGTAAAGAGCAAAATTACTCGCTTTATTTCATATCGATGTTACTAATTAGTTCAGCTACTTCATACTAGATGTCGCAAAAGTAGAATACTCAGGGACGTACTCAGAATTTCCGTACCAAGGTGTGAATTTAATTAAAATATTTTTTTTAACACTATTTTGATTGACCTTTTTTACCCGACTCAACCGGCGTGTCATAAACGAGAGTAACGTTTTATCGCTCTATCGTCGCTATAGTGGTGAAAAGAGCTAAGACACACAAATGACATTTAAAGCAATGAATAAAAATATTAAGACAGGGTTAAAAAAATAAATAATATTTTAAAACAAATCTTTATTGGTTTAATCAAAATATCCATAATGATCTGTACTATTGTAAATCAAATAATTACGATGACGACTTCTTTGGTTCGTTAGTACATCATACCTTCAATGAATGAACATAAGTCTATTTAGGTAATTCAATTACCTGCAAAAATAACTGTTTTGGTCAGTTGTTGTCGGTTTGTTGTCCTATCATTTTCTATGGTTGCAAAATGCTTAAAACGAATATCAATATATTTTTCAGCTATAGATTTCATCAGCAATATAATATGATTATCAGTAGGCGACTGGTCAAACATATGTATATTCAATTGTTTGAAATAATCTTGTCCAATGAGGGACTTTAAAGTATTCAATACAATTTTATGTTTACGTAAATTAGAATTATTCCAAGATTGTGATTTGAAATAACGTATGTTGCATTCGGTTCGTAAACATATATTTATAACATCTTTAGATGGAAAAGTAAGACCACCTTTATTTTTAGTTTTTATCAAATAAAGATCGTCATCTTCGTAGTTATCAGCATATAATTGTTGAAGGCAGCTCTCACATTTGATCTTGGAATGTAAATAATTGACTACATATCTAGAAATATATGCAATTATTTGACGGCGCAAATAATTACCTATTGTTGCATTTAACTGCTCATCAAATTCTAATAACAAATTATGGGTCGTGGGCTCCACATACAGTCTGTCTATAAAGTCATGAAAAGAATGTTTGAGGAACTAACATTAGACACAAGTATGACAACACTGAATCTAAGTACATCGACTGTCAACAACTTGATTTTTTAGCTCGATTTTCTGAATTTTTGATTTGTTTTGATTAACCTGAAACTACTTCTTCTAAACTCCGTAGAAAAGTGTTAAAAATGAAGAGAATTAATCGGAGTGAAGTTCAGGATATTATTTATAAAGTTTTTCAGTGATGTTTATTGTAACAAGAAGCTGGACACATTTTATCATATTTGTAGGATGTTAAAGCTCGAACGGCAGTTTTGACTGGTATGTAATCGTGTTACTGATTGAGTTTTGGTTACCAGAAGTTTCAAATTTACTAAATATATGAATTTAAGTCTAAAAGAAGTATTGTTTACATTATGCATTTATAGGTTAGATTGAAAAAGTTAGAAGGCTATATTGTAGTGCGGCCCGAACTTTTAATACTTTTGGATAATCAAATTTACCATTGATTTTAATCTGAATAAAAAATATACCTGTTAGGAATGTACGATTTTTACCTACGTACGCCAATAAAAAGTTTGTGCTTTATATTACTAAAATTATAGCATTAATATCATAATATTTAACAAAAATTACGATCACTATATTGTAATCTTCAATGTAGAATGAACTCATTGTCTACGAATTATACGCCTTTCTTTACCTTTTCTGGGGTAATAAAAGTAAAAAAAAAATATCCGGTTTATTTTACTATAAATAAAGAAAATCCTACTATCAAAATCATTTGTCTCACTACACAGGGTTGCTGCGTGCACGATCGCAGCGCCCTCAATGTTTTTCATGACTTTATAGACAGACTGTACATTCCGAATGCTTCATCGCTCATGTCGTTTTTCAAAATTCGATAACGTTCTGAAGTAATGTTATTTTTTTTTACAGAGGATTCGTTCAAAATGGAAATAGAAGTTTGGCAAGCGAAACGTGACACCACCTATTTTTCCGTTTTCATATGGCAACAACATAGAACTGTCAGTTTGACACTACGTTAGACAATTCAAGAATATTGAATTTTGTTGTTTTTGCGAATTTGAACTTGTGTTTTTGGTTAAAAATTATGTCGAAGCCGATAAAAAGTTCATCGAGGAAACTTCTTTCCATCATGATTGACAAGTTTACTGAAGTGAAAACTGAATTAAATAAAAATTTCATGGAGAAATTACAACGATTAGATAAAGTTGTATCTTTTTTAGGTTAGTTTTGTATTATAATTTTGATACTTTCGTTTTAATTTTCTGTAATTAACTAAACAGATATTTTTTATAAAATATTGCTCTATTTCAGATAACTGTGATGGTGATATTCAACCAATAATGGAGGAGATAAATGCAATAAAAACTTTAGAAAAACAAGAAATGCTGAATTCGGAAACGCAGTACTTACAAAAAATTTCTTCAATGACAGGTCTCTTTTCTTGTTTTGATTTAAGATAGATTGATAGTATTCCTATAATATTTACATAGGTTTTTTATGATGTATTGGTTTTTATTGTTGACATCCAATGATGTCATAAGAATGTTTTGTTTAACAAGGAAATTCACAGAATTCATGAAACTAATCAAACCATGTAATTGTTATACATGCTAAATATGCACATAAACTTAACTAAATTAAACATAAATTGCATTCATAGTTGAATAGGTATTTAAATTATTTTGATGTATGTGTCTATCATTATTTGCTTTTAAATACATTTAACATATCTTTGTTTCAAAGTGTTTAATCTTTTATAGATGTAAGTATAAGGACACTAAGAAGGATAAAAAATGAAGCATTAATTAATAAAGGAAAATGGGACACTCCTGGGAAAAAACGACCTCATCAACCAACAGTGTCTGCTTTAGATAATTTTGATTTAAGTGCAATTCGGAATAAAGTAAATGAATTTTACTGTGTGAAAAAAATTGTTCCAACATTAAGAAGCCTTCACAATGAATTAAAAGATGCAATAGGATTCAGTGGTAGCCGTGAGACTTTACGAAAAATTATGCTTAAGAATGGATTTTCTTTTAAAAGCAATGAAAATGAACGTTCTATGCTTATAGAAAAATACCAGATTTCTGCATGGAGGCACAAGTATTTGAGAGAAATAAATATAAAACGAAACGAAGGAAAGCAAATTGTGTACCTTGATGAAACTTATGTACATCAGAATTATAAAGTTAAAAAGTCTTGGCAAGAACCTTCAACAACTGGTGTCACTACAAAGATATCCTCTGGAAAACGGCATATTGTTGTGCATGCTGGATCTGAGGAAGGTTTTGTGCCTGGTGCATTATTAGTGTTCAGTAGTAAATCCAAATCTGCTGATTATCATGATGATATGAACTCATCGAACTTTACGAAATGGGTCAGAGAAAAATTAATACCAAATTTAAGTAAGCCCAGTGTAATTGTTATGGATAATGCCAGCTACCATATAAAACAAATCAATAAACCGCCTATAATGTCTAATACCAAAGCAGATATCCGTAAATGGCTTGTAAATAATGGAATACATTTTGAGGAATATCAGACAAAGGCAGAGTTAATGTGTTTGGTTAATGATAAGAAAACATTGCCTGTATATGAAGCTGAAGAGATTTTAAAAGAACATAATCATGAACTTTTATTGCTGCCACCGTATCATTGTGACTTAAACCCAATAGAGATGGTTTGGAGTCAAGCAAAAAGAAAAATTGCAAGCAGAAACATTGGAATACCAGGAAAGGAAATGGAAAACTTAATAATAGAGTGTTTTAACTTAATTACCCCTAGTGACTGGAAGAAATACACTGATCATGTTTTAAATGTCGAAAATGATTACAAATTAAAAGATGGCATTGTTGAAAACGAACTTGAAAAATTTATTATATCTGTTGGTGCAGACAGTAGTGAAGAGAGTGACTCTGATGATTCCTTGTCATTGTTATCAGGTGTAGAATATTTAGAAACAGATTTTGACTATGAATCAGACTAAAGTATTTTTAGTCTGATTCATAGTCAAAATCTTATCTTAAATTTTCTATTGTGATTAACATGATGATTTTGTGACACCTGTATTATGTAATTTATCCATGGCACTTAATTGTAACAAAAATAAATGTTTTTTTTATTGTAATCTGGTGTTTATATTGACTAATTTAATTTGATAGATAGTGGTTCTGGATCAGAGCAAAAGGTTGTGATGAAAATCCCTTAGGAGACATGTATGTGTTATGAACACATTATAAATATAAGGGCCAGAAATCAAAATTGGCTAACATCACATTTATTAAAAAAATGTGGCCAGAGTCGCCCATATTCATTACAAAAAAACAAAGAAGTCGTTGCAAAAAACACCCTTTTAATTAATGACAAATATGAATTTTTAATATTATAAGTGCTGTTAGCCAATAGGTATAACGAATGGGTTAAAAAAAAGATTCGATTTAGTCCGTCAGTCAGATAATAGAAAAATATTGGATACGTATTTTTTTTCGCTTTAATTTAACAACAAATGGCTTAAGAGGTACTATGCGACGACTTCAAATATGCTTTGCAACAATGTTACTTTAATACAGTTTATCGATACGAAATCAAGTGTCAAAATGGAGTCCAGTGGAGAATGCCGATATTAACATTTCGAAATTGCTCATCATTGATAGAGAATACGAAATAGTGATTTTGACACAATCAAAGTGTCTATTTTTTACGGTGATGACGATTCTTGGTTGTCAGTTGAGTTAGTGAATAGGCCTACTGATATGCTGTTAACTGTACAATTAAGAACAGTCACGCTTTAGTCAAATGTTCCAAAACAAATAATTTTAATTGATATCTAAATGTTAAGATTAAATATAATTAATAAAAGTATCAAAATTATTTTGCAGTACTACATTCAGTGTTTACTGCTTAAGAATTTTTGAAATTGCCGCCCTTTTCTTGTGACACGTTTCGCTTGCCAGACTCTATCCTCTAAAGGAATACAATTTCCTCTAAAACCCTCTTTCAGTTCTGTATTAATCAGGATTTTTTTGTAAGTTGCTTTGAACTGACGTGAGGTTGGGTTATTATTTGCTCTTCCATGTGCCCTTATTACCCCAAAAAAGAGTTCCTAATGATCTTGCGAAAATTTGTACAGTGTAAGATATTTTTTATTTATATCTTTTCTTTTTCAATGAGGCGGTCGTATAAGAAAAGTGTACTGCTGATACATGTCAAAAGACCTATAAAACCAGTTTTTCGGTTCGTAGCAATAACAGGTATATTTTCATCGGGTACTACTAAAAACTGCAAGTAATATTTAGCATATTCTAAATACTCTTTAGTTTTCAAAATGTTCTTTTCAAATAAGGGCTTTTTGTATTCTAACTGACAAATGTTTCGAGAGTTCAAAATGTCAAAGATATTATTAATTAAGCGGATAAAAATAATTGTTGCCGACGCATTTTTAAATTCAAATTTAAATTCTTCACAAACGTGAAGTGCGTCTGCAACGCTATTACTGAAAAGCTGACTAGCTAATTTTACTTTCATTTTTTGTTGATGAAAATTTATGTGCTTCTCTTTTAACTTGTTTACAAGATGGAGCCTTTCAGACTTTTGTAGGTTATTAAGCTTGACAAGATAAGACCATTCAATATTCTCTTTTAACTTGTTTCCAAGATGGAGCCCTTGAGACTTTTGTAGGTTATTAAGCTTGACAAGATAAGACCATACGCTTGCGACGCGGTGTATGCGTGTGGGAACAATGACCTCGACCGTAGTGAAATGTAATGCGTGTAATATTCTGATAAACGAAGTTCTCGCATATATATATAATAAAGTGTCAGTTATTGATGAAAAATCATTATTACGGATATGTGAAACTGCATTTTCGTCTGAAGAAATAGTTGAAGCAAAGAAGCTGCTTTTTGATGTAATTCCTTCACAAAAAAAGATCAATAGGAAAAAAGGGGAAGAAAAATCTCGTAAAGATTTGCAAGACATCATTGACCTCATAAAATGTGTGGATGCTTCGGATCCTGAGCGGTTGCCTATCTTTGTGGCCAAGGAGTTACACAAACTACCCCCAGTTACGTTTGATCATTTGGATGCGACTCGTTTGTTGCGGGATATATTACGACTACAGCAGAACGTATCTTATCTTGAACGAGAAATTGAAGCTTACAAAATTAATTTTATTACGAGAGATGAATTTGACAGAGTTACTCGAGCGAAATCGAAGTCCCCACCATCGACCAATAGCAAGTTTATACCCATCAATTTAAAACGAGGAACGGAGAGAGGATCATATCGAAATAGTTTTAACTGCAACAGTGGTCCTGTGGGTTTAGATTTTACATTTATTAACCAGCCATCGAATGAAGACGTGATAAACAAGCCACGTAACCCGTCTCGCTCACTCGCACCCAACGACAAAGTTATACCCGTTTCGCACATGCAAACGCGGGTGGAAGACAATACAGCAATTTCTAGCGATATACAATCGGAAGTGAGGCGAACTGCGGTTTCGAACGAGTCACGCAGTTCGAGCGTGATCGCCCCTACCACTAGTCCATCTGCGCAGAATACGCCGAACGACGCGAATTGCTATCGAGATAATACACAAACAGCAGTGCGCGAGGCGAGGCGTACCATGTCGGAAGTGTTGCGTTCGAGTAAAGAATGGGGACCGGTAGTAGAGGATGAGTGGAAAAAAGTTGTTAACAAAAGGAGACTTCGGAATCAATTTGTTAATAACCTAGGAAAAGCGATAAGTGAACCGAATTGTATGTTTAAAGCGGCTTTGAAGAAAGTTCCATTGTATATTTCAAATGTTAGTAAAGAAACAAAGGAGCAAGACATAATCGAGTATATTAAGCAAAAAACTAATACGAGTGTAACATTAGAAAGGATTGTGCGTAAACAAGATAGAGGATATAACTCTTTTAAACTATTTGTGGACTACACTAAGCTATCTTTGTTTCTTAATGATGAGGTTTGGCCAGAGGGAATTTCCTTCAGAAAATATGTATTTTTTAAGCACAAAGGTGGAGTAGATTCTCGTTATGTGAAAACGGATATCAGATAATGTTATAAATGGTAATAAATTATAATATGAGTACACAAAGTTCAATAATTAATAATAATGTTAAAAATAATGTTAGTACATTTGTATCATTTAACTGTAAGAATTTAAAAAGATCTTTTGAAAATGTGAGAGAACTCTGTATAAAATCCGATGTGCTGGCTCTCCAAGAAACGTGGCTCTTTCCGCATGACATTCCTCTACTAGGCACAGTCAACAACAGTTTTGAATACACAGCTAAGTCAGCAATTGATACATCTGTTGGTATATTAAAGGGACGTCCGTTTGGTGGAGTAGCGTTGTTATGGAGAAAAGGCATTTTTTGTTCAGTAAAGGTACTAAATTGTCTCAGTGATAGGATAGTAGCCATTAAAGCTACAACCGGGGATAGGTCGATGATCATATTTAGTATTTACATGCCTACGGATAAGACTGTAATTTAGAAGAATTTATTAGTTGTTTAAGTGAAGTGCATGCCATTATAGAAAATAACGATGTGCAAGCTGTACCTATATGTTCTAGGAGATTTTAATGCTCACCCAGGCGAGTCTTTTTGGAGGGAGTTAAACGAGTGTTGCCAGGAGAAGGAGTGGATGTGTGCAGATTTCGAAATTTTAGGCTTAGAATCTGACACCTTTACTTATATTAGCGATATTAATGGGAGCAGGAGGTGGCTAGATCGTTGTATCGTAACGTCATCTGCATGGCACACTGTTTTAGATATTAAAGTTGGCCATGGGGTGTATTGGTCTGACCATTTCCCTCTATTCATGGAATGTAATATAGATATTATAGTACCTAAACTGCACATAACGAATTTAAATAATAAATGTAATTCTGTGATGTGGAAAATTAAGTCTAAAAGTCAGATTGATATGTATCATGAGTTATGTAATGTCAGATTGAGATCTATTGATTTTCCTAGAGTGTTTGCATTGTGTGGTGATAAAAATTGTCGAAATGTTGATCACCAGAAGGCTCTGGACCGCCTTTATAGTGACATAAAAGATATATTGATTGAAGCCGCCATGGCTACGTATGAATGCTCATCGCAGAAAAGAAATCGCGTGGTTGGTTGGAATAAATATGTCTCTGAGGCTCACAGGGAGTCACGGCTTAAATAACAGATCTGGGTTGGAATGTAATAGACCTAGGCAAGGAAGGGTGTGGGAGGAGATGCGTGAAGCCAAGAAAATTTTCAAAAGTAAATTAAAATGGTGTCAAAATCACCATGATCAAATAAAAATGGATATTATAGCTTCGCATCGATCCTCACGGAACTTCAGTGCTTTTTGGAAATCCACCAATAAACTGAACATTAGGCCGGGTCGCCCGTTATCCGTAGGAGACGTCAGTTCCTCAAAGAAAATAGCAAACATGTTTAAAGATCAATTTAGAGTCTCTTCTTCACTGGGGCCAGCCCGTCGGATGATTAATGTTGGAACAGGTTGTGACAAAGGGCCAGTACGATTCACTGCTTCACAAGTGGGAACTGTAATCAGACGGATGTCAGGGGGGAAGTCCCCTGGTCACGACAGTCTCAGCATTGAGCATCTGAGGCATGCTGGTGTTCATCTTCCCAGGGTACTGGCCATGTTCTATTCCCTGTGTTTATCGCATTCATATTTGCCGGATGATATGTTGAGAACATTGGTGATTCCTATTGCTAAAAAAAAATTGGAGATCTATCGGATGCGCCTAATTATCGTCCCATTTCACTGGCGACTGTGCTGGCGAAGGTGTTGGACTGTCTGCTCGATCAGCAGCTTGATCAATACATACAATTTCATGATGCGCAGTTTGGGTTCAGACCCAAGCTATCCACTGAAAGTGCCATATTATGTCTAAAGCAGACTGTCCAATACTACATTGCGAGGGGAACACCAGTATATGCCTGCTTCCTTGATCTATCGAAGGCGTTTGATCTCGTGGCTTATGAAATATTGTGGAATAAGCTGCGGGAAGTGGGTACGCCGAATGAAGTCGTGGATATTCTTCGATATTGGTATGCTCATCAGCGCAACAATGTCAAGTGGAACGAAGAGATGTCTGACACTTATGGATTGGAGTGTGGGGTGAGGCAGGGAGGGATTACCTCTCCCAGACTTTTCAATCTTTATGTGAATGAGTTAATCGTTGGGCTCAGCAATAAAACAGTTGGATGTTCTATAGACGGAGTCACTGTCAATAACATAAGTTATGCGGACGACATGGTGCTGCTGGGTCCAACGGCCGGCTCAATCAGACAGCTTCTAAAAGTGTGTGAACAGTATGCGACCAGTCACGGTCTTATCTATAATGTCAGAAAGAGTGAGTACCTGATCTTTGGTGTCAGAGGTAAGAAAATGGTTTATGACCCAATCATCAAGTTGAACGGCACTCCCCTTAACAGGGTGAAACAATTTAAATATTTGGGTCATTACGTTGTCGAAGACCTCAGGGATCAGGTGGACATTGAGAGGGAGCGACGCGCCATGGCGGCTCGTTGTAATATGTTGGCCCAGAGGTTTGCTCGATGTAGTAAGTTGGCCAAAATTACACTTTTCAAGTCTTACTGTCAGTCCTTCTACACGAGCGCGCTTTAGACCAACTATACTCAAGCGGCATTAAACTCGTTCAGAGTTCAGTATAATAATGGTTTCAGAGTGCTGATGGGATTACCACGTTCCTGCAGCGCCTCAAGCATGTTCGCTGAAGCGCGAACGGACGATTTCTTTGCAATGATGCGAAAGAAAACAGCATCCTTATTGACAAACGTACAGGAAAGCTCCAACAGCATTCTGAAAGTATTATGTTGTAAACACGAATCGCCAATCTTTAGGCATTTCTCACTTGTGACTATGAGACCAAATGAGGAATGGCTAAAGAAATAACATCTTAATATTTTAAAATTAAATTTGTAATTACTAACATAGGTTTTTAAGTTAATATGTAATCTACTAATAAATGAGCCTTAGTTGCTAAATAAATGAATTTATTATTACTATTATTATATTATTATTGCCCTGATAATCAAGAAAAGTCTTTTTATTTTCAAAGGCGTTGCGCACTAGCTTAAGCATATGGCATGCGTCGAGGAATACTGCTACTTCGTAGTAAGCACTGGGATGTTTAAAGGTAGTCCGCATGTTCTGAGGTTCTAATGAACATCCTAACTTTTTAAGCATAGCCATATTTGCAGCGCAACCGTCCACCGTAAGTGAAACAACGTCTACGCCATTTTCTTGACATTTGTAAAGGCATTGTTGAACGATCGAACACCGTTGTTCCCCGGTCATAGAATGAATTAGAAAGAATCCTATAGGTAATTTCCACCGTTCAGTTTGAGATACAAGCAACAGAACTAAAGCCTGGGATGCGTGATCCAAATTATCCTTTTGCACGTTATTAAGCCCGAGATCAACATAACCGTGATATTGGTTTACGTCCCATTCAACGTGCTTCTTAATAGCCATCTCATCCATCATAAGACTGCACAAAGCACGTTTGCCTGAGGAATCGGTTTTGTGCTTTAATATGTTAAAAGCTTCAGCTGTAAATCCAGCTTCACCATTAACACTTTCATACCATTTAAAAATGGTTCTCGGATGTGGTAGACATGTATCGAAAGTTTTTCTGACGTATGAGTACGCATTTGGGGAAAAATAATAAAGCGTTAGAGCGAATGATCTGAGGGCTGGAGAATACTTCTTCTTCAAAGCAACTTTTTTAATTTTTGATAACTGACGCCCAACCAAGTCTTTTAACTTAACATTTAATGAAGACAAAATTTCGGCATCCTCTCCAAGCAGCAAATGTTTCTTTTCCAACTCTTCAATTAATGCAGTTAAATTTTGAACCTAAAATTAAAGTGAAAACATAATGGATTGAGAAAAAAAAGATCTAAAGTTAGTACGTGAGATGAAAATACCTTACGCGCGTCTCTTAATAACATCTTAGGTTCGTCATACCATAATTAAGGACTACACTCGACTGCGGACGAATGCGGCGAGATGAATACAGACGACGGAAGCTGCTATTGCACCTTGCCAGAAACTTGAACTTGCGCGCAGATAAATTGTATGCTACTAGAATGTGTAGGTACCTTTTTTTTCAAACGTTTAAGTTCATTTGAAGTCTTCTGATTTTTAATCCACCTTTTTTTTGCTTTCCATCGAAGTTGCTCTATTTCTTGCTTCAACTTTTTTTTCTTGGGCGTATCGTGTAGTATCAAAAATTCATTCAAATCACTTGTGGTAGGCTCGAGTGATGGTATTGTAGGCTCTAATAACCTTCTATTAACCTGTAATATAACATTATAACAAATATAATATTTTAAAATTAACTTGTTCTTCCAAAAAACTGAAAATTGTTTTTTAAATACGAATTGCATTGTAATGAACCGATATATCCAGTTTTAAAGAAGGTAAACTTCCCTTCTTTAATTTTTCAAGACCTTTTTTTGTCATGACAAAGTCTTCATCATTAAAATGGCAAGAACAAATTTTTGTATGCTATGTTGGAGTCCAGTCTCGTCTATTAATTTTTCTCATCCATTGTTGTTTAAGATTATCATCCGATGGAAATCTGCAACATAATTTAAAATCAAATAACCTAGAATAACTTTTTTGTGTACATACTAAAACATTTTATTTAAAGTAAGTTTTATTTTATTAATAACAAAATGACTGTTTCGTTAAGCAAAACTTTTTAAGTATTTCCAATTTATGTTATAAGACTGCGTTCCTCGGTAAAATTCTAGGAATCTAATTACAACCTTGTCTTTTCTAACTTCTATGTTTACGTAGCGTTGGCCGCCATCTAGTGTTAAATGGATTAATTATATTTGGACGCCTACTGAAATTGTTCTGGAACTTTAAATAAATTACGTATACAATTACTTACACATGAAATATAATGCCATCCATAGCATCAGATCGTCTATCCGAGTAGTTTTTACACGATAAAACGCAATACTTCATAGTTTTCTTCTTAGTAATACAAAACTACACTAATTATGCTAATGTCAATCACGTGGACCTCACACTACCAACACGAACGAACGCTGGCAGCATACTAACTTAAGCCACGCCTACTTTGATGACGTCAGGACCTACTTGGGAATCACAGTGCACAGTTGCTTAGGCCATCTCCTCTTTGTATTAGCTCCGTGGTCTTATAGGACATTGTAAGATATGAATAAAAATATATTATATCACTGATAATTGTATTTATTTATTATGATCACATAAGCACATTTTACAGTTTGCTTCATACACACAAGTGACAACCCAAAACTATATGGTGTTGCCAGACCTATGTTCATGGGGCTCCCTGACAGACATCTAGATCAAAACCGATATTGAAGATTAAAAAAATAAAGATAAATGTTTCGTTCTCTTTTTTAGTCTGTAATTTAGGGATGTGAGATTAATAGAAAATAATCGATTTAATAAAAATCGATTTTCTTTTATAAATTATAAATCGATTTGTCAATAATCGATTTTAATGAAAATAAATAATCGATTTTTGCGAAGAAATCGATTTTTTAAAATCCTACATGCTTTGCATATTCCAATAATAAACCTAAAAGATTCATATTAACAATTAATCAGATTAAAAAAAAATAATATGAATAAAAAAATTGACACTTCAAAACTAAAAATCAAAGCAAATGTTCTTTTAAACTTTCAAGGTAAGGAATAATAAAACCAAATATCATTATTGATAGAAATTCTCAGTATCTTTAAACGTTATATAATAATAAAAATGAGCACCCCAACAAAATGACAACCTTATTGTCGCAAAAAATTAATTATAATAATAAAAAAAAATCGTCATGAATGTAAATGTTTAGTTTTCGATAAATATCAAACATCGATGTTGGACTTACGATGATGATATCGATGTCAACATCGATGTTATTCTAATGTCGATCATATATACCTACATACCTACAGATGGCGCCGTTTTTATATAATCAACTTTTAAGTAATAATGCTTCGAGTTTTTTCATTTGGCGCATAGATGATGCTATTTATGAAAATCGATTTAACCGCGCAATTTATTTAATCGATTTGTTAAAAATCGATTAATGTGACATGGAAAATCGATTATAAAAATCGATTATATTAAAATAATAATCGATTAAAATAAAAATCGATTATTTTTTAACATCCCTACTGTAATTCTAAAATGGCGATACGCTATTTGACAGCTAGTCTATTTGTACATTTTCAAAATAATACTTTTGCAGTTTATCAGTGGATTTATTAGGAGTCTATAAAATATAATGTATTATTTAAATAAATCTGTTTATTTTTCATTACCGAGTTCACAATTTAAGTGGTTTTTATTAGAAAAAAATCAAATAATTTCCTAATTTATAAGTTCGTCTTTCCCCGACTTATAGGAGTAATTTTATACGATTGATGTGATAAAACTATAATGGAAATGCGGTGCAGTGTTAAAAATTGTACAAGTGATACTAAAGTTCGAACAAAAAGTCATGGAATAACGTTCCATTTGTAAGTTTACTTAATTAGGTCTTACTGTGACTTACAGAAGTTTTAATATCAAAACAATTATTTATGTATTAATATATCACCCTACGTTATATTTGGTGGCGAAATAAATGACAATGATTGTAAAGTATGTATTTATTTTATATTTAATAAAATTTTCCAGTTCCAGCGTACACACTTGAATAGTAATAATAAATATTACAAAATTTAATTCCCTTTAGCCCTCTGATTTAAATGTTTTGCTATTTCAATTGATTTTCCCAAGTAATTGATTATTTTATCTGACTTACTATTTTTTTATATTTATTTCAAAACACAAACAGATTTACAATTTAATTTTATATTAAAGCTATTGTGAACAATTTGATCATAGTTATTGTAAATCCAGCCACAATGATTACAAATTCATATAAAGAAATGTATGTTTATTCAGACAAATCTAAAATGAAATTGAGTAATATAAATGTGTAAACTAAGAGTTATTGGCACTCAATAATAATATTCTTATAAGATCCCTTGGGTTTGATTAAATTGTAATAGGTAGTCTGTCGGTTAAATAATAGAAAAAATATGAGATAAATTTTTTTGTACTTCTTTTCACAAGATAAGTGGGAGCTTGCTATGTCACAGTTTTGTAGAAAATTATACAAAAGTGTGACGTCATGTGACATTTTAACTCAATGTTTTGTCATAATTGCCTGATTATGCAAAAAATACAAAATATGTGTTTAATATTTTTCAACAGTATATCTGTGAAGATATACTGTTTAGTCATCATTGCTATTGGTAAGATTGGCTAATTAATATATTATGAATTCACAGGTTTCCGAAAGAACCGAATCTGCGTTCAGCTTGGATAGAGTCCTTGCATATGGAGGACTTTGAGCCCAAAGAACGCAGTACCATCTGTTCGGAACATTTCAGTACCGATGACTTTTATGAAACAAAAAATGGCCTGAGGAAGATCAAGGTTGGAGCCATACCCATTGCAGACATTGTGAGTTTTTATGTTGTGAAGTTGTTTTAAGAGGTGATTTTCATTGATCCATAAATTGGGCATTATACATGACGAATGAACAACTCAAAGGCAGGATGATAATTATTATAAGTCAAATGTCTATGATCATCATTACACCGTCAATTAGATGTCAATGTGATTACATTGTTATCTAATCGAGATTGATGACAAAACTCTAGAACCGATCAACACATTACATTGTCTTATCTTCTTGATTTGACGCAAGATTCTGATGCAGTGCAATCATTATACTGTCGATTGTTTCATGTATTTCAACTTGTCTAATGCCTTCATGCATGTCAACCAATATCATTAAACTACCTGATGCCGTACAGACTAACAAAATCCAACACAATTTGTGAATAAAATACAGCAATAAATAGAAAACTATACTAATATTATAAAGAGAAAAGACTTGATTATTTGTTTGTAACAAATTGGCTAATGTACTGATTTAAAAAAATCTTTCACCTACAACAAACTACATAAGAAGCTACATCCTATTTGCTTCTGAAGTACGGAGTATTACTTTTGCGAAAGTTTATACACTACGCCACCGAGTTAGGTATTCACAATTGTGTAGTTATAGTTTATGTTGCCGACCTGCTCTACGATTCTGTAATAATACAAACTCGAATTTGAATTCACTCATGTGTCTGAATTCACTTGAAAAAGCGGCATCCGCTCAATCTTGAATTGGTAATATTCTGAATCACATGTATTCAATTTTGTTTTGTATTTATTTTACGACCTCCGTAGCCGAGTGGTTCGCACGCCGGTTTCAAGGTGTCGCCGTCGCTCAGGTCCCGGGTTCGATTCCCGGTCGGGTCAATGTAGAAAATGAACTTTTCTATATTGACTCGGGTCTGGGTGTTGTGGTACCTTCGTTGTCTCAGATACTCCATAATACGGGCGCTTTAGCTACTCATCTTGGAATCAGAGCAATGTATGTGTTGTTAAATAGGTATTTAAAATAGGTATTTTAGACAAAAAAAATGGAATTAATAGAATTTTTATACCAAATGACGTGACTTCAGACAAGTGTGAATTCGAATACGGTTTTGTACAGAACCGCAGGGCTGATTATTAATTATGCGTTTTTCTGTTGTAACAGGATTCAGAAGATTTAGATGCTCCAGCGGCTACACGTGTGAGTAAACTATATTTACATAGTACGTTTGTAGACAGTGAACGAAAATAAATACATATTATTTTGTACAGTAGTGTTTAATATATTATTAACTATAATAACCAGAGGTCGGAATTAGGTAGACTTATTTATGTACTTGCATCAAAATGTTGAAATTAATGTGGACCTTCCCGGGATTTCTAATGGACAATCTTGGACATCTTTGGACATCCGATGTCATTGATGTAAGTTTGGCAACGACGTGCGTGCAGTAGTTTAAATTGTGTAAAAGTAAATAACTTTTTATTTAAAAAATCAGGGGATTTTTTCTGCTCTTTAAAATTAATCTCGGGATTTGAGGCATATCCACTTTATTCTTTCGCTGTATGAAATCAGTGTAAGTACATGAATAACTCTACCTAATTCCGACCACTGATAATAACACTTATTATATATTTATAATATTGCTTAACCCTTAAATTCACCTTGTCGCATTACTGCTACAAACCGGTAATCGATCGATTGTAGCTAATTAAAAGACATGCATTTGAATGAAACCTCTTTTGACCATGAACAATATATGTTTCTTTTAATTTTGACAGATCTCTAGGATATTTCATTTCAAAGTTTTAAAATACCCGCTTTTCAAACTTAATCAATCGTCGTCGTGTAAAAAGTGAAAAACGAAAGGTTTTATTTCAAGTTTTGTGAAAACGTTTATTAGGTAAGTGTTATTTTTTTTTTTGTTTTTAGAAACATGATTGTGCTATCAATAAAAAAACAAAATTATTTTAGTATAAAAGATAGCAAATTTTGTTATATTATCATAAAAATCTGTTTGTCGCACATCTGCTACGTTGCGCATTGCATATATAAAAAAAAGTTGTTTTGAGTACAATATAATTTTATACTTTTTTAATAATTATGTATATTTTTTCTTAGAATGTCGAGACCAGTGAATAATAAAATTATCAAAGCTTACCTCAGGATCCTAAAACAGTCGAAAGATGAAATGGAATCTTCTGAAGACGAGGAAGTAGATGAAGAAACCTGCTATGTGAACAATCAGCAGCAGCTCCAAGCGGATTTAGAAGATGAATATAAAAGTGATACTGACGCGAACAATGTAGACTTGGCTTATGAAGACCTGGCTAATAGTGACTCTCCACTTGTAGAAGATGATAACAATATCTCTGAAAATAATGATGGGTCATCATCACTATTTTCAGTAAATAATTATGATACTGAATCTCGTAAGCGGTATAGTCGCGTAATTTGGAGGCGAAAGAATTACATTGTCAATGAAGGAAAAGACGGTGCCAAGAGGACATTATGAGGAACAGGTGGTGGTGGTACTGTTGACGGTGTCGATGTCAGTGCTGTTGTATGGAAAGACAACAAGCCATTCACATTGTTGTCTACGTATACAGGTGCACAGCCCGTTTCTACTATTTCAAGGTACGATAAGGTTACTAAGCAGAGAGTGCCTATAAATTGCCCATAAGTTATAAAAAGACTATAATTCCCACAGGGGAAGCGTCGACCTGATGGACAGTTTCCTCGGCAGATACCACATTACTAGAAAAAGTAGAAAATTGACCAATCGTTTATTTTTCCATTTTCTTGACATGACTATTATAAATTCCTGGCTCTTGTATAAAAAAACGATCAAACCAAGCAAGGACATGACAAAGCTTTGAACCTGTGTAAGTTCAGGCTACAGATAGCCGACAGTCTTTGAAAACTTAGTCCACTAATGAACAGCAATAAAAGAGGACGTCGAAGCTCCTCGTCTTTTGATACAGAATTAAAACTGAAGAAGAAACGAGGACCAGCACAGACCATGCCGCCTAAATACGTTCGCTATGATTGAGTCGATCACTGGCAGAACTGAGGCGATAGAACTCGCTGTAAATACCCTGGCTGTAAGGGTCATACATATACCTATTGCGAAAAATAATGAGTAAGTTTGTGTTACAACAGGGATAAAAGTTGTTTTTATAGATTTCATCATAAATAAATATAAATCAACACTATTTACTAAAATTGTACAATAGTTTCATTTATTATTTGTTACTCTACTCCCATACATTGTATAGTTAGATGAGCACGCACTGTAGCATATATGCGACAAAGGGTTTTTGTAATTTTTGGTGCCGTCAGCATGTTATTAGATTTTTTTAAGTATTTTTCCTGTATTCTATAGACCATAACAAATCGAAATATATTTTTTTTAGAACAAAATAAAAAATCGCGCATTTAAGGGTTAAATTCATTATGAAAAAACTAATATTTTATACTCGTTGTCACGTAACCGCAAACAGCGCGTGATGTCAAGTCCCTCTTACTCATATCGGAACTTAGAGAATTGAACCTTATGCCTAAGGTACATAGAACGATATTCGTTTCAGAGTGCCACAGACGTTATAACGACGCCATGACAGAAGATGGCGTTTTCGCGGCATAATTATATTTATTTTTGTATGAATGGTATCTTTTTAAATTATTTTTTTAGATATATTTCATGTATGTATATAAAATAAAAATAATAAAAAAAAGTACTTTACCCCCCTATTACGCCAACATAACACAAACAAAATTAAAAATAGTATTTATTCTCTAACCATCTTCCTTAATAATAATACGTTGGATTATAAGTTCCGAAAGTTGCTAATGCGCTAGAACCTTGTCTAATCAACACCCGTGTGACGTCACATCAAAATAGAAAGTATAGATAGCACAAAAGGCAAGATATAAATAATTTATTTTAAAAATACTAAATATACGTTAAAATACACACATAGTAAATTGGAAAACATTTAGTTCCACAAAAGCATGTAGAATCTTGTCTCTGTGAAGTATTCCAGCGTGACCTTCGTCATAAATATAATTACACTAGCTGTTACCCGCGACTTCGTCCGCGTGCTAAAGTTACTTACAGCAGCATTTCTTACGAATATTTATTCATTATATCGTGTAAAATACCTGAAATAAACTCTCATCCCCAATATCACCCCCTTAGGGGTTTATCAAAATCCTTTTTAGGGGATGCCTACGTCATAATAGCTTTTTGCATGCAAAGTCTTAGCCCTATCAGTTTAAAATTGACAAAGTTTCATACAAAGTTTCATCCCCTATTTTATTCCCTTGGAGGTAGAATTGATCAAAATTCTTTCTTAGGGGATGCCTACGTCATAGTAGCTTTATGTATGCAGTCTCAGTCCTATCAGTTTAAAACGGACAAAGTTTCATACAAACTTTCATCCCCTATTTTAACCCCTTGGAGGTAGAATTGATAAAAATCCTTTCTTAGTGGATGCCCACGTCATAACATCTACCTGCATGCCAAATTTCAGCCCGATCCGTCCAGTGGTTTGGGCTGTGCGTTGATAGATCACTATGTCAGTCAGTCACCTATGAGTTATATATATTAAGATGTATACACATCATCCTCATTAATAATCATAGAAGTGGCATCTGATACTAGTATTTATTTGTTTGTAGGTCTGTCGAATATGCCTTGCAATCGATGTGAAGATGTACGATTTGTCTTCCAAGTTGGGTGAAGCGTACAACCAGATTACCGGCATAATAGTAAGTTGAAATATAATGTAACTTTTTATTTATCTGAAAAATCTGTAGTTTGTGGTTTTTTTTTGTAATTTAATGTTCATAGTTTTATATTTTGTAACCATTATTTAATTATTATATTCAGAAGAATATTATATTGTAATGGGTCTGTTAAAAAAGCAAAGTTGCACACGAAAAGGAACTCGCACTGTGAAATTCTTGTTACCCCGAATCATAAGTAAGTTAGATAAAGAGTTTCAATACTCACTTAACGAAAAAAATATAAAAAAACAAATTAAAAACACTACTTCTGTGTATGCTGGATCGCAACGACCAAATAATATTGTAATACCTTATATAACTTATGTATAGTGAACTATGGCACATAGATTAAAATCTTGGAGGTTTGTAATGTGCCTGGAAATGTATCTTATAAATTGTGAAATATTATTTATAATAAATAAATTATAAAAAAAATTAGTAATTTAAGGGAGTAAAGTATTCAAAATCCTTTCTTATTGTCCTATTCCCATAGGACATCTTAGAAAAAGTGTTTTAATAATATTATACTTTATTGCACTCAATATGATACAATGTTTACAGGAGCTTATTATTTAAAAACATTGAGTAAACAAATGGCGGCCATATTGCTTAACAGCAATTGCTGTTGCTGGTTTTAAATTATTCTATATAATATAACTTTATGTAATTAAACCGCATTTAGAACCCAAATTATTACCTGGCTTACACAGATTAAGTTCATAAGTAAACTAAATTTTTAACTTAATTTTAAGTTATTACCTATGCGGATTGGAGGTCATTAACGATTGCAAACGCAGCCGGGACCAATGACTTTCAGAAGCATAGAGTTGCTCGAGACAATAATTTTTTGGTCACCCATCCCGTGACTGACCCTTGCAAAAGTCGCTTAACCGATTATCCAATACGCCATCGAGCTACTTCTAGCTAGCTTTTTCCATTTGTAAAAGTGACATTGAATTTTTTTCTTTTCTTCAGTGGGCTGAGAGGGATAGTATGCCTCAGAAATTTTGCTGGGAGTGCGCGGGCAGATTGAATTCGTGTTACAAATTTTTCAATAAAGCTTTGAGAAGTCACAAGTTATTGCTCGGGGTACTGCAGACTAATTCGTATGTGAGTATTTTGTTTATGTTGACATTTGTCCTTTGTCTTCAAGTCGGTCCCATATTGCTGAAGATCGTGGCTTAGACGAAAGCGAAATGCAGTACTTTTACATTTAGGTCTTCTGTTTGATGGAGAGCCTGCTTGATCAGATCATCGTCTAAAGGTGCATTTAAACCAAACGAATAAAGAACTAGAGCAAGAACAAGAGCATTGTTTCTTGTTCTTTTAGCGTAATCGAAAAATAGTTTTAAGTGTTTACACCAAAAGAATATCAATGAGCAAGAACTCATATCCTTCTCGAACAAAAAACTAGAATTCTGCACAACTTTTAAATGAAACTAATGCTCATATAATATGTACTCAAATCACTAGAACACAAGAACGCTTTGAAGAGAGCGCTCCAATGAGCGAGCGCTTCCAAACACGTAAGCAAGCTCTAAGCAACTGTTTGTACGCACTAGTGCCGTTTACACCTTGCGAATATTTGCGAACGCTGATAGAACAATGAGCGAATCCTCTAAGAATAAACATTGGCTGGTTTGGTTTAAGACTACCTTCTCTTGGTTGTTTGCCATCCACTTTTGCCGGCTATTTAGAGCTTTTACAAGTTGTCTGTACCTCGGCGTATTACACGACCAAAGTACTGTAATATTATGGAGAGAGACGTCGCTGTGAATCTAGTTTGAGTTCACTTAATCGTAGAATCGATATGTTTGTTCGACGCGCTGTCCAACGGATGCGAATAGATTGCTAGGCGTCCGGATAAAGCCGGACATAGGCTTTTTCATTGCATGTCCGGCCGAGATAAATGGTTTTTGAGTAATACGAATTTCGAAAGTACTAGAAATAAAGTACTTAGATTGGTTTTGCATTCGATTTTATTTTTATTTCATTAGAATATAAGAACATTTAAGGTAAATATAACTTATCATGCAATACTATTCTTTATGTGTATGAGTAATAAAGATTATTTCTGTATACCTCTTTCAGTTGCGTGTTAAAGATATAAAAAATATTAGTAGGGTAACCAATGATCTCAAATCGAATCTCGGACAAGATTTCTTTCAAAACAATGAATGTGAATTGTGTTTACAAGAAAAGAACTTGCAAGAAGAGTCTATAAAAGAAGAGAATCTGGGACTATGTATTGCGGAACCTCTAGATGCTGGAATGCCATTAGTAACAGTCGAAATAAAAAATGAAGAAAACGACAATTATTACGATGAGTTAGCTGACCATTTTAATGATTCTGATGATAATTTGAAACTTAGTGAGGTGGCTGTTGTCGATAAAATTGATATCGATAAAACTAATGACAAACCTAAAGTTAAAGTAAAGAAGAAAAAATTGAAGGCCGAGAAAGAGAGGAAGAAGGTTAAAGAGAGACGGAAGAATGATGAAGATGAAAATCCGTCGTCTACTATGGATAAGTATGTTATTTATTTGTATATTATATTTAATAGAGATGAGAATATTATACACTTTTTTTTTATTTGTTGCGTTATCAATACATAAACTGAGTTGGAATGTTCCATGACGTCACGTCTTTGTACATTTTCGACGTAGTAGTGACGTAGCGAACCCCACCTTTTTAATTTATAGTAAAAAAACACGTATCTAAAATTTACTATTATCTGAATGACGGATTAAATAAAATTTCACTTTTTACCTATATATCGTACTACTCCTTAGGGAGTTAAAAGGAGCTAAAATTATTATTTTATACTTTTTGGGTCGATTACAGTTTTGAGTCGAGGTCTTCTAAAATATATCTTTCATTCTTTTCTAACAAATACAAAAAAAAAAAAAAACCAAATGATCTTGACGAATAGCCTTTCGATTAAAAACTAATTAAATATGTCCGTTTGCTTACAAGCTGTAATGCTGTATGTAAAAACACCACATAATGGCAAAGTGCTTGTAGCTCTTAAAATGCTAATCCGTTATTACTCAACTTGGCACCTGAGACATACTGATCAACTGTTTCAGATTGACCAACTTAATGAATGTAATTACTAAGTGTACGTGCTAAATATTGCATAAGCACTAATAGTGCACAGAATACTAAATGGGCACCTCAAAAATCACTAAGCGTGCACAAATAATCACAAAATGTGCGCAAAGAATCACAAATAGTGCACATAATACTAAATAGGCACAACTAAAATCACTAACCGTGCACATATAATCGCAAAATCTGCACAAATCACTAAGTGTGCACAAATAATCTCTATATGTGCACAATAATCATTTAATGTGTACAAAAATCAATATCATTAAATGAGCACCAAAGTCTTAATTCTTTTATTATTGTTATAAATTCATCAGTGTAAAATTTGTTGTACGTCATGTACCCAATAGTATTACGAGGGTCAAACTGAAAGTTCTTAGAAAATCAAAAACTGATTACATTAGCCAGTTATTAGTTTTATTATATCTTTTCAAAATAATGTCCATTCACGTCAATACACCGCTGCATGCGATGGAACCACTGGGAAAAGCACTTTGCCCACTCGTCCTTAGGGGTCTCTTCAATGGCATCGCGATACGCAGCCACCGCTTCTTCAGCATTCATAAACCGCTTTCCTTTAAGTTTTTCTTTAATTTTTGGAAATAAATAAAAATCACAAGGCGCGAGGTCGGGGCTATACGGCGGGTGACCCAGTAATTCAACGTTTGATGTCGCCAAATAGTTGATCGTTCGCTTGGCGGTGTGCGACGAGGCGTTGTCGTGGTGAAGGAGGATCCTACTGCGAGGTCGTTTCTCTCGAACTTTTTCCAAGACAAGTGGCAAACAATTGGTAGTGTACCATTCTGCAGAAACTGTTTTTTGATCCTCTAACACAATTGTTGCAAAATGACCTATCCTTCCAAAGAACGAGGCCACCATTTTTTTTCCCGCACTTCGATCTCTCTTCACTTTAGTTGGCAACTCCTCGAAAGGAAACACCCACTGAGCAGATTGTCTTTTGGTTTTAGGATCATAACAGTAAATCCAGCTTTCGTCACCTGTTAGTATGTCGAACACAGCATTTGAGTCACCTCCGTTAAATCTTTCAATCATTTTACGACACCAATCCACACGATGGAGTTTTTGAGCCTCAGTCAAATTATGAGGTATCCACCGGGCGCAAAGCTTCCTGACCGCTAAATGTTCGTGGAGGATTTTGTGCACTTGACTCATACCGATGCCTAAGCTTGTCCGAATCTGTTGATAGGTCACTCTTTTGTCAGTCTCTATCATACGCCGCACAACACAGATGTTATCTTCAGTCGTCGCCGTAGAAGGCCGTCCCTCACGTAAATCATCAGTGAGATTAGTGCGACCACGTTTAAACTCATTAAACCAGTTGTAAACAGTCGCACGAGATGGGGCTTCATCGTGAAAGGCCAATCGTAGTCTATCATAACTTTCTTGTTGACTTAAATGACATCGAAAGTCATAAAAAATCATTGCACGAAAATTTTCTCGTGTTAAATTCATGATGACGTGACACAGACAATTTTCAATTTGCCGCCAAATCGTAAAACAAATGACAAATGAATGAAATATATACTCAGTAATATTGGCAAAGAGTTATATTTTCAAATTTTAGAATTATTTTTTTATTATATTGTTTATAAGTGGCCAGTTCTAAGAACTTTCAGTTTGACCCTCGTATTTAAACGATGTTCTAGGTATAAAACTTCAGATGTCAAAAGAAGAAAAAGCGACGGCTTAGACGAATCATTATTTAATATAACCACTTTATCTTATGAGGAGCAGATAGCTGAAATACAGAAGCGTCAAGAGAGCTATTCTTATAAGAGTGCTATTTACAAATGTACTATATGTTACAGAGGGTTTTTAATTAAAGATAGATATGACGCTCACGCAGTCAGACATAGTGATGTAAGTATACACGGTATTAAGACACGGTATCATTATAATCACCGTCACTACCGCCATCATCACTACCATCACTACCATCACCACTACCACCACAACCACCACCACCACAATCATCACAACCATCACCACCACCACTAACATCACCACCATCATTACCTTTTTCACTACCACCACCACCACCACCACAAATAATACCACCACCGCCACTATCATTACCACAGCCACCACCACCACAATCATCACCACCATCACTACCTTTTTCACTACCACCACCACCACCACAAATAATACCACCACTATCATTACCACTACCACCACCACAACAACCACCGTCACCACCACCACCATCGTAATCATCACCACCATCTTCACTACCATCATCATTGTCACCACCCTCACTACCATCAACACCATCTACACTTCTATTACAACGCCACCGCCACCATTACATCACCACCATCATCAATTCATCACCACCATTATCAATTCATCACCACCATTATCATCACCACCAACACCACCACCACCATATTTAAACATCATCATTATAATCATTAGCAACAGCAGCAGCAGTCTTTTCACGCCCCCACTGCAGGGGCTCCGGCCTTTCTTATGGATGGTTAAGGAAGATATACCGCGGCCCTTCATGCGGGCCCAATGAGGATTTGTGGGTGTTAACGACTGCAAATGCTGGACCAACGGCTTAACATACCGATGAAGCACCAAGGAGTGAGAGATTATAAATTTTCGGTGACCCATCCTGTGATAGTCATTATGACAGTTGTTTAGCAACAAAGATCGTGGGCCGCGGCTTTTTTTTATCCACTACGACACTCAGGCTTTGATAGATGGAATTGAATTGGAGGAATAGGTCATGGAACTCCACGCGGGTCCAGTGCGGATCGGTGGGTGTTACTACTGCAGAATCAGCCGGAACCGGCAGCTTGTTGTGTAGTTTATGAGATCTCAGTGTGCGGACAGCGGAAAGCGACTTTGTTTTTTATAATAATATTATAAAAAGGATAGATTTGTTTGTTTGTTTGCATCGAATAGACTCCGAAACTATTAGATAGATTTTGAAAACTCTTGCATCTACGGAAAACTACATCATATGCGGTGACCATAGGCTATATTTTATCCCGAAAAACACCATATAAAGGGATCAAAACGGTAGTGGAAGTTTGTATAGGGAATTACGTTACCATGGTAACCATAAATGAACAGTTCCCTAGGGAACACGCGGGCGAAGCCGCTGGTGGGAAGCTAGTAGATTATAATTCTAAGTAAGCAATTTATTTTTCAGCAAAGCGGTGCATACGAATGTTTCATATGCAAAACTAGACTGAAAACCGGTCGAGCACTACGTAAACATCTAACGGCTCAGCATACAGAGAAATTCAGTTGTAAAGGTTGTCCGTTCGTCACTAGAAATAGGTGAGTAAGTACTATTTAAATTACAAACTGAGTTATTAATAAACAAGGTTTAGCGTTGGAGTAAATTTACGCCAAGACTGCACTTAGTATTAGACAAAATTCATATTATTAAACACAGACTTGGCAAAGGTTAACCTAGTACGAGGTTCTACGGGAGTAATATATACTCCTAGAAAGTTATTATCAGCTAAAGCCCATTAAAATGACGAAGTATTATAGTACATAGGCATCCCCTAAGAAAGGTTTTTGATCAATTCTAACCCCAAGGGGATAAAACAGGGAATGAAACTTTGTCAATTTTAAACCGATCGGGCTGAGACTTTTCATGCATAAAGCTATTATGACGTCCCCTAAGAAAGGATTTTTATAAATTCCACTCCTAACGCGATAAAATAGGGGATGAAACTTTATTTCAGGTACTTTTCACGATATAATGAATAAATATTTCTTTAGAAATGCTGCCCAAAGTAACTTTACCACGCGGACGAAGTCGCGAGCAAAAGCTAGTTTAAATATAAATTGATTCCTTTCCAAAAAAATCTTTTTTTTTGTTGTTTATTTATAAAAAAATTAAAAAACTAAAAGCTATTTTAAGCTGTGATTATTTTAACAATATTTCGGGAATTATTCATAAATATTTTAATAATTCATAATTAATTTATCTCTTGCCTTTTGTGCTATCTATACTTTCTATTTTCATATGACGTCACGCGGGTGTTATTTAGATAATTTACGGGACTTTTAACTTTAATGATTTTATTATAGAGGTGTGGCGAGGGAGCACGAGAAATGGCATGCGGGTACTAAATATCAATGTCCACATTGTCCCAGTGAATTCGAGTAAGTATAACTTGTCGTCATTCATGTCCCCACTGTAGGGGATGGGCTATGACCCTTCACTCTGGCCCAAAGACGCAGCCTGGACCAACGGCTTCACGTTGCACGAAGCGCGGAGTAGTGAGACATAAAAAATTTTCGGTCTCCCATCCCGTGACTGACCCTTGCGAAAGTTGCTTAACATCAACGATCGCGGGCCGCGGCGCTTATCGACAGCGCATGTTTATATGTGTCATTACACACACAGACATGTGAGTAATGACCAGAGGTCGGAATTAGGTAGAGTTATTTATGTTCTTGCATCGAAATGTTGATAATAATGTGGACCTTCCCGGGATTTCTAATGGACAATCTCGTGTGGCCAACAATCTTACAACTAAATAATAATAACAACGTCAGAGATAGACAAATAAAACAAAGATAATTAACATAAAATTTTTATTAGTTTACATTAATTTACAATACAAATTTACAATTTGAGGCATATCCACTTTATTCTTTCGTTGTATGAAATCAGTGTAAGTACATGAATAACTCTACCTAATTCCGACCACTGGTAATAACACACATTAACAAAGGAACATTTTTATTTTTATATAATTAATAATTATTTTAAAGTTTTTTTTAGTTGATGTAATATTGTTTTTTTTTTTTTTTTTCAGTAAGCTGACTACGTATATGGGTCATATAAGAATCAAACACGTATCCGACTTTGTTTGCGAACTGTGCGGCTTTACGTTTGTCAGCAAGAAAGGGATAGATGTACATAAGAAGAAGAAACATAGACTGTCTGATAAAACTGTGAGTATTGAAGCGGATTTATCGATTCTCTGTCTCCAATTGTGGGCTCATTGACTAATTTCAAAGTATATCGTCGTCCCTCCGTCCTCGAAATCGTCCGATTTCAGGAATTATGTAACGTTTGAATTCGCAAACGCTTTAGGAACGAATAATTAAGAAACATAGTGTTACGGAGCGCAGCGGCGCGGTTCGTCTACGCGTTACTAGATGGCGTTGTGCGCCAGTGAATCGCGCTAACACTGTTGAAACTACGTGTGTCATATAGGTATACATCGAGTTAGCGGGAAAGGGACGGCCATTTGGGAAGAAAGGGACGGGTAGCCGCTTTAGAACTTTTAGGTAATGACACGAATATAGCGGTAGGGCTGAGGAGATTCCTAGAAGGTTCTAGGTCACTTAGAACATCGCCCGCGACTTCCACCGTGGAAGGCCTAAGCTACTCCTCACTACATAAGCTATCTGTCAGTGAAAGTCCCATTAAAATCGGTCCATCTGTTTCAGAGATTACCCGGTACAGACAGACAGGCAAAAAATGTTAAAAAAATATATATTAGGGGCCGTCCATTAATCACGTGAAGTTCGAAAGAGGGGGGAGGGATTCGTCAAAAATCACGAAATATCACAAGGCGGGTGGGGTGGGGGTTATGTAGTAATATATCACGTGTATTTAATTTTTCCTCGATGCGCGATTATAAAACCAAAAAGCGGCGTCAAAAATTAAGATTTTTTTGTTTTTTTTTTAATACACGTTATTTGCTTTAAGGCGGGAGGGGGTAGTCTTAACCTCACCATGTATCACCAATGGGGAGAGGGGGATCATTAAATGTAAAATAACTACAGTGTTATTACGAAAAAGATAAACACGCGTTGAACACGTGTTTAAAAATTGTTCTATTTGAGCATTGGTTAAGGCAAAACAACCCTTAAACATTGTTTAAAATTTAAACACATGTCATGTTGACACATGATAAGTTGTTTATGGAGTATCTTACCTTTCACAATATTTCACTATAGTTTTGACTTTGATAAGAATTATGTCTTTGAATTTAAATTAAAAATGATAATTTTAGATTAAATATTTTCATTTACAAAAATTATTAACTAGTGTGTTTAAAAGATATCTTTTTACGTCTAAAATTTATTATAAGTTTGTATACAGCGTGCATAGAATTGAACGTGTATGAACGAATGAAAGCCAGTAGTACGAATGTTTCTTTGCTTAGACAATGTTTAAAAATGAATTTGTAATAGGGAAAATTAGACATCATTTTAAACAGGGTTTATATTCTTAAACACAGTTTAGATAAACACATGGTAAAACACTGTTTAACGTCTCTTTTGTAATAACACTGCTAGTTTTTAATATTACAAACAGATACTCCAATTTTATTTATTTGTATGGATATACAGACAGTTGTTTATGTAACTGTCATATAAGAAGGGGTATTAAAACACGAGAGTCTGTTTATATATATAATAGGTTGACTAGAGTGTTTTAATACCTAAGTTATATGCAGTTTCATACACTACTTTATCTTCACTCATAGGAAATATTGAAATTAAACAAAGTAGGTAGGTTACAAGGAAGTAATTTTTTGGAATCTCGAATACAAACACAATCGGCAATAAATGTATGGAAAGCGCGGGAAATTAAGTTGAAACTGCGCATGCGTGCGCCATTTTTTCATACCCAGCTTAAAATCATAGACTAGATTAATGAAAAAAAAAATATAGCGGTACTATAATGAGTTTTTCAATGCAGTTGCTTATAAAGCGTCTTTCATCCATTGTAAATACCGAAAGTGAATCTTTAAACACGTGTTAAATAAAAATGTACTGAAATCCTTTACTGCACATGTGCTTAAAAATATTTTTTTAATTTTTTTTGGCCGAGCACCAAAGAAATTAAAAAAAAAATTGATGAAAATATGTCAAACTTTAGAGGCAAAAGTATTTCAAGGAGCCTAGAAATATCACGTTTAATTTTAACAAATAATTTTTACATTTAATACATACTTAGTTTTATTAACCTATATATTTGTTTTATTTCCTCGCAAAAAGCATTGAAAAATGTTGTAAGAAACTTGAGCGTAAAAGGTTTTTCGAATTCGTGCCAATGTAAACCCTCGTTACGCTCGTGTTTTCAATTTGGCCCTTATTCCGTATTCAGTAAAACCTTACTTTCCGCACTCGTATCTTAAATAACTATTATGGTACAGTTGGCGGTACTATAATGAGTTTTTTTTTATGTATAAATGTTTATAAAGTGCGTATTTATAGAATCGTCTTTGAATTAGTAATTCGAATTTTTCGATTTGAGTGTAGATACAATATATTTTTTATTATTGTCATCAGGTACCTTTGGAAGGTCCATATTGTTGCGTTTGTGACGTCACATTCGTATCAGAAGAAGCGCATTCTAGACATCTGAAGTTATCATCGAGACATAGTAGCGACAATGATCCGTGAGTTATACCAATATACTAGCTATTAAGTATTTTAAATTTTTTTAACACGATGGCTTATCCATACTTTCTATACGGTAGAAGATTTTTTTAATCACAATGAATAGCATAGTTTAATTGAATGTTTTAATAGTTTTTAATTAATGTAAAAGTTTACAATTCACAAAAAAAAAAAATATCGCAATTGATTATTTATGTAAAAAAAAAGTGTTAAACGATACTTATTTCAAGAGCGACTTATTCAAGAAAATTCTTATTGACTATTTTTTTATTATTGTTTATTTATATTAATACGAGGGTCAAACTGAAAGTTCTTAGAACTGGCCACTTATAAACAATATAATAAAAAAATAATTCTAAAATTTGAAAATATAACTCTTTGCCAATATTACTGAGTATATATTTCATTCATTTGTCATTTGTTTTACGATTTGGCGGCAAATTGAAAATTGTCTGTGTCACGTCATCATGAATTTAACACGAGAAAATTTTCGTGCAATGATTTTTTATGACTTTCGATGTCATTTAAGTCAACAAGAAAGTTATGATAGACTACGATTGGCCTTTCACGATGAAGCCCCATCTCGTGCGACTGTTTACAACTGGTTTAATGAGTTTAAACGTGGTCGCACTAATCTCACTGATGATTTACGTGAGGGACGGCCTTCTACGGCGACGACTGAAGATAACATCTGTGTTGTGCGGCGTATGATAGAGACTGACAAAAGAGTGACCTATCAACAGATTCGGACAAGCTTAGGCATCGGTATGAGTCAAGTGCACAAAATCCTCCACGAACATTTAGCGGTCAGGAAGCTTTGCGCCCGGTGGATACCTCATAATTTGACTGAGGCTCAAAAACTCCATCGTGTGGATTGGTGTCGTAAAATGATTGAAAGATTTAACGGAGGTGACTCAAATGCTGTGTTCGACATACTAACAGGTGACGAAAGCTGGATTTACTGTTATGATCCTAAAACCAAAAGACAATCTGCTCAGTGGGTGTTTCCTTTCGAGGAGTTGCCAACTAAAGTGAAGAGAGATCGAAGTGCGGGAAAAAAAATGGTGGCCTCGTTCTTTGGAAGGATAGGTCATTTTGCAACAATTGTGTTAGAGGATCAAAAAACAGTTTCTGCAGAATGGTACACTACCAATTGTTTGCCACTTGTCTTGGAAAAAGTTCGAGAGAAACGACCTCGCAGTAGGATCCTCCTTCACCACGACAACGCCTCGTCGCACACCGCCAAGCGAACGATCGACTATTTGGCGACATCAAACGTTGAATTACTGGGTCACCCGCCGTATAGCCCCGACCTCGCGCCTTGTGATTTTTATTTATTTCCAAAAATTAAAGGAAAGCGGTTTATGAATGCTGAAGAAGCGGTGGCTGCGTATCGCGATGCCATTGAAGAGACCCCTAAGGACGAGTGGGCAAAGTGCTTTTCCCAGTGGTTCCATCGCATGCAGCGGTGTATTGACGTGAATGGACAATATTTTGAAAAGATATAATAAAACTAATAACTGGCTAATGTAATCAGTTTTTGATTTTCTAAGAACTTTCAGTTTGACACTCGTAATACGTTAACTAGAATTTTTGAATTTTTCTGACTCGGGTTCATTTTGTTGAAAAATAAACTTTTATTTTTAAACCTGTTGAATACAAAATCAATTTATCTCTTTTAGAAATTAACTCAATAATATCGATATTTTGTATATATATTTATTACCACATCACTAAAAAATATAAACGTTATCGTATCCATGCTATATGAAAAAAACTACTTAACATATAAATAGTTGTTCTTTTTTATTTACAATTAATTGAGATTAAAGTTTTTGTATTTGGTTGTACCTCTTAACTGACACGCATATAAAGTCACTGTATATGTACAAGGATTATCCACATATACAGCCGCGCGCATAAATAAGTTGATCTTATAATAATAATTCTTTATTCATACCAAAAATAAACATTAACGAGGAAGTATTAAAAAAAAGAATGCACTAAAAAAGCACCTCCACTAGATGGCGACTCTAGCAAAAGTTGATTTTTGCAGGAAACGAATGGAACAAAGACAGTCATTTGCGTTCCTTTTAACTAACATATTAAAAAACTGAAATCGGAAAAGTTCGCAACTTAGATATCAATACAAATACGAAAAAATACAAATAGAATATGAGTTGTTTATTGAGTTTTGAAAACTAATTTACTTTTAAACTTGAAAGAAAATCAAGCATGTACCGTAGCGTCATCTAGTTTGATTTCGGGAACTAATGTTTTTTTCTTAATACTTCCTCATTGAAAATGTTAAATGATAGATTTAAATATTAATTGATAGATAGAGTATATAAGGTTATAGAGGATATAAGTCACAACTGACACTAATAGATTATACAAATAATCTGTATGTAGAGATTTAGTCACTTTCCCTATGTTACCTTTAGTAATAGCACAGTAGTTTATAATTGATAGGTAATGTTAGCGATGTGCTCAAGGTATTTTTGTATTTTTATCTTATATTTAAAAATGGAGGTACTTTAAATGTCATAACTGCCATACTGTAATTTTGTATTGAGTCAGTCTGCTATTATCCGCGCCAAGTGTAAGACATATATTTTAACGTGCTGTACAATTAGTTATATTTTTCTTCAAAAAGTGAATAAACTGTATATTTCAACCATTTTGTGGCGTATTATTACTAGCAACAACCAGTTACAAGCTACGGCTATTACACTAAGTAAATCTAAGTTTATTTTCATTAATGATGTCACAACAAACCTTTTTATACTCTACTTTTAATTAGTTTAATAAAGATTATTTTGAATTGACCCTATTCGTTGTTTTTTAGCAATCGTATAAGGAACGACTCGCAGAGTATAAACACGGAACGCAACGGACGCGTAATGAGGAAGATAGAACGTAGACCGGTCGTTAATCCTAAAGACCCGAGTGATCGGGACAAGAGACCTGAGCCCGGGGGACCTGTCACGTGTGAACAGGTCAGTATGTTTTGTTTAACTATGTTTCGTCTAGAGCCCTTTTAAAGTTGCCGAAGTAAATGCCTTACGGGTAGGGTTGCCAGTAGTCTAATTGTGACATTTCAAAATCTATCGCATACCCTTTTAAAGGTATAGCGATTGTGATAACGTTTAATAGATCTATTATATCTATCTATCTATAGATTTATTGGGGTAAAAACTGAAAATCAGTGCTTTGCTCTTTGAGTAAATACACAGAGTTTTCGCCCATTTGCATCGCTGCGGTACACATAATGTTTGATTGTCCTGTTTTAGTTTCTAATATTGTGTAAAATCCAAATTGTAAAATTTTGTGTATGCATGATGCAAATAAAGAATTTATCTATCTATCTAGAATCATGTAACGTTTAAAGTCGCAATGACGATTTGAATGAGAATGCGTTTGTGGAACTAGTGCTACTCGGCGGCAAACGCTCTCTACATATTCTAGGTACTATTCTTTAAATAAGTAAATTTTTGTCAGGGGTGTCCCGAAAACGCCATGTTCTGTCATAACGTGTCTATGTCGTCGCGCCCCTCTGGAACTACATAATATAATTCTATGTTTGCATGAGGTTCAATTCTCTAAGTTCTGATATGTGTTGAAGGGCGTGACGTCACGCGCGGTTCACGGTCACGTGATAACTTATATGAAATTTTGTTTTTTCATAATAACATTTTTTAAGAAATATTATAAACAGAGGTCGGAATTAGGTAGAGTTATTTATGTACTTGCATCGAAATGTTGATATGAATGTGGACCTTCCCGGGATTTCTTTATTTCTTCTTTCTTTCATTGATGTAAGTTTGGCAACGTCATGCGTGCAGTAGTTTTGTAAAAGTAAATAACTTTTTATTTAAAAAATCACGCGATTTTTTCTGCTCTTTAAAATTAATCTCGGGATTTGAGGCATATCCACTTTATTCTTTCGCTGTGTGAAATCAGTGTAAGTACATGAATAACTCAACCGAATTCCGACCACTGATTATAAATACAATTAGCTTAAAAGTATGATTATCTGTAATAGTATATTAAGTACATATATATATTTATTTTCATTTACTGTCGACATCTTTATTATTGTGTATTATATTATTATAGTGTGGTATACAACTTCGTGACTTAAGATTATACGCACAACACTTTAGAAGAGCTCATCCGGATAAGAATCGGACCAAATATCCGGCGATGAAGACCCCGTGTATGTGCGAGCAGTGCGGCAGGATATTCCAGGTAAGTAGACAGAGACGGAGAACCAAATGTAAGGGGATCTAGACGCATATGATAGATATACACTCTGTTTCCGTATAGAGATGAATAATTTTTGTTTTCTTAATAAAAAATGCTTAAAAAATACCCATTTTGGCACTCTGAGATGGGACTCGAACCCGTGACTTTTCGTGAGACAGGCGAATGCTCTAACCAAGAGGTTCCCAAAAATTTTTTCTTGTAGACCATTTTAAAAAATGTACTGGTTTCGGTGGACCCCGTGCTGCTACATTTATACCATATTCCCAAAATTCGTCCAAAATGTGAAGATTTAACGATGGAAATTGGGTCCTATTTTTATTTTACGCCAACGTAGACCACCGTTGAATCCCTCGTGGACCCCTGGGGGTCCACCTGGACAACTTAAGGAATCACTGACTCTAACCATTGAGCTACCGAGGACTTAACAGGATCAACGAACTCTCAAGTTACTTTTTCGCTATTACAGCGATTTTTATAGCATTTTTCATTATTATATTTTTATCAAAAATATAATAACTTTTATTTGTTCATCCGTCAGTTAGTTTATTGAAGAATATTAATCACGTATTTTTTATTTGATGCCTAATCAATAAATTACGGCGTTAAATTCAGTTGTAATGTCGTATGACGTCACGCCTTTGTACGTTTTCTAGTTAGTGACGTAACAAGCCCCCCATTTCTCAACTTTAAGGCCTATTATTTAAGCCATTTCTTGTTTAATTGAATTAAAAATATATACGTAGTGAAAGAGGTACCAGGTGACGGTAAATTCAGTTGAAATGTCGTATGACGTCACGCCTTTGTACGTTTTTTACTTAGTGACGTAACGGGCCTCCGAATTCTCAACTTTAAGGCCTATTATTTAAGCCATTTCTTGTTTAATTGAATTAAAAATATATACGTAGTGAAAGAGGTACCAGGTGACGGTAAATTCAGTTGAAATGTCGTATGACGTCACGCCTTTGTACGTTTTTTACTTAGTGACGTAACGGGCCTCCGAATTTTCAACTTTAAGGCCTATTATTTAAGCCATTTCTTGTTAAATTGAAGCAAAAATATATACGTAGTGAAAGAGATATGTAACGCCGGGTGACCTATCTATTGTCTTATTTTAAAATGTATAACTTTGAATTTGTCTTTAAAAGATATTCACCAACTTCGCTCTCCAACTATCACACATGCTACCGTGACTTTTTGAAAGTTACTGAATGAGCGATAACGTCTATTTATCTGAGCAAAGTGATAGTTAGAAATATCTTAGAAAGCTATTGGGAAATGTCAAACGAAATGAATAGTCTGTGACATTTGTATCATTCAAATCATTCGTTCCCAAAAGCGCTTGTGACTTTATAAGTTAATGAAAAATGAAATTAAACAAGCACTTTTGAATCGTCCAAAAATATTTTTCCCCTACCACTTGTTCAGGACGTCTTTTAGCTGACAAGAAGAACAAGCGAAAGAAACTTACCAGCTCTTTATCATAAGTAATGAAATTTATATAAATCATGTGATTACCAAAATAATATGTATTATCACAATAAAAAATACAACTTTCAAAGTCTGTAGGACATAGGTTGTACATATAATTAGTCGTTATAGAACAAAGCGATGGCTATTAATTACATGCATTGCGGTCCTTAAAATAATCATCAACTTTATAATTGCCTTTACTCATATGTATATTCTTTACATGAATTTTAAATTTATTTATGGGTAGGTCAATTACATTTTGTGAAACTTTATTGAACATAGCAATGCATTTACCCAGAAATTATCCTCTGGTTTTTTGAAATCTGAAGCTTGGAACGGCAAGTTTATTTTTATTTCTTGTGTTGAGATTATGAACACAATTCCATAAGTCACTGTCACAACCGGTATACGTTTGAAAGGGATTGTGGTAGATTTTTAAAATTAGATAGTAGGTTTGATGATAGTGTATAAAAAATAAACTATTTAAACCGGCAGCCTATTTTCGTCAGATAATAGAAAAATATTAGAAACGCTATTTTTTTTTTACTTCAATTCAACAAGAAATAGCTTAGATAACAGGCATTAAAGTTGAGGAGTGGGAGCTCGCTACGTCACAAGTACGTAGAGAATGCACGAAGGCCTGACGTCATGTGATATTTTAATTCAATGTATTAGAGTAAGATCCCAGGGCTCCCAGGCGTTACCTATTTTCGAAGTAACGAATTTTACGGTATAGACTTTTACTTGCAGCCCTGGGAGCTTAGACTATCGGTCAGTTGCACAAACGTCCATTAAGGTTTAATGATGCCTGTTGCCGACAGCCTTACCATGTTTTTGATATATTATTACTGGTTTTTAATTTATATTTTTTTTACTTTTTGACTTTGTCAATGTATTCTCAATGTATCTTGCTTTTGTACGTTGGTCAACAATAAATCTTTCTCTGTGCTATAAATATATATTATTAAACGATCTACAGTCCTCTGTGCTTGCTGTCGATTACAATGCCTTTAAGGTCTAATGAATGTCAAATTTGTATGGTAATGTCGCTTTAAACTAATGACAATTTTAATGGAAGTTTGTGCAACTGGCTGCATATCACCGTAATTTATTGATTAGATTAAAAAAAGTGTTTATTGTTTTTCAACAAATCTACCTGACGGACGAAAAAAGAAAATTATAGCATTAATGAAAAATGCTTAAAAAATCCATTTTGTTCCTGGTACTCTGAGATGGGATTTTTTTAAACATTTTTCATTAAGAATATTTTCATATATATAATATAATATATATAACTAGCTTTTGACTGCGACTTCGTCCGCGTGGTAAAGTCACTTTGAGCAGCATTTCTGGTGAATATTTATTCATTATATAATACATTTACATCCTCCATCATCCCTTATTTTATCCCGATGGGGGTTGAATTTGTCAAAATACTATTTAAGCGGACGTCTTCATCATTGTAACTCTAATCTTTCATTACAGTTCAGTAAGTCGAAAATCTAAAACGATTTACATAAACTTTTATCCCCTGTTTTACCGCCTTAGGGTGGAATTTATTAAAATCGTATCTTAGGGGATGCCTACGTCACAGTAGAATTGATAGAATTGTTTAGAATTGATCAAAGTTTCATACAAACTTTCATCCTCTATTTTATCCCCTTGGGGGTAGAATAGATCAAAATCCTTTCTTAGGGGATGCCTACGTCATAACATCTACCTGTATGCCGAATTTCAGCCCGATCCGTCCAGTGGTTTGGGCTGTGCGTTGATAGATCACTATGTCAGTCAGTCGCCTTTGAGTTATATATATATATTTAGATATTTAGTCGTGACCCCTACTACTGTATTTAATCCGTGGACCCCTGTATTTAATCCGTGGGAGAGCCACGCTTCGGCATGAATGGGCCGGCTCGACCGGAGTGATACCACGGCCTCACAGAAAACCGACGTGAAGCAACGCTTGCGTTGTGTTTCGTCGCGTGAGTGAGGGTACCGGAGGCCCAACCCCTTCCTATTCCCTTCTCTCTACCCTCAACCCTTCCCTCAAAGGCCGGCAGCGCGCTTGTAGCCCCTCTGGTGTTGCAGGTGTCCATGGGCGACGGTAATCACTTACCATCACGTGATCCGTCTGCTCGTCTGCCCCCTATCCCATAAAAAAAAACTACATTGGATTTAAACCTTAATATAATTTCACTCTCATTCTAATTATTAATTAAATTTTTAGAGCATGGCTCTCCTAAAAGATCACATGTGGGTGCACACCGGTGAAAAAAGATTCAAATGCTCGTCCTGCGATAAGAGTTTCACGCAGAAAACTAATCTCGTGTTCCACATGAGAGTGCACAGTGCACAAAGGCCTACGTACGAGTGTCCACTGTGCGGGAAACACTTCGCCTTCTTCAATAACAGGAGGCGGCACATGTTCGTGAGTATAGTGGTTTATTTTTTGAATTTGGAACGTTAGCCTTCTCCAATAAGGAGAATTACGGAGTACAGAGTTTTGTTTTTGGATTTGGAACGTTAGCCTTCTGTAATAAGGAGAGTTGGTGAGTGTACGGTGGTTTGTTTTTTTTGAATTTGGAACGTCAGCCTTCTTTAATAAAGAGAGTAAGAATTCTTGAATAACGAATATTAAGCTCAACTCAGTGTAGTTGGTATCACTAGCAACATTTTGTAAAAAAACAGACATTTTATGTTCCTTCCTTCTTACGTCCAAATATACAGTAATGATGTACAGATATACCCAAATATACAGTAATGATGTATTATTGTATAAAATTACACGGCACAGACCTTTTTTATGAATGGTATCGAAAAGAATAACGCGGGGCCAGTGCGGATTTGTGGGTGTTAACGAGCCAGATGCAGCCCGGACCAACGACCTAACATTTCGAAAAAAAAAAAATACCGGTCACCCATCCCGTTCCAGGCCTACGAGAAAGTTGCTTAACTTTTAAAATTTTGCAATTCTACAGATCCACACCGGCTTGAAACCCTTCAAATGTGATACGTGCGGTAAATGTTTTACTACTTCGGGGGAGCAGAGAGCTCACGTGGAACATGTACATTTGAAGAAACCGTGGCCCAAACGAGCTAGAGGCCAGAGACAATCTAGAGATATGCAAGAGGACTGGCATAAATGCGCCATGCAGCATATGGAAGATTGAAGTTTAACAGCTTAGTTTTAAGGTCGTATTTTATCTGGCAGCTTTTTCTTCCGTAGCCTTCCTTGTCGCTCAGAACCTTTTACTAGACTGAGATAGATATCTTGCTGTTTATAAACTTGAGTTATTTAAAACGCTTTTCATGATATACAGCCCTTTTACGTCCCTTAGGGTCTCAGGCCTTCCTTATGGATGGTTAAGGAGGATTGGAAATGACCCTATACGCTTTAACTAACACGAAGTGCGAGATAATAATTTTTCGGTCACCCATCCCATGCCCGACCCTTGCGAAAGTTGCTTAGCAACAACAAAATTTTCGTGCGTGACGCCAAAATAAATTTTGCCAACGGATATTCTGTCATCACTTCAATTTGTAGATATCGAACGAATATAGTTTCGTCCACTTATTATTTTTTCGCCCAATTTATTATTTAACTCTGATAATTTCAATTTAAGTTGCTGATAGTAGTTGTTAGCAGCTTATTTAAAGTATATTTCTGACTTTTAGTAACTCATAATTATCGGCATCTTAGTACATTTTTCGGAAATATAATTTAACACCCCATGGTTATGTATTAAAGTATCTTGTTAATAGTCGCCCATATATTATTTTGTCGTCCGATTAATAATTCTCCATCAAATTTTTTTAGGGGCCGTCCATTAATCACGTGAGGCTCCAAGGGGGGGGGGGGGGGGGTGTATTCGTAAAAAAAATCAAGGATGTAGTAATATCACGTGTATTAATTTTTTCCTCAAACGCGCGATTACTAAACCGAAAAGCGACGTCAAAAATTAAGATCTTTTGTTTTTTTTTTTAATACACGTGATTTGGTTGAAGGAGAGAGGGGGTAGTCTAAAACCTCACCATGTATCACCAAGGGGGAGGGGGAGGGGACAAAAAATGTTGAAAAAAATATCACGTGATTAATGGACGGCCCCTTATTTAAAAAAAAATTGCTGGCAAGCGCAAGTCGGACTCGTACCATTATCCATAAAAAACGCAAAAAAATCGAGTTAAATACATTTCGTTGACTGTTACTCGTAAATTGGTAGAGCCAAGTTAAATGTGATTTTTCATATTAAATTCGTTATATATAAATATCAATAATGTAACGTTCGAGTTTCTAACAATAACCGTTTAGTTGGTAGGGGGGGGGGGATATTTGACTCTAATGAAAATTGAGCACTTTGAACTTCCCACACCCTTAATGTCTTTGTGTGACCTTACCGACGATAACCTTAGCAATGGAAGATAAAAAAAAAAAATTACATGTAGGGGAGGAACCCGAAAATATTTTTTTTATAAATGATTTTTGTGTAAATTTCACCGTTTACGCAGCGCACTAATGGGAAGCTTTAAAAAAGTAAAATATTTTACCGTTTTTGTAAAAATTTTCATTGCTACTCTTCTATAAATTATAGCGTGATGTTATATAGCCTATAGTTTTCCTCGATAAATGGAGTATTCAACATAAAAACAAAATTCAATACGTTCCTGAGATAAAAGAGTTCAAACAAACAAACTCTTCAGCTTTATTATATATAGATTTACGGAAATTTTATAATAAATTTTCAATTACATTCTTTTGAAAAATTTTTTTTATTAAAAATTATTGACCGTTTTTAAAAGCCTTATTTTAAAATCTAGCGTAATCCCTTTCAAAGGTAAAGCGATTTATGTAATTATGTAACGTATATATTGAGGGAGTATTTAAAAAAAACAAAACACTCTAAATACACCTCCACTAAATGGCGACTCTAGCAAAAGTTGATTTTTGCAGGAAACGAATGGACCAAAGTCATTTCCGTTCCTTTTAACTAACATATTAAAAAACTGAAATTTTCAAAGTTCGAAACTTAGAAATCAATACAAATACTAAAAAGTACAAATAGAATATGAGTTGTTTATTGAGTTTTGAAAATTAATTAACTTTTAAAATGAAAACCGGAAGGGTTGTCATGGAGAAATCGAGAACGTACTGTAGCGACATCTAGTTTGATTTCTGGAACGAATGTTTTTTTTTAAATACTTCCTCATTCTAAATAACTATATCGTTTTTCAATATCTTTCAAAAAACGTCGTAAACGCAATCGTTGTAGCGTGAAGTCCGTGAATAACATTCAAGCGTCAAATTGGAAGGGATTACGATAGTTTTTAAAATAAGACAGACCCTGTTTAGGATTATGATAAAATTTAAGCTCGATCGAATGAATGATTCATGTTGGGCGTTGTTCTTATGAACTGAATTAAACTTACTGAATGGTTCACTAATGTAGGGCACGTGATAGTATAGAAATTAAAACCCCAGGAAGCGGAAAAAAACAGTCGTTGTCGCCATTTTGTTTTATATACACCGATGTAATTTGAATTATAGCAAAAATTTAAGCATATGTAGCCAAATCTTATATTTAATTGTAACAAGACATACTTGAATCTTTTACAGTACCTTTAATTTTAATACTCTAAATTATAACCTTATTTAATTATAAGTAACGTTACTTTACATTTGGCTGTACGAGCTTAATCCATTTGCCTGTAATTGAACAAAAAAATATTTTGAAAATCAAAGAGATGTTCAGTCAGCCATACCCTTAGAAGTTTTATTTTCAATTATTATGCAATAATTGTCAGAATCAGTATTAGTGTTAATATTATAAGGATATATAGCATGTAGGAGAGTTTAAAAGATCTCGCTTTAAATCACGATTGATATTTAGTTTTAATGACAATTGGATTTTTTTTTAAATAAAATAATAAAGACTTTTTTATTAGACGTAAAAAATATTGTATTTAATAACCACAAATTATTTATATAATTTTTAATTTGGATTGTAATATATTATTTGAACGAGTTTGTAATTTATTGTAAGTGATATATATGAAACTTAAAGATATTGATGATTTATTACCAGTGGTCGGAACTAGGTAGAGTTATTCATGCACTTACACTGATTTCATACAGCGAAAGAATAAAGTGGATATGCCTCAAATCCCGAGATTAATTTTAAAAAGCAGAAAAAAATCCCGTGATTTAAAAAAAAAAAGTTATTTACTTTTACACAATTAAAACTACTGCACGCACGACGTTGCCAAACTTACATCAATGACATCGGATGTCCAAAGTTGCAAAATACCAATACTCTACCTAATTCCGACCTCTGTTTATTACTCTTGAATTAGTATTTGAATTAAATTAAAATCAATTGTTTTGAGCTGCATGTCACGTGACAAACGTTAATCTAAAATGTGTGACGTCATTCCAATCTGTCAACTGTCAGTGTCATTGTCAAAACTCGTGAAACTAAACTATAAAATAATCTAAATCATAAAGTTGTGAATTAGAATAAAAAGATGTATTTATTAATATATCCAATAAACCGTACGATTGCCTGTTACTGTTAAAATAAGTATAAAAAAGATTGCTGGACATAATGTCCATGCATTAAAGTGCATGGTCGATTTGGCGCCGAATTCAATGGTCAGACCTTTGTATAATGAGGGAGTATTAAAAAAAAAACGAAAGCACTAAAAAACCACCTCCACTGGATGGTATTTCTAGCAAAAGTTGATTTTTGCAGGAATCGAATGGACCAAAGCCAGCCATTTCCGTTTCTTTTAACTAAGATATTAAAAAACTGAAATTCGAAAAAGTACAAATAGAATATGAGTTGTTTATTGCGTTTTGAAAATTAATTAACTTTTGAAAATTAAAAAACATGAAAGAAACCGGAAGGGTTGTCATGGAGAAATCAAGAACGTACCGTAGCGACATCTAGTTTGATTTCGGGAACTAATTTTTTTTTAAATACTTCCTCATTCTAGACTCTTGTATAATTATGTGGAAAATCATTTTTTATTAACACTTGTAGTTTCATTAATATATTTTATAAATTTTGCATTGAAAAATATTTTTAAGAAAAATGCTTTAAAAATCCATCAGCCATTACTTTCGGAAATTGGAAAAACTACACTCACTGTAGCGAAAAGTAACGGGCGCTTGAAAAATTCGTCTCAATGGTTAAAGCGGTCGCCTGGTAAGCGAAAGGTCGAGTCATCAATAATTTTTCATTAAAGATGTACACTTTGATTTTAAAATTTTTTGAAAAATTGTCAATAACTCTACTATAAATATTGCTTTGTGATGTGGATATAAAAAAGTATGTCTTTTTATAATTTAGGTATTTAGATTAATTTAAGTTATTCTAAATACATTAATAAGCATGTAGTAGGAAGCTAGTTGACATAGACTTGATGAAATGATGATATTATTTATATTTATATAATATTAAGATGATGAGAAAGTACTCTTATGAAAAGAAACTTGTTGTTTTATTTAATGCCGTAAGACTTGATTCCTTTATCAAAATGAAATTAAAACAAAAACTTTTCGGCGCGAATCTGTAAGACTCGTATGGGTCCGCGCATTTTATTGACTAGTTATTTTCTTGCAACTTTCCCCGCGTAAGTTATAACCTATGTGACCCACGTATGATTTAGCTTCCCACTGGTGAAAGTGGGAAGCTACATCATACGTGGTGGTTTTTTTTTAAATCGGTCCAATGGTTTTGGAGCCTGTTCGATGCAAACAAACAAACACATATTTCCTCTGTATAATTAATAAATATTAAACAACATCGCATACGTTGCTCAGATTAAAAAATGAAATGGAGTATCTGAGATAACCACAACCCGAGGCAATATAGAAAATTCCTCTTTCTATATTGTCCCGACCGAGAATCGAACCCGGAGCCCTGACATAGGGACACCTTTAAACCGGCGTGCGTGCCACTGCTACGGAGGTTGTATTAGTGTAAATAGCGTAGAAACTAATAGTTAGGGAAAGATGATAGTCATAGTCAAAAAAAAGTAACGAAAAATTAAGCAGGGAGCTTAATTTTTCGTTACTTTTTTTTTATAAAAAAAACCTTTATTCTATTATTCGTAAAACATGGCCTTGTTTCTTATTTGCATGAGCGAGTAACGAAATTTTGATGGGATACTACGATCTTTAAAAAACTCTATTTTCATTCGCTTTATATTTCTACTAAGGCAGCCTATTTGTTGGCAATGTCTGCGCTCCTCTAGTATAATAGTTTCGTGTGTATGGTCTAAGATCCCACTGTTTAAATCGTGAAAAATAAGTTTTATCAAAAAAAATATTTAAGCAGTGGGTTTTCGTACTACCTTTGCGATGTAAACAGGAAAGAGAAGAAAAAAAATGCCTAGTGCCTTGATGAAAACTATTGTAGTACCAATAGTAAAAAACAAAACAGGGGATGCCTCCGATATTAACAACTATCGACCTATCTCACTAGCAACAGTTTTAGCAAAAGTTCTTGATTCACTGTTGGACCGTCAGCTCGGTAACCATTTAGATTTGCATGATGCGCAGTTCGGGTTTCGCTCTAAGCTATCCACTGAAAGCGCAATTCTTTGCTTAAAACACACGGTCAGTTATTATACTAGTAGAAATATACCTATATATGCATGTTTCTTAGATTTATCGAAGGCATTTGACCTGGTATCCTATGACCATTTATGGTCCATGATGGCCCACGATACGACTATGCCACCAAAACTTGTTAACGTGTTTAGATATTGGTATGAAAATCAAACAAATTATGTAAGATGGTCCGGCTCGACGTCGGATTTGTATGAGTAGGAGTGTGGAGTAAGGCAAGAGGGAATAACTTCACCAAAGCTCTTTAATCTTTATATGAACCGACTTATCGTTGAGCTCAGTGACTGTGGTCTCGGCTGTTCAGTCGATGGACATTCTTTTAATAATATTAGTTACGCAGATGACATGATCTTGCTGAGTCTTTCGATTGGAGCCCTCAGAAAGCTGCTGCAATTTTGTGAACAGTACGCGTTGGCCCATGGTCTCAGGTATAATGTTGATAAAACAGTTATCATGGTATTTACGACACGTAATAAAGCTGTTACTCAAATTCCGCCCGTTAAATTAAATGGTATGCTATTAAGTAGAGTCTCGCATTTTAAGTACCTGGGCCACTGGGTCACTGAAGACCTGTCAGATGATCTAGATATAGAAAGCGAGCGCAGGGCGTTGGCTGTCAAGTGCAACATGCTGGCCCGTAGATTTGCGCGATGTAATGAAGAAGTCAAAGTAATATTTAAAGCATACTGCCAGTCGTTTTACTCGTGCAGTCTATGGGTCAAGTACAAGCGAAAGTCATACAATGCCTTGCGCGTTCAGTATAATAATGGGTTCAGGATTCTGTTGAGGCATCCGCGATTCTGTAGTGCATCACGCATGTTTGCGGACGCCATAGTTGATGACTTTTACGCTATCATTCGTGAGAGAGTTGCATCGTTGATGCGCAGAGTCCGTGGTGCCACTAATGGTCTCCTGAACGTAATTGCAGACCGCTGCGACGGTCCGATTTTGAAACATTGGATGATGGTATACATGACCCATTTATCTATTAATAAATAAGTGCTACCAGATATACTAACATAGTTTTCTAAAGTTTTCGTTTACTATCAAATCTATGGACTTTGTCTGAAAATATTTTTTTTTATTATTATTATTATTATTATATACTTCTGTCTTTGTGTATCTCAGATTAGACTGAATAGGCTAGATCTCTTAATCTTTAATAAAAAAACAACACGAACCCGCCTAAACTCTTAAAAGTTTTAGTGCGCACAACATATTTATATTTTTAAGTTATTTCGAGATTTTATTAAAATGAAATTAAGAACACGATATCCAATAAACTATTATGAACCGAAGGCGCCGTCGTTCGACGATTACGTCTGTAAGAATATTAGCTTACTTTTTTTTTGTAAAAATAAAATCTCTCATATTTCTAAAATCAATAATTGTATGAATCAAACAATACTTATGAAAATTATTTTGTATCAAAGTTTTATTAGAAACGAATGAAGTCTTAGTAATAGGGTCCAGTGTAACCCTATAAAACGCACATTGTATTATTATTTGATAATCTCAAGGAAATAACTAATAAAAAAATATTACTTTTTCTTTAAGATTTTTACCTAAGAATACTCGATATATTTTAAATATGGGAAAAGGGTTAGCAGATTCTTTTTCTAACATTAAGGGTGCAGGTGGTCAAAAAGGCAAAAATGAATCTTATATTTTTTTCTCAGATTGTGACAAGTGCGCTGATTTCGTCTATGAGTATTGTTCGATCCATGGCTCTTTACTGGTGATACCAGACGATAAGGTAATAAAAATCTATACTTAGAGGAATTACGCTTGCAAAGTCGCGGGAAAACAGCTATATTATATAAACCAAATAATTGATAGATACGGCTGTACGTTAGTTTGCCACAATACTTCAAATTTGTGCAATGGATTTTGACCTTTACTTCAATGCGTTAAGATTTAAAATCGAGTGGTGAAATTTGGCAGTTTTGTATAATCTAACGCATTTTCAACCGTTATACCAAATATAAACATAAAAATAACATCGAATATAAAATGATCACACAAATAAAAACACTGATCACACTCATTTTAAATAAAAAACACTCCAAAAATATGGTGTTATAACATCCGGCTTCTCGGAAGGGACTATTAAGATTATGTCCTTGTTTTTACAGTATATACTGTAGGTACTCTAATGGTGGAATCAGCAGTAGATCTGGATGGCGCGAAATACCGATATAATTCTTTAACCTCTTGATTTTATTTGCAAATAATATACATAAAATCACTTACAAATAAATTCTAAGATACTGACTCTTTGCCGCTCTCGATCAGAAAAAAAAAAGATTATCAACCAGCAAAACACGAACACGCGAATTCGAATACGGAAAAAGTTATAATTCAAAATATTAACGTCCAGCATTGACCATAAACCGTCCGGAGAGTAAACCTACGTATAGTGATGTGCACAGACGTTACATGCTCGGGCTGCCCGGCGTTACAATACTTAGTCTATTTTAAAACAACTTTTACAATGTGTTTCTGCTTTCTAGGTATATCCTAAAGCCAATTATCCACCATATGTGCCTCGAGCTGCCCTAACTATACCAAAGGTATTCCTACACCTCGCTCCGTCACATATACCAGGTATTTAACTATTTATTATATTTGCAATTATAAATATATTTTTGTTTGATTTAATACATGAAAATAGTCTTATCACATTATCGATACTGAACTTAAGACCGTCACTTTATCGATAAATATATTGAAACTATAGCTCGGTCACAAAGAGTATCTTGTGCAAAGGTCAATGACAGACACGGATGAGTTGTTTATTGACTTTTGAAAAATAATTTAATATACTTTTTTTTTTATTATCCATATAACTCAACATTTACATCTTTTCCAAAAATTCATGGAATAAATTGATAAACCAAAACTTATTACAAAAACATTTTGGAGATTATTAACAAATTTTTCAATGATAAATAAATAATTTACAGTGGAACCTCTATAACTCGAACCTCGTTAAGTCGTAATCCTCAGTAAGTCGAAAATCCTTTATAACTCGAACAAAATGCTATTGCCCTATGAGGTATTGATAGTATATATTTATACTTTGTTATGAAACAAGATATAAAAAGAATTAAAAGATGATAAATCAAATTAAATAATAATATTTATTTACATTAAACAAAAAAAAATAAAATAAAAGGGACGAGGTAATTAGTGAGGTGAAAAGTGTAGAAGTGTGAGTGACAGTGTCAGTGTAGGTGAAGGGGCGTGGGTCAGCGGTGAAATTCTGTTGATGATGTACTTCAGCAGTCTTGAGGGGCGTCTGGATCCGGAGCGTAAATTCGGCGAGGCGTAGTCTCTCGATGCGTCGAACAGGAGATTCTTCGGCAGCCAAGAACTGAGAGCGTAAATCGGTGAGGAGTAGTCTCGATGCGTCGAACAGGGGATTCTTCGGCAGCCCAGAACTGAGCAGCAGCTCGGGCCTAAGGCGTATACTCGCAGACAGCCTCCAGGAGAGGCAATTTTGGTCTAAGATTGCAGGGGTGAAGTAGCGAAGGAGATTATAGTGGAGTATTGAATTGTTGTCGTCTAGTTAAAGCCAGAAAGATGTCATGAGACTTTGAGACCGTAACTTTGAAGAGTTCCCGGGGCAGTCGGCCCTGGGAAATAGGCCTTTTAAGAATTTAGCTAGCTCTGTACGAGCTCCAAAAAGCTAACTTGGCAACTGTTGCCGTTGAAGTGATCACGAACTATTTGGGCGAGGCTTTATATACCTGAAGACAAACTCAAATTTGGAAATAAATGATTTCAAATTAGAACCCTAAAAATTCAAAAACTACAGAGTTTCAATGCCTAAAACTGACAAACAATGAGTCAATTTTCATGAAGAGTAATATAACCATAGCAACGAAGAAAAACTTTGATGTCAATTCTGTCAAAACAATTAAAATTAGCGATAATTTGTGTTATAATTTGTAAATAAGTGCTTTAATATGATTAGAATTGGTAATATGTATAAAGAAAAACTATGAAAAGTACAGGTAAGGGTTCACATTCGTATAAGTAGACAAAAACAGATGATGAAAGTTCGTAAAGGTTTGGATAAGTTTATATTACAGAATTTTAATGGTTACAGATATAAAATTGAAGGTCCATTGTTATAGAATGAAGAAAGTAAAGAATATAAATGGAAAACACTATAAAGTTTATCGATATGAGCAAAATTAGTGATATGAATCTAAGGAATGAAAACGATACGAAAGGTTAGTTACGACAACTTTATAACTTGAAATTGAAAAATAGACTCCTTAAGTCAAAATTAGTAAAATATAATGACGACGGATTTGGAATTCCCCGAACTCATAGCAATAAAGTCCAAAAGGAATTTTCGAGGCAGCGATGGGCGATTGTTGCAAAAAAAACTAGACTAATACATTTGTATGCAATATCTTTTAATAAATTTTGTGCCATAAAATTTAAGAGAAATTTTATTTCTAAGCGCCTTTCCATGTGGAAATTTTCGGAATTCTTGTTAAGTCGAACTCATTAATTCGAAACTTTTAGCACTTCCCTTGACATTCGAGCTATCGAGATTCCACTGTATATCTTGCCTTTTGTGCTATCTATATTTTCTATTTTCATATGACGTCACGCGGGTGTTATTTAGAGAAGGTTCTAGTACATTAGCAATTTACGGGACTTTATCGTCCAATGTGAATACGCCCTATATGGTATATCGATATTTATTATAAAGGTGCCGGCTTAGGAGTTTTTACGAGTCTCACTTTACCAAGGGGCGTACGCTTCGGCCCTTACCAAGGACGCAATACAACTGATGTGGAGTCAACATACTGCTGGCAGGTAAGCGATAATACGACTTTGCAGCTCTATGGCGTATTGGTTGGTTTATACGTTCTTTATGCGGAAGTTACCTAACTCTCGCAAGGGCCGGTCATAGGATGGATGATCAAAAATTTTTTTGAGTTCCACCGTTCTTCGCAAGGCTCGTTAAGCCGTCCCGGTTGCATCTACAAGTGTCAAAACACACCAATCCACACTGGGCTTGACTTACGCAAATGTTTACGTAATAATCTCATCACAACAAAATCTTAATTAGTTGCATCTTGCCAGTGGCGGCTTCATCTATAGTGCAAGGTGTGCAATGTACCCGGGCGCCGCGTGTTGGGGGGCGCCGCGCCGATGATGGGCTCTAATCTACACTAATATTATAAAGAGGAAAACTTTGTTTGTTTAGTTGTAATGAATAGACTCAAAAACTACTGGACCGATTCTAAAAATTCTTTCAACATTCGAAAGCTACATTATTCACGAGTAACACAGGCTATATTTTATTTTGGAAAAAAATAGGGTTCTGTAAGATATTTGGGTTTTCAGAACAGAAGGTGTAAAAAATCAACCAGAAAAGTTACTTATTTTGCGTACGCTTACTAAACTATAAAAGATAGAACCATAAAATGTTCTAATTAATTGTAGATCTTATAAATATTTACAAAAAAGTCCGCGACACACTATACCTATCTATGTCGAGTGAGGCACAACCATTTTTTTATTTAAAAATCTTGAATTTTTTTGGATTACATTTAAACGCGTTTATTTTACTCATTAATCCTTATCAAAATAAATTTAATCACTAAGTAGAGTTTATGTTGATAATATTTGGTCTTTGAATTATTAAAATTGGACGTTTGCTTTTAAAGTTATGGCGAAATTAAAATATTACTATATCTGCTGCACGGCCCGTTGTAAAGTGGACGTCACCAAGGCGGGGGTGCGCGTGCGGGAGGCGGGAGGTTAGATCTATGAGTAAGGTAGCAGGACCACGCGGACGAAGCCGCTGGCGGGAAGCTAGTAATAAATATGTGTAAAAAGTGGGCTGAGTGGACGCTAGAGCACTACTTGCAGCGGGGCGTCTGTTTTGCTTAAGACGAGTCAGCATTTTGCCATTGCATTATCTATCCGAAGTTCACTATTATTAGTGCAATATCTTCCTTACACATCAATGGTGACAGATATATTTGTTATTTTTGTGATAGTGACTTTCCATAATACGGATATAGACAGTAAACGAAAATAAATGCATTTTTTTTCTGGTAGTATTTTATATACTATTATTGATAATCACACTATCATGTTTATTTTATTTATAATATAATTTTTATTTAAATTTACTATGAAAAAACACTTATTTTATACTCGATGCCACGTGACTGTGAGCGCATGACGTCACAGTCCTCTAAGGAAGATAAAGACATCAGACGACATCACGCTCATCTCGTTATATTTTCGTATGAAAAGTGATAAAATGGAACAAATCCACGTTGCTATACACGCGTGCAGTGTTATTTTAAAGATAGTCCTCCGATATGGACCATCTATTTGGGCTTCGTAATAGCCCCTTCTGACTACCCGCCGTTATATATATTATTATAATTTAATACTGAAAACTATTAAATAAACTTAACTTAATGAACAGATCCAACCGCCGTTGGATACAATATGCTGCTCTGTGACTAGTATTCCTCATTTTTGTAAGCATTACTTTAATTTGGCTGCGACATATATAAAATAAAAATATTTAAAAAGTCGTCTACATCCGTATTACGTTAACATTACCAGAATTGTCCTACTGGTCTCTCGTGGTGGGTCGTGACATTTGTTTCCATTTTGCCCCAGCAGTGGGATCATTAAAAGGCTGAGAATGATTATAATGACGAAATTTAGCAAGCCACTGAAACTGAATTATGCCAAAACAGATTGTCGATTTTCTAGCTTCATGGCGAAGATAAGAGAAAAACAGGAGTAACGGATGCATCTGACGCTAACACGTCTAATTGGATGCGGTATGTGAACTGCTCGCGGCACTTGTGTGAACAGAACCTTGTGGCGTATCAGTACCAAGGGCAGATATATTACAGGTGGGTGACTATTAGTAAGTCAAATAACTATCTATCAAAATTAAAAGTATTTGTATTTGAATTCTGTCAAAAAATAATCTTTGAGACTTTCATACATATGTGGCCTTGAGACTCAGTCAAACTTTTCCATAGACTAAGCACAGATTATTAGGATGCTAACGCATTACTTGTTTATTCGCTGGGTGCGGCGCCAATGAGGAAGTATTTAAAAAAAGACATTAGTTCCCGAAATCAAACTAGATGTCACTACGGTACTTTCTTGATTTCTCCATGACAACCCTTCCAGTTTTCTTTCATGTGTAAAAGCAAAGAGTAAAAGTAAATTAGTTTTTAAAGCTCAATAAACAACTCATATTCTATTTGTACTTCTTCGTTTTTATATTGTATATCGAATATCTAAGTTTCGAACTTTACAAATTTATCTCTAGTAATAATCAATCTTTCAGAACGATCAAAATAATACCTCGTTTCACGGAACTATTGGTCTTTTATGGTGGAGAGTTTGCACGTTGTTTGGACATTAACTTGAAACAATATGACAATGAAGATTTCTATATTAAAATCCGAGGTAATCTTGATTTTTGTTAGCCATTTGGAACTTTATGTAATATATAAATGAAAAATGCTTGAAAAGTCCACCCCTGGTACCCCAAAATAGGACTCGAACTGCGACCCTTTGCGATCCGGGCGTCTGCTCTAACTCAGCTTAAAACATTTATCAGAATAGCATTGTGAATGCAAAATTAATGAAATATAATACAATACATAGGTATATTATCAATTTTCTATTTGTTGTTAGTAGAAATTTCACTAATGATTTATGGAACATACTGATTTATGTTTCTTTCTTAAAACATAATAATGTTAATATATTTGATCAATTATTTTATTTAAAAGCTGACCCCGAATCGGGATCACTGGAATAGTATAATAATATCATTGATAGCTTGATAGCGCAGTTAGCTCATTCTGCAATGAAGTTGAGCAACTTTTTCGTAGGCCAGTCGTAGGATCCACCTGGGACTTAATTATAAGATACCAGGTGCCAGACCACGCGAGAGGGTAGTACGGGGGGTTTTGCACGATAGGCCCACTGCACTGGACCGCCGTCCCTTGCAGTGGGAGAGCCCGTGTTCAGTCGGCCTCTAGCCCAGGTCGATGGCATGTTAAGGTCAGTTCCCCTCGGTATAAAAAAAGGCCATTCGTAGGATGTGGGTGACTGAACATTTATTCTTCATGCTTCGGGAAGTACGTAAGTCGTTAGTTCCGGCTGCATATGCAGTCGTTTACACTTCCCAATCTCACTGGGCCCGCGAGATGAATCTTGGCCCATCTTCGCTATTTCAATTCGATTCGATTCTATCTATAGGGAAGGCCTGTACCCCATCGGTGGGGATGTTAATAGGTCGATGATGAACATAGAAAAAAAGTGAAAAGTGCTTGAAAAATTCGTCAGTCCTGTTAAGTCCTGGGTAGCTCAATGGTAGCTCAATGGCAGTCGCTCATATTGCGAAAGATCGTGGGTTTTAATCCCATCTCAAAGTAAAAAGATTGATTTTTTAGCATTTTTCATTAAGAACAATTTATAATTTCACAGAGAACGAACGAAAAAACGCCCTAGTTCAAAAACATCACAGTGATCTTAAGTTAGAAGAAGACATCGAATTATTACCATATTATGAAGACATCACAGTACCGAACGAATCTACAGCTGATTCTAATAAAAATAACAATATTTTGGCTAAGAAAGTTGATACTGAACCAGATACTATAAAAGATTTTGTCATTATCGACGAAAACTTATTTAACGAAGACTCAGCATTAGATGACGCTAATATATCAAATTCACCTACCGTTGAATACGACATACAAAACAATAGCTTCCAAATTCGTTTTAATCATAACTCCAATTCTGGTAACGTTAAAAATATAACTGCATTTCAAAGTAACTTAAAATGTAATGTCTGCAATAGGAATTTTACAACGAATTACTATTTAAAACTTCATAAAGTGACCCATGAGAACACAGATTGTCAATTTTGTTCTTATACTACCATATCTAGAAGTAATTTGCGTCATCATATACGAAGAATGCACCATAAAAAAGACCATGTAACTAAAGAAAATAAAGAAACAGAAGATAAACCTTCCAATTTTTATTGCGATATATGTAACAAGACATTTACTTTGAAAAGAAGTCTACAACGTCATCTGAAGAACATACATTTAAATAACTCATCCGAAAGCTTCGGAGTTATAAATAAATCTAAATTTTCTACTAATACACAACATCGTATTGTTAAAAAAAATACATACGATAAATATATATGCGACATTTGTGCTACATCGACTACTAGTAAAGATAGTATGCGTCGCCATATGCAAACGATACATGGATTTAATTCATCTAAAAGAGTCATATTAAAATGCGATAAATGTGTATTTACAACTTATTTTCAAGAAAGTTTGAAACGTCATGCGAAGTTTATGCATAAAATTGAATGAAATGCATGTAAATGTAATTCATATAGTCCATTACTAGGGTAAGCGAAAAATACATCTGATTCAAAGTATAACATGTGTTTTAAAAATAAACGATACATATTGCTAAGAGGTATTGCTTTGTCTCATCATCTCCTTTAATTTCTGCGTTTTGTTGTGTTGTACGTTTTGGATTCAGCGACCTATAGTGCGATTTTTAGTCTTTCAATCGTTTTGTCGCTATCATACGCTGATCGCGATTAAACTGTCTGTCGACAGTTCAGCAGATCAACTCTGCTTATGATTACGTTTTGCACTTGCACTTTGCCATTGTACTATCTACTTGAACTTCAATATGAAGTCATAGGTATTGTGGTAGCGAGAGCACTTCATTGATTTATGAGTAAAGTCTCACGTTTAGGTCAGCGTGCATAGCACGAAGAACTCTGATGATGACAACGACTGTTTCTAATTGGGCGTTTTCACACATTGCGACGATAAGGATACGACACGATACTCAAATATTGTCGGCTTGGACAATATTGTTACGATATCGGTATGTGACACGATATAACCAATAGCTTGCTAGCAGTTTGTCAAAAGTAATCGCGTGATGCCAAAAGTGTATTAGAATATTTGCGGTAATAGTGGCAGCATCGAAAAAGTTAGATTTGCTTTATCTTTTATATTTGCAGCGAAAAACTGTGTCGTTACCCGATATTGGCACGACAATCTGTCGGCAACGATAACCGACAAAGTGTTAAAGCGTCTAGTTGTGATTATATTAAACTACCGGTCCGACGATATCGTGCAGTTATCGCGTAGTTACAGCCAACGTAAATACGCCTCAGAGCGATCCAATTATCGTCTAATTAAAAATCGCCAGTGCGCGCAGGCTCTAAACAAAACGCATTACTTTGCGGTGACGATACAGAGTTCTATGGAATGCGATACGTATTGTGTACTTGGGTCATTGTTCATTTGCCTGCCCTAGGATCAGATAATAATTAGCTTAGTTTGATTTGTTGCAGATGAATGATTTTGTTTAAATTGAATATTCTCTGTAATGTATATGCAGTTATTATTAGAATAATTAAAAAATTCACATTCGATTAAAACTGTTTTAGTCATTTCTTACATTTAAGAGCTGATTTTAACTACTTGGTTAAATAAATACCCACTTTTGTAAGTATATTTCATAATACTTTACAGGGTATTGTTGAATTATAGTTGAATTCATATTAAAGTTAAGAAATTCTTTTTTTTAAACCTCACAATTTAATAACTAGATGTTAAAATCATTGGAAAAATAAAAGCGAGAGTGGATAAGCTTCTTCTGGGCAAGCTTGTACCACCGTAGAACTCATCCATGCCCCCAGGCTTGACTGAGATCAAGAGTGATTTAATAATAAAAAAATCGTTTAGCTTTTGACCGCAGACTCGATATTTCAGGAGATTTTTGAAACAACATGTAGTGAATAGGGTATTTGATACTTTTCTGAAAACTATTATAAACACACTGTCATAATATTTCATTGGAATCTTTTCTATTTTTGGTGAAAATAATTGTTAAAATTTAAATAGCCAAAAACGCGCGAAAAACGCTGCTCTATGTAATGGCGCTGATCGTGACGTCACAGGCCAGTAAATATGTCAAATCCGTAAGTAACAACTGTCTTTAGAGTAAATTAGGGATGATCGATATTCGAAAAACATCGAAGTCAACATTCGATGAAAACCGTCGATGTTCCCCAAACATTGATTGCGTTGCTGTTAAAGGAATTGACCAGCTTTAGAAAAAAGCCTCTCTGAAGCCGTGGAAGTCGCTGTGCAACATAAATATTTTAATGCAATCTTTTTTAAAGTGGGATAGGTAGATTCTACCCTTTAACATAAAAGTAATGGAATAAGACAATTGTCATAAAAAATCACGCGGGAGTTTCACGGAGAGAGAACTCAAAGAGAGAGAACGAGCCCAACGAGCATAAAGTAAGTTTTTTTTTATATACATAAATGACCTTTTTCCGTTTTACACAGAAATTTTGCGGGATAGTGAGAAACGGTTTTTAATAGTTTTCTTCATCCCTTGTTCTAAAAGCACAACACAAAGCAAAGGTCACAAATTGTAGTAATAAATTAAATAAAAAATATTGCAATAAATATATGAGTGCCATGTAGATTAGTGTATTGTTATATTTTTAATATGCTTACAAGACGCAAAAATATAGGTATGTTAGAAATAGACAAGACAGTATTAAGGTTAATGGGACGGGGGTTTTAGATGGAAGTTGCTCATATGAAGTAGGTTGTTTCAGACAGTTGAAGAGGATGGGATCAGTGGTACCTTTTTCGATTCCGCACTCGCACGTGGAACTATCTAACGTACGGTTCTTTGAAACTAAGACCGGTGAATAACGTAACTTATAAGATACCAACGAGCGCTGAAGTTGACAGATTTATTTCTTATTTCCTAGGAAAATGCAAGCAAAGAAAAAACTATTAGTTTGCGTACTCCAGTTACGAGTGCAACCGGTGACATCTAGTATAAAATAGTTGAACTTGATATACAAGATCATCTAGCTAGTACATCTGGAGCACGTTAGATGGCCTAAAGGGTATCTTGACATTTTATTCATAAACATAGATGTTTGGCACGAAAACATCGATGTGCCGATGTAATCCAATTTAAAACATCGATGACAAAATATCGATGTTTATTCAACATCGATGAATATCGATCATCCCTAGAGTAAATTGAAATAATAATTTAAAAGAGAAATTGAAGTCGTAGTGCGTATTTTTTCACGTTTTTTATTTTCCTCTGCTCTGGTTTTCTTTAAAAAGTGAGCTACAAGTGGTGCGTAGTGCCACAATGTACTAATACTTCTATAAATAACAAACAAACTTCGAGTCTAGAAGAAAATAGATTCACAATCACAATAGTATAGTAGTTATATAGACTAGAGATGGTTGATAAAATTAGGTAAGGATTCGCTAAAAGTATTGAAACTTTTTTATTTCATATCGATAGATTTGAAGGTTTTCTTTTTGGGTTTTTTCTTTGTCATTAACATTTTACGACTCATTTATATTTGTTGACAGGGCTCGCACTTTACAGCCTGTCGACCTACAGATGGATGAGACATTAGTACGAAAAAAAATATTCTATTTTTTTTATACATGCATGTAGTATGTCTGACCACTAAATGCATGGCATTTGATAATTAGATATCAGATACCGATGAGTTTTTTAAATTAGTTTTTAACTTGAAGAACACTATATATCATCAAAATCGACTTTGGAATTTTGAATTATTATAGTAAAGTTCAAGAAATGAGAAAAACATGAAAGTAGCTCTTTTTTTAAATTGCTGGCGTTTTCCCATTTCTTGGATTTTTTAAAAAGCTTAGTAAATGATTCTTTTTTTCTGTATTTCTTTTTGGCAGTTCTTATCAATAGAAGCGGCAAAGTATTCTGTTATCAGTAAATTACTTTAAAGTACTCGATACCTACAGGCATCGATATTTTATGTATATTTCTAACACTACTTTGACGTGACAGCTGATGACGTCACAGGCCAGTAAACAGAATCGTGATTGGTTGTGACGACGACCAATTATAGGACGTTTTCGTCGTTGAATAAATTCCTAAAAATATTGCATTTTCTTACGTTATTTTACTAAATCTAAACATGTTTTATTCTGCAAATGTTAAGAAATAAGCTTTATTAGATTATAATCTATCAGGATGACCACAAAATGCAACTTATTTTCGATAGTGTTAAATACCCTATTTCTGCTTATCATCTCTCATTCTGAAATCTGATTGTGCTTGGCTGTGCCATTATAGGGTTAAACTTTCTGAACGCAACGAGACAAAATAATAATGAGGAAGTATTTAAAAAAAACGAAAGCACTAAAAGAGCACCTCCACTAGATGGCGACTCTAGCAAAAGTTAATTTTTGCAGGAAACGAATGGACCAAAGACAGTCATTTCCGTACTTTTTAACTAACACATTAAAAAACTGTAATTTGAAACGTTCGAAACTTAGATATCAATACAAATACTATAAAGAACAAATAGAATATGAGTTTTTTATTGAGTTTTGAAAACTTATTTACTCTTAAACATGAAAGTAAACCGGATGGTTTGTCATGGAGAAATCAAGAACGTTCCATAGCGACATCTAGTTTCATTTCAGGAACTAATATTTTTTTTTTATATTTCCTCATTACCACTTTATGTCACGTCCAAAGAGTAGTAATAATACGGGAAAAAGAGCGCCCTCTCGCGCAGCTTTGGTGCCAACTTGATTTGAAGCGACATCTGCATTATTTCCCCAAAAACAAACAAGTCGTATAGTAGCTATATAGCAGCTATAGCTAGGTAGGTACTCATATTCATTGTTACTTCGCTACTCTATACAAACAGTAAATAACGTGTTGAAACTTTTAAATGAAAAATTTTTCTTTTAAAGTTTCAACACGTTATTTACTGTTTGTATAGAGTAGCGAAGTAACAGCGAATTTCTACTGCGTTTATGATTCTGGAAGGCCAACAGAGATCGAAAAAATTAAACAAAGTATTAATAACTTGTAAGTTTATTCACTTAAAAATTTAAACATTACAGTATATGTGGCTTAATAAATACATAAATGAATTAATTAAATAATTACTTATTTTCTATTCTTGTAATGCTTTCTTTTATCAAAATACGTTTGTGCCGCCAATTTGGTTGAATCGTCTCCCTGATACGTCATCTTACCTTTTAAAATTCTGTTTACTGACCTGCACCAACTACAGACGATTATATTTATAACTGTTTTTACAAAATAATTTTTAAAATCATCTTTGTGTTCAGAGCATATTGCAGGCAAAGTTACAAATATGTCTGTAAGAAAAAGTATATTCCCTGACACATTGCTTTTTGAAATATTTTTTATTAACGATGAGTGCGTTATATTTTGTATTTCATGGAAGCAGTTCTCTAATTCATTGCTGGGAAAGCATAACCATTTTTTCTCCTTTGCATATTCTTTTAATTTAATGAATTTATTATTTAAGTTTTTATCATTGACATCTACTAATTTACTCCTACAAGCGCTGCACTTACTTTTTTTAAATATTTTGTGAGTGCCCAACCACAGACATAATTGCTCTGACCAGCATCGTTTTCAATTGTATTATTATTAGTAATAATATTTTCATTTATAAATATTTCCTCATTATTATTAAATTTTTCTGAACATTCAATTTTTTCTGTTAAGAAAAATTTCAAATTCTGCAAACATTTATTATAGTCTTTTTCACAATTCGATCTATTCGAATGAGCTGTATTAAAATTATTTAATAATAAAGTCTTATAAGCCCCCTCAAAGGAATTTGTATTAGGGGCTACATTTCTAACACCATAGCTTCTAATATTTCCAAAGAAATTTTCTATTGGATCTTGATTGAAATTTCTGGTCAGTAAGCAATCGTATCTGTATTTTAATGTTAAAAGCTTCCAAATTGCTTCCATTCCTTCATTGTTTTAATTAAATTCTTAATCGAAGGAATAATACTCTCTTTTACAGTAATTTGTCCAGCAATATATTGTTCTTTAAAAAATTTTACTGTTTTTAAAACAGATTTTGCTTTTGTCCATAGTTGGTGATGTGGTGAGTTTTGCTTGACGGGCCCTTTATGTATCTTGCCACTAGGAATCGTCAAAGAACTAACATTTAATGAGTCAAATAAATTGTCTAGCAATAGTGTAATTTCTATCAATTGACGGCACTCATTTGGTAAGTCCCCTCTTGCTGTTAAATGTTCAGTTGCAACAGCAACGCTGTGGCTAAAAACTTGCGTTGCCAATTTTACTCTCATCTTATTAATTTTATCCGGATCAATATGCTCCTCTGTAAGTTTATGGAGAAGTCGTAGCTCACCATAACTTTTGTCAGCCGCATATACTTTTTGGAAAAATTCCCATTTAACAGTTTTTAATGTGTTATTACTGACATAATTCATATGTTTATTTAACAAATTATTCCTGATTCCCTTAATTAAATGCGGTGTATCATATAACGGTATGATTGATTGACCATTTACACAAAATTGGTCATGACACCACTTTTTGCCTAAGCGCATAAACTCTTTTTTAGTCTGTTCCACAAGCTCTGTTATGGCACCAGTGTTAACAGTGCTTTGGTCGCACACGGTATGAATAACTATGACACCTGAATGTTGCAGATGGCGTATAACGTCTTGAATATATTTTTTTAAATCTATTTTTGTCAAAGCATTAGTGAAATAGTATGCAACAGGTTGCTTCAAGTTATACTTCACGTTTTTAATCATAAAAGCTAACACATGGTCAGCAAACTTTGAGCTTGAATTTGTAACGAAGCCATCTATTTGGTCTTTTTGTAAGTTAAAAGATAAATGAGGCGTTAACGACATTTCATCAAACATAAGGCTGTATAGCCTGTCAGATAAATCTTTTTCAGCCATTGATTTCTTTATCTTAAGAAACAATATATCATTAATACCCTCTGATATTTTAATTTGACCGACTAAACGCTTCATTGATTTTGCAGAGGGCAAAGTAAAATATTTGCATAGAAGAGCATAACTTTAGGGACTCTTCTTATAAAGAGACAGCGACAAGATTTTTTCGCTGAGGCGAAACCGTCTCCCTTTCGGTTTTTTATTACTCTGCAACTGCATGTGCATAAAAAGACGAGCAGGCTTTGTCATGTTTTTAGCAACTTGCTGAAATTTTAAGTCTGCGCTACATTTTTCAGCAGCAGCTAGGCGCCCTTTAGATGTTTTGTTTTTTTTACGCAATCTGCATATCTCTGACCGTAATTGATTGACGACGTGCTTTTGGTCAGGCTTCACACATCCGCTACCTGTGGGCAGCAACTGTAAAATAAAAAATGTTATAATTAATATTTTTAGTTGTATTATATACTAAATACTAGTATTTATTTGATAGGATGAGACAATTTATTGAGAGTCCACATTAAAATCTTTCTTTTGGATTTAGGTGCTGCAAGTATCATTTAATTAAAACTCTCGATGTTTAACTGCCGCACTCAGAGACGCCAATTAATTTTGATCGTCAAATAAATCTCTTTCTGTTTCTTTTTATGCATGGTATTGAATAGAGTAAGAAAGGTATTTATTTGCTAAAAAAAAGTCGACTGGCATCAGCCGGGTTCGGCTATTAGGCATTAAATTTAACAGACAAACAGATTCCGCCTCATTTATAGGTATAATGACACGAGTCTATATAAGTGATTTTATGTCTTCAAAGAATTATCTACTAGCATTATTACAACACTAGCGAGCGCCCGTGGTTTCACCTACTTGGTTTCCATAGGAACATCGGGATATAAGTACCCCATGTGTTATTCCAGCTTATAATCTATCTCTATTGCAAATTTCATCCAGATCCATTCAGTAGTTTTTCGTGAAAGAGTGACAAATATCCATACTCACTAACTTTCGCTTTTATAATATTAGTAGAAGTAGGATTTCATAAATGTCCTCTTTCAGTCTTTGTTCTATGAGATGATAGAAATAAACATATTTTCTTACTTATTTCTTTTTCTATATTAGTGCTACTGAACGTCTCATTTCTCCAACTAATACAACCGTAATTAAAAATTCTACTTGAGCAGATCTATTCTTTAAAATATTTCTCATATTGCTACATAGGCACTTTTTTAGTTATGGTTGTTTTAGTTTTATAAGGGCCATAGAATTTGATGTACATTACCTGGTACAGATATTTTTTTAGAACTTCTACAGGAACTATAATTATGTTCCATTAGGATGTCTGCTGCAGACGAAGCATATTGTGTTGGATCTGAAATATTTTGAAAACTTAATGACATTTCAAGTAAGACTTACGATTGCAAAATTTCACTATGTATAGTATAAAACAGGGGTGGGCAGACTTTCACTAATGGCGATCTATATCAATAAATTGAGACGACAAGCGATCGACTTGCAATAAGACAATATTTTTTTATGTTAAATCGTTTATTGTAGGTATTGCGCACATATCACTATTTAAATATACTTTTATTTACAATTAAAGAAGTACAGTTTCTTATTATACAAGTTAATAACTAATAACTACTAAAAATAAGTATGAAGCCAATCACATGAACTAAGAGTGTTTTTATCAGTTTTCGGGCCTCTCTGGACTGATTTACTTAGAGGTCGATGCATGGCACTGCGTATTTTCTGCTAATTTCTCATAGGAAGGCACGTATTTAGTAAGTGCCAAACGTAAACAGGAAGACAAATGTTCGTCGGTAAGTCGATTGCGGTATTTGGATTTAATTATTTTCATTTCAGAAAACGCAGATTCGCACAAATACGTCGACCCAAACAAAGCAGTTAATTGCTGTGCGATTTGTTGGAGACTTGGGTATTTTTCTTGGGTCAAAAGAGACCAAAAACTGATATCTGTTGCTTTGGCTTTTAGGTGAACATCTGAAATGATCTGTATCATCTCGTTTTCGAGAGAAGACAAATCCATGTCAAAAGTGTTCGATATTTCAGAAGCAGTAATTTCAACATCCACACAAGAAAAAGGATAAATCATGAAAGTAACAACGTTCGTCAATTTTTGTAAGTTAGAAAAACGTCTTTCAAACTCGCTGAGAATATTTCCAAGTTCTGTTTCGTATTTATTATAATTTATTACGGCGCTTGTTTTTGCTTTCAAACACGCAAAATTTTTCAAGTCCTTTTTTTTCAGTTGGTTGATCAGAAGCTGCAATTTACTTTTAAATGAGTTAATTGTGCTAATCATGTCCATAATAGTTTTATCTTTCCCTTGTAGCTCCAGGTTTATAGAATTCAAATGACCAGTCACATCAGTAAGGAAAGCCAAATCACACAGCCAACTTTCACTTTTAAGAATCTCCGTGTCATCACCCCTTTGATCCAGAAAAGAAATGATTTCAGGTAGTAATTCTTGAAACCGTTCTAAGAACTTTCCCCGGCTCAGCCACCTTACGTCTGTATGGAGCAATAAATCTGTGTGCTCAGATTCGCTGGCCTCCAATTGCACTTTGAAGAGGCGTCGTTGCAAGCTTCTGGCTCGTATAGAATTTACGATCTTCATAGTGATGCTCATCACATCTGCCATGTTCAGTACTTTCGAACACAACACCTGCTGATGAATGACGCAATGAAAAGAAAAAAAAGATGGGAAGTCTTCATTAGCTCTGCACAGTGCCACAAATCCATTAGTCTTTCCAGTCATTGATGGTGCTCCATCTGTTGTTATGCACACTAGTTTATACAGAGGCAGCTCGTAGTTTTTCGCAAAACTTAGAAAAGCATCGTATATGTCTGAACCGCGAGTGGTTTCTTTCAAAGGTATGATTGTTAAGAACTCTTCTTTAGACGACGTATCTGGAAATGCCATCCGAATAAACACACATAGCTGGGCAGTGTCAATCATATCAGTGGATTCATCAAATTGTAAAGAAAAGAATGAACATCTCATAATATCACTTTTTAGCTTTTGCTCGATATCACTGTTCATGAGCTCAACACGTCTAGTTACAGTCCGACGAGACAACTGGAGCTCTTTTATGGCAGACATGATTTCAGTTTTATTTTTAAAGTCGCCAAATAATGAATTTGCGCCTTCGAGAAATGCTTTTTTCAATACCTCGCCATCTTCAAAGGGTTTTTTGTGTTTTGCCAATATATGAGATACTTTGAAGGACGCAACTGTCGCAGCTTCCGATTGTTTACTTGGCCTGGTAAACATAGCTTGCTCGGCCTTCAAGCTACCTTTCAGATCTTGAACTTTCTGACGTCTTATTTCACTTTTGAGAGGAAAATCACTTTCGTAAATTTTATGCAAGGATTTATGATGCCTTTCTAAGTTGCCGCGTTTAGGCAAAGCTACTGAAGCTCGACAAACAAGACAAATACACTTGTCTTTCACCATGGTAAATAAGAATTCTTCTTCCCATTCATCGTTGAAATGATAAGTTTTACTTTTTTTTGGCGCACTCATTTTAAATAATAGTTACCAACTTCACTCTCTCCTTTAGTTACCCTCAGTACAAAATATATTCATGAGCAGCACGAAGTCACACGATCACGAAAGTTATTGGGAAACATAAACAAGTACAGAATCCAGAATCACGACATGACGTCTCACCGAAACCAAAATCTGTGCGAGACTGGCGAACACGTGCCGGCCGTCGGCAATTGTCAAAGCAAAGTAAATCGGGCGGCAAGCATAAAGCTAATTCGCCGCCCGCACAGGTCAAAGGACGCCGCCGCGCCGTTTAACGAGCCGACACCGGCACACGTGCACAGTACAGCCGCAAATAAATCTGGTGCCTTCTTATTTCATATCGACATTTTCGCAGTGAAAGGTTGTTTGTTGACAAGTATTTTCTTCTTAAAGTTACGCGCGTGTAAAATAAAATGTTTTTTATGAACGCACTTTAGATACTGGTATTTTGACTGGTGAAAAGACCACTGTTATTGGAATTAGCCCAACACGTCAGTACATTTTTAGGAATGCGATCGACCATAGATTCCCTTGCGATCGACCGGTCGATCGCGATCGACCGTTTGCCCACCCCTGGTATAAAACAAAGTTCCTTTCTGCTGTCTGTCCCTATGTATGCTTTAATCTTTAAAGTTACGCAACGGATGATAGATTGATTCGAGAGGAAGTTTTATATGTATAATACATGGTGTAAAATACCACGAAGCGAAGCGAAGTGAGGTCGAATCGCTAGTTACAAATTAACAATAATAGGTATAAGGTATAAATAAACAATAATAAGTTGGTGGTTATCTAACTAATGTTTGATTTTTAAAAAATACATGAACTGATTGAGCACTTACTTTTTTAAGTATGAAATTGCTAATATAATTTATTTACATGTAAGTATCTCAAACAGAGATCTTCAATACTATGAATCATAGAGATAGATAATAATGATCTTCAAATACCTGCACAAGACATTTCTGAAGTTGGATAATTGCAAACAGTTTGGTTAGTAGGATTCGGTATAAGCTTTTGTCCTATATCCACCTGGACTGAATCTGTAATTAAGAGAAACACAATGAATGAAAAGGTTACAAGAGAGCAAACAATATTGTTATAATTATAATCAGTTTGTTAAATTTACAGTTCTGGAAGTAACTCTTAAGTTGGACATTTTATTATAGGCTAGGCTGAATAATTTACCTGAAATCCTTGATGTTTGTGGGTCTATGTTCTCTTGATTTGGGGAAATAGAAACTTCTATAGAATCTTGTCTCGATCCTGCAAATTAAAAACAAATCAACATTATCTTAAAAGTTATAGATATTGGGTTTGACTGCCTTTGTGGTCTAGTAGTTCACATCACCAATGACACCACAGACTCAGAAGTCCTGGGTTTGAATCCCAGTGGGGGTATAATTAGTATTCGGTTTGGTTGGCGATAGGACTTGTTTTATGTGCTCCCTTGTTGTGGATTAAAAAAAGTTGTTGTAGTCAAAAGCAGGTCAAGCTTACTAGGTATACTCATCTTTATAAATGTTTATGAGAGTGGTCTCAAAGTAAAAAATATTTTGATAGCTGGTTAGTGTAGTAGCAATCCTGCCATAGCACTAAAAGGTACTGGGTTCAAAGCCCTGCAAGGGCATATGTTTGAGTGATGAATGAGCAATCAAAATGTTCTCAGATTTTAGATGATTTCATCTAAATTCTATATACGGAATGATGAATCTTCATAAAGGTATGTTAAAAAAAATCTCATAGATACCAGGTAAATGCAGTGATGGAACAGCTAATATATTTAATCTTCTAAAGCGATTTCTGTCATTATCTGTGAAATGAATATTACAGACTTTTTTATTTTTGAAATATTCATAGTCTGTATTTGTTTCCAGTTTTCCACCAACCAATTTAACCCAAACTGCAAACCGCTCAGGATTTTTTTTTGGGTCTGGGAAACTGTGCATAGTAGTGTCTGAAAAAGAAAAATTACATGTCATTAAATAGACATATTGCTGCCCAACCAAAACAATCAGGGTTATGACAAGAATGTGGGTGGGGCACCTTTCCCCAAGGGACGTATAGTCGTGCAGTTATTATTAAACAACTTTCAGTTAGTCGTCAAATGTTTTTGTTTTGCTGTGCTGTCTGATGCTGTCATGCACTTAATTGTTATGGTCAAGATAAATAAATAATACTTACATTAGATTTTTCTTTTAAAATGGCTAAATTTCACATACAATTGAAATGGCAATTATTTGATGTTACTTTTAACATTTATGCATTCACAATGCCATTTTTATTATTGAAGTTACTTAAAAACTAAAAACGAACTGTCTCACAACTTCCAATCGGAGCTAGTTATGAGACAGGTTGGTTTTATTTAATAGTTCATTTCCTTTTGATTAATTTTGTATTCACAATGCCATACTGAAAATTATTCTTAATAAAAAATGCTTAAAAAAAATCCACTTGGTCCCTGGCACCCTGAGATGGGAATCGAACCCACAACCTTCTGCAACCAACGGGACCAAGTGGATTTTTTAAACATTTTGTATTTAGTATAGTTTATTTTCTATTTGGTGGCTTACAGTTGTTGTTATATGTATTTTTACATATAATTTACAATTATTTTTTTAAATAGTAATGAGATGGATAAATAAGTATGGATTGTTTATTTTGTACATGCAGTATACTGCATAATTATAATTATAAGAATATGTAGAATCAATAGGAATCATATTGTAAAATGAAGAACTAGAGAAAAACGACCAATCGCACAACTAGCTCCAATTGGACTCGAACTCACGACCATTCATAGACCGAGCGTTTTCGAATACTTCATTTTCTAATAAAAAGTATTCACGACCATTCACTGACCGGGCGTTTTCGAATACTTCATTTTCTAGGTAAAAAGTATTTTGCAATAGAACATTAACAAACTTACCACTAGGTGCCATAGAATTAATAAGTACTACGTAGAACTGGAATGCTAACTACGATCTTTTTTACATATCAAAATGAACCTTAATGATATGAGAATAAAGTGTTTTTTAAATAAGCATTATCTACATAGAGAAATGAGCTCAAGTGAGACATCTTTTTTCTTGGTGTGTCTCTGTCGCACAATTGCCATGTGAAATATTGTTGATATCATCATCATCATCATCACTTCAGCCGAGAGACGCCCACTGCTGGGCATAGGCCTCCCCCAAAGATTTCCAAAGCGATCGGTCCTGCTATTAAATATTGTTGATATAAAGGTGGTAAATTCGTGAAAACTGTTAACACAGAACAAAACGTTTTCTATATGAATATTATATTTGACTTGTTTATAAGTTTACTAATAATATAAATGCAATAGCTTTTAGGTCCAGATAAATCAAAGTTTTTATATTTCACGACATTTCAATATTGTAGGCTTGTTTTATTACCTTTACGTTATGCAACACTAGGTAAATTGAAGTATTCATGTGGCACCACAAAAGCAACATGGCGTTTTCTTTTTTGTCATATAGACTTGTTTTTAATGCTCTCTGAATTAAAAAAGTGCTTTAAATAGTATATTGGATTGAAAAATGGTAAACAATATATGTGTTGTGAGTGGGTTTGGGAAAGAATCGTACCTGGCTGTGGACTATCTTTTCACAGGTAAGTATGTCATCAGTAGCAACTAGGGTGACTATACTTTACGTATAGAGATGTAAAGTACGTACGTACTATAAGCATATACCCTATTATTGCCTAATTAAGTACTAAATTTAAACTTGTTGTATCACTTAACACTTTGGTTATTCACTATTTGCAAGTCTACCTACATTAAGCAAGCATGTGGAGGCTCATAAATGGGTATCCTTGAATAATTTTATTGGTCAGTAGGCTTATCGTTTGATCGATCTTTTGCAAATATCTATTTACACACCAAACCAAACCAAATTATTACTATAATAAAAAATATACATTTTAATTTAAATTTCCAGTTTGCCATCGGATTTAGAGTTAAAGAAAAAATGGTTGATACCTGGGAACTTACATGAAAGCTGTGTGGTTTGTACACTTCATTTCAAAACCAAAGATTACCGAACAGAGGCTCGAAAAAGGCTGAAATCAGAAGTGATTCCTTCAATCTTGCCAAAGGTACCTACCTAATATTAAAGCACTCATTTATATTAATACTAGGCAAAAATCAAAAGAAGAGACATGAAGATGAAGATTAATAATTTAAAGTCACTTTTAGCAGTTTTAAAAGAAAATTGTAAAAATTATGAAAAGGTACAATCTGTCATAACAAACTGTTTCCCAAATATTCATCAGCAATTGAACAAAAATAAATCCAACAAAGGCATGAGATTCTCATAATAAGAATGTCAACTTATGGCAAAGGTCTCACATTCAAGGCCATTGGCACATCTCGCGCTACTTTACGCCATAAATTGCACAAAACAATTTTGTTAAGTAATGTTTAATTTTAAAATGTAAACAATACAGTCATAATAAAATATAGTATTTTGATTGCGTTTTATTATTAGGTCTTCCCCCAGTGGGGGGGGGGGGAGGTCTGCCTATGAAATTGCTGATTTCCATAGTTTCAAAATTTATTATTGTTGAGTTGAGATTAAATAAGAATTTTTTCTGCTTCATATTAATATTATTCAATTTCAATAATCAATATTTTCTTTTAATGTCCAATGTATTCAGGTAAGAATGGTTACACTACTTAGAAAGGGACAAACCAAGATTTATGACCTCTCACTCGGCGCATGTTTAGACGCACAGTAAGCATTCTAGTTATACGTAGTACTTATTAATTCTATGCTAGGTGCACATCCAAATGAGCAAAGTCGTGGCATAATCGAGAAAGTAATCACGAAAACTTTACAAACTAAAAACAAGCGTCCAATCGCAAAAACTACACTTAAACTTTACAAACTAAAAACAAGCGTCCAGTCGCAAAAAGTTCAGAACACACAGCACAAATACACTGTAGCAAGGTAGAGGAGAATAAATCTCAACTCAACACACTTAACTCGAGGTTTTGCACTAGATGTAGATAAAGAAACTATGCGCAAGCACAAGGATAAATCACAACTTGAAACGGCGCCCGCCATATTTTTTATAGTGTTTACCACCTTTCCTATTTAAAAGCTTACCTAGCGCCATCTAGTGTCATTTTGTGACATATTAAATTTCGGGAAATAATAAAGATGTCACTACTATCTTTGTAACATCGAGGCTTGTATGAGACTGTCCCGCCCCTGGTCACGTCAATGTCAAACAAAATTGTCAAATTGTTTTGTAATGTCACCAAAGTAAACATGAAATAAAAATGGTAAAATAATAATAAATATGTTGTTTTCAATTAAATGATTCGTAATAATCGATTCTATTAATCAAATTACAGCTACGCTTTTACTTCATATAAATACAATGAAGATAAATACCGTCTTAACAAATAGGAATTAATTTAAAATGTAAACAAAAGTTCTAATCATGAGATATTTTAATATTTCCCTTACAGTTGGCCTATGTTTTACGGCTGTATTTGGTGATTTCTTAGTGTTTAGATCTAATTTCACGAATTCACAAGTTATTCGAGCTGTAACTGACAATTTGGTTCATGCAATCATTGGTTGTTTATCAGCTATGATATTCTTCAATCATGAAACAAATTTAACAAGGCAAGCCTGTCATTTGAATATTGCATTTTGTACTATGCTATCGTCATTCATAGATGTCGATCACTTTCTTGTTGCCAGATCACTGCATTTAAAGGTAAGTAAAGAGATTTGAAAGTTTATCTATGAAAAATAAACTAAGAAATCTACTTGAATTGTTTTCATATTACTGAGTAATATGTATAAGTACCTACTAATATTATAAAGCTGAAGGGTTTGGTTAAACAAGCTAAGTTCAGAAACTACAGAAACCACTGGTTTGAATTGCAAAAGTCTTTTTGTGTTGACTATTCAACGTTTGTTGAGGAAAGCTCTGTGCACAAAACATCACGCTATGACTAATAGGAGTTGAGCAGCAATGTAAAATGTTGGATGATAGGAAAACTGCAGGTGTAGCTGCTAGCGGAAAGTTTTCACCCATCAATCTACACTGGGCTCATATTATGGGCTGTTCATAGAGAATGCCTATGCCTCAGCAGTGGGAACTTTGATTCTCAAAGTTTTAATTTTTTTTTTTATTATTTTAAATTAAAGGAAATAACTAATGTGTAATGGTGTGTTAGCTGTGTAGTTTTAAGTGATATAAAGTGGTAATGGTTAATTTGTTTAAACAACATTATATATACATAGTTTAGTATATACATATTTATTTGCAATCATCAAAGGATGAGATTCCGAAGTGAGTTTTTCTGGCCCTAAATATAACTCAAATTTCAATTTGATATCATCTATGAAATTTTGTGTATTTAAATATTTCAGAAATGTTTTGTAAGTTTTCATTAACATTTGTACTCTCTTTGTTACTTGTTTGGTCTAAACCCTAAAGTTTGCATTTTTTTTCAAAAAATCACTCCTTTTTGAATATTGCAGTTAATAAGAACAAACAAGTATTCAAAAATAAGATGAAGAATCAATACATGACTTAGAATACATTTGTTCTGAAATATTTGAGAATAAAAAATCATAGATGCCAGTAAAGCCTCTCATGTACCCTAGTTCTTTTACTTTATATTATTCCAAATATCTATATAAGTGAGCACAAGGGAAGAGTCTTTAGAAAATCAACCCCTAAGAGGATGAAAAAAGGGGGTTGAATATGGACCGTGAAGCCACAGAAAGCTTGTAGTTTTATCATACTATTATAAAACTAGAAGATTATTAATTTCAGGATCTATTTGGATTGAAACAGAGGGGTATTCTACACTGTACCACTACCTGGCTGATTATAACTGCAATTTTATACATCTATAGTTATATTTATAATAAAAATAATATCCATGTTGCAACATGGATGATATTCATAGCTTACACTACACATCATTTAAGAGATGCTAATAGAAGGGGTCTATGGTTGTACCCATTTGGACACACTGTACCTGTACCTACTGTTATGTATATAATTTTGACTATGTTCCTACCAAATTTGTACCCACATATTTATTTTTATATGAAACCTTTATTAAATAAGCACATTGTTATAGATTATACTTTAGTTGTTTAATCTTGAATTATACAACTCTTAAACTGATCAAATATCTGTTATTTTTTAGTTAACCCATTACCGTCTTATTAACGTCCTCGCTGATGTGAGTCAGGCCTTCCCTACATCTATGGTTTTCTCTCTAGAATAGCCCATGACTTACCACGCTGGTCCAGTGCGGATTGTGCCTTCCCAAGCATGGAGTTCAATTTATAAAAGAGATAATTTTTAAGGCGCTACTTGATTCTGGGAGTGTTTCCTCATAGCAATTTTATCAAAAGAAAGCATAAACTTAGTGTAGAAAACTACACTTTGTTCTAACCGGAAACCCAGAATAACATAAAAAATGTAGGTGAACCTTCAAAACGCCTGTCGTTTTACTTTTAGCAATGTTATCGTAAAGGAATCTTATCGTTTGCTATAAAAAAAATGTTTGTTGTAAAAAACTCAGTGTTGCGGTTAAATAATAAAAATTGAATATTACCAATATAATATATTGATTATAACGAACAAACAGTTCATTTTAATAGTTAACGCCAGGATTTGTAATGGGCCTATCGTCCTTAGAAAAAAATTGTCTCCTTTTGGGCACCCATTCTATGATCGGCCCTTGCGAAAGTTGCTTAACAACTGTAGCGCGAATCGAGCACTTCATTTTGTGTATATGAATAAAATAAATTGAAATTTAATGAAATATAAATTGAAACCAACACATATAAATTGATTATTTTCCAAAAAAAATGCAATAAATTAACAAACTAAAAGTTATTAAATTATTATAACAACATTTTGGGGATTATTAATAAATATTTTAATAATTCATAAATAATTAATCTCTTGCCTTTTGTGCTATCTGTACTTTCTATTTTCATATGACGCCACGTGGGTGTTATTAGTTCAGCGCATTAGCAATTTACGGGACTTGTACATTCTTCAACAATATGTTAATTTTCTTAATTTAATTTAAACGGTTACCCTTCAAGCATTAAGGTTTGAAATCCATTTAAAAATTTGACAGATTTGAATAGTCTGACGTGCCGTGTGTCCGGTCATTAAAAAGTTAGAAAAGTAATAACGAAATATTCTTAATGGGAAATGCTTAAGAAATCCATCAGTCCCTGACAATCCAATGGAATCCGAACCTTTCGCCGTCTGGAATACTTCTTTCCCTATATAATAAAGTACTTTGTGAATACTTCTAACAGGACTTGAACAGGACTGACGAATTTTATAAGCGCTTGTTACTTTTCGCTTCTAGTGAGCGTATTCTCATCAATGTTCAGGCAATCCACCCAAACAGCCGAAAGATTTTTTTTACAAATATTTCAAACTTTCGATTAAGAAGAAAATTCGTTCTAAATTATTATTATTATAGGAGTATCTTCTTAATCGAAAGTTTGATGTCTGAGATACGAGGCTGGTGAATTTATTTAAGCATTTTCCATTAACAATATTTACCAGTATAGCATTGTGGATGTTAAATTAATTCAATATAATAATTACAAACCTTAATATTACGTATATTTTTTAATATAACTTAAAATATAGTTTAAAGCATATTTTTTTTTTAAATATAACATCTTTTGTTATTTAAGACAACGAAATTAGAACGCAGTGAGCTAGAGTACGCGTTATACAAATTACACCCTATCAACTAATGAAAATATGTCTTAGGATAATAGAAATAAGTTATCAGATTTGATGATGATGAGAAAGTATTTAAAAAAAAATAGTTCCCGAAATCTAACTAGATGTCGCTACGGTGCGTTCTTGATTTCTCCATGACCACTTCCGATTTTCTTTCATGTATAAAAGTAAATTAATTTTCAAAACTCAATAAACAACTCATATTCTATTTGTACTTTTTCGTATTTGTATTGATATCTAAGTTTCGAACTATTCAAATTTCTTTTTTTTAATATGTTAAAAGGAACGGAAACGACTGTCTTTAGTCCATTCGTTTCCTGGAAAAATCAACTTTTGCTTGAGTCGCCATCTAGTGGAGGTGCTTTTTTAGTGCTTTCGTTTTTTTTAATACTACCTCATTGAATATCTTTTGATCTAATACATAATATTTTTGACCTTAACGACGAGTTAACTATTAAAGTCGATGCCGATGAAAGCGAGTCGTCTAGTTTCATCGGAAAGCAGCATCAGCGATGAAAGATTTTTTTTTAATTCTGATACTTCATTTTTAAAGCCTCATCGATGATGATTCATGGAATTGTGTAATTTTTAAAGTCACAATAGCTTTTGTAACGAACGATGATTTGAATAACATACGTGTCATAGACAATTAATTTTGTTTGACTTTTCCCAATCAAAGATATTCGTAACTATCACTTTAGACAGTTCCAATTAACATCAAATAAACGTTATCATTCATTCAATATCTTTCAACAAAGCGTCGCGTTTGCAATCGCTATCACATGTCAAGTAGTTGTAGCGTGAAGTTCGTGAATATCTTTCAAATGTCAAATTCAAAGTGAGTGTGTAGGTTTTAAAATTTGACATTAGGCCACGGCTTTATTCATTCCCCAGGCCATACAATAGATTCTATCCAATCTATGTAACTGGACACCCTCGTGTATATAGCTGGTAGACCACCCTCTCCGCATTTCTTCCCGAAAGATGTAACACCGATGATGTAGAATAAACAATGGTTGTCTTTGGATGTAACTTGAATTGGGGAACCGGAATCACCCTGTATAAAAGAATACAATATAGCTCAAGTTACCTTCGTCATCATCATCATCACCAGCCCTTTTACGTCCCCACTGCAGGGGCTCAGGCCTTCCTTATGGATGGTTAAGGAGGGTGGGCCATGGCCCTCCACGCTGGCCCAATGCGGATTGGCGGGTATTAACGACTGCAATTGCAGCCGGCACCAACGGCTTAAAGTGCCTTCCGAAGCACGGAGTAGTTGGAGATAATAATATTTTGGTCACCCATCCCGTGACCGACCCTTGCGAAAGTCGCTTAACGACAATGATCGCGGGCCGCGGTGCTTATCCATTACGCCACCGAGCTACTTATCTTTTTTTCCACCCTATTAATGCCCTCATTGCAGGCCTCAGTTCAGACCTTTCCTATGGAGCCGGGATCAAAGGCTCAACGTGTATTCCGAAGCACAGAGGAGCATGAGATAATAAGCGTTGCTTTTACATCTGACAAGTACAAGAATTAAAAAGTCCAAGATTATTAATAAGGATTCTTAACGAAAAATTTTTAAAAAATCCACCGTGTCCCCGGCACTCTGAGATGGGACTCGAACCCACGACCTTTCGCAAACCGGGCGACTTCTCTAACCACTGAGCTACCCAGGATTTGACAGAACTGACGAATTTTTCAAGCACTTTAATTTTTGTCGGTAATGAGGAAGTATTTTAAGAAAAAAAGAAAGCACTACAAAAGCAACTCCACTAGATGGCGACTCTAGCAAAAGTTGATTTTTGCAGGAAACGAATGGACCAAAGACAGACATTTCTGTTCCATTTTTACTAACATTAAAAAACTGGAAAGTTCGAAACTTAGATATCAATAAAAATACGAAAAAGTACAACTAGAATATGAGTTGGTTATTGAGTTTTGAAAATTAATTTACTTTTATATATGAAAGAAAACCGGAAGAGTTGTCATGGAGAAATCAAGAAAGTACCGTAGCATCTAGTTTGATTTCGAGAACTAATCTTTTTTTAATACTTTCTCATTCTCTCTGTTCGGTGACCGGGCTACGGCAAGTTTTTTTGTTAATTTCTAATATGTAAAGATATGAACCTGGCAGGTGTCCTTCCCCCCACGAAGCTCCCCCGCGCACATCTGCTCCCGAACGAAGCCTTTCCAATTTCTGTTCTTAGTATGTTCTAGAAGCGGTTCACAAAATTCGTTGTCTAATAACGAGAGAGAAACTTTTTGGAGCTCCTTAGATGTCGTCTTTGTCACTGTAACATTAATATATAAATATTATACTTAATCAAGTTTTTTATAAAAAAAAATATGATTTAAAAATTAAAAACACGACTATCGAAATCTTGTATTATATTATACATTAAAACCTTCATTTTGAATCATCCTATCTATGAAAAAAAAAGGCATCAAAATCCGTTGTGTAGTTTTAAAGATTTAAGCATACATAGTTATCCATATAGGGACAGAGAAAGCGACTTTTTTATACTATGTATAGTCGTGTTTATAAATTTTTTATATTTATTTTATCCCTATATATTTGTTTGCATATAATCATCAACACCGATTAAAGAAAAAAACATGGTTATCAGTTTTTTTTAAATGACATATTACTTCTGCCTAATTTATTATTTTTTACAATTATATACTCAGTATCACTTGGGATGCAGTAACGTTTCTAATGATACCCAACACATTGATATCCGATAAGTCTTTCAAAAGTGATGGTGGAATGAAAAAACTCACATACCTACATTACGGCCAGCCGTGTAAAAATCATATTTTAGCGAACCATTTCATTTGACACCTATATTAAAACAGTGATAACTAATCCGCCATTTTAGTTCGACTGTGACAGACAGTTGAAATTTGACAGATTATATGTTTCCGTTACTAGTTTGACGACAAATATTAAAAAACAAACTGAAATATATATTAAAGGGGCTCCCATTCAAAAATAACGTATTTATGACGTTTTTTATAGATAATGGTATGGAATCTCTTGTGCGCGGTTTTGGCTAGTATTTGGACAGTTTTTTTCTATCAGGAGGAAAAATGTCTAGGAAGACTCACACGTGTTATTGACACCCCATCCTGTAGCGATGCCATTATGGTTATTTCCGAAGTCAGGCTGCGTCCACAGGCAGGCAGGTCTAATAGCGTCCTCGAATTCTACGTCTGATGCTAATTCTAATAACGCTATGTCATTATATTTAACTGGTGGCTTGTATTCTGGATGATTATGTATATGCCTTATGGGAACCTAAAAGATAGTCAACATTAGTTAATACCTTATTCGATATCTGTGTAATTTAAATTATAAAAACTACTAAAAACTCGATAAACAACTCATATTCTATTTGTACTTTTTCGTATTTGTATTGATATCTAAGTTACGAACTTTTCAAATTTCAGTTTATTAATATGTTAGTTAAAAGGAACGGAACTGACTGTCCATTCGCTTCCTGCAAAAATCAACTTTTGCTAGAGTCGCCATCTAGTGGCAGTGCTATTGTTTATTTTTAAATGCTTCCTCATTAGATTTGGGCCCGCGTGTGGTGGCTTATGGTCCACTCCACTTCATAAACAAGCAAGGTTGATGATGAGGTATCTTTACAGAATAACTGTTAAATTATGATATCTAGCAAATGTCACATATTGCACTGGATGTGATATCATAGCTTCACAGTTATATCAATGGACTGCACAACAATGCCTGATCCTGATGTGAAATGAAATGAAAATATCTTTATTCGAGTAAGCTTGTTACGAGCACTTTTGAATCGTCCAAAAAAATGTTTTTCCCCTACCACTTGTTCAGAACGTCTTTTAGCTGACAAGAAGAACAAGCGAAAGAAACTTACCAGCTTTTTATCATAAGTAATGACATTTACATAAATCATGCCATTACCAAAATAATATGTATTATCACAATAATAAATACAACTTTCATAGTCTGTAGGACATAGGTTGAACACTGACTGCTTTTTATTGGCCGTTCGTCAGGCGCTCGGTGGTGTAGTGGATAAGCGCCGCGATCGTAGTTGCTAAGCAAATTCCGCAAGGGTCGGTCACGGGATGGGCGACCAAAAAATTATTATTTCTCACTGCGTGCTTCGAAAGGCACGTTATGCCGTTGGTCCCGGCTGCATTCGCAGGCGTTAAAACCCTCCAATTTGCATTGAGTCCGCGTGGAAGGTCATGGTCTATCCTCCTTAATGCCCCGGGTTCAGGCCTTCCTTATGGATATACGGAAGGCCTGAGCCAGGGGCGTAATGGGGCTGATGAAGTTGATGATGTTCGTCAGGTATTAAATTGAATTGTATTGTTAATATCCATGTATTGTATTTGTGTGATGCTTAAAATATTGAGTTATATTATTATTATTGTTCTGGTTCAGGCGTCACTTAGCCTATTCCGTGAAGATACCAAAAAAAAAATCTCTGAGAGATTAGCAGAATACGCCTGCCGGTGACATTCCTATTCTATAGAGTGCTTAGTTGACAAAATTTTAAAAGTAATGACAATTTGGATGCACAAAACTTTTTCTATCAAATGTAATAAGGAAGTATTAAAAAAAAAACGAAAGCACTAAAAAAGTACCTCCACTAGATGGCGACTCTAACAAAAGTTGATTTTTGCAGAAATCGAATGGACCAAAGGTAGTCATTCCGTTTAACTAAAATATAAAGTAACTGAAATTTGCAAAGTTCGAAACTTAGATATCAATACAAATACGTAAAAGTACAAATACAATATGAGTTGCTTATTGAGTTTTGAAAATTTATTTTCTTTTATACACGAAAGAAAACCGGAAGGGTTGTCATGGAGTAATCAAGAACGTACCGTAGCGACATCTAGTTTGATTTCGGGAACAAATGTTTTTTTTTTAATACTTCCTCATTCTATGGCCAATTTGAGTTTATGACATTTTTATCTAATTTGTAATATTGTTATTAATTTACCCTTATGCATGATACTTTTAAATCTTATTTACTCTGATTTTATGATAATTATAGTTTAATTTAACTATTGCTGCAGTGCCCTTCTCAAGGTTCATGTCAAGGTACAGAAAAACAATATTGTCATTTTTTCAACACATGAAAGCAGTAATTTTTTGTTTGTGGATTATTAAAGTTTAATTTAACTATTTTCGCAGTGGTCTCATCAGGGTTCATGTCAAGGTACATAAAAAAAACATTAACATTTTTTGTTCGAGTTCAACTCACGTCAACAGGGTCGGAGGGTGCATGTCAAGGTACATAAAGAAAAATATTGACCGTTTTTTCAGCACATGAAAGTAGTAAATTAGACATTTTTTGGTCGAGGATACCTAATTAAAGTTTAATTTAACTATTATCGCAGTGTGTCAAGGTACATAAAGAGAAACATTAAAATTTTTTGTTTGAGTTCGACTCACATCAACAGGGTCGGCTCCGTCGTTGACCGCGGGGTCGATGTTCTGGTCCCCGAGGCGCGCCACGACGGGCGCGGGCGCGTACGCGCGCGGGTCGCTGCTGCAGTGCCCCGCCGTCAGCACGTACTTGGTGCTGATGAGGGCGCCGCCGCAGTTGAAGTCGTAGCCGCCCTCGAAATTCGCCCAGCCTATCGCGGCCTGATTCACGCATTCATACAAAACCGGGATCGTCGAATAATCATGAAATATAAAAAAAGAGGGTAGTAATATATCACGTGTATTTGTTAACAAGAAATAGCTTAGATAACAGGCATTAAAGTTGAGGAGTGGAAACGCTACGTCACAGTTGAGTAGAAAACGTACCATAACGTGACGTCATGCGAAATTTCAACTCAATGTAACGCCGTAATTTTATGATTAGGAAAAATTAAAAAATACGTGTTTAATATTTTTTAACACTCTAATAATAATCCCTCTGACCGATTTCGGTCATGGCGACTACTTCGACTCCTAGTCGGTACGGCACTCGTGTGACCGAAAGTGGCTGACGTAGCCGATTTTTGCCGTGAACTTCCGTGCGCACTTAGATCATTAGATCATTTCTACAGACCCGGATGTAGAACTATTTCTAACTAGATAAACTTTTAAACTTACGCGTTGCATTATATTAGATTGTATAAGACGGGTATTAACGCGATAGGTCCGTGACCATGGCCGGTGTAACCTGGTCGAAACGTCGGAAAATAAAGATAGGAGAAAAACCTAGGTAAATAAATTTATAGTGATAATACCCTTCTTATACAATCTAATATTTTTAACTAGGGCAGAAACTTGATCCGTCGACGCCCATATTTTTTTATAAAATTTAGGGATAATGAATTTCTTTTTTTGTAGTATACTTATGTAGTATATTATTATGATTTTGGCGTCCCCCTTAGACTGGCGCTTGGGCACGTGCCCGCATTTGCGCCCCCCCCCTGGATCGGGGCCTGCATTTCTATGAGTCGAGTTTGCTATAATCACCACTCTTGGTGATTATAGTTTGCTATCTTGGTGAGCGATGAAAAGCCCGGTCCATTTCCTTGACATCAACAAAAAAAGGTACGCTAAAGACTCACCATATGTGGAAATTCACCTCTATTAGCGTCTTCACCGCCAACAATCAACTCGACGCTAGTGTAATGGCATCTTGTAGCCGCCACAGACACTCCCTCGTCGTTTAACAGTAGTAGGGACGCGTCCACCTTCTGGACCACTTGTCTACTATACGCGTCACATTCTACAATATAAAATACATCAATCCAATATACTATTAATAAATACAAATAAACTCTTTTGTTTAAACTTTTTTTCGGGGCAGAAACTTGATATTGTGTCATTCCCCGCAATACTCTATTACCATATTTTTGCAACGTATGATTTAATTATTTTTATTTGATTTACTTTTATAAGTTTTTCGGCCCATCGTAGCTTATATCTATGAATTTATTATAAGACATTCTGTGAAGGTAGAAAGTAGTTTTTGGCGCTCCTATGACATTGGCGCTCGGGGCAAGTCCCTCCCGCCCTAGATTCAGCCCTGCTGACGCTATGCAGTACAAGAACTGCTATTAGGAAGATTCAGAAACAACTACGATATATTGTATTTCATCAATTTTACATCCACGATGTTATACTGGTAAATATTAATATATTTAATTAATGAGAAAGTACCAAGTGCTTTAAAAATTCATCAGCTCTGTTGTCGTAGAGCAGTCGACCGGATTGCATAAGGCTGTGGGTTCAGGTCCTATCTCAGGGTTCCTGGGACAGATAGCTTTTTGAGCGTTTTTCGTTAAAAATATTATCATACTTTTATATTTAGAATTTTACACTAAGAATTTAATAAATTAAATAGCTGTTTGAAATCATTTTTATATCGACTTCAATAAGGTTTTGAAAAGTATGATTTCAAGATTTTTAAGTGTGACCCTAAGTGTGACGTCGCAAGGCTCTCTCCATCTCTTGTCACACAATATCACATTTTGTTGACTCCCTCCTCTTTGACCTGTGCAGGACTAAATTAACCCTGCCAAAGGCTAGGCAATACAATTCCCAGAGTCCCCTTTATTTATTCTAACTGACTAAAAGGGGGTCTAAATGAATTAAATGCATGCCAAATTTTTTTGTCTTGTATCTTTACCATTTTTTTCTGTTGATCTCTTTATATCTTTTATACTTCTTTTATTTGAACACGCCGGGCCCCGTAGTGTATCCCTAGGCAGTTGCCTACTCTGCTTTAAGTTTAATCCGCTCCTGGAGATGTGCCTTATACGACTCCGTATTAGTAATTCGGTTAAATAGTAGCCCGTTTGCTGTAAAGTCACCTCATATTTTTTACTTTTACTTCCTGCGTTGGACCTGATGGTATCACGAGGGCGAACCAATATCTTACTCAATTCGTTATTATATACGTTATATACAAACGAAAGTTTGAACTGATAGCAAATCTAAAAGTGTAGTGCTGGATACTTCTGTGGGACACCCACCCTAAATCGGCGGCGTCCTGAGGCTCAATACCACGCGTTGCTCGACAATCTACTAAGGTAAGGTGTGCACAATTTGCTATTGTCACCAGTCCGAACTTATAACCCCTTTCCGCTGGCGGTATTTTCTAATTTTAAAAGTACCGTTTCCAGACCCGGATTGACATCAAGGCCCCCTTTAACACGGTCACATTCGTCACAATACATACTTTAGTTTATATTTTACAATAGGTTATAATTATTAAGATAAATATGAAGATAATCTTAACTTTGGTATACTTACTTCTTTCACTGACTCTACGATTGTCATTTTCGTATGTCCAAAGTGGACTGGGACTGAAATAGAGAATTATATCAACTTCATTATCACAGATTTCATAATTTTCACTTAAGTTTGAGAAAGGCAAAAAGTTAAAGGGAAATAAATAAAATATGTAAACAAGGCAAAAAGTTACAGGAAAATAAAAAATATGTAATTCGTATTGTACGATTCTGTATTTTTCCGCAGAACATTCTCAGATAAAAGTAAGCGTCTAGATACTCATTCAAAATGGCCGCACATTTCAAGATGGCGTGTTTTATGGTGTGGCAATTTAAAATGACTTACTTAGCAATAGGGTTGCCAGATAGTAACTTATCAAATCCGGGACAATTTTACAAAAAAAATGTTGGCTCGTGGTTATAATAGAAAATATCTTAAATATATATTTTTTCGTATTTGTATTTAAAAGGAAAAATGCCATTTGTTTTCAAATAAATATTTTTATTAGATATAGGTATGTACTAAGTAGATAATTAACTCCAGTTATAATTCTGAGATGAAACAGTGTGGTAGTAAATCACACGTTAAACTACATAATTGAGCACTTCGCTTAAATTACTAATTTATCTATAGAATCTTTACTTGATTTTTCGGTCATCTCGGGAAATTAAAAAGTGATAACGTTCAAAATTCACTACATATTTTGTTAGCTGTCAACATAATCTGGCAGTGTTAGCAAAACGTGCGTGTGTGCGTGTAAAAGTGACAGTTTTGAATGCTCCATATATTGTATTTTATTCATTAATCTAAGCAGCATACAGGCAGTGAAAGACGGGGCGGATGGGTGAGTGGAGTAAAACTATTGCACGCACTCCCCTCCCGCGCCCGCGCGCCTCCCGCACCCGCTCACCGGCAGCCGTGTCATTCGTTGCTAGTTTATTTTGTAAAAAAATAATAAGTTTCCAGAATCCGGGACAACAAGCGCTAATTACTGGACACGGGACAAGAGGCAAGATTCCGGGACAATCCCGGATTTCCTGGCGGTCTGGCAAGCCTACTTAGCAATGATGTGGGAATGGTGTAGTTTTCAATAACATAAAAATATGTATATTTAATTAGAACTCGATAAAAAACTATGTGAATATTATAAAGAGTAAATATTTGATTATTTAATAATAATAATACTTTATTGTGTAACTACATAGCGTCACAAATCAATTTGCCCTGTCTCCCAAATTAGGTTGCCCTGTATGTCAGGAGTCAGTGCTCTCTTAAGAATTACATTTTGGTTTATGCAGACTAAGAAATTAAATACCAAAAGCACAAGAGAGATAAAATAAATTAATAGACTTTTAACATTTACAAATTATTCTATTAGGTTAACCATGCAAGAACCAGGTGTGTATATATATGTGTGTGTGTGTATTTTGTATGTTAAAGTGAATATAAGTGAGTACCTTTGTTTGTTTGTTTTGTTTGCAACGAAACTACTGGAAGGATATTGAAAAAAAATTCACCTACGGGTAGCTACATCATACGGGGTGGAAATAGGCTATAATTTACGAACTAAGGAAAACAGCTAGTGATTTATGAAAATAAATTAATAGTTATGTAATACTGAATAATATTCTATCTTTCCTTATACTTACTCTGCTGTCCTTGGTTTTGATGTTTGTAAAATTGTTTTGCCATCTTTACAGCACACCAAAGATTCACCAAACGCTCTATATTGACAAAAAGTAGGTCTGATGCCATTTTTTCTGAAAACAATATGGTAAATTTCGGAATAACTTGTGTACCTAGAATAAAATAAAAAGAAATTCTATTGTGGCAGCCGTGTTTTTTTTATTAATAAATTGCGGATACATCTTTTTTTACGTGAATCCAACATCATAACGAAAGACGACATGTCAACTAGTAATCTATACTAATATTATAAAGAGTTTTGTTTGTTTGCAACGGATAGGTTCCGAATCTACTGGCCATCTGGAAAGAGCCCCGCGATTATGTAAAAATCGAAACCTCATTTCGAATGAGGAGTATTTAAAAAAATAAAATTAGTTCCCGAAATAAAACTAGATGTCGCTACGGTACTTTCTTGATTTCTCCATGACAATCTTTCCGGTTTTCTTTCATGTTTAAAAATAAATTCGTTTTCAAAACTCGATAAACAACTCATATTCTATTTGTGTTGATATCTAAGTTTCGAACTTTGCAAATTTATACGTTTTTTAATATGTTAGTTAAAAGGAACGGAAATTATTATCTTTGGTCCATTCGTTTCCTGCAAAAATCAACTTTAGCTAGAGTCGCCATCTAATGGTGCTGTTTTGGTGCTTTCTTTTTATTTTTAAATACTTCCTCAATCACTCAGATGTCCAAATTCACATGAAAAAGCGACATCCGCTCAGTCTTGAATTGCTAATAACGTTTCTTGGCACAAGTGAGGTGAGTTTGGAAATGTCATAGGAATAGAATATCTGAGACACGTATAATCAATTAATTTTGTTTTGTATTTTTATACAAAAAATGGAATGAATTGAATTCGAATTTCTGGTTTGGATTTTTACTGAATCGCAGGGCTGTAAATAAAAGGAATGAAAATGGAAGTGGAAGTTTGTATGAGGAATTAGAAGGTCACCATAGTAACTATTGTTTGCTTTTCAATTTGTCATTGTAATAGGGATGATGACTGGGTAAAAGAAATGCAATTCTATTTAGTCCGTCAGTCAGATAATAGAAAAATATTAGATACGTATTTTTTTTTACTTCAAATTAACATGAAATAGCTTAGATAACAGGCATTGAAGTTGAGGAGTGGGGGCTCGCTACGTCACTGTTGAGTAGAAAACGTACTCTAACGTGACGTCATGCGAAATTTCAACTCCATGTAACGCCGTAATTTTATGATTAGGAAAAAAATAAAAAAATACGTGTTTACGGAAAGCTAGTTTAATACAAAATCGCTATGTCAACTTACTCGTAATTCATTTTCGCGGATTGACATGACTCCAACGGTGTACAAGTACCCAGTGTGCCAGTATAATCTTCCACGCAGCTGTCACCATCTTCATCCGTTTCTAAGAAAATATAATAGAAAGGCAATATTACTTATATTGCTTAGACATCAAATTAGCTTAAGTGAGACAGGCACAAACCAAATAAAAAGTATAGACGGAGTTTTGCCTAACAGAAAAGTGAAGCCGTCAAAACTACGCCTCGGCGTATTCGTACACAGTTTCACGCACACATACATAACGAAACTACGCCTTCCTTATCAGTCTAACTATAGACAGCGTGCGGAACGTTTCATTTAAAAAAAATCAAAAATTTCTTACTAACTGCCGAATTAAGTAAAAGGTTGTAAAACCAATCCTCAAAAAATAAAAAAGCAGGATGGAATCACATTTCACACATAAGTATAGAAGAAAACTTACATTTTCAGTAATTTAAAAATTAAATTTAAGTAATTGCTTGGAACACAAAACCTCAGCCAAATATTACCATCGTTAAACGTTATTATTTACCCCGAAATCAGGTAACTTTAATTTTGTAACGCGTTATTTCTAACAAAACACAAATTACGTTATGAATTTTTTTCTTGTTGTATGGAAATGATATTTAATAAATTTAATAAACTTTGTTATTCAGCGAACTCCGTCTTTACTTTTTATTTGGTCTGAGGAGACAGGAATATGTTTGGTGACCAGCTACGTAAAACTTGTTGGCAATTTGCAAAATTCAGGGCCAGATCTAGGGGTCGAGCGGAGGGGTAAAAGTGCACTTACCCCTGGTGCCAGTGTCAGTGCTAAAATGATGTGTATAAAACAATGTTTTTTAAAATAAATTCATACACTTAATCTACAATAGAACGGGCATCTTTTTAAAGTCCCTAAATTAAATAAAAGTAATTAAGTTATACATTATAAATGAGTACCGGGGGACATAGGTATGTATTTTACCCCGTTTGGATAAAGTTTGAATGTAAAACTTTGGAGCCTGCATCAACTTTCTGCCCCGGTAGGAAGAAGTTGTAGGTTCGAGCCTGATGCCGCCCCGGGCCTTCGACGAGGTTAGTCCGGCACTGGCTATGACTAAAACATGGCTGTGACGGTGTGCCTGTGATTTCTCTTGTATTACTAAAAATTAAAAGTATGTTTTTTTCTATGATAACTTTATGAATAGATAACTATATTAGTTCTGCACTATGGCTGCTATAATAAAAAACTACTGTGATTTGTGAATAATCTTTTTATTGTTCCAGTCAAAAAATATCAAGTGCATAAAATAAAAGCAATTTCTTTACTTAATAGTAAAGAGTAAAGAAAGCCAGGACCTTCTTTAAATATGAAACAGTAATCACAAGCACACCCGAGATGATACAGGAAAGTCCACTTTTTAAATTGAACCGACTGGGAATCGAATGTTACTGAGAGTTAACTATAAATTACGTCACAGGTTAAGGGGGTCAACTAAATGTGTGTGATAATGTGTGACAAGAGTAAGGAGGGTTCCTACATTTTATGGTTGCACATTCTAAAATCTGTCATAAAAACATTAATTGGAATCCTTTAAAATGTCGGATTGAACTTCAATGCTGTGACAGCGCTGTCTTTTTACGCTATATTTTTAACGAATAGCTGTTGCTCAGTACAATAATGTTGGTAACCAAAAAGTACTAATTAAGTATACTTACTTCTTTCATTGCCTTTCCTGGTTCCAAAAATTTTCAACGGGTTTGGACTTGGTCTGAATGAAAAGACAATTAATTTTAAAAAAAAATTGACTAAATTAAAAAGTTAGAGTCTACTATTTCTTGTTATTCGAACCCGAATTCGAATTCACTCATGTGTCCTTATTCATCATCAACGTAATTTAGTGAAGAAATTCTATTGATTCCATATTATGTCCCAGATAGCAATTTAAACTTGGAAACTTGCAGCAAGTTTAAATCAAACTTGCTAATTTCAGGGCGACAAAGTTGCACTTCCTTTGATACGGTAGTAATGATAATTTCCCTAGGTACGTACTCGAATACCTAGCAGGTACTCGGGTACTCGACTTGAGTAATTCGAAAATGATTGCGATAGACTGTCATTTCGAAAGTCATTTCACTTATGTCACGAAACTTTATTAGCAATTCAAGATTGAGCAGATGTCTCTTCATCATCATCATCAGCCCTTTTACGTCCCCACTGCAGGGGCTCAGGCCTTCCTTAAGGATAAGGAGGATGGGCGATGACCCTCCACGCTGGCCCAATGCGGATTGGAGGGTATTAACGACTGCGAATGCAGCCGGGACTAACTGCTTAACTTGCCTTCCGAAGGACGGAGTAGCCCGAGATAATTTTTTTTTTTGGTCACCCATCCCGTGACCGACCCTTGCGAAAGTTGCTTAACAACAACGATCGCGGGCCGCGGCGCTTATCCACTACGCCTTACCGAGCTACTTGTGTCTCTTACTGTCTTGATGTCTCTTGATGGCGTCATCAGCGTTATCGTGTCGAGTTCACGTGACGACGGCGAAAGTGCTTATAAGTGAATTCGAATTCGGGTCTGGATTTGAAAAGAATCGCAGGGCAGGTATTAAATAACTTAAATAACATTGGATTAGGATACCGAACTATCTTTTGTTCAAATATGACTTGTAGAGCGAGTGAAGCGAGTCCCTTACAACAGCGAGCTGAACACAAATATTACGGAAGGGTCGAGCGAGTGTAGTGAGCACAAATAGACTTCTAACGTTTACTTATGTATTTTATTTTGTATGCCCTTTTTACATTTTGAATTAATTAATTAAGGAAGTACTCAATAAAAAAAAAAACATAAGTTCCCGAAATCAAACTAAATGTCGCTACGGTACTTTCTTAATTTCTGCATGACAATATTTCCGGTTTTCTTACATGTATGAAAGTAAATTAGTTTTCAAAACTCAATACACAACTCATATTCTATTTGTACTTTTTCGTATTTGTATTGATATCTAAGTTTCGAACTTTGCAAATTTCAGTTTTTTAATATGTTAGTTAAAAGGGACGAAAATGACTGTCTTTGGTCCATTCGTTTCATGCAAAAATCAACTTATGCTAGAGTCTAGTGGAGGTGCTTACAATATTTTCTCATTATAATTACTTTCATTTAACTCACTCTGGTGCCCTCGGCTGTGGAATCTGTAGTCTGGTTACTTTTTTTAGTTTACAGCACACTAGCGACGTTCCAAAGGCGTCGTATCGACAGAATGTTGGACGGACACCGTTGTTCCTGTAACAGTGAGTGAAACGTTTTAAAGGCCTTCTCACGGTCCCACATAAACCAAGTGTGCCGTGTTCCGTGAGACACAGTCGCATGCCTACACGACACGTCTAACTACTGACACGGCATGGAGACTTAAACGCGAGAAACTCATTGCGAGTACTCTCGCGGGAGGAGGGGAGGGGGCCGGGATGCGGCAAGGAGCCCGTCGGGTCCAAGACCACTTCTGGGGCATCTTGCGTACTGAAAGACTCGGGTCATCATCATCAGCTCTTTTACGTCCCCACTGCAGGGGCTCAGGCCTTCCTTATGGATGATTAAGGAGGATGGGCCATGACCCTCCACGCTGGCCCAATGCGGATTGGAGCGTATTAACGACTGCAAATGCAGCTGAGACCAACGGCTTAACGTGCCTTCCGAAGCACGGAGTAACGAGATAATAACTTTTCGGTCACCCATCCCGTGACCGACCGTCGCGAAAGTTGCTTAACAACAACGATCGCGGGCCGCGTCGCTTATCCACTACGCCACCGAGCTACTAAGACTCGGGTACTTGAAGACTTTTCTGTAGACGGTGGACCTAGTCGCACAGGGGGCAGAGGACATTACACCAGTTTATATACTTGCTGATATGATTAATGGTACTAAAGTTTATATACGTACTGATAATTCAACTTGGCTGATTCACAGTTGTCTAATGCAGTACATGTACCGAGTATACCCGTGTACTCCATTTCACAGCTGTCGCCTTCTGCAATATGAACAAACATTATATTTGATAAATTTTTCATACACAATTCTATAATTTTAAATAGGAGCATATGTGCAGCGGGTTTTACCAGGTAGCCCGGTCTCGCTTAAGCCTGTCCTTTTCAATACGGGTCGAAGAGCTCCGGGGGCCAATTCTACTAAATAAATTTTGTTTAAATCGAATCGAAAACGGATCGAAACCGAACGAAACTACACTTTTTAATGGTTTTTCTATTCTTCAAAGTGACATACGACACAATTCCAGTTCTTTAGCCGTTTTCGATTCGATTTAAACAAAATTTATTTAGTAGAATATGCCCCCTGGTTACAAGGTTAAGGTTGCATTTCCCCTACGTTGTTACAAAAAGTATTCCGAGAGGTTAGGGACCGTTCAGTGGATCATTTGTAATCTAATAAGATACAACATTACCTACATACATTGCTCAGATTCCAAAATGAGTAGCTATAGACCCCGCATTATGGAGTATTTGAAACAACATGCAGACCCGAGACAATATTGAAAAGTTAATTTTCTACATTGATTCAATTTTGGCAGTCGTGTTTTCCTTCCATTTTCAAATTATCTATATATATAATTTGATACTCAAAGTCAAGTCAAATTTAAAATAATCTTTATTTAAATAGACTTCTTAAAAATACTTTTAAAAGTAGTTGTCTTTCAAAAGTAAGTGTGGTGTAAATGATACAATCGCTTGTTTTGTGCACACTGACGTTTTATAATTTTATTTTATTATTTATTTAAATACATAAGTACAAATATATGGTATATTAGATCGTTTGAAACGGATATTAACGCGATAGATTTCGATAGTTAGGTTTCTGGTCTTATGTAATCTAATATATTGCGACGCGAAAGTTTAAAAGTTTATATAAAAATATGATATTCCAAAAAGTATTTATATAAAATCAAAGAGTATATTAACCTGGTATCAAAAACTTTTTACATATTAGAGCACAGTTATTCGTGAACAGGTGGAATAAAGGAACTTACACACCTTACCTAACCTAGCCCTAAACTTGGGCAATCGTGTAAAACTCGGAATCCTATAACTATAGGCAACCCTAAAAACATCCTACAAAGATTTGTAGACAGTGTACGATATGTCTTTTTTAATACCTTTAAGATTGAAGGTATTAAAACTTTATTTATTTTTACATACCGTTCTTTTGCGGTCCATTTTCTTGTGCCAGTGTTTTTGTCAGTAAAATTATCATCAACAACATTATCATTGTACAACTGTCTTTAATTTTAGGACGGGTGTAGGAAAGCGAAGTACTTCATCCTGTAACAAACGTTATAAAAGAACGAACTTTAATAATTAATTTCCTTACTTCATTAGTATAGTTTTTTAAGGTTCCTTACCTCGAAAGGAAAAAACGGTACCCTTATAGGATCAGTTTGCTGTCAGTCCGTCGGTCAAGACCCTTTTTCTCTGGAACACGTGGAATTATCGAGTTGAAATTTATATTTAATAGTCAGGTCTACTTAGAGCTGTGAAAAAATCAAACTTCTAAGCCAGCGCAATCAAAAGATACAGCCGTTTATGTCGCAAATGTCCGCAAATTTCCAGTGAACGCAGAATCTTAAAATTTGGTACGAAGCAACGTCTTATAGCACAGTTAAAGGAAAAATTGAGAGAATCGTACATGATAGAAATATTTTTAATAAATAACTACAGTTTTGTACGGGACCCTCGGTGCGCGAGTCCGATTCGCATTTGCCGGTCTTTGTCCGGGATGATGTCTAATTTTTGTTTGTCTGTCCGTCGGGAATATTAAATCATTTTTCTTTGTGTAATCAATAAAGTTACTTTGATACACTGACTTGAAATATCGTAGAACGTCACACCTTTGTACATTTTACATAGTTTTGACGTAGCGATCCCTCACAATGTCTGTTATGTAAGTCATTTATTGTTTAATGAATTAAAAAAATATATATACATTTCTTATTTTTCAATTTTTTGCCCAGACATCATTCGTACCGAAATGAGGTTTTATATGCCATTTTTAATTCCATAGACATTATAGAGGTTAATGTATATCATACTTAATTGGAAAGTGGAAATTGTCATTTCTTTGTAGGTCACGTGATAGGTTAAAAAATTGTCTTTTGTGTTCAGAATAATTGAAAGAAAGAAAGAAGAAAGAAAAATCATTTATTAAACACACACACATGCAATTTTGCAAAAGACATTAATAAATTATTATTAACTTATAGAGTGCATCCGATGTGGTGTCTAAAAGGTGCCAACTCGACATGTGCTGCAGTTAACTGCAGCGTCGCTTTTCAGTTGGCCCCCTTAGGTGGTGTGGTGACGCCCCGCTGGGCCAAAACAAAATAAAAAGAAAACAAAAACAGTGCTAATCATAAGTACCCAATTAATAAACATACAATACCACACACATAGTATCATAATATACACTTACATATACATAGTATCATAATATACACTTACATATACATATAAAAAAAAAGAAATATATATAATATACCTCAATACGAACACACATCAATATACCATAAATATAAGTATACCTATCTGCCTTCACAAGGGCGAAATCTTTTTCACCAAAATTTAAATTTCTCCACTTCATTTAAGGGTGTCAAACATGTTATATTTGTACACAGGTGACTGAGTATTATTATGCCATAAGTTTATTTATATATGTCAGTATTTAAATCATTTAAGTCGATATGTATAACAATGAATTCCAATTAATACCAATAGAAATTAAAATATTATTTATTAATTATAGGAATGTAGTAATAATAGAGGAAAACAATTATGATTATTAATTCTGCTATGAATTCCGATTTCTAATAGTAAAAAATAATAATGCAACATTTAATAATTAATTTCATATGTTTGACTTCTGTTTATTGATTAAAATATTCTTTAGCTTCGATCTAAAGCTGTGCAAAGTATTTAAATCACGCATTGGTGGTGGTAGACATTCCAACATTTTGTGGCACTGTATCTAAAACTACCCCTAAACGCTGCTGTCCTGTGGCAAGGCGTATGAAGAATGAAAGAGACTCCACGACCTCCACACCCACTACGACCAGTTTTCCACTCCAATTTTGAGTACAGATAATTTGGAATGCCACTTTTGATAATACCAAATAGTAGCACAGCCAAGTGTAATTCCCTTCTATGAGTCATTTTTAATATATTATTTTTATTTAAATACGGAGTAATGTGATGTCGGGGTGGTATTTTAAAGCAAAAACGCGCACACGCATTTTGCACCCTCTGGATGACTTTTGCGGTTTTGGCATATAATCTCGGCCCATACACTACATCCAAGTAATTAAATTTTGATAACACTAAGCACTCCGACAAATGAACACGCAGGTCTTCACTGAGAAGGTTCCGAATTTTATACAACGTCTTTAACCTAAAGAAGCAGTTACTCGCAGTCTCACTAACATGTTTTTCGAATCTTAGCTCTTCGTCCATGAGCAAACCTAAGTTTCTGACCTCACGTACTCTATCAATCGTTATACCACTTACATGCAGTATTGGATTTTGTAGCCCCACCTTACGAATTTGATTTTTAGTACCTAGCAACATATATTTCGTCTTGCTTGCATTTAACGTGAGTGAATTCTTTCGAGCCCAATCATAAACACGCTGGAGATCACCATTTATTATGTCCATTGCTTCTGAAGTTTTGTGGGGCTTAAATGACAGATATATCTGAACATCATCAGCATATATATGAAATTTACAGCATTTAACAACTGTAGCAATGTCAGCGCTATACAATGCGAATAGCAGCGGCCCTAACACGGATCCCTGTGGTACTCCCCTTTCCACCATCATCAAATCAGAGCGGACAACGTTACCATTCCCATCATCTATCTCAACCGTCTGCAATCTTTTAGTTAGATAGGAATGGAACCATTTAATGGTGCTATCATCAAATCCGTAATAGTTTAATTTACGCAGTAGCAGAGGAATACTAATTGCATCAAAAGCACGAGAGAAATCCAGCAATACCAGCACTGTAGCATCACCACAATCCTGCGCCGATAATATTGAATCACAAACGTCTAGAAGTGCCGTTGCTGTGCCCCTATTTTTCCTAAAACCTGACTGCCTGTCTGGTAATATATTATTCGATTCGATATATTGCATTACTTGTGAGGCTACAGCCTTTTCCAGTAGTTTTGACAAACATGGTAAGATGCTTATAGGACGCAGATCTTTAACGTCAGCAGGACTTGAAATCTTAGGTATAGGCTTAACGATTGCGGTTTTCCAATGCGTCGGAAACGTTGAAGTCAAAATTGACGCATTTATTATGTTCAAAATTAACTCCAACGCTTCTGGAAGAGTTAAAATTATCATGTTTAATGATATTCCATCTATACCTAGAGCATTAGACCTTAAACTTTTAACAATTTTAAAGATTTCTGATGCGGTTATTTTTGTTAAAGAAAATGTTTTGTTTCCGAATTTATTAATGTCAAAGTAATTAATATAATCATCATCGTGAGTACTATTATTAGGAATATTTAGGAAGTGTTTGTTTAGATAATTTGCATCATTCAAATGACTAGGGATGATATTATTTTGTTTAGGTATGATTTCTGACTTCAAATTCTTCCATAAAAGTTTTGGATTTTTCCTATTATTGTTTATATTACGTGTAAAGTAAGAAGTCTTTTCGTTTCTTATAGCAACTTTAACCTGCCTTTTTAGGTCCTTATAATAGTTTTTATGTGATTCCAGTTTTGATCGCCTATACTTACTTAGTGCTTCGTCACGTAATTTGGTCATAAATTTTATATTCTCAGTGTACCATGGAGACGGTTTCTCTTTAAATTTTTTTCTTCTAATTGGCGCATGTTGATCATACAAGAGAATAACCAATTCACTATATCTCAATACCATATCATTAACGTTATTCAGTTGACAAATTTCATTCCAGTTAATTGTATTTATGTCCTTATCAAAATAATCCCTATCTATATCTGCCAAAGGACGATATACCACTAATCTAGGAGCAGTCCTTGGTTTACGGAATAAAAACTCGCAGCTAACAAAGGAATGACCATTAACTATTATTATATATATTCAGGAATAACCGGTGCTCGACTTTCCTCTCCCCTCTTAAGCCATGTCTCGTTTATTAACAATATGTCGACAGAGTGTTGCTGCATAGCTAATATAAAATTATCCTGATTAGTTCCTAAAGATCCAGCATTCAACAACCCAACTCTGAAATACTTTTCCCTATTCATTTGTAACACGGTAATAAACAATACAATAAAGTAATATCATATACATAGATACAAATATAAACTGCAGATTTCATAACATACATAAGATTTTGGTTGCCCAGAACAAATAATGTGTAAATATACTGTACGTAGATATAAAAAGTGCAAAGCATCGTATAGTACCTAATAGTCACCGAAATATATTTTTCATTACACCACACCGGAAACACTCCCAATGATAAAAATGAACGTGAACTGACTCTTAAACAACACAAAATTGTAACAGTAGAAACGAAATGTTGTCCATATCCATTCCCTCTTTGTTATTCTGAGAATTGCTTTAGTTATTCTGAGAACCACAGACCAGAAGACCAGTCTGGCGAAACTTCCTGATAAAAATAAATGAGGAACAATTAAAAAAAAACATTAACAAAGATTAAATAAATAAATAATTTTTTGGTCACCCATCCCGTGACCGGCACTTGCGAATGTTATTCAACAACAACGATCGCGGGCCGCGGCGTTTGAGCTATCTAGTGAATCATCTCAATGAAGTCTAAACGAATTGCATTTTGTATAAAACAAAGTCGCTTTCTCTCTCCCTATATTCCTATGTATGCTTAAATTTTTAAAAATACACGGGTTTTGATTCGATTTCTTTCTATATAGAGTGATTCAAAATGAAGGTTTTTATGTATAATACAAGACAAGGCGAAGCCACCGGCGGAAAGCTAGTTGTACTATATTCCAATATTATTAGTGCAATATCTTCCTCATACTACAGTGGTAGGTGACAAACTTATTATTTTGTGATCTAGGAAAATAACTAAAGGGTATAATTGACTTTCCATGATTACGTTTATATTAGCTTCTACTATTTACAGGACGTCTTTTGACAGATAAGAAGAAAAATGAAAAAACTTACTATGTCTAACAGAAGTAACTACATTATTATAGACAAAATAAACCTTAAAGACTTTTGATCTAACAAAACTCCAAAATATATTATAAAATAGTGTAGAAATGTAGAAAGAAACAACTTATCAGCTGCCAATAGACATTTATAATTGACCCAATAAATCAAAAATCATGATATTTCGTCAAATATAAATATTATTTATGGTATTGTTTTTATTATCAATTAGACTACAGTACTTATAAAGTTTTACTTTAACATGTAATTAAAATTAGCAATGGTGAGATAGTACTAGGAAAATGTCATTAAATCCTGCTATTACAATATTCAATTTGTTTTATTAACTAGTAAAGTTTTCCCGCGCCTTCGCTCGCGTTATTTAAAGCCTTCTGCGTATGATGTAGCTTTTCGTAGGTGTACGGATTTTTAAAATAGTTCCAGTAATATCGGAGACTATTCAAAGCAAACAAACAATGAAATATTTCCTACTTATAATATTAGTAGATATAAATAGGTATTATTATTATTATTTTTTTATTTATTCGGTACACAAACAGAAATATAATTACATCAATAAATAAGTCATCACGTAACAATGCAGCATGTCAAGTTGCACTTCCAATGACATGTGTACACATCATGTGACAAAATCAAGGCAAACATAATTTTGAGTGGGTTCAAAATACATGCATAATTAAAAAATAAATTAATTAAATGATTAGCTTTCCTAATTTCATAATGAATATATATAATTATAATTAAAATCAATAAATTAAATAATAAAATACAATATCTGTCCTTCATTAAAGTCACGGCATATTCTATGTATTGGATTGTTAAATGACAAATTGTTGGCATCGAGCGGCACACTAAATAAGATCAAAGTTATTTTTGTTGGGTATATAAAACGCGTTAGATTAATAATATGTCATTGCGATATATAAAAAAAAACGTACCTTTTTGGTCCTAGCCTGTTTACTCCAACTAACAACAACGATCTTCTTTATTAAAAAAATAAATTAATCACTCAAAAACTGTATATTCCACAGAATCAACTTTAAATTGAACCAAAAAGTTTGTATTTTAATTTAAAAAAGAATTTATATTACTTTTTTAAAGAAGTTTTACTGCGATGGTTTTTTTTTTTAATAATCATAAAAGCTTTGCGTAAGGTGTACGTCTTATATGGTTCAAAGATTCAAACTGGGAACAGGTTTAACCCATATAATTTTCTTGTTTACATATTTTGTGATACAGTATAGAAATATACAGTAGGGAAAATTCATAAGCCAATTAATTTCATAGGCCAATTAATTTTTCTACTGCTAGTGCACCGGTTTTCTTTATGAATGGAGTCAACTAAAGGGCCATAACCAGTCATTCGGTCCCAGTGCGGATCGGTGAGTGTTAACGATCGCAGATGCAGCCGAACCAACGACTGAAGTCTTCAGAAGCACGGAGTAGCTCGAGATAGCTAAAGTTTGGTCACTTGTCCTGTAGCTTTTATAATGTATGTATACTAAGGATGGGTCGAGCGAGTGCAGCGTGTCCCTTACAACAGCAACTAAAGATACTATAAGTGCGTTAACTATGACTAAACATACCTTAGTACTAGCCCAGTAGCTCCTTACGTACGTTTTGTCGCTTAATTTTTTTTTATAAAGATGAGCTGGCTTTGGATGTAATTATGCGCACTGGAACCAACCCATGTTTATTTTTAACCTTTCAATCATCAGACTTTTTGCAGAGTGAAATCATAATACTTTCAAAATCTTATGTTGGCTGAAGACTTTTGGATTTATTCAGAGTGTGGATAGGAAAAGAAATACAGCACAAATAAACAGGTTGACTAAATTGAATGAAACAAATCTTTTTATTTGGTCAATATTGTATTTACCAATACACCGGAACTGGCAAGTTTTTTTTTATAATATTGCTTTAAAAATAATGTTATTTGTAATATTTTTTTATTTCTTTTTTAATCTTTAATATTCTTAGTTCATTTATTTTTGTTTTATAACATTGGTAACCATATAGCTAAATGAAATGCTTACTTATTTTATAAATTCATCATCATTATCATCATTGGCAGTAGCCTGAATAAAGCTTAATATGTTTTAATAAAAGATAAATCGGTCAGCCATCCTGTAACCGACCTATCCGAATATTGCATATCGTTGGCAATCGCCGAACGACCCGATAGTAGCGTCATCGGATTATTTCAAATGATTTTAATATCATATAAAATATTTATTAAAGTTATGTAACTAATTAGCGTGATTATTACCTTTTGCATAACCGGATTCAATTAGCAGAAACCAGTATTTGTCGGTATTATAATTTTTTCCTGCAGGTTACTCTAATAACATGTTTTGAACTGTATTAATTAATACGAGATCTAATTAGCTTACAAAGAAACAAAAATTTGTATTAATTTATCAAAATAGACGAGTTACGAAAAAATATATTCGTTATTAGTTGTTTTCCCGCGATTTTGCCTACGTAAATTATAGAATTTGTCATCCGCGTATGATGCAGCTTCCGGTAGATAAAATAATGTTTTAAGTCGGTCTTATAAAACATCTTCTTTTTTATAATACCTAGTCTAGCCGTAAGTTCTGTACCAAAGATAATATCCGATAATTTGTAAAAAAATAATTTTATTATAAAGTTTCATATGTGATTGATTATGTAGAGTGAAAAAGATATGTTAACATACTAAATTAGTTATTCAAAGTGTCCACCCTTAGCTTTAACGCACCCTTTTAAACGATCGGGCCATTCGTCGATGGAGTTACGAACGGTTTCCATTGGAAACTTGGTCACTGGTGCCTCTAATGATTATTGAGCGACTCAATATTTGGGTGACGCTTGGAGCAGGCCATGTCCTCTAGCGTTGAATTTATAGTCCAAAGGGTTTAGGTCCGGACTAGCCGAAGGCCAATCATCAGCTTTTATGAAGTCTGGAATATTTTGCGAGCCAAATTTGGGTAGTGCGCGCCTTATGACCCGCGGCAGAATCTTGTCTACACTTCGTTTTTGAATAAGGTGTTGTTGAGAGTTTTAATTACCCTTCTAACACGGTATCTTGATACACTTTGGATGAAGTTTTCACTCCTTTTCGCAAAAATGGAGTTTTGTAACCCCTCGGTAAGACACACCTCGACAAACCATGACGAAAGCTGGATGATGACCTCACTGACCTTTGTTGTCATCAACAGACATGGTTTTAGTATATGGTACCTTATGGTACCCCATGGTACCTTTGGATGGTACGATACACAATCTTTCGGCGGCCCTAGCTTTTTCAATGTATCAAAAATGTCGGCTGGTTCCTATCCTACTTTGTACAGTGCAATTTCTGCAATCCTCTTTAGTGCCCCACTCCATTTTCAAAACAAATAATTCATAAACAAAAAACATATAATAATGGCGGGAAAGAAGTTTATTTTTTTTGTGGAAGCTAATGTTCGAAATCCAAGTTAATGTTTTTTAAAATGTATGTAAACAGCCAGTAAAAGAATATATGGCTAGACTAGTTACAATAATACGGAAGAACTTTAGAAATGTCATGGATGTTTTGTAGAACATATTATTTATTCGACTGATTAGCTTACATATACACATATACTAATGCTTACGGAAATACGAAATAACAGTTTACCAATTTGATTGATTTGATCTAATCAAAATAATTTATTTCAGTCTATACTCCATTCATTATAGCATTAGACAGAAGTTAAATAAGGTTCTTTTTATGGTATAATTTGTGACAAAATATAAATAATCATGTTAATCTTAAGACTGACGGCTAATTTACTACATATCCACTTAAATACCAGCTGCTATACTTAACTGTTGTCATTTAAGCTATCTATTAAACAAATTTATGAGTATATGACTACCTTAAATGATTTAACAATTACAATAAAAAGTGTTCATCGTAAAGAACCTAAAGAAGCAGGGTTGGATAGTTAGATTCTCATGTCACTATAACTCTACCAAATTTAAAACTGCCTAACCCCTTCAAACGTTTCGGCAGAACAGCTTTTTAATTTTGTCAGACTATATTTATTCATAATTGTTAAAATCGTAATCTGGGATTGTCATCCATTGTGAATGCTACTGCCTTTGTTGTAGTTTTGCCGTTTTCCGTGATTCAGTTGTTATTTATTTTTTTTGTTTCGTTTTTGTTGTTAAGTTTTGTTAAATATAGACGATGCCAGTGCAGGCCCGAGTGGCCTACAAAAATTATGCTCTAAGCCCCCATACCTTTGACATTTCAGGAAGCTTTTCCAATGTCTTCATGAATACTCTAACTAATAACACTTCCAATTAGAATTTATCAAAACAACAGACAGTTATTTTTAGTTTTAGTTCCATGTTGGCTTCGGAGTAAAAGATGAATTTATAAAATGCTGGCCTCATCTCAACCCCGAGGTATCGTAAAAAATGAAAAATTGCCCAGCTCTTTCAGACTACCTAACGTTCAAAATTTTAACAAACCTTATATATATATTTTTTTAATTTTCTTGAAAATAAAATGTTCTGTACTGCTGCTTCTATGACCCTCTTTTTTCTAATGTTATAATGAATGGAGAATAGGCTGTTAAAAGCACTTGTGAAAGTCGAAACTCTATGCCATCGGTTCGGAAACCTACGGCGGGAGACTTTGTATCGAGAAGAACTGGCAAGGGCTGTTCTTTTTTCAAGATTTGATACAAGATCAAGCTTTAAACAAAATGGAGTTCAGTGGAGATCGCCGAGATTGACAGTTCAAAAATTACGTGCCAATGTTATAAAATACGAATATGCGTTTTTGACAAATTGGAGTTGCTCACTTTTTAAGATGATTACGACTTTAGATTGTCAGTTGAGTTAGTGAATTTACCCTAGATTAGACTACTACGCCATCTATAAAATTATGATATGGAAGTATTTTATGAAAAAAAGAAAGTACCAAAAAAGTACCTCCACTAGATGGCGACTCTAGCAAAAGTTGATTTTTGCAGGAAACGAATGGACTAAAGACAGTCACTTCCGCTCCTTTTAACTAACATATTAGAAAAATTAAATTTAAAAAGTTCGAAACTTAGATATCAATACAGATACGAAAAAGTACAAATAGAATATGAGTTGTTTATTGAGTATTGAAGATTAATTTACTTTTATACATCAAACAAAATCGGTTTTTTTTATGGAATAGGGGGCAGTCGAGCAGACGGATCACCTGATGGTGAATGATTACCGCTGCCCATGGACACCTGCAACACCAGAGGAGCTACAAACGCGCTGCCGGCCTTTGAGGGACGAATAAGCTCTATGCTTGAAAGTTTGAAGGTCGTATCGGTCCGGAAATACCGCTGGCGACAAACTGTTCCAGGCTGTGCGAGGCAGAAAACTTATAGAAAAACGCACAGTTGAGGACTTCCAACCATTCAGATGATGGGCGTGGATTTCTTGTCGCGTGGAACGATGGCGGAAAGTAGCGGCAGGTATGAGTCCAAACAATTCTTCGGAGCATTCCCCGTAATAGATGCGATAGAAGATGCACAGTGAAGCAACATCTCTACGCAGGGCCAGTGGATCAAGTCGACTTGAAGTGTCCCGGCAATCGACGATTCGAATCGCTCTCCGCTGAATGCGGTCTAGAGGGAGAACCTGATATTGGGGTGCACCTGACCAAAGATGAGAACAGTATTCCATATGGGGCCGAACCTGCGCCTTGTAAAGCTGCAGGCGATGCGCCGGAGTGAAATAATGCCTCGATCTATTAGGCACACCAAGCTGCTTAGATGATAATTTAGCTTTACCCTCAAAGTGACCACGGAACTGCACCACGCTCGATATGTCGACACCGTGAATCTCAATATTGGCTGAGGCAGTTAGACAAAAGGGGCTCTTTTGGTGGTGAACGCGCAAACCTGTGTAGTAGGGCTGAAGTGGACCAAATTTAGTCGACCCCAGTTAGAGACTTCCTCTAACGAAGATTCAATATCGGACACAAGTTGATTCCGGCTCTCAATGACGCTTTCCCGAGAAATATTAGCACGACCGTTATAGGTGGAGTCCTTCGTGCTGTCATCCGCAAAACAATGAATACCACTAATTTGCAGCATCTCATTAATATGCAGAAGAAAAAGTGTAGGTGATAGCACACATCCTTGGGGAACACCAGCATTTATAGACAGTAGGTCCGAGCATTCACCGGCGATTAAAACCTTAATGCTTCTCTCTGCCAAAAATCGAAATCCGAAATCCGTATTATTGGTCACTAAGCAACTGGTGATCCTCTAGGTACCGAAGGAGCTGGCGGTTGATAATGGACTCCATAATCTTTGAAAACAAAGGGGTTATAGCGATCGGCCGTTAGTTGGACGGGTTCGAGCGGTCACCTTTTTTTGGGATCGGATGCACTAAAGCAGTCTTCTATGAGGTTGGGACGACGCCCGATGAGTAAGAGAGCCGGAATAAGCGCGTTAAGACCGGTGCCAACTCCGGAGCGCACGTCCTTAGCATAATAGAGGGGATACCATCGGGCCCACTCGACTTGTGGATATCGAGGGAGAGTAGTGCTAGACGCACTGAGCTCTGGTGAAACCGGATATCTGGCATAGAGCTATTGCACCGCGGAATGGTGAGCGGTTTCAGCCCCCGGTCATCCAAAGTCGAGTTGGATGCAAAGAAGTTACCCAGGCTTTCTCTTTTGCATCATAGGCTAATGAGGAGTTGTCTTTGTGCAAGGGTGGAAATGAAGGCGTGCAGAAATTACCTTGAATAGATTTGGAAAGAGCCCAGAAAGCACGCGTCCCCGAAGGAAGACGTTCATCAGCAACAGACTCGGCGGCATTGTTGGGATCATCCGGCGCAAAGCAGATACGTTTCCAAGGGTAGGATGCAAAAAAGGACCGCAACCCATCCCAGTCTGCCGACTTGTAATGCCGCACACGGCGACTACGTGCAACACGTGGTCGTTGCAAGCACGTGAGTGACACTGTACTCCTAATAAGGCTGTGGTCCGAGGAGCCAAGTGGAGCGTCAACAGATATCTGAATAACTTCATATATTCGTTATGGAGAAATTAAGAAAGTACCGTAGCGACATCTAGTTTGAATTCGGGAACTCATTTTTTTTAAAATACTTCCTCATTGTAAAGTGTAGTGCTATAAAAAATTTTTGGCACGATTTTAATAATATTATTAAATCATTGCAATAAAATATACCCAAATATTTACTACTGGCTATCCCAAATAGATACTATTTGGCGGTAACCTTCATTGATATTATAATTGATGATATTTGTGTCCTAAAAGTGAAAATACAGGTTTTTCTTATACGTTACAAAAAAAAAAAACATGTGCCATTAAATCAGTTACACAAAACGCAACAACTCTCATTTTAATAAATTATAGACGCAAAAATGGCAAATATATAACAAAGATTGACCAAAAGGCGTTTGTAGACGACGCGGGCTCGCAGAAAAAATAAAAGTCCGAAATACAAAAGAAAACGACGTAGTTTTTTTGAAGGGAAAAATTTTAATGTGTTTTGAAAAAGAGGAAAATGACAAAACAAAAAGAAAAAACCCGAGACGTCATTCGACTCGTGCTATCAATCCTCTGTGCTATCATTATTAAAAAAAAAATACATTTCAATAGTGCATCGCTAACGTTTTTCGCGATCGCCACAAACACAGCACCGAATCTCCGAAACTATTTATGTTGTTACTTGTACATTATTTTTCAGATTTCAATGGACTATTCATTTATAAAATAAAAAAGTAGTCAACTAGCCTAATGCTAATTAGAAATGCTATGACAACTTATATTCGTTATTATTAGAGGTCGAAATTAGGTAGAGTTATTTATGTACTTGCATCGAAATGTTGATATTAATGTGGACCTTCGTGGCAACATACTACGTACTAATATTTTGCAACTTTGGACATCCGATATCATTGTTGTAAGTTTGGCAACGTCGTGCGTGCAGTAGTTTAAATTGTGTAAAAGTAAATAACTTTTTATTTAAAAAATCACGGGATTTTTCCGCTCTTTAAAATTAATCTCGGGATTTGAGGCATATCCACTTTATTCTTTCGCTGTATGAAATCAGTGTAAGTACATGAATAACTCTACCTAATTCCGACCACTGGTTATTATGCATATTGCTTTAAACAAGGCTTTGTGGCTCATCCCCTCCTAAGAGTCCATCTTTGTTCTCACAGTCCTTTTATTAAGATTTGCAGCTTTCGTGATAATCTACCGTTTGTGTACTGTACACTAGTGACAGCAATTTTGAAATTTGATCTTACATCTATTCTATACATGCGTTTGAGAATAAATGACTGAATACTAGCTTTTGTCCCGCGACTTCGCATGCGTAAATTATAGCGTAACAAAAACCTACAAACAATCAAATCCTTTCTCTTTATAATATTAGTATAGATATCGATTGATAATACAGTGGCGGACTATCCCTGTCGGGGGCCCGGGGCGGCATTCGGTCCGTACCTACAACTGGTGCAAAAACTTGATTTTGTGTTTACACCGCCTCCCCTGCTAAAACTACGCAACTAAGAAATATAAGGCAGTACAACCCCAATTTATGATTTGATCAAGGGAATTTTCAGCCATTTGGAAGCCCCCTAGGATAAGAGGCCCGGGGCGGACCGCCCCCTATAGTGCGCCCTCCCTTAGTGCGCCACTGTGATAATACCTGACGAATTATAGCGGAATTCCATAATGATTCATCGAGCGTCATTATAAATTTCCTTATACGGATGTTTTTCCTGTGCATGTTATATAACACAAATGAATATTAATATTCATAAGATCGAAATTAATTTAATCATCATTGCAATCTATTAAAAAACAATATATATAATTTTAATTAGCTTGTTTTGACGCGAATTTTAAGTTTAAATTAAGATCAGATTGCTCAATTTAATTTCAGAAGCCCCACTTAGACAGGTGTACCTTTAGGCTCCGACATTAGACTAGCAGAGCGATCTTTGATTCTAGCTACCTATAAACATGTTTTATTGGTTTTGTTAAAATATCTGTTGAAATTCTTTTAAAATTAAACGTTTTATTTATTTATATATTTAATCAAACATTTTGGTTATATTTTTTCTTTTCATAATAGCTTTGTTTTCTAAATTCGACATTTTGTAAATTTAGTCTAACTTTAATAATTCAGTTAACTAAAACATATTCATCGTTAGAATCCTTATGGCTATAGGAGTTATAGTAAAAATCCCAAAAAGTCAAATCAAATCAAAAATGTAATAAAACACAAGGTTCTATGGCAAAGGTTTTTTATTCAAAGAAACGTCGAAGTATATAAGTATTTGGTAAAAGAACTTACATATGCGATGTAGAAATATATGTAAACTATCACATATATAGGGCACACAAACGTCATTGCCATCTAGCGATCATAAATATATACAAGCTGACAACCACAGACATTATCAAAGGACATTACTTAACAGAGATTTATAGGCAGTTGCTTCCTAACTTCAAATTACAAATCAACTTTGTTTTACATAAACGTGAATCACATAAATATTGCCGCGAACTTAGCGGTAACTATATTTAGAACCATAATCAAGTACTATAGTTATAAATTTATAGATAAGTATCAAATTCTGCAAATGCAAGAAAATATAATTTAATTACAATTTTAAATCCTAAATTATAGTGTCACCTCTTAATTTCATATTTCTTAAAATATGTAATATCCTCGTACGGAACTCATTAACAATGCTAACTAATGAGGTAGTACTTAAAAAAAAAATTAGTTCCCAAAATAAGCCCCGCGATTCTGTAAAAATAAAACCTCATTACGAATGAGGAGTATTTAAAAAATAATAATTAGATCCCGAAATCAATCTAGATGTCGCTACGGTACGTTCTTGATTTCTCCATGACAATCCTTCCGGTTTTCTTTCATGTATAAAGGAAAATTAATTTTCTAAACTCAATAAACAACTCATATTCTATTTATACTTTTTCGTATTTGTATCGATATCTAAGTTTCAAATATCCGTTTTTAATATATTTGTTAAAAGGAACGGAAATTACTGTCTTTGGTCCATTCGTTTCCTGCTTGCTTTTTTAGTGCTTTTAAATACTTTCTCATTACCATAAATATCAAATAATTATATAAATATTTAAATACATTATTTAAAGAATTCCAAGAATGACAAATCATTAATTAACATGCTGGTATTTAAAATAAATATAGCACGTTGAGAATAACAATGTCACTAACCAAAAACGACATATTTTTTACTTTTGACAACATTTTTCTTTGTTAAGTATAAACTTTAAAATCCCTGTTAACGTAGCTTGCCTAGAAACCGCTAGTTGGCGTAGTAACGTTGTTTAGAGGGGCGGGCGGATTACAATTTCTTGAACTTTAAACGCTCATTACTCAAAATCGCATTTTTTTGCATTGTGTCAATATCGTTCTCAACGTGCGATATATTACAATATTTAAAAAACTTTAGTTACAGTTACCAATTTTAAGTAAGGAAGCAGATTCATATTTATGTATGCAAAAATTACTATAATTATTGATCATAATAAATATTTGTAATTATTAAATATTTGCAAATTACCTACAAATAATATTAAATAATGATTAAATAGATGTTATAAAAAACAATCTTATGTGCTTTGTAATGTTAATTATCATTAATAGTTGTATGAACTTTTTTTAATTGTCAAGAGATGGCGCTATCGGCAATGGGAAATATAGTTTGCGTTGATTCTCCTCATTTCATTATTAGTTATTAGTGACGACAAGCAATTATAGATATAAATAATGTCAATATTAAAAAATGGGCTGCACCCATATCGCTCACTGAATAGTACAGTGGCACAACTCAAAAACCATTATTTCGAAATAATGCTACATTATTGTGGTGGCATCCCATAGATAATTTAAAGAAGAAATAAAAACTTAACAGTAATAATATAATACAGACGATTTAACTGTTATGCTAAAAAAATGATTTTCACAATTATAAATATATTAGATTTTCATAACTTCGGAGAACGTTTCTCAAAATTATGGTTTTTCAGTTGTGCCACTGTACTATTCAATGAGCGATATATGTCATAAACAATATGATTCAACCTCATTCAACACTGGCACTACTAATTTTCGTAGTACGTAGCGACATCTATGAGTTCATTTTGAAATTTACTTTTTTTATCCATCCTCTTTCATTTTTCAATCAAAAAGCTAAGGAATTGGTTTTGGGTGAAAGAAAAAAAAAAAGAACAATTTACACAAAAACATTTATTAAGTATTTAGTCACCTTTTTTGTATTCGTAGCGTCAGAAATTACATATATTTTAAATAAATTACGTACAGCAAATCTATTGTGTATCTTCATTATAATATCAACTTTTAGTTACTGTCGCATACTGTTCCAGATATCAAATCTTGGACGGATCCTCTGAAAAAAAGTAATCTTATGTTATATAAGAATAACAAGTATATTTTATACATATAACAAAGTTGCTTCCCGCTGTCTGTACGCTGAGATCTCTAAATTACATATCGGATCTTAATACGGTTTTCATCAACATATAGAGTTATTCAAGACAAAGCTTTATATGTATTACTAGCTTTCCGCCAGCGGCTTCGCGCACGTGGTCTTGTATTATACATAAAAACCTCACAGAAGAAGCGACTTTGTTTTATACTATGTAGTAATACAGGATCACATAAAGACATTAGCGGATAGCTAGTTTAATAAAACCACACTTTCGGAATTTTATTATTAAAACTTCACTGTCTCTCTATATCTCATGAATCGTGACAGACAGTTGAAATTTTCACAGATAATATGTTTCATTAACAACAAATACTAAATAACAGGATAAAATAAATATACAAGCGTGCTCAAATGTGTACATACAAAAAAAATAGCTTGGCTTTTTAATATTGGAATACAGATGAATATACTTACTTGTAGACGAAGAAATTGTAGTCATTAGTGTTGTACCGTGAGTATCCGAACCGTGGTAGAGTGTTAGCCATTACCCAGACCTCGTCACCGGTCACGTGAAGGTCTGTGGTGAAACGTCATGAATATAAAATTAAAAAAAAGTTATTAATAATACTTATTCAAGAAAATGCTATTGAAAAAGAAAAATGCTTTTGAAATAAGTATTATTTTTCACATTTTTAAAGTTTGGAATCCGTTCTATTTTTTTTGTTTATATTTCATGCTTTTTAGTTATACTTTTTTAAATATAATTGGTAACACTAAAAATACTTTTCTGGAATCGCACAAAATCGGTTCAGCTAAACGCTAGATAATCAGACAAACTGGGAACCTTCTTTTTTGAACTTGGTTAATGAAATGTACTTTATTCAAATAAGCTTCTTGCAAGAACTTTTGATTCGTCCAAAATTTTTTAGCTACCACTCGTTCAGGACGACTTTTGACTGACAAGAAGAATTGGCGAAGGAAAGATACCAGTAGACTAATTTTGCTAATGTTAACGTAATAACCGCATTTTAATGTAATCTCAACTACCTACTTGCATTTCGTCATTGTAGTATCTACTTAAAGTCCAATATAATCCAATGTCTTGCTCACATGTCAACGTTGACAGATACGTATATAATAATTAGACTTGCAACGAATATTCTGTTAGTATTCGTCATTCGGCCTATTCGGCTGCTTTTGGTATATTCAACCGAATACCGAATATCGCTCACTGAACAGTGGCACAACTCAAAAAGAATTATTTCGAGAAAACGCCACAACATTGTGGTGGCATCCCATAGATAATTTAAAGAATAAATAAAAAACTTAACAGTGATAATATAATACAGACGATTTAACTGTTATGCTAAAAAATTTGATTTTCATAATTATAAATATATTAGATTTTCATAACTTCGGAGAACGTTTCTCGAAATATGGTTTTTGAGTTGTGCCACTGTACTATTCAGTGAGCGATATGTCCATACTATTCGGCCGAATACCGAATACTTAATTACCTTATCATTATATTTTGTTTTAATGAGATATTTCCTAAAAATAAAAGAATTTATTTATTTATTTTATAATACTATTTATGTTTTCTTGCTCGCCACCACGTATACTGACTGTTATGCCGTGATATGTTAATAATCCTTAAAAACTATTTATTTCCGGTGTTTCTATCGGCTGTGTAATCTTTTTTCTGCTATAATTTCTTCCAATTAATCCATATAAGTTGAGTGAACAGTCTGGCTTAGACTTTGTTCTTCAGTTTTTATTTTCTTAGCCAAAATAGTGGATTTTACTATTTTCTTCACAATTCATCTTTAGACTATAGATCACGTCACTTTTCGGGTCACTTTCATCAGTAAAGTAGACTCGAAGTATGTCCAAATTAAAATAGGCGATTTCTTTTTAGACGCCATAATCTGTTATTATTTTTATTTATTATTATATGAAATGAAATGAAATGAAAATATCTTTATTCAAGTCAATGATATTAATATGTCTAGATACGCAATACATACCAAAAATCTGAAGCTACTTAAACTAAGACGTTTGTCTTAGTTTTTTCGTTTTTCACTTCAATACTCATTCAACTCCCGCCGAGAAAATACATAAAAATGCAAAAACGAAGAAAAACGGTGGATAAAATACGATTCTCTTTCACAAATACACATAATACGAAAGAATATTAAGTTTCACACTTAAGTCATTATTATTTTTGCAATAAATACAAATTTGAAGCTAGGTTATAAAATAAAAATTTTGATTTTCACAAATAAAATTTCGACATTTTGTCGTCAGTGTCGCCACTGCTATTCACTTTCAATTTTCCCAGCTATATGGGAGCCTTTTCTTTTTATTTTTACGTGGCTAAAATTTATCTAAATATCTTTTTATAATTAATTATATAGCTCAGCTTTAACAGCGCTAATTGTGTTGATAATTTTTTATACACGCACACAGATGCTAATGTGGTTTAATATTTTAGAGGTAGTTTAATTTTCTCAATGCGTGCAATTCGTTAGTTGTCGAGATACAACTTTTGAAAATACGTAAAATTGAACCTTTGTTTGATGTTTTATGAACTTTGACAAATGTTTTTGTCTTAACCACTAACTTTATCGAAAAACAAAGGGATATATATGCACAGAGCCTACTTTCGTGATTGGTTTTTTTTTTTTCAAAGTTTTTTCAAAGAAATTTTCAAAGTTACAGTATTTTACTAATTGATTTTATATATATATCTACACTACTCGTTCATTCATTCATTCATCACAATGGGTGAAATTTTCGACAGCTGGCAATACAATATCAATTACCCATTTTTCCGTTCATTCTACCGTTCGCACATATTCTGTCTTTGTTTAATTTAAAGTTTAATCGTAAATATGAGGGAGTAGTGTAGATATATGTATAAAATCAATTAGTAAAATACTATAATTTTGAATATTTTATTGAAAAAACTTTGAAAAAAAAAAGAGTCACGAAAATAGGCTCTGTGCATATATGTTTTTCGATAAAGTCAGTGGTTAAGACAAAAACATTTGTCAAAGCTCATAAAACATCAAACAAAGGTTCAATTTTACGTATTTTCAAAAGTTGTATCTCGACAACTAACGAATTGCACGCATTGAGAAAATTAAACTACCTCTAAAATATTAAACCACATTAGCATCTGTGTGCGTGTATAAAAAATTATCAACACAATTAGCGCTGTTAAAGCTGAGCTATATAATTAATTATAAAAAGATATTTAGATAAATTTTAGCCACGTAAAAATAAAAAGAAAAGGCTCCCATATAGTTGGGAAAATTGAAAGTGAATAGCAGTGGCGACACTGACGACAAAATGTCGAAATTTTATTTGTGAAAATCAAAATTTTTATTTTATAACCTAGCTTCAAATTTGTATTTATTGCAAAAATAATAATGACTTAAGTGTGAAACTTAACATTCTTTCGTATTATGTGTATTTGTGAAAGAGAATCGTATTTTATCTACTGTTTTTCTTTGTTTTTGCGGAGCATTTTTTTGTACTTTCTTGGCGGGAGTTGAATGAGTAATGAAGTGAAAAACGAAAAAACTAAGACAAACGTCTTAGTTTTAGTAGCTTCAGATTTTTGGTATGTATTGCGTATCTAGACATATTAATATCATTGATTAAACTCATTGATTCAAGTAGGCTATTACAAGCACTTTTGAATCGTCCAAAAAACATTTTGTCCCCTACCACTTGTTCAGGACGTCTTTTAGCTGACAAGAAGAACAAGCGAAAGAAACTAACCAGCTCTTTATCATAACTAATATCATAAAAGTGGGTAGGTAATTATTTTATTGTGTATTTGTTTAATCTTTCACAATGTCACTTACAAACGAATCAAAACGCAGAGTGAACTACAAACTGTACTTAACGTATTTACGATATGCATGAACTAAACTTGTCAAAACACGCAGTGTGAGTGTGAGGGTGGTGAGTACAACAAATGAGTTCGAAACAATCATGTTGATAGAAGTTTTGGCGCCACCTACCGGCCGAATACACTATGCCTAATATTCGGCCAGAATCTATTAGGCCAGAATATAGCCGATATTCGGTATCCGGCATATGGCCGAATACACTATTTGTTGCAAGTCTAATAATAATATCGTACTTCAGGTATATTTTGGTAATAAAATCAATCATGTTATCACCAAAATAATACGTATTACAAATAATAAAAACAATTATCATAATTTTCATAGGTTTGTCTACTTTTATTAAGTATATTATATTTCATAGTAGATAAATATACATGACGGATTTATATAATCTCATACATTCTCATACATTACCTAGTATATAATCCCCGAGGTTTTAGCGACTAATCTTGGTATTAACGACTCATTGGAGGGATAGATGTATGTATGTTATATCTTCAACTCACCTGAAGGGTAATTGAGTCCGGTATATAATATCTCTAACTCACCCGAAGGGTAGCTGAGCTTGGAGTTATTAGTTGAGTTCGGTATGTTATATTTTCAACTCACCTGAGGGGTAGCTGACTCCGGTATGTTATATCTTCGACTCACTGAGGGGTAGTTGAGTCCGGTATGTTATATTTTCAACTCACCCGAGGGGTAGTCGAGTCCGGTATTTTATATCTTCAACTCACCTGAGGGCTAGTTGATCCCGGTATGTTATATCTTTAATTCACTCGAGGGGTAGTTGAGTCCGGTATGTTATATCTTCAACTCACCCGAGGGGTAGCTGAGCCTGGAGTTAGTAGCTGAGTCCGGTATGTTATATCTTCAACTCACTCGAGGGGTAGTTGAGTCCGGTATGTTATATCTTCAACTCGCTCGAGGGGTAGCTGAGCCTGGAGTTAGTAGCTGAGTCCGGTATGTTATATCTTCAACTCACCTGAGGGGTAGTTGACTCCGGTACATTATATCTTCAACTCACCTGAGGGGTAGCTGAGCCAGGAGTCAGTAGTTGAGTCCGGTATGTTATATCTTCAACTCACTTAAGGGGTATTTGAGGCCGGTACGTTATATCTCCGACTCACCTAAGGGGTAGTTCAGCCCGGTATGTTATATCTTCAACTCACCCGAAGGGTAGCTGAGCCTGGTGTTATCCCTGGCGAGCACGGCGATGTTGGTGGAGCGGAGCAGGTTTCGCGTGTTCCAGCAGGTGAGAGCGTCGCGGCCGATCTCGGCGTAGAATATGACGCCCGAGCGCGGGTGGTAGTCGTGCATGGTCGACTGGGTCATGTCGCCGCGGTCACCCAGCACCTGATTATACAATAACGAGGGCTAACACCTCTAACGGTGTGCTGTACCACCGTTTCAGGTTTCAGCATGCAAACTTTTTGTCATTGATCTTCAATATGATTTCTTTTGATTATTTACATTTCGTAATTTGAAATTTTGACTAATCCAATATGCTCTTTGTGAATGTCAGTTGGTAAGCTCGGTGGCGTAGTGGATAAGCGCCGCGGCTCGCGATCGTTGTCGTTAAGCAACTTTCGCAAAGGTCCGTCACGGGATGGGTGACCGAAAAATTATTATCTCTCACTACTCTGTGCCTCGGAAGGCACGTTAAGCCGTTGGTCCCGGCTGCATTTGCAGTCGTTATCCTCCAATCCGCATTGGGCCATCGTGGACGGTGATGGCCCATCCTCTTTTAACATCCATAAGGAAGGCCTGAGCCCCTGCAGTAGAGACGTAAAAAGGCCGATGATGATGATGAGAAACCTCACTTGTAAGCGGCGTCAAACTGCGGGCACAAACACACCAGCCATCTTGATTACTAGTTCTAAAATCATCAACTCACGTTGTACATCGAGAAGTAATTGCGGTCGTTCACAGCGGTTTTGTTTTTGAGCACACAAGTGGACACCGAGAACTCGTGGGTGCCGATCAGCGAGTGGAAGTAAGCGTTCTTACAGCCGTTGCTGCCCGGTACTAACGTAACGCTGAACACACCATCGCTCCACTGGAACCTTTGATCTGAGCAAAGATTACAATATTATACTGGAAATAGATAGCAATCTCAAACTTTAAATAGGTCACGATAACAGCGCCATCTATCCGCCAGCTAAAAAAAGTCGCGTGTATGTGTGCGTGTATATGTGTGTAGCCAGCTACCACACTATTGACGGTGAAAGGTTTATTTGATTAGTGTTTTTTCTTGATAAGATAAATAGGTATATTTTTTCTTTTATATAGATAGATTCTTAAAATGTTTAATAGTTATTTTTCATTTTGAGAATCAATACATATATAATAAAAGCAAATGTACCTATATAACTTATCGAAAAAAAAAACACTTGGATTATTAAACCTTAAATATAAAGCATAATGTAAGACCGCAGATTATTTTTCGTTTTATTTGCTATGATTAAACAAGTATATTAGGAGTCATATTTATATGGTTTATGTTCAATGCTAACTATTATAAATGTTTAGAGCGAGTAACTAACAAGCGCACGGACATTCAATCAATACCATTTTCTATTTGCGAAGTTAGTTTTAAAGTTTACCCACAATACCAAACGATTACACACGCGTCATTTTCAATTGATATTGCCATAGTATATTTAATATTACCACCTAAATTAGAAACATTTCTAGTCATAATTCTATAATTAGTATATTAACTTCTGTAACAATATTATTATTTCAATAATATTATTAATCATAAGGCTTTTTAACTAAGTTTCAAAGTAATAATAAACAAGATTTATTAATGACGCCTTTAAAAATTATCCCCAATTATAAACACATTTATTTATTGTGGCTACACCATGATTTTTATTTTAAAAGCTGGTACATAGATGGCACTGTACAGTAAAAAACATCGAGTTCTAAGTTTGCATAGCATGGATCTGAGGAAGTACAGGTTAGTAAACAACTCTCCTTTAATTTTATAAATAAACTAGTGTTCCGACAGCGGCTTCGGCCGCGTGGTCTTGTATTATACATAAAAACCGTCTTTTTGAATCACGCTATCTATTAAAAAAAGCCGCATCAAAATCCGTTGCGTAGTTTTAAAGATACATACGTAGGGATATAGGGACAGAGGAAGCGACTTTGTTTTATACTATGTAGTGATAGTCCATTAATATCTGAGAAATAATGTACAAGTAACAGCATGTCTGCGATTAATAGTTTCGGAGATACGGCGCTGTGTTTGTGGAACTGCTGCTAGCCGGCTATATGACATCACACAGAGCAGCAAATTTTTGCCAATTTTTAAAAGCGTAATATTTTCCAAAGTAGTGTTCCATAAAATTTATTATTTAAGTTTATATGGTTCATATTTTTGGAACATATAACAAGAATCTCTATTTTAACTTGTAGGACACAAGCCTAAAGACTTCTTGAGGAGGAGAAAAAAATACAACCAAATAAGCTGTAATTCGAAAATGAAAACTACACCCAACTACATGTATAGGTACTAAAAGGAAATTTATAAAATTACAAAGTTACCTCTTAACTAGGGGTGATGACTGAGATAAATACGTTTCTTTTTGATTGATTTCTAAAAGAAGTAGTTCAGATAACAGGCATTAAAATTGAGGAGAAGAGCAGAGGTAGAAAATGTAATGAAGTGTGATGTCATAACATGAATTTTTCGCTTAATAATTATTGATAACGCAAAAAATAAAAGTGTGTTAATTTTTTCAATAATCTTCCTTACGGATTTTCATCATCCATCGTTAATACAATAATTCACAGAATTATGCTCCTTTGATTGGAAAAAAATACTCAGACTTTCATTAACTGCGGAACAAACTTATTCATTAAAACTTAGATCCCAAAAATAAAACTTACAGCAAGATTAAAAAATAAAACTCACTATAAAATCCTAAATCACTCACTATAAGATTCCAAAAAACTCACTATGAGATCCCAAAACACTCACTATAAGATCCCAATATTAGAACTCACGGTTTGATACTCACTAGAAATAAATAGGTTTCCAGCTATAGGATTGAAGGCGAAGTAGTTATGCTGATGTCTCCAGCTATCGTTTTCTCTCAGCGAGTAGACTATCAGGCCGAAGGTCGTCAGGTCTGGCAAGTAAGCGTACGCGTTTGCGCAGTCGTTTCCATTTATATCAACGGTAATAGAAGCGAGTCCTGGAAACATAAATATGTATTCAAATTAATTATAATCGATTACAAAAAGTCGTAATAATGAAAAACAACAGAAAAGGGAGAAATATATTACATTTTTTTTATTCAGATATTTATTTAATAGTTGTGTTTGGCGTAAGTACGAGTATTATTTAGATCTGCATGCCATAATAAATGCATATCTACTAAAAAGAACGATATATAATTGAAAATGTCTGTAAACCTCATTACCCTTTTATAGGAATAGTACTTAGATGTGAAATAGTAATGAGGTATTATAATTAAATATTCATTATGTCAGCCTTTTGTAGTCCACTAGTGGAAAAGGATCTCCCCTAGGGTGCGCTAAAAACACGATCTAAATATATCTTTGTCCGGTCACTGCCGGCCATGTTTTTGAGGTCATCAATCCATTTTATGGAGGGAGGTCTGGCACTCGATTAGCTGTGATGTAGTCTTCATTTGAAAACCCGAGAAACCTCTCGTTCCCATAGCCGGTAATAATACTGAAGACCATTAAGAAATTACTAAAATGTTGCATCGAGCTTAATCAGGCAAAGCCGCTGGACCAGACAATGTTCACATAGAAATTCTCAAGCTCGTTGATGACGAAAACATTTCAGGACTATAAATTTTTAATTCTTATTTACAAATGAGGCTATATACCAGATGAACGGCATAGGGCGACTTTTGTTATATACTTTTACACACATAACATCACGCTATGACTTATTACAATATTTTTAATTGTAATAACGGCAAAACCACGCAGGTGAAGCCGCTGGCAGAAAGCTAGTACTATAGATAGCATTATAGATAGATAGACAAAATGATTTATTTCTTGCCAAAATACACACACACACATTACATTTCATTCAACAGAAAAATAAATAAATAAGTATGTAGATGAGACAAATGAACATTCGAAAAAAAATATGTGTGTGCGTCACAGCAGTACACAGTGTGGTCCCAATGCTCCCAGCTCAGCGTCAAGTATTCACGCGCATGCAATGCGAGCAAATCGTTGATTTTCAGCTGCAACCAAGAGTGAGCGCAAACACGGTACTGAAACTAACCAGTGGCCTAATTGTCTAATTTTTCATCTATCACAATCATTTTCAAACGTAACTTGATTTATGGAATTGTGTAACTTTTAAAGTCACAATTGCTTTCGGAACGAATGATGATTTGAATGATACAGAATGTCATAGATAATTCATTATTTTTGTTTTTTTAAGTTGTGAAAAAAAAATTTACTGATAATAATCTACATAAAGTTAATGTTTTCTTTACCTGTAGGTGTATTTTCTGCTGGAAGATCTGAGCTTTTGAGTTCGTATCTTAATATTTGTCGGTCTGTAGTTAAGTCGTAGATTACAATCGCTGGCGTTCGCAATTGCCTTTGAGTTCCTGAAAAAACACACTTAAATCAATTATCCCCACTACTAAGATTCAGCCTTCCGTATGGATAAAATCAAATCGATCAGTTAAATCTAAATAATATGTCAGTAAATATAATATCTTTAAGCTCAAGTCTGTCAGTCCACAATCTGCTGTAGTTGTCCGCTTTTTTGTATTATACAGCCGTCAGTTGAAACTAGATAATAAGTCAGTAAATATCAAACCTGGTATCTCAATACTGTCAGTGTTTACCGTGCATTATTTGTTGCAATTGTCCATTGTATCTCAAGTCTGCTGCAGTTGTCCGCTTTTGTGTATTATGCAGACGTCAGTTGTATCTAGATAATGTGTCAGTAAAAATCATACCTTGTATCTCAAGTCTGTCAGTGTCTGTCTTCCATAATCTGCTGCAGTTGTCTACTCTTGTGTATTATACACACGTCAGTTGTATCTACATAATAAGTCAGTATATATCATACCTTGTATTTCAAGTCTGTCAGTGTCTATCTTCCACAATCTGCTGCAGTTATCCGCCCTTGTGTATTGTACACACGTCAGTTGTATCTAGATAATGTGTCAGTAAAATAATACCTTGTATCTCAAGCCTGTTAGTGTCTGTCTTCCATAATCTGCTGCAGTTGTCCGCTCATGTGTATTATACACACTTCAGTTGTATCTAGATAACATGTCAGTAAATATCATACCTTGTATCTCAAGTCTGTCAGTGTCTATCTTCCACAATCTGCTGCAGTTGCCCGCTCTTGCATATTATACAAACGTCAGTTCTATCTAGATAATGTGTCAGTAAATATCATACCTTGTAGTTCAAGTCTGCCCGTGTCTACCATCCATAATCTGTTACAACTGTCGGCTCTTGTCCGGTACACAGACGTAAGTTGTCCTGCTTCACGAATGTTCGGATAAGGCTTTAGAGGCGGTGAGCGGTTGACACTAATCCCATTGTAGTCTATGTAGTTTAGTGTAGCTGGTATACCTATAAAACGATCCGTTAAGTTATATTACAATTTAAGTTAAGTTACAATCAGTTAACTTTCAATCAGTTTTATTACAAAGATAAATGTTTAATTAAGCAGTAGTAAAAATGATAATACAATATCATATTTTAATGGATTTCTTCACAGGAAAACGTTTATTTATTCTCAATTGAAAGAAATCGCTTACGAATTTCCCCGTTTCCTTTTTAAGTATCTAAAATAATCAGAATAGGTATGACACCTATTTTTTTTTTCTCTCTCCGTCAGGTGACGTATTTTTTATTTTAGCGTAGGTAATCTATAAATGAGTAGCTCGGTGGCGTAGTGGATAAGCGTCGCAAGGGTCGGTCACGGGATGGGTGACCAAAAAAAAATTATCTCGAGCTACTCCGTGCTTCGGAAGGCACGTTAAGCCGTTGGTCCCGGCTGCATTTGCAGTCGTTAATACTCTCCAATCCGCATTGGGCCAGCGTGGAGGGTCATGGCCCATCCTCCTTAACCATCCATAAGGAAGGCCTGAGCCCCTGCAGTAGGGATGTAAAAGGGCTGATGATGATGATGATCAATCTATAAATTACGGCGATAAATTGTAATGTCGCATGAGGAGACACATTGGTACATGTTCTACATAATTATGATGTAACAAGCCCCTTACGACACAATTATGTAGAAAATGTACCAACTTGCTTATTATCTAAGCGATTTCTTATTAAATTCCCAAAATATTCATATCTAGTATTTCTCTAAATTCTAATTGACGGACTAAATAGTTATTTTAAATCCAGTCATCGTCTTCTATTTAATATTGTCTTCACTTACCATATCGCCTTCTCGGAAGTGAGATAAAAACTCTGTCCCCTACTCGCTCTACACCCATAGGTACATTGTTGTATTGAATAAAGAATCTATTTTCATCACCTACGAAAGAAAGTAAAATTAAAAAACAAAAAATCATTAAAAAGTTTTATAACAAATATGCTGATGGAATAAAAAAAGATTAAAAACTTTACTGTTTAGTTTTATGAAGTTCTCATAGATGGCGGTGTACGGTGATTCATAGATGAAATTTTCAATATCGTTTGACATCTAGGTTGCAAATACACCCAATAGATGGCGCTGTGTTCTAGATGGCGTTTATTCTAAAGTGATCTGCGGTAACGTCTCTTTCAAAGAATTTTGCGTAGATTACGTTTTCGATTAAGTTTTGTGTAAACTTCAGAACTGTTTTTTTTTTCATCTTTATTTCAAATTGCATTGAATTGGATTAATATCTCTAAAGTTTCAAAGATATTGGACATTCGTTGGTATTTTGTTGTACTATCTAATCTTCGAACTTTAACATCAAGGTAATTTCATCATCAGCTCAAAAAACAACAGCGTTTTTGGAAAATATGATGCCCAAAGTAACTATATCACGCGGACGAAGTCGTGGGCAAAGGCTAATATTTCAATAATTCAAGAATATTTTTATCATTGCAATTTGTGCTATCTATATTTAGGCAAGTTCCAGTGCATTAGCAATTTACGTAATTTTATAAACATTTTTATTAAAAAAAACTGTAGTAAGGTTAGCAAACAATTGCCAAAAATGATGAAATGAATGAATTAATGAAATGTATACTTTATTCCACACAATAAATATTTACATGAACACATATTACAAGTAAGATAGATGCAAAAGGCGGCCGACTAAGGTAGATATTTCTATCAGGCTACCCTTGGGCAAGAGGAACTATGCCATTGATTTCGAAATATAAATGTTATTTTTATCATATTTTATATAAAAAAAGGTTGTATCTTTGGCTGTATACAACGTTAATTTTTAAGCATATACATAAAAATAAATGAGTTTTTTTGCTTTGACATACAAATATGTATGGTAAAAAGTAAAAAATGAAAATATTTATATTGGTGATTAAAATAATTTGTTAAAAGTTTTGCACTGCGAATTATATTGTATTGAGAAAGTAATTAAAAAAAATTAGGTCCCGAAATCAAACTAGATGTCGCTAAGGTACTTTCTTGATTTCTCCATGATAACCCTTCCGGTTTTCTTTACAATAAAAGTAAATTCATTTTCTAAACTCAATAAACAACTCGTATTCTATTTTTACTTTTTCGTATTTGTATTAATATCTAAGGTTTGAACTTTGCAAATTTCAGGTTTTTAATATGTTTGTTAAAAGGAACGGAAATGACTATCTTCGGTTCATCCATTTCCTGCAAAAATCAATTCAGGGTTATGAACGTCTTAAAACGTAACTGCACATTATATGTATAATATATTAAGTGTAATACACCTCTTTAGGTGTCATTAAAAATTATACATTCTTCTTTGATTTTTTTTTTATTCAAAGTTCAACTCCTGAGATTTCATTTATCGAAATAGGATCATAAGTTTCTTTCTTACTCTATGGTTTTAATTTCAAAACAACTAGAAGTAATACGTAGTTGAAGTAAATGAAATCACGTTTATTCAAGAAACTATTGCTTCTTTTGTAAAAATAATTAAAAAAGGTAATTATTTATTTATCTACTCTTTATTAGCATTACAGCAAAAGGGCGGCTTTAATTCCATAGACAATTTTTTACCAGTCGACAGTAAGGGTCTCTGATAGAAAGCTTAAATTCGATTCAATATGTTCACGTAACTTCTATTGAAGTCGATGATTTTCGATAGTTTGTTAATATACTCCAAATATTTTTTTAAGGTGTGTATTAATTTTATCAATGAAAAATATGGTTTATTTTTTTACAAAAATAAAAAAACTATCCCAATATTATAAAGAGAAAATATTTGATTTATTTGTTTGGATTGAATAGTTAATTTACTGGAGCGATATTTAAATATCTATATCTCCCATAGTTTATCGTATATCATACGCGGGTGATATGGGAGATATGATTATAGCATTCGAAGTCGCGGGAAAATAGCTAGTCTACAATGTTTAACTTACTGGATTGTGTTGGTGTGTTCTGTGGTCTTGGTCGCCTTGTGGGATTTGTCAGGTGATTGCTTTGTCCTTGGGGCACTGGAAAATTAAGGTTTATTTTATAATTATCTAAATTGTTTTATAATCAACCCTTTTACGTCCCCACTGCAGGTCTCAGGCCTTCCTTATGGATGGTTAAACAGGATGAGCCATCAACCTCCACGCATGCCCAATGCGGATGTGGGTATAAACGACTGCAAATACAACCGGGACCAATGGCATAACGTATCTTCCGAGGCACGGAGTAGCTCGAGATAAAATTTTTTTGGTCACCCATCCCGTTATCGATCCTTACGAAAGTTGCTTAACGACAACGATCGCGAGTCGTGGCGCTTAGCTACTACGTCTCTGAGATAAAAAATTGTTTATCTATTAATTCATTTCATTGAGAATATATTTCATTTAACATGAATATTTCAAAGACCAAGTGATGGAATGGGCAGTATAAAAGAAATCCGAATATGTATAACTTAAAAAAACTAGCGTTTAATTTGCAGCAGTGTAACGAAACTGAAAAAAAAGATATGAATGGAAATGCAACCGGGTCATCTCATCCACGTGGATTTCGTTTTAAAAAGAAGTCCACAGGAAAGAGGTGACATGTTCAGGGCGTAAGTCGAACACCAACGGCTTAATGAAAAAACATAGGAAATATTACCGCATAATAGGCTGTACGGATTAGATCCCTTTGTCTCTAATTAAAAAAAAAGTAAAACTTACAATCGTTCCACACATTTAATTCATCGAAGTTTCCTAAGCGTCTGCCTGTTCTACCCGGCGGGTCATCCATATCTTGATTTACTAAAAAAATAAAAATAAAAATCATTTTAACCTGTAAGACTTAAAATATTGAGTACCAGAAGAGCAACCGCTGTAGTTATAAAAAAATGATTTCATAAATGAATCTGTTGATATTCTTTTAAAGTTAAATATTTTTCATTATTTTTATATTTAATCAAACGTTTTGTTTTTTTTATTTTCCATTTGTTTTTGCCTTTGTTTGTCTAAATTCGACATTATATCATTAGTTAAACTAGAATAAACAAAAGCATTGATTAAATATATAAGTAATAGAACAGGAACGTTGTATAACAATATTAACTTAATCATTGATGGAAATAACGGAACGTTCTTATAACTATGGCTAGAGTTATAGCGAGATAGGAGCTCGCTTGTCTGGACATCGCTATTTATCAATGAGGAAGTATTAAAAAAAAACGAAAGCACTAAAAAAGCACCTCCACTAGATGGCGACTCTAGCAAAAGTTGATCTTTGCAGGAAACGAACGGACCAAAGACAGTCATTTCCGTTTCTTTTAACTAACATATTAAAAAACTGAAATTTGAAAAGTTCGAAACTTAGATATCAATACAAATATGAAAATGTACAAATAGAATATGAGTTGTTTATTAAGTTTTGAAAACTAATTTACTTTTATACACGAAAGAAAACCGGAAGGGTTGTCATGGAGAAATCAAGAATGTACTGTAGCGACATCTAGTTTGATTTCGGAAACTAATGTTTTTTTTTATTTCTTCCTCATTAACCTCGCAACCTTTTGCTTTTTATTTATTCCCGAAAATAAAAGTACCCCCAGATACGCGGCATAGTGTTACAATCGACTTATTTATTAATATGCAATTGAAATTAGCTTGTTGTTAATTATATTAATGTTTTAATAATTCTAATAAATAATTCTAATTAAATTCTTGGTCTATAGAAGAGAAAACAGTGCCGTATTTCAAGCCTAATAATATCCCAATTGTTGTGGTACAGGCTATCCCTTTAAACATAATTGATTAGGGAGAATGGGCCATAACCTTTCATTGGATCCCACCGACTTCTCAAAGAGCTCGAGATAGTAATTTTTGGTCACCCATCCCGTAACCGACCCTTGCGAAGGTTGCTTAGCAACAACGATCGCGGGCCGCGGCGCTTATTAGCTTCGCCAACGAGCTACTTCGATTTACTTATGATTGATTAATTATCTAGTAATGTTACAAACGGCTGGGTTAGGGACCTTTTAGGTGATAAGGGTGTTTCCGAATAGACAAACATTATGATATAGATAATAATTAGATGACGAGTTGTTTACAATTACGGAACTGATAAAATCACTGATCACAATAAAGTCTGGTTTTTAGTGCCCATGTCTATGCCAAATAAGGCCAGTGTGGTAATAAGGCCCACCTTAGGAATTTCGTTTTTATACGCTTTCCTTTAGGAAGCTATATGCAATTAAGCAATTAATTATATTCTATCGAGTATATGAATGAGTGAGTAAAATTATCATCTTATTCTTAGAAATTAAATACACAAATATTCACATACACCTTGATCAATGGTATTATGGAAACAATAATATTATTTTAATTAAAAAGTTATCATTTAAATATTCATTCACTGTGTAATAGCATTTATTTATAAATCGAATTGGAAAGAAGAATTTAGCTCTTAATTATTAAATTAGGGGCCTTATAAAACCCCGGGCTTTAATTGCACTAGGTATCGTAACCTATTTGAGTTCATGATCGGTCTATTATTGATAATAGAAGGGTCCCGTAACGTTTGTTTGTATCGGAGCTCTCTCCAAGTATTATACTTTTTTGTGTTCTTAGTATATGTTGTTATATCGGCAACAGAAATATATAAACTGTGAATATCTCAACTGTCTGACTATCACGGTTGATAACACACAGCCAGGTGACAGACAGACATCGGAATCTCAGTAATAGTATCCCGTTTTTACATTTTGAATCCTAGAAACGAAGTATTCGTTCTTTTATCACTACATACATAGTACAAAACAAAGTTGTCCCTATATTCCTATGTATGCTTAAATCTTTAAAACTACGCAACGGTTTTTGATGCGGTTTTTTTTCATAGATAGGGTGACTCAAAAGGAAGGTTTTTTGTATAATACAAGACGACGCGAGCGAAGCCGCTGGCGGACGTAATAATAAGTTTCCTATTTATATTATGAGGTCTACTAATTGCATCTAACGCATTAAATTTATTATTAAAGCCGTGTCTTATATTAGTTTATATTAGCATATTAGGTACTAAAAAAAAAATTAAAAAAAATCAACTCACGTTGAATGACATGGTCGAAAATTGTATAGATCTGTGCCCAAAAAAAAAAAAAAGTATTCATGTACAGGTTATATTAAAGTTTATTAGTATGTCTTTGTAATATCACAAATTATATACCTGAAAAAGAAACGAGAGGCACCATAGCAATTTTACAAAAATTAATATTTCTAGGTATATAAACGTAAAATACTTCTAGGTCAGGGGTTCCTAAACTTATTTCGTATGTTGCCCACTTTGATAAAAAATATTGAACCACTATAACTTCAAATTAAATTACTTGTTGTAGGCCATATTTGAGGTGACAAATTACTTAATTACATTCATTATAAAAAGACTTTTACTATAACCCGTATAAGTTAACTTGAGTCCTAAGAGACCTTGCACCTAATCTACATAACGCCTCCATTTTTTTCTGTCTCTTACGCCCCCTGTAGGCCTGCAGCGCCCACAGGAGGGCTTTATCGCCCCTTTCTAGGTGTTACATTATATGTAAGTATATGATGTAAAATACTTGTGATGTGGTGAAAAAATACTCTCCAATTCGCGACAAAGGTACTTAAATCATCAAGTATTAAAATGCTATGACATCATAAAACAAAAACTATATAATCTATATAAAAACTTCTGGCAAAAAACGTACATCTTTTTGCATCCACTTATTAAACGTTACAAAAACAAGGTAGGTAGTAAAGTCACACGAGTGAAGTCCAATAAAAACGCGTATGAAGCGTACGCCAGCAAAATAATAACATTTGTTGTATATACCCTTAAATTTGTTTAATTCTGGGCGCCAATTCTACTAAATAAATTTTGTTTAAATCGAATTGAAAACCGAACGAAACTACAGTTTTCCAGCTAAAATTGAACTGAAATTGTATCGTATGACACTTTGTAGAATAGGACAACCATTATAAACTGTAGTTTCGTTCGGTTTCGATCCGTTTTCGATTCGATTTAAACAAAATTTATTTAGTAGAATTGGCCCCCAGTTCTGTTTTTACCCGACTACGGTGAAGCGAAAAGGAGGGTAAGATTTTGACCGGTATGTATGTAAGAATGTTCATCTAGGGCGCGCCCGCTTAACTCATGAAAGTAGCCATAGTCGTAGTTATAACCTACGCTTTATCGATATTTAAGGATGTTATATTTATGAATAAGGAGTTTCTATTGTACTTGATTTCTATACTTGACAACATGAAACTGGACACTAGGAAAAACAAGGTGTTGCCGACAAAGGAGGTTAAATACCGTTTTATTTACTTTTTGTTGTATTCTTTCATAAAACAAATTATTCTATGTAATTCTAAAGTCACCAAGCTAGATGTTTTATGTTACTGACGAATTTTTCTAGCAATTTTTTTCAGATGATTTTCGACAACATTTTTTATTATAAATGTGCAATTAAATAATTATTTAAAAAAGCACTTATTTAATAATTGTATATTATTAAATTATAATTTAAAAATTTCAAAACATACACTCAACTGGCACTGATGATTTTATTACAGATATCATTTAAAAAGTACTGGTTTTATTGCAATCTTAAAGTGTGTCGAAATATCTAAGATGCATGATAATTTTAGAAAATCTTATACTTTTAAATATACACTAAATTATTGTGGAGTACCCCAGGGTAATGTATTTGGCCCACTTTTCTTTTAACTATATATCAATGATTTGTCTAGTGTTACTGAACAAAAGTGTATCCTATTTGTTGATGACACAACCTTTGTTAACAGAGGTAAGGATTGTGATGATATTGAATGAGTAGCTAAGATTGAATTCAGAAGAGTCACATAATGGCTGGAGAAAAATAACCTAAAAATTAACATTAACTAAACGAAATGCTTACAATTTAAAACTACAACTGCTAAAACTAATAGCATATCATAGTTAAGTCTCATCTGTATTCCCATACAACAACGAGCTAACACAAATACTAAGGACCGGTCGAACGAATGAAGTGAGTCTTTTACAACAGCGAGCTGAACACAAATACTAATAACGGGTCGAGCAGGTGAAGCGGGTCTCTTACAACTTGAAATTTCAGTATGTTGAAGTACTAAGGGCCGGGACAGTGCCTTTACTGCCAGACTGTCCGTCTGTATTTCATAGGGCAGCATCTTTTAGAAATCATAAGAGTCCTTGACCGATTTCTTCCAACGATAAAATTATATAAATTCGTCATTATCTTACTGTGGCAAGGTCAAGCGATCGATATTTTTTAGATAATAAAAAGAACCAACATTAATAAATTACAAATAAACATCGGTAAGTATACATTATGTATACTTAAGTATATATTATTTAAAAGTAGTTTTCCTTGTTTACTTGTAGGAAAAGCTCATAGTTTTATTAATATGAAACTTGAATTGTTTATAATCTGCAGTTATTCTGATTTGTACCACTATTTTGTATCTAAAAGGCTCTGGTTTTGATTGTTGGTTCACATGTTTTATTCTCTAACTTCTAAGCTATGTACTATTCAGTGGCAACAGTGATCTCCGCGGAACTCCATTTTGACACTAGAATTTGTATCGATACACTGTTATTTTATATTCCGTATGCATTAATGACCATGAAAGTTAACAAAAGAGTATTTCATCTAAATAAATATATATACGGATATATATCCACAGTGCCGAATTAATCCAGAACGGGACCTTAAGCAAAATTTTTATACACCCGCCCGCACCTCCATTCGCATTCCGCTATTTCGATGTCTTACTTGAGGGTTTCTCAAAGTGAGATACGCGCACCCCAAGGGGTTCGCCATAGACTAGTTGACAACTTTTTTAATTTTATAATTAAATAAATCCTTGATATCTGAGAAATAATATAGAAGTCTGCGATTAATAGTTTCTGAGATAGGGTGCTATGTTTGTGGATGTCATTACCAGATCAATACATTATAAATAGAGAGAGAAAACAAACTATGATTTTATAATGATAACATAATCATTTAATAATAATGGAAACAAGATAATTTTTGATATATGAGTTAAGAAGTAATCACCTGTCCAGCTGCTGCATCAAATTAATGAGTTTAGAAGTAATCACATATCCAGTTGCTGGATCATCTCAACTCCAAGCGTTCTTATCTGTTATATAATCGGATACCTTATAATAAGCTTTTTAATAAGTATTTTTAATAGTAGATTTAAACTGCATGATATCTAATTGTTGTATTTTGCTTGGGACCTTGTTGTAGAAGCGCACACAAAGACTCCTGAATGAGTTATTCACTTCATCATCATCATCATCAGCCCTTTTACGTCCCCACTGCAGGGGCTCAGGCCTTCCTTATGGATGGTTAAGGAGGATGGGCCATGGGGTGCGTAGTCTGGCAACCTCCTCGTGGTGCACCCTGGGCAACGTGGCGGCTCGAAGTTTCTTTGAGCCGCCGCGGCTAATGTCAGACAAGCCGTCGTCTTGGCGTTTTGTGTTCCAAGACTGACGGCTCAAGTGGGAGTGGCCTTAGATTTTTATGTTCTGAGGCGACTCACAAGTGGGAGTGGACTCGGTTGCGGACCGCGGGTTCGGTCGCCTTGCCAGACGGGCTTGATGGTGACTGAACCTGTTGGGACTGTGATCGAGCCTGCTCAACCTGAGTTGTTTCCTCGGCGTTTTATGTTCCGAGGATAACAGCTCAACAGTGCACTCTAAAAAATGGAGGCCAACAAAGAGCGATTTTCTCTTGGTTGACATAATATTGAATAAAACAATTACTTATTTACATAAATCAACCAAAGCTGAAACATTGAACCAACTAGTTAAAGTATGGTTAAATTAAAAATTTGGTAACCCTGGTTAATTCTATCAAATATATTTATCGTATCTATCGTTACTGGATTTTTTTGTGTGAATCGATTGTTTTTAATAGTTAAATTTAACGACTAAGTATGTTGAAGCAATTTATACAAATTAATCAAAATAAATAGGTAAAGTAATAGATTAGACGATTTTTATTGTTGCAGTAATAAGTTTCTCGTATTTGATTTAACAAAGAACGTTAGTAGAACCAAAAAAAACCCTTTGTTTTTCAAACAACAAAGACTATTTAGTCAATTCAAAAACATGAATGATTAATGTAACTACTTGACATTATTGGACTAACTAAAATTAAGCTGTTCATGCTACTAATAATGTATTTGCTAAAATAATTATCAAATTCTGATCGATTTAAATACTCTCTTACATGAATCAACTTAGAAAAGCGAGTGCCAACAAAGAGTGACTTTGTTAAATTAATCCTTACAAACTTATCAAATTTACTTTTCAATCAAAAATCACTTTTCTTCTGTTTAAGACTGGTTTATGATGCATCAGTCCACAGTTTTATATCTTTCCTTGATACATTATTGTTTGTTTTTCGTTTTTATGCGACAGATAGCCGTTACATATTAGTCTGGCACTATTATTTTAATGTTAGTGATTATATATACACAGTAAGATCAATTATCAACACTTGAGACTTTGTTTTCACTTTCGCAAAACTAATATTAATAAATATCGGGAAATATTTAATTTAAAATTAAATTAAATCAGCTGTAAGGATTTGACAACCGTACACACCAGTGTTGCCGCCAGTGTCAAATATGAGGAGGCAAGTTTGTGAGAATATTGTTATGATAGATTAATTCAACCAACATGTTGGTCGATATTAATATGAAACACGCCCATCATCTTCATAGGTGCCCAAATAGTTCTAAGTGAATCGAACTCGCTGGAGAAGCTATTGCATTTATCTGATGATATTTCCATAGAAACCCCGTGATCCCAAATGTAAGAAAATGCATACACTAACCTGGATAGGCAGGAATAGAAAGGATTCACCAACGACGGGGCAGCGTGCCGGCCGGCTAGCAAAACTCACAAACTGCACTACAAGTTTGGTAGTCACTTAGGTTATCATATCAGGCAGGAGTTTATGGAACACAAACAGTCAATAAACTTCTAGTAAGCTTTCTTTTAGTATTTTTAGATAAATTTAACACGCGCGTCTGCTTGCGAAGAAACAGCGAAGGCAGCCATACATTTTCTTGCTTCCGCCGTCGAGAAATGGCAGCGAGCTCGCCACCAATCAATAGCCCGCGTAGTCGCGGCAAATTTAAATGAGCGGAAGGAAACATTCAGGAATAAGGATTTTTAATGGAATGGTTTAATGTCTATACACTAAGTCTGCAAACTAGATGGCGTTGTTCATTTAATGCATCGCGGTATCAGTTTATATCGTTAGATTGTATAAGTAATATGCCGTTTAAAGTAAAATTAATATGGGATTCGGAACCAACCATTCCAGCTATTTGCTTTAGCTCTTTGGTTAGGCTCTGAGCTATGATCCGAGTTTAAAGTCTCACTTGCTTTGGACCAAAAGTTTAGAATGATCAAACGGCTACAGTGGTTGGTTCTCTTGGTTGAATTACCATTGGTAAATTGGTTAGTATAATCATATCTCATGCTTAAATTGACCAATCTCTTGGCCGAATTAACTTCGGTAAATTGTTTAGAACAACCAAGTTTTATATTAATATCGACCAACATGTTGGTTGAATTAACTTCGGTAAATTGGTTAGTACAACGATGTTTCATGCTTATATTGACTAACCTATCGGTTGAAAGAACTAAGGTAAATTGGCAAGTACAATCATATTTCATGGTTAAATTGACCAACTCTTTGGTCAAATTAAGTTTCGGGAATTGATTAGTTTAGCCACGTTTTTCATGTTAATTTTTACCAACCTCTTGGTTGAATCAACTGTGGTAAATTGTTCATACAGTCACATATCATAGACATATCGACTACGATCTTATTTAAATTGCTGACTAGGCGGTAGTTGCTATAGTTATTTATAATGATCAAATTTAATGAAATTTTAACTATCTTAACAAAGTAACTATAGTAAAAATAATAAAAACCAGCTTATTTAATGTATCTAACATCTTGTCAGGCTCATATGGAAACAAGATGCTTGGTCACATATATCACAATGTTGTTTGATGTAACAAATTTTTTTTTAGAGTGTGGGAGTGGTCTCGGATTTTTATGCTCCGAGACGACTCAGTGAGGGGCGGACTCGGTCATGGACTCTGGTCCGACTGCTTCGTTTGAAGCACGGACTGTTGGGTTCATGACTGAGGCTGCACACGAGAGGAAGCGGTCTAAGTTATGACTTCCGGGTTTGAATGCGACATGCCAGAGGGGCAGACAGCAATCGGACCTGTTGAGGTTATAATGGAAACTGCTAACGGGAGGGGTACTGGTCATGGTTCTCATGACCGGTAGTCAGTTGGGCAGTTTGAGGTCTGGTAGCGCCCCTTTCGGGGCTGCGATCAGTCTGAACGCCGACTAACTGAGGTCTTTACGTGGGGATCTGCGATGGTACGATTGAGAGGTTTATTTTGTTACCTTGATATCGGCCTAGTAGAATCCTTCACAAGGCGGTCAACTCTCTGTGCCTTGCGGAACTCGTGCGTTGTGGATGATGCACCTTGCTACTGGCGGAATGGACACACGCAGAGGGCGTACCTGTTTCGTCAGGAGGTGGACATCCGTAACGGCTAACTGTCGACCTGGTTTCTCTGCAGGGATACGTCGTTAGTGAGAGGAATGCTTGGAGTCGGCTCGCGTTTACGTGGATGAAGGGAGTTCCCTTTGTGGTCCTGTTTACAGGGTCACAAAGATGAGGGTCAGCAACCGGTTTTGAGGTCCGATCGGACTGGCCACCTGCGGAGCTGAGACGTACGGGGGGAGGGATTCACCTGTGAGTTCCTCCAACTAGGCAGCGGGGACTGGAAATGCTCGATCGCGCATCTCCTATCCTTGGTAGGGACAGTCGGCGGGTTTGCGCGCCCGCCGCATTGCACGTCTCTACCCTGTCTGGGGTGTGTGTCTCTTATGTGCCTGAGATACATGTCCAACCCGGTGAGGGAACTTGCCCTTCGGGGCGAGTAAAGGGGGCGAACGGAGCGGTGCATGGCCCACTGGCCGATCCCGTTCCATCGCCACTAACCCGAGTGGAGGTACATCGCTGAGTTTTAGTGGGTATGCCCTGTTTCTTATCTGGCTCTTCTTAGAGTAGGTCCACAGGGAGAGTCCCACATAACCCGTGAAACCCGCGCTGGGTGTAACGAGTATGCGTAACGCATTTCTCAGCGTCAAAAAAAAAAAAAAAGGAGGATGGGCCATGACCCTCAACGCTGGCCCAATGCGGATTGGAGGGTATTAACGACTGCAAATGCAACCGGGACCAACGGCTTAACGTGCCTTCCGAAGCACGGAGTAGCACGAGATAATAATTTTTTGGTCACCCATCCCGTGACCGACCCTTGCGAAAGTTGCTTAACGACAACGATCGCGGGCCGCGGCGCTTATCTACTACGCTACCGAGCTACTAGTAGTTATTAACTTTTTGCAGTTTAATGACAGGCATCGTTACGTATTATTTAAGTGAAAATCTTATTTAAAACCTGGAGCTTGGATTTGAATATAGTTAGTTAAAGGGTTCAATGTCGTCTCAAATCTCTGGAAATTACTACAAAATGCGATGCACCGGCCGTCACATCTCAGCATGTCAATAAGGAAATATTTAAAAAAACCATAAGTTCCCGAAATCAAACTAGATGTCGCTACGGTACTTTCTTGATTTCTCCATGACAACCCTCCCGGTTTTCTTTCACGTATAAAAGTAAATTAATTTACAAAACTCAATAAACAACTCATATTCTATTTGTACTTTTTCGTCTTTGTATTGATATCTAAGTTTTGAACTTTCAGTTTTTTAATATATTAGTTGAAAGGAACATTCGTTTCCTGTAAAAATCAACTTTTGCTAGAGTCGCCATCTAGTGGAGGTGCTTTTTTGGTGCTTTCTTTTTATTTTTAAATACTTCTAATTCTACTAATGCTTACGTGCCTTATAATAGCAGCTCGATAGAATCTCCACGTATTGCATTTTAGGGGCTGTCCATTAATCACGTGAGGCTCGAAAGGGGGGGAGGGGTCCATAAAAAAGTCACGAAATATCACAAGGGGGGAGGGGGGGGGTGAAGTAACATATCACGTGTATTTATTTTTTCGACAAACGCGCGATACTCAATCGAAAAGCGGCGTAAATAAGCGTAATAAAATTATTTTTTCGTCAAACGTCTACCTCTAGACATTATTGTACTCTTTAATTGTCTATAATACAATTAGAAAGTTAAGATTCATTGTAAGTACTAAAAATACACGTGATATATGGGGAGGGGGGGGGGGTAGTCTTAAACCTCACCATGTATCACTATGGGGGAGGGGAGGTTAAAAAATGCCAAAAAAACATCACGTGATTAATGGACGGCCCCTTATCATTGTAGTATCTACCTGAAGACCAATATTATTAGTGGTATATCTTTCTCACACATCAATGCTGACAGATAAATTATAATATTGCACTTCAGGTAGATAGTACAATGGAAAATGCAATTCGCGAGTTCGTTTGTATTTGTAATAAGGGTTCTTAACACCAAGAGATGCATTTTATTAGTTCAGATCCCCCCGTTTAGTAACAGGAATGTTTTTTATTCGTATGTGTGTTTTTTGTGTTCTATTTAATCGTTTTTTTTTTCTAGGATCTTTCTATTTTACTCGGCTTTGGAATTCTACTCGGAATGTCAATCATAGAACACAGAAAGCCACCGTGTCCTGTCATGTTAATGAAAGCATATGCGCAGCCGGAACTGAGCACGGAGTGTATCAGAAAAAAAAAATTTTTTTTTCGGTCACCCATCCGAGACCAAGCCATTGTGAAAGTTGCTTAACTTTCACAATCTCATAAGGAAAACGCTATCGAGCTGTTATCTATGCCTCACCTATTACTCCGTCGATGTCGTAAGTGAGCTGCTTCCAAGCAAACACCTCTTGCAGCTTGCCCAGTTCCCTTTGAACTTGGGCGGAAGTCCAACTCACCAATAGACATATGAAATATGCTTGAAGTCGACGCATCTTGTCTCCTTAACCTCTATAACAAAGAATTATCGATTTTAAAATCTATTGCAATCCCTTTCTAAGGTATACCGATTGTGGTAGCGATTGATTGAGCCTTTGGAAGATTTGATTGGTAAAATTTAAATGGGCCCCGACTGTGAGTCGTTCTGTTCTGCATTAGAATTTATAATTTGTTTTATGTGTGTATCGATTATAAAACTATTTCAATTGTGTAGTTATTTAGTACTAGCTTTCGCCAGCGGCTTCGCCTGCGTTGACCCTAGGGTAATGTTTAGTGGGATAAAAAGTATCCTATTATCTAAGTCAGCTAACACCCTATCTGTATACCAAATTTCATCAAAATCCGTTCATTAGCTTCGGCGTGATTGACGTACAAACATCCAAACAAAGAAACTTTCACATTTATAATATTAATAGGATTACTTAACAGAATTCTAAACTAATGGGCTTGTTTCTTTCTTTTTAGTTTTTATTTAAGTTCTTTTTCATGTATTTTTTAAAATTCGTTTTTATGCAGTCGGTTTATTTGTTTTTCGTTAAATTATTTATTTTTATTTTACACTTTTAAGTTACGATTCGCTGACTTCATTATAAGATGGTAATTTTCGCAATCTAGTCATTTCGTTGAGCACATAAACAGCCTGTGGAAATTCTCTGAGTTCCAATTGGTCCCTCCGAAGAACTGACCACTCAATTGCCCTTATAACACCCATCGCTCCGTTAATAAGACCATGGGTAACATTTAAAATATTAGTTCTTCGTGCTTTTTCACTGTTTTTTTTTTGTTTGTATATCGTTTATACTTTAAATAAAAACTTAAATCAATAAGTAAGAAAATTAGCGAGAATGTTTTGTTAAACAACTTTAAATCGTTATATATCCTAAACTATTTAAATGAAAAATGATAAAAGGAACCTGAAGATGATTTTAAAATACCTATTCAACGACACCCCACTTGACATAGTTCATCGATTTTATTTTTTCAAATTTTGACAATATGGCGTCTGGTTGTCGCTGTGGTGAATTTTGTGTACTGTCATGTCTTTAGTGGCACTCGCAAGCTTAAGACGAATCGATTGACGTAAGAATCATCAAAATCGGCGTACGCATTTGGTCTCTAGAACGCCACATAGAAATAAACATACATAGACTGATAATCATATTACGCTCCTTTGCGTCGCGCAGTCGGGTAAAAAAATGCATTTATTTTCGTTTACTGTCTACAGATAATATTGTTCTATATTGCTTGTAGCTTTATTGTAAAAGCACTCTTAAAGTACCCCAAATTTTAGAAAAAAAAATAGTTTTTGATTAACTATTTACAATTGAACTTATAATTATTCTACTCAGATTTTAAAATCACATCTACGTGAAGCTTATACTTGATATAGATAAATTACGCGTGCAAACTCGTAGGAAAATAATAATAATTAGATTATATACTTAAAAATGCATACAAATGTACACTTATTTGAAAATTGATAACTTATTCAGATGTACTCACTTTATTATTATGTATTAATATCACTCAAAACAATACCAAATTATTATTTCAATATAAAATTATTAATCACAGTATGTCCACACTTTGAGAGCATCTGCTGTACTATGAAGATACCCTCTGCTTGTTTTGTCGATGTAAATTATTCGCTCGCTTGTACAGTACAGGATAAGCTAAGTGAAGCGATAAATATTGTAGCTTTAAAATACTACAAATTATTGCATTCACAATTTATTCATATAGATTAATATTTAAATACTTAATATTGTTTTAAGCATTTTTGTATAATATAAAATAATAATATAAAAAAATAGTAATATTTATAACAAACTTGTGTGAAAATTTACATTAAAGTTTCAAGTGAACATATTTATAGGGGAAAAATAACAACATGTGGCTGTACTAGGTATCGATATAAATTAAAATATTTAAAATAGTTTTTCATTATTTATGTATTTAATTAAACATATTGGCTTAATTCAGTTTTCGAAATAACTTTGATTGTCTACATTCTACTCTTTTTTATCATATTTTAATTCAATCTTAGAAAATTTATTAAATTTTGATATAAATCAGAAAAAACTACTATCATAACCTATTCAATATATATATCTGCCTTAACCATCCATAAGGAAGGCCTGAGCCCCTGCAGTGGGAACGTAAAAGGGTTGATGATGATGATGATGATATATATGAGAACATTTAAAGAAGAAAAAAAGTACTGTCAATATTAATAGGAAATATTTGATTGTTTGCTTTCATTGAATAGGCTTTGACACTACTGGAATGAATTCAAAAATTCTTTCTTATATAGGAAGTAGGGTTGCCAGATTTTTTTTCAACTTGTAAGGGACATATGCTTAAATAGACAGAAAAATACGGGATTTAAATTGTTATCCGGGACAAATAAAATTTATACTATTTTCTAAGATTTTTTTTTTATATTTTTCAGATGAAAGCGCGTATTAAAACATATTTTTATACTTGTGACTTATTTAAAAAATCAATACAATAGGATGACGGCTGGGTAAACAAAACAAATTCTATTAAGTCCGTCAGTCAGATAATAGAAAAATATTACAGGTATTTTTTTTACTTCGATTTAACAAGAAATAGTTTAGATAACAGACATTAAAGTTGAAGAGTGCGTCGCCAATGCATCGCCGTAAATTCTTGATTACAAAAAAATAAACGTTTATTAGTTTTGAATAATCTACCTGACGGACAAACAAACAAAAATTTGTCGTACTATGTATAATAGGTCGTACCTATGATAATCATAGTTAATTATGGTTATTCATTTGCTTTTTGTTGTAAGCTGGGGTACATTTGATTCGTTCATTAGTCATCTTTTAAACCCTTTGTGAAATTGAATTGATATACGGGACAATGTCAGTCCCGGCGGGACATTTGAATTTATACCTGAAATACGGGACGTCCCGAGAAATACGGGACGTCTGGCAACACTATACGCCGCTGATAGATGCTATAGCAATTGACGCTTTCGTCTGCGCAGGAAAATAGCTAATTCATTGATTAATTCAACAAAAAGTTTTTATAATAGATTAGTGAAGAGTTAGGCGGCTCCATGTGCTGGGATGTTTATTACCCTTTCAAACATATTCACCAGTTTTAGGCTTCTAACACCATCTGTCGCCGCCGATTGTACTTTTTCATTTATGTTTATATGTCTGTCTTGTTTATGGTGGTACAAGAAAGTATTTATTCATTCCGATAATACGTGTTTGACCGTATGAAACCTGAGATCCTATTCTATTTGTCCTCCATCTGAAATTCGGAAAAGGAGACTACCCATACCCAATACATAATTTACTCCACAACTAAAAATATATGCGTCAAAATTAAATTTAGATATCTTTATCAATATTTTATTCAATAATAAGAATAAATATCATTTGTTGCTGTAACTAGCGGCATTTTCAAGTTAAAAGCATTTTTAGGTCCCACTATCTTATCACAATATTTTTTTTTAGATACTATTGTGTTTTCTTGGCACATTTTTTAAGAAAACAATTAATTTTTATTTTGTATAATTTTCTGATTGTAATACCACAATTTTAAGTCAAAATTTACTTACCAAAACAGTCGCGGGCGGCCGCTGGATGCAGCTGGCGCAATGTCGTCAGTCGTGGCGTTCAAAGGGGGAGGCCTATGTTCAGCAGTGGACGTCTTCCGGCTGATGATGATGATGATGAACCATAAAAGTAATAATTATTTACCTAATATAATTTTTTTGTTGTAAATAAAACTGTGATGTGATGTCGAGCACATCTTAGTTTTTAGAGAGTTTAACCAATTGAAAGATGTAAGAGGAATAATGTAACACAGTAACTCATTTGTACATTTATGATACACGCACCGTATCATTTCATTAAATTAATATATTTTCCCCTTTCATGTTCAGTGTCTGCACTTTTACGAATAAAAAACTCAAAAAAAATAAAATAGATGACAAATTCTTTACATAAATACTCTTTGAGGATAGTGAAATAAAAAAATGATACTTTCATTGTCAAACTCCAGTGATTGCCAATTCGTTTTCGCCGGAATGCACATATTCTTTCTCTATTTAATCCCCCATCACCAAGCTATCTTAAGGAACGTTTTAATTTCCTTAAAGACACCCACGCTCGTAATTTGAGGTCGTCAGAGAATTTAAGGTTGGATATGTCAAAGCAATCCACTGGTTTATGTGATAAATCCTTTTCAGTTCAAGCATTCCGCCTATGGAATGCTTTGCCAATTGAAATAAGACGCGCACAATCTTTAGATGTTTTTAAGAAACTTATTAAGGAACACTACTTGACTCCAGTTATTTCAATCAATCCAGTGTAACGTACGGTTGCCTGGAAGAAATCGCTTTTTAGCGATAAGGCTGCCAATTGTACTGTAAATATTTGCTTGTATTCATGTTTTTCTTTGTGGTGTACAATGAAGTGTTTATTCATTCATTCATTGTAATAATCATTCAGCAAAATCTTCGCCGTTGTTTCTAGGAAATAGAGTGTGTACTTTTATTATTAATAGGATTATTAGATTCACTAAACAATAAGTATAAGTATATTTCCTGTATCAAAAATGTTACAAGTCTGGTAAAACGACAAATCTGCTTACGCTATTCTTAATATAAATTGATTTCTAGTTAAGCGTAACTAGGAACAAGGTACAGCTATGCCTTGCTCTCATTTTATCAATGACTAAAAAGATATTGGAATGTCTATGTATCGGAATCAGTTTTTCAAATGTATGTTACAAACCTGATGAAATGTCCTTTTTAATATTAAGATATTTTATAGCATAGCTTTTAAGGTAACGCGTCCCAAATTATCTTGCAATTAGCATCCATAATCACTGTATACATATGAAGATACCTTGCAATATGTAGCATATATATGTGATTTTCTTATAATACTTAGAACATAAACAAGATATGTATTAGTGAATTATGTTAACAGTTAGCAACATTTTTGGCCTGCAGACATTTATATATCAATTAGCTTTTGTCCGCGACTTCGTTCGCGTGGTCTAGTTTTAAGTCCAGAAATGAGAAATTTCCATAAAAACTTTCATCCCCTAACTTAACCCCTTAGAGATCGAATTTCGTAAAATCCCATCTTAGTTTTTTTTTTTTAAATTTATTGACCAGAAAAAAATTACAAAAAATATAACAAGCGTTAATTTGCCAAACTGCGTAACAGTTTATCGGCGATAAATCCTATACTCTTGACAAATTTTTCTTATTATGAGGTAATATAAGCATAAAATATATATCACATCACTATTAGACGCAATCATACTAGTATGTTTTTCTTTTACAGTTAATAATTCATTTGTGCACTATTCCGAAATTTATACCCAAAATCAATCAATAACTCCATTTCATGAAATCAGTTACATCATATTCAGGAAGGTTTTTTTTTTAAATATGTTTTAATAGATTGCTTCGACTTAGGCACTTCTGCAGGTAAATTAATTTTATAAAATATTCTAGGTGTTACGTAAGACCTTGTTCTTTGGTGAGTGATAAAGTGAGCACCTATGTCCTAAAAAACCCGCATGCAAAATTTGAAACTCCCAGCACTTGTAGTAACTAAATTTCATACAAACTTTCATCCCCTAATTGAGCCCCTTCAGGGTGAAATTTTCAAAAAAACCTCTCTTAGTGCTCCACTACACTCCCTAAGGAGTCTTCATTCCAAAATTCAACTTTCTACACTCAGTAATTCCGACTGTATATTGTCTTTCAGTCAGTCAGTCACTTAGTAACGCAAGACTTCTAGATATATAAAATTACGTTCCTATCTATAGTCAAGTAGAAGTAATAATTTCAGTAAAAGTAAAAGTAAATAATAGACGACAGTTTGAATTAGGTAAGAACTGTAGATTGCGATAGATTTAAAAATAAAAATAAGTAAGCTAGAACAGACGGTGCTTAGAAGAGATAATTGCCAAAATTTTTGGTTTGTGAAAATTCTGTGGTCCCCTCGCTCCTACGCCCATGTCGTTTCTACATTAAAAAATTAAAAATCAAAATTATTTATTCAGTCTAGCCTGTTACAAGCACTTGTGAAAGTTGACAACTACGCCATCGGTTCGGAAATCTACGGCGGGAGACCTTATATCGAGAAGAACTGGCAAGAAACTCGGCAAGGGCTCCTTTTTACTCCCTGTTTTAATCTTGTTCTATTTCATACAGAGCGTCAAGATTGAAAAATCACTTCATCAAAATATGAAGTCACTTTCCATTACAATATTTATTATATCGAGAAGAACTGGCAAGAAACTCGGCAAGGGCTCCTTTTTACTCCCTGTTTTAATCTTGTTCTATTTCATACAGAGCTTCAAGATTGAAAATTCACTTCATTAAAATATGAAGTCATTTTCCGTTACAATATTTAATCCAACGGAAAAAGCGAACTTAACTTGATTGTAAGTTGGACATTTGTTATTACAATTCATATAAATGCGGCACCAAATTAATTTTCAGACGATCAACGTCCCAATATGTGACCATAGAGTTACCATATGATGCAGCTGAGATATTCTGTGATAAAATTATAGCAATGTCACAGCGTAGAGATGCGGTGAAATACAACCTTTATTACCCTCAATGTCCAATGGGGCTAAGGCCTTCTGTAACAGTTTACTAAATAAAATGTCTCTCTTTTGAATGCTTAGCTGATGTGCTTAATTCCTTTTTACTTATTGATACAAATTAATTTAAAGAAAAATATTCAATAAAAATAATTGTAGGTACATCGGTAACAATTGTACTATGGAGGTAGGCAGTGGTGAAATAGTATATAAACGACTTCTCGTGCAGCTATACATTCATTTTTAAGTCTAAATAACCCTGAAATTAGGGTTCTTCCATCGGGCCCATATCACCTACGCTACCCTGTATCCTACGTCGAGCCCTCGTGGTTCACCAGTACTGCAGACCGGAGATGACGTCGGGTATACCCTTGCCAGCCGCTGCCCGGCCCGTGACATTCTAACAACGTGAACTCGACAATAAATCCCCTAATTATACTTTAAAGCTAAGTCTTCTTAACTTAATTCAAGATACAGGAACCATAGCGAGCGAATCTGTGCCTACCCCCTGAGAAATTAAATAAAGTTTGTTAAAACATTATTTTGTTTTAATCTTTCTACCTGAAGTCTGGGGGGTGCTACTCACCCTCCATATAATAACCAACGCTTCATTTCTATGGTGTGAAAATTGCAACAACTTTATCATACGACGAGCGCGCTAACAGATACGCCATCGAGCTAATCCAAAGCAAAATGTCACTTTATCTATTTATATAAAGTAACGTAGTTACGTAGCTCGGTGACGTAGTGTATAAGCGCCACGGCCCGCGATCGTAGTCGTTAAGCAACTTTCGTTAGGGTCGGTCACGGGATGGGTGACCAAAAAATTATTATCTCGAGCTACTCCGTGCTTCGGAAGGCACGTGAAGCCGTTGGTCTCGGCTGCATTTGCAGTTGTAAATAACCTCCAATCCGCATTGGGCCATGGTGGAGGGTCATGGCCCATCCTCCTTAACCATCCATAGGGAAGGCCTGAGCCCCTGCAGTGGGTATGAAAAAGGCTGGTGATGATGATGATGATAAATTAATAAAATCGCTAACATAATATGATGATACTCAACATACTGACATATTTCAAATTACGAAGTTACTGGAAGTATTTTAAAAATTCTTTCATTTATGAGAATCTATATCATACACGGGTGACTGGCTATAATTTATACGGTCCGTTCGTCACGAGAAAACAGCTAGTTATAATATTTAATAATGCAAAATTGAATCTGTTGCATAGGCAACTGTGATAAAATTTTATATACAGATAGTTTGAGGCGTGCAAATACAAAAGGCTACTTCTCTTTTTAAATATATAAAAATCTCTGAATTTATGCGAGTTACTGTTGAAAGTTCATTCGTAAAGGTTTATATTTTGAAATTGTTAATTAATCTGGAGGTAAGTATTGTTCCCATGGGAACCACAGATGACATTTACTGCGCTAACGGTGTGCGCTTGATAGAAATGAAATTTATCGCTCTCGTTACGGTTTTTTCATGGAGTGAAAATTATATTTTTAAACCCCCCCCTCCCACTCCTGTCATAGTTAGTCAACCCCCCCCCCCCCTCCTAAATTGTGACGTACTTTTTGGATGACCCCTTATTTGACTTGCATGGTTTATATCTTAGTATTTAATTTGATTTTTTTATTTTTAAAGACTTGCCGAGTGATTTTTTTTTGAGTTATATTGCCAGTATATAATTTGTTTTGATTTGAGACATTGGGCGCATGTATTCAAAATCGCCTAAAAAGGGTTTAGAGCAGTTGCACACGGCTGTACATCAGGCTACAACTATATGTAAAAACTCTTCAATCAGCTTTTAACTTTTTAACAATGCATTAATATTTAAAATCAAGTGAATTAATTTGGCAATTATGTATAGTTTGATGTGCTGTTGACTGTATAAATATCTAGTCAATGAGACAGTAGCGGTGAGGCGTATTTATCGTAACAAGTAAAAAGAACAAGTATTTCCCTACGGAACATAACAACTGTTATTCGTAACAAAAATATCTGTTATAGAAATTACTACACGCGAGAACAGTACTATGCGTAAAATATCGTAACAGCACAATCCGCTGTTATCTCCTGTTATTGGTCTGCGGCTGTTATCCCTGTGTTTCTTTTATCCTAGCTAGAACAGTTCCCCTCTCATTCTTACCTACGAAGTCAAAAAGAGAGCCACCTAAAACTTTTTTCTAAATATAAGGAAATTAAAGTTGACCCCAAATCATAGGCGTCATAAGCCAACTTTGTGTCTCCTTAGTTTTGCTTCGTCGTATCAACTAATGTTAATCGTCTATTTCTCTCTCATTCTCTCATTCATACAGGTCAATAAAAAGAGATGGTGACTAGTATTTTATAATACAAGACATTTGTATTGACACTTCTTTATTCCATGATACATAAAGTAGATAGACTCCCAAAATTTGTTGTATAATTTAGGCGTAGGAATACGTTTAGATATATTACACATAAACTTTTGTTATTGTAACAAACACACGGGAAAAAATTGAATAGTCAATAAATTATTTTATGAATGATGAATTGTTTTTATTCAAATACGATCATGTTAATGACATTTATACAAAAATAAAACCAATAATGCCTGGTTTAAAAATAGAAAATTGATTAAGCCAGTATATTTAATTTTATTGTACGAGTATCCGAACACGGCGTCTGCTGTCATCTGTCAATGTATTACTTGGGATTTTAGACTTTATTCTGATAGCAGCAAAGGCTTTTTAAACAAATGACAAGAAAGTTTACTTCTTTGACCTGATTGGTAGTTATGATTGAAGCGTTATTGTCAAGCTTATGTTGGTACAAATAAAGAGCATAGTTGCTTGATAATGATTAGTCGTATTTTTGACATTTGAACGGTCTTTTTTTTACTGATTTAAAGAAAATAACAGGCTGTTATTTTATAACAGGTATTTGAAACTGTTAAAGAACAATGGTCAAAATGGACTACGAAAAAAAGTTCTTGTACCAAGATGGAACTATCACCAAAATGTAGTATAAGTTGAATGTAATTATTATATACCAACAATTTATTTTTAAAAGCTGGGAAAAGAAAGATAATCCTCTCTAAAATATGTCTTTATTTTTTTAGAACGCAGTTTAAATTATGTTATTTTTGAACGCATCTTATTAATAGTGTTATTCCTAGAGAAGTCCCTCTCTTTTCAAAGAACAAGATCGATTTTATTTCTGACTAATCGAATTTGATACAAATCTTATATTATTTAAGAACCATATAAATCCGTGAAAATTATAAAACTTAGATTAGATTAATAATATAATTAGATGTTACTTAGAGGAAAATAGTTTATTTATAATTAAATTAAAAACAAATGATTATTCATAAGAATCGATATTACAGTATGCAGTCGATTGCGACCTCTCTTTTTAGACAAGTATGTGTAGACGGTTTCTACGCAGACCGTTTTGTAACTTTGGCGGTGATTTTGTATTATCTTCTGTATTGTGGGGAGCATACTAGGATCCATGGTAAGAAAGTGAGGTCTGGAGAGAAAAACCGGATTTTCTGGATTTATTAGAATTAGATTTAAATATAAATAAAGTCGTATCGGTAGAATTAAGTCGAGACATTGGGAGGAAACAATATTATGTGTACTAATTGGTCGATGTACACTGGGATGCTGTGCTCATATGATGATCATAGTTTGGTATCTTGGATGGGCCAGACACGAACAGAATGTAGCTGCTCCTGCAGGATTCCGTATTATTGGCCGATATCAAAACTTGGGACGATGCATTGATTTAAACCAATATTACTTGATAAATACTTTATTTCACACTGACTCGCCATTTATCGGTGTTACATTTCTGCCATCTTTTATTCTATTGCCAACAATAAAAAAACAATACTGTCATAGTTTTTTCGCAAGATGTCGTTTTCAATACAATCAATGTTCTAATTTTCGAATTTCTTACATTTAGGTTTGTAAATTATTAAATTGAGTTTTTTTAATCATAATTACCTTTTTGGAATACATAAACATATAGTTGAACGACATTAGAAGTTACTTTTTATAATTAGTAGTTACCCTTTTGTAACATTGTATACTTAAATTAATATTCTACTTTTAATACGCAGTGATCAATATTAATCCTTTATTTGTAACAATATTAATAAAATACAATAAGTAATAATAATCTGTACTGTTTACGAATACAAGTAAATGAATATGTGCAATCATGGAAATTACGTGTTTTAATACCTTGTAATATTTCGTACATTTATATTCTCAAGTCAATACTACGCTTATTAATTACAGTCATCGTTATTTTACAAGTATTTGTCTATTAATCAAAGTAATAAGTATAACTATATTAATAATAGGCTTACAGTATTCATTAGAGTTGTAATAAAGAAAAGAAAAATCAACATGTTGTTTTGCTATATCCTTTTGGAATTAGTATTTTCACTACTACTTTATATAAGTTATAGTGTAAGATAGAAAAGTAGAGTTATTGAGAGCAATCTTAAAAATTCTATTATTTTTTTTTGAAGTTCATTGGTTCACAAAAAATGATTTTATTTCTTACAGTCAATAAAAATAATTTATCAGATATGGAGCAAGTTTGAAGTATTATGTGAAAGAATGCACTTCTAGGATTACGATTAGGCATTATCTGACGTGTGCTTTACATATTTCAACTGTAATACCTCTAACTCAAAATGCTACAGTTTAAATAATACGACATAACCTCAAAAACATATTACACAATTACTCGATACTCCCAGCTTTGAAAAATATATTTAATGTCTTTCTTTGTTCTAGTTGCATAGGCAAACAAAATAATATATGTTTCATCAAGTTACGTTTTATTCGATTTTACTAGTCCAAGCATGTTAGGCAGATGGCCATTGTTCTTTAGATAACAAGAACAGCTGTAACAGGTATTTGATTTAACCTGTTACGACTCATCATTATGAGACAGACGATAATGTGTTAGTCGACGACATTAAAAATATATTTTAAACCAACTTCAAAAAAGTTCAGAAATGCACAAACTAATAATAATACTTAGTGTCAATTTTAGTTATCGTTTGATAATGGTTGGAAACTTTAAATCTAAACTATAATCACCCAAGTTACGCTCGTTAAAATTATTGCTTTACTATGATAAAGGGGATCGTGCAACGCATTTCACAGTCAACGTTAAAGTCAGCGTGACAGATAATGTCAATTTTGACATAAACCATAGCTTTAACTGCAATGAGGAAGTATATAAAAGAAACATTAGTTCCCGAAATCAAACTAGATGTCGCTACGGTACATTCTTGATTTCTCAACGACAACCCTTCCGGTTTTCTTTCACGTATAGAAGTGAATTAATTTGCAAAACGCATATTCTATTTTTACTTTTTCGTATTTATTTTGATATCTAAGTTTCGAACTTTGCGAATTTCTGTTTTTTTTTATATTTTAGTAAAAGGAACGGAAATGACTATCTTTGGTTCATTCGCTTCCTGCAAAAATCAACTTTTGCTAGAGTCGCCATCTAGTGAGGTGCTTTTTAGTGCTACCTTTTTATCTTGAAATACTTTCTCATTATGGTGTAACCGAGACATTATTCTAACTATTAAGAGTTCTTGTTTCATTGAAACTCATGTTTTATTATCACCATCAGCCATTTTAGGTCCCCATTGAGCCTACGGTCTTCCTTATGGATGGTTAAATATGACGGACAACCCTCCACACTGGCCCAATGCGCCTGGGTATTAACGATTGCAAATTCAACCTAGACCAATGGCTTAACTTGCCTCCCGAAGTAAGAAGTAGCTACAGATAATAATTTTTCGATCACCCATCCCGTTCGTGAACTGGTTCGGTCAACCTTAACAAAAACAATTTCTTAAAATAATTGCTTTTTTCATTTATTGGTGGCAACAACATTCATACATAATTATGTTCCTTAAAATCCACTTATTTATATAACTAAAGACATAACGTGCCATAGTTTTACTGACATAATATTTGATAGAAAGACTTATTTATGCTTATGTTATGTTATTACTTTTACTCAAGTAATTGGTTATACTAGACTATTCTAGTGTTAGTCTATACTCAAAATTATCTTTATTCACGCATTAATAAAACTCATATGATTAAAAGGCATTGTTAACTTTAATAAAACATTAGAATAATCATATTTTATTGCTTTATTATTATGATTTCTTTTGCTTTTACTATGGTAAAGACAAAACTCCGTCTCTAAGTCTATAATTGGCTCCAGTAAACACAAATAGCTTAAAATACATAGCTTTATTTGCATTAGCTGTTATTTCGCGATTTGGCATGCATAAAAATATATCCTACAAAAGATGTAGATATAGCACCTAAAAAAGATGTAGCTTCTTGTAGTTAAAAGAATTTTCAAGATTAACATTTTCAAAGATTAGCGCCTACAAACATACAAACAATGTTAAATACTTTTCTTCTTTTTAATATTAGTATAGATAAGAAACTTAGACCTTCCTTCTCTAATCAAAATTATTTAATAATATCCCTTGAATAGTTCCCTGTAGTTTTCCCAGAGTTGATTTCTATAATTGAGTTTATGTGAAATCTTCATCTTCGAATAGAGGATATGCTTGTAATAGGTTGACGAATTACATTAGAAAAAAAGTTATAAACCTAAAACTCGACTACAGTTAAATCACGCTCTGAAAAGTTTGAAATAAAAAAATTATTATATAGCGACAGCTATATTATAATAGCGATGTCCAAAGGACTGTGTAGTCGGATGCCACAACAGTTTCTTTTAATATGTCGCTATTATAATATACAGGGTTATGGGTAATTAGACCGGATCCTTTTAAGCTTTAAAAGGATTACAATTATTTTTACCCCACATTGTACATAAGAAAGTTATTTTTTTTAATGTGTGTTTAATTTGCAAATTTACAACAACAAAATTTAGGTTTTATTATTATTTATTACGAACTGGAATGTTATCTTTCCAAAACTGTCAACAAAATTCGATTTTTCTTTCGACTTTTTTAAAGAAAAAGAAAATACAATTTATTACAAAAATGGCTCACTTTCGGATACATAATGTGGGGTGAAAATAATTCTAAATGACCTTCCCTACGACCCCTTAAAAGGATTTGGTTTAATTACCCATAACCCTGTATATATTCGAAATGTGCCAAATAAGCCCTTTCACATGATACCTAATATTTTTCAATATTTTTGTATGTATTTTTATAAAGTTAAATTGAAATATATTATTCTTAAAATCTATTGAAATTTGTTTCTGTTTCAGCAAGCAATCGGTCACATGTTTAATTTTTATTAAATTTTTATTTAGCAAATTTTGGCCAAAGAATAAAATTGGTTTAAAATGTGGCAATTTCCTACGACGGCGCCTTAAGCAAATATTTTAACCACTAGACGAGAATTTGAGTGTAATAAGAGCTGTTATATTACAGCTAATAATAACTAATAGTATTATAAATATTACCCAACAGCTCTTACGTCATACATTTTTCGTTTATTTGGTAGAAATATCTTCTTAAATTATGACATATTCTCAAGTGTTTACTTCTCTAGACTATACAGAGGTAGGAATTCTCTATTCATGTAAATAGAATTCGAGTGTCTATTCATGATATTAAAATAACCGCTTTTAACTAAATGCATATGTATGGTACATATACAAAAATAACTGTTTTTATGTCTGCCTGTTTGTTCCGGCTAATCTCTGAGATTGCTGGGCAGATTTTGTCGGGACTTTCACTGGCAGATAGTTTATGTAATGGATGATTAACAACGATTTGTAGTAATACTAAACATAAGAATATAATATATTTATGTTTGAATTATAATTATAATAAAAACGAAATTGAAAATTTATAATAATGTATTATTTATTTTTGATAAATTACAATAATTAAAACTAATGATCCTCTTTTCTATTATTGTTGTGCCCGATAGGGTCCATAGTGAGACTTACTCAATTATGTAACATTATTTTAAATTACCTATGGAAACAATACACTTATTGAGTATTGAGTTAGACTACTACCCACGCGGACGAACTCGCGGGCACAGTTAGTACGTAAATAAAACTTAATAAGTATTTAATACATATTTTATTCAATTAACAGTTGGCTGTATACATCTGGTTCCCGCAATCAATTCACGCACCGAACCTCTGTGGAAAAACAAATAATAAGTCATCTTTGGCATACCCGGCTTCTGGCATCATATACAGGGTCATTCACAATATACGAAAATGTGAGCGTAAAATAATACAATTCATCTCTCGTTTTATGAAAGTTTATAAATTTTCTTGAAAATTTATCAATTTGCCTTTTTTGTTATTTTCCGGTGACAACACTACGTGGATTGGGAAAAATGACAAGTCCGCAAATACATTTGTGCCAGAAGTATAAAAAAATTAAACTGAGATCGAAACTTTTTTTTTTAATATTGTAATAATCTTATTAATACTCACTTCATTATAAAGAAATTATATTCATTCAGATTCTGAGTATTGTAAATGAATTTCGGTATTTGATTTGCGAGAAGCCAAATTTCGTCTCCTTTTACTTTCAGATCTGAAAAAGAAATGGTAAAATAATATTTATATTATTGGGAATTAGAAATAAAACTGTGATAAAAAGAAAAATAATTAAAATATAACTCAAAAATATTAAAAATTAAAGCGGGAACAGTATACATTATCTGTTACGATTTCACTCTCACGGGTAACAGACAGACAACGAAGTATTAGTAATAGGGTAACCATTTTGCCCTTTAGTTGCGGAACCCTATAAAAGTCTGATAAATCCAATTATATATTAGCGGAATATGTAACACAACCCGTAAGTTGAAGAGTCTTTGCACACGACGTTTTTCATAGGCGCCAAAAACGCGCATTTTTGCAGATTGTACGCATTTGTATCAATACAAACGTAAGTAACGCGCGATAAAAAGTGAAGCCACGGAGAAAGGGGTGCGGGGGAGGAGTGCACTACAACATCTATTGTAATACTGTGTTTACAATAAGGAAGTATTTAAAAATAAAAATAAGTTCTTGAAATCAAGCTACATGTCACAGCCATTAGTTCCCGAAATCAAACTAGATGTCGCTACGGTACTTTCTCGATTTCTCCATGTCAACCATTCCGGTTTTCTTTTATGTATAAAAATAAATTGGTTTTTAAAACTCAATAAACAACTCATATTCTATTTGTAATTTTTAGTATGCAAATTTCAGGTTTTTAATATGTTAGTTAATTAAAAGGAACGGAATGACTGTCTTTGGTCCATTCGTTTCCTGCAAAAATCAACCTTTAAAAGTCGCTAGAGTCGCCATTTAGTGGACGTGCATTATTGGTGATTTCTTTTTATTTTTAAAAACTTCCTCATTGTCTGTGATATTCATTTTAAATTTTCTTTCTGATGTAATAAAATTAAATTGAATATTGAATAATACTCCAATAGCTATACTTTTTATGTCTGTATTTTATCCAGAGGTTTTTGGTTCTTACAACAATTTGCAACAACTTATTTTTATATATGTCAAATCTCAACAACATATAACATATATTTCTTTACTAAATATAGACAAAATTATCAGCCTGTACAAATAGCGAAAATTAATAAATAGGACATCGTTTCGTGTATCTTTTTTTTTATTAATTTTGTTTGAATCTTAAGTGTGAAAAAGAGGATAGAGAGAGAGAGGGAGAATTTGAAGAACTAATAATATCGTACGTCAAGTAGACAGTATAACGGTAACATTCAAATAATTGAAATTCTATTGAGATAAGATTATTACGTAAACATTATTAGCAGTATTGGCTTACAGCAGAACGTTAGTTAAAATTCTGAGCTCGAATTCGATCTCACTTAGCCCTGCGATTCTGTATAAATTTTCAATTTCAATTTATTTATTAGCCATTTATAAGAATATTGTTATACAAGGTATGTCAGTTCACAATTCATAGTTCAATAAAATCAAAATCTCAAGAGAGAAAAAAATCTTACAGTATCTTATTACATCATGTCATAAAAGTAGATTCGCTTATACGCATCGTCAAAAATTCATTCAAGGAATAGAAAGGATTTGGCTCAAAAAAAGATTTTAGAATACTTTTAAAGCTACTGTGGTTTTTGTTTGTGATACTTAAAGGTAATTCGAATTCACTCAGGTGTCCTAATTCACTTCAAAAAGCGGCATCCGCTCAATCTTTAACGTTTCGCGGCATAAGTGAAGTGAGTTTCGAAATAACATATGGACATATCTGAGACTCATGTGATTAATCAATCTTGTTTTGTATTTTTATACAAAACAATGGAATCAATAGAATTTCTACACTAATATAAGTTAGCGGGATAAATATTCGAAGTGAATCCGGTCATATAAGTGAATTTGAATTTAAAGAAAATATTCTGACTCTGAACTATCAGATTAACCAAGACCTCATTGAATAAAAACAAACAGGTTCGATTCCCATCTCAGGGTGCCAGGAACCAAGTGGATTTTTTAGCATTTAGTATTAATAATAAGTAAATAACAATATGATATGATTACCAGATATATATCCGAGTCTATTACTATCCTGAGCCACTATTTGTATGTTATCTTCAGAATAAACAGTGTTTATATTCCAACATATAATAGCAGCTTGAGCTACGTTAGCGTAAAACATAGTATTTGTTCCTGTATGATAGTCATGAGAGCCTCTTTGCGTATTTGCTCCCGAATTTCCTAATGACTGAAAAAAATAGTTATTTAAAATACAAGTGCGGAAAGTAAGGTTTTACGAATAAGGGCCAAATTGAAAACATGCGCGTAGCGAGGGTTTTCATTGGCACGAATTCGATAAACCTTTTACGCTCAAGTTTCTTACAACATTTTTCAATGCTTTTTTCGAGGAAATGAAACAAATATATAGGTTAATAGAACTAAGTATGTATTAAAGGTAAAAATTATTTGTTAAAATTAAACCTGATATTTTAACATGTTTTCGTGTCATACATTTTTATTTGAAAATATTCGTTCTAGGCTCCTTGAAATACTTTTGCCCCTAAAGTTTGACATATTTTCATTATTTTTTTTTTAATTTCCTTGGTGCTCGGCCAAAAAAAAAAATACTTTTAAGCACGTGTGGAGCAAAGGATTTCAGAACATTTTTATTTAACACGTGTTTAAAGACTCACTTTCGGTGTTTACAATGGATTAAAAAAAATAGCGCTTTATGAGCAACTGCATTGAATAACATTATTTTTTTGTGATAACCTTAATACCAAAGAGGTTTTCATTTACTTTAATAAAAATTATAGACCAAGATACATATATGTATATGAGAGTAGCTTGGTGGCGTAGTGGATAAGCGCCGCGGCCCGC